>OX327009.1:2807894-5598288 GCA_946800695.1 Geum urbanum
CAAGTATTTATATAAGTACATCTACAAGGGTCCTGATAGAGTTGCACTACAGCTTCAGTCTAATCCAAATTTTGATGAAATTCAAAAATTTGTTGATGCTAGGTGGGGCGCACATGAAGCCTTATGGAGGATATTTAAATTTGTACTAAACATAATATATCTAACAGTAGAACGATTACAGATACATCTCCCCAACATGCAACAAATAAACTTCAATGCAGATGAAAGTGTGGATGATATTTTGGAAGATGAAAATGTAGAACAATCAATGCTTACTGCATTTTTCCATTTAAACCAAACGAATGTGAATGCCAGAGCGTATTTGTATCGAGAAATTCCTGAAATTATAGGTGGGATAGAAAAAATATTGGGCTAAAAGAATAACCAACTATAAGGCTCTTGGGCAAATATACAGCGTGTCACCGTCAGAGGGTGAAAAGTTTTACCTACGGGTTCTGCTTAATCATGTTAGAGGACCAAGATCATTTCATGAATTACTTACTGTCAACGATGTACTCCAACCAATATTTAAGCAAGCGGCTGAGAGACGGGGTTTGCTGGAGAATGATAACAGTATTCGAGATTATCTGTTAGAGGCCTCAAGAGTTAGAATGCCATCAACCTTGAGAAGATTGTTTGCCACAATATTGGTTTACAGCCAACCAACTGGTGTTTGAAGATTGTGGGACAAGTTCTATCCTTTCATGGTGGAAGATTATCCTTCATCCAATAATGCGTTCAATATAAACAAGTTATTGTGTGATTTAGATAGAATGATGGAACAATTTATAAAAAACATTGGATAGTTTAATCTTCCGGCAATGACATGTGGACTAGAAGAAAATTCAGGCATCCTAAGATGTATTGAAGATGAAATGTCGGTACCAGTCCCGCAAGTAGATATTGATGCAATAGGTCGCCTTAACAACAATAAAAAAAAGCGTTCAATACCATAATGGTTGCTATGGAAAGTGATGGTGGTGCATTATTTTTTGTTGACAGTCCAGGTGGAAAGATAATGATTTTTGGGGGAGATTTTCGTCAAGTGCTTCCAGTTGTTCCGAAAGGAACCAAGTCTCAACTCATTGAAGCTTCAATTGTGAAATCTTCATTTTGGGCACAGACAAAGATGTTAAGATTGAGACATAATATGAGATCCATCAATGACCCTCAATTTTCTGATTTTTTACTTCATGTTGGCGATGATAATGAACATGCATTAGATGGTGAAATGATAAAGTTACCGCAAATCATGGTGATTCCATGGGTAGGAGCTCAATCGATCGATCGATCAAATCATTGATGAAATCTTTCGCAATTTGGGTGATCACGTATATGATACAAGTTATATGGTGGAGAGAGCATTGATTACTCCTCTAAATGATGCGTGGATATGTTAAATGGAAAGATCATCAACATGTTTCTGAGGGAACAAATCACGTTTTATTCTTTTGACTCAGTGCAAGACGACACCAGGAATTTATACCAACATGAGTTCTTGAACTCAATAACAATTGGAGGACTCTCGCCACACAAGTTGACCATAAAAATAGGTGCCCCGATTATACTTTTGAGGAATATCGATCCAAACTTGGGATTGATGAACGGAACTCGATTGTTATGTCGTGGTTCATATCAGAATCTCTTAGACGCTAAGGTTCTAACGGGACAGTTTGCTGAGACTAGAGTTTTTCTACCTCAAATCCCATTAAGCCCACTCGATAATGTTGGTCTACCTTTCAAACTCATAAGAAAGCAATTTTCAGTCAAATTGAGCTTCTCCCTCACTATAAACAAGTCTCAAGGTCAGACAATTCCTTACGTTGGTGTGTACCTCCCATATCATATTTTCAGTCATGGCCAATTGTATATGGCATTGTCGATGGGAACATCAGAGTCCACTACAAAGATTCTGGTTAAAAAAAGGCTCCATATCTGGTCAAGATGGTGTATATACTAGGAATGCGGTGTTTAAAGAGGTTTTGTTGCCTTCAGACACAAATAATGTTGCATCTCATTAAGTATTTTAATATCTAATATGTTTAACATACTAATTTCAGTTACTTACGTAATTATTTATAATTTTTATATTGTCTATAATTCTTTCTGTCTGTTCTTAGGTAAGAAAACAATTCAAATGGACAAAAACTCTACTCAGCGTGTTTCAATTTTTTCGGTTGGTTGGCATATGGGAAAGTCGATAAAAATGAATACCGGTTATCTCAGTAACTTGTTTTTGAAAGAATGAAAAAAAAGAAACATGAACAGTATGAACTTTTGAACACTTTTGTTTTTGTTATATTCCAAGTTCTATAATCGACTTAACTATAAATTCTGAATATTATTATTAGTTGGCGCTACAAAATGGCACGAAGAGAGTTGATGACAACAAAAACATTATATGAAATCACATGAACATGGAGAAAAGTTTTGCGCTTAAGGTATATGCCATATATTATATGAAATTACATGCAATTTATGATTTTCCTTTTACAATTTAACTATCGCAAATATTGTTACCAGGAAGAGACGTCATCATCAACGAAAGTGCTTCTTAGATAAGGTCTTATAACTTTTTACTTATACGAGATATAAGCATTGATGGTCAACATAAATTTATTTGAAAATTTCTAACAATTTATTTGTATCTTTTACAGTTCTACAAAAAGCGTAAAAAATTGATACAAATTAATTAGGTAATTACGTAATGCATTCATGTTCAACATATACATGTCTGTGACCGTTTATTAATTTGTTGTAACTCTCCTATATTTTATTTGTAGTTGGAGTGACAAGTCGTTTTACATGATGATTAATGTGGTTGGACTTCATTGGAGATATCGATGTCATCATAGTTAATTTTTTTATTTATATTTTTAATAGTTTCTCTTCGTATGTTTTTTGTTCCATTTTCATATATATGTCAAAGAGAGTTATGATTTGCTTCACCAAAATTAGTAGTGGTTGAATTATATATTTCATAAAATAGTGTAATTGCACAACCTCGATAAATACACCGACACTGCGAAGAATTACCAATGATTGATTATCTATTGCGTAAATAATACTAGCCATTCTGCACGCACGTGCGGAAGTGAGTCGCGCTCACGCGTGCGAACTGTCGGTGTAATATTCAAGAGTGTGCAATTATATTGTCAGTGTTTGCCTAAGCCACTTGCAGTTGCCACTCTCTATCGTGCAGGAAGGCTAATGAGTTTATAATATTTGAGGGCTTACAATATACCACGTATATGCTACAGTAATATTTGATAATTCGGTTAAATCGAATGGTAAAATTTTCAAGCCATTATTCGGTATACACCGATTTGGCTGAAAATTAGTATGACTCGGCTCGGCTCGGTTTAGCCGATACAAAATGCCAGCCCTAATAGATACTATTATTTAAGCCAACGTGAACCAAAACGATTTTTTATTTCCAAAATAACTTTAAAATACTAAAAAACATTCAAAAATTATTTGTTCGTAGGAATAAAGATGTAAAAGTATAAATAATACAAGAAAAGGGAAAAAGAAAATAAACGCTGAAATTCCGCGGGGATTCTCTCATCTTGTTCGATTTGTCGCCGGCCGTTTGTGGGAGGCAAAAAACTGAAAACGAAGAAACGTACCGTTTCTTCCCCAGGTTATCATAAAAATGCGTAGCAAACGCCGCCCCAAACAATCACCATCACCATCAGGTAGATTCCTCCTACTCACTTTTGTTTTTTCTGCTTCTGCTTCTGCTTGGTAAATAAAGCAACGGCCTTTCTTTCTATGTCTCGGTTTAGTATTTGCTCGAAATGGGTTTTATGTTGTTTTGCGAAAGTCTTGAACTTTGTAATCGATTCAAAGCTTCTGGGCTGGTTGATCACGTTACTTGGGGGTATTCCTCGTTAGTTTTGGCCTGAACTGATTTTGGAAGTGGATTAAGCAAGAGTTAATGAGACTAGGCTTGATTTTGGAAAATGTAATGTTTGTTAATGGTTGGCATGGTAGAAGAGAGCTCTTTTCGTCGAATTTGGAGGGCCCAAAGTAATTCCTAAGGTAAATGATCTATATCTCAGGGGAGGATGAATACTTGTGATATAGTTCAGAGAAGACGGTGGTCTTGTTGGTGCCTCACCAAAATGGTGCGTGATTGGAAATAGTATGCTGAGAGTCTGTTTTATTGCCCAGTTACCCACATTGTTCCTACTTCCTACTAAGAAAAGTCTGTTTCCCATAAGAAAGAAGTTTACTCTGTTGCACTTCATAATACACTTCCTTTTTGTTCTTTGTTCCTTTGCTGGTCTATGTGTGACTAGTTGACTGACTACCCTTTGAGCAACTAAAGGTGTTCGTATAGAAATTTTACACAGCCTGATATCACCTGCCGCTTAGTCATTCAATGGCTGTGGGTACTTATGTGGCATCAAGTCTATTGTTTTTAAGCTGTGTACTAGATAAGGAGGTTTGAAACATATGCAATTGACACTTGGATTTTGATTGCAGGAACTCTTGGTGACATATCAGAGGAAGCTGTGGCCAAACTTCTGAGACGTGCCAATAGAAGTGGGAAAAACATATTTGAGAATCATCTTCATTCATCTGATTCAATACGAAAGGTTTGTCTTAATTTATTTTTGATTCTCATGTACAATTTATATGTCTCATCTTGTTTTCATTGTTTATATAATTTTCAGCAAGATTCTGGGCCACAAAGAGACAAAAACAATGTGGATCCAAGAGTCGGATTATATACCTCGGAGTCTGAAGGGTGTAACAGAGATGCTTTGCGAAAGGTGTCAAAGGAAGAGAGAGATAATGAGGAAATATTTCAGCGCCCTTTAATAGACAGCAGGGTAGAACTGGATGACTCAGATTGGGAAGATGGACCAGTCCCAGTATCCAAATCCCTGGGTAGTCATGAAGTTACTATTGAATTAAATGAGACACCGGATTCTAAAAGACGGAAACGTAGTCGTCGGGTTTCTGTTGAAGATAAGGTAAATTAAAAGTTTCTAATCAGCATTTTGGCATGGGATGTTTCTCATGCTAATTTTGTGGCCTGCTCAGAGGTTTTAAAGTTCGTTGGTTTTCATTCAGGAATTGGCTGAACTTGTTCATAAGGGTCATCTACTCTGTTTAATTGCACGGGGAAGACTGATTGATAAAGCTTGTGATGATGCTCTTATTCAGGTTGTTTCTGGTACTTAGGACCTGAGTTGTTCCTTGTACCTGCAAATTTGGTATTCTGACACTTACCTGACAAATTTACCATGGCAGGCTGCCTTACTTTCTCTTCTACCAATGCACTTGCTGAATATAGCCAACGTTGCAAAACTTACTGCAAAGCATTTGCAACCCCTAGTGTCTTGGGTATGGTGTATGCTTACTTTTGATTTTCCGGCATTAAAAATGTGAAATTCCTTTATGGATTGTTTAATGATGTATAAAAAAAGCTTTATCTTATATTGAATGTCTTCCCACCACTCAGTTTCAGAATAAATTTCGTGTTAGAAATACAAATGCGAGGAAATCGTATCATCTGGCTCTACACTTTGCACTTGAAACTTTTGAAGGGACTCAAGAAGAGGTCAGTTTTGCCTATTATAACCTTTGTGAAGGGTTTTTGATTTCCCGTGAACTGCTTTCTGTTCAACTGTTTTTTTTTGAAAACTGTTTTATGTAAGCCTAGTTGCATGTATTGGTCATCAAACTGGCACTTATGAGGTAGTGGAGATTACATTCAAAAATTTCAATAATAACCAGAGTTTCAGACCGATTTTTTATTTATTTTACTTCTTGTTTCCGTAAATGAATTAGAGCTAAAGGATGTCATTTTTGTTGCAGATTGCTGCATTGTCTGTTGCTCTGTTCAGAGCTTTAAATATGACAGCCCGGTATGATATTTCTGATGCCTAAATTGAGATTAATGGTGTCTCTGCTCAGTTCTTTTACATATATAGTTACATCCTGGCTAATTATTTAGTGTACCTATTATAGTTTTTTTTTTCTTTGTGAATGCCATTGCTTTTCTTTTTCTTTTCTGGTTGACGTAGTGCGTGAGCTAGTTATGTTGTTTTAAGATTATTGCCAAGTGGCGTGCTGATTTTCAAAGAGAATTGCCTTATATGAGTCAGTATCACTTGCAGTTCAAGCATCTGTTGACTTATGATTCCTTTATACCTTTGCTTGATAACAACTATACGATGTAAGCCACGGGTTTAATGAACTAGAATGTCTTCGTTGACTGGTAATTTTCTCTTTTCTGAGATTTGGAGTTTAAGATGTGTTACTGTTTAACTTAAATTATTATAATAATTAACACAAAGTAAGAAAAGTACTGATTTTAGTGTAAAACTATGCTTCCTGCTTTTGTTTAGTTGGGTTCACATATATCCCGGTAGTGATAATGTTCAGTCCCTGGTTTCATTAAAACTAATCAATTTATCTACATTTTTATTTCAATAACATTAAGAAATTCTTTGTAAGTTCACCAGTGGGTTTAGAAAAACAGTTTTGATCTGTTACCATTAGAATATGACATTTACATGAAAGTTAAAACATATTCTTTACTTCAGAAAATAGTTGAAATTTAAAAGAAAAAGGTGAACATCCTTATAATGTCGTGTTTTGCATTTGTTTTCAGGTTTGTTTCCATTTTAAATGTTGCCTCCTTAAAACCAGAGGTCGACAAGGCCGAGTGTTCTAGTGAAGTGTCAAGCAGATCGAGTAAGGGAGCATTTAGTACTTCAACTCCAATGGTGGCTAGAATGAGTAACGTCTCTGTTTCTCCAGCTAAACCGCTGCCAGGTAAGGACTGCCACTTTACCAGTAGCAAAACTCAGCTGGAAGGTTATACTCTGCTTACGAGTTGAATGTTAAATTTCAGATACTCTTTCTTGTGAGGCACAAAGTGATACCTCTGAAGCATGTCATGCTAAGAACTCACAGGGATTAAAGAGAAGAGGTGATGTTGAGTTTGAAATGCAGTTGGAAATGGCTCTCTCTGCCACAGCAGTCCCGACTGCAGATACTAGAATAGGTTCAGCTAACAAAGACTGCGATAGTAATGTTGCAAAAAGAATGAAAAGAACCCTTTATGAAGAATCACCAATGTCCTCCAAGAATATCTCAACCGCAGTTGGATCAAGAAAAGAAGGATGCCCTTTGTACTGGGCAGAAGTGTACTGCAATGGGGAAAACTTGACTGGAAAGTGGCTGCATATTGATGCTATCAATGCAATTATTGATGGAGAGTATAATGTCGAAGCTGTAGCGGCCACATGCAAAATGCCCTTACGATATGTAGTTGCTTTTGCAGGGAATGGGGTTAAAGATGTGACTCGCAGGTTTATTTCTCAACTTTGGCTCTATCTCTTTTCAGTATCCCTATTTTTGCAGTTACTATTTTCTCTGGACGTCACATATTTTTTTATACACCAACAGCTTTAAAGCGCAAGTCTATATCGTGGGTTTCTTACCTTGGGCCTGGGCTGAGAGGGAGGGCTAGGGGGTATTCCCTATCCTAATCTCTGTGTATTATTGGGTGCCAATATCTTAGGAATTCGGAATCACAGCTTTTCAATGGATTTATGCAGTGCCAGCAACCTGGGGATTGATGTCATACATTTAGAATGTTCTGTAGTGATTTCGTTTAGTTATTCATATAGACATTTAGTTCTTTTTACGAGGCATTATTACGCTTCCATTAAACTATCTACTTTACTTTTTCATTTTTTTTTTGTTGGTAGAAAACCATTACATCATACTAAGGTGGACTAGGGATATGCATTTTCCTCAAAATAATGAACTGACGACACAAGCTTAATTCAATACACAATGTACATTTCCGAAAAGGCCGAAAACCTGTAAAATGAGCACCTCAGTGCTTTTGAAAACCTTGAAACAAGACATTCATAGTCTATTTTACACATTAGTCATAGTTCATCTGTATATAGTTCGATTTCCAAACAGTAGTTGAGAATCTAGGGAACACTTGTTAAACAAATGAAAGGCTGTTTCATATATATTCTCAAGAATACAGGAGGCCCTTTATTTATCGAGTTGTTTAGCATTCGAATTTCAACTGTGTGCATGTGTTATTGGAGTTTCCTTATCGTTTAATAATGTACATGTAATTCTTATAGCTCTCTTTGGTTGAATGACAGTGATAAAATGTATTTTTTTGGGCTTAATTGCCAATTTGCTACCCTAGGAATCACATTAGTGTCAATTTGCTACCCGATGAATTTTTCCTGCCAATTTGCTACCCTAGGATTTATAAACTTGCCAATTTGCTACCTTGTTGTTTAATTACTTGAATTTTGTCAATTTATTCATCAAATTATAAATATTTGAAAGCACTTTGGTACTCTAAATCCTCTATTCTATTGATTTGAATGAAAAAAACTGGAGAAACTATCAAAAAATTTAAACCTAGGGTAGCAAATTGGCTAGTTTCCAAAACCTAGGGTAACAAAATGGCAGGAAAAATTCCTAGGGTAGCAAATTGGCAATTATGCCTTTTTTTTATATAACTTTTTGTCATTCTTTTGTTTATTTTTTTAAAGATGATATTAGTTTAATGTCCTTACATTTCAAGATTAATTGTCATCTTCAGAGTTCTATTGTTACTTGTTTGGAATCTCAAGCCCCACAAAATGTTTTGTGGTGGGTCGAACTGCTGACGTCCACCTTGGTACTAGTGGTCAGAGTTATATTGTTATTGTTATTGTTTGTTTCGATTACTCGTATGATATTCTCATGGTCATATACTCATATTACAGGTACTGTCTCAAGTGGTATCAGATAGCATCTCAACGAGTAGATCCAATTTGGTGGGATATGGTATTGGCTCCACTGAGAGATCTTGAGGTGAGAGAAACAGGAGGCATGGTTTGTTTGGAAAAAGAACACAGTGGGCTTGATGTAGGACCTTCTTCAAGCAGTTCTGAGATCGCTACAAGGAACTCCCTTGAAGATATGGAGTTAGAAACTAGGGCATTAACGGAGCCTCTTCCAACTAATCAGCAGGTAGTGAATTGGCATACATGTACTTTTTATTATTTCTGACGCTGCTTCAATTGAATAGATCCAAGGTTTTACATAATGCTATATCTGGAGTTTCCCATCTGCAGGCCTATAAAAATCATCACCTCTATGCAATTGAAAAATGGCTTACCAAGCATCAGATACTTCATCCGAAAGGGCCCATTCTGGGGTTTTGTTCTGGTCATCCAGTTTACTCCAGGACATGTGTGCAACTACTAAAGACTAAACACAAATGGCTGAGGGAGGGGCTGCAAGTTAAACCCAGTGAGCGTCCTCTCAAGGTCTGGTTGATAAAAAGTTGAATACTTGCCAATGGATTAACATTATTGGGAGTTTATTTTGGTTGAAGATTAACATTATTAGGTTTATTGTTCATTGTCCTTTCCGATATCTGTACTCATCCAATTTTGATTCTTCAGGAGTTGAAACGTTCTACCAGTCTTAAGAAAGTACAGGTTCCTGAAGATGATGATTGTGCTGGCGGCAATTCAAATGGAACTATAGAACTTTATGGGAAGTGGCAAGTCGAACCACTACATCTGCTGCATGCTGTAAATGGAGTAGTGCCAAAGGTATATTCCATTTAATTTTCTGAAGCAGATCAGTGACGAACAAGGATCACTGTTCCTTTGTACAAGTGGTTGACAGTACATGTCTTTCTGAATTTTAATATATATGTGTATATATATATATATTTAAAGTTAGGAGCTAAGAGTTCTACACAACGTGACAAATCACTTTCAACATCTCTGTATTTCTCTTATAAAACATACTGCTACTAAAGAGCACTAAGTCCAAGGGACAAAGAATTGACTAAGTAGTGTCAGTAAGACAAGTAGCAGGAACCTGCACAACAGAACTTGCACTTACTTGAACTGTTTTATTATATTTATCGGTAAGAACAAGAACCATGTCAGTAGAAAATAACTAAATTGACTGTTCTACATGCTTTTGCTTCTATCTTTGCCTTTCCTTATTTTTGGGGCATCTTGAGATGCATAACACTAGATACTTAAAGATTAGTTTGGTTTGTCTTCCGTCCATAATGTGGCTTATTATATACGGACTAAGACTGCATTTGATTTTTCAGAACAAACATGGTAATGTTGAAGTATGGTCTCAGAAGTGCCTTCCACCTGGGACTGTGCATTTGAGGTTGCCAAGGGTATTTTCTGTTGCCAAGAGATTAGACATTGATTATGCTCCTGCCATGGTAGATTTCGAATTCAAAAATGGTCAATCGTATCCTGTTTTTGATGGTATAGTAGTGTGTGCTGAGTTCAAGGATGCAATATTGGAGGTAAAGATTGCATCTTTTGGGTGACCTTGGTTTAATATTAAGTAGATCATTCTTAAATCAATTTGTAGTTCACTTCTCCTCGTGTCTTGACAGAAGTGGTTTGACCATAATTTAGGCTTATACAGAGGAACAGGACAGAAGAGAGGCCCTAGAGAAGAAAAAGAATGAAATGCAAGTTATTTCACGGTGGTATCAGCTTCTGTCTTCCATTATAACTCGACAACGATTAAAAAATCGGTATGGGGAGTCTTCATATGAAGCATTGGTCGAGACTCAAGATCTGAACAGTAAACTCGATGCACAGCTTGGTGGTAGTCAGAATGATGAGAAACAGCAAGGAAGCCTACATGAAAATAGGTCAGATGATCCTCCTACTATCATGCTGGAAAACCATGAGCATGTGTTCTTGAAAGAAAACCAGAGTTTTGACAAGGACAACTTGGTGGTGACAAAAAGGTGTCTATGTGGACTTTCAGTGCAAGTGGAAGAACTGTAGTATCGTGGTTCCGCTGACTTCAATTTTTTGGTGCTTGTTGCAATCTGACAATATATATGAGAATGACCAGTTTTATCTTTACTACACCTGTTTTCTTGTCGGTGGCTGAGCTCAAAATGAAGAACAAAGGTCAATGTGTATTTGACTTTATGAGTTCATTCTGGCTCTGATTTTAAGGTCACTTGTATATAGTTGATGTACAGAAAGTTTGAGGCTGTGCAGTTTGTATTTATGTGTTTTTTTTTGCTTCTAGTTACCGAGAGAAAAAGTAGAAAGGAGAAAAGATATGAAGATGCGCGAACAGATCGATTTTTTTTCGTGTTATCTTATCACAATATCACATTAGCTTTGCTTCAGCTTCATCCACGGGACCATTCATGTTCCCTTTGCAGAGTTCAACAGCCCTCAAATCCTGGTGATGCTCCAAGATCTCTTGAAGATCCATTCCCTTGTCT
Organism: Geum urbanum; assembly: GCA_946800695.1. Lineage (NCBI taxonomy): Eukaryota > Viridiplantae > Streptophyta > Magnoliopsida > Rosales > Rosaceae > Geum > Geum urbanum. The sequence goes on from OX327009.1 coordinate 2,819,182, forward strand.
CCCTTGTTCTTGGAGCTCATACAGTTGTTTAGGAATTCCCTGTCTGCCTCGAGAGCTTGTAGCCTTTTGTAAACATGATCTACCTCCTCCTCAATAGCTATTCTGTTATCATGTAACGCAGAACTGGTAAGTGAGCTATGCATTGCGATTGGTTCAGATTCTGCTTGCTTCTGGTTTGTTAAATCCTCTTTAGTTGCAGAATCAGCTGCATCCAGAAGAGGAAGAAGCCTCTTCGCCATGGAAGCCAGTGTTATTTTCTCCGCATTGTGTGCGACTCCGTCTGATATATGGTTTTCTTCTGGACTTTTGAAAGCCTTAATTGCTTTAGTGTATTGTGGGGCAGTCTCGAGCAATTGAGCATCCTGTGAGTAGTCTTTCTTTTCACTTAGCACAATTAGTCTGTCCTCCAGTGCTTTTAGATGATCCAGAATGGACAACCTCTCTTCCTGGAAGCCTGACAATGATTCATCAAGTATGCTTATCTGCTTAATACAATCCAGAGCCATTTCTTCCAAGCTTAGGGTTGCTGCATCATCTGAATAATTGTTGTTACTGCTTTCTTCAGGGCAATAAAAGCAGCTACTGTATCCATTTTTCTCGTTACAATTCAGATCAATTGATAGCGCATCACTATCCCAAGATTGGCTGCGGGAAGCAGAAGAATTTCTACTTATACTTCCATTTGTTGTTCTGCTCATGACTCTCATCTTCTCTTTCTCTTCGTAATCCAGGACTTTCATCCGATATATTTCCAAATCTTTCTCTAGCTCTTGTTTCTCATTCATCAATTCATTCAAAAGGAGCAAGGCTTCCTGATCATACTCAGATTGTTCTTCTATTATTCGCTGGTATTGCAATGCCTCCATCTGCATTGCTGCCTTCTCTTCTTGAAGCCTTGTTATCATTGCCATAGTCTGATTTGCGGCAATTGCAGATGCACTCCCCTCTAGTTCTGCATATAGAGCACTTAGAGCTCTACTTTCAGCTTCCAATGCTTCTTTGAGCTGTTCAATGGTTGGACCAGGTTCTTCGCCATCCATTGCTGTTGTTACATTAGGCTCTGAGTACGAGCAAAATAGGTTCATCACTTGTTGAGCACTTTCAGTTGCACGTGTTTTCTCTTGAGCTTTTGACTGCTCGGCTGCATGGTAAGACACTTCTTTGTTTAACAGATTTATTGGTATAACCGCCATATTACTTTCTTCTTCAGATGCTGCTTAACATCAAATCAAATGCAGAATCCACAAACGTGATTAATGAATATTACTTCATCTAGAAAGGGAAGATACAAATATTTGTTACAATGAATAAATTATCAGTTGATGTTACATTTCTCTTTACCTTGTGCATCATTTTCTTTAGCGTCAACCAACAAATTTGGAGAACTCGGAGCAATGACAGCATCATCACATGGCTTACCAACCAAGGCTCGTTTTGTGTTGTCGACTTGTAAGCTGGATGAGTCATCAGCAAAGCCTCTAGCCATCACCAATCTTTTCAGTTGTTCATCAATGGTATCTTTAGCACTCTTCTTTACCATTACCAGTGCTTCTTCACCAGTGAGTTGGTCTTCGCATCTGACCTTTGACTTGGTGTCAGAACCTCCTTGTTGATGGTGATAATGTGTATCTTGTTCACGATCCTTTAATCTGTTTCTGAGTCGACCCTCATCTGGTGTAGTTGGAAGATCAACCAATTCAGTAGGCATCAAGCGGCGAGCAAGATCACAGACCATACCACTCTCAGAAGGCAGGGGGGTAATTTCAAGAGATTGATCATCTTGAAAGCAACACTCAATGGTAGTAGCATCAGAAGATTGTTGGACAAGTTTCTCTTTCTCATTTATACAGTCTTCTGCTGCAGTAGTGTCTTTGAAGCTAAAAGTTGTCTCCATCTCATAGCCATTTTTGCTGTGGATTGAGGCGCTATCAGATTTGGTTGTGCCTTCGTTGTTGTCATGATGCACAGCTTCTACAATTGAGTCTCCTTTCTGAGCATAATCCATTGAAGAAGCTTCAAGGAACAGAATACCAGAACAAAGAATCGTGGTGCAGCTTTCACTACAGCAAGAACAGATGACAGTTTCCTCCTTATCCTTACCAGATTTGTTCTGATTCCCATTTGGTTGAGAAGCAAAGCAGTTCCTACACATCTTATGTGATTCAGCCAGCCTTTTATGATTGTGACAGTAACGCACTTTCCATATCTCCTTGGCATGATTCTCACATACACGATCCGTGTAAGAATATTTTTGTTCCAAGGTGTGTTCAACTCTAGAAGAACACAAGGGACAAGGTGGCTTGAGCCCAAAGTAGTTGGCAAACTTTGTGATCAAGTAAGTGAGAAAAGAGTTAAGGAGGAGGAGAAGTAGCAGAACCCATTCAAGGACTGCATACACTAGAACTGCAATGAACCTGGGACTGTTCCTATTCAACATGGTTGCAAACTTATTGGCAGCCATGGATGTTTACAGCTACCAAAGAATTGAAGCATAGCAGCAGAGACTCATCTGAGATCTAACAACTGAACGGTTCCACCATACAACACCCGCAAGGGAATGATGAAACATGGGCTGTTACAGTGGCCGGCATTATGAAAAAGCATCACCAGAAAAAGAAACGGTTGAATAGGAAAATTGGACCAAATTGATTAGCATGCATCACCAACAGTTGATACCTTCTCTGTGGACCAAATTAGGGGAAAAAAGTCTAAACTCATTGCTTTTGCTCCCTGGCCGAGGCAGCTTTGTTCAACATCTATAAACTTCACTCATGAGCTTGAGAAACATAACAAGTGTTTTATTATTAACATTTTTTGTTGTCGAGGGTAACACGAGCAACTTCCATTCAAAAGAATCATTGCCGAGAAACCAAAACTTAGTATGAGAAAAGATAAACTCGATCGAAGGAAAAAAATACAACACGCCCCTGACTTTACAAGTGTGGCTTCATCATTCATGACTATCAGCTCCCCCTGAAACGTCACCCTCTGATGCCATATCATGATAACTCAGATACTCAAAAGCCAATGCTTTTCACATGCTTCTCGAAAGTGGACTCGGCTAAGTTTTTCTCAGAACTTACTTCCATGAAAGTAATGTTAATTAGAGTATGAAATTGCTGGTTATAAAATAACTTGGCGAAATATGCTTCCTGTTGTCACTCTTAATGAACCTAACTTAAATTGTTTTGTGCAAGCTGCATTGTACTCAAGTGAAAATGGTCGGATAATTGGTTCTAGATTATAAACCGCAATCCAATCTAATATGATATAACACTATGAAGCTACACGCACTCTCACCCTATTTCGAGTAAACACTAATGTTCGCATGTGTTACAACCCGTACCGAAATCACGCACTTATCGAACCACGTTATGCGTTATCGTGGATTAGACATGTTATTAGGGTTGTTAACGACTTTTTTATCGGGTGAGAATTTGACTTGACTTTCTTCACGAGAGTTGTAGAATATTTAATTTTGAGCTTGCAAGAATTTTTGGGGAATTTATCGATTAAGCGAGATATTTTTAATGTTTATTGGAAGTCGGTAGGAGTAATTATTAAAATGTATTAATTTTAAATGTCAAATTAATCTGAGCAGTTAGATCGAGATCATAATGAATTTCAGCCATTGATTTGGGTTAGGTATGAATCCGGGTATTAATACGGTATTATTTTTGGAAAGTTTCCATTTTTGGGCAAAAATACATACGAACTCGACCCGTATACGTACACGACCCGTTTCACTTCGACCGACCCGTACCGCTGATTCCGGCCACCTTCGGTGACATTCTAGGTACGGTTAGAAAGCCCTCCTCCTCCTCTATCGTTTGGTGTATATGTTAATGGGTTTTGGTTGAGTTTTAGACCCGAATCGATTAGGTGTAACCGCCGGTTTTTAGGATTATTGGACGACAGTGCTCTGGTGAGGTTGAGGGGTGGGTTTGACTAGGTTTTCTCCAAGGGGTCGAACCCCTATGGTTTTGTGGACCAAGGTGGAGTGACGGCGACGTTATCGTCCGAACTCGATTTTCGGCGATTTTTGGGGCCGCTTGTTTCGGGCCGTTTTCCTGCCAAACAGCAGCGATTCGTGGCTTGGCCCAATTGGGAAAGTTGTTGCTCGTGGTGGTAGCTTTCCAATGCGGGGTCGAATGCTCCAAACGGAGCAGTTCAGTCGGGAGGCGCGTGTGGCTCAAGCGTCACCGCCTGTGGAGGCGCGTGAGGGCCACGCGCCCCCGTCCACAATGGTTCTCTGGTGAGTCAATTTTCAGAAATTATCAGTAGGACTTCCGGGGTTATTTTTAGGGTCGATTTTCATAGTTTTACGCATATTTTGATATCTAATGATCCGTATTTATAGGATATCGAGATTGCACCTCTAACAGCGAAAGAAATTCTGCGGGACCCCAACAGTAATCGCAGACTTGTGAGTGGACCTTTATTTTCACAGTTGATTGCGAGTACATTATTTTTACACAGTACGCTTTACGGTATATTTTTAAAGCGTTTATTCAGAGGCTTGCTTTGTGATGGTTTATTTTATTGCATCGATGCTCTAGCTATTTGGCTGATCACTGGGTAGTCGGTTAGGTGACCTCGTCTAACCCAGATCGACTTAGGTTAGGTGGCTTGGGGAAGATCCCGTCATATATTTGCATAATTTTCATTTCAGTTTAATGCCTCAGGTTAGGTGGCCTGGGAGAGCACCTCCATTTATATTTCAGTTATTCAGTTTAGAACTCGCATTATTTCACAGAAAATAGCTGAAAGGCATGAAATTACTGTTTAACGATTTACGTAGATTATTATATTATTTTTGTTCACTCACGCTAATGTTTTATATTTTAAATGTCTTTCCCTGGGCTTTTCAGTTTTCTGTTGCCCATGTTGCAGTGTTATTCCTGTGCGTGCTTGGTATCGTCGAGAGCTCCAAGGCCACTAGTTATCTTCTCATTAGTAGGTTCCAGCTCACTATCAGTTTGTTTTATATGTATATAGAAGTCGCTCTGGATACTAGTTTTCCTATGTTGTTATAGTGAGACTCTTGTGAATACGTTGTTACTCGAGTAGTCGTCGAGTTTGCTTTTCCTGTATTTAGAACCAGTACTTTGTAAAGTATGTTTTTAATCTTGAGTTTTACATCTGGTTTAGTTTCTGCTATATGTTGAGAAATCTGGATGGACATCGGTGGTCCACAGTTTATTTGTGGGATTTTTCTGTAGAGTGTCATTCTTCTTGTAAGTTTTTGGTTGTCTAAGGTTTAAGGGGAGTTATGTCAAAAAATTTACAAAATTTCATAGATTATGATCAGTCATTAAGGCTTGATCCTAGATTACCAGTTAATCTAGGGTTGGGTTCTTTCAGTTTTGTATCAGAGCATTAGGTCATAGATTCTGTAGACTCTTCTTGTCATGTCAGTACAAGCATTTGAGAACGTACGACAGTTTGGAAGGATGGCTCGACTGGCCAGCGGATGTCCATTATTCCTGGTGTTATGCATTGTGACGACCCGGACCAGAATCAGCAGTATGATCAGCTATATACGTGAGTAACTGCGTAGTCGCAGAGTTCCGACAGTATTTGAATTGTCTGGTTTGATAATGACTTAATTATTGGCCGAGAATTGGAGCTGGGTCTCTTCTCGAGAGTCGTTGTACATGTGATTTCGAGTTCGTGGGCGGTTCCGGATCGTTATTTGGACGACCGAGGAATTAATTATGAATATTTGAAGTTCGGATTTAAATGGTGGTGTTCTTAACGACTTAATTACCGGTCGAGAATTTGGTTTCGGTTTCTTCACGGAAGTTGTTCAAAATTTAATTTCGAGTTTGTGGGAACTTCTGGAGCATGATTTTGAGTTACGAAGATTTAGTTACGAATATTTCCGATTGTTGATTATTTAGTCGATTAAATATGTGTTGGTTTGAACCGTTGACTTTTTATCCGATTGGTCGATGTGTTTGACTTTGGGTGATAATTGAAGAACATGTCGAGACGAGTTTGTGACCGCGAGAATTATCGGGATCGGATTTACGACGAGGAAATTACGTGTGTTTTAAGTTCTTCGAAATGGATAATTACGAAGTTTCCTAATTGGGGAAGCTATAAATGAGAGTTGCCATAACGGGAAAGTCAAAGCTGAGAATTAAATGGGTTGACTGGTGTGTTGACCCAGTCAACGCGGGCTTGGAGGGTGGCGTGCGACGGCGGTGGCTCGCCGGCGGTGATTCCTTAACCGGCCACCTCCGGGCTTGAACCTTACCTCGTTCAACTCGGCTAGGCTGCCCCGTGTGGATGCCGGCCACCACGCACAGCGTGGCTCACGGTGGAGAGAGAAAACTTGGACCAAAGTTTGTGATTTTTGGGGTTAATGGTGGTTTGTGATTCCGGCCGATTTGAGCTGCAATTTGGACTGGGTTTTGTAGCCCTCATCACCATGAAGCTATCATGTAAGTTTGGTGTTTCAATTCGATGTGTACATGGAGAATTTTGGATTTGAAATTTGTGTACCAATTCGGTTTTGCTTGAAATTGACCTAGTTAGAGTGAGAATTGGCCTTTGTTGTAGTTGACAAAGTTGCTCAGTGGGTGATTTTGCATGGAATGGATGTTGCTCCGCCGAGAAATTTTCAGTTCGGGTGGTGGCGCCGCCGTGGGCGGTGGTCAACGGCGGTCAACAGTTTGACTTTTTGGGTTTTCGACAAATTGCATGTCATTTCACTTGAAATCACGCCCCGATCGCAGTGGTGAGGTTCGTTTTTCGAATTGAGCGTCCGAAATTGTAACGAGGGGTTCGTGATCGTTCGTTTGGCGATGAACTTTTCGCCGGATCACGGGTTAACGCGTATCGCGTTATGCTAGTCTGTGAGTGGACATTTCTTTTCACGGATTGATTGCGAGTCTTTTATATACGTTTTACGAACTTGAGCATGCAGATTGATCATGATTTTACGAGCATGTGTTTTACGATTATGCTTATACGAATATACGTATATGAATATACATACGTACATATTATGTTTTATGCATGTGCATGGAAAATATTTATGATTTGGTTTACACAGAGTACAGTCTCAGTATATGTTGTGGTATCGATACACGTTGGCTTCTCGGCTGATCCCCGAGTACACTCCGGGGGGGACAGATATCCTGACCCGAGGCATTTCTGGGTAGGAATCACGTGTGGGTCTGGGATCCCGTGATTCAGACTGTGCTATCGCGTGGAAGCCCACGAGAGTCTCCGCAATATATTTTACGTTGCATGCTCTGTACGTGAGTGGTAGTCAGTGTCTCCTCACGTACCATTTGATTTTCATGCATTTGACTCGCATATGATTTTATACGTATATATTACTTGGTGAAAGACATTTATTTTCGTCCACTCACTCTAACGTGTTTTATGTCTTTCCCCTGGGCTTTTCGGTTTCCGTGCCCAGTTTGCAGCTCAGGCTCTGGTGTCCCACGTCATGGTCGGAGGCATAGTGCTCGAGCTACCTTATTTCTTCCAGTAGGTTTATTGTTCTACCTATTGTGGTATACTTATATGTTTATACATTAGAGGCCGCTGTGAGTAATCTGTTGTTTATGTTATACGATTTTACTCCAGATTTCAGTAAAGTAAAGATATATTTATTATTTTACATTACTGTTGATATATTGAGAAATCCGGATGGGATTGGTGCCCACGGTTTGCTTTTTGTGGCATAGGATGAAGTGTATTTTCCGCGTGCAGGTAATGGTAATTCCACGTTAGTAGCGAAACTCTGCCAAAATTTCGAAAAGTTTTTTGTTGGTTCGTGTTTTCAAAGGGGTTTAACTTCGGTTTAGGGAGCTAAATCGGGGTTGGATCCTTTCATGCATTGTCAGATGCTTAGAGCCTCTTAATCAATCTAGTTTATGACTTCTTTCAGTGAGCTAATATTTTTTTGGACTCGTAGGTCAGTTAGTATGCCTCGACAACCAGCCCAACGGAATAATATATACACAATCCTTGGCCCAGCAGATGCGTGAGTTAATTTTACGCATGATGCCAGCACCATATGAGGATCATGAGGATTTAATTAGTAAGGCTATGAGGGCAGGAGCCGTTCCTTTTACGGTTTCCCATGATCCCGAGACTAGCGAGAACTGGCTAGTTGAAATCGGTCAAGTTTGTGACCATTTGCGTCCACAGTTGACCCCTGAGCAGAGGACTATGGTAGCTACTATTTTTTTACAGGGCCATGCTTATCGTTGGTGGTAGAGTACTGAAAGGAATAAAGCTCTCACTTCATGGATAGAGTTCATAGAATTGTTCATGAGTCATTTCTTTAGCGAGGCTTCCGAGCAGTGGAAGTATGAGGAGTTTATGAGTCTTCGGCAAGGGGACATGTCAGTGATGGAGTATCAAGATCGTTTCACCCGCTTGGCCCGTTTTGCACCAAATTATGTCAGGTCAGTGAAGGAGAAGTGTTGAAGGTTTGAGTAGGGTTTGCAAACTGATATCGCCCTATACCTATCCGGTGTGTCACATGCTAATTTTGATGAGTTTATTAGTACTGCGGTGAGATGTGAGGATAATCTTTAATTTGAGCGGGGTCGGACTCGACGATTTGAGGAAGGTGGGCCCAGCCAGAGTCCTTCCAAGAGGGGAAGTTCAAGCACTTCAGGTTCTACTTCATCTTTTGGTGAGGGATCTTCGCTCCAGCTCTTCTTGCACGTCGACTGAGTCATTTTCAGTGATAGATGAGGAGGAATAAACCCCAGAGGCAGGGATCCAGTGCTAGTTCCAGTGGAGCGAGTAGTCATCACCCTACTCCATCAACACCCAAAGATTTCCCTCTATGTGACAAGTGTCACAAGCATCATCTTGAGTAGTGTGAGGCTAGGTCTTCAGCTAGTTTTCATTGTGGCCAGATGGGTCACTTTGCAAGGGAGTGTCTACATAGGGACACCTGAGGTGGATTTTCAGTGCAGAGTTCTGGTGGTGATTAGGGAGCCACTTCAGAAGTTAGAGCAGCACCGCCATCTAGACAGCTAGCTTATCAGGACCGGAGCCAGAGAGGGCGATCATTTGCATAGACTGGACATGCCCGATCGACTTTACCACATGACCTTACAGGAGGGCAGAGCATCTTCAAATGTGATTATCGGTACGTTATATGTTTTTGGTTATGCTGTTTATACTCTAATAGATTTGGGGGTGACACATTCTTTTATCTCCGTGAGATTAGCATCTGTAGCTAATGTACTGGCCACTCCCTTACCGGTGATGTGGCTAGTGGTTTATCCCACTGGTGTTATGGTTTTTGTGGGGTTAGTGTATAAAGACTGTAGTGTCATGGTTGGAGGTTTCGAGTTGTCTACTAACTTAATACCTCTTGATGTCGCGGACTTTGATTTGATTTTGGGTATGGATTTTCTGGGAAATCACCAAGCTTTGGTTGATTGTCATCAGAAAGAAGTGGTGCTTAGAAGTCCAGGGTTACAAGAGATTTTATTCTGTGGAGAAATAAATATTCTTTCTTTGTGCTTGATTTCAGCTGTGCGAGCCAAGAAATTTTTGCAGAAAGGGTGTACCACATACTTAGCGCATGTTGTAAACACTCGTGTTTTCACTCCTAACCTTGAGGAGATTGCAGTGGTCAGGGTTTATCCTGATGTGTTTCCTGAGGAATTACCAGGTCTTCCTCCTGAAAAGGAAATTGATTTCACAATTGAGCTTCTTCCGGGTACAGGTCCCATAGCTCAAGCACCGTATCGTATGACTCCAACTGAGTTAAAAGAGTTGCAGGTTCAGCTTCAGGAATTGATCGATAAAGGTTTCATCCGTCCTAGTATATCACCATGGGAAGCTCCAGTTTTGTTTGTGAAAAAGAAAGATGGATCTATGCGGTTATGTATTAACTACCAAAAATTAAATCAGGTGACTGTGAAGAACAATTTTCCTCTGCCTCGTATTGACGATTTTTTTGATCAGTTCAAGGGAGCTACAGTGTTCTATAAGATTGATCTCCGATCGGGATATCATCAATTGCAGATTAGAGAGTCTGATGTCTCTAAAACCGCATTCTGATCACGTTATGGGCACTATGAATTTCGGGTGATGCCATTCGATTTGACGAATGCACCTGCTGCCTTCTTGGCGTTAATGAATCGGGTATTTCGGGCTTATCTTGATAAATTCATTATTGTGTTTATTAATGATATTCTGATTTACTCGAAGGATGCGAGGCAGCATGTAAGGCATTTGCATATTGTTCTGAAGACTTTAAGGGAATCTTAGTTGAACGCCAAGTTCAGCAAATGCAAGTTCTGGTTGGATAATGTGAAATTTCTTGGCCATATGATTTCCGCAGAAGGAGTAAGTGTCGATCCAAACAAGATTGAGGCTGTGTTGAATTGGAACCGACCTGTGAGTGTGCCAAATATTAGAAGTTTTCTAGGTCTAGCCGGTTACTATTGTCGATTTGTTCAGGACTTTTCATGCATTGCAGCACCTGTTACGAAACTCATGAGGAAGGGAGTTAAGTTTGAATGGTTGGAAGTTTGTGATGAGAGTTTCCAGACTCTGGAGACAAGGTTGACCACAACTCCAGTGTTGACATTACCAGACGATAGTGGGGAGTTTACAGTTTTCAGTGATGCCTCTAAATTAGGCTTGGGGTATATGCTGATGCAGCATGGTAGAGTGGTTGCTTATTGTTCAAGCCAGTTGAAACCCCATGAGGTGAATTACCCCATGCATGATATGGAGTTGGCAACGATAGCTTTCGCGCTAAAAATATGGAGACATTATTTGTATGGTGCTAGATGTTGAATTTTTAGGGATCATAAAAGCCTTACGTATCTTCTTACTCAGCTAGAATTAAACTTACGATAGAGAAGGTGGGTGGAGTTGATAAGCGATTATGATTGTACCTTTGAGTACCACCTTGGAAAGACGAATGTTGTAGCTGACGCTCTTAGCTGAAGATCTGGAGTTTCCTTGTCTCACATTCAGTTGGCTCGGGTACCATTGCTTGCGGAGTTACGAGCCATTGGAGCAGTGCTGTATACTTATGTGAGCAAGGCTGGAGTTATATTCGCCAGTATGCAGGTCCGACCTGTTCTCATTGATAGAGTGCGTGAGTTACAGGATTCTGATCCTTCCCTTCTGAAGTTAAAGGACGCAGTGCGTAATGGTGAACAACCAGATATTGTGATAAGGAGAGATGGGTTACTGGTATTCAGAAGTAGACTCTGTGTTCCAAATATCATGGAATTAAAGCAAGAAATACTCGACCAGACTCATTGTTCAGCTTATGCAATGCACCCGGGTAGCACGAAGATGTATCGCACTCTCAGAGAGTATTATTGGTGGTCTAATATGAAGAAGGAGGTAGCTACCTATATGAGTCAATGCCCTATTTGTCAACAAGTGAAGGTGGAGAGGTAGCTAGAAACCTTCAGGAATGATGCAGCATCTAGAGATCCCTGTATGGAAATGGGAGCATGTTACCATGAATTTTGTATACAAGTTACCTCGTACAACCAAGGGGCATACAAGTATTTGGGTAATTGTGGATCACTTCACCAAGTCTGTATATTTTATACCAGTCTTAGAGAAATTGTTGGTGAGCAAGCTAGCAACGTTATATATGCAGAAGATTGTGAAGCTACATGGTGTGCCAGTGTCCGTCACTTCAGATCGAGATTTTCATTTCACCTCAAAATTATGGAGAGCATTACAGGAGGCTTTGGGAACCAAGTTGCGGTTCAGTATGGCTTTTCATCCTCAGACAGATGGTCTGTTTGAGAGAACTATCCAGACGCTTGATGATATGTTGAGATCTTGTGTGTTGCATTTCCCAGGGAAATGGAATAAGTACCTGCATTTGATGAAATTTGCATATAACAAAAACTTTCACTCTAGCATTGACATGTCACCATATGAGGTGTTGTACGAGAAATAGTGCCCATATGACACCCTTGTGCTGGACAAAAGTAGGAGAAACGAGTCTCATTGGTCCAGACATAGTTCAGGAGACTACAGAAAATATTCAGATCATTCGAGACAGATTGAAGATTGCTTAAGATAGACAAAAGAGTTATGCCGACGTCAGACGTAAAGATCTTGAGTTTGAAGTTGGAGATTGGGTATTCTTGAAATCGTCTCCATGGAAAGGGGTGATGCGGTTTGAAAAACACGATAAACTTCAGCCATGTTACATTGGACCTTATGAGATTACCGAGCGTGTGGGCGTTATAGCTCATCATTTGGAATTACCCTCAGAGTTGGCGCGAGTTCATGATGTTTTTCTTGTATCCATGTTGCAGAAGTACATCCCCAATCCTTCTCATGTCATCGTGCCTTAGGAAATTCTATTACGAGAGAATTTAGTTTACATTGAGGAACCAGTGGATATTCTTGACCGTAGAGAGCAGATTCTCTGGAACAAGACCATTCCTTTAGTGAAAGTATTATGGAGGAATTATGCAGTCAAGGAGGGCACTTGGGAGCCATAGCAGTTCATGAGGGAGTAGTATCCTCATCTTTTCTAGCAGGTATGTAAATTTCGAGGATGAAATTTTTGTAAGGCGGGTGGATTGTTACAATCCGTCCGAAATCATGCACTTATCAAACCACGTTATGCGTTATCGCGGATTAGGCGCGTTATTAGGGTTGTTAACGACTTTTTCATCGGGTGATAATTTGACTTGACTTTCTTCACGAGAGTTGTAGAATATTTAATTTCAAATTTGTAGGAATTTTCGGGGAGTTTATCGGTTAGGCGAGCTATTTTTAATGTTTATCAGAAGTCGGTAAGAGTAATTATTAAAATGTATTAATTTTAAATGTCAAATTAATCTAAGCCATTAGATCGAGATCAAAATAAATTTTAGTCGTTGATTTGGGTCAGGTATGAATACGGGTATTAATATGGTGTTATTTTTGGAAAGTTTCCATTTTTGGGCAGAAATACATATGAACTCGACCCGTATACGTACACGACCCATTTCACTTCGACCGACCCGTACCGCTGATTTCGGCCACATCCGGCGATGTTCTAGGTATGGTTAGAATGCTCTACTCCTCCCTGATCATTTGGTGTATATGTTGAAGGGTTTTGGTTGAGTTTTAGACTCGAATCGATTAGGTGTAACTGCCGGTTTTTTGGGTTATTGGATGGCGGTGCTTCGGCCGTTTTCTGGTGAGGTTGAGGGGTGGGTTAGACTGGGTTTTATCCCAGGGGTTGAACACCTATGGTTTTGTGGACCGAGGTGGTGTGACGTCAACGTTATCGACTGAACTCAATTTCTGACGATTTTGAGGCCGTGTGTTTTGGGCCATTTTCCGGCCAAATGGCGGCGATTCGTGGCTTGGACCAGTTGGGAAAGTTGTTGCTCGTGGTGGCAGCTTTCCAACGTGGGTTTGAACGCTCCAAACAGAGCAGTTCGACCGAGAGGCGCGTGTGGCTCACGCATCGCTGCCTATGGAGGCGCGTGAGGGCCACGCGCCGCCGTGCACGGTGTTTTTCCGGCGAGTCAATTTTCAGAAATTATCAGTAGGACTTCCGGGGTTTTTTTTAGGGTCGATTTTCATAGTTTTACGCATATTTTGATATCTAATGATCCGTATTTACAAGACATCGAGATTGCAACTCTAGCAGCGAAAGAAATTCTGCGGGACCCCAACAGTAATCGCAGACTTGTGAGTGGACCTTTATTTTCACAGTTGATTGCGAGTACATTATTTTTACACAGTACGCTTTATGGTATATTTTTAAAGCGTTTATTCAGAGTCTTGCTTTTTGATGGTTTATTTTATTGCATCGATGCTCTAGCTATTCGGCTGATCACTGGGTAGTCGGTTAGGGGAGGTTAGGTGACCTTGTCTAACCCAGATCGACTTAGGTTAGGTGGCTTGGGGAAGATCCCGTCATATATTTGCATAATTTTCATTTCAGTTTAATGCCTCAGGTTAGGTGGCCTGGGAGAGCACCTTCATTTTTATTTCAGTTATTCAGTTTAGAACTCGCATTATTTCACAGAAAATAGCAGAAAGGCATGAAATTATTGTTTAGCGACGCTAACATTTTATATTTTAAATGTCTTTCCCTGGGCTTTTTGGTTTTTTGTTGCCCATGTTGCAGTGTTATTCCTATGCGTGCTTTGTATTGTCGAGAGCTGCGAGTCCACTAGTTATCTTCTCATTTGTAGGTTTCAGCTCACTATCAGTTTGTTTTATATGTATATAGAAGTCGCTCTAGATACTAGTTTTCTTATGTTGTTACAGTGAGACTCTCGTGAATAGGTTGTTACTCAAGTAGTCGTCGAGTTTGCTTTTCCTTGTATTTAGAACCAGTATTTTGTAAAGTATGTTTTTAATCTTGAGTTTTACATCTGGTTTAGTTTCTGCTATATGTTGAGAAATCTGGATAGACATTGGTGGTCCATGGTTTATTTGTGGGATTTATCTGCGGAGTGTGATTCTTCTTGCAGGTTTTTGGTTGTTTCAGTTTTAAGGTGAGTTATGTCAAATTTTTTACAGAATTTCATAGATTATGGTCAGTCGTTAGGGCTTAATCCTAGATTACTACTTAATCTAGGGTTGAGTCCTTTCAGCATGATTAAATGACGTACCAACAAGAGTCTATGATATCGATGTATTCCCCATGGTTGAAACATAACCAGCTTAAGAATGTCCTTTGTATGGATCAAAGAGGTATCCAGCATCAACATAACTTTTAAGTATGTCAATCAGACATTGGTTGAAGGAGTTGTCTTCCCCGTCAATCGTGTTTACCATGGCATGATTAACGACCACGATTGGTTTAAGGTGACGGCCATGTGGACCCACATATGCATTTTCTAAAGCTACATTGTTCTTCTTCTCTCGGTAAGAATAGAACAATCCTAAATCTGTAGTACCTCTCAAATATCCCGAATATGTTTTTAACGTTCATTGGTGAATCGTTGATCAAGTTGATTTACGAAGGTGAAGATGAGTGACTAAATTGATATATGTCATTTGATAGTGACTAAACTGTCGTTTGTGTCATACTTGAACGGTTATTTGATAATTTTTCCTTATTCATTCCCTAGAAATTCCAAGCCAAGTAGTCCATCGATTTACAGTCGAGGATAAGTGCTTTACCAGTCCTAAAACACCCCTAGCTGCTTCTACATATGATTTATCATATGATATTATTCATATTACTCTTGAAAATGTTGGAAAATATTAATCTTGTAGATATTTCAGATTTCTATTGTAATTAGAATTGATTTATTCTTTGTTGTATATATTCTCGGCCTATTAGGAATATGCATTGTAACGATGTATATATACCCGATTTGGAAGTGAATGAAGATACAACATTCTAAACCTAAACACTTTACCTATACTTTTCTACTTAGTATCAGAGCCAAACCTGTAGACCTACAGACAAAATTCTATTTTTTTCACCCATTACACCTAAATTCTGCTACCATGGAAGGAGGATCCGACTCTGCTATGATTTCTTCTCCCCAACCTTACCCTCAGATTTCACCTGCTATCCATTACCACTAAGAAAACTCCTCTTTTCCCATTGGAGTTCTCTTGAATTATTACAATTACTCTACCTGGGCTCCTGTTATGCAGATGCTCATTTGAGGCCATAAAGTGCTTCAGTTACTCCTCCTGTGGTCACACCTGAGTATCTTACTTGGTCTACTAACAATGAGAAGGTGAAGAGTTGGTTAATAGATAATAAGTCTCCATCTATCATCAACCGCTAGCTTCGCCTCAAGACTGCTGCAGAAATTTGGAGTGCCCTACACCACACCTACTACGATGATTCATACTTTACTCGGATCTATGAGTTGCACCGCCACTGCTTCACCATCAAACAAGCAGGGTGACCCCTCTCTGTCTACTATAATGAGTTGGTCACTTGGCTCAAGGAACTTGATTAGTGTGTTGTCTCGTTTTATAATACTATGACCGCAGTTGTCCAAGACAACAACTACAAATCTATGCTCCGGGTTCACATGTTCTTGGGAGGATTGGATCTGAATTTGATCAAATTTGAGGGGAGCTTCTTTGTAGGGAAGAGTTGTTGAGCCTTGATAAGACCTTTTCTCATGTTCGTCGAGCTCACAAAGACCGTCTTACACTTTCTACAGGCTTGAGTCAGCCTGCTATCATGACCACCATAACATCTTTACCACCACCACTGCCAGTCCTTACTCCCGATGCTCAGGCTACCGTGGCTCAACAAAAGTTCCCCTCTACCTCTCGCTCATTTGAGTCCTCTCGCCATGTTAGTCTTCCCAATCTATATGCCAACTCTATCTGCCCACTATGCAAGGATAAGGGACACTCCAAAGATAACTGTTTTCCTTCTATTGGCTATCCTCCTTGGTGGGACAATCATCCACACATGACTCTTCCCTCTACAAGTGCCTCTACTAATATAGTCCAATCAGGTATATCTGGTAAGGACTTTCTTGCTACATCTTGTTGAAATAATGCTTGAATAATTGATACTAGTGCATCTGATCATATGACTAATACCCTTACCTTAGTTCATTCTATTCATCACTCTTCTTTACCTAGTGTCTCTACAGCTGATGGTTCTCATTCTTTTGTTATTGGTGAAGGCTATGTGACTCTCTCTCTCTCTCTCTCTCTCTCTCTCTCTCTCTCTCTCTCTCTCTCTCTCTCTCTCTCTCTCTCTCTCTCTCTCTCTCTAACTTGAACCATTGATTATGTCTTAGTTGTCCCCTCTCTAGCATATAACTTTTTATCTATTAGTCAAATCACTATGGCCGTTCTGTCACGTTTTATCCCAAATTTTGTGTTTTTTTTTTCAGGACAATCTGACTTGGAAGATTCTTGGTTATGGTACTAGATGAAGGAAGCTATACTATCTCGATTTGACATCCAGTGGAGAGAAGCAGCTGAGTTCGTTGAGTCAAGCCAACAATGTTAGCAGTTTGAATAAAGATAAGGAAACCATCTGGTTATGGCATCGTTGTTTCGGTCATCTTTCCTTTGGTTATCTTAAGAAGTTACAACCCTATTTGTTTTTGGGTGTTGTTGAGTCTGATTTTAAGTGTGATGTCTATAAACTGGCCAAGAGTCACCGTTTTCCCTATTCCCCAAGTTTGAATAAATGCTCAGTTCCTTTTATGAAAATTCATTCTGATGTTTGGGGTCGTGCTAGAATTTCTACACCAACTGGATCTCATTATTTTGTTACTTTTATTGATGAGTGTACTCGAATGACATGGGTCTTTTTGATGACTAACAAAAGTGATGTATTCTCTCGCTTCACCGAGTTTCATAAGATGGTGACTACATAATACCAACAGCCTATCCGGGTTCTTCAATCAGACAATGGAAGTGAGTATATTAATGGCATCATGTTTACTTACATGGCCTCTCATGAGATCTGTCACCAAACCTCTATTGCCTATACTTCTCAAGAAAATGGCTTGGCAGAATGTATGAATATGAAACTACTCGAGGTTGTTCGTGCATCATTGTTTGGCATGAATGTGCCTTGGTCCTATTGGGGTGCTGTTGTTACTTTTGCTGCTTACTTGATCAACTGTACTCCATCCCGTGTTATTGATTTCTAGATTCCATTTCAAAAGTTACAAGAGTTGTTGAATGTTCCTTCTCTTCCTAATCTTGAGCCTCGTGTATTTGGTTGTACCATCTATGTCCATATTCACAAGCAGTTGAGAGGCAAGTTTGATCCATGTGCTTTGAAATATGTCTTTATTGGCTATGTAGATTTTCAGAAGGGTTATCGGTGTTATGATTCTCTCACCAAGAAAACTCATGTCTCCATGGATGTCTCTTTTGGGGAGTCTGAATATTATTACTCAAGAGGAGTTTCAAAGTCTTCCCTTCAGGGGGAGAGGGGTTATGAAGGAAATACTCTTAATTTTCTAGAATTTGATGAGCTTGAGTAGTTGGAGACACGTTTTGGAGGATTAGAAAATTCTGGACAGGAAACAGTGCTTTTGACCTGCCGAGTAATATGTTTGACCCGTCAAAGATTCTGCTGATAGGGAAGATTGGCCAATTATACAACATTGAGATAGTATTAAAGCACATGCTCCCATGTCTACATCATCAACTGAGATCTCCGTTCAGGATGCTCCATCTGAGGCACGTAAATCTAACCAAATTACCAAGGAAATTCTCAAACAACAATATGAGCCTAGAATAGATGCAAAAGTCAAATACCATATTGCTAAGTATATATCTCCCACCATAGGTTATTTAAATCTCATGCACTTGTTATTAGTCAATTATTTCAGTATCTATTCCTAGCAATGTACAGGATGCTTTGGCAGATCCAAAATGAAAACAAGCTATGAATGAGGAGTTAGAAGCCTTGCAGAAGAATGAAACTTGAGACATAGTTCATATGCCACCTGTAAGAAGACTGTTAGATGTCGCTGGGTGTTTACTATGAAATTCAAAGCTGATGGAAGCATTGATCGCTACAAAGCGAGATTAGTTGTCAAGGCTTATACTCAAAAAAATGGCATTGATTACCAGGAGGCTTTTGCACCTATTGCCAAAATAAATATTGTAAGAATTCTTATTGCCCTTACACCAGTTTGATGTGAAGAATGCATTCCTCGATGGTGACTTGGAAGAAGAAGTATACATGGATACTCCACCAAGAATCAGTTGCAAACTAGGTAATGAGGGAAATGTGTGCCATTTGAATAAATATCTCTCTATGGTTTGAAGGAATCACCTAGAGCGTGGTTTGGACGCTTCTCCAAGGCAATGAAGAAGTTCAGGTATCGCTAGTGCAAATTTGGTCACACCTTGTTTGTCAAACGGAAGAATGTTAAGACTACTGTTTTAATTGTGTATGTTTATGATATGGTTGTTACAGGAGATGATCCATGCGAGATGAAAAATCTTCAGAGGCAGTTGTCACAAGAATTCGACATGAAAGATCTAGGTGATTTGAAATACTTCTTGGGAATTGAAGTTGCAAGGTCCAAGCAAGGAATTTCATTGTCCCAAAGGAAGTATGCTTTGGACATTCTTGCTGAGATCAGATTATTAGACTGTAAGCCTGCTGCTACTCCTATTGAGAAAAATCACAGGCTAGAACTTCTTCCAAATCAGGTTCCAACAGACAAGGGCAAATATCAGCGTTTAGTTGGAAAACTTATTTATTTATCACATACTAGGCCTGATATTGCATATGCTGTGAGTGTGGTGAGTCAGTTTATGCATAGTCCTGGTATATATAGAGCACATGAGTGCTGTTTTACGCATTCTTAGATATTTGAAGGGTACACCTAGTAAAAGTTTTTTATTTGCAAAGAACATTAGTGAGATGTGTGTTTCAGGCTACACTGGTGATATGTGTGTTTTGAGCTACACCGATGCAGATTGGGTTGGTAATCACACTAATAGGACGTCTACTTCTGGATACTTTACTTTTATTGGTGGGAGTTTGGTGACTTGGTGCAGTAAGAAACTAAATGTTATTACTTGCTCGAGTGTAGAAGCTAAATACCATGGGATGGCTAATGGAGTGTGTGAATTACTGTGGATCAGGAATGTTCTGAAAGAATTGGGTTTCAAGCTTCAGAAGCCTATGGATTTACATTATGATAATACAAATGTTATTGAGATTGCTCATAACCCAGACAACATGACAAGACCAAACATGTTAAGATCAATAAACATTTCATAAGGGATCACCTTGACAAGAAAACTATTCGATTTCCCTTTGTGACTTCTGAGAAATAATTCGCTAATGTTCTTACTAAGGCGATGCCCTTAGTAAATGGTTGGACAAATTGGGCATGATTGACATTTACGCTCCAACTTGAGGGGGAGTGTTGGCAAGTATTAATCTTGTAGATAATTCAGATTCCTATTGTAATTAGAATTGATTTATTCTTTATTGTAGATATTCTTTACCTATTAGGAATATGCTTTGTAAATATGTATATATACTCAATTTGGGAGTGAATGAAGATACAACATTCTAAACATAAACACTTTACCTATACTTTTCTACTGAAAAGAAGGTTAAGGGTTCAATAACTTCAATTATAATTAAAGTTTGAGCTTTTTGAAAGGAAAAAGAAAACCAAAAAAGGTACTCCATTGAAAGTTTATCCCTCCCCAGCAGCTCCACAGTATGGTGTGAAGTAAAGATGTTATTTTTTTTTGGAAATGAGTATTTCATTGAAAGGAGACAGCTCCGAGGGAGAGGTAAAACACCATCCTGAAACTTACAAAGAAGAGTACTCCCATTCTCCGGCCATCCAACTCAAAGGGAGTGGCAAAAAAAGGAGAGCAACCAAAAGAAACAATAGAAAACTAAATCGGAGGGCAAGGGCATCTATCATTTCAAAGCACTCCAATCAAAGATGGTGGTGGTACTTGATACATTCCATCAATGATGAAATGATTTGAGATGCAAGATAATAAGAAACCAAGATAATAAATGAAGTACAAAATTTACAGAAAGAATTAAGAATATGCAAAAATGGATACTCGGAGAACATGATGGGATTTTATCAGCATTTACTGTAGTATAACTATATAAATGTTGAAGGATATTTACCTTATTATGTGTGTTCCTAGTTATGGTAGAATATGTAGAGAATAAGGGAGATAATCCTATTTAGTTATGTATTAGAATTCTTACCATATGTAACTCCATGTACTCTCCTATATAAAACAGCTTCTTATTATCAATGAAAGGTTACACTGATTGCTTCCACAATCTCTATCGTTTATACGCTTTTCCTAAAACACGTTATCAGCACGAGACTCTAGCCCTATGCGCAGATTTTAAGGAGGAGAACAAGAAGATGAAAATTGTTCTGTAATAATCTCAAGTAAATTTTCTATAAACACAACTTGAATTTAAATTCAAATAACCTACTCTTTTGGGACTTTGAATTTTTTCATAAGGATTTTGGAATAACACCCTATTCTTCCTTTCTACACCGCACCTTTCTTGAAGGTGGGAATTTGGAACAAAAAGAGTTCCTTGGAACAAAGAGAGTTCCTAGATGAACTAAGAGTGTTCATCGTGAACAAAGCAAGTTCACAAAAATCGATTGAACAAAGAGAGTTCATAAAAGTATCAATTAACGATCAAAGAGAGTTCGTAAGACCATATACATCAAATTAAAGGTCTAATCCAAATATTATATTGAAAAATAAATTAGTTGTCGAGGAAGTCTTTTGCGATTGTGAAAATAATATACCTTATTTTTTCTCATGGTGTTTGATATGCAAAAATGCATTGACACCATGCTCCTGGATCTAAAAGATAAGTGGAATAATGTGTGGTTTTCCGAATTCAAGCATATTGCATCAATAAATAAAAAGATGCTTAAGCTTAGATCCATGCTCTAATTATGTGGAATGCAATCGAGGAGAAAGATTTGATCAAGAAAATCCTCTACATAATCATAATTCAAGGCAAGATGAGA
Source organism: Geum urbanum (assembly GCA_946800695.1). Classification (NCBI taxonomy): domain Eukaryota; kingdom Viridiplantae; phylum Streptophyta; class Magnoliopsida; order Rosales; family Rosaceae; genus Geum; species Geum urbanum. The sequence goes on from OX327009.1 coordinate 2,840,631, forward strand.
ACTAAGAGAATTCACAATGCGAATTATGAAGCACACCAAAGAGCGAGGTGCAAGGAGCGGAACCCTTAAGTTAAGAGAATTTTGGTGAGATATTTTTTTGGTCTCTACAATCCCCCACACAAGGAAGGACGCCATTAGTTGGCACATGAAGGTCATGATTGATGACCATGATAGAGAAAGTGTCGGCCATGGATGTTGTCGTGACCAAGAAAACCATGTGGCTGAGGTACCAATGCCAAAAGAGGTAAGGATAAGACACATATGATGTTTCTGGAATCAAACAAGTTGTTTATTCTCAAGATGTTTGAGAAGATTGATTTTGGATTTTTTTGTCAATTGGTGTTGAATAACATTGATAGGCAAACGTTATGAGGAATCTATGAAGTGTCAAGATCAACATCGCCACATTTAAACCACCAAATCCGAATCTATTTGATCCATGAACACATCAGTTTTCAGAACTGTTTTCTGCGTACTATTGTACAAATTATTCGACTTAACTATAGCTCTCGAAAAATTATGAAAATTTGAAAAAGTGTTCATACGCATGTCTAGTTGGGATCTACAAATTTTTGTTGCATTCTGATACACCAATAATTCGACAGAAATTCAAAGAGAGAATATGCTCAGAATCTACGAATTTTAAGGATCAAATAAACAAAGGGCAGAAGATGGAAATACAGCTAATACGAATCTAATAGCGCACTTCAAAATTGCCAGAGTCTCGATTGAAGAGATATCGAATTTTGATTAGAGCTTTATGTTTTTCATATATAAAGGCATGTGTGTCTAAGTATTATGTTTGAAAATGTTGGTCGATTACTTTGGATTAACAAACTTTTATGTATCATGTTGGCTTATTAATAAAGGCACCATTGTATTGACTTACTAATAACAGGTTTGTCTACGTTTTCTGTATCACATATATATATTGTGGTTGATATAAATCTATCATCTACTAGGGCTCACCTTAGTAATTTGTGATGTCTAGAAAAAGAGATTTTTGATAAAAGTATTTGAAAAGACCTTGTGTACCACTTACATTGATCTCTCTTAGCATGGTCATAAGTGAAAATAGCTATTGAAACGACTTTAGATGGCCTAGTAAACTTGAAAATTCATCCATGTATTAATTATGATAGCTAAGAGTGCTAAAATCTTCAAAAATACAACAAAAGCAGAAAACAGAATCTACTCTGCAGAATAGCCAACTTCGACGATAAACTGGGAATTGCTCAGAAATATTCAGTATATGAGTAATATATGGATGAAAAGATACAAATATCTAGTTTTCCCAAATACCACCGGAATGTCAATAACTAATTTCTAGAAAAATTTATGCCTGTTTTACTGGTCAAAAGTCAGAAATAAGGTATAACAGAATCTGCTCTGCACATCAGTCTACTTCGACGATAAACTGAGATTTTTCCATAATGAATCAACATATGAATGGAATATGGTTGGAAAGCTATGGATGTCTCTTTTTCAGGACTACATTTGGATTGTCGTTAACTATTTTTTTAGAAAATGTTATGTCCATTTTACTCGACAAAGGTCAGAAACAGAAATAACAGAATCGCCTATGCATATCACTTAACTTTGGCATAAAACTGAGATTGTCTCAGAACGATTTAACATATGAATAATATATTTTTGGAAAGCTACGGATTTCTAGTTTCCTGAACTTCATCCGGAGTGTTAATAGCTATTTTCTAGACAAAGTTATTCCTATTTAACTACACAAAGGTCCAACCTGTCTCAGTCGAAAGCACCACCCGAGAGTGGCCTTCGATGGATAAAAGGATATAAGCTAGATGGATTGAGGCATAACCTGAAAGAGGCCTTCTATATATCGAAGGCTAAATCTCGATGGATCAAGGCACAACCCGAGAGGGACCTTTGATGGATCGAAGGCTAAAACCTTGATGGGTCAAAGCCTATCCCCAGAAAGCGAATTTTTGAGTTATTCTTCTTCGGTTTTCTCTCATGCAAGACTTGTTTCTTTGCAAGTATTTTTCCTGAGAACTTTGAATAACTCATTGAAAAGGGAATTACACATACTATGTTATGACATAGACAACTTATATCGACTTTGTGCATTGTCGATTATATTTCTATATGATGAGAATGGACATAGGTCTTCTCATCATCTATGCCAACAATTTTCAAGTGAGAATGGATTTTCCTTTGCATTAAATCTAATGATTGCGGTAGAATCGGATTGTTAGAGAAGCTTATGTGTTAGCTAAATGGGCTATGTAAGGCAACTTAAAAAGAGTTGTAGAATCAAATCATGGCATAAGAGATGACTTATAGGATTCAGACACATATAAGACTTTGACACAACAGACTGAGATATTCAAGTTATGATATCATGGTCCAAATTTTTAGAAAGTCAATTGGACATCCCTTCTTTCGAGTTAAGGAAGCAAGAACCAGAGTTGGTTCAAAAGAGAGTGGAGTTGGGGGCACCATTCAGTGGTGGCTCCATTGTCCAACGTCGGCCAGTGACCTGCGCCTCTTCCCCCAAGGGGAGAAAACTAAACAGTGAGGATGACGTGCTAGTCTCTTATCCTGCTTCCCGAGTCAATAAAGACTCCAATCCTTAACCAAAATCCACATTGGTTATTTTCAATGGCTCATCACTCGTTATTACAAAGCTTACTCATTCGAGAGATTAAGATTAAGACCATCCTATGCAAATGACACATATTCTCAGTATAATATAAAATCTAAGGTGATTCTATGGAACGATTCAACCAAATAGCATATCACTACGACGTTTTTTGGTGTTGGTTATAATGCAAACATGTTGGTCACATGTTGTGCTATCGTCCACTTGTAATACTGCTAAAACTTCTAGCTCAGATCATATAACTGTGGGCTCACTACCTGAATCATCTCATTTATAGTCGATTCGAGTTAATAATGCTAGAGAGTTTGCGTCGAAGAGTTTCGATGATTAATATTGCGCATCATTAAAATTTGATATTGGTATATACTTTCATGAACAAACCCAAATGGTCTCCCGGAAAACGACTACGATGGTAGCTTAGACATTGATGATGCGCACCAATATTTTCTGCTTAGGGTTATGCAATATCGCAGTGTAGCTACACTACATTGTCTACGATATACCATCACTCAATCTTGTCTTGCATAGCTAGTGACTGTGTACGAAGATAATGTCTCGTACTTATGCATATATGTGCTAAAATTACTCTGCCATAGCACATTATGATGGTTCAATCGAGATGAATGAATATTTATGTTGGACATGAGTCCCCAACTATAATCCGCTATGAGAACCTTGACAGGCAATCTCTTTACTGCTAGTTTTGCGGATGTCACTTTGATGATACAGTTTTTTTGTCGTTAGAGGGAGATAAGAACAAACATATTGAAGAGGAACGACAAGAAGGGTCTTGTCTTCACTATATCTCATCATGATCCCCAAAAGATAGAATGTAACAGATTTGATGTCTAGTGCATTTTCTAGTATCGTTAAAGTGACAAGATCACATATACTTGCTGCAAACATGCCTGTGAGGATTTATGTCCCTTTGAGAGGTAGGGGTGCCACCAAAAAGGAGTTGGTTATGGCGCTACCACCATAGAATGTGGCATGGTGATGTCACAAAGTGGCATAGTGTTGTCACAGACCATGGGTTCCACTGGAGAGTGTAGGAGACCCAAAAGTTCGATAATTACTCGTCCAAAGAAGAGAGCGAGTTTGGCACAAATATGATCCATTGATCATTGGTACTCAATTCCTGTGATGACCCGAAACAGAATCAGCAGTTAAGCCGCATAGTCACAGAGTTACGACAGTGTTGAATCGCCAAGCTTCTTAACGACTTAATTATTGGTCAAGAATTGAAGCTGGGTCTCTTCTCGAGAGTCGTTGTACGTGTGATTACGAGTTCGTGGGCAGTTCCAGATCGTTATTTGGACGACCGAGGAATTAGTTATGAATATTTGAAGTTTCGACGGAAATGGATTAATATGGCGAGCTACTTAGCGACTAAATTATCAGACGAGAATTTGGCTTCGGCTTCTTCACGGAAGTTGTTCAGAATTTAATTTCGAGTTTGCGAGAACTTTCGGAGCATGATTTTGAGTTACGAAGATTTAGTTGTGAATATTTCCGATTATTGATTGTTTAGTCGATTTAATGTGTATTGGTTCGAAGGGTTGACTTTTTATTCATTTGACCGATGTGTTTGACTTCGGCTAATATTGGAAGAATATGTCGAGACATGTTTGTGGCCGCGAGAATTATCGGAATCGGAATTACGACGAGAAAGTTACGCGCGTTTGAAGTTCGTCGAAAAGGATAATTACAAGTTTCCATTTTAGGAAAGGCTATAAATAGAAACCTGCTATTATGGGCAAGTGAGAGACTTTCCATTTTGGGTGTTGACCGAGTTGACTGAGTCAACTCGGTGGGAGAAGAGGAAATGCGACGTGCCTCACGGTGGCGACGGTGGTTGTCCGTTCGGCCACCTCCGACCACGGGGAAGGACCCGTTTGAAGCGCCTTGGCCACCCCGTCATGCTTCCGGCCTCCTTTCACGGCAAGGCTCGCCGGAAAGAGGGAGAAATCCGGCCAAAAATGGAGGAGAAACTTGTGAATTCGGGTTCCATGTTTTACACCGATTCGAGCTGAAATTTTGGATGGGCTTTGTAGCTCTCATCACTAGCAAGCTACCATGTAAGTTTGGAGTTCTAATTTTGATTGTGGAAGGAGAATTTTGGATTTGAAATTTGTGTGTACATTCGGTTTTTCGTGAAATTGACATGGTTAGAGTGAGAATTGGCCTTTGTTGCAGTTGACAAAGTTGCTCAGTGGGTGATTTTGAGTGGAATAGGGGTTGCTCCGCCGTGAAATTTTCCGGTCAGCGGTGGCGCCGCCGTGGGCGGCGGTCAACGGCGGTCAACGGTCAAAGTTTGGTCAACGGCGTTCACGTGATCGTTCAGGCAGTATCATTTTATTGACCACTATGATTTTGACGTTGCTTGATGTCGTTTTGAGGACGACGTTATACTCCGTAGTGCTGGAGCGAGTTTGATTTGGTTTGAGCTTGTGTTGATGTTTGATTCTGAATTTGTGAATGTGTTACCACAGACTGTCAGGTTAGCGGAAATGGGCTGATTATTGCTTGAGTTCAACGTTTGAGTTATGTTGATATGAGTGTGTTGAGTTGTGATTTGCCATAATGTTTCGATCCGTTTGTGGTCATAGGCGAGATTATGTTGTGCCGTATAGTTCGGCATCGCCTATATCATTGGCTTTTATGTGTGTTGTGTTCCGCGTGGCGGAACTATGTTTCAGATTGTTGCGTGTTGTGTACCCTACCTGTTCCTTACGCAGGAACACTTGGCTATTGTGTGGAGCCAGTTCAGGTTTGTGATTTGAGAGTACAGGGATTCCAGCACGGAGTTATCTCCTATTGTGGAGATGATTACCAGAGTTGTTCAGTTGAGGTTGCCGTTGGAAAGTTGAGCAATATGCAGAGGCAGTACTCCTACCTTGTAGTTGGCAGACTCAGAAATTTCGAGGTCGAAATTTTTTTAAGGGGGGTGGATTTGTGACGACCCGAAACAGAATCAGCAGTTAAGCCGCATAGTCACAGAGTTACGACAGTGTTGAATCGCCAAGCTTCTTAACGACTTAATTATTGGCCAAGAATTGGAGCTGGGTCTCTTCTCGAGAGTCGTTGTACGTGTGATTACGAGTTCGTGGGCTGTTTTGGATCGTTATTTGGACGACCGAGGAATTAGTTATGAATATTTGAAGTTTCGACGGAAATGGATTAATATGGCGAGCTACTTAGCGACTAAATTATCGGACGAGAATTTGGCTTCGGCTTCTTCACGGAAGTTGTTCAGAATTTAATTTCGAGTTTTTGAGAACTTCCGGAGCATGATTTTGAGTTACGAAGATTTAGTTGTGAATATTTCCGATTATTGATTGTTTAGTCGATTTAATGTGTATTGGTTCGAAGGGTTGACTTTTTATTCGTTTGACCGATGTGTTTGACTTTGGGTAATATTGGAAGAATATGTTGAGACATGTTTGTGGCCGCGAGAATTATCGGAATCGGAATTACGACGAGAAAGTTACGCGCGTTTGAAGTTCGTCGAAAAAGATAATTACAAGTTTCCATTTTGGGAAAGGCTATAAATAGAAACCTGCTATTATGGGCAAGTGAGAGACTTTCCATTTTGGGTGTTGACCGAGTTGACTGAGTCAACTCGGTGGGAGAAGAGGAAATGCGACGTGCCTCACGGTGGCGACGGTGGTTGTCCGTTCGGCCACCTCCGACCACGGGGAAGGACCCGTTTGAAGCGCCTTGGCCACCCCGTCATGCTTCCGGCCTCCTTTCACGGCAAGGCTCGCCGGAAAGAAGGAGAAATCCGGCCAAAAATGGAGGAGAAACTTGTGAATTCGGGTTCCATGTTTTACACCGATTCGAGCTGAAATTTTAGGTGGGCTTTGTAGCTCTCATCACTAGCAAGCTACCATGTAAGTTTGGAGTTCTAATTTTGATTGTGGAAGGAGAATTTTGGATTTGAAATTTGTGTGTACATTCAGTTTTTCGTGAAATTGACATGGTTAGAGTGAGAATTGGCCTTTGTTGCAGTTGACAAAGTTGCTCAGTGGGTGATTTTGAGTGGAATAGGGGTTGCTCCGCCGTGAAATGTTTCGGTCAGCGGTGGCGCCGCCGTGGGCGGCGGTCAACGGTCAAAGTTTGACTTTTTTTTGGACTTTCGGCAAGTTGCATGTCATTTGACTCGAAATCGCGCCCCGATCGCAGTGGGGAGGTTCGTTTTTCGAATTGAGCGTCCGAACGTAAAGCGAGGTATTGAGGTGTTATATGTGGATTTTCGACGATTCGTCGTATTCGAATTACGTGTTTCCGGAAACGGTGGTTTCTCGTGATTTGATTTGTATTGTCGAGTTATGACTTTGAGAAATAGATTTTGTGAATAATCAGGTGTTCGTGATCGTTCATGTGGCGATGGACTTTCCGCCGGATCACGGGTTAACGCGATACGCGTTACGCTAGTCTGTGAGTGGACAATTTATTTTCACGGAATTCTTGCGAGTCTTTTATATACGTTTTATGAACTTGAGCATGCAGTATGATTATGGTTTTACGAGTATGAGTTTTCGTACGAGATTGTGTTTATATTGAGCATGTGTTACATGATTGTACTTATATGTTGTTATGAATCCACGTGTGGCCCCGTGTGATTACACACATGCTCTGTGCACGTGAGGAGTTAGAGTCTCCCTCGTGTTTGTATTCGTGAGGAGTTAGAGTCTCCCTCGTATACTCGGGCGCATGAGGAGTTAGAGTCTCCCTCGCGTACCCTTTAAATGTTATACATTCGACTCGCATATGTTTTATAACATATATATATAACTGGTGAAAGACATTTATTTTCGTCCACTCACTCTAACGTGTTTATTGTCTTTCCCCTGGGCTTTTCGGTTTCCGTGCCCAGTTTGCAGTTCAGGCTCTGATGTCGCACGTCGTGGTCGGAGGCATAGTGCTCGAGCTACCTTGTTTCATCCAGTAGGGTTATTGTTCTACCTACTGTTGTATACGTATATGATTATGTGTTAGAGGTCGCTCTGAGTTTCCTGTTGAATGTGTTATACGATTTACTTCGGATTTCAGTAAAGTACTATTATATGTATTGTTTTACTTTACTGTTGATATATTGAGAAATCCGGATGGGATTGGTGCCCACGGTTTGCATTTTGTGGCATAGGATGAAGTGTATTTTCTGCGTGCAGGTAATGGTAATTCAACGTTAGTAACGAAACTCTGCCAAAATTTCGAAAAGTTTTTGTTGGTTCGTGTTTTCGAAGGGGTTTGATTCCGATTTAGGAAGCTAAATCGGGGTTGGGTCCTTTCAATTCCACCTTATGGTTATCATCAAGGAATTCCTTAATGTTAAAACTAATTACTCATAATATAGACATCTCTACAAAGTACAAATTATACTAGTGTACATGAGAATATGGAATTTTGAGACTTATTGAACATATCTACGTTGAAACTCCCAAATGTAGTAACAATTGTCCTACATGGAAAGATACGATCCATATTGAATTATGTTCACTAAGAAAGAGAAAGGTAGTTGGGTTGGTGATGCCGACACACCCAAGTGTAAACCCTATCAAAATGGGTCTTTGTTAGAAAGCGTGATGAGAATAAAGAGATTGTATACTCGTCTCATGGCACAAGGCTTCTCGCAACACTTTGGAATCGACTATGATGAGATAAATTCTCTCGTAATGGATGCCATTGCACTCCACTACCTTGTTAGTTTGGTAGTTTTCGAAAAACTTGACATGCAGCTTATAATCGTGGTCTTGACATATCTCGATGAGGATCTAGAATAAGAGATAAATATGAATGTCTCAGATGGACTTCATGTACCAAATCAAGTAGCTCTAGACCACAGAGCGAGTTTGCAATGAGATTGCAATGTTCACTAAGTGACTACTTGATTGGGAAGAGATATGCCCATGCGTGTTCATTTATATGACAAGTTCAGGATTTGCAAAGTGTTTGAAATCTGAATTTGAGATAATAGATCTCAAGAAGACAAAGTGTTGTCTCGAATTGAAACTCGAGCATGTAATGATGAGATTTTCATCAATCGGCTTATACTCTAAGATATTTTACACTTTATGATAATTAAGTGAAGTTTATGAGTACTCCCATGATTTGCTATAGTCTTAACCCTTAGAAGGATCCGTTTTCTTCCAAGGGATGACGACGAAGATGTGTTAGAGGCTACAGTGCCTAATCTAAGTGCAAGAGTGTACTTAGCATAATACACAAGACTTACCTTCTCATTCTTATTAAACTTGATAGCTAAATGTAGCTATGCGCCCATGCAATACCATTTGAATGGTTTAAAGACAATCTTTCATCAAAGAGTATGAAAAATGTGGACTTGATTTATCCCTACAGAGAGACCACAAAGAGAGTCACGATGGAAGTAAGGACACCACAAAGAGTGTAGTGCCGATTTCCATTGACCCCCAATACCAATAATCATTGTGATGTGTTGGCAAGTTTTGCTGAAGTGAGATATCTCTCTGATTCACACAAAGGTTGTTCCCAAGTTGGTTATGTCTTTACCATGGGTAACACTGCGATATCTTGAAGTCTAGAGAGCAAACTCTTGTCGCTACATCTTCAAACCATGTTGAGATTATTGATCTAACATGAAGTTGTTATGGAATGCATATGGTTGAGGTCCATAAGTGCACACATCGAAGATCAAGTGGTTTTGAATCATCACTGATGAACCTACATGCATTATGAGGATAATATTGTTTGCATCAAGGTGATGAAGCTAGATTACATGTAGGACGATAACATCAAACATATATCACGTAAGTTATTCTATATTCAGCAAACAATAGAAATTCCTCATGGTCATGGTTGACCAAGTTTAGTTTGAGGATAAAGTTGTAGAATATCTAAGTCATTGGCCAAAATCCATATTTAAGAAGCATATAAAGAGCATAGGGTTGCTCAGCTTATTCAAGCTACCTTGATTGTTATTATCAGGTGGAGATGTAGACTTTGGGGGGAGTTTGGTATTCACATGAGCATTTTTAAATGTGAAGGACATGTTGTACTTTTTTTTTTACTAAGGTTGTTTTTGTCCCAAAGGATTTTTATTACTTAGTAAGGTTTTAATGAGGCAACATAGTTTTTTGGCTTGTCAAGGTTTTTAATGAGACATTAAGGAAGCAATGAAGAAGCACCATCTACCATAACCGGCACAAGGGGGAGTGTTGAAGGATATTTACCTTATTATGTGTGTTCCTAGTTATGGTAGAAAATGTAGAGAATAAGGGAAAGATTCCTATTTAGTGATGTATTAGAATTCTTACCATATGTAACTCCATGTACTCTTCTATATAAATGATCTTCTTATTATCAATGAAATGTTACACCGATTGCTTCCACAATCTCTATTGTTTATAAGTTTTTCCTCTTTTTTTTGAGGGGCGCAAAATTTTATCCACTATTGGAATAAAGTTGGTAGTAATATAGAATTTCACCGGATTATCCGGCACGCTAAAGATAGAAATTATATGGTACCACTACACCTGGTTTAACTATAAGTCACGCGGGCTCTAGACTAATAAACCGGAGTAGCACAAGTAACTGTCAAACTTATGGACGCACCACTCCTTAATTAGCTAGGAGCCCCCTCGATTATGGTAGTCCATCACTCAGATCCAATGTCGGGGGATAAAAGAAACTGAATCAACAAAAACCAGAAAAAACAAGCCTAGACCAGGCCCATGACCAAGCCCAGACCTGGCCTAGACCAAGGCCAAACAGATAGGCCCAGACCTGTTGAGGACCCAGGCTAGGTCCAGACCAAGCCCACCAATACCTAGCCTTGTTTTCCATCCCAAGCACAAGCGACCAATCGGCTTCTCCGCTGCACGGCTCAACTCGGCTCCGTACCACTCGTCGGCCTCCAATCCGCATCGAACCACCTGGATCGAACACCTTCGACCCGAATACCACACCATCAAAATGCAGCTCGCGAGGACGAAACCAGATCTCAACGTCGCTGCCAAGATCACACTCGCTACCGTATTACAGGAGTTCGGGGACCCTCCCATCACCAACTACCACTAGATCCACCATAGGAACAACATTGTTGTTGTACAAAGAAATAGCTCCAGCTTTGGGAGGCGGCGAAGCAACCAGAAGAAAAGAAAGGGATATCGCAGCAAACTCTAGCACGACAAGAAAACGCGTGTGACCACACGTACCAGAAAACATCACTCCGACGACTACATTGTGTGTTATTGATCTTTTTCCATTTTTTTTAGTGAACGATCGTCAGTATATTGAAATAATCAAAACACAGAACAAAGATCAACCTGAGACAACCTCTAGCTCCAGAGGAGTTGTGCCAAGCTACAGACTGATGGGTTTCCACAACTAAGTGAGCTAGGTTGTGAGCCACCATATTACATTCGCAAATAATATGAACAAGTTTAGATCTATACAATTGATCTAGGAGTATACTGATATCTTCAGCAATTAAGCCAAGATCAGACGAAGCTTGGGAACCTTCAATCACAGCTTGAATAAGTGTTTAGCAATCCGACTCAATGATGAGAGGAACTATATAATCTCGAACTACCATTTGACAAGCCTCTCGAAGAGCCAATGCTTCGGCCACTTCTGAGCAAAAGTTCGAGGAACAAACCTAGAAAAACCACCAATTATAGCTCCTTAATGGTAAAAAAAAACAACCCCTAGACCAGCTATACAAGCTTGTGCATTAAAAGCTCCATTAACATTGATCTTCAACCAACCCGGCGATGAAGAGGACTATTGAATAGGGATTCTCACCTTCCTTCTTCCCTTTTTCTCAAAAAACTTCCACATCGTCGAGAAGAATAATTTGATGAGGAGACCAACCTGCTCCACAGACTTGGCTTTGCCCTTCCGTACTCTGGTGTTCCTTTCTTTCCAAACGGACCATATCACAATAAGAAACAAAGATATTAGCTCCATCGGTAATCCAGAGAGACACATGAAAATCCACTCTTTGAAATCTAACCCAACATGGTTAGGCAATGCTCTTCGTAGATCAGGGAAAAAGACGAGAAGTTTGTTAACAAATGAACATTCTCTAACATTCTCTACTAATATGGAAGATCGACTCACCGTCTTCACCACGTAGCACGCATCAACTAATAATATCAACATGCCTTTTTTGAAGTTGGACAACACTGGGAAGAATGCCCTTAGTAGCTCTCCACAGATGTAGCTTGATTTTCCCTGGAACTGAAATTTCCCGTAATTGCTTCCAGCCATCTTCCATACTGGTATGACTGCTTAGAGAGGAGTGAAGAAGGTCATATGCAACCCAATATGCAGTTTTGGCAGTGAACACACCACTCTTCTCAAAATGCCATATCCATCTATCACTCACATTCCTTGAACTTAGTGGAATACTGTAGATTAGGGCTGCATCCTCCGTATCAAAATTGTGATCAATAATAGTAGAGTCCCATGCTCTGCTAAGGGCGATAAGGGAACTCACACAAGCTGACAAGTCTAAACGACAATTTAGGGGTCTGAATGAGAAAGGCCTAGGCAGCCAGGGGTCAGCTCGTATGTGTATACACTCACCATTCCCCACTTATAAACTCATACCACGTTTCAACACCGATCTAGCCGTGGCAATACCGCGCCAGCAAGATAAAACCAATCCAGTCACCTCTGCAGATAAGAAGTCTGTTTCCAAAAAGTATTTCGCTTTATATAACCGGTTGACCAGAGAATTTGGATATCGCATTATACGCCAACCCTGCTTAGCTAACAGTGCTAGGTTATGCACGGGAAGGTCACGAAAACTCATTCCTCCCTCAGCTTTATGCATGCATAATTTATCCCAAGAAAGCCAGTGAATCTTCCTATCATCTTGTTTACTTCCCCACCAAAACTTGGCACACATCTGATGAAGAGTATTGCATAGGTCTTGAGGTAAAAGAAAACAATTCATAGAATAAGTAGGTAATGTCTGCCCCACCACTCTAAGAATATCCTTACCGGCTCCGCTAAGCATTTTACCTTGCCATCCTTCTAGTTTTTTACTCAGCTTCTCTTTGATGAAAGATAAAGTTTCTACTCTTTTCCTTCCAACATAAGTGGGGAGCCAAGATACTCCTCTCAGCAATGGCCACTTGTAAAGATACAACAACTTTCTTAGTAAAAACAATACTACTTTTAGCAAAATTGATCTGTTGTCGTGACACTTCCTCGTATGTTTGCAAAACCTCTTTTATATGACTGACTTCAGAAAAATCAGCCCGACCAAACAAAAGACTGTCATCAGCAAATAATAAATGACGAACTATAGGAGCTCCTTGACATACCTGAAACCCACGAATGACGCCAATAGTCGCTTTCTGAAATGTAACACATTTATACGCTTTTCCTAAAACAATAAGTACCGATTTTAACCGTTTATAATGCATAAGGTTTTGCAAATGACTTCAACGTAGAAAATTAAATTAATAATAATTAAAGAGAAAAAAAACTATAGCAATTTATTTACAGGAGTTATGAGTTACTGTAATTAGCAGGGTTTTGTCTTCATCCTAAAACTAATTTAAAGTTTCCAAGTGGATAACAAGATATACCTACACTAATTTAATCTGAGTTTGAATCATTATCGGCTTCTAGGTCTTCCCCTTTTTCTTCCATGGTATACCGATTCATTGTAAATCTCCAGTTATCTCCTTCCTCTATCTCCCATTGTTTTTTAAGTTCATATATTGCTCTAGTTGCTGCAGACGCAATTGCCGGGTTGCTATCTTCAGCCAATCTCTGCAAGAGGATAGGAAATAACTCTGAGAGTTAGAGTTCCTGACATTAATATATAATGAAATGCGCCAATACAGGAAGAATATTAACAGACCTGTAATGCTCCCATTCCTGCATTACCCAGAGTCCACATAGATGGAGCTGCAGCCAAAGCATTTGCCAATGCTTTCCTGTACAGCAGAGAATAAACAGGTTAGTATGTGTGATGTATACCATAAAGTCATACATGTAAAGATCAGATATCAAGGGAATTAATAGAGAATCAAATAATAAATATAACTTTTGATGAATAATGGACAAATCATATAATGACAAGCAATGTCTGAAAAAGATATATCATATATGACACTTCAATTTATGCTGCTGGTTTCACAATACCTCCTACAAAAAAATTCAGTCTTGTACATGCATTGTTAAGAAGATTGAAGCACATTGCAAGATTGGCTTAGTAACCTCTGATTATTTATTTCTCATTATAAGACAAAACCCAAATCTAATGAGGGGATATGTTGGTTTTAATCAAGTTGAAGGGTTGAGGTGATGTTAACTACGACACCCTACAAACTACCCAACAAAAAATGCTTGAAATAGTTTACCTAGTATTGACATCAGGGGAGCTGGAACACTCTGCCAACAAGGATACACTACTTTTACCATCCATGGCATCCAGATCAATAAGAGTTGCAATTATCAATTCGAGCTGTTCAACATACAAAAGATTAGTTAAACAAGCTCAGGCTACTTTTACCATCAATAACCAAATTAAGAAAATAAAGACATGGGATATGAACCTCTTCGGGATCTGTATAATCAAATCCATCTGCTTCAGAGAGGGCAGATGCCATACTCCAATAAGCTTCCTACACATTATTATTTATATAAGTATAATTTTCTAACTATCAAGAAACGATGGAGGAGATAGGATAAGAGAGGGAGAAGTAATCTGTTTACCTGAATTGCCGTAATCTGATCAGGAGACACTTGCCCTGGAGGGAAATTAAGAGTTTTTCCGTTCTTTTCAAGCATTATACGACCCAGCATCTCATTGTCTGTTTGCATACCATTTGTTCTCTGCCGAGGACTGAACGTCAACATGTTAGAATTCAGGGAAATGACTTGTGTATATACATTAATACATATAACAGGGGCTTGAGGGAGGCAATATAAGTTGAACAATAGCAAAAGAATCTTACAAATTGTACATTTTGTTCACCATCATGTCATGGATGTCTTTAACAAACTGTAAAACAGAAAAAGGACCATAGATTTTGCTTCAGTACATATAGAATACGCAAACTGTAAGGATCATATCCAATTATCCATGTATTCTTGTAAAAGAAATTAAGTTCACCTCCAAAGCCATTAGTGCATCTTGCAGTGCTCGTTGTTTAGCACGGATGTCAGCACGGCGCAGATCAGCCTATACAATTGTCAACAGACACTTAAATTCTATTGTAAGCAGTTGAATCTTACATCAAAGTAACATGAAACAGAAAAAGTACAGAAGTATAGAGATGCGATTGGCACCTTAATGATTTTTTATTAACACGTCGTGTCTTGAATCATATCATGATAGACATATATAGGCTTTCCATAATAATCCAATTCAGAAAGCAAGCAAAACAAGTTTGATCATTAAATTTTAAGAAAAAGAGATCATAATACATAGTAAAGAAAAAAAAAGATGGAACGATTTGTATAGTTGTTTCAAAGAGAAGGTCCTCATAAATAATAATACAAATGAACCTGAATTAAAGGAAACCTCAGGGCCTCCCTCTTTGCATACACTTGTTCTCATATTCATTATCAAAGAGAAAATGCAATCAGCCCTAAAACAATAATATCTGATTGCAAAATACTATTACTTTCCTATATTTCACCCCGTCTAATTTTCTATATTCTAAACTTGCCTTTTTAATTCAATAGTGAATAATCCTTCAACATTTTCTTTTGTTGACACTGCCGTTATTTCATGTAGATCACATCATCCATCAGTTGTATAACATCTGGCTCCTATTATTTCTTTAGTCATCAGTGCCTTTTTACCCTGATATTTTCACCCATTGATGATTTTTCTATACTTCTCTAACCGCTCTGTTTCTAACTCAATATTCTTGTAACGTTTTCTTTTATTGACACTGCCTATTTCATATAGATCACCTCATTCATCAGTTATATAATATTTGACTCACTGAGTCCAATTGATGCTATGAACTATAAAAGCTACCGTTTAACTAACTTACAATAGGAAGAAAATTTAAGGATGAGATAGAAAGAAGAGAGGTTAACAAATTTGAAGCATAAGTTTAGATCATTCATCAAGTCTAAATATATAGTGCCTTGTCATAGAGGTTACAAATCACATAACTATTAAGAAATTACTTATTTATTACAGTTAGTAGGTACCACAGCCAATACTACAAGGGCAGAAGAATTTGTTTACCTCTAAGGCTCCATCACTCCAATGCCTATCAGCGACACTTTTCAGTCTAGACTCTGCTTTGTCCTTTAAGATCTGTGGACGAAGGATGGTTATAAATATAAATCAGAAGAAGCCAGGTAGTCCTCCACAATATGATAATAATTTACATACCCTAGCAATATGATGAAGGCGCTCCGCTTTCTTCTTCACCTTACGGTCAATTATTTCACTGTCCACTTTGGCTCGAGCTACAGAAAAGGGTCACAGTAAGAAAATCATATGCACTCCCTTATCTGACACTTGAGGGAGAATTGTCTATAAGTAAGAATTGAAAAATGTTAATGATACTTATAGACAATTCTCTGACCACATTTTAAATGCAAGTCTTGGTCAACAAAATTATGTAATAGAATCAATTGAGGTACTTGGCTCTATTACTAGATACAATTTAAAAGAGGAAGAATACATCATCTTCTTTTCTATAAATATTCTCAGCTCAAACCCCAGAAATCGCTTTTGGTGGTTCAAATATCTGACCTCATCACTAGGAGTATTATCAGGTGGCCACTAATACTACGTTAACTGTAAATGTACATAAATACTTCAAGTAGATATGCTTTCAAAGAAAAAACAAAAATGCAATAATAATAAAAAATAACATCAAATTACTCACAACTTTGTACGAGAATGCAAAAGGAATTTACCATCAAGCTTTAGGAACTCTGACCCAAGAATAGCAACATCTTGACGTGCACGAGCATCCAAACTCAATATGCCACTGGCAAGAATTACAATCATGAGTAGTGTTCTCTTGCATTTCCATTTCATTTAATGTGATGTCTTACATGAATGGCAATGGCATTCCAGTACATCATTGCCCCCTCCCCCCCAATTTATTTTTATTAATATTATTATTATTATTATTATTATTATTATATTCAGACAACCCATGCCAACTCACTTTATTGTGCATAATCCACAGAAAGAAAAAACAAGAAAAAACTACTGCAAAATTTGCAGTTGGATCCTGAACTCTGCATTACTTTGTAAATTTGTGAAATTAACTGTAATTTACACATGCTTGTTCTCTTGTGAATGAATAAACAATAAAAGACTGAAAGTGTGGACGCAAATTTACTGCAATCTCATCTTTAAGAAGAATATTAAAGAATATTACCGAGACAGCAGGATAATGTCACTGCGAGCCCTCTCATTTACAAACTTTGCATCATTGAAAACAAATTTACAAGCTTCAGTTAAGCCCTGACTGGAGTGAATAGTTCTTTCAGGAAAGACTGGATGTTCATCTTCGCCACTAATTTGTGAGCTAGCAGACAAAACATGTGTTAGGAAGTTCATTAAATAACATCTTGATAGAGCACTACACAAACTAATTTAGCCATAGTTCTAAGTGACTGTTTAAGATAAGAGGATAAAACAAATGTACAAAGAGCAAGCCTTCAGCTTAAGTTATTTTCTAGCTTGCTGATACTACCACTACTAAAACTTCAAGAGCAAAACATACAAGCTGCAAATAATTAGCAATTTAAATGTACAAGAGAGCAAGACATACAGAGGTTGAAACATTCCTATACAGCTGTACATTTTTCAGAAATATCTACCATTATATAAAAAAAAATCATCCTGAATTCCAAACTTCTTGGCTGTATACTTAAGAAATTCAAAAACTTCGCTATAAAAGTCATATACGTCTGTATACTAAAAACTGATCAATACGACTTATAGATTAATACCCAGTGTTCACAGCACAATCATTATAAGTCGTAATACCCTCTTTTTCTGTTGTATTATGAGTTCCTCTTGACAGGTGTATGGCACTCGATCTCTGAGAGACTGAGAAACTAACAGGTTTAACAAACACACGCCTTGACCCATCATTACAAAAGCTCTTCTTTTCTGTCAATAGGCATCCGTAGTTTAGCTGCCTTAGTTCCACTCCCTGATTTGAACAATGAAAGCTGTTCCTTTGAAATGACTTGGCATAGCTGTTTGAAATTCCAAAGCAATCCCGAGGACAGCTTGAAACCTTGCTTGCAGAAAGTGCCATGGCAAAATCAACACAAGAATGAAGTGAATGCTTCCCTCACCAGATCTCAAATTTCAATGGACCTGGAATAAATGAAAAAAGGAAATGTTATATACCATGGTCAAAAGACTTTTAATGAAAGACATGTCCAGATGTTTTTGACAGGATCTAAGCTCAGATACAGATAGGTTCCAACTACGTAAACTGAGGTTGGAGTGGTTACTATATGCCAAGGAAAATCATATTGTGATTGCATTTCTCATTTGTTTCTTCCAATTCTTGCCCAAGTCCCAAGAGTTTCTTTGATACTTTTGAATTTCTCTTAGTTATTGTTGGGTAAGGCCAGGAGTAAACTCACACTACAGAAGCTGTTTTGTTCAGCCATATGTGGATGAATAATCAATACATCATTCATTTCTTAGTTTTGAGTTTTGAATGAAGGGTCTCACATAAATTACTAAACTTGAATCACTCTCTTCAGTTTCTGGGTGGGTTTGGCCTAAACTTAAGCAGAGCTAATCTAATCACTTGAACACTATAGTCTAACTAACCCACACTTTATACTTGGAAATTAAAGAAAACCCACAGAGCAAAGTGCAGAAAAGACATGAAAGCGAGTGAAGACATGCAACTAACCTGTGATGATAAGAAGAGTTGTTTCCACAGAGAGACATAGAAGAGAAAGAGTGTGTGGGTAAAGGTAAAGCTTCTAAATTTGAAGAAGCAGGGGGCAGTCCGGGCAGATGAGAAGGCCCATGAATATTCTTTTTTTTGCATTTTATTTTTCTTGTGGGGAAGGAGCTTCAAACTAGGTTTAGAGAAACAATGGCAACCACAAGCAATGTCTGTGGCCCCAGGATTGCCAACGGCCAAACGCTAAATTACAAGAACGAGGAATTATACGGTGCGACTAAGAGAGAGATAAATGTTATATTTAGTTTAATATTTTTGGGCTTCAGAGACAAAATAGGCCGACCACATGCGGCTTGATTGAAGCTGCAAATCAGGAAAAGATATGTCTATGCGATTCTTAAATGAGTTAGGAAAATCCAGATGCAAGATAATATCCTTTTCTTTCCTAGTCAATAATGTTATCTTGTCAAACCAGGAAAATTGGAGTACCAACCTCTATAAATAGAAGAACCGAAGAAGGTTTACGGACATCTACATACACATACAATTTACGCACAAACAAATCTTACTCCGCTGCTAGTAAACAACCAGCGAACAGTGAGCTCAGGATGTAGGCCACCTGACAGTGCATGGGGATTCGAAGGTTCACTCAAGCTACACAACCGGCAATAACGAATTCAGGATCTAGGCCACTCGACAGAGCGTGGGGATTCAAAGATTCACTCGAGCTATACCACCGACGACAGATTCAGAGGAGTCCAGGTTACCCGACAGAGCATGGGAATTCTAAAGATCTACAAAGTCACCCTATCATGTGTTCTCAACACTTCGTCCTTTGGATTGTTCTGCTTTATACTCGCCCGAGTATGTAAAGTATCAATTCTTTGTGGCTCGGCAGAGAGACACGAAACTTACGTCTTGCATACCATCAAGACAAGTAGGACTCAACGAGTGAGGTTGATGCTCTCCTCGCTCCAATTGCTTGACAAGAAGTAGAAACTACGTGGCACACAACACAATGAAATTCTGCCCTCGGCAGTGGCACGCCTCACACACACCACACCTACATCAATGGACCAAAAGAGACAATTTGCGACATCTTCAATTGCGACAACCTGACTGGAGTAAAATCGAAGCCAAACATTTTGGGACGCCCAGTGGGACTCAGGTTTAGTGTCTTACAACTATTGATCCGTATCAGAAAATTTTCATAAGTTGCCTAAAACATCCAACACCTATATTCCAGAAACACAATTCAGCCACTTGTAGGGGTTTAAGAAAAAAAAGGAAGTATTGCAGAGGTTTGGAGTAATGATGACTAAGGATAGATCATCATCATTGTCATCAGAACCTAAAACTACAGATGAAATCAAGTCAATGGACTTCGAGGCCTATAGGGATTATTTGCTCGAATAGGAGCAACAAAGAAACGCTAACATCGAATGAATGTTGAACAATATGGAAACCAGCCATAAGGCGGTGTCTAGGATTCAGAACATGCTAGATAACCTCTACGAGGCTTAGGAGATCGACCGCGCAGATAACAATAAAAAGTTCGATAAACTCACAACAGCCCTCGCGAATCTCACTAACACTATGGAAGCTAGCTTCACACTGATCAACGAAAGATTGGGAGAACGAGAACTACCATTTCATGATGAAGAAGAGGTCAGAGATGATGACATACCAGCTCCACCTTCTCTTCCATCGAATCCTGAGCGAGAGTTGGAGGAAAGGATCAATCGAATCATTAGTCAGAGACTGCCAGGTGCGGGAAGAGCTCAAGTAACCTATAATGAGTCGTTCCCACCACCACCACTTGGTTGGAAGTGTCCAAAGGGTTACTGACCCATTTCGTTCACTCGCTTCAACGGTGAAGGAGCAAAGTCAACATCCACCCACATTACTCGATTCAGGGTGGAATTTGGACCATGGGGAAGGCTTAGCAATTTCAAGCTAAGAGTCTTTGCGTCATCATTATTAGGAGCAGCGCTACACTGGTATACAAACTTACCATAAGGCTCGGTCCGCGATTGGGTAATGATGGAAAGGTTGTTCATTGAACACTTTGACGGATCTGAACCAGCTGTAAAGCTTGATAAGCTATGTCAAATGGTGCAAATGCCAAGCGAATCTCCCATGGTATACTTACATAGGTTCAGAACCGAGTACACCAAGAGTAGAACTTCATGCACTATGGAAGAATTGGTGGACATCGCAGTAGGAGAACTTGAAGAATGTTTGTATACGAAGTATGTGGATGAAAGGACCCGACCCCAATTTAGTTTCCTAAACCAGAATCAGACCCCTTATGAAAACATGAACTTTCAAAAATCATAAAAATTTCGACAGAGTTACTCTATATCGCGTAGTTGTCATTAACCTGCAGCGGAAAATACACTTCATCCTATGCCATAAAAGCTAAACCGTGGGCACCAATCCCATCCGGATTTCTCAAAAACATATCATAACGTAAAGCAATAAACAAAACTGTAGCTTTATAGAAATCCGGGAAAATCATGTGAAAATATAAACACAATAGTATTCAGAGCGACCTCTAGTATATACATATATACACAATAGTAGGCCAAACTAGAAACCTATTGAGAAAGGAAAAGTGGCTCGAACACTAAGCCTCTAACCTCGATGTGCGACACCGGAATCCAAACTGCAAACTGGGCATTGAAAACAAAGAGGCCAAGGAAAGACATATAAACTGTTAGAGTGAGTGGACAAAAATAAATGTCTTTCGCCGAATAAATATATATGTTTATAAAACATATGCGAGTCTAGATGCATAAAAATCAAATGGTACATGAGGGAGACTTTAACTCCTCAAGCGTACAGAGCATGCATCAGAAATCCCGCGGGGTCACTCATGGACACATCCGCGCTAGTACAGACTGAATCACGGGATCCCTAATCTTCACGTGATTTCAGCCAGAAAGGGCCTCAGGTCAAGGTATCTGCTCCCCCCCGGTAAACATCCTCGGGGATCAGCCGGGATGCTAAGTGTATCGATACAACTACTACTGAAACTGTACTCTGTGTAAACCAAATCATAAAGGTTTCCATGCAAATGCATAAAGCATAATGTAAAAGCATACTCGTAATGCATAATTATAAAAGCGTATTCGTAAATGCATAATCATAAAACACATGCTCGTATAGTTCGTTATCATAATTGCAAGCTCATGCTCATAAAACGTATATAAAATACTCACAACCAACAGTGAAAAGAAATGTCCACTCACAGACAAGCACAACGCAAAAACGCGCTAATCCCGTGATCCAGCGGAAGATCCCTCGCCAACCGTACGATCCCGATCTCCTGAATAATCACAAATACCACTGATCAAAATCACAATTCAAAACTCTGAACCACACCTCGGAAACCAACCATTTCCGGAAACATATAACTCGAATATAAACGAAATCGTCGAAAATCCTATAAATACTCTACTTATTCCTCGACACAAAATCCACCACCCAAATCAACTCAATAACCTCAATACTATGATCGGGGCGCGATTACAAGAAAAACGGTATAAAACTTCCCAAAAAAATCAACCTCGCCAGAGCTCCGCCGTTGACCACCGCCAGTCAACGGTGGCCAAATCTGGTGAAAATTTCTATATCACATCTACTCCTCAAGCTCAACAACTTTTCCTTCTACACCAACCTCCAATTTGAAACCCATCGGCCGGAATCAAGCTCGAAAATTCAAACCTCCATTAATTCCAGTGACCTATTCTGGTGAGCTTCAAACGGCCTCCAATTCCAAAATTCTTTCACCCAAAAGCATCTATGGGTTTAGGGGAACAAAACCCCCAACCCCATCGACCCCAAAAGTGGCCGAAAAAGCTCACCCGATTTTGGCAAAAATCCAAGACTTTACCAAAATGGTTCTCCTTCAAAACTCAACTAAATCAACTCAAACCAAGTTCAAAACAATAGGAAATCACGAGAGGAAGTTAACCATACCAAGCTTGAGGTCTGAAGTGGCCGGAATCGGAAAATCGATCGGTGGTCAACGCGGGTCAAACTTGGTCAACGATCCAATTTTGGTCGACTCGGCCCTAATGTGACTTTTCGACAATTTTAAGACTATTTCGATATTTATACTCGCGACTAAAACAATCAACGGTTGAAAACA
Source organism: Geum urbanum (assembly GCA_946800695.1). Lineage (NCBI taxonomy): Eukaryota > Viridiplantae > Streptophyta > Magnoliopsida > Rosales > Rosaceae > Geum > Geum urbanum. The sequence continues at coordinate 2,863,294 of OX327009.1, forward strand.
AATCGAATCCAAACGGATAAACACGATTAAATCCAACGGTCGGAAATATTCATAACATATTCATCGGACATCGGAAAAATCCTCAAAAAACTCCTACGAGCTCGAAATCATAAACTCTACAACTCTCGCCAAGGAACTTATGTCAAATTCTCGCCCGATAATTTAGACGCAAACAAGACCGCCAAATCGATTAATTACAACAAACTACAATTATACGTGAAACTCACGAATTAAGCCGATTAACTACCATTTCTAGTTTGGGTTGTCGCAGTGGATGCGAAGTTCACATCATTAAATGCTCTCATTGATGTAGTAGCTCAAACCCATGCCACATATGAGGAAGCTGATAATAGGTGCAATGCATCCAGAGGAACATATATTTCAAAAACACCATACCGAGAACGTACTAAGATGATTGCAGCAGTGCAGGAAGAAGAGGATTCTGATGAATATGATTCGGATGATGCGACAGTGGCTGATCTAGAATTGACAGCCAAAAGCACGATAAAGCCAAAGAAAATAATCCCCTCAAAGGGACCAGTCCAAGTGTTGACCAGTGCTTTCACAAAACTGGAATTTGAGTCATACACCTATGATATAAACGCAGCTCATGAAATCATAGAAGACTTGATTGATAGAAAGCTGACCAAATCTGACTTTGGTGCGTACCCTACTGCGAAACAGTTAAAAGGGAAGAAATACTGCAAGTTTCACAACGTGTGGAACTATACCACCAAAGACTGCATCAAGCTGAAAGATCATATCTAAAAATGAATTAACGAAGGAAAACTCGCAATAGATGCATCACCAAAGATTGCATTATTGGATCACCAATCTTTCACTGAGGCTTCGGTAGGAGCAGTGGAGTTGGTAGTGCCTAGAACGGTCAACACTTTCCATAGTGATAGAATGGAAGAAATCTTAGACGAGTTAGTTAAAGCTGGCATCACAAATATAGTTATCCCTTCATCTTCATCTTCGCAGCAAGCAGGAGGAAGGCTGTATTGAAAATTTCATCACGCTTAGACTCATAACACAAACCAATGTGCAGCCTTGCAAGATCAAATCCAACATTGAATAGATGAAGGGGAAATCACAATTCCGAGTTGCGAGGAAGAAGAGGTTGTTGAAGGAGCATTCATGGTTGGTACTCTTGAAGTGTCTTGGCACGGAGGAGCCAAGAGGAAGCAAACATTAGATCTCAAAGCCACCAATGAAGCAGTCTCTAGCAGTAGCAAAAAAGAGGATCCCAAAGAGAAACAGAAAGAGGTTTGCAGAGAAGCAACTCTGGTAGTACTTTGTACTCGGTGCAAGGAAGAGTGTGGCCTCAAGATGACATATAAAGAGTTCATGGAAACAGTGCGAGCAGGGCCACCGACTCAGATCTCCACCTGAAAATTATCAACTAGTAAGCCCAAAGGAATCACGTACAGTTTCCATGGAGTCTAATCTATACAAAAGAATACGAATGGTAGAGAAGAAAACTGAGGCAGTTGGTGATAGGCAGAAAGCAGAGTCAGACAAACCTTACATCCCTCCAACAAGCAAATATGTGATCAAAGATGTGTGGTAAGTAAAATTAGGAGGAACGACCATGAAGATTACCCCCACAAGAAAAAGGAAGGTACAACGTCAGTTTGGAGCAGCGAAGAGGACTTTGGAAGCCTTAGACAAAGGGTTGATCAAACCTAATCAGTTAGTGGAATCACCAGAACAAATTCAGAGGAGAATGAATAGGCTCGCAGCTATTCCGGTGATTGCGTTCGACAAGAATTCTAATAGACCAAAGATACGAGCGGCTAGACCAAGTGTGTTTTCCGGAATAGACAGAATAGAACCTATCCTAGAGGTACAACAAACACCGAAGAAGGCTCGAAAGACATTTGAGCCAGAAGATAAGTCGGTGCGGAAATCAGTCTTCCAACGCATAAAATCAAAGGCAGAACCAGTCGCTGAGCCAAGCAAGAAACCGATGCGATGATGGAGACCAAAACCTTTGGTAGTTAAAGAACAAAAGACACTCACTAGCACTTCTTCCAGCTTCAGTGTCAAGGGAGTAACGACTAGTGAGTCATAACTCATAGCAAAGGTAGACTTCTCAAGAAGACCTGAAGTAGAGGTTCACATACGAAAGCAACATAACCTTCCCATTGAGAATTATCAACAGGAACTATTGTTGGCTGAAACTGAAGCAGGTAACAATGAGCAGTTGGTCAACTATAGGGACACAATGAGGACATAGAGGAGGTCTACACCAAAGACATGCACGTAGGCAGGTGTACATGTTACCAACCAAATTTGCCAAACTAGTCAAGGCAAAGCAGGTGGTTGTTGTAAGCAAAGCAGTTAAAGGAGGACCTATTGGGATCATGTTATGCGAAAGTCCTATATGATGTTCTCCAAACCAACAGCCATATGAGACCATTATACATTACTGCGAGCATGGGGGGCATTCATCCTAACAAGGTCATGGTAGATACTGGAACAACAACGAATGTCTTGACTACTCGAGCAATGACATTATTGAGTATTCTAAGATCAACTATTCAAGCAACATCCATGACAATCAGGAACTTTGCAAGGACAGTCTCGCAGACACTAGGATTGTTGTTCATAGAAGTAAAGGTTGGACCAGCAACATGGATTCATACTTTCTTTGTCATCGAGTGCAATTCACCCTTCAGTGCAATACTAGGCAGGGATTAGATCCATAGGAGCTACTGTGTACCTTCATCACTTCATCAACAGCTCCTAATCTAGGACATGGAGACATCAGAATCACACATTCTCAATGTAGACCCACAGCCTTACTCAGTCTCTACGAATGCATTGGATGCCGATTACTATAATGAAAACCTCCGACCATTGGAAGTGTGCGGCGTCGACAAAAAGGGCTGACATGTTGGAGTAACAGCCTCAGAAATAGATTGATGGGGAATAATGCAAGCAAGAGAAGATAATGCACGACCTTACTTTCTCAAGCTAATCTCCACAAGTAATCAATGATATGACCATCTAGGATGAAGAGGCGGAGGCTTGTGCTTCTCTATATGCAAGATTGCAAACCTATTTGATAGAGTCACAAGCCTATGATTGTCTACCAACCATCGCGACAGCAGAATGTATCAATGAAGATGTGCAATAGGAAGTGATTAAGGAGGATATCATCCAGCTCGCACTTGCAGCCTTGGATGACACACCATCTAAAGTAAGAGATTCAATTAAAAAAATCAATCTAGGAACACTGGATGAGCCAATAGAAGTGGCTATTAGCACCTTTTTAGAGACTGAAGAAAGAAAGGGGCTCATTGACTTGTTGTTTGAATACAAGGATTTTTTCGCAGAAAAGTTTGAAGATATGCCAAGACTTTCACCAGAGCTGGTTGTCCATAAACTTCCAATCGCAAAGGGGAAAATGTTAGTATAGCAGCAAATGCGAAGGATGAATTTGGAGACAACAACATTAGTCAAGGAAGAAATCGAGAAAATGTTGAAGTCCGGAGTTATCCAGGTGGCTAAATACATAGAATGGATATCCAACATAGTCCAAGTATGAAAGAAGAATGGGAAGATTAGAGTCTGTGTGGACTACAAAGATTTAAATTAAGCTACTCCAAAGGATGCTTACCTTATGCCAATAGTTGACTTGCTCATTGATGCAGTGGTAAGACATGAGATGCTATCATTCATGGATGACACGGTAGGATATCATCAAATCCCAATCGCTGAGGAGGACAAGCACAAAACTGCATTTAGATGCCTCGGGTGTTAGGGGTATTTGTGTACGTAAACATGCCATTTAGATTAAAGAATGCAGGAGTGACGTATCAGCGAGCCATGCACTATATCTTCCACGACCTAGCAGGAGACACAATGGAAGTCTATATTAATGATATTGTGGTCAAATTAAAGAAGAGGTTAAGCCATGTAGAAGATCTAAGACAGGTATTCATACGAATGAGAAAACATCAGTTTAGAATGAATCCTGCCAAGTGCATTTTTGGGCTGCAAGCAGGGGACTTCCTAGGGTTTTTAGTGCATCAGTGAGGAATAGAAGTACCAGATGACAAGAAAGAGGCAGTTATGAAAGCTCCTCCTCCAAAGAACAAATGAGAGCTTCAACAGTTACTCAAAAAGATCAACTTCTTGAGAAGATTCATCGCAAACGCTACGAGAAATACCAGACCTTTTGCTCCTTTACTCAAGTTGCAAGGGGAGAAAGAGTTTGTGTGGGAGCCAGTTCACCAAGAAGCATTTGACAAAATCAAACAATACCTGATTAATCCACCTATCTTGGTGCCACCACAAAAAGGAGTGTCACTTAAGCTCTATATTTCAGCAACAGAGTCATCTATTGGAAGCTTATTAGCACAAGACGATGAAGTGGAGGCAGAAAGAGCAATATTCTACTTGAGCAGGACTCTCACGGACCGCAAAAGTAGGTACACACCAATGGAAAAATTATGCCTTGCTCTTTTCTTCTCAGGTTGCAAGTTGAGGTATTATATGTTTTCCTTCACAACATGTGTCATAGCACAAACAGACTTAGTCCGGTACATGTTAGCCAGACCTATACTTTGAGGATGGATAGGGAAGTGGATTCTTGGACTGTCCAAATTTTCACTACAATATGTCACACAGCTATAAAGGGCCAAGCAGTAGCCAATTTCCTCGCACATCATCATATATAGGAAATCCTAGAGCAAAAGAAGTTAGAGTTGTCACACTTATCACTGGCCCCTTAGAAAGTCTACTTCGATGGTTCCAGCATGAGTGCTTTCGCAGGAGTAGGGATCACATTAGTAAATCCTCGAGGTGAAACGTTTGCCTATTCCTTTCCACTAGAGTACAACTTTTCCAACAATGTAGCTGAGTACGAAGCCCTAATAATTGGACTGGAGCTTCTATGGGACCTTCGTGCTACGGATATACAAGTTTGGGGAGACTCGTTACTTGTGATCAGATAGATTCAAGCCACGTTCAAAACAGGACTAATCCTAGAACCATATGTGAAAAGAGCTGGCGAGTTGCTAGAATTATTCACAGATGTGTCCCTGGCTCACATCCCATGAGGAGAGAATTCTGCAGCGAACGAGCTGGCTCAACTTACTACAGGGGTAGAGCTTGTTGACGATATGCATGAATGGATAATAAAGGTAGAAGTTTGTACTCTCCTACCCTTCATGACTAGGAAGGAAGAAAAGGATGAATGGTACGTTGCAGCTCTGGGAATAATCGATGATGATTGGAGATAACCAATTATCACATATTTGAAAGATCCTAGCTCTACAATAGACAATAGGGTCAGGTATTTTGCTCCAAACTACATTATAAGGAGAGACTAATTGTACAGACATGGAGAAGAAGAAGTGGACTTGGTTTTCGTATTCGGCACATAGGCCAAATGATTACTGCGAGAAGTACATCTTAGGGTCTGTGGAACTCACCAATCTGGCCCAAAAATGAGATGGCTCATGCGAAGACACGAATACTTTTAGCCTTCAATGTTAGAAGATCGTATAACTTTTGTGAAAGGTTGCGAGGATTGTCAAGCTCACGGACCCAGTATAACCTTATCTCCCTTTGTAAGGTCAAGCCTCTCATAAGGAAGGTCTTCATCACGATGAAGACGATGGTCTATATGAGCACGGAAGGCTTCCACATCCTTCTCAGAGATCTCTGGGCAGAATTTTTGATAAGGGACCATTTTCAAAAAGAGGAGGGAAAAGGGAAATAGGGTCCTTAAGAGCGATTAGGAATCCAAGATCTTTTGCGGTGAAGCCTCTGAAAGAAGGAAAGTAAAAAAGGTTGAAGACGACTAAAGAGTATAAAGGGTTAAAAATAGGAGGCGCGACTTTTGAAGAAATACACTTGAGTAGCCTATGCGAGGCTATTTGAGCAATTGTCTAGAAAGCAACACGTCACATTCAAGTGCTTCTAAAAATACCTCTTCGATTGCCCATGGGTTAATCTCGAGGCCTGGGGGGCAAAGTTTGGGCCCAAATAAACATTACATTTATTTTAATACTTTTGGGCCTCAAAGACAAAATAGGCCGACCAAATGCAGCCCAATTGGAGCTACGAATCAGGAAAGGATATGTTTATGCGATTCCTAAATGAGTTAGGGAAATCCAAAGGTAAGATAATATCTTTTTCTTTCCTAGTCAATAATGTTACATTGTCAAGCCAGGGAAATTAGAGTGCTAACCTCTATAAATAGAAGAACCAAAGAAGGTTTACGGACATCTACACATACATACAATTTGCGCACATGCAAATCTTACTCTGCTGCAAGTAAACAACTAGCGAACAGCGAGCTCAAGATCTAAGCCACTTGACAGAGCGTGGGGATTTAAAGGTTCACTCAAGCTACACAACCGGCATTAGCAAATTCAAGATCTAGGTCACTCGACAAAGTGTGGGGATTCTAAAGATCTACAAAGTCACCTTATCTTGTGTTCTCAACACTTCGTCCTTAGAATTGCTCTGCTTTATACTCGCCCATGTGTCTAAAGTATCGATTCTTTATGGCTCGACAGAGAGACACGAAGCTTACGTCTTTCATACCATCAAGACAAGTAGGACTCAATGAGAGAGGTTGGTGCTCTCCTTGCTCTAATTGCTTGATAAGAAGTAGAGACTATGCGGTGCATAACACAACAACATTCTGCCCTCGATAGTGGCACGCCTCGCACACAACACACCTACATCAACGTACCAAAAGAGATAGTTTGCGACATCTCTTATCGTGACAACCTAATTTAAGTAAAATCGAAGCCAAACAACCTTATTATGCATTCATGAATTGGATTATGTTTACATATGCTTTTGACATCAGCCTTGTGCCTATTTATTCTTACATTTTGATCACAATATCTGGCCAGACAGTTCGAAAATGGGGATAACTGCAAAACCCATGTGCCAGATGACACAAAACCTCATCCATCGTGGTATTGTGTTGTAGATAACTTCATCAAAACTAAAAGTTTGTAGGTAACCACTTTCGCCATGCCCACTGTTTGAAAAAGCTTCTGCCTAGTCCGCTTAGGGAGTGCCTAGGCTATGAAAATAGCAAAAATGCCTAAATGTAGCCATATGCCCTATCCTAGGCAGTCTTCCTCCTAGTCAACGCTTAGGCGGCATTGACCGCTTAATACGCCTAGGTGGCCGCCTAACTCAAAAATGGGCATAACATAAACCTTCGAATTTTAGCTTTTAACTTACTTCGGATTGGAGATGATAGTCCATAAGAAGATAAGCCAGATAACTTAAAGACAATATGTTTTGATGACATTTCTTTATTGTTTTCTATATTATTCATATTATATCTATACATATATACTAAATAATTATATAATTAATTAAAAATAACAATCCGCCTAGAATTTGATTACTCTTCGCTTAGGCAACAAGGCGCTAGCTAGGTAGTAAATCCACTGGCTAATACTGCCTAACGCCTTTTTGAACATTGACCATATCCATGCCTCCTAATGGTGTGTTGGGATTTAATCGATTTATTGAAAAAATTCACACAATTATTTGCATAGAGAAAGTGCACTTAAGTAGGGGTGGGGGTAAAAGTGACCTGGTTCATGGTGAACCAGGTTGTGAGAATAAAGAGTAGAGAGAAAGAAAAAAAGTTGAACCTTAGCAATGGCTCCGAGAACTTCTCTGTGAGCGGGTTCCTAGCTTATTGTGACTACGAGAACCCTAGGTTATTGTGACTACGTGGTTTTCTTATTCGTCTGGTGTTGCTGTGTTGTTATGTTGGAAAAGGGAAAGATGGAGATTCTTTCTTGGAATATAAGAGGCACAAAGGATATGGCGAAGCTCACTGTATTGCCTTTCATTGTGATTGCATGAGAAAAAACCATCCATCGTCTTCCTTATGGAGACAAGGACAAGTAGTACTAGGAGATGTGATTCATGGAAGACCAATTTAGGGTTTGATGAGTATCACATGGTGTTGTTCTTTGCCAGAGGAGGAGGAGGCCTTATGCTCTTTTAGTCCAAATAAATTGATCTACATTTGAGGGATCATAGCCCAAGTTTTATCGATGCGGATGTACTAGTCAAGCCCGGGATCAGAGATTGGATATGATTTACTGGCTTATATGGAAAACCACATGTGCGACATAGATTGAAGACATGAGATTTGCTAAAAACTTTAAAAGCCCAGGATGCTTCAGATGAGTGGATAGTGGTGGGAGACATTAACGAGATCTTATGCTCGACGGAGAAATCAGGGGATGAAATTAGGGTGTCATAGCAGATGAACAACTTCACAAATTGCTTGAATGATTGCGAGTTGGAAGATCTTGTCTACACCGGGGCAAATTTCACGTGGCACAATAGTATAACGCATATTCAATTGGATCATGCAATGGCCACAAGGGAATGGATGAATCTATTTCTTGCGGCCTAAGTGATTCATCTCCCACTGAATGCCTCTGATCATATTCCCCTTTTGGTTTTGGTACAAGAAGCTCCGCGAATATCCTATCCAGGGCAGCAACATTTTTTCTGTTTTGAAGCAATGTGGGCGGAGGAGGAGAGTAGTAAGGATGTAGTGCGTGATGCATGTGAATAAGCACCGATACAGAAACATGAAACTTCTCAATATAAACTGAATAAGAAGATTCGATGTACAAGATTTGGGCTGAAAAGTTGGTCAAAGGCTACATTCAGAGCAAGGAAGATGAGCTGAAGGAAATCCAAGCAAAGTTGGAAGTTTACATTGCATAACCGTTTGACTCGTACGGGGTTGAGGAGTGAAAAGAGTTGTATGCGTGATATGCTGCTTTATTGACGCATGAGGCTTTATATTGGCAACAAAGGGCAAAGGATAAGCACATGAAAGAGGGGGATGATAACTCAAAATACTTTCACTAAAAGGCTACACACAGGAAGAGAAAAAATAATATCCTGGGATTGTTTGATCACAATGATGTGTGGCAGGAGACGCGAGATAGTGTGGAATCAGTTGTGGTAGACAATTATACAGGGTTGTTTACTTCGACTGGGATCTCAGAAGACTAGATTGAAAAGGTGACGACCTTTGTACTTGAAGCCAATAGTGACAAAGGAGATGGCGTGCCCATTGCTCCTTCCATACATGGAGGATGAGATCCAAATTGCCTTGTTTTAAATGCACCCTTTGAAAGCCCTAGGTCTGGATGGTATACAACCTTTGTTCTTTCAAAAGTATTGGAAAATTGTTAGCCGAGATGTTACACTTGTTGTTTAGGATATTCTTCAATCAAGACAGATCCTTTTGGCCATGAACTTCCCCAACATTCGGCCTATACCAAAAGTCCAGCACCCCAAAAGGATCACGGAGTATAGGCCGATTGCTTTATGTAACGTGGTGTACCAAATTGCAACAAATGTGTTAGCAAACATGTTAAAACCTCTATTGCAATAAATTATTGATCCTTGTCAAAGTGCTTTTATTCCAAGTAGATTGATCACGGACAACAAGCTGATTGCAAATGAGGTAGCGCACCACTTGTGGACAAAGTGGAGCGGGGAAAAATTTCATATGGCACTGAAGCTTGATGTCAGTAAGGCCTATGATAGGATGGAATGGAAGTACTTGGAGTCAGTGATGAGGAAGTTAGGATTCCTAGATGTTTGGATTAGGAATGTGATGGCTTATGTTACTTCAGTACAATATGTTTTTTTGCTGAATGGTTCTCCAATGGAGTATGTCACGCCGAGTAAAGGTCTTAGACATGGGGATCCGCTCTCTCCATACTTGTTCATATTGTGTACCAAAGGCCTTTCAATCCTCCTACACCATGCCCAACAGAATAGGTTGTTGATAGGTATCAAAGTTTGCCTAAAAGCACCTGAATTGTCTCACTTACTCTTTGCAGATAACAGCTTGATTTTCTCTCAAGATAGCCCGTAGGCTTGTAACAATGTTAAGGAGATGTTGAAGGTGTATGAGAATGCTTCCGGACAATCTATTAACTTCTCAAAGAGTAGTATGTGTTTCAGTCAAAATATACGGCAGGATGCGTATGAGAAGTTGGCTACCTTGCTAGGGATGACTCAGTTTGACTGTCATGAATAGTACTTGGGGTTGCCTATGCATGTGGGGGCAAGTAAGAAGGCCATTTTTCTTATATCAAGGATCGGCTTAGAGATAGACTGAAGGGATGGAAAGGTTCCTTGCTAAGCGAGGCGGCCCGAGAATTGCTGATCAAAGTAGTAGCTCAAACATTACCTAGTTATGCCATGAGTTGTTTCTCGATCCCTAAAACAACTTGTGAGAAGTTGCAACATATGTGTGTGAACTTCTGGGGTGACAGTACAGATTGATGCTGCATTCATTGGTGTACATGGAATTCCATGTGCAAGCCGAAGGAGATGTGAGGGCTCGGATTCTGAAATCTATATACTTTTAACCTTTCTTTATTAGATAAGCAGGTTTGAAGAATACTACAGAACCCAGAGTCATTGGTTGCAAAAGCATATAAGGTGCAGTATTTTACAGAGCGAAGTATTTGGGACACAAAGGTGGGTGGGTCTCCATCATATACATTGCGGAGCTTTATGAAAGTGAGGTAGGTGCTTGAGAGGGGTTCCCAATGGTAGGTTGGGTCGGGCTAGCAGATTCAGATTTGGCAAGATCAGTGGATCCCTAAACTACCTTTCACTTTGGAGGCACTCAGATTTCTTACTACATTGGATCGGGTTTCTCAGCTCATAACCCCTCAGAGAAGCTGGGACCAAGCGACTTTGTAGATGTATTTATCTTCTGATGATGTCTCTGTTGTTCTGACTATTCCCCAGAGTCATGGCATAGGACATGATCGAATTGTCTGACATTATACGTCTAGAGGGGAGTACACTGTCAGCAGTGCCTACCTAGTGGCCCGTAATCAGATGGTCATCCTATAACAGGTGGTAGCTGATCAGTGGGGGGAGTAGCCCAAGGGGCGAGCAGGCTTAACACTAACTCCGGCCGAGCCCATGCTCCGAATGCCGAAGGAGGTTAATGTTGTTGTTGCCTCCATCAATCTGAGAAGCAGTGAGTCAGAGATGAAATCTGACTATGAGCAGACACCCGATCGATCTTCCTCGCCCAGGGATGAGCGTCCTCCATCCCCTGGAAGCCTGCCATCGTATAGGGAAGGAGGTCCATCAAGACCCAACATCGTAACGACTAGCCCCGTCCAGCTAACGAATATGGCGTCCCCTCCCCGAGCATCTCATCCCTCCGCTCGAGTGGCCTTAGCCCTAGCCAGCACTCTAGGCCCCCAGGTAGATGATGGTGTGGCCAAGATTCTCGTGGACCGGTTTGTTGCGTTCAGCAAGAAGGCTTTGTCGTACGACGTGGCTACAAATAACTGGATGCTGGCAATGTCCCTTGGTCATAAACAGAGTCGAACGCAGCTGGTGGTGGATGCCTATTGCCTAGTGCAAGAAATGCACCAGCAGATCATGCCTAAGGGGACCGAGGATGGCCCTGACGACCTGGACGTGGCCAGGGAAAAAATTAAATAGCTTGAGGTTAAGCTGAGGAAGAAAGAAGACGACTTGTTGACCGTGCACTCCAAGCCAAAAAAGTACTCTTCGATGGAGAGCAAACTGCACACTCTAGTGAATAACCTGATCCAGGTATTGGATGGGTTGACAACGTCGAAGGCCGAGGCATAAAAGAAGAATGATGAGTGGAGGCTAGAGCTGGATACCGCCCAAATGGAGAGAACGTTAAAGGGGCAGATTAGAGTGCTGAAGGCGAAGGTAGAGTCTTTAAAGGTGTTGGCCTTTTGGACGATGAAGCCAAGCTCAAGTTATAGAAGGAGGTCATTGAGGCTTTCGTGTCCTCGTCTGATTATGCTTAAGGTCAGGAGGAAGCGACAGGCTCTGTGGTGAGGGACATGTTAGCCATGCTGGAAAAGTCATCTTATTTTATAGAGCACTACAAGGCTGATGTCGAGGCAGGTACCGTTCAACTCTTTGGCTATGAGGAATAGGCCTACAGTTGTTGTATACCCCATTTGTTTTTATTGCTGTAGTTTACTTTGTTTGTTGTAAAAAACAATAATTTTTTTGTTAAGTATGTGATCATGTTGTGTTATGCATGTTTCTTTAGCGTTTGATTATAGCTTGCTTGTTGGATGTGTATGCTTATTTTGAATGAATGTACTCAAGAATAGTTGTGTCTGCACTCATTATTCAAACGTAGAATGCTAGCGTTTGAAGTATGGTAGGGGGAGGATGCTTGAGAAAACAACATAATATTGGCATTAATATATTCTTACTTCAAAAGAGAACGTTACATATCAAAGCGTATAAAAAAGTAAGAAATTCACAAAATTGAGTATGCCAAATACATGGAACATCCTAGTGGTAGTACTTCCTTAGGTGAGTGGAGTTCCATGGGTGGGATAGAACAGTGTCTTCCTTTTCACTAAGGTAGAACATGCCCGGGCTAGCCACGTCTATGATCTTGTATGGGCCTTCCCAAGTTAGACAAAGGCTCTTGACCTTGGTCTAGATGGCCTTCATGACCCAGTCACCGATTTGCAGAGGATGAGCGCGTACACGCTGATTGTAGAGACGAGAAATCCTCTCTTTGTTAGATGCATTATAGTAGTGATCGGGGTTGTGTTTTTCCTCCAAGAGGTCGATGTCCAGACAGAGACCTTCACTGTTCGTGGCGGGATTGAATACCTCAACTCTTGGGCTCTGGTGGGTTAATTCCAGAGGGAGGAGTGCCTTGGTGCCAATTGTGAGGGCATAGGGGGACTTGCCAGTAGAAGACATGGCCGTTGTACTAATAGACCAGAGAATTCTTGGGAGGAGTTCTGGCCAGTGTCCGTAGTTGGGACTGCCTCTCTGCATGGCCTAGAGTTGTTTCTTGAGTTTGTCCTTGATAATTTTGTTGGCTGCTTTGACCTGCCCGTTGCTCTATGGGTTAGCGAGGAGGAAAAAAATAAGTTTGTTCCCTGCTATTTCACTACCACATTTCTTCCCATTGCCCACGAAATGGGAAAATAAAGGCCGACAATATCATATATCGTTGGCTATAATAAGTATTACCAACGAAATTATCACTCGCCGACAATTTTTTTCCCTCATCGCCGGCAATGACATTATAGCCGACGACTCGTCGGCAATAACATTCTCGTCGCCGGCAATAATGTGTAGTATGGTCGACTATAGTTCTGCCGGAATACAGACGAGATAATCTCTCTATAGCCGGCGATTTAATGAATCGTCGGCTATAACTCTTATATCAGATCTACTCTGCAGCAGCTCATTCATTTTACAAAAATCGGGTGAGAAAGAAGGAAAACGCTCTGAAATCGTTGGGTATTGTCAAAAGGCGTCCAAAACCCGCTCCTGAAGCTATATAGCTAGGTACGTATATATATGTGGATGTATATGTGTGTTGATTTAGATATATGTGTGTTGATTTAGAGTTGAGATTAATGGTTTGATATGCAAATAGAGTTGATATATTGTTGATTTTGAGTGATTGACTGTTGATTTTGAGTTGATTTGAGATGATTTCGATGAAAATATGCTTGGGTATATATATATGTATATAAATTTATTTTGTGATTAATTGTTAATATGTATATATATACATGTAAATTTTTAATTGGGAATTGTTGGTATATATATATATATATTTTTATATACATGGGTCAACTTTTGTTTAGGGAGATATATATATATATATGAAGAATTAATTAAATTAGTGTAGCTAGTTTAATTATAGATATATATATATATAGATGCATGTAATGATGATTTTTTAATTAATTAGTAGTGAATGTATATACATAAATATATAGTACTGTTAGAATTTTCAGGATGGATAAGAGTTGGATGAGCCTTGAAAGATGGGATGTGAGATATCACCATGGAATTAGGAGTTTTGTGGATTTTGTGAAGGCTAATTGTGGAGACACTACACTTCATTATTGCCCGTGTAAAGAATGTAAGTGTCGCAGCGATCGATTTCGTTTTCCCATTAATAAAGTCCAGAAGCACCTGAGTAAATATGGGTTTGGGATAAGTACACTTGTTGGATTTATCACAGTGAAACATCGTTAGCGGGTCCGCATGATCATGGACAATTTGCTGAGAGGGCCAGTCCATCCTATGATCCAACAATGATGTTGATCAATGATATGTTTCCTTATGAGAGCGGTGTATTTGCTGATCAAGCACCAAATGTCCCTTCCGTCGTTGAGGGTTTCCTCCATATTGAGCTAGTCGAGCCATTACCTGGAGCTGATGTCAACACAAGCGGTATAGACAAGTACAACAACCTGATTGCATTGCAACAGACTCCGTTGTACGACGGTTGTAGTAAGACTGTTCTTGGAAGTGTCATGGGAGTGATGCAGCTCAAAATGGAGAACAAAATGACTATCAAAGCTATTGATTCTTGGCTGAAGTGGACTGCTTCGCTACTGCCACTCGGTCATCGTCTTCCTACCACTCATCATAAGGTGCAACATATCCTGAAAGATCTTGGGCTTTCCTACATCAAAATCCATGCAAGTAGATATGATTATATTCTCTTCTGGGGGAAAGATCTTGAAGACCTTGAAGCCTGCCCGGTATGTTTTACAGAAAGGTATAAGTTGACTCCTGCAGGCAACAAGAAAGCTGTGAAGATACTTCGATATTTCCCGCTGATTGATAGGCTAGAGCGGTTGTTCATGTGTGCTTTCACGGCCGAAGCTATGAGAGGGTGGGCTGAGAGGAATTTTCCTGACGATGACACCCTTATACACCCTGCCGACGGAGAGGCTTGGAAGCACATGGTCAGGGAGTTTGATCATTTTGCAGCAGATGTCTGAAATGTTTGGCTAGGGCTCTCATCTGACGGATTCAACCCTTTTGGTAACATGAGTCTTCGGTTAACCAAGAAAGTGTCTCGATGTGTATTTGATGCATTTGATTGAGGAGGTTAAGTACCTGAGTGAGTGTGGCCACCCCACTTATGATAGGTTCAAAAATGAGATGTTCCAGATGCATGCCATGCTTGTTGGTACCATCAGTGATTTTTCTGCCCGCGGTATGTTGTCGGGCAACGTTACCAAGGGTTACAGGGCTTGTTCAGAGTGCATGACTGTTGATTGTTGCAGTCCTCATTGCAGTAAAATTGTTCAGATGCGTCACCGTTGTTGGCTTCTAGATAATCACCCATTTAGGCAGGATCAAGACGCTTTTGATGGGACTGTGGAAACGGGTGTGGCACCCAGGCGATGCATGGACAGGGGATGAAATTTTGGAAGTGCCGAATGAATATGATTTTGGCCAGCTGAGCAATCATCCTGAGATAGTGTCGTCAATTCCAGACAAGCCCGAAAGGTATAAGTTTTGGACACACAAGAGCATATTCTGGGAACTCCCGTACTGGCCCAGGTTGCCTATCAGACACTACCTAGATGTCATGCACATAGAGAAGAATATGTGCAAAAGTGTGGTGGGCACAGTTCTGAATTGAGAGGGGAAAACAAAAGACATCCCTAAGGCACGCATTGATATGAAAGCTATGGGGCTGCGGAAACATTTGTGGTTGAGAGATGGTAAGAAAAAAATGCCCCAAACTCCTTACACAGTCAAACCAAACCAGAAGCATGAAATTTTTGGGTGGATGAGTAATGTCAGGTATTCTTATGGCTATGCAGGAAATTAATATAATTTTTGCTTATGGCTATATGCAAGAAATATAATTGTTGCTTATGGCTATATATGCAGGTATCCTTATGGCTATGCAGGAAATATAAGCAAGTGTGTTAACTTCCGGGACAATAAGATGTACGGATTAAAGAGTCATGACTGCCATGTACCGCTTCAACGCATTTTCCCTATTTTTATTCGAGGGTACCTGCCCAAAGAGGTGGTGGAGCCGTTGGTGGCCTTGTCAAGATTCTTTCAGAAGTTATTCACCAAAGAAGTTAAAAAATCAGACCTCAGGGAGATGCAAGATGACATCATTTTTATCATGTGCAAGCTTGAGAGGATATTTCCCCCAATTTTTTTAAACATCATGCCTCACCTGATGATCCATCTTCCCGAACAATTTTTGCTTACCGGTCTGGTACACTACACTTGGATGTATCCCATGGAAAGGTACAAATGATTCATATATTTATGTTTTCCTCTATTTTTATATGTAAATTCTTATTTTTTTAAGTATCATAACATGCACTTGTTAACTTGTAGACAATTGGGAGACTACAAGGACTATGTGAAGAATAAATCTGCACCTGAAGGGTGTATCGCTGAAGCATATCTTGCGCACGAGTGTGTAACGTACACCAACTTGTATTTGGGAGCGCTGGAGGACCCCCAACAACATATGCCGATAGATGAACCCAAGTTCAACATTTCTATCATCTCCAATGATGTGGTAGTACATGGAAGCTTGCCAAAGTCGTACAAGTTGGATGGAATTGAGGTAGCCATTGCCTACTGGTCCGTACTGATTAACTGTCCAGAAGTTCAATATTGGAAAAACTATCATCTTTACTGCCCTGCTATTACCGGTGATGTTGACTACCACAATAGGACGTTTGCAAACTACTTTAGTCAATGGGTAAGGGTATATGTGTATATATTTTTTTATATCCTTATATATCATGTGTGTACGTGGTTTTCTTTTTTTTATGTTCATAATTTCTTGTGTTGTTTCTTATGTTTTTCAGATGAACCATGTAGCAAATGATGGTTACCCAGAGTGGTCAAACGAATTGAGGCTCTTGGCGATGAAACCGATAGTTTCAAAAGTTTACTCGATGTGTCAGATCAATGGCGTGAAATTTATATGTGAAAATAAAGACGACCTACCGAAAACACAGAATTGTGGGGTGATGGTCCATAGTGGGCAGGATGGCGTTGACTATTATGGTGTCCTTCATTCAGTTGTTGAACTAATTTATGGGAACCGCATGAAAGTGCACTTGTTCAAGTGTAAATGGTTTGATACTAGCCCGGAGAACACAAGGACCGATCAGTACGGAATATTTTCGGTGAATACTGCTACAATCTGGTATAAAGAAGACCCTTTCGTTCTTGCTACATCAGTAAAACAAGTGTTTTACCTTGACAATCTTATGAACAAAGTCCCGTGGAAGGTGGTTAACCATGTTGCTAATAGAAACATATATAGTGCTGCCACACTTGGTGAGACCGCAGATGATGAAGAAGTTACTGCATACCAATAGCCGAACGCTTTTGACATTCCGGAATCCTCTACGATTCGCCTTAATAATGTGAGATCAGGGAGTGTGGTTCGATTTACTGGAGCAGAACTTCTTGATGTTAATCCAAATGAAGTACACGATGATTCAGATGACGAGGAGTGGCACATATTGCCAGAGGTTGCCTATGAAACCGAGTCAGACTCAAGTGATGAAGATGATTATGATTATCATCCTTAGTACGTTAATGATGTACGTATTTTAGTATATATAAACGTGCATGTATGTTTGTTATGACCGACGAGTTGGTAAAAAACTTGTCGGAAATACTATCACCAAAATAGAAGAACTCGCACAGCTTCGTAAATTACAAAAAGGTGGCCAACGTCATATCGATCAGCCACATCAGTGTTTATACTACATTAGACTTGAAAGAAGATGATGAAGCTAAGATGTCCGTACGTCTCAGGGAAAATGAACACAGAGCCTTCGATAATGGCGTTATTTGTTGAAGAAATTTGGGAATCAAACAATCACTGACGAGTTAATAAGAAACTCGTAGGTGGATAGTATTACCGACGAGTTAATAAGCAACTCATCGGTGATAACCCTGTCTTTATATCCCAGCCCGATGGGGCAGGGAGCCATTTCTGCAAACTCGAGCTAAACCCTAGAATCGTCCCCCTCTGCCCCTCGCCGCCGACCGTGCCGAAATCATCTCTCTTTGCCTCCCCTCTCGCCTCCCCCCCCCCCAAAAAAAACCCCAAATCTCCTCTCCCCCAAAAAACTCCAATTCATAAATTACCCCCTCCCCTCCCTCCGGCCGCAGGAAATCGAGCACCGCCGCCGCCCTTTCTCTCAACCCAAAGAATGACAGGTCCCCTCTCTCTCTCTCAATTCTATTTTATCATCTTCAATTTTAATTACATGAAATTCTCCTAATTATTGTGTATGCATTTTAATTAAGTTGGTGTAAATTTAATTAAGTTGGTGTTGGTATAATTAAGTTGGTGTTGGTATAATTTTTTGTGTAGAAAATATTTTGTAGAATATATTTTGTGTAGAATATGATTTTTTGTACACTACCACATATTTAGGTATTGCCGAAAGTCGCCGGCCTTTCTTTTTAATTCGCCGGTAATAGGTATTATCGGCGACATGTCGCCGGTAATACTATCGCCGGAAATTAGGCGTCGGTGATAGTATTACCGGCGACATGTAGAGCTGGTCGCCGGCAATAATTTTGAAGTATCATCGGCGACTAAAGTCGCCGGCAATAGTAGAGGAATTGCCAGCGACTCGAGTCGCCGACAATAGTGTAGACATTGCCGACGACTCAAGTCGCCGACAATGATTAAGATCATTACCGGCGACTTTGTCGCCGACAATGGATCGTCGCCGTGGCCGGAAAGTGAAGGTATTGCCGGCGAGATTGGTCCAACTCGCCGGCAATATCCGGTGAAATTTTACAAAAAAAAGACAGTTCCGGATTGGGCCCAATTCCAAAACCTGCACTGAAAAACAGAAACCGTACAAATACAAGTTCAATAGTACACACATAATTGTCCAACGTACAGTACAAACAACAACAATACGAAAATAAACTACAACTACAGTAAGGGTCGAGGAAATCCATGTGGACGTAATCATTTGAACTCCGGTGGCTACCCTGGTCTTGCTGTGGCGGTGACGGCTGCGGTGGTGGATCACTGTGGAACACAGGGATCGGGGGACGTGTGGGGAGCGGTTGTCCGGTTGTCTAGCACGAGTACATCGTCTGCATCCATGTGAACATTTGTGTCTGCTGCTGGACCATAATTCGGTGTTGCTCGACCATCACCCGGTACTCGGCATCTTTGACTGCCTGCTGCTCGGCCAATTGCCGCATCTCCTCCATCTGCCTCCTTTGCTCCTCCAACTCCCTCTGCGTCCTCTGAAGCTCCGCTGCTAGGTTAGAGTTCCTAGAAGAAGTTCTTGACCTGCTAGAGTATTCCGAAGTGTTCTTCAATACTCCTTCACCCGACGAGCCCATTCCCCTGCAGTAGTAGATATTCTTTCCAGTCCCGCAGGCTTTTGCCATGATCTGAGCCGCTATAGGGCGATCAAGCAGATCGATCTGAGAGGCATACTGGGTCACTTCTTCCTCCGAGCAGTCAGGATGGTTGTTTCGAGCTATATTCATGGTGACTTCTGTGATCGCATCCTCCACTCTCGCCTAATTGAAAAGCAAATATGAATAACGTATTATTAAACAAAATAAATTAATAGAGAAAAATAGTTTTATTAACACATGCATATGTGAACTACAAAATAATGAGGCTAAAGACTTACCACTTCTTCAGGGCACTGTGGATAGAACTTCTGATGAACAAACACCAACGGGTTGACTTTTTGTTGTTGCTGCGCCTTACTCGACCAACCCAAATAGTTGAGTGAACTTGCATGATGGGACTTGGTGTTTTTCAATCTGTTTTCCCTGTTCGTCTTGGAAATCGCCTTGTTTGATAAACATATGTAAAAACATTAGTAACTAACTATTTCAATGTGATACGATACATTAGGGTTGTAAAATATATTCAGGATGCATACCTTCTCTTTGGGGTGCTCGAAGTGGGCTACCAGCTATAGCCACTCGTACTCCCTAAACCGGAATTCGCTAGGGGTAGAACCTTGGCCTAGCTCCTTGTACTGTGTGTAATGTTTTGAAAGCTCGTTCTTCCACTCTTTATACCTATATTAACACCAGAAAAAAAAGTTAGAGATATTAAAACACTTGATAAACAAAAATATAACTCAATATATACTCAAATAACTCGAATCACATCACGTGATATGTAGTTGACGCTCTACCCACGTGTGAATAAGGCATTCATCCACGTCAAACCACAGCTGCAAGATGAATATATAAACGGTAAAATTATATATTTATTCAGACTTAATTAATAAATGTAAAACTTTTGAAGCTATCGGTTTCATCGCCAAGACCCTCAATTCGTTTGACCACTCTGGACAACCATCATTTGCTACATGGTTCATCTGAAAACGATAAGAAACCAGGTACACCATAAATTATGAACATAGAAAAAGAAAACCACGTACACACATGTTATATAAGGATATAAAAAAAATATATATACATCTATACTCTTACCCATTGACCAAAGTAGTTTGCAAACGTCCTGTTGTGGTAATCAACATTTCCGGCAATAGCAAGGCAGTGAAGATGATAGTTTTTCTAATATTGTACTTTTGGACATTTAATCAGTACCGACCAGTGGGCAATGGCTACCTCATTTCCATCCAACTTGTACGACTTTGGCAAGCTTCCATGTACTACCACGTCATTGGAGATGATAAAAAGGTTGAACTGGGGTTCATCTATCGGCATATGTTGTTGGGGGTCCTCCAGCGCTCCCAAATACAAGTTGGTGCACGTTACACACTCGTGCGCAAGATATGCTTTAGCGATACACCCTTCAGGTGCAGATTTATTCTTCACATAGTCCTTGTAGGCTCCCAATTGTCTACAAGAAGCCAAGTGCATGTTATGATGCTTAAAAAATAAGAATTTACATATAAAAACAGAGGCAAACCAAATGTATGAATCATCTGTACCTTTCCATGGGATACATCCAAGTGTAGTGTACCGGACCGGTAAGCAACAATTGTTCGGGAAGATGGATCATCAGGTGGGGCATGATGTCGAAAAAATTTGGGGGAAATATCCTCTCAAGCTTGCACATGATAAAAATGATGTCATCTTGCATCTCCCTGATATCTGATTTTTTAACTTCCCTGGTGCATAACTTCTGAAAGAATCTTGACAAGGCCACCAACGACTCCACCACCTCTTTGGACAGGTACCCTTGAATGAAAATAGGGAAAAGGCGTTGAAGCAGTACATGGCAGTCATGACTCTTTAATATGTACATCTTATTGTCCCGGAAGTTAACACACCTGCTTATATTTCCTGCATAGCCATAAGGATACCTGCATATATAGCCATAAGCAACAATTATATTTCTTGCAAATAACCATGTATAAGTAAAAATTATATTAATTTTCTGCATAGCCATAAGAATATATACCTGACATTACTCAGCCACCCAAAAATTTCATGCTTATGCTTCGGCTTGACGGTGTAAGGAGCTTGTGGCATTTTCTTCTTACCATCTCTTAACTACAAATGTTTCCGCAGTCCCATAACTTTTGTGCCTTAGGGATGTCTTTTGTTTTCCCCTCCAAATTAAGAACTGTGCCTACCACACTTTCACACACATTCTTCTCTATGTGCATGACATCTAGGTAGTGTCTGATAGGCAACTTGGGCCAGTAGGGGAGTTCCCAGAATATGTTCTTTTGTGTCCAAAACTTATACCTTTCGAGCTTGTCTGGAATTGACGCCACTATCTCAGGATGATTGCTCAGCTGGCCAAAGTCATATTCATTCAACACTTCCAAAATTTCATCCCCTGTCCATCACCTGGGTGCCACACCTGTTTCCACAGTCCCATCAAAAGCGTCTTGATCCTGCCTAAATGGGTGATCATCTGGAAGCCAACAACGGTGACGCATCTGAACAATTTTACTGCAAAAAGGACTGCAACAATCAACAGTCATGCACTCTGAACAAGCCCTATAACCCCTGGTAACGTTGCTCGACAACATACCACGGGCAGGAAAATCACTGATGGTGTCAACAAGCATGGCATGCATCTAGAACATCTCATTTTTGAACCTATCGTAAGTGGGGTGGCCACACTCACTCAGGTACTTAAGCTCTTCAATCAAAGACCTCAAATACACATCGAGACACTTTCCTGGATAACCCGGGCCCGGAATTAACAGAGTCAGCATATTGTATTCCTTCTTCATGCACATCCATGGTGGAAGGTTGTACGGTACCAAAATAACTGGCCATATACTGTATTGAAGATTCATGTTGCCAAAAGGGTTGAATCCGTCAGATGAGAGCCTTAGCCAAACATTTCGGACCTCTGCTGCAAAATGATCAAACTCCCTGACCATGTGCTTCCAAGCCTCTCCGTCGGAAGGGTGTATAAGGGTGTCATCGTCAGGCAAATTCCTCTCATCCTACCATCTCATAGCTTCGGCCGTGAAAGCACACATGAACAACCGCTCCAGCCTATCAATAAGCGGGAAATATCGAAGTATCTTCACAGCTTTCTTGTTGCCTGCAGAAGTCAACTTATACATTTCTGTAAAACATACCGGGTAGGCTTCAAGGTCTTCAAGATATTTTTCCCAGAAGAGAATACAATCATATCTGCATTCATGGATTTTGATGTAGGAAAGGCCAAGATCTTTCAGGATATGTCGCACCTTATGATGAGTGGTAGGAAGACGATGACCGGGTGGCAGTAGCGAAGCAGTTCACTTCAGCCAGGAATCAACAGCTTTGACAGACATTTTGTCCTCCATTTTAAGCTGCATCACTCCCATGACACTTTCAAGAACAATTTTACTACAACCGTCGTACAACGGAGTCTGTTGTAATGCAATCAAGTTGTTGTACCTGTCTATACCGCTTGTGTTGACATGAGCTCCAGGTAATGGCTCGATTGGCTCAATATCGGGGAAACCCTACACGACGGGAGGGACATTTGGTGCTTGATCAGCAAATACACCGCTCTCATGAGGAAACATATCATTGATTCACATCGATGTCGGATCATAGGATGGACTGGCCCTCTCAGCAAAATGTCCATGATCATAGGATGGACTGGCCCTCTCGCCAAATTGTCCATGATCATGCTGACCCGCTAACGATGTTTCACCGTGATAAATCCAACAAGTGTACTTATCCCAAAACCCGTATTTACTCAGGTGCTTCTAGACTTTATCAATGGGAAAACGAAATCGATCGCTGCGACACTTACATTCTTTACACGGGCAATAATGAAGTGTAGTGTCTCCACAATTAGCCTTCACAAAATCCACAAAACTCCTAATTCCATGGTGATATCTCACATCCCATCTTTCGAGGCTCATCCAACTCTTGTCCATCCTGAAAATTCTAACATTACGTACTATAAATATATATATATATACACACATTCACTACTAATTAATTAATAAATCATCATTAATTACATTCGAATTCATCCGATTAATTAACAAAAGTTGACCCATGCATGCATATAAAAAAAAATATATATATATACCAACAATTCACAATTACAAATTATCATGCATGTATATATAGACATATTCACAATTAATATTCACAAAATAATTTAATATACATACATATATATACACAAATTAACATATATATTTTCATCGAAATAATCTCAAATCGATCAACTCAAGTTCAACAGTCAATCACTCGAAATCAACAATATATCCACTCTATTTGCATATCAAACCAATAATCGATATCTCAACTCTAAATCAACACATGCATGCATATATATATATATCGATCTAATTAAATCAACACACATATATATACATACGTACGTACCTATATATAGCTATGTATATAGCTTTCCGAGCGGGTTTTCGACACCTTTTGACAATACCCAAGGATTTCATAGCGTTTTTCTTCTTTCGATTTCACCGAATTTTTGTATATCTAAATGAATGAGCTGCTGCGATCTAGATCTGATATAAGAGTTATTGCCGGCGATTCATTAAATCGTCGGCAATGGAGTTATTGCCGGCGATATTCCGGCCAAAAAATCGCCGAAAATTGTGGGAACTTATTGCCGGCGACATTCTCCGTCGCCTGCAATAATTTCGACCATTTTCGGCGATTTTTGGAAATTATTGCCGGCGATGGTCCAAATCGCCGGCAATGCTCATTATTGGCCTTTTTTTCCCCTTGTCGCCGACAATAATGCAAAATGTGGTAGTGGTAAGATATTTTTGTGTATATATGTAGAATATATGTAAGATATATGTAGAATATATGTAGGATATTTTGTGTATATATGTAGAATATATTTTGGTAATGATATTTTTGTGTTGGTTAATTAAGATTTTGGTTAATTGATATTTTTGATATTGGTAATGATATTTTTGATAATGATATTGGTAATGATATTTTTGATATTTTGGTTAATTGATATTTTTGATAATGATATTGGTAATGATATTTTTGATAATGATTTTGGTAATGATATTTTTGATATTTTGGTTAATTGATATTTTGGTATTGATATGTAGGATATTTTGTGTATATATTTTTGTGTTGGTTATTTTTGGCATATAGAATATATTTTTGGCATGTATATACTGCTGGTTTAATTAGTTGGCAATTTATTTTTGCATAAACTTGATAAAGGTCTATATATAAGCAAATTTTTTGCTATCAACATGTTGTTTTGTTATTGTTGTTGTCACGGATGTAGTTATTGAATTGTTGCTGTTCTGTTTAATTGTTGGATGTGCAGGAGGTTTTACGGCAAATTGGCTTGGGGGCAACAAAAGGAGAGCGACTAGATCCAGTGGAGGGAGCAGTAGTCAAGCATCCTCATCCGCAATAAGCAACACGCGCAGCGGCCCTATTATGAATGCTCGCACACAAATTTTGCTACGTGCGTGAGAATAGGAGGAAGCTACACGATTCGGATCATTACAACCCTCATTCCAGCCTCGACCCTCAGGCAGCAGACACTCAGGCGAGCGACCCTCAACAGGCGCGCATCAGAAACTCCCTCGATCTGAATGCCCTCTATTGGCCCGGTGCCTACTCCCCTTTCACGGCAATCATCTAAGGCAGATGGTGCAAGCGTCTCATCGTCCAAGCCTCGTCTATCTCCGCCGTCCGGTCTCATCGTGCCCGACAAGATTCCTGTCATCCCTCAATTCGATGCTAGGGGGTGGGTTATTTTTATTGAAGGACAGCCAGAGTTCCTGACCGTGGAGGAAGCGTACGCGTTCAAGCCGTTCGACCCAGTGTATCTTTGGAGTGCGAGGTGCATGAACCAGCAAACGGACGATGCAGGTAAATTTTATTTAACAAGATTGATTACTTATATATTACTTAAGACTATAAATAGTGTCAATTAATAATTTCGATTTTTTGACATTGTATTATTAGGCAATCTTGTTAATGCCAATGGAAAACGAAAGACTAGATGCCCCTGCACTGGGAAGAATCTTGAGCTGGCCATCGGGGGAAAGAAAATGATCATTAAGGCCAATGAGCATGGTGAGGTGATCGAGACAGAAAACACCACGCGAAAGTATGCCAGCATGTCCGGGGCCGTCGTGCGGGACAAGGTCCCAATGCTGTGGCCAGATTGGGGTGCTGTGCCTCGCTACGTGAAGTTGCAAGTGCATAATGCATTGACTGTGAGTTAAATCGTATTTTCATTACGTAAATCTTACATTTATTAATTAAGTCCGAAGAAATATATAATTTTACCATTTATATATTCATCTTGCAGCTGTGGTTTGACGTGGATGAATGCCTTATTGAGACTTGGGTAGAGCATCAACTACATATCAGGTGGTGTGATTCGAGTTATTTGAGTATATATCGAGTTAGATTTTTGTTTATCAAGTGTTTTAATATCTCTAACATTTGTTTCTGGTGTTAATATAGGTATAAAGAGTGGAAAAACGAGCTTTCAAAATATTACACAAAGTACAAGGATCTAGGCCGAGGTGCTACCCCTGGCGAACTCTGGTTTAGGGAGTACGAGTGGCTGTGGCTGGTAGCCCACTTCGAGCACCCCAAAGTGAAGGTATGCATCATGAATATATTTTACAACCCTAATGTATCATATCACATTGAAATAGTTAGTTACTAATTTTTTGACATATGTTTATCCAATAAGGCAATTTCCAAGACGAACAGCGAGAACATATTGAAAAACATCAAGTCCCATCATGCAGGTTCACTCAACTATTTGGGTTGGTCGCGTAGGGCGCAGAAACAACAAGAAGTCAACCCGTTGGTGTTTGTTCATTAGAAGTTCTATCTGCAGTGCCCTGAAGAAGCGGTAAGTCTTTTGCCTCATTATTTTGTAGTTCACATATGCATGTGTTAATAAAACTATTTTTCTCTATTAATTTATTTTGTTTAATAATCCGTTATTCATATTCGCTTTTAAATTAGGTGAGAGTGGAGGATGCGATCACAGAGGTCATCATGAATATAGCTCGAAACGACCATCCTGACTGCTCAGAGGAGGAAGTGACCCAGTATGCCTCTCAGATCGATACACTTGATCGCCCTATAGCGGCTCAGATCATGGCAAAAGCGTGCGAGATTGGGAGGAATATCCACTACTGCAGAGTAATGGGCTCCGCGGTCGAAGGAGTATTGAAGGACACTTCAGAATACTCTAGCGGGTCAAGAACTTCTTCTAGGAACTCTAACCTAGCAGCGGAGCTCCAAATGATGTAGAGGAAGTTGGAGGAGCAAAGGAGGGTGGTGGAGGAGATGCAGTAATTGACCGAGCAGCAGGCAGCCAGAGAGGCCGAGCATCGGACGATGGTCGAGCAACACCGAGTTATGGTCGAGCAGCAGACACAAATTATGACATAGATGCAGACGATGTTCGAGTGCCAGACTACCGGACACCCGCTCCCCATACTTCCACCGATGCCTGTGTTCCCCAGTGTTCCACAACCACAGTCGTCGCAACAAGACCAGGGTAGCCGCCGGAGTTCAAATGATTTCGTAAACATGGATTTCGTCGACTCTTAGTATAGTTGTATTTTATTTTTGTATTGTTGTTGTTTGTACTGTTGGACAAATATGTGTGTACTATTGGATGTGTATTTGTACGGTTTGTGTTTTTCACTGCAGGTTCTAGAATTGGGCCCAATTCAGAACCTGCTTTTTTTTGTAAAATGTCACCGGGTATTACCGATGAGATGGACCTATCTTGTCGGCAATAACTCCCAATTTCCGGCGAGATTCTTGCTTATAGCCGATGATTTTTTCAAGAATATCGTCGGCCATAAATGTGGCGGTCAATATGTTGACCCCGGCAGAGCTTCATCACCGACGACGTAACTCGTCAGTGATGCTCTTTTTCATTGCCGGCGACGAGATATCGTTGGTGATACCTTGGATGTATCACCGACGATATCATCAATATCTCGTCGGTGATAGTATCACTGACGGGTTGTTTCCGGCAACCTTATAACCGGCAACATGTCGTCGGTTATAAGTATCACCGACGATATATTAAGAAAGGCCGACGACTTTAAGTCGTCGGCAATGTGAAGAAATGTGATAGTTTTTGCATAACTGTATAAATTTAGAGTTGTTGAACTGGTTGCCATTGTCTGTGATGATGTTGATTAGGGCGCCATAACAGCAAAAAAGTGTTCACCACAAGAACTTGATAACTTTCTCCATTGTGATTTTGATAAGCGGTTAGGCCTCGATGAAGTTAGTGTGGTAGTTGACGATGACTATCACATACCAAAACTGGAATTTTTCCTTTGGCAACTTAGTAATGAGATCCAAGCCCCACTGGGTGAACGATATTGGTGAGAGGATGATAGAGAGCATGACAGTAGGAGAATGAACTTTGTGTGTGTGAAGCTGGCAAGCTTTCGAAGTGCCCGTGACTTCAGCTGTGTTGGCGTGGATGGACGGCCACCAAAATCCATAATGCAGCTCCTTATGTACTATAGAGCGAGCGCCTGCGTGATGACC
Source organism: Geum urbanum (assembly GCA_946800695.1). Lineage (NCBI taxonomy): Eukaryota > Viridiplantae > Streptophyta > Magnoliopsida > Rosales > Rosaceae > Geum > Geum urbanum. The sequence continues at coordinate 2,891,125 of OX327009.1, forward strand.
ACATTCTCCACCGTGGATTTCCTATAAAAGTGAACACTCTTCTTGAGTTGCGAGGCACCTGAGGTTTGTCCACGTGCCCCCTGCTTGTAAAGATGGCTGCCGGGAATGTTGAAGTTGGTTGTCCGAGCGATGATCGTTCTGGCCTCTGCCCTTGTCAGTGGGGAGGTTACCTGAGGTTTTGTAGGCATAAATGAGGTCCATCTAGCTAGGTTCTGTGGGAAATATGGGGAGAAGCTTGGAGAAGCTTTTGTGGATGGTCGGTTTGTCAAGGACTTCCACCTTTGTTTCAAATTAAGGACGACGGCATCCGAGTTGGAATTTTGTGCACGGGGGACTTGGGTGATGTTGAAGAACGTGAATTTGGACAGGTAGTGTTTAGTGAGGGCCAAGTAGGCGGCCATGGATCCCCATTTGGCCTCAAAGTCCCCAGTCACCTGATTTACCACGAGTTAAGATTCGCTATAGATATTAATATCATGGGCGTTCGACAGTTGAGCTAGCTATCGACCTGCGATGAGCGCTTCATATTCTACTTCGTTATTGAAAGCTTTGAAGTTAAATTTTAAGGCGTACTCCACTTGAACGCCATTTGGACAAATCAAGATTATCCCCGGGTCGCTCGCAATTTGGTTGGTAGACCCATCCACGTACAAATTCCAGTGTGAGCATGGTTTGTCAGTGGCAAGCTAAGGTGTTTCCTGATGGGACGACTTCTGTGTCCTCCTCTGTGTGTTTAGCGATGAAGTCGGCCACTTCTTGGGCCTTGATGGCCATCCGCGGTTTGTACTCGAGATCAAACTCGCTGAGCTCAATTCGCCACTTGCTGAGGCGTCCACTGTGGTCAGGGGATTGGAGCAATTGTCGCAATGGAAGGTTGGTTAAGACTTGGATCTTGTGCGCTTAGAAGTAAGGACGGAGTCGCCGAGTGGTGGTGACTAGGGTGAGTGCTCACTTGTCAAACGTAGGATAATGTTTCTCTGCACCAGTGAATTCTTTCCCTCTGAAAAAGACGGGAAGCTCGTTATCAGTGTCGTGTCGTACTAGAGCAGAGCTGACAGCTGTGAGCGAGATAGCTAAGTATAGGTATAAGGTTTCCCCTTTCACAGGTCAGGATATAGTTGGGATAGAAGCAAAGTAAAGCTTGATCTGCTGGAAAGTGTCTTCACAAGCAGGCATCTAGTCGACAAAGCGCTTTTTGGTAAGACGGAGCACTTTGAAGAAAGGCTCACATATATCTTAAAAGCGTGAGATAAATCTGTGTAGGGCAGCAAGTTTACCAGTTAAGCTTTGTAGCTCCTTCCTTGATGAGGGCGCCTTCATGTCTATGATTGCCTTAATCTTCTCTGGATTTTCCTTAATACCACGTTGGCTAACGATGTAACCCAAGAATTTGCTAGCTGTGACGCCGAACGTGCACTTGGTTGGGTTTAATCAAATGTCGTCCTTTATTAGAATTTGAAAAATGATACGAAGGGTTGGTGATGTGGCCATGGGTGGTTATGCTTTTGAGCAAGATATCGTCTATGTAAACCTCCACGATTGTACCGTTTACATCCCAGAAGATGTAGGTCATGAAGGGTTGGTATGTGGAGCAAGTGTTCTTGAGGCTGAATGGCATGACCACATAGCAGTAGAGGCCTTATCGGTGGTGAAGGTAGTGGCTTCTTGATCGTCTGGGTGCATCGATATTTGGTTATATCCAAAGTAGGCGTCCAACGTTGAGAGCAGTTCATGGTCGGCCATCGTGTCCACCAGTTGGTCGATATGGGGGAGCGGGAAGTTGTCCTTTGGGCATGCCTTGTTGAGGTTGGTGTAGTCGATGCATATTCTCCAACTCCCGTTGCTTTTCTTTATCATGACCGCGTTCGAGATTGGTTTGGGATAGTGAATGGGTCGGATGAAGCCGATCTTCAATAGACGGTCAACCTCAGCGTACATAACCGCATACCGTTCATTATATGAATGTCTATTTTGCTTGATGTGAAAGGACTCAACCCTAAATTAACTAGTAACCTAGGATCACGCCTTAACGATAAGATTTAAACTACGGATTTCTGTAAAAAAAATTGACATAGTTTCCTCTACGAAGTAGACTACCAGAAACCTGTAAAAAAATCACACTTTGGATTTTTCACAAACAACATCATGGACCACCGATGTTCATCCAGATTTCTCAATAAAGTGCAGAAAATAATTTAATTAAAATGCTCGAATAATAATACTTGGTTCAAAACTAAATAAAAGTTACCAGAAACATTATTAAAAAGATTAAAATTTCCGGTTTGTCCTCGTTCCCCTTCATTATAATAGACAAGTACAGCTGTGTATACAATTATTTTCCTAATTCATCAAATTCACCCATCACACCTCTTAACATAATCACGGATTTCTGTAAGATCAATGATGCAACTAAACTCGTGAAAGTAACCCAATAACTTGATTTCGAATAAAACAGGACCAGAAACTTCAATTTTTTTATTTTTTATTTTTTTAATAGATCAGTTTATACTCGATTACTAGCTTGAAAATCCAAGTTATCAAATCACACCTGTCGAATGCTGTCATCATTCACATGTTAACCTTGGTCTTCTTAATCACAATACAAAACAACACACAAAACTCACTTTCATTGCCACCATTAATTCATTATATGCCGTTTTGGCCATTTGCTAAAAAATAAAATTTGCACCGCCTGATGTATGCAAGAGACATACTTTGATCGCTTAATTTAAAAATTAAAAGGACTATAAAGTTACCATTTTCAGTCGATAACAAGCGTCCGGCTGATGTGTTTGTCGATTTTTCTACTAATATTTCACATCTCTTTTGTGGTCGCTCCAAAACGTACATAAGCTTCCAGCCCTCAAGTCAAATATGCTTGAGCTTGCCTTTGCTATCACACTCCTCCATTGCGAATCGTTGTTAATTCTCCCACAATTCTCCATTTTCTCTACATGGTGTCAAAATCACGTGCATAATAACTCAATTAGCAAGTGACGGACAAGATAACGATCATATGTTTTACTTGATATGATAACCAAAATCCACATATACAACTAACTAAATAATATAGCAAACTACTGACACATATGAAGAGTCAAATATATATTAGGACAATGTTCCTTAATTTGGATAATCAAAAACAATATTTTATAAATCAGAATACTTTGATCTGGCGTTGACACGTGTCACAGACAAATTTCCAAATTTACCCCCGGGCCTCCCCCATATAAACCCCCTTTTTCTGAAGAAAAAAAAACATAATTCTAGGCAGCTAACGATCCGAGCTCTAATAATTGTTGCCTCAATTTGATCTTCTTCGCTTCAGCATCAACGTTTTTGTTTCTAAAGTTTGAATCGCTGCTCGATTCTTCTTCATGTTGGATGTTTATTTGATGATTGAAGCTTGATTTTTGAAGATTTTCTTAGTTTTTGAGTGAAGATATACGAATCTGTGATTTTGAAGTACCAGTTGCTCGAGTTTGAATCGTTCCATCTCTGAATCTCAAATCACAATTCTCGCTGAGGCCTCTTGAATTTGTTGATGTGTTTTTTTAGTTTCAAGTATGTTTTATGTTCTTCAGTATCATATCATGTGTTTTTATATATGATTACTGCAGTATGAGCTTGGTCAAATGTTAGGTTTGTTATTTTTGAAGCAAATTAGGTGATTGTTGTTATATTTTTAAAGTTTTAGGCAAAATAGAAGAGGTTTGTACCTGAAATCTTTGAACTAGAAGAGCTTCAGTATGAATGCTCTGTTTTATAGTTTCTTTTGTGCTTAGTTACAGGTTTTCAGTATCAGTGATATTTTTGTTGCTGTATGTGTGCAATGTATGATTGTTAATTGATTTTTTTTATTATTAGCTGTTTTTTTTGTTTTCAATAGCAGACATTTTTGAGTTTTGCAGTATTAGACAGTTCAATTTTGTGATTTTCAGTAATAGTGACTATTTTTTCAGTAATATTTGCAAAATATTTTGTAACAGATGTGTGTGCTTTTTTAAGTAGCGGGTACCTGAATTTTTCAATAGAAGTTAATTAATGTAGTTGTGTTTTCAGTATCATAATCAGAGAGAAGGAGGATTTCTCTAAAAGTCACTAGAAATTGTTGAAATAGATTGTTGAAAATGTTGATAGAGAGGTGTGGTTTGCAGTGCAACGGCACGCTGCTTTTTTAAGATATGTTTTCAGTTTTAAAAGTAGTATCAATTGTGTTTTTTGTTTTCAGTAACATGAATTTTTGAGTTTTGTAGTATGAGGCGGTTGATTTTTGTGATTTTCAATAATAGTAACTATTTTTTCAGTAACATTTACAAAATATTTTAGTAACAGATGTGTGTGCATTTTTAAGTAGCAGGTACCTGAATTTTTTAGTAGAAGTTAATTAATGTAGTTGTGTTTTAGTATCATAATCGGAGATGAGGAAGATATTCCTAAAACTCAGTAGAAATTGTTGAAAATGTTGATAGAGAAGTGTGGCTGGTGGCGCAACGGCATGCTGCTTTAAAAAAATATTGTATCAGCAACTTATTATGCATTGTCTCATTTTTACGTAGTAGACATCTTAGTTTTTTAGAAATAGTTTCTTGATTTTAATATTTTTGTGTCTTGATTTATAGTTGTTTTTTATAATTGAGTTTTAGTTGTAGTTTCTGTTTTAGTTTTGTTTTCCAGCATCAACTTCTCATTTGATTTTCATTTTGTGTTGGTATTTTTGTGTAGTGATGGCTTTTCTTTCAAAGCTTGCGAAGATTGTATATGGCAGTGAGGGTCTTCTTATCCCTTTGATGAGGTCAACCAAGTTTGATGATTTTTGCGATCAAATTTGCTCAAGGTGTCAAAATTTCAAACCATGGCAGTTCATATTGGCAAAGCAGCTTGCCTCTGCTTTGCCTCGATGAACTCTATTAGTTGGTTTTTGTATTTGAGCATATTTTCTATATTTTTTTTCCTTTCAAAAAGTAGGATTTGAGCATATTTGTTTGTTAATTTTTGTGAAGTTTGTGGATTTTTGTGAATTTTTTACGTTTATTTGGTATATATGATTGTCTGGCATTCAACATTCATTGGTTATTTTTCGTTCATAAGATTTCAGTAGCAACACTACCAGGTAGCTTTTGTTGAGCTTTTCATCATATGAGGCATTCGTTGTTCTCAAAATACTATAATTTAGTTTTTGTATCAGTTTCTAACATATAATTTAGCCTTCTAGTTTGATTATATATTTGTAGTGGCTGAACATAAATGTGTTTATAGTAGTAGGTAATGTGTGATTTTCAATGGTAGTGTTAAATTGTCCTTCATTTGTAGTGTATTAGATTTTTCAGTAGCAATGTCGTATTATTTGAATAATTGTGCCGTTTGGCAAGTTTCAGCTTTATAATTATCCCGGCATAGTACAGTGAGTGGACCTTTATTTTAACATTTGATTGCGAGTTCATTATTTTTATGCAGTACGATTTACGGTATATTTTTAAAGCATTTATTCGGAGGCTTGCTTTGTGATGGTTTGTTTAGTTGCATCGATGCTCTAATTTATTCAGCTGATCACCGGATAGTTGGTTAGAGGAGGTTAGGTGTCCTCGTCTAACCCAGATCGGCTCAGGTTAGGTGGCCTGGGGACGATCCCATCACATATTTACAGATTTTTCCTTTTTAATTTGACGCCTTAGGTTAGGTGGCCTGGGAGAGCATCTCCATTTATATTTTAGTTATTCTATTTAGGACTCGTATTATTTCACGAAAATAAGCAGAAATGTATAATATTTCAGTTTTATAGTTTTACACAGATGTTATTATTTTTGTCCACTCACGCTAACGTTTTACATTTTATCTGCCTTTCCTTGGGCCTTTCGATTTCTGTTGCCCAAGCTGCAGGGATTTCTGAGAAGGCTTGAGTCCACGAGTCATCTGTCACTTCAGTATGGTCCAGCCCATCATTAATTTGCATTATATGTTTCTCTTTGTATCTAGAAGTCGCTCTGAATACCAGTATTATATGTAAATTTTAGTAGCTGTACAGTATGTTGTAATCAGTATAGTGATTACGTGTTACTGAATCAATATTTAAGTTCAAACAGTTGTTACAGCTTATTTTTAGTAAATTGTTGAGAAATTCGGATGGACATTGGTTGTCCACGGTATTGTTTGTGGGATTTGGTATTCAAAGTGTGATTTTCTTGCAGGTTTCTGGTAATCCACTTCGTAAGGGAAGTTACGTCAAAAAAATTATGGAAGTTCACTGTTTATGGTCAGTCGTTAGGGCGTAATCCTAGATTACTAGTTAATCTAGAGTTGGGGCATTTCAATACCATCACATACTCAGTTTGAAATATAGTAGCAGCATATCTGATTTGTCTGTGAATGATATTTTTACTAATAGAAAGTGATTGGTGTTCCTACTCTTGTCAAGAAAATTAAAGTTTGTCATGTTAATCTTGCATGAAAATAGTGCATGTATTTAGGATATTGTCTTTGAAAATATGTTACTATACTTGACTGGAAACAAAAATGTTCTAGAGTATGTTGTTTGGATATATTCAAAATCTAATTGTCTTAGATTTTTTTACGACAGATAGTGTTGTTTGAATTTTAGAATGTGGCACTGAATTGTATAGTCGAACTGCTACTGAATTGTTTGTTCTTGCAGTTTTATTGTATTCATATTGATTGTTATATTGATACTTATAAATTTTAAATAACACTACTACTGTGGTAAATATTATTAAATGTGAATGATCAAAGTGTTGTAGAAGTGATCAATAGCTGCTTATATATATATATATTCAAAAGAACTTTCATTCATACAAATTTCGTATCAGTCCCCGATATAAATTCAATAACAATTTTAATACAATCTCGACCACCGTTTCATTATAAAATTAGTAGCAACCGCTACACATTCAATAGTATAATTAATAACAATTCAGTACATGCTTCAAAAAAAGCCGTATCAACTTCAAAAATATAGTATTAGCTTCAAAAAAAGTAGCATCAACACTACATGCAATATCAGCTTAAAAATGCACACAATAGCTGCCAATACAAATTCAAGAACACAATTGATAATGATTAGTATCAACTTTGAAAAAAGTAGTATCAGCTTCAAAAATACAGAATCAATTTAAGTATCACCTTTGAAAAAAGTAGTATCAGCTTCGAAAAATGCAATATCACCTTTGAAAAATGCAGTATCACCTTTGAAAAATGCAATATCAACTTAAAAAATACAGTATCAATTTCAGTATTAACTTTGAAAAAAGTAGCGTTAGCATCAAAAAATGCAGTATCAGCTCCAAAATAGCAATATCTAAATAAAGTAGCACTACGTTTATAGTATCAGTACAACAAAATCTCAGTTGTTCTAAACATAAAACACAATAACAAATGTAGCAAATATAGTAGGACTTCCAAACAACACAAAAACAATAATAACAGTTAACATTTCAATTTGTGTAGCAGTTTCAACAAACACAAATTCTAAGTAGTCTACGATCGATATGTCATTTATTAATGACAATCTAGCAGTCTTTGAAAACATGAATGAGAGGAAAACAACATTAAAACACATTAGAAAATGATAGTTTGAAATTTCCTAGAAGAAACAACAATGACAAATAAATTTTAAGAATGCTGTTGCTTCAAAATAAAACACTGCTACTAAAAATTCGAAAGAATGCAACAGAAAATACAACACTGCTACGAAAAATTGAAACAATATATGCTACTGACAAATACCACACTGCTACTTAAAAAATATAAAAGCAGTAACAGATTCAATACGACTATTGCTACTGTTCAACGAAAAAATATTATACCATTACCACACTACAAGAAAAACTCACTTAGACCACAGACCATTTATGTCGTCTAGGTTAGAGTTTCTGTAGTTTAAGTTCTATCGTTCAAGTGTCGTAGTCTAAGCACTTGGACAACGGAAATTATCCGTTACGTAGTCCAAGTAACGTCTTAGACGATGCAATCATTCCGTCGTCCAAGTAATGTCTTAGACGAGGTAAATAACATGTGCGTCGTCCAAGTACAACTTAGACCACGCAAATGTTATGTGCGTCGTCCAAGTCATCACTTAGACTACAGAATTTCTGCGTGAACTAAGTGATGACTTAAACCATGAAACTATTCCGTAGTCTAAGTGATCACTTAGACGACGTATGTATATATGTTTTGTAGCCTAAGTCATAACTTAGACTACGAAAGCATATATGAAAGGACCCGATCCCGATTTAGTTACCTAAATTAAAATTAAGCCCTAACGACACCTGAGTCTACAAAAATTTTGCTTGAGTTTCTTCTAGAATCAAGAAACCCAAAAACCTGCGTATGTATATATGTTTTGTAGCCTAAGTCATAACTTAGACTACGAAAGCATATATGAAAGGACCCGATCCCGATTTAGTTACCTAAATTAAAATTAAGCCCTAACGACACCTGAGTCTACAAAAATTTTGCTTGAGTTTCTTCTAGAATCAAGAAACCCAAAAACCTGCAGGGAAAACACACTTCTAAAATTGTCCACAAAAAACAAACTATGGGCACCAAATCCCATCTGAATTTCTCAAATCAGTCAAACACTGAAACCACTAGACATATGAATTGTATACAGAAGGTGCTAAGAAATCCGGAAATTTTGTGGAAAATAAAACACAACAGAGTCAAACTCTATACAATATTCAGAGCGTCTTCTAATATACATATTATGCAAGACTAGCAGGTTAAGGTAGGAACCTACTAGATGAGTACAGTAACGCAAACTCTATGCCTCCGTCTACAACGTGCAATCTCAGGATAACAACTGCAAACTGGGCGGAGGACACCGAATAGCCCAGGAAAGACATAAAATAATAAAAGCTGTTAGGGTGAGTGGACGGAAATAGTATTTCACTTTTAACTGAAACTGTGAATAATATTCCTTCATAAATAATGTGCATAAAAATAATGCGAGTCTGAAAATAAACAAGTCCAGGTCAGGTGTTTGTCCTAACCCTCCTGGGTACTGTGTGTTGAGGGAGTAACTTGAGTACGTTTTTTCTCAAAGTTACAATTAAGTCCAGGCCAGGAGTTTGTCTTAACCTTCCTGGGTATTGTGAAATCCACGGATCAGGAGTTTGTCCTATCCCTCTCGGGAGCGTCTCGGGAATCAGCCGAGAGGCTAGTGCATCGATGCAACACTATGACTATGCTCAATGTAAACCAAATCATGCATATGCCTCCAAATAAAAATGCATAACTATAAATGCATAACCGTAAAATGCATAATATAGACTCGCAAACTGACAGTGAAAATAAAATGTCCACTCACAGTACAAAGCTAGCTCTGTAGCCAGAGGAAGTTCCCTTGCCAAAATCTTAATCACGATCTCCCGAATAAATAACACAAACATTTAGTACCGAAATTCGATAAAACGTGCAAAAATTAACTTAGAAACTATTCTGAAAATTTCTCGAAAAAATTACAATTTTACCCTCACCGGAGCTCCGCCGCCTCCGGCGACCAACTCCGGCGAGTCCCAAATTTCATAGGTAGCTTCCCCACACGCTCCCCAACAAGTTTTTCTTCTTCGCTGGATGCCCAATCGACCGGAAAGACGTCGAAATCACCACCTCAACCGATAGCGGCGGCCACTACCAACCACCATGGATGGCGGAGATTGACCCCTCATTCTCTTCCTCTCTCCAAGCCAAACACTTCTCCCTTCTACCACTAAGGCCAATTCACACCACTTCGGCCAAAATTTTGCTCGAAAGCCGCCGGCGTGACTTTTCGGCGCGATTCTGGCGACGGCGCCACTCCTCTCCCACTTAGACCACCTGCAAAACACTCCACTCTAACCCCTCTACCTTTTCTCCCTATCCCCAGCCTCCCCCATGGCCGGAGCGCTGCCGACCGACGACGATACCGAATTTCCAATCAGAAATTCAATCGGGTTGCTTCAAAAATCTCCCAAAACTTAAATCTAAGTATGCCAAGCCACTCATAGGCCAGAAAGGATGAATTTCCATACCTCAAACTCAAAAATTGATGGCCAGACAGAGAAGTTTCCGGCGGGTTGCGAAACGGGTTGCCAAAACGGGTCGGTCAACGGGTCAATCAACCCACAACCTAACTTTCCAAATTGGGTAAACCAACTATATTCGGAAAGTTGCTATTTATGGGGAAAGCTCCTCAATCGATCAACGGCTATTATTCGAAAATATCGTGATCGAACGGCCAATAATTAACCGATAAAACCAAGTTTCTTTTCAATTTATCCGTTACGACAAATTCCGATAAACATCGCAATAGTTATCCGAAAACAAAAACTTTCAAAAAATCATAACAAATAACTCTCAAATCCAAAAAATTCTCCGAAAATTTCTACGTGCTCGGATTTAAATGCATGTTCTATAACTCTCGTGAAGAATATCAAGTCAAATTTTAGCCTGATGAAAAATTCGTTAATAACTCACGAGATACAACTAATTCGCCATAATACTTTTTCGTGCTGATTTATACGTGGACTTTGGTTCGAGTTGTTATAATCTACCCCTCTAATAAAAATTTCGTCCTCATACCTACTAATCGAAGAGGTAGGGATACTGCTCTTGCATCTGCAACTCAGGTTCCCAAGTGGCCTCCTCAACTACATGGTTCCTCCACAAGACCTTCATAAGTGGAATGGTCTTATGACGTAATTCCTGGATTCTCCGATCAAGAATCTGAACTGGCTCTTCCACATAAGTCAAATCCTCCCGTATAGGGAGCTAATAAGATATTAGAACATGAGATGGATCAGAAATGTATTTCCATAACATAGACACATGGAACACATCATGTACTCTGGCCATCTTAGAAGGTAGTGACAACTTATACGCCACTGCACCCACATGTTCAATAACCTCATACAGACCGATATAACGTGGATGAAGTTTGCCACATTTCCCGAAATGCAAAACACATTTCCAAGGAGATAATTTCAAAAATACCCAATCACCAACTTCAAACTCAAGGTCTTTCCTCCTTACATCAGCATAACTCTTTTGTCAGTCTTGTGCAGCTTTCATCTTGTTTCGAATAATTTGAATGTTCTCAGCAGTGTCCTTCACTATATCAGGACCAATAAGCCACCTTTCTCCTACTTCACTCCAACACAATGGAGTTCGACATTGTTTTCCATATAAAGCTTCATATGGACTCATTCCGATACTGGCCTGATAACTGTTATTGTACGCAAATTCAATCAAATGAAGCTGTTGATCCCAAATTCCTTTGAATTGAAACACACAAGAATGCAACATGACCTCCAAAGTCTGAATGGTTCTCTCCGATTGGCCATCAGTTTGAGGATGAAAAGCTGTACTAAAATGTAATCTGGTCTGCAACGTCTTTTGCAACGCTTGCCAAAATTCTGATGTCAACTGAGTATCCCGATCGAAAACTATAGACACAGGCACTCCGTGCAACCTCGCAATCTCCGCCATATATAACTTTGCTAATTTTCTTACAGAGATCTTTCTTGGAAGAGCTAGAAAATGAGATGATTTTGTAAGGCAGTTAACAATTACCCAAATGTCAATATTACCATTGGAGGTACGAGGTAGCTGATATACAAAGTCCATGGTAATATGCTCATACTTCCAAACCGGAATCTCTAATGGTTGCAACTTTCCAGCAAGTTTCTGCTGCTCAGCCTTCACCTATTGACAAATAAGGCACTTGCTCACATACATTGCTATTTCTCTTTTCATGTTACGCGACTAGTAGTAAACTTTAAGTGTCCAAAATATCTTTCTACTACCTGGATGTATAGCATATGTAGAACAATGGGCCTCATCAAATATCTCTTTCTTCAGATCGTCATTTCTAGGAACACATAGTCTTCTCCTGAACATTAAAGTATCGTCATTCCTTAGTCGAAACTCTATTGGTTGGCCATTTTGAATCTTATTCTTCTTACTCAACAGATAGGGATCCCCATCCTGGGTCTCCCGCACCTGGTCAAACAACACAGGTCAGATTTGAAAACTAGCTAACAATGCTCTATCATCACACCATTCCAGTTATGCTCCTATAGCACACAACTCAGCTAACAACAATACCCTTACGACACGTACATGAAATAGAGAGGCTCCAAATTTCCTACTAAGAGCATCATCCACAACATTGGCTTTCCCTGGATAGTACTCGAAAGTATAGTCATAATCATTAATTAATTCCATCCATCTATGTTGTCTCATGTTCAAATCTGGTTGAGTACGCAGGTTAGTGAGACTCTTGTGATTAGTATAAATCTTACACTACACTCCATACAAGTAGTGCCTCCAACTCTTCAGTGCCAACACAATGGCAGCAAGTTCAAGATCATGTGTAGGATAATTAACTTCGTGGGGTTTCAGTTGTCTGGAACCATACGCAACGACCTTGCCATGCTGCATCAAGACACAGCCCAGGCCCAATTTCGAAGCATCACTGTAAATAACATATTCCCCACTTTCGTCAGGCAATGTCAACACTGGTGTCGTGGTCAACCTTTCCTTCAATGTCAGGTAACTCTCTTCACAAGCATTAAACCACTCAAACTTGATCCCCTTATTCGTTAATCAAGTAAGCGGAGTCGCAATCCGCAAGAAATCTTCTTCTACAAAGTGACGATAATAACCTACTAAACCCAAGAAACTTCTTATCTCAGTTACACTTATAGGTATGCTCCAATTCAACGCCGCCTCGATTTTATTCGGATCAACGCTAACTCCCTCAGCTGAAATTACATGACCCAAAAATTTCACATTATCCAACCAGAATTCATTCCCGCAAAGTTTGCGAAACCGCACATAGATGCTTTCGGTGTTGATTCACATCATTGGAATATATTAAGATGTCAGCTTGTGAGTATCCGAATGTCTTTCTAGAGGACTTACCTAGTCTTCCTCCAGTGAGGGAGATTGATTTAACTATTGAATTACTTCCAGGTACTGGTCTTATTTCTCAAGCACCATATCGAATGGCTCCAGCAGAATTGAAAGAGTTGCAGGTTCAACTGCAGGAGTTGATCGATAAGGGTTTTATTCGACCCAGTGTTTCACCTTGGGGTGCTCCCGTGTTGTTCGTGAGGAAGAAGGATGGTTCAATGAGGTTGTGCATTGACTATCGGAAATTGAATCAAGTCATGGTGAAAAGTAAGTATCATTTACCACAGATTGATCTCAGGACAGGATATCACCAACTTTGGATTTGAGAATTAGATATTTCTAAGACGGTTTTTCGATCACGCTATGGACATTATGAGTTTCTTGTTATGCTCTTTGGCTTGACTAATGCCCCAGCCGCTTTTATGGACCTCATGAATCGGGTCTTCAGGCGATTCTTGGATAAATGTGTCATTGTATTTATCGACTGGAATATCCCCGATACTTGGCATACAAACTTCAGTATTAATCACATGTGCCAAGTATGCCTCACAGCCTTTTCTTAAAATCTTTTCCGCTCTCATTACCTAAATCGTATAAGGGGGAGAAATATTTCTTTCACCGTGAAATAAGATTTCTGGCATACCTGGACTTCTCAAGACTACCTCTTTTTTGTGACAATCAAAGACTGCCCAATGAGCCTCTAAGAAGTCCATCCCCAGAATTATATCAAACTCTACAATATCTAACAACATTAAATCTGCGGCTAGCCTATGATCTCCTATGAATATTTCACAGTCCCTATATATCCATCCAACACACATAACCTTACCGGACAGATATAATACTCGCCACATACCCGGAAGTTAAGAGGCAGGTATAGTGGCCAAAAATGTCAATCTATACGACATAAAAGAATGTGTAACCCCCGGATCTAACAAAGTAAGGACTGGATAATCAAAAACATATAACGTATCGATTATAACCTCAGGGGAAGCTTTGCCCTCACGCAGGGTCATGCCATGCACTTGGGCCTGCCCAACGGATCATCCACATTGATTGCAATTCTGCTGATTTGCTTGTCTTGTGGGCTGCACTAGCCGAACTCCAGAAGTGGTACTGAAAGGACCCAACCCCGATTTAGTTTCCTAAACCGGAATCAAACCCCTTCTGAAAACACGAACTTTTAAAAAACATAGAAATTTCGGTAGAGTTTCACTATATCGCGAAGTTACCATTAACCTGCACCCGAAAACACGATTCGTCGTATGCCACAAAAGCCAAATCGTGGGCACCAATTTCATTCGGATTTCTCAAAATCATATCATATTATAAAATAATAATAAAAAATGTAGCTTACAGAAATCCGGGAAAATCATATGAAAATATAAACATCAAAGTATTCAGAGCGACCTCTAGTATATATATACACAATATACAACAGTAGGCTAAACAAGAAACCTACTGAGAAAGAAAAGTAGCTCGAATATTAGGCCTCCAACTGCGACGTGCGACACCAGAATCCGAATTGCAAACTGGGCATTGAAAACAAAGAGCCCAGGGAAAGACATATAAACCATTAGAGTGAGTGGACAAAAATAAATGTCTTTCGCCGAATAATATATGTTATAAAAACATGTGCGAGTCTAAATACATGAAAATGATATGGTACACGAGGGAGACTCTAACTTCTCACGCGTACCAAGCATGCATCGAAAATCCCGCGGGGTCACTCATGGACACATCCGCGCTAGTACAGTCCGAATCACGGGATCTCAGACCCACACGTGATTCAAGCCAGAAAGGCCTCAGGTCAGAGGTCTGCTCCCCCCCCGGTAAAGGCCTCGGGTCAGGGGTCACAACCTCCCCCGGTAAACATCCTCGGATAATGTATGAAGAATGTACTCTGTGTAAACCAAATCATAAATAGTTTCATGCAAATGTATGAAGCATAATGTAAATGCATATTCGTAATATATAATTATGAAAGTATATTCGTCGATGCATATTCGTCAATGTATAATCGTAAAGCACATGCTCGTATAAATCATAATAACATACGCATGCTCATGCTCATGCTCATGCTCGTAAAACGTATAATAAAGACTCGCAACCAATCAATGAAAAGAAAAGTGTCCACTCACAAACAAGCACAGCGCGCAAACGCGCTAATCTCGAGATCCGGCGGAAGATCCCTCGCCAAGCGTACGATCTCGATCTCCTGAATAATCACAAAATATTACTGATCAAAATCACAATTCAATACTCTGAACCACACCTCGGAAACCAACAATTTTCGGAAATATAACTCGGATAACGAAAGAATCACCGAAAATCCCCAAATACTCCACATAAACCCTCGACTTAAAATACACTACTCAAATCAACTTGAAAAGCTCAAGGCGACGATCGGGGCGCGATTACGAGCAAAACGACATAAAACTTGACAATATCCAAAAAGTCAACGCCTCGCCGGAGCTCCGCCGTTGACCGCCGGCGGCGGTGCGCCGTCACTAGAGAGATTTTCTGAAAGGACCCAATCCCGATTCAGTTACCTAAACCGGAATCAAACCCTCTCGAAAATACGAACCAACAAAAATTTTCAAAATTTCGGCAGAGTTTCGTCACTAGCGTAGAATTACCATAACCTGCACCCAGAAATTAACACTTCGTCCTATGCCACAAAAAGCAAACCGTGGGCACCAATCCCATCCGGATTTCTCAACATCAATATCATCAACAAACAGTAAACATACTATACTATGTATATATGTATATCTGTGAAAATTCGCACAACATGTACCAGAATGTATCAGAGCGACCTCTAGAGTAAAACATATACAATATGTACATCAGTAGGCGAAACAAGAACCTACTGGAAAACATAGGTGACTCTGATCACTAGCCTCCAAACCGCGACGTGAAACACCAAACCTGAACTGCAAACTGGGCACGGAAACCGAAAAGCCCAGGGGA
This sequence comes from Geum urbanum, assembly GCA_946800695.1. NCBI lineage: Eukaryota > Viridiplantae > Streptophyta > Magnoliopsida > Rosales > Rosaceae > Geum > Geum urbanum. Next base: position 2,907,007 of record OX327009.1, read on the forward strand.
AAGACAATAAACACGTTAGAGTGAGTGGACAAAAATAAATGTCTTTCACCAAGTATATATGTTATAAAAAAACATATGCGAGTCGAAAGTATAAACAATCAAATGGTACACGAGGGAGACTCTAACTCCTCACGCGTCCGGGTACACGAGGGAGACTCTAACTCCTCACGTATACGTACACGAGGGAGACTCTAACTCCTCACGCGTGCAGAGCATGTGTATACATCACACGGGGCCACACGTGGACACATAACAACGTATAAATAGTAATCACGTAACACATGCTCAATATAAACATAATCTCGTACGAAAACTCATATTCGTAAAACCATAATCATACTACATATTCAAGCGTGAAAATAAACTGTCCACTCACAGATCAGCTAGCGCGAACTCGCTACACTCGTGGTCCGGCGGAAGTTCCCTCGCCTGAAGCACGATCACGATCCAAATCTCGATCTCGATCTCCTGAATATATATAAACATAACTGATCAATATCGTAATCCACAACACTGTGCTGATGCACGGAAACCAACCGTTCCCGGAAATACGAAATGCAGTACAAAATGTATAACGGTAATCCCGAAATCCCCACTCTAAATCTCGACTGACAATCGGCTAACCAAATCAACCCGAAAACCTCCGTACGATAACCAGGGCGCGATTTCGAGAAAAACGACACTAAAATCGTCGAAATCTGAAAAGTCAACTTCTCCGCCGTTGACCACCGTTGACCGCCGCCGCCGGCGGCGGCGCGCCGTCAACGGCGCGATTCTCCGGCGGAGAACTTCCAGTTCTCAAGATCACGATCAGCCTGACACATTTCTTAACTAGCCCTCAGGCCAAAACCCATTCCATCCTCACCAAAACCCCTCGAAATCAAACGGAATCCCAGATTCCGGCCACCCTCGGGTTCTCTGAAAACTCGCACCATAATCAAATCAAGGCACACGGTTAGACTCCCAAGGACAAGGGGAGTTGAACCCCCTTATCCTCCACCACCGTCGTCCACCGGAGGAGCTCCTCCCGATACCGGAGACAAACCCAAACCGGCCACCCATCGAAACCCACCAAAAGATGCTAAATTCCCAACAAACCATACATAAAATGAAAGAGGAGCTCAAGGTGAGTCGAGATATACCCTCGGCCTGGCCGGAGATGGCCGGAAATGTCGGGTCGTCCGGCGAGCTGAACCGGGTCTCCTCCTCCCTCACGGGTCAACAGAAATCTTTCCCAATTTAGAAAGTCAACAGGTGGTCAAAGCTTGGTCAAAGTTCAAACTGCCATTTTCCACTATTTTTCGACATTTCGATATTTATACTCGAGCTACAAGTCGATCGACGATTCGAAATGGATAACCATCGCGATTCGGATAAACTCAAAATAATCGGATAAACTCGTCGAACCCCGAAACTTCGAATAATCATAAAATATTCCTCGGTTTTTGGAAAAATCTTCCGGAACCGCCCACGAGCTCGAAATCACGTACTCTACAATTTCTGTGAAGACACTCAACTCAAATTCTCGACTGAAAATATAGTCGCGAATCGAATCAACAAACCACACAATATCGTAAAACTGCGACTATAACCAAATCTCGAGAATCGTGCCAAACACACATCTGATTCTGGTTCGGGTCGTCACAAATCTACCCCCCTTAAAAAAATTTCGACCTCGAAATTTACGTACCTGTCAGGTGAACAGATGAGGATACTGCTCCCGCATACGCTGCTCGGTCTCCCAGGTGGCCTCCACAATCGAATGGTTCTGCCACAGGACTTTCACCAGGGGAATCACACGGTGTCTCAACTCCTGCTCACGTCGATCGAGAATCTGCACTGGCTCCTCAACATACGATAAATCCTCTTTGATCGGCAACTGTTGTGGGGCTATCACATGTGAAGGATCTAAGATGTACTTCCGCAACATCGAAACATGGAAGACATCATGTACACGAGCCATCTCTGTCGGTAACTCAAGTCTGTAAGCAACAGCTCCAACCCTCTCTGTAATCTCATATGGACCAATGTATCGCGGCCGAAGCTTGCCACGCTTCCTGAAACGCACTACTCCCCTCCACGGAGATAGTTTCAGGAAGACCCAATCACCAACCTCGAACTCTAAGCTCTTCCTCCTCACATCCGCGCAACTCTTCTGCCGATCCTGGGCAATCTTCAGTCGATCCCGAATAACCTGAATGTCTTCCATCGTGGTTTTCACCAAATCAGGACCAATGAGCCAACGCTCGCCCACCTCACTCCAACACAATGGAGTGCGACACTGCTTCCCGTACAGAGCCTCGTACGGTGCCATCTCAATACTGGCCTGATAGCTGTTGTTGTAGGCGAACTCAATCAAGTGCAACTGCTGATCCCAGTTTCCATGAAACTGCAACACACATGATCTCAGCATATCCTCTAGTGTCTGAATGGTCCGCTCGGACTGCCCGTCAGTCTGAGGATGAAAAGCTGTACTAAATCGCAACCTCGTGCCCAAAGCTCACTGTAAAGCCTGCCAAAACTCAGAAGTGAACTGACTATCTCGGTCAGAGACAATCGACACAGGCACACCATGCAAGCGAACAATCTCGGATAAGTACAACTTGGCCAATCTGCCTACTGAAATCTTCCCCGGAAGTGCAAGAAAGTGTGCGGATTTCGTCAATCGATCAACAATAACCCAAATGCCAGTGTTGCCTGCCGAAGTACGCGGCAACTGATAGACGAAATCCATCGTGATATGCTCCCACTTCCAAACTGGAATCTCAAGTGGCTGTAGTTTCCCTGCAGGTTTCTGCCTCTCCGCTTTCATCTGCTGACAAATCAAACATCGACTCACGTACGCGGCAATCTCCCGCTTCATGTTGTGCCACCAATAGTACGCTCGAAGTGTACGAAACATCTTCGTACCTCCGGGATGCATCGCATACGCTGAACTGTGGGCCTCATCCAGAATCTCCTTCTTCAAGTCCTCGTCCCTGGGTACACATAATCTACCCCTGAACAACAACGTACCGTCGTCGCTCAAACGGAACTCTGTAGGCACACCATTCCGAATCATGGTCTTCTTGCCCAGCAAGTAAGGATCTGAATCCTGTGCCTCCCGTACCTGATCAACCAGTACCGGCCGAACCTGGAAACTGGCCAACAAAGCTCCATCATCATCATAACCAAATACAGCACCTGTAGCTCGAAGCTCAGCTAACATCGATACTCTGGCTACACACATGTGAAACAACGAAGCTCCAGATTTCAAACTAAGCGCATCTGCCACAACGTTGGCCTTCCCCGGATGGTACTCAAACGTGCAATCATAATCATTGATCAACTCCATCCATCGGCGCTGCCTCATGTTCAGATCCGGCTGTGTCCGCAAGTAGGTGAGACTCTTGTGATCAGTGAAAATCTTACACTGAGCACCATACAGATAATGTCTCCAACTCTTCAATGCTAAAACAATAGCGGCTAACTCCAAATCATGCGTCGGATAGTTGACCTCGTGCGGTTTCAGCTGTCTGGAACCATATGCCACGACTCTACCATGCTACATCAACACACAGCCAAGGCCCAACTTCGACGCATCGCTGTATACAACAAACTCACCACTGTCGTCTGGCAATGTCAAAACTGGTGCGGTAGTCAATCTCTCCTTCAAAAGCAAATAACTCTCCTCGCACGCATCAGACCACTCAAACTTGACGCCCTTCTTCGTCAATCTGGTCAGTGGTGTAGCTATCCGGGAGAAATCCTGTACAAACCGTCGATAATAGCCTGCTAACCCCAAGAAACTCCGAATCTCCGGTACAGTAGTGGGTCGACTCCAATTCAGCACGGCCTCAATCTTGTCAGGATCAACACTAACTCCCTCGGCCGAAATCACGTGACCCAGAAACTTCACACTATCCAACCAGAATTCACACTTGCTAAACTTCGCGAAAAGCTGATGGTCCTGCAAAGTTCGCAACACCGCTCGCAAGTGCTTCCTGTGCTGGCCCACACTCCTCGAGTATATCAAAATATCATCAATGAATACAATCACGAACTTGTCCAGGAATCGTCGAAACACCCGATTCATCAAGTCCATGAAAGCTGCGGGGGCGTTGGTCAACCCAAACGGCATAACCAAAAACTCATAGTGTCCATACCGCGTCCTGAATGCTGTCCTGGCCGCATCTGAATCCCGGATCCTCAACTGATGATACCCGGATCGAAGATCAATCTTCGAAAAGACTGCTGCTCCCTTCAGCTGATCGAACAAGTCGTCAATCCGCGGCAACGGATACTTGTTCCTCACTGTAATCTGATTCAGCTTCCGATAGTCGATGCACAAACGCATGGACCCGTCCTTCTTCCGCACAAACAACACTGGAGTACCCCACAGAGAAACACTCGGTCGAATGAATCCCTTCTCTAACAACTCCTGAAGCTGAATCTGCAACTCCCTCAACTCTGCAGGAGCCATCCGGTACGATGTCTGGGAAATCGGTCCACTACCCGGCAATAACTCAATGGTAAAATCAATCTCCCGTACAGGGGGTATACCAGGTAACTCCGCTGGAAACACATCCGGAAACTCAGACACAACCTCAATACTACCAAGATCTGGCACTGCAGCTGTAGTGTCCACAACATGGGCTAAATACGCAACACAACCCTTCTTCATTAACCGATCCGCCCTCATCGCGGAAATCAAACACGGTAGGGAAGTGTTCTTCTCGCCACGAAACAGTATCTCAGGCAACCCTGGTCGTCGAAATGCGACCTCCTTCCTGTGGCAATCAAACATGGCCCAGTGCGACTCCAAAAAGTTCATACCCAATATCAGATCGAAATCCACAATATCAAGCAGTAACAGATCAGCGGCTAAACCATGGCCATCGATAAATACCTCACAATCTCGGTAAACCCAACCGATGCTCACAACCTCACCTGACGGATACAACACTCTCCACAACCCCGGAAGTGGAGATGCAGGTACCGTAGCCAATGATGACAGTCTAAATGATATGAATGAATGTGTGGCACCTGGATCTAACAATGCAACTACTGGAATACCAAAAACATGTAACGTACCGATAACGACCTCCGGTGATGCTCTGCCCTCACGTAGAGTCATAGCATGAACCCTCGCCTGTCCGGCTGGTCGTCCTCGCTGGCCCTGTCCCTGCTGCCTGCCCTGGCCTGCAAACTGTGCTGGTCGAGTTCCCGTAGTGGCACCTCGCTCAACTCCTGAACTTTGAGCTGCCTGATCACCAACATACAACTGAGGACACTCCCTCGAAAAGTGGCCCACCTGGCCACAACGAAACAAGCACCAGGACCCCGCTGACATGGACCCAAATGATACCTATTGCAGAGATTGCACAAAGGGTAGTCTCTCGGAACAGGAAATGTACCACCAGTACGCCGAGGATAACTAGAGCCGCTGGAACCTCCACTATCCTGTGGCCGCTGTGGTCGATCTCTCCTTCATCCTGGCCTCTGTCTAGGTACACCAGCTGGTGGTCGATATGACCCACCGCCCGAAGATGAAGCTGAACCGGAAGTATCAGAACTCTGCCTCTTTGAAGGCCCCTGACTCGGTCCACCTTCCTCAACTCGCCTCGGCTGGTACCTCTGCTATCTTTCCTGCTCAATATCCTCGCCTCGGAGAGCTGCACTAACAAACTCATCAAAGTTGTTCCGAGGCATCGTAGTCAGTGTCGCCTTGATGTTCAGATTCAGTCCCAGCTCAAACCTACGACACTTGGCTTCCTCTGTAGCCACCATATCCCGCGCAAAACGAGACAATCGAGTAAACTGATCCCGATACTCAAGTACAGACAAACTGCCCTGCCTCAAGTTTGTAAACTCCTCGTACTTGCGCTGCTGGGTAGCCTGATTAAAATACCTCCGCATAAACAGATCACGGAACAACGTCCACGGTGTATCCACAGGAACTCTATCAGTGCTGACCCACCAAAAGTATGCATCACCCTCAAGTAAACCAACTGCGGCTACTGACATCTGCTCAGGTGTAAACTGCAGACGCTCACAAACACGCTCAATCTGAACCAACCATGCCTCGCATATCTCTGGATCAACTGAACCCGAAAACACAGTAGCACCCGCAGTGCGAGCCTTGACCACAGGGTCAAAACGCTCTTCCAAACGCAGCACTCGCATCAGCAAGTCGCGCGTTCGGCGATCCTCATCAGGATCATCATCCCGATAAACACGGGGACCACGCCGAGGAGGCATCCTACTGATACAAGACAAGCATTAGGCACAAGCAGAAAGAACGTAATCATGAAACCGCAGATATTTGAGGACACACAACACCCGAAGTATTGATGAGTACCGCTGGCCAGTCGGGTCATCACTTCAGTCATGCTGTATCAACTCAAATACCCTAAGCGTCACAACTACAAGAGTCTACAGAATCTGACAACCTAATGCTCTGATACCAAGCTGAAAGGACCCAATCCCGATTCAGTTACCTAAACCGGAATCAAACCCTCTCGAAAATACGAACCAACAAAAATTTTCAAAATTTCGGCAGAGTTTCGTCACTAGCGTAGAATTACCATAACCTGCACCCAGAAATTAACACTTCGTCCTATGCCACAAAAAGCAAACCGTGGGCACCAATCCCATCCGGATTTCTCAACATCAATATCATCAACAAACAGTAAACATACTATACTATGTATATATGTATATCTGTGAAAATCCGCACAACATGTACCAGAATGTATCAGAGCGACCTCTAGAGTAAAACACATACAATATGTACATCAGTAAGCGAAACAAGAACCTACTGGAAAACACAGGTGACTCTGATCACTAGCCTCCAAACCGCGACGTGAAACACCAAACCTGAACTGCAAACTGGGCACGGAAACCGAAAAGCCCAGGGGAAAGACAATAAACACGTTAGAGTGAGTGGACAAAAATAAATGTCTTTCACCAAGTATATATGTTATAAAAAAACATATGCGAGTCGAAAGTATAAACAATCAAATGGTACACGAGGGACACTCTAACTCCTCACGCGACCGGGTACACGAGGGAGACTCTAACTCCTCACGTATACGTACACGAGGGAGACTCTAACTCCTCACGCGTACAGAGCATGTGTATACATCACACGGGGCCACACGTGGACACATAACAACGTATAAATAGTAATCACGTAACACATGCTCAATATAAACATAATCTCGTACGAAAACTCATATTCGTAAAACCATAATCATACTGCATATTCAAGCTCATAAAACGTATATAAAGGACTCGCAACAATTCCGTGAAAATAAACTGTCCACTCACAGATCAGCTAGCGCGAACTCGCTACACTCGTGGTCCGGCGGAAGTTCCCTCGCCTGAAGCACGATCACGATCACGATCCAAATCTCGATCTCGATCTCCTAAATATATATAAACATAACTGATCAATATCGTAATCCACAACACTGTGCTGATGCACGGAAACCAACCGTTCCCGGAAATACGAAATGCAGTACAAAATGTATAACGGTAATTCCGAAATCCCCACTCTAAATCTCGACTGACAATCGGCTAACCAAATCAACCCGAAAACCTCCGTACAATAACCAGGGCGCGATTTCGAGAAAAACGACACTAAAATCGTCGAAATCTGAAAAGTCAACTTCTCCGCCGTTGACCACCGTTGACCGCCGCCGCTCTCCGGCGGAGAACTTCCAGTTCTCAAGATCACGATCAGCCTGACACATTTCTTAACTAGCCCTCAGGCCAAAACCCATTCCATCCTCACCAAAACCCCTCAAAATCAAACGGAATCCCAGATTCCGGCCACCCTCGGGTTCTCTGAAAACTCGCACCATAATCAAATCAAGGCACACGGTTAGACTCCCAAGGACAAGGGGAGTTGAACCCCCTTATCCTCCACCACCGTCGTCCACCAGAGGAGCTCCTCCCGATACCGGAGACAAACCCAAACCGGCCACCCATCGAAACCCACCAAAAGATGCTAAATTCCCAACAAACCATACATAAAATGAAATAGGAGCTCAAGGTGAGTTGAGATATACCCTCGGCCTGGCCGGAGATGGCCGGAAATGTCGGGTCGTCCGGCGAGCTGAACCGGGTCTCCTCCTCCCTCACGGGTCAACAGAAATCTTTCCCAATTTAGAAAGTCAAAGCTTGGTCAAAGTTCAAACTGCCATTTTCCACTATTTTTCGACATTTCGATATTTATACTCGAGCTACAAGTCGATCGACGATTCGAAATGGATAACCATCGCGATTCGGATAAACTCAAAATAATCGGATAAACTCGTCGAACCCCGAAACTTCGAATAATCATAAAATATTCCTCGTTTTTCGGAAAAATCTTCCGGAACCGCCCACGAGCTCGAAATCACGTACTCTACAATTTCTATGAAGACACTCAACTCAAATTCTCGACTGAAAACATAGTCGCGAATCGAATCAACAAACCACACAATATCGTAAAACTGCGACTATAACCAAATCTCGAGAATCGTGCCAAACGCACATCTGATTCTGGTTCGGGTCGTCACATTTTCCGGCGAGGAAAACCCAGAATTCATCTCCTCCTCGAGGCCAACACTTTTCTCAACTATACCGTTTCTCAATTCCACAGTGGTTCACCGGAATTTTGCTCGAACATCCTTGAAATTCAAACCGGCCGGCGATCGGTCCATCACCGGAACTCCGGCCACGACGCACGGCGGTCCTCGAAACCACTCCAAAAAGCCTCGGCGTGGTCCCCCAAGCCTTTCCCCCTTAATCCCTGGCCACCACCGTGGCCGGAGCACCGCCGTCTGTCGCCCCCAAAATCCCTCTGTTTCTCTTCCAAAATTTCAACCCAAAACCTCCACCAAACATCACAACACATACCTCAAACGAAAGCATAGGTCCTAGGCTACAATTCCTTACCTTTATTTCCGGCAACCGTGCCGATTTCCGGTAGCCACCACGACGGTGAGTTCGTGATTCACTAAGTCAACACGGCTGACTCGGTCAACTCGGCCAAGCAGCCTAGTTTTTGAACTTTTCGATAACTTTATGACTATTCGGCTATTTATACATCGCGAATCAACTCTATCCGCAATTTGGATAACTCGAAGTCAAACGGATAAACACGACTAATTCGGCAATAATTTCAAATATTCTTTTTATATTTCTCGATTATCCGAAAAATCCTCTGAAAGCTCCCACGAACTCGAAATCAAATTCTCTACATTTCCCACGAACAAACCCAAATCAAATTCGTGTCCGAAAATTAAGTCGTGAACGAAGTTGCATATCCGATTAATTTCGATAAACCTCAATTACTCATTAAACTCGCAGATTAAGCTGATTACTATACCAATTCCTGTTCGGGTCATCATAGGTACCCTGATCTCCACCAGAACTCTAGGTTGCTGAACCACCAAAAGTGGCTAACTGTGGACACTCCCTGGCAAAGTGACCCTCCTAGCCACAACGATAACAACCCATGATGCCTTACTGACACTGACCCCAATGATGCCTATTGCAGGTATTTCACAATGGAAATTCTCTCGGTGTAGTTGTTGTAACATATGGGCGTCGAGGGTAACTCAACCCACGAGAACTCCCACTTGATTGTTTCATCTGAGGTCGATTCCTCCTCCATCTCTGGCTTCTACTCTGCCCAGAGGTGCCAACAGAAAATCTATAAGGTCATCTACCAGAAGAAGATGTTGACCCCGAATTACCTGAGATTACTTTCTTAGGAGGACCCTGGCTGGGTCCGCCCTCTTCAAAACGATGAGATCAAAATTGCATCTGTCTCTCCCTTTCCACGTCCTCACCTCGGATGGCTGCACTAACAAACTCATCAAAGTTATCCTGAGGCATAGCTGTCAATGTCCCCATGATGTTCAAATTCAAACCCAGATCAAACCTCCTGCATTTGGCTTCCTCACTCACCACCATATCACGCGCAAATCGAGACAAACGAGTAAATGCATCTCGATACTCAAGCACTAACATACTGCCTTGTCTCAAATTAGTGCACTCTTCATATTTCCGCTGCTGATTAGCTTGATTAAAATATCGGCGCATGAACAATTCCCTGAATGTAGGTCATGGTGTATCAACAAGAACCCTCTCAGTGCTAGCCCACCAGAAATAAGCATGTGACTCAAGTAACCCAGCAGCTGCTACAATCTTCCGCTCTGGAGTGAAGTGAAGTCGTTCGCATACTCGTTCCAACTGAACTATCCATGCCTGACAAATTTCAGGATCTGTGGAACTGGAGAAAGTAGTTGCTCCAAATGAGCTGAAAATTTCCAGAATTATTTTTCTAACACCAAATCAACTTGTGTAAAAATTTTAGAAAATTCGGAGCATTAGAAATCATACAAACGTCAACTCAATGTAATTGTTCAACTGTAAACAGTAAAATCATGTAACATAGTCTCAACCTTGAAACTTTTCTAAATCTCAAACTTGCTGAGTATTGAAATGATAAAGTGAAAAAGAAGAGATATTTGATTTTTCAAAGAAAACTTTGAAGATACCTTATATATGTTGTAACAAAAGTGTAAAAGTCAACCCAAAGTTTACCATGATGAGTAAATATCCTGAAAATTAAAATCTCTTGATGACAATAATGACAATTGATAACAAAAGAAGCAAGTAAACAAAATCAAGACCACAAGAAACATTAGAAAACTTTATGGAATAACAAGATTTCAGAGAACGAAGAAAATAAAACTATGAATGTAAACTTGTGGCAAGAAGACAAGGAACCAAATATTTGAAATCGAAAATCAAAAAGACATCCTCCCCTGAATTCAATTGTAGCTCTTGTTCGAACGTGAGAGAACTTTTTACCAACTCAAGTCATGCATATCGAATGTCACAAGCCCATACTACTAACTTTAAAGTGTACATGGATGCAAGAATCAGACACCAATTGTTGAAGGATAACGTTGACAACAATGAATTGCTTCAAGCAATAAATTCATTTGTGCATCTTGACGAAACAAAAGCTATTGCAAACTCCAAGGGAAGTAGGAACGATTGATTGAACCATGCAAGCCTCAGTGTCTTGAGAGTATATGAGTCACACCACCAGTGCTTTGAAGACATATGATACTGAAATGCTCGGGTACTTGGAAGACAAATGAAGGGAGACTAACTCTATTCCTCTGTGGCTAAAGTATATAGACATGTTTATTCTAAGAAGACTCACAAATGAAAAGTTCCATATTTTAGAATCATACTATAGTCTCTGTAAAGTATGCTCAAACACAATTGCACATATGAACAACTACAACTCTATGTGCCGAATACCCCGGATAAAATATGCATCAAGACTTCTACACAAAGAAGTCCAACATGTCATCAAGTAATCTCGTAACTAACAACACCACTGCAAGGAACCATTCATTTCAATCTCGGACAACAACATGAAGGATTTTCCAACCATAAACTTATTTACAATTACTTTGAATCATCTCTAAAGACTCAAGTTACGTACCTCATTTTGATATCTACCTTTAACATACTTGGCCATACACTCACACTTTGTCGTGGTCTGTGCACTGTGGAGGAGATTGGGTGGCCTAAACTTCACTTGAATTTGAGGAGTATCAAAACTGAATAATTAGACTCAATGACATTTACTAATTGAATCAAAACCATCAAGTTTAACATTGAAAGCGCTAATGAACCAAACTCATTGGATAAACTGACTCACTAGATTAATCAAGACTACTAATAAAGAAATAGAAGTAGGACAAATGCAAATCTGTCCAAAAAGAAATTTCATTTTGAAACAATAGGCAAGGATCGTAACTATTAAACTCAGGGGCTTAGCGAATCAATAGATCATTATAATTCACAAGAAGGGATTCAAAGTTCAAAAAGCATGTTATAGTATTCTGGAAGGTAATCGAATAAATGAAACGACTACCAAATTAGGAAATCTATCATTAGTCGAACTCTGAAAATAATTTAATGATAAATTGAAGGTACCACAAATACATCGAAAACAAAATATAATTAAAGCTATAAATTGAAGTTGAAATGAACTAATGAAAAATGAAACATATCACGTAAAACCTGATTTCGGAACTTAAAACATATAAATTTTACCTTTAAAGTCGGATCATTTAAAAACTTAAGGAAATAATATAAGTTTCGGGAATAAATAATTTTAGACCAACTACAAATATTTTCCTTTTAACTACACATAAAATCTTCGGATTTCAAAATTCTGACTTCAAGAAGATAATGTAATAACACTTCAAATCTGAAATTAGAATATAACTCATAAAAGCCATAGTCGTAAAACGTATTAGAAGTGGGAATTTAAATTAAAATTCTGTTTCCAAAGCAAAACTCCATAAAAATGTCTTTAAAAGCAACATGATACTCAAAAATTAATTCTAAAACAAATTGCTTAAACTAAAACTTGAACGAATTGACAAAATCTATGGAATATCAGAGATTTAAAAATACTTGAAAATTCAAAATTTGGCAAAATTGCTCTGATACCATTTTCTGTAACGCCCTAAACTGCACCTCATCTGTTTAGACTCGTCATAGTGCCGCGAATCCTTAAAAATGTAAGTTAAAAACCCAACTAAACACTTTAAAGAGTCGCAAGGCAAAATTGTTCAAAATATTTCATACAATTCGCAAAGCAAAGTGGAAACGGTTATTATTTAAGATGAGGTAAAACTGTCAAAATTTAACAAGCTTTTATCATTCAAATTCATTCAACTAACGACTTCATAAGAAGTATTAAGCAGTAAATGCAAACTCAAAGTCAAATAGAAGATTACCAAATTTAGAAACAGAACATCGAAACAAATAGGGAACAAAAATACAAGTTTAAAACTTGATGACTATCATTGAACAAGGAACACAAAAGTCTTCGGCACACCCAACTCCGTCCTTCTTGTCCCATTCCCGGTGCACAGTACCTGCATCCAAAACTGTTGTAGGGGTGAGCTTTCGTCTTCGTTGCTCAACAAGACTATACCAAGCTAGATTGAAAACCGTACTTAAAATATTTATAAAAGTGATGGCCATCAATCAAGTATGTGAAAATGATATAAATAAAGTAGAGAAAATCCTCATTGAAAAACTCACAGTGATATAAGAAACCTGATGACCAGTGCCTATGCCCAACTACCACCTTACCAGAGATCTAATCTCATCCAACAAGTAAGGTGTAGCGAGAGTGGCCATTTATGCCATATCGCCTAAAGATAGTGCCACACCACAAAGGATGTCAGACACTACTCCGTCCATACAGCCCCTCCGGAGGTTTAGAGGATTGAAACCCAAATTAGTCGTTATGCTCCACTCACTCTCAAGCCATCATCACAAGGTACCACAAATACTTCGAAAACAAATTTTATCATAGTATATATCTACTATAGTATATACTTGAAAACCACTAACAAGACAAGTCCAGAATCCTACATGGATTACCAAAGCTTTTCCTTAACCATTGTCCGAGATCATCAAACATCCAATCATCAAATCTTTGTTCCTTTAGATGTTCAAAATCCTATTTCGACCAAAATAAACTTAATCAATCATGGTGCGTGAAGTACATTAAAGACTCCATTCGTAACTCATATCAACCCATTCTTACAAATCTCGTGATACCATAACCCATTCGTTAAATGACAAACACGATACTTATGACCTTATTATGCTTGTCATGTATGATGTAGATTCCCATACAAGTATAATCCAATATCATGATATAATCTACATCAAGCAACTTAATCCAATAAACTCATCTTGTCCATTTGAGTAAGCAAAACAGCTAGTAGTTGATGTATTCAATTGATTGGGAACTCACAAGTTTACGTCCAAATTTCATAAATATCTATAAGCTTTCGTGGTAGTTAACGAAGTTTTACTTCTTCTCTCGATTTACATGGAAATTAACTCCTTAAAATATTTCGGGTCTCACAATGTCCAAAACCACCATAAACCGTCTTCGCGACGATCACAGAAAAAAAAAATTCACAAATTTCTAGACTAGTGCTTTCACAACTGACTCTTTAACACATGACACAACAAAAGCAAAGTCCAAGAGTTGAACCGCGCTTTGATATCACTTGTGATGACCCGACCCCTGTCAAAAATTGTCAAAAAAAAAGAAAATTAAACACGTAAATCTAGGAAGTACTCAATCCAAAAAATCAACATCAACTAATTTAGTCGAAGAACATATCAAACAAACTTGTTACGACAAAACAGTTGTAACGATATAAGACAAATCTAATTAATTCGTCGACCGCACCGCCACTGGTGGGAAACTCCATCACCACCGCCCACTCATTAGGTCAACGAAACCTAAGTGACACAATTAGCCTCATGACTATGTTCGTATCATCGATACGAATCTAATGACATATAACTCGACAAGTTTTCTAGAAATATTTTCTGGTCACGCGCCACCACCGGCGACCACTGCCGATGGCGACAAATGACCCATCAATAGAAAGATCTCAACAAGCCTAACAATATATCTCAAAGCACCTATAACATATTCTGGCTCATTTGGTCGGAATCAACCTTGAAACTATCCGACCGGGAAAACATTTTGGCGCCGAAACTCAGCCATCGAGCCATTTCAGAGCTCGAGGCATACACCAAATTATTCAGGGAGGAGAGAGGAGTAAAACCCCTCTATCCCTGTTGCCAATAACTACTGACAACCGTTGATCACAGCGGAGATCGATTATAGGTTCAACGGAATCCTCTTCGATTATGTTCAACCTAACATGCAAATCAAATTTCTCATGCAACAAAACAACTAGAATCAAAAACCCAATCAAAACATACCTAACTCATCGCCGGAAACCTCGCCGGCAATGGGACCGAGTATACCCGAAAACCCTAAGTTTTCATCTCATCGATTCGCTCCTCTGGGGCCTCTAAATCGTCTAATCAGTCCTGAAATAGATAAATGAGGAAAATATGCGTCGATCATGATCAAAAACATGGTCGGAGGTGGGCGAAATCCGTTTCACCGCCTACGGAAAGCTGCACGGTGATTGGGGTCACCAGAGGGTTGTCAACTCTGGTTGACCCGAAATGGAAAATTTAAACTTTCCAAAACGAAAAGTCCTATTTATACTCTTTGTCATTTACGATAATTCGATTTTCTATGATTCGTCAAACTTCAGCTGACCATAACTTTCTCGCCATAGTTCAGATTATGATATTATACGCGTTTACGAACTCGTGTCGTCAAATTTGATTTATACACAAAGTCAACTGATTTCGTCAATATGATAAAATGTCAACCTTTGACTTCTCTACATTTACAGACGATAAAAATTATTTACTACAGCCACTAAATCAAACTCAAATTATCCATAAATGATATCAATTATATAAAAAGGTCGGGGTATCACACATAAATATACTATCTCAGTGTAATAAATACACCAACATGAATCTCTGATCCACTAAAATTATCATACAAGGGCTAAAATGCTGCACATGCACATAAATAAGAAGATTTGCAGCAGACCTCTTGGAACAAATACAACAAATATGAGGGATAAGTTTGTTATTAGGAATGAAGTTGACTAATTATATTTGTTAATTACAACTTTGAAATTGACTAATTGTACCTTCACTTCCTCTATAGTAAAAGGCTTGAGAAGCTCGTTGTTCATGTCATCCGTAATCACCCTTTCCACCCCACTCAGAGCCTCACCCCAACATCGTGAGCCATTTGTAGCATAAACACTACTAAAATGGGATTCAAAAACCTTTCTAATGGTTTCTTCACCATCAATCCAGCCCCCGCTGCTATCTTGCTTCTTCAAAAAAAAAAAAATCTTTGTGTGCGCTGAATAGTCGTGAAATGGAAGAATCTGGAATTTGTGTCCCCAGCCTTAAGATATATAATTCTCGACCTTTGAAGCCAGTAGGTCTCCTCCAAATGCCTAAGTTTGCTGAGTCATTAAGTAACATCATTCTTTTTAACCACATTAACACCCGCACCCTCCACCCGGAGCCCCTTCATCTCTTTAAGGCATTTCTGAACCTTGCTCTAAATATTAGGGAACTTTTGTTTACTCCATTTCAATAACCTCTCCTTACACCTCACCAAGTTTGTCATCCACTGGTCTTGCCAAGTGCCACTACATAAGTCAGATCAAGAGCTACAAATTACATCCACAAAGTCCTCCTTTTCCAACCAGTATGCTTTAATCTTGGAAGTCGCCTTTTTCCTAGTAAAACTGGGAAAACATTCAAACAGTAACAGATTGTGGTCAGATCTAATTCTAGGCAAGTGAGGAACCCTAGAATTAGGTCACACCAAAAGCGAATACGTTCTTGTAGCTCCACTACATCATTATCCTTCTTCCACCATGTAAAAGGACAACCCTTGTAGCCAATATCTAGTAAGCAATTATCCTCAATGTACTGCCTAAGATGAGTGTGATGTCGAGGATTCCATGTAGCTCCACATAGTCTCCTTCTCGCAACTCCATAAAACTTCATTCATATATCCTATTACAAGCCATGGAATTTCGTTGTCCCGACACCTCAGACCACATTCATTCCAACAAGCATCCTTCTCTTCATAGTACGGGGAGCCATACATACAAGTAACCCTAACTTTTGTGCCAAACTTATCACTAAAGAGCTTAGTATCAATAAAGTATTTAGCGAAATCCACAACATCCACTCTAGTGTTACTTCTCCACTATAGTGATAGGCCACCTGCCTTCCCAACCGGATCAACATTAAAACCCACATTATAGCCACAACGTCTTCTTATCTTGACAACATACCGTAGGGGCTGAGCTAGAAAATGTGGTAAGGTGGGGCAGATTTTTAGAAGCTAGCTTGTATATTATATCCATTATATCCAAAAACATTTGTAACATGTATGTGTTAAAATTGATAATTCACTGAAAATAACCATTCATAACATTTATAACTTGAATAATTTGAATCTTCTTCGACAAGGTTTTATAACTTCAAACATTTTCTTGATATCCTCATCATCTATGTTGTGAAAATCCTCTTTTCAAAATATATAGCCATTCGAAAACTCATCACCTTGCGCGAACAATTTTTTTAGGATAGTCATAGCATATATATTTAGAGTAATTTAACGAGAGAAACAGTTATATATTTATTGTCAGAGAAGGTATATGATGGTGAGGAGATTTCTTGACTAAAGATGACATTTATCAGGAAATTAGAAATTACCCAAAGTGTGGTCTAATATCTATATATTCTATATACATGAGTAACTACTATTAATTACATATTAGTAAAGATTATATGTATTAAATTTCTTAACTCCAAAAATCAAGGGAGAGCAATTGCCCTTCCTTGCCTTAAGTTCCCTCCTCTCTGAACATACCTACTCTTTTTGTGCATCTCCGAGAGAAACACAAGGTCAGAGTTTTGAGAGAGTGTGATATCCCTCAAAGTTTGAACTGTCAAAGGTACCCCAGCCCTTGACAATTCCAATCAAGTAAACTCATTGAGGACTTGCAGCTAATGTAGGCCAGCTGCCACAACCCTGGGGGTGGGTTAGGTCCCCCATACCATATGCGTTCTCAGGTTCCTCACACTTCTTCAATAACTTGCTAAAAAGTTTCTTCTTCCCTCTTCTACTCCTTGTTGAGCAAACCTCATCCCTTAAATTCTTTCTCCCAATAACTTTGGATAGACGAAGATTTGTGGACTGCAATTTTTTTCACTATCTTCTTAGGCATAGGTACAAAACACACCACACTTCTTACGCTTCTTTGAGCTTTGTTTAACACACTAGCAATTTCCCTCGTAGGCACATCCTCCCGGGTCAGAGCCACAGCCACAGCCCCACCATCACCTCCTCTACCAGTGTTCTCTGTAGTATGAGATAGAGGATTTTGTTCGCCCAAGTTGGTAATAAAGATGCATGTCCCCTCACTATCGTTAATCTCCTCAATTGTATTGGTCCATATTTGGCTTGGGCCAGCCCAACTTCTTATACTAAATTAATGTATCGACTTAGAATGACAGTTAGATGATTCAATTCTGAGACATTTACAAGCTTTTATAGTAAGAAAAAAGATGACCACCTTCTTCTGGGACAAAAATTGAACAATATGAGGGCAAAATTGTTGAAATGCCTCTTAAAATCGGCAGTAATTATCAATTTACACCATAAACTATCAATTGCAAGCGTTTGCCTCATCAACTTGGAAACAATTGCTGATTTGCACTCTCTCCATCAACTTTGACAGATTTCATCCAAATGTTATCATGTGTCATGCACATAATGCACATAATTGTATTTTCGTATAATTAAATTATAATATTATTTATTAAATCAAAATTCAATCGTTATAAATAAATTTTTCAAAATTATACATTCCACGATGGACAAAAAATTACTAAATTTATCACACTACATTATTATTATTATTATTATTATTATTATTATTATTATTATTATTATTATTATTCCTCTCGTCGACTCACTACTTCTATGCCTAAAACAACAACAAAAAACCTGAAATATTAAAAGCGAAGATTAAGAGCACAAAAAATATCTTATTAAAGAAAAAAGAAAATACTATTAAAGAAGAAATTATATTTTAAAAGTATGTATTAATATTATTTATTAAATCAAAATTCAATAGTTATGAACCAATTTTCTAAAGATACATTTCACGATGGAGGAAAATTTCTAAATTCAGAATACAGTATTATTATTAATTCCACGACTATATTTATATATATTCAATATATTAATGCTTGTTGACTCACTACTTCTATGCCTAAAACACCTAAAATATTAAAAAGTGAAGATTTGGTGCATAAAAAATATTTTATTAAATAAAATAAAAATACTAAAAAAAGTTATTTTTCAAAAGTATATAAAATACAACTTAAATATACAAAAATACAATTATACTCATCATATATATACGACACATAATAACATTTGGATGAAATCCGTTAAAATTTGACGAAAATGGTGCAAATCAACAATTGTTCCAAAAGCAAAAATTTCTAATTGATAATTTAGAGTGTAAATTGACAATTACTCTTAAATTTAGGAGACATTTTGGCAAGTTTCCCCAATATGAGTTTTGGAACAATTTCCTTCCAAGTTATAATCCAGTAACGAAAAAAACATATGAAAAACCATCCACGCACTTAATCTACCATCCATTTCTATATTTATAACGTCATTTTGCAAGTCCATGTTATGACAAACTACTAAACTGACAAGCTCATCCACAAAACAGTAAACACAGACACAAGAAGGTGGCCAATTGGGAAGGAACATGAGTCACACTGGTAATAAGATACACCAACACCCTGTAAAATAGCAGGCCAGAGTAGGGTTGCTGTTGGTGCTGCTTCTTCTAGATGTAGTTACAACTGGACCATCATCACGATCGATATTAAGAACTCGTACTCTGCCTATACTGTTACGGGACCCTTTCTCTTAACCGACTTACATTGTTGAGAGCGTAGGCTGCCCATACTGGTAAATTCCTCCATTTAGAGAGTTATGGGGAAGTTAAACATGGCTGCAAGTTTTTTGAGTTCTTCAGGTTGTATGTTTTGGGACAAGATAGCAGCCCCCGTAATAAGGGCAACAGACACCAGGGCCATGCTTTTCATCCATCCATGTCCTTGAGGTGATCGTCCTAAAATCTGCTTGCAATGCTTATCTGCATCCTTCAACAAAGAATGACTCACCACATCATCTCCATTTGCCAATGCCTTTTCATTCTACACCAAGAAAGTAACTAGTTAGTAATTATTGGCAACAAATACCATTGTACTACACTTAATAGTCAATGGAGACGTGCAAATAGACTATATTCCATTTCATAATTTCCAATTGAAAAACCGGGCTTGTTACCTTACAGGCTTAAAACAACAAAAATAAATAAACCACATAGGACATGGTTACCTTCTCCCTGAATCTTTTCAAGGTTTCTCTCAAGGGTTCAAGAGAAATATGCCTAACGGAGTGCTCCTTCCATTCATCAGCTAGCTTTTTCAGGATGGTAACACTTGCATCAAGATTGTCCAGATAAAGCATATCCTGTTCCAAATGTTCATACCATTGAGCACATGACATTGAAATATAGTAGATTAATATCAATGAGCACGCGAGGTACACTAGAAAAGAAGAAATATCATAATAAATAAATAAACATAACAAACTAATCAAAACGTATACCCATTGCTTGTAACATTCAGGACACTGTGTCAAGCACCAGATAAAAACAGTGCTTGCTTCCTTGGATAGATCAGGCACGCCTGGAAAGTATTGAAACATCAAATGCCCATAACAACAAAGAATAAGAACAATAACACAAATCTAGAACTATCAGTTTGACTTGCAAATAAATCATTCCAATAAATAAAAAGGTTCGATAGGGCTGACAGTACCATCTTTAACAGCTTTAATTGAATAATTCAGTGTCTTCTGTGCAACCTGCTTCATTGTCTTGCTTCCTGGGGAACCAGCAAGGGCAATCTCTTTCAAGGTTGGATAGACAGCTTCAAATCTTTCAGTTGCCTTAGCAAAGCAAAATGTAATTATATATCAGGTTGGAAATGCACAATTTATGATACACAGAGGAAACACGGCAAATGATCCTGAAAAATTCCCACCCTAACTCGGGCCGAAGGTGAAGGAAAAGAAACTCTCATCAAGAGATCAAGGGCAGATGGTGGCACTATGTGCTCCCCTTTCCTGACAGCACCATTTAATAAAATAGGGCGAGCTTTTGGAGAAGATAAAATTCTGATATCATCCAAATATACCCCAAAAAAAGAGGATAGAAAACAATTAGTGAATAAGGAAAGTCGGTCTCCACAATGAGGAAAACATACTTATATGCTTGTAAAATGAAAGAACAGAAGCAATTCAAATTTTACTACAAATGTCCTACCCCTACCTTTCCACTGATTGCAAAATCAAGTCTCTAGACTGTGGATTACAACCTGACGTGCTACTCAATATTGGCAGGAGAAGATGTATCCAGGTGTACAGTCCAACAACCAGATCTCCTTGGGAAGCCTATATAAACCAAGTTTGTTAAAAAGCTCATATACGAAAAAGAAGAGGAATATTGAATAAAAGCAAAACAAGAATTACCTGCGAAATCAACCACACTGTAAGCAGAAGTTTATCTTGGCCTTGATACTTGGTACTTTCCCCCATCACAGGAAATAGACTAATCAATACATCAGGTTTTCTACGCAACACCATTGCCAAAACCGCGAAAATGGCAACCTGCAGTTTTAAACTTTATCAATGAGTTGAAGAGCATATATTAACATAGTGGCCTACAGGTGTTGACCAGGTTTCATTACTTTTTTTAAAAAAAATTAGTAGATAGGGAGGAACCTCTTTCATATATGAATTGGTAGCAGTAAGCATAGAGTTTCCATTTTTACATGCTTTTGATTGTGCCTTCTGACTATTATTAGTTTTCAAACAGATATTTAACGTTTAGACATCTCAATTTCCACAGCGAGAATGAGTTGCCTTATAAAGAATAAAGAACAATGTGAAACGGATATTACATGATCTTCATATTTAGTTGACAATTCAGTGCTAAGACACAAGGAAAATACATGAGGGAAGACAAATGTGGGAGGTAATGTACATACAAATGGATCGGAAGGCCTTTAAGCCACCAGAATCAGTACCCTTGAACTCGAAAATTTCAAAAGGTAAGTTCTAGACTCTTGAACTTTGAACTGGTAAAATCAGAAAGGAAGAGGACTAAAGATATATTGTTTGATAGTGTCATTTCAAATTCTACTTCTACATCTGGTTACCTGACTAATAAGAATGGATAAAACCTATGGACTAAATAAAACTTTCTCACATCTCAACAATTCTCAACATTTCTACATCCTTTTTGACTAGGTATGGATGATGCAGATGTATAACACAAGTTGGCCATCTCACTTTTCTTTTTCACTACAAAGTATTTGCAAGGACACTAGTTTTCTTATTTCCAAATTCCAACACGTGCCACCAATCCACCTATGATGAGACCAATGGCTGAAACTCTTCCCCTATTATGTTGATCTACCCTCTATGAATTACCAGAAACAAAATACATGAGATGTCATACAAACCATGAAATTGTATAGACAACCTCAGATACAAATTAGCATTTTTATTAATGTTATAATAAAGGAATATTTCATGTTTATTTGAATTGGTTTCCATCTGGGGATATGGATTGAAGGGTTGGTAATAGACCAATACTTTCCTGGTAAGTAACCGACCAGAAGAGTACTACTCGAAATATGTATACCAAAAAAGAAATCACATTATCATCTAAGAATACAAATGGCAATCTGATAAGTGCTAGCAGTGTTCAAAAAGTCGGCCGACTAGTCGGTGATTTTTAGAATCCGAACAGATTTTGGCAAGTTGGTCAAAAGTCGGGTTGACCCGATTAATCGGTCAATTTTTTTTTTAATATTTGTTAATTTTTTCTTTACAAACATGCATAAATTTACTAAGAAAAAAAGAGTGCATAAGCCAAAAAAATGGAGAAAACATTATCTAGACACACAAGTACTTCATTTCTTTGGTTTATGTGTGGATATTATTTTCTTGTTTAATTTTACCCAAGTTCTTCTAATTTCTTTTATTTATTTGTATGGATATT
This sequence comes from Geum urbanum, assembly GCA_946800695.1. NCBI lineage: Eukaryota > Viridiplantae > Streptophyta > Magnoliopsida > Rosales > Rosaceae > Geum > Geum urbanum. Next base: position 2,929,686 of record OX327009.1, read on the forward strand.
ATTAAATTTAATTGAAAAATAGCAAATCCGACTTATCTAACTAGTCGCCGACTAATCGTTTTGTCCCTCTACCGACCCGACTCCAATTAACGACTTTTAGAACATTGAGTGCTAGAACAAAACTTTACCTGACATCTTGAAGGAGCTTGCTGAATGACCTTTTTTGATCCCTTTACTACTCCTTGGTGACTTGTGAATTCAGCAAGAATGCAATCCAGTGACCACAACACGAAGGACCCAATGGCTTCATTTGAGCATTGGCCAATCCAGTCAACTGATGTCTTATAAACATTTTCAGATATATGAGAAAGAGGGATCTGCTCAGGAAAATAGTATGGTTATGAGCAAGTAGGAGGGAGGCCTTGTGTAACATACAATATTCCAAAACTCGAAATAGGTCAAGCTGTTGATTATTATTCCCTAAAGTTGACATAATGTCAATTGAACTAGTAAAACCAATGTTTAATCATAATTCGACATTCAAGTATCTCTCATGGTGACTATGAACAAAACAACACTTAATCGATATCAGTTTTGATCTCAACTCAATCCTCAATATTCTTAATAAAAACATAGGCTTAAATCAGAGAATCGGATGCTGTGACCAATATACCCTATGTCTGGCAGATTCAAAGTCTCTATTTTATTTTGTTCAATTTTATCACAAGTTAGATCCAACAGAAGATATTTCAAAGAAGAATTCTGAGTGGGTAAGCAAATAAAACCCTCACGTCAACCATTTTTGCAACACTGGATTCCTTGAACATCTTCAGCCATGGAAATTGAGCTGCACCGACGGAAGCAAATGCTCGACCGAAGTAATCAGCCAGACGCATAAGCAGTATGTCTTGTTGAGATTCATAGAGCTCCTATGAAACATATTTTTCATTTTCAAATTTCAATTTCCACCAGAGAATTAATACTAGAATTGAAACAACAGAAGCTGAGTGTTAGAATCCTCACGGTTATTTCGGCGAGAAAAGTACCGAGATGATCCGCGTCGATCTTCGCAGCCGCTTCTGCCACAGTCAGCTTCGGCTTCTTCACCTTTTTCGCCTTCACCTTCTTCAGCTCGCCGTTCTCCGCGGCGGCGGTGACGACCTCGGCATTATCGCTCTCCTCCTCGTCATAGTCGTCGGAATGTCGCCTGGATCGGACGGTGGCGGCGGGAGCGTTACTGGAGACGACGACGGCGTTGCGGGAATGCAGGTCGGCGAGATCAGGCTTGGAAGGTCCGCGGTTTCGCTTGTGGTAAGAGACTGTTTGCCACGCAAAAGCGTCGCCGTTTTTATTCTGGCTGCTCATCTTGAGACGATACTTGTTGGCTTCCTCCTCGTCTTGCTCTCTAAGAATCGATTCGATTAGAGCTGAATTCTCGTCCATGATGAAGCTGAGCAAGCCGAGCAGCTCAGCTAGCGCAGCAGCAGCACTGAGACTCTGAGAGTGAGAGAGGGGAGAGAGAGAGGGGAGAGAGAGAGAGATCACAGAAGGCAAAGGGGCGGGTCGGGTTTTGAAGGGTCTCGTCGCCTCTGCGTCAAATGGGACACGTGGGATGTTTAAATGAATTTGGATGACGGGTGTGGCCGCATTTCATTGGCTGAGGACCAACTATCTTACGTTACGTTTGTTTTTAGCAAACTATTCTTATTAATTCTTAAGACGGTAAGAGTGAAATTCACTCGAGGATAATGTGTCTTATTTTAAATAATAAAAGATAAATTTTACAAATAAGAAAGGTATAAATTTATTTTTTTTGTCCTTATTATTATTTTTTCAGGTTAATATCTTTTAGTTTAAAATATATTTAAAAAGAAAACTCTTTTTTTTGTTGTTTATTTTTTTTTCTGTTTTTATTTTCAGTTCAACTATACTTATTTTTTTGTTCTAAGAAATTTTTAGTATTCAATTGGTTCAAAATTCAGTACCAGTTTTGAAATAAATTCAATATCATTCTAATGCAAATTTTATATTATTATAAGGTCACTTTTTATAAAAATATATTTTTTTTTTGTTTTATAGCATTTTGGTTCTAACACTTATTTTTTCAGTGTTATAAAAAGATTAGTTTTGATACAAATACAATAAAAAATCGAAAAAACACAATAGTAGCTTGAAAAACACAATATTAACCACTTGAAAACACAGTAGCAACTTGAAAAAAACAGTATTGGCCACTTGAAAACACAGTAGCAGCTTGTAAATCACAGTAGCAACTTGTAAAACACAATATCAGCCACTTGAAAACACAATAGCAGTATGTAAAACACAGTAGCAACTTGAAAAATACATTATCGGCCAATTAAAAACATAGTAGCTGCTTGAAAAATACGTATCAGACACTTGAATTCACACATGAAAACAACGTGGCGGCTTGAAAAATACAGTATCAACCACTTGAAAACCTAGTAGCAGCTTCAAAAACACGGTATTAGACAACCACTTGAATTCACACATGAAAACACAGTAACAGCATGAAAAACACGGTATCAACCACTTAAAAATACAGTAGCATCTTGAAAAACACTTGACAGAACTTGAAAAAAGGTTAAACACACTGATCATTCAGAGCTTCACTCAACATCAAACAAAATTAGAAACAAAACATGCATCAACAATATAAGATGGGGCCAATGGCAACGCTCCAAAGTAGCAGAGCACAATTTCTTTATGTATAATAGCAGTGAACTAAATCTAATCCAATCGACTAATTACATCCAAATAAAAAAACAGATCTCCTTATCTAAATTTAACCAAACTGTTGAAAGAAAAAAAAACCACAAATCATAATAATACAAAACAACCAGTAGTAATTAGTCTTCCAATTCTTATCGAAACAAAGCCGGGACTGATGGATTTGGGAGCAAAGGTGCGTCGCGAGAGGCTTGATTGGGAGGCGGCGACCAAGGTCAAACCGACTAGATGTCGGCACTGTGTGTTGGAGGTCAAGGAAATGCACGGCCGAGTAGGAGAGAGGGTGGGATAGTGCGGCCTGAGTCACGGTTGGTTCCCGACGACAAGATAGGCGCCGTTAGCATTGCAGTGCGAGGTCTGACAGGGCCTAGCTCAGGTTTGTGGATGAACTCGAGGCCCAAGGCCTAGCGAGCTGCGAGAAACGTGGTTGAGAAATGGTGAAGGTGCTTAAAGGCGAGACACAGGCCATGGCGGTAGAGTCTACGAGGCGTGGAGGTGCACGAATGTCGGCGACAACAAGGTGATACTACATGAGAGAGAGAGAGAGAGAGAGATGTGGGGGGGGGGGGGGGGGGGGACAAAATCAACGTCTCAAATAGATTCAACTTTGATCGGATAATTCACAAAAATTGACCATCGGTAGATGAACAGTTTAATTATCATTGACAACAAACTTCCAAAATTCGTTGAAATTAGTTTAGACCTCAGAAAAATCCAATTAAAGTATCGACGGGTTCGAAATAATTTTCTCTACAACTTCCATGAAGAAAGTGAGTCCAAGTTCATAATTTGTAAATAGTCTTTATAAATAGTCATTTTCTAATCACGACGAATCTTGGTATATGTGACGTATGATATTTAACTCGTTAATTAATGCGGCTAATGATGATTAACTCATGCAACTATAACGCGACTAATTATAAAAAACTTTACCCCCCTATAAAACTTTGGTCCTCGAAATTTACATCTCCAAGATGAGGATGCACAAATACCATTGTCACTTAAGGATCACCGTGACAGTATCACTCATCGATTACGGTTGCAACTTCTCATACTTTGAATCTTACATAGCCACGTGAGGTAAAAACTACACAATAACTCGACAGGCTTATCTTAGAATGATATGAGATCAAACCACCAAGATCAAAGTACTCCTTCAGAAGAAGCCTACTCATCTCATCCAAAGGCTGACATAAAAGGAAGCTCTGAGCCTCTCGTACACATATACTAAATATTGTGTATGACATCACCTACGCGTTATAGCATTTAAAGTCTGAGTGAGGTTCAAACTGATTTTAATGGCTAGGGTTTTTGTATAAAAATGAGAGCAAAAGTATATTTTTCACTTGTTTATTAGTCTGGGGTTGTGCTACTACATTTTGGGCCTTGGGCCCGCATCCTGGGTTGTCTAAATCTTAGGGAGATTGAGTTGAAAGGACTCAACCCCGATTTAGTTTCCTAAACCGGAATCAAACCCCTTCTGAAAACACGAACCAACAAAAACCATAAAAATTTCGACAGAGTAACGCTACTAACGCGGAATTGCCATTAACCTGCATCCGGAAAATACACTTCATCCTATACCACAAAAGCCAAACCATGGGCACCAATCCCATCCGGATTTCTCAATATCATAACAATAAAGTAAAACAGTAAACATAACTGTACTTTATAGAAAATCCGGGGAAAACCACATAAAAACATATATCAGTATTGTATCAGAGCGACCTCTAGTGTATATATACAAAAATATACAACAGTAGGCAAAACAAGAAACCTACTGAAAAAGAAAGGTAGCTCGAACAACTAGCCTCCGACCGCGACGTGAGACACCGGAATCCGAACTGCAAATTGGGCACGGAAACCAAAAATTCCAGGGGAAAGGCAATAAAATCGTTAGAGTGAGTGGACGAAAATAAACATATGTCTTTCACCATTTTCATATATAATAAACAATGTAAAGCAATGTGAGTTCGAAAATAATATGTGGAGGTGCCAGGCGAATCTCTCAAGCCCGACGGTGATAGGCTAGGGGAATCTCTCAACCCCAGCAACATAATAGGGGAATCTCTCAACCCTGCCCAGAGGAATCTCTCAACTCTGGTCCAGAGGAATCTCTCAACTCTGGTCAGACTACCGGTGATCAGCCGAGTAGCCAAAGCATCGATGCAAGTAATGTCATCACCATAAAAATATAAAATAATACCTCCAAAAATAATAAATAATCTCAACATTGTATAAAAATAAAAACGGAAATCACGAACTCGCAACGACAGTGAAAATATAAAAGTCCACTCACAGGTGAGCAAAGCGCGCACTCGCGCTAATCACGTGGTCCGGCGGAAGATACCTCGCCCGAAGCACGATCTCGATCCCCTGAATAATCACAAAATATATCTGATCAAAATCACAATTCACAACACTGTACCACACCTCGGAAACCAACCGTTCCCGGAAATATATAACGCGCTACAAGTTAATCGACGAAATTCCCGAAATCTCCACTCAAACCCTCGACTGAAAATCTGGTACCCAAATCAACTCGAAAACCTCAAGGCGATGATCGGGGTGCGAATATGAGCAAAACGACATATAACTCGATACATTTCCAAAAAAGTCAACAATGGCCGGAGCTTCGTCGTTGATCGCCGCCGCCGGCGGCGGCGCACCGTTAACCGGAGAGATTTTTCGGCGGCCAAACTCACTGAAGCTTCACCTCAACGAGTCCAACACATCTCTCAACTGAGGCTAAGACCAATTATGGCCACACACGCTGGAAATCAGCTCTAAACCCACGGTGAAACCTCCACCACCGGCGAAATTGTTCGCCGTCGATCCACCGTCCACGGCGTACGGCAGCCTTCGAGACCCTTCCCAAAAGCTCCGCCATGGCCCCACGAATAGAACCCCTCCATCCCTAGCCACCCCCGTGGCCTGAGCGCCACCGCCAAGCCAACCCGAAGTCGGCCGGAATTTCCCCAAATTTCAACTCCACATTTCTCCCTCAAATCAACACCAAATCGAGAAATTCCAAGTGTTAAACAGCTTAGAATCACGAGGAGAACAATTTACCTTCCAAGGTCGTGGCCTGAAACGGCCGGAATCGGCCAGTCCACCGGAGGAATTCAAACGGTCAAAATTTCTCCACGGGTCAACGGTGGTCAATGCTCCAAACTCGGTCAACGCCGGTCAAAGTTCCCGAACAGTGTTTTCGACAATTTTTCGACTATTACCGATATTTATACTCGCGGCTCGGGACGATCGATGGTCCAAAACAGATAACAATCACGATTCGGATAAACTCGATATGAACGGATAAACTCGACGAGATTCCGCGATTTCAAATATTCATATTATATTCCTCGGTCGTCAAAATAATAATCCGGAACCGCCCACAAACTCGAAATCACGCATACAACAACTCTCGAGAAGAGACCCAACTCAAATTCTTGGCCAATAATTAAGTCATGATTAAAACCGGCAAAACAATCAATTTACGGAAATCAGTGATTACGCGCTAACTCGTGAATTAAGCCGACTATACTACTGATTCTGTTCCGGGTCGTCACATGAATTTTTTGTATTATTGATACAATAATTGTCCTTGCCTGTCTTTTTCTATTATTATTTTTTTCAAAAAGTTAACACAAATGCAGGTTTTTCTTAAGAAAGGAAGCGCTGACAGTTTTAACTCATCTCTATTGTATTTCTGCTATATCTCTACTATAATAAAGGAAGCGCTGACAGTTTTAGTGTCATCAGACACACAAAATTTCAGGTTTCCAAAATTACCCTAAATATTATTAAGAAGTAATCACAAATATGTTGAAGGATAAATGTAGATACGTAAGTAGATAGATCTGAAACTGTATTTTATTCATTGATAAATTATCTTAAATAGACATTATAATCTGATACAATAAATCTCCTGGTAAATCATGGTTTGAGAGAATCTCTACTTCTATTCTAATTAGGATAAAACACACATCGAGATATTATGAATATTATTTCCTTAAACACTTCCCCATGTATCGTGATCCTAATGTATGATGCATAACCTGTTGCCTCACTAAAAATATTGCCAAGCAAACAAAAATATCTTGGGTAAAAAGAAAAGGTTGGTCGAAGGGGAAAAAATCACAATGCATCAACTACAAAAGCGATTACATGTGATGTAGACTCCCCCTGATGTTTACGAAATGAACTCCTTCAGATCAGTGACTTAATCTTGGAGTTTAGACAATCTTCGCATATCAGTGCATCTCACATGCTTTGTAAATGTAGATTTAGGTAATGACTTGGTGAACAAGTCTGCAACATTATTGGTCGAACATATCTGATTCACATAAATGTTCAATAGTTGTTGTTGTTACTGATTGAGGAAAAACTTCGGCGATATGTGCTTAATATTTTCACCCTTGATGCATCTCAACTTCATTTGTTCAATGCAAGCCACATTGTCCTCAAAGATACAGGTTGGTGTTGTTGTAATGGATGGTAATCCACCAGTTTCTCGAATGTGGTGTATGATTGTCCTAAGCCAAATACACTCCTTAACCGCTTCATGTAAAGCAATGATCTCAGAATGATTCGAGGAAGTAGCAACCAGGGTCTGCTTATTTGATCTCCAAGAAATCGTTGAATTCCCCATGGTAAATAGATAACCTTTATGGGAACGTCCTTTGTGTGGGTTAGAGAGGTACTCAGCATCAGCGAAACCAACCAAGACATCACAAGGTGTCTCTGGGTAGGGGATTGCACTAAATTGAGGAATAGTGCTTTCAGCTGGATCACCGTTTGGATCAAACATTTCCTTCGATGCATCAAAGTCATGGCTCGGGTCCGTCCATGGTGCAACCTTCGATGGATAAAGAATTCCTCTCGATGGATCGAAGGATATCTTTGGCTTTGTCCCAGGAGATTTTTTCGATGGATCGAGAATTATTCTTAATGGACCGAAGGCTCTGGATCCTGCATGCTACGATTCAACCATCCATTTTTTTGGGTATATCAGGCTTCTCTTTATATTATTTCTAAGGAAAGAACAAGCCTACGTCTATGGAATACTTCAAGTACCTGAAGATGTGCTTTTCACCATTCCAATTATTTTGCGTAAGCGCAGACCAAGAAGGCAATGTCTGGATGTGTGCACTGAGCTAAATTCAACCAAGCTCTAACCACACTAAGATATAGAATCTCATCTCCAAAAGTTCCTCACCATCATCTTTTCAGATGAAATTGATCATTTTGGGTTCTAGACTGTAAACAACCATTGGTGTGCTAAAATGGTGTGCTTTGTCCATTTTCTGATTTAGACATAAGCAGACTGGTGAATAAGAATTCAACTAACTCGATATACCATTTCTAAACATTAACAACATAGACTTAAACCAAAATAATATCGAGTCCTACCAAGGTTTATCATCTCAAACAACTTGTTCATCTACTAAACACACATGGGCATAACTTTTCATTCTTTTATCCATTCCCAATCAAGTAGTCACATAGAGTAGTGAACGTCTCAATCTTATCCTATGAGCACTCCGTAGTTTAGAGTTACTTGAATTGGGTATAACCATGTCAATTGGCCTTCTTATGTATATCTCTGAATCAAGATCCACATAGAGATATGCTATAACCAAATCCATCAGTTGCATACTCAGTTTTCCGGACACTACTAAAGTGATAAGGTAGAGGGAAGTAATGATGTCTATGACTAGAGAATACATCTCCTCATGATCAATACTAGGGCATTGAGGAAATTCTTGTGTCATAAGATCTTCTCATTGTGCATCCAAACAAAGACTCATTAGTGTCTAACCGGCTTACCATTTGGTGGTTGTAGCACTACCATACCAAAAACTTGCCTTTTGTAAGAGAGTCTAGTTCAACCTAGATTGCAACATCCCATATCGGTCAATATGATTTATGTTTACCATTGACAATCCGTAGCATAACAATGTTCCACTTCATCGTTATCAATTCCTGAGCGATGGAATATGTAATGAATCATCAATGACCATGGAAGAACCATCCATATATCGCTAGAATTTGTTTAACTTTGTGAGATTTTCTTATTTACTGACATCGTCATTGACTCTGAGGTATCTCCCAGTGTTTGTCAATGTTGACTATTAGACACATTCGTAGTTAGAAACAGTCTCATGTGTTGATGATGAGCAGTTTTACCTTGATAGCTTGCCTTTTCACCGACAACTCATCAGTAGATTTTGAACGACGCTACACCCCCACTATGGGCAGGAGAAACGCTACCTTACCCGGGTGTTGCGTTAACTTGCCCAATTCTAGGGACTTTCAACCTTACAGGATTTGCAGCATGTATAACTGATCTCGTCACTTTCATGATATCAGTAAAAAGTCAGACATCGAATATGCTACTTTTTGAAGATTAAGAATACATTGCACTTCAGTCTCGCACTGAGATGTGCCGGGATCATGATGAGACATAGTAGGGATATACCACGTCAATTTCTGATATTGAACCGGAATGAAACCCTTCCTATCTCCCCCTAACGGCGGGAAGTATGTCTCATCACAATGACTATCTGAAAAACTAGCAGTAAAAAGATCTTCTGTCAAAGGTTCTAAATAGCGGACATTTGTTGGAGAATCATAACCAACATAAATACATAATCATCATTGATGACTTAATTTATATGCAGTGGAAGCGTATTAGGCACATGTACTGCACCACTAGAGATGCGTAGATGTGAGATATCAGACTCATATCCAGTTACCAACTGGTACGCACTGAATGGTTGACGGATTATGGGTCTCAAGTGAAGAAGCATAGTTGCATGTAACATTGCATATCCCCAAGTATGCAGATACTTGTAAAATGATATGCATTACCATTGTGCTAGCTACAAGCTATAGTCGCTTGATTTGAACCTCTGCTAGACCGTTTGAGCCTCTGCTAGACCGTTCTGTGAATGAACGTGAGGGATGAGATGATCAACTTTAATCCCAATTGACATGAAATAATCATCAAAATATTTTGACTTAAACTCTCCTATAAGATCTAATCAAATAGACCTATTTGATTAGATTGTCCGGGTGGTGAGCCTGAATCTTAATAATCTATGCTAGAAGTTTTGTAAATGCAGCATACCATGTGAATTGCAAGGACGTGTGACCTATGCGTCGATGCAACAATCAAAACCATATATAAACAGTCCGTATACCAGTTTGATGCAAATATATTCTTTGGAATTTGTGGAGGAATGGAAGTTGTGTCTACAATAAAAGACCGTCATGCATGTAAACAACATTACAGATATAAACAAGCTTTGCATACCGAGTGATATGCATTGAATTTTTCCATAAAGACATCTGGTGGGAAAAATGCATGAGATTGTGTTGTGCTTGTCTTGGAGACCGAGCCTAAACTGAGTGAATTTAATCTCACTCCCCCTTATCTAAACCGATGATTGAAGATATTCCTACATGCTTCTTTGTTCTTAAGAATTGATGATCATGAGAATTTCTCAATATCTTTGATCATCATAATGCAAAAGCATATATAAGGCAGAGTCATATACATAGTAATATAAATGACTGCATTGGATTCAATGATCTAAATCGTGGTAATAAACCACTACAAATCCTCATAAACGTATCCAGATTACGCCGCTGGCAGCATTAAATGAAGATTGTATACAAAACTCTTTTATATTCTCACAGTATTGTTCCGATTGAAAATTGTTGGCACAAAAATATTCAAAACTTAATATGTTTCGATTAGTGTGCTGATTATAGCAACATCAAATAACTAATGTATAACGACATTTGACTGACCAAGATGACCCTTGTAAATTATGTGTATGGCATGACAAAAATCGATGTAAAACCATATATGGTGCAGAATTTCAGGTTGGTGATTCGCGTAAAACATGCATCAAATATTAACACAAAGTAGACACTTAATACATATCTCACACGTATGCAATTTAAAAACCCTTCTTTGTAGATGTAGCATTGATAAGTAGGGATCGTTCTTAACCGGGGATTGAGGGTACTATTGCATGACAACGTTTGTAAACATAAAATAAAAGGTATGGGGGGTTTGAAAGTTTGGTTTAATTAACTAATAAAATAAGAACAGAAATTGGTAAGCAAACATATTAAGAAATTCTAGATTCTATCATGCTTCACTCATAGACAAGTAGAAAACAAACAAGAACAAAGAACCCTAAACATGCTTGCTAAACCGAAAATAAAACACTAACTAATATACTTACAAGTGATCGACACATTATATCCACCTAGCCAATTCATGCTCATATATATTTAGTGTCAACGAAATTCTTAATCTTCAACCTAAAATACATAGACATGCTTTTAAATTGTAAACGAAGAGCGCAACAACTTAATCATCTAAAGATCATACAAAACATGCAAGAGAGGAACGAAGAGCGTATCACCTAGCATATTAAGAAGCTTTAAGCACATAAGCATGCATACGAATTAAGAGTTAAAAACTAAGAACACATGGAAGATACTAAAGTAAATATGAAACATAAAACCTTTTGTCAAACTTTATTACAATCATACTTAAACAGAATCTATTACAAGGAAGAGATGAAGTAGAGAAGCTCATGGTTACACTTTTTGTTCCGTGAAGAGCACTGCAAACGCCAAGTGGTGATTCTCAAATGCAAGACGAAGAGCGCCGATTACACTTGATCCGTGGAGAAGATGGACGCTCGGCCTTGGAGGAGGAATTTGCTAAGTATGAGAGGAAAGGTGTTTGAGGCAGAGGTTTGGCTTCTATATTGTGTGATCCCTTTCTCTTCCCCAAAGTTCTCCTTATATAGGAGATGATGATGGTGCCGTTCCTCCCAAATGTGCCATCCAAAATCAAAGGAATAAATTTGTAATTAAGCTCTATATTAAGCTCAAAAACCGTTCACGCAATTTGTTCACCCGTTCATGCAAAGCTATTAGCTTAATTGCAAAGCCGTTCATGCAATTTGTTTGCTAGCATTCTTCTCAAGTCCGTTTTATTCTTCTAGCTCAACTCCGTTGCATGCAATTAGCTCATTTAGCTCATTACCGTTTTGGCCATTTGCTCATGCAATTATGTCCCTTGCCGTTTCATGCATTACACCACCACTCATCATATAATTAAGCCATGTCATTAGCTCCATGCATCATCACCATGCCATCATGCAATTAAGCTAATTATGCTCCATGTCAATTATCTCCAAGCAACCATGTATTTGAAATTAAGCTCCATGCGTTCCATGCATCATATTCTTCGGAATTTAGGAACGTCTTCCTTAGCACACATTTTGCTCCGAATCGTCTCCTTTATTATTTCTCCTTTATTTTCTACCTAAAAACATAAAACAAGTTAGAAACATATTTACTAAACTCATAACAAAGCAAAATGTAGAGAGAAAGACATTAATAATCAAGCATAAAATGCGTAGATCAAATTCCCCCGCACTTAGACTTTGCTAGTCCCTAGCAAATAAGATAAAACAAAAGAAAGAAAGAAATTTCAACGTTGGAGCTAGTCTCCATGTTGAGTCTTAATTTTTTTTTTTGTTTTATTTGTTTTTTTTTTTTTTTTTTTTAGTACAAATATATGGAGACTCAAAAACAAAAACATTTCAACGTTTCAAAGCCGCATATCATCATGTTAACATGTTTAAAACGCTGAAAACACTAAGTTAGTAAGACCACACCTAAAACTAAGGCCATAACTTAGTCAAATGTAGAGAGAAATTGAATTCCCCCACACTTAAACTTTGCTAGTCCCTAGCAAAACTAAACAAAACAAAGACTTTCTACACATTAAAAGAGATGGAATCACAAGATTTTTTTTTATATGGCGATGGAATCACAAGATTTCAAGAGACAATAGAGATATGATCATATCATGAACAAGTAAGACGTGGAGAAAACAATGGTGATGTTAAAGCTGTGCATATTTCGAACAAGACTTAAATCAACTCACATGGATGCACTCATCATATTTTCACTCAAAATGGATAAAAGTAATTGAAAACCTCATGAATGAAATACTTGCACAAATGAACCAAACCATATGCTTACTCATGCAACTTACTCAACCAATCGAAGGCTACTCATCTTAAGGATCATAAAGGACTTCAAAGTGGTTGTAATTGGGCTAAGGCTAAGGCATTCGGAATATAGATATGTGGTGGTAACAACGTTCCAAAGACTTAGTCTAGCACAAAAATCTTTATCAAATTCGTCACTTTTCTTCATTCCCACGTTACCATGGTCAGATTTCTATTTCGGGGGCCTAATCACATCATTTTGGGCCCGGATTTCATTCTAAACTTCCATTGAGCTTTGTGAATAGGACAAAGGCCATATTTCTTCATCTTTGGGCCTTCAATTCGTGGCATACTCCAGATTCACAAGTATGGGGGACATTAATCCAAACATTTACAAAACAGAACACATTGCCATGAGAGATTACACATTTTTTTTCTTTTTCTTTTCATTCTCTCAAATTCTTTTTTTTTTTGTTCTTTTTTTTTTTGGCAATAACACAATTTTTTTTAAGCTATTTGGACAAGTCTATCCACATACACACATCATAACAATCAATGTACATCACCAAAATTGTCATCTTCTCCTCTTGTCGACATTACTTCACACCAAGTTTGCAGAACATAGGGTAAAGAAGTCCTACACTAGGCAAAGTGTTTAGGTATTACGGGTGATGAAAGAAAGCTTAACGTGGGCTCAAATAGTTTATCTAGGAGTGTCGCAACTTGTGCGCACATAAGGGACTCATGGCTATTTTGGCTAAGTGGTGGAAAACCTAAGTGCCTTAATCATATCCAAAATCAGAATATATATTGACTTAAAAGCTTTGCAAATTTACATGAGTAAGTTCTAGTAATCTCTAGTTCATTAAAATCTATGGCAAGTAATTAAACGAGGCATATGACTATTTTTGAGACTAATATGCACGAAAATCACTCTCAAGAAATGTATAGGCTCAAAAACTCACTTTAAGGTTCATATGATCTAAGAACTTATTCTAACATGCGAAATCTGTACCAAGTTTAAATCCATATCTACTACATGTCATGACACTCAAAATACTTCTATTAGCACAAGAAATCTTGAAACGCCATATGTATTCATTTCTGGTTCAAATTCATCCTAAAGACTCTTTAAAACACTAAGTCAAACAAAAAGACTCAAGACACTCAAACAAGTGTAGATTTAGTCCTCATCTTCTTTGGGCAACCTTATTGAAATGGCCAGTTGGCGAGAGAGACCAAGATAGGTAGGAGTGATTTCGAACAAGTTCTTTCTCACATCCAAAACCCGTCTTAGAAACCGTCCCCTTCTAGACACCAAGTCACAAGGATTTCTTACTCAAAGACAAGTATTCATCCACTACACTAATTAGACTCTCAAAATACACTACTTATGACTCAACTAAGATTTATGAAACTAAGCTAACTAAAAACACTAAAAACACTAGAAATTTCGAAATAAAAAGATAAAGGGAAGAGAAAGCAAATCTGTTGTCGTCTCCTCCATTGGGTTGCCTCCCAACAAGCGCTTGTTTTTTAAAGTCTTGCAGCCTAGACTTGATGCATCATTTTTGCTCTACGAATAGCCTGATCTTGAGGGCATCTCCTCCACGTTTGGTCCTTTAATGAGCTCTTAAGAAGAATGTACACAAGTTAGTAATCACAAAACGTATAATCACAAGTTAGAAATCGTAGAAAATGAGCACAGCTGCAAGTAAAATTCATGTAGAATTAATGGTACTTCAGAATGCAACGAAAATTTACGAGCAAAAACTAGACACATATATACAAAACTCTGTAAATTGTCAGAAAATTCCGAGACCTGTAGCTATGTCAAAAAAAATTCACAAAACAGAAAAATTGTCAGTCAATAAATCTCGAAAATTTATGAACACTAATGTATTATGCACAAAATTTATATATTCATATAAAATGAGTTAAAAAATGTTATATTAGTCAATTCATGTTAGTAAATTAGAGTTAGTGTGACCTGCAAAACAGAGGTTAGTATGAACAAAAACTAAAAATTACAAACATGTACAAATTTTAAAACAAAGGACACATACAAATTCCAGATTCGCACAAATTGCGCGCAGCTGCTTGTCGATTTTCTGCAGAATTATTGGTTAATCCGATGGGGCTGAAAATTTACGAGCAAAAGCTAGACACATATATACAAAACTCTGTAAATTTTCAGAAAATTCCGAGACATGTAGCTACGTCAAACAATTTACCCAAAACTGGGCAGTGTGCAGCCCTGCAAAACAAAAAGTTATTAACATAATGTACAAGCATAATCACACAATTCTTTTCAATCCCCGGCAACGGCGCCAAAATTGATTCGCGTAAAACATGCATCAAATATTAACACAAAGTAGACACTTAATACATATCTCACACGTATGCAATTTAAAAACCCTTCTTTGTAGATGTAGCATTGATAAGTAGTGATCGTTCTTAACCGGGGATTGAGGGCACTATTGCATGACAACGTTTGTAAACATAAAATAAAAGGTATGGGGGGTTTGAAAGTTTGGTTTAATTAACTAATAAAATAAGAACAGAAATTGGTAAGCAAACATATTAAGAAATCCTAGATTCTATCATGCTTCACTCATAGACAAGTAGAAAACAAACAAGAACAAAGAACCCTAAACATGCTTGCTAAACCGAAAATAAAACACTAACTAATATACTTACAAGTGATCGACACATTATATCCACCTAGCCAATTCATGCTCATATATATTTAGTGTCAACGAAATTCTTAATCTTCAACCTAAAATACATAGACATGCTTTTAAATTGTAAACGAAGAGCGCAACAACTTAATCATCTAAAGATCATACAAAACATGCAAGAGAGGAACGAAGAGCGTATCACCTAGCATATTAAGAAGCTTTAAGCACATAAGCATGCATACGAATTAAGAGTTAAAAACTAAGAACACATGGAAGATACTAAAGTAAATATGAAACATAAAACCTTTTGTCAAACTTTATTACAATCATACTTAAACAGAATCTATTACAAGGAAGAGATGAAGTAGAGAAGCTCATGGTTACACTTTTTGTTCCGTGAAGAGCACTGCAAACGCCAAGTGGTGATTCTCAAATGCAAGACGAAGAGCGCCGATTACACTTGATCCGTGGAGAAGATGGACGCTCGGCCTTGGAGGAGGAATTTGCTAAGTATGAGAGGAAAGGTGTTTGAGGCAGAGGTTTGGCTTCTATATTGTGTGATCCCTTTCTCTTCCCCAAAGTTCTCCTTATATAGGAGATGATGATGGTGCCGTTCCTCCCAAATGTGCCATCCAAAATCAAAGGAATAAATTTGTAATTAAGCTCTATATTAAGCTCAAAAACCGTTCACGCAATTTGTTCACCCGTTCATGCAAAGCTATTAGCTTAATTGCAAAGCCGTTCATGCAATTTGTTTGCTAGCATTCTTCTCAAGTCCGTTTTATTCTTCTAGCTCAACTCCGTTGCATGCAATTAGCTCATTTAGCTCATTACCGTTTTGGCCATTTGCTCATGCAATTATGTCTCTTGCCGTTTCATGCATTACACCACCACTCATCATATAATTAAGCCATGTCATTAGCTCCATGCATCATCACCATGCCATCATGCAATTAAGCTAATTATGCTCCATGTCAATTATCTCCAAGCAACCATGTATTTGCAATTAAGCTCCATGCGTTCCATGCATCATATTCTTCGGAATTTAGGAACGTCTTCCTTAGCACACATTTTGCTCCGAATCGTCTCCTTTATTATTTCTCCTTTATTTTCTACCTAAAAACATAAAACAAGTTAGAAACATATTTACTAAACTCATAACAAAGCAAAATGTAGAGAGAAAGACATTAATAATCAAGCATAAAATGCGTAGATCAGTTGGTCGATTTTTTTGAACCATTATGTGTTGATAAAACCGATGTAAAACACATCTAAAAAATACCACAATCCGGGTATAACGTTTGATGGGTTGAGAAAAATTCTCAATGGATCGAAGGAAACCCAAAATAGAATTAAGAATTTTTGATACCAAGCTTCGATGGATTGAAGAACTTGACCCGAGGAACTTCTTCGATGGATCGAAGAACTTGATCTGAGGCACTTCTTCGAAGGATTGAGAAAGTTTCTCAATGGAACGAAGATGTTCAGAGTGTGTGAACCCGAGGCTTGGCTCCGATGGATCGAAGAAATATAGCCTTTGGAACCTGAGGCCTACCTTCGATGGATCGAAGGTTCTTATAATTTGAACCCGATAACTTCCTTCGATGGATCGAAGGTAAAACCAAGTATAATTTTTGATGGATCAAAAGATGCCAAAAACCAAGCAAAGAGCCCTTTGACGAATCAAAGAGTGTCTTTGATCAAACCCTCATCTCTTTTGTCTCGTTTATCTGATACTTTGGTGTTATAATGCCATAGGACTTTCTGTAGAATTTGAACCTTGTAAGCAATATGTATGACTATTCTTAACACTTTCAAATATCGAAAGGAAGAAAATTTTATTACTTTTGCCAACATGAAAACTTACATCACGAGATTGTTCTTATTCAAAACAAAAACCGACTACAACAAGTCTCAAACCATGGTTAAAAACTAATCCAAAAATAAAGCTAAACTTGATTACATAGCCAAGACATGAGCCTAATACATAGGCTACTCAAAAATTGTAGTCTCCAGACTTGCTTTCGTATTGTCCACTATTAAAAGATTTGATTCACCGTAATCTTCCATCTCATAGGCTGTAGTGAAATTAAGTCACATGTGCCAAATATAGTGTGCACTTTGTGTAGGCAATTTGAATATCCTTGGTGCATGACATTACTTGTGCATGTGCTTGGTAGAACCACACCTATAACAAGATGACAAGCGATAATAAGAAGTATAATTTGAAGAATTTCCATTATTTCTTAGACCGGAAGTTGATGGTGAAAGGACCCAACCCCAATTTAGTTGCCTAAACCAAAATTAGGTCCTAACGACACCATAACTTACAAAAAATTTGCCTAAGTTTACTTTATAAAATGTACAAACTAAAAACCTGCAAGAAGATTACACTTCACAAATAAATTCCCAGACACACCGTGGACCTCCAATGTCAATCTGGATTTCTCAAAATCCACATATATAATAAAACACAAGGTTTACAAGAAATGCAGATAGTAATCAAAAGTATAACTCAAACTAAACAACATTACACAAGTATTCAGTGCGACTTCTAATTACAAAATATACAAGACTAGCAGGTTACATCAGGAACCTACTAGAAAGAAAGTGTGATTTGAACTCTAGGCCTCCTGCGATGACATGCAACCACAAGAAAGATACTGCAATTTGGGTGATGAAAACCCAAAACCCCAGAGAAAAGCATATAAATAATAAAACCTTTAGAGTGTGTGGACGTAAATTATAATATGCCGCATAAATAAATTCAACATGCTTTTCACAATAAAGGCACATAAAATCATGCGAGTCAAAACAATCAAGCCCAGGTCAAGTGCTCATAAAGACATAACTCTACTGGGTACTGTGTGTGTGGAGCCAGTAACTTGAGTACGTTTCCCTCAAGTTACAATACGCCCGGGTCAAGTGCTCACAAGTCGTAACCTTCCCAGAGCATCTCGGGGATCAGCCGAGAGGCCATAGCATCGATGCATCATCCATACTCAGTGTAAAAACAAATCACATGTGCCTCCAAATCAACGTATGCTCATAAAATGCATAATCATAAATGCATACTCGTAAATGCATAATCGTAAAGCATACTCAAAGACTCGCAAATCCACTATGAAAATCAAAGTATGACAATCAACGTGTGATAAAATGTCCACTCACAGATAACAGCTTGCCCTGAGGCCCGGTGGAAGATCCCTCGCCAAACACTCGCTCATGATCACCTAAATAACAGGGATACGATCAATACATAATGAATTTCGACATACGGAGCAAATACGTCAAAAACTCCGCGTTCTCGAAAATTGTATCACTCGAAATATCGACGAGAATAACAAAATTCCCAAAATACACCCAAACAACCCTTGTCCCAAATTAACACACTCAATTCAACTCGAAAACCTCACGACTACGATCGGGGTACGATTACGAGAAAAATGACATAAAAATCTCCGAAAACCACAAAAGTCAACCCCTCGTCGGAGCTCCGCCAGTGACCGCCGGCGGTGCGGCGTCAATGGTGACCAACTCCGGCAAACCATACCTCAAAACATTCCTCTCCTCAAGCCCAATACTTTTCCCTTCTACCACCAAGGTCAAAACATACCACACCGGCCGGAATTCCCCTAAAAAAACTCGCTGGTTTCCTCCTCTCCGATCACCACCACGGCTACCACCACACACCTCCATGTCCCAATCAAACAACCCAGAAAGTATCAAGCGGTTGAAGGGAACCAAACCGCCCCACTAACCCGACACCAAATCTCGCCGGATACCGCCACCCGATTCTGGCGAAATCCACGAATTCAACAAGTTCAAACTCCCTCAAACCACAACCAATTCTCACAATTGAATGCATGAAACAATAGGAAATCAAGAGAGCTTTCCAACCATACCAAGAACACGGCCGGAGGTGGCTGGAATCGACGGGTCCGACGGCGGCAACAAAACAGGTCGGTGGAGCACCGGTCAACCCGAGTCAACTCGGTCAAAGATGGTCAAATCTGGTCAAACATCCTAAATGTGTGATTTTTCCGACTTTACGACTATTCGATATTTATACGTCGCGAACCGACCAAACCCACGACTCGGATAACTCAAACACAATCGGATAAGTACAACTAACACGATGACAATTTCAAATATTCATTTTATATTCTCCGATTATCCAAAAAATCCTCCGAAACCTCATACGAGCTCGAAATCAAATTCTTGCCCAATAATTAAGTCGTTAACAAACTACATACGTACAATCTACTTGCGATAATCACATGTCGTGCCAATAATCACATACTCAAGGTTCGGGTCGTTACAGATGGATTCTTGTTGGAGTTACTTTGGCTGGCATTTTGGCGAGTCCAAGTCAAATTTCAACCATATCCTCTACCACGGCCTATGTCCCGTTCTCCTCTTTCACCATGGTTATTGTAAGGCTCAGAACGACCAATCTTTTTTTCCTTACGTTCCTTCCCACTAGTGTTATACGTCTCATCGACCTTTTTTAGTACTGTCTGACCTAGCATTTTTGTTGAGAAGAATCTCACAATACCGCTCTTTCTTGGCCAGATCATTCATCAGATCACTAAATGATCTTAGTCTTCCTTGCTCATAATCTGTGCGATATTGTTAGCAAGTGTGTCCATGGAGGTAGGAAAAGTGTTTAAAGACTTCTCAATCATAGCTTGATCGATCTTTACAATGCCAAAAATACTCATCTCTGATTGAAGCTCTAACATAGCTTGATTAAAAGCATTAATACTTGGATAATTCAATAACCGGATTGAATCCCATCTTTTTTGAAACTCTGGACGTTGTGCATTATGCACATTATTGAACCTTTCTTGTAAAATCACCCACAAAACCGCAGGGTTATTCTTTAGCAAATGTTGTTTCTTTAGAATTGGATGTATATGCCGTCTCAAAAACTTGAGGGCTTAAGCTTTACGAGCTAGAGTTGGTGGCACAATACCTAGTGGTGGTGGTTTGATATTATCCGTCAGATTCATACTGAGAAGCGCGTTCTTACTATCGGACACCCAACAATGATATTCTGTTCCTTGATGATCAAGAATATCATACTCAAGCCTTTCTAACTATGTTAATGTCATCTACAAAAGAGACAAGAGATGTAATTACTATCCGATCAAATGAACCACGATCACTAATATCAAGTTTAGGGAATGAGAACCGTGATCAATGATGTTTGGTCACAAAAATCGTTGCAAAAATTCGGTGGTTTCATACCACACCCCATAAAACCGTGACTAACTCAGAGTCACAAAGTATCAATTTATTATTTTTTTATGTATACTGTGACTCCCCTCAGGACCGTCACTATTGTTTAAACTTTGAGGAAGAGGATTAAATCTTCTTTCACTCATACCTGCAATAATCCATTAGAACTAAAGGCAATATAAAAATTTACGGTATTGAAACCTAAATCTAGACCTAGATCTAGGGTGTTGTGGTAATTAAGTTTTGTAACCTAATTCTAAATTGAAGAAAGTTAGTCGATTTACCTCGAGGGTGTTATACTCGGTATGAAAACTTCACTGTGAAAGAAGTTTGAAGCAAAGATCCTCGAAATCTAGCGACGGATGGCAGTGCTCCGACAATGGTTGTAGGCGGCCGTGGGGAATTTCCATCAAGGAGGAGGCTGGTGGTGGAGGGTTTTTCTGTTTAAGAGTTTGGGTTATCTATCAACTCAAGAGCTGCTGATAACGTGTTGAAGGTGAAAGTGTAGTTACACAAGTAGATAGATTTGAAACTGTACTTTATTCATTGATAGATGACCTTAAATAGACATTACAATTTGATAAAATAAATCTCCCGGTAAATTAGAGATTGAGAAAATCTCTACTTCTATTCTAATTAGAATAACACACACACACACCGAGATATCAGGAATATTATTTTCTTAAACAAAATAAAAGAATATAAAATGGATTGTACTGTAAATTCACAAAAAAGTAAAAAACAAAAGATTACTATAACTAACAATTCCTGTTATTTCTCCCACTTCCACACCCGTACGGGTGGAGATTTTTTTTGTATTAATCAATCAAGGTAGAACGTCATTGGAGATTACATCAGAAAAATAAACTACAACCAAAAGAAGAATAATTCAAAAAATGCAACAAAATAAAATAACCAGAATCATAGCAACTAGATCGAACACAGATATCACGAGATATACTAGCGTTGGCAGTTAGATGCTGGCCACTTATCTAAAGGTAATTGGTAGTATGATCACTCACGGATACTTCACGAAGGTAAGTTTGTCGAATAGAAACTAATTTTCTACCATAAAGACCGGAATTCCCAAGAACCCGACTCAAAAAAATGAAAATTGCGAAAATAAAATTATGTCCATAACCATCACTCAAATCGCTAACACCCAGATCCCAAAAACCATGATCCTCAATGCCTACATCCCATATACGGGTTGTAACACAAAAACTTTTGCATAACATCCCCTTCATTCCTAGGAACTCAGATTGAACCAGGCCAAATTTGACCTACAACCTAGGGTTTGGCCCAAAAGCATTTCCTCCTTTGCCACCATAAGTGCAGGAAAGTGAAGCACCGCATACTACATGGTCCCAATGAACTTCGACTCAACGCTGACCTTTGGAAAACCCCACATCGACACTTAAGACTGTGTCTTTACTGTGTCTAAGTTGCGCATGACCCTCAGCCGGCAAACAGGCCCTTGCCGATCGAAATCATCTCAACAATGGGAGCGTTTTTCACCTTAAGTCATGCTTAATTTGGTCAACAGCTCCATCACCGAGATCCGAATCCCACGAACTACAGGCCTTGCACTCAGTCATCCACTGTTCCCACAACTAGCTGCGCACATTAACCACCATCGGAATCCAGCGATCCAACCTTCACTTCCTCTTCCTTTGCCTAGCACTCTCACCTTTGGAACAGAGCTCCATAGAGGTCGGCCCTTCGGAGGGCAAAACCAGCACTCACGAGCGGTGCCTCCTTGCAGAGATCCAAGCCAACCCTCTTGGGCATCACCTCTCAAAACCCTAGTAGAGCTAGGTTCGCTCTTGTCTGCCTCTGTGGTTTAATGAAAGAATTGCAATAGGGCTAATGGCCAAAAACAAATTATGAGTACCTCGTAACAAAAAAAATATAGACAAAAATAATGACTGAGCCTAAAGCCCAAAACATAGTACCAGTGACTCAACATTTTTTTTAGATACTAAAAAGATAATTTTACCCTTATATATTAAAAATCCTATTCAGATATCTCTCTCTCTCTCTCTCTCTCTCGCAAATGCGAAAACGCAATAGCAGTGGTAATCGAGATCAACCAATCGCATGCCGCCACCTTTTCCTCGCCGATGGCGTAGCTTGCCGCCTCAACTTATGGTTGCACCTCCTCAGCCTCGTAGCCTCGCGCGCGGCTGATACACTGTTCGGCCTCGCACACCGGGGCTCTATCGTTGAATCCTCTTATCGCCTCTCATCGTTGCAGCCATCCAATCGTGTCGCCTCCTGCATCTTGCTCCGGTGAGAGCTCGCCTCTGCTCATCCTCACACACCCCGAGCTCGACTCGGCCTCCTGCACCTTGAGCCGCTGCGAGCTCGGCTCGGCTTACTGTGATGCCACAAGCTTGTCATCGTGAGCTCGCCTCTACTCATCCTCGCATGCTTCAAGCTTGGCTTGACCTTAAGAACAAATTTGCTCCTTGAGCTTCCCTTCCCTTACGTGAACATCACACCATCCTCTGCATCACCCCAAATCTGCATCGTCACGTTGAGTCATAGAATCGACCGCAACCTCAACATCTTTTCATCTGGTTTTTCTGGATTTTGTGAGTTTCTGTGAATTTTTTTTAGTTTTGTTACTATTTGTGGATTGTTTTGACATTGATTCGGAAGATCTGTTTTTTTTAATTCATCAAAAATGTCTTGTGTTTTATCGTAATTGATATTGATATTAAATTAATTTTGAAGTTGTTACTAAAATTTTCAAATATGTTATTGCTACTGTGTTTGTTTTTCGAGCTATTACTTTGTTTTTTGAAACTGCTACTGTATTTATTTTTCAAAACTAGTACTGTGATTTTGCCCTAGTACTATGATTTTGGAATATGCTATTGTATTTTTAGCGTTGTTACTGAAATTATGATATTCAAAATTGCTAGTGTGTTAATTTGGAGACTGCTACTAAAACTTTTTTTAAAGTCTTTTTGTATGATGTTTCTACTACTGTAAGTGAAATTATATTTTTGGTATTGCTATTGTGTTTTCTAATGCAGCTATTGCATTTTTAAAGTTGCTACTATATTTTTGTTGGATCGCTACTGTATTTTTTGAAATTGTTGATGAGTTTTTGTATGTGCTAATGTGTTTTACAAAACTGTTACTGAAACTCTAATGTCAAATTACTATTGTTCTTTTTCTCATTGCTACTAAAATTTGATTTTTAGAACTGTTACTTGTTTTTTGAGGCGTTTATTGCATGATTTGATATATGCATTTTCGGTATAATGCTGCTAATTTAACTCATCTTTGTCAAAAATTTAATGCTACTATGTTTTCATGACTGCTGTATTTACGGTTTATTGACTGCTACTGTAACATTGGAAAGGGTTATTACATTTTCAGTTTGAGGACTCCTACTGCATTTTTGGTTTTAGTATTACTACTGCATCTTCGGTTCGAGTATTGATACTGTATTTTTGGTTCGAGTATTGCTACTGCATTTAAAAAAATTACATATTTTCCGGAAAAAAAAATTAAATACACACAAAACAATAATTTAGGGTATAAAAGTAAATTTATACTTGCCACATGACAGCTTACAAATAACTTGTCCTTATTAGTAAGATTTTGTCTTTTACTGTTTAAATAAAAGAACTTTGTCATTAAATGTATTCAAGTTCTCTAAAGTATTCTTTAGTGTAGTTTTGCTAAAAAAAATATAAAAAAGTCCCGAAAATGATGAGAGGGATCCCACAGAGCATGTCAAAACTTGTAGTAACTTAGTGACAGTATTGTGTCTACACATTTTCCCATTCAGCTCACTCCCACAGAGCAATACGTACAAGTCACTGCACACTCGCATGCATCGTTAAATATAAATTACATGACATTCAAAATTCTTATTATAGTTATGAAAAATATGGGAAAAATATCTGAAAAAAAAATTGAGAAGAAAAAGAAAATTTGGCATACAGTTCTTGTTTTTTTTTTTGTAACTTTTTTGTCCATAATGAATCTTTACTATATTTAAAGAAAAAGTCATTGTCAACCATAACCGATTTTTTCTACTTTTGTACCCTTTTCAGTTATGTCTTGGATAATAATGGAAGGACCTTTTGGTGATAACAAAATTAAACCAAAATATAAAAATAAAAGAGTGTTTATGTGAAAGAAAACCATGGGCAGTTTTCAGGACCTATTTATCAAATGAAAAAAAAGTCTAACAAAAACAGTTTTTTGAAATAACTATCAAAATTAGTTTTAATTTAAACAAAATATATAACAAACTATATTAAAAGACAATTTGAAGCTATCATATATGCTTAATGACAAAAGCCCTTTATTTAGACATTAAGGGACAATATCTAATAGTTAAGGACAAACTAATGTGATGCTGACACATGTCAATGCGTGTTTTACTGATTTACTCCTAGCTGTTTAAAAACAAATATTTTTTTTTTACTTTTTTTGGTTCAGATTTTCTTTTCAAAATAATTAATTTTTCAGTATCTGCCCGTCAACTTTTTTTTTCGTACAACTTTTTATCCGAATAACTTCCTTTTATTATTAGTTTAGTGAAAGTTCAATAGGAGTCTCGTATAACTCCGGTAAAAGTTATAATAGAAGGGTCAAGTTCAATGGCCTTCAAATTTTTACACAACTTTCTACACCACATTTGGGCCATTAGATATTAAAACATCTAATGGTTGAGATTAGTTGTGAAATAATGACTATGAATATTAAATCAATTCAAGTCTTCTAAATTTTCTATTTATTGAAATGATTTTTTTATTTTCTTTCTTCTACTACTATTGTATTCATCATCTCTTCGTCTTTGTTATCTTTTTTATCGTTGTTCTTCTCTGGGTTCCCACACCCAAGTGATTAACTACATTTTTAGTTAATCACTTTTTTTCCCAACCACCACTAAATTCTTGTATGCCCAAGAAGGAAGGGGTAACATTAGAGGCTGAAAACTCTAGGACGAGTTTAAGCACAAACAAGGACACTTAAACACATGATGTGTTGACATAGTGAGACTTCAATGAGATAAAAACACTGCGGGGCTCTAAACCCAGTACCCAATTATTCACTAAAGAATCAATTGCTTACACCAATAAAGATTATAAGCAAATAGATCAAAATCTACTCTATGAACCTTGTTATACTGCAAATGTAACACAACAACTTTACTTTCCTGATAACACTAGGATAACTTCTTTACTCCTTAACCTCGAACAACAACAACACTTCAGGGACTGATCTCTCTTCTCTCAGATTCACAGATCAATCACACAAAACACAAACAGATGCACTCTAGAAAAACAACTTAAGATCACAAATAAGGTTCATAGTTTTTCTCTCCAAAAATACATATCATTTCCGTGACAGTCTTATCATATATATAGTCCTTATTTCTACCGAATTTCTTTAGGGTATTTAGTAGAAGCACGGGTAAGGTTACTCGAGGTGGTGATAGTGATGTTCGCTCAACTACCGATCTGCTTCATCTCTGTTAGGAACAATACACAAACGGGTGTTAAAGGTCTGCACGGGGTTTGCCCGCCTTCAACACTCTGATGCCTAAGTCAGAATATGTATCGAATATAACAGTGATAGTAAGAGTAGAGTAACGACGTACCTTGCTTTAGTCATAAATGAGTTGCTTATAAAGATGATTGAAGATGTTTCTTGTTGTTCCTTATCGATGTGGGATTTGCCAATGCTGGGCTCGATACTCGATATTACTTTATCGGGCGCATAACTGCTCGGATGAGGTCGAGTGCTTGTTTAAAGTTGTATCCCGTGTCACTATCTTGCGTTTGACTTTGGCGGTGTTAACTCGTTTGGTGGCTAAATGGGCATTAATTAGGTGGTACAGTAGCATATACCAATAAGTCTCCCAAGTCCCCAAGTCAAGAGGATCAACTCTTGATTGAGGAGTTGAAAAGTTTCCGCCTGATTACGCACACTTAGCCACACAGGCTGGGCTAATGCCCCACTACCCCAAGTCCCCCAACTCTTTGATTAAGAGTTGGTCCGAACTTTGGTGAGTAACCTGTGCATTAGCCCGAGTGTTGAATATGGAGCTTATGTTCGGGTTGTATATGGTTTGAACCTGATGTGGTTCATTTAAACATGATAGCGTGGACATTTTTGTCATTCGCTTATTAGAGGGCTTCCAAAATTGGCTTGCTTGTTTTAGACCTCGAATGACGCAAACTAATGATGCTAGTTTGCCTATGATTGCGCGAACATTCGTGCCACTTGCATATCGGATGGCTTCCAAAAGGGACTTGGTTGCTTCGGACCTCGGTTGGCGCAAACTAATGATGCCAATTTGCCCATGATAGCCCGAGCATTTGTGCCACTCGCCTATCAGATGGCTTCCAAAACAGACTTGCTTGTTTGGATATCGGATGGCGCAAACCAATGATGCCAATTTGCCCATGCTAGCGCGAGCATTCGTGCCACTCGTCTATCGGATGGCTTCCGAAAAAGATTTGCTTGTTTCGGACCTTGGATGGCGCAAACTAATGATGCCAGTTTTATCATGATAGCCTAAGCATTCGTGCCACTCGCCTATCGGATGGCTTCCAAAACGAATTTTCTTGTTTCAGACACCCTTTGCATTTATCGAGATTGTGGACTTTTCATATTTCTTTCCTTCAGAAGCGCAACAGTTGCTAATTGTGTTGAGAGCATGTGTCAGGATGTGTATAATGATTACTTCTTGCATGCCTAACGTGTGTCCCACTGAATTTGAAGTAGGTTAGGGTAATAATTTTGGGCGGGAGCAAGTGGAGCGCGTTGGACACATGTCGAAATCCAACAACGCTTGGTGTGGATGGCTGAGGATGTACGTAGGGTTAATTCGTTTTCCTATAAATACGCCATTTTCACTTCCTCCTCCTTTTTTACATTCTCACCTCCCTGCCGAAACGCCACTACTTTCTCGTCTGAATTCTCTAAGTTTCTAGAGGAACATTGCTTGTGGATCTCCTAGATTCTTGCTTAAAGGTGAGTGCGATCTCTATGTTCTTGTTGCTTTTTGATCATATATATTCATGAATTTTGCTATGATTTTGATCTTGCTGTGTTGAGAGGATACGTGTTTCTGTTGTTGTTTTTTAGTATTGCTGCGTTACCAGAATGGGTTATGGTCTACTGTTTAAATTTGTAAAAAGGTGTTGTTTGAATGTTGCTTTCTTGTTTGAATAGAATCTGGATTTCTCTTTGAGAGTGTTGAATGAGGCAAGATTTTTTTTTTGCTTATATGCTGGGTTATATTTCTGGGTTTTAGTGTAGTTTCTGGGTTTTCTGGAAGAACAACTTCGTGTTCTTGAGTTAGGAATTTTTTAGATCTGTTTGAAGTTGTGAGGAGGGGTGGATAAGTGTTTTCCTTGGAATGAGTGAAAGATAAACTGTTGGGATGCTCCGTTAGCTCACACTCCTCCTCCTCCTCTCTCTCTCTCTCTCTCTCTCTCTCTCTTTTTAATTAAAATAGACCCTATATCGATTTCGAGTGATGAGTCTCGTCAGCGTATACATCTACCCGGGATAAGATCTTTTAGTTGTAGCCTTACCAGTAGTGTGTCGGACTCCTTGTCTGATAGTGTACTAAGCATCTCCTCGATATCCATTAATGCTTACGGTGCTTATCGTAGGTAGTTGACAATGGAGTTCCATGAGCAGATGAGTCACCACCAAAAGTGAAAACATGATGTTGGTGCTAATATTCGCAGTTCGGGTTCAGAATCCGCTGTGTCTCGGGAACTAGATCATGATTCTGCTACTGGTACGTCTGGCCCTTCGGCCGAGGAAGTTAGTGTTGCTCTTCCTATATTCTCGAGAGGTGGTCCTATCTATTGGTGCTTTTCGGAAGGTGAGCCCCTTCAAGAACCTGAAAGGTCTCCGTTTTTGAAGGAAATCAAGAGATGGTATAGGGATCACTATATACCCCAGACCGTAAGGATGAGAGCCCTAGGTAAAGGTGAGATGTTTAGCCGTCCCCCTCCAAGCCACGTGTGTGTGAGTGAGTTCTAATTAAAGTCGGGCTTGAAGCTTCCCATACACCCGTTCTTCCAATATGCGATGTGGCTGTTGCACATCACGCTTGGGCAATGTGGTTTGACATTGACATGGGTGCTGGTTGCGCTATACAACATTTGGTTGCTTAGCGGGCTGGAGTATTCGACGCGTGCAAAGATTCTTCATTTTTTTCAGTTGAAGTACTTGTCCTACCGCAAAGATCGTGGGATAATGACGGTTGATCTCTGAATCAAGTGTTGGTTTAATGGAGCCCCCCACTTCCTCGATGGCCTGGCGTAGCTTTCAGTGTCATGTTGGGGGCGAGTGGGAGTTCGATAACAGTAATAGTGCACTAGTGAATAATTGGGATAAGATTGACCGAGTCCCCGAATGGATTTAGCCCCTAGGTTGGTTTGTTGTGTATGTTTGTTAATTTTGTTGTGTTAACATGTTTGGTTATTTGTGATGGGGTGCGTACTGATGGTTGTGTTGTGATGCAAATACTCGATTGTTTCCATTGAAGCCAACTGAAGAAAGGAGGCTTAAACGTCTCAAATTAGTGTTCGACCCGGCTCCTGACGCATAGTAATTTTAGGTGCCAATCACTGGGACCTGATAGAGAATTGCGGTCTTTCTTGTCCACCTGGTTAGTTGTAACTTGTGTTCATATTATGTGCTCTTTTGTAGTGTGTGTGTGTTTGACTATTATTTTACAAAAAAAAATTAGCGAAGATGACCAAGTCCAGAGCGACCACGGAATAGGATCTCGTGTACAAACGTATGCTCGAGTTGATGAACAAGGTCGCGGCTGTGCGGAAGCTGACCGATGGCGGCCGTTATAACCTGGTTGTCGGTGATGTTGCGCATCCCAATGTGCAACCCTTGAACATCCAGGACTACGTGGACCTCATCTGCTCAGCCGGTCACGAAAGTGTGGATACGATTATTGTTAAGGTATCTGGTGAGTGTCCGAATGTTGATGTAGCTCCGAATGTGGAGATGGATTCGAAGGAGACCACCGTTGGTGATGTCTTCCAGGATACTTGCCGAACGGGGAGAGAGAGAGAGAGAGAACTGACTTTGCTATGTTTAGCGATGTAAGATCTGTTACCTTGCCAAGAATAGAAATCAAAATATAGGTGTTTACACGCCACTACCGGAACCTAATGCACATGGCTTGATATCAATTTGGATTTCATGGTGGGATTTCCTAAGACACAACATGGTTTTTACTCTATTCTAGTTGTCGTCGATCGCTTTTCTAAAATGGCACACTTCGTGCCTTGCAAGAAAATGATGGATGCAAGCAGTGTTGCTCGTCTTTATTTCCGAGAGATTGTTAAACTGCATGGCATTCCTAGTACTATAACTTCTCACAGGGATGTGAATTTTGTCGGTCATTTTTGGCGTACCCTTTGGCGTAAGTAGGAAACGAAGCTTAAGTTTAGTAGCTCTTATCATCCCCAAACTAATGGACAGACGGAGATTGTCAACATATCCTTGGGGAATTTGTTAAGATAACTAGTTCGTGGAAGTAAGGCTAGTTGGCATGAGTCTCTACCACAAGTAGAGTTCGCCTATAATAGTTCCCATCACCGATGTATTGACGTGGCTACAAACTCGTCCTAATAAACTCTACGACTTTTCTCAAAGAAATTTCGCAAAAAACCTAACAAATAAAATTCTGATAGAAAGCCCATCGATAATTTTCGATGGCAAAAACTAACTACCTTTCTCGATTAACCTTAAATAAATTGTAAATAGAGAATTCTCAGGACGGGATGTCACATTTCATGTCAAATTTCTATGACAACTACCTCTGAAGACTTGCCATCTCACATAGATCATTTCCTGTAACAACCATATTATCAACATACACAATTGAGGTAGTAATCTTACCATCCTTGCGTTTGACAAACAAGATGTGATCAGGGTTACACTGGCGATACCCAAATTTCTTCATTGCCTAGGAGAAGCATCCAAACCACGCCCTAGGTGATTATTTCAAACCATAGAGAGACTTCTTCAAATGACATACTTTTCTCTCACTACCTGGTTTACAATTGATTCCTGGTGCACAGTATCCATGTATACTTTTTCTTCCAAGTCACAATTCAAGAAGGCATTCTTCACATCAAATTGGTTTAAGGGCCAATCATAACGAGCTGCAAGGGCAATAAGGATTCTTACCGTATTTATTTTGGCAACAGGTGCAAAAGATTCATGTTAATCAATGCCATATTTCTGAGTATAACCCTTAGCAACCAATCTTGTTTTATAGCAATCAATGCTTGCATCAGCTTTAAGATTCACAGTAAAGACCTAGCGACATCCAACAATCTTCTTACCAGGTAGCATAGGAACTATGTCCCAAGTTTCATTCTTCTGCAAAGTTTCTAACTCATTCTTAGCTTGTTTCCGTTTAGGATCTGCCAAAGCATCATGTACATTGCTAGGAATAGATACTGATGATATTTGACTAACAAAAAGTGCATGAGATTCAGACAACATATGGTGGGAGATATAGTTAGAAATAGGGTATATATTTGGCTTTGGCATCTATTTTAGGCTTGTTTTGTTGTTTAGAAACCCCCTTAGTAATCTGGTTAGATTTACGTACCTTAGACAGAGCACTCTGAACGGAGATCTCAGTTGATGATGTAGACAGGGGAGCAAGAGCTTCAGTACTATCTCGATGCTGTTTAGAAAGAATATTGGTCGTTAGGTGTTCGACGAGTCAAGAAGGAGCGCTCGACGGGTTGAAGGTGACATTCTGGTCTTATGAGGTAGACTGTTCGATGGGTCTAAAATTATGTTGGCATAGGCATGCGCTTCCTGACTTCTTTTGTACACGCTTGTTAAAGGCAAAACAGAGGCAAACGGAAATAGAATGAACAGTGATGGCGCATTGAGTCCCACATCGAAGGAGGAAGAGATGATGCATTTCCAGGTAAATATATAATATATTAATTGTCATCAATAAAGGATAATTCTGATCACTTACTGAAATCATTATGTTCATTAATACTTACTTACTTCCTACTCACTCGTACTTACTTAGGCATCGGAGTGTGTTAGGTGGGCAACCCTGCCTTTACTTCTGATGCTCGTTCCTATCTTAGCAGCTCAACACAGGTGAAGCAAATCAACCCCCATCCTTCTTAGTATTCCTCATCTGGTGTTTTCCCGGCATCCTCTCAGATTATAATACAAATATTTAGTGCCGTCTTTGGGTTCTTTCTCCCCTGCATCAGAAAAGCCCGCCTAAGTCTTGTCTTATCTAAGGAGCAGCCTATCACCCCTGGCTTCATAACACCAACTCCTCAGCCTCCGTCCAACCCTGGCAATAAAGTCCCATCCAGTCCGACATCGACAATCTTGACACCACGTGCCCTTGAAAAGGCAGACGAGGACGTATCTGTCGGGCTCTTTTAAGAGTTGGAACTCTTTAGAAATAATCATGACACCGAGCACTCGGCTAGGCAAGAAATTCAAAGTATCTTGGATCGTCTAGCTGAGTTAGAAGCTGAAGTTCGCCAGACGAGATGACCTGGGCGTTCATCTAGATGAATTTCTTTCTGCCACTGCAGGGTGACATCTCAATGACGCCACCCTGTGTCACTTGTTCCTGGAAACATTATCGGGCGAGTCATTCAAGTGGTTCTTCGAGGGTTCCATCGACTCGTTCACAGATTTTGCATATGCCTTTCTCAAGCGGTACAGATAATAAGGTAGGTATGATTTTGCATATGCCTTTCTCAAGCGGTACAGATAATAAGGTAGGTATGATACAATTGATGCCTTATTCGCTGTCAAACAGGCAAAACACGAGTACTTGTCGTCCTTCATTGGTGAATTTTGGACAGCCGCCCAGTCATGCCGCCATCTAGACAAGAAGAGAGCTGTCGCAGTGCTCATCCAAGGCCTCACGCCTTCCCCATTCAAGGAAAAACTCATCAAACTGCAATAGTCGCTGGACTGTGATGAGCTCGTTGACATAGTCATTGAGAAGGCACGGATCAACAAACTTATATACGGTGGTCAATCCCGCTCCACGAAGTGACAACTCTACGCCCACCCCGCATGGAAAAAACTCACATCCGCATCAGTTTAAGAGGTAGAAACTCACTCAGGCAAATGGGACACCCCGCCCGTTTTACATGAAAATACCCATCATAGGCGTAACACAACTACTGATCACAATCGGCAAGTGCGGCACCCCGCCCAGATAATTTTCACTATTTCCAATGCTACATATGCTGAAATCTTGGCCAATAGCAAGGCGCTCATTGATGTTCTGCCTCCACACAGACGCCAAACGGCTTCCCTGCGCAACACTAACAAATGGTGGGAATATCACTCCAATGAATCACACAATAAAGAAGACTAATTCACACTAAAGAAAGTCATCCTGAAACTATTCGATGATGGCAAGTTAGATCAGTACAAAGCGAGCGGCCTACTACCGCTTCAGCTCTCGCTCATCGAACCACGAGGGATGATCAACAAAATATTTGGGGGCAAATGGAAATCTTGCGATGTATGGGAAGTATTCAATTTATGCACTGACAACAGTATCAAGGCTCAGAAGCACTCATGGGATTTTATTACCTTTTAAGTGGTGGACGAGTGCAGTGCACGTCTAACAGATGCCCTATTTGTCATTGACGTCGTGGTTGATCGCTTCAAAATTTAGCGCATCTTAATCGATATTGGAGCTACCGCAAATATCATGTTCTTACTCACTTACGATCAGCAGGGCCGCCCAAGAACCAAATTAATGCAAGATAGTGAGAATTTGTTGGGTTTTTCGGGAGACATCGGGTACCCGTTGGGCTGTGACTCTCTACACCTATGTCTGGGTGAACCAAGGACACCCCAACGGAAGGTCACAATCGATTTTATAATTTGTGACGTGCCATCCTCGTACAAAATTATACTCGGATGCCCCGCTCTGATGAAGCTCAAAGTAATTTTGGCACCACATATGCTGTATGTCCAGTTTCCCACCGATTTTGGTACCGGCTCTATGCTAGCCACCAGGTTTGTGGAATGCCTTATGAGTCCCTATACGGGTGAAGTCATCAGGCAAGAAATTCTAGAACTCAAAAATACCGACCCTGCTACTACAACTCCGGATGACCCAAGGGATGGTGCAAACTCTGTGTGCCCGGCCGACGA
Source organism: Geum urbanum (assembly GCA_946800695.1). NCBI lineage: Eukaryota > Viridiplantae > Streptophyta > Magnoliopsida > Rosales > Rosaceae > Geum > Geum urbanum. The sequence goes on from OX327009.1 coordinate 2,963,557, forward strand.
TAAGGATAACCTAGTCGATGCCAGGTAGACCCTGATTACCCTGATTGGCGCTCAATTAAGTCCAGAAACTGCCAGGGACCTCACCGCTTTACTCCAAGAGTTCAGAGGAATTTTTGCTTGGTCTTATGCTGACATGCTAGGTATTTCTGTAGATCTCATCTCACATAAGCTAAGCATAAACCTAGGGGTCCGCTCAGTCAAACAGGAGAGACGCGCTTATGTAAAAAAGCGATATGTTTCCATGCAAGCATAAGTGAAATACCTGTTAAAGATCAGCTTTATCTGCTCAATGAATTATCCCAAGTGGATTTCGAACATAGTGATGGTCAAAACAAGTAACGGGACGTGGCATATGTGTGTGGACTATACCAACCTGAACAAAACACGCCCAAAGGATAGCTTCCCACTACTCTGCATCGATTAATTGGTAGATGCCAGCCGGTTATGAGCTGCTGTCAATGATGGACGCATACTCAGGATACGACTAAAAGGCCACAGCATTTATCACTAATAAAAGACTATATTGTTACAATGTCATGTCATTCAGATTAAAGAATGCTGGCTCCACATACCAAAGGTTCATGAATTTTGTCATGGAAGAACTGGATGGGGACATCTGTGACGACCCGGAACAGAATCAGTAGAATAATCGGCTTAATCCACGAGTTTGCGCGTAATCGCAGTTTTTCGTAAATTGATTGAATTGCCGGTTTTGATCACGACTTAATTATTGGCCGAGAATTTGAGTTGAGTCTCTTCTCGAGAGTTGTTGTATGCGTGATTTCGAGTTCGTGGACGGTTCCGGATTATTATTTTGACGATCGAGGAATATAATATGAATATTTGAAATTTTGGAATATCGTCGAGTTTATCCAAATCGTGATTGTGATCCGTTTTGGAACGTTGATCGACCCGAACCGAAATTGGAATGGTTATCGACTTGATTTGCGAGTTTCGCGATTAGTCCCGATTTGGTCGTAATCGGTTAATATGGCGGCTTCATTAACGACTAAATTTTCGAGCGAGAATTTGATTTAGAATCCTTCATGAAAGTTGTAGAGAATTTAATTTCGAGCTCGTGGGAACTTCCAGAGGATTTTTCCGAGTTACGAGGAATAAGTTGTGAATATTTTCGGGCGTCGGATATTGTCGTATTTATCCGTTTGGGATTCGATATGCGTACGGTATAAATACGGAAGCGATACATGCCGATTTGGGAAAGTTTCCAAAAATAGAAGGCTGGGTTGACTGCGTTGACCGGGTGGGTCGACCCATTTTGCCGTTTGGGCACCATGAACTTGGCCTCATCATGGAGGCCGATTCTGGCCATGGTTGGCCGGGGTCCCTTCACGGAATTTGTTAGGCTCGTGGCTCTCTTCGATTTGAGAGTTGGATCACCCTCTATGGTGGCCGGAGGAGGAAGAAATGCGGCGGCGAAATTCGGTGATTTCTGGCAAGAATTCGGGGTGGTCGGAGGTGGCTTTTTCGGCGGAGATGGAGCTCGGGGTTTGAGGGGTTTTGTTAGCCTCGAGATGAGGAAGCTATTGTAAGCGGTCTTGAGGGTTGCCGTGGCCGGACGAGAGAGATCGATCGGTTTGAAATTTTGGTAAGGGTTTGAAACTTTGAGTTGAATTTTGGAGGTGTTCAGATCAAAATTGGCCTTAACTTTGAACTGGAAAGTTGTTGGAAATGTCAAGATCTTCAAATCCATGTGTAGTTTGAATTTTTCTGGGCAGGTTTGATTTTTCGGCGGCGGGGCCGTCAGCGGCAGCAACTTTTCCGGCGACGTATTTTTCGACGAGTTATATGTCGTTTCACTCGGAATTGCACACCGATCGCAGTGGTGAGGTTTGTTTTTGGCGGTCAACTGACAACTATGGCTGCACATTTGAGTTTATCCAAGAAAGGCTAGTGGTTGTACTTTAACTATCTTTCTGGGGTGTTGTTGCTGATGCATTCAATCGGAAATTGGGAGCTTCATTGTTTCATGTGTGTGTGGCTCGAGTTTCTGTGTTAGCCGAGCTGCGAGCTACGAGAGCTGAGTTAGAGTGTGATGATGTTGAAGCTCATTGTTTTGCGTACGTTATACACTGGTGGTACGAAGATGTATTAGTTATTTCGAGTTTTCTACTCATGACGCAACATGAAGAGGAATATAGCAGCATATGTGAGCAGATGCCACATTTGTCGGCAGGTGAGGGCTATGAGGCAGAGACTTGCTGGGAAGTTACAGCCATTGAAGATTTCTGATTAGAAGTTAGAGCTTGTCACTGTGGATTTTATGTAGCAGTTCTTTTCCTTATACTTCCGGAAAAGATTTCAATGGCAGGCTGGTATAACTGTATTTGGCGGAGGTTGTCCATTTTCATGGTGCGCCTGTGTCCCAGTTTGCTGATCGAGATAATCAGTTACAACAGAGTGTTGGCAAGTATTGCAGTAAGCATTGGTGACCAGATTACAGGTTAGTACAGTTTCTTACCCTTAGATTGGTGGGCGATCTTTGAGGACTATTCAGTCTTTGGAGGGCATGTTGTGGTCTTGTGTATTGCAGTTTCGAAGGATTTGGGACCCGCAATTTTATTTGTTCGAGATTCACCTTCAGATTAGCAGGGACAGGTTGATAATTGCTTGAGTTCGACAGTGAAGTTATGTTGATGTGAGCAGGTTGAGTGAGTTTGCCACGCTATTTTGGTCCGTGTGTGATCATGGGGCGAGTTGGTGCTGTGCCGTATAGTTTGATATTGCCTATAGCGTTGGCCTTTGTGTGTGTTGTATTCCGTGTGGTGGAATTACATTTTAGATTTGTTGCATGTTTTGTACCCTATCAGTTCCTTATGCAGGAAGATTTGGAATTTGGGAGGAGCCAGTTCAGATTTGGGATTTGAGGGTACATATATATTTTCCATTAACAGAGTCGTTCAATTGAGGTTGCCACTTGGGAGTTGAATTGTATGCAAAGGCAGTATTCCTACCTTTCAGTTGGTAGACTTGGAAATTTCGAGGTCGGAATTTTTGTAAGGGGGGTAGATTTGTGACGACCTGGAACAAAATCAGTAGAGTAATCGGCTTAATCCACGAGTTTGCGCGTAATCGCAGTTTTCCGTAAATTGATTGAATTGCCGGTTTTGATCACGACTTAATTATTGGCTGAGAATTTGAGTTGAGTCTCTTCTCGAGAGTTGTTGTACGCGTGATTTCGAGTTCGTGGGCGGTTCCGGATTATTATTTCGACGACCGAGGAATATAATATAAATGTTTGAAATTTCGGAATATCGTCGAGTTTATCCGTTTGTATTCGAGTCTATCCGAATCGTGATTGTGATCCATTTTGGACCGTTGATCGACCCGAAACTAAATTGGAATGGTTATCGACTTGATTTGCGAGTTTCGCGATTAGTCGCGATTTTGTCGTAATCGATTAATATGGCGGTTTCATTAACGACTAAATTTTCGGGCGAGAATTTGATTTGGAATCTTTCGTGAAAGTTGTAGAGAATTTAATTTTGAGCTCGTGGGAACTTCCAGAGGATTTTTCCGAGTTATGAGAAATAAGTTGTGAATATTTTCGGGCGTCGGATATTGTCGTATTTATCCGTTTGGGATTTGATACGCGTACGGTATAAATGCGGAAGCGATACATGCCGATTTGGGAAAGTTTCCAAAAATAGAAGGCTGGGTTGACTGCGTTGACCGGGTGGGTCGACCCATTTTGCCGTTTGGGAACTGTGAACTTTGCCTCGCCGTGGAGGCCGATTCCGGCCATGGTTGGCCGGGGTCCCTTCATGGAATTTTTTGGGCTCGTGGCTCTCTTCGATTTGAGAGTTGAATAACCCTCTATGGTGGCCGGAGGAGGTAGAAATGCGGCGGCAAAATTCGGTGATTTCCGGCGAGAATTTGAGGTGGTCGGAGGTGGCTTTTCTGGCGGAGATGGAGCTCGGGGTTTGAGGGGTTTTGTTAGCCTCGAGGTGAGGAAGCTATTGGAAGTGGTTTTGAGGGTTGCCGTGGCCGGAGGAGAGAGATTGATCGGTTTGAAATTCCGGTAAGGGTTTGGAACTTTGAGTTGAATTTTGGAGGTTTTCCGATCAAAAATTGGCTTTAACTTTGAACTGGAAAATTGTTGGAAATGTCGAGAGCTTCAAATCCATATGTAGCTTGAATTTTTCTGGGCAGGTTTGATTTTCCGGCGGCCGGCGGTGGCGCCGTCCACGGCGGCAACTTTTCCGGCGACATGTTTTTCGACGAGTTATATGTCGTTTCGCTTGGAATTGCGCACCGATCGCAGTGGTGAGGTTTGTTTTTTGAATTGATCATTGGAAATTATAGCGAGGTTTTATGGTGTGATTATCAGATTTTGACGATTTCGTCGTTATTAAATTATATGTTTCGGGGAACGGTTGTTTCTCGTGATATGATTTGAGGTATCGAGTTATGATTTTGAGCAGTGGATTTTATGATTATCCAGGGGATCGTGATCGTTCGTTTGGTGAGAGATTTTCAGCCGGATCACGGGATTAACGCATATCGCGTTACGCTCACCTGTGATTGGACAATTCATTTTCACTGATTAATCGCGAGTCTTTAATATATGTTTTATGAGCATGAGCATGCATATGAGATTATGATTTATATGAGCATGTGTTATACGATTATTCCTATACAATTATACATTACGTATATGCATTTACATTTTGCTTTATACACTTGCATAGAACTATTTATGATTTGGTTTACACAGAGTACAGTCACAGTATATGTTGTTGTATCGATACACTTGCATCCCGGCTGATCCCCGAGGATGTTTACCGGGGGAGGCTGTGACCCCTGTCCCGAGGCCTTTACCGGGGGGGGGGGGGGTGCAGACCTCTGACCTGAGGCCTTTCTGGCCAGAATCACGTGTGGGTCTGGGATCCCGTGATTTGGACTGTACTAGCGCGGACGTGTCCATGAGTGACCCTGCAGAATTTTACGCTGCATGCTCTATACGCGTGAGGAATTTGAGTCTCCCTCGTGTACTATAACATATTCATTCATTTTGACTCGCATATGTGTTTATAACATATATTATTCGGTGAAAGACATTTATTTTCGTCCACTCACTCTAATGGTTTTATGTCTTTCCCCTGGGCTTTTCAATTTCCGTGCCCAGTTTGCAGTTCGGATTCTGGTGTCGCACATCACAGTCGGAGGCATAATGTTCGAGCTACCTTGTTTCTTCCAGTAGGTTTCTTGTTCTGCCTGCTGTGGTATATTTATATAATTATACACTAGAGGTCGCTCTGAGCATTCTGATGTTATATTTTTCATACAATTTTCCCCGGATTTCTGTAAAGTATAGTTATATTTATTACTTTACATTACTGTTATGATATTGAGAAATCCGGATGGGATTGGTGCCCACGGTTTGATTTTTGTGGCATAGGATGAAGTGTATTTTCCGGGTGCAGGTTAATGGCAATTCCGCATTAGTAACGTTATTCTGCCGAAATTTTTATGTTTTTTGTTGGTTCGTATTTTTAGAAAAGGTTTGATTCCGGTTTAGGAAACTAAATCGGGGTTGGGTCCTTTCAACATCATTGAAGTTTATGTGGACGACATATTAGTCAAAAGTATCATCGCTTAGGGACATGTTGACAACCTCCGCATGGTGTTTCAAGTCTTTTTGGCTTGGGGCGTCTGCTTAAATCCGGCCAAATGTACATTTGGTGTAATAGCCAGTAAGTTTTTAGGCTATGTGGAAAGCCAAAGAGGATCAATGCGAATCCGGCAAGGATAAATGCAATTATGGAAATAAGTGCATCGTCCAATAAAAAAGAACTAAAAGCCTAACTGGAAAGTTGGCATCATTGAACTGCTTCATATCCCACTACTCAGATAAATGCGAGCTATTCTTCAAAGCGCTTTGTTTAACCCACAAAAGTGAGTTGCAATGGACGCTAGAATGCGAAATCACCTTCATTAATCTCAAGCATTATCTGGAATCAATCCCTACATTGTCCCGCCCAGTGAAAGAGGAAGTTTTATTCTTGTATCTAGCTACTTCTACAATGGTCGTTAGCTCCGCCCTTTTCAGGAGAGAGATAGAGTGATACAGAACTCTCAGTATTCTATGTGAGCAAAGGTATGACGAATGCCAAAGCTCTGTACCCTACTCTTGAAAAAGTCGCCTTAGCGCTCATCATAGCTGCTAGAAGGCTGCTTCCATATTTTCAAGCATAGAGCATCCATGTACTTACCACCTTACCGCTTCGGCAAATTCTTTAATCACCAGACCATAGTGGGTGCCTATGAAAATGGGTCATTGAGCTTAGTGAGTTTGACATTGAGTACAAACCTCGAACCGCTCTTAAGGGTCAAGCGGCCGGTGACTTCATTACCGAATGTATTTGTCCTGATCCCGCCCAGTCGGTCATCGATAAATCTGGTAAAAGCATAGATATCATATCCCCACCAATTAGAAGTCCAACTGGGTATTACACATGGATAGATCAAAGAACCAGTAAGCAAGCGACGCTGGAGTTATCCTCAGTGGACCAGGGGGTGCCCATGTGGAGTACACGTTATGATTTGATTTCCCAACCTCGAATAATGAAGCAGAATATGAAGCTCTTATTGCAGGATTACAGCTCGCCCATCATTTAGATGCTCGGGACATTAGCATATTCAGTGATTCACAATTGGCGGTGAACCAAGTAACATGGGACTTTGAAGCTAAGGATGGGCAAATGAGTGCTTACCTGGCGCTTACCAAATTTCTGCTTGGGAAATTCAGATCTTATATGATCACACATGTACTTCATGCCCAGAATGTGAAGGCTGATGCAATGGCCCAACTGGCTACTGCCTATCCTACCTCGAAAGATAAGTGGGTCAAAACTCTATCTAAATACCGTCCGAGCCTTTTCTGAACTTCCGCCCATACTTTCTTCTTCTCTACTTACCCATCCCCCGCCTTGAAAGCTTTTACAACTTCTGTTCTTATCTACTCCATCAGCTCCTCGTTCAGCAACAGGTCTTGTAGCCCTTTAATGTGGGATGACAGCACCTTAATTTCTTGCTAAAATTTCTCTTTCATCTCTCTCCACTCCGCTCGCTCAACCTCTAGCGCCTGCATCAACTCATTCAACATTTGCTCCACCTTCTGCTTCTCCCTGTTGGCTTCCCCTCCATCTTCTTCAGCGAATTTCATCTCCACCTTCAACCTCTCCACTTGTTGCTTCGCCTTCTTTAGCGTCCGCTCCAGGTGCTTCTCCACATCATTTGCCTTCTTTAGCTTACCCAGGCGCTTCTCATACTGCATGCGCAGGACCGTCATCTCGGCCAGTTGACTCTCGCTTCCTTCATCTTTCAAGGCAAGGTAGAGTCTGTGGCCCATTCGGATGTGCTCAGATAGGATTGCTTGTAGATTCTCCTTAGGCAGGGTTAAGCGTGTTTGCACTTGGTGAACATTATAGTACCCATAGTTAATTGCTTCAGCTACCCGCTTGACATATACAGAGCGGATAGTAGTCATACCCTCTACAGCAAGCGTGGGCCGGGGCATGGGTGTCCCAATGGGCGGTGGAGTCGGATGTGGTTGGGAAGTATAAAATATTTCCACATCCTGGTCTTTCACTTCTTCGTGTTGCGCCAACTTATTTGGACGGGTCTCAGAGTAGGATGAGCGGGAGTATAGTTTCTCTATCTTCTTTAGAAGCTTCTCATCAATCCTCGCCTTCTTCCTCCCCGCTCTCCTCCTTTTATAAGCCAATCTTTTCTCAAGATTGCTCTGCTTAGGTGGACTAGAACGCTAGCAACTTGCTTTCTCCTCGGTTGCCTGGTCAATTTCTAGGCTGACCATTTCCTCATTCCCCACGTTGCCTTTCTCTGTAGCTACCTCCGCTCGATTCTTGTCCAGTCCAATTTCGGCCATGATCAGCACTGGATCCTGTTGAGCGGCCTCACTTGGCATATACACGGTCTGGGGTATTTCCCCTTCCTCAAAACCACCATCTGTCGTGTCTTGAGCTTTCTTGACCTGCACCGCTTGCAGTAGCAGCTGCTCTAGGTCTATGCCCATTCAGTCCATCTTCTTGGTTGTAGAGGTCTTAGGGACTTTAACTGCATATGGTTGCCGCCCACTTCAAATTAGTTACTACAAATCTAAATATACATAGTACAAACAACCTTACTCAGTCAGCTTAATTACCTAGACGACGACTTAAACCTATTCACTCCAACAAATCCCAATGATTTATAGCGGTGAGCGAGCAACAGTCCTGTTCATTTCCCCAAGCGTATGTGATCCTCTTCAAGTGTTGCTTATCTTCTCGGCAATGAGGAAAACTCCGCTTAACCGAAAAACAGACGAACATCTCAAATATATGCTAGAAAAACTATAGAAAGGGACTCAAACTCACATCTATAACATATACATATTGATTGGAAAGCTAAGGGGACTCGCCTCATATTGGTTCTGGTTTCTCGGCTCATAGCCGTCCCAAATTCCCATTCCACGCCCACTAATATGGCTCATCTTCTTTAGATAGGCGCAAACGTAGGCATATCGGTGAAAAACCATGACTTACCCCTATTTATAAATGTGGTCGTACCATTATCCCCTGCTCTACTGGAGTATCCTAGCTCACATATGGACACTAACTCTGCTATCATGGGATGCCTAGGCCCAGATAAATTAAACACAGTATGGAAGGCCTATAAAATTTTAATAATGAGGGGACCACATTGACTTATTGACACATTTAGCCAGGCTAACATGTATTACATGTATGGGTGTAGCAGCAGAACCAGCCCATGTCGAAAATGATAACTCTACATACATTTGAACCCTTCTGGAGGGGGCACCGCTGATTCACCTTCTTCCAGACGCCTCAAAATAATATTCGAGGGAATTCTGTAGTCTCGATGCAAGGCCTCTATCTGTTTATCTGTCAATGTGGTCACTGTTCTTGCGCCGTGGCTCCATCACTTAGACGATATAGGAACGGCTCGCCCATCCCAAACTGGGGGAGAGTGCCTGTCAAAGTCCTTCCTGCTGTGGGAGAACCACCGGCCTTCTTTTTATTCCTCCATCTCCCAACTATATTTTTCTTCCTCTTCCCTGGCTATGGCATTTTCTCTTGTCCGCCCTGCTCATTGACGGCCCCGCTCCTAACTCAACTCTTCATTGTGCCACCCGCCTAGGTTCAGAGGCCAGGTAGGCGTCAGTGGTAGCATCTTCCATTCTGAGCGGGGATGTCAATAAAAGGAGAGGTGTGTTAAGGTCATCTCCATGCATAAGTGGTACCGCATTACTAAAACTAGGCTTTGAATTAGACGATGCAGAGGTTACACTCTCACTATATGAATTAAGTCCTAACACCCTCAAGCTCATTTTTGTGAAACAAATATTCTCCTTTGGCTGTCGCTTCCTCCCGTTCACTATTCTATATTCCCCACTAGATATCTCTATCACTTATTCAGCATCCGTCCCTATATCATCTCTCAGACAGCCTAAAATAAAGGTACACATGCATCAGACGCCTGCTTTACTTATGCCCACATTTTTTTCTTTTCCTAAAAACACTTCGGCTTTCAAAACTTTCACTTCAATTCAATTAAATGAGGTTCGTTTTAGTTTTTTTGTCCATGTCTTTTAAACAAGCTTACATTTTACAACTTCATAACAAACCCAGATTTCTCAAAAACCATAGAAACCAACCCAGAAAACCCAGTACTCGGTGCCACCAAACTTCCTAGAACTCTCCATGCACATTTTTATGGTTTCAACATCTAAATTGAAATCGGTTTACTCATAACCACATCCCAAATAAGCATAAATTTACTCTACATCCTAATCCCAACCATGATCATTTCAAAATCCAAATACGAAACTCACTTCATGTTGCACAGTTTAAAATCAAAACACAGAATCATACGAATAAGAGTGCTTACCCGATTTGGTTCTCTGACTTCGGATCTGGATCTGGATCTAAAACTTGGGTTTGTTTCTTCTTCTCAGTCTTTATTGTTTTCTCACTCTCTCTTGGCAAAGCTCTTTCTATGGTGGAAAACAATGAAGTGAATGGCCAAGACGATCCTTTCCCCCCCCCTTTTAATATGTTTTGGCACGAAACCCTTGAGTGAACAGAGCCATACACGTGGCTCAATCTTCGCCCTTGGATTCTTTGATGTGCCTCTTCATATTGATCGATGAACACAGTCACCTCGGTTCACGCAAAAGTCATCATAACTCAGGCCATCATGATGCAGGTACGTGACGTTTTGTTTTTCTCTCTCTATCATCATAACTTTAAAAACACGTGTCTGTAATACTTTTCAGGTACACACGTATTCTGAAGTGAGCACAATCACTCCGTTCAATTTGGAACATGATTTCTTTGTTCCCACTCCGCTCAAAACACGAGACTTGTTTTGTTTTTAGCAGGAGGTTCTGGCATTGGCAAAAGCCATTCTATTATTTGGGTGCTTAACACACGTACCATTGGAGTGAACTCCATGACTGATCATCATGTGCGACCTCCCTCTATATGCTACTTTATGAAGTAAGCACGACATGACACAACATTCACCAACAAGTTACACTCCATGTACAGTTTGAGTATGTCATATCCCTAATTTCGGGCGAACTGCTCAGACTAAAAATAGTTACACAGTCAGAAAAGTGATACGCCTATTTATGTTTACACATCTGTCCTACGGTATTTACTTCATATTTTGAGCAGATAATTCTTTCTTGTGGAGTTGCAGGGGATTATGGGGTACGCCCTATAGCTCGATAAAGATAAAACCAAGCGTGTATGAAATAGGCGGACCTATTCAACTCCCCATTCAAGAATTATCTTGACAATAGGGACTTGGGGGACTTGTTGGCATAGGCCTGCACTTCCTGCCCTCTTTCGTACATGCTTGCTAAAGGCCAACTAGAGGCAAAAGGAAACACAAGGAATAGTGATGGCTCATCGAGTCCCACATCGAATGGGGAGGAGATGATGCATTTCCAGATAAATATATAATAAATTAATTGTCATTAATAAATGATAGTTTTGATCACTTACTGAAAACACTCTCTTTATTAATACTCCCTCACTTCCTACTCACCCGTACTCACTTAGGCATCAGAGTATGTTAGGCGGGCAACCCCGCCTTCAATTCTGACGCTCGTTCCTATCTTAGCAGCTCAACACTGGTGAAGTAAATCGACCTGTGACAACCCGGAACAGAATCAGTAGTATAATCAGCTTAATTCGTGAGTTAGCACGTAATCGCAGTTTTCCGTAAATTGATTGAATTGCCGGCTCTGATCACGACTTAATTATTGGCCAAGAATTTGAGTTGAGTCTCTTCTTGAGTGTTGTTGTATGCGTGATTTTGAGTTCGTGGGCAGTTCCGGATTATTATTTTGACGACCGAGGAATATAATATGAATATTTGAAATTTTGGAATATCGTCGAGTTTATCCGTTCGTATTCGAGTCTATCCAAATCATGATTGTGATCCTTTTTTGGCCGTCGATCGACCCGAACCGAAATTGGAATGGTTATCGACTTGATTTGCGAGTTTCGTGATTAGTCGCGATTTTGACGTAATTGATAAATATGGCGGCTTTGTTAACGACTAAATTATCGGGTTGACCAGCCATTATTCTCCATTACAGGCCGAATTTTGTTTGCCTTCGTTGAGCTCGATTCCGGCCTCTTTTGGTCGTGGTGTCTTCATGAAAGTTGTTGGGCTTGAGCTCCTCTTTCTTTTGATTTATCATTCGTTCAACTTGGTTTCCGGATGAAGAAGTTATGACATTTTGAAGTTTGTGGTTTTCCGGCGAGATTCGGCGGCGACGGAGGCAGCGGTGGCGGCCGAGATGGAGGTCGACTTGTTAGGGGTTTTATTAGACTTGGAGAGAGGAAGCTTTTAGAAGTGGTTTCAAGTCTTGCCATGGCCGGAGGAGGGAGATCGGAGAACTTGAAATTCCGGCAAGGGTTTGCACCTTTGAGGTGAGTTTTAGACCTTTTCTGGTCAAAATTGGCCTTAACTTTGAATTGGAAAATTGTTGGAAATGTCGAGATCTTCAAATCCATGTGTAGGTTGCAAATTTTTGGGCCGGTTTGATTTTACGGCGGTCGGTGGCAGCGGCGACGACTTTTTCGGTGACGTGTTTTTCGACGACTTATATATCGTTTCGCTCGGAATCGCGCTCCGATCGCAGTGATGAGGTTTGTTTTTCGAATTGAGCATCGGAAATTATAGTGAGATTTTGTGGTGTGATTATCAGATTTTGCCAATTTCGTCGATATTGAATTATATGTTTCCGGGAACGGTTGTTTCTCGTGATGTAATTTAAGGTTTCGAGTTATGATTTTGAGCAGTGGATTTTATGATTATCCAGGGGTTCGTGATCGTTTGTTTGGCGAGGGATTTTCTGCCGGATCATGGGATTAATGTGTATCGCGTTACGCTCACCTATGAGTAGACACTTTTATATTTTCACAGTTGTTGGGAGTTTGTGATTTTTCGTGATTTTCCGTATTTATTTATATGTGATGTTGAGATTATTTATTATTTTTGGAGGTGTTATTTTATGTTTTATGGTGATGGCATACTTGCATCGATGCTTCAACTACTCGGCTGATCACCGGTAGTCTGACCAGAGTTGAGAGATTCCTCTAGACCAGAGTTGAGAGATTCCTCTGGGCAGGGTTGAGAGATTCCCCTGTTATGCCGTTGGGGTTGAGAGATTGCCCTGGCCTATCACCGTCGGGCTTGAACGATTCGCCTGACCGTCGGGCTTGAGAGATTCACCTGACACCTCCATATATATTTTCCGAACTCACTATACTTGTTTATTGTACATGAAATTGGTGAAAGACATATGTTTATTTTTGTCTACTCACTCAAACGTTTTATTGCCTTTCCCCTGGGCTTTTCGGTTTCCGTGCCCAGTTTGCAGTTCGGATTCTGGTGTCTCACGTCGCGGTCGGAGGCTAGTTGTTCGAGCTACCTGTCTTTTCCAGTAGGTTCCTTGTTTTGCCTACTGTTGTATATTTTGTATATATACACTAGAGGTCGCTCTGATACGATACTGATACATGTTTTTATATGGTTTTTCCCAGATTTTCTATATTATACAGTTATGTTTACTGTTTATTGCTATTGTTATGATATTGAGAAATCCGGATGGGATTGGTGCCCACGGTTTGATTTTTGTGGCATAGGATAAAGTGTTATTTTCCGGGTGCAGGTAATGGCAATTCCGCGTTAGTAGCGTTACTCTGCCGAACTTTTTATGGTTTTTGTTGGTTCGTGTTTTTAGAAAGGGTTTGATTCCGGTTTAGGAAACTAAATCGGGGTTGGGTCCTTTCACGACCCCCATCCCGCTTAGTATTCCTCATCTGGTGTTTTACTGGTATCTGCTCGGATTACGGTGCAAACAAAGTAGGACTCGACGGATTGAAGGTAGCATTCTGCTCTTCCGAGGCAGATTGATACGCGCAAAATATGCATTCACGTTAACTTAAAAACACAGATTACGCGCATTGCAATTTAAACCCTTCTTTTGTCATTTGTAATATTGGCGAGTAGGGATCGTTCTTTATCCGGGGAATTAAGGGCGCATGCATGGTTTCGTTATTAAGCGGAAATATAAAAGTTTGGGGGGATTGGAAATTGGTTATTTAATCTACGAAATTAAAGTACATAACATGCAAACACAACTAAAACTCTTAGGTATCTAACATGTTTTACTCATAGACAAGTTTCAACAATCAAGAAACTTAAAGTCTAATTATGCTTGCTAAAAATAAGAAGTTACACTACTAATTACATGTGATCAACTCATCTTATTAACCTACCCTTTTCATGCATCAAACCTTTTTGTAACTTGCGAAATTCATAACTTCTAACTAAATACACATGCGTGATAATTGTGTAGGAATGCAACTTAGCGTATAAACATCCTAAACAACTTACGATCATCGAAACATGCAAAAGAGAGGGACTTAGCGTATTTTCTAATACATGCATTCGAAGCTTTAAGATTGTATCAAACATGCATAAAAAGCTATAAATCACAAACACATGCATATTACAAATCGGTTTAGGCACATGAAACACAAATCTAAACTTGTTATTCATTTGATACACAAATCTAAACTTTCTAAACTTGTTATTCCAATACATCAAAAGATTCAAATACAAAGCTAAAGAAATGAGAGTGAAGATCATGGTTACACTTTTTGTCTTGAGTGCTTGATGAACTACGGTGGAGATGGACTTCCTTCACAAGGGACTTAGCGTATTGTGTTGGATGGAGGAGGCTTGATAGCTTCGGCTTGGAAGGAGTAACCTTGCTTGCTTCGGCTTGGAATGGTAAAGGATGTGCTTCGGCTTTGTAATGAACTTTGGAGTGTTTATGGTGGAAGAGTATTTGTGTAGAGCTTTGGCTTGTAAAATGAGAGATGGATCTGTTTTATGGCTGCCTCCTCTCTTATATAGGCAAGGGATGTTGCCTTCTCTCTTCCACCTTGCCTCCCTCCATTTAATGCAAGCCTTAGTCACCTAGGCAAGTCACCATTTGTGATCATCATTTATGAACCCTAAGCAAGAGTCACCATGCAAGTCACCATTTATAAACCCTAAGCAAGAGTCACCATGGCAAGTCACATGGCAAGTCATCTTTTGTGATGATTACAAAGCTTAGTCACTAAAATGAGTCACAAAGCTTGATAACTTGGACTTTTCAACTTCACCAAAAGGCTTCCATGCCAAAATTAATGGGCTTGGGCTGGTTTTTGGGCCAAAACAAACTTTGAGAAATGGGCCCATAATTTGCTTTTTGGGCCGGCCCATTTTCGGAGGTCCAAAATCGCAAAAATCGCAAAATCGCCGAAATTCCTCCGAATTGCGTCGTTATTAATCTCCACCGTAAAGATCTTCAAAATAACAATTTAAACAAGGAAAACATAAAAACTAAGATAATAACATAGCTAAACGTAAAGGGAAATGCGTTAAGAAACGAGCATAAAATGCGTATATCAAATTCCCCCACACTTAGACTTTGCTAGTCCCTTAGCAAACACTAAGTTAAACTAAGACACTCTAAAAATTTAAAAGAAAGAACACAACTAAGCCCTTAGCTAAAATTTGTCTCAGAATTTTCATAAGTATATGGCGATGTCTCACATGATTTTCAACTTTGCATGCTCAACGAATTCAAGAGATAATTGCGATATAATTATGTAATGAACAAGTAAGACATAGAGAAAACAATGGTTATGTTATAGCTGTGCATGCTTTGAATAAAGGTTTAATCAACTCACAAGGATGCACTCATCATATTTTTCACTCATGAAAATGGTTCACTTAGAGTGTATATGAATTGAAATGAAAACCACATGAATAAAGTTTGATTGCTTGCACAAATGAACCAAAACCATAAGCTTACTCATGCAACTTACTCTACTAATTGAAAGCTACTCATTTTAAGGATCATAAAGGACTTTTAGTGAGGTTGTAATGGGGTTAAGGCTAAGGCATTCGAAATTTAGATATGTGGTGATAAAAACGTTCCAACGACTTAGTCTAGCACCATAATCAGTCCTCCATCTCCATTTGAATGTTACCATGTATATTTCAAGCTAATCTACCCTTTGAGCTTTTCGGACAGGACAAAGGCCATATTTTGTTCTATTTTTAGGCCTTCAATTTATCGTAAACTCCAAATCCGCAAATAAGGGGGACGTTAATCCAATTGGTTTCTATTTTAGAACACAACATATTGCCATGAGAGATAATAATTTTTTCTTTTCATTCTCTCGAATATATTTTTTTTCTTTTCTTTTTGGCAATCACATACTTTTTTTAGCTATTTGGACAAGTCTTTCCCCTTACTCACATTAACTCTTCCAATCTTTCCTACCGAACCACCATCTTATGTGCTAGTTTCGAAAAATTCTCACCAAGTTTCCGGAACAAAGGTAAGGATATTCTATACTAGGGTAAGTGTTTAGGTATATATGGTGATGAAAGAAAAGCTTAACGTGGGCTCAATTGGTTTATCTAGGGGTGTCGCAACTTGTGCGTACAATTGGGATACATGGATATATGGCAATGTGGTGGAAAATCCTAAATGCCTTTAATCATTTCCGAAATCAAAGTATGTATCAACTTAAAAGCTTTGCAAATTGACATGAGTAAGTTCTAGTATTCTCTAGTTCATTAAAATCTATGGCAAGCAATTAAATGAGGCATATATAAGCTAGTAGCTACGAAATGGATGCATATTCACTCGAATAAAGAATAGATAGCTCAAAAGCTCACATAGGGTTCATATGATTAAAAACTTATTCAAGCATGCGATTTCTGTACCATGTTTTGCAATTCATATCTACTACATGTTAAAAACATATAGAATATCTCAATTAGCACAAGAATTCGATGCATGTGATTCATACGCCATATGTGTTCGTATTGATCCAATTTCATCATTGACTAGTTAAGGGCATCCTAAAGACTCTGAAAAACACTAATTTAGACACAATTAAATTGTAAACCCTTCCCCCACACTTAAACTTTACATTGCCCTCAATGTACTTAAAGTAAATGTATAGAATTAAACATGGAGTATAGGATCTACGAAACTTTTAATCTAATACGCAAAAAGCCATTAAATTAAGTAAAAGGGGAGAAGAAAACAAATCTGTTGTCTCCCTATTGGGTTGCCTCCCAATGAGCGCTGGTTTTACGTCGTTAGCTTTGGACGTGATGCATTAGTTTGGTTTTGAAATGGCCGGTTCTTGGAGTTGCATCTCCTCCACGATGTGCTCCACAAATGCCTCAAAATAGGGCTTCAAGCGATGGCCATTTACTTTGAACTCACTACCCTTGTCGATAGATCGAATGAGAACTGCTCCATGAGGTAGGACTTGAGAAACTATGAATGGCCCCATCCATCGAGAGCGAAGCTTTCCCGGAAAGAGCTTAAGTCTTGAATTGAAAAGCAATACTTTCTGCCCCGGTTCAAAACTCTTCCCGCGAATCATCTGATCGTGGATCTTTTTCGTCTTCTCTTTGTAGATCCACGCATTGTCGAAAGCATCATTTCTGATTTCTTCAAGTTCACAAAGTTGAAGCTTCCGATGCAAGCCTGCGGCATCTCGATCGATGTTGAATTTCTTCACGGCCCACCATGCCTTGTGCTCTAGTTCAACCGGAAGATGGCACGCCTTCCCATAAATTAATCGGAAAGGGGACATACCGATGGGGGTCTTGTAGGCAGTCCTGTAAGCCCATAATGCATCGTCTAAGCATTGACTCCAATCTTTCCGGTTGGGGCGGACGGTTCGCTCCAAGATCTTCTTTATCTCACGGTTGGAAACTTCAGCCATTCCATTGGTTTGAGGGTGGTATGGTGTGGAAACCTTGTGTTTGACGCCATACTTCCTCATTAGTGCTTCCACCGTGCGGTTGCAAAAGTGACTTCCTCCATCGCTGATTAGAACGCGTGGCATTCCAAATCTACTGAAAATGTTAGTTCGTAGGAAATCTGCAACAACTCGCGAATCATTAGTACGGGTGGCCTTTGCCTCCACCCATTTAGAAACATAATCTACTGCGAGTAAGATGTAAGTAAAACCATTGGAGGGAGGAAATGGTCCCATAAAGTCAATACCCCACACATCAAAAATTTCAACATTAAATATGTAGTGTTGTGGCATTTGATCTTTAGGTCCTAAATTACCGAATCTTTGGCACTTATCACATGTAGCGCAATATGCATGAGCATCGCGAAATAAACTAGGCCAAAAGAAACCGCAATCTAAAATTTTAAGGGCTGTCCTCCTAGAACCAAAGTGTCCCCCACATGCTTCATTGTGACAAAAGTCTAAAATAGGCTTGAATTCACTATCCGGGATACATCTCCTAATTACTAAATCGGAGCATTGTTTCCACAAATAAGGCTCATCCCAGATAAATGTTCTAGCATTATGCTTAAGTTTGTCACGTTGAAATTTATGCATGGTAGACGGAAACTCACCGGTAACTAAATAATTAACGATATCGGCATACCAAGGAGTTTCCGAAGTAGTTACCTCAATTCCGAAGAGTTTTTCATCCGGAAAAGTTTCTTCAATCTCGACAGGCTCATGGTCACCTATCAAACGTGATAGGTGGTCAGCGACGACGTTTTCTACTCCCTTCTTATCCTTGATTTCTATGTTGAATTCTTGGAGTAGAAGTATCCATCTGATAAGCCGTGGTTTTGCGTCCTTCTTGAGCATTAGATACTTCAAAGCTGCATGGTCGGTAAACACAGTTACTTTAGTTTGAAGTAAATAAGATCGAAATTTATCTAAAGCGAAAACCACGGCAAGAAACTCCTTCTCGGTTGTAGTATAATTTCTTTGTGCTTCATCAAGTGTCCGAGAAGCGTAATAGATTACGCAAGGCTTCTTGTCCTTCCGCTGACCCAAGACGGCTCCTACGGCATAATCCGAGGCGTCGCACATGAGTTCAAATGGCAGAGACCAATCAGGGCTGCATAAAATAGGAGCGCTCGTAAGAAGCTCCTTCAACTTGTTGAAGGCAGCGTTGCATTCTTCATCAAAGACGAACGGGGTCTCCTTTTGCAGCAGTTTACACAAGGGGCGAGAGATGTGGGAAAAGTCCTTGATAAACCTACGATAAAATCCTGCGTGTCCAAGAAATGAACGAATCTCTCTAACCGAAGTTGGAGAGGGTAAGTGACGCACAAGATCTACTTTAGATTTATCTACTTCTAACCCTTTTTCAGAGATAATATGACCTAACACTATCCCTTGCGTAACCATGAAATGGCACTTCTCCCAATTAAGCACCAAGTTCGTTTCAACGCATCTTTGTAAAATAGTTTCTAAATTGTTTAAGCATGCATCAAAATCACTCCCAAATACACTAAAGTCGTCCATGAATACTTCAATAATTTTTTCAATGTACTCGGAGAAAATTGAGAGCATGCAACGTTGAAATGTACCTGGTGCGTTACACAGTCCAAATGGCATGCGGCGATAGGCAAACGTTCCGAAAGGGCACGTGAACGTTGTCTTTTCTTGATCCTCCTCCGCAATGCTAATTTGGTTGTAGCCGGAATATCCGTCGAGAAAACAATAAAATGCATGGCCGGCTAATCTTTCCAGCATTTGGTCGATGAATGGTAAGGGAAAATGATCCTTGCGGGTTGCGGCGTTGAGCTTCCGGTAATCAATGCACACTCGGTGTCCAGTGATCGTCCGTTGTGGCACAAGTTCATTTTCCAGATTCTCGACGACGGTGATTCCCGATTTCTTAGGTACAACCTGCACTGGGGAAACCCAACGGCTATCAGAAATAGGGTAAATAACTCCACAGTCCATGAGTTTAATTACCTCCTTTTTTACCACCTCCATCATCGGAGGGTGGAGCCGACGTTGTGCTTCCCGCGTAGGCTTGGTGCCTTCTTCAAGGAAAATCCTATGCACACAGGTTGCTGGATTTATTCCCTTGATGTCCGCGAGTGTCCAGCCTATTGCGGGTTTGTACCTCTTGAGCACACTCACGAGCTTCTCCTCCTGTTCCTTTTCTAGCGCGGACGAAATAATGACCGGTAAAGTTTCATTCTCGCCCAAGTATGCATACTTCAGATGGTCCGGTAGTAGCTTGAGTTCTAAAACTGGAGCTTCTACGATGGAAGGAACCATTTTATTAGTACCAAAAGTAATTGGTAAAGGAGGAGAAAAGCTTACTTTTCGTGGTGCCGCATTTAGGGCCATGGCCATGTCTTGAATACGAGGTTCAAGCTCTAGTAAGGCCTCGAGAAGGCCGTCATGTCCAAGTTGAATGGCCATGTCGAGTTCATCCTCGTTGATGGTGTCGAGGTAGCCTTGTGCTAAGGTATCCATGGGATCGTATGTCGAAATGGCAGCTACGCTCGACATTGGAAACTTCATCCCGTCCAGGATGTTGAACTCGATTCTTTCTCCATCAATCTCCATGGAGAAAGTGCCTTGAAACACATCAATCTTCGTTCTCGCAGTCCGCATGAAAGGTCGCCCAAGCAGCAGCGGCGTGGTGTTCAGTGGACTCTCTTCCATGTCAACGATATAAAAATCCGCTGGGAATATCAAGTTGTTGACTTGCACGAGAACGTCTTCTACGTATCCCCTCGGATACTTGTGGGTGCGATCGGCTAATTGGATGACAACACCATCTTGCTTGAGATCTCCAAGCTCCATCGATTCGAATAGATAGTAAGGCATGACGTTGATGGAAGCTCCGAGATCAAGCATCACGTCTTGGAAGTGGGTGTCACCGATTACGCAAGGAACTGCAAAGCTCCCTGGGTCCTTCAGTTTTGGGGGTAGCCGACGCTGCAAAACCGCCGAAACGGTTGCGTTCACCTTCACGACCTCCTTCTCTCGAGTTTGCCTCCTCTGAGTGCATAATTCTTTCAGAAACTTGGCGTATATAGGCACTTGCTTTATGCACTCGATCAAGGGCAAATTCACTTGCACCTTTCGGAAGATGTCCAGGATATCTTCATATTGGGCATCCTTCTTCTTTGATTTTGCTAATCTGCTTGGGAAAGGTGCAACAGCAAACGGAGAATTAGTAATCACCGTATTTGAAGGAATAGGGCTTTTACCTTTGATTGGGGTAGGCTGTGGAGGTGATTGTGCCTTGGTGACAGTAGGCGTCACCTTCTTTTTCTCGGCCTCTTGAATTGCCGGATCGATCTCATCTTCTTCTTCGTTGGTGATGTCCTCGATGGTGACTTCATCAAGATGAGATCGCTTGGTCTTTGGTTCCTCAAGTATCTTCCCACTCCTTGTGACTATAGCATTCACGTTTCTTTGATTAGGAGTGGTTTGAGGTGGAAGCCGACCGGTTTCCTTGATTTGGCCCATGAAATCAACAAGCTGGCCAAGCTGCTTTTTCACTTCGGTGATGTCGCGGCCATGTGAGTCAAGTGTCTCCTTTGTCTTCGATTGTCCGTCGAGGAGAACTTGAGTTGAGGCCGAAAGTTGCGACAACATCTTGTCGTAATCCGGATTGGTGAAGGGTTGTGATGACGAACCATGCTGCATCGGTGGTCGTGGTTGAAATGGAGGGCGTTGGTAGCTTTGTTGAGGTTGAGATGCTGGAGGGTTCAAAGTTCCCTCGTTGCTGCTCCATCTAAAACCTGGATGATCACGGTTGACATAGTTGTTGTAGTTGTTATACCTTTGTCCTCCCTGATATCCGCCGATGGCGTTAGCGTGCTCCGGCTCGCTTGCCTGCTCCTGCGCTTGAGGGCATTGGTCATTGTGGTGACCGTGTGTTTGACATATGCCGCAAACAGGCCGTTGAGTTGCCTTCGCTCTTGTCGTCTCGAGTTCTAACACCTTCTCTAGCATATGAGCTAGTTTGTCGTACTTCTCGTCCGCGTCGGTTGTTGAACTCGCCTCACCGACTGCTCGTCTGTTGGACATTCCGTATTGTGCATCATTATTCGCCCGATTCTCTAGAAGAGCTCTAGCTTCGGTTTCGGTTAAGTCCATGAATGCACCGGTGGCTGCTGCATCCAGCAATTCCCTATCGATCGGCTTGAGACCATCGTAAAAGTAATTCATCAGATTGGTCTCGGAGAATCCATGCGATGGGCAAGTGGCACACAAAACCTTGAATCGGTCGTAATATTGGCCGAAGGTCTCGTCCAATTTCTGTGTAATGCCAGTAATTTGCTTTCTCAAGACGGTGATCTTGGAGGCCGGGAAGTACTTCGCTAGGAACATATCCGCAAGTTGCTTCCAAGAGGTAATATGGTTTGGCGGTAGTTCCATAAGCCAAGACTCGGCCCTGTCGACTAGGGTGAATGGGAATGCCTTCAGTTTGAAGAGCTCCGTATCAGCATCGGATGGCTTCATGCTGTTACAAACAAATTGGAATTGTTTGAGATGTTTGTTCGGATCTTCATTGGAAAGTCCATGAAAAATGGGTAGTCGGTGGAGGAAGCCACTCTTTAGCTCGATATCCTTCATGTTTTCCTCCGGTTGTGGAAAAGCAATGCTCGAAGGCCCGCTGCTCCATTCTGTTGAGCAGGTGCGCTGGCGAAGAGATTGTCCTGCATTGGCCATGTTGACTTCTTGTGCTTCTGCTTCTGAGTTGTGGTCGGTTGATGAGGCTAAAGTATGTTCGAATGATGAATGTGAAGACTCGGAAACTTCTTCGAGGATGGGATGATCCAGGATGTCAGCTCTAAGTCTCGCTAGTCTTTCTGTGAGTTCCTCAAACGTGGTTCTAGATGGTCCTGGATTCTGATCGGACATTCATTAGCCTGACATCCACCAAAGACCAAGTGTTAGTATCAACAAATAATTTTTAGATGTATATAGGAATACTAACCAAAATTGTAATGCATATTTAGAAAACAAGGTGATAACAAATAAAATAGTAAAACTATCAAAGCATACTATAAATACACACAAATACTTAAAAACTACTAATACACACAAAATTTATACAAAATTTATAATAGTTAAGACACTATATGTATTTTACTAAGTAATGCAATTGATTTAATCAATTTTAGGGGCTATGCACATGAATAAACTAAGACACATGTTTTCTGCAAATTAACACTATATAATGCTAAAACTAAAAATTTAGTTAGAACATATATAAACAAGGTTGAAATACAAGCAAACCATAATTCACATTGAATTTATGCACCACACATTTTCTTGCAATAAAATGCATTAAACAATAATCCTACGTGAAAGATGGAGTGAATGCATAAGAGAAAACGTTAGAACCTGCAGAAAACAAACGAGTTACGTGTTTAAAATATGAATGAAAAGAATGACCTCTTCTTCGATCTTATGCCCCTAACTTCACTTAGGTTAGGGTACTCGGTAGTGAAATCCGAGTATCATAAAACCTTAGAGAGGTTATGCAAGCTAAGTAACGGTTGTTAGTCCTTTACAGTTTTTAATGCACAAATAAACACAAAAATTTGACTAAGTTTTATTTATTTCCTTTGGTCCCGATGGTACGTGGTGCAGAGGCTCTCAACTGTGCAATGGGTCTCGTTCATCCGAAGATGAAGTCTGATTCCGAGAGGTCTAAGCATGCTTAATCCGATATACCATCTATTTAAAGGATTATGTCGTATTAAGTTCATGTATTTATCCGTATTCGTATGCACTTATGATTTACAGAGAGAACGCGAATTGAGCATTAAGTAAAGTTCCTGGACGTGCGGCCCGCGCGAAAATGTATACCGACCACAATTCAGCTTAGTTACGTTTAGAAATGGCAAGTAGGAATAGAGATAACGCGAGAGGTAAGGACTAATATTTAGAACAACCCGAGGCTTACTCGTAAGAGTATATACTCCAATGTTGTTCCTAGAGACACCCCGAGGCTAACCAGTTACGGTATATACTCCAATGGTGTTCTATTGCTTAGATCCGAAACCCGGCACCAATCATAAACCCATTCACCATATCCAACAATCAGCCAAATTTGTGAGATAGTATATAATCTCAAGTTCTTAGTAAACTCCGCCCACAACCTCGTGCCCATAACTTCACTTAGGTTATGGCGTGTGGTGATAAAATCCACACATCACGAGGGGTTAAGGAGATAAACCAGAAAAAGAGGCACCACCTATTCCAAAGAACGAAACCTTATAACCAATACTCGTGCACAATGTAAATCGATTTAAGTACGTCTACGTTTTGATTGCGCCTATGATTTAAAAGGAATACACGACTTAGTTATTGAATAAATCTCTTGTCCGTGCGGCCCGCGCGAAAATGTATACCAACTATCGTTAATCATCGTAATTGTTGGAAATGACCAGTTGGGATAGATGTAACGCGAGAGGTGAGAACTAATTTCTGGGAACAACCTGAGGCTAACTCGTAAGAGTATATACTCCATTGTTGTTCTTAGAAACACCCTGAGGCTTACTCGTAAGAGTATATACTCCAATGGTGTTCTGTTTTCTTAGTTCAAAACCCGTCACCATTCATAACCCTTCTAGACATCATAACCAACTCTTACTCGAATTCACAAGATAGTATACAATCTCAAGTGTTTGTAAACTCCGCCCACAACCTCGTGCCCATAACTTCACTTAGGTTATGGCGTGTGGTGATGAAATCCACACATCACGAAGGGTTAAGGAGATAGACAAACAAAAGAGGCACCACCTATTCCATAGAGATTTATTTAATAACTAAGTGCTAGTACTCAAATTAAATCAAAGACTATCCTTTAACATGGAAATAAATTATGCAAGTGTAAAATAAACTAAGTATGAATAAATTCGGCTAAGTAAAAGTAGGCATTGTAAACATGTATGAAAATTTCTCTAAGTATAAAAAATGAACAAGTATGTACTTCGAAAATTTAGACATGCTTTTAATCACAAATGTACAACGAAACATACAAAAACATTCTAATTCCCCGGCAACGGCGCCAAAAATTGATACGCGCAAAATATGCATTCACGTTAACTTAAAAACACAGATTACGCGCATTGCAATTTAAACCCTTCTTTTGTCATTTGTAATATTGGCGAGTAGGGATCGTTCTTTATCCGGGGAATTAAGGGCGCATGCATGGTTTCGTTATTAAGCGGAAATATAAAAGTTTGGGGGGATTGGAAATTGGTTATTTAATCTACGAAATTAAAGTACATAACATGCAAACACAACTAAAACTCTTAGGTATCTAACATGTTTTACTCATAGACAAGTTTCAACAATCAAGAAACTTAAAGTCTAATTATGCTTGCTAAAAATAAGAAGTTACACTACTAATTACATGTGATCAACTCATCTTATTAACCTACCCTTTTCATGCATCAAACCTTTTTGTAACTTGCGAAATTCATAACTTCTAACTAAATACACATGCGTGATAATTGTGTAGGAATGCAACTTAGCGTATAAACATCCTAAACAACTTACGATCATCGAAACATGCAAAAGAGAGGGACTTAGCGTATTTTCTAATACATGCATTCGAAACTTTAAGATTGTATCAAACATGCATAAAAAGCTATAAATCACAAACACATGCATATTACAAATCGGTTTAGGCACATGAAACACAAATCTAAACTTGTTATTCATTTGATACACAAATCTAAACTTTCTAAACTTGTTATTCCAATACATCAAAAGATTCAAATACAAAGCTAAAGAAATGAGAGTGAAGATCATGGTTACACTTTTTGTCTTGAGTGCTTGATGAACTACGGTGGAGATGGACTTCCTTCACAAGGGACTTAGCGTATTGTGTTGGATGGAGGAGGCTTGATAGCTTCGGCTTGGAAGGAGTAACCTTGCTTGCTTCGGCTTGGAATGGTAAAGGATGTGCTTCGGCTTTGTAATGAACTTTGGAGTGTTTATGGTGGAAGAGTATTTGTGTAGAGCTTTGGCTTGTAAAATGAGAGATGGATCTGTTTTATGGCTGCCTCCTCTCTTATATAGGCAAGGGATGTTGCCTTCTCTCTTCCACCTTGCCTCCCTCCATTTAATGCAAGCCTTAGTCACCTAGGCAAGTCACCATTTGTGATCATCATTTATGAACCCTAAGCAAGAGTCACCATGCAAGTCACCATTTATAAACCCTAAGCAAGAGTCACCATGCAAGTCACCATTTATAAACCCTAAGCAAGAGTCACCATGGCAAGTCACATGGCAAGTCATCTTTTGTGATGATTACAAAGCTTAGTCACTAAAATGAGTCACAAAGCTTGATAACTTGGACTTTTCAACTTCACCAAAAGGCTTCCATGCCAAAATTAATGGGCTTGGGCTGGTTTTTGGGCCAAAACAAACTTTGAGAAATGGGCCCATAATTTGCTTTTTGGGCCGGCCCATTTTCGGAGGTCCAAAATCGCAAAAATCGCAAAATCGCCGAAATTCCTCCGAATTGCGTCGTTATTAATCTCCACCGTAAAGATCTTCAAAATAACAATTTAAACAAGGAAAACATAAAAACTAAGATAATAACATAGCTAAACGTAAAGGGAAATGCGTTAAGAAACGAGCATAAAATGCGTATATCACAGATTGTACGACGAGTTGAGAAAGATAGTTCAATGGGTAGAAGGTATCATTAGGGTCTTCATTGGCATGATAGTTCGACGGGTCGACATAATCACTCGACCCGTTGAGAGTACGTTCTTGGATATTTCTGACTTCAGTTGCAGACATACCGAAACTTCCAAATCAGGTCTCCAATTGTTCAAGCTCTTCAAATTCCAGAAAATTTAGAGTATTTCTTTCACATCCTCTCTCCCCATGAAGGGAAGACTCTAAAACTCCCCCTGAGTAATAAGGGTTAGATTATCTTAAGGATACATCAAGGGAAACATGAGTTTTCTTGGTGAGAGGATCATAACATTGATAACCTTTCTGGAAGTCAGCATAGCCAATGAAGACATACTTTAAAGTACAAGGATCATGTTTACCCCGGAGAAGCCTGCGGACATTGTTAGGAGTTTATGCTGAGCTACTCATACACACTTGACTGAGAAACAAACGAGAAACACGTGAGTATAAGGAAAAATGAGTGAACCATGTCCCACATCGAAAGATGTGTGGGAAGCGTGTTTCTGAGTAAGTATAGGGTAAAGCTATTATCATTAAATAAGATTAAGCCCTTTACAAACACTCACTAGTCCCTTTATTTTCTTCGAGAACTCAATCTTACTTCGGCATCGGAGTGTGTTAGGCGGGCCACCCCGCCTTCACTTCTGACGCTCGTTTCAAATCTTAGAAACTCAGCGAAGCCAAACTATACAACTCACCTTCTATGCTTACATTCCCTTGTTTGGTGTTTCATCAGGATCCGTCCGGATTCTAGTAGAAATATTTGGTGCTATCTACGAGTTCTTTCTTCCCTGCATTGAGAACAATTCGTTCACTCTCCCTCCAACTATGGAACACTCATCCGCTCTTAGTTTCACCACTCCAGCCGCCCAGTATCTAGGGATCCCAAGTGGGGATATCTCGCCCGGTTCAAATCTGCCAACCCCACCGGATTCCAAAAAGGCAAGCGAAGATGCCTCCACTCACCTTTTTTGAGAGCTAGAGCTCTTACGACATGAGCTTGACACTGAGTGCTCAGCACGGCAGGAACTCTAGAGCACTTTGGATGCACTATCGTAGGGCCATTACGAGAAAAAATCTACCACGCATATCACCCAAGATCACCATGAACCCCCGATCATATAGATCATGACTTTGCTTCATCCCCCGTTGTTCCCTGATCTGCCCCTTTCTCCCGAACCTACCACCCATGACGCGTCAGCTCAAATTCTCTCCCGGTTGGCCGAATTGGAAGCCGAGGTTTACCACATGCGTTTGGTACATTCATAGGGCATGAACGCGATCTATACACCCCGCATAATTCTATTCTCTGTGTTCATAATGCATATTGGGTGTGATCTTCATGCCAAAGCTCCAAAGGACTCTGTGACGACCTGAACCAGAATCAGTAGAGTAATCAGCGTAATCCACGAGATAGTGCGTAATCGCTGTTTATAGATTATTGTGTGGTTTGCCGGTTTCGTTTACGACTTAATTATCGGCCGAGAATTTGAGTTGAGTCTCTTCTCGAGAGTTGTAGTGCACGTGATTTTGACATCGTGGGCGATTCCGGATGATTTTTCCGATGACCGAGAAATATAATATGATTATTTGAAGTTTCGGAATATCAACGAGTTTATCCATTCGTATCGAGTTTATCCGAATCGTAATGGTTATCCGTTTTAGACCGTTGATCATCCCGAGGCGTGAGTATAAATATCGGAAATAGTCGAAAACACTGTTTGAAGTTTGACCAGCGTTGACTTTCACTATTTGGGGCGTTGACCGAGTTAACCGGAGGAGGAAAACGGACCATTTGGATTCCCTCGCCGGACCAGCTGATTCTGGCCGTTTCAGGCCACGACCCTTGAAGGTAAAGTGTTCTCCTCGTGATTCTAAACAGTTTAGAACTTGAAATTTCTTGAATTGGTTGAGAATTGAGAGAAATTACGGTTTGAAATTGGATGTTTTCCGGCTGATTTTGGGTTTCGGTGACGGAGGTGCTCCGGCCACGGTGGTGGCCGGAGAGTTGAGGGGTTTGGACCGTGGGGCCACGGCGAGTCCATTGGGAGTGGCCTCGTGGGCTGCCATGCGCCGAAGGCGGAGGAACGGCGATGGCTTTTGAGCTGATTTCCGGCCCCGATCGTCGCCTTGAGGTTTTCGAATTGATCTGGGTATCGGATTTTCAGTCGAGGGTTTCGTGTGGAGATTTCGGGAATTTCGTCGATTATTTTGCACAGTATTATATGTTTCTGGGAACGGTTGGTTTCCGAGGTGTGGTACAGTGTTGTGGATTATGATTTTGATCAGATATATTTTATGACTATTCAGGGGATCGAGATCGTGCTTCGGGCGAAGGATCTTTCGCTTGG
This sequence comes from Geum urbanum, assembly GCA_946800695.1. Lineage (NCBI taxonomy): Eukaryota > Viridiplantae > Streptophyta > Magnoliopsida > Rosales > Rosaceae > Geum > Geum urbanum. The sequence continues at coordinate 2,992,025 of OX327009.1, forward strand.
CCACGTGATTAGCGTGAGTGCACGTTTTTCTCACCTGTGAGTGGACAATTTCTTTTCACTGATAACTGCGAGTCTTTTATATACGTTTTACGAGCATGAGCATGCAGTTATGATCATGATTTATATGAGCATGTGTTTTACGATTATGTATTTACGAATATGCATTTATGAACATATATACATTTACATTATGTTTTATGCATGTGTATGGAAAGTATTTATGATTTGGTTTACACAGAGTACAGTCTCAGTAAACAGGGTTGTATCGATACACATGGCTTCTCGGCTGATCCCCGAGTACGCTCCGGGGGGGGGGACATATATCCTGACCCGAGGCCTTTCTGGCTTGGAATCACGTGTGGGTCTGGGATCCCGTGGTTCAGACTGTACTAGCGCGAGGGAGTCCATGAGTGATCCCGCGGTATTTATGATGCATGCTCTGTACGCGTGAGGATTTAGAGTCTCCCTTGTGTACCATTTGATTTTTATGCATTTAGACTCGCATATGTTTTTATAACATATATTATTCGGCGAAAGACATTTATTTTCGTCCACTCACTCTAACGGCTTTCATGTCTTTCCCCTGGGCTTTTTGGTTTCCGTGCCCAGTTTGCAGTTCAGATTTTGGAGTCTCACGTCGTGGTTGGAGGCTAGTTGTTCGAGCCACCTGTGTTTTCCAGTGGGTTTCTTGTTTCGCCTACTGTTGTACATTTTGTATATATTTACACTAGAGGTCGCTCTGATACATTCTGAAACATGTTTTATATGGTTTTTCCCGGATATACTATATATTACAGATGTGTTTACTATTTATTGTTAATGATATGATATTGAGAAATCTGGATGGGATTGGTGCCCACGGTTTGGCTTTTGTGGCATAGGATGAAGTGTTATTTTCCGGGTGCAGGTAATGGCAATTCCGCGTTAGTAGCGTTACTCTGCCGAAATTTTAATGGTTTTTGTTGGTTCACGTTTTCAGAAGGGGTTTGATTCCGGTTTAGGAAACTAAATCGGGGTTGGGTCCTTTCAGCTTGGTATCAGAGTATTAGGTTGTCAGATTCTGTAGACTCTTGTAGTTGTGACGCTTAGGGTATTTGAGTTTGTACAGCATGACTGGAGTGATGACCCGACTGGCCAGTGGTACTCATCAATACTTCGGGTGTTGTGTGTTCTCAAATATATAAGGTTTCATGATTACGTTCCTTCTGCTTGTACCTAATGCTTGTCTTGTATCAGTAGGATGCCTCCTCGACGTGGTCCCCGTGTTGATCGGGAAGCGGATCCTGATATGGATCGCCAGACGCACGACTTACTGATGCGAGTGTTGCGTTTGGAAGAGTGTTTTGACCCAGTGGTCAAAGCTTATACTGCTGGTGCAACTGTCTTTTCGGGTTCAGCTGATCCAGAGATATGTGAGGCATGGTTGGTTCAGGTTGAACGTGTATGTGAGCGTTTACGTTTTACCCCTAAGAAGATGACAGTGGCAGCAGTTGGATTACTTGAGTCTAATGCATACTTCTGGTGGGTTAGCACCGATAGAGTTCCAATTGATACTCCGTGGACTTTGTTCCGAGATTTGTTTATGCGGAGATACTTCAACCAGGCTACCCAGTAGCAGAAGTATGAGGAGTTCACGAACTTGAGACAGGGCAGTATGTCTGTGCTTGAGTACCGGGACAGGTTTACCCGCTTATCTCGTTTTGCGTGTGACATGGTGGCTATTGAGGAAGCCAAGTGCCGCAGATTTGAGCTGGGTTTGAACTTGAACATCAAGGGAACTCTGACTACGATGCCTCGGAACAACTTCGATGAGTTTGTCAGTGCAGGACTCCGAGGTGAGGATATCGAGAAGGAGAGACAGATGAGGTACCAGCCTAGACGGTTTGAGGAGGGTAGACCAAGTCAGGGGCCTTCTAAGAGGCAGAGTTCTGATACTTCTAGTTCGGCTTCATCCTCGGGTAGTGGACCTTATAGACCAGCAGCTAGTGCATCAAGACAGAGGCAGAGATGGAGGAGAGATTGACCGCAGCGACCATAGTATAGTGGGGGTTCTAGCGGTTCCAGTTACCCTCGACGACCTTTCGGCACTTTTGCTACACCGAGGGAGTACCCATTGTGCAATTTGTGTAATAGGTATCATGTTGGTCCATGTCAGCGGGGTACCCTCAACTGCTATCATTGTGGCCAGGTGGGTCACTTTGCGAGGGAGTGTCCTCAGTTGGTTGGTGTTGGTGGCCAGACAGCCCAGAGTTCCGGAAGAGAGCGAGGTACCACTTTGGGAGCTCGACCAGTACAGTATGCGGGCCAGGGCGGACAGCAGAGACAGCCTCAGCGTGGACGACTAGCCGGGCAGGCGAGGGTTTATGCCATGACTTTGCGAGAGGGTAGAGCTTCACCAGAGGTCGTTATCGGCACGTTACAAATCTTTGGTATTCCAGTGCTTACATTGTTAGATCCAGGTGCCACACATTCATTCATGTCATATAGACTATCATCTTTAGCTACGGTACCTCCATCTCCACTTCCGGGGTTGTGGAGAGTGTTATATCCGTCTGATGAGATTGTGAGTATTGGCTGGGTGTACCGAGACTGTGAGATTTTTATTGGAGGCCATGGTTTAGCCGCAGATTTTTTGTTGCTTGATTTCGTTGATTTTGATCTGATCTTGGGTATGGACTTCTTGGAGACGCATTAGGCCATGTTTGATTGTCACAAGAAGGAAGTCGCGTTTCAACGACAAGGCTTTCCCGAGATATTGTTCTGTGGCGAGAAGAACACTTCACTACCATGTTTGATTTCCGCGATGAAGGCGGATCGGTTGACGAAGAAGGGCTGTGTTGCTTACTTAGCTCATGTGGTAGACACTACGGCTGCTGTGCCAGACCTTGGTGGTATTGAGGTTGTTTTTGAGTTTCCGGATGTGTTTCCAGAGGAGTTACCGGGTATACCTCTAGTTCGGGAGATTGATTTCACTATTGAGCTGTTGCTGGGTATAGGACCGATTTCACAGGCACCGTATCGTATGGCGCCAGCGGAGTTGAAAGAGTTACAGGTTCAGCTCCAGGAGTTGCTGGAGAAGGGTTTCATTCGACCCAGTGTTTTGCCATGGGGTGCTCCGATTTTATTTGTACGAAAGAATGATGGATCTATACGGTTGTGCATCGACTACCGGAAGCTGAATCAGGTTACAATGAAGAACAAGTATCCGTTGCCGCGGATTGATGATTTGTTCGATCAGCTCAAGGGAGCTTCAGTCTTTTCAAAGATTGATCTTCTATCCGGATATCACCAGTTCAGGATCCGAGAGTCTGATTGGCCAGGACAGCTTTCAGGTCGCGGTATGGGCATTACGAGTTTTTGGTTATGCCGTTTGGGTTGACCAACGCCCCCGCAGCTTTCATGGACTTGATGAATCGGGTATTCAGACGGTTTCTGGACAAGTTCGTGATTATGTTTATCGATGATATTTTGATCTATTCCAGAAGTGTGGGCCTGCATAAAAAGCATTTTCGAGCAGTGTTACGGACTTTACAGGACCATCAGTTGTTTGCGAAGTTCAGCAAGTGCGAGTTTTGGCTGGACAATGTGAAGTTTCTAGGCCACGTGATATCGGCTGAGGGAGACAGCGTTGATCCTGACAAAATCGAGGCCATGCTGAATTGGAGTAGACCTACCACTGTACCGGAGATCCAGAGTTTCTTGGGTTTGACAGGCTACTACCGGTGATTTGTATAGGATTTGTCTTGGATTGCTACTCCACTGACCAGGTTGACGAAGAAAGGCGTCATGTTTGAGTGGTCTGATGCATGCGAGGAGAGTTATTTGCTCCTGAAGGAGAAGTTGACTACTGCACCGGTTCTGACATTACCAGATGACAGCGGTGAGTTCGTGGTTTATAGTGATGCGTCGAAGTTGGGACTAGGTTGTGTACTGATGCAGCATGGCAGAGTTGTAGCCTACGGTTCCAGGCAGTTAAAACCACACGAAGTCAACTATCCAACCCATGATTTGGAGTTGGCCGCTATTGTGCTAGCATTGAAGAGTTGGAGACATTACTTGTACGGGGCCCAGTGTAAGATCTACACCGACCACAAGAGTCTCACTTACTTGCGGACGCAGCCAGATTTGAACATGAGGCAACACCGGTGGATGGAGTTAATCAACGACTACGACTGCACTTTCGAGTACCATCCGGGGAAGGCCAATGTTGTTGCCGATGCACGTAGTTAGAAATCCAGAGTTTCGTTATTCCACGTGTGTGTGGCTAGAGTGTCTATGTTAGCCGAGCTTCAGGCCATGGGAGCCGAGTTTGAGTGGGATGATGAGGGAGCCTTGTTAGCCAGTTTCCAGGTTCAACCCGTGTTGGTTGATCATGTGCGGGAGGCTCAGGATTCAGATTCCTACCTGTTGGGCAAGAAGACCATGATACGGAATGGTGTGCATACAGAGTTTCGGTTGAGCGACGATGGTACGTTGTTGTTCAGAGGCAAATTGTGTGTGCCCAGAGACGAGAGCCTGAAGAAGGAGACTCTGGATGAGGCCCATAGTTCGGCGCATGCGATGCATCCCGGAGGTACGAAGATGTTTCGTATACTTCGAGCGTATTACTGGTGGCGCAACATGAAGCGGGAGATTGCCACATATGTGAGCCGATATTTGATATGTCAGCAGGTTAAAGCGGAGAGGCAGAAACCTGCAGGGAAGTTACAGCCACTAAAAATTTCAGTTTGGAAGTGGGAGCACATTACCATGGATTTCGTTTATTAGTTTCCACGTACTTCGGTTGGCAACACTGGTATTTGGGTTATTGTGGATCGGCTGACGAAATCCGCTCATTTTATCGCACTTCCGGGGAAGATATCAGTGGGCAGATTAGCCAAGCTGTATTTATCAGAGATTGTTCGACTGCACGGAGTGCCTGTGTCTATTGTTTCTGACCGAGACAGTCAGTTTACCTCTGAGTTCTGGCAGGCATTGCAGCGAGCTATGGGCACGAGGTTACGTTTCAGTACAGCTTTTCATCCTCAGACTGACGGGCAGTATGAGCGGATGATACAGACACTTGAAGATATGTTGCGGTCATGTGTGTTGCAGTTTCGCGGGAATTGGGACCAGCAACTGCATTTGATAGAATTTGCCTCCAACAACAGCTATCAAGCCAGTATCGAGATGGCACCGTACGAGGCCCTTTACGGGAGGCAATGCCGCACTCCGTTGTGTTGGAGTGAGGTGGGCGAGCGATGGCTTATTGGCCCTAATCTGGTGAAGAGCACCATGGTGGACGTCCAGATTATCCGGGACTGATTGAAGATCGCCCAGAATAGTCAGAGGAGTTATGAGGACGTGAGGAGGAAGAGTCTTGAGTTTGAGGTAGGCGATTGGGTCTTCCTGAAACTATCTCCGTGGAGGGGTGTTGTACGTTTCGGGAAGTGTGGCAAGCTTCGACCACGATACATTGGTCCGTACGAAATCAACGAAAGGGTTGGAGCTGTGGCTTACAGACTTGAGTTACCGGCTGAGATGGCTCGTGTTCATGATGTTTTCCACGTTTCGATGTAGTGGAAATATATCTCAGATCCGTCAAATGTCTTAGCCCCACAGCAGTTACCGATTCGGGAGGATTTGACGTACGTGGAGGAGCCGGTACAGATTCTCGATCATCGTGAACAAGAGTTGAGGCACCGTGTGATACCGCTGGTGAAGGTCTTATGGCAGAATCACTCGGTTGAGGAGGCCACCTAGGAGACTGAGCAGCGTATGCGGGAGTAGTATACTCATCTGTTCACTTGACAGGTACGTAAATTTCGAGGTCAAAATTTTTTTAAGGGGGGTAGATTTGTGACGACCCGAACCAGAATCAGTAGAGTAATCAGCGTAATCCACAAGTTAGTGCGTAATCGCTGTTTATCGATTATTGTGTAGTTTGCCGGTTTCGTTTACGACTTAATTATCGGCCGAGAATTTGAGTTGAGTCTCTTCTCGAGAGTTGTAGTGCACGTGATTTCGAGTTCGTGGGCGGTTCCAGATGATTTTTCCGATCACCGAGGAATATAATATGATTATTTGAAGTTTCAGAATATCGACGAGTTTATCCGTTCGTATCGAGTTTATCCGAATCGTAATGGTTATCTATTTTGGACAGTCGATCATCCCGAGGCGTGAGTATAAATATCGGAAATAGTCGAAAATTTTTCGAAAACATTGTTTGAAGTTTTACCAGCGTTGACTTTCACTATTTGGGGCGTTGACCGAGTTGACCGGAGGAGGAAAACGGACCGTTTGGATTCCATCGCCGGACCGGCTGATTCTGGCCGTTTCAGGCCACGACCCTTGAAGGTAAAGTGTTCTCCTCGTGATTCTAAACAGTTTAGAATTTGGAATTTCTTGAATTGGTTGAGAATTGAGAGAGACATTACGGTTTGAAATTGGATGTTTTCCGGCTGATTTTGGGTTTCGGTGACGGAGGTGCTCCGGCCACGGTGGTGGCCGGAGAGTTGAGGGGTTTGGACCGTGGGGCCACGGCGAGTCCATTGGGAGTGGCCTCGTGGGCTGCCATGCGCCGAAGGCGGAGGAACGGCGATGGCTTTTGAGCTGATTTCCGGCCACGGTGGTGGTTGGCTGGTGCTGGTTCCTTTGTTAAAGTTGTTCGCCTTGTTGAGGAGATCAGTGTGGCAGCTCGGTCACCGGGAAAACTCTCTGGTTGACTGCACGGCAGTGGCGGCGGTCAACGCCGGAGTTCCGACGACCCGTTGACTTTTTGGATTTAGATCTTTTTAATGTCGTTTTTCTCGTAATCGCGCCCCGATCGTCGCCTTGAGGTTTTCGAATTGATCTGGGTATCGGATTTTCAGTCGAGGGTTTCGTGTGGAGATTTCGGGAATTTCGTAGATTATTTTGCACAGTATTATATGTTTCTGGGAACGGTTGGTTTTCGAGGTGTGGTACAGTGTTGTGGATTATGATTTTGATCAGATATATTTTATGACTATTCAGGGGATCGAGATCGTGCTTCAGGCGAAGGATCTTTCGCTGGGCCACGTGATTAGCGCGAGTGCACGTTTTTCTCACCTGTGAGTGGACAATTTCTTTTCACTGATAACTGCGAGTCTTTTATATACGTTTTACGAGCATGAGCATGCAGTTATGATCATGATTTATATGAGCATGTGTTTTACGATTATGTATTTACGAATATGCATTTATGAACATATATACATTTACATTATGTTTTATGCATCGGCATGGAAAGTATTTGTGATTTGGTTTACACAGAGTACAGTCTCAGTAAACAGGGTTGTATCGATACACATGGCTTCTCGGCTGATCCCCGAGTACGCTCCGGGGGGGACATATATCCTGACCCGAGGCCTTTCTGGCTTGGCTTTTGTGGCATAGGATGAAGTGTTATTTTTCGGGTGCAGGTAATGGCAATTCCGCGTTAGTAGCGTTACTCTGCTGAAATTTTAATGGTTTTTTTTGGTTCACGTTTTCAGAAGGGGTTTGATTCCGGTTTAGGAAACTAAATCGAGGTTGGGTCCTTTCAAACTCACAGTATTCTGGGCGAAATGACCCAGACATACACCTAGACGAGTTTTTATTTGCTACAAATCGGTGCCACCTCAATGATGCTACCCTGTGTTATCTCATCCTCGAGACCCTAACGGGATAAACATTGAAATGGTTCTTCGAGCTACCAGAGAGATTCATTGGCTATTTCGCCAATTTTGCCAACGCTTTCCTTAAGCGATAGAGGCTATATGGCAGATATGATACCACAAACGCTTTATTTGCTATTCGACTTGCGGAGCATGAATACTTATCTAAATTCGTTGGAAGATTTCGGTTGGCCGCCCAGCTTTGCCTGCGTTTAGACAAAAAAATAGTTGTTGCCGCTCTGATAAAGGGATTGGCACCCTTCTCATTCAAAGAGAAGATTTTCAAGCGCCAACATTCCTTAGATTATGAGAAGCTTATCGATATAGTTGTTGAGAAGGAAGAAGACACTAAATTAGTGTACGGTGGTCAGTCCTGCCCAAGGAACAATAACACAATTCCCATATCCCAAGACAAGGGTTAGCACTCTTCCCAGCACAAGTGGCAGAAGTTCCATCATAGCGAGCGTCGAGAATCCTTACCCGCTCAGCATGAAAACCCTCACCACAGACAAAACTTGACCATTGACCACAACAAGCAAGCACAACAGCACACCCCAACGTAAATGATTTTCACTGTCGCTAATGCAACATACACTAAGATCTTAGCAACAACAAGGTGCTCATTGATGTTCCGCCCCCGCCTAGGCGATAAACAACTCCCTTGCGTAACACTAGTAAATGGTGAGACTACCACTCTAATGAATCCCATAATACAGAGGAGTGTTTATCTCTGAAGAAATTAATTCAAAGGTTATTCGATGAAGGAAAACTGGACCAGTACAAGGCAGGCGGCCCACCCACCATCACGTCAGGTTTCGCTCATAGAACCACGGGGGATCATCAACACTACTTTTGAGGGAAAAAGGAAATCTTGTGATACTAAGGAGATGTTAGTTTATCCACGAATAGCGGTGTCAAAACCCAAAAATTCTCATGGGACCTATCACTTTTTCAGAAGCAAATGAATGTGGTACGTGCCCAATGGACGCATCATTTTTCATTGACGCTTTGGTCGATCGCTTTAACATTTAGCGTGTTCAGATCGATTCGGGAGCTACGGCGAACATAATGTTCCTACCTGCCTACAAAAAACTGTGCCAACCAACAAACAAACTGATATAGGATAATGAAAATCTAATGACTTTCTTGGGCGATGTTGTGTACCCGTTTGGCAATTACTTTATGCGTATGTGTCTAGGGTCGACAGGGATGCCTAAGAAGAAGGTCACCACTGACTTCGTCATTTGCGACCTACCATATTCTTACAATATCATTCTTAAGCGTCTCGCTTTGATGAAGCTCAAGGTAATACTGGCCACACACATGTTTTACCTTCAATTCCCCACCGACTTCGGTACTGGTTATATACGAGGCGCCCAGTTAATCCTCGCACAGGGAATGTCGTTTGATAGAAGATCTTGACCCTCAAAGATAAGAATGTGGCTACTGTAACTCCAGACGATCCAAGAGATGGCATGAACTCGGTTCGCCTAGCTGGCGACAAGAATAGTTTGGTCGAAATTCCAATCGATTCGGATCATCCTGAGTGGATAGTCAAGATAGATGCACATATAGATCCCACAATTGCCAAGGATTTTACCGCTTTTCTCCAAGAGTACAGGGAGGTGTTCGCCTGGTCTTATGTAGACATGCTAGGTATTTTTGTTGATCTCATTTCCCATAAGCTCAATATAAACCCAAACGCCCGGTTAAACAAAAGCGATGCACTTATGATGAGGAGAGGTACGCAGCCATGCAAGCAGAGGTGGACCGTTTGCTTAACATTGGTTTTATTCGCCCAGTGAATTATCCTAAGTGGATCTCAAATATGGTGATGGTAAAGAAAAGTAACGGTATATGGCCCATATGTGTTGACTACACCAATTTAAATAAAGCATGCCTAAAAGATAGCTTCCCACTATCTCGCATCGATCATTTAGTGGACGCCACTACTCTTTATGAGCTATTATCAATGATGGACGCATACTCTGGGTACAATCAGATTAAGATGCACCCTGACGACCAAGCTAAGAGGCCACCACGTTCACAATAGACAAGGGACTATATTGTTACAATGTCATGCCTTTTGGTTTAGAAAATGCTCGTTCCACATACCAACGATTCATGAATTTCATTATGGAAGAAGTAAACGGGGTCACTGTTGAAGTTTACGTAGATGATATACTGGTCAAAAGTGAAACCGCTCAAGGACATGTTACCAACCTTCATATAGTGTTTCAAATATTGTTAGCACATGGCGTTCATTTAAACCCAGTGAATTGCACGTTTGGTGTCATGGCAAGTAAATTTTTAGGAAGCGGGGGATAGATGCAAACCCAGCCAAAATAAAGTAGATTATGGACATGAAAGCACCGTCCACTAAAAAAGAATTGCAGAGCCTCACAGGAAAGTTTGCGTCCTTTTCATATCCCAATACTCAAACAAGTGTGGACCTTTCTAGAAAGCACTCCACCTTACTAGTAAGCATGAGGTGCAATGGACGCCAGAATGCAAGGCTGCCCTTTTCAGCTTAAAACATTATCTCACCTTAATCCCCACTGTCCCACCCAGTAAAAGGAGAAGTCTTATTCTTGTACTTAGCTGCCTCTGTAACTGATGTTAGTTTCGCCCTGGTCAGAAAAGAGAGCGACAAAGAACTCCCAGTCTTCTATGCAGGAAAAAGTGTGACAAAGGCTGAGGCTCGATATCCCACCCTGGAGAAAGTGGCGTTAGCTCTCGTCATGGACACTAGGAGACTCCATCCATATTTTCAGGTGCATAGCATTCATGTACTTCACAACTTGCCACTTCGGTAGATCCTCCAGTCACCTGATCATAGTGGGCGTTTGAGCAAATGGGCCATCAAACTCAGCGAATTTGACATTGAATATGAACCCCATACTGCCCTCAAAGTTCAAGCGGTCACAGATTTCGTTGCTAAATATGTTAGCCTCGAGCCCGTCCCGACTGCCACTGTCACAGACACTCCCACACAAGCCTGTCAGAAATCCAAATGGGATTTATATGTGGACGGATCTAGGAATCAACAAGCAAGTAGAACAAGTATTATCCTTATAAGACCTGGGGGCATTCATGTTGAGTATTTGCTTCAATATGACTTCCCGACCTTGAATAACAAGGTGGAGTACGAAGCTCTCATTGTGAGACCCCAACTAGCCCATCAGTCAGATGCTTGAGACATCAATATATTTAGAGATTCAAAATTAGTGGTAAATCAGGTCGAAGGGGACTTCGAGGTCGAAATTTTTGTAAGGGGGGTATGTTTGTGACGACCCGAACTGGAATTAGAATAGTAATCGGCTTAATCTACGAGTTTCACGAGTAATTGAGGTTTATCGTAATTAATCGGATATGCAACTTCGTTCGCGACTTAATTTTCGGACACGAATTTGATTTGGGTTTGTTCGTGGGAAATGTAGAGAATTTGATTTTGAGTCCGTAGGAGCTTTCCGAGGATTTTTTGAATAATCGAGGAATATAAAAAGAATATTTGAAATTATCGCCTAGTTAGTCGTGTTTATCTGTTTGAGTTTGAGTTATCCAAATTGTGTATAGAGTTGATTCGCAACGTATAAATAGCCGAATAGTTGTAAAGTTATCAAAAAGTTCGAAAATGGGCTGTTTTGACCGAGTTGACCAGAGCTAGGCCGAGTTGACCGAGTCAACTGTGTTGACTCAGTGAGTCACGAACTCGCAGTCGTGGTGGCTGCCGGAATACGGCACGGTTTCCGGAGTTTAAGGTATGGTTTTGAAGCTCTTCCTTTCGGCTTTCGATTGATATATATATATATATATATATGGTGTGATTTGGTGGCGGTTTGCTAGGAGAATTTTGAGGAGGAATTTGGACGGAATCAGGTTTAACGGTGGGTGGTGCTCCGGCGTTTTTCCGGTGATTTTTTGGGCTGAAATTGGTTGGGCTCGAGCCAAGGGTGAAAACCCCCTTGGTTTGAGAAATTTTGGTAGCGTGACGGAGCCGGAATCGGCCGGGAAAGTCTTCCGGCAATTCTTGGCCGTGGAGTTTTCAAGCTGTTTTTGGAGGGGTTGCTGGTGGAATTGAGGGTTGGTGAAGAAGAGTTTTAGTCTTGGATTGAGGATAGGAAGTTGTGGTGGTCTTGGTCGCCGAAAAATCTCTCCAGTGACGGCGCGCCGCCGTTGGCAGCGGCGGTCAACGGCAGAGCTCCGGCGACGCGTTGACTTTTTGGATTTTTTCAAGTTTTATGTTGTTTTGCTCGTAATCGCGGCCCGATTGTCGCCTTGAAGTTTTCAAGTTGATTTGGGTGGTGGATTTTATGTCGAGGGTTTATGTGGAGTATTTGGGGATTTTCAGCGATTCTTTTGTTATGCGAGTTATATATCTCTAGAAATGGTTGGTTTCCGAGGTGTGAGTCAGAGTATTGAATTGTGATTTTGATCAGTGATATTTTGTGATTATTCGGGGGATCGAGATTGTATGCTTAACGAGGAATTTTCCGCCAGATCTTGGGATTAGCGCATTGCGCGCTGTGCTAGTTTGTGAGTGGACACTTTTCTTTTCACTGATTGGTTGCGAGTCTTTATTATATGTTTTGGAGCATGAGCATGCGTATGTGATTATGATTTATACGAGCATGTGTTTACGATTATTCATTTACGAATATGCATTCACATTATGCTTTATACATTTGCATGAAACTATTTATGATTTGGTTTACACAGAGTACAGTCTTAGTATATGTGGTTGTATCGATACATTTGCATCCTGGCTGATCCCCGAGGATGTTTACTGGGGGGGGGCAGACCTCTAACCTGAGGCCTTTCTGGCTTGAATCACGTGTGGGTCTGGGATCCCGTGATTCAGACTGTACTAGCGCAGATGTGTCCATGAGTGACCCCACGGGATTTTACGATGCATGCTCTGTACGGGTGAGAAGTTAGAGTCTCCCTCGTGTACCATTTGATTTTATGCACTTAGACTCGCATATGTTTTTATAACATATATTATTCAGTGAAAGACATTTATTTTCGTCAACTCACTCTAACGGTTTATATGTCTTTCCCTGGGCTCTTTGTTTTCAATGCCCAGTATGTAGTTCAGATTCTGGTGTCGCACATCGCAGTCGGAGGCTTAGTATTCGAGCTACTTTTCTTTCTCAGTAGGTTTCTTGTTTAGCCTACTGCTGTATATTTATGTATATATATACTAGAGGTCGCTCTGAATACTTTGATGTTTATATTTTCATATGGTTTTTTCCCAGATTTCTATAAAGTTACTGTTTCTGCTTAATACTTTTCATTATGTTATGATTTTGAGAAATCTGGATGGGATTGGTGCCCACGGTTTGGCTTTTGTGGCATAGGATGAAGTGTGTTTTCGGGTGTAGGTTAATGGTCACTTCGCGATATAGTGAAACTCTGCCGAAATTTCTATGGTTTTTGAAAGTTCGTGTTTCAGAAGGGGTTCGATTCCGGTTTAGGAAACTAAATCGGGGTTGGGTCCTTTCAGTAGAAGACTTAAAGCTTTCGATTCTCGGATAAATGTTAATCTACGGGATTTTACAATATGCTAAGCAGATTATTAAATGATCTCGTGGGTGGTGTCAGCATTTTGGACACATCAAAATTTATTGTAATTCTTAAATTTACGGGAATAGTTACGGAAGACTCGTCTTTAGTAATTACATTACAACGATTACTCAGATTGGCAATATACAAGGGGTATATAGAGGTATAGTATACAAGAGATCTCTTTTGATGCGATTTAAGCACCAGTTATAACATTGCATCTTCAAGGACAAATGTTTTATTAGGGGGTAGATCGTAACGACCCGTACCCAGAATAATGAGCTAATCCGCATTCGTCTAGTTTTGACAAATTAGCTCTATTTCAATACGGTTATCGAGATTTGCTTTTAGTCATAACATGAAAATCAACATTTTATAAGTTATGATTTTTGGGCTTGGTTTCTTTAGGGAGGTTGTGAAGGAAATTTATTTGGAACTTGTCGAGCCGAGTACGTGGACTCACCAAATGCTAAAAATGGAGTTACGACGAGGAAGTAATGGACAATTGTAGTTTGTCGTGACTTTTTACGTTTTGATAAGTTTGGAGGTATAAATATCCGTTTTCCAATTTTAGGAAGATCAAAATTTCCATTTATGGCAACACGGGTCAACATATGGCTAACCCTGTCTTTTTTCTCTCTCCCCGACTCCCCCTCTCTCCGTGATGATCGACGCCGGCGAAGCACCACCGGCCGAGCACTAAATTGGTCGGTCTTGGTATCAAAACCTTCGCCTCGACCTCCTCTTGCTTCCCCCCCCCAACAAATTAACATCCAACTTTTGTCGACTGAAGCTAGAAACCAAGTCGAAATCCTAGGGTTCGATACCGATTTGGCCTCCGTCGCCGGCAATATCTCGTCGCCAACTCTTGCGGGTTTGTTGCCCTCACACCCATGAAGCTTTTGAAACTTGTCTCAAGACTCACCATTGCTAATAATTACCATGGTATTGACTTGAATTTCTGGCAAAATTCTCGACTTCTTAAGGTAAATTTCGGCTTACTCGTTCTGAATTGGATATTGTGGCTTTGATGAAAGTTATTGGGCTTGGAATGAGCTTTCGAATGATGTATCATTTGTAGGCTAGACATCAGTGATGGTTAGTTTGGCCACTGGTTGAGGTGGTGTGTGGGCCTCACGCGTAGCCGTAGGCTGACAGAGTTTCAATGTCCAGAAACTCAATCTTTTCGCGGGAAGTTTCCTTGGATGATTCAAAATAATTTTTTCGTTTAGTTTCATATAGCTTGGTAGGTTTTGTAATATTTTGACTTATGCGCAAGAATTGTGGCAACTCGACACTTTATCAAGAACGATGATCGTGTGTCAAGTAGAGGCCAGCCTTCAACTGAGGTTGAATTATGATATGCTAGGTACGATGACGAGTCAAGGAAAAGATCCATAGTTTTCTATGTAAATGTTAGTTTCCGATTTACAATATGTCTTGGATCCCTTTATTCATTTTAGTTGCCTGATTGAACTTTTATTAATCAATTTAGATATTCGTTTTGGCCTAGGGGCGCGGAATATGAATTTTGAGTTAGTGTTTCAACGACTATTTATCTCACGATCCAGGTGAGTGGACACTTTTACTTTCATAGTCGATTAGAGAGTCTTTATTATTTATATTCAGTTTTGGCTAGATTCAAGTACATTTTCAGTTAGTCTTGCATTGATGCATTGGTTACTCGGCTGATCCTCGACTGGCTCCAAGGAAGGATCAACACTTCCCCCTAGAATTTGCATCGTCTTTGTGTCAAGAGCCACCAGATGACTTTAGGTGGCTAGAGGTTCTAGGACCCTGGTCACTGCTTCCACTAGCACATGATACTCGAGAAGGGTCAGGTGTCCCCCTCGATGTAGCTTTTATAATATTTTACAGTATCTTTCTCTCGCTAGTTTTTATATATTTTTATCACTGAAAGGGCATGATGAGTTACTTTCACAGTTTTCTATTATAAACAGCTATTACTTTTTGTCCACTCATGTTAACGGTTTTCACATTTTCTATGCCTTTCCCTGGACCTTTCGTTTTCAACTGTCCAGATTGCAAAGTTTCAACTGAGGTCGAGCGTGCACGTAGATTGAGATCTAGTGGTATTCACCGTAGGATTTGAGGTTGATCCTACGAGTTAGTATTTTTCATCAGTGTAGTTAGTTTAGAATGTCTAGCTACTCTAATGTTGCAAACAATATGTCGTGTCTATTTATAGTTGTGAGTTGATATCAAAAAAACAGTTCCTTGATTTGTTTTTGCAGTTGAATTTTGGATCTCCACTTCGGTTTTGAATTAGTGAATAGAAACTATGTTAGGAAAGTCGTTAAGGCCTAATTCAAGTTTAAGCAGTTAAATCGGGGTCGGGTCCTTTCAGTTGCTGTTATAAATTCTGTAGACTATACTTGGTTTCTTTCATTTTCATGTTCGATTACGCTCAACACCTTCCGAGTGATGGCCTGACTGCAGCGGATCCCCATCAAATACTCATGGTGTATAGATTGTTGTCGAATACGTGGCAAATTTGACTAAATACCAATCTGAGTATGTGAGTCAGTTTGCCCTAGTCGCTATACCTCAAGTGTGCCTTTCTCGATCAGCCAGCTCGCAAACTATTCCACGGTAACAAGTTTTTACCGGAAGTTAATAGTGCTTTTGGGTTTCAAGTATGCATCCTACGTTGAATTTTCACGTTTTCTTTACAACGCTAAAGTATAAGATTATTACAAAAAAATTTAATCACAGTAGGGTTAGTGGCATCTTTCATAGCTTGTTATGGTTCTTGAGACCTTCGTTCGGTTTAGGCAAGTTGGTGGAATACGCTTCTTCATTAGATCAGAATAAGATGTGTATCGATTTTTGTTGAGGTAAAGAGTGATTAGTATGGCGGTTAGTAGATTGTTGCAGGTAGTAAAGCACTAGTGTAATCTTATGTTGGTTTTCACCGTAGAAACTCTTGCGACGCTTTCCTTTTCACAAGATGACTCCCGACTTGGGTTGGACCAGAGGGTAGAACTTAATGGTATGAATGATACCTCTCCATTTTGGTTCAAACCATACATGTGTTGTAACTTCCTTGTTATTCATTAAGAAGAAATTCTTTGTTGTAAATTATGAGAAATCCAGTTGAGCAATTCTGGCTCTCAGTTTGTTTGTAGGCTTGTCATTTTTGAAGTGTGGATCTTTTGTAGGTTTAGGTTGATCACAAATCTTTGGGGAGGTTATGTCAAATTTTTTGGTAAATTCTATGAGCTATGTCAAGTCGGGTATTATAAGGAACGTCACGGCTAGACCATTAGCGATTGCATCAATACCTCTTGAGCCATGGTGTAGCATCGAGCTAGTAATTTACTAGTTTTGTTGATAAGTCATGTGCGCAAATTCCTTCCTTTTGTCATGTTTAGCTTTGTAGTCTCTTTAGTTACGTTCAACTGTAAAGCTTCATCTGTCATGCCTAGCTTTGTAGTTTTCTTTGTCGGGTTTAACTTTCAAGTTTCTTGCGTCATGCTCAGCTACTTCAGTAGGTTAACAATTTATGGAACGAGGAATTATCCGGATTATTCCATTGATAATGGAGTTCTAGAATGTGAAGTTCCATAAATGAAGTTATGTTTGCTTGTATTGTTAATGGATACTTGAGTAACATAGGGGTGCCACACATACTCTTCCAGTAAAGATGTTTCGTTCTAATTCATTTCGTAAAGTTTTGCTTCCTTCCATTTCATTAGTTAAGTCATATTTCTTTGCACTCGAGTTTGTTGAGAAGACTAATCATTAAATTCCTTTTATTTCTTTTCTTTTGTTTAGTTGTCGATGCAATCAGAATTTCACTTGAATTTTGAGGTATGATTAGTGGTAAAGTTACACTTGTATAGGTTTACAATTAGCTTTCATTGAGATGTATTTAGCCACAACCGTTTTTGAACTTCATCATGGTTGTTGTAGACATGTCTTCTCATTGTCTAGTCTATGTTTCATCTTTTAGTTAAGTTGGGTGTTGAGCAGCAATTCAATTATTCAATTCGATGATGGTTTGGCACTTGAGTTTTGAGCCTGGAACTCAGTCAATTGTGTTAAATTTATGAGCATAATTGTTTAATAATTTGTGTTTTGTATCCTACCAAACTTGTTGTATTCCATAATATTATGGAATATCAAGGACGGATGTAGTTTGTTATTTGTGGAGATTGTGTGAATTGTGTTGGTTAAATGTTCAGATTTGCAAGTTTTTGGTTTGACTATAAACGGATAGGTCTTGCTATATTTTTGATAAAAAATTTCCTGGTTTAAGGTTGTTGGAATTGCTCTTTCCTGAAGTACAATATGATGCTGAACCTTATAGGAGTTGATCGCATGACCACTTGTTAGCTAAACAACTTTGTATGAGAGGTGTTTAATGGTTACGTTCGACGAAGTTATACAGGGATCTTTCCATGTGTTCGACGAGTCGAGAAGCACTTTAAACACAGTAATGCATGGGCGGTGCCAATTGGATTTCTAGTACATAATATTTCGCATGTGAGTACAAGAAATTTCACTAGTACAAAAACAACATCATACGACGTCCCTCAGGTGACATAATTGAAATGTCCATCGTCTGACTAATTTTATAAGAGATACGACATTCACAAAATGTGTGTCGTGTCATGCAACTTGAAACTATGATAATTTTTAGTTTTCAACGGTGAGCATCCAAAATTTGTAGTTTTCAAGGGCTGATATCTCAAATTATGGTGGTTTTGAAATATTGCTCAAGTAAGATGGTGGATGTCCGTCGTCTGAATATTTTGTACAAATGTTATGAATTATTGAGTTGTAATTTTCAAGGATGGTCATCTCTAAGTTTGGTTGTATTGCAATATTGTTAAAGTCAAACGACAGTCATCCATCATCTGAGTATTCGGTGCAATGAGTACTTCAATCATACGTCGGTCAAGTGTTGTCTTAATATTAGGCAAAAACTTTGTAATTATTTTTTTTTGCCAATTCAAGCAAATGAGAAGTTGTAAGCAATTCTCCAAGGAGATCACTAGATTCAGTTCTTCGATAAGACGATGGTCGACGGTAGTCTGAGTTACGACACAATCCAAGCGGAAATTTATCACCTAAACTGTCCCAATGAGCATGCAAAACTTTTTAATGGTGGCCATCTAAAATATTGATGGTTTTGAAATATGCACTAAATTTGATGACAGTCCTGTGTCGTCTAATTAAGCTTTGACATTCCTTTTGCTACCTGAAACGACAAATTTCGTAAATTACCTAAAACTAATCATTTTCATAAATTTGACCATTGGATGAGATGATCAGAATAATGGTAAGATGTTGTTTTAAAACTAGAATTTTTCGACTTGAATTCATCCTCAATCCATGTGTGTCACTATTGTGATGCCAAGACTCTTCTGAGTAAAACTTGAATTGCAGCTCCGTAAAAAAATCAATTTGAGACATAATTCCACACACGTATTATCGTGGAGTTTAAGATATCTTACCATTTGACAAAATATGACAAAAAATTCAATTTAGGTATCTCCTCCCATAGAAGAATGAGCAAAATCCTTGAAAAGTGTTATTTTAGTCTTTTGGTAGTATTTGACCTTATTGACCGACCTTTAAACAAATTCCAATGAGGGTAAGTTTTTTGGAAACCCCATTTTATTACGAGGTTCACGCATGTGTATAGACACATATCTCATTAGACCATTTTGATTTCTCGTATGTCTTTAATTCCATATATAACTACTAATATTACTTACAATGTTTATGGCTTATATAAAAACAAAACCTTTATGAAACTAACACTAACAATTAATTATTTCATAAATGAGACTGTTGGATGAGACGATCGAACTAATCTAAGCATGCTGTGAGAAAATTAGAACTTTCTAACCTAAATTAGACCTCGATCCATGTGTTCTGCCGTTGTCACCATATTGCCCTCAACTATAAAATGCAATTTTCCGCTTCATCAAAACTAATTTGAGATCAAGTACCTCATACGCATTCTCGAGGAATTTACATTTGTCTTGTTATGTAAAAAAATAAAATTTCTAAACCCTAACCCTAAACCCAAAGAATAGTAAAAAAATAAAAATGACTAGGTCTAAATCTAAACCATAAAAGAATGGGAAAAAAGAAAGAAGAGGCAAGATAGATGTTGCCTTTCTTAAAACATCTCTCTCTCTCTCTCTCTCTCTCTCTCTCTCTCTCTCTCTCTCTCTCTCTCTCTCTCTCTCTCTCTCTCTCAATCAAACATAGAGCTAGACTCTCCAATGTCACCGCCTTCCTCGCTATCACGGCCTCGTTTCGACTGTCTGGGCTCGTCTACTGTGACGACCCGAACAAGAATCAGAAGTATAATCAGCTTGATTCGTGAGTTACAGTGTAGTCGCGGGCTTTCGACAGTTATTGGAATCGCCAAGCTTGTTAACGACTTAATTATTGGCCGAGAATTGGAGCTGGGTCTCTTCTCGAGAGTCGTTCTACATGTGATTAGGAGTTCGTGGGCGGTTCCGGATCGTTATTTGGACGACCGAGGAATTAGTTATGAATATTTGAAGTTTCGACGGAAATGGATTTTAATGGCAGGTTTGTTCGCGACTAAATTATCGGACGAGAATTTGGTTTCGGCTTCTTCACAAAAGTTGTTCAGAATCTAATTTCGAGTTCGTAGGAACTTCCGGAGCATTTTTCCAAATTACGAAGATTAAGTTGTGATTATTTCCGATTCTTGGTTATTATGTCGATTTAATATGTGTTGATGTGAACCGTTGACTTTTTATCCGATTGGCCGATGTGTTTGACTTCGGGTGATTATTGAAGAATATGTCGAGATGAGTTTGTGGCCGCGAGAATTATCGGAATCGGAATTACGAAGAGAAAGTTACGGGAGTTTAAAGTTTGTCGCGAAATGTATTTATTGGGGTTTCCATTTTGGGAAACTATAAATAGTGGGCTTACCTGATTTGGAAAGTCAAAAGTTGAATTAATTACTTTGACCTGGTGAGTTGACTCGGTTTGACCGAGTGGGAGGAGGAGGCGCGACGCCGTACGGTGCTCGCCGGCGACGTTGTTTTTCCGGCCACCCCACGGTCTAAACCATATACCGTTCAACTCGCCTAGCCTTCCCCATCCCAATTCCGACCTCCTTTTCCGGTGAGTCTCACGGTGGAGAGAGAAATAGTGAACCAAAGTTTGTGAAATTTTGGGTTAATGGTGGTTTTCGATTCGGGCCGAGTTGAGATCAAACAAGCACTGGGTTTTGTAGCCCTCTTCTCCATGATTCTAACCATATAGGTATGGTGTTCTAATTCGATTTGTGTTTGGAGAATTTTGGATTTGAAATTTTGGGAACAATTCGGTTTTGCTTGAAATTGGATGAGTTAGAGTGAGAATTGGACTTCGGTGCAGTTGACAAAGTTGCTCAGTGGACAATTTGGAGTGGAATAGGGGTGGCTCCGCCGTGAAATTTCACGTCCGGCGGCGGCGCCGCCGTGGACGGCGGTCAACGGTCAACAGGTTTGACTTTTTGGATTTTCGACAAGTCGCATGTCATTTGACTCGAAATCGCGCCCCGATCGCAGTGGGGAGGTTCGTTTCTCAATTTGAGCATCCGAATGTATAGCGAGGTATTGAGGTGTACATATACGGATTTTCGACGATTCGTCGACTTTGGATTATATGTTTCCGAGAACGGTGGTTCTCGTGATTTGAACTAGACTGTCGAGTTATGACTTTGAATAATGGACTTTGTGAATATTCAGGGGTTCGTGTTCGTTTGTTTGGCGAGGGACATTCCGCCGGATCACGGGTTAACGCGAACTGCGTTACGCCAGACTGTGAGTGGACATGTTTCTATTTTCACTGTTGATTTTGCGAGTTCGTGGATTTATTGATTTTCGTATTTAAATTATACGATGATTGTGATATATGTTATTTTCGGAGGTATGTTATTATGTGTTATTGTTGATTGGCATTTATTGCATCGATGCTACCAGAGTTGAGAGATTCCTCTGGCCCAGAGTTGAGAGATTCCTCTGAAGCAGGGTTGAGAGATTCCCCTGAGTGCCGCCGGGGTTGAGAGATTCCCCTGGCCTTTCACCGTCAGGTTTGAGCGATTCACCTGACGTCGGGCTTGAGAGATTCGCCCGACAACCTCCATATATACATGTGTTGTTGTGTTTTCCGAACTCGCATTGTTTTATATTGAGTATGTTTATAAACTGGTGAAAGGCATATGTTATTTTCGTCCAGTCACTCTAACGTTTATCGTTTTATTTGCTTTTCCCCTGGGCTTTTCGGTTTCCGTGCCCAGTTTGCAGTTCAGGCTCTGGTGTCGCACGTCGTGGTCGGAGGCATAGTGCTCGAGCAATCTTGTTTCATCCAGTAGGTTTATTGTTCTACCTACTGTGGTATACGTATATGATTATGTATTAGAGGTCGCTCTGAGTTTCCTGTTGAATACGTTATACGATTTATTCCGGATTTCAGTAAAGTACTATTATATGTATTGTTTTACTTTACTGTTGATATATTGAGAAATCCGGATGGAATTGGTGCCCACGGTTTGCTTTTTGTGGCATAGGATGAAGTGTATTTTCCGCGTGCAGGTAATGGTAATTCTACGTTAGTTTATTGTTCTACCTACTGTGGTATACGTATATGATTATGTATTAGAGGTCGCTCTGAGTTTCCTGTTGAATACGTTATACGATTTATTCCGGATTTCAGTAAAGTACTATTATATGTATTGTTTTACTTTACTGTTGATATATTGAGAAATCCGGATGGAATTGGTGCCCACGGTTTGCTTTTTGTGGCATAGGATGAATTGTATTTTCCGCGTGCAGGTAATGGTAATTCTACGTTAGTAGCGAAACTCTGCCCAAATTTCGAAAAGTTTTTGTTGGTTCGTGTTTTCGAAGGGATTTGATTCCGATTTAGGAAGCTAAATCGGGATTGGGTCCTTTCAGCTTGGTATCAGAGCATTAGGTTGTCAGATTCTGTAGACTCTTGTAGTTGTGACTCTTAGGGTATTTGAGTTGATACAGCATGACTGGAGTGATGACCCGACTGGCCAGCGGTACTCATCAATACTTCGGGTGTTGTGTGTACTCAAATATCTGCGGTTTCATGATTACGTTCCACTTGTTGTGAACGATGTTTTATTCATTAGAATGCCTCCTGACGTGCTTTCTGTGTCGTTCGGTTGTGGATCCTATTAAGGATCAGTCGACGCGCGATTTTCCAGAGAACTGTGGATTTGGATGAGTATTCAGAGTTCAGTGAACTGTGTGGCACGGTTTGCCTGGTTGTGTGTATGAGCGTCTGTATGTTGCCTCAGAGCAGAGAATTGTGGCAGTTGATGTTTTCCTGAGTCAGATCATTGTATTTGGTAGGCTGATATTGTGTGAGTTCCGGTTGCGACTCCATGGCCTACATTCAGAGTGATGTTTACACGGTAATGGTTTTATCAGGCTATCCAGCTATCGAATGTGGAGTGGTTACCCACCTGAGGCAGAGATGCATTATCCACATGTTTGTTTCCGGTTGCACGTGTTATGTGGCTTCAGAGGAAGCGGTGCACGAGGTTCGAGATGAGTTTGAACCTGAGCATCAGAGAGAGTATGATTGATGTGCCTCGAGATTTCCGTGAGGAGCTTAGTGTGCTGCACTCAGTGGCGAGGCTATTGTGAAGGAAAGGTGTACGTGGTTTTCGATGTGATGGTTTGAGGAAAGTGGATTTAGTCGAGATATGTGATGAGGTTGAGTTCCGACACTTCGGGATCAGTGACGTCATCAGACTGTGGTCTTTTGATTATGTTGAGGATCCTCTGCTAATCCGTTTGATGATGGCGGAGATCACGGAGTAGCAGACTTGCTCCTGTGGCATGAGTTTGGGTGATCGTTGGTGATCCTTTCACGCAGCAGGTGTTGCGGTGACGTGTGTTCGTGGTATACTTTCAGTTACTGTTTCGGTGACCAGGAGGGTCACGTTACGAGGGAGCGCCCTCAGCCAGCTATGTTAACGGTTTGATAGCTCAGAGTTTACGAGGAGATCCTCATGTTGTTCCTGAAGTTTGATCAATGTAGCCTTTTTGACGAGCTATTCAGTAATTCGCATTTGACGTGGGCGGCTAGTTGGACATGTTGGAGTTCGTGTCATGACCTTGTTTGAGGACAGACCTTTCTCCAAGGTTACTGTTGTGTGATATCTATGGCTATTGTACCTGCATCTCCACTTCCGAGGTTTTGGAGAGTGTTGTATCCATCCGGAGGTTGCGAGACCCCTGTTGGAGGTTATGTGTTAGCCGCGGACCTGTTATAGCTGGACATTGTGGTTTTGGTGAGATTGTGTGTGTGGACTTACTGACGATGCATTTGGTTGTGTTCGAGTGCCTCGTGAAGGAGGTTGTGTTTCGACGACCAGATTTTCCCGAGATGTTGTTCCTTGGTGATGGTCGAGCGGATGATGGAGACAGATTGTGTTGCTTGCTTGCCATGTTGTGAATACTATGGTTGCTGTATCCGACATTGGCTATGTTGAGGTGGTTCCCGAGTTTTCCAGGTGTGTTCCGGAGGAGTTACCAGGTGTTCCTCTAGTGCGGGAGACCGACTACACCATCGAGCTTGTACCGGGCGCATAACTCATTTTACCTGCATCTTGTCGTTCGGAGCCAGCGGAGCTGATGAAGATACAGGTTCAACTCCAGGAGTTGCTGGAGGAGGTTTCAGGAGATTTCAGGTGACCCCGCGTATTTGCGTGGTGTGCTCTTGCATTGTGTGTATGGATGTTGGTTGGAGATGGTGCATTGACTACCAGAAGCTTGATTTGCATCAGAGGAGAGCGAGTATCCTCCGCTTCGGATTGACGATTGGTTTGATCAGCTCGCGAGAGTTTCAGTCTTTTCGAAGATTGATTTCGGGTCCGGATACCATCGGTTGAGGATCGATGAGTCAGATATGGTTTGGATAGTTATCGGATCTCGGTGTGAGCACTAGAAGTTCTTGGTCACGCCATTGGTTGACCAGTGCCCCGTAGATTGTGTGGACTTGATGGACCAGGTGTTCAGACGGTTTCTGGACGAGTTGCGGTCATGTTCGTTGGCAATGTCCTGATATACTCCAAGAGTGTGGACCAACACCTGAAGCAGTTGCGAGCGGTTTCGCGAACTTTGCGAGACGACCAGGTGTTTGCGAAGTTCAGCCAGTGTGAGTTTTGACTGGTTAGTGTGGAGATGATAGACTATGTGATGTTATCCGAGGGAGTTGGCGTGAATCCTGACCAGTTAGAAGCCGTATTGATTTGGGGATTGCTCTACTATTGTACCAGAGATCGAGAGTCTCTTGGGTTTGGCAGGCTATTACTGACGGCTTGTGCGGGATTTTTCCTGGATTGCCACTCTACTGTCCGGATTGTCAAGGAAGATGTCAAGTTTGAGTGGTTCGATGCACGCGAGGAGAGTTACTTACTCATGTACGACGGTTGACCGTTGTATCGGTTTTGACCTTACCTGACGATCGTGATGAGTTCGTGGGTTATGGCGATGCATCGAGGTTTGGATTTGGTTATGTTTTGATATTGTGTAGCAGAGCGGTGGCTCCTGGTTTCAGGCAGTGGAAACCTTATGTGGCTACATATCCTATGTACGATTTGGGTGTAGCTGTTCTTATGTTAGCATCGAAGAGTTCGAGACACTACAGCTATGGCGTGCAGCGCGGTGTATGATGTACACTGATCACTTGAGTTTCATCCACTTGCCTTTTCGGCCAGATTTGGGCTTGAGGCAGTGTAGATGGATGGGGTCGACTAACGACTATAACTGCACCTTTGAGCTTGTTCGGGAAAGGCTAGAGATTGTACTTTGACCATCCGTCTGGGATGTTGTTGCTGATGCATTCAGTCGAGAGTCGGAATTTCAGTGTTTCATGTGTGTGTGTGACTCGAGTTTCCATGTTAGCCGAGCTATGCACTACGGGAGCTGAGTTCGAGTGTGAAGATGTTGAGACTCGTAGTTTCGCGCACATTTAGCGCTAGTGAGGCGAAGATGTGTCTGATACTTCGAGTTTACTACTCGTGACGCAACATGAAGAGCAATATAGCAGCTTGTTTGTGCAGATGCCACATTTGTCGACTGGCGATGGCTAGGAGGCAGAGACTTGCCGAGAAGTGTCAGTCATTTGAGATTTCCGGTTAGACGTCGCGGTTGTTGCTGTGTTTGTGTGTGTTGTATGCACTTTGGTTGGTGACACCAGTTGTTGGGCCTTTGTGGATTGTCTGACGTAATCTCAGGACATTCCCTTGTAAATTCGGAAATGATTTCAATGGCAGGCTGGCATAGCTGTGTTTGGTGGAGATTGTCCATTTCGTGATGTGCCTATGTCCCAGTTCGCTGATCGAGATAATCAGCTACGACTATGTGTTGGCAAGCTTTGCAGCGAGCATTGGGGACTAGATTACAAGTTAGTATCGGTTCTTATCCTCAGATTGATGAGCGATCTTTGAGGACTATTCAGACCTTGGAGGACATGTTGTGGACCTCAGTATTGCAGTTCCGGAGGATTCGAGACCAGCAGTTTCAGCGGTTTGAGTTTGCTTGCAATACCAGTTTGTGGACCACTATGGTTTTGAGGTTGTTTGATGTTGAGTTGAGGTATGCTGTTGTACTCCATTGTGTTGGAGCGAGTTTGGTTTGAGTATGAGTTGACGTTTGATTCTAATTTTGTGGAATGTGTTACCACAGACTGTCTGGTTAGCGGAAATGAGTTGATAATTGCTTGAGTTCGATGTTTGAGTTGTGTTGGCATGAATATGTTGAGTTGTGAATTGACACGATGTTTTGACCCGTATGTGGTCATAGGCGAGTTTGTGTTATGCTGTATGATTCGGCATCGCCTATATTGTTGGCTTTTATGTGTATTGTGTTCCGTGTGGCGGAACTATGTTTCAGGTTTGTTTCGCATTATGTACCCTATCTGTTCCTTATGCAGGAACACTTGGCTATTGTGTGGAGCCAGTTCAGATTCGAGATTTGAGGGTACAGGGATTTCAACACGGAGTTATCTCCTATTGTGGAGACGGTGGTCAGAATTGTTCAGTTGAGGTTGCCGTTGGAAAGTTGAGCAGTATGCAGAGGCAGTGCTCCTACCTTGTAGTCGGCAAACTCGAAAATTTCGAGGTCGAAATTTTTCTAAGGGGGGTGGATTTGTGACGACCCGGACAAGAATCAGAAGTATAATCAGCTTGATTCGTGAGTTACAGTGTAGTCGCGGGCTTTCGACAGTTATTGGAATCGCTAAGCTTGTTAACGACTTAATTATTGGCCGAGAATTGGAGCTGGGTCTCTTCTCGAGAGTCGTTCTACATGTGATTACGAGTTCGTGGGCGGTTCCGGATCGTTATTTGGACGACCGAGGAATTAGTTATGAATATTTGAAGTTTCGACGGAAATGGATTTTAATGGCAGGTTTGTTCGCGACTAAATTACCGGACGAGAATTTGGTTTCGGCTTCTTCACAGAAGTTGTTCAGAATCTAATTTCGAGTTCGTAGGAACTTCCGGAGCATTTTTCCAAATTACGAAGATTAAGTTGTGATTATTTCCGATTCTTGGTTATTATGTCGATTTAATATGTGTTGATGTGAACCGTTGACTTTTTATCCGATTGGCCGATGTGTTTGACTTCGGGTGATTATTGAAGAATATGTCGAGACGAGTTTGTGGCCGCGAGAATTATCGGAATCAGAATTACGACGAGAAAATTACGGGAGTTTAAAGTTTGTCGCGAAATGTATTTATTGGGGTTTCCATTTTGGGAAACTATAAATAGTGGGCTTACCTGATTTGGAAAGTCAAAAGTTGAATTAATTACTTTGACCTGGTGAGTTGACTCGGTTTGACCGAGTGGGAGGAGGAGGCGCGACGCCGTACGGTGCTCGCCGGCGACGTTGTTTTTCCGGCCACCCCACGGTCTAAACCATATACCGTTCAACTCGCCTAGCCTTCCCCATCCCAATTCTGACCTCCTTTTCCGGTGAGTCTCACGGTGGAGAGAGAAATAGTGAACCAAAGTTTGTGAAATTTTGGGTTAATGGTGGTTTTCGATTCGGGCCGAGTTGAGCTCAAAGAAGCACTGGGTTTTGTAGCCCTCTTCTCCATGATTCTAACCATATAGGTATGGTGTTCTAATTCGATTTGTGTTTGGAGAATTTTGGATTTGAAATTTTGGGAACAATTCAGTTTTGCTTGAAATTGGATGAGTTAGAGTGAGAATTGGACTTCGGTTCAGTTGACAAAGTTGCTCAGTGGACGATTTGGAGTGGAATAGGGGTGGCCCCGCCGTGAAATTTCACGTCCGGCGGCGGTCAACGGCGGCGGTCAACGGTCAACAGGTTTGACTTTTTGGATTTTCGACAAGTCACATGTCATTTGACTCGAAATCGCGCCCCGATCGCAGTGGGGAGGTTCGTTTCTCGATTTGAGCATCCGAATGTATAGCGAGGTATTGAGGTGTACATATACGGATTTTCGACGATTCGTCGACTTTGGATTATGTGTTTCCGAGAACGGTGGTTTCTCGTGATTTGAATTGTACTGTCAAGTTATGACTTTGAATAATGGACTTTGTGAATATTCAGGGGTTCGTGTTCGTTTGTTTGGCGAGGGACATTCCGCCGGATCACGGGTTAACGCGAACTGCGTTACGCCAGACTGTGAGTGGACAAGTTTCTATTTTCACTGTTGATTTTGCGAGTTCATGGATTTATTGATTTTCGTATTTAAATTATACGATGATTGTGATATATGTTATTTTCGGAGGTATGTTATTATGTGTTATTGGTGATTGGCATTTATTGCATCGATGCTACCAGAGTTGAGAGATTCCTCTGGCCCAGAGTTGAGAGATTCCTCTGAAGCAGGGTTGAGAGATTCCCCTGAGTGCCGCCGGGGTTGAGAGATTCCCCTGGCCTTTCACCGTCAGGTTTGAGCGATTCACCTGACGTCGGGCTTGAGAGATTCGCCCGACAACCTCCATATATACATGTGTTGTTGTGTTTTCCGAACTCGCATTGTTTTATATTGAGTATGTTTATAAACTGGTGAAAGGCATATGTTATTTTCGTCCACTCACTCTAACGTTTATCGTTTTATTTTCCTTTCCCCTGGGCTTTTCGGTTTCCGTGCCCAGTTTGCAGTTCAGGCTCTGGTGTCGCACGTCGTGGTTGGAGGCATAGTGCTCGAGCAATCTTGTTTCATCCAGTAGGTTTATTGTTCTACCTACTGTGGTATACGTATATGATTATGTATTAGAGGTCGCTCTGAGTTTCCTGTTGAATACGTTATACGATTTACTCCGGATTTCAGTAAAGTACTATTATATGTATTGTTTTACTTTACTGTTGATATATTGAGAAATCCGGATGGAATTGGTGCCCACGGTTTGCTTTTTGTGGCATAGGATGAAGTGTATTTTCCGCGTGCAGGTAATGGTAATTCTACGTTAGTAGCGAAACTCTGCCCAAATTTCGAAAAGTTGGTTCGTGTTTTTGAAGGGATTTGATTCCGATTTAGGAAGCTAAATCGGGGTTGGGTCCTTTCATTTACGTCCGCCTGGGCTCAGCCTCCTTGCAGCCTTGCCTCTCCTCTAATCGACAAGCTTGAGATGCTTTGTCAGCCTTTCTTCACCGTCTCTCTGCTCATACTCGTCCACCTTCGAGCCACACTCCCCAAGTCTGTATGATTGGTACCTCCATAATGCTATATCTTATAAACTCTCTCTCTCTCTCTCTCTCTCTCTCTCTCTCTCTCTCTCTCATACACTCCAACCCTCCTACTAGGTCTCTCCATACTCAAAGCCTTCGCCTTTGCCACCTCTGCCGTTCCTCAGCCCAAACTCCCGCTGTCTCCGCCTCTTCCCTCCGAACCCGAACTCTTCCAAGGTCACATTCCACTTCTCTTTTTGCTCAATTTTCACTTCCAATATCAAATTTCTAATGCCTTGATGTGCTTCAACGAGTTGCTCAAGGTGTCAGATTTGATGGTTCGAAAATAGACATCAGTGAAATAATGGAAACTGATGATGGCGATGGAGATCTTGTCATCTAGACTTGCTTCACTCAGAGTTTAACTCCGGCGTTGACTTTTTGGCAAGGACTCGAGAGGATAAGAGAGGCGGTTGAAGAGTTGAAGCTCAATCCTCAGACGAATCGAAGCAAAGTTCTTAGGTTTCAGGTACTAGCTAGTAATTTTTTTTTCATTTATTAATGGATGAAATGTGGATTGAGTTTTGTGAATTCTAAGCTGAATTGGATACTTCTTTTACTTCCAGGTGGCGGTACTGCCCGGTGCAAAAACATTGAACTGGTTTTGCTGCCAGCCGGAGGAGTCTTCTACGATTTATCCACTATTTTTCATATCCAAGGAAACCAAAAATCCGACCTCAAAATCACTCTATGTCAATGAGACTCGAGGAGTTTTCAAAATCAGTGTTGCAGTTTGTTACTTCAACAAGGTTTTTTACTTTACGCCATCTTCATCTTGCACAAGTTAGACCTCTTTACTTGTCTATTCCCGTACGTATAAGAGATGGTACTTTAGGTAAACCCTTTTTTCTTTCGCAAGTTTATGTGTTGATTACTATTAATTCTGTGTTACATATGAAATTTTCAACTTGGTTATTTGATAGATTAGCCTGTATTGATGAAGTGTTTATGATGATATAATTTGAATTGACCAGAGACAGTTCCATTCTGGTATGCATTACTTGCCGAGTTCATTTGAATCATCACATACTCTCTGTGGAATCCCAAACTCATTCAGACTTGCAATTCATGTGACTGCATGCAAGGGGTTCATGTGCATCTTTTGTCTTTGGTTTTGTCACTTTCATGTCAAATGGAGACTTTCTTTCATTTGTAGAGGATATGAAGGTTTGTCACTTAATTCATGACCTATTATTTACTAATGATTAAGTGGAACTATATAGTCTATTTCATTTTGGGTCTCCACATTTATCTTCCTAGGTTTTCTAAGGAGAGAGGTTGAACTGTCACTATGGTATCATTGCCTTTGTCCTCAGCAACACACTATCAGCAATGCCATTCCTGATACTGATCACCTTTCTTGCTGGAACAGTTTGCTACTTCATGGTCGACCTCCATCCAGGCTTCGAGCATTACATTTTCTTTGTGTTGTGCCTTTATGCAAGTGTCATAGTTGTTGAGAGCTTATGATGGCCATAGCTAGCATTGTTCCCAATTTCCTCATTGGTATTATCATTGAGGCAAGAATACAGATTCGTATAAGCAAAGCACTATCGTTTGAAGTTATATCTTATATGTTGAACCATACTGATATGTTGTGACTTTCTTCTCATTGTAGGGCATATTCATGCAGTCCAAAATGAAGACAGAAGAGCATGCAATTGAAGTAGGAGGTCTTAATGCAGTTATAGCTTAGCATTGTAGTTATGCATTTCATCTTGCAAACTAGTTAGTAGTAGTTCTCTCTAGCCTAATCAGTCACACTCAAAGTGTGAGAAATTAGTTGTACTTGTAACTTGTGAGTCCTCATTGACTTCATGCTTGTATAATTTTACACAATGTTGATATTAATGTTCATATGATATTATTGAAAGAAAATATATGAATGTTTAATTTTTATTTTTAGTGAAATTGAATGGTTTCTCACTAAATAAAAGTTGCAAAAAAACTTTCCATTCAATCATACTCAGGCGACAGTTAAAGCATATGAGTATGTAGAAACAAACATACTCAGATGACTGATGTTATTATATCCGTCGACTCAAGATCAAACAGATGACATTCGACTGTCGTCTGACTATATGCCATCGTACACAAGCATGCTATGCATGCTTGGAAACTATAGGCAAAATGAATGTCATCCGTCATCTAAACCTTGTGACCGTCATCCCTATGATTGGTATATGACAGTCATTTCAGCCTTTTTAGCGTCGTGTGAAGCCATTTCATCAAACGTTGCCTGCTTAGACGACGGACGAAATACATTTCAGACGATGCACAATGAGCGTCGTGTGAAGCATTTTGGTGTAGTAGTGTTTAGAGCTTCCTATATACCAACATCTAGAGGAGGTGGAATAACTATTTTTTTATAATTGTGCTTTGGTTTCAGCATCTTGGTGTTTATCGAAAGAAAGATTTTGTTTTCCAAGAATGAATTTGTGCCTCTTGGAAGATATTATAATAAGGATATGAATTGCGATAAGCTCATCAAGCTTTAGAGTGATCGATACCTTGCATGGCTATGCAGGATCCATGGTAGAAGAAAAATTCTGGCTTATAAGATGGGAGATATGATCTGCAGTTGTCTTAGTTACACTCTTTTTGTGAAGTTGTCGTGTTATGTGCTAGTTTTAAAAGCTACTGTGTCATGCTAAGGAAATGAACTTTCAGCGGTCTGATCCCTTTCATCATTATGGACTATGTATGTATTGTTATAAGAATGAGTGTAGAAATGTGTTGCTTTCGACTTGGATGAAGTCGATGTTTCTGGTTGATGTTGCT
Source organism: Geum urbanum (assembly GCA_946800695.1). Lineage (NCBI taxonomy): Eukaryota > Viridiplantae > Streptophyta > Magnoliopsida > Rosales > Rosaceae > Geum > Geum urbanum. The sequence goes on from OX327009.1 coordinate 3,023,779, forward strand.
TAAGTGATGGATGAGGGAACGTCATTTGGTAACAGACTTAAATCTTTCGATTCTCGGTTGAATGTCAATCTATGGGATTTTACGATATGCTAAGCAGATGATTAAATGATCGCATGGGTGGTGTCAGCATTTTGGACACATCAAAATTTGTTGTAATGCTTAAATTTATGGGAATAGTTACGGAAGACTCATCATTAGTCAACTACATTACAACGATTACTGAGATTGACAATATACAAGAGGTATAGAGAGGTATAGTATACAAGAGATCTCTTTTGATGCTACTTAAGGACCAGTTATAACATCACATCTTCATCTCATTGACTTTAGTATATGTAGATTTCGATGACAAAATTTTTATTAAGCAGGTAGATTGGAACGACCCGTACCCAAAATAACGAGCTAATCCTCATTCGTCGAGTTTTGACGAGTTACTCTATTTCAATACGGTTATCAAGATTCGCTTGCAGTCATAACATAAAAATCAACATTTTATAAGTCATGATTTTTGGGCTTATTTTCTTTACAGAGGTTATGAAGGAAATTTATTTTGAACTTGTCGAGCTGAGTATGTGGACTCGCCAAATGTTAAAAAAGGAATTACAACGAGGAAGTTATGGACAATCGTAGTTTGTCAGGACTTTTTACATTTTGATAAGTTTGGAGGTATAAATATCTGTTTTCCAATTTTGGGAAGATGGAAATTTCCATTTATGGCAACATAGGTCAACATATGGTCAACCCGGTCTTTTTCCTCTCTCCGCGACGATCGACGCCGGCGAAGCACCACTGGCCAGCCACCAAATTTGTTGGTCTTGGTGTTAAAACCTTCGCCTCAGCCACATCTTCCTTTCCCCCAACAAATTAACATCCAATTCTCTTCGACTGAAGCTAGAAATCAAGGCGAAATCCTAGGGTTCGATACCGTTTCGGCCTATGCCGCTGGCGATATCTCATCGCCACCTCTTGGGGGTTTGTTGTCCTCACACCTAGGAAGCTTTTGCAACTTTTCCCGAGACTCGCTGTCGCCAATAATCGCCGTGGTATCGACTTAATTTCTGGAAAAATTCTTGACTTCTCAAGGTAAATTCTGGCTTACTCGTTCTGAATTAGACATTGTGGCTTTGATGAAAGTTATTGGGCTTGGAATGAGCTTTTGAATGATGTATCATTTGTAGGCCAGGCATCAGTGATGGTCAGTCTGGCCACCGGTTGAGGTGGCGTGTGGGCCCCACACGCCGTCGTACGTGATGGAGCTCTGGTGTCCAGAAACTCAATATTTTCATGGGAAGTTTCCTTGGATGATTCAAAATCAGTTTTTTCATGTAGTTTCGTATATCTTGGCAGGTTTTGTAATGTTTCAACTTATGCACAGGAATTGTGGAGACTCGACACTTTATCATGAGTGATGATCGTGTGTCGAGTCGAGGCCCTCTTTCAATTGAGGTTGAACTATGATATGCCGGGTATGAGGATGCGTCTGGGTAGATATCCACAGTTATTCTAAGTAAATGTAAGTTTTAGATTTACATTTTGTCTCGGATCCCTTTGTTCATTTTAGTTGCCCGATTGAACTTTTATTAATCAATTTAGATATTCGTTTTGGCCTAGGTGCGCCGAATACGAATTTTGAGTTAGTGTATCAACGACTATTTATCTCACTATCCTGGTGAGTGGATACTTTTACTTTCACAGTCGATTAGCAAGTCTTTATTATTTATATTCAGTTCAGTTTGAAATTTCAGTATTCAACTTATATTTTGGAGGCTTGATTCAGTCTTGCATCGATGCATTGGTTACTCGGTTGATCCCCGAGTGGCTCTGGGGAAGGATCAACACTTTTCCTTGGAATTCACTTCATCTTTGTGTCAAGATCCACTAGACGACTTTAGGTGGCTAGAGGTTCTAGGACTCTGGTCACCACTTCACTAGCACATGATACTCAAGAAGGGTCAGGTGTCCCCTTCGATGTATCTTTTATACTATTTTTACAGTATCTGACTCGCTATTTTTTATATATTTTTATTAGCAAAAAGGCTTGCTAAGTTACTTTCACAGTTTTCTATTATGAATAGCAATTACTTTTCGTCCACTTAATGTAACGGTTTTCATGTTTTCTATGCCTTTCCCTGGGCCTTTCGTTTTCAATTGCCCAGATTGTAGGTTTCAACTAAGGTTGAGCGCGCACGCAAATTGAGGCATATCGGTATTCATCGTAGGACTCGAGGTTAATTCTACGAGTTAGTATTTTTCATCAGTATAGTTATTTTAAAATGTCTAGCTGCTCTAATATGGCAAACAGTATTTCGTGTCTATTTATAGTTGTTAGATGATATCAGAAAATAGTTCCTTGATTTTTTTTGGCCGTTGAATTTTGGATCTCCACTTCGATTTTCAATTTGTGAGTTGAAACTATGTTAGGAAATTCGTCTGGGCCTAATTTTGGTTTAGGCAGTTAAATTGGGGCTAGGTCCTTTCAAGGAGTTTATGATGAGCTCCCCATACACACTTGACCGAGAAACAAACAAGAAGCAAGCGAGTATATAAGGAATTCCGAGTTAACCAATCCAATATCGAAAGATGAGTGGAAAGCGTGTTTCTGAGTAAGTATAAAGGTAAAGCCATTATCATTAAATAAGATTAAGCAATGACTACTGTCATTATTATAAACACTCACTAGTCCCTTTACTTTCTTCGAAAACTCAATATTACTTGGCATCAGAGTGTGTTAGGCGGGCCGCCCCACCTTCACTTCTGACACTCGTCTCTTATCTTAGTAGCTCAGCAAAGCCAAACTATATAGCTCACCTCCTATGCTCACATTCCCTTATTTAGTGTTTTATCAGGATCTGCTTGGATTCTAGTAGAACTAGATATGAACATACACAGTATAATCAAACACTCTAGGCTCCAGATTAGGGGAGAAGGTACATTCAGCATCTCATATAACTTCTGGTATGGAGTCTGGAACTCAATGACATGAGACGGAGTATGGTTGATCAAGTAAGTAGTAGAAGTAACAGCAGCAACCCAATAAGACTGAGGCACATTCATGCCAAATAAGGAAGCACGAACAACCTCTAACAGTTGCCTATTTATACATTCTGCCAAGCAATTCTGTTAAGGAGTATAAGCAATAGAGGTTTGGTGATGGATCCCATGAGAAGCCATATAATTAGACATGACGCCATTAACATATTCACCTCCATTGTCTGATTGAAGAACCCAGATAGACTGCTGGTATTGTGTAGTCACAGTCTTATGAAACTCAGTGAAGCGTGAGAATACATCACTCTTGCTAGTCATCAAAGAGACCCATGTCATTTGGGTACACTCATTAATAAAAGTAACAAAATAACGAGCTTTAGTTGGTGTAGAAATTCTAGTAGGAGCCCAAACATCATAATTAATTTTTATAAAAGGAACTGAGCATTTATTCAAACTTGGGGAATAGCGAACACAGTGGCTCTTGGCCATTTTACAAACATCACACTTAAATTCAGACTCATTAACACCCAAAAAAAGATGGGGTTGTAACTGCCTAAGGTAACCAAAAGAAAGATGACCCAAACGACAATGCCACAACTAGATGGTTTCCTTGGCTTTATTCATACTGCTAATACTATTGGCTTGACTCAATGAACTCAGCTGCTTCTCTCCACTGGTTGTCAAATTGAGATAGTACTTTAACTTCCCTCGTCTACACCATAACTAAGAATCTGTCGAGTCAGAATGTCCTGAAAAACACAGAAAATAGGATAAAACGTGATAGAACAAGAAAGAGCCACAGTGATTTGACTAGCAGATAAAAGGTTATATACTAGAGAGGGAACAACTAAAACAAAATCAATAGTGAAAGTTGGAGAGAGAGTAACAGAGCCTTCATCAACAACAAAAGAAGGGGAACCATCAGCAGCAACTATATACACTAAGTAAAGAAGATGGACGAATAGAATGAACTAAGCTAGGGGTATCGTTTATATGATCAAATGCACCAGTGTCAATTATCCAAGTATTATTTCCACAAGATGTAGCAAGAGAGCTTTACCAGACATACCTGATTGGACTACATTAGCAGAAGCAATAAAGGTACTTGTGGAATGAAGGGTCTTGTGTGGGCGATCGCCCTACCACTCAGGATATCCAATAGTTGGAAAGTAGATGTCTTTGGAGTGACCATTATCCTTGCATAATGGGCAGATAGAGTTGGCATAAGGGTTTAGAGGACGAACACCAAATCGGGAAGAGTTAGAGGAGCGTGAGGTGGAGGACGACCGTCATTGAGCCACGACAGCCTGAGCATTGGAGGAAGATGCCGGTGGTAGTGGTGGTGGAGAGGAGTTGATGGTTGTCATGAGAAGGGACTAAGCAGGAACAACAAAGTGGGTAATACTCAATAATTCCTCCCGATGAAGAAACTCTTCTTGAATCTGATAAAATTTAGGATCCAGATCTCCCAAGAATATGTGGACCCGGAGCATAGATTTATAGTTGTTGTCTTGGACAACTACAATCACGGTATTAGAAAAAGAGGCAACACGCTGATCAAGTTCCTCGAGCCAAGCGACCAACTCATTGTAGTAGACAAAGAGAGGCTGCCCTGCTTGTTTGGTGGTGAAGCAGAGGCAGTGCAACTCATAGAACTGGGTAAAGTCTGAATCATCATAGTAGGTTTGGTGTAAGGTACTCCAAATGTCTGCGGCAATCTTGAGATGAAGATAGCGATTGATGATGGATGGGGACATGTTGTCAATTGACCAACTCTTCACCTTTTCGTTGTCAGTAGCTCAAGCAATATAGTCAGGCAAGCTAGCAGGAGGAGCAACCAAAGTACCAGTAATAAATCCAAACTTGTTATGGCCTCTAATACGCATCAGCATAATAGGAACCCAGGTAGAATAATTGGTATCGTTCAAGAGAACTTCAATGAGAAAAGAGGAGTTTTCGTGATAGTAGTGGACAGAAGGTGGAGGTTAAATTTGAGATTGAGGTTGGGGAGGAGAAATCACATCAGAGTTGGATTGTCCCTCCATAGCAGCGGAATTTAGGTGTAGTGGGTGACAAAAAGTAGAGTTTTGTTGGTAGGTCTACATGTTTGGCTCTGATACCAAGTAAAAAAGTATAGGTAAAAGTGTAATACTTCATTCACTCCCAAATTAGGTATATTTACATTTTTATAAGGCATATTTTCTAATAGATAGAGAATATCTACAATAAAAAATAAATTAATTCTTTTTACAATAGGTATCTAAAATATTTACAAGATCAATACTTGCCAACACAAAAGTCTCAGTAGTTACCAGTTGATTGACATGCTTCCCATCAAAACTATGTCCTTGTTCCATGCACAAGTAGCGGACTCGTCTCTTGTCCAACCATTGCCCGCAGAAGAACAAGTAGGGATCACCAAAACGACAAGGCCCTTATTTGAGTTTGACGAATACATGGCCACCAAGGCAAAGAAGGTAGACAGAGTGTTGAATGAGGCCGTGCCATTGCAGTATCCTAAGAAAATTCATAGAGCAATGAGATATTCCCTTTTAGTAGGAGGAAAGCGTGTGCGTCTGGTTTTATGCATTGCTTCTTGTGAATTAGTTGGAGGGAAGGAGTCATTAGCAATCACAAACAGCTTGTGCTCTAGAAATGGTTCATACCATGTCACTTATTCATGATTATCTTCCTTGCATGGATGACGATGATCTTAGACGTAGAAAGCCTGCAAGCCACAAGGCTTTCGGTGAAGAAACTAGGGCTGCTACTCGGTACAAATAGTTCGGTTATTAGACCGAACCAAAAACTGAACCGAATTTTTTAATCAATTCGGGGTTTTTTTCGGTTTTTTTATTGAAAAATTGCATTTTTTTCTTTCTGAAAAAAAAATATTGTTTCTTTCGATTAGTTTCAGAGCAGATCTTCATTGACTACGCTTTTTAAGAACTACAACAAATATAACTAGTCACAAATCACTCAATCAAAGTTTCAATTTATAGAAAATATAACTTTGTACCGAAAGTTTACATCATAAATTAAAATTTCAAATGCAGAGTAGCAGTAAATTAAAAGATCGGAAAATTTTCAAAATTGTCCGGGGAATTTTCGGGGTAGTTTCTGAGTTGATTTTCGCACATTTTATCGAATTCCATATTAAATGTATGTGCTATTTATTCAAAAGATCGTGATCGAGATTTTGGCAAGGGAACTTCCGCCTGACCACAAAGCTAGATTTGTACTGTGAATTGACACTTTATTTTTACAGTTGATTAACGAGTCTATTTATTATTATTATATTCAGTTCCAGATCAGTTTGTGCTTTCAGTATTCAGTATATATTTTTGGAGGCTTATTTCAGTTAGTATATATTTTTGGAGGCTGATCCCCGAGTGGCTCCAGGGAAGTAGCAGCACTTACCCCCTGGCATTTACGTAGTCTTTGTGTCAGAATTCACCAGACGACTTTAGTGGCTCGAGGTCAGAAGAGCCCAGTCACTCCCTCCACCTGAGCACGATACTCGAGAAGGGTCAGGTGTCCCCCTCGACGTATCCTTAATGTTACATTTTCAGTATTCTAGACTCGCTATCAGAATTAATGATTTTATTTACATAAAGGCATAATGTAGATTTTATGTTATATATTTTGAATTTATTATCGTCCACTCATTCTAACGGTTCTTATTTTTATGCCTTTCCTGAACTTTTCGGTTTACTCCGCCCAGTTTGTAGTTGTTATCCTGTGATTGCACATCGGAGACGGAGATGTAGAATTTGTGTTACTCTACTCATCTAGTAGGTTTTTAGCTTAACCTGCTAGTCTTGTATAATATGTATATTAGAAGTCGCTCTAAATACTATATAGAGTTTGACTCTGTTGTGTTTTATTTTCCACATAGTTTTCGTATTTCTTATCACCTTCTGTAAACAGTATATATTTATAGTAAATTTAGATTTGGTTGATTTGATAAATCCGGATGGGATTTGGTGCCCACGGTTTATTTTTGTGGACATTTTTTAGAAGTGTGTTTTCCTTGCAAGTTTTTTGGGTTTCTTGGTTTTTGAAGAAACTCTGGAATATTTTTTGTAGACTTAGGTGTTGTTAAGGCTTAATTCTGGTTTAAGCAACTAAATTGGGATCGCATCCTTTCAGGGGAGAAATGGCAGGAGAGATACGCCATGGTCACAATCAGCCGGCATATTGTGTCGTGGTCAGCCAACGGATTATGCCAAGGTCGGCGAGTACCAAAAGGTTTGGGATTGAGATTTGAGAGAGTGGGGGACTAGAGTCTGAGACTCTGAGGGTGTGTGTGACTGTACGAGGCGTGAGGCTGTCTATCAAAATGTTAGAGATTTTAGGGTAAATTGAAACAAACACACAAAACAACGTTGTTTTTCATTAAAATCGGTTAATTTGATTCGGTTCAGTTCTTTCGAACCAAAAAATTAAAACCGAGCTAATTTTATCTAGTTCGGTGAGGTATTTTCTATTTAGGTTCGATTTTTATTCAATTTTGGTTTATTTCGATTATGGATCGATTTCGGCTTAGTTTTTTTTTTCGATTCGGAAGTCACAACCCTAGAAGAAACTGCGTTGCTAGCTGGTAATGCCCTTCTTGTCCTTGCCTTTGAACACATAGCGGCCAAGACCACAAAGGTTTCCTTGGAACGTTTGGTTCAGACCATTGTGGAGCTCGGTTCAGCTGTTGGCTCCTTAGGCGTTGTCGCGGGTCAAAAATGGTGGACCTTAACAGGCTTAGTTTGGGATTGAGTTGAAAATATTCAATTTAAAAAAAATATAGTTCAGAAAATAACATTTCTAACCATGGTTTTTAAACTAAAAAGTTGAAAAAAAAGCAATTTTTATTATTTTACCAAAGACTAATTTCATCAAAATAGTTTTTAAAAAAATGATTTTAAGTCATCAAACTCGATCCCAAACAGAGCCATAATGAGGGCAAGGATGTGACACTGAGGGAGCTGGAGTACATTCATGTGCATAAAACTAGGGGTAGGACATTGTAACCGAAAACCGAAAAAAAATTCCGAGCCGAAATTGAGTCGTGACCGAAAAAAATTGAAATATTTGGTTCAATTTTAGTTTTTGATTTATAAAAACCGAACCGAAGTACTCAAAAAATAACATCATTTAAGGTATTTTGGAATAAATCATATAAATGTATGCAAAATAAAAATCTTAAACTCCTAAAATCCTAACTTCTTTATGCATAATCCTTGTCAAATTCTCTCATAGAGACGAATCAAAATTTTAGGCGACAATTTTTTTTTGTTTCATAGGGAACATTTTATTTAGTTTTTCTAAAAGTTGGTTTTAATACATTATGTAAAAAAATCGAAAGAAACCGAAAAATTCAACAAAAAAACTCGAATCGAATAGTCCCAGTTTTTCTTTTAAAAAATAAAAAATTGAACCGATAAAATAATTACAGTTTGGTTTTGCTTCTTTTAAAAGATGAAAAATCGAACCAAACTGCCCGAGTCCCACCTGCATAAAACTGCTAAACTCCTGGAGGCATCGGTGGTTTGTGGAGCGATAATGGGAGGTAAGGTAACTGAAGTTGAAAAGATGCGGAAGTATGCAAGTTGTAGGTTTGTTGTTTCAAGTTGTGGATGATATTTTGGACGTCACAAAGTCATCGGAGGAACTCGGAAAGACTGCTGGGAAAGACTTGGTGAGCGATAAGGCGACATATCCCAAGCTCATGGGCATTGAAGGGGCCAAGAATTTTGCTGCCGAGTTGGTAGCTCAAGCAGTGGAAGAGCTGGCTTACTTTGATCCTGCTAGGGCTGCTCCATTATTTTGTTTAGCTAATTATATTGCAAATAGGCAGAAATAGAATTGAAGATCAAACTAAGGCATTTTTATTTGAATCGATAAAACGTATTGATCACTTGTAAAAAGTTATAATCAACCATCAGAGCCAATTCTAAACGGAGGGAGGAACTTGAAATACATTAGGGAACCCAGCATTCCTAATATCCCCTTAACTAGCAAGTATGCCACTTCACAGGCCTCTCTACCACCATTTGACTGTCCATGTTTTCTACTCAGGCTGCTCTATGACACTACACATTTGTTTTATGATCTTCAGGTCAGTAATTGAACTAGGCGTATCTCAAATGAACAAGAATTAAACAAAAGGAATATATTTTATTGAAATGCACTGACATAAACACCTAACTCATTTTTACATTCTTTCCCCTAGTACATGAAAAATCGAGACATACGGGTCAATAGAACAGGAAGCACATGATCAAGGTGGACTACATGTCAAAGTAAACCACAGACTTGAAGGAGCCCGCTTTAAGCCTTCAACCCAAGACTTTGGCCCGCCAACCAGCAATGACATCTTCTTTCAGGGCACGAGTTTTGGAGAACGAATCCCTTGAGAAGAGACTCTGTGTGTCAGTAACGCAGCATTATTAGGAACATAGAGCAGAATCTTAAAAACATTTCGTAGTTAATGCTGGCATATTAAGCCTAAACTGATTCTGCACTGTAAGTTTGTAACTATTTTAAATATATTTGTAAATTTTATAATCAGCAAACAGTATCATCAATTCATGCACCTTTGAGCAAATCTAGTTTCCATAGCAAAACAGGAATGGAATTCTACCTTAAACAAATGTACTGTAATACACACATCTGTAATTTCTTAATATGTAGATAATGATTGGTAAAAGTGAAATTTCCAGTAGAATTTTATCAAAGGAACTTTTTTCATTAAGGGATAAAGCAGATCAAACTAAACTTCAAAAGGAATCCAGCTTCAAACTTTCCCCCAGGGCAGGCCAAGAGAATGTACATTTATAGAGAGTTAGATAAGAGTCTTAGCACTTCTAGCAACAAATTTGTAATGCCAGCATTTTAAGGTATAGACGAAAATTTGGTTCGCTAGCAGAAAATTTGTCAGGTACACCTGAAAATGATTGTAACACATTACTTATACATACCTTCATGTAAGACTTCACATAGGGAAGGGAATCTGGAACTGACCAATCTTTATATTCGCCCAAAGCAATCTCCATGTGATACAACTTAGGCGCAAGTGACAAGTCTACAGAAGACACCTTTTCCCCATTGACATAAGGGCCCTTCAAAGTCAAAATGCAAACACCAATTACATAAAGTATATAAGAATTCATTACACTTGCAAAAACACGAAGTGTAAGAGAACCCATCTCATTCTGAACTTCAAAAAATTATGCTGGTAGAAGAAGAAACAATCACAATAGACACATGCCATAAAGACTTTACAGAGGACATCCATATACATATTACTATCGATGCAGAACTTCTCTGCAGTAAAAAATGAAATGACACATGGTAGACTCTTTTTGTTTTTGTTATTTTCTTTGATAAGAATCTAAATAAACACAATTAACATTAGTACAGAGAGATATGAATGAAACTTTCTGCAAACAAGAATGCACGCCATTTAATTTGGTAATAAAGTAGACGAGGGCTTACATGTTCTTTAAGATAGTCATTGAAAGTGCTAAGTTCATCGAGTAATGCTTTCTCTGTTCCATCCTTCGGGTCTTTGCTCTTCACGAAGCTGATGAATGTAGAAAAGATCTTTGACCCACTGTGCAGAAGAACTAAACACTGTTCATATTGCAATGAAGATGATCCTAGACATTTAAACATTAGGGTTTGGTGCGAGTTATCTCCCAAGTTTTTATTTGTAGTAGGTTAGAATAGCTAGGGGTGGGGGGATACTGTCTCAAAGGACTCAGCGAACTTGGCCATACTCGTGCCGAAGTAAGAGTTATCAAAGATCTTGTATTGCAAACAAGTGCAAAGGAACCTATTCGCCTAAAGACTTGATACCATTGTTTCAAAGTATGAACAATTCACCAGTCATAAAAAAACAACACTATGGAGGTCTTTTTCCTAACAAAAGCTATTTTTTAACGGTAGAAGGTGATATATGGTATTCCCTTCAAATAGATGGAAAGTGCTTATATTTTCGTCTTCTTCTCTACTTTTACTTTAGAAGTTGCTTATATCTGCATAATCCACCAAAAAAACTGATGCAGGGCAGAAGCTTAAAGCTTCTGGTTTGGGGCTGAAAGTAGGGTTTAAACTAGAGCGGGAGGGTACAAACCAGAAAAGAGGAGAGAAACTTGCTGTAGATTAAACTAAGGAACGGAATACTTGAGTTCTTGGGCTACATGAGATTCAAGCTTAAGTATTTATACTAAGTTAATACATCCCTAATAATAGCAGTAATTAATAGTAAACCTGGCAAGAAACTAAAAAGACTCCCAGAATACTAAACAATTTGTAACTCCTAAATTAATATAGGACTCTTGGATGCTCCTGCATCAAAAACCCAAACCAGTTTTAGAATTTAATCTTCCCTTAGAACCTAATAACCAAACCCATAATTCAAATTCGTAGCATATCTCCTACTGAAGAGTAATATATATTAATCCAAAAAACGTACACTGAAGCCTTGTCAGGAGGAGTTGTCAAAGGTGGATCTGGGTACTTGTCTTCAAGTGTTTGTGTTATAATGTCTGAATCTGCAATCCACTCCTCATCTAGTTTCACCACAGGAACTTTACCTTGTGCATTAATTTTCAAGAACCTAAACACAAGCAAGAAACATATGATAATAATAATAATAAACAATCCCCCTTAGAAGTATGAACTTTGAACTTAAGAAACATAAGTGAGGAAGTTTGATGAAGAAAGAAACATACCATTCTGGCTTGTTGGCCAAGTCGACCAACATAAGTTCGTAAGGGAGATGCTTTTCTTCGAGAGTGAGGAGCACCCTTTGACAAAAGGGACAGTCGCCGAGCTTATTGGGGACAGTGATGGAGGATTTGACGCAAACGTGGAGAGGGGCAGAGGCAGAGGCGGTGGCCATTGTTGTAAAGAGACGGCGACGAGTGTGGTGGTTGAAGACGACGCGGGGGCGGAGGAGGTGGTGCTTTAAGAAGAAGGTGGAAGAGAGCGCGGAGGCTGTTGGGTGAATTCGGCAGCTCGTCGACATTTCAGTGTTTGTGTTTCAGAGTAGCCCTTCTGATTGATATTTTCCTGGTAGTGTCCATCTCATTCCTAATCACATAAATTTGTTCTCGTTTTTTTTTCTTCGAATGAAATTTCAACGGCAACAAAAATTATAATTCAAGAGAAATGTTCTAAAAAAAATTGAGATATGTTTAAGGGAATAATATTCTTAGGGAATAATATTCTTAGTATCCTTTATTTATAGGGATATAAATTTGTAACAGATTGTAAGACATATATAAGACCATTTATTAATGAATAAAGTATAGTTTCAAATCTATATACTTGCGCATCTATTTTCTCCTTCAATAGGTTATCAATAACTCTTAAGTTGATAGCCAACCCAAACCCGAACAAAAAAAATCATAAACACTACGAACACCGTCGGCCTCCTCCTCCTTACCAGAAAAACGCCATCACCGACCGGAGCATCTTCACCGTAGCTGAAGCACCGTCGTCATTCGCCAAAAATCATCACCATCACCAGATTTTTGCTTTCTCACCTCAAACTTCTTTTCACAACGAAGTTTTCATACCGAGCATAATACCCTCGAGGTAAATTTTCAAAGTTCTTCGATTTAGAATTAGGTTGCAAAACTAAATTACCGCAACACCCTAGATCTAAGTCTAGATTTAGGTTTAAATATCGTGAATTTTATATATGCCTCTAGTTCAGAACCTTATCAAACTCGTAGTGGTAGAGGAGGATATGGTAGAGGTCGTGGTAGAGGAAGAAACAGTCAAAATTTGACTTGGACTCGCCAAGACAACTTAAACAAGAATCCATCAAGTTCTGGTTCCAAGAACAATGGAAATTCTTCAAGATCTGCTCTTTCAAAGTCTAGCTCAGCACCTTGCTATAGGTGTGGTTCAAGCAAGCATATGCTGTCGTGCACCTAAACATGTCCAGAATGCCTACAAGAGATGCAAGCAGTACTTGGCTCATAAGACTAACTACACTGCAGATGAAGAGATGGAAGATGACAGTGAAGCCAATCTAGTTGTAGTAGATATCCCCAATGTAAACCTAGCGACTATAAATTTTGCTTAGATGATCTCTACTATGTAATCAAGTTTAGCAGTGTATTTGACTTTATTTTTAGTCATGGTTATTGAATAAGAATAATTTTTTGATGTAAGTTTTGATGTTGGAAAAGTAATAAAATTTCTTTCTTTCGGTCTTTGAAAGTATTAATGAAAAGACCCGACCCCGATTTAGTTGCCTAAATCGAAATTAAGCCTTAACGACTCTGCTAACTTTAGTTTCTACTCAAAAATTTAAAAATCCAAGTAAGGATCCAAAACTCAAAAGTCACGAGATAAAGAAATTTTCCACAAAATGGTTCACTACAAAAATATAAAAGGTAGACAACTGTTTTCGACATCAGAGCAGCTAGACAATTTAAGCTGACTACGCAAACTAGATACTAATTCATAGGATGAACCTTGAATCCTAGAAGAAATACTGTTATGCCATAAACTGTATACACGTCCAACCTCAGCTGAAACTCTGCAACCTGGGCAGTTGAAAATGAAAGGCCGAGGGAAGGCATATCAAATAATAAAACTGTTAGAGTGAATGGACAAAACGTAAAGGTTCATAATAAACTGAAAAAATATAACTATTATGCCCTCCCCTATAAAATATACAAAAACTTATACGAGTCTAAAAATGTACATGCCCAGGTCAGGTGCTTGTCCTAACCTTCCTGGGTACTGTGTGTGGAGGAAGTAACTTGAGTTAATCACCTTCAAACCACAAGAACGCTCAAGTCAGGTATTTTTCCTAACCCTCCTAGGTATTGTGTAAATCACGGGTCATGTGTTTGTCATATCCCTCCCGAAACGTCTCGGGGATTAGTCGAGAAGCCGGTGCATTGATGCATCAACTGTCTATGCTCTTTGTAAAACCAAATCATATGTGCCTCCACGCAAATGCATAATTGTAAATGCATAATTGTAAACTGTATAATTAAAAAAATACATAATTGTAAATGCATAATCATAGACTCGCAAATCGATAGTGAAAATAAAGTGTCCACTCACCTGGATCGTAGGAAAACCAATAGTTGATCCATAAACTTTTAATTCGCACATAGAAATCTTTCCATTTTCGATTCCCTAAGCGTCAAAACTCCGCCACATCCCGATAACAAACATATTCGTCGTGCTATGATCCCAAGTTCCATAGCACGGTGGACATCGACTTGACAAACGATGAAAGATCGCGTCGAATGTGTCGAGTCGCATCCAAATCCTAAACATACATACAAATATTACACAAGTTTCCCAGAATCTATAAAATTACTCAAAAACTAGTACGAATTGACTAGTGAAACTTCCCGTGAAATATAACACTTCGGGGTCGTCAGAGCTCAGCCACGCATGGCGAAGCGTGGGGCCCACGTGCCACTGTCGATGGCGGCCAGAATCTAACCATCATGAATGCCTACAAATAATACATCAAACGAAATTTTATCCCAAGCCAAACAACATTCATGCACAACTCTAAGTCAAAATCAAACCAGAAAACGTCGAAATCACCTTCGAAATGCAGAATCCTCGCTGGAAAATCAATTCGGCCGATCGCCTATGTCAGGACATGGCGTTACCCGAAACTGGTTAGGTTCGACTTGTGGAGGAGTAGACTACAAAACCCCCAACCATGCGCCACCCAACTCCAGCCGTAGTGCCGCTGCCGTCGTTGACAAAAATCAAGCCGAAACCCTTGACTTTCATTTCGATTTCTAGCTTCGATTGATCCGAATTACAAGTTGAAATATTGGGTAAATTGAAGAGGTGGCCGAGACGAAGGTTTTGACACCAAGGCCGACCATTTTGGTGGCCCGCCAGTGGTGGTTCGCCGGCAACACTTCACGGAGAAAACGAGTCGGGAAGAGAGAAGGATAACGACATTGACCAAGTGTTGTCGACCCCGAATTGACCAAAAAGGAAAGTGCGTATTTATATCTCGAAACTTACCGAAACGTAAATATTCCTGACAAACTCCAATCCACCATAACTTTCTTGTTGTAACTCCAAATTTAAGATTTGATGTGTCCACGTACTCGGCTTGAAGAGCTCGAAAATTATTTCCTTTATAACTTCCTAAAAGAATACGAGTCCAAAAAGTCAAAACTTATAAAAAGTCAATTTTAATGGCAATAAATCTCGATAAACATAACATATAGTGATTAGTTCGATAAATAACTCGACTAATAAAGATTAAGTCGGAAACTTTGGTTCGGGTCGTTACAAATAAGAATGGTTATGTTCATACATATTTCTTACAAGGTTCAAATTCTACAAATCATGTGGCATTATGACACCAAAGTATCAAAAAATTAGGCAAAAGAAATGTTGTTTTGATTCTAGAGATTTTCGACTCGTTAGGATTATTCTCGACTTACCGATGGTATCACTCTGAAATGGTTTTGCATTCTACGACCCGTCTATGGTTTCTCTTGACCCATCAAATGCACGCTTCTCTCTCCGCTCGTTATAAACTCGACCCATTGAGAAACTGGATTGACCCGTCGAGAAAGATATCAGAAAATCGATATTGGTTTTAGGATTTCTTTGACCCGTCGATCGCTTGCCTCAACCCGTCGAATGTTTCCCTCTGTGACAAAATTCTCCAACTTTTGACTCATCGAAAATCATCCTCGACCCATCGATGGAATAGTTGTCGGAAAATTAAATTTTATTTTGGGTTTTCTTCGACCCGTCGAAGATGTACCCTAGGAATGATGTTTTTGATATATTTTACATCGGTTTGCTTATGTAATATCATCACTCTTTAAGGGCCACAACCCTTTGGTCAATATTTAAGTCTCTACTTAGTGGTCAACAAGTCTTGAAGACTAATTAATTCAAATTCTTTTGTAGATGTTTGAAGGCAATATCGATTGTCTAGCGGATAGTGGCACTACTCATACTATACTGCGGAATAGACAATTATTTATTGATCTTGTGCCATATACATCATCAGTGACACAGAAGACTGGTTTCGCACCGATTATATAAAAGTGTGGTTTAGCATAATTTTTACTACCACATGGTACTAAAATTCATATCACTGATGCATTGTATGCGTATAAGGACAACCGAACCTTGCTAAGTTTTAAGAACATAAGATCAAACGGTTTACACTTGAAAACTCATATTGAGAATGGAAAAGAATTCTTATGCATAACTTTATAGGAATGCAGTAGAAAGCACACCTCAAAGAAGTTAGAGGCAATTCGTAGTGAATTATATCTTATGACAATTCAGATTATTGAATCTAATGTTATCACACTTACTACTGTATGTGACATGGCCTCATACAAGCTTTGACATTTTCGACTAGGACACCCAGGTCATGACATGATAATCAAAATATTGAAAAACTCTCATGGTCATCCATTTTTCAAAGGCAATAAGTATGTGAAAATTCCCAAAACCATCAGATATGATGGAGTGGATGAGATTGTTAATCTCAATCTGGATTCCATAAGATTCCTTTATGGCAATGTCTGATGGTCATTGCTCTTTTTGCAAAGCTTGCTCATTGGCAAAGTTGCATGCTAGACCCTCCTTTGCGGTTGATAACACTGAAAATATACCATTCTTACAGAGAATCCATGTAGATATTTGGGGACCTATCAAACCGAAATGCGGACCATTTAAATATTGTATGATTTTGATAGATGGATCAACGCGATGGTCACACATTGCTTTACTATCCACAAGGAACACTGCATTTGAAAAACTTCTTGCATAGATTATTATGCTTCGGACTCACCACCCGGACAATCCAATCAAGTTAATTAGATTGGATAGTGCAGGAGAATTCACATCAAAGACTTTTGATGACTACTGTATATCAATTAGGATTGAAGTTGAACATCCCGTCCCTCATGTTCATTATCAGAAAGATTTAGCAGAGGCATAAATCAAGCGGTTATAGCTTGTGGCTAGAGCAATGGTTATGCAAACCAATTTGTCAATATCTGCTTGAGGATATGCAGCATTACATGCAGCAATGCTTCTTCACTTGAGACCTGTAGCAAGCCAACCATTCAGTGCGTACCAGTTGGTAACTGGGTATGAGCCTAGCATTTTGTTTCTACTCATATTTGGTTGTGCAGTACATATGCCAATTGCGCTACCACAATGCAGTAAAATAGGTCCTCAATGTCGATTAAGCATATAAGTTTGTTATGAATCTCCAACAATTTTCCGTTACTTAGAACCTTCAACAAGAGATCTCTTTACTGCAAGATTTGCAGATTGTCACTTTGAAGAAACATACTTCCCGAAGTTAGGGGAGATAGGAATGCCTCTATTATGGTTGAACGTCAGGAATTGACGTGGAAAGCTCATCCCACTATGTTTCAAGAAGATCGACGCACATCTCAAAGTGAGATTGAAGTGCGACGTATACTTGATCTTCAGAAGGTAGCAGATTTGATGCCCGACTTCTTCACTGATATTGCTAAAGTGACAAGATCACACATTCCTGTTACAAATGTTCTTACAAGGTTGGAAGTCCCCAATCGACAGTTTAAAGAACTCCAGGGTAGAGTAATGTGCTTCTTGCCCATGTGGATGAAGTATCATCGGCCTCGGCTCCCACCAGGAAGAGGAGGAGACCAAGAAAATCCATAGATGAGCTGCCTACGAAAAGGCAGGCCATCCAGGCACAAAATGATCCTTTCATCATCAACATTGTGAATCTCACACATAAGATTATTTCTGACTATAGTTATGTCCTAGAATCACAAATGACATCTCTGGAGGACGCTTCATACCCATATGTGATATCAGAGAACGGTGAAGTCTCACTAAAATACAATGATGTGTGCATTGTTATGGATAGAACATCCAAGGTAATTGATGATGTTTTCGCTTATTTCGTCGCTCAGGAGATCATTAACGACAATAAAGTGGAACCTCGCTTGGTTATTGAATGTCAGCGGAGAGCGAATTTTTGACAACCCGAATCGGAAATGGTATGTTTATCGACTTGATTTGCGAGTTTTGCTATTAGTCGTGATTTTGTCGTAATTGGTTGTTATGGCGGGTGTGTTAACGAATAAATTATCAGACAAGAATTTGATTTGAGATCCTTCCCGAAAGTTGTAGAGAATTTAATTTCAAGCTTATGGGACTTTTCGGAGGATTATTTCGAGTTACGTGTAATAAGTTATGAATATTTTTGGCCGTTGGATTTAGTCGTGTTTATCCGATTGGTTTCGATCCGTTTTCGACCGTTGATCGTTTTTATCAGATAAGCTTGTGTTGAATTGAGTTGTTGACTTTTTATCGGATTTGTCGAAGTTGGTTGACTTCATGTGGAAATTGAAGAATTTGACGAGATAAGTTCGTAGACACGAGAATCGTTAAAAACGGAGTTACGTTCGATCAAAATTTGTCGTAAAATAAATACGGAAGTTACCAAAAATGAAAAGTATAAATAGTGGGTTTCCATTTTGGGTAAGTCAGACTTGGACTTTGGGGAGTTGACCGAGTCAACTCTGGTGAATTGACTCACCTTTGTTCACCATTTCAGGCCGAGCTTTGTTTGCTTTCGATGTGCTTTATTCCGGCGTCTTTGGCTGTGGGCATGAAAGTTGTTGGGATTGAGCTCCTCTTTCTTTTGATAGATCATTCACTCAATTTGGTTGCCAGATAAAGAAGTTATGGCTTGTCAAAGTTCAGAAATTTCAGTAGGTTTTATGGCGAAATCGCCTGGGACAGTGGCAACGGTGGAGGCCGAGATGGAGGTCGACCCTATAGGGGTTTTGTAGCCCTTGGGGAGAGGAAACTTTTAGAAGTAGTCTCGCACCTTGCCGTGGCCAGTGGTGGCCGATCGGAGTGCATGAATTCCAGCAAGGGTTTTCGACTTCAAAGTGAGATTTGGACATTTTTCGGTCAAAATTGGGCTTAAATTTGATCTAGAAAATTGTTGGAAATGTCGAGATCTTCAATTCCATGTGTAAGTTGAAATTTTCTGGGCCGATAGAATTTTCCGGCGGCGGCGGCCCAGCGCCCCGCCGTGCCCGGCGGTTTTCCGGTCGAGGTGATTTTAGACAAGTTTTATGTCGTTTTGCTCGGAATCACGCACTGATCACAGTGGTGAGGTTTATATTTTGAATTGAGCATCAGAATTTGTGACAAGGTTTTATATTGTGTTTATTGGATTTTTGACGATTTCGTCGATATTGAGTTATATATTTTCGGGAATGGTTGGTTCTCAAGATGTGGTTCAGAGTTTTGAGTTATGATTTTGAACAGTAGTATTTATGATTATTCAGGAGATCGAAATCTTATGCTTGGCGAGGGATCTTCTGCCGGATCTTGGGATTAGCGCGTTTGCGCGCTGTGCTTATCTGTGAGTGGACATTTATTTACACTGTCGTACCGAGTTCTTGGTTTCAGTATTTATTTCCAGTACAGTATTGAGATTATTTATTGTTTTGGAGGTATTGTTTTATGTTTTATTGGTGATGGAATTTAATTAGCATCGATGCATTGACTACTCGGCTGATCACCGGTAGTCCAGTTCCAGGCTTGAGAGATTCGCCTGATGTGCCCACTAGGCTTGAGAGATTTGCCTAGTCTATCACCGTCGAGCTTGAGAGATTTTCTCGACACCTCCATTTATTTTAAGATCTCGCATTATTTTTATGTTATGTAAATGGTGAAAGGCATATGTTTATTTTCGTCCACTCATTCTAACGATTTTATTTGCCTTTCCCCTTGGCTTTTCGGTTTCCGTGCCTAGTTTGCAGTTTGGATTCTGGTGTCACACGTCGTAGTCGGAGGCTTATTATTCGAGCTACTTTTCTTTCTCAGTAGGTTTCTTGTTTAGCCTACTGCTGTGTATTTATGTATATATACTAGAGGTCACTCTGAATACTCTGATGTTTATATTTTCATATGATTTTCCCAGATTTTTGTAAAGATACAGTTTTGCTTATTGCTTTATATTATGATATGATTTTGAGAAATCCGGATGGGATTGGATCCCACGGTTTGGCTTTTGTGGCATAGGATGAAGTGTATTTTCGGGTGCAGGTTAATGGTAACTTCGCGATATAGTGAAACTCTGCCGAAATTTCTATGGTTTTTGAAAGTTCGTGTTTTCAGAAGGAGTTTGATTCCGGTTTAGGAAACTAAATCGGGCTTGGGTCCTTTCAGGATTTGCCAAAATGAAAAGAAGCAATGCATGCTGAACTAAACTCTCTAAAGAAAAGGCAGGTATTTGGTCTAGTAGTGCTATGCCCACCAAACGTGAAGCCGGTTGGACATAAATGGGTCTTTGTTCGGAATTGTAATGAGAATAATGAAGTCATGTAGTATAAAGCTAGACTTGTGGCGCAAGGATTCTCTCAACGCCCTGGCATTGATTATGAGGAGACATACTCTCCAATTATGAACATCATTACTTTTCATTAACTTGTCAGTTTGGTAGTGTCCGAAAAATTGAACAAGCAGCTAATGGATGTGGTGACTGCATATCTCCCTGGAAATCTAGATTCAGAGATATACATGAAAGTGCTGGAAGGCATGGTCATACCCAATTCAAGTAACTCTGCACCATGGAGTGCTCATGTGATTAGATTGAAGTGTTCACTGTATGTATTGAAACAATCCGGTAGGATGTGGTGAAAGGACCCAACCCCGGTTTAGTTGCCTAAACCGGAATCAAACCCCTTCTGAAAATACGAACCAACAAAAACCATCAAAATTTCGGCAGAATTTCGTTACTAACGTGGAATTACCATTACCTGCACCCAAAAAATACAGTTCATCCTATGCCACAAAAATCAAACCGTGGGCACCAATCCCATCCGGATTTCTCAATATATCAACAATAATGTAAAGTAGTAAATATAACTATACTTTACAGAAATCCGGGGAATATCGTATGGAAATACACATCAGAATACTCAGAGCGACTTCTAATATAGACATACAAATAGTAGGCCAAACCAAGAACCTACCATAAAAGAAACATCGCTCGAATACTATGCCTCCGACCACGACGTGCGACACCAGAATCCGAACTGCAAACTGGGCACGGAAACCAAAAAGCCCAAGGGAAAGACATGAAAACTGTTAGAGTGAGTGGACGAAAATAAATGTCTTTCGCCGAATAATATATATGTTATAAAAATATATGCGAGTCCAGATGCATAAATAAAGAAATGGTACACGAGGGAGAATCTAACTCCTCACGCATACAGAGCATGCATAAAAATCTCACGGGGTCGCTCGTGGACACATCCGTGCTAGTACAGTTAGAATCACGGGATCCCTAGCCCACATGTGATTCTAGCCAGAAAGGACTCAGGTCAGAGGTCTGCCTCCCCCCGGTAAAGGCCTCGGGTCAAGAGTCACAGCCTCTCCCGGTAAACATCCTCGGGGATCAGCCGGGTTGCAAGTGTATCGATACAACAACATATATAAAGACTGTACTCTGTGTAAACCAAATCGTAAATAGTTCGATGCAAATGCATGAAACATTATATAAGTGCATATACGTAATATATACTAGTATAGGCATAATCGTATAACACATGCTCATGTAAATCGAAATCTCGTATGCATGCTCAAGTTCGTAAAACGTGTATAAAGACTCGCAATCAATCCGTGAAAAGAAATTGTCCACTCACAGACTAGCGTAACGCAGTTAGCGTTAACCCGTGATCCGGCGGAAAATTCCTCGTCAAACGAACGATCACGAACCCCTGAATAATCACAAAATCCATTTCTCAAAGTCATAACTCAACAATTCAAAACAAATCACGAGAAACCACCGTTCTCGGAAACACACAATTCAATTACAACGAATTGTCGGAAATCCGATATTCACACGTCAATACCTTGCTATGATTTTGGACGCTCAATTCGAAAAACGAACCTCCCCACTGCGATCGGGGCGCGATTTCGAGTGGAACGACATGCAACTTGTTTAAAACCCCAAAAAGTCAAACTGTTGACCGTTGACCGCCGTTGACCACCGCCGGCGGCGGCGGCGCCACTCGAACGGAAAATTTCTCAGCGGAGCAACCACTATTCTACTCCAAATCACCCAATGAGCAACTTTCACAACTGCATCAAAGGCCAATTCTCACTCTAACTAGTCCAATTTCATGTAAAATCGAATTGTCACGAAAATTTCAATCCAAGAATTCTCCAAGCACAAATCAAATTGGAACTCCATACCTATATGGTTAGATTCATGGAGAGGAGAGCTTCAAAGCCCACTACTTGTGTAAGCTGAACTCGGCCGGAAACGAAACCAACCAAAACCCCCAAAATTTACAAACTTTGGCCGGAAATAACACACACCTCCGGTGAGCCACGTCGTGGAGGGAGGCCAGAAACCACAAGAGGGGTCCAAGGCGAAGAGAACGGGACCGGAGCCGAGGCCGGAGGTGGCCGGACGGCGTGCCACCGCCGGTGGCCTTCGATCACCGTCGTGCACTTCTCTCTCTCCCCGTGTTGACTGGTCAACACAACCATAAATAGTTGACTTTCCAAAACAGGCAACCCCACTATTTATACCTTCTATTTTAGGAAACTTTCAAACACCATTTTCGATAAACTTCAAATATCCGTAACTTTCTCGTCGTAATTCCGATTTCAATAATTCTCGCGGCAACAAACTCGACTCGACACATTCTTGAATTATCATCCAAAGTCAAACACATCGACCAAACCAATAAAAAGTCAACGGTTCAAACCATCACAAACTTACCCAATTAAATAATCGACGATCAAAATATTCACAACATAATCCTCATAACTCGGAATAATGCTCCGGAAGTTCCCACAAGCTCGAAATCAAATTCTCAACAACTTTCACGAAGAATCCGAAATCCAATTCTCGCCCGGTAATTTAGTTGCTAACGAAGCTGACGTGAAAAACTGATTATGTCGAAACTTCAAATATTCATATTTTATTCATCAGTCGTCCAAATAATAATCTGGAACCGCCCACGAACTCGAAATCACACGTACAACGACTCTCAAGAAGAGTCTCAGCTCCAATTCTCGGTCAATAATTTAGTCGTAATCAAAGTTGGCGATTCAAACATCTGTCGGAAATCTGAGATTATATGCTAACTCATGGATTAAGCTGATTAGCACTACTGATTCTGTTCCGGGTTGTCACATGTGGTACATATACCTCAGTGACCACTTGATTGGGAAGGGAAACAAGAACGATTATTTATGCCCATGTGTGTTCATTAAGAGAACAAGCTCAGGATTTTCCATTGTAGCGGTCTATGTTGATGATATGAATATATTGAGTCTCTTGATAAAATCAATGAAATGGTTAGCTACTTAAAATCCGAGTTTGAGATGAAAGACGTTGGTAGGACTTGATTTTGTCTTGGTTTAGAATTAGAACATCGAGTCAGTGAAATACTTATTCACTAGTATGCTTATGTCCAAAAGATGCTCAGGCAATTTAACATAGAAAAAGCACACCATCTTAGCACACTAATGGTCGTACGCAATCTGGAACCCAATAAGGATCTGTACCATCTGAAAGATGATAATGAGGAACTATTGGGAGCTGAGGTGCCAAACATTAGTGAAATTGGAGCTTTGTTGTATTTAGCTTAATGCACAAGACCAGACATTACATTCTTTATGAACTTGTTAGCTCGGTTTAGTTTTGCGCCAACACAACGTCATTGGAATGGTATAAAACACATCTTCAGGTACTTGGAGGGTTCCATAGACTTAAGTTCTAGAATCTTCTAGATAGTTTGAGATAATTCCCATCGTCCAAAAAATACTCGAATATAGCCCAAATCTTTCATCATAAAGGCCCAGGCCCAAAGGACCAATCTTATCGTACATCGAACTAAGAGACGTCCTTTAGGGAACACCCTCAAGCGTCTATGTGGCCAAATTTAGCTTCTATAAGTGATATACCTCGCACAAGATCAACCTCAGTTAAAGTGAGAAACTATTGTAATAATTCAACATCCCAAGCACGCCAATGAGTAATAAACAGAGACACTCTGGCCAATGTAGTGGGAATGGTCAGCTCCTGTTGTGGCCAAAAGTTCTCTAGTCTAGTCAGCCAGTTATCTTGCCAAAAAACCACCCAATCTTCGCGCCCAATCTGCCATCTACAACCTGCCTCCGAGACTGCATAGGCCTCAATAAAACTCCACCAAGTATTAGATAGAGTGGACCCCGTCGGAGCCTTAAGAAACAAGCTCTGATCATAATATCTTATCATGTACACCTGATCCACCAGCGATTTGATCTTCGTAATGAGCCTCCATGCTTGTTTCACCAGCAAAGGCAAGTTTAAGGCATAAAGGTTCTAGAAACCTAGTCCTCCCTTGTCTTTCGACCGAGAGAAGCTAACTCAAGTGGCCTAATGTATCTTTCTTTTGTTTGTGTTGTCACCCCAAAAAACATTTGCATGCATCTACTGAAGGAAACAAAAAACAATTTTAAAGCATAAGTAATTAAAGACTGAGCCACCACCTTCACCATCAGTTCTCGGCCAACTGCACTAAGCAATGAATCCTTCCAACCTTTCAGCTTGTCCCTTAGTTTATCCTTAGTATAAGCAAATGTCTCCTTCCTTCTCGATCTTATATGAGTCAGCAGCCCAAGATACTACTCATGATAAGATACCAATGACATCTGCAAGAGAGAAGCATACTCGCCATGTTCCTCTTCCACCAAGTTCTGACTGAAACATACACTACTCTTCCTATAATTAATAGACAAGCTTGATGCCTCTTCATACATGCGCAACACCTCCTTGATATTATAGCAAGCTTGTACCGTGAATTGTGAGAAAATAAGACTATCATTGATAAATAGAAGGTGAGATATTACAGGAGCACGTGGGCATATACTGATGCCTGACATAGCTCCAGTCTCTTGGGAGCAGCACAACAGATGATATAAAGCTTCAGTGTAGAACATGAATAATTTATGGGACAACGGGTCACCTTTGTACGAGCCAAATTTAGCCACATAGATGCTTGAGGGTGTTCCCCTAAGGACATCTCTTGGTCCGATGTATGATTAGATTGAGCCTTTGGGCTTGGCCTATATGTTGAAAGGTTTGGACTATATTTGGGTATTTTGTGGACGATTTGGAATTATGTTGAACTATCTAGAAGAGTCTTGAAGCCTTTAGAATGTATGGAGATGAGGTGTAATAATCCCTGATCATAATTAAGAAAGGATAAGATGTTAGAAGGCACAAGGATTCTGTGAAACCAAGGAGGAGTCCCATTTCTGGGAAACTTAAGGAATCCTTGAGGTTTCTAGGGAAACCTGGTGGAAATTTTGGAGACCTAGAGGATCATCGAGGAACAATGAATAAGAGTATGCAACCTAGAGGAATTCCACCAAAGGGCTTGTGGTAATAAGGAAATATAGTGAGCCCTGGATACAGAGATCAAATCCTTAATGGATTCCTCTTATCCTAAAGTATGTAGTCCTATTCTTATATGGACTATGCTTAGACCTTGAACAATCACTATATATATGAGGCCATAGGTTGGCAAAGGTAACTCAATCCAACTCTAATACACACTTATGCTTATTTCTATACTAACTTAAGCATCGGAGGGTCTAAGTGCGATACCACCCGTTCTTTGACTTTTTACAGGCTTTCAAGGAGGAATGCTCAAGGGAAGCAATATAAAATAATCTCACATCATCAACAAAACTTAGAAAGGAGGTCTCAACTTTCAACCATCATGGGCAACTTCTATGATCTGGTGCTTTCATTCAACAACAAGGTACAAGTTTGAGGGCATCCAAAATCTGCGTTCATAAATTGGTGCTTTCATTGAGAGAACTGCTACACTGATCATTCTATGATCATTCAATTATCATTTCATGAATAGGTTCTCTTAGAATTTAGAATCTATCAGGTTTTCACCAAACCAGGAAATCCTCAAAAAAAATCAACAAAGAACGATGTTCAAAATTCCCAAAAAAATAGAGCAAATGTTCGTTAATATTTTGGCAATACTAAAGCTGAGCCCAGATAACTAACTATATGTCTTTGTAAATCTACAGAAGTCTAGTTTCCAACGAAATAATTTTTTCCTCAATTGGAGTTCAGAGTAAGAAGATATGACTAAATTAAATTATCAACCGGGGGTCGAGTTTGACGGAAAGAACGTTGTTGCCACTGGTCTGTATTGCGGGCTATTTCTAGTGACCAAATCCAATATCCAGAAGAGGTATGTTAGATGATTTGAAAGATGATGAAAGTGACGAAGGCAACTTTGGTGCTTCCAAAAGTGGAAGTAAGAGATTCTCAAATTATCAATGAGAACTCAAATTCGCACTAAGACCAAATGGAGGATTTTTCAATGCCTCGGGTGGTAACGCTTACCAGTCACGAGCACCTTTTGTGCGAAGAGCTTAACAACTTCCTCTACTCCAAGCACCAATTCCTCCGCCATAATTGGAGGCACCTTAGTCTAACACGGATAAGATTTTGGATAGGCTAGTGAAGAGCCAAGCGGAGTTAGCAAAGACTCAAGCGAATGATAAGAAGACTTTTCTTGAGATCTTCATGAGCATGAAAAAGGATAACCAAACACTCCAGAATGAGGACCAAAGCGCTATTCATAAGCTAGAGATGCAAGTGAGTCAACTAGCTAAGGCACATTAAAGCTAAGGAAGTGGCAAAACCCATGAGTTTCCCTCCACCACCGAAAGCAATCCCAAGCACTAAGTCAATGTAGTGAAGGCAAGGTTGAGAACCAGGAAGGGATTTGAGAACTATGGTGATGCTTCTATCGTGGAGAGTGATGATGAGTATGACTTGGACATACCATTTGTGTCTAAGAACGATTTCGGAGTTGAGAAGGCTACTACAAGTTGGGATACAGCGGTGAAATTTCAAGAGAAAATAGCATTGATTCCATACGAAGATGTTAGTATGGAAGATGAAGAAGACAAGTTTGAGGTTGAACATGTGAATTTCGAGAGTAGATTGAGTCAACTTGGGGCTACAGGAAAGAGTCTAGAAGGTAGAGATTTGGATGGAGAGCATTCCAGGATTGATTTAAGGAAGAGAAGAGGAGAAGAAGCTGTATAGAGTTTGACGGGTTGAGCCTCACAATCAACTCGTTGAAAGGAGTCCACTGTCCGGAAGAACACAAATTTTTGACCCGTTGAGGATTCTACTTGACCCGTCGAACAGAAGAGTCAGGAAAAGTCTAAGGTGCATTCTGAGAAGGTTCGAAGTGAGGAAGATGTATACCTACCCTTCCCTCAAGTGAAAAACAAGGAGAGGGTTCAAGCTAACTTGGATCAGAAGACCAAGGAATGTTTGGATGTCTTCAAGAAGGTTGAGATTAATATCTCCCCTTCTTGACATCATTCAAACTATTCCTATGTACTCCAAGTTTTTGAAGGACCTTTGTACTGACCGGAGATTGAAGAACTAGCTGCAAGGGGAGGAACGATCTGAGAAGGTGAAGCTTAATGCCACACAGGCCCGACCCTGAGATATTCAAGGCCTAGGACAAAAAATAAAATTGGGCCCTTCATTTAAAGAAATAATTATAGACAAATTTTTTAATTTTAAAAAAATTTTAATGATTGAATTTCACAATTTACACAACAGTCACCAAAATGGCTTAATCAAAAATCCCATGACAGCAATAAAAACAACATTAAGGAATTAAGTTATGCACATCAATCACCACTATAGTGAATAAAAAATGAAATCAATTCAAGTATGCTTTGTATAGCTTGTATTGAACCCAATCAATCATTTGGTAAACTCACCAAGGGTTTTGAACCCTCTATCACAATTTTACCTTCTTCTATTTCAGTTTTTTGACTCCACATTCTAGTCGCCACATCCTCTACTTTTTTTTTTATCAATAAGGCTCTATAAATTGAGTAAATTCAATGCAAAAACACTTCAAAACTCACTTATAAATTGTGTAAGTTTCATCGAATAAAAAAGACAATCCGAATAGGCTAAGCACCTCAAGTCAGAATCAAGGACGGAGTGACATGTCATATTATTAGGAATTAGAAGCCACACCTGATCTCCCAATTCCCAACATAAGTCCAATGAACACCTCTCTCTCTCTCTCTCTCTCTCTCTCTCTCTCCCTATCCCTCTCTCTCTCTCTCTCATTTTGCATTTGGGGGCTCCGATCAGATATGTTCCAATGCCCCCATAGAAAATTAATGGAGTTGTATACCTATGGTATTGGGTCTTTAAGGGAGGAGCAGTTCTTCAGTGAGGCCGCCTCACACTGTTTCTGTACGGCCCATCAAACAGCAGAGGCTATGAAGGATAATTTTGGATTTTCGCAAGACATTTACAGGGACAATTGGGATATAGAGTTTTTGAAATATGACTTCTTATTGGCTGGGCCTTATGGCCTTGCCACATCACTGCCCCTATACAGTTACTGCTCTTAAGGGAGTGGAAAGAGGATGAGAGCTACTTCCCCCCATCATTTATTGTTTTAATAATTGGTAGTGGGGTATTGGAAGAAGTAAAGAGAAGAAGAAAGGTATTTTGTCCTCGATTGAAAGGGAAGGAACAGACATTTGAAACCCAAAACAATGTAATTTTTTTTTAAAAGTATTAGTAGAAAAAAATCCCCCCCCCTGAGTTGTTGGGCCTTGGGTCAGTGTCCTACCTGCCTTGCGTCAAGGCCGAGACTGATGGCACGGTGTCAGCAATCATTCAAATAAAGGTACCCAAGAAGCTAGCGGATCTAGGGAGTTTCATCGTGTCATGTACTATTGCAACCAAGCACTATCCAAAGACACTGATGGATCTTGGTTCTTCTATCAACTTAATGCGCTACTCAGTGTACAAGGAGATTGGTTTAGGGAAGATTAAACTGGTGAGCATGTCACTACAACTTACCGATAGGAGTATGGTGCATCTGAGAGGTATAGTAGAGGACGTGTTGGTGATGATTGGTGAGCTTGTGATCCCGGTAGACTTTGTAATACTTGATATGGAATAGCCGAGAGGATGTGAAGATTTTCCTATTATCTTTGGAAGAGCCCTCATGGCTACGGCTGAGACAAAGATTGATGTCAAGGGAGGTGTGCTCACTATGGAAGTCTTTGATAAATGGAAACCTTCAAGGTTTTCCATGATGTTAGTCCTATTCCCAAGTTGCAAGCATTTATGATCAAGGTTATTGAAAGGGAGCTTGATGAGGAGTTGGACGACATCTCCAACCAAGTTTACATGGAGAGTAGTCACGAAGAAGAAGTTGATGTGGCATTGGTAGTAGGGTATGACGAGTGTTTACTGTGGTCTACAATTGCGGGGCATGCGCCTTTGAATTGCATTATGAAATCTCAAGCCATCTATGGGCCAAGAATTTCTTACAAACCACTTTCATTCACCGGTTTGGGGGAAAGGGTACTTGAAGGGAATTACTACTCGAGGAACAATGTGGATATGATGAATGTGCATGATACTTTGCTTACCATTCAACAAGGGTCAATACACCCGGACCTTGAGCTTAAGCAACTACTAGAGACGCTTAAGTATATGTTCTTAGAAGATAGGAGCTAAAAAATGGTGATTATCTCATCCTTACTAGATGAGAGTCAAGAAGCTCGGTTGATTGAGGTGGTAAAGAATGAGGTATTGAAACTCCAAGCCAATGAGATAATTTATGCCATATCTGATAGCCCATGAATTTCACCTACACAAGTGGTACCGAAGAAATGAGAGATCACCATTGTGCCGAATTGTGACGACCCGAACCAGAATCAGCAGTACGACCAGCTATGTACGTGAGTTACCGCGTAGCCACTGGTATCCGACGGTTGTTTGGAATCGCCAAGCTTGTTAACGACTTAATTATTGGCCGAGAATTAGAGCTGGGTCTCTTCTCAAGAGTCGTTGTACGTGTGATTACGAGTTTGTGGGCGGTTCCGGATCGTTATTTGGACGACCGAGGAATTAATAATGAATATTTGAAGTTCAGATTTAAATGGCGGGTTTGTTCGCGACTAAATTACCGGACGAGAATTTGGTCTCGGCTTCTTCACGGAAGTTGTTCGGAATTTAATTTCGAGTTTGTGGGAACTTTCGGAGCATGATTTGGAGTTACGAGGAATTAGTTGCGAATTTTGCCGTTTGTTGATTATTTAGTCGATTTAATGTGTGTTGCTTTGAAGGGTTGACTTTTTATCCATTTGGCCGATGTGTTTGACTTCGGGTGATTGTTGAAGAGTACGTCGAGACGAGTTCGTGGCCGCGAGAATTATCGGAATCGGAATCACGACGAGAAAGTTACGCGCGTTTCAAGTTTACCGAAATGGATAAGCATGAGTTTCCTAATCGGGAAAGGCTATAAATAGCAACTTGCCATAAGGGGAAAGTCAAAAATAGGAAATATTGTGTTTGACCGAGTTGACTCGGTCAACTCGGTGGAGAGAGGATGAGAACGACGGGACCGACGTGATTAATTCCGGCGAGGGACTTCCGGCCACCTCCGGCCTTGGGGAAGGACCCCATCGATGCGTCTCGGTGTCCCCATCATCGCCCCGGTCTCATTTTCCGGCGTGGTCCACGGTGGAGGAAGCTTTTCCGGCGAGAAAATGGTGAGATTTTTGATGATTCGGGTTGAATTGAGCTATGAAATGGATTGGGCTTTGTAGCTCTTCCCTCCACGAATCTAACTAAATTGGTTTGGAGTTTCAATTCGGTTTGAGTTGGGAGAATTCTTGATTTGAATTAATTTTGTGTCCTATTTCGGTTTATCATGAAATTGGATGTGTTAGAGTGAGAATTGGACTTCAGTGTAGTTGACAAAGTTGCTCAGTGCAGGATTTTGAGTGGAATAGAGGTTTCCTCGCCGTGAAACTCTCCGGTCAACAGTGGCGCCGCCGTGGACGGCGGTCAACGGCGGTGGTCAACGGTCAGAGTTGACTTTTTGACTTTCGACAAGTTGCATGTCATTTGACTCGAAATCGCGCCCCGATCGCAGTGGGGAGGTTCGTTTTTCGAGTTGAGCGTCCGAACATGAAGCGAGGTATTGAAGTGGTATATACGGATTTTCGACGATTCGTCGACTTTGAATTTCGTATTTCCGAGGACGGTGGTTTCTCGTGATTTGTCGTGTATTGTCGAGATATGAGTTTGAGATATGGATTTTGTGAATATTCAGGTGTTCGTGATCATTCGTTTGGCGAGGGACTTTCCACCGGATCACGGGTTAACGCGATATGCGTTACGCAAGTTTGTGAGTGGACACTTTATTTTCACGGATTGATTGCGAGTCTTTATTTATGATTTACGAACTTGAGCATGCAGATTGATTATGATTTTACGAGCATGTGTTTTACGTTTATGCTTATACGAATATACGTATACGAATATATACATATACGTACATATTATGTATTATGCATGTGCATGGAAAGGATTTATGATTTGGTTTACACAGAGTACAGTCTCAGTATATGTGGTGGTATCGATACGCACTGGCTTCTCGGCTGATCCCCGAGTACGCTCCGGGAAGGACAGATATCCTGACCCGAGGCCTTTCTGGCTAGGAATCACGTGTGGGTCTGGGATCCCGTGGTTCAGACTGTGCTATCGCGTGGTAGTCCATGAGAGATTCTGTGATACATTTATGTTGCATGCTCTGTATGTGAGTAGTAGCTGATGTCTCCTCACGTACTATTTGATTTTCGTGCATTAGACTCGCATATGATTTTATATGTATATATATCTGGTGAAAGACATTTATTTTCGTCCACTCACTCTAACGTGTTTATTGTCTTTCACCTGGGCTTTTCGGTTTCCGTGCCCAGTTTGCAGTTCAGGCTCTGATGTCGCACGTTGTGGTCGGAGGCATAGTGCTCGAGCTACTTTGTTTCATCCAGTAGGTTTATTGTTCTACCTGCTGTGGTATGCGTATATGATTATGTATTAGAAGTCGCTCTGAGTTCCCTATTGAATACGATATACGATTTTACACTGGATTTCAGTAAAGTGCATATATATTTACTACTTTACTTTACTGTTGATATATTGAGAAATCCGGATGGGATTGGTGCCCACGGTTTGCTTTTTGTGGCATAGGATGAAGTGTATTTTCCGCGTGCAGGTTAAGGTAATCCCACGCTAGTAACGAAACTCTGCCCAAATTTCGAAAAGTTTTTGTTGGTTCATGTTTTCGAAGGGGTTTGATTCCGATTTAGGAAGCTAAATCGGGGTTTGGTCCTTTCAGCTTGGTATCAGAGCATTAGGTTATAGGTTCTGTAGACTTCTGTAGTCGTGTTTACTAAGGATATTTGAGAATGTACAGCATGTCTGGAATGGTGACCCGACCGGCCGGCGGATAATCATCAAATTCCGGGTGTTGTGTGCTTTCAAATATTTGAAGTTCCATGATTACGTTCCACTTGTTGTGAACGGTATTGTATTCATTAGGATGCCTCCTGACGTGCTTTCCGTGTCGTTTCGGTTGTGGATCCTATTGGGGATCAATTGACGCGTGATTCGCCAGTGAACAGTGGATTCAGATGAGTATTCAGAGTTCAGAGAATTGTGTGGCACGGTTTACCTGGGGATGTGTATATAAGCGTCTACATGTTGCCTCAGAGCTGAGATTTGTGGCAGTGATGTTTGCCTAAGTCAGATTGTTGTGTTCGGTGGGCTATTATTGTGTGAGTTCCGGTTGCGACTCCATGGCCTACATTCAGGGTGTTGTTTAGACGGTAATGGTTTAATCAGACTATCCAGCAATCATATGTGGAGTTTTTACCCACCTGAGGCAGAGATGCAGTGTTCACATGTTTGTTCCTGTTTGTACGTGTTATGCGGCTTCAGAGGGAGCTATGCACGAGGTTCGAGATGAGTTTGAACCTGAGCATCAGAGAGAGTCTGATTGTTGTGCCTCGAGACATCCGTGAGGAGCTTAGTGTGTTGCACTCAGTGGCGAGGCTATTATGAGGGAAAGATGTACACGGTTTTCGATGTGACGGTTTGAGGAAAGTGGATTCAGTAGTGAGATTTTGATGAGGTTGAGTTCTGTCACCTCGGGATCAGTGACTTCATCAGATTGTGGCCTTTTCGATTATGTTGGGGGTCATTAGATCACGCAGAGAATCCGTTTGACGATGGCTGAGATCGCAGAGTAGCGGACTTGCTCCTGTGGCATGAGTTTGAGCGATCATTGGTGATCCTTTCACGCAACAGGTGTTGCGGTGATATGTATTCGAGGAGCACTTTTAGTTGCTGTTTCGGTGGCCAGGAGGGTCACGTTGCAAGGGAGCGCCTCAGCCAGCTGTTGTAGCGGTTTGACGGCTCAGAGTTTACAGGGAGATCCTCATGTTGTTCCTGAAATCTGATCAATGTACCCTTTTGACGGATCCTTCAGCAAGTCGCATATGACGTGGGCGGCTAGTTGGGCATGTTGGAGTTCGTGCCATGACCTTGTTTGAGGACAGACTTTTCTCCGAGGTTACTGTTGTTTGATATCCATGGCTATAGTACCTGCATCTCCACTTCCGAGGTTTTGGAGAGTATCGTATCCATCCGGAGGTTGCGAGATCCTTGTTGGAGATTATGTGTTAGCCGCGGATTTGTTATAGCTGGACGTACATTGTGGTTTTAGTATGTTTGTGAGTATGGACTTACTGACGACACATTTGGTTGTGTTTGAGTGCCTCGAGGAGGAGGTTGAGTTTCGACGACCAGATTTCCCCGAGATGCTGTTTCGCGGTGATGGTCGAGCGGATGGTAGAGACGAGTTCTGTTGTTTGCTTAGCACATGTTGTGGATACTTCGGTTGCTGTGCCGACATTGTTGATATTGAGGTGGTTCCCGAGTTTTTAGGTGTATTCCGGAGGAGTTACCAGGTGTTCCTCCAGTTCGGGAGACTGACTACATCATTGAGCTTGTACCAGGCGCTGGACTCATTTTACCGACATCTTGTCGTTCTGAGCCAGTGGAGCTGATGGAGCTACAGTTTCGACTCCAGGAGTTCTGGAGGAGATTTCAGGAGATTTTATGCGACCCAGCGTACCTGCGTGGTGTGTTTTTGCATGGTGTGTACGGACGTTGGATGATTTGATAAGGTGGTGCATTGACTACCGGAAGCTTGATTTGCTTCAGAGGAGAGTGAGTATCCTCCGCTTCAGATTGACGATTGGTTAATCAGCTTGCGAGAGCTTCAGTATTTTCGAGGATTGATTTCGGGTCCGGATACCATCAGTTGAGGACCGATGAGTCAGATGTGGTTTGGACAGCTTTCGGATCTCGGTGCGGGCATCAGGAGTTCTTGGTCACACTGTTTGGTTGACCAATGCCCCCGTTGATTGTGTGGACTTGATGGACCAGGTGTTCAGACGGTTTCTGGACGAGTTGTGGTCATGTTCGTTGGCAATATCCTGATGTACTCCAGGAGTGTGAGCCAGTACCTGAAGCAGTTGCAAGCGGTTTTGCGGACTTCGTGAGACGATCTTGTGTTTGCGAAGTTCAGCCAGTGAGAGTTGTGGTTGATTAGCGTGAAGATTTTGTGCTGTGTGATGCTATCCGAGGGAGTTGGCGTGGATCCTGACTAGTTCGAAGCCGTGTTGATTTGGGGTTTGCTCTACCATTGTACCAGAGTTCGGGTGTCTCTTGGGTTTGGCAGGCTATTACCGACGGCTTGTGCAGGATTTTCCCGGATTGCCACTCTACTTTCCGGATTGACGAAGAAGGTATCACGTTCGAGTGGTTCGATGCACGCGAGGAGGGTTACATACTCCTATCGGATGGTTGACCGTTGCTTCGGTTTTGACCTTACCTAATGATCGCGACGAGTTCGTGGGTTTTGGCGATGCATTGAGGTTTGGATTTGGTTGTGCTTTGATGCTGTGTAGCAGAGCGGTGGCTCATGATTCCAGGCAGTGGAACTTTGTGTTAGCATCAGTGAGTTCGAGACGCTACTACTATGGCGTACAGCGCGGTGTAGGATGTACACTGACCACTGAGTTTCATCCACTTGCATTCTCGGCCAGATTTGGGCTTGAGGCAGTGTAGATGGATGGGGTCGACTCACGACAAGGGCTGCACCTTTGAGCTTGTTCGAGAAAGGCTAGTGGTCGTACTTTGACCATCCGTTTGGGATGATGTGATGCTGATGCATTCAGTTGAGAATAAGGAGTTTCAGTATTGCATGTGTATATGTGTGGCTCGAGTTTTCGTGTTAGCCGAGTTATGGGCTACGAGAGCTGAGTTTGAGTGTGATGATGTTGAGGCTCGTGATTTTGCACGTGTTTGGCACTAGTGACGCGGATAAGTGTCAGACACTTCGAGTTTACTACTCGTGGCGCAACATGGAAGAGCGATGTAGCAGTTTGTGTGTACAGATGCCACATTTATTGACTGACGATGGCTAGGAGGCAGAAATTTGGCGAGATGTGTCAGCCATTTGAGATTTCCGGTTATACGTGGCGATTGTTGCTGTGATTGTGTGTGTTTGTATGCACTTTGGTTTGTGATACCAGTTGTTGGACCAGTGTGGACCATTTGACAAATTTAGTACGTTTCCTTGTACTTCGGAGATGATTTCAGTGGCAGGCTATCATGGCTGTGTTTGATGGAGGTTGTCCACCTACGTAGTGTACCTGTGTCCCAGTTTACTAGTCGAGGTAATCGGCTACGACAAGTGTTGGCAAGCTTTGCAACGAGCATTGGGGACCAAATTACGAGCTAGTACCGGTTCTTATCCTCAGATTGGCGAGAGGTCTTTGAGAATTATTCAGGCCTTGGAGGGCATGTTGTGGACCTCGGTGTTGCAGTTCCGGAGGATTCGGGACCAGCAGTTTCAGCTGTTCGAGGTTGCTTGCAGTACCAGGTTGTTGTCCACTGTGATTTTGATATTTTTTGACGTCGTTTTAAGGAATGATGTTGTACTTCATTGTGTTGGAGTGAGTTTGGTTTGAATTTGAGTTGATGTTTGTTTCCGATTTTGTGGAATGTGCTACCACAGACTGTCAGGTTATCGGTATGGGTTGATTATTGCCCGAGTTCGATATTTGAATTATGTTGATGTGTGCAGTTTGAGTTGAGATTTGCTATGTTGTTTTGATCCATGTGTGATCATAGGCGAGTTTGTGTTATGCCGTATGGTTTGGCATCGCCTATAGTGTTGGCCTTTATGTGTGTTGTGTTCCGTGTGGCGGAACTGTGTTTCAGGTTGGTTTCGTGTGGTATACCCTGTCTGTTCCTTATGCAGGAACACTTGGCGCTTGTGTGGAGCCAGTTCAGATTTGTGATTTGTGCGTACAGGGATTTCAGCACGGAGCTATCTCCTATTGTGGAGTCAGTTGTCAGAGTTGTTCAGTTGATGTAGCCACTGAGCAGTTGAGCAGTATGCAGAGGCAGTGTTCCTACTTTTAGCCAGCAGACTTGGAAATTTTGAGGTCGAAATTTTTCTAAGGGGGGTGGATTTGTGACGACCCGAACCAGAATCAGCAGTACGACCAGCTATGTACGTGAGTTACCGCGTAGTCACTGGTATCCGACGGTTGTTTGGAATCGCCAAGCTTGTTAACGACTTAATTATTGGCCGGGAATTGGAGCTGGGTCTCTTCTCGAGAGTCGTTGTACGTGTGATTACGAGTTTGTGGGCGGTTCCGGATCGTTATTTGGACGACCGAGAAATTAATTATGAATATTTGAAGTTCAGATTTAAATGGCGGGTTTGTTCGCGACTAAATTACTGGACGAGAATTTGGTCTCGGCTTCTTCACGGAAGTTGTTCGGAATTTAATTTCGAGTTTGTGGGAACTTCCGGAGCATGATTTGGAGTTACGAGGAATTAGTTGCGAATTTTGCCGTTTGTTGATTATTTAGTCGATTTAATGTGTGTTGCTTTGAAGGGTTGACTTTTTATCCATTTGGCCGATGTGTTTGACTTCGGGTGATTGTTGAAGAGTACGTCGAGACGAGTTCGTGGCCGCGAGAATTATCGGAATCGGAATCACGACGAGAAAGTTACGCGCGTTTCAAGTTTACCGAAATGGATAAGCATGAGTTTCCTAATCGGGAAAGGCTATAAATAGCAACTTGCGATAAGGGGAAAGTCAAAAATAGGAAATATTGTGTTTGACCGAGTTGACTCGGTCAACTCGGTGGAGAGAGGATGAGAACGACGGGACCGACGTGATTAATTCCGGCGAGGGACTTCCGGCCACCTCCGGCCTTGGGGAAGGACCCCATCGATGCGTCTCGGTGTCCCCATCATCGCCCCGGTCTCATTTTCCGGCGTGGTCCACGGTGGAGGAAGCTTTTCCGGCGAGAAAATGGTGAGATTTTTGATGATTCGGGTTGAATTGAGCTATGAAATGGATTGGGCTTTGTAGCTCTTCCCTCCACGAATCTAACTAAATTGGTTTGGAGTTTCAATTCGGTTTGAGTTGGGAGAATTCTTGATTTGAATTAATTTTGTGTCCTATTTCGGTTTATCATGAAATTGGATGTGTTAGAGTGAGAATTGGACTTCAGTGTAGTTGACAAAGTTGCTCAGTGCAGGATTTTGAGTGGAATAGAGGTTTCCCCGCCGTGAAACTCTCCGGTCAACAGTGGCGCCGCCGTGGACGGCGGTCAACGGCGGTGGTCAACGGTCAGAGTTGACTTTTTGACTTTCGACAAGTTGCATGTCATTTGACTCGAAATCGCGCCCCGATCGCAGTGGGGAGGTTCGTTTTTCGAGTTGAGCGTCCGAACGTGAAGCGAGGTATTGAAGTGGTATATACGGATTTTCGACGATTCGTCGACTTTGAATTTCGTATTTCCGAGGACGGTGGTTTCTCGTGATTTGTCGTGTATTGTCGAGATATGAGTTTGAGATATGGATTTTGTGAATATTCAGGTGTTCGTGATCATTCGTTTGGCGAGGGACTTTCCGCCGGATCACGGGTTAACGCGATATGCGTTACGCAAGTTTGTGAGTGGACACTTTATTTTCACGGATTGATTGCGAGTCTTTATTTATGATTTACGAACTTGAGCATGCAGATTGATTATGATTTTACGAGCATGTGTTTTACGTTTATGCTTATACGAATATACGTATACGAATATATACATATACGTACATATTATGTATTATGCATGTGCATGGAAAGGATTTATGATTTGGTTTACACAGAGTACAGTCTCAGTATATGTGGTGGTATCGATACGCACTGGCTTCTTGGCTGATCCCCGAGTACGCTCCGGGAAGGACAGATATCCTGACCCGAGGCCTTTCTGGCTAGGAATCACGTGTGGGTCTGGGATCCCGTGGTTCAGACTGTGCTATCGCGTGGTAGTCCATGAGAGATTCTGTGATACATTTATGTTGCATGCTCTGTATGTGAGTAGTAGCTGATGTCTCCTCACGTACTATTTGATTTTCGTGCATTAGACTCGCATATGATTTTATATGTATATATATCTGGTGAAAGACATTTATTTTCGTCCACTCACTCTAACGTGTTTATTGTCTTTCACCTGGGCTTTTCGGTTTCCGTGCCCAGTTTGCAGTTCAGGCTCTGATGTCGCACGTTGTGGTCGGAGGCATAGTGCTCGAGCTACTTTGTTTCATCCAGTAGGTTTATTGTTCTACCTGCTGTGGTATGCGTATATGATTATGTATTAGAAGTCGCTCTGAGTTCCCTATTGAATACGATATACGATTTTACACTGGATTTCAGTAAAGTGCATATATATTTACTACTTTACTTTACTGTTGATATATTGAGAAATCCGGATGGGATTGGTGCCCACGGTTTGCTTTTTGTGGCATAGGATGAAGTGTATTTTCCGCGTGCAGGTTAAGGTAATCCCACGCTAGTAACGAAACTCTGCCCAAATTTTGAAAAGTTTTTGTTGGTTCATGTTTTCGAAGGGGTTTGATTCCGATTTAGGAAGCTAAATCGGGGTTTGGTCCTTTCACGAATGCTCAAGGAGAGTTAATACCATCTAGAATTGTCAATAGTTGGAGATTTTGTATTAATTATCGAAAGCTTAATGTGGCTACTCATAAGGATAATTTTTCATTGTGTTTTATTGATCAAATGCTCGAAAAGTTAGCCGGACATGAATACTATTGTTTCTTAGATGGTTATAGTGGCTACAATCAAATTGCTATCAATCTGGAGCACCAAGAAAAGATGGCATTCACATGTTCTCAAGGGGTCTTTTCTTTTCGAAGAATACCATTTGGTTTATGTAATGCACCGGCTACATTTTAACGTTGTATGCAAGCAATTTTTTTTAGAATGATTGGTGAATTTGTTGAAGTATTTATGGATGATTTCTCTTTGTTTGGGAATAGTTTGGAGGAGTGCCTCCATCACCTTGAGCTAGTATTGCAAAGATGTTGTGAGAATTATTTGGTACTCAATTGGGAGAAGTGTCAATTCATGGTACAAGAAGATATTGTCCTTGATCATTGCATCTCAAGGAGGGGGATTGAAGTAGACAAGGCAAATGTGGAAGTTATTGAGAAGTTGCCCATTCCACACAATGTGAAGGAAGTTAGGAGCTTTTTTGGGGCATGCAGGTTTCTATAGAAGATTCATTAAGGATTTTAGCAAGATTGCAAAACCCTTGACCGACATGCTTTCAAAGAATGCCTACTAGACAATCACTCCAGCTTGAAGAAGCATTTGAGACTCTCAAGCAAGCACTTGTTACGACTCTGGTAATCATGAAGCTGGATTGGAGTCTACCCTTTGAGATTATGTGTGACGTTAATGATTACTCGATGGGGTTGGTGCTAGGCCAAAGGAATGACAATGTGTTGGGTGCTATACAATATGCTTCAAGAACGTTCAATTCGGCTCAAATGAACTACACTACCACGAAGAAGGAGATGTTAGCCATAGTGTTTTCCCTTGACAAATTCTGGAGCTACATTCTGGGTTCAAAGATCATACTGCATATGAATCATAGTGATCTTAAGCGTCTCTTCACCAAAGCCGAGTCTAAGGCAAGATTGTTGAGATGAGTGCTACTACTTCAAGAGTTTAACTTAGAGATTGTGGACAAGCCCGGGAAGCATAGATTAGTTACAGATCACCTCTCATACCTTCAACTCAAGGAAGAAAATGGTGACTTGAATGATGAATTTCTGGACGAGAAACTGTTCCATGTGAAAGATGTACTTACTACTTCCAATTATCCATCGTTTACAAATATTTCAAGCTTTCTCTCAAGCAATGGTACCTTCATCCCCGCCCACTTTTCAAGTGACCAACGAAAAAAATTAAGGAGAATTAGCCGAGAGTTTATTTGGGACGACCCCTATTTGTACAAGGAAGGTGGAGATGAGATTTTAAGAAGATGTGTGCCTTATGAGGAGATATTTAGTATGCTCACTTTTAGCCATGCACTTGAATGTGGAGGACATCATGGGCCTTCCAAGACCATCTACAAGGTTCTCCGAGCTGAATTGTGATGGCCTAACCTTTTTCGAGATGCCCATTGTTTTGTGAAGACATGTGATCGGTTTCAAAGAGTTAGGAGGATCAACTCAAGGGACCAAATGTCATTGAATACAATCATGGAAACCAAAATCTTTAATGTTTGGGGCATTGACTTCATGGAAAATTTCCCTTGTTCATATGGCATGTACTAAATCTTAGTAGCAGTGGACTATGTCTCCAAGTGGGTGGAAGCTATGGCATGACAATGATGGCAATGTGGTGACCAAGTTCCTCAAGGTTTCCATCTTTACAAGGCATGGAACCCCAAGAGCCATTATAAGTGATGGGGGCTCCCACTTTATCAACCACAAGCTCAAGGCTCTCTTGAAGAAGTATGGGGTTGTTCCTAAAGTAGCTACACCATATCACCCTTAAACGAGTAGACAAGTAGAAATAAGCAACCGGGAACTTAAGAGTATCTTGGAGAAGACCGTGAGTGTCAACCATAAAGATTGAAGTCAAAAGCTTGATGGTGCACTTTAGGCATACCGGATCGCCTTCTAGACTCTCATAGGCATGTCACCCGTTAGACTTGTCTATGGGAAAGCTTGTCACTTACCAGTGAAGCTTGATCATAAAGAAAGATGGGCCATCAACATATTAAACATGAACTTGGAGGCTAGTGAAGAGAAGAGGAAGCTTGACATCATGGAGCTTGAAGAGATGAGGCTAGAAGCCTATGACAGTGCCAGAATCTACAAAGAGAAGACGAAGAGGTACCATGACAACCACTTGAGGCATAAGGAGCATGTTGTGGGAAAGAAAGTACTTTCGTACAACTCTAGACTTTCCCTACATTTAGGAGCTAAGGTCTAGATGGAATGGTCCATTTTAGATTGTGGAGGTTTTTCCTCATGGAGAGGGAACTTTGAGGAATTTAAGAGATGGAAGTACCTTCAAGGTTAATGGACACCGAATCAAGCTGTGGGAAGGAATAGCACTAAGCGATGATATTGTGGAGGTGAAATTTGTGCATCTTCTACACACTATGATGCTTTGAAGCTTTACCCTCCGCCCCAACCAAGTCGTTAAACTTGAACCCACGATGGTCGGACACCATTGAGAGAGCTAAAAGGAATAGAGTGTGAGGTAGAGGTTATGACCATGTGAATCCGGAAGAAGCCACTTTGAAGAAAGCCAAGGATACCTAGCATGAAGGGCAAGACCAATTTTGGTCTTGGATGTTGGTGATTGTTTGTGACTATGGATGCCATGTTTCAGTCCTCAATGGGAAGAACTTCTAATCTCTTACCTTATTTTTAATTTCTATTCTTGTTGAGGTGTTTATGTATTAAGAATGTTATCTTTGTGTGTGGAAATTGTGGTAGGAAAATGTGTTGACTGTGTGGCATTTTTACTTGAGAATTAGTGCATGTTTAGAGTAAAAAACCTGAAAATTCTCAACGGGTCGAAGAATAATAGTTCTACTCCTTCGACCCGTCGAACAGGTGCACAAAGGAGAGACAAAAGCAAACCTTTGACTGGTCGAAGGAGTGCCCCGGCCCATCAAACAGGTGCATGAGGGCAGACAAAAGCAAACCTTCGACGGGTCGAGGCACTCCTTCGACCCGTCAAAGATGGGTCTGAGACTGGTATTCAC
This sequence comes from Geum urbanum, assembly GCA_946800695.1. NCBI lineage: Eukaryota > Viridiplantae > Streptophyta > Magnoliopsida > Rosales > Rosaceae > Geum > Geum urbanum. Next base: position 3,065,891 of record OX327009.1, read on the forward strand.
CGAAAATTGACTTTTAAAATCCCATCTTTTCTTCTATCCTCTACTTCGTCTCCCCTTCATTTTTTTCAACTCTATTTGTTTCTCTTCGCCTCTCACTCCCTCTACAGTCTCTCTAACTCAAAAATCACTCAAAAACTCCCTCAAATCTTTGACTTGGAAGCTTATTCTTGTATATTGGGTTGCCTAGAGTGGATTGAAGTGTGTTTTTAAAGTTTTCTTCAAAGGTTTGTCTTCTAGAACCCTAAATTTTGAATTGAAGTTTTTATGGTGATTTGACGTGATTTTGTGATGTTTTTGGTGAGTTGATGCTATCTTTCTTGTTTTAGATGTATGAGTTGTATAATTTTAACACATATATGCATGAAATTGTTGAAATTGGATACCTTGACCTATGCATGAATCCTAATTTCAAAATTTTTGGATTAGCTTATGTTTAATGTTAATTGAGTCATTTTATGATTGAAATCATGATGTATAACTAATGGGTAGTTGATTTATAAGGCCAATTGCATGAAAGCTTATCAAACTTTTTTTCTTGAATTTTTGACTATCCTTGACCTTGGCCGAAATTATGATGCAAGTGTGCTTTAATTGTGAGTTTTGTGTGTTTTGTTTGTGATATGCTTACCTAGGTTTGGATTGTTTAAGTTGTTGTTCAAAAATTTGGGCAAATTTGTGTAATGAGATAAAAGTGTGAACTATGAACTTGATGAATCTAACCTGACAAATATATTACCATGTGTGTTGATTATGTGTAAGTGCCTATTTGAGATTCTCTATTGTCCTTATGCCTTGAACTTGATGATTTTGATATGATATTATGCATGTGGAATCTTGAATAACATTTTCATGTGATCAATGTGTTGTGTTTTTCAAGCTTAAGTACAATGTTGTTGCTTTAGTGAGAACTTAAATCGAGACATTGCATGCTTTAAGATGACTTGGTGACATGAATTTGGGTCTTAAGTGTGACAATTTACGTGTATGCACTACAAGAAGAACACACATAAACCGTAGACCGTTTCCGTCGTCTAGCAGAGAATTTTCGTCGTCTAAGTACTTAGACGACAGAACCTCCATGGTTCAGGTTACGTCCTCCAAGTACCATCGTCTGGGTACTTAGACGACAGAAATGGAGGTCTGCGTGGTCCAAGTGAGACTTAGACCACGGACTTTTTCCACGGTCTAAATCCCACTTGGACGACAAAAAAAGAATTTTCTGTGGTCCAAGTGGGACTTAGACTGCCCACTTTTTCCGCGGTCTAAGTGCCACTTGGACCACAGAAAAATCTTGTCCGTGGTCCAAGTGACCACTTAGACTGCAGAACTTTTGCGCAGTCTAAGTGAGCACTTAGACCACGCAAAAAGTCTGCGGTTTAAGTGTTCACTTAAACCATGGAGATAGGCATATGCGTGGTCTACCACTTAGACCACAGATATCGTGCCAATTTCCATGGTCTAAGTGAACACTTAGACCGCGAAAAATGTCTATCTCCGTAGTCTAAGTGATTATTTAATTTTTTTAATTAAAATTTTAATTTAAAGTAAAATATTAATAATTTAATTAAAATACAAAATTCTCATTTAAATAATTAAATATTTATAAATTAATTAAAATACTAAATTATTATTTAAATAATTAAAATTTGTACATACATGAAATTAAATCATTCGGAATGGAAAATACGATATGATAAACTACATAGCTAGAATACAAACTACTAAAATAAAGGAGGAGCAGACGCGCCACCGAGTCTCCCGCCTCCAACCGTGTCGTCGTCGTTGGGGTATGGGTTCGGAGGAGGTTGACATTGTTGTCGAGCCTGATTTTCCATGAGGGCGATGGGCTGGGCTATCTGCGCTTCTTGCTGATCAAGTCTCTAACGCATAGATTGCGTTTCCTCCTGTGTGAGTTGAGTCTCTTCAAAGGCTGCTTGGACGGCCGCAGCCTGAGTACCTTTCCTCGCCGAACATTCGGTAGATGAGTAGGAGAACAAATCTCGCTGCACCTTGCGTCCTATCCCCCTAACCTCCTTGCCAGCTCAACTACTGTATACCTAAGCATCTCCGGTGTGGGATTGACCTCATATTGTTCCTATAAGAAATGAATAAAAAATTATAATCGTATATATTACAAAATTACGAATTTTATTGGTTATTAGAAAATAAATTTAAAATTGTACGTATTACGTACCGAAAGTTCTTTACACACTTTCGCCTTCTCTTCATCCGGCAACTCCTTCCAAGTAGGGGCAATCATATGAAACTTGTTGAAAGGATTGACCCAATGCCATGCGAGGACAGACTAGCTAGCTATGATGTGGGAGGGCCATCGGTGAAATCGTCGTAGGGAAACTGGATCTTTTGCCCGGTTGCCTTAAACAATTTCTCTGATTTTCCCCCTTTTACGAGACCGTGAGTCCTTTTGGGTTGATGGTATGTCGGGGCCCTCCTGAGCTTGCGCCGCGTGCTATAGAGGATAGACTCAGAGGAGACCGATGACGCCTGAGCACTTTCTTCCATGGACGTCGAACCTGAATGGGCATCATCACCGGTCAAGATAGGTGGGGCAGCGGGAATTTTCCCAATGGGCGCTGTCGAAGGACCAGCTGAAGGATCTGGAAGAGGCGTGTCGTTGTCCTCCTCTAACTCCCAACCGACTTGCTCTGCCAAGCATCGAAGTAGAGCATCTTCGGCCTCATTTTGGGCCTTTTTATTTCCCGTCGGGGCCATTTTAACGTAGGAGTTGTTAAAATATTATTACCATAACAATTATATATAAAAATTTGTGATAATTATTTACAAGTATTGAGTGTGCCTAAGATTTAAAGAGAGTACACTAGCTTGGTATTTAGGTCGTTCAATGTTCGTGCGACCCGCGCAATAAAGTATAAACTTTTAATCAATCAGCCTTGGTTCAATTGAAAAACATGGCCAGTTAGGGATAGAGATAACGCGAGAGGCAAGACTAATTTCGCCAATACACCCCGAGGCTAACCAAATCAATGGTATATACTCTATTGGTGTTAGTCTTTCTTAGATCCAAAACCTGTCACCAGTCATAACCCGTTTCTAGACATCATGTCCGACATTCAGCCAATCTTTCGAAAATTTACACTCCCTCAAGTCCTTTGCAAACTCCGCCCTCCACCTCGTGTCCATAACTTCACTTAAGTTATGGTGTGTGGTGATGAAATCCACACATCACGAGGGGTTAAGGAGATAAGCTAGGAAATGAGGCGCCATCTATTTCAAAAAGTACGACTTAATAATCCAAACTTATGTTACTAAATTTAAATAAAAGACTACCAATTTACTACAAAATTACCATAATTACCAATTTATTATTTTTAATAATTCACTAATTTACCATATTTACTACAAATTTACAATATTACAACAATATTTACAAATTGTAATTACGTGCAAGAATAATTACCAATTATAATATTAATTACAACAATATTTAATTACAATAATTAATTATGAATTACCATGCCTTTACAATAATTATCATGCATTTACTAACTAATATTAATTATTATCACCAATTATTACTAATATACTATTTTTACTAATTAATTTACCAATTTAGTAATTTTTTAATTAAATTATAATTATGTTAAAAAATTTAAAAATTACTGAAAAGATGAGTCGCGGGAGAGCGGAGTCACCAGAGGGAAGGAGAGAGTCGCCGAAAAGTCGCCAGAATGTCACCGGAAAGTCGCCGGAGTGGAGAGTCACCGGAGAGAGGGAGTCGCCAGATTTTTAGTCGCCGGAGGAGGGAGGCCGGATTTTTGAGAGAGAGTGAGAGAGAGAGAGAGGAGAGGGATGATTATTTGAGAATGGGATGAGGAAAAAGGCTCGGCCTTGCTACCTTTTATAGAGTTTCATTTAGACGACAGATCCCATTTCTCCGTCGTCTAAGTGCACTTGGACGACGAAAAACTCTGGTTTCCGTCGTCTAAGTGAAGCGTTTCAATTTTTGAACCGGCACCCAATTAATTTGGCAGATGGGAGTTAACCGCCTTAATTTTGGGGAGCTTTTCAAATTTGACTTAGACGATGGAGATGCATATCTCCGTCGTCTAAGTCAAATTTGAACCGTTCCCAAAAAATTTGGCGGTGGAAATTGAACCGCCATAATTCTTCAACCTAGACCACGGAGATGTCTATCTCCGTCATCCAAGTGACCACCTGGACGACAGAGACGGTCTGTTTCCGTTGTCCAAATGACCACCTGGACGACGAAGATAGACATCTCCGTGGCTCAGGTGAAATTTACGTAAAATTAATTTTTAAAAATAATTCGCATGGAAGTTGCCAATTTGTCATTCGAATGAAATAGTTGTAAAATACCGATTAACGCATCGTATATATAAACAATTGAATTTAAGACGACGAATAATCTTACGTCCTTAAACTTGTTAAGTATCTACTAATCTTTATAACTTAAGTGTTATTAAGTATAGGCTCATTGCATATCGATATTAATGAAATTGAATTTAGAAAAAACAACCGTTGGATACATTCACCATAAGACAATATATAAATAGAATAATTTTCAGAAAATAGTAAGTTCGTGAAGGGTTTCATCAGCACAGTCAACCGCAAAATCGAAATTTTGACAAACCGGAAACATGGATACACGAAAATTCGTGACTCCAATTTTGGAACCGGCGAATCTCACACTCCAAGAATTGTTTACTCCATGGTCTCGACGAAAAGAATATGCATTGAGAAATGGTCTAAATGGTCGTTGTCTTAGATGAAATTACGAAATCTTAACTTAGACGATGCAAACACACGTTTGCGTCGTCGAAGTACTCAGTTGGACGACGCAAACATGTGTCTGCGTCATCCAAGTACACAGTTAGACGACACAAACAAACGTATGCGTCGTCTAAGTACGTACTTGGATGACGCAAACACATGTTTGCGTCATCCAAGTAAAAATTCCCTTAATTTAGGGTTAGGGCCTTAGGGCTTAGGGTTTAGGGTGTACTTAGACGGCGGGTTGGCTCTTTTGCGTCGCCTAAGTACTATTTTTAGGATTTAGGATTTTATATATTTATAATATATTAATTAGTGTTGTGTTTAATTACCTTAGTATAGACTATGAAAAGTCATTGTTTCGTCCCCATTTTAATAGTCCTGAAAATTAATTAATTATCGATCGATCTGATCTTTCGGATTAATTAATTAATTTTAATTTACGTCGGTCGAACTGACCACGCTATTTAATTAATTATTAAATTAATTAAGTACAAAATTAATAGTTGTACATACGTACTCCTCCTCATAGTATATATATATATATATTAATTAATCGACCATGCATAATTGCAATAATTATAATAATTAATTATCAATTAATATTCATCGTCGTTATATTGTACTCTTCGACATAATCGTCATCATCCTCATCCCCGTTATCCGATTGCACCTCCTCCTCATCATACTCAACATCGTCGAACGAATAACATGAGTCCTCGTCCTCGTCCTCATCCTACGCGTCTTCTTCATCTACCTCATTAATTGCATCAAAAATCTCATCTTCAGTTAGATCTGTACAACCATCAGGCATGGGTAAGCATTCACCAGCTTGAACAAGGTCCATTATGTCGGAGCGGATGACAGAAATATTAGGCTCTTGATAGGCAGGAATGTCTCTTTCCGATTCATCAGCATCTTCAGTCGCTAGTGTCCCTTCAATGGTCGTAGTATTCCATATTCCTCGATGAGAGATATGGTTCACTATTTTCCACCCTTCACCAGCTTTCGGATCATCGAGATAGAAAACCTACCTAACTAAGGTGGCGAGAGCAAAAGGCTCATCCTCATACCAGATTGAGTTTGTATCGACTGATAAAAGTCCCCGGTTTTCCTTTGTACGCTTGAACCATTGGCACCTGAATAGGAAAACGTTGACATCATTCTCATAACATAGCTTAACGACATATACAATAGCCCCATAATATAGATCATTGTCTTTCCCAACCGCTACCCCACTGTTTTGTGTTCTTCTTCCTTCATCTCGGGCTAATGAATGGAACTTTACACCGTTCACAAAACATGCAAAGTAAATATAGTGTTTAATCGGCTTCTCTGCTAGAAAGTGCTTTGGCCAGGACCACCACCCTCCGTGGTTTTCGGATTTTTGTAGATCAATCATATGGGAAAATGGGAAAATTAAAGGGTTTACTTTCTACAAACATGATCGATATTTATATAAACTAAATACCGAGACATTCGTACGTACGTACCTGTTGGAAGAAATAATTGGGAAACTTCTTCTTAACTATTTTCTCAAACCACGCCGAACTCTTGTCCTGATTTAACGCCTGAAGCCTCTCTCTATATGACATCATGTACGACTCAACTTTGTCATAGGCTCGCAACACTACCCAATATGCCTCAATAAGTTCTTCCCGTGTTAACGATTCCTTTAATACTCCTCTAAATGGTCGTAAGACATTTGTGACGACAGAAAGATTGATGCAGCCACTGTGATCGGAGGCAGTGGGAGGTGGTGGATCTTTAAGGTACCTGTTGTAGCAATTAACACACTCATGCATTAGGTATGTCTCGGCTATGGAGTCATCCGGGGCGGACCTGTTTTTGACGAATCCTTTATACTGTCCAAACTGTCTACAAAATCAAACGTTCAATTAATACATTGTAGAATTAGAATAAGTACATATATATAGCTAGTAATCTCTAGTGGAACAAATTATGAATCAAAAAACCTGTATAACTAATTAGTCGTACGTACCTTTCTTGAGGATACATCCAAGTGTACTGGACCAGACCAAAAATGAGCACCTGCTCGGGCAGGTGGATCATTAGGTGAATCATGATGTCAAAGAAAGCAGGGGGAAGAATCCTCTCTAGTTTGCAAATGATATGCACAATTTGTTGTTGCAGTTCTACCACATCTGACTTCTTTAATTCTCTAGCGCATAACCTCTGCCACCATCTGCACAATGCCACTATTGGTTCTACGACGTCACGAGGCAAATATGGTCGAATTACCACTGGAAACAGACATTGCAGTATAACGTGATGTATCTTTAGACCAACAAACTTCTGTTGCACCTCATCCACTGCTTCAATTAGAGTAGCTGCATACATAGCCAGGTAACAAACGCTCTTAAACCAGTGAAATATAGAACGTCTAAGTGTCGGCTTCACTGTGTAAGGTAGCTGGCATCTTGTTGTACACTCATCTCTTATCATTCCTCAACTATAAGGGACGACGTAGATTCATAGATTCCAGATCTTTGCGCGCTTTGGGAGTATATTTAGTCTTGAACTTAATACCGAGAATTGTTCCCACCACGTTGTCGCACACATTCTTTTCTAGGTGCATCACGTCCAAGTTGTTCCTCAACTTCAACTTTGACCAGTAAGGGAGTTCAAAGAATATACTCTTGTGATGCCAATAGCTGAGATCATGTGGAGGTATTGGATTGCATTTCTTTACATCCGCGTCATTGGTCAACACACCAAAGTCGAAATAGCTGAACCTCTCTAAAATCTCTTCGCCCGACCAACTACGGGGTTTAGGATTGTTCTCTAATGTCCCGTCAAAATGAGCTTCATCCTGTCGCCACGGGTGGTAACCATCTACGGTGACCCAAGTAACACACCTTCCCTGCTTGCCAACTAAAGTTCACATCGTCCAAACATATATGACATCCATTATATCCTTTCGTCATGCAGGCTGCCAACATCCCATTCGCTGGAAAATTGCTGATCGTCCATATTACGGCAGCCCTCATCGTGAACATCGTGTCAGTAAATTTTTCATAAGTTGGGACTCCATTTTGCCACAACAGTTTCAGCTCGTCGATCAAAGGTCTGAGGTAGACATCTAAGCACTTCCCTAGAGATTTAGGACCTGGAATTAGCAGAGTAAGGAAATTAAATTCCTTGTACATGCACATCTACGAAGGCAGGTTGTACGGCATCAGAATAACTGGCCAAGTGTTGGCGGTGGAGCTATTACAACCCCAAAGATTGAATCCATCTATAGATAGTCCGAGTCTAACATTTCTAACCTCTGCGGCAAAGTCTCCAAATTGTCTGTCGAAATGTTTGAAAGCCTCCCCATCTGCGGCATGTCTCAGGACATCGTCATCTATTCGCTTTTTTGTGTACCATCGCATCGCCTCTGCTGTGTATAAAGACATGTACAGACGTTGCAATCTGGGAATCAAGGGAAAATATCGAAGAACTTTCATAGGAATTCTCTTTTTCGAACTCTTCCTATTCGGCTCATATCTGCACTGGCCACATACGGGACAATAGTCCAAATCTTTATACTCTTTGTAAAACAGCACACAATCATTTGGACATGCGTCAATTATCCTGTACTTTAGGCCGAGGCTGGTCAAGATATTTCTAACCTTATAATGGAATTTAGGAAGATTGTGATCATCAGGAAGCAACTTACATATTTCCTCCTGAATTTCGTCAAAAGCACTGACTGACATTTTGTGTTTCACTTTTATCTTCATTTTCTCCATCACATATTGCAACACATTCTCTCGACATCCAGGGTACACCGGGGTCTACGCTTCAAGTAGCATCCTGTTGTACTTATCCATCTCACTAGTGTCAGTGGCCAAACTAGTAGCGAGGAATGTGTCATCGTGCTCATGAGTGGTATTGTAACCTCCCTCTTGCTGTTGGTGTCCACCATGACTAAATCTTGGAAACACATCATGAAACCAAATCTGCAGTTGGGTTCCAAGCAGGGGGGCCGACACCACTGCCGCTGGATGAGGCACCATGGTAACTATACCATGAGTTGAAGTCTGCTGAGCTGAAGTCTACTGCTTCACCATGCTCGCTCCACGTAGTATAACTCCACATCATACCATTTTCGTACAGGTGTTGCAACATAACATTAACCTCCGCATACTGACAATTAAGACATTTTTGGCACAGATACCTGAAACGCTTCTTTCCCTGACCATGTTCTATCGCAAAATTCACAAATTCTCTAATTTCATCCATATACCGGACATCACTTCTATTCCGCAACTTCATCCAACTCTTGTCCATACTTCTATGAATTTTAATAACTATTTATCATATTAGTCAACTATTATATATATATACAGATTTTCAAGCTAGTAATTATATATGAAACTATTATATATATACACAAATTTTCAACTACCTTAATATATTAAATTAAATTATTAATTAATTACCTTCAATAATTACCTTTATTAATTATTGGTGAATATATGTACTCGATCTACATCAATTAATTACTTTAATATGTCTAACATGCATGTACATTTTAACTAAATATTAACCACATTTTAAAACATCCATGCATATATATATATACGTACTACTGGTCTATATTAATTAACTAATATATATAAATATAATCAATTACCTAACTTAATTATAAATATATATTAGAACGTACTAATTATTAACAATGCAATCAATCAAATGTACAATTAATTTTATATATATATAAACATCGTTAAATGGTGTTGGGAAATTAACTACGTACGTACGTACCTAGCCTTCTCCGATATATGACGAATCGATGCTCGGATATAGTGCTAGCTAGCTAGAATTTGCATGCGCCATATACGTACGCGTGAGGAGAGTCTGATCAAGAGACAGAACTGAATGATCGACATATATATGCATGGAGATGAAGTTGAGACGAGTGAGCGGAGAGGAAGAGAGTTCGGCATTGACATTATATAATGCTTCACTTAGACGACGGAGTGTTGGTGCATCGTCTAAGTAACCACTTAGACGACAGATTGAGGATGACAAAGAAAGAACCCGTCGTCCAAGTGGCCACTCAGACCACGGCGTGTCGTTCCGTTGTCCAAGTGGCCACTTGGACGACGGAAACACTCTTTCCGTCGTCCAAGTGACACTTAGACCGCAGATACATTCTCCATCGTCTAAGTGCATTTTTCTTGTAGTGATGTGTGATGTGAGTACTAAGTTTTTCTTGTGTGAATAATGTGTTCTAGATGTCCATGTCTATCCATCATCATCATCATCATCATCATCATGCTTCCAAGAAAGAAGAATGTGTCCCAAGATCCTCCAGCCGAGTACGGGTTACCTTTTAAGAAGATGAATAGGGAAGGCAAGGTAGTCTACCCTAAATTGTAGAAGCCACGCCCAGTCTGTTCTAGTCTGCCAACTTTTCTGACTTTATGAACAATGACTGTATCTCAATTCAATGTGGTCCCTTCCTCAGAGACACCTTGTGATGTCTTGGTTTATTTTGTTAATGCTGGTATCTCTCTTACCCACACAAAAGACGTTCCCAAAAAGGTTATGTATTCACCATGAGGAACACGGCGATTTCTTGGAAATCAACAAAGCAGACCCTTGTTGCTACGTACTTCCTCGAATCATTATAAGATTATAGCTTTGCATGAAGTGATTAAAGAGTGTGTCTGGCTTACATCGATCATACACCATATTCGAGGATCTAGTGAATTACCTTCCACTACTATAGCACCACATTATATCTTTGAGGACAATGCGGCTTGTATTAAACAAATGAAGTTGGGATACATCAAGGGTGATCACACGAAACACATTTCGCTGAAGTTTTTCTTCAATTAGCAACAACAACAGCTATTAAACATTCATGTGAATCAAGTTTGTTTGACAGATAATGTTGCAGACTTGTTTACTAAGTCATTGCCCAAAACTACATTTGTAAAGCAAGTGAAACGTATTGGAATGCGAAGATTGTCTGAACTCCAAGATTGAGTTACTGATAAGGAGGGGTCATTTTGTAGACATTAGGGAGAGTCTAATCACATGTGTTTGTGATAGTTGCATATATGTGCATATATATTGTGTTTAATTTAACTCCTATACTAGGTTTATTGTTATAAATTGAGTAATTTAATTATGTTTATTGTTTTATTAGGTTTTGCGGAGAAATAAGGAAAAGTGTGATAAAAGAGGGATTCCTGGTACAATAAGAAGAGAAAAAAGAGTTTATGTGCAAATAAAGAAGTCTGAACCAATAAGGATTGGAAGAAGTCTCAACCAAGGAGGAATTTTAAAGGAACTGAAACGGTTGTGACCATGTCTGAAAAGATACTCATCATGCATCTCTGAAATGTTGTTGGCCCATTGCATAAGCCAAAGGGCATTCTTCAGTAAGTAAAAGTACCATATGAGCGTGTGAAGGTGGTCTTCCTAGCAACACTCTCTCCAATCCAAATGGAAAACCTTTGGCCGGTCGAAAGTGCACCTGGAACAAAAAATCTGCCAAGTCCGGAATCAGCTCAGGTATGTCCCTCAACCTCACATTTGGTTACCACTAATGTACATTTTCCTATCAGGATGAGGTCGATTATGTAGTTGATACGTTGTACTCTTTTTTTCTTCGACCAAGCTTTTGTTTTACCCATGAGATTTTTGTTTGTTTGGCAAAGTTTTTAGTGAGGCAACACATTATGCATCATTCATTGGGATCGCGACAGAAATGAGAGTGTTTTAAGAAAATAATATTTCTAGTATCCGATGTGTGTCTTGTCCTAATTATCGAAGAAGTAGATATTCTCTCAATCCCTTATTTATAGGGATGTTGATTGTAACAAATTGTTATGCCTATTTAAAAGTCATCTATCAATGAATAAATAACAGTTTCATTCTATTGCGTATCTATCTATTTTCTCCTCCAACAAACCACAATTTACTGATTAAATTACCTAATTGGTTCAGTTGACACTACTTTCCTGCAATGAGGTTTTTCTCTCATTGAGAGTTTGTCGCTATTTTTGATTGCTAATCTTCTTGAAACGAGATTGACAAGCACTATCAGTACGACTTACGCTATCCTTGGGTTTGTGCAACTTGAACTCTTTCAAGCAACGATCCCATAAAAACGTCTCCGTTTGGTTATTTCCAGTCACACTGTCACCACCAATGTCGTTCCATGCTTGACAAAGAACCTTAGAACCATATCTTCGTGAGGTCTTCAAGAAATTTTCTCTTTCCTATTTTTCCCTCTTGAATGCACAAAAACAATGGAGATGGAAAGAAATATTGTAAGTGAGGAAGTATATTGGTGCAAAAAAGTATGAATGAAGGAGTTGGTTTATATAAAATTTATAAATATAGTTGTTAGCCTATTACAACATCTATAGTTCGAATTTCTATTTGTTATTATATATTTATACTATTATTTAAGAAAACTCACGTTGATCTCCACTTTTGCAAAATGTTCCAAAAACACCATTTTCTCTTAGGTAGAAAATAATAATTAGAGTTTATTATTGTAATTGTAGAATAAAAAAGATAAACATGCATGAAAAGAAAATTTTAAAAATTATCCTCATTTTTTCTGTCCAAGCTGATTACATGTAGAATGAATTTTTTTTGCCACATATAACTTCCATCCGTAGTTTTCTTAAAGAAAAACTACCTTATTGCCTATCAAACAGAACGGGCTTGGAAAAAGAAAAAGAAAACCTTTCCAAGCATGGAAAAAGAAAAAGAAAACCTTTCCAAGCATGGAAAAAGAAGGTCCGGCTCCCCTTGGGATGGCGGCGACCTTCTGGCCTCGTCAGCTTCCTCAGGGTGTGGTCGGACGGAACGTAGTGCTCGTTATGGGCAAAGTTTTGCGCAAAGGTCTGGTTGGGGGTGGGTTTTGTTAGGTTTGATGTCGGAGGAGAAGCTGCAGCAGGTTGGGTGTGCAAGGGGATCATGTATTTAATTTTTCGAGACGGTGTTGCAATTTTTGATTGACCAGCAGACTTGACCGAGAGTTGTTGGAGGCGCACCACGAGGTTGATTGGCCGGACATTTTTCAGATCTGGGATTTGACAATTTCGGTGTTTGATTCTTGGTGCATGATATTCTTGGAGGGATAGTGGTTTGTGGTAGGCTTAGGTGTAGCATGATGTTGGCCTAGGCATATCAGAGATTGTTAGTGAGGGTTGAGGGGCAGTGACCATATTTGGGGAGGTGTGAGGCCAGTAGCGATGACAGCTTTCTCTCCGTTGTTGGGCTGGGTATGCAGCCCACAATTGTTCTTTGTGGCAGTTGGGCCAGGTTCATTTGCCTTGGTCTAGAATATTTAGTAATTATTGTCTTTGGTTTATTGTTTTTATATAGGTGTTTTTTTGTGTGGTTAAGTCGTTAATAAGGCTCTATCTATATACCATAGGGCTAGTCTGGAAATTAAGGCAATTTGTTGGTATGTTCATTCTCTGTGCTTTGTACGTCAATCCTAGTGCAAGTGAGGGTTATGGTAAAATGGTCTCATATTCCTAGTGGTAGGATGAAACGTAGTGCTGACAATGCAATCGTCGTTTGGCAGCATACGGGGAATGCTGTTCAAAAATGAGTATTGTTGGAATGCTTTAGCGGGAAAAGCAATAAGTTGATTTTTTCAGTATGTCGCCATATTTGTAAAGTGAATAGAATAGTCTGTATGACACTCTTCGCTAGTTGGTGTCTAATTGACTTTATAGTTACTGTAGGATATTCTGTGACTATCAGGGATGTCTTATATGCGCTTATTGTAATACGGGGTTCAGGTTTTATGTCCACCCATATGTACTCATTAGTTACATTAGTAAAAACTTGAAGGCTGTCACACCGCTTTCTTTCAAAAAACAAAAACTACCCTAACTCCCGTAAGTAGATTTTTTTTTTATAGAAAGCAAATATTACTATGAAAATAACTGTCTCCAAACACCATAAAAACAATTCTTAAATTTCACACATCCTCTTTTCTCTAGTATATTTTAATCTTACAGACTTTATTTGGATTAATTTGATTATATTAAATGTGCCCCGTTATATTTTTTGTTTGGAGTTAATTTGATCCGTCATAACACACAATATATCATTTACATATTTTTTTTATTACTTAAGAAATTCAATATGGGCTTTCGGTCTCATACTAGGCATAATCTTCACCGTACATTTTCTTCCAATATGTCGTCACACGGAGCCAGCGCGTTGTACTAATTGCGAGGCGAGTAGTTCATCCTCCTCTTCTTACCATTATTCTTGTATCCTAGTCAAAGAGTAAAATATCGGATATCGAGGATATATCGACGTTCTCAAATTTGGATATATCGACGGAAATATCGATCCAGTGAAAATTCTGACGGAAATTAATAAAAATACATGGAAATTTGTAAAGAAACTTTTGGAGGTTGTTACATGATCAATTATCTAGCTTATGTGAAAAGAAAATATTGATCAAACATCAAGACATATGAATTTGCTATATTACTATATGAATTAGTAGGTGTTAAGTGCTGATAATTATTAAAATATAATTTATTAGTTCTATTTTTATTTTTTGATGGCTAAAACTTATGGGAGGCTAGGCCATCACGTCTTTTGTACAATCTATTACACATCACACATCACAAAATCAAATATATAATACTTCAAAACCACGTATGGGACTTATGAGGTTTGAAATTCACACTATTTTCTCCATCTCCCTGTGCATAATCATGTGTGTATTATGAAGAATAATCATTAAATGATTGTTTTTCCATGTAATTCTGCATATATTGGTCATGTCACGTGAAAGGTGGATTGGATATTGAGCATGTGAAGATTGGACATTTACCAAACTAAATGTTAAATGTGAAAAGTTTACGGAAATTTTGGAAATCTTAGAAAATATCGGGAAATATCAGAAATATCGGGGATATATCGAAAATATCGATAAAAATCGGTAAATTTCGAGAAATTTAGGGATATATTTAAGGATTTTTCAGGTAACTCCAAAAAATTGAAATATCGTCGATAATATCGATTTTACATACCTTCATCCTAGCGCATGTCTCAACTGCGCAACTCTCCCTTTTTTAAGGTCATGTGGATCCCATGCTATTTTAGCATTAGAGCTCAATTGAGAGTTGAGATTAGCTCCAATTTCTCGTTTGAATAACACCTTCAAATTTTGATGTTGCAGATAGAAAGGGATTGAATTTAAGACCAGGAAAATTCTAGAATGCGCCCATAGCTATTCATTTCAGAGGCTATTTTCTAATATGACATGTGTCAAAAATTGATTGGTCACTTTTGTCAACTTGTACAAAAATTGATTGAGTTTATAATAAGCTCAGTCTATGTGATTTTCATCCAAACCTATAGAATAACCGCCACAAATGCACTCCGTCAAGCTATCGCCGCTGCCACCGAAATTTATCTCTCTCTCTCTCTCTCTCTCTCTCTCTCTCTCTCTCTCTCTCTCTCTCCCTCTCTCTCCCTCCCTCCCTCTATGCAACTTGGCCTAAAATGCTAGCTTGCGTGATCATCGTTCTAGATGTTGTAGTTGTTGTCCTCGAGCGCGTCCTTGAGATCAATGTTTTCGTTGTCCTCGGCCTGTGCTTTGGGCGCCTAAAATGCATTGAACTCGTTGAGGTAGATGAAGTCGTCGCGATCGGTATCAAGGTCGACCATCATGTGCTCAAGCTCCTCGGCGAAAACGACGAAGCCGAGGGCCTTGAGGACGTTGCTAGGCTCGGAGACCTTGCTTTCATCATTGGCATCAATGCTCTTAAAGACATGACAGACCTCGTTGGAGATGACGACGGCGGGCTCAGAGTTGTTGACAGAGGCTAGGGTTCTGTTATAAGCCGTGGATTTTGAATTTGGGGTTTTCATATTAGAGTTTTCACGTTCGTCATCAAAATCTTCGGTGGAGAATGGAGCATTAAGCAACATAAGGAGATGGGCGGCAAGATCGGAGACGGTGGTGTGGTGAGGTTGTAGGGCACAACCACTATGGCCAATGACCGCGGTCGAGATTTGTTTTGGTCATGGCTAAAGAGGATGTTCACATAAACTTAGCTATCGTAAGTTCAATCTAACTTGAAGAATTTTTTTTTTAAAATAAACTAATCATACAACGACTTATGTTATCTAAGACAGTTAGACCCTCAGGTGCTTAACCTTAGAGTGTATAGCAGGCTGATCTTTGATACCAAATCCAAGATTGACGCCCTTTTGAAGTTCCTCCTTTGTGTTAGTAAATATTATTCTATCATCCTAGAATCATTCCCTCACTTCACATTCCCATTCCAAATAAGTAACATGTCAATCGTTTATTCATTAGGTTAGAATTTTGAAACAACACTAGAAATTGTTAGAGTCCAATACAAGTGATTTAATAGTTCTTATAAATGTATGTTCCACAATCACTACAAGTGATTTAGTAGTTCTTCCCTAAGAGAAAATGCACCCATTTGAACCAGTTGAGAGGGAATGATCAATATTCACCGAAGTTAATTTACTATTCATCAAAATTATTCATTGACCCTTGGTTTTACAATGCACCGATAAGATCAATTCAAAGACCAAAGTAATTGTTGGAAAGGAAATACTAGACCGATTAATTATTGTTGGTCTCACCCATATGGTTAAATAATTAGATAAAAAGCAATTGACAATGCCATGTGAAGTAAGTCATGGTAGGCTTCATCAATTAGCCGGGTTGTGAAACCAGGGTCAATGATTAGTCCTCTGATCAGCATGGGGCCCACCTAAATCAATCCTCCCATTGGACCAATTTGTTACCAGTAGATCATTTTTTAGACCCCACCCTCAACCTAACCCACCTTATTAACTCATTTAGGCATTTGCTCTAATTGGACGTGCTCCACAACTTATTGAATTCTTTTTATATCGAAAACTTATTAACAACTTATTGATTTGAGCATGAGTATAGTTTAACACCGAATAACCCAACTCTAAACACAATGATTATCTTTGAGGCCTCGTTTGGTTGGCAGTAAAGGGGGAGGAAAGGAAAGAAATTTGTAGTTTTTAGTGTTTGGGAGGACTTTGGGAGGGAAATCAATTCCCGACAGAAGAGGAATTTGGGGAAAAATTAATTCCTCCCACTATCCCAAGGATTTTTTTTCCCTTTCAATTATCTTTGAAGACCTAATATTTCAATTGTTACTTGAGTCTGATATCTGTGTCAAAGCTAACCTTAAAATTACTCTCTTGATGTTTATCAAATATTTGTTTAAGGATATTTATTGTCCGTAACTTACGGTGTGTGTTTTGTGCTAATTAGATACGGATTAGTCTAGATAGAGATAAAGAGAATCCTTGTTTTATATGGATAGTTATTGTAACAAATTGTATCAGCATATATATAAGGCATTCAATCAATGAAAGAGTTACAACTTTTAGTCTATCATATTTTCTCCTTAAACACGTTATCACCACGAGATTCTAACCCGAAGCTTTGTTCCAAAACCGAAACACTTTTTCCATCCCCAAATTCGAGATTGAGCACTTTAATCTTATAGCCTATGCACAACAGCCAACTTCGAAAGATGATTACAAGCAGCTAAAGAAGAACCAGAAGAAGATCTTCGTATGCACGAAAATCCCTAAATGTCTAGTTTCTAGAACATCATTCATATCACAATTCAAATGTGTCTAAAGTAAGTTATGGTCTATTTAGTGCATGAAGGTCAGTATGCCCAAAAAGAAGAAAAGGAAAAGAAAGAAAAATACCCTAACCTCCACCTGTTAGCCTCCCTACCCTGACGGAATCTTCATCACCACCAATCATCATCACTAGAATTCATCCATTTCCGGAGCACGTAGCCGGATTTTTTTTATTCTTCAAAACTTTTTCAAAGTTTTCATACCGAGCATAACACCCTCAAGGTAAATTTTCTAAACCGTTAATCTCTAGATCTAGGAATAAAACTCACTTCTTGCAAAACCCTAGATCTTACGATTGTGATATTGTGATTTGTGATTATTGCATATCTATGTCCAAGTTGCTATGGACCTATATCCATAAAGTATAAGTGATGGTCTTAGGAGTGTCATAGTTTAGAAAAAAAGATCGATACTATGTGATGGTTCATCACGGTTTCTGGGTGTGGTTTTGAGCCACCATTTATTGATATTCAATACAACATAGTTCTTCTTCCCTAAACTTGATATTAGTGATCGTGGTTTTTTGATCGGTAAGCTAGTTATATCTCTTGTCTCTCTTGTAGATGACATCAATTGAGCTAGAACGGCCTGAATTTGATATCTTTGATCCTCAATGAGATGAATACCATTATTAGGTGTCAGATGTTAAGAACACGATTCTCGGTATGAATCTGACGGATACAATCCAACCACCACCACCTGCTGGTACTAAGCTGCCAGCTCCAGCTCGCAAAGCTCAAGCCTTCCTATTTTTGAGGCAACATATATATTCAGTTATACAAAAACAATATTTGCTAAAGAAAGGACCCCGCGGTTTTGTGGGTGACTTTACAAGATAGATTCAATAATGTGCATAATGCACAACTTTGAGAACTGTAAGAAATATGGGATTCAATCCGGTTATTAGATTGTCCAAAGATTAATGCATTCAATCAAGCTATGCTGGAGCTACATGAAAGGACCCAACCCCGATTTAGTTTCCTAAACCGGAATCAAACCCTTTCTGAAAATATGAACTTGCAAAAACCAAAGAAATTTCGGCAGAGTTTCACTACATCGTGGAATTACCATTAACCTGCACCCGAAAACACACTTCATCCTATGCCACAAAAGCCAAACCGTGGGCACCAATCCCATCCGGATTTCTCAAAATCATATCATAATATAAAGCAATAAGCAAAAATTGTAATCTTTACAGAAATCCGGGAAAATCATCTGAAAATATGAACATCGGAGTATTCAGAGTGACTTCTAGTCTATAAATACATAAATACACAGCAGTAGGCTAAACAAGAAACCTACTGAAAAAAAAGGTAGCTCGAACACTAAGCCTCCGACTGCAACGTGCGACACCAGAATCCAAACTACAAACTGGGCACGGAAACCGAAAAACCCAGGGGAAAGACAAATAAAATTGTTAGAGTGAGTGGACGAAAATAAACATATGCCTTTCACCATAACCTAATCATAAAGATAATGCGAGTTCTTAAAATAAATGGAGGTGTCAGGCGAATCTCTCAAGCCCGACGGTGATAGACTAGGCGAATCTCTCAAGCCTAGTGGGCACATCAGGGGAATCTCTCAACCCTGAAACTGGACTACCGGTGATCAGCCAAGTAGTCAATGTATCGATGCTAAGTAAATGCCATCACCAATAAAACATAAAACAATTCCTCCAAAACAATAAATAATCTCAATACTGTACTGGAAATAAATACTGAAACCAAGAACTCGCTACGACAGTGAAAATAAATGTCCACTCACAGATAAGCACAGCGCGCAGACGCGCTAATCCCGAGATCCGGCGGAAGATCCCTCGCCCAACGTACGATCTCGATCCCCTGAATAATCACAAAATATCACTGATCAAAATCACAATTCATTTCTCTGAACCACACCTCGGAAACCAACCATTTCTGGAAATATATAACTCGGGTACAAAAGAATCGCCGAAAACCACAAAATTCTCCATATAAATCCTTGACTTAAAATACACCACTCAAATCAACTCGAAAACCTCAAGGCTACGATTGGGGTGCGATTACGAGCAAAACGGCATAAAAATTAACAAAAATCTAAAAAGTCAACCCTTCGCCGGAGTGCCACCGTTAACCGCCGTCGCCCCCGCCGCGGCATCAACAGTGACGGATTCCGGCCAAAATTTCCAGATCATAAGTACTCCTCAAGACCAACAACTTCCTCTTCTACACCAAGCTCCAATTCCAAGCCCACCGGCCGGAATTGAGCCCGAAACCTCACGGAATCCATTGATTTCGGCAAGATTCCGAAGAGCTCCAAACGGCGTCCAAACCAAAATTCCTTCCACCCAAAAGCATTAAGGGGTTGAGAGGAACCTTTTCCCCCATAACCCTGACCCCAAAGGTCGTCGGAGCACCCCACCCGAATCCAGCAAAATCCCAAATCTTCTTCGAATTCGTTCTCCCCCAAAATCTCATCAAATCACATAATTCCAAGTTCTAAACCATAGGAAATCATTACAGAAATCTAGCCATACCAAAATCAAGGCCGGAGGTGGCCGGAAACAGAAAGTCCACGGTGAGTCAAACGGTGGTGCTCCTCCTTCTCGGTCAACGCGGGTCAACTGGTCAACCTAGGTCAAACGACGGTCAAACTTCCAAAACAGTGATTATCGACAATTTTACGACTATTCTGATACTTATACTCGTAGCTCGATACGATCGACGGTCCAAATCGAATCACATCCACGTTTCGGATAACTCAAACTCAAACGGATAAACATGACTAAATCACGCGATTTCAAATATTCATAACATATTCCTCGGTTATCGAAACAATTATCCGAAACCGCCTACGAGCTCGAAATCATGCATACTACAACTCTTTAGAAGAGACTCAAACCAAATTCTCGCCCGATAAAGTAGTCGTGAATAAAGCCGCTAAAACTGCTCAATTACGACAAACAGTGATTACTCGTAAAATATGCAAACCAGGTCAATTAATATACTAATTCTGGTTTGGGTCGTCACACTACAATTGGAGTTGAATGTTTGTGGCATTGTAAAGACCGATCAAATATGATCAAGAAGTCTTTAAGCACATTCTCTACTTCAATGGACATATTTGCTAGTCAATATCGCACAGATTATGAGCAAGCAAAACTAAGATCATTCAATGATCTTGTGAATGTGCTGGCCAAGAAAGAACTGGTACTAAAATGAACCATGAGTCATACAACAATGGTGGGAAGGCATGTAAGGATAGGAGGAACAATCGTCCTGAGCCTTACAATAACCTTGGTGGAAGAGGAGGACGAGACAAAGCTCGTGGTAGAGGATATAGTCGGACCTTCACTCGAACTCACCAAGACAATGGTCCAAACAACTCAAACAAGAATCATTTTGGTCCTAGGAATGGAAGAAATTCCTTCAATTCTGCTTCTAATTTGCGCTTGTCATCTTGCTATAGATGTGGTTCTACCAAGCACATACGAAAACAATGTTGTGCACCCAAGGATATTCAACATGTCTACAAGAAGTGCAAGCAATATCTGGTACATGAGACATAACTTCACTACAGTCTACAAGATGGAAGATTGCGGTGAAGCAAATCTTATAATAGCAGACAATATGAAAGCAAGTCTGGAGACTGCAGTTTTTGAGTAGTCTATGTATTAGGCTCAAGTTTTTGCTATGTCATCAAGTTTTTCTTTATTTTTTGACTTGGTTTTAGTCATGGTTTATTATTGACTTGGTTTTTGTCATGCATTGTTATTGACTTGGTTTTTAAGTGATCTATGCAATTTAGGTGTATTAATTAATGTATTATTCTATGACATCCCATTCCGAGCATTCTTTATTTTTTGATATATTTAATGGTGATCGTCGATGGTAATTAATTTTTACCGTCGATAATTATCGAGGGTATTTATCATAATTTTATCAATTACAATTTTTTGGGAAGTTTTTTGCGAAGAAAAAAGTCGTAGAGTTTATAAAGATGAGTTCTTGGCCACGTGAAGAGTTTAAATTGGAGTTACGAGAAAGAAGTGATAATCAACAAAAAAATTGTACGTTGTTACGATACATTTAGTCGCAAGTTTCGACTATAAATAGAAAGTTTCCGTACATGGAAAGTCAACTTTTTTCCATTCTTGGTAATTTTTTGTTTCTTCTTTTCTCTCTCATTTCTCTCTCTCTTCCCTTCTGTTCTCTCTCTCCGTCTGTCGGCCTCTCCACCAGCGAACGATTGGAAGGCCACCAAAACTGGCGGAGCCGGTGTCAAAAGAATCGCCTCAACCTCCTCTACATGTTGATGGGTGTCTTTGTGGCGATGAGTGGCAGGGGAAGGAGAATCAACACCATGAAGATCACGGTTTCAAGGGGTAACCGGCGCCGGCTCCGACGAGGTTTTCGACCACTCTTCAAAGATGACGTGGTAGTAACCCATGGAAGATGTATAGAGATGATGATAGATGTGCTTAACTAATTAGAGATCACGGCACAGTACTGTGAGGGGACCCCTTTTATTTTCACACTCGTAGCGAATTCGATTTTCAGTAATTCAGTATTCCAATTTAATTTACAGTATATTTTAGAACAGATTAAATTTAGAGGTTTTTCTTATGATTGATTTAGGTAGTTGCATCGATGCACTCACTATTCGGTTGATCACTGGATAGTCCAGGTATGGGAGTTCAGGTTGCCTCGTCTGGCCGTCAGAGGAGGTCTTATTGCCTCGATTGGCCCATCACGTATAGCTTCTTTTACAGATTGTCGACTCAGGTTAGGGAAAAACTCCTGAGTGACCACCTCCGGCCATCTACAATTCAGTTTATGATACTTGAACTCACATTATTTCACAAAAATCAGCGGAAAGGCATCAGATTTAGTTTTACTTCAGTTTTTATGTTTATCGTACAATATTGATTTTTGTCCACTTACTCTAATGTTTTATGTTTTTATGCGTTTCCTTGGGCCCTTTGTTTTTAATTGCCTAGTTTGCAGGATAGCATGGTTGAAGTCGTGACCGTCTAGAGTCCGAGGCATGACGGTTCACAACTTCTGCTTTCTCAGTGTAGGATCATAGCAAGGTTTTGGGTTGCTCATGCTAAGGTAGTTGATACCGACCAGTCGATGCTAAAGACCTTAACACGAGTCTCACAAGACTTATCTCTGGATTACTGGGATAATCTGGGATGGGTCTTGTCAATTGGTATCAGAGCATTAGGTTTCATGATCTTGTTTATTATCTTGTATCCTTAGTGATTTTAGAGTGCGATGGTCCAACTGCAGTGGCTTCCATCGTATGCTTTCGGGCATGCGGATCACTAATGGTCTAAGATAATATTCTAGGTGAGTATCTCAAGTTTCTTGTGTCATGCCTCATGGACGTGATCGATGACTTCAGCAATAGTTTTCATAAAAAGTATGTAATGTTTTCATTACATTTTATTCCTGAGATTTCCGTGACTTAGTGGGTCGCAAGGTTCATTTGGGCAATATGTATTTGAGGCTACTAGTAGGGTAGATGATGCCAGCTTATGAGATTAGATGATCTCGATTCTCACTGAGGAGCCGTGATGTTACGATGTGTCGGTATCCTGGCATCCTTGGTACTTGATATTGATCATTCTATGCTTTGGAGGATAAGAAGAGGTAGCCTCCATTGTATGTATCACTGGGAGAAGTAGCAGGCGAGCATAGTTATGTACTTCACTACGATTTAACGGCAGGGGGCACTATGAGCTTTCAGTGTCGGTGGGTTGTTACCTATCAATCTTAATGCTTACTCGAGTGTTGTCGAGTATACGACGATGCTTCCAGGAATGACTCTCAATTTCATTATTGTTGATTGAGTTAGGAAGGTCTAAAGTATTAATTCAGATTCAGGGGAACTTCTAGAGTGTTATCCGCAGTTTTGTAATTTTTTACGAGTACGCGAGAGTACTCAACTTCTATTTAGTGCAATTTGATGATTCCTCCTTGCTTTCGATGATTCCTCATTGTTTAAGCTATATTTGAGCTATTATCGATCGTTTGATTTCACGCAACAAGAAGTATGAGGTTCTTGTTATGGTTTATATCTCCAAGGATGACTCTAATAAACATGGTGGGATAATTCCCAGAGGGTCGACAACTAGGGCATTATGGAAGTTTGGACCAGTAGTTTACCTATTACATAACCGTAGCTTCGAGTTAGGGTTAGTCATGATATGTGGTTGCTTTCTGAGGAGATTTATGATTTGTGGTGCCGTCGTGTAGGTCAAAAATTTTTTTTACGTTAACCTTTAGTGTTTCACGTGATGTTTCATAATTCTTTCATAAACATCCTTATTACGTGTTATCTGAGGTCTTGATTTTCCTTCGAGTGCTGTAGATTAAGTACTTGCATTTCATTCCAGCTTCATTCATTATATTTAAGAGTCATTTCACCACCTTTTATTTATTTCATCTAATCATTACTACAACCTTGCTTCTCTATATTGATGAAATGACTATGGCATAGCGATGTAGCATTCAGCAACAGAATAGCTCATAGCAATCAACCTATGTCCAGTACCCATTTTGTTTCTTCCTATGTCTGAGAGTTGTTTCTCGATATGATTTACGGCATAAATACTGGTATCGACGAGGTGTTTACGATGACCACTACGAAAAGCAAGATTTTCATTGGAAGTTGACACAATGTTTTGGTTATCCACGATGGGTATACTTTTGAGTCATTGACCCTCGAGTGGGTGATTACAGCAGTTTCAGTGACTCTGACATGTTGTATAACTTGTTTTGAGTGTTTCCTTTTCCGTCGAAAGAGTTACAATGTGACGACTCGAATCGGAATTAGCACGTTAATCGGCTTAATCCGCGAGTTTACGAGTAATCACAGTTTATTGTAAATTAGTTGAATTGGCGGTTCGGTTCACGACTTAATTATCGGGTAAGAATTTGAGTTGAGTCTCTTCACGAGAATTGTAGTATGCGCGATTTTGAGTTCGTAGGAGATTTCGGATAATTGTTTCGACAACCGAGGAATATGTTATGAATATTTAAAATCGAGTGATTTCGTCGTGTACTACCGGAATAAGAACCATTACCGGCGAGATTACCGGAGACAAGGCCGGCGACCGGAAAAGTCGCCGGTAATGTTCATCATTACCGGCGACTTACTCCGTCGCCGGTAATGTCGCCGGAAAATCGCCGGTAATGTTTCAAAACATTATCGGCGACTCCAACCGTCGCCGGCAATGTCAAGGCAAACATTTCCAGCGATTTTCCGGCTAGAATTTCGCCGGCAATGTTTGGCTTGACATTGCCGGCGACGGTTGGAGTCGCCGGTAATGTTTTGAAACATTACCGGCGATTTTCCGGCTTAAAGTCGCCGGTAATGTCTCCATTTCCGGCGATTTAATGAATCGCCGGCAATGCCTCTTATATTAGATGCAGATCGCAGGAGCTCATTCATTTTTGATCGAAAAAAATCCGGTGAAATCGAAAGAAGGAAAACACTCTGAAATCGATCCTTCGGTATTATCAAAATTAAAGCGCGCGTCGAAAACTCGATCACTCGGGAAGCTATATATATATAGGTACGTATATATACGTATTTGTGTATGTATATATATATATGTGTGTGTTGATCAAATCCAATTCGTGAGATATGAAATGTTGTTGATGTCACCGAAACGAGAAAACTACTTGTAGTTAATCTTATCTTGTGTCTGAATCAACGACTGGTATTATCATTGTGCTATCGGAGTCAGGCTTAAGAGAGCCTCCTACCTAGTCAAATACATTTTGAACTGAAAAAAGAAGAATACCATCATCGAGTACTGAATAGAATTCAGAGATTAGATCGATATATATATATATATATGCATGCATGTGTTGATTTAATTAGAGTTGAATTGAGATATCGCGTCGATTATTAGTACGTAGTGAATGTGTGTATATATAATACGTAAAATTGTTAGAATTTTCAGGATGGACAAGAGTTGGATGAGCCTCGAAAGATGGGATGTCAGATATCACCAGGGAATTAGGAGTTTTGTGAATTTTGTGAAGGCTAATTGTGGAGACACTACACTTCATTATTGCCCGTGTAAAGAATGTAAGTGTTTCAGCGATCGATTTCGTTTTCCCATTGATAAAGTCCAGAAGCACCTGAGTAAATACGGGTTTTGGGATAAGTACACTTGTTGGATTTATCACGGTGAAACATCGTTAGCGGGTCCGCATGATCATGGACAATTTGGTGAGAGGGCCAGTCCACGCTATGATCATGGAGATTTTGCTGAGAGGGGCAGTTCATCCTATGATCCAACATCAATGTTAATCAATGATATGTTTCCTCATGAGAGCGGTGTATTTGGTGATGAAGCACCAAATGTCCCTCCCGTCGTTGAGGGTTTCCCCCATATTGAGCCAGTCGAGCCATTACCTGGAGCTCATGTCAACACAAGCGGTATGGACAAGTACAACAACCTGATTGCATTGCAACAGACTCCGTTGTACGACGGTTGTAGTAAGACTGTTCTTGAAAGTGTGATGGGAGTGATGCAGCTCAAAATGGAGAACAAAATGTCTGTCAAAGCTGTTGATTCTTGGTTGAAGTGGACTGCTTCGCTACTGCCACCCGGTCATCGTCTTCCTACCACTCATCATAAGGTGCGACATATCCTGAAAGATCTTGGGCTTTCCTACATCAAAATCCATGCATGCAGATATGATTGTATTCTCTTCTGGGGAAAAGATCTCGAAGACCTTGAAGCCTGCCCGGTATGTTTTACAGAAAGGTATAAGTTGACTCCTGCAGGCAACAAGAAAGCTGTGAAGATACTTCAATATTTCCCGCTTATTGATAGGCTGGAGCGGTTGTTCATGTGTGCTTTCACGGCCGAGGCAATGAGATGGTGGGCTGAGAGGAATTTGCCTGACGATGACACCCTTATACACCCTTCCGACGGAGAGGCTTGGAAGCACATGGTCAGGGAGTTTGATCATTTTGCAGCAGAGGTCCGAAATGTTTGGCTAGGGCTCTCATCTGACGGATTCAACCCTTTTGGCAACATGAGTCTTCAATACAGTATATGGCCAGTTATTTTGGTACCGTACAACCTTCCACCATGGATGTGCATGAAGAAGGAATACAATATGCTCACTCTGTTAATTCCGGGCCCGGGTTATCCAGGAAAGTGTCTCGATGTGTATTTGAGGCCTTTGATTGAGGAGCTTAAGTACCTGAGTGAGTGTGGCCACCCCACTTACGATAGGTTCAAAAATGAGATGTTCTAGATGCATGCCATGCTTGTTGGCACCATCAGTGATTTTCCTGCCCGCGGTATGTTGTCGGGCAACGTTACCAGGGGTTACAGGCCTTGTTCAGAGTGCATGACGGTTGATTGTTGTAGTCCTCATTGTAGTAAAATTGTTCAGATGCGTCACCGTTGTTGGCTTCCATATGATCACCCATTTAGGAAGGATCCAGACGCGTTTGATGGGACTGCGGAAACAGGTGTGGCACCCAGGCGATGGACAGGGGAAGAAATTTTGGAAGTGTTGAATGAATATGATTTTGGCCAGCTGAGCAATCATCCTGACATAGTGGCGTCAATTCCAGACAAGCCCGAAAGGTATAAGTTTTGGACACATAAGAGCATATTCTGGAAACTCCCCTACTGGCCCAGGTTACCTATCAGACACTACCTAGATGTCATGCACATAGAGAAGAATGTGTGTGAAAGTGTGGTGGGCACAGTTCTTAACTTGGAGGGGAAAAAAAAGACATCCCTAAGGCACGTATTGATCTGAAAGCTATGGGACTGCGGAAACATTTGTGGTTAAGAGATGGTAAGAGAAAAATGCCGCAAGCTCCTTACACTGTCAAGCCGAAGCATAAGCATGAAATTTTTCGGTGGCTGAGTAATGTCAGGTATATATTCTTATATATGACTATGCAGTACAGAAATTGGTTTGCCTTAAATTTTTACCGGATTATGGTGATCTGCGAGAAATATAATTGTTGCCTATGGCTATATATATATATATATATATATATATATATATATATATATATATATGCAGGTATCCTTATGGATATGCAGGAAATATAAGCAGGTGTGTTAACTTCCGGGACAATAAGATGTACGGATTAAAGAGTCATGACTGCCATGTACTGCTTCAACGGCTTTTCCCTATTTTCATTCGAGGGTACCTGCCCAAAGAGGTGGTGGAGCCGTTGGTGGCCTTGTCAAGATTCTTTCAGAAGTTATGCACCAGGGAAGTTAAGAAATCAGATCTCAGGGAGAAGCAAGATGACATCATTTTTATCATGTGCAAGCTTGAGAGGATATTTCCGCCAAATTTTTTCGACATCATGCCTCACCTAATGATCCATCTTCCCGAACAATTGTTGCTTACCGGTCCCGTACACTACACTTGGATGTATCCAATGGAAAGGTACATTTGGTTTGCCTCTGTTTTTATATGTAAAGTCTTATTTTTACCTTAGTTAACATGCACTTGTTAACATGTAGACAATTGGGAGCCTACAAGGACTATGTGAAGAATAAATATGCACCTGAAGGGTGTATCGCTGAAGCATATGTTGCGCACGAGTGTGTAACGTACACCAAAGTGTATTTGAGAGCGTTTGAGGACCCCCAACAACAGATGCTGATAGATGAACCTCAGTTCAACCTTTCTATCATCTCCAATGACGTGGTAGTACAGGGAAGCTTGCCAAAGTCGTACAAGTTGGATGGAAATGAGGTAGTCATTGCCCACTGGTCGGTACTGATTAACTGTGAAGAAGTACAATATTGGAAAAACTATCATCTTCACTGCCCTGCTATTGCCGGAAATGTTGATTACCACAACAGGACGTTTGCAAACTAATTTGGTCAATGGGTAAGGGTATATGTGTATATGTCTTTTTTTTATTGCCATTTTCCTTATATAGCATGTGTGTACGTGGTTTTGTGGTTTCTATGTTCATAATTTCTTGTGTGGTTTCTTATCGTTTTCAGATGAACCATGTAGCAAATGATGGTTGCCCAGAGTGGTCAAACAAATTGAGGGTCCTGGCGATGAAACCGATAGCTTCAAAATTTTACTCGATGTGTCAGGTCAATGGCGTTAAATTTATATGTGAAAATCGAGACGACCTACTGAAAACACAGAATTGTAGGGTGATGGTCCATGGTGGGCAGGATGGCGTTGACTATTATGGTGTCCTTCATTCAGTAGTTGAACTAATTTCTAGGAACCGCATGAAAGTGCACTTGTTCAAGTGTAGATGGTTTGATACTAGCCCGGAGAACACAAGGACCGATCAGTACGGAACATTTTCGGTGAATACTGCTACTACCTGGTATGAAGATGACCCTTTCGTTCTTGCCTCATCAGTAAAACAAGTGTTTTACCTGGACGATCTTCTTAACAAAGTCCCGTGGAAGGTGGTTAACCATGTTGCTCATAGAAACATATACAGTGCTGCCACACTTGGTGATACCGCAGATGATGAGGAAGTTACTGCATACCAAGAGCCGAACGCTTTTGACATTCCGGAATCATCTACGATTCGCCTTAATAATGTGAGACCTGGGAGTGTGGTTCGAATTACTGGAGCAGAACTTCTCGATGTTAATCCATATGAAGTTGACGCTGATTCAGATGACGAGAAGAGGCACATATTGCCAGAGGTTACCTATGAAACCGAGTCAGACTCAAGTGATGACGATGATTACGATTATCATCCTTAGTACGTTAATGATGTAGTCGGAAATTGTTGTCGGAAAATGTAGTCGGAAATATGATGTAGTCGGAAATTAATAATGGAAATTGTAGACGGAAATTGTAGTCGGAAATCGTAGACGGAAATTGATAATGGAAATTTTAGTCGGAAAATGTAGTCGGAAATAGTAGACGGAAATTGTAGTCGGAAATCGTAGACGGAAATTGATAATGGAAATTGTAGTCGGAAAATGTAGTCGGAAATCGTAGACGGAAATTGTAGTCGGAAAACGTAGACGGAAATCGTAGACGGAAATCGTAGTCGGATATTGTTGTCGGATATTCTTCGGGAAATGTCAACATTACCAACGAGTTATAAGCAACTCGTTGGTAATGACATTACCAACGAGTTAACTCGTCGTTGGTAATGTCAATACCAACGAGTTGCTTATAACTCGTTGGTAATGTCATTACCAACGAGTTGAAGTCGTTGGTAATGTCATTACCAACGAGTTATAAGCAACTCGCCGGCAATGTTGTCTGGATAGGAACTGCCCAGCTCGAGCCCGAGCTTCATTTCTCCTTATCCTCTCCTTCTCCGATCCTCTCCTCCTCTCCTCCTCCCAACTCGGTCCAGCGAAAAAACTAGCTCACCTCCTCCTCCTCTCCCTCTCCTCCTCCTTATCCTCTACTCTTCCTTATCCTCTCCTCCTCCGATCCTCTCCTCCTCCCCTCCTCCCCTCCTCCCCTCACCTCCGTCGCCGGCAAATCAGAACGGACTCCACCATGGCAGGTCTGATCCTCTCTCTCTCCCTCTCTCTCTCTCTCTCAATTTTTAATTATTTTTGTGTATGTGTATGTGTATGTGTATGTGTATGTGTAAATTAATTAGGGTGCTAAGTTGGAAATTAGGGTGATAAGTTGTAAATTTATATGCAATGTATATATATGTGATGTATATATATATATAGGTATGTGAAAATTAAGTGATGTATATATATGTGAAAATTATGTATATATGTGGTTTGGATGAATATGTGATGTATATATATGTGAAAATTAAACCTAATTAAGATGCATGATGTATATATGTGTGTGAAAAATGTGGAAAATTAATTAGGGTGTGTGATTTGGATGAATATGTGAAAATTAAATTTAATTAAGATGCATGATGTATATATATACATCGAAAATGTATATATGTTAATTTAGGTGATATAGTTGTTAATTAATCGTATAAATTAAGGTGGAAATCGGGATCGGAACGGTTTAGAACCAGAACGGTTTTAAACCGGAACCGCCGGAACCAGAACCCTTTGGAACCGGAACTGTTTGTAACCGGAACCGTTTGAAACCGAACGGTTCCAGTTCCAAATGGTTCCGGTTCCACCCGGTTCCGGTTCCGGTTCCGATTTGTTATAGAACCGAATGCTTATGACTATTACGGTGTCCAGGAGGTTTTGCGGCAAATTGGCTTGGAGGCAAATTATGGAAAGGTTCCCGAAATAGTGGAGGGAGCAGTAGTCAAGCTTCCTCCTCACCCGCAGTTAGCAACACGCCCAGTGGGCCAATGATGAGTGCTCACACGAGAGCCTTGCTAGAGGCGCGAGCTGAGGAGGAAGTTGCACGATCAAGAGCCGTGCAACCGGAAGTCGAGCCTCGAGCCTCAGTCAGCAGACGCTCAGTCAGCAGACGTCCCCCCGTTGGTGTACCCTCAGACGAGCGACAGTCAACGGGGGCATCAGAAACTCCCTCAATCTGAATGCCCCATATTCGCCCGGTGCCTACTCCCGTTTCACGGGAATCATCTGAGGCACATGGTGGTGCTGGCGCCTCATCGTCCAGGCCTCGTCTATCTCCGCCGTCTGGTCTCTTCCTACCCGACGAGATTCCTGTGATCCCTGAATTCGATGATAGGGGATGCCTGTTTATGTTGAAGGACGGCCGGAGTTCCTGAGCGTGGAGGAAGCGTACAACTTCATCCCGTTCGACCCCGTGTATCTTTGGAGTGTGAGGTGCACCAACCAACAAACGGACGATGCAGGTAAATTTTATTTAACATCAGATTGATGACTTAATTATTACTTAAGATTTACGATAGGTTCAATTAATGATATCAATTTGTTGACATTGAATTATTAGGCAATTTCGTTAATGGGACTGGAAAACGGAAAGGGGCTAGAGGCACCTGCACCGGGAAGAGACTTGAGCAGGCCACCGGGGGAAGGAAAACGCCCATAAGGGCCAATGAGGATGGCGATGTGATCAAGGCATTCGACACCACGCGCAAATATGTCAGCATGGCCGGTGCGATCGTGTGGGACAAGGTCCCAATGCTTTGGCCAGATTGGGAATCTGTGCCTATTTACGTGAATATGCAAGTGCATAATGCACTTAGTGTGAGTAAAATCGTATTTTCATTACGTAAATTTTACATTTATTAATTAAGTCCAAATAAATATATAATTTTACCTTTTATATATTCATATTGCAGATGTGGTTTGATGTGGATGAAGTTCTTATTCACACGTGGGTAGAGCGTCAACTACATATGAGGTGATATGCTTCGACTTATTTGAATATATATCGAGTTAGATTTTTGTTTATCAAGTGTTTTAATATCTCTAACTTTTTTTCCTTGTTTTAATATAGGTATAAAGAGTGGAAGAACGAGCTTTCTTCCCATTACACTGTATACAAGGAGCTAGGCCGAGGTTCTACCCCTAGCGAATTCCGGTTTAGGGAGTACGAGTGGCTGTGGATGATAGCCCACTTCGAGCACCCCAAAGCGAAGGTATGCATCCTGAATATATCTTACAAGCCTAATGTATCGTATCAGATTGAAATAGTTAGTTACTAATTTTTTTTCATATGTTTATCAAACAAGGCGATTTCGAAGACGAACCGGGCGAATAGATTGAAAAACACCAGGGCCCATCATGCAGGTTCACTCAACTACATGGGTTGGTCGACTAAGGTGCAGCAACAACAAGATGTGAACCCGTTGGTGTATATTCATCAGAAGTTCTATCCGCAGTGCCCTGAAGAAGTGGTAAGTCTTTCGCCTCTCCATGTGTTAATAAAACTATTTTTCGATATTAATAGATTTTGTTAGCTAATACGTTATTCATTTTCGCTTTTCAATTAGGCGAGAGTGGAGGACGCGACCGCAGAAGTGACCATGAGTATAGCTCGGTATAACCATCCTGACTGCTCCGAGGAAGAAGTCACCCAGTATGCCTCTCAGATCGATCCGCTTGATCGCCCGATAGCGGCTCAGATCATGGCAAAAGCGTGCGGGACTAGAAAGAATACCTACTACTGTAGGGGAATGGGCTCGGCGGGCGAAGGAGTATTGAAAAACACTTCAGAATACTCTACCGGGTCAAGAAGTTCAACTTCTGGTCGTAACGTCGTAGCGGAGCTTCAGAGGACGCGGAGGGAGTTGGAGGACCAAAAGAGGCAAGCAACCGAGCAGCAGGCAATCAGAGATGCCGAGTACCAAAACTTGGTCCGGCAGCAGGCAATCAGAGATGCCGAGTACCAAAACCTGGTCCAGAGTCAGGCATAGATGTTCACATGGATGCGGATGATGTACGAGGCTCAGACTATCGGACAACCGTTAGCCACACCTCCACCACCACCACCACCGCACTAGTTCCCTGTGTTCCCTAGTTATCCACCACCACCACCGCACCAATCAACACCAGAGCAAGACCAGGGTAGCCACCGGAATTCAAATGAGTACATGGATTACTTCGACCCTGACCCGCAAGTTCCTCGACCCCCCTGACATATAGTTGTAGTTAATTTTCGTATCGTCGTTGGTATTTGTACTGTACGTTGGACATTTATGTATACTGTTGAACTTGTATGATTGTACGGTTTATGTTTTTCAATGCAGGTTCTGGAATTAGGCCCATTCCAGAACCGTGTTTTTTTTTCAAAATTTTTCCAAGCATTGCCGGCGACATGGACCTAAGTCGCCGGCAATGTCTTCAAATTCCGGCCACGGCGGCGCTGACATTGCCGGCGACTTCCGTCGCCGGTAATGCTATCTCCGGCGGGAAATTTCCGGCGACTTGTCGCCGGTAATGTCAATTCCGGCGAAAAAAAAAACAAGGCCGAGTCGCCGGCAATGTCTCTTAATGTGGTAGTGGTGTTTATCCGTTTGAATTTGAGTTATCCGAAACGTGGATGTGATTCGTTTTGGACCGTCGATCGTATCGAGCCATGAGTATAAATATCGGAATAATCAAAAAATTGTCGAAAAACATTGTTTGGAAGTTTGACCGACGTTGACCCGCGTTGACCGAGTCCATTACGGACCGCCGTTGACTCGCCGTTGAACCTTCCGTTTCCGGCCACCTCCGACCTTGATTTTGGTTTAGTTAGAATCCTCTCTTGATTTCCTATGGTTTAGAACTTGATTTGAGTTGAATTGGTCAGGATTTGAGGGAGAACGAATTCGAGAAAATTTAGGGATTTCGCCGGAATCGGGTGAAGTGCTCCGACCACTGTTGAGGTCGGGGGTGTGGGAGGAAAGGTTCCCCTTATCCTTGTGAAGCTTTTGGGTGAAGCAATTTTGCAATTGGTTGAGGTTTGGGAGCTCGCCGGAAACTCACCGGAATCCATGGATTCCGTGGGTTTTGGGCTCCATTTCGGCCGGTGGGCTTGGAATTGGGTCTCGGTGTAGAAGAGGAAGTTTTTGGGCTTGAGGAGTACTTTTGATCTGGAGATTTTGGCCGGAATCCGTCATCGTTGACGCCGCGCCGCCGCCGCCGGTGACGCTCTGGCGAGGGCATTGACTTTTTGGATTTTGAAGAGTTTTATGCCGTTTTGCTCGTAATCGCGCCCCGATCGTCGCCTTGAGGTTTTCGAGTTGATTTGGATGTCGGATTTTTAGTCGAGGGTTTATGTGGAGAGTTCGGGGGTTTTCGTCGATTATTTTGTA
The DNA here is from genome assembly GCA_946800695.1 of Geum urbanum. Taxonomy (NCBI): domain Eukaryota; kingdom Viridiplantae; phylum Streptophyta; class Magnoliopsida; order Rosales; family Rosaceae; genus Geum; species Geum urbanum. The sequence goes on from OX327009.1 coordinate 3,100,016, forward strand.
TTCGAGTTATATGTTTCCGAAAATGGTTGGTTTCCGAGGTGTAGTACAGAGTAATGAATTCTGATTTTGATAAGTTATATTTTGTGATTATTCAAGGGATCGAGATCGTACGTTGGGCGAGGGATTTTCCGCCGGATCTCGTGATTAGCGCGTTTGCGCGCTGTGCTTGTCTGTGAGTGGACATTTCTTTTCACTGATTAGTTGTGAGTCCTTATTACACGTTTTACCAGCATGAGCATGCATATGAGATTATGAATTATATGAGCATATGTTTTACGGTTATGCATTTGCGAATACGCATCGACGAATATGCTTATCCAATTATGTATTACGTGTATGCATTTACATTATGCTTTATACACTTGCATAGAACTATTTATGATTTGGTTTACACAGAGTACAGTCATAGTATATATTATTGTATCGATACACTTGCATCCCGGCTGATTGAGGGGGGTGGGGAGGGGGGGCAGACCTCTGACCTGAGACCATTCTAGCTAGAATCACGTGTGGGTCTGGGATCCCGTGATTCGGATTTTACTAGCGCGGATGTGTCCATGAGTGACCCCGCGGAGTTTTACGATGCATGCTCTGTACGCGTGAGGAGTTACAGTTTCCCTCGTGTACTATATCATATTCATTCATTTTGACTCGTATATGTTTTTATAACATATATTGTTAGGCGAAAGACATTTATTTTTCGTCCACTCACTCTAACGGTTTATATGTCTTTCCCTGGGCTTTTCGATTTCCATGCCCAGTTTGTTGTTCGGATTTTGGTGTCTCACGTCGCAGTCGGAGGCTTAGTGTTCGAGCTACCTTTCTTTTCCAGTAGGTTTCTTGGTTAGCCTACTGTTGTATATTTATGTATATATATACACTAGAGGTTGCTCTGATTACTATACTGTTATACTTTCATATGATTTTTTCTCGAATTTCTGTAAAGTATAGTTTTACTTATTACTTTATATTATTGTTATGATATTGAGAAATCCGGATGGGATTGGTGCCCACGGTTTGGTTTTTGTGGCGTAGGATGTAGTGTGTTTTCGGGTGCAGGTTAATGGCAATTCCACGTTTTAGAGAAACTCTGCCGAAATTTTTATGATTTTTGCAAGTTCGTGTTTTCAGAAGGGGTTTGATCCCGGTTTAGGAAACTAAATTGGGGTTGGGTCCTTTCAGCTTGGTATCAGAGCATTAGGTTTCAGGATCTGTAGACTTCTGTAGTTGTGATTCTAAGGGTATTTGAGTATGTACAGCATGTCTAGAACGATGACCTGACTTGCCAGGGGTTACTCATCAATGCTTCGGGTGTTGTGTGTTCTCAAATGTCTGAAGTTTCATGATTACGTTCCTTGTGCTTGTGACTAATGCTTTTCTTGTATCATTAGGATGCCTCCTGGACGTGGTTCTCGTGTTAATAAGGATGTGGATCCTGATGAGGATCGCCAGACGCATGACTTGCTTATGCGAGTGTTGCGTTTGGAGGAGCGTTTTGACCCTGTGGTCAAAGCTCGAACTGCTGGAGCGACCGTTTTCTCGGGTTCAGGTGATCCAGAGATTTGTGAGGCATACTTGGTTCAGGTTGAACGAGTTTGTGAGCGTCTGCGTTTCCCTCCTGAGCAGATGACAGTGGCAGCAGTTGGGTTACATGAGTCTGATGCATACTTCTAGTGGGTTAGCACCGATAGAGTTCCGGTTGATACTCCGTGGACATTATTCAGGGATTTGTTTATGCAGAGATACTTTAACCAGGCTACACAACAGTGGAAGTATGAGGAGTTCACTAATTTGAGATAGGGAAGTATGTCAGTACTTGAGTACCGGGATAGATTTACTAGCTTATCCCTATTTGCTCGTGACATGGTGGCTACAGAGGAAGCCAAATGCCGAAGATTTGTGTTGGGCTTGAACCTGAACATCAAGGGGACACTGACTACGATGCCTCGGAACAACTTTTATGAGTTCGTGAGTGCTGCACTTCGAGGCGAGGATATCGAGAAGGAAAGGTGATCTACGCATTTTAGGCGTATTAATTAGTACATTTTCTCTACATTTTTACTTTGTTATTTACTTAGTATGATTAGTTTTATTAGCTTTTAATTATTTTTTGTTATTTTTAATTGTAGGATAAAAGAGACGGAGTAAATAAGCCAACAAGCATGCAAAATATGGAGATAAATGGAAAAGACGTGGGATTGCATGGGAATGCATATGGAAGTGGAGCTTATTTTCATGGATGGATTTTCAAGAAGGATAATTACATGCATGGAAGCATAATTGCATGTATAATTGCATGATATTGTAGTGGTGATGCATGAAGAGGATGCATGAAACGGTGAGAGATTAATAGCATGGATGTAATGGTGTCAACTGAAACTTCACATGGAGGCTTAATTGCAAATAACGGAGGCTTAATTGTAATTGCAAATAACGGAGGCTTAATTGCTGAAACGGATTATATATATGGCATAACGGAGGCTTAATTGCTAGTTTTTGAACGGAGGCTTAATTGTTAGTTTTTGAACGGAGGCTTAATTGCTAATAACAGAGTTCTAAAATTAGCTACTATATAAAGAGAACTTTGGGGGAAGAAAAATGAGATCACTTATCAAAAGAGCCGAATCCCTGTCCTAGAGTCCTCTCAAGCCTCTCCAAAACATCATAGTCTCCAAGGAAGCCGCACATCTTCACAAACCACCTCCACCATCCTTCAAGGGCCGAATACATAGCTTGGCAATCCCAAGGTGTCTTCATCCTCCATCCATCGAAGGAGCATCAAGCACGGATTAGTATAGGGCAATTCCCTTACTCAAAAAGTGTAACCATGTCTTCTTCTCTTTATTCTTCTTCTTGTGTAAACTTACGATTATTATGGATTGGTTTCTTGAAGTCTTTTGGTTAAATAATTTTAATTAGTTTTGTATGTCTTGTTTGGTGTTCTTCGAAATTGGTTACTCATGCTTATTTGTTCTTAACGCTTAATTTGAATGCAGGGCAATTCCCGGTTTAGATTATGATGTGTTGAATATCGGGCAATTCCCGAGTTTGGCACTTAATTATGAGATATGCATGTAAAACGTAGCTAATGACTTAGAGACCAAATAGGTTGCATGAAATTGGTTAGGTTATTAAAGGATAGGTAACTTGATGAGTTGATCTTGTAAATATTAGATATAGATTGATTTTCGACAACTATGCATGTTTAGGTTTTTTTTTTAGGGTTCTTGATTGTTTGCTTGTCTATGAGTGAAGCATGTTAGAATTCTAATGTTCCTATTTGTGTATGGTTGCCACGTTTTGTTCTTATATTTTTTAGGAAATTAGTTAAACAAACCAACTTTGCACCCCCATTTAAACCTAGCATAGTTATGCATGCACCCTCAATCCCCGGTTAAGAACGATCCCTACTTATCAATGCTACATCTACAAAGAAGGGTTTTAATTGTTTTTGTGTTTGATTGAGTGTTTAAATTAAGTACTTGAAAAGATGCGAATCAATTTTGGCGCCGTTGCCGGGGATTGAAAAGAATTGTGTGATTATGCTTGTACATTATGTTAATAACTTTCTGTTTTGCAGGGCTGCACACTGCCCCGTTTTGGGTAAATTGTTTGACGTAACTACATAGCTCCTAAAACTCTGAAAATTTGTAGGATTGTTTGGTTATGTGTCTAGTTTGTGTCTGTAAAATTTCAGCCCCATCGGATTAACGAATAATTTTGTAGAAAATCTACGAGCAGCTGCGCGCAATTTGCGCGAACCTGGAATTTGTATATGTCCTTTGTGAATATGTGAAATTTTGTGCATATATACTTGTAAATTTTCGAGATTTATACTAACACTTGTTCATAATTTTGTTTTTGCAGCCATTTAAACGTTAAAGGAAGCTTGGATTTGCATTGAGTACATGAGCTTGGTTGATTAAGTCGCACTCATTGTTGAATAGATGGCGCCTCTTTTCCGTGTTTATCTCCTTAACCCTCGTGATGTATGGATTTCATCACCATACACCATAACCTAAGTGAAGTTATGGACATGAGGTTGAGGGCGGAGTTTACATTGGACTATGAGGGAGTTGTACATTTTCGAAAGTTTGGTTGAATGTCGGACATGGTGTCTAGAAACGGGTTATGACTGGTGACAGGATTTGGATCTAAGAAAGACTTGCAACATTGGAGTATATACCAAAGACTCGGTTGGTGGATGACTACTTATCTTTGAGTAAGAAATTCTCAACGCAATGGTGTCTAGAAGGTGACGGTTTCTATGACAGGTTTTGGATCCGAGATATCAAATCGGTCCTACCTCTCGTGGTCTCTCTCGCTAACTGGCCATTTCGTTGAGTTTGCCCAAAGAAGATAAGGACTAAGTCTACTTGCCATAGTCGGTTAGCCTCAGGTTGCTTTGTCGAAATTAGTCCTGCCTCTCGCGTTATCTCTATCCCCAAATGGCCATGTTTATCGATTGAACCAAGACCATTCGATTGAAAGTGTACACTTTATCGCGCGGGTCGCACGTCCTTTGAACGACCTAAAGATCAAGCGAATGTACTCTCTTCAAATCTAAAGAGCAACACAATGAACCCTAAGTGTACATAACCAACGAAAATTTTGTGTATATTGTCAACATGTAAAGGCCTTAACCACTTGCATTTGTAGATTGCATAACCCTCTGGCGGCTTTGTGATGTGTGGATTTCATCACCACACACCCTAACCTAAGTGAAGTTAGGGGCATGAGGCCAAGAGAGTGGTCACGTTTGCATCATGTATTTAGCACGTAACTTTTGTGTTTTCTGCAGGTTCTAACGTTTTCTCTTATGCATTCACTCCATCCTTCACTTAGGTTCTTGCTTGATGCACTTTGAATGAAAGTTTGAATGAATTCTTGCATGAATTTCGTGGACTATGGTGTGTGCTTGCATCTTTTGAGTAACAACTTGTATATAACATTTACCTTAGTGTTTATACAACTAACCCCTGCAGGATACATGTACAAATATACATAACTTGTTCTTAGTAACTTGCATTCATTTTAGGATGACCTATAGCCTTTGCATTTCATCTAGTGTACAAAACGCAGCTTATGTATATATAATACCTAATCCAAACGTCACTTGTATGTATGTATGTGAATATGATGTGTTTTGAATTTGTGTGATTTGTTTTTGTGTGTTTTTGTGAAGTCCTTGTGATTTCCAACGTTTTGGATCAAGTATCATGCATTCTTTGTGTATTCTTTTGATACTAACACTTGATCTTGGTTGAATCTCAGGTTGTGAATGACCAAACCTTTTCCACGTGAAATTCAACTCCGTAACCGCACAGTGATCATTCCTCCTAACGCAGTGGAAGACCTTGACCGACCTCTTGTTGAGGACGAGGTTGACTCACCAAGATCTCATCACTCCGAGCACGGTTTTGAGCAAGATCAAGAAGAGGAATCAAGAATGTTGGGACTCAATGGAAACAATGGAAACAACAACAACAACAACAACAACAATGTGGTTCCTAACGTCAACAACAACAATAACAACATTGTGAGGAGAACTCTTCGCCAACAAACTTGCTCAACAGATTGGAATGCTGGCCCTTCCTGCATTCGATTTCCTAAACCTCAAGAGCACAAGAGGGATATTGAGCTCAAGAGTGGATTTCTCCACCGCCTTCCAATCTTTCAAGGGATGGCGCATGAAGATCCTAACATGCATTTGAGGCAGTTTCAGTTTGTGTGCTCGAGTATGAAGCCCACTGATGCAGATGATGAGCTTTTGAAGTTGAAAGCATTTCCATTTACTCTAAAGGAGAGAGCTCAGACTTGGCTCATGGAACTTCCACCAAATCACATCAGTACATGGAAGCAACTTGCGGATGCTTTCTTGAGCAAGTATTTTCCAGCCTCAAAGATCACTATTTTGAGGAAGAAGATCACTGGAATCACGCAAGCATCAGATGAGACATTTGGGTAGTATTATGATCGTTTCAAAGTCCTCTGCGCCACATGTCCCTCCCATGGTTTCTCTGAGACGAATCTTATGAACTACTTCTATGATGGACTCAAACCGATTGATCGAGAGCTTCTAGATGCTGCTGCAAATGGAGCCTTCATGGATTTAGATGAAGAACGTGCCCGTGCACTCTTGGAGAACCGAGCTAACAATGATGCTCAATATGGGATGGCTCCAAGGAAGACTGTTGCCGAAGTGAGCTCAGCAAAAGTCGCTGCAGATGACAAGTATGACAAACTTTTGACTTGATGGAGCAGATGATGGAGCTTGAAGTGAAACGTCAGAAAGTCTCTCTTGGATAATTATGTGGCATTTGCCATTCTCAAGGGCACTTAGGTGATCAATGTCCTACCTTGGCCGAGCAACCACATGAAGAACAAGTCAATGCCATAGGTGGATATCAAGGAGGCCAACGCTACAACAATTACAACAACTTTGGCAACCGTGATCATCCTGGCTTCAAATGGAGCAGCAATGAGGGATGTCTTAACCCTCCAGCACCTCAGCAGCAGCAATACCAACGTCCCCAACAATATCAAGCAAGGCCACCAATGGCCCCAACGTCACAAGTTCCCTTGCCCCCTCCGGTTCAGACTTTCACAAATCCGGATTATGACAAGATGATTGCTCAACTGTCTGCCTCAACTCAATTACTTTTGGATGGACAAAAAGAAACAAAGGCAACGTTGGATGCACATGGTCAAGACATCAATGAAATCAAGAAGCAAATGGGCCAACTTGTGGACTTTATGGGACATATTTGAACAACTGGACAGCTTCCATCTCAACCAACGCCACCTACTAGGAATGTGAGTGCGGTTACTACAAGGAGTGGGAAGGTTTTGGAGCTGCCAAAGCAGAAGGCAACGTCATCACCAGATGAAGTTGTTGTGGAGGAAACTTTTGAAGAAGATCCAGCTACTGAAGAGCTCAAAAGGAAGAAGAAAGTGGCGCCACTTTTGCCACTACCAACACCAACACCGACGCACCCTACCCCAATGAAAGGTATTGACTCTACCCCTTCAAGTTTAGTTAATACTAATGCATCGTTTGCTCATGCACCATTTCCACACAGATTATCCAAATCAAAGAAAGATGATCAATACGAGGAAATTCTGGACATCTTTTGGAAGGTGCAAGTGAATCTTCCCTTGATCGAGTGCATAAAGCAAGTACCTATCTATGTCAAGTTTTTGAAAGAGCTATGCACCCAAAGGAGGCAAACGAGAGCGAAGGAGGTTGTGAAGGTGAATGCAACAGTTTCTGCAGTGTTGCAACGACGACTACCCCCTAAATTGAAGGACCCTGGGAGTTTTTCTGTTCCCTGCGTGATTGGTGACAAGAGATTTGAAGATGTCATGCTCGACTTTGGTGCATCCATCAACGTGATGCCCTACTATCTTTATGCATCCATGGAGCTTGGCGAGCTTAAGCAAGACAATGTCATCATTCAACTAGCCGATCGTTCTCACAAGTATCCAAGAGGATACGTTGAAGATGTTCTTGTGCAAGTCAACAATTTGATATTCCCTGCAGACTTTTACATTGTTGACATGGAGGAGAGTCCGTTGAATACTACGCCACTTTTGCTTGGACGTCCCTTCATGAGAACCGCAAGAACAAAGATAGATGTGTTTGAAGGCAAGTTCTCAATGGAGATTGATGGGGAGAAGATCGAGTTCAACATCCTTGATGCTATGAAGGTTCCCATTGCTACTATCAACTCATGCATTTCGTTGGATTTAATTGAAGATATGGCACAGCAGCATTTGGATGTACTTAGAGAGGATGAGCTTGACACTGTCCTTCAAGATGGAATTGGGCTGACTTACACTAGGGATGATGCCCTAGTTGACGTTTTGATTGAAGTCTTGGAGCCCAGACTTAGATAAATGGCGTTGGCACTTAATGAAGCAGCCCTTGTGACGTCTAGACCTCCACCAATTCCCTTGGTCTATGGCGAAAACAAGCTTGTTCCTTCCATCATTCGAGCACCAGAATTAGAACTCAAAGTATTACCGGATCATTTGAAGTATGTTTACTTGGGTGACAATGAGACATTACCGGTTATCATCTCATCAACATTGGAGGAAGAACAAGAGGACAAGCTAATTCGAATGCTTCAACAGTACAAGCCCGCCATTGGTTGGACACTCGCGGATATCAAAGGTATTAATCCTGCTACTTGTGTTCATCGTATTCTGCTTGAAGATGGCGCCAAGCCAACACGTGAAGCTCAAAGGAGACTCCATCCACCAATGATGGAGGTTGTGAAGAAGGAAGTCATCAAACTCTTGGATTGTGGGGTCATTTATCCGATTTCAGACAGCCGATGGGTCTCACCTGTGCAAGTTGTTCCTAAGAAGTTTGGAATCACTGTTGTGAAGAATGCGGAGAATGAGTTAGTGCCTCAACGCATTGTCACTGGACACAGAGTTTGCATTGACTATAGGAAGCTCAACGCCAGCACTCGAAAGGATCACTTTCCTTTGCCATTCATTGATCAGATGCTTGAGAGATTGGCTGGTCATTCATACTACTGCTTCCTTGATGGATATTCAGGTTACAACCAAATTAGCATTGCTGAGGAGGATCAAGAGAAAACAACGTTCACATGCCCTTTTGGAACGTTTGCTTATCGACGCATGCCATTTGGACTTTGTAACGCCCCAGGTACGTTTCAACGTTGCATGCTTTCTATCTTTTCTGATTACATTGAGAAAATAATTGAAGTATTCATGGATGACTTTAGTGTTTTTGGGAAAGATTTCGATACATGCTTGGGAAATTTAGAACTAATCTTGCAGAGATGCGTTGAAATGAACTTGGTACTCAATTGGGAGAAATGCCATTTCATGGTAACTCAAGGGATTGTTCTTGGACATATTGTGTCGAAAAAAGGGTTAGAGGTTGATAAATCAAAAGTAGATCTTGTGAAACACTTACCCTCTCCAACTTCGGTTAGAGAGATTCGTTCTTTTCTTGGACATGCAGGATTCTACAGGAGGTTCATCAAGGACTTTTCCCACATCTCACGTCCCTTGTGCAAGCTGCTTCAAAAAGACACACCCTTTGTGTTTGATGATGAGTGTGACGTTGCATTCAAGAAGCTCAAGGCGTTGCTCACATGTGCTCCTATTCTCCAAGCACCAGATTAGTCCTTACCTTTTGAGCTTATGTGTGATGCTTCAGACTATGCCATTGGAGCTGTTTTGGGACAAAGGAAGGACAAGAAGCCATATGCCATCTACTATGCTTCTAAGACACTTGATGAGGCTCAAGCCAACTACACAACAACCGAGAAGGAGATATTGGCAGTAGTGTTTGCATTGGACAAGTTCCGGTCCTATCTACTTCAGAGTAAGGTTATAATTTACACTGATCATGCTGCTTTGAAGTATTTGATGCAGAAAAAGGATGCAAAGCCAAGGCTCATACGTTGGATACTACTTCTACAAGAGTTTGATGTGGAAATCAAGGACAAGAAAGGAGTAGAGAATGTGGTAGCCGACCACCTCTCTAGGATTGAGAGAGAGAGAGATCCAACGTTGCAATTGAGGAGCATTTTCCGGATGACCAACTCTTCGGACTTCAGCTAAGTGCCTCTGAAACTCTATGGTATGCAGATATTGTTAACTACTTAGTTACTGGAGAGTTTCCACCATCAATGCATAAGGCCCAACGTGACAAGCTTAGGAGTAATGCTAGGACTTTTATTTGGGATGAACCTTACTTATGGAAACAATGTGCTGATTTAGTGATTAGAAGGTGTGTTCCGGATAGTGAGTTTGCATCTATTCTTGAGTTTTGTCATAGTGGTGCATGTGGAGGTCACTTTGGTTTGAAAAAGACTGCCCTAAAATTGTTAGATTGTGGTTTCTTTTGGCCTAACCTATTTCGTGATTCTAATGATTTTTGTGCTAAGTGTGATAGGTGCCAACGATCCGGCAATCTTGGATCTCGAGATCAGATGCCACAAGTGTTCATACTAATTGTCGAAATTTTTGATGTTTGGGGCATTGATTTTATGGGACCTTTTCCTCCATCTAACGGTTCTACTTACATCTTACTCGCTGTTGATTATGTTTCGAAATGGGTGGAAGCAAAAGCCACCCGTACTAATGATTCGCGAGTTGTTGCAGATTTCCTCAAGACGAACATATTTTCTAGGTTCGGAATGCCACGCGTTCTAATCAGCGATGGAGGAAGTCACTTTTGCAACAAGACAGTGGAAGCGTTGATGAGAAAGTATGGGGTCAAGCACAAAGTTTCTACACCTTATCATCCACAAACCAATGGCATGGCGGAGGTATCAAATCGAGAAATCAAGAAGATCTTGGAGCGAACTATCAAACCAAACGGCAAAGACTGGAGCCAGTGTTTGGATGATGCTTTGTGGGCATATAGAACAGCGTACAAGACCCCTATAGGCATGTCACCCTATAGACTTGTTTATGGGAAGTCTTGTCATCTTCCGGTGGAGCTAGAACACAAAGCTTGGTGGGCGGTGAAGAAGTTCAACATGGACAAGGATGAAGTTGGATTACATCGAAAGTTGCAGCTATGTGAGTTAGAAGAAATCCGGAATGATGCGTTTGACAATGCTTGGATCTACAAGGAGAAGACAAAGGTGTTTCATGACAAGATGATCCGAAGGAAGGAGTTTGAGATTGGTCAACAAGTTCTCTTATTCAACTCTCGACTCAAGCTTTTTCCGGGCAAGCTACGCTCAAGATGGATCGGACCTTTCAATGTTATTGAAGTATTCTCACATGGAGCAGTTTTGATCAAAAGTCCAATAACTGGCAATGAGTTCAAAGTCAATGGCCATCGTTTGAAGCCATATTATGCAAATTTCAAGGAGGAACTCGTTGAAGATGTGAAGCTTAAGGAGCCGCCAACTTCAACCACATGAAGGATGCATCACGTCTAGGCTGGAAGACGTTAAAAAAATAAGCGCTTGTTGGGAGGCAACCCAATGGAGGAGTCTACAACAGATTTGCATTCTCTCCCCTAATCTTTTTAATTTTCGTAGCTTTTGTTTAATTAGTTAAAATTTTCGTGAGTTCCTTCTTCCATGCTTGAATTCTATGACTTTACTTTGGTACATTGAGGACAATGTAGAGTTTAAGTGTGGGGGAGGGGTTTACAACTTTGTTGAGTCATAAAATAAAAAAATAAAAAAATAAAAACAAAAAAATCGGGCGGACAATGGAACTTTCTGACGGATGATGCCCTGAAAATTTTTGTTTTGAGTCATAATTAGTGTATTTTTGAGTCTTTTTGTTGAACTTAGTGTTTTTAAAGAGTCTTAGGATGCCCTTAGTTAGTCGATGATGAAAATGGACCGAAAGAACAGACCTATGGCGTTGGAAATCATTAAGAAGGAATTCATTTGCTAATGGAGACATCTTTGAGTTTTATGACATGTAGTAGTTATGGTTTGTAAAACTTGGTACAGAAATTCGCATGTTAGAATAAGTTTTGAATCATATGAGCCTTACAAGTGAGATTTTGAGCCTAAACACTACTTCTTTGAGAGTGAATTTTGTGCATTACATATGATAGGTCTCAAAATCATGCATACACTCACTTGCCATAGATCTTAATGAACTAGAGAATACTAGAACTTACTCGTGTCGACTTGCAAAGCTTATAATTGTTACATACTCTGATTTTGGATATGATTAAAGGCACTTAGGTTTTCCACCACTTTGCCAAAATGCCATGTATCCCATATGTGCGCACGAGTTGCGACACCCCTAGACAACCCATTTGAGCCTACATTAAGCCTTTCTTTTATTGCCATATGCATCTAAACACTTAAACTTAGTATAGATTGTCCTTACCTTTGTTCTAAAGACTTGGTGGGATTTTTGAAGCTTAGTACATGAGATTGGCGTGAGAAATACAAGGAGAATGTATGTATGGGGATACACTTGTTCAAACAGCTTTTAAAGTAGTAATTACCGAAAATAAGAAAGAAAAAGAGAAAAATTTCGAGAGCAAGAAGGAAGAAAAGAAAAGAAAAATCAAAAGCTCTTCGGCAATAGGTTTTAAATGTACATTGTTTGAATTAATGTCCCCCATATTTGTGAGTTTGGAGTTTTTTTTTGAAATGAAGGCCCAACAATGTAAGATTTGGCATTTGTCCTGTTCACAAAGCTCAAGGGAAGTTTAGAATGAAGATAGGGCCCAACACGATGAAATCCGGCCCTTGTACTTTAAAGACATGCATGGCATGGTGACGTTTTGGTGATATGAGAGCTTAAAATTGTTCAAGTTTTGGTGCTTTGGCTAAGTCTTTAGAATGTTCTTAAACACCACATATCTAAATTCGAATGCCTTAACCTTAGCCCCATCACAACCCTTTAAAAGTCCTTTTTGATCCTTAAGATGAGTAGCCTTCAATCTGTGGAGTAAGTTGCATGAGTAAGCATATGGTTTTGGTTCATTTGAGCAAGTAATTCATTCCATTCATTTACTTAAACACTTTGAGTGAAACCTTTGCATGAGTGGAAAATATGATGAGTGCATCCATGTGAGTTGATTTGAACTTCATTCGAAGCATGCACAGACTTAAACTCACCATTGTTTTCTCTATGTCTTACTTGTTCATAACATGATCATGTCTCTATTATCTAGTGAATTCAAAGATCATTCATACTAGACACATTGTGATTCCATCGCCATATACATAAAGAAATTTCTGAGACAAATTTTGACTAAGGGGTTAGTGTTGTTTTACTTGGTATCTCTTACGTTCTCAAACATGATAACATGAAAATTGGCGGCTTTGAAACGTTGAGACTTCTAAGTGTTTTGTACATATAAGTGTGACGTTTTTCCCATTGTTATTTTTCCCCTTTATTTTTCTTTTATCAAGTCCGTTGCTTTGATTTGTATTTGCTAGGGACTAGCAAAGTTTAAGTGTGGGGGAATTTGATCTACGCATTTTAGGCGTATTAATTAGTACATTTTTTCTACATTTTTACTTTGTTATTTACTTAGTATGATTAGTTTTATTAGCTTTTAATTATTTTTTGTTATTTTTAATTGTAGGATAAAAGAGACGGAGTAAATAAGCCAACAAGCATGCAAAATATGGAGATAAATGGAAAAGACGTGGGATTGCATGGGAATGCATATGGAAGTGGAGCTTATTTGCATGGATGGATTTTCAAGAAGGATAATTGCATGCATGGAAGCATAATTGCATGTATAATTGCATGATATTGTAGTGGTGATGCATGAAGAGGATGCATGAAACGGTGAGAGATTAATAGCATGGATGTAATGGTGTCAACCGAAACTTCACATGGAGGCTTAATTGCAAATAACGGAGGCTTAATTGTAATTGCAAATAACGGAGGCTTAATTGCAAATAATGGAGGCTTAATTTCTGAAACGGATTATATATATGGCATAACGGAGGCATAATTGCTAGAGGCTTAATTGCTAGTTTTTGAACGGAGGCTTAATTGTTAGTTTTTGAACGGAGGCTTAATTGCTAATAACAGAGTTCTAAAATCAGCTACTATATAAAGAGAACTTTGGGGGAAGAAAAATGAGATCACTTATCAAAAGAGCCGAACCCCTGTCCTAGAGTCCTCTCAAGCCTCTCCAAAACATCATAGTCTCCAAGGAAGCCGCACATCTTCACAAACCGCCTCCACCATCCTTCAAGGGCCGAATACATAGCTTGGCAATCCCAAGGTGTCTTCATCCTCCATCCATCGAAGGAGCATCAAGCACGGATTAGTATAGGGCAATTCCCTTACTCAAAAAGTGTAACCATGTCTTCTTCTCTTTATTCTTCTTCCTTGTGTAAACTTACGATTATTATGGATTGGTTTCTTGAAGTCTTTTGGTTAAATAATTTTAATTAGTTTTGTATGTCTTGTTTGGTGTTCTTCGAAATTGGTTACTCATGCTTATTTGTTCTTAACGCTTAATTTGAATGCAAGGCAATTCCCGGTTTAGATTATGATGTGTTGAATATCGGGCAATTCCCGAGTTTGGCACTTAATTATGAGATATGCATGTAAAACGTAGCTAATGACTTAGAGACCAAATAGGTTGCATGAAATTGGTTAGGTTATTAAAGGATAGGTAACTTGATGAGTTGATCTTGTAAATATTAGATATAGATTGATTTTCGACAACTATGCATGTTTAGGTTTTTTTTTAGGGTTCTTGATTGTTTGCTTGTCTATGAGTGAAGCATGTTAGAATTCTAAGGTTCCTATTTGTGTATGGTTGCCACGTTTTGTTCTTATATTTTGTAGGAAATTAGTTAAACAAACCAACTTTGCACCCCCATTTAAACCTAGCATAGTTATGCATGCACCCTCAATCCCCGGTTAAGAACGATCCCTACTTATCAATGCTACATCTACAAAGAAGGGTTTTAATTGTTTTCGTGTTTGATTGAGTGTTTAAATTAAGTACTTGAAAAGATGCGAATCAAAAGGCAGATGAGATTCCAGTCTCAACGGTTTGAAGAGGGTGGACCAAGTCAAGGACCTTCCAAGAGGCTGAGTTCAGGCACTTCCGGATCGGCATCATCATCTGGCAGTGGACCATATAGACCACTGGGTAGTTCAGCTAGACAGAGACAGATATGGAGGAGGGATCGACCACAGAGACCACAGTCTAGTGGGGATTCTAGCAGGTCCAGCTATCCTCGACGTACCGGTGGCACTTTTGCTATACCGCGGGAGTATCCATTGTGCAACTTCTGCAATATGCATCATTATGGTCCTTGTCAGCGAGGCACTACCAGTTGCTATCGATGTGGCCAGGAGGGTCACTATGCGAGGGAGTGTCTCCAGCAGGAGGGTGTTGGTGGACAGGCAGTTCAGAGTTCCGGAGGAGAGCGAGGTACCACTTCTTGGGCTCGACCAGTACAATCTTCTAGTCAGGGCGAACAGCAGAGTCACCCTCAGCATGGACGACCAGCCGGATAGGCCAGGGTTCATGCCATGTCATTACGTGAGGGCAGAGCTTCACCGGGGGTTGTTATTGGTACGTTGCATGTTTTGGCTATCCAGTACTTACTTTGCTAGATCCAGGTGCTACGCATTCATTCATATCATATAGATTATCATCTTTAGCTATTATGCCTGCATCTCTACTTCCGGGGTTGTGGAGAGTGTTGTATCCATCCGGTGAGGTTGTGAGTATTGGTTGGGTGTATAGAGATTGTGAGATCTTTGTTGGAGGTCATGGTCTAGCCGCGGATTTGTTATTGCTGGATATCGTCGATTTTGATGTGATTTTGGGTATGGACTTCTTATAGACACATTGGACAATGTTTGATTGTCAAAAGAAGGAGGTTGTGTTTCGACGTCCATGTTTTCCAGAGATACTGTTTCGCGGTGAGAAGAATACTTCATTACCAAATGTGATTTCAGCGATGAAGGCCGAGCAGATGATGAAGAAGGGTTGTGTTGCCTATTTAGCTCATGTTGTGGATACTACGGCTGTTGTACTAGACATTGGTGACATTGAGGTTGTTTTCGAGTTTTCGGATGTGTTTCCGGAGGAGTTACCGGGTATTCCTCCAGTTTGAGAAATTGATTTCACCATTGAGCTTTTACCAGGCACTGGACCTATATCTCAGGCACCTTATCATATGGCACCAGTGGAGTTAAAGGAGCTACAGATTGAACTTCAAGAGTTGCTGGAGAAAGGTTTCATACGACCCAGTGTATCACCGTGGGGTGCTTCTGTACTGTTTGTGTGGAAGAATGATGGTTCCATGCGGTTATGTATTGATTATCGGAAGCTGAATCAAGTTACCGTGAAGAACAAGTATCCGTTGCCGCGGATTGACGACTTGTTTGATCAGCTTAAGGGAGCTTCAGTCTTTTCGAAGATTGATCTCAGGTCCGGATACCATCAGTTGAGGATCAGAGAGTCAGATGTGGTCAGGACAGCTTTCAGATCACAGTATGGGCATTATGAGTTCTTAGTTATGTCGTTTGGGTTGACCAATGCCCCCGCAGCTTTTATGAACTTGATGAACCGGGTGTTCAGACGGTTTCTGGACAAGTTTATAATCGTGTTCATCGACGACATCCTGATTTACTCCAGAAGTGTGGGCCAGCACAAGAAGCATTTGCGAGCTGTTTTGCAAAGTTCAGCAAGTGTGAGTTTTGGTTGGATAGCGTGAAGTTTTTGGGTCACGTGATATCAGCTGAAGGAGTCAGCGTATATCCTGACAAGATTGAAGCAGTGTTGAATTGGAGTAGACCTACCACCGTACCAGAGATCAGGAGTTTCTTGGGTTTGGCAGGCTATTATCGACGCTTTGTGCAGGATTTTTCACGGATTGCCACTTCACTTACCAGACTGACGAAGAAAGGCGTCAAGTTTGAGTGGTCTGATGCATGTAAGGAGAGTTACTTGCTCTTGAAGGAAAAGTTGACTACTACACCGGTTCTGACCCTATCTGACGACAGTGGAGAGTTTGTGGTTTACAACGATGCATCGAAATTGGGACTTGGTTGTGTTTTGATGCAGCATGACAGAGTGGTGGCTTACGGTTCCAGGCAGCTGAAACCACATGAAGTCAACTATCCTACCCATGATTTGGAGTTGGCTGCTATTTTATTAGCTTTGAAGAGTTGGAGACACTACTTGTACAGAGCTCAGTGCAAGATATACACAGATCACAAGAGTCTCACCTATTTGCGCACGCAGCCAGACTTGAACATGAGACAGCGCAGATGGATGGAGTTGATCAATGACTATGATTGCACCTTTGAGTACCATCCATGGAAGGCTAATGTCGTTGCTGATGCACTCAGTTGGAAATCCGGAGCTTCATTGTTTCATGTGTGTGTGGCCAGAGTTTCCATGTTAGCTAAGTTACGGGCTACGGGAGCTGAGTTTGAGTAGGATGATAATGGAGCCTTGTTGGCTAGCTTCCAGGTTCAACCGGTGTTGGTTGATCAGGTTCGGAAAGCTCAGGATACAGATTCCTATCTGTTGGACAAGAAGATCATGATTCGGAATGGTGTGCCAATAGAGTTCCGGTTGAGTGATGATGGTACATTGCTATTCAGATGCAGATTAAGTGTACCCAGGGACGAGGGTTTGAAGAAAGAGATTTTAGACGAAGCCCATTGTTCTGCGTATGCGATGCATCCCGGCGGTACGAAGATGTTTCGTACACTCCGAGCTTATTACTGGTGGCGAAATATGAATAGGGAGATTGCTGCATATGTGAGCAGATGTCTTATTTGTCAGCATATCAAAGCAGAGAGGCAGAAGCCTGCGGGAAAGTTACAGCCCTTAGAAATTCTGGTTTGGAAGTGGGAGCATATTACCATGGATTTTGTGTATCAGTTACCGCGTACTTCGGCTGGTAATACTGGTATTTGGGTTATCGTAGATCGTTTGACGAAATCTGCTCATTTTCTGGCACTTCCGGGAAAGATTTCTGCGGGCAGATTGGCAAAGCTATATTTGGCGGAGATCGTTCGTCAGCATGGTGTGCCTGTATCCATTGTTTCTGACCGAGACAGTCAGTTTACTTCAGAGTTCTGGCAGGCATTGCAGCGAGCCTTGGGTACCAGATTGCATTTCAGTACAGCTTTCCATCCTCAGACTAATGGGCAGTCTAAGCGGACTATTCAGACTCTCGAGGATATGTTGTGGTCTTGTGTTTTGCAGTTTAGATGAAATTGGGACCAGCAATTGCATTTGATTGAGTTTGCTTACAACAATACAGTTATCAGGCCAGTATTGATATGGCACCGTTTGAGGCTCTATACAGGAGGCAGTGCCGCACTCCATTGTGTTGGAGTGAGGTGGGCGAGCGATGGCTTATTGGCCCTGATCTGGTGAAGAGCACCATGGAGGATATTCAAATTATCCGGGACAGACTGAAGATTACCCAGGATCGCCAGAAGAGTTTTGCGGACGTGAGAAGAAAAAGTCTCGAGTTCGAGGTGGGCGATTGGGTATTCCTGAAACTATCTCCTTGGAGAGGAGTTGTGCGTTTCGGGAAGCGTGGAAAGCTTCGACCACGGTATATTGGTCTGTACGAGATTATCGAGAGGGTTGGTGCCGTGGCTTATAGATTAGAGTTACCTTCTGAGATGGCTCGTGTACACGATTTTTTCATGTCTCGATGTTGCGGAAATACATTTCAGATCCATCATATGTGTTAGCACCACATCAGCTTCCGATCCGGGAAGATGACATATGTGGAGGAGACGATACAGATTCTCGATCAGCGTGAGGGCAGGAGTTGAGGGACAGGGTCATACCACTGGTGAAGGTCTTATGGCAGAATCATTCAGTTGAGGAGGCCACCTGGGAGACCGAGCAGTGTATGCGGGAGCAGTATCCTCATCTGTTCACCTAGCAGGTACGTAAATTTCGAGGTCGAAATTTTTTTAAGGGGGGTAGATTTGTGACGAACCGAATCAGAATTAGCACGTTAATCGGCTTAATCCGCGAGTTTACGAGTAATCACAGTTTATCGTAAATTAGTTGAATTGGCGGTTCGGTTCACGACTTAATTATCGGACGAGAATTTGAGTTGAGTCTCTTCACGAGAATTGTAGTATGCATGATTTTGAGTTTGTAGGTGATTTCGAATAATTGTTTCGACAACCGAGGAATATGTTATGAATATTTGAAATCGCGTGATTTCGTCGTGTTTATCCGTTTGAATTTGAGTTATCCGAACTGTGGATGTGATTCATTTTGGACCGTCGATCGTATCGAGCCGCGAGTGTAAATATCGGAATAGTCAAAAAATTGTCGAAAAACACTGTTTGGAAGTTTGACCGATGTTGACCGTCGTTGACCCGCGTTGACCGAGTCCATTTCGGACCGCCGTTGACTCGCCGTCGGACCTTCCATTTTCGGCCACCTCCGGCCTTGATTTTGGTATGGTTAGAATCCTCTCTTGATTTCCTATGGTTTAGAACTTGATTTGAGTTGAATTGGTGATTTGAGGGAGAACTAATTCGAGAAATTTTAGGGATTTCGCCGGAATCGGGTGAGGTGCTCCGGCGACTGTTGAGGTCGGGGGTATGGAGGGAAAGGTTCCCCTCATCCTTGTGAAGCTTTTGGGTGAAGCAATTTTGCAATTGGTTGAGGTTTGGGAGCTCGCCGGAAACTCACCGGAATCCATAGATTCCGTGGGTTTCGGGCTCCATTCCGGCCGGTGGGCTTGGAATTGGGTCTCGGTGTAGCAGAGGAAGTTGTTGGGCTTGAGGAGTACTTATGATCTGGAAATTTTGGCCGGAATCCGTCATCGTTGACGCGGCGGCGCTCCGGCGAGGGCGTTGACGTTTTGGATTTTGAAGAGTTTTATGCCGTTTTGCTCGTAATCGCGCCCCGATCATCGCCTTGAGGTTTTTGAGTTGATTTGGATGCCGGATTTTTAGTCGAGGGTTTATGTGGAGAGTTTGGGGGTTTTCGTCGATTATTTTGTATTCGAGTTATATGTTTCCAGAAATGGTTGGTTTCCGAGGTGTGGTACAGAGTAATGAATTGTGATTTTAATAAGTTATATTTTGTGATTATTCAAGGGATCGAGATCGTACGTTGGGCGAGGGATCTTCGGCCGGATCTCATGATTAGCGCGTTTGCGCACTGTGCTTGTCTGTGAGTGGACATTTCTTTTCACTGATTAGTTGCGAGTCCTTATTACACGTTTTACCAGCATGAGCATGCATATGAGATTATGATTTATACGAGCATGTGTTTTACGGTTATGCATTTGCGAATACGCATCAACGAATATGCTTATACAATAATGTATTACGTGTATGCTTTTACATTATGCTTTATACATTTGCATAGAACTATTTATGATTTGGTTTACACAGAGTACAGTCACAATATATATTGTTGTATCGATACACTTACATCCCGGCTGATTTGGGGGGGGGGGGCAGACCTCTGACTTGAGGCCTTTCTGGCTAGAATCACGTGTGGGTCTGGGATCCCGTGATTCGGACTTTACTAGCACGGATGTGTCTATGAGTGACCCCACAGAGTTTTACGATGCATGCTCTGTACGCGTGAGGAGTTAGAGTCTCCCTTGTATACTATATCATATTCATTCATTTTGACTCGCATATGTTTTTATAACATATATTGTTAGGCGAAAGACATTTATTTTTCGTTCATTCACTCTAACGGTTTATATGTCTTTCCCTGGGCTTTTCAGTTTCCGTGCCTAGTTTGCAGTTCGGATTCTGGTGTCTCAAGTCGTAGTCGGAGGCTTAGTGTTCGAGCTACCTTTCTTTTCTAGTAGGTTTCTTGTTTAGCCTACTGTTGTATATTTATGTATATATACACTAGAGGTCGCTCTGATTACTATATTGTTATAGTTTCATATGGTTTTTCCCCGGATTTCTGTAAAGTATAGTTTTACTTATTACTTTATATTATTGTTATGATATTGAGAAATCCGTATGGGATTGGTGCCCACGGTTTGGTTTTTGTGGCATAGGATGAAGTGTGTTTTCGGGTGCAGGTTAATGGCAATTCCACGTTATAGAGAAACTCTGCCGAAATTTTTATCATTTTTACAAGTTCGTGTTTTCAGAAAGGGTTTGATCCCGGTTTAGGAAACTAAATCGTGGTTGGGTCCTTTCATATGATCCCTTAGTTATGGATGAGGCAAATAGAGTATATGACATGTCTCTATTATAAAGATTTCCTTTAGAAATGCAGTCTTAGTCAGCTCAACATTGAAAATTCGTTCTTTCTTGCAGAATGTATCAATAGTTCAAAACCTCCTATGTTATCGTGTTTCACGATAATTTTAGCCAGATTTTATACTGCACCCGGTGAGGAGCACGACATTTACTTGATTTCAGAAGTTGACTTTTTACATTGGACGAGAAGGCAGTGGTTGATATAAACCTTCTCTACTCATGTCACGGAACCTGATAAGATCAATATTGTAGCCACCTTGCCTTTTGGCATGTTCCATTCTTAGTAGGTGATTGAAATTCAACCATCCATGTGTTAGCTAGCTAACCAATATCGTTTTATTTAATGACTTATTTTCGTCACGTGTGTTGGATACTACTTTTGGTATAGCAAACAATATAGAGGAAAATGAAAAGAAGATACTTCACCATTGTGCATGGTGTATGGTGAATGGTTAAGTTAGACAGTTTTCCTCGGGTTACAACTTGAAATTTCATCAAACCATCACCGTAGGAACCTCAACACGCAATAGATTTCAATATCAAGGTTAGCAAAGGATACTCATTCACGATTTTGATGATCCTAATGATTTAGTTATTTTTTTTTCGTAACAAATCTTGAGTTGTTCAACTTTATTCTTTTATGAATCAGTCATGTTTATTCTTTGTCATGACCATGATTTTTCCTATAAAGGTGTTTCCTTGAGATGTGCAGTCAGCTCCAGGATATAATTCTCCCAGTTATAAAGCACGAGGGTGGGGATGTTGATATTACAATTATAGTGCAGTGTCATGCGTTATACGTTTGTACAAATACGATTAATGAACCACTTAGCTCGGTTAATAGTAAACATTTGTATTTATCACGAGCACGTGTAGAGATCAGAGAAGGATATATGTTCCACAACTCCAAAATTTTATTAGCCTAGATAAAGGAGTATCATGCAGGGGAATAACGATCTATATTTACGGGAATATTTGAGTATAATGCACGAAAGTGCAACTTATGACTAGTTTTATGTGTGTATAGTAAAGTGTTGTTTCTTCTTTGAAGATACAGAATCTTATCATTAATCTCTTCGAGTGATCGTTCTGTTCCTTAGGCTTCACAATATTGTGGTTTATGACTAGTTATCACGAATATACATCAAGTGTTCAGGGAGTCAGGAATGTCTATGGTAGTACAATGAGGAAGTTACAGTAGTTCTTTTACTCAATTTGAGTGTGGTGCGTAATACACAAATGGCGTCCTAGTATTTATCACCTTGTGTGAATATATATTTATGCTGAAGTTTATGCAGCATTGGACAATTGTACTGACATGATTTTTAAGCTCTATAGGCGGGCTTGTGATGCGTATGCTTTTGGTGTGATATTTGTAGTTAGATTTAGTACTCAAGTCATGGGAGTGCTTTTGATAAGTTGCAGGACTCGTGTTTCACACCAGCATCACCTTTTCATCAATGTTAGTTATATAGTTATATGTGATTAATTAAACGTTAGTTGTTGGAATGTTTGGTTATCTCCAGTATAATGCGTGTTTGGAGATAGCGGTATGACTCTTGGGAGTCCACCCATGTTATTGGGAGTTCCATTGGTGAAGGTCAGGTGATCACATAAAGGTTTCAATATGTTGTAGTTATTGTTGGTTGAGTTATTTGATGTTGTGAATCAGGCGATACTATAAGTATGTTGAATAAGAATTATGAGATGTAAAGATATTTAGTATTGCAGTTATGGTGATTTATGCTCATAGTATTGTATATTTGAATTATGAGAAACCCGGATGGGATACGGTGCCCACGGTGTGTTTTAGGACTTGGTTATTGGAAGTGTTCTCTTAATGCAAGTTTTTGGGTTCTTTAGTTTCAGGGGAAACTATGCCCGATTTTTCGTAGAATTTTCAGACATACAATATTGTACAAGGTTTGAATCTTTTTTGAAATAGGTCGGATGCCCTACATATATTCTAGTTTTGGAATGGTCAAAATAAATCTTCAGTCGGTTATCTTTGTGACCTTGGGGGTCACGTTATGTGAGAGTGTCAGCATAGGGACACCTCAGGTGGAATTTTTGGTGCTAAGCTCTGGTGGTGATTTGGGAGCCTTTTCAGAAGTTAGAGTCGCATCACCACTTTTACAATCATTTGTATCAGGACCGCAACCCGAGAGGTTTATAGTTTAGATTGACCGAATAAGCCCAGTTTTTATGAGTAGAACTTTCCACTGGAATTGACATGGATACCAGATGCTTTCAGGTAATTACGTTACAGAAAAGCTAGACATAGTTGGAATATGACGCTTTCTAGTATTCGGTCACAAGGAATATTTGATTTAGACACGGGATCAGAAGAGCAAGACTTTGTAGCAAGACGACAACATGCTAACGATTTCATGGACATTCTCGTAGTTATGTATAATGCTTGAGAGCCGAAAGAACCTATGCGGGAGTACTACCCGTTGGTTCTTTACTAGTATATGTGTACATTTCGAGGACGAAATTTTCTTAAGTAAGGTAGATTGTGACATCACGTTCCGAGCATTATTTATTTACGATTTATTTAATGGTAATCGTCGATGGTAATTAATTTTTATCATCGGTAATTATCGATGGTATTTATCATAATTTTAATAATTACGTTTTTCGAGGAAATTCTTTACAAAAAGTCATAGAGTTTATCGAGACGAGTTCGTGACCATGTCAAGAGTTTAAATCGGAGTTACGAGAAAAAAATTATAGTCAACAAAAATTTTGTATGAAGTTATGATACATTTAGTCGCAAATTTTGACTATAAATAGAAAGTTTTCATAAATGGAAAGTCAACTTTTTCCCATTATTGGTAATTTCCTTTTTCTTCTTTTCTCTCTCCTTTCTCTATCTTCCCTCTCGTTCTCTCTCTCCCTCCATCGGCCTCACCGTCGATGAATGACCGGAAGGCCAGCAAAACTGGCGAGGCCGGTGCAAAAAAACCGCCTCAACCTCTTCAACCTCCTCTATATGTTGGTGGGGTGTCTTTATGGCAATGAGTGGCGGAGGAAAAAAAATATCAACACCGTAAAGGTAACGGTTTCAAGGGGTAACTGGCGTCGGCTCCGACGAGGTTTTCGGCCACTTTTCAAGATGACGTGGTAGCAACCCATGGCAGATGTATAGAGACGCTGATAGATGTGCTTGGCTGATTGGAGATCACGGCACAAAACTGCGAGTTGACTCTTTTTATTTTCATGGTCGTTGCGAGTTCGATTTTTAATAATTCAGTATTTCAATTTAATCTACAGTATATTTTAGAACAGGTTAAATTGGGAGGTTTTTCTTGTGATGGCTTTAGTTAGTTGCATCGATGCACTCACTATTCGGCTGATCACCCAATAGTCAAATCAGAGGAGGTCAAGTTGCCTCGTCTGGCCCATCACCTATAGTTTCTTTTTACAGATTGTCGACTCAGATTAGGGAAAAACTCCTGAGTGACCACCTCCATTTGCATTTCAGTTTATGATACTTGAACTCACATTATTTCATAGAAATCAGCGGAAAGGCATCAGATTCAATTTTACTTCAGTTTTTACATTTATCGTACGATATTAATTTTTGTCTACTCACTCTAACGTTTTTTTTTTTGTTGCCTTTCCTTGGTCCCTTTGTTTTCAATTGCTCAGTTTGCAGGATAGCAGGTTAAAGTCGTCACCGTCCAAAGTTCGAGGTATAATAGTTCACAGCTTCTTGTTTCTCAGTGTAGAATCACAGCAAAGTTTACGGTAGCTGATACCGACTACTCTGTGCTAGAGACCTTGACACGGGTCCTGCAAGACTCATCTCTGGATTACTGGGATAATCTGGGGCAGGATCTTGTCATATTCTCTACATTTTGACTATGTTATTTACTTAGTATTATTATTTTTTACTTATTT
Organism: Geum urbanum; assembly: GCA_946800695.1. NCBI lineage: Eukaryota > Viridiplantae > Streptophyta > Magnoliopsida > Rosales > Rosaceae > Geum > Geum urbanum. The sequence continues at coordinate 3,124,622 of OX327009.1, forward strand.
TGTTATTTTTAGGTGTTGACCAAAAGAGAAGGAATGAAGGAACCTACAAGCAAACAATTCATGCCAAGAAGGAAGATGAAGAACTCGACCAAAAATTCTAGAAGATTCCGTGAAGAAAAGAGAAGAAGAATAAGAGTCCTAGGTTGCTAGGAAAATATTTTCTATGTTGACTAGGAAAAAGAAGCTTCCGAAAGATCTTTAGAAGAAGAACAAATGCAAAATGGGCCAAACTAATCAAAAGACCATTCAAGAGGCCCGAGATTAAGTCAAAGTCAGTAAATTTTGTGGAGAACAATATTTAGCAAAATAAGGAATCCCAAGTTGAAAAGGAGAAGGAAATCATTCAAAATAAGGAAAGTGGAATATGCCTGTGCAGAATAACCAACTTCAACGGATGATTGGGAACATCTCCGGAGGAGTTAGATGGATATCAGCATATGGTTGGAAATATCTTTGAGTCTTCTTTCCAACTAACAAAAAATCATAATTTTTGGAGGTCTACATCTCTAGGAAAGTATGATTCTTTGCAACCTGCTAAATCTATCTAGGTGGAGTAGGAAAACCTATTTTGTGAGGAAAACTACTTTGTAATGCCTGTAAATACAAGAGGCTCGACCCTATTGAGGATCATCTCTTATCTTAGCCATCTTGCTACCAAAATACTCACAAACCCTCCTTCACCATAGTTCTCCAAAGCCGGTTCGACTACACCACGGTCACCACTCAAAAATCTATTCTGCCACAACCAAAGCTTCCTTGCTTCCTTGGAGTTTGCAGTGCTGTCACAGAACAAAAAGTGTAAACATAGAACCTTTACTCCGTTGTCCTTCTTGTTTTTTTGTTCTTTATGTGTAAACTTGGAGATTGTATGTTTATTTTAGTTTTATACAATTTTTGAAATTCATATATCTTCCATGTGTTTATGAGTCTTTTAATCTTGATTGCATGTTATGTGTCATACTTAATGATTTGGTTTGGGTCTAGATGATATACTTAGTCCCTCTCTTTATTTAAACTGATGATCATGTGATTAGGGTGTTTAGATGTTGTCATTGCACTTTAATTCAAATTCATGGCATACAATTGGAATTAGGACATGTAAATTTCGTAGATAATGGAAGAATAAAATCGGTGTAATTGCATGATAGTTAGGATGGGAAGATCACTCCTATATAATTTATTAGGACTTTATTTTTGTCTAAAACGTGGTTAGAGTTTTAGGGATCTTTTATGTGGTTGCTTGTCTATGAGTCAATGCATGTTAGGGTCCTAGAATTTCTTACTATGTTTGTGACGTTTTTAGGTAGATAATTAGGATAATTAAAATCAATCTTATACCCCCTTTTCTTTTACACAATTATTGCATGCACCCTTCAATCCCCGGTTAGAACGATCCCTACTTGCTTAAACGTACTACATCTATAGGGTTTTAAATTGTTTGCGTTATTGTTAAGTGTTTAATTTAATGCCTAGTTTTAGCGTTATCATTAAGTCATGGTTTTTGAAAAAAGACATCTCTGATGTAATTTTTTTAAAGTTGGCGAGTAATGAAATTTTCTCTAGTTTTTGGTATATGAAAGTGTTGAGAATTTCACTACCAATTCGGTGCATGGTTCGATGTTTACATTTACATATGGCGTAAAGAAACAAAGATACAATAAAAATGAGACACAAAAAGAGGATATTTTTTATCTTAGGCATTCTTCGACCCGTCAAGATTTTCTTTCGATCCATCGAAGGCCACGTTCTCGATCGGTTTTTGAAACTTTCGATCCATCCAAAGTGGTATTTGGTCACATATTTTTGAAATGTCGACATCTTGAAGGTATCCTTAACCCGTCGAAGGAGCGCTTCTGTCTCCGTATCTGTCCAACTTCGACCTGTCGAGAAAAGTACTCAACTCGTCAAAAAAGATATCGAAAAATTGATATCAGTTTTAGGTTTTACTTCAACCTGTCGAAGATTTTTCTCGACCCGTTGAAGGTAAGCCACTATGAAATTATTTTCCATTTTTGACTCGTCAAAAATAGTTATTGGAAAATCAAAGTTTATTTTGGGTTTCTTCGACTTGTCGAGTGGTTCTTCTCGACTCGTCGAAGATGTCACCCGAGATTGATGTCTTTGATGTGTTTTACATTGGTTTTATTGAAAAATAAAGGTTCAGAAACCTGAAATTTTGCACCAAATGTGGTTTTACATCGGTTTTTATCATGCCTTGGAACTTAATCTATAAAGGTCATTTCGACCAGTCAGATGTTGTTATACATCGGTTATTTTTAGCTATTGTCAAACCATATCAGCACTCTATAAGGGTTACAACCTTTGAAATCTTTAAGTATTCAACTTAACGTGTTTGTCATGTCTTGGTTTCAAAGACGGATTGATTGACATTATTTTGTTAATATATGATGGCGAGATTGAGTGTTATATATGCCTAATGGTCATTAGAACCTTGCTACGTTTTGACAACATTTGTGCCAATGGTTTTCACTTGGAATAATATTGTGAGAATGGAACAGAGTTTTGTGTCCGATCTCTGTAGAATATTGCCAACAACACAACTTGGAGAGGTTTATGAGGATTTGTAGTGTTTATATCTTACTACGGTTGGGATCATTGAATCCATTGCAGTCACTTATATTACTATGTGTGACTTAGCCTCATATGCGCTTTTGCATTATGATGATCAATGCAAGATATTGAGAAATTCTCGTGGTCATCGATTCTTCAGAGCGAAGATGCATGTGGGAATACCTAAATCCATCAGTTTAGATGGGGTAAATGAGACTACTCCTCTCATTCTTGGCTCGGTCTCCAAGATGAGTGCAGCATAATCCCCGTAAAGTAACGTTGTGGCATTGTGGCGTCGTGCGTTATCCCACCAGATTCATATGTTGTAATTTCTTATGCACATCGCTCGTTTTGTAAAGCTTGTTTATATCTAATGTTGTTTACATACATGACGGTCATTTGTTGTAGACACAACTTCCATTCCTTTACAGATTCCAATAATATATTTGTGGATCCATCAAACCGGTATACAGACTGTTTATATATGATTTTGATTGCTGCATTGACGCATATGCCACATGACTTTGCAATCCACATGGTATGCTGCATTTTTTAAACTTCTAGTTCTCATTATTACGCTTCAGGCTCACCACCCGGACAACCTAATCTGGTTAATTAGATTGGATAATGCAAGATAGTTTACATAAAAATCTTTTGATGATTATTGCATGTCAATTGGGATTGAAGTTAAACATCTCGTCCCCATGTTCATTCATAGAACGGCTTAGTAGAGGCAAAAATTAAGCAGTTAAAGCTTATGGGCAGCACAATGGTAATGCATATTAATGTACAGGTATCTGCTTGGGGATATACAGTGGTACATGCAGTTATGCTTATTCACTTGATACCCATAAACTGCCAACCATTTAGCGTGTACTAGTTGGTAACTGGATATGAGCTTGATATCTCATACCTACGCATCTCTGGTTGGGTGGTACATGTACCTACTACGATTCTACTGCATACAAAAATGGGTTATCAACGATAATTGTGCATTTCTATTGGTTATGATTCCCCAACGAATGTCCGCTATTTTGAACCTTTGACATGAGATCTCTTTACTGCTCTTTTTGCAGATAGTCACTGTGATGCGACATACTTCTCGTCATTAGGGGGAGATAGGAACGGTTTCATTCTTATTGAACGTCAGAAATAGACGTGGTATGTCTCCATTATATCTTATCATGATCCTCGTACATCTCAGTGTGAGATTGAAGTACAATACATTCTTGATCTTCAGAAAGTAGCAGATTAGACGACTGACTTCTTTACCAAAATCATGTGAGTGACGAAATCAGTTATACATGCTGAAAATCCTGCAAGGTTAAAAATCCCTAGAATTGGGCAAGTTAACGCAACCACCGGGCCAGGTAATGTTTCTCCTGCACATTGTGGGGGTGTAGCATCGGTCAAAATTCACTAATAAGTGGCCGGTGAAAAGGCAAATCATCAAAGAACAGCCGTTTATCATTAACACATGAGATTATTTCTGACTATAATTGTGTCTAAAAGTCGACATTAACAAATAATGGGGGACGCCTCAGAGTCAATGACGATGTCAACAAACAAAAAAATCTCACCAAGTTAAACAAATGCTAGTGGTATTATGGATGGTTCTTCCATGTTCATTGATGATGCATTTACTTATTCCGTTGATCGGGAATTGACGACGATGAAGTGGAATGTTGCTCTGTTGCGAATTGTCAACAGTTAATGTAGAGCAAATTGAACGATATGAAAAGTTGTAATCTAGGCTGAACTAGACTCTCTTACAAATGGCAAGTTTTTGGTTTGGTAGTGCTATGACCACTGAATGGTAAGCCGGTTAGACACAAATAAGTTTTTGTTCGAAAGTGTATTGAGAAGAAGGAAGTTATGCGGTATAAAGCTAGACTAGTGGGCAAAGATGTTCTCAACGCCGTAGTATTGATAATGAGGAGATGGATTCTCCATTCATGGACATCGTCATTTTTTGCTACCTTATCAATTTGTTAATGTCCAAAAATACTGAGTATGCAGCTTATAGATATGGTTACAGTATATCTCTATGAGGATCTTGATTCTGTGCTATACATGAGAGTGTCAGTTAGCATAGTTCTACCTAATTCAAGTAACTCTAAACTACAGAGTGCTCATGTAATTAGATTGAGATGTTCACTATATGGATTGAAACAATCTGGTAGGTTGTGGTATACACGTCTTAGTAACTACTTGATTGGGAAGAGATACAAGAATGAAAAATATGCTCATGTATGTTCAGTAGATGAACAAGTTGTTAGAGATAATAGACCTTGGTAGGACTCGATTAAGTCTTGGATTTGAGATGGAATATCGAGTAGGTTGAATTCTTATTCAGCAGTCTGTTTATGTCTAGATCAGGCAATGGACAAAGCACACCCTCTTAAGCACATCAATGGTTGTTTGCAGTCTGGAACCCAAAATGATATGTTTCATCAGAATAATGAAGGTAAAGATATTTTGGAGCTGAGATTCTATATCTTGGTGCGGTTAGAGCTTGGTAAAATATAGCTTGGTGCACACGTCCAGACATTACCCTATCGGTATGCGCCAACGCAAAGTCATTAAAATGGAGTATATTACTCATTCTGATACTTGAAGATAACCATTGACTTGTGCATGTTCTTTCTCTTACAAAGTAAATAGAGAGAAGCTTGAAATTCCTGAAAAATTGATAGTTGAATTGCAACATGCAGGTTCTGGGTACTTCGACCCGTTGAGTAGATCTCTCGACCTGTCAAAGGCAGTGAACTATGATAACCTGAAAGTGCCTTTCGACCTATCAAAAAATGGTTTCTACCCATCGAAATCGGTACCCTGGAATGAATATGAGCAATCATTCGACCCATCAAGCAAGGACTTCGACCAGCCAAGTTTTTCCCCTATTGCGAGCAGTTTTACTGCAGTCCCCTATTCCAAAACACCGGTTGATGTGTTGGTCAGATTTGCTGATGCCAAGTACCTCTTTGACCCACATAAAGAACGTTCCTCCAAACAAGTTATGTATTCACCATGGGGAACATAGCGATTTCTTGGAGAATAACAGAGTAAACCCTTGTGGCTACTTTCTCAAACTATTCTAAGATTAAAGCTTTGTATGAAGCAGTTGATGATTGTGTTTGGTTTAGGACAGTAATACAACATATTCGAAGGTCTAGTGGATTATCATCTACTACGACAGCACCAACTTACATATTTGGGGAAAATGTGGTTTGCATTGAACAAATGAAGTTGGGTTATATTAAGGGTGTCGTACTTAACTTGTTTTGCCAAAGTATTCCTACAATCGGCAATAACAACGGTTATTGATTATCCATGTGAACCATGTTAATTTGACAGATAATGCTACGGACTTGTTTACCAAGTCATTACCTAAATCTACATTTATGAAACATGTGATATGCATAGGTATGCGTAAGTTATCTGAACTCCATGACTAAGTTTACAGTCAGGGGGAGTTACATTTCTGTAGACATCAGGGGGAGTCTATGTCACATGTAGTAGCGTTTGTAGTTGATGTGTCTTTTTCCCTTCGACCAAGCTTTTGTTTTACCCATGAAGTTTTTGTTTACTTAACAAAAATTTTAGTGAGACAATAAGTCATGCATCATTCTTAAGGTCATCGACACAAGGGGGAGTGTTTAAGGAGATTTATTTTTCGAAATTTCCGATGTCTGTCCTAATTAGATACGAATTAGTCTAAATAGAAATACAGAGAATTCTTGTTTTTATAGGGACAGTTATTGTAACATATTGTATTAACATATATGTAAAACATTCTATCAATAAAAACGTTAATAATTTTTAGTCTATCATATTGTCTTCTCAAATAATATCTATAAAAAAAATATTTACCAAGGAAAATAAAAAACTTTGCTTTTCCTTCCGCAGCCAAACGACGCCCGAGAAGAGAGGGAGAAGAGAGGAGAGGAGAGGAGAGGAGAGGAGAGGAGACATGCAACTTTAATTCAAAGATATGCTTAGACGACCAAAACAAACAAAGCTACGAGATAAATGGCGCAAATATTAATAAGGTAATAATAGCTTAGAGTGTACAATATGTCATGTTGAGCCTCTCATGGACCAGGAATCAAACCCCTCCTCCTCTCAATCTCATGAGTCATGATGCTGATGACTCATCCATATTTCCAGCCTTTCTATCACTGTCGACTACAAGACAGCTTTTAACAAAACCCTCGGCCACTTCCAGATCCGTGGCCCACTCTTCCACACCATCCCATGTGCTTCATCTCTCCCTCCAACGAATCACTCTGCTCCATACGACCATACCCAACCAACCAAGCTTTAAGCTTTTCTGCTTCACCTTTATTTCAATCTATAACCAGCTCATTCATCATCAAACTAGCTTGCTAGCTTCTTCTATGGAACCAACATTATCTTCATTTCTGTACTAGGTCTCTTAATTAGCTAGGGAAAACCAAGTTAATTACTTGAGCATTTCTGATTGATCTTTAAGTGTTGTGCGCTTGGAACATGGAGGAGAAGAAGAAGAGACCCTTTGTTGTTGGTTACTTGTTGCTTTTGGCAGCTGGGATGTTGCTCTGTGTCAACTCTCAGCCTAATAATGACGATGCTTCAGTAATGCTGGCTCTCAAGAAGACCCTCAACCCGTCCGGATGGTCCGACCCGGACCCGTGCAAGTGGACCAACGTTGGCTGCTCCGACGACAACCGAGTCACCCGGATCCAACTCGGTCACCAGAACTTACAAGGTACACTCCCTCCGAGTCTCCAAAACCTCACTGAGCTAGAAAGACTTGAACTTCAGTGGAACAAGATTTCGGGCCCACTTCCCAGTTTAAGTGGCTTAAGCTCTCTACAAGTCCTGTTGCTCAGTAACAACCAGTTTAGTTCGATCCCAAGTGACTTCTTTACCGGCATGACTTCACTTCAGTCTGTTGAGATCGACAACAACCCGTTTGCGGCTTGGGAGATCCCTCAGACACTTCAGAACGCTTCTTCGCTTCAAAACTTCTCCGCCAACTCGGCCAACATCACCGGAGCTATACCGGAGTTTTTCGACGCCGATAACTTTCCGGGCCTGATTAACTTGCACTTAGCTTTCAACAACCTCCAAGGTCAGCTGCCTAAGAGCTTTTTCGGGTCGGAAATGCAGTCTCTTTGGCTCAATGGACAGCAGAGTGTAGACAAGCTCAATGGCAGCATTGATGTTATAAGCAACATGACTATGCTGACTGAGCTGTGGCTGCATTCGAATGCGTTTTCGGGTCCGTTACCAGACTTTTCGGATTTGATAGATCTGAAGAGCTTGAGTCTCAGAGATAATTTGCTCACAGGCCCTGTTCCGGTGTCATTGTTGAACCTCAAGTCATTAGAGTCTCTGAATTTGACTAACAATTTACTTCAAGGACCAATGCCAAGCTTTGGTAAGGGAGTTTCTGTTGATATGGTTGAGGATTCCAATAACTTTTGCCTGCCAACTCCTGGTCAATGCGATCCTCAAGTCGATGTTTTGCTTTTGATTGTTAGTTCACTAGGTTATCCACAGAGGTTTTCGGAGAATTGGAAGGGGAATGATCCATGTGCAGATTGGATTGGGGTCACTTGTAGAAATAGGAACATTACGGTGATCAATTTTCAGAAAATGGGTCTCAAGGGAACCATTTCTCCGGCTTTCGCCTCACTCAAGTCACTCCAAAGACTAATTCTTGCTGATAACAATTTGACAGGGTCTATTCCACAGGAGCTAGCCACTCTGCCTGCACTTACTCTATTTGATGTGTCAAACAATCTGCTTTATGGGAAAGTTCCATCTTTTACGAAGGCTAATGTGATTGTGAACACCAATGGCAATCCTGATTTAGGGAAGGAAAAGAGTGTGAATGGTGGGCCATCTCAGAATTCAACTGACCCTTCAACAAGTATTTCAGGAAATGGCACCAGTTCAGGACCTCATGGAAAGAAGTCTTCAACTTTAATTGGAGTTATTGTGTTCTCTGTTATCGGTGGTGTCTTCGTAGCGTTCTTGATTGCACTGTTGGTTATCTGTTTGTATAGAACCAAACAAAAGCGTTTGAGCAGAGTCCAGAGCCCGAATGCAATGGTAATCCATCCTCGCCTTTCTGGGTCCGATAATGAGAGCATGAAGATAACAGTTGCAGGTTCTAGTGTTAGCGTTGGTGCATTAAGTGAAGCTCATACTATTCCTAGTAGTGAGCCAAGTGACATCCAAATGGTTGAAGCAGGAAACATGGTGATATCTATTCAAGTGCTCCGAAATGTGACTGACAATTTCAGTGAAGCTAATATATTGGGACGAGGAGGTTTTGGGACAGTTTATAAAGGGGAATTGCATGATGGAACCAAGATTGCTGTTAAGAGAATGGAAGCTGGGGTAATAGATGGAAAGGGGCTTGCAGAATTTAAGTCTGAGATTGCAGTTCTAACTAAGGTTCGCCACAGGCATCTAGTTGCTCTTCTGGGGTATTGTTTGGATGGCAACGAAAGGCTTCTCGTGTATGAATATATGCCACAAGGAACACTCAGTAGATTCATCTTCAACTGGCCGGAAGAAGGACTGAAACCATTGGAGTGGACAAAAAGGCTGACCATTGCATTAGATGTAGCAAGAGGTGTTGAGTATCTTCATAGTCTGGCTCATCAGAGTTTTATACATAGGGACTTAAAGCCTTCAAACATTCTCCTTGGAGATGATATGAGGGCTAAGGTTGCAGATTTTGGTCTTGTGCGGCTTGCTCCAGAGGGTAAAGGCTCAATTGAAACAAGAATTGCTGGGACTTTTGGATACTTGGCACCAGAATATGCAGGTAATTCTTGTTCCTGTTTTTTTAGCAACTCATTCATTTATTTCCCTATGATGCTTCCAGTAATAGATTATAATTCATAAAACTTTAGTTCTTTGCATACATTGTCAGAAAATTTTCACCAAATTATATACAGTGGCAAGCTACATGTATCTGATCTTCTATGGTTTATTGTTTTCTCTGTATTTTTGCTCCCTATGTTTTAAATCAGATTGCATTGCATGCCACTTGATCTAGCTCATCTATCTGTGTGAACATATGGAATTATGGATGGTTTTTTATCATGCAAAAAACCAGTTTCTTAACTTATACAACATACTTGTATATGGTATGTTAATCAATCAGCAAGAAAGTTATTAGAGTTACTAATCTGTTTCGATATGTTGCCATGTCATGATCATTTTGAGCTCTCATATTTTATCCGGTGTGACTTGTATTGCAATTTTAGTTACTGGCAAAACGGGAGGTCATGACCTCTGGAATTAGTGTTTGGGTACAAAGCCAATCTATGAATGATAATGAGCATAAATCTATAGCTCAGCAACGCACATGATTGTTCCCTGTTGCTGTAGCTAGGTTCTCTGGCAGCCGTGATTGTGGCTGTTTTAGCACATCGTGCTAGTTTTGGGGGGCAATTTTCTGTTGTCCTTACATTTTTACTGTAATCTAATCTAATTACTGTAATCAAATCAAATCTAATCGCCTCACTTTTTTTCCCTTCATAGATCAGATTAAATTCTATTCGGTCTTATTCTTAACAATATTAGTATTGATAGTAAAACATATGTTTTGCAGTTACTGGTCGTGTGACAACTAAAGTAGATGTATTCAGCTTCGGGGTGATATTGATGGAGCTAATCACAGGGAGAAAAGCACTTGATGAGAGCCAACCTGAGGAAAGTATGCACCTTGTAACATGGTTCCGAAGGATTTTTATTAATAAGGATTCCTTCCACAAGGCAATTGATCCAACAATCGATCTCGATGAGGGAACACTCGCCAGTGTCAGCACCGTTGCTGAGCTGGCAGGTCATTGTAGCGCAAGAGAGCCCTATCAAAGGCCTGACATGAGCCATGCTGTTAATGTTCTGTCTTCTCTGGTGGAGCTTTGGAAACCAAGTGATCAGAGCTCTGAGGACATATACGGTATCGACCTTGAAATGTCATTGCCACAAGCACTTAAGAAGTGGCAGGCTTACGAAGGTAGAAGCCAAATGGAATCCTCGTCTTCATCGCTTCTTCCTAGCTTGGATAATACCCAGACTAGCATCCCTACACGTCCCTATGGCTTTGCTGAGTCCTTCACGTCAGCGGATGGGAGATAGATAAGTGGAGATGTAAATGATTGTAACGGTGGTTTGGCATGTTCATTCTGGTTGGTTTTACGTTGCTGTTTCAGTGTACAATTTTTTCAAACTCTCATGTGTTAGCTCTACACTCACTTGAAGATTTCAGCTATTTTTGACGTTTTAGAGGTTCGCATCAAATGCCTGCATTCTACTTGTTCATTATTTTCCAGTACCAGGCTTCTAGCAAGTTAAACCTGACTGGTATTTTTACTCTAAATTCCTGAAATCCAAACTTTTCCATTTCCACCTTCTCGCCACAATTCATAATTCATATTAAGAGGACATGTTTTGCACAACCTTGCCTTTGAACAAAAGGCAGGCTTTAGGGTTTAGGGTTTCGGTCCAAAGATGCCCTATTTGTTAAAACGAAATATATGTAATAAGGCTACTATTGAGATTATATGCATGTTTTTCAATTTTGTGGAAGAAGAAAAGTATATAACGTAATAGACTGAAAATTGTATTTTATTTATTGATAGATGACATTTAAATAGGCATTACAATCTGATACAATAAATCTCCCAGTAAATCAGGGATTGAGAGAATCTCTATATCTACTCTAATTAGGACAAGACATACATTGAGATACCAGGAATATAATTCCCTTAAACACTCTCCCTTGTGTCGCGATCCTAATGTATGATGCATAACTTGTTGTCTCACTGAAAACCTTGTCAAGCAAACAAAAACCTCTTAGGTAAAACAAAAGCTTTGTTAAAGGGAAAAATAGTACAACGCATCAACTACAAAAGTGACCACATATGCTGTAGACAGACTCCCCCTAATGTCTACGAAATGATCTCCCCTGATCAGTATGTAACAACCTGAACCCAAAATCTACGTATAAATCAGCACGAAATAGAATTATGGCGAATTAGTGGTATCGCATAGGTTACTAACGACTTTTTCATCAGACAAGAATTTGTGTTGACTTCCTTCACGGGAATTGTAGACTATTTAATTCCGAGCTCATGTGAATTTTCGAGGAATTTTTCAGATACGCGAGCTATGTTTTAACGAATTTTGAAGTCAGCAGGTGAAAATATTTAAAAGTGTTATTTTTATTGTTGATTTAATCGTGACCGTCCGATTTTGATCAGATTGAATTGTAGCCGTTGATTTGGGCTGGTATGTGTATGGGTATGTATACAGTATAAATACGAGTTAATTATGAAAAATTTCTATTTTGGGAAATACCCGTTGACCCGCGTTGACCACAGGTCAAACCGACCAGTTTTGGCCGTGACACTTCTCAACGGTGGCGAGATCTATTCCGGCCACCTCTGGCCATGTTCCTTGGTGAGAAATGATGGGCTCGAGTTCCTCTTTCTTTTAGTTGGTGGATCACCGGCGCTAGTGGCCGGAGGACGACGGTAGAAGGCGGCAAAAATGAGCCGAAACCTGTAGTTTTCGGCGGTGATGGTGGCGGCGTAAAACGGCAACGATGTGGATCAAATTTATGGGGGGGGGGGGGGGGGTGTAGGCCAAGGTGAGACAAACCGTTTGGGACCGGTCTCGGACCTTGCCATGGCCGGTGGTGGCGGAGATTTTGACGTTTTCCGGTTAGAATTGAGCTTAGCATTGAATTGTAATGTTGTTGGAAATGTTGAGATCTTTAATTTAATTCGTTGTTATTACTCACCAGATTACGATCTTAGCCATTCAGTATGAACCCCGATGATCATATATTAATTTTAATCGTGGTTTCAGGATCTTGAATTAGCGGGTATGTCAGATGAATAAGTGTGCTGTTTGGCAGGTTTCAGCTTTGTAATTGTCCTGGCAAAATGCTGTGAGTGGACATTTTATTTTCACTGTCAGTTTGCGAGTCTATCTTATTAAGATTATGCATTTTACGGTTATGCATTTATAGTTATGCATTTTCATTTGGAGGCATATGCATGATTTGGTTTACATTGAGCATAGTCACAGTGTTGCATCAACGCACTAGCCTCTCGGCTGATCCCCGAGATGCTCCCGGGAGGGATAGGACAAACTTCTGACCCGTGGATTTCACAGTACCCAGGAGGGTTAGAACAAACACCTGACCTGGGCTTTATTGTAACTTTGAGGAAAACGTACTCAAGTTACTGCCTCCACACACAGTACCCAGGAGGGTTAGGACAAACACCTGACCTGGGCTTGTTTATTTTCAAACTTGCATTATTTTTATGTATATTATATATGAAAGGCATATTATTTGCAGTTTCAGTTAAAAAGTGAAATATTATTTTCGTCCACTCACTCTAACCGTTTTTATGATTTTATGTGCCTTTTTCTTGGGCTTTTTCAGTTTTATTTGCCCAAGTTGCAGTGTGTATCATGAGGATACTGGATGTCGTCGAGGGTGTCGAGTCCAACAGTCAATTCCTTCAGCAGTAGGTTCCAAATCATTATCATTTTGTCACTTATGTTATTGAAGTCACTCTGGATACTTGTTCAGTAGTATTGTCTTCGTGAGACTTTTGTGAATAGGTTGTCACTCGTATAGTAGTCGAGTTGAGTTTCTTTGTTTATGAATCAGTGTATTTACTAGAAGTATGTTTTCCAATCTGAATAATGTATCAGGTTTGATTTCCGTTTTATGTTGAGAAATCCGGATGGACATTGGTGGTCCACGGTATTGTTTCTGGGTTTATCTGCGAAGTGTCAGTTTTTCCTTGCAGGTTTATGGGTGTCTCTTTTATAATGGAAGTTATGTCAAATTTTCACTGAAACTCGTAGATTAGGATCAGCCGTTAGGGCTTGATTCTAGATTACTAGTGAATCTAGGGTTGGGTCCTTTCAGTTGGTATCAGAGCATTAGGTTACACATTTTGTAGACTCTTTTGGTTAGGTCAATACATGCATTTGAGAACGTACGACACTTCTGGAAGGATAGCCTGACCGGCCAACGGATGCTTATTATTCCAAGTGTTGTGCTTTGTCAGATGTCTAGAGTCTCCTAGTTTATTTGGTTCGTGACTTCTTCCAGTGAACTGTCAGTTTTGGATTCGGTAGTTAGTCAGTTGGTACGCCTCGACACCCAACTTGTCTGCATGATACACAAACCCTAGTTTGCTTGTGCGTAATTTGATTGTACGCATGATACCAGTATTGTGAGTGGATTTTGAGAATTAATTGGTAAAGTTACTATAGTAGGACTAATTTCTTTTACATACCCCCACTACAAATCCTTATAAACCTCTCCAGGTTTTGCCGCTGACAGCATTCTATGAAGATTGAACACAAAATTCTTTACCATTCTCATAATATTATTCCAAGTGAAAACCATTCACACAAAAGTGTTCAAAAACTTAACATGGTTCGATTAGAGTGTTGATTATAACAACATCAAATAACCGATGTATAATGACATCTGACTGGTCAAGATGACCCTTGTAAATTAAGTCTATGGCATGACAAAAACCGATGTAAAACCACATCTGATGTAGAATTTCAGGTCGAAATTTTTGTGAATATTTATTTGTCGATAAAACCAATGTAAAATACATCAAAAACCCCATTTTCAGGGTATAACCTTCGATGGGTCGAGATAAGTTCTCGATGGATCAAGGGGAATCCAAAATAAAACTCTGATTTTCTGATATCCATCCTCGATGGATCGAAGAAAATCTTCGATGGATCAAAAATCTTGACCCGACGCACTTCTTCGATGGATCGAGAGAATTTCTCGATGGATCAAAGAAATGTTTCCTGTCGAACCTGAGACATTCCTTCAATGCATCAAGTGTTTCTCTCGATGGATCGAAGGGTAAACCAACAAATTTTTTGATAGATCAAAAAATGCCTAAAAACCAATCAAAGATCCCTTCGACGAATCCATGAGTGTCTATGATCAAACCATCCTCTATTTGTCTCATTTTTATGATGCTTTGGTGTTATAATGCCATAGAATTTTGTAGAATTTGAACCTTGTGAGCAATATGTATGAACATAACTATTTTTAATACTTTCAAATACCGAAAGAAAAAACTTTTATTGCTTTGCCAACATCAAAACTTACACCAAAAGATTGTTCTTATTCAAATAACTATGACTAAAAATAAATTCAAAAATTACAAATCTAAACTTGATTACATAGTAGAGATATCAGTCTAATACATAGACTGAGTAAAATTTGTAGTCTCTGGATTTGCATTAGGGATATATGCTACAATTAGATGGCTTTACTGACATCTTCCATCTCATAATCTTCATCATAGTTGGTCTCATTTTCCAAGTACTGCTAACACCTTTTGTAGGTGAAAGGACCGGATCCCGATTTAGTTGTCTAAACCGAAATTAAGCCCTAACGACACTTTTAAAAACCTAGAATCAAGAAACCCAAAAACCTGCAGGGAAAACACACTTCTAAAATGTCAACAAAAACGTGGGCACCAAATCCCAACCGGATTTCTCAAATCAACCAAATTATAAATTTACTATGAGTATATACTGATTACCAAGGTGATAAGATATCCGAGGACTATGTGGAAAATAAAACATAATAAAGTCAAACTCTATACATGTTACAACCCGTATCGAAATCATACGCTTATCGAACCACGTTACGCATTATCGCGGATTAAGCGTATTATTATGGTTGTTAATGACTTTTTCACCGGATAAGAATTTGATTTGACTTTTTTCACGAGAGTGTTAGAATATTTAGTTTCGAGTTTGTAGGAATTTTTGAGGAATTTATCAGATAAGCAAGCTATTTTTAATATTTATCGGAAGTTGGTAGGTGTGTTTATTAAAATGTATTAATTTTAAATGTTGAATTAATTTGAGCCATTAGATCGAGATCAGATTGAATGTCAGCCGTTGATTATGTCTGTGTATGAATACGTGTATTTATACATGTTATTTTGGGAAAGTTTTCAAAATTAGCAGAGATACCGCACAAGACCCGTATACGGTACGCCGACCCGTTTACGTTGACCCGATCCGTACCGCCGATTCCGGCCACCTCCAACGTCGACCCAGGTATGATTGGAAAGCCCTTTCTTTCCTCGTTAATTTCATATAGGTTTTGATGATTTTTGGTTTAGTTTTGGGGTCGAAATGTTTAGGTATCTCGGACGGAATTTGAGGTTATCGGTCGACTGTGCTCCGGCCGTTTTCCGACGAGGTTAAGGGGTGGGTTCGACTGGGTTTGGTCCCAGGAGTCGAACCCCTATGGTCTTGGGGTACGAGGTGGAGCGACGGTGGCGATTCGGCCGGAAACCAATTGTGTGGTTGTAGCTTTCGAGCCGTTTTCCGGCCAAACGGTAGAGATTCGGGGCTTGGCCATATTGGGTAAATTGTTGCTCATGGCAACAACTTTCCAACGCACGGTCAAATGCTCCAAACAAAGCAGTTTGGCCTGGAGGCGCGTGTGGCTCACACGCCGCCGCCTATGGTGGTTTTCCGGCAAGTCAATTTTCCGAAATTATCGGCTGGACTTCCGAGGTTATTTTTAGGGCCGATTTTCATAGTTTTATGCGTATTTTGATATTTAATGATCCGTATTTACAGAACATCGAGATCGCGACTCGAGCAGCGAAGGAAATTTCGCGGAACCCCAACAGTAGTCGCACACTACTGAGTGGACCTTTATTTTTCACAATCGTAGCGAGTTCTTATTTTATCAGCATACTCTACAGTTTATTTTATTTATTTTAGAGCTTTTAAAAAGGAGGTTTATTTGTGATGGTTTGATTAGTTGCATCGATGCTCTTGCTATTCGGCTGATCACCGGATAGTTTAGTCATGGGAGGTTAGGTGGCCTCGTCTAACTCAGATCGGCTCAGGTTAGGTGGCCTGGGAACGATCCCGTCACATTTATTTTATTTGTGTATACTATTGATAGTCGTACCGGGTGAGAGGCTCAGAACGACTATCCCTCCATTTCATATCAGTTATTTATTTCGAACTCGCATTATTTTCAAAAATTAGCGGAAAGGCATGAAATTACAGTTTAGCGATTTATGCAGATTATTATATTATTTTGTCCACTCACGCTAACGTTTTATATTTTAAATGTCTTTCCCTGGGTTTTTCAGTTTTTCGTTGCCCAGGTTGCAGTGTTATCCCTGTGCGTGCTTGGTATCGTCGAGAACTCCGAGTCTATCAGTCTTCCTCCTATCAGTAGGTTCCAGCTCACTGTCAGTTTTTTTTATATGTATATAGAAGTCACTCTGAATACTAGTTTTCTTATGTTGCTACAGTAAGACTCTTGTGAAAAGGTTGTTACTCGAGCAGTCGTCGAGTTTTACTTTTCCTTGTATTTAGAACTAGTACGTTGTAAAAATATATTTTAATCTTGAGCTATACATCCATTTTAGTTTCTGCTCTATGTTGAGAAATTCGGATGGACATTGGTGGTCCACGGTTTGTTTGTGGGATTTATCTGTGAAGTGTTAATCTTCTTGCAAGTTTTTAGTTGTCTCAGTTTTAAAGGAAGTTATGTCAAAAAAATTAAGAAATTTCATAGATTATAATCATTCATTAGGACTTGATCCTAGATTACTAGTTAATCTAGGGTTAGATTCTTTCAGTTTGGTATTAGAGCATTAGGTCACAGATTCTGTAGACTTTTCTGGTCATGTTAGTACAGGCATTTGAGAACGTACGAAAATTTTGAAAGGATGGCCCGACCGGTCGGCGGATGCCCATTATTCCTAGTGTTGTGCATTGTCAGATTCTTAGAGTTTCTTAGTCTATTCAGTTTGTAACTTTTTCAGTGAGCTAAATTGTCTTTGGACTCGTAGGTCAGTTAGTATGCCTCGACAACCAGCTCAACAGGATAATACACAATCCTTAGTCCAGCAGATGCGTGAGTTAATTTCACGCATGATGCCAGCACCACGTGAGGATCATGAGGATCTAATTAGTAAAGCTATGAAAGCAGGAGCAGTTCCTTTTATTGGTTCCCATAACCCTGAGACTAACGAGAACTGGCTAGTTGAAATCGGTCGAGTTTGTGACCGTTTACGCCCACAGCTGACCTCTGAACAAACGACTGTCGTAGCTACAGGTTTGTTGCGGGACCATGCTTATCGTTGGTAGCAGAGTACTGAAAGGAATGAAGCTCTCACGTCATGGACTGAGTTCACTGAATTGTTCATGGGTCGTTACTTTAGCGAGGCTTCCAAGCAGCGAAAGTATGAAGAGTTTATGAATCTTCGGCAAGGGGACATGTCAGTAATGGAGTACCGAGACCGTTTCACCCGCTTGGCCCGTTTTGCATCAAATTCCGTCAGATTAGTGAAGGAAAAGTGTTGGAGGTTTGAACAGGGTTTACGAGTTGATATTGCCCCATACCTATCTGGTGTGTCACGTGCTGATTTTGATGAGTTTGTTAGTACTTCTATAAGATGCGAGGATAGGCTTCAATCTGAGCGGGGCTGGACTCGACGATTTGAGGAAGGTGGGCCCAGCTAGGGTCCTTTTAAGAGGGGAAGCTCAAGCACTTTAGGTTTTACTTCTTCTTCTGGTGAGGGATCTTCCACTCCAGTTCTTCCTGTAGGTCATCCAAGTCATTTTCATAGATGGATGGGGAAGAATTGACTCCTGAGGCTGGAATCCAGTGACAGTACCAGTGGAGCTAGTAGTTCTCGTCCTACTCCATCAACACCCAGAGATTTCCCTTTATGTGACAGGTGTCACAAGCATCATTTCGGGCAGTGTCAGGCTGGGTATTCAACTTGCTATCATTGTGGCCAGATTGGTCACTTTGCGAGGGACTGTCCACATAGGGATACTTCAGGAAGATTTTCGGTGTAATGTTCTGGTGGTGATTAAGGAGCCACTTCAGGAGTTAGAGCAGCACCACCACCTAGACAGCCAGCATATCAAGATCGGAGCCAGAGAGGGCGACCGCCTGCACAAACTGGACAGGCCCGACTTCATCATATGACCTTGCAGGAGGGCAGAGCAGCTCCAGATGTGATTATTGGTACGTTATATATTTTTGGTTATGCTGTTTATACTTTAATAGATCCGGGGGCGACACACTATTTTATCTCTGGGAAATTAGCATTAATAGTTAACGTACAAGCCACTCCCTTACCGGTGATGTGGCGAGTGGTTTACCCTAACGATGATATGCTTTTGGTGGGGTTAGTATATAGAGACTGTAGTGTCATGTTTGGAGTTTCGGGTTGTCTGCTGACTTGATACCTCTTGATGTCGCGGACTTTGATATGATTTTAGGTATGGACTTTCTGGGCAATCACCAAGGTTTGGTTGATTTTCATCAAAAAAAAGTGGTGTTTAGAAGTCCAGGGTTACCAGAGATTATATTCTGTGGAGAAAGAAATGTCCTTTCTTCGTGCTTGATTTCAGCTGTGAGAGCCGAGAAGTTGTTGCGGAAGGGTGTACCGCATACTTAGCACATGTTGTAAACACTCGTGTTTCCACTCCTAACCTTGAGAAAATTACGGTGGTCAGGGATTACCCCGATGTATTTCCTGAGGAATTACCAGGTCTTCCTCCAGAAAGAAAAATTGATTTCACGATCGAGCTACTTCTGGGTACAGGTCCTATAGCTCAGGCGCCGTACCATATGGCTCCAGCTGAGTTAAAGGAGTTGCAGGTTCAGCTTCAGGAATTAGTTGATAAAGGTTTCATCCGTCCTAGTATATCACCATGAGGAGCTCTAGTTTTATTTGTGAAAAAGAGGGATGGTTCTATGCAGTTATGTGTTGACTACCGAAAATTGAATCAGGTGACTGTGAAGAACAAGTATCATTTGCCTCGTATTGACAATTTGTTTGATCAGTTGAAGGGAGCTACAATGTTCTCTAAGATTGATCTCTGATCGGGATATCATCAGTTGCGGATTAGAGAGTCTGATGTCTCTAAAACCGCATTCTGATCGCGTTATGGGCACTATGAATTTCGAGTGATGTTGTTCGGTTTAATGAATGCACATGTTGCCTTCATGGCTTTAATGAATCGGGTATTTTGGGATTATCTCAATAAACTTGTTATTTTGTTTATTGATGATATCCTGATTTACTCGAAGGATGTGAGGCAACATGCGAGGCATTTGCATATTATTTTGAAGACTTTAAGGGAATCTCAGTTATACACCAAGTTTAGTAAATGCGAGTTCTTGTTGGATAAGGTGAAATTTCTTGGCCATATGATTTCAGCAGAAGGAGTTAGTGTCGATCCAGACAAAACTGAGGCTGTGTTGAATTGGAATCGACCTGTGAATGTGCCAGATATTAGAAGTTTTCTGGGTCTGGCTGGTTATTACCGTTGGTTTGTTCAAGACTTTTCACGTATTGTTGCACCTCTTACGAAACTCACGAGGAAGGGAGTTAAATTTGAATGGTCGGAAGTTTGTGAGGAGAGTTTCCAGACTTTAAAGACAAGGTTGACCACAACTCCAGTATTGACATTACCAGACGATTGTGGGAAATTTACAGTTTTCAGTGATGCCTCTAAATTAGGCTTGGGATGTGTGGTGATGCAGCATGGTAGAATTGTTGTGTATGGTTCACGCCAGTTGAAACCCCATGAGGCAAATTACGCCACTCACGATATGGAGTTGGCAGCGATAGATTTCACAATAAAAATTTGGAGACAATATTTGTATGGTGCCAGATGTCGGATTTTCACTGACCATAAAAGCCTTACGTATCTTCTCACTCAGCCAGAATTAAAATTACAACAAAAAAGGTGGGTGTAGTTAATAAGCGATTACGATTGTACCTTTGAGTATCACCCTGGAAAGACAAATGTTGTAGCTGACGCTCTTAGCCGAAAATCGGGAGTTTCCTTGTCTCACATTCAGTTGTCTCAGGTACCATTACTTGCGAAGTTACGAGCCACTAGAGCAGTGTTGTATACTGATGCAAGTGAGGCTGGAGTTCTATTCACCAATTTATAGGTTCGACCTGTTCTCATTGACAAGGTGTGTGAGTTACAGGATTCTGATCCATCCATTCTGAAGTTAAAGGATATAATGCGTATTGGTGAACAACCAGATTTTGCAATGAGGAAAGACAAGTTGTTAGTATTCAGAGGTAGACTTTATGTTCCAAATGTCGAGGAATTAAAGCAAGAAATACTCGAGGAGGCTCATTATTCAACGTATGCAATGCACCCGGGTAGCACAAAGATGTACAGCACTCTCAGAGAGTATTATTGGTGGTCTAATATGAAAAGGGAGGTAGCTACCTTTGTGAGTCAATGCCCTATTTGTCAACAAGTGAAGGTGGAGAGGTAGCTAGAAACCTTCAGGAATGATGCAACGTCTAGAGATTCCTGTCTGGAAATGGGAGCATGTTACCATGGATTTTGTATACAAGTTACCTCGTACAGCCAAGGGGCATACAGGTATTTGGGTAATTGCAGATCGCTTCACCAAGTCAGCACATTTTATACCTGAAAGGACCCAATCCCGATTCAGTTACCTAAACCGGAACCGAACCCCTTCTGAAAATACGAACCAACAAAAATTTTTCAGTAAACAGTAAACAGTACTGTAGTATATATATATATATCCTATAAAATAACATAAAATAACACTTAAAATAACACTTCATCCTATGCCACAAAAGCCAAACCGTGGGCACCAATCCCATCCGGATTTCTCAACATCAATATATGAATCATAAACAGTAAACAGTACTGTAGTATATATATATCCGAGAAAATCCGTATAAACAAGTATCAGAATGTATCAGAACGACCTCTAAAGTAAAACATATACAATATACACATCAGTAGGCGAAACAAGAACCTACTGGAAAGCACAGGTAACTCTGATCACTAGCCTCCAAACCGCGACGTGAAAACACCAAAACCTGAACTGCAACTGGGCACGGAAACCAAAAAGCCCAGGGGAAAGACAATAAACACGTTAGAGTGAGTGGACGAAAATAAATGTCTTTCACCATTTGATATATATGTTAAAATAACATATGCGAGTCCAGGTAAATAAAAACAATAAGTACACGAGGTAAAACCATAATCCTCCAGCGTACTGAGCATCCAAGTATAAATCCCACGGGGTCACTCATGAACACACACCGTGCTAGTACAGTCCGAATCACGGGATCCCGGACCCACACGTGATTCTAAGCCAGAAAGGCCTCGGTTCCGGGGAAACGCCCCTCGCCGGTCAGGTCGGGGTAACGCCCCGCCTGGGATGCCTACCATCGGGGATCAGCCGAGAGGCTAGTGTATAGATACAACAACGTAACCAAGACTGTACTCTGTGTAAACCAAATCATAAACATTTCGATGCAAATGCATGAAACAGCATATAAATGTATGTATACTCGTATACGTATATCCGTATATGTATAATCGTATATTCGTAAAGACACATGCTCATATAAACCGTAAACTCAATACGCATGCTCAAATTCGTAAATCATATAAAAGACTCGCAAGATTTCCGTGAAAAGAAATTGTCCACTCACAGGTGAGCAAAACGCGCACTCGCGCTAATCTCGAGGACCGGCGGAAGATCCATCGCCAGAAGCACGGTCACGATCCCGATCTCGATCTCCTGAATATTCACAAAAACATAACTGATCAAAATCATAGTTCTCAACCCTGTACTGAATCACGGAAACCAACCGTTCCCGGAAATATGCAATGCGGTACAAAATGTATAACGGAAATTCCGAAATCCCCACTCGAAATCTCGACTGAAAATCGGCTAACCAAATCAACCCGAAAACCTCTGGACGATAATCAGGGCTTGATTTCAAGAAAAATGACACTGATTTCATCAAAATCTGAAAAAGTCAACTCCTCCGCCGTTGACCACCGTTAACCGCCGCCGCCACCGGCGGCCCGCCGTCAACGGCGAGATTCACCGGCGGAGAACTTCCAGTTCACAAGGTCTCACTCATCCAAACATTTTTCATAACTGGTACACAAGCCAATTCGAACTCAAACCTCATCAATTTCATCGAAAACCAAATCGGAAAACCCACCGGAAAACCCAATCGGGTTCGAGCCAAACCTTAACCAATCCCGAAATAAATCACATGGGAAGCTTCCTTGGGGCAAGGCGAGTCGAATCCCTCACCCCTCGGCCACCAAGGTTCACCGGAAAACCTCCCCCCGTTAAGGGCGAATTCCGGCAACCTAACCCGAATCGGGTTCACCCAAAATCAAACCAATGTCCATAAATCCAATTACCACACAACTCGAAATCATTCAAGGATGCAAACCATACCTTCCTCGAGGTCTAAGGTGGCCGGAAAATGGGTCATCGGACGGCAACTCCCAAACGGGAAACTTTCCTATTTCGGTCAATGGGTCAGCTTGCTATTTTTGGAAAGTCAACGGCCCGGTCAAACTTCAACAGTGTTTTACGACTAATTCTCGACTATTCCAATATTTATACTCGCGCTTCGGGTCGATCGACGATTCGAAATGGATAACCATCACGATTCGGATAAACTCGAAACAAACGGATAAATTCGTCGGAACTGAAACTTCAAATAATCATAAAATATTCCTCGGTTATCGGAAAAATCTTCCGGAACCGCCCACGAGCTCGAAATCACGTACTCTACAATTTCTGTGAAGACACTCAACTCAAATTCTCGACCGAAAACATAGTCACGAATCGAATCGGCAAACCACATATACGACATAAAACCGTGACTAAGCAAAATCTCGAGAATCGTGCCGAATACACAACAGATTCTGGTTCGGGTCGTCACAATTCTACCCCCCCCCCCCTTAAAGAAATTTCGACCTCGAAATTTACGTACCTGTCAAGTGAACAGATGAGGATACTTCTCCCGCATACGATGCTCGGTCTCCCAGGTGGCCTCCTCCACTGAATGGTTCTGCCACAAGACCTTCACCAGCGGAATCACATGGTGCCTCAACTCCTGCTCACGACGATCGAGAATCTGCACTGGCTCCTCAACATACGATAAATCCTCTCTGATCGGCAACTGTTGTGGGGCTAACACATGTGAAGGATCTGAGATGTACTTCCGCAACATCGAAACATGGAAGACATCATGCACACGAGCCATCTCAGCCGGTAACTCAAGTCTATATGCAACAGCTCCAACCCTCTCCGTAATCTCATACGGACCAATGTACCGTGGTCGAAGCTTGCCACGCTTCCCGAAACGCACAACTCCTCTCCATGGAGATAGTTTCAGGAAGACCCAATCACCAACCTCGAACTCTAAACTCTTCCTCCTCACATCTGCGTAACTCTTCTGCCGATCCTGGGCGATCTTCAATCGATCCCGAATAACCTGAATGTTCTCCATCGTGGTTTTCACCAAATCAGGACCAATGAGCCAACGCTCGCCCACCTCACTCCAACACAATAGAGTGCGACACTGCTTCCCGTACAGGGCCTCGTATGGTGCCATCTCAATACTGGCCTGATAGCTGTTGTTGTAGGCGAACTCAATCAAGTGTAACTGCTGATCCCAGTTCCCGCGAAACTGCAACACACACGATCTCAGCATATCCTCAAGTGCCTGAATGGTCCGCTCGGACTGCCCGTCAGTCTGAGGATGAAAAGCTGTACTAAATCGCAACCTCGTGCCCAACGCTCTCTGCAACGCCTGCCAAAACTCAGAAGTGAACTGACTATCTCGGTCAGAAACAATGGACACAGGCACACCATGCAAGCGAACAATCTCAGATAAGTACAACTTGGCCAATCTGCCCACCGAAATCTTCCCTGGAAGTGCAAGAAAATGTGCGGATTTTGTCAATCGGTCAACAATAACCCAAATGCCAGTGTTGCCCGCCGAAGTACGCGACAACTGATAGATGAAATCCATCGTAATATGTTCCCATTTCCAAACCGGAATCTCAAGTGGCTGGAGTTTCCCTGCAGGTTTCTGCCTCTCCGCCTTCATCTGCTAACAAATCAAACATCGACTCACGTACGCGGCAATCTCTCGCTTCATATTGCGCCACCAATAGTACGCTCGAAGTGTACGAAACATCTTCGTACCTCCGGGATGCATCGCATACGCTGAACTGTGGGCCTCGTCCAGAATCTCCTTCTTCAAGTCCTCGTCTCTGGGTACACATAGCCTGCCTCTGAACAACAACGTACCGTCGTCGCTCAATCGGAACTCTGTAGGCACACCATTCCGTATCATAGTCTTCTTGCCCAACAAGTAAGGATCTGAATCCTGGGCCTCTCGTACCTGATCAACCAGTACGGGTCGAACCTGAAAACTGGCCAACAAAGCTCCATCATCATTATACCCAAACACAGCACCTGTAGCTCGAAGCTCGGCTAACATCGATACTCTGGCCACACACATGTGAAACAACGAGGTTCCAGATGTCTGGCTAAGTGCATCTACCACAACATTGGCCTTCCCCGGATGGTACTCAAATGTGCAATCGTAATCGTTAATCAACTCCATCCATCGGCGCTGCCTCATGTTCAAATCCGGCTGCGTCCGCAAGTAGGTGAGACTCTTGTGATCAGTGAAAATCTTACACTGAGCACCATACAAATAATGCCTCCAACTCTTCAACGCTAACATAATAGCGGCTAACTCCAAATCATGCGTCGGATAGTTGACCTCATGCGGTTTCAGCTGCCTGGAACCATATGCCACAACTCTACCATGCTGCATCAACACACAGCCAAGGCCCAGCTTCGACGCATCACTGTATACAACAAACTCACCACTGTCGTCTGGCAATGTTAGAACCGGTGCGGTAGTCAATCTCTCCTTCAGGAGCAAGTAACTCTCCTCGCACGCATCAGACCACTCAAACTTGATGCCTTTCTTCGTCAACCTGGTCAGTGGTGTAGCAATCCGGGAGAAATCCTGTACAAACCGTCGATAATAACCTGCTAACCCCAGGAAACTCCGAATCTCCGGCACATTAGTGGGTCTACTCCAGTTCAGCACGGCCTCGATCTTGTCAGGATCTACACTGACTCCCTCGGCTGAAATCACGTGGCCCAGAAACTTCACACTATCCAACCAGAACTCACACTTACTAAACTTCGCGAACAACTGATGGTCCCGCAAAGTCCGCAATACTGCCCGCAAGTGCTTCTTGTGCTGGCCCACACTCCTGGAATAGATCAGGATATTGTCAATGAATACAATCACGAACTTGTCCAGGAATCGCCGAAACACCCGATTCATCAAGTCCATGAAAGCTGCGGGGGCGTTGGTCAACCCAAACGGCATAACCAAAAACTCATAGTGCCCATACCGCGTTCTAAATGCTGTCCTGGCTACATCTGAATCTCGGATCCTCAACTGGTGATATCCAGATCGAAGGTCAATCTTCGAAAAGACTGCTGCTCCCTTCAGCTGATCGAACAAGTCATCAATCCGCGGCAACGGATACTTGTTCCTCACTGTAATCTTATTCAGCTTCCGATAGTCGATGCATAAACGCATGGACCCATCCTTCTTCCGCACAAACAACACCGGAGCACCCCACGGAGAAACACTCGGTCGAATGAATCCCTTCTCTAACAACTCCTGGAGCTGAATCTGCAACTCCCTCAACTCCGCAGGCGCCATCCGGTACGGTGTCTAGGAAATCGGTCCAGTACCCGGCAACAACTCAATGGTAAAATCAATCTCCCGTACAGGGGGTATACCAGGTAACTCCGCTGGAAACACATCCGGAAACTCAGACACAACCTCAATACTACCAAGATCCGGTACAGCAGCTGTAGTATCCACAACATAGGCTAAGTAAGCAACACAACCCTTCTTCATCAACCGATCCGCCCTCATCGCAGAAATCAAACACGGTAGTGAAGTGTTCTTCTCGCCACGGAATAGTATCTCAGGTAACCCTGGTCGTCGAAACGCGACCTCCTTCCTGTGGCAATCAAACATGGCCCAGTACGACTCCAAAAAGTCCATACCCAATATCAGATCAAAATCCACAATATCAAGCAATAACAGATCAGCGGCTAAACCATGGCCATCAATAAACACCTCACAATCTCGGTAAACCC
This sequence comes from Geum urbanum, assembly GCA_946800695.1. NCBI lineage: Eukaryota > Viridiplantae > Streptophyta > Magnoliopsida > Rosales > Rosaceae > Geum > Geum urbanum. Next base: position 3,151,302 of record OX327009.1, read on the forward strand.
AACCGATGCTCACAACCTCACCTGACGGATACAACACTCTCCACAACCCCGGAAGTGGAGCTGCAGGTACCGTAGCTAATGATGATAGTCTAAATGATATGAATGAATGTGTGGCACCCGGATCTAACAATCCAAGTACAGGAATACCAAAAACATGTAACGTACCGATAACGACCTCTGGTGATGCTCTGCCCTCACGTAGAGTCATAGCATGAACCCTCGTCTGTCCGGCTGGTCGTCCTCGCTGGGGCTGTCCCTGCTGCCTACCCTGACCTGCAAACTGTGTTGGTCGTGCTCCAGAAGTGGCACCTCGCTCAACTCCGGAAATCTGGGCCGCCTGTCCGTCACCGCCATACAACTGAGGACACTCCCTCGCATAGTGACCCACCTGGCCACAGCGGAAACAAGTGACAGGACCTCGCTGACATGGACCCACATGATGTCGACTGCAGAGACTACACAACGGGTACTCCCTCGGTACAGCAAATGTGCCACCAGTACGCCGAGGATAGCTAGAACCGCTGGAATCTGCACTAGCCTGTGGACGCTGTAGTCTATCTCTCCACCTTCTCGGTCTCTGCCTCAGTACACCAACTGGTGGTCGATATGATCCACCGCCTGAAGATGAAGCTGAACCGGAAGTATCGGAACTCTGCCTCTTCGAAGGCCCCTGACTCGGTTCACCTTCCTCAAACCGTCTCGGCCGATACCTCTGCTGTCTCTCCTGCTCAATATCCTCGCCTCGGAGTGCAGCACTAACAAACTCATCAAAGTTGTTCTGAGGCATCGTAGTCAGTGTCGCCTTGGTGTTCAGATTCAATCCCAGCTCAAACCTACGACACTTGGCTTCCTCAGTAGCCACCATATCCCGCGCAAAACGAGACAAACGGGTAAACCGATCCCGATACTCAACTGAACCCGAAAACACAGTAGCACTCCAATCATGCTGTATCAACTCAAATACCCTAAGTGTCACAACTACAAGAGTCTACAGAATCTGACAACCTAATGCTCTAGTTTCAAGCTGAAAGGACCCAATCCCGATTCAGTTACCTAAACCGGAACCGAACCCCTTCTGAAAATACGAACCAACAAAAAAATTTCAAAATTTCGGCAGAGTTTCGTTACTAACGTGGAATTGCCATAACCTGCACCCAGAAAATAACACTTTATCCTATGCCACAAAAGCCAAACCATGGGCACCAATCCCATCCGGATTTCTCAACATCAATATATGAATCATAAACAGTAAACAGTACTGTAGTATATATATATCCGAGAAAATCCGTATAAACAAGTATCAGAATGTATCAGAACGACCTCTAAAGTAAAACATATACAATATACACATCAGTAGGCGAAACAAGAACCTACTGGAAAGCACAGGTAACTCTGATCACTAGCCTCCAAACCGCGACGTGAAAACACCAAAACCTGAACTGCAACTGGGCACGGAAACCAAAAAGCCCAGGGGAAAGACAATAAACACGTTAGAGTGAGTGGATGAAAATAAATGTCTTTCACCAGTTGATATATATGTTAAATAACATATGCGAGTCCAGGTAAATAAAAACAATAAGTACACGAGGTAAAACCATAATCCTCCAGCGTACTGAGCATGCAAGTATAAATCCCACGGGGTCACTCATGGACACACACCGTGCTAGTACAGTCCGAATCACGGGATCCCAGACCCACACGTGATTTTAAGCCAGAAAGGCCTCGGTTCCGGGGAAACGCCCCTCGCCGGTCAAGTCGGGGTAACGCCCTGCCTGGGATGCCTACCATCGGGGATCAGCCGAGAGGCTAGTGTATCGATACGACAACGTAACCAAGACTGTACTCTGTGTAAACCAAATCATAAACATTTCGATGCAAATGCATGAAACAGCATATAAATGTATGTATACTCGTATACGTATATCCGTATATGTATAATCATATATTCGTAAAGACACATGCTCATATAAACTGTAAACTCAATACACATGCTCAAATTCGTAAATCATATAAAAGACTCGCAAGATTTCCGTGAAAAGAAATTGTCCACTCACAGGTGAGCAAAACGCGCACTCGCGCTAATCACGAGGACTGGCGGAAGATCCCTCGCCAGAAGCACGGTCACGATCCCGATCTCGATCTCCTGAATATTCACAAAAACATAACTGATCAAAATCATAGTTCTCAACACTGTACTGAATCACGGAAACCAACCGTTCCCGGAAATATGCAATGCGGTACAAAATGTATAACGAAAATTCTGAAATCCCCACTCGAAATCTCGACTGAAAATCGGCTAACCAAAACAACCCGAAAACCACTGGAAGATAATCAAGGCATGATTTCGAAAAATGACACTAATATCATCAAAATCTGAAAAAGTCAACTCCTCCACCGTTTACCGCCGCCGCCGCCGGCGGCGCACCGTCAACGACGAGATTCACCAACGGAGAACTTCCAGTTCACAAGGTCTCACTCATCCAAACACTTTTCATAACTGGTACACAAGCCAATTCGAACTCAAACCTCATCAATTTCATCGAAAACCAAATCGGAAAACCCACCGGAAAACCCAATCGGGTTCGAGCCAAACCTTAACCAATCCCGAAATAAATCACATGGGAAGCTTCCTTGGGGCAAGGCGAGTCGAAGCCCTCACCCCTCGGCCACCAAGGCTCACCGGAAAACCTCCCCCCGTTAAGGGCGAATTCCGGCAACCTAACCCGAATCGGGTTCACCCAAAATCAAACCAATTTCCACAAATCCAATTACCACACAACTCGAAATCATTCAAGGATGCAAACCATACCTTCTTCGAGGTCTAAGGTGGCCGGAAAATGGGTTGTCGGACGGCAACTCCCAAACGGGAAACTTTCCTATTTCGGTCAATGGGTCAGCTTGCGATTTTTGGAAAGTCAACGGCCCGGTCAAACTTCAACAGTGTTTTACGACTAATTCTTGACTATTCCGATATTTATACTCGCGCTTCGGGTCGATCGACGATTTGAAATGGATAACCATCACGATTCGGATAAACTCGAAACAAACGGATAAACTCGTCGGAACTGAAACTTCAAATAATCATAAAATATTCCTCGGTTATCGGAAAAATCTTCCGGAACCGCCCACGAGCTCGAAATCACGTACTCTACAATTTCCGTGAAGACACTCAACTCAAATTCTCGACCAAAAACATAGTCGCGAATCGAATCGGCAAACCACATATGCGACATAAAACCGCGACTAAGCAGAATCTCGAGAGTCGTGCCGAATACACAACAGATTCTGGTTCGGGTCGTCACAATACCAGTCTTAGAGACTGTCTATGAGCAAGTTAGCTACATTATATATGCATAAGATTGTGAAGCTACATGGTGTGCCTGTGTCCGTCATTTCAGATCGAGATTCTCATTTTATCTCAAAATTCTAGAGGGCATTGCAGGAAGCTTTAGGAACCAAGTTGCGATTTAGTACGACTTTTCATCCTCAGACAGATGGCCAATCTGAAAGAACAATCCAGACGCTTGAAGATATGTTGAGGTTTTGTGTGTTGCAATTCCCAGGAAAATGGAATATGTATTTGCATTTGATGGAATTTGCATATAACAACAGCTTTCACTCTAGCATTGGCATGTCACCATATGAGGCGTTGTACGGGAAACAGTGTCGGACACCCTTGTGCTAGACAGAAGTAGGAGAAAGGAGTCTCATTGTCCCACACATAGTTCATGAGATTATAGAAAATATTCAGATCATTCGAGACAGATTGAAGATTGATCAAGACATACAAAAGAGTTATGCCGACATCAGACGTAAAGATCTTGAGTTTGAAGTTGGAGATTGGGTATTCCTGAAATTGTCTCCATGGAAAGGGGTGATGCGGTTTGGAAAGCGTGGTAAACTTCAGCCACGTTATATTGGACCTTATGAGATTATTGAGCGTGTGGGCGTTGTAGCTTATCGTTTGGAATTACCTTCAGAATTGGCGCGTTGTTGCGGAAGTACATCCCTAATCCTTCTCATGTCATCGTGCCTCAGCAAATTCTATTACGAGAGGATTTAGTTTATATTGAGGAACCAGTAGATATTCTTGACCGTAAAGAGCAAGTTCTCCGGAACAAGACCATTCCTTTAGTAAAAGTTTTATGGAAGAATCATGTAGTCAAGAAGGCTACTTGGGAACAAGAGCAGTTCATGAGGGAGAAGTACCCACATCTTTTCTAGCAGGTATGTAAATTTTGAGGACTAAATTTTTGTAAGGGGGGGTGGATTGTTACAACCCGTATCGAAATCATATGCTTATCGAACCACATTACGCATTATCGCGGATTAAGCACATTATTATGGTTGTTAACGACTTTTTCACCGAATAAGAATCTGATTTGACTTTCATCACGAGAGTTGTAGAATATTTAATTTCGAGTTTGTAGGAATTTTCAGGGAATTTATCGGATAAACGAGCTATTTCTAATATTTATCGGAAGTTGGTAGGTGTGTTTATTAAAATGTATTAATTTTAAATGTTGAATTAATTTGAGCCGTTAGATCAAGATCAGAATGAATGTCAGCCGTTGATTATGTCTGTGTATAAATACGTGTATTTATACGTGTTATTTTTGGAAAGTTTCCAAAATTAGCAGAGATACAGCACGAGACCCGTATACCATACGCCGACCCGTTTACGTTGACCCAACCCGTACCGCCGATTCCGGCCACCTCCAACGTCGACCCAGGTATGGCTGGAAATCCCTTTCTCTCCTCTTTCATTTCATATAGGTGTTGATGAGTTTTGGGGTCGAAATGTTTAGGTATCTCAGCCGAAATTTGAGGTTATCGATCGACGGTGCTCCGGCCGTTTTCCGGTGAGGTCAAGGGGTGGGTTCGACTGGGTTTGGTCCCAGGAGTCGAACCCCTATGGTCTTGGGGTACGAGGTGGAGCGACGGTGGCGATTCGGCCAGAAACCGAATTGTGTGGTTGTGGCTTTCGAGCCGTTTTCTGGCCAAACGGCAGAGATTCGGGGCTTGGCCGTATTGGGAAAATTGTTGCTCATGGCAACAGCTTTCCAACTCATGGTCGAATACTCCAAACAAAGCAGTTTGGCCTGGGGGCGCGTGTGGCTCACACGCCACCGCCTACGGTGGTTTTCCGGCAAGTCAATTTTCTGAAATTATCGGCTGGACTTCCAAGGTTATTTTTAGGCCGATTTTCATAGTTTTATGCGTATTTTGATATTTAATGATCCGTATTTACAGAACATCGAGATCGCGACTCAAGCAGCGAAGGAAATTCAGCGGAACCCCACCAGTAGTCGCACACTACTGAGTGGACCTTTATTTTTCACAGTCGTAGCGAGTTCTTATTTTATCAACATACTCTACCGTTTATTTTATTTATTTTAGAGCTTTTCAAATGGAGGTTTATTTGTGATGGTTTGATTAGTTGCATCGATGCTCTTACTATTCGGCTGATCACCAGATAGTTTAATCATGGGAGGTTAGGTGGCCTCGTCTGACTCAGATCGGCTCAGGTTAGGTGGCCTGGGAACAATCCCGTCACATTTATTTTATTTGCATATACTATTGATAGTCGTACTGGGTGAGAGGATCAGAACGACTATCCCTCCATTTCATATCAGTTATTTATTTCGAACTCGCATTATTTTCAAAAATTAGCGGAAAGGCATGAAATTACAGTTTAGCGATTTATGCAGATTATTATATTATTTTGTCCACTCACACTAACGTTTTATATTTTAAATGTATTTCCCTGGGTTTTTCGGTTTTTCGTTGCCCAGGTTGCTGTGTTATCCCTGTGCGTGCTTGGTATCGTCGAGAACTCCGAGTCTATCAGTCTTCCTCCTATCACTAGGTTCCAGCTCACTGTCAGTTTGTGTTATATGTATATAGAAGTCACTCTGAATACTAGTTTTCTTATGTTGCTACAATAAGACTCTTGTGAATAGGTTGTGACTCGAGCAGTCGTCGAGTTTTACTTTTCCTTGTATTTAGAACTAGTACGTTGTAAAAATATATTTTAATCTTGAGCTATACATCCGTTTTAGTTTCTGCTCTATGTTGAGAAATTCGGATGGACATTGGTGGTCCACGGTTTGTTTGTGGGATTTATCTGTGAAGTGTTAATCTTCTTGCAGGTTTTTGGTTGTCTCAACTTTAAAGGAAGTTATGTCAAAAAATTTACAGAATTTCATAGATTTTAATCAGTCGTTAGGACTTGATCCTAGATTACTAGTTAATTTAGGGTTGGGTCCTTTCAATATAGTATTCAGAGCGACTTCTAATGTACATATTATGCAAGACTAGCAGGTTAAACTAGAAACCTACTAGATGAGTACAATAACACAAACTCTATGCCTTCGTCTCCGACGTGCAATCACAGAATAACAACTGCAAACTGAGCAGAGGAAACCGTAAATCCCAGGAAAGGCATATAAAATAATAACCGTTAGAGTGAGCGGAAGATAGAAATTTAAAATATATAATGTCAAATCTACATTATGCCTTTTTATAAATAAAATCATTAATTCTGATAGCGAGTTTAAAATACTGAAATGTACAATAAGGATACGTCGAGGGGGACTCCTTACCCTTCTCGAGTATCGTGCTCAGGTGGAGGCAGTGACTGGGGTCTTCTGACCACGAGCCACTAAAGTCGTCCGGTGATTCCTGACACAAAGACGACGTGAATGGTAGGGGGTAAGTGCTGCTACTTCCCAAGAACCACTCGGAGATTAGCCGAGTAACCAATGCATCGATGCACAACTAACTGAAACAAGCCTCCAAAAATATATATTGAATACTGAAATCACAAACTGAACTGGAACTGAATATAATAATAAATAGACTCGCTAATCAACTATAAAAATAAAGTGTCCACTCTCTGTACAAAGCTAGTTTGTGGTCCGGCAGAAGTTCCCTTGCCAAAATCTCGATAACGATCTCCTGAATAAATAACATATATATATAATATGGAAATCGATAAAACGTACGAAAATCAATACAGAAACTACCCTGAAAATCCCCCGGACAATTTCTGAATTTTTCATCGCCGTGGCCGTCACACCCACCTCCGGCGGCAGCACGTGAGTCACACGTCCCCCGGCCAGACATCTCCGTTTGGAGGGTGCGACCCCCCTTTCTCTTCCTCTCCCCAAGCCCAACAAATTCCTCTTCTGTGACCACCCCAAATTCTGACGTATTTCGCTGAAATTTCCCTCAAAAGCCGGTGGGTCCAAAACCCGGCCGGAAACTTCTCGACGATAATACGCAGGCTACAGTGCACGACGGCCCACGGGGTTAAGGGGTTTCGACTCCTGAGACAAAACCCAGTCGAACTCACCTCACCTCATCATCGGAGAATGGCCAGAGTGCCGCCACCCATGACGTTCGTGGGTACTGCCCCAAAAACCCATTGGGGTTGCTCCAAATCGTAACTAAAAGTCTCAAATGATCACACCAAGCCACTTATGGGCAAGAGGAGAAGAAAATCCATACCTCAATCGCCTAAAAAGGTGGCCGGATGGTGAAGTTTTCGGCAGGTCAAGGAAACGGGTCGGCAAACCGGGTCGGGTCAACGGTGGGTCAACGCCAAAACAACTCCCATTTTGACTTTCTAAATCGGGTAACTTGACTAATTTCGGAAACTTGCTATTTATAGGGAAAGTTCCTCAATCGATCAACGGTTATTATTCAACTTTATTACGATCGATCGGCCAATAATTAACCGATAAAAATAAGTTCCTTTTCGATTTATCCGTTACGACAATTTTCGTTAAACACCGCGATAGTTATCCGAAAACAAAAATTTCCAAAAATCATAACAAATAGCTCACAAATAAAAAAAAATCTCCAAAAATTCCCACGAGCTCGAAATTAAATATTCTACAACTCTCATGAAGGAAATCAAGTCAAATTCTCCCCCGATAAAAATGTGTTAATAACCCACGTGATACAACTAATTCGCGATAATATTGTTTCGTGCTAATTAATACGTGAACTTTGGTTCGGGTTGTTACAGTAGGCATCTTGGACCTCCTCAGGTGCACGACATTGCTTGTGCATATACTTGTTAGAACCACACATATAGCAAGGTGTCAAGCTAAACGTTGAAAGAGTAAACTCTGAAGAATTTCCATATTCCTAAAACGAGACCTTGATGGATTCTTGTAATTGTCTTGGCGAGTCCAAGTTATATTCCGACTGTTTCTTTCTCTGCCACAACCTCTATCACGTCATCTTCTACCACCACGAGTTTAATAAGGTTCTAAACAATTGTTCTACTTATCTTTTCATGTCTCTCCAATTTGATGAGCCTCATGGAGTTTCTCTGTATCGGCTGGCCTGACATTGCTATGGAGAAGAATCTTTATGTGCCATTCTTTCTTGGCCAACACACTCATGAGATCATTAAATGATCTAAATCTTCCTTGCTCATAATCAATCCGATATTGGTTAGCAAGTGTGTCCATGGAGGTAAGAAAGATAGTAAATGACTTTTCAACCATAACCTTATCATTCTTTACCACGCCACAAATGGCTAGCTCACATTGCAGCTCTAACATATCCTGATAAAAGTCTTTTTTTTTTAGATTTGTAACCCATTGAGAGGCTCATCCTCACGCCTTTATTATTATATATAAAAAAATATACATCATCGGAAGTGACATAAAATCAATCTCCGTGAATTAAAAAATCTTCATTATTACTAACTAAATCTCACCATTCGAGATCCGCTAACTTCAAACTCATCAACAATCAAATCATTATCAATACTATCGGCATTCTTCTTATGGAATAGATGGCAAATTATCAATATGATCATCATTCACAAAATTAGGGATGTTATTAACCGAATCTTCTGTCATAGGTATACTCTCACTGCCACTGTCACTGCCACTCCCAATCTCATTATCATTCCTTTCACTTGACGAATTATTTATTGTAAACCATTAAAAAATAATTTTGTAACATTTGGGCTTACGGTGATTCGCCATTATGCTCAATATATTAAACATATATAACATTTTGTACAATTAATTAGAACATTATAGTTTTATCACATAAGCTATCAAATCTGCAACTTCACACTTTCACAATAAGCGAGTAGTAACCAAACCGACTATGGAGCTCAGCATTTAAAAAAAAAACAGTAACCAAACTGACTATGATTTTTATCCCCTAGCTTCCTGTGGTTTTGATTTTCATACAATTACTTTTTTTCACCCACCAGTCCGTCTTGGTGAAACAAATCTGCTAGCACAAGTGAAATAAATCTATGGATCATAAGAACTAATAGGTGCGGAATAGCAATTTCCCAAATCTATGAAACAAATCTTTGAAACAAATCTATGCAAGTTCCCAAATCTATGCAACAAGTCTGCTAGCACACCCGATTGATTGCAAGTTCCCAAATCTATGCAACAAGTCTCTGAAACAAATCTGTTAGCACACCCGATTGATTGCAAGCTCTCGAATCCCAATTCAATCACGAAAGAGAGTTTCGTAAACTTCATACCTTGCCTAGCATTAATGCGGTGTCGGCAACTACGGAGGACGGGAAGAGGAGGAACTCATGCAGAGGGTTGATCGGTGCTACAACGAGAGATCGGAGCAGCTATACAGTGAGAGATCAATGTGGTTGGGCTCTACACAGCGAGAGTGAGAGAGTTAAGACACAAAGCTCAGGTTGGGCTCTATACCAACCTTTTTTTTTTTTAAAATGCCCAAAATTTTGGGTGGGCTGCTACCCAGCTGGATCTGCCCGTGCTAGTAACCCTTGGAAGTAGGAATATGAATCCACTGTAGTTGAATTTCCACTTCACCACACTCGACATTTCTGAGTCGAAGAGCCATGTTCTGCACAAATTTGCCATTAGACCAAACAATGCAGCTCTCTTCCGCAAGACAGTTTTGTCAAGTTGGCTGAACTTTAGCAATTATGGTTCCATCTGGGAGACCTTCCAACCCCACATGCACTACTATAACGAATGTAGCAATCTCAAACTCTGCATCTCCCATTTTATCATCAAAAGTGAAAGTATCTTTGTCATACACAAAGATCTTGGCGTGAAGATTTGGGTCCGAAACGGTAAGCGTCAATTTTTCATCCCACTCCGGGTTCACATTACTCTTCACAACTCGAGTTCTCAACTTCTGCATTACAAATTAACATTAGGGTTAGCAAGGTATGATCAACATTGTCACAATAGATTTGGGTTTTTTTCAACAACAACAAAAAAAATAACTATGATCTACATTCAACTTAATTTAACATCACCAAACCACATCAGTTTACTAAAAGTTAAGTTCATCTATACAATAAATCAATCTGATAGTTTGGTACTACACTACTACAGCATTTGCTAGTAACCAAATCAAAGATGAACAGAAGAAATCACATTTCTGGTAAGCAAGTATATGGAGTTTATAACAAACAAACAAACAAACAAACAAACAAACAAAAACAGATCTGAAATGGAGCAAGACAGGAAATGAAAAGTAATGGGATTAATCACCTGCTTGCCCATTTTGACAACAAGGTAGGGAATAGGGATCACTGCTTCTCATGTCTCTTACAGCGAGATTCACTCCTCTCTGAATGTGAATTCGCAAAAGACCCAAGAGGTTCTCCAGCGAGATGAATCAGGTACTGTAGAATGTAGACAGAAAAATGGGGGAGCAACTAAAAGGGATGGACTTGTCTAGTTTCTCGGAAGTGGAGTGGTTGAGTGGAGTTAGCTAGATACCAACCAGTCACAAAATCTTCCCATGTTTTGTTTCTTGTGTTTGTATTTTTATACCCCAATGCTGCGACTCATAAGTCCACACTTTGCATTTAGCCTATAACCTACTAAATTAAAAACTCACATGATTTACGTCACAAATCAAACTCACGCGTTATTCGACCTCTCTTTCCCGTTTTGTTTTTCTTTAGGAAAAATGTCAACGAATACAGTATGTCAAATGTTGATGTTGCGCCAGCAAAATTCTCGTGGTCTATTCTCAACATACATATAATATATCAAGAATACTGTATCTACTTAACCACACACATAGTATCAATATCGTCCCACTTAACCACTTGTGCCACCAGACATAATATGAATCAAAGATTGAAATAACCCTAAACAGTTATATGTTATATACTGCTTATACTGTCTACGTGTTAAAATTTTATTAACTTAAAACTAACAAAAAGTTTAAAAAATTGAATAAAATATCAAAGAAAAAATGTTGAATTCCTTTTTTACCCCTATCTATGTTAAGCACTTACACTGTCATGTATAGAATAATTTTCACATTCGAACGTCTAAACAACTAAAGGATTGATCAAAATTTTAGGTGGTTCCATCGTGATTTCCTAGGAATGGAAAAATAATCCAAACTTGCGGATATTCGCTTGAACCAAACCCGATCGGATCATATTTTTAAAGCAAATGATAGGTATCAAGTATTTATCAGATCCGAACTCGACCGTATAATGGTTGATTCTGCTCGGGTATAGATATGCATCTATTGAACTCGAACCCGGACTTGAACCATACCCACCTTTAAAGAAAGTTTATTATATTTGGTAATTTATGTCTAATTTTTTTATATTATTTATTATGATTTGTCCTAAGAAAAGACAATAATTATAAAATCATTGATAAATATTTTTTTTGTTATCTCACAATTCATCAAGATCAAGAAATTAATGAAATAACCTGACCCTGATTTAGTTGCCTAAACCGAGATCAAACCCCTTCGAAAACACGACCTTAAAAAAAATTGCCAGAGTTTGTTTTGAAAACAGGTAAACCATTATTAGAACCTGCAAAGAAACATACTTCGAATATTCCACAAAAGCCAAACCGTGGGGCTCCGTTCCCCATCCGGATTTCTCAACATCATATATAATAAACCAAAAGATTTACAAGAAATCCAGAATATTCAGGAATAAACTCAAATGAAAACACAACATAAATATTCAGAGCAACGCCTATATACATCATATACAACTAGTAGATCGAACAAGGAACCTACAGAAACTGAAGTGTGATCCGAACTCTACGCCTCCACCGTCGACGTGCAACACTGGAACCCAAACTGCAAACTGGGCAAAGGAAACTGAAAAGACCAGGGAAAGACAAATAAAATTGTTAGAGTGAGTGGACAAAAATAATAATATGTCTTTCCCAAATATATGCTCATAAAAGCATAATGCGAGTCAATGCACATAAAAATTCCGACCAGGTACATTTTCCCTTATCCATAAATATGCACGTAAAATCCTGTGGGGTCACTCATGGACTCTTCCGCATAGTATAGTCTAATCACGGGATCCCAGACCCACACGTGATTAACATAAGTCTGAAAGACCTCGGGTCAGGATATCTGTCCCCCCCCCCCCCCCGGAGCATCTCGGGGATCAGCCGAGAAGTCAAAGCATCGATGTATTCCTCTATATCCGAGATTGTACTCTGTGTAAACCAAATCATAAATCTTTTCCATGCACATGCATAATCAAAAAGTGCATAATCATAAAATGTAAACTTATATGTGCAAATTATAACTGCATACGTAAATGAGTAATCATAAATATATATTCATAAAATGCATAATTCCAGACTCGCAAATCCAATTGTGAAAATAAAATGTCCACTCACAGAGCAAAGCTAACCCTGAGGTCTGGCGAAAGATCCATCGCCAAACGCTCGATCTCGATCTCGATCACCTGAATAGCAGGGGTACGATCAATATATATTGAAACACAACATACGGAGCTAATACGCCGAGAACCCCGCGTTCTCGAAAGACGTATCGCTCGGAATATCGACGAGCATAACAAAATTCTCAAAATATACCCAATAAACCCTCGCCCCAAAATCGAATACTCGAATCAACCCAAAAACCTCAAGACTACGATCAGGGTGCGATTACTAGCAAAACAGTATAAAACTCCCCAAAATTCTAAAAAGTCAACCCTTCGCCGGAGCTCTACCGCTGCCGCCGCCGCTGGCGGCGCAGCGTCAACGGTGAGATTTTTCAGCGACCAAGACCCTAAAGCTTCCTCTCCCCAAGTCCAGTCCAACACTCCACTACACCATCACCCAAATCAGCCAGCAACCACCACAAAAATCCCTCGAAAGCCACCAGCCTGAAATCGCCGGAAAACTTCTCCGGCCAATTCCGGCACCATCGCCCCACCATAGCCCTCCAAACCTTAGGGGTTTCATCCCCAACTCCAACCCAACCGATTCCACCCAAAATCCCCATCGGAAAACCACCTGAAAACCTTCCCCCGTTAACCCCGATTCCGGCCAATTTCACATCCAAAATCAACCAACCAAATCACCTCCAAACAACACAATATATACATCAATCAAAATCCCAAGGGAAGAGCTTCAAATCCCTACCTTAATCTTCGGAAACCGTGCCGTTTTCCGGCGAAAATAGCGACGGCGAGTTCAACAACTCGGCGGGTCAACTCGGTTGACTCGGTCAAATCGGTTCCTTGCTCGGTCAACGCTGGTCAACAGCCCAATATCAACTTTTTGACAACTTTTGCGACTATTTCGCTATTTATACATCGCGAACTGACCAAATTCACGATTCAGATAACTCAAACCCAAACGGATAAATACGACTAACTCGACGATAATTTCAAATGTTCATTTTATATTCTTCGATTATCCGAAAAATCATCTGGAACCTCCTACGAACTCGAAATCACATCCTCTACAATTTCCGTGAAGGAACTCAAACCAAATTCGTGTCCGATAATTAAGTCGTGAATAAAATTGCCAGATCGATCAATTACGACTAACTGCGACTAATCGTGAAATGTGTAACTCAAGCCAATTAACATACCATTTCCGGTTCGGGTCGTTACAAATCTACCCCCCTTAACAAAAATTTCGCCCTTGAAATTTACATACTTTCTAACTGAAGAGGTAGGAATACTGATCTCGCATGTGCTGCTCTGTCTCCCAAGTAGCCTCTTCAAAAGAATTGTTCTGCCACAATACCTTCACAAGAGGAATAGCTCTGTGTTGCAACTCCTGGACTTTCCGATCAAGTATCTGAACTGGTTCCTCCACGTAGGTCAAGTCCTCCCGTATAGGAAGCTGATATGGTGCCAACACATGGGAGGGATCGGAAATGTACTTCCGCAACATGGATACATGAAACACATCGTGGACCCTGGCCATCTCGGAAGGTAATGCCAATCTGTATGCCACCGCACCAACTCACTCAGTGATCTCATAATGGCCTAAATATCGCGGACGAAGTTTACCACGCTTCCCGAAACGAACAACACCCTTCCAAGGAGAAAATTTCAGGAAGACCCAATCACCAACCTCGAACTCGAGATCCTTTCGTCACACGTCTGCATAACTTTTCTGTCGATCCTGAGCAACCCTCAATCTATCCCGAATGATCTGAACATCTTCCATGTTACTCTTTACCAAATCAGGGCCAAGAAGCCATTTCTCGTCAACTTCACTCCAACATAATGGAGTTCGACATTGTTTTCCATACAACGCCTCGTAAGGTGCCATGCCAATACTAGCCTGATAGCTGTTGTTGTACTCAAACTCAATCAAATGAAGTTGCTGATCCCAATTTCCTTTGAACTGCAAAACACAAGATCGCAACATATCCTCTAGTGTCTGAATAGTCCTCTCCGACTGACCATCTGATTGAAGATGAAAAGCTGTGCTGAAATGTAGTCTAGTCCCCATTGCATTCTGTAATGCCCGCCAAAATTCGGAAGCAAACTGAATATCCCAATCAGAAACTATAGACACAGGTACACCATGTAGTCTCACAACCTCTTTCAACTACAGCTTCGCCAATTTGCTCACGGGAAGCTTTTCTGGAAGTGCTAGGAAATGAGCTGACTTCGTAAGGCGATCCATAATTACCCAAATACCAGTACTACCACCCAAAGTACGAGGTAACTGATACAAAATATTCATAGTGATATGCTCCCATTTCCACACTGGAATCTCCAAAGGTTGCAATTTACCCGCCGGTTTCTGACGTTCTGCCTTCACTTACTGACAAATCAGGCATCTACTTACATACATTGCTATTTCCCTCTTCATGTTTCGCCACCAATAATGAGCTTTAAGTGTCTGGAACATCTTTGTACTACCTGGATGCATAGTATATGCAGAATAATGGGATTTGTTAAGTATTTCCTTCTTCAAATCTTCATCTCTGGGCACACATAATCTCCCCCTGAACATCAAAGTGCCATCACTCCACATCCGAAACTCTGTCGGTACACTATTCTGAATCAAATTCTTCTTGTTCAGCAGATAGGCATCTGAGTCTTGAGCCTCACAAACTCGGTCAAGTAATACCGGACGGACTTGGAAACTGGCCAACAATGCTCCATCATCATTCCACTCCAACTCTGCTCCCATTGCTCGCAATTCCGTCAAAAGTGACACTCTAGCAACACATCATGGAAGAGAGAAGCACCATGTTTCCGACTAAGAGCATCAGCAACATTAGCTTTCCCTGGATGATACTCAAAAGTGCAGTCGTAATTGTTGATCAGCTCCATCCATTGTAACGACCCGAATCGGAATGATATGTTAATTGGCTTGATTCGCAAGTTTCACGAATAATTGTAGTTTATTGTAATTAGTCGATATGGCAGATTTGTTCGTGACTAAATTATCGGGCTAGAATTTGGTATGGGTTCCTTCACCAGAGTTGTAGTGTATGTGATTTCGAGCTCGTAGGAGTTTCCGGAGGATTTTCAGATTACAAGGAATAAGTAATGAATATTTTCGACCGTTGGATTTAGTCATGTTTATCCGTCTTGGGACGCGCGTATAAATATCAGAATAGTCGTAAAAGTGTCGGAAAGTCACATTTGGGAAGTTTGACCGCGTTGACCAGCGTTGACCGATGCTCCACACGACCCACGGGCTGCCGCCGTCCGACCCGCCGATTCCAGCCACCTCCGGCCATAATTTTAGTATGGTTAGAATCCTCTTGAGATTTCCTATTGTTTTGAACTTGATTTTGTGAGAATTGGTTGAGAATTGAGGGAGAACGAGCTTGACAAAGTTTGGGATTTTCGCCGAAATCGGGTGGCGTTTTCCGGCGACTTTTGATGTCGGGGTGGTGACGGGAAATGTTCTTCTCAACCCATAGATGCTTTTAGGTGAAAGAATTTTGTAATTGGATGTCGTTTGGAGCTCGCCGGAATCTCGCTGGAATCCATGGAGTTTGTAACTTTCGAGCTCAATTCCGGCCAGTGTGTTTCGAATTGGAGGTTGGTGTAGAAGGAAAAGTTGTTGGGCTTAAGGAGGAGATATGTTCTAAAAAATTTCGCCGGAATTGGTCACCGTTGACGCTGTGTCGGCGGCGGCGGCGGCGATCAACGACAGAGATCCGGCGATGTTGACTTTTTAGAATTTTTGGGAAGTTTTATTCCATTTTTCTCGTAATCACGTTCCGAGCGTAGTCTTGAGGTTTTTGGGTTGAATTGAGTAGTTTATTTTGGGACAAGGGTTAATTTGGTGTATTTTGAGAATTTTGTTATCCTCGTCGATATTTCGAGCGATACATCTTTCGAGAAAGCGGGGTTCTCGACGTATTAGCTCCGTATGTTGTGTTTCAATATGTATTAATCGTATCCCTGTTATTCAGGTGATCCTGATCGAGCGTTTGGCGAGGGATCTTCCACTGGACCTCAGAGCTAGCCTTATTTTGTGAGTGGACACTTTATTTTCACTGTCAATTTGCGAGTCTTGGATATGCATTTTATGTTATGCATTTTATGAGTATGCAATTTTGATTATGCATTTACGTTTATACGTATACGGTTATGTATTTTATTTGGAGGCATATGCATGATTTGTTTTACATGGATTATGGACACATGGATGCATCGATGCATGGCTTCTCGGCTGATCCCCGAGATGCTCCGGTGGGGTTATGACAAATGTCTGACCCGTGATTATATGGCTCCCAGGTAGTTTATGACAAACCCCTTACCTTAGTTGAGCAGGATTGTAACTCTGAGGAGAAATGTACTCGAGTTACGCCCTTCACAATTTATACGTTATCTAGGAAGGTTATGGCAACCACCTTACCTGAGATTGATGATTTTAGACTCACATCATGATTTCATGTTTATATTGGTGGAAGACATATTACTATTATTTTCGTCCATTCACTATAACGATTTTATTTGTCTTCCCCTGGGCTTTTCGGCTTCTTTTGCCCAGTTTGTAGTTTGGGTTCCAATGTTGCACATCGACTGCGGATGCCTAGATTTCGGATCACCATTCAGTTTCTATAGGTTTCTTGTTTGACCTACTTGATGTATATGATGTATATAGGCGTCGCTCTGAATACTCATGTTTATTTTCAGTCGAGTATACTCCTGAATGATTCTGGATTTCTTGTAAACATTTGAGTTTATTATATATGTTGTTGAGAAATCCGGATGGGGAACGGAGCCCCATGGTTTGGCTTTTGTGGAATATTCGGAGTGTGTTTCTTTGCAAGTTCTAATAATGGTTCTTGTGTTTTTCAAAGTAAACTCTGGCCAAAAAAAATTTTAAGGTCGTGTTTTCGAATGGGTTTGATTTCGGTTTACGCAACTAAATTGGAGTCGGGTCCTTTCATCCATCTCCGCTGCCTCATGATCAAATCCGGCTATGTACGCAAATAGGTAAGATTTTTGCGATCGGTGTAGATCTTGCACTGTGCCCCATACAAGTAATGTCTCCAACTCTTCAATGCTAATACAATGGCAGCTAACTCCAGATCATGAGTAGGATAGTTAACTTCGTGTGGTTTCAACTGTCTCAAACCATATGCCACCACCTTTCCATGTTGCATCAAAACACAACCCAGGCTTAGCTTCGAAGCATCACTGTACATCACAAACTCTCCGCCATCGTCAGGTATAGTCAACACCGATGCAATAGTCAACTTTTCCTTCAAAGTCAATTAGCTTTCCTCGCAAGCATATGACCATTCAAACTTGACTCCTTTCTTTGTCAAACGGGTAAGCGGTGTCACTATCCGTGAAAAGTCCTGCACAAATCGGCGATAATAACCTTCTAAGCCCAAGAAACTCCGTATCTCTGCCACGTTGGTAAGTCTGCTCCAATTCAGCACCGCATCAATCTTATCAGGATCCACGCTGACTCCCTCAGCTGATATCACATGACCCAAAAACTTTACATTGTCTAGCCAAAATTCACACTTGCTGAACTTGGCATACAACTGAGCGTCTCGTAAAGTCTGTAAGACTGCATGCAAATGCTTCTTGTGCTGCCCCACACTCCTGGAATAGATCAGGATGTCGTCGATGAACACAATGACGAATTTATCCAAATAACGTCTGAAAATTTGATTCATCAGGTCCATGAAAGCAGCTGGCGCATTGGTCAACCCAAACGGCATAACAAGGAACTCATAGTGCCCATAACATGACCGAAACACCGTCTCGTCCACATCGGACTCCTGAATCCGCAATTGATGATTCCCAGACCTGAGATCAATCTTCGAGAAGACTGAAGCTCCTTTCAGCTGATCGAACAAATCATCAATCCGTGGAAGCGGATACTTATTCTTCCCCGTAACCTGATTCAACTTCTGATAATCGATACATAGCCTCATTGAACCATCCTTCTTCCTCACAAACAACACTGGAGCACCCCAAGGTGAAACACTAGGTCGAATGAAGCCTTTCTCAATCAATTCCTGAAGTTGACTCTGCAATTCCCTCAACTTCGTTGGTGCCATACGATAGGGTGTTTGCGAAATAGGTCTGGTACCCGGAAGTAACTCGATAGTGAAATCAATCTCCCTGACTGGAGGAACAGCGGGTAAGTCATCGGGAAACACATCTGGATACTCGCAAACCACCGAAATATCACCAATATCCAGCACACGAACACTTGTATCAACTACATATGCAACATAAGTCTCACAACCCTTCCTCATCATCCGATCAGCCTTCATTGCTGAAATGAAACAAGGCAAAGTAGTATTCTTTTCACCCCGAAACAAGATTTCTGGCATGCTTAGATTCCTGAAAACAACCTCATTCTTGTGACAATCAAGAACAGCCCAATGGTTCTCCAAGAAATCCATGCCCAAAATAACGTCAAAATCCACAATATCCAGCAGCATCAAGTCTGCGGCTAACCCATAACCTCCAATAAAAATCTCACAATCTCTATATACCCACCCGACACACACTACCTCGCCATATGGACACAACACTCGCCACATACTAGGGAGTAGAGATGTAGGTATAGTAGCCAATGATGCTAATCTATATGACATGAATGAATGCGTAGCCCCTGGATCTAGTAAAGTAAGAACTGGATGACCAAAAATGTACAACGTACCGATGATAACCTCCGGAGAAGCTCTGCCCTCACGTAGAGACATGGCATGAACTCAAGCCTGTCCTGCTGGTCGTCCACTCTGGCCGCGATTCTACTGACTACCCTGTCCAGAAGGCTATGTTGCACGATCACCAGAAGTAGTACCCTGATCTCGTCTAGTACCCTGATTCGCAACACCACCAAAAGTGCTAAGCTGAGGACACTCCCTTGCAAAGTGACCCACTTGGCCACAACGGTAACAAGTAGAGGTGCCATACTGACACTGACCAAAGTGATATATGTGACAGTTGTTGCACAATGGAGATTCCCTCGGTGTAGCTGGTGTGCCAAAGGAAGTCGAGGATAACTCAATCCACTAGAACTCCCACTTGACTGCTGCCTCTGCGGTCGATTCCTCCTCCATCTATAACTCTGCTTAGGAGTGCTAGTAGGATGTCTGTAAGGTCCACTACCCGAAGATGATGCTTATCCAGAAGTACCTGAACTCAACATCTTCGAAACACCCTGGCTAGGTCCACCCTCTTCAAAGTGACGCATCTGAAATCGCATATGTCTCTCCCTCTCAAAATCCTCACCTCTGAGTGCAGCACTAACAAACTCATCGAAGTTATCACGAGGCATAATAGTCAAAGTCCCCTTGATATTCAGATTCAGACCTAACTCAAACCTCCTACACTTGGCTTCCTCTGATGCCACCATATCACGTGCAAACCGAGACAAACGAGTGAACTTATCCCGATACTCAAGCACTGACATACTCCCCTGCTTCAGGTTGGTAAACTCCTCATATTTCCACTGCTGAGTAGCTGGATTGAAATACCGACACATAAACATCTCATTAAACACCGGCCAAGGAGTATCAATAGGAACCATGTCTATACCAACCCACCAGAAGTAAGCATCTGACTCAAACAAACCCACTGCTGCTACTGTTTTCTGTTCATGAGTAAAATGCAGGCGCTCACAAAAACGCTAAACCTGAACCACCCAAGCTTCACACACTTCAGGATCAAGGGAACCAGAGAAAACCGTTGCTCCCGCTATCCTGGCCTTAGCCACTGGATCAATACGTTCCTCTAAACGCAATACTCGCATAAGCAAGTCATGCGTACGTTGATCCTCATCAGGATCCCAAGTCCGTTCAGCACGGACTCCACGTCGAGGAGGCATCCTAAGGATAAAAGATATTAGTCACAGGACAGAAAGGATGTAATCATGGAACTTCAAACGTTTGAAAACATACAACACTCTAGAGCATTGATGATTATCCGCCGGCTGGTCGGGTCATCGCTCCGGAAATGCTGTACATTCTCAAATGTCCTTAGTAACACAACTACAAGAGTCTACAGAACCTTAAACCTAATGCTCTGATACCAACTGAAAGGACCCGACCCTGATTAATTGCCTAAACCTAGATAAAACCCCTTCGAAAACACAACCTTAAAAAAAATTCCAGAGTTTGCTTTGAAAACACGTGAACCATTATTAGAACCTGCAAAGAAACACACTTCGAATATTCTACACAAGCCAAACCGTGGGGCTCCGTTCCCCATCTGGATTTCTTAACAACATATATAATAAACTCAAAGGTTTACAAGAAATCCAAAATCATTCAGGAGTATACTCGACTGAAAACACAACATAAGCATTCAGAGTGACGCCTATATACAACATTTACAACGAGTAGGTCAAACAAGAAACCTACAAAAACTGAAGGGTGATCCGAACTCTATGCCTCCACCGTCGACGCACAATACTGGAACCCAAACTGCAAACTGGGCAAAGGAAACCAAAAAGCCCAGGGGAAGACAAATGGAATCGTTAGAGCGAGTGGACGAAAATAATAATATGTCTTTCCCAAATAAATGCTCATAAAAGCATAATGCGAGTCAATGCATATGAAAATCCTGACCAGGTACATTTTCCCTGATCCATAAATATGCACGTAAAATCCTGTGGGGTCACTCATGGACTCCTCCGCATAGTACAGTCTAATCACAGGATCCCAGACCCACATGTGATTAACATAAGTCTGAAAGACCTCGGGTCAGGATATCTGTCCCCCCCCCCCGGAGCATCTCGGGGATCAGCCGAGAAGCCAAAGCATCGATGCATTCCTCTATATCCGAGACTATACTCTATGAAAACCAAATCATAAATCCTTTCCATGCACATTCAAAATTGTAAAGTGCATAATCATAAAATGTATACTTATATGTGCATAATTATAACTACATACGTAAATGCATAATCACAAATATATATTCATAAAATGCATAATTCCAGACTCGCAAATCCAACTGTAAAAATAAAATGTTCACTCATATAGTAAAGCTAGCCCTGAGGTCCGGCGTAAGATCCATCGCCAAATGCTCGATCTCGATCTCGATCTCGATCACCTGAATAGCAGGGATACGATCAATATATTTTGAAACACAATATACGGAGCTAATACGCCGAGAACCCCGCTTTCTCGAAAGACGTATCGCTCGGAATATCGACGAGGATAACAAAATTCTCAAAATATACCCAAGACTACGATCGGGGCACGATTACAAGAAAAACGGTATAAAACCCCCCAAAATTCTAAAAGTCAACCCTTCGCCGGAGCTCCGCCGTTGATCACCGCCAGCGGCGGCGCGCCATCAACGGTGAGATTTTCCGGCGACCAATACCCTCAAAGCTTCCTCTCCCCAAGCTCAGTCCAACACTCCACTACACCATCACCCAAATCGGCTGGCAACCACCTCAAAAATCCCTCGAAAGCCACCGGCCCGAAATCGCCGGAAAACTTCTCCGGCCTATTCCGGCGCCATCGCCCCACCATAACCCTCCAAACCTTAGGGGTTTCATCCCCAACTCCAACCCAACCGATTCCACCCAAAATCCCCAAATGAAAACCGCCGGAAAACTTTCCCCCGTTAACCCCGATTCCGGCCAATTTCACATCCAAAATCAACCAACCAAATCACCTCCAAACAACACAATATATACATCAATCAAAAGCCCAAGGGAAGAGCTTCAAATCCCTACCTTAATCTCCGGCAACCGTGCCATTTTCTAGCGAAAATCGCGACAGCGAGTTCAACAACTCGGCGAGTCAACTCGGTTCCTTGCTCGGCCAACGCTGGTAAACAGCCCAATTTCAACTTTTCGACAACTTTTGCGACTATTCCACTATTTATATGTCACAAACTGACCAAATTCACGATTTGGATAACTCAAACCCAAAAGGATACGTACGACTAACTCGACGATAATTTCAAATATTCATTTTATATTTTTCGATTATCCGAAAAATCCTCTGAAACCTCCTACGAACTCGAAATCACATCCTCTACAATTTATGCAAAGGTACTCAAATCAAATTCGTGTCCAATAATTAAGTTGTGAACAAAATTTCCAGATCAATCAATTACGACTAACTGCGACTAATCGTGAAATGTGCAACTCAAGCCGATTAACATACCATTTTCGGTTCGGGTCGTTACATTAGCCTAAGTATCAATAATATAATAAATCAACCACTTAATTATTTAAACAATTAAGGACTGGATCTAAAGCTGAAAATATAGTATCACTAAATCAAATGGGAGCTTATATTCACACTTCCAAAATAGCTACTTAGACCTCCTTGCTTAATGGACCTCCAATTTGCTTTTACACATAACTAAAATGCTATTTAGACCTCCCTAACTTTCCCAAAACACCCTTAGTTCCATAAAAATCAATAAAAACCTTTTTTTTTCTTTTCAAAGATTCTATTCATACCTCCACATTCGCTATTTAGACCTCATTCGATTCATCTGAAAATCATAATTTGCTTTCAAAATTCATTCAATTGGCCAAACCTATTATTAGGTTTTGAGCCAAGTTTGTTTGTTCAGAAACAGTGACAATTAGGAAAATGCAACGATTACAACTAGGAAAATGCATTCAAATGAAATTCAAAAAGAATCTAACAGAGAAAAGAAGCCAAAAAAACAAAGTAAAATAATGTCTACAAGTTGTATCATTTTTAAAATTACATGAAAGGACACAACCCCGATTTAGTTGCCTAAACCGGAATCGAACCCCTTCGAAAACACGAACCAACAAAACCCATACAAAATTTCGGCAGAGTTTCGTTACTATCGTGGAATTACCATTACCTGCACCCTGAAAATACACTTCATCCTATGCCACAAAAATCAAACCGTGGGCACCAATCCCATCCGGATTTCTCAATATATCAACAGTAATGTAAAGTAATAAATATATCTGTACTTTACTGAAATCCGGAGTAAAATCGTATAATATATACAACAGAATACTCAGAGCGACATCTAATGTATAATCATATAAGTATACCACAGTAGGTAGAACAATAAACCTACTGGAAGAAACAAGGTAGCTCGAGCACTATGCCTCCTACCACGACGTGCGACACCAGAGTCCGAACTGCAAACTGGGCACGGAAACCGAAAAGCCCAGGGGAAAGACATGAAAACTGTTAGAGTGAGTAGACGAAAATAAATGTCTTTCACCAAGTAATATATACATATAAAAACATATGCGAGTCAAATGCATGAAAATCAAATGGTACGTGAGGAGACGCTGACTCCAACCCACGTACGGAGCATGCATCGTAAATATATCGCGGAGTCTCTCATGGACTACCACGCGATAGCACAGTCTGAATCACGGGATCCCAGACCCACACGTGATTCCTAGCCAGAAAGGCCTCGGGTCAGGACATTTGTCCCCCCTCCCCCCCCCCCCCCCCCCGGAGCGTACTCAGGGATCAGCCGAGAAGCCAACGTGTATCGATACAACCCTGATAACTGAGATTGTCCTCTGTGTAAACCAAATCATAAATCTTTTCCATGCACATGCACATGCATAAAACATAATATATATATATATATATATGTATGTATATTCGTATACGTATATTCGTATATGTATAATCGTAAATCACATGCTCGTAAAATCATAGTCAAACTGCATGCTCAAGTTCGTAAATCATATATGAAAGACTCGCAATCAATCCGTGAAAAGAAATTGTCCACTCACAGACTAGCGTAACGCAGTTCGCGTTAACCCGTGATCCGGCGGAAAGTCCCTCGCCAAACAAACGATCACGAACCCCCTGAATAATCACAAAGTCCATTTCTCAAAGTCATAACTTGACAATTCAAAACAAATCACGAGAAACCACCATTCTCGGAAACACATAATTCAATGTCGACGAATTGTCGAAAATCCGATATTCACACCTCAATACCTCACTGTAATTTCGGACGCTCAACTCGAAAAACGAACCTCCCCACTGTGATCGGGGCGCGATTTCGAGTGAAATGACATGCAACTTGTCGAAAACCTCAAAAAGTCAAACTGTTGACCGTTGACCACCGCTGGCGGCGGCGGCGCCACCAACTTGAAATTTTCCCCACGGAGCAGCCCCTATTCCACTCAAAATCACCCAATGAGCAACTTTCACAACTGCATCAAAGGCCAATTCTCACTCTAACTAGGTCAATTTCATGAAAACCCGAATTGTCTCACAAATTTCAAATCCAAAATTCTCCACACACAAGCAAAATTAGAACTCCATACTTGCATGGTTAGAATCATGGAGATGAGAGCTTCAAAGCCCACAACTTGATTCAGCTCAAATCGGCCGAAAATCAAACAACCCGAAACCTCCAAAAAATCCCAAACTTTGGCCGGATTTTCCTTCTTTCCCGGAGACCCACGCCGTGAACGGTGGCCGGCACCACCACGGGAAGGCCGAGGCGCACCGTTTAAGCCTAAGGCCGTGGCCGGACGGCAGCTCGCCGCCGGCGTCCTCTTCCACCGTCGCGCCACCCACATTCAAACCGAGTTGACCATGTCAAAGCCAGCAATGAATAGTTGACTTGCCAAAAGAGGAAACCCCTCATTAAATACTTGCAATTTAAGGAAACCTCCATATTTAATTTTACGACAAACTTTAAATACCAGTAACTTTCGCGTCGTAATTCCGATTTCGATAATTCTCGCGGCAACAAACTCGACTCAACATATTCTTCAATTATCACCCGAAGTCAAACACATCAACTAAACTGATAAAAAGTCAACGGTTCAAACCAAACACAAACTTACCCGATTAAATACTCAACAGTCGAAATATTCACAACATAATCCTCGTAACCTGGAATAATGCTCCGGAAGTTCCCACGAGCTCGAAATTAAATTCTCAACAACTTCCATGAAGAAGCCAAAATCAGATTCTCGTCCGGTAATTTAGTCGTTAAGAAATTCACCATTTTAACCCGATTATATCAAAACTTCAAATATTCATAATTTATTCATCGGTCGTCCAAATAATGATCCGGAACCGCCCACGAACTCGAAATCACACGTACAACGACTCTCGAGAAGAGACTCAGCTCCAATTCTCGGCCAATGATTTAGTCGTTATCAAATCTGGCGATTCAAACAACTATCGGAATTCTGCGACTACGCACAAGCTCATAGATTAAGCTTATTCCATTGCTGATTCTGTTATGGGTCGTCACATTACATCAAAAAGTAAATGTCTATATATAGCATAAATTTTCAAATTTTTTATAAAATTCTACTTAATCATCGATTGTGAATGTTTCTGGATTTATGGTTATTGGGCAACAATCGTTGTAACGATCAAAACGGTCTCGATATGTAGAATACAACTGCCAAACTTTGACGTCAGTATTTCTTTCCTAATTTGGCATAAGATATGGCAAAGGATGTCCTACAGACATTTCTAGCTGAAAAGAAAAGAACATGATAGTGAACAGGTGAAAAAACAATGTAATTGGACAAGAAAAAATTATAGAGCAATGAAATATGACTTACATGCACAAAATGATTTCTGTTAACAAAGCCAATTCTAATCTCTTTGACCTGATTGTTACTCAACTGCCCAACGTTGTGTTCCTCTAAGGGAAAGAATGTTAGGCATTGCCCGTTTGATATATATATTACCACTACACCATAACATGTTGCAATCAAATGCCCCATTTCTGGAAAATACATCCAGTGTTTTGTCGGTGCAAATCCAGAGGCAGAATATTGAAGCGTTTGTCGAGCCTTCTCAACCTCCTTAGTTCCACCAAAGAGAATTGCATACAATTCTTGCTTACTATGCAACTCATTTGTTAAATCTCTACGAACTCTGCGCCATGATTTGCGACGAATACCCATTGCTCTAGCCAAGACTCTATATCCACAATTGCCATCAGATTCAACATC
This sequence comes from Geum urbanum, assembly GCA_946800695.1. NCBI lineage: Eukaryota > Viridiplantae > Streptophyta > Magnoliopsida > Rosales > Rosaceae > Geum > Geum urbanum. The sequence continues at coordinate 3,177,956 of OX327009.1, forward strand.
ATATGCACCTACAATATAGGGCTGCATCCCAAGTCGAAATTGCAAATTATATTTGTTTGTAAGGGAAAATCTAGTATCTTCTTGGCTCTGCAAAGTGAGAATAATTTGTTAGGATGCAGGAAATTTACTATAAAGATAATTATACAGTACGGTTAAGCTAATTAATATTTATGTCCATTACTAGATAAAACAAGAAATAAAAAAATGATCATCTTGAGAAGTCACACTATATATTAGCTTTTGTTGAGATATCAATTATATAGACATATAATGTGATGGAAATTTGTACCTTAATTTTAGTTGTACAATCTTGAGGCTTCTTACTTGATGTAGTATTATGAATGGGAATGATAGGTCCATGGGGAATATTCTGACCAACTTCATAAATAGTAGGGGCTTCTGAGAAACTGTTAAGACTTGAAAGAGCATTTTCAATCTCAAAGCCAGATGGCAAACGACGAGTACTAGTGTTAGTCTTTTGTGGACGCCCTTTTGTCTTCACCTTTTCTGCAAGCTCTTTTAAAAATGTATTAGCTGGAATCATCATCTCATCAATCTTTATCAAGTAGTTTATCTTCATCATTTTGTTATGAATACCATGTCTCCAATCTAAGCATATGTGGTTTTATAGGAAACTTTTTTTCGGTGTCACTAGTATTGATAGGACCTAACCCTGATTTAGTTTCCTAAACAGGAATCAAACCCCTTCTGAAAATACGAACCAACAAAAACCATAAAAATTTCGGCAGAGTAACGCTACTAACGCGGAATTGCCATTAACCTGCACCCGAAAAATACACTTCATCCTATACCACAAAAGCCAAACCGTGGGCACCAATCCCATCCGAATTTCTCAATATCATAACAATAAAGTAAAATAGTAAACATAATTGTACTTTATAGAAAATCCGGGGGAAACCACATAAAAACATATATCAGTATCGTATCAGAGCGGCCTCTAGTGTATATATACAAAAATATACAACAGTAGGCAAAACAAGAAACCTACTGGAAAAGAAAGGTAGCTCAAACGACTAGCCTCCGACTGCGACGTGAGACACCAGAATCCGAACTGCAAACTGGGCACCGAAACCGAAAAGCCCAGGGAAAAGGCAATAAAATCGTTAGAGTGAGTGGATGAAAATAAACATATGTCTTTCACCATTTTCATATACAATAAACAATGTAAAGCAATGCGAGTTCGGAAAATATATATGGAGGTGCCAGGCGAATCTCTCAAGCCCGACAGTGATAGGCTAGGGGAATCTCTCAACCCCAGTGGCATAACAGGGGAATCTCTCAACCCTGCCCAGAGGAATCTCTCAACTCTGGTCAGACTACCGGTGATCAACCGAGTAGCCGAAGCATCGATGTAAGTAATGCTATCACCATAAAAATATAAAATAATACCTCCAAAAATAATAAATAATCTCAACATCGTATAAAAATAAAAACGGAAATCACGAACTCGCAACGACAGTGAAAATATAAAAGTCCACTCACAGGTGAGCAAAGCGCGCACTCGCGCTAATCACGTGGTCCGGCGAAAGATCCCTCGCCCGAAGCACGATCTCGATCCTCTGAATAATCACAAAATATATCTGATCAAGATCACAATTCACAACACTGTACCACACCTCGGAAACCAACCGTTCCCAAAAATATATAACGCGCTACAAAATAATCGACAAAATTCCCGAAATCTCCACTCAAACCCTCGACTGAAAATCCAGTACCCAAATCAACTCGAAAACCTCAATACGAGAAAAACGACATATAACTCGATATATTTCCAAAAAGTCAACGGTCGCCGTATCTCCGCCGTTGACCGCCGCCGCCGCCGGCGGTGCGCCGTCAACTGGAGAGATTTTCAAGCGGTCAAGCTCACCGAAGTTTCTCCTCAACGAGCCCAACACATCTCTCAACTGAGGCTAAGACCAATTTCGGCCACACACGCCGGAAATCAGCTCAAAACCCACGGTGAAACCTCCACTGTCGGCGAAACTGTTCGTCGTCGATCCACCGTCCACGGCGCACGGCAGCCTTCGAGACCCCTCCCAAAAGCTCCACCGTGGCCCCACGAATAGAACCCCTCCATCCCCGGCCACCTCTGTGGCCGGAGGGCCTACGCCAAGCCAACCCGAAACTGGCCGGAATTTCCCCAAATTTCAACTCCACATTTCTCTCTCAAATCAACACCAAATCGAGAAATTCCAAGTGCTAAACAGCTTAGAATCATGAGGAGAACAATATACCTTCCAAGGCCATGGCCTGAAACGGCCGGAATCGGCCAGTCCACTGGAGGAATTCAAACGGTCAAAATTTCTCCACGGGTCAACGGTGGTCAACGCTCCAAACTCGGTCAACGCCAGTCAAACTTCCCGAACAGTGTTTTCGATAATTTTTTGAATATTTCTGATATTTATACTCGCGGCTCGTGACGATTGACGGTCCAAAATGGATAAAAATCACGATTCGGATAAACTCGATACGAACGAATAAACTCGACGAGATTTCGTGATTTCAAATATTCATATTATATTCCTCGGTCGTCGAAATAATAATCTGGAACCGCCCACAAACTCGAAATCACGCGTACAACAACTCTCGAGAAGAGACCCAACTCAAATTCTTGGCCAATAATTAAGTCGTGATTAAAACCGGCAAATCAATCAATTTACCGAAATCAGTGATTACGCACTAACTCATGAATTAAGCCGACTATACTACTGATTCTGTTCCGGGTCGTCACAAGTATGCTTGGCTTCGTCGATACCCAACTCTCTCCAATGACTATAGACTGCATTGATAGGAATTGGTTGGTTAGATCGCTTATACTCAACAATTTCATGCGCAAAAGGTAGACCGTGAGTAACACGTATCACACAACCACAACAAGCAACATCTTTCTTAACAACCCTACATTTGATAAAATTTAACTAATGAGTTAATGGATATAAGTAAAAATTATATATATAGAGAGAGAGAGAAAAAAAAATAAAGTTTACCTTCCAGCTTCACACACAATTTTGTTCAAGGCTTTGATAGACACATAACTTATCAGCTCCTTCAAGTAATCATGTCTAAAATCATGTTGCAAAAAAAACCTACTTCTCTCAAAAGATGCCTTGATATCTGTATGATGCAACTCCATCAATGAGTGTATATAATTTCATGATATATTAAAGTCCAACTAGCTAGAGTTTAGCTGCCTCTTTAACCTTGCATGTGCACTTTCCACCCAAAAAAATAAATTATTATAAAGCTTACAGTGTACATGATATAGAATTTCAATGACGCCATGTTAGGAAAAATAATTAATAATAAACATTACTGGTTTGAAGTAGTAGTACCCAAATGCATGCAAGTATTTGTCCATGCAGCAACAAATCGCTCTTTATAGTTCTCTAACCAAGTTCATTTCAAGTAACGAAGCTCATCAGGATATGTACTAAATTTAGACTCAAATTCTTTGAGGTTCTCCCAGTACTCACTTTCTATTGTAGAACCAACAACAATGTTCCATGCACTGAGAAACATATTCCACATTTCTGTGATTGTAAATTTTTTTTGCACTCCTTCATAACATTTCGGTTGATGTGCCATACACACAAGTGAAAGGACCCAACCCCGATTTAGTTGCCTAAACCGGAATCGAACCCCTTCGAAAACACGAACCAACAAAAACCAACAAAATTTTGGCAGAGTTTCGTTACTAACGTGGAATTACCATTACCTGCACGCGGAAAATACACTTCATCCTATGCCACAAAAATCAAACCGTGGGCACCAATCCCATCCGGATTTCTCAATATATCAACAGTAATGTAAAGTAGTAAATATATCTGTACTTTACTGAAATCTGGAGTAAAATCGTATAAAATATACAACAGAATACTCAGAGCGACCTCTAATGTATAATCATATAAGTATACCACAGTAGGTAGAACAATAAACCTACTGGAAGAAACAAGGTAGCTCGAGCACTATGCCTCCGACCACGACGTGCGACACCAGAGTCCGAACTGCAAACTGGGCACGGAAACCGAAAATCTCAGGGAAAGACATGAAAACCGTTAGAGTGAGTGGACGAAAATAAATGTCTTTCACCAAGTAATATACGTTATAAAAAACAATATACGAGTCCAAATGAATAAATATAATAAAATACGCGAGGTAAACTCATACTCCTCCAGCGTACTGAGCATGCAAGTAAAATCCCACGAGGTCACTCATGGACACATCCGTGCTAGTACAGTCTGAATCAAGGAATCCCAGACCCACACGTGATTCTAGCTAGAAAGGTCTCAGGTCAGAGGTCTGCCTCCCCCCGGTAAAGGCTTCGGGTCAGGAGTCACAGCCTCCCCTGGTACACATCCTCGGGGATCAGCCGGGATGCGAGTGTATCGATACAACAACATATACTGAGACTGTACTCTGTATAAACCAAATCACAAATATTTCGATGCAAATGCAATAAACAGCATATAAATGCATATACATAATGTATAATGGTATAAGCATAATCGTCTAACACATGCATGCTCAAGTTCGAAAAACGTGTATAAAGACTTGCAAACAATCCGTGAAAAGAAATTGTCCACTCATAGACTAGCGTAACGCAGTTCGCGTTAACCCGTGATCCGGCGGAAAGTCCCTCGCCAAACAAACGATCACGAACCCCTGAATAATCACAAAGTCCATTACTCAAAGTCATAACTCGACAATTCAAATCAAATCACGAGAAACCACCATTCTCGGAAACACATAATCCAATAACGACGAATCGTCGAAAATCCGATAATCACACATCAATACCTCGCTGTACTTTCGGATGCTCAATTCGAAAAACGAACCTCCCCACTGCGATCGGGGCGCGATTTCAAGTGAAATGACATGCAATTTGTCGAAAACCCCAAAAAGTCAAATTGTTGACCGTTGACCGTCGTTGACCACCGCCGGCGGCGGCGGCGCAACCCGAACTGAAATTTTTCCGGCGGAGCAACCTCTATTCCACTCCAAATCACCTACTGAGCAACTTTCTCAACTGCATCAAAGGCCAATTCTCACTCTAACCATGTCAATTTCATGAAAACCCGAAAGCTCACACAAATTTCAATTCCAAAATTCTTCATGTACAAGATGAATTGGATCACCAAACTTACATGGTAGCTTCTAGGTGATGAGAGCTTCAAAGCCCACTCCAAATTGCAGCTCAATTCGGCCGGATTCATGCAACCCGAATTCACCAAAAAAACTCCATTTTCTTGCCGTAAAATTCCTCCTCCTCCGTGAGCTTGGCCGTGAAGGGAGGCCGGAATCAACATGAGGGGAACTAGGCGAGTCGAACGGGTCATAGCCTAGGCCGTGGGGTGGCCGAACGGAGCTCACCGCCGGCGAGGCCGTGGCTCCCCGTCGCCATCTCTCCTCCACCACGGTCAAACCGAGTTGACCAGGCAACTCCCTCTATGGCAAGGTTTGACTTGCGCAAACAGGTAACCTTCTATTTATAGGCCTTCCCAAAATGGAAACCACATAATTCACTTTTCGATAAACTTCAAATGCACGTAACTTTCTCGTCGTAATTCCGATTCCAATAATTCTCGCGGCAACAAACTCGACTCGACATGTTCTTCAATCATCACCCAAAGTCAAACACTTCGACAAATCGAATAAAAAGTCAACGGTTCAACCAAACACATACTTTAACCGACTAAATAATCAGCAATCGGAAATATTCACAACATAATCCTTGTAACTCGGAATAATGCTCCGGAAGTTCCCACGAGCTCGAAATTAAATTCTCTACATCTTCCGTGAAGAATCCGAAACCAAATTCTCGTCCGGTAATTTAGTCGCTAAGGAATCCACCACTTAAACTCAATTACGTCAAAACTTCAAATATTCATAGTATATTCCTCGGTCGTCCAAATAACGATCCGGAACCGCCCACGAACTCGAAATCACACGTACAACGACTCTCGAGAAGAGACTCAGCTCTAATTCTCGGCCAATGATTTAGTCGTTATCAAATCTGGCGATTCGAACAACTGTCGAAAATCTGCGATTACGCAGCAACCCATGAATATAGCTGATCACACTGCTGATTCTGGTCCGGGTCGTCACACAAGAGATGTCAGGAGTCGAGAAATATTTTTGCTATGCTGCTCATTAATGCCAATTCATGGTCCGTCACAAAAACACTTGGACTACGATGATCTGGAAGAATTTTCAATCTACTTAATGCCCATGTGTAATGGTCTTCTGTCTCTCTTGAGATGTAGAAAAATGCTACATTGAAAGTCTTCTCAGTAGATGTCACCCACACAATTTCAAATAGTGGAAAATGGTATCGGTTGGTCTTGTAGGTATAATCCATGATAAGTACATGAGGAAACACACGTAAAATTTGAAGACAGTAAGGATGACACCAAAATATGTTAGTAACAACATTACCTTCACTCCTGTGGTGCTCAATATAATTGTGTTCTGACAACTTATGCAACAAACTTTGCATTTGCGATCGTCCAACCTTTGCTTTCAATCTATGCACTCTCCTTACATTATATAATGTCTTCATGATTGTTACATTTTTTGGATCTTGCTTCTTTAAGGCAGTTAGAATGTCCTTTGGTCTCATCAAACAATTTGTCATATCCACTAACATTGCATGTTCATCTTTAGTTAGTCTTCCAGCAAAAGAATGATCGTGAAGGGATTGAGAAAGAAGATGATTATGAAAACTGCACATCACCTCCAACATCCATTCATCTCCAACAACATTGATGCCCCTCAATGCGAATGGGCACCCACATTTTTTTGTACCACTAGCCTTTGGACGCTGTTTATTTTTACCAGATCCATCAATTGTTTCTTTGCTCTCAATATTCGACTTATTTGCACCCGTATTTGATTTCACAACACGCTTATAGTCACCACTTCGTTCACAACAAAGTCTCAATTTAGGTCTTTTTTTCTTATTACCAATAACACCTGTATCTGATCTCCGAATTATAATGACCATATTATTCTTCCTACCAACAGAACATACCCATTGTAATAAGGCACTTTAATTCTCAAAAATCTGCACAAATCACATGTAATTATTATTATTATTATTATTATTATTATTATTATTATTATTATTATTACTACTACTATTATTATTATTATGTGGATCTTTCTCTAACCAACTATTAGTTCAAATAATAATATATAATTCACACTTTTGCATATACAACTCTCAATAATATTCATTATTTACCTGAGTAGTTTTGAAGTAACCAGTATAGTCTTCCGTAAATTCCAATCTAACCCCATTTTGACTATCTTCATTGTCTTCTTTTTGCTGCTCCTGTGACCAAACAAATTGAGGGTTATGCATTGTGGGTGCCCTCTAAATAACTAAAGAGTTCAAGACACAGAGGCAAAATACTTGTTGGATATATGTGTCCTCTTTCTAGGCTATCAAGATTCTTCAGAGCAAGATTGTTTATTGATCTACTGATCCTAGTTGGTAGTCTGCAAACGTTTTCTGTACCCCCAGAAATTTGTATAGTGTATGTACTATGTACAGTATATGAATAAGAGAAGGGAAGTCTCGATGATCACACATTACTTAAAACACCAAGAAGAAATAATTGAAAAGGGGATTCGTACTTTGATTTGAGCAAACTACAAAAGGTAGAGTATTATACATTTAGTAAAAAATAATTCGAATTCCAACGTCATGCTAATAGGCAAAACCTATTCCAATCTGATCCTTCACTATCTTATCTTCTTATTGCATTTTGAGTGTGTATTATGTTAGGCTATCAACTTCAATTAAATCTTTCTCGGTGCATAAACATTCTGACTTTTGCATTCATGGTGTTTATCAGATATACGAATATGAACTTATACGAATATGAACATGAACTTATAAAATGTTTCATCAATTAATATACGAATATGAACTTATAAACAAATAAATTAAAGAGCAAGAAATTCATACCTTATATAACAAAGATTCTGGAAGGATGTTTTGCTCAATTGGAGAATCTTCACTTTCTTCCATGAGGTCTCACGAATCTAGGGTATATGTGTGGAGAAAGAAAATTTTTCTTCGTATACTTCAATTTTGGAGGTTTAATTGAGATATTTTTTTTACTTTCATTGATATATACTTATTGGTAATTTTACATGAGTTGATAAAGTCAATACTGACTTGAAAAAAAAAAAAAGAGGTCCAAATAATCATTTTAGAAGGGTGATGAATAGAACCTCCCAAACCAATTCCATTAAATAGACAAAAAAAACAATTTTACCCTCATTCATATGTTGAAAACCGTAGCTGACAATTTTAAACCATCGCCGATCACTCCCGACCTCAAGTCTATCGTCGTCGCTCACTACCAAGTACCACCTCGGCACCGCCGCCTCACTTGGCTTCCACCCGTCGCGCAACCTCAAGCTCCGTCGTCACCGATCTCAAACGCCGGCCGGCCTCGCGCCTGTGGACTACCGACCTCCTTTAGTCCTCTGGCACGCCAATCGCAGCCACGCACCCGCTGGATCGTTGCACGCGGCCGCGGTCTCTTCTGACTCAGCCTCGATCGCGTAGCAGCCTTGCTCTCTCCTCAAGGTGCTGGAGAGCCTCAATCCCAGCCGTCGCACGTGATCCTCCGTCGTCGGGAACTGTCTCACCACACTCTGATCTTTCCTTCACTCACATCTGCTCCAGCACTCTCACTGGTGCTAAATTTTTTTTAGTTTTTTATTATTAATTTTTGAATTCTACTGTGTGGTTCGATTGAGTGGAATTGTGCAAATTCAAGATGAATTTTGTATTAACTTTTTCTTTAATTTAGTTAAAATATGTGTGTTTAGATATATTTTTTTCTTTCTATTTTGTGTCTAGTAGCATTAGTTTTAACATAATATCAAAAGGTGTTGTTTTAGAAAATTGTTACTAAATTCAAGTCGGAGATGATACAGTGTTTTTCATGGGTGTCGTTAGCATCATGGGTGGGTTTTTCAAAGGTGCAGTAGCATTATGAAGTGTTATAATTATATGAAGTGTGATAATTATCAAGTGCTAATGTGTTTTTTTGTGTTTTTATTTTCTTTCTGAAATGTTTTTTTAGATTGCTATAATGTTTTTTAGAGTTACTAAAATTGTGTTTTTCGAAAATGTTGTTACTGCGTTTTTTAAGTTGCTACTGAAATTGTGATTTTCGAAATTGATAGTGTTTTTCAAGATTGTTACTATTTTTTTTTGGAACATCTGCTACTGATTTTTGGAGACTAAGACTTCGTTTTCGAATGTGTGAAATTGTGAGTCAATCGAATGTGTGAAATTGTGAGTCAAAATTGCTATTGTGATTCAGAGACTGCTACTGAGGTTTGTTTCTCATAACTGCTATGATTTTTTTGAGTTGGCTATCTTATCTTTTTAAGTTGCTACTACATAAGGCTTTTACTTTCGAGTGTTAATGCATTTTTCAAAAATGCTATTGTGTTTTTTGTAAGTGTTATTGCTTCATTTTTGAATATTGAAACTGTGAGTCAAAACTGCTATTGTGATTCAGAGACTGCTACTGAGGTTTGTTTTTCATAACTGCTATGATTTTTTTGAGTTGGCTATCTTATCTTTTTAAGTTGCTACTACATAATGCTTTTACATTCGAGTGTTGATGCATTTTTCAAAAATGCTGTTGTGTTTTTTGTAAGTTTTATTGCTTCATTTTTGAATATTGAAACTGTGATTTTCAAATTTGTTATAGCATTCCAGTATATACAGAATATACTGAAATTGTATTATTGCTATTGTGTTTTTTTGTCTACTGCTACTACAAATTTTTTTGACGTTGCTATTACATATTTTTGACGCTGCTACTGCATATTTTGAATGTTGTTACTGCATATTTTTGAAGCTGCTACCGCATTTTTCTGATGTTGCTATTGCATTTTTCTAACGCTGTTATTGCATATTTTTGAAGCCGCTATTGCATTTTTTGAAATTGATATGGTGTTTTTCAAGTATTAATGTGTTTTTCATTTCTGCTACTGTCACTATGTTTTCAATAGTGTTATTTATTTTTCAAAGCTCTACTTAAATTAAGATTTGTGAAGTTATCATTGTGTTTATATAACGCTACTGAATGTTTTTTTTTTTGAAACTGCTACTGCATTTTCGGTTCGAGGTTTACAACTACGTTTTTGGGACTGTTACTGGATTTTCGATTCAAGGACTATTGCTGCATTTTTGGTTATTTTCAGTTCGAGGATTGCTACTATATTTTTGGAATTGTCACTGCATTTTTGGTTCGAGGATTGTTACTATGTTATCGGAGATTGCTACTATTATTTCAGAGATTGAATTGTATTGGAAAATGTTATGGAATGTGTATAAAAATTGTTATTAAGTTTGTATTGAAATTGTTACTCAATTTGTATCAGAACCTCTAATAAATTTGTATTAAAATTATTATTGAATTCGTGATTGAATTGATATTGAAGGTTTATTGATAGTACTACTAAATTGAATAATCAATTCAAGTTGAAAAAAAATGAATACAAGAAAATTTTGAATGAACAAATAATTATACTAAAAAGTATTAAAAAGAAAAGAAAGAAAAAAAATTTAATTAAATTTGGATAAAATAAATATTAAATACTAGGCCTGGCATTTAGAGCCGAGATTACCAAAACCAGCCAAAAAATAACCGAACTATGCCGAAAATGAACCGTGCCAAATGAAATCAATAGTCGGCTCGCTTGAGCCGTACCAAATTGTTGACTTCGGCTCGGTTACAAGTTCAAGTTTTTGTAGTTTTTAGTAGAACCAAACTGACTGCATTATAACAAAGTGAAATACATGGCATCTATAAGCCATTAGATCTCTTCATTTAAATTTGAATCCAACGACTTACAACAACCCAAAGCCATCTAACCTAAAGGGGTCTGCTCCAAATCCATTTTTGTAAACCTTTTTGTTGCTATCGCCCTCTCTCAATCTGTCATCCCTCATCAATCCTTCTTTTTGTAAACCTTCTTCTCTTTTCATCATCATCGATTACACTGATCAAATACTTCACAAATCACAGTATCCTCAAATCAAATCTTATATCAATAACACTGCATGCAGCAAAGGCTTAAACGCGGATAATCAACCTCAATCCCATATATCGAACCCAACAATCCTCAAATCTTAAATCTTGAAGTGCTTGTCTATATGAATGTAATTTATTGCATTTTGGCAATAAATCTTGTTCTCCCCTTGATATTTTCTTTTGAGGATCTTTGGATCTTTGAGTCTATCTACAAAGGTCTATAGTTACTTTGGCAGTTTTGAGAGCACTTGATTTGTTAAAGGTGCACCTAGTTGTTGTTAGTGTCCTTTGGATTCTACGTCCAAAATGGGTTTTTCAAAATAGTAGTAGTAAAAATGCAAACAAGCTTAAGAATGACAGTCTTACTAACTTAGGTGGGCCTCGTAAAGAGAGTACCAAAATTCTATTTTGGTTGAGTTCCATACCAACCAAGCCGAGCCATTTTACAAAATTTACCGAAAATTCAGTAACCGAAATATCAGTTCGGTTTCAGCTGAGAATTTGGAGGTACCGACATCTTGGTTCGGTTACGGTTGATCTCAAATGACCTCGGTTAACTACCTACTCTAGGCCTATTAAATACACACACAAAATAAGACAGAGTATAAAAGTAAATTTATACCTACCACATTGCAGCCTACAAACAACTTGTCCTTATTTGTAAGATTTTGTCTTTCATTGTCTAAAATAAAGGATATTGTCCTTAAGTGTATTTGATTTCTCCAAACTGTCCTTAAGAGTAGTTTGCTACATTCCTAATCATTTTCTTATTTTATCTATTTTTATTATGGTAAACGGGTCGGTTCAGGTATTAAATATCTAACAGGTTCGGGTCGGGTAAACACCCAAATTAAATTTTTCGCGTTTGGTCGGACGGGTTGATTTCGAATTTAGGTTCGGGTACCCAAAACCCGACCCCAATCTGTTGTCATCCCTATGGTTTCTACTTAATATCTATATATAATTTTATAAATAATTAGTATTTATAATAATTGAAACATCTAAAAAAAATCAAATTACACGTAAACATGATGCTAAATATTCACAAACTCAAAATATAATGTAATCAAGCAACTAATCTCATGTACTTTCTATGTGTGGTTGAACATTTCCATCATGTACGTACTTTCTATGAGAGCCGTTTTTGCTCAACTTAAATTGAATAACAACGATATCATAGTTTTCTAACCATTTGGGCTTAATTTTTGGAGAATTTGTGACCTAACTATTTTTAATTTTTTTTTCATTGCCCAAGTCGCTTATGGTTAAAATCTCCAAGGCCGCGCATTTTTGGAGAATTTGCGACCTAACTTTTTTTTTCGTACTACCCAAGCCGCCTATGGTCAAAATCTCCAAGCCTGCCTATTTTTGAAGAATTTGTGATTTAACTTTTTTTGTTTTGCATTACCCAAGCCGCCTATAGTCAAAATTCCAAGGTTGCCTACTTTTTGGCCGATTGGGCCTTTACTTTAGAACAATAGTCTTGATAGACATAGTATTGATAATGTTCCCACTTCAGAACTTGAATGCCACCACGCGTGAGGTTTTGTTTCCAAAGATTTTAGTACTATTAGGAATAATCTAACCACATATATTCCATATATTATTTTGCTCATTACCAGCACTTGTATTGACCCAAAACCTCAACAAAATCTATCTTGGCGAAATACAAACCCGCTATCCATCATTCACCCGAGTCATATCATGTTCCATTACAACTCCACTAACAATCAAGATTTACTTGAGTCCTTGCTCCACCTAGCTTCCTAATCACTCTACCTTAAGCATTCAACTCGGCTTCCTAGCTAGGAATTTTCACCTATCATCCAAGTCTCTCCACCTTGTCGTTCCTGGTAGTATAGTAGTTGACCATTATGATATTACTTATTATATGCTGAGAGATCAGATGTTCAATTCATATAAAATGATTTACATGGATTAAATTAAAAAAAATGTTTCTTCTCCTATATGTATCCTTTGGATATAGGATTGGGGGTCTTTGGGATTACATTGAATCAACTATTACAAAATAGTTGAATCTGGTGAGGGATGATAAGCAAAGTATTTTTCGTAACCTAGCTCTGAGTTTCTCGGTTATCCAGGAAACCCTTGATGGCGCTAGGGGTTGATTTGCGTTCGGCGTTTCCGATGTCGTCGCCCTGTTGAGAGGATGCTTGTTGAGAGGTTTCGGTTGAGGTTGACAAGCTAGGAGTTGTGGATGTGAGTTTAAGTGTGAACATGACTTTGATGGTCGGTCTCCTTCATTTGGTGGTGTCACAAATCCACCTTGGGTGGCGTCCATCGAGATCCATGGGTGTTTTCACATATCCGGTAGCATTGAGGGCAACCATTTTGGCAAAGCAAGCGTCGTAGGTTTCTAAGGCGGACTGAGCAATGATGGAGCCAGAAGCGGGGTTTTTCTTTAGATGGGCAGGGAGGTCGCGTCCCTCTCGGGCACATCTTAAAACCTTAGAGAGCAACACTGGTATGGCGGTGGAGATTGGCGGTAGTGCGCTGGTCAAGCACTGGGGTGGAGTGCACTAATGGATTTGTCCCACCGGTATGCGATATGCCCTATCTCCATGGAATCCGAGGCGAGCGGAGGTGATGGAGATCACTCAGAGGGACAATGACGGTGCGGTATGGCAGTGGATTTAGAGCGTCGTCGTACAGTCAACTATGTGTTCTCCTCGGATGCTATGCCGCGACAGCCCGAAAATACATCAGATTTTGGGATGGTCGCTGGTGGTTGTCGGACATGACAGTGATGATCCGCGGGGGGAGAACCAGCCATAGAGGGCAGAGTCCGACGATGGGGGCTGATTGGGTGCAAGGTATATCGCTACTACCTCATAAACAAAGGCATAATTGGGCCAGGGTGAGGACTCATATGGACTTTTGGCTTGGGTTATGCAAGTTTGATTTCTCTGGGTAACGGATTTGGGACCCAAGAGATTCAAATATTGTTCGAAATTGGAGGACCCAACTCGTTCAGAGTTGGCACCCTCGGTTGTCAAGTTTTCTATCGGCTCAAGGTGAGGAAATGACAACGATGGATATACGCTTTGCACTCGATTTTTAGGACTCACTGGTGGCGTTACGGGCAGCTCATCATAAACCAAGCATGCTGAACAACATGATTTCAATCATTAATCGATTTCAATCAATGATCCATGGACAAAACAGCGAATGACGCTGCCTAATTCGTGTTTTTATAAATTTGTTTTGTTTTTTAAATTTCTGTTGTACAAGAATTTTTTAATGTATTATATCCTTTTATCTCAAAAAAAATAATAATAGTTGAATCCGGTAAGTCTGATGTTGTGCATGGCTCATCATTATTTATTTACGTTTTGGTAACAAACGCAGCCTAATCGTTATTTATTTTTGGCAAAATAGCATAAATGATCATTTATCTTTGTCCAAAACGACTGTTTGGTCATTATCGTATGACATATGTCAAAATGGTCACTTCCTCTAACGTTTAATTATCAAATTGGTCACTCCCGTTAACTTTTTAGGGGTAAAAATATCTTTTTATCATTAAATTGTATTTATTTACAAAAATGCCATTACTAAAAGTTTTAAATGGTCATTGATCTTTGCCCAAAACGACACTTTGGTCACTATCGTATGACATATGTCAAAATGGTCACTCATCTACGTTCTCCGTCTATCAATTTAGTCACTCTATCTATTTTAGACGTTAAATACTTGATATGTAAGAGGTACAAATGTCTTTTTATCATTTAATTTTATTTTATTTACAATAATGTCATTATTACAAGTTTTAAAACATTATTAACTCTCTCTCTCCACCCCACAATCGCCGGCCGATGGAGATTGAACCCAATCCTGAGAACAACACGAAGGAGCCGCAAACCCTAAACTCTAAACGATGAAGACCTACAAACCTCTCTCTTCCCTCAACCTCGCCGTCGCCGCCCTTAGATTCTCCACAATCGCAGTCACCTCATGGCATCCTATGCCTCTTCGCGGCTAGCCAAATGAAGGAACTCAAGCGTCGCGCCATCTCTCCCCCCAACGTTGCGCCATCTCTCCCCCGAGCTCGACGTAGCCACGGCCAGCTCCTCCCGACCTTCCCGACTTCCGCCTTCGCCTTTATCTCACTCTCGTAGGCTTCTCACTCTGCCTCGGAGCATGTAGCTTGAGGTGCTAACAAGCCTGGTCGAGGTCGAGATCGATCTATCGGCAATGGATTTCGGTTGCGGTGCTACTACAAATGTCGATCGACGAGCCGTCGCTGGTGGTGGCGAGCCTCGGAGGAGAGATAAAAAGGATAATTTTTTATATTTTTTAGATTTTTAGATTATTTTTTGTCAAATGAGGATAAAAAGATAAAATTACCCATGAATATAAATGAAATATTCTTTTTTTAACAGACGTTTGAGCTCGAATGACCAATTTGAAAATGAAATCTTAACGGGAGTGACCATTTTGATATATGCCATACGATAGTAACTAAAGTGTTGTTTTGAGCAAAGATTAATGACTATTTATGTAATTTTGTTTCAGCTGCTCAACTTATTATAAAGAAAAAAAGAAAAAGAAAAAAAAGAAGCTGGCGCTGTCGCGAGTTATAGACTCGAGTGTTCGTTGTTACAGAAAAAAATCACTGACGACGGCGCAGCTGCCTCTCTCTCTCAGCTCTCAAGTTAGGTTTTCTGGGTTTGTGTCTAAGGGCAATGGTTGTGGGTTCACCTCTTTCACGCGGAGCGACAAGAAAAGCCAAGAAGAAACAGATTCAACAACAACACGCACAACTCGAACGTATGGATTCTCTGCCGTGGAACCCTTCTCTTCCCCCTAAAGACAACAACAACGATGACGATGAAGACGACCCTTTCTCTCATCTCAACGGCGGAGACGACAACATCTCAGGAGGTATTTGATTTGAGGGCAGTTCATTTATTTAATTTATTATATTTATTCACTTTGAAGGCATTCATAGTTGGTTGATGTGAACAATTTGAATGTATGCAGGTTTTATTATGCTTGAAGAGATTGACGAGGCTGATTATGGGTTAGAAATTCCAGAACTGGAAGCAGAAAATAATAATAATAGAAATGTTTGTACTAAGCCCCCAAGTAAAACAAAGACCAAGAAACGCAAGCATGGCCGAAATGTTGAGGAGGCTGATGGTAGTGAAGAGAGATTGGACAAGGAAAAGGAAACGAAAACCAAAACGAAGAAGAAAAGGAAGGTGGAGGAAGCTGAAGAGCATTTGAGTTTAAATGAAAACACAAAGAGCAAGACAAAGAAGAAGAAGAAAAAGAAGGAAACGCAGGAAAAAAAATCCACAGCTGGTCAGTATTTCATTTCATTTTATTTTTCTTTCTTTCTGCACTGGACTATTAGCATGTGGTGTGCCAAATTATATGTGTAAGTTGGTATAAATATGATACTGAATAATGTCTGAAAAATTATATGTGTAAGCATGTGGCTGGTTAGCTTAAATAGCGGCAGCAACATCAGCTTGTTAGCAGATCCTTGGTTTCACAATCAATCAATCATCATCATTGTACTTATAAAATGTGCGACTACCACACAAGATTTTTAGTTATCTTCTCTACCCCCCCCCCCCCCCCCCCCCCCATATATTGACATTATGGACAGTTCTCTTGAATATTTATTGTTTTATCCTTTCAAACTGCACATGTGCTTATTTAGTAGTGCACAACATTTGTTGGACAGTTTATATTAACAATTTTATGTCACTAATGTTATAGATGGAAAGAATCAAGTGAACGAGGAGCAATTTGATGAAGATGAATATCATGCATGGAATGAGTTGAGACTCCATCCCCTGATTATGAGATCAATTTATAGGCTAGGATTCAAGGAACCAACGGCCATCCAAAAAGCTTGTATTCCTGCTGCAGCTCATCAAGGGAAGGTTGGTTAAGCCTATTCTATAAAGTATTTGACAGGTGACAATGATTATCATGTTTAATGGTTAATTTATTTGTTTACACGACAGGATGTTGTTGGTGCTGCGGAAACAGGTTCTGGGAAAACACTATCTTTTGGTCTGCCGATTTTGCAGCGGTTGCTGGAGGAAAGAGAAAAAGCTGTGAAGATGTTTGAAGAAAAGGGAGAGGAAGCAGAAAAGGTTGCTTCAAAAGGTCTTTTACGGGCCCTTGTTATTACTCCTACAAGAGAACTTTCACTTCAGGTAATATAATTCATGCAGTTCTCAGTGGCATAGGTTAGCTCGTGTATTCCTTGTATGACATGAAACAAAAAACAAGAAATTAGATATTTTTTTTGGTTTTAAAAAAAACAATGCTGAGAAGTTTCTATACTTTTGCAATCTATGATGAACAAAAAGTTTACTCGTAATTTCCATGTATATTTTCATAAATGGCAGAGCTTGATTTTTGTATATGTGTAGCATAGGAAATGTAGACTTTTATCATGACATTTTTTTTAAGTCCAAGGATTCAAGTCAGGATATTCAATTTTCCTTTTTCAGGTTTGTGACCATCTCAAGGCAGTTGCTAAGGATAGTGATGTTAAAGTGGTTGCAATTGTTGGAGGCATGTCAACAGAAAAACAGGAAAGACTCCTAAAATCAAGACCTGAGATTGTTGTTGGAACTCCAGGGAGATTATGGGAACTTATGTCTGGTGGAGATAGGCATCTAGTTGAGGTCAGTACCCTCTTGGAAGGGATATCATGAACTCTCTCATCTGTTTCCCTTTCCTAAACCAACATGTTCTGTCATATATGTATGCTTAAGTCATATGTGTATCTTTTAAGTCATACTTTTATACGTAGCATATATATGCAAGGTTTAGCGACTGGCGACATTCATGTTCTTAACCACACTTGACCTTCATTCTTGGATTCCAATTTTCTGCTTTTGCAGTTGCATTCATTGTCTTTCTTTGTGTTGGATGAGGCTGATCGAATGATAGAAAATGGACATTTCCATGAGTTGCAGTCGATTATTGACATGCTTCCTATAAGGAATAGTTCGACCCCACAATCCGAAAATGTACAAGATTATGCTACCATGCCTAGTGTCCAGAGGAAGAAAAGACAAACATTTGTTTTGTCTGCCACAATAGCACTCTCTACTGATTTCCGGAAAAAGCTGAAGCGTAGTTCTATGAAACCAAAGCAATCAACATCTGATGCAGTAAATTCTATCGAAGCTCTCTCTGAGCGAGCAGGGATGAGAGACAATGTAGCCATCATTGACTTGACAAATACATTTATTATGGCAAATAAGCTTGAGGAATCATTTATTGAGTATGTGCTCTCTCTCTCTCTCTCTCTCTCTCTCTCTCTCTCACACACACACACACACACACACACACACACACACACGCGCGCGCGCGCGCGCGCACGCACGATTACTTTTTTCAGCATCTTTTTGTTCTTCTTCTAATGGACTTTCCTATCCTTTTGTCAAATATACTTTATAATTCATGAGAAGGTCAATCTGCTTTTGAGTTGAAGTAGAGTAAAGAATGTTGGAATCTGTCAGAACTCACTACCCCAAGTTAACCGTATCAATGTTTCCTGCTAACTATACCCAACCCATTAGTCTTATCACTTACAGCATAATTTAGTTGGCTCATTCAAAAGCACTTGCACTGCTGAGTCATCTCACTAAACGTCTCATATTAGGATGGTTGATCTTTCCAGTGAAATGCCACTTAATGATGGTAGGTTTACAGATGCAGGGAAGAAGACAAAGATGCATATTTGTATTATATCCTAAGTGTTCATGGGCAAGGTCGCACAATCATATTCTGTACATCAATTGCTGCATTACGACATATAACATCACTCTTGCGCATCCTTGGCACGGATGTTTTGACACTTCATGCTCAGATGCATCAGCGAGCTCGTCTAAAGGTTTTTTTTCCTAATTAAAGCAAACAATGTTGTACGTGTGTATTACCTGTATACAAAGTCTGTTATAATTAGATTCCATACTATTCTGATTGAGCCACATTATGAATCATGAAGTGTAAAAGTTTAATGATGTGAGCTCTATCTCTGGGAGTTCAACGATTACACCTCTCCTCTATGAAGTGTAGAATTATGGAACGTTGGGAGAGAGTTCAACTCTTGACATTTCTTTGGGCCCATATGTGCGGAGTTTAACAATTACGCCTTTTCCTTTGTCTTGTACTTGTTTATGTTTATGTTTTTTGACCTATACACTCTTTCATTTATTATTCTAGATTTGCAAGCTTTTGGAGATCTAGGGTTCTTTGTCTGTTTGTCTAGTCTGTTTAGTGATAGTTGAGCATCTTGATATGTTGCCCAAACTGAGTTCTTGTCCAATTCTGTGTTGTGCTTTTTTTAGTCACTGAAAAGCTGTTTCTTTTCAAAGAAAGAAAAAGAATAATAGAGGCCAGATCTTGGGTCGTTGGATTATAATTTTGTGGAAATATAATGAGAAAATACTGTCAGAATACCTTCCATCTCCACAATTTACTCTGATATGCTTCGGGTTGAAAAGAGGAAAAGAGAAAGAGAATGATTGTTCAATTTGTGGTTGTATATGTGTGTATACACATATTCTATATACATTTTTATATATGTACATTTTTAATTGTTTCATATCACCGTTTGCCTCTTCATTGTACTGAATGTAGGCAATTGACCGGTTTCGAGGAAGTGAACATGGTAAACTTGTGGCCACCGATGTTGCAGCAAGAGGCCTGGATATTCCTGGTGTTCGAACTGTTATTCACTACCAGCTTCCCCATTCAGCAGAAGTAAACATTTAAATCCTGGTGTTCCAACTGTTATTCACAACCAATTTTCCGACCCAACTTGTTTTATGTCTTTCTATTAGGTTTACGTTCACAGAAGTGGTAGAACTGCTAGAGCCGCTACTGATGGGTGTAGCATTGCACTAATTGCACCAAATGAAACATCAAAATTTGCTTCTTTGTGCAAATCATTTGCTAAGGTAGCAACTTTCTTTTATGGGATGCTGTAAGATGTGGTCCTACTTTGAATATATCAACTTAATAACTGAATTTTTTCAGTCCTGCGAGTAGTTTGTCCTTAATACTTTATCTTGTGTTTGTCTACTAGGTAAGTTTTCAACGATTTCCTACGGAGAACTCATACTTCCCAGAGGTTATGAGACGGTTATCTCTTGCACGGCAAATAGACAAGATTATGCGGAAGGCTTCCCAGGTATTTTAATCACTTTAAATTATTATCAATTTTCAATGGTGCTTGGAGTGATAACTGGAGGACTGTGGAATGGAAAACGATCACAGATAACTTCACATGTATATTGGATGGCCTTGTTGTGTTTTCTTATGGGGTCTTGATGACATATCATCCCAAATCTTGAGTTCCTTTCATTTTGTAGGACAAAGCAAAGAAAAGCTGGTATGAAAAAAATGCGGAACTGGTTGAATTGATTGTGGACAATGATGAAGATGAGGACGATACAGTTAAAAATTATAGGCAGAAGAAAGCCAGTTCCTTGAATTTAAAGAAATTGCAGCAGGTTGGATATTCTGTCTCTTGATGCTGAAGAGCATTTTTTGATTGGCAGATATGTGTTTGACATTATTATTTGATCTAACTGTGTTTCAAACCAGGAGCTGAAGATGTTGCTTTCACGTCCATTACAACCCAAGTCGTTTTCACATCGTTATTTGACTGGGGTAATCAGTTCACCATCTTTTTCACATTGACATTCTTTTCCTGAAGCCACAATAATTGCTGTTAACTTGGAAAAACAAGAAGTGATAAGTTCATATGATGCTTCAGATAATAACAGGTTCCTTTAAAGATCATATAGCTCGCAAGATGGGTGCCGGAGAATGTTATGTTTAATTTTCTGTTGTACAATCATGTTGCATTATTTGCTTTTTATGTCTTGTTATTTCATTTGATGGACATGGTGCATTTGATGTGCCCTAATCATATTATTGACGTTAGTTTTTAACTGCAGAATTCATCTGTTTTTTTATTTTGATGGGTTTTCAGTCTGGCATTACACCTCTCGTGCAACATCAGTTTGAAGAATTGGCCAAGCAAAATCTTGGGGATAGCAGCCATTCAGGGAAAAGAAGTAAATTGGTAGTTATTGGTCAGAGTTGTGTAGAACCACTACAAGCACTTCGGAGTTCTGGGCATGAGGTAATGTATGGAGCCTTAGGCTATATCTTTTCCTTATGATTTTATTAGTGCTATGCTGCACTATCTCAATTCTGCTCCTCTAAAAGCAAAGACTAAAGAGATTCTGAAACAGTAGATTGGTGATGCAGTACGATAATTTTTTTCTTTCTATTGTGATATTAAAATGAAAGCATAGTAGAGATTCTTTCCAATCAAGATAATATTTCTAAACGATCATTTTTGCTTTCATTTTCTTCTCTTTATGTTCTGACATTTTATATTCTTTATTGCAGGTGCACATAGATGTCAAAGAGGCAGCACACAAACGAAAAATTATGGAAAACTTAAGGAGGAAAAGAAAAGCGGAGAAAACAGGTATGCTCTTTCTTTCTTTTCCTTTTTTATTTATTCTTTATTAGTCTTCAGACTGAGGGCGGTATCATTTCTATGACTTGTTTCTGGGAAGTGCATGATCGTTGAAAATGTTTATCTCTGCCAGGTTTGAGAGATCAGCGCAGAAAGAAGAAGAAACAAGCGAAAGGAGGAGAATAAGTCGAATGCATAATTTTTGTTTGAAATACTCAAATGCAGGGCTGATAGTTGTCAGTAACATGTAAGATCTAACACTTCTGAGTCATTCAGTTAATTTTCTGCACATTGATTTTTGAATTTTGTAATCATGGAGCTTCAAACTTCTTTGTGGGCTGCTTCCAACATATATGTTTTGAAGTTTTGTAGTCCAGCAATTGGCTGTCATTCATGATGTTCTTTTGTTTTTATTTTTCAGCTTCGAATGCTACTTGTAACATGGAATATTTCCCCTTGTTTTCAGATTCGATGCTAGAGAGAATTAGCTGACAGTGTTGTCAAATTTCGAATGAGGAAAACGAGTTTTCTTTATTCTTTCTAGCTTTGTTCAAATTAGAGATATGGTTTACTATGTGGATGTGCTTATTATCAGTTGAGGCATACACCACTTTCCTTTAGTTGGGATCTTATATTAGGTAGATGTCACCTGTGCCACATGCCATGTATAAGATTCCATTGAAACCAAAGCAATACATCATGAGAATAAAGAGAGGAGTCATTTACATAGTGGACTAGGATAAAAGGATTAAATATTTGCTTAGAGGGTCCAATACTCTAAATCACTATCAGAATCCAACGTTGATTTTTTCACTTGAATTTTTTTTTTTTTATGGGAGAGGGTGGAGAGCAAACTGGGCGCATTGTCTTGGCCAGCTTGACCAAACTTGATCCTCAACTGATCCACGATCTTTATTGTCGTGGTCCGTTGAGGATGATTATTGTATGCTCAGTACATTATTCCGATAATGAAATGGTTTTTGGTTTTGCTTAAAAAGAACATCATTCTGTTTTTGGTGTAGGGTAACATCCTGTTAATAATGTCAAAAATTGAATGTTATGTTCGATCACCTGACCTCTTAACCTATGAATAATGTCATGGTTTCCAATCGCAGCACTACCAGCAGTTGGTTTAGGTAACAGAAGTTAAAAACTGCAAAATTTAATGGAATTAGCATCAGTGTATTAAGGAGCTCTACTGCCACTACATACTTTAGGGGTAAAATGATCTTTTAACAGACAATTAAACTAATAAAAGGAAAAAGGGATCCTCTTTAAACATGTGCTCAGAGGCCCTAGGCTTGTGTGACCTAACTATAGGTGTGTCGCTCCAAAACCAATCTTAAGTTTTCTAGTTTAACTATAGGTGTGCATATAATATGCACATAACTGGAGTAGTGTCTGTGCAACAAGCAATTAGTGATTCAAACTGTTTGTCCAAAAAGAACCTAAAAAGCATTTGAGTTTGTAGCTCAGGAATTGTGGCTGAGATGACAAGTGTTATGGGATCAATCTAATTAGTTTCCGGCTACTTCAGTTCTTCTTGAGTTGCAATACTTGGAAAACATTGCAAATTAAACTGTGATATTACTCATTCACTACTGTTCACAACAAGACTAGAGAGAGACAGACTGACAGACATTCAGAAAAATGGTTAGAATAGCTGACAGTGGACACTACCTTAATTTGTTTCCTTGGACTTCCTTTTCAGGTTGACCCCACTGCTCTGGATCAGTCTCCTCCACTTATATTTTACCTTTGGCCTCCTCACATCAGTGTGTACCTACAGCACTATTCTTTCTCTCTTTCTTGTCCATTTCACATTTCACATTTTCCATTGCCTCTTGCCTATTTCTTTTGCAATTCGTTCTATCAGTTCTGAATGCCTCCTCTTAGCTAGGTAGCTCCTAATCACACACTCTCTCAAAGCATTTGTCTTCTGTTGTGTTTTGCTCTTTGAAGAAGATGCAGATGATCATGATCAACAGTACTGCTCTCTGACTTGGTATCTATCTAGTATCTACTGCAAATCTGCTACAGAGAAGGAGCAGCTCGATTTTTCTCATACGGTAAGAATCTCTATCTACCATATATCTTTATGTAGGATCTATTGGGAAAATTATTTAGTAGTATTTTGTGCAACGGTCCTTCCTATGTATATGGCAAAGATCAAACAGATTTTAGATTTGTTTCATGTAAAGTAGATTTGGCATTAGGTTTTGTTTCATTGCTAATGATTCCTTAATTTCTCGCCTTCACCAGTATCTTTTCTGCGAAAGAATGAAAGATGGCTAATGTTATACTCCTAATTAAAGTTTCATACAGAAAAATTAATATAAGCAGGATTTGGTCAGTAAATGAAGAAAACGCTTGGTTCATGGCATCATCTTTTGTGCTGCTAGAGTATCATTAAATAATTAGATGATGGTGTCAGATGTATGTACTGCACCAAATTCTCAATCTGGAAACTTTTGAACTTGGGACTAATCATCACACAGTTGATATGCAAGCCACAAATGGATCATTCTTTTCGTTTCTGTTTAAGGTTTGGGAGAAAAAATGTCAGGCATCTATAATTCTATATGAGGCTTTATCTTGTTGAGTTGTTTAAGTAACTTCATGTCTACAGACTGTTATGGTTAATGATGATAATTGCAGCCTTATTTTAACATGTCGATATTGCTTTCCTTATAGGTATGGGAGAGTGAAGATACTAGCCTGTTGAACATTCAGTACTTGTAAACGTGAGATATGAACATCGGTGGTCATAACATTTTGTGTTGTAGGTTGGTTCAGTCGGTTATCTCAAGGCGATAAGGTCCTCTCCACAACTACAAAGAGCTTCAAATCATGAAAAGAAACTTTGAGCTGGAAGTGGAGGTCTCCATAGAAAATGATGACTCTGATGTTACCAGCCAGGTTGCTTCAAACCATGAAGCCTCCACTGGCTCTGCCAATCTTACAATTCCTGTGGGAGCTGAACCTGCAGGATTAGAGACAGTCTCTCTTGACTTGACTCTTAGCTTCAACAATGAGAATAATGGGGGAACAGATTCTGTAGCATTCACATTGTCGAGCTCAAGTGAGAGTAGTAATGAGCCTGCATCTAAAAAAACAACGACAAAAGCAGTGGTTCCGCGAGTTTTTCCTTGCAACTATTGTCAATGCAAATTCCTGAGCTCACAGGCTCTTGGAGGTCACCAAAATGCACATAAGAAAGAAAGGTTACTAGCCAAGCGTGCTATGCGAATAAATATGTTCTCGGAGAGGTATGCGAGTCTGGCTTCTTTGCCTTTACATGGATCTTCTTTATTTAGGTCCTTGGAGATCAAAGCACACTCATCAGTGGTGCATCATGGGCTTGTACCTCAAGTTCAGCCTCCTGAGACTGGAAGTAGTACAAAAAGGTCTGAACATGGTTATGTGGGCGTACCGATTTTCTTGGTCGATGATAGGGCTGAAATGTTATGGCCTGGTAGTTTCCGTCAAGTAGCTGAGACGAGTAGTAGTTATTCGAGTTTCGTAGAAGTCGCTCCTCCGTCAGTGGACATAGACAAAAGCTCAACACCAGACCTCACACTGAGACTGTGAAAAAGGTCTGCTTGATTGGTTCCTCAACTGTCTAGGTATAACAATGTGTTGTTATCGTTGTGTACTTTCCTGTACAGTGAGGCAAACATGAGCCATATATGGCTGCAAGTGTATAAGAGCTCAATGAGGATTATATGGAGCTCATCTGCTTCTTTGTAATTTGGTAATTGTGTATGTTTGGCTATTTCATTTATCGATCTTCCTGGGTCTAATTTCATCAGAATTTTAATCATTTCAAACTTCATTTCAACCACATCACAATGCCCTCTCTCATGTTTTAGTGATACATATCTGGGGATCAGTAAACTCAATATGCAGTATAAGCTTTATACGAGAAAGAGCATAGGGAACTGCCTAAGATGGTTCAGAATAAATAGCTTCATCTGGTTCAAACAACTAGCTGCGAAACGGTAGCAATTCTTCAGATGGCATCGAAATGTTTTCAAGAACCATGTACTGATCAATAATCACAAACTTCAGTCCATTCATTACCTCCCAGGCTCCCACCACATCAGATTCCTCTTCAAACCAACTCAAGCAGGAAGTTCGTGGGTGTTCCGGATTCAATAAAGATAAAATGAATCAATCATTTGAAAACTCTATTATCATAATTGTGTTCCAAATTTAATCATATAGAAAGAAAAAGACATATAGTGCCTAATGCATTGGCAACTTCCTTCTCACAAATTAACAGATTGCTTACAGCTATATAAGTGTACAAACCTGTCATACAAAAATCAATTACAGCTCAGAACAAAGAAAAAGGCATGGTCAGGTGTACGGAATACCACCAATGAAACATACTTTAAATTCTATCTGCTAGAAAACAAGAAAAAGCTTTACAGATGAGCAGCCATAAAATAGCCAAATTCAGCCTCAGACAAGCACGATTAGGAAATTGATATCGTAGATTCACCCGAGATCCATCTCCATCTGTTATACCAAGTAAGTCATTATATTAGAGAGACAGTACAAATGCTGTTTACTTGGGAAATAAAATTCCCATCATCCTATGTTTAGAGAAAGGGCAGCCAATCTTTTATGAAAGGTATGAACATTAAAGAGTGTCAAATCATGTTTGGCCTTAAGTTCAAGTTTGAAGATAGTAAATTTCTAAATGGTGTACTATATTTCTAATTCTTCATGCATATATATTCCACGAAATCTCCTCTGCAAACGTGAAACCTTTAACAATAGTGCATTAATTTACCAATAAAAAAAGAAAAGCAAAAACTCAGTTTTCTATGCTGTGACAACATCTCTACAATTTTGAAAAGCCTTGTTAGACGATACCACTGACATGTGTTTTCAGTATCAAGAAGGCCGGCAGACTACTCATTCTTCATTGGAAAACTAACGCACCATTGTTAAGGGTTTCACATTTGCAGAAGAGATTTCTAGAAATATATGCATGAAGGTTTAGAATTTAGTACACCAGTTAAAAATCTACTATGCTCAAGCTTGGTTAAACTGGATACTATTGAAACATATTTTTTTTCAGTATCAAGGAGGTCTAACAAGCTTTTCGAAATTGTAGACTTGTCATCACAGTTAGAAAACCTTAGTCGCTTAAACATTAGTATCCACAATCAACTTACCACCCATGGAAATGTGATGCATTTGTACCAAGAACACTAATCGCATTTCTATCAAGTTCCACACACACACACACATTTATATGATATATACCTTACCTCGGGGTGATCAGATCAGAATAGAGATGAAGGAGCATGATGATCTTGTTGTACTCGGAGTTCTTTGACAAGTGCAGCCAATGCCTCCGGGTTGAGGCCCAAATCGCAAAGTGCAATGAGGATGGAGAGTGTGTGGCGGTCGAGCCCCGTTTCGAGAATGTTGGACATCTCAAATGCTAAATCCAGAGACTCCCTAGCTGTTTTTGCAGCATTCACATCCACCACCACCATCACTATCAAAATCAATCGATCAATCACAAAAACCACCACCTCGAAAAACAAAACAAAACAAAACAAATCAACAAACAAACAAACTACGTCGTTTTACAAACTTCAACTAATCGCATTCCCGATTCCTAATCAGAAAACAAAACAAGCTAAAACGGAACTCAATACTGATTGGAGAACCATATATATCATCACTTAGACATAATTCTGATAGCGGAAACATAAAATAAATGCCGATTAATCAAAGATTAGGGTTTGAGAGACCTACTTTGTTGCTGCGGCTGTGTTCCTTCTCTAAGCAAAAGGTAAGGAATCTCCGACTCTGAAGAAATTATATATCGCAAATTATTTAATTTAAAAATTAAATTTAATATAAAATTGCTGCGTTACGACGTCGTTTAGGGTCAGATAAGTTTACAGTATATAACGAACGAAAGAGAACGCTTCTCGTCTGAAAAAAGAAATCAGGCTCCTTTATTTCAAAAAAAAAAAAAAAAAAAATTCTACTCCGTCCTCCGGTCTCCGGCGAAGAAGCCTTCGTGTTCAATCAAATTGAGGTTGGGGTTCCTGAACTCACTACATCGTCAACATCATGCCTTCTAATAATAATAATAATGATGATTCTCAAGACGAAGATGTTAGAGAAGAAGAAGATGAAGATGAAGGTTAGTTTTTGCAGCTTCTTCAATTATATATATACACACACATATTGAATTCAGTTTTTACTGTTTTGAATTAAATGCTGTATTGTTCGTTTAAATTCGTACATACTTATTTTGATTTCGGGGAAGAAAAGAAAACCAATTCGTACATGAAAGAAATAGATTTTAGGGTTTAGGAACTGAAACAGAATACTAGGTTCAATTTGATAACATTATGAAACTTTAAATCAATTGATTCCATTAGTAAATGTAACTTCATTATACAATTTGAATTACGATGTGTATTCTCCAAATTTTGATACTGTCATGCTCTACTCGTTGAGCTGAGCTCTATGAATTCGCTCCTCCGATGCGTAGTTACCTTGTTGAATTACTTGGCATATGCTTATTATTATTGATAAAGCTTGAATTTAAGAGAATAGCTTTGGTGTAATAGAAATGAATGAAACACTTCGAAAATATCAGTGGGGTCTATAGTTTAATAAGGTACAAGGAGGGAGAGTTTAATGCCTAACATTGCCAGGGTTATGAGGCAAGAGCTTTGGCATGTAGTTGCCTTCTCTGAAACTGTGGTTATATCTCAGTTTTTCCAACCCATGAAGGAACTGCTTGGATTTCTTGATTATAGAATAGTCCTCAAGAATGAGGGTAGTGAGATAAGCCCCTTAAGACCATCTCCAACCATGAAGGTTTTATGCCTCAAAATGAAACAGTGATGAAAATTATCTTCTCCAATGGTGAGAATTCTAGGTCTCATACCTTATAATGAAGGTTCTATACCTTGAACCTTGAACAAGGTCTTATTTTGAGACTCAATATAAGGTATGAGACCTTGAACAAGTGGTGGGCCAGATAAGAGGTAAAATCAAAATGAAGAGAGAAAGACTCAGCTCCTTTTGAGGTATAAGACCTTGATAGTTAGAGATATGAAGGTCTTATAATGAATAGTAATTTTTCAAGGTCTCATAGTAGGGTATGAGACCTTGATGGTTGGAGATGGTCTAAGCTTATCTCTCATTTGTCATTATGAATCTGATCAACTCCAAAATAAATGCTAAACCCAGATAGCACCTCTATGGTATCTGTGATTTTAATCCGCCACCACCAATTTAACCAAAAAGTTTAGGCCTTGTTCCATCAACATGTAATTTAATAAAGCCAGTTGGGCCCTTGAACAGAAATTCATTCATTTGGAGCATGTTGTTTAATTTGAGTGGCATTAAAACACGGCTGGAATTTAATTATTCCCAAAGATTTATAGTTACCAGCAAATGAAAGAAAAAATGCTCCAGTATTAGTGATACCTCTGTTTTCCAATTACTAGTTCCTAACTGAAGCTTTATTCTTTGTATGTTTCTCTCACAAGAATAATTACAGCTTTTAGAGTGCTATCCTCAAATGTTTTTACAGCTTTGTGATTTATACCCTACAGTTTTTGCAGATGAGGAGGATGAAGAGGCTGGTAGGGGTAGTCGACTCCTTGGATTTATGTTTGGGAATGTCAATGACTCGGGAGATCTTGATGTGGATTACCTTGATGAGGTAATTTCTTATTACCAGTAATTGGTTGAGTCAGGCAAGCATGCAGTTAGCAAGGAAGCACATGTGTGAAAATGTACCAAAGGGGTTATGGTTAAGGATAATATTTAAAAACTAGTAAATTGAACATCTTCTAAGACGAGGAACGATCTATCATCTGTTTTGAAAGTGAAGCTTATTTTAGATTTGTTATTCATCAGTAACTTTGTCTTTTTGTCTGAGGCGATACTGTTCTCAGTGATTCTTTCTGCATTAACTCGTCTCCATAGACTGTACTTGCATTGTTTCTCTATATTTTTGCTAGTGGAAGCTTTTTTCCCATATAATTTTGTAAGGAATAAACAATTAGTCTTCATGCTTTATGTTTTTTGTCAGTCATTGGGTTCCAGTTTAATGCTATCAAGATGCTAAAACCTCTATTATGTCTTTCAGGATGCAAAGGAACATCTTGATGCACTAGCTGACAAGCTGGGTCCTTCTTTGACAGATATAGATGTATGAATTTTGTATTTTAGGTCTCTTAATCTTTTTGCTTCTAAAGAAAATATTTTAAGCCATGCACTATGATACTTCTTCTTGTTCATTATCATCTTTATTGGGCCAATTTATTTATTTTTATATTAGAAATTACTTTTTTTTGTAATCTTCTATTGTTTCTGTTGCCTGACATATTTTTTTTTTGGTTCAGCTGTCAATAAAATCACCACGAGCGTCTAATGATGCTTTAGATCAAGGTGATGTTGTAAGCCAAGAAAATGATGTCATGCAGTTTTGTGATATTTGTTCATACTTCCTCCTTTTTCCCTGGGTTGAATTTATTTACTTATTTATAAGGACATCTTCAAATGTGGTTATCAAGTAATACCACGTTAGGTGGACATTAGTGGTCCGAGAGGCTGGCCCTGTCACGAAAAACCTCATCAAATAACACCCATTTACATATCTGAAGTGCGAGAGATTGCAAGATAGCCACTTCCTTTGGTTATGCTTACCTAACTGGGATGAGAAAGAGTTTGATTGAAAGACAACATTGAAAACAATATAATATTGGTTTCTCATTAGAATTGTCACTAGTACTTTGGATTCTGGAGGGTGATTATTTATAAATTGTTGCTGTTCCCAACTACTTCTGTTGTAGGTTATGTATATACATGTGTGTGCGCCTAAAATTGGATTGGAAGTAAATGATATCAGATGTATGCTTCTATGCGTGCTGTTGCAAATTCAACAACATGGATCGTAAGACGGTGCATGAAAGTCAGAAAATTTTAATTACAGAATTATTGAGTCACTGATGGAACTTAAATTGACAAATTTAGGTGAAGTAAAATAACCAATTAGTAAGGGTAAGCAGGATACTTGGAGAAATACAATATGAAGTTCTCCAGGAATTAGAGAGTTCATATCTGCCTTCAGCTAGTTGGTTTATGTCCATAATTATCCTAATTATCTTTCCCTTTAAGACTTTCTTTTCTAGTAGATTTGTGAATACGGTCTTTTCGATGATCTGACTTTGCTGTTGTTATGGTGTGCTATATCAGATTATGATGAGAAGGATGAAAATGCAGTCAATTATTTTGATATTGATGAGGATTATGACGGCCCAGAGATTCAAGCTGCTACGGAGGAGGATCATTTGTTGCCCAAAAAAGAGTATCTTTCTGTGGAAGTTTCATGGGCTAAAATACGTGAAGTCGAAGATGAGTTGGAGGAAAATTATGACGAGGAAAGTGATCAAGAACAGGAACTGGAGGTGGTTAAAGATGATGCTGATGCTCAATCTATTGCTGTGTCTGGTATTTATTCGTAAATCATTGTTTTCTGTAGTTTCTAACTTTTTATCATATATTTTTGAATCTGTAGCTCTGTACCTTCATCATTATCAGTTCAAATATTTGGTTTATTATTTTTGGAATGATGGATATCAGAAATGTATTCCCATTGTTAGATAGGTTATTAGATTCAAAGAAATGTTCAGGTACAAAGTATGAATTCAATATAAACTGGACCTTTCATCAAAATAACTAGTGAATAATTGTAGTCAATAACTCATTATAAGTAGCGAATATGCTTATGATAGTCCAACCATATTCTGGAGTTGCCCTCAAAAAGGTATTGCTTGTTAGGAATTCCTAGATATCTTTTTTCTTTACTTATAAAGTATTATAAATATGCACTACACACAAGTACATTGAAATTAAATACAACTTCTTGGTGATTAGTTCTTGATACTGGTTATTGCTGGAGTTGCATAAACAGTTGTCTTGTGTTAATTTTTTTACAGTTGAATGTACATTTGACATGATCAAAGTCCTGTTTTCTGACTGTTTTATTAAAGTCATTTTCTGGTTCCTTATCTGTGTTGATACTTGACATGCTCATGCATTGGACTTCAGGTGAGGAGGGTAAGTGTATCACAGCGGATCGTAAGGGACAAACAAATGATGAGAACCTTTGTGAGATTGGCTCTGTGGATTCTAATAATTTGCCTGATTCTGCTGAACATTTTCAGGTCAGATTCAGATTCGGATTGTTGAAGGATTATGGTCATCTTAGTAATGGTATATACATGCCTGCTCTGTTTGTAAACCTGAATTCTATATTGACAGTGCCCGTTACTTTTCTGTATCATGAGATTTTATAGGAAGGGCTTTCAGAAAAAAGTTCCACACCACTGCCTGTTCTATGCATAGAAGATGGATCGGTTATATTACGGTTCTCGGAAATTTTTGGCATTTATGTACCGTTGAAGAAGGCGGAAAAAAGAGAGCATAGGTACTCTGTTGCTAGAGGTAAGCTGGATGTCACAAAGAAATCTGTCATCAGCAATATTTGTTTCTCCTGGAGAATTCTGGAGCTCGTATTTTTGCTTTAGAAAAGAATGTTTTGGTCTGAAGAACTGATCTTTAATCATACAACTGTCTTCAATAGTTTTGGTTTCATTTTAGATTAATAAATGGACATCTTTCCAGATAGGTATGAATCGATGGATATTTCTGATATTGTTGAAGATGACGAAGAGGCGTTTTTGAAGGGAACTGGTCAAGGGGTTCCATCTTTGAAACAGGCAGGTCCAGTGAAACATAGTATCTCAGAATTCAACAACGATGACTTTGAATTTGCCAAATTTGATGGTTCAAAAGGGTATGCCTCAGTTAATTTGCCTGATGGGCCAAGAGAGGGGACATGTCTCGTCTCGGGACGAATGAAAGAGGATCCCACTGTGGATGTTTCTGTGGAAATAAAGTCACCATTGCGTTCTTCATTTTACCCTCTAGACCAACAGGACTGGGAAGAGGAAATCTGTTGGGGAAACTCTCCTTTAATGAGCAACGAGTCTGCTGAGAGTTGTGATATTTCAGGACCTGATGAAGCTTCAATTAATACTGAAACCGAACCAGATACTCAGACACAAATAATTCACTTAGAATCTGAAAAAGAGTTTGATGAGAAAATTAGTGATCTTATACAGCATAGCTACTCTAGTCCATTGGAGCCTTTTAGCTCTAGAAATTTGTCAGGACAGTCATTTCTAAGTTTCTCCGAGGGCAGATACCATCCCCAACTCTTAAGGCTGGAATCTTGCTTTGAAATGGATGACAATGCAAAAGGTAGAGTGGAGAATGCCGT
The DNA here is from genome assembly GCA_946800695.1 of Geum urbanum. Classification (NCBI taxonomy): domain Eukaryota; kingdom Viridiplantae; phylum Streptophyta; class Magnoliopsida; order Rosales; family Rosaceae; genus Geum; species Geum urbanum. The sequence goes on from OX327009.1 coordinate 3,210,891, forward strand.
CGAGAAGCTTCATAAGGGACATGCTGCCAAACATTTTAGCAAATTCACTTCACAAAACCAAGACATGCTGGAAGGATCTTGGATAGATCAGATAATATGGGACCCAGATATACCTATCAGGAAGCCAAAGCTCATTCTTGATCTCAAAGATGAGCAAATGCTTTTTGAGATCTTGGATAGCATGAACTCTGAACATCTTAAGCTTCATTCAGGGGCTATGATCGTAACACGGCCTTTACAGTCAAGCAATGGGGACAATTTGGAGCTGCCAAGTCATGGAGGTCAGTTTGGCTGGCGATATGTTGCTAATGACAAACACTATTCAAATAGGAAAACTTCTCAGCAACTGAAATCAAATTCAAAAAAACGCACTGCTCAAGGTATAAAGATTTATCACTCACAACCTGCACTGATGCTGCAGACAATGAAGTTGAAGCTAAGCAAGTAAGATCAATGCTATTTCTTATGTTATATATTTTCTATTATTGTTAAAAAAGAAAGAAATACTAAAAGATTTTTATATATTTACTCATGAGAATATTCTAGTGTATTCCTTGCTGTCACTTCAAAGTGCTATTTAATGATAAAGAAATATCAAGAGTAGATATGTATATTAAGCTTTTCTCTAACCACACCTTGTGTGAGTTACTGTTTGATAATTAATTGTCTTGAAAATATCAGTACCAGGTATGATGGCCAAGATATCTATTAGGGTAATAGTCAAGCCTGTCCCAAGTTTCTCAATCTGAGCATTAAGCATATCTATAAGTTTGCATTTTCTCCAATGTCAATAGCTTAAATTAATTGTGAGAGGGGAGAAAAGTTCTTGGCATATAAAGTGTTGTTGCTAAATTGTAAGTTGTAACTTAATCAAGTGCCTTCATATAGAAATGTAAATGTTGACTCAATCACTCAATTGTTCATAGTTCGTCAGCGTAGTAATACTAGAAATTTCCGGTGCTGGCTTTGGTAAATTTACCCATTTGATTCATCATGACAATATTAACTAATTTTGGCTGTGAATTTTACATAAAAGTTTGTACATATTACGCTTGGACTTACTGTTACACATTGATTTGTTTTTCCCTTTGCAGCAAGGATGTCGCTAATTTTCATCGACCAAAAGCCTTATGGTATCCCCATGACATTCAGATAGCTGTAAAAGAACAAGGGAAGTTGCCTACTCAAGGACCAATGAGAATTATTATAAAGAGCTTGGGTGGCAAAGGCAGTAAGGTTCATGTGGATGCTGAGGATACTGTATCTTCTGTTAAAGCAAAAGCTTCAAAAAAGCTAGGTTGTGAACTCTTTTTTTTTTTTTTTTTTAATGTGCTTCCATCCTTTTATATAAATATGCTTTACAATAAATTAGTACTTTTAATGTGTATATGTGTTTCTACACATATGTGTCTGTACACACACACACACAACAAAACCTTACTTAAAATTCTCGTTTTTGTAGACTTTAAGTCATCCGAGACAGTGAAGATGTTTTACTTAGGGACAGAACTTGAAGACGATAAATCTCTTGCTGCTCAAAATGTCGAACCAAACTCGTTGGTTCATCTTGTTCGTACAAAAATATGTTTGATGCCAAGGGCACAGAAACTTCCTGGTGAGAATAAGTCGTTGCGGCCTCCTGGAGCATTTAAGAAGAAATCTGATCTTTCAGTGAAAGATGGACATGTCTTTTTGGTGGAGTAAGTTTACTTCTTTCTGATTTCCAATTTTAGTTTTTAACAACTAGAGGTTCAGGTTCATGTTTCTCTTTGGATCTGGCGGTTAAATCTTTTATTCCAAGGGTCAGTCCGAATATATTCTGAACATTAAATGCTCTATTATAGGGAAGTTTTATGAAAAGATATCAGCGCCTCTTCCTATTTAGTGAAGAAAACCTTATTAGCGTTTGGACTATGACATATAAGCCACTACCTTTTGCAATACCTCTTTCAAGTTGGATGCTATATATCAGTTAAATCACAAGTATTGCCTATTCTGCTAGAAACTTTCCTCGTAAAATAATAACAATAATAATGAAAACGCTAACAAAAAGACATTGTGGAACCCCAGCTGCTGGCTAGGAAGTAAATTTGCTGATATGTAGAATACATATTGGAAGACCACAACATTTGACGTGTGTAGTTGTCTCTTACAATACTGGATAGCTCGAGGATTGTTTTTGTTTCCTTTATTATTACTCAGATTTGTAACTCTTCTGTCCGTTTACCCATTTGGGTTAATGATCTCCTACGTTGTGTTCTTCTGAATTACTCTATTGTGTGAAAAATCTAATGTTATTCGAGATATATCAAAGCTAGTCACATGTATGTTGTTAACATAAGATACTATTGTCTTTTTTGATGTATTCGGCTTTGAGTTGTTTCAATTGTTTAGTCTGCTTTCATTAGGTTAGGAATTTTCAGCATTACTAACTGTACTTTAAGAAGCACTGATCAACATGTTTTCAAAGGCTTCACTTTACACTGTCTTTTCCTTTGATGTTTAGCTGAACTTTACAAGTTTGAGAAACGGAGGTGCTCTAAGCATACTGATTTCTTTTATTATTTTTGCAGGTATTGTGAGGAAAGACCTCTACTTTTGAGTAATGTTGGGATGGGTGCAAGACTTTGCACTTACTATCACAAATCAGCCCCAGATGATCAAACAGGTTCATTGTTGCGAAATGAAAACAGCAGCTTGGGACATGTCATTTCACTAAATCCTGCTGATAAATCACCTTTCCTTGGCGATACAAAATCTGGCTGTAGTCAATCATCTTTGGAAACAAATATGTATAGAGCACCCATATTTTCTCATAAGGTGCCATCAACTGATTACCTGTTAGTTCGCTCTGCAAAGGGAAAGCTTTCAGTTAGACGCATAGATAGGCTTAATGTAGTCGGACAGCAGGTGTGTGATTTATTAACCTCCAGTTCTTTCCATTGGTTCTCTCTTTCACTTTATTTTTCTATCTGTATATGTCTCTGTGCTGTGTGGTCATTGTGTTTGAAACGATTGCATGATTCAACATCCTTAAAATTGCATGGTCAGAATACCCTTCAAAATAGTGTTGGTGTTGGTGTTTTTTTTTTGGAAATAGTGCAGGTTTTGTTCTCTGATGTCATTTAACAGCTGGTTTACTTTTCTCTTCCTTATTTATTGATTTTTCTTTCCCAACTGCGCCCAGCCAGCAACTGCCATTCTCAGTAAATCCTTAAGATTAAGATTTCATCTTTCACAACTTTACAGGGTGAAATTGAGATGTCTACTTTATTGCTGTTTGCAGGAACCTCTCATGGAGGTAATGTCTCCTGGGACTAAGAATCTTCAAAATTACATGATTAGCAGGCTCCTAGTCTATGTTTGCCGTGAGTTTCGTGCTGCTGAAAAACGCCATTTTCTTCCTTATGTCCGCACCGAAGAGTTACCTTCACAATTTCCTTACCTTACTGACTTCTTTATTAAAAAGAAGATGAAGGAACTTGCAAATTTGCAGGTACATTGTCTTTGTTAAATTCTATTCCATGGAATCTGTTTTGTTTGAAAGGTCTAGTACTGTAGTCTATATTGAATATTATAAATTGATATGTGATCATTTAGAGGGGATCAAATGGAAGATGGATTTGGGTAAAGAAACGCAATTTCCGCATTTTCTCAGAGGATGAATTACGAAATATGGTGAAACCAGAAGAGGTTAGTAATACTTGGGTTATTACTTTTTCTACTAAGCAGTTAATTTCTCTGTCTTCCTTTTGAGCTGTCTCACATTGTTAAAAACAAAGTGAGGGAATGTTTTGCTGAGTAAGTCTGCACCTAGCAGTCTGTAGTATTGATAGCAAAACTTTATGATGTTTACCTATCACATTTGTTGTTTTGATCAATGGGCTACAGGTATGTGCCTATGAAAGCATGCAAGCCGGTCTCTATAGGCTCAAGCATTTAGGAATTACGGAAACACATCCTTCAGCTATATCATCTGCAATGAGTCGTCTCCCTGATGAAGCAATTACGCTGGCTGCTGCATCCCACATTGAGAGGGAACTACAGATTACTCCATGGAACTTAAGCAGCAATTTTGTAGCCTGTACGCTGGTACGATATTATTCCTTGGTTTGATTCAGTACGCCAGATAAACCTCAAAAGTTAATTGTGGTAAATTAAATGGCTAAATAGTTACCAATTGGGCTGTTATTTCATTATTTTTCAAGCATGAGTGGTTTCAATGATCAACATATTCTGTAAATTTTGTGGATAGTGAAGTGTCACTCTGTTGCTTAAAACCGAAGGAATAGAAACTATAAATACACATAAATTGAATAGAAGCACACTATTACTTGTTATTTTGTTCATATTATCCATATAACAATCTCTCAACCATCATAACTTTTGATTGCTATGATTGTTTGTTTTACGAGAGTTACTTTGTTCCTTTCTCAGGGAAGAGAAACGATTGAGCGTTTGGAAGTATCTGGTGTTGGTGATCCATCTGGTCGGGGCCTAGGCTTTAGTTATGTACGTGCTGCTCCGAAGGCATCTATGTCAAGTGCAGTTGTGAAGAAAAAAACAGCATCTACTCGAGGGGGTTCCACTGTTACTGGAACTGATTCTGATCTACGCAGATTAAGCATGGAAGCTGCTCGAGAGGTGAATTCTTCTAATCTAAAATCACAATCTCCAAGTTTTGATCTTGGTTAAATAGGTATTTTGTGTCAACCATTTGAATGTTTCTAATTATGGCACTGTACTTCCTATTAACATATGGAGAAGCATGCATAACCAACCAGATTTGGGAAGGAGTAGTATGCCAAAGAAGAACGGGATAAACTTAGATCTAAAATCCTTGTGGTCGGGATGAGGTAGATGCCTCCCAGACGGGGTGGGGGCTGATCGAACAGGAAATAATCAATTACCAAAACAAACCATAAATTTCGAGCAACATTATTAGATTCCAGGTCTTAGGTTTATTGAGTGTGATGGAAATTGAATCCCACATTGAAAAAATAGTACCATGCTAGCCTTTAACTAATTGATATTCTTTTGTATTGGTGGGTGGCCTCTCCCAAAGTGAAACTTTTAGTGTAGTTGTTAACTCCTGTGATCTTGTCCAAATGAGGATACTTAATTGATTTTAAAACTTTTTAAATGATATGTGATGGCAAATACATAATGGGGCATGTTATGCATAAGAATATTACATATGCATTTAAGTTCTTCATTCTTCCACAATATTATTGTGGACTCCTTAATTTTTTTTGCTAAATCAAGAGTTGTGTTCCTTTTCTTTTTTGTCTGATTTTGTTGTACTATTATTATAAACAACATTAAAAATGTTAGTTTTTTTTGGGTAGGTTCTTCTCAAATTTGGTGTTTCGGATGAACTGATTGCGAGGCAGACTAGATGGCATCGGATTGCAATGATACGTAAGCTATCGAGTGAGCAAGCTGCATCAGGGGTCAAAGTTGATGCAAATACTATCAGCAAATATGCACGTGGACAACGTATGTCCTTTCTTCAGCTGCAGCAGCAGAACCGAGAGAAGTGTCAGGAAATTTGGGAACGTCAAGTTCAGAGTCTTACCGCCGTAGATGGTGACGAAAACGAGAGTGACTCTGAAGGAAATAATAGTGACCTGGATTCCTTTGCTGGGGATTTGGAGAACCTTCTCGATGCAGAAGAATGTGAAGAAGGTCTAGGGGGTAAACTTGAATCCGACCATGATAAGGCAGATAGTGTTAAAGGGCTTAAAATGAGAAGGCGCCCATCCCTGGCTCAGGCAGAAGAGGAAATTGAAGATGAAGCAGCTGAAGCAGCAGAATTATGCAGGTTGCTTATGGATGGTAAGAATAATTAAAAGAGATTTATATTATTAGTCCAAAGCAAGTGCTTTATTTGTCATTGAGCAACTATACTGTATGTAAGTCCAGCAGAATTGTTGCCTTTAGCACTTGCTGTTCATGTGTTAAAGCGTTGGATTGTGAATATTCTTAGTTTGGCCTTGAGTAGCCACAGATGTAGATTGTGTTAAATGGACACCTGAACTTGCGGGGAACGTTCTAACCGGTTCTTATTTATATTTTTGAATGCGCTGGCATTGTAAAGTTTAGCTGTCTGTAACACCATTTTATGATTTGCAACATATGGTTGACTGATATAGTTGTTACATAGATGATGAAGCTGAGAGGAAAAGGAAAAAGAAAACCAGAGTTATGGGGGATGAAGCTAGGTTGGCTCCAGGCTCCCGAACCGGTTATGGTTTCGAGAATATAGAAAGGGTAAAGCAAATCGTTAATGCCGTGCAACCTGATGTTTCCTACACTTCAAAAGAGACTCTGGTTGGAGATGTGAAAGTGGTAACATGGAACACCTTTACTTTTTCATGGTTCACTTGTTTGATCTTTTTGTTCAGATATTATTTAGTGCATATGATGTACTAACATTTGATTGCAGATGGAAAATCATGTTAAAAGAAACAAGGCTGGAAAGCTCAAAGGAATAAAACAGAATGACACAACATCTGTGGGTCTCACGAATACGAAACTGAAAATATCAGGAGATGGAGTCAAGGTAAGTTTATTCTTTAGCTTCTTTCTTTCTTAACTTTTGTTGTACTTTTTTTTTTTAGTATTGTCTGCTGTTTACCTTTCAGAAATACTTGTGTTACAATAATTTTCTCTGTGGGGAGCTCCCATAACCGATAACGCATTCTTTTAGATGAGAATTTGACAGCAATAACTATTTATTTTCTTTCTCTATTAATAGTCTTTTTTTTGTCTGTGGATTTTATCTATTTGTAATAATTTTAAATATAACCAACTCTTTGGATCCAGATGTTTAAGGAGAAGAAATCAGCTAGAGACAGTTTTGTCTGTGGTGCATGTGGTCAGGTGAGTAGCTCAGACAAGCCTTGGAATTGGGTATATTCGGTTAATAAGATAATTAAGTAAATTTTTTTGGTTTTTGTTTGAGGCGCAGCTTGGACACATGAGAACAAACAAGAACTGCCCCAAGTATCGAGAAGATCATGATTCACATCCCCAAACTCCAGATCTGGAGAAAGCATCTGGAAAGTCCACCATGAATTCATCTGGTCTGTCTCAGCTGAAAACTACAGCAAAAAAGCTTATAACGAAAGGTGCAACTAAAATTGCTGTGGTTGAAGTTACTGAAGTTGAAAACCCTGGCCTGAGCACAAAAGTTCTCCCGCTGAAATTCAAATGTGGGTCAACAGAAAAGCTTACTGATAAACAGGCTCCTGGGGAGAATGAGAGTTCTGATCGGCCAGTCATATCTGATCCTGAAACTGGGAAGTCCACTGTTAAGGTTAATAAGATAATAATCTCGAACAAGATGAAACCTGAAAATGTACCAGTTGAATCTCATAGGTCACTTGCTCTTATACGGGCTCCCACTGATACAGACAGGGGTCATGTTGAATCACTGAAGCCATCAATTGTAATACGACCTCCAGTAAATGTGGACAGAGACATGGGGGAACCTCGGAAGCTCTCTATTGCTAAACAATCGTCAATGGAAGCACATAAAGACCAACAACATAAGAAAATCATAATAAAGCGGACAAAAGAAAAAGAAAGTATTGATCTAGATCAAGTTAGTCAGGATGGGAGCACTCATGAGGAGCACAGGAAAACTAAAAGAATTGGTGAGTTGACAAATTCCGAAAAGCCTAGGAAGCAGGATAACGTGCAATTCACGAAGGAAATGGCAAAAAAGAAAGCTAGAGATGAGAGGAAAATGTGGGAGGAGCAAGAAAAACGAAGAAATGAAGAAAGATTGAGAGAACAGAGAGTCAGGATGCTTTACGAAGAGGAAATGAGGATGATAGAGGAGAAAGAAAAACTAGTAGAGCTCAGAAGATTTGAAGCAGCCATCAGGCAGGAGAGGGAAGAAGAAGAGCGCCAGAAAGCAAGGAACAAGAAGAAAAGGCCTGCAATAAGAGAGGATTATTTAGAGGACTCCCAGACAAGAAGATTTGATAAAAGACTGCAAGAAAGAGATCGGGGTGCCAAAAGGAAGCCAGTTGTTGAGTTGGGAAGGTATGCTGGAGAGTCTGCTCCAACTACAAAGCGACGCAGAGGAGGAGAGGTAGGTTTAATTGCTATCTTCTTATGCTACATTCATTACTGAGTCTCGTGTTTACTGCCTGGTAGGATCAGCAGTGGTCGTTTATGATATTTCGTGGTCATGCACAACAATGGATTCTAGGAATAGATCGGTCCCCCCAGCTATGAGTTGTTACTGCCTACCTTCACAATTAGGAATGGTATCTCTTAAAACAGGCATAGTTGCCAACTTAGCGTACTAGGTATGAGTTGTCGATTTCTCTCGCTTTTAATTATCCGAATATTTTCCCCGTCTCTTAACAAAATGAGGGAAGTGCCAGAAATGAAAAGTGACAAGAATTGATGTTTCATGGTGAAGGTAAATTTTTGCACTGCTGATTTCCGGGTGGATTGAATTAAAAAAAAAAAAGGAACCAAGTTGAGATGTAATACGGTTCTAATTTCTTCCTCAGACTAACGAGTAAGAGCAGTTGGTTTTATTTTTCCTTGGAATCATATGTCAAAAGCAATCATCAAATGTTTTTCTTTTCTTTTCTTCTTCAAGTAAAGCAAGTTTTCATCCATTTTATATGCATCGATGTTCTTTTTAGCAGATTTTTATGGTGAAATATTTTATGAATAATGTGAGACCAACGTGCCGGCTTATTTGTAAGCAGGTTGGACTGGCAAACATCCTGGAGCATATTGTTGAAACCCTCAAAGAGCGCATTGAAGTTTCCTATCTTTTTCTTAAACCCGTTTCCAAAAAGGAAGCTCCAGATTACCTGAATTTCGTAGACCGCCCCATGGATCTATCAACGATTAAGGAGAAGGTGAGGAAAATGGAGTACAAGAGCCGGGAGCAGTTCAGGCATGATGTTGCTCAAATCACCATCAATGCACACTTATATAACGATGGACGCAATCCAGGTATTCCTCCCCTTGCAGACCAGCTTTTGGAGCTTTGTGACTATATGCTGATGGAGAACGATGATAGCTTGACTGAAGCTGAAGCTGGCATTGAATCTGTAGATTACTAGATATCTTCTATGATTACCTTGGTTGGGCAGATACCAGCTCGGTTTAAATATGTATTTAGAAATTGGGGCATATTGATCTCCTCTGATGAAGTAGGCAGTTTTGTGCATAGATGAACGATTGTTTTTTGTAAATACGTGTATTAAAGTTGCATCATCTATATAGTGCGAACAACAATTACAATCACAAGTAAAGCAATTAAACAGTTACAGCGGAACATCTCATGGGAGACCTTCCGACACAAAAGCATTCACTTTGTGGAACCTCTACATAGTCGTATCACTATTTGTGATGTAGAAAAATGATATGATCAGAATTATAGGACCGGATTGTGAACGGAATGGTAAACCAACTTTCCCATCGAAAGTGATGCATCAACGTTCATTTTGTAACAGCTTTCCCAATATGTTGGTGACAAATGTTGACATTAGTTTTCATCCGACCACTAGGAGGGAATGTCCAATCTGTCAATGTTCGCCTCCACCCTAGAGTCAACAAGGCACTTCGAGTGCATGCGCTCGACTACTCTTACCACTAACGGATAAGAACTTATTATTGATCGAACCAAAACTATTGAATATATAAAAAAAGGAATAAGATCACCCATGATGCTTAGGACTATCCAAAAACATCAAAGTGATACCTAAATTTTAAAAATGATCAAAGTGATGCCTGAAAATTCAAAACGTTAACTAAGGGGTACCTTGACCGGCTGAGTTCCTGGTCTCCAGTAAAGTTGCTGATGTGGCATCTGGGTTTTTGAAAATGAGGGGTATCCTAGACATTTTAACCATCAAGAAACCTTTAACCCAAAAAACTTACCCCGCTTCGTTCATTTTCACCCCCCTTGATCAAAACTCACTCTCTCCTCCATTTCTGCCCCCTTTGTAGCATCTGAATAACCCTTTTTGTTATGGACTGCCATTGTGTTCTTATGAACTAGGTTTGATATGAACTATGAAACTATCAAAGTGATGCCTACATGTTTAAAACCATATAAAATTGATGCCTGAAATTTTGCCAATGTCTGTAATAGTATGTTTTGCTTTCCCCCTTAAAGACCAGGTTGATTCAATCCAAATCAGCTCAGCAAAATTCATCTAAATTTCATTAACCAAACTTCATTTAACTCAATTCACTTCAATCCACATCAAAATATTTCATTTTGTTATGAATTGGGTTTGCATTGTGTGCAACCCATGCAACAATTTGTTTTTGCATTTCCCCTTTAACAAACAACTTGATCATGGGATACAACTCGATTCAATTCAATCCATATCAAAATCCAACTACACACAGCTTTAATAATTAACCGATTTCCATTAAACAGACATACTACATAAGCTTAAACTACACAAAATCAGGAAATCATGGGACATAAACAATACAAAATATCTTACTTGATTGCATCCAACAAAAACAATTCATTGGTGGCAACCAAGCTAGACCTGCCCATGACTCCAATTGAGAATCAACCGAAAACCTAAAATTGTCTTAGAACAGAATGAAAATTAACTACAAAATGAACCGATTGAAAATATATAACATAAACAAAGCATCAGAAAAACATCAATAAGCAGACGAGTCAGAATCTGAATCACTTGTGTCCGAATCAGTAGAAAACAACTCAACCAACTCCATATCCAGACCTTGTCCCCCAGCAGCAACACCTTGACCCCCAGCATCTCCAGCCCCACCAGCTCTAGCGGGCCCAGCCTCTCCTTGTGCCCCACCAGTAGCACCTCCTCTAGTGTTCACGAGTTCCGCATTGAAAGGAATGTTACCCTGCACGGCGGAGAGCTCCTGAATTCGCTGACGAAGACACTGGATGCTGTATTCGATGATGAGCCCTTGGGTCTTCGCGCAATGCTCCACCACAAAGATTCTCTCTATCGCTCTCCTCTCCTCTCCTTTGCTGAGATGATTTGGATTGAATCAACCTGTTCTTTAAGGGGGAAAGCAAAACATATTGTTATAGACATTGGCAAAATTTCAGGCATCAATTTGATATGGTTTTAAACATGTAGGCATCACTTTGATAGTTTCATACTTCATATCAAACCCAGTTCATAAGAACACAATGACCATTCATAACAAAAAGGGCTATTCAGATGCTACAAAAGGGGCAAAAAAGGAGGAGAGAGAGTGAGTTTTGATCGAGGGGGGGGGGGGGGGGAAAATGAACGAAGAGGGGTAGGTTTTATGGGTTTAAGGTTTTTTGATGGTCAAAATGTCTAGAATACCCCTCATTTTAAAAAACCCGGATGCCACGTCAACAACTTTATCGGAGACCGGGAGCTCAGCTGCTCAGGGCACCCCTTAGATAGCGTTTTAAATTTTCAAGCATCACTTTGGTCATTTTTAAAATTTAGGCATCACTTTGATATTTTCAGATAATCTCAGACATCATGGGTGAATTTAATCCTAAAAAAAAAACATAAACATAAAAAATAGGCCTAGGGTAACTCCCCAGGCCTAACTACCATCGAACACACACACAAACACACACACACACACACACACACACACACACACACACACACACACACACACACACACACACACACACACACACATCCCCTATGTACCAACCAAACACCGCCAACTGCGCCAACCATGAGCGCCGCCTATAATGGCATCCCCCCACCACTGCTCCCGAACTCGCCCGATTTATTATCAACTACACCCACTTTGGGGCCACAAAATTGCACAAAACAAAGAACTCATTTGGCTGTACCCGCCGCACTCTGATAAGGCTAGAGGTCTGCGCCGGACGAGATAGTGGAGAATGACAATTTTGTTTTCTATCGCTCTTATGGTTTCTCTCGTGCGGTAGTTTTTAAATTCTTTACTTTTTTTAGGTTTTATGTTGGTGATCAAGATTTCTTATCAGAAAATAGAAGTGAATTCATCCTAGTGTCATAAGTGGATGAATTTTTATTTTTTTTGGTTACATAAAGAGACCCAAAAGGCCTAACCAAACGAGCAACTATTGCTCAACACTACTCCGACACCTTCTAGGAAAAGAGACGTCATTCATTTCATCGAAGTATCTCTGCATGCAGTGGACATGAGGATCCTGGAACAAAATCATCCCAGGTTCATACAATAGACTTCCCTTAGCTAAAGTATCAGCTGCCATATTCCCTTCCCTATATATATGCTTTAAAGAAAAATTCTCCAAAGTTCTGAGTTGCATCAGATAACCATTAAATAAAGAACCCAAGGAATGCTGACCAAGGTCTTCCTTTTGTAGCAGATTCACTAGAGTGGTAGAATCAGACTCAATCTCAATCTGTTGACAATTTAGTTGCATAATCATCTTCACATAATAAAGATCCCAAGTGTTACAACCCGGAACAATATCATGCGATAATTGGAACTTATGCGGTTAGTTGCTAATTAGTTACGTTAATCGTCAATGATAATTAGTCTTTACCGTCAATAACTTTCACTGACATTTCGTCAAGATTTTATCGACTATATTTTTCGAGAAATTTCTTTGGATAAAGTCGTAGAGTTTGTTGAAACGAACTCGTGGCCACGTCAAGTGTTGAAATTAGAGTTGCGACAAGGAAGTTATGGTCAGCGAAAATTTTACGAAAATATCGGAAACCGCATTACAGTAAAATCACAACTATATATAAAGGTTTCCATTTTGGGAAAGTCTTGACATTTTCATTTTTGACAACTGGGTTGACCCGCGTTAACCCTCTCTCTCAACCCGTTTCTCGCCGTGAGGTTCTCACCGACTGTGAGCCTCCGGCAGACTACCTCTGGTCATGGGATTGGTGGAAAAATATTGGGTTCCATCTCCTCTGTTGTTTGGTGGCAATATCTCTGACATTAGTGATTGGTAGAGGTCGAATCAAGGTCGAGAAGGTGGCAGATTCCGGGTTGATTTCGACGACAACGGTGGTGGTGCACACAATGGCGATGGAGGTAGTGAACATAAGGGTTTTGAAGCCCAGACGACCACGAATCTATTGGGACCGGTTTCAGACCTTGCTGTGGCCAGATGGCGACGAACGGAGGAAGAGAATTTTTGCGAGGGTTCGAAACTTCATGGGTTGATTTCGTTATGTTTCAGTTTGATTTTGGTTTTGAGTTATACTACAATGTTGTTGGGATTTTTGAGATGAACATTTTGATGTGTAGGTTGCTTAATTTGAAGCCGGTGGGATTCCGGCTGCTGCCGACGGTGGCGCGTGGCAGAGCTCCGGCGAGGTAGAAATTTTCGGCAAAAATTTGAGTCGCCCCGCTCGTAATTTCGTGCCGAATGTAATGGTGAGGTTCTTGAATGAATCTGGACTTGATTAATTTAGACGGGTGTTTAATCGGATAATAATTAATTAATTTTACAATAATATTAACGGACAATCTGACTATTGATTTAAATTCGAGTCGCTCGATGTTTGAGATTTATGTTGCGATTCTAAAATTGATTTACAGTGAAGGAATGCAAGGAATTGAATTCAAAATTTGATTAATTTTGTATTTAGTCAAAAAATACATTCTTCGAGAATGCGAGATTCTCGACATTATTGCTCGTCGGATTACGAGGCTAGCTATTTATTATGAATATCGATGATTAGATATTAATTATAATCGTGGTTTCAAGATTTCGAGTTAGCGGACCGTGTCGGATGGTTATTGCGCTAATTAGAAGGGTTCAACTTTATGAATATCCTGACTTTGTACGGTGAGTGTACCTTTATTTTCATAGTCGTAGCGAGTTCTTATTTTATATAGCATGCTCTACAATTTTATTTTAGAGCTTTTTAATTTGGAGGGTTATTGTGATGGTTTATTTTATTGCATCGATGCTTTAACTATTTGGCTAATCACCAAATAGTTTAGTTAGGGGAGGTTAGGTGACCTCGTCTGACCCAAATCAACTCAGGTTACACTACAAGAAAAGGAGTCATTACCGGCGAGATTCCGGCCAACAAGGCCGGCGACCGGAAAAGTCGCCGGTAATGTCCATCATTACCGGCGACTTACCCCGTCGCCGGTAATGTCGCTGGAATCTCGCCGGTAATGTTGTAAAACATTACCGGCGACTCCAACCGTCGCCGGCAATGTCTAGGGAGACATTTCCGGCGATTTTCCGGCCGGAATTTCGCCGGAAATGTCTGCCTAGACATTGCCGGCGACGGTTGGAGTCGCCGGTAATGTTTTACAACATTACCGGCGAGATTCCGGCGTAAAGTCGCCGGTAATGTCTTCATTTCAATGTGTCTTATATTAGATGCCTCAATCATTCAATCATTTTGAGCGAAAAAAATCCAGAGAAATCGAAAGAAGGAAAACATACGCTCTGAAATCGATCATTCGGTATATTGTGAAAATTAAGGCGCGCGTCGAAAACTCGATCACTCGGGAAGCTATATATATAGGTACGTAGGTGTATATATACGTATATATATGTGGTATATATATATATGTCTGTGTGTTGATCAAATCCAATTCGTGAGATATATATATATATATATATATATATATATATGAAATGTTGTTGATGTACGGTCACCGAAACGAGAAAACAGCTTGTAGTTAATCTTGTGTCTGAATCAATGACTGGTATTATCGTATTGTTATCGGAGCCAGGCTTAACAGAGCCTCCTCCTACCCAGTCAAATACGTTTTGAATTGAAAAAAGGAGAATACTATCATCGAGTACTGAATCGAATTCAAAGATTAGATCGATATATATATATATATATACATATGCATGCATGTGTTGATTTAATTAGAGTTGAATTGAGAGATCACGTCGATTATTAGTAGTGAATGTGTGTATATATATATAATTAATACGTAAAATTGTTAGAATTTTCAGGATGGACAAGAGTTGGATGAGCCTCGAAAGATGGGATGTCAGATATCACCAGGGAATTAGGAGTTTTGTGGATTTTGTGAAGGCTAATTGTGGAGACACTACACTTCATTATTGCCCGTGTAAAGAATGTAAGTGTTTCAGCGATCGATTTCGATTTCCCATTGATAAAGTCCAGAGGCACCTGAGTAAATACGGGTTTTGGGAAAAGTACACTTGTTGGATTTATCACGGTGAAACATCGGTAACGGGTCCGCATGATCATGGACAATTTGGTGAGAGGGCCAGTCCACGCTATGATCATGGACATTTTGCTGAGAGGGGCAGTTTATCCTATGATCCAACATCGATGTTAATCAATGATATGTTTCCTCATGAGAGCGGTGTATTTGGCGATGAAGCACCAAATGTCCCTCCCGTCGTTGAGGGTTTCCCCCATATCGAGCCAGTCGAACCATTACCTGGAGGTCATGTAAACACAAGCGGTATGGACAAGTACAACAACCTGATTGCATTGCAACAGACTCCGTTGTACGACAGTTGTAGTAAGACTGTTCTTGAAAGTGTGATGGGAGTGATGCAGCTAAAAATGGAGAACAAAATGTCTGTCAAAGCTGTTGATTCTTGGTTGAAGTGGACTGCTTCGCTACTGCCACCCGGTCATCGTCTTCCTACCACTCATCATAAGGTGCGACATATCCTGAAAGATCTTGGGCTTTCCTACATCAAAATTCATGCATGCAGATATGATTGTATTCTCTTCTGGGGAAAAGATCTCGAAGACCTTGAAGCCTGCCCGGTATGTTTTACAGAAAGGTATAAGTTGACTCCTGCAGGCAACAAGAAAGCTGTGAAGATACTTCGATATTTCCCGCTTATTGATAGGCTAGAGCGGTTGTTCATGTGTGCTTTCACGGCCGAGGCAATGAGATGGTGGGCTGAGAGGAACTTGCCTGACGATGACACCCTTATACACCCTTCCGACGGAGAGGCTTGGAAGCACATGGTCAGGGAGTTTGATCATTTTGCAGCAGAGGTCCGAAATGTTTGGCTAGGGCTCTCATCTGACGGATTCAACCCTTTTGGCAACATGAGTCTTCAATACAGTATATGGCCAGTTATTTTGGTACCGTACAACCTTCCACCATGGATGTGCATGAAGAAGGAATACAATATGCTCACTCTGTTAATTCCGGGCCCGGGTTATCCAGGAAAGTGTCTCGATGTGTATTTGAGGCCTTTGATTGAGGAGCTTAAGTACCTGAGTGAGTGTGGCCACCCCACTTACGATAGGTTCAAAAAGGAGATGTTCCAGATGCATGCCATGCTTGTTGGCACCATCAGTGATTTTCCTGCCAGCGGTATGTTGTCGGACAACGTTACCAGGGGTTACAGGGCTTGTTCAGAGTGCATGACGGTTGATTGTTGCAGTCCTCATTGCAGTAAAATTGTCTCGATGCGTCACCGTTGTTGGCTTCCATATGATCACCCATTTAGGCAGGATCCAGACGCGTTTGATGGGACTGTTGAAACAGGTGTGGCACCCAGGCGATGGACAGGGGAAGAAATTTTGGAAGTGTTGAATGAATACGATTTTGGCCAGCTGAGCAATCATCCTGACATAGTGGCGTCAATTCCAGACAAGCCCGAAAGGTATAAGTTTTGGACACACAAGAGCATATTCTGGGAACTCTCCTACTGGCCCAGGTTGCCTATCAGACATTACCTAGATGTCATGCACATAGAGAAGAATGTGTGTGAAAGTGTGGTGGGCACAGTTCTTAACTTGGAGGGGAAAACAAAAGACATCCCTAAGGCACGCATTGATCTTAAAGCAATGGGTGTGCGGAAACATTTGTGGTTAAGAGATGGTAAGAGAAAAATGCCGCAAGCTCCGTACACCGTAAAGCCGAAGCATAAGCATGAAATTTTTCGGTGGCTGAGTAATGTCAGGTATATATTCTTATGGCTATGTAGGAATTTGTCCTTAAATTTTTAGCGGAGTATATATGGTTATATGCGAGAAATATAATTGGTCCATATATATGGCTTTATCTATATATATGCAGGTATCCTTATGGCTATGCAGGAAATATAAGCAGGTGTGTTAACTTCCGGGACAATAAGATGTACGGATTAAAGAGTCATGACTGCCATGTACTGCTTCAACGCCTTTTCCCTATTTTCATTCGAGGGTACATGCCAAAGAGGTGGTGGAGCCGTTGGTGGCCTTGTCAAGATTCTTTCAGAAGTTATGCACCAAGGAAGTTAAAAAAGCAGACCTGAGGGAGATGCAAGATGACATCATTTTTATCATGTGCAAGCTTGAGAGGATATTTCCCCCAAATTTTTTCGACATAATGCCGCACCTGATGATCCATCTTCCCGAACAATTGTTGCTTACCGGTCCCGTACACTACACTTGGATGTATCCCATGGAAAAGTACAAATGATTCATAAATTTGGTTTGCCTATGTTTTTATATGTAATGACTTGTGGTTAAGTAAGTTAACATGTACTTGTTAACTTGTAGACAATTGGGAGCCTACAAGGACTATGTGAAGAATAAATATGCACCTGAAGGGTGTATCGCTGAAGCATATCTTGCGCACGAGTGTGTAACGTACACCAAAGTGTACCTGGAAAATGTAGAGGACCCCCAACAACATATGCCGATAGATGAACCCCAGTTCAACCTTTGTATCATCTCCAGTGACGTGGTAGTACAGGGAAGCTTGCCAAAGTCGTACAAGTTGGATGGAAATGAGGTAGCCATTGCCCACTGGTCGGTACTGATTAACTGTCAAGAAGTACAATATTGGAAAAACTATCATCTTCACTGCCCTGCTATTGCCGGAAATGTTGATTACCACAACAAGACGTTTGCAAACTACTTTGGTCAATGGGTAAGTATATGTGTATATGTCTATTTTTATATATATCCTTATATAGCATGTATGTATGTACGTGGTTTTGTGGTTTCAAGATGACATAATTTCTTCTGTACGTATTAATATATGGACGTTTTCAGATGAACCATGTAGCAGATGATGGTTGCCCAAAGTGGTCAAACGAATTGAGGGTCCTGGCGATGAAACCGATTGCTTCAAAAGTTTACTCGATGTGTCAGGTCAATGACGTGAAATTTATATGTGAAAATCGAGACGACCGACTGAAAACACAGAATTGTGGGGTGATGGTCCATGGTGGGCAGGATGGCGTTGACTATTACGGTGTCCTTCATTCAGTTGTTGAACTAATTTATGGGAACCGCATGAAAGTGCACTTGTTCAAGTGTAGATGGTTTGATACTAGCCCGGAGAACACAAGGACCGATCAGTACGGAACATTTTCGGTGAATACTGCTACTACCTGGTATGAAGATGACCCTTTCGTTCTTGCCTCATCAGTAAAACAAGTGTTTTACCTGGACGATCTTCTTAACAAAGTCCCGTGGAAGGTGGTTAACCATGTTGCTCATAGAAACATATACAGTGCTGCCACACTTGGTGATACCGCAGATGATGAGGAAGTTACTGCATACCAAGAGCCGAACGCTTTTGACATTCCGGAATCATCTACGATTCGCCTTAATAATGTGAGACCTGGGAGTGTGGTTCGAATTACTGGAGCAGAACTTCTCGATGTTAATCCATATGAAGTTGACGCTGATTCAGATGACGAGGAGAGGCACATATTGCCAGAGGTTACCTATGAAACCGAGTCAGACTCAAGTGATGACGATGATTACGATTATCATCCTTAGTACGTTAATGATGTAGTCGGAAATTGTTGTCGGAAATATGATGTAGTCGGAAAATGTAGTCGAAATCGTAGACGGAAATTGTAGTCGTTAATCGTACGTAGACGGAAATTGATAATCGAAATTGTAGTCGGAAAATGTAGCCAGAAATCGTACGTATACAGAAATCGTAGACGGAAAATGTAGTCGTTAATTGTACGTATACAGAAAATGTAGTCGTTAATCGTACGTATACGGAAATCATTAATCTAAATTGTAGTCGGAAAATGTAGTCGTTAATCGTACGTATACAGAAATAGATAATCGAAATTGTAGTCGGAAAATGTAGCCGGAAATCGTAGACGGAAAATGTTGTCGGATATTCTTCGGGAAATAATGACATTACCAACGAGTTATAAGCAACTCGTTGGTAATGACATTACCCACGAGTTAACTCATCGTTGGTAATGTCATTACCAACGAGTTGCTTATAACTCGTTGGTAATGACATTACCCACGAGTTAACTCGTCGTTGGTAATGTCATTACCAACGAGTTGCTTATAACTCGTTGGTAATGTCATTACCAACGAGTTGAAGTCGTTGGTAATGACATTACCAGCGAGTTATAAGAAACTCGCCGGCAATGTTTTCTGGATAGATGCATGATAGCCCGAGCCTTTCATTTCTCCTCCTCCTCTCCCTCTCCTCTCCCTCTCCTCCTCCCAAATCGGTCCGGTGAGTTCACCTCCTCCTCCTCCTCTCCCACTCCTCCTCCTTATCCTCTACTCCTCCTCTCCCTCTCCTCCTCTCCACCGATCCCCTCTCCTCTCCTCCTCCGAAAATCTCCTCCTCCCCTCCTCCCCTCCTCTCCTCCCCTCACCATTGTAGTCGATCGGCAAAGCATTGTAGGTGGAAATCCATGGCAGGTCTGATCCTCTCTCTCTCCCTCTCTCTCTCTCTCAATTTTTAATTATTTTTTTGCATGTGTATGTGTATGTGTATGTGTATGTGTATGTGTATGTGTAAATTAATTAGGGTGCTAAGTTGGAAATTAGGGTGATAAGTTCTAAATTTATATGCAATGTATATATATGTGATGTATATATATATTTAGGTATGTGAAAATGAAGTGATGTATATATATATGTGAAAATTATGTATAAATGTGGTTTGGATGAATGTGTGATGTATATATATGTGGAAATTAAACCTAATTAAGATGCATGATATATATATGTGTGATAAATGTGGAAAATTAATTAGGGTTTGTGATTTGGATGAATATGTGATGGATAAATTTAATTAAGATGCATGATGTATATATATATACACATCGAATATGTATAGTTCTTAATTTAGGTGATATAGTTGTTAATTAATCGTATAAATGAAGGTGGAAATCGGGATCGGAACAGTTTAGAACCAGAACGGTTTTAAACCGGAACGGTTTGGAACCGGAACCGTTTGAAACCGGAACTGTTTGTAACCGGAACCGTTATGTTACAAATGTTTCCGGTTATAAACAGTTCCGGTTTCTAACGGTTCCGGTTCCAAACCGTTCCGGTTCCAATTTGTTATAGAACCGAAACGGTTTGGAACCGGAACGGTTTGGAACCGGAACTGTTTGTAACTGGAATCGTTATGTTACAAACGGTTCCGGTTCCAAACAGTTCCGGTTTCAAACGGTTCCGGTTCCAAACCGTTCCGGTTCCGATTTGTTATAGAACCGAAACGGTTTGAAACCGGAACGGTTTGGAACCGGAACTGTTTGTAACTGGAACCGTTATGTTACAAACGGTTCCGGTTCCAAACAGTTCCGGTTTCAAACGGTTCCGGTTCCAAACCGTTCCGGTTCCGATTTGCTATAGAACCGAAACGGTTTGGAACCGGAACGGTTTGGAACCGGAACTGTTTGTAACTGGAACCGTTATGTTACAAACGGTTCCGGTTCCAAACAGTTCATGTTTCAAACGGTTCCGGTTCCAAACCGTTTCGGTTAATTACCGAATCCATGACTATTACGATGTCCAGGAGGTTTTGCGGCTAATTGGCTTCGGAGAGGTTCCCGAAATAGTGGAGGGAATAGTAGTCAAGCTTCCTCCTCGCCCGCAGTTAGCAACACGCCCAGTGGGCCAATGATGAGTGCTCGCACGAGAGCCTTGCTAGAGGCGCGAGCTGAGGAGGAAGCTGCACGATCAAGAGCCGTGCAACCGGAAGTTGAGCCTCGAGCCTCAGTCTCTAGACACTCAATCAGCAGACGTCCCTCCGGTGGCAGAGCCTCAGACGAGCGACAGTCAACGGGAGCATCAGAAACTCCCTCAATCCGAATGCCCCATATTCGGATGGTGCCTACTCCCATTTCACGGGAATCATCTGAGACACATGGTGGTGCTGGCGCCTCATCGTCCAGGCCTCGTCTATCTCCGCCGTCTGGTCTCTTCCTACCCGACGAGATTCCTGTCATCCCTGAATTCGATGATAGGGGGATGCCTGTTTATATTGAAGGACGGCCGGAGTTCCTGAGCGTGGAGGAAGCGTATAACTTCCTCCCGTTCGACCCCGTGTATCTTTGGAGTGTGAGGTGCACCAACCAACAAACGGACGATGCAGGTAAATTTTATTTAACATCAAATTGATTACTTAATTATTACTTAAGACTTGCGATAGGTTCAATTAATGATATCAATTTGTTGACATTGTATTACTAGGCAATTTCGTTAATGGGACTGGAAAACGGAAAGGGGCTAGAGGCACCTGCACCGGGAAGAGACTTGAGCAGGCCACCGGCGGAAGGAAAACGCCCATAAGGGCCAATGAGGATGGCGAGGTGATCGAGGCATTCGACACCACGCGCAAATATGTCAGCATGGCCGGTGCGATCGTGCGGGACAAGGTCCCAATGCTTTGGCCAGATTGGGAATCTGTGCCTATCTACGTGAAGATGCAAGTGCATAATGCACTCAGTGTGAGTAAAATCGTATTTTCATTACGTAAATTTTACATTTATTAATTAAGTCCGAATATATATATAATTTTACCTTTTATATATTCATATTGCAGGTGTGGTTTGACGTGGATGAAGTTCTTATTCACACGTGGGTAGAGCGTCAACTACATATGAGGTGATGTGCTTCGACTTATTTGAATATATATCGAGTTAGATTTTTGTTTATCAAGTGTTTTAATATCTCTAACTTTTTTTCCTTGTTTTAATATAGGTATAAAGAGTGGAAGAACGAGCTTTCTTCCCATTACACTGTATACAAGGAGCTAGGCCGAGGTTCCACCCCTAGCGAATTCCGGTTTAGGGAGTACGAGTGGCTGTGGCTGATAGCCCACTTCGAGCACCCTAAAGCTCGGGTATGCATCCTTAATATATCTTTCAAGCATAATGTATCGTATCAGATTGAAATAGTTGGTTACTAATTTTTTTTCATATGTTTATCAAACAAGGCGATTTCGAAGACGAACCGGGCGAATAGATTGAAAAACACCAGGGCCCATCATGCAGGTTCACTCAACTACATGGGTTGGTCGACTAAGGCGCAGCAACAACAAGAACTGAACCCGTTGGTGTATATTCATCAGAAGTTCTACCCGCAGTGCCCTGAAGAAGCGGTAAGTCTTTCGCCTCTCCATGTGTTAATAAAACTATTTTTCAAGATGGAAATAGATTTTGTTAGCTAATACGTTGTTCATTTTCCCTTTTCAATTAGTCGAGAGTGGAGGAGGCGACCGCAGAAGTGACCATGAGTATAGCTCGGACTAACCATCCTGACTGCTCCGAGGAAGAAGTCACCCAGTATGCCTCTCAGATCGATCCGCTTGATCCTCCGATAACGGCTCGGATCATGGCAAAAGCGTGCGGGACTGGAAAGAATACCTACTACTGTAGGGGAATGGGCACGGCGGGCGAAGGACTATTGAAGAACACTTCAGAATACTCTACCGGGTCAAGAAGTTCAACTTCTAGTCGTAACCTCGCGGCGGAGCTTCATAGGACGCAGAGGGAGTTGGAGGAGCAAAAGAGGCAGATGGCCGAGTACCAAATGCAGCAGACACAGGTGCAGGCTCAGATGTACACATGGATGCGGACGATGTACGAGGCTCAGACTACCGGACAACCCTTCCCCACACCTCCCCCGGTCCCGGTCCCTCCGTTCCCTAGCTATCCACCACCACCACCGCACCAGTCAACGCCAGAGCAAGACCAAGGAAGCCACCGGAATTCAAATGAGTACATGGATTACTTCGACCCTGACCCGCAAGTTCCTGGACCCTGACCTGTAGTTGTAGTTAATTTTCGTATCGTCGTTGCTATTTGTACTGTACGTTGGACATTTATGTGTACTGTTGAACTTGTATGATTGTACGGTTTATGTCTTTCAATGCAGGTTCTGGAATTGGGCCCAATCCAGAACCGCGTTTTTTTTTCAAAATTTTTTCACACATTGTCGGCGACATGGACCTCAGTCGCCGGCAATGTCACAAATTCCGGCCACGGCGGCGCTACCATTGCCGGCGACGGAGTCGCCGGTAATGTCCGAGACATTGCCGGCGACTTGAGTCGCCGGGAATGTCTTGACATTGCCGGCGACACAAGTCGCCGGTGATGTCTCCGACATTACCGGCGACTCCGTTTCCCGTCGCCGGCAATGTTAACACCGGCGGGGGATTTCCGGCGACGTCATTGCCGGCGACTTGTCGCCGGGAATGACAATTCCGGCGAAAAAAAAAGACAAGGCCGGCGACGGGAGGTCGCCGGTAATGTCTCAATTTCTGGTAGTGTTAGGTGGCTTGGGGACGATCCTGTGACATTTATTTTCTTACAACTATCTGACTCAGATTAGGTGGCTTGGGTGAGTGCCTCCATTATTTTCAGTTTATTGTTTTTGAACTCGCTGTATTTCTCGAAAATCAGCTGAAATGTACAAATAGAATATTTTACTGTTTTACACTGATTGTGAGTTTTTATTCATTCGCGCTAACGTTTTTATGTTTTTATCTGCCTTTCCCTGGACCTTTCAATTTTCCGTGCCTAGGTTGCAGTGCTTCTCTTGAGCTGGATTTTGATTCCCAGAGGCTTGACTCCACTGGATGATCATACATTTATGTAGGTTTCGGCCCACTAGCAGTGTATTTTTATATGTTTTATTCTACTCCTAGAAGTCGCTTTGAACACTAGTGTTGTAAATATTTTTCAATGCTAGTTGTGAATTATTAGTATTGCTGGATTATGAGTTTTCAGTTCTTGTATTATTTTTCCAGCATTTTAATTAATTTACTTACCACACTTTATTGAGAAATCCGGATGGACATCGGTGGTCCACGGTATTTGTGAGAAATTCGAAGTGTGATTTTTTTATAGGTTTCTGGTAGTCCACTTCGTAGAGGAAACTATGTCAAATTTTTACGAAAATCTGTGGTTTAAGTCTTGTCGTTAGGGCGTGATCCTAGATTACTAGTTAATCTAGGGTTGGGTCCTTTCACCAAGCCTCAGCCTATATCACTTCCCCAACTCCTAGATTGATCTGAAAGCCCAATAACCGACTCCCATCATGGTCTCTGATAACACCTCCCACACCAATTTGACCCAATCTATTTTTAGCACCATCCACATTTAACTTCAAACAACTGATAGGAGGCTTGTTCCACTTTAAGTGAGCAGTACAAAAATTGTACTGAAGAGGACTTCTCTGTGATGCCTTCCATTCAGTGGCAGAGCAATATATCACATTGATAGGAGACAAAGGCCTTTGAAAGTTTGCATCAAAGATCACCTTATTCCTCCATTTCCATAAGAACCAGCATGTTGTGAAAAACAGATCGCACCACCTTATACCATCAAGAACAAGAGCATGAATCCAATCATCCCAGGGAAAGCTAAAAGTATGATTAATGCATTTAGGTTTTGTAATATCTCTCCACACCTTAGTAGCAGCAACTCAGTCGCAAAAAAAATGGATAAGAGACTCATCAGTAGATTGGCATATACAACATAAACCAATGTTTACCATGTTTCTCCTCATTCCTTTGAGATTAGTCAAAATTTTCTTATGGAGTACAGTCCATAGAAACGTTTTCAGCCTTGGAGGCACCTTAAGCTTCCAAACCACACTCCAAATAGGATTAGGGTTGGAAAAATTGAACATGGAGTTATATGTTAACTTCATAGTAAACTCACCATTAGCATTAGTTCCCCAAATTTGCACATCATCACCTCCAACATCAAAACCAGTGGGAATGCTCATAATCTGAGCAACAATCTCAGGAGCCATAACCTCACAAAGATCCTCATAATTCCAACCATCCTCATTCCAAAATTCATAAACTTTAGCATTGGTGTCAACACAGCTATCAGATAATCTGTATTGAAGTATGAATCCAGAAATTCACAGTATGACCATCCCCAATTCTCTATTTCAAATTTCTCCTAAGAAGTTCAGCTCCACACATCACTCCCTTCCAAGTACTAAAGGTAGCACAAGGAGGCTGATATTGATTAGAGAAAATATTAGACTTCTTTATATATTTCCTCCTATATATGTCAGACCAAAGGCCCTTATCCTTCTTGAAAAGTCTCCAGCTATACTTTGCCAACATGGCTTGGTTCGTAGTTGCAGTTTTCTTTAATCCTAAACCTCCCAAATGCTTAGGTTGACACACAGTATCCCTGTTGACAAGATGGACCTTTTTTTGTTGCTCAGTATCTTCCCACAAAAAATTTCTATTTAAAGCATCCAATTTACCACATAGCTCATTACTGAATTTATAAGTACTCATAACATATATGGGATAGCTGTAGAGACTGATTAGACCAGTCTACCAACAAAGCTCATATGCTTACTCTTCCAACCAGCTAGCCTCCACTACTACAAAAAAGTGTTCACACGATGGCCCTCAGATGACGGAAAGACGTTAACTGACGTGTGAATCCTGTTTCAAACTTAAGACGACGGTCAAGTGCTACCTATCTTATAATGTACACCTACACGATAAGTGACCGTCATAGAAATCCTTATTCGTCATAGGATTGGATGAATTCAAGGCCCAAAGATTTGTGGATCTTCTCAATAGAGAGCTCTCTCGGTTGCTTAAGCTAAGCCCTAAGGAGTTTGGAACTGAGGTATGAACAACCAATCTCATAGTGAATTTTACAATTTTTGGGGCATGGTTTGAATTGATATCTGATGACTGCTGTGATGTTGGCTAACACTGTTGTCATCAATGGCTAGTAATACTTCCTTGCATGAATTTTTGGATAGCTTGGTGTTGTTTGTAACTAAAAAAATGTAAGTTTGATATGCAACCACAACTTGAACTTTGTAGTTAACACTACAAGAAAACAGCACTTAGACCACGGAAACGTAATTGTTCTGTGGTCCAAGTGACACTTGGACGACGGAGACTTCTCCGTCATCCAGGTAGTACTTGGACGACGGAGAATACCATCTCCGTCGTCCAGGTTTACACCTAGAGGACGGAGAAGTCTCCGAGGTCCAGGTGATCACCTGGACGATGGAGATGGTATTCTCCGTCGTCCAAGTGATCACCTGGACAACGAACCGACACGCCGTGGTCCGAGTAACTTCCACTTAGACGACGTACCGACACCTCCGTCGTCTAAGTGAAGCATTATATAAGCCCGATGCCAAACTCTCTTCATTCCATCCGATCCTCTCTGTCCCGAGGGAAATTTTAAAGATCGAAGAAGAATTGAAGGAGAAGGGAGAAGGGAGAAGGAGAAGGAGAAGGAGAAGAATCAGGATCAGGATCAGGGATCTCCGCTGACTAGCTAGCTAGCTTAATTAACTGATATCGAGAAGGCCAGCAGGTACGTACGCAGTTAAAATTTGCTTAATATATATATATATATATTTAGTGAAAACGTACATACATGCATGGATGTTAGCTATATATACAGATTAAATTACGTACGTAATTGATGGATCGATGTAGATCGAGTACGTATAATTAAGCGTAAATTAATGGACTAATATATATATATGTAATAATTAATTAATTATAATATTTTGTAGCAGTATGGACAAGAGTTGGATGAAGTTGAAGAATATATGTGATGTCCGGTATATGGATGGAATTAGCGAATTTGTGAATTTTGCGATAGAACATGGTCAGGGAAAGAAGCGTTTCAGGTGTCCGTGCCAGAAATGTCTTAATTGTCAGTATGTGGAGGTTAATTTTATGGTGCAACACCTGTACGAAAATGGTATGATGTGGAGTTACAGTACATGGAGCGAGCATGGTGAAGCAGTAGAGTTCAGCGCAGCAGACTTCAGCTCAGGGTACAGTTACCATGGTGCCTCATCCAGCGGCAGTGGTGCCGGACCCTTAGCTTGCAACCCAACTGCAGATTTGGTCCATGATGCGTTTTCGGGATGTAGTCATGGTGGACACCAACACCAAGACGGAGGTTACAGTACCACTAATGAGCATGATGACACATTCCCCGCAGCTAGCTTGGCCACTGACACCAGTGAGATGGATAAGTACAACCGGATGCTACTTGAAGCGCAGACCCCGGTGTTCCCTGGATGTCGAGAGAATGTGTTGCAATATGTGATGGAGCAAATGAAGATAAAAGTGAAGCACAAAATGTCAGTGAGTGCTTTTGACGAAATTCAGGAGCAAATATGTAAGTTGCTTCCTGATGATCACAATATTCCTAAATCTCATTATAAGGTTAGAAATATCTTGAGCAGCCTCAGCCTAAAGTACAGGATAATTGATGCATGTCCGAATGATTGTGTGCTATTTTACAAAGAGTATAAAGATTTGGACTATTGTCCCATATGTGGCCAGTGCAGATTCCAGGTGAATAGGAAGAGTTCGAAAAAGAGAATTCCTGTGAAAGTTGTTCGATATTTTCCTTTGATTCCCAGATTGCAGCGCCTGTACATGTCTCTACACACAGCAGAGGCGATGCGATGGTACACAGAAAAACGAATAGATGACGATGTCCTGCGACACGCCGCGGATGGGGAGGGTTTCAAACATTTCGACAGAGAATTTGGAGACTTTGCTGCAAAGGTTAGAAATGTTAGACTCGGCCTATCTACAGACGGATTCAATCCTTGGGGAAGTAATAGCTCCGCCATCAGCACTTGGCCAGTTATTCTGATGCCGTACAACTTGCCTCCGTGGATGTGCATGAACAAGGAATTTAATTTCCTTACTGTACTAATTCCAGGTCCTAAATCTCCAGGGAAGTACTTAGATGTCTACCTCAGACCTTTGATCGACGAGCTGAAACTGTTGTGGGAAAATGGAGTCCCAGCTTATGACAAATTCACTGACACGATGTTCACGATGAGGGCTGCCGTAATGTGGACGATCAGCGATTTTCCAGCGTATGGGATGTTGACAGCCTGCAGGACAAAAGGATATAATGGATGTCCTATATGTTTAGACGACGTGAACTCTAGTTGGCACGCGGGGAATGTGTGTTACTTGGGTCACCGTAGATGGCTTCCTCACGACCACCCCTGGAGACAGGATGAAGCTCATTTCGACAGGACGGTAGAGAATAATCCTAAACCCCGTAGTTGGTCGGGCGAAGAGATTTTAGAGAGGTTGAGCTATTTCGACTTTGGTGTGTTGACCAATGACGCGGATGTAAAGAAATGCAATCCAATTCCTCCACATGATCTGAGCTATTGGGATCACAAAAGTATATTCTTTGAACTCCCTTACTGGTCCAAGTTGAAGCTGAGGAACAACTTGGACGCGATGCACATAGAAAAGAATGTGTGCGACAACGTAGTGGGAACAATTCTCGGTATTAAGTTCAAGACTAAAGATACTCCCAAAGCGCGCAAGGATCTGGAATCAATGAATCTACGTCGTCTCTTGTGGTTGAGGAGGGATAGGAAAAGAGTGTACAACAAGATGCCAGCTGCACCTTACACAGTGAAGCCGACACTTAGACGTTCTGTATTTCACTGGTTTAAGGGCGTTCGTTATCCGGCTACGTATGCAGCTACTATAACTGGAGCAGTGGACGAGGTGCAACACAAGTTTATTGGTCTAAAGACACATGACTATCACGTTATGCTGCAACGTCTGATTCCAGTGGTAATTCGACCATACTTGC
Source organism: Geum urbanum (assembly GCA_946800695.1). Classification (NCBI taxonomy): domain Eukaryota; kingdom Viridiplantae; phylum Streptophyta; class Magnoliopsida; order Rosales; family Rosaceae; genus Geum; species Geum urbanum. The sequence goes on from OX327009.1 coordinate 3,239,686, forward strand.
CTCGTGACGTCGTAGAACCAATAGTGGAATTGTGCAGGTGGTGGCAGAGGTTATGTGCCAGAGAATTAAAGAAGTCAGATGTGGTGGAATTGCAACAACAAATTGTGCACATCATTTGCAAACTAGAGAGGATTTTTCCCCCTGCTTTCTTTGACATCATGATTCACCTAATGATCCACCTGCCTGAGGAGGTGCTCATTTCCGGTCCGGTCCAGTACACTTGGATGTATCCTCAAGAAAGGTACGTACAATTAATTAATTATACAGGTTTTTCGATTCATAATTTGTTCCACTGCAGATTACTAGCTATATGTACTTATTCTTATTGTACGTTTGATTTTGTAGACAGCTTGGACAGTATAAGTCATTCGTCAAAAACAGGTCAGCCCCGGATAGCTCCATAGCAGAGACATACCTAATGCATGAGTGTGTTACTTACTACAACAGGTACCTCAAAGTGAAAGGACCCAATCCCGATTCAGTTACTTAAATCGGAACCAAACCCTTTCGAAAATACGAACCAACAAATTTTTTTTCAAAATTTCGGCAGAGTTTCGTTACTAACGTGGAATTACCATAACCTGCACGCGGAAATTAACACTTCGTCCTATGCCACAAAAAGCAAACCGTGGGCACCAACCCCATCCGGATTTCTCAACATCAATATAATCAGCAACAGTAAATAAACTGTACTATGTATATATGTATATCTGTGAAAATCCACACAACATGTATCAGAATGTATCAGAGCGACCTCTAAAGTAAAACATATACAATATGTACATCAGTAGGTGAAACAAGAACCTACTGGAAAACACAGGTGACTTTGATCACTAGCCTCCAAACCGCGACGTGAAACACCAAACCTGAACTGCAAACTGGGCTCGGAAACCAAAAATCCCAGGGGAAAGACAATAAACACGTTAGAGTGAGTGGACGAAAATAAATGTCTTTCACCAATTAATATATATGTTATAAAAACATATGCGAGTCCAGATAAATAGAGATAATAAAGTACACGAGGTAAAACTCACACTCCTCCAGTGTACAGAGCATGTAAGTAAAAATCCCACGAGGTCGCTCATGGACACACACCGTGCTAGTACAGTCCGAATCACGGGATCCCGGACCCACACGTGATTCTAAGCCAGAAAGGCCTCGGTTCCGGGGATACGCCCCTCGCCGGTCAGGTCGGGGTAACGCCCCGCCTGGGATGCCTACCATCGGGGATCAGCCGAGAGGCTAAGTGTATCGATACAACAACGTAACCAAGACTGTGCTCTGTGTAAACCAAATCATAAACATTTCGATGCAAATGCATGAAACAGTATATAAGTGTATGTATACTCGTATACGTATATTCGTATAAGTATAATCATATAATCATAAAAACACATGCTCATGTAAACCGAAATCTCATACGCATGCTCAAGTTCATAAATCAAATAAAAGACTCGCAAGATTTTCCGTGAAAAGAAATGTCCACTCACAGGTGAGCAAAACGCGCACTTGCGCTAATCTCGAGGACCGGCGGAAGATCCCTCGCCAGAAGCTCGATCACGATCCCGATCTCGTTCTCCTGAATATCCACAAAAATGTAACTGATCAATAACATAATCCACAACACTGTACTGATGCACGGAAACCAACCGTTCCTCGGAAACACGAAATGCAGTACAAAATGAATTACGGAAATCCCGAAATCCCCACTCGAAATCTCGACTGAAAATCGGCTAACCAAATCAACCCGAAAACCTCTAGACGATAATCAGGGCGCGATTACGAGAAAAATGACATTAAAAACGTCGAAATCTGAAAAGTTGACTTTTTCCTCGCCGTTGACCGCCGCCGGCGGCGGCGGCGCGCCGTCATCGGCAAAATTTTCCGGCGGAAGACTTCCAGAACTATTGACCATCACCAGGCGAACAACTTCCATAACTATCACGACCCCTAATTCAAAACAAAACCTCACCAATTTCCCCTCGAAACAGCTCGGGTCCATATTCCGGTGACCAAATCGGAGCACCACGAATTCTCCACCAAATCACAAAAGAAACCCATGAAAAGCACCACCAGACCAAGGCGAGACAAACCCCTAACCTTAAGGCCACCAAGGCTCGCCGGAGAACCACCCCCCGTCACCGGCGAACCAACCCAGTTCGGCCAACCACGAACCCACTCAAAACTCAATCAATTTTCACATTTCAAAGTGTAAACCTACTCGAAATCAAACAAGGAAGCTGATTATACCTTTCACTTGGCCTGAGGTGGCCGGAAAATGGTCGCCGGATTTCAAAGCCCAAACGGGAAATTTCCCTTATCGGGTCAACGGGTCAAACATACCAAAAATGGAAAGTCAACATCTGGTCCAAGCAAAACAGTATTCCTACGACAATTCTCGACTATTTCGATATTTATACTCGTCCTCGGGTCGATCGACGGTCCAAAACGAATATACGAAATGATTCGGATAAACACGAAACATTCGGATAAACTCGTCGAAACCCGAAACTTCAAATAATCATAAAATATTCCTCGGTTATCGGAAAAATCTTCCGGAACCACCCACGAACTCGAAATCACGTACTCTACACTTTCCGTGAAGACACTCAACTCAAATTCTCGACCAAAAATAAATTCGCGAATCGAATCGGCAAACCACATAATATCGCAAAACTGCGACTAAAACCAAACCTCGAGAATCGTGCCAAGCACACATCTGATTCTGGTTCGGGTCGTCACAAATCTACCCCCCTTAAAGAAATTTCGACCTCGAAATTTACGTACCTGTCATGTGAATAGATGAGGATACTGCTCCCGCATACGCTGCTCGGTCTCCCAAGTGGCCTCCTCAACTGAATGGTTCTGCCACAAGACCTTCACCAGCGGAATCACACGGTGCCTCAACTCCTGCTCACGACGATCGAGAATCTGCACTGGCTCCTCAACATACGATAAATCCTCTCTGATCGGCAACTGCTGTGGGGCTATCACATGTGAAGGATCTGAGATGTACTTCCGCAACATCGAAACATGGAAGACATCATGAACACAAGCCATCTCAGCCGGTAACTCAAGTCTGTAAGCAACAGCTCCAACCCTCTCTGTAATCTCATATGGACCAATGTACCGCGGTCGAAGCTTGCCACGCTTCCCAAAACGTACAACTCCCCTCCACGGAGATAGTTTCAGGAAGACCCAATCACCAACCTCGAACTCTAAACTCTTCCTCCTCACATCTGCGTAACTCTTCTGCCGATCCTGAGCAATCTTCAGGCGATCCCGAATAATCTGAATGTCCTCCATCATGGTTTTCACCAAATCAGGACCAATGAGCCAACGCTCGCCCACCTCACTCCAACACAATGGAGTGCGACACTGCTTCCCGTACAGAGCCTCGTACGGTGCTATCTCAATACTGGCCTGATAGCTGTTGTTGTAGGCGAACTCGATCAAGTGCAACTGCTGATCCCAGTTTCCACGAAACTGCAACACACATGATCTCAGCATATCCTCAAGAGTCTGAATGGTCCGCTCGGACTGCCCGTCAGTCTGAGGATGAAAAGCTGTACTAAACCGCAACCTCGTGCCCAACGCTCGCTGTAAAGCCTGCCAAAACTCAGAAGTGAACTGACTATCACGGTCAGAAACAATGGATACAGGCACTCCGTGCAAGCGAACAATCTTCGATAAGTACAACTTAGCCAATCTGCCCACTGAAATCTTCCCTGGAAGTGCAAGAAAGTGTGCGGATTTCGTCAATCGATCAACGATAACCCAAATGCCAGTGTTGCCCACCGAAGTCCGCGGCAACTGGTAGACGAAATCCATCGTGATATGCTCCCACTTCCAAACTGGAATCTCAAGTGGCTGTAGTTTCCCTGCAGGTTTCTGCCTCTCCGCCTTCACCTGCTGACAGATCAAACACCGACTCACGTACGCGGCAATCTCCCGCTTCATGTTGCGCCACCAATAGTACGCTCGAAGTGTACGAAACATCTTCGTACCTCCGGGATGCATCGCATACGCTGAACTATGGGCCTCATCCAGAATCTCCTTCTTTAAGTCCTCGTCCCTGGGTACACATAATCTGCCCCTGAACAACAACGTACCGTTGTCGCTCAATCGGAACTCCGTAAGCACACCATTCCGAATCATGGTCTTCTTGCTCAGCAAGTAAGGATCTGAATCATGTGCCTCCCGTACCTGATCAACCAGTACTGGTCGAACCTGAAAGCTGGCCAACAAGGCTCCATCATCATCATACCCAAACACAACACCCGTAGTTCGAAGATCGGCTAACATTGACACTCTGGCTACACACATGTGAAACAATGAGGCTCCGGATTTCCAGCTAAGTGCATCTGCCACAACGTTGGCCTTCCCTGGATGGTACTCAAACGCGCAATCATAATCATTGATCAACTCCATCCATCGGCGCTGCCTCATGTTCAGATCCGGCTGCGTCCGCAAGTAAGTGAGACTCTTGTGGTCAGTGAAAATCTTACACTGAGCACCATACAGATAATGTCTCCAACTCTTCAACGCTAACACAATAGCGGCTAACTCCAAGTCATGCATCGGATAGTTGACCTCATGCGGTTTCAGCTGTCTGGAACCATATGCCACGACTCTACCATGCTGCATCAATACACAGCCAAGGCCCAACTTCGACGCGTCGCTGTATACAACAAACTCACCACTGTCGTCTGGCAACGTCAGAACCGGTGCGGTAGTCAATCTCTCCTTCAGGAGCAAATAACTCTCCTCGCACGCTTCAGACCACTCAAACTTGACGCCCTTCTTCGTCAATCTGGTCAGTGGTGTAGCTATCCGGGAGAAATCCTGTACAAACCGTCGGTAATAGCCTGCTAACCCCAAGAAACTCCAGATCTCTGGCACAGTAGTGGGTCGACTCCAATTCAGCACGGCCTCGATTTTTTCAGGATCAACACTAACTCCCTCGGCCGAAATCACGTGGCCCAAAAACTTCACACTATCCAACCAGAACTCACACTTGCTAAACTTCGCGAATAACTGATGATCCCGCAAAGTTCGCAACACCGCTCACAAGTGCTTCTTGTGCTGGCCCACACTCCTCGAGTATATCAAAATATCATCAATGAATACTATCACAAACTTGTCCAGGAATCGTCGAAACACCCGATTCATCAAGTCCATGAAAGCTGCGGGAGCGTTGGTCAACCCAAATGGCATAACCAAAAACTCATAGTGCCCATACCGCGTCCTGAATGCTGTCCTGCCAACATCGGAGTCTCGGATCCTCAACTGGTGATATCCGGATCGAAGGTCAATCTTCGAAAAGACTGCTGCTCCCTTCAGCTGATCGAACAATTTTCGATTCATAATTTGTTCCACTGCAGATTACTAGCTATATGTACTTATTCTTATTGTACGTTTGATTTTGTAGACAGCTTGGACAGTATAAGTCATTCGTCAAAAACAGGTCAGCCCCGGATAGCTCCATAGCAGAGACATACCTAATGCATGAGTGTGTTACTTACTACAACAGGTACCTCAAAGATCCACCACCTCCCACTGCCTCCGATCCCAGTGCCCGCATCAATCTTTCTGTCGTCACCAATGTCGTCCGACCGTTTAGAGGAGTATTAAAGGAATCGTTAACACGGGAAGAACTTATTGAGGCACATTGGGTAGTGTTGCGAGACTGTGACGAAGTTGAGCCGTACATGATGTCATATAGGGAGAGGCTTCAGACGTTAAATCAAAACAAGAGTTCGGCGTGGATTGACAAAATGGTTAAGAAGAAGTTTCCCGATTATTTCTTCCAATGGGTACGTACGTATGTCTCGGTATTTAATTTGTAATTTATATACATATCGATCATATTTGTAGAAAGTAAACCATTATATTAATTTGCCCTTTTTTGCAGATGATTGATCTGCAAAAATCTGAAAACTACGGGGGTGGTGGTTATGGCCAAAGCACTTGCTAGCAGGGAAGCCGATTAAACACTATATTTATCCCGGATGTTTTGTGAACGGTGTAAAGTTCCATTCATTGGCCCGAGATGAAGGAAGAAGAACACAAAACAGTGGGGTAGCGGTTGGGAAAGACAATGATCTATATTACGGGGCTATTGTATATGTGGTTCAGCTATGTTACGGGAATGATGTCAACGTTTTCCTATTCAAGTGCAGATGGTTCAAGTGTACAAAGGAAGACCTGGGACTATTATCAGTCGATACAAACTCAAGCTGGTATGAGGATGAGCCTTTCGCTCTCGCCACCTTAGTTCGGTAGGTGTTCTATCTGGACGATCCGAAAGCCGGTGAAGGGTGGAAAATAGTGAACCATATCTCTCATCGAGGAATATGGAATACAGAGACAATTGAAGGGACACCGGCGACGACTGAAGATGCTGCTGAACCAGAAAGAGACATTCCTGCCTATCAAGAGCCTAATATTTCTGTCATCCGCTCCGATATAATGGACCTGGTTTAAGATGGTGAACGGTTACCCATGCCTGATGGTTGTAAAGATCTAACTGAAGATGAGATTATCGATGCCATTAATGAAGAAGATGAAGAAGACGAGCAGGATGAGGACGCGGACGAGGACTCAGGTTATTCGTCGGACGATGTTGAGTACGATGAGGAGGATGAGCAATCGGATACCGGGGACGAGGATGATGAGGATTATGATGATGACTACTTAACTAAGACGAGAAAAATTAATTGGTAATTAATTTATGTAATTATTGTAATATATGATCGATGCATCATCGATCAATAATTAATATAAATATTATAAGGAGAAGAATGTATATATGTACGTATATCTTCGACTTTTTGTACTTAATTAATTAATTAATTACACGCGTCCATGCTCGATCAGATATATCGGATCGACCGACGTACGTAAACTAAATTAAATTAATTAATTAATCCGAATTATATATCCTGGACAACGGAGAAATTAATTGCAGGTTGTCGCCTTTTGGGTATTTTGTCTATCTCCCTAAATCCTCGACCCTAAATCTAGCAAATCGGATCGATCGATCATTTTTTTTATTTTTTATTTTGATTCAAAATAATTGAACGGACACACAAATGACCCTGGACGACCTAAACCCTAAACCCTAAGGCCCTAACCCCTGAATTCAGGGTTTTTACACCTGGACGACGGAGAGGGTCATTCTCCGTCGTCAAAGTTCACAAACCCTAAACCCTAAACAGTAAGGCCCCCTAACCCCTGAATTCAGGGTCTATACACCTGGACGACGGAGATGACCTTATCCGTCGTCCAGGTGAAGATTTCGTAATTTTTTCTAAGACAACGACCATCTAGACCTTCTTCCAATGCATATTATTTTCATCAAGACTTTAGAGTAAACAATTCTTGGTGTGTGAGCTTCAACGGTTCGAAAATTGGAGTTACGAAATGTCTTGTATCCACGTTTCCGGTTTGTGAAATTCTCGGTTTTGCTGTTGACTGTGCCGATGAAACCCTTCCCGAACTTATTATTTTCTGGTCCTTTATTGTAATTATATATTATGTTACGACAAACATATCCAATGGTTGTTTTGTCCAAATTCAATTTCGTTAATCCTCTGCTGCAAATGAGCCTCTACTCATGAACACTTAAGTCGTAAAGCTTAGTCGATACTTAACAACTTTCAAGACGTAAAATTATTCAGCGGTTCAAATTTAACTGTTCATATATACGATGCGTTCATCAATATTGTACGACTATTTCACTCGAATGACAGATCGCTAAATTCCTAGCGAATTAATTTGTAAATTTTTTTTACGTAATTTTCACTTGGACGACGGAGATGTTCATTCTCCGTCATCCAGGTGAACACCAGGACGACGGAGAATGAACATCTCCGTCGTCCAGGTGGAAATTACCATGGCGGTTCGATTTATTTTATATTTTTTTTCAATGTAAATTACACTTGGACGACGGAGATGACATTATCCGTCGTCCAGGTTAACACCTGGACGACGGATAATGTCATCTCCGTCGTCCAAGTCGAAAATCATGGCTTCGATTTACTGCCTCAATTTTTGGCACCGCTTAAATTTTCACTTAGACGACGGAGAATTAATTCTCCGTCGTCTAAGTCCAAATTTATGACGGTTCCAAACGTCCCGCAGATTAATTGGCGCCGCTTCAAATTTTTTTAAACCGTCACTTAGAAGACGGAAAACACTGTTTCCGTCGTCCAAGTGCACTTGGACGACGGAAAATAGTGCTCCGTCGTCTAAGTGAAAGCCTATAAATAGAACAGCACCCCCCCCTTTTCTCATTCCATCTCCTCTCCTCTCCTCCTCTCCTCTCCTCTCCTCTCTTCCGGCGATTTTCCTCCTCCGGCGACGCTCCGACGACAAATTTTCCGGCGTGGTTCCTCCTCTCCGACGACTCAACTCCGGCGATATTCCCGATTACTCCGGCGAGGTAAATTTCTATTTTTTTACCTTATTAACATTATTTTTATTTAATTAATTAATTTCTAAATATAATTTAATAATTAGTTTTAAATAATTCATTATTGTAATTATAATAATTTTTAGTGGTTATTATTAATATTTAGTAATCATTTAGTTATTATAATTATTCTAATTAATATTTGGCTGTTATCATTTAATTAATTAGTTATTATAATAGTTATTTGGTAAATAATAATTATTGTAATTAAATAATAGTAATAATAATTATTGTTAATAATAATTAATTATATTGGTAAATGAATAATTATTATTAAATGCATGATAAATAATAATTCATTATTGTCATTATTTATTGTTTTAATTAATTGATAATTACGTGTATTTTCTAGTAAATTGCATGGTAGTACGTCTTCGATTTAAATTTAGTACATAGGCTTGGTTTATTAAGTCGCACTCTTTGGAATAGATGGCGCCTCTTTTCCTAGCTTATCTCCTTAACCACTCGTGATGTGTGGATTTCATCACCGCACACCATAACCTAAGTGAAGTTATGGACACGAGGTTGATGGCGGAGTTTGCAAAGGACTTGAGGGAGTGTAAATTTTCGAAAAATTGGCCGAATGTCGGACATGGTGTCTAGAAACGGGTTATGACTGGTGACAGGTTTTGGATCTAAGAAAGACGACACCAATAGGTGTTTTGTCGAAATTAGTCCTGCCTCTCGCGTTATCTCTATCCCTAATTGGCCATATTTTTCGATTTAACCAAGGCTGATTAATTGAAAATTTACACTTTATCGCGCGGGTCGCACGTCCATTGAACGACCGAAAAAGCCAAGCTAGTGTACTCTATTTAAATCTTAACCGTACTTAATTAGCGTAAATTTTGCACTTGTAATTATTATGGTAAGTCGGTATTTTAACAACGTACTCCTAGGTTTAAATGGCTCCATCCGGCAAGAAGAAAGACCAACATGAGGCAGAAGATGCCATGCTCCGCCGCTTGGTGGACCAAGTCGGTTGGGTTCAACAGGAGGACAACGACGCCCTCAATCCGGACCCTTCATCTAGTTCGGAGGTGGCGCCTTCTGGGGAAATTCCCGCTGCCCCATTTATCTCCAGCGGTGATGACGTCGACCCCTTTTCAACTCCGACGCCCGGTACCTGTTCAACGGCAAGTACTCAGGCGTCCTCGACCGCTGAATCTATCATGTACAGCGCCCGCCGTAAGCAAAGGAGGGCCCCCACTGACCCGGAACCGAAAAGGACTCGGGGTCTCGTTAAAGGGGGCAAAGTGGAGAAAATTTGCAAAGCGGCCGGGAAAAAGATCGACTTGCCCTACGACGAATTCACCGGTGGCCCTCCCATAGCTAAGCTAGAAAGTCTCTCGGCGCATAGCATATGGTCAATCGTTAGTAGCCGGGTTCGAATTAATTCCCCTACTTGGAGGGAGGTGTCGGATGATGAGAAGGCGAAAGTCTTCAAAGAACTTTCGGTATATAATACGTACAATTTTATTTATTATATAATATTGTTAATATTAGTTAGAATTTCATAATATATACGATTATAATTTTCTATTTATTTCTGATAGGAACAAATTGCGGTGGATCCGTCACCGGCGATGTTGAGGCATATCAACCAAACCGCCAACTCCATCTACAAAGATTGGAAGTACAGGCTCCATCAGTACTTCGAAACTGTCGGTCTCGTGCCTCCCCCCGTAGAGCTGCGTGAGGATAGAGAAGATGAGTGGCAGTGGTCGTGTAACCACTTTGCCGATGACGAATTTAAGGTGTTAATTTACTTTTTTTATTTCAATTAAGATAATTGAATTATTTAAATTTTAGTTACTTATTAATTTTTTAATGATTTAATTATGTTGTCTAACAGAAATTCTCCGGTGTCAACAAAGCCAACCGGGGGAAGAAGGACAAACACCATACTTCCGGCGCCAAGCAACTCATTCAAATAGCCAAGGAGCACAGGGATAAGGGCTCCAAACACCCTTATCTCGATGCAAGCATAAGCGCGTACGTGACGCCTGGGCTCGATAATGAAGCGAGTTAATGCGGCGTAAGTGATATATATATGTGCTTTTAATTATAGTAATTATTATTTAAATATTATTTCATTATAATAAATTAATTATTCTTTTGTAGGCAAGGGTGATAGAGCGTGCGCAGGAAGAATTGGCTAACACTCAGCTTGCGTTCCCAGATGTGTCGCCGGAAGACCTGCCTCCTCTATCCATGGAGAGCCAAATTGCAATAGCGGATGAGGTCTACGGTCGTAGAGCTGGCAAGGAGGTTAGGCACTTCGGGCCTAAGGTGGTTCGAGATTTGTCGACGACCTCCGACTCATCATCTACGGGAGGTTCGGGGCAGCGGAGAAGGACTTAGGCTGCGGCCGTCGAAGCAGCCATTCAAGAGGCTCGACTGGCACGAGAGGAGAATCGACTAGCACGAGAGGAGAATCGACTGGCACGAGAGGAGAATCAATCCATGCGGCAAAGACTTGACGAGCAACAAGCACAAATAGCCCAACTCATCGCCCTCATGCAACAATCTCGAGAAGTATGTCAACCTCCTCCGAACCCATACAGCGACGACGACGACCCGGCTGGAGGCGGGGGACGCGGTGGTGCATCTGCTCCTCCAGTGTGTTAATTAGCTAGCAGTAGTTTATTAATTATCTCGTTTCTTTCCGCATTTCGAACAATATTTTCATTTTTATGGGTTTTTTTTTGGATGTGTATGTACAAATTAATTTTAATTATTTAATAATTAAGTAATATTAAAAATTTAGTTTATTTAATTAATTTTATCATTTTTCATTATTTAAATTCAATCAATAATAAATTAAATTAATAATATTTAATTACAATTTAATTTAAAAAAAAATTAAATAGGCACTTGGACGACGGAGATTCCGTTCTCCGTCGTCCAAGTTCTCACCTGGGCCACGGAGAATGTAACATTGTCCGTGGCCCAGGTGATCACCTGGACGACGGAGACCTGAACCTCCGTCGTCCAAGTGATTACCTGGGCCACAGACAATGTTACATTCTCCGTGGCCTAGGTGAGAACCTGGACGACGGAGAACTTAATCTTCGTTGTCCAGGTGATCACCTGGGCCACGGACAATGTCCGCGGTCCAAGTGAACTTGGACGACGGAGATTAAATTCTCCATCGTCCAGGTTCTTGGACGACAGCACTTGAAGCACGGACCTTGGACGACGGAGATTCCGTCGTCTAAGTACTTCGACGGCGAAAAAACTCACTTAGACGACGGAAACTCTCCGTCGTCTAAGTGGGTTTTTCTTGTAGTGTAATTATTGGCATATTAGTGCTCATATGGAGTAAATTTTATTTACATATATTGCAGATCTTCAAGCAGGGATCTTAGCGCTCAAGCTGTTGATAATCTCAGTCCGAAAGACCATGAAGGTGTGTCTCGTCTCTGTAAATTTGATAAATGATGTTACAGGGTTACAGTTTTAGCTATTGAAACTTGATGTTGTTTGTAACTTGGAATTTTCTTTGTTTTCAGTCATGTTGAAGATGGTTGATGTGCACACTTGTTTACTTTTTGGAGTGCAGTTGCCAGCACCAAAGAGAGGAGCGTGCTGTCACATGTCGTCTACTTCAAGCCAAGTGCGTCCCGACTGTGGAAGGAGTACTTTACCATGGAAGAGGAATCTCATCCACAACATAGCTCTTGATCGGAGAACAACAATAATAGGTATTCCTCATACTAGTACTACTGTTGTTGCTCTTGATGTTTCTATAAGCCATTACTATTGTTGCTGCCTCTGCATTAAGTCTGTATGTATCCTGCCTCAACATTAAGTCTATGAGTATTGTAGGTATGAGTTTTGTTTTGTGGCGTACATGTTGTTGTGCACGGTGATATGACCAATTACTATGACATTTCAGGGTGCTATTTTGAGGACCATGAAAATTTGGGAGATTATGCAAGTAAGCTTCTTGTTTAAGTCGCAGTAGTTTCTTTGTTATTATTTAGCAGTTTAGAATTTCGATAACGGATTAACAATCTATTGTTTCGGGTCACAATTAGTTTGACTGATTATCCAGTAGCTTCCATTTCAATATTTATTGCTTGTTGATTTATCTATTCATTTGAAAATTTGTTGGAATATCTCCAACATAGTTACTTACGACTTGGTGTTGTTCATGTGTAGGCATTTTTTGATGCAGAAAATAAGAAAATGAAGATACATAATTCCTACTTCCCTTTGTTTGTCTCCGGAGTTGTTTTGAAAAAAGAGAAAGATCATTTAGAGGGTTTTGCTCCAGAGGTAAGAAATAATGTTCTTTTGGTGCGATAGTGTACTTCAACTATTTAAGCATCGGGTGGTGCTATCACGGAACTTCTTTTCTTTCGATTTAAATTGTCAGATATCTTAAGTCTATTGTGTCATTGTTGTCATAATATCTATTTCTTGAACTTCTATTATGCTATTAAACTGTGTGAAGAACTGGACTTATGCAGTTTGAAATCTTGACCAATTTACAGACAGAAGACATGCCTCTCTTGAAGCTTACTTTACCAATTCTGTATAACCACAAGGTTTGAAGATTTGTAACATGCATTACAGCCACATTTTACTTGAAAGGCGTTATTTAGACTGTAATTTGCTGGTGTAGTAACCATGCAATAGAAATGCTACTTTGCTAGTGTAGTAATAGTTGGAAGTTTTATACATTGGCTTAATTTGAATTGATATTGTTATGTACAATATGAAAGAATATATTACAGTTCATTTTGTTCTAAATATACTGTTAATGGTCATATCACAGCATGCTTGAAAGCAAAAAAAATTATGATTACCGAATACAAATCAAACGACGCTCATATAGTATGTGATTGTTGACTAAATCACTGTACAACAATGGTCATATAATATGAAATTGTCGTTTGATATACCATCAGAAGACGGTTACCCATCGCCTGCTATACTATTAGAAGACGGTTGTCCGATGTCTGAATGTATGCCACGCAAAGCTTTGGTACGCATGTGTGAATGCCACCCGTAGTGTGTCATTTTAGCCATCATCCTTATGATCGCTATACAATGGTTACTTTGGTTATTTACCCATTGTCTAAATTAGATGACTACTTGATAAATGACGGTCAAGTTGGTCATCAGACGACTCTCCTGGATCGTCGTGTGAAGCCTTTTCTATAGTAGTGCTCCCTTGAAATTTATCAACCAAGCCAGCATATGTCTCCTTATTGACTCTACCATGAATCAAGGGCATACCTAAGTATTTTCCCAAATTAGTAGTGAGAGGTGGGCCACATGTTCTACTGATAGCAGTAACCACATGTTTACAGCTATTTGGGGAAAAAAATAGAGAAGAATTCTCATAGCTCGCTGCTTTCCTAGACAAATCACAAAAATTATCTAAACAACATTTCAGAACTTTTGCCTGTTCCTCAGTAGCTTCAACAAATAACATAAAATCATCAACAAAAAATAGGTGAGACACCTTCGGTCCAGATTGTGAAGGCTTAACACCATTCCAATATCCTTCCTCAACAACAACAGAGATTAGATGTGATAACTTCTCCATACATAAAACAAAAATGTATGGAGAAAGATGATCGCCCTACCTTATACCTCTTCTAGCAATGAAAGAAGTAGTCAGCTCCCCATTCAATGAAATATGAAAGCTAGTTGTTATACACAACATTATGAGTATTACCAGGTTAGTGGGAAACTTGGCCTCATAAAGCACACTCTCAATAAACTTCAAACTAAGCCTATCATAGGCTTAGGATGAACATCAGCCCACCCAATAGGATGAACATTTTTGGTAGAGATGAGACCTCGGCTGCACCCAACTTGAAGCCCTAGCAAAAACCTAGGGAGAGCAGCGCAAAAAGATGACATATTTTCTTATACACCATCAACCAAAATTAGTTAAATTATCGATAAACTAGAATAACATGTTGAAATTACCTACTCTATAAAGAAGCGCGCAATTCTATATGTTAAGCAATGTTGGTGCTTTGGGATGGACTAGTTGGTTGCGGGCTAATCTTCATTGCAGAGTGGTTATGCATAATGATGTGCGGTGGTGTGACTTTTTTGTTACAATCTGTTGGCATATTTGGAAGTGGCGGAATAAGCAGCTTTTTGAACCTAATTTTTGCAGACCTACTTCCTATAGTAACGTAATTTGGGGTGCTATGGAAGAGTGGTTTAAGGCTCAAAATTCTCCTACATTGAAACAATACTACACTTCTTACTTTTCTTGGCAGAAACTTGTAGCTTCTTGTGTGAAATTAAATGTTGATGTCTCTAACAATGGTTGTGGTAGAATTGGGGCTAGTAGAGTTGTGAGAGATAACAGAGGGAATTAGATCTATGGTTTTCAATGTAGCCTTGGTTTGGGAGAAGTCTTAACTGTTGAGCTTGTGTTTTTTATTATGGTCTGACTATTTTGAAGAGGTTGTAGATTCACAAAGTTGTTGTCGAATCAGATTATGCCGTTTTGGTCAATTTAGTTATGCAGAATGATGCTGAACATCACCCCTTAGACTCCTTAATTTTTGGATGTGTGAATTTGATGGAGTCATTTGATCAAATTGTCTCATGTCTATCATGAGAGCAATATGACTGTTGATGTTCTTTTTAGAACAGTGTGGAGCATGTGATTGGTTTGGTGGAGTTCATTGCTCCTCCTTTCTGTGTTTTGAAGTGCTATTTTGAAGACATGGCTGGTTGAATTTCCAAGAAGAGTTAGAAGTGGCACTTTGAGCTAGTTTTGTGGTTTTCTTCTTTCGATATTTTGACCGCGCATGCAACCAAAAACAAAAAAAAGAAGCGTGCATTTCTGATTAGGTGAAGAAAAGTAATATTCTAGTTTAGAATTAATATGTATCATCAAATAAGGAATAAATGAAGGGAATAATGGGAAAATGCATCTTTGAATTGTTTGCAAGTTCATATGCACTTAATTAAGCTCTATTTTTGTAGAAAATGCTGGAATGCACCCTAATACTAAGCACCTCATAATTTTTTTATCCCCTTGTGACACGTGTTAAAATTTGATTGGTTATTTCTATCAAATTTTTTGAAGTTTGACTGAGTTTATGATAAGCTTAGTTTGTTGGATCGCTCTAAGCTTAGTCTGTTGGATCTCTCTCTCTCTCTCTCTCTCTCTCGATCGACTTCGTCGTGCCTTCGTTTCAACCACGGCTCAACCTCGGTCGCACCTCCATCTCATACTCGACAGCGGCTCACCCTCAGCTTCATCTCGATCTCGGTCTAGCGTGAATTGAGAGGTGAATTATAGCAATCTCGGGATTGAGATCAAGGATGTGGAGGAGGAGGAGGTCTAGGTGGCTGACGTGGCGGTGGGCGAGGCGTGATGATCAAATTTGTGGGTGGAGGAATTGAGTGGCGGCGGCGGCGAGATTGAAATCGATGAGATTGAAAAGTTGAGAGACGGTGTTGGAATCCACCACTATTATTACAAAGTAAGCTTAGTCAACATAATAAAAGGTTGACAAATTTCACCAGTTATAACACATAACATGCCACGTGTCCAATTTTGAAAAATAGTCCGGGGTGCTTAGACTCTGGGTGCACACCAACCTGCTCCCTTTCTGTATTACTTTTTTACTAAGTCATTGCCCAAATCCACATTTGAGAATCATGTGAAGAGCATAGAGTTGCTCAGCTTATCTAAGCTACCTTAATGGTTGATATAGTATAATAGTATTTCACGGAGAATTCAATGATTTTATTCATCCTAATTATTGATTAAAATAGATGTACAAGTGATTTCCCAAAAAGAAAATATATTTACACAATCTTATCACATCTACAGAAGTTAATTTTAATTACAATAGGATATTCTTTCCAACACTCCCCCTCAAGTTGGTGCATATATGTCAATCATTCCCAGCTTGTCAATCCATCTTGCAAATGCTTGGTGTGACAACCCTTTAGTATGTACATCCACCAAATGCTTTTCAGATGTTACAAACGAAAACCACACAACCTTCTTATCATGATTATCCTTGATAAAATGTCGATCAATCTCCATATGCTTGGTTTCATCATGCTATACAGGGTTATCAGCAATCTCAATTGCAGCAGTATTGTCATAATGCAAATCCATGGCTTTATGAAGCTTGAAGCCTAACTCCTTCAACATATTCTGGATCCATAACAATTCACATACACCATATGCCATTCCATGGTATTCTACTTCAGTACTATTGCGGGCAATCACATTTTGCTTCTTACTGCGCCAAGTAACTAAATTTCCACCAATAAATCTGAAATATCCAGATGTAGATACCCTGTTAGTCTTGCCACCAGCCCAAGCTGCATCAGTATATCCTATGACTCTAAACTCACCATTCTTGGAAAACAGTAGACCTTTTCCAGGCATAGACTTTAAGTACCTGAGTATTCGCATCATAGCATCCATATGCTCTTCACTAGGATCATGCATGAACTGACTGACAACACTTACAATATATGCAATATCGAGACGTGTATGTGCCAAATAGATCAACTTCCCTACTAACCTTTGGTACCTACCTTTATTCGTTGGAACCTGACCAAGACATAATTCCAGCTTGTGATTCATCTCAATGGGAATATGAGCAAGTTTACAATCCAACATTCCAGTTTTAGTAAAAAGATCAAGCACATACTTTCATTGTGATAAGATGATTTCCTATATGGATCTTGCAACTTCAATCCCCAAGAAATATTTCAACAGACCAAAATCCTTCATTTCAAATTCTTGGGATAAACGCTTTTTCAAACCTTCAATCTCAACTGGGTCATCACCTGTAACAACCATATCATCTACACATATAATTAGAGCAATGATCTTACCACCCTTGCATTTGATGAATAAGGTATGACTAGAGTTGCTCTGTCGATATCCAAACTTCTTCATGGCTCTAGAAAATCTCCAAACCAAGCTCTAGGAGACTGCTTCAATCCATACAAATACTTCTTCAGTCGACAGACCTTTCCAACATCACATGACCTACAATTGACACCTAGAGGAATGTCCATGTATACTTCTTCTTCCAAATCTTCATTCAAGAAAGCATTCTTCACATCAAATTGATGTAATGGACAATTATGTTGAGCTGCTAAGACAATGAGAATGCGTACAATATTGATTTTTGCTATTGGGGCGAATGTCTCCTCGTAACCCACTCTATATCGCTGAGTGTAGCCTTTTGCAACCAGATGAGCTTTATATCGATCAATGCTTCCATCTTCCTTTAGCTTCACTGCATATACCCATCTATATCCAACTGCCTTCTTTCCAAGTGGTGTAGGAATAGTCTACCAGGTTCGATTCTTTTGTAGGGCTTCCAATTCTTCATTCATAGCTTGCTTCCACTTTCGATCTGTCAAGGCATCCTGCACATTACTGGGTATAGATACTGTAGATAATTGATTAGCAACAAGTGCATGTGATCCAGACAACCTATGATGAGATACAAAGCTCACAATAAGAGATTCGGCTTGGCTTCTATGGTTGGTTCATATTGTTTCTTTTGAACCCTTTTTGTTTCCCGTTGTGACCTCCTCGGCACACTAACTTCTATACTACCTAATTCATTGTTACCAATATGTACTTTAGGAGAGACATTCTGAGAAGACTCTTCGGTTAATGGAGTAGAATGGAGGTTTTTAGAAGAGGGTTGGACTTCAATTTGTCGCGTTACAGCTTCAATCCTCGATCCATTGAAAATACCCTTCGATCCATCGAATGTGCTTCTCGGGTCTGTTACTTCTGCAGTCCTTGATGAATCGAGAATTTTCTTCGATCCATTAAAAGATGATCTCAGGTTCATCTCTCCTCCAGCCTTCGATAGATTGAGAGTTTACTTCGATCCATCGAAGGATGCTCTCGAGTCTTCGCTTGAATTTCTAGCTTCAAAACTTCTTCCAACTTCAAAACTCCTTTCCAAGTTCTCCGCTTCTTCAAATTTCAGTATGTACAAAGGATTTCCTTCACACACATCTTTCTTCAGCTGAAGGGAAGACTCTGAAGCTCCCCTTGAGTAATATTGTTCCAATTGACGGAAGGAGAAATCTAAAGAAACATGCATCTTGTTATGGAATGGGTCATAACAACGATAACCTTTCACAACGTGTGGATCAAGCTTGCCTCACAACTGTTTGTTGATGTGAATATACACAGTACACTCAAAGATTGTAGTTTCCAAATTTGGCAAAGATGACGCCTTTAACAACTCATGCAACTTCTGATACGGGTTCTGGAACTCAATAACACGAGATTGATCAAGTAAGCAGCAAACGTAAAGCTTCTCCCTATAGATTTCGAGGGGCATTCATACCAAACAGAGAAGCATGAACAATTTTCATCAACTGTCGATTCTTTCTTTCAACTAATCTATTCTGTTGGGGAGTGTATGTAATGGAGGTTTAGTGTCTGATCCCATGAACACCCAAATAAGCTAACATGTCACCATTCACATACTCTCCACCATTGTCAGATTGAAGTATTCAAATCTGGTGCTGGTACTAAGTCGCCACCTTCTTGTGGAAGTCAACAAATCTGGCATGGACTTCACTTTTACACTTTATCAAGAAGACCTAAGTCATTCTTGTACATTCATTAATAAAAGTTACAAATTAACTAAATCTAGAATGAGAAGAAGTTTGTGCAGGACCCCATATATTCGAATGAATTTTAATGAAGGGATAAGTAATACAATGGCTCTTGCTCAGTTCACATACATCACACTTAAAATTAGATTCGTCAACAACCAAAATTAACTGAGGTTGTAACTTCCTAAGATATCCAAAAATTAAATGACCTAAGTGTTGATGCCATAACCATGCCACTTCTTTGGATTTATTCACACTACTGGTACTGTTTGCTTGACTAATATGTTGTTGTCAACTACTTGTCAACTCTAAGTAGTACAGTTTCCCCCTTCTAACACCATATCGCAGAGTCCTCCTTGTCAGAATGTCCTGAAAAATACAGAAATCGAGATAAAAGATTACAGAGGAAGAGAGGGCTCTAGTGATTTGACTAATAGATAAGAGGTTATATGCCAAAGAGGGAACAACAAGGACATAATCAAGAGTTAGTTCAAGAGAGAGTTGTACAGATCCTTCACCAAGAACAGGAGAAATAGAACGATTGGCAGTAGAAACAACATGTTCAGGAGAGGTTTTAATGGTATCAACAACACTAGGATTAATTGTCATATGATCAATTGCACAAGTATCAATTATCCAAGATCTATCCGCATATAATATGGTAAGAGAAGATGCCTTACCCCTATTACCTGATTCAACAACGAGTGCAGATGGTTGTGCAAGTGATTCACTAGTGGTCACAGCCGCTTTTGGGATATTCTTGTTGAAGGATATCCAACAAGTTCATAGCACCGTTCTTTCGTATGACCAACCTCCTGACAATGAGTACATGTGAAATTCGAGATTTTGCAGAAGGCATTCTACCAGAATAAGGAGGATCATAGAGGCTAGGCAGAGGGCCCTGGCGTCGCTGGGACTGGATGGCGTTGGCGACATGAGATGAAGTGGAGGAGGTGTCCATGATAGAGGCTTCAGATAGAGCTATAGAGAAGGTAGTCCGGTTGCTCTGAAATCGTCAGACATGGGAATATGTATGCTCAAGATCCAACTTTTGTTCTCTCCTCAAGACTTCTTCACTCACTTAATTAAATTCAGCATCAAGTCCCATCAGAAACATGTAAAATCTTGTTGGCAAATCATACAAGATGATTCATTCATAACGCCATCAATAGTGTCTTGAGAGTGTATCATGAGTTGATCCATCTCATCCAACTATTCTACACTTTCATTGTAGTATGTTGAAAAAGATCTTCCATTCTGCTTCGTGGTATAACATAAACATTGAAGCTAAAAAATTCGGGTTTAATTTAATTCATCATAGTATGTCTTGTACAAGGCATCCAAGATTGCCTTAGCTATTGTCAATCTGAGGTACCGATTCCTCAATCCAGGGGACATGTTCTCAACAAGCCAGTACTTCACTTTGCCATTGTCGGTGGCCTATGTTTGATATTTTGCTGAGGCAACGACAGGGGGGGGGGTTCTTTGTGAGAAGGTCAAGCTTGTTCCGTCCTTCAATATGAATCTTCATGAATCCAGACCAACTAGATTAGTTGGTTTTAGTTAACAGTTCGTCAATTGGAAAAGTAGAGTTGTCTTCAATGGTGTTGTGATAATGTTGATGATTGTGAATGGCAACTGCTTCGTTGTTTTGGATGATTGCTCCTCCATTGTTATCGGCGATTACATTCTCGTTCTCCATCTCTTCATGTTTTTTCAGAATTCAAAAATTCAGTTTCAAATTCAAATACAGCAGAAGAAAAAATTTAGTAATGATTCAAGATTTTCAATTTCATTCAAAATTTTTACACATAACATTGCATCAACTATCTATCTACTTTATCACATTTCCTAAAACACAAAACATGAAGTATAATTAAAAAAAACTAACCAGAATCATCGACTGTACAATGAGATCGAGGCCATGAAAAGGGTACAACACGTGTCCTTTATGTATCGGTTGGCTTGACTGTTGCCTTACCCACTAAAGTTCTTCTGTAGATAAGAGAACCCCTGTCGAACGTCGATCTCTCGTCAAGTCTCTCTCCTTCCTCGACTCGCTGAGAATCACAAGCACAACTGAACTGCAGTAATAAGCAAAGACAAACAAACTATGTCTGAAAAGCCCAAAATACGTTTCGGCATATTAGGATGTGCGGATATAGCTAGGAAAGTCGCTCGCGCCATAAACCTGGCACCCAATTCCACCCTCTACGCCATCGCCAGCCGCTCCATCCACAAAGCCCAAAAATTTGCAGCCACCATTAATGGTGATGATTCTTTCAACATCAACATCTACGGGAGCTATGATCAGCTACTTGACGACCCATGTGTTGACGCAGTGTACATGCCACTGCCCACCAGTCTCCACCTCCACTGGGCACTCATGGCTGCACACAAGAAGAAGCACCTGCTCTTGGAAAAGCCAGCGGCTCTTGATGTGAGTGAACTTGATCAGATTCTTGATGCCTGTGAATCCAACGGTGTCCAGTTCATGACTGGTAGTATGTGGTTGCATCACCCTAGGACTGCCAAGTTGAAGGAATTGATATCTGATCCCATCCTCTTTGGTCATATCAACTATGTAAGCTTCATTACCATTGTCTTTTTTGGGCCTCTGTTTTTATAGCACTTAGTTTCACTGAATCAGTTTGCTTATTCATATCACGCCTAGCAATAGATGTAACAGTTCATTCTTCTAGTCTTTGCTTTGTTTTACGAATTTAGGTAATAAGTTATTCGGTTAATGAGTTATGAACTTATGACCAAAGAAAGATGAGCTTAAAGAAGGAAATAGAAACTTTGGTTTGGCGTTAACCCGTCGGAGCAACTCCGCAGATTCCCTAAATGTGAATTTTTACCAACAATATAAGGATTTTTATCAAATATTAGCTCCAACAGATTTGTTATGCCATTCTCTATTTTAAGGATTCCCTAAATTTTAGATTTTCATCCCCTTCGTCTATACAAAAAAGTGAGAATATAGGTAATAAAAATAAGTAGTGTAATTAATGATTTCCTTTTATGTTCCAAATGTAACTAATAATTACATAAATTTAATGATTTCTTTAAAGCTAACCAATCAAAATCAAGCATTTAATGAAATGTAGCTAAATTTAAGTAATATTGTTGGAGCAACTTTTCAAAATTGACTAGCTAAATTAGCTTTGAGGTCAATTTTTGAATAAAATAACAACATTATAAGTGATGTTGTTGGTGATGCTCTAATAAAGTTATTCAGAAGTATGATATTAATATGGTATTACGCTTTTCAGATTCATAGCTCATCCACACTTCCAGGATCCAAGGAATTTTTGGAGAACAACATAAGAGTGAAACCAGAATTAGACGCTCTCGGTGCACTTGGAGACCTAGGTTGGTACTGCATTGAAGCCGTTTTGTTGGCCAAGGATTTCCGATTACCAGCTGTAGTCACTGCTCTACCGGATGTCAACAAAAACTCTGCAGGGGTCATCTTGTCGTTCTCTGCATCGATTCAATGGGAACCACTTGACCACACTGTTGCCACAATTCACTGCTCTTTCCTCTCCCACACATCCATGGACTTGGCTATATCGGCTACTAATGGTACGGTACATTGTAATGACTACATAATTCCGTATGCAGAGAACTCTGCTTCATTTGAGTTCACATCCGGTGCAAAGTTTGCAGAACTCCACATTGGGTGGAGTAAAACACCTGAAAAGGCTACAGTGGTCTCGCAGCTGCCTCAAGAGGCCTTGATGATTCAAGAGCTTTCACACCTTGCCGTGGGCATTAGGGAATTCAGGTATCGTCCAAACAGAAAATGGCCTGAACTTTGCAGAAATACACAGTTGGTATTGGATGCAGTGAAGAGATCTATTGACCTTGGTTGTAAACCTGTTGAGTTGTAATTTTCATCCTAGAGGTCTATTCTAGCATGAAACTGATGAAAGTATAAATATATAATACTACTATAATCTCACATGTTGCTTCACAAACAGTCTGTTTATAATGAAATCTTAATCGTTATTTGCTTGTTTTCAGACATTAGATGATGATCCTACATTGACAAGTAAAAAGCACACAGAATAAGAACATATACTTCCTCCGTTTACTTCTTGGGCTTTACTACTTTCTTCTTCTCTCGTTTTAGTTTATTTAGATAGTGTAGCATCTCTTCACGGAAAAAGGTGTGGGAATTGATCCTTTCTTGGTTTCTTTGCAGGCTTGCTGCTGCCATCCTCTTTCTTTTTATCCTCATCACTTGGTTTGAGTCTCATGTATGACTCCATCCCAAGATTGCTAAAACAAAAAACCAACATTCCCCATCATTCCAGAAGACAAGGTATACAACTGTAACAAACATATTACATATACTGCATAAGCTTAAGTTAGACAAACGTTCGCAATGCTAGGAACATTGTTTGGTGTATCAGGTCGCTGTATGTTTAGGGTTACCGAAGTTGAAGAATTACTCGAGCTTCAGAATATGATCGTGAATGGTCGATATCAACTACATAAGCAAGGAAAGATACAGTTTAGATCAATGAAGGAAACGATTCCCCGATGTACACGGAAAGAATCATCTACTATATATATTTCCTTATTACCAATATATTTCCTTGACATAGCATGATCCCATGGGGCCGTGTGTTTGGGCTGATATAGACTTGTTCGGAGGCCCAAATATGTCTAGGCTGGAAATTTTATTTCCTGTGAAACATGGACATGGTACTAGGGGTGGGCACGAATCCCGCAAATCCCGAACTCGACCAGATCCTGTCCCGATCCCGTTCAGGACGGGACGGGACAAGAAATAAATTTTTTACTATTCCGTCCCAACCCGTCCCGTTTTTTACGGACGAGATGGGTTTTGATCTTAAAATCTCGATAGATCCACTCCGTCCCGCATAATATATTATATCTGTTTAAGGAGATTTTTTCTCCGTAACTTCCGGTGTGTGTCTTGTCCTAATTAGATACAGATTAGTATATATATAGATATAAAGAATCTCTGTTTTATCAGGACATTTATTGTAACAGATTATATCAGCCTATATTTAAGGCATTCTATCAATGAAAGAGTTTTTTCAGTTATTATATTACTCTCCTACAACACATTATCAACACATGCTCTCGGTTAATAGCCATCACCACTAAAGAAATAAAGAAAACCCCTAACCCCTAAAATACAAACTCCACCGCCGGCAGCCCCTCCTTCACTGCCAATTACCACCAATTATCCCAAAATCCCTGACTTTCTGGCCTAACTCGAGCCTGTACAGAATAGCCAACTTTGATAGAGGATTTCGAGCCACTCCAGACAAACCATAGGACGATCTTTATATGCACAGAAATCCCCAGATGTCTAGTTTCCAGAACATCCAGAAAATCCCAATTTGAATGTGTCTAACGAAAGTTAAGGCCCATTGAGCACAAAAAGATCAGCCTACCCGAAAAGAAGAAAAGAAGAAGACATCCTCCATCTGTTGAAAGTTTGGTGGACGTGTTTCCTCTCTTTAAACTTCTTTCACAGCAAAGTTTTCATACCGAGCATAACACCCTTGAGGTCAATTTTTCTATACCCTGAAACTATAGATCTAAGATCAAACTTACGTACCGCAAAACCCTAGATCTAAGTTGATGATAATTGCGATATGAGTTGTTTATATTACATATTTTTCCTAGTTCCTATGGACATATATCCATAGAGTATAAGTGACGGTTCTGGAAGAGTCACTGTTTAGAAAAGAAAAGAAAAGAAATGAAAATCGATACTCTGTGACGGTTTTGTCACGGTTGCTGGGTGTGGTTTTGAACCACCGTTTATAAATCGATTTTTGTGACCATGCATCATGGATCAGGTTCTTATTCCTTACATTTAATATTAGTGACCATAGTTTTTCAATCGTTAAACTAA
Organism: Geum urbanum; assembly: GCA_946800695.1. Taxonomy (NCBI): domain Eukaryota; kingdom Viridiplantae; phylum Streptophyta; class Magnoliopsida; order Rosales; family Rosaceae; genus Geum; species Geum urbanum. The sequence goes on from OX327009.1 coordinate 3,264,681, forward strand.
TTATATCTCGTGTCTCGCTTGTGGATGACATCAATTGACCTGGAACAGTCTGAATTTGATATCATTGATCCTCAAGGAGAAGAATATTATTGTTGGGTGTCAAACGTTGAGAACGAGCTTCTTAGTATGAATCTGATCGAAGGATATAATCCAACAACCACCACCATCACCTGGTACTGAACCACCAACTCTAGCTCATAAATATCAAGTCCTCATGTTTTTGAGGCGGGAGATACATCCAGTTCTAAAGAAAAGTATTTGCTAAAGAATGACCCCGTGGTTTTGTGGATGACTTTACAAGACATGTTCAATAATGTGTATAATGCAAAACTTTATGAACTGAGAGAAGGACGTGATTTCATCCAGTTAATGGATTATCCAAATATTTATGCTTGTAATCAAGCTATATTAGAGCTTCAATCTGAGTTAAGTGTTTGTGGCATTATCAAGACTGATCAAGCTATGATTGAGAAGTCTTTAAGCACATTTCCTACCTCCATGAACATCCTTGCGCACAAATACCACATAGATTATGCGCAAGGACGACTTAGATCATTCCATGATGTCACAAGTGTGTTGGGTAAGAATGAGCGAATTCACAAGATTTTTCTCACCAATAAATACTTGGCCAACCGTTACTAAAAATATCCATGAGTCGTACAATTCTGGTGGGAAGGCATGTAAGGATAGGAGGAATGATCATTCTGAGCCCTACCATAACCATGGTGGACATGGAAGACGTGGCAATGATCATGGTAGAGGAAAACATAATCGTAATTTAGATTGGACTCGCCATGAAAACATTCACTACAACTCCACTAAGAATAATTCCAATTCCGGTTCTAGGAATAGTGGGAATTTTTCATATTCTGCTTCTACTTTGTGTTTGTCATCTTGCTATAGGTATTGTTCTACTAAGCACATGCACAAGTAATAACATGCCTACAAGAAGTGGAAGAAATTTCTGGCACATGAGACTTAACTTCAATAAAGTTCTTGAGATAGAAGATCGTGGTGAAGCAAATATGATAATAGCAGACAATACAAAAGCAAGTATGGAGACTGCGGTTTTTGAGTAGTCTATGTATTAGGCTCATGTCTTTGCTATGTAATCAAGTTTTGTTTTTCTTTTTTAACTTGGTTTTAGTCATGTTTTGAGACTTTATTTTTAGTCGATATGGAATAAGACATCTATGATGTAACTTTTACTTGTTGGCGAGTAATAAATATTTCTCTATTTTCATACAATTCTTATGTATGGTTCGATGTTTAAAATTGTATATGGCATAATGACACAATGATACAGTTAAGCCAAGACACGAAAAATGCATTTTTTGATCTCAGGACATTCTCTGACCCATCTAGATTTTCCTCGACCTGTCGAATGTTCCACTCAAGATTGGTTTTTCACATTTTTCGACCCGTCGAGTTTTTCCTCAACCCGTCAAATGTTTGCTTCTGCCTCGGACTATGTCTAATTTTGACTCATCGAAAATTTAGCTCGACCCGTTGAATGTTTTCTTTTGTCTCGGAATATGTCCAATTTCAACCCGTCGAAAACTGAGCTCGACCCGTCAAAAATAGATATCGTAAAAATCGATATCGGTTTTAGGTTTTTTTTTCGACTAGTCAAAATTTTGATCGACCCGTCGAATGTATGCCCCTGGACACTAGTTCGACCTGTCAAAAATATCACTCAACCTGTCTAAAATCAATATCGGAAAATCGACATCCTATTTTGGGTTTTCTTCTACCCGTCGAGGATTTCCTTCTACCCGTCGAAGATGTTACCCAGATGTGATGTTTTTAGATGTGTTTATACATCGGTTTATTGGAAAATATTGAAACCTAGATTTTAGTACTAGATGTGGTTTTACATCAGTTTATGTCATGCCATGGAACTTAAAATACAACGGTCTTTTCAATCGATTAGAAGTTATATATAGTTTGTATTTATGTATTATCATACGATATGAGCACCTCAACATGGGTTACACCAGTTGAAATCTTTAAGTATTCACTTAAAATGCTCACCATGTCTTGGATTCAAATACGGTTTGATTGACATCGTTTTGTTGATATATGATGGCAAGATTGAGTGTTAATATTCAAACATTTTGAAAGGACCCAACCCCGATTCAGTTACCTAAACCGGAATCGAACCCCTTCGAAAACACGAACCAACAAAAACTTTTCGAAATTTGGGCAGAGTTTCGCTACTAACGTAGAATTGCCATTACCTGCACGCGGAAAATACACTTCATCCTATGCCACAAAAAGCAAACCGTGGGCACCAATCCCATCCGGATTTCTCAATATATCAACAGTAAAGTAAACAATACATATAATAGTACTTTACTGAAATCCGGAGTAAAATCGTATAAACATATTCAACAGAAAACTCAGAGCGACCTCTAATACTTAAACATATACGTATTCCACAGTAGGTAGAACAATAAACCTACTGGAAGAATCAAGGCAGCCCGAGTACTATGCCTCCGACCACGACGTGCGACACTAGAGCCTGAACTGCAAACTGGGCACGGAAACCGAAAAGCCCAGGGGAAAGACATGAAACACGTTAGAGTGAGTGGACGAAAATAAATGTCTTTCACCAGTAATATATATAATAAAAATATATGCGAGTCGAAACATAATTAAATCAAATCAAATTGCATACGAGGAGACGTTGACTCCAACTCGTAAACAGAGCATGCATGTAAAATTTCACAGTCAGAACCACGGGGTCCCTAGCCTACACGTGATCCTAGCTGCAGAAGCACAATCGGAACCACGGGGTCCCTAGCCCACACGTGATCCAGAACCACGGGGTCCCTAGCCCACACGTGATCCTAGCTGGTAACATCCTCGGGGATCAGTCGGGATGCAGTGTATCGATACAACCTCATAAACTACGACTGTACTATGTGAAAACCAAATCATAAACAGTTCGGTGCAAATGCATGAAACAATATATCAGTGTATGTATACTCGTATACGCATATTCGTATATGTATAATCGTAAAACACATGCTCGTAAAACCATAATCAAACTGCATGCTCAAGTTCATAAATCATATATAAAAGACTCGCAATCATTTCCGTGAAAATAAATTGTCCACTCACAGACTGGCGTAACGCGATACGCGTTAACCCGTGATCCGGCGGAAAGTTCCTTGCCAACAGAATGATCACGAACCCCTGAATATTCACAAAGTCCATTACTCAGAGTCATAACTCGACAATACAAATCAAATCACGAGAAACCACCGTTCTCGAAAACACGTAATTCAAAGTCGACGAATCGTCGAAAATCCGTATATGTACACCTCAATACCTCGCTATACTTTCGAACGCTCAACTCGAAAAACGAACCTCCCCACTGCGATCGGGGCGCGATTTCGAGTCAAATGACATACAACTTGTCGAAAGTCCAAAAAAAGTCAAAGTTTGACCGTTGACCGCCGCCCACGGCGGCGCCACCGCTGACCGGAAAATTTCACGGCGGAGCTACCTCTATTCCACTCAAAATCACCCACTGAGCAACTTACATAACTGCAACAAAGTCCAATTCTCACTCTAACTAGGTCAATTTCAAGTAAAACCGAATGTTCACACAAATTTCCAATCCAAAATTCTCCTTCCACAATCAAAATTAGAACTCCAAACTTACATGGTAGCTTGCTAGTGATGAGAGCTTCAAAGCCCACTCAAAGTTGTAGCTCAATTCGGTTCGAATCACCAAACCCGAATACCTCAATTTTTCTTGAATTTTGGCCGGAAATATCTCCTCCTCCGGCGAGCCTTGCCGTGAAAGGAGGCCGGAGGCACGTCGGGGTGGCCAAGACGCGTCGATGGAGTCCATCCCTGTGGCCGGAGGTGGCCGGACGAGCACCACCGCCGTGGAGCACCGGTCACCGTCGTGACCTCCCCTCCACCACGGTCAACCAAAGTCAAACAAGGTCAACCTTCCATTTCAGTCTTTGACTTTCCCAAAGGAGAAATTGCTATTTATAGACTTTCCCAAAAAAGAAACCTTGTAATTATCTTTTTCGGCAAACTTCAAATACCCGTAATTTCCTCGTCGTAATTCCGATTCCGATAATTCTCATGGCCACAAACTCGTCTCAACATACTCTTCAATTATCACCCAAAGTCAAACACATCGACCAAACGGATAAAAAGTCAACCATTCAAAGCAACACACATTAAATCGACTAAACAATCAATAATCGGAAATATTCACAACTTAAACTCCGTAACTCAAAATCATGCTCCGGAAGTTCCCACAAACTCAAAATTAAATTCTGAACAACTTCCGTGAAGGATCCGAAGCCAAATTCTCGTCTGATAATTTAGTCGCTAAGAAACCTGACATATAAAACCGATTTATCGAAACTTCAAATATTCATAACTAAATCCTCGGTCTTCCAAATAACGATCCGGAACTGCCTGCGAACTCGTAGTCACACGTAGAACGACTCTCGAGAAGAGACCCAGCTCCAATTCTCGGCCAATAATTAAGTCGTTAACGAGCCTGGCGATTCAATCAACTGTCGGCAACAGCGACTGTGCGATAACTCACGTATACGGCTGATCATACTGCTGATTCTAGTCTGGGTCGTCACACCTTTCTCAAATTTGAACACATTTGTGCCAACGTTTCTCACTTAGACATAACATTGTGAGAATGGAAGAAATTTTTGTTTCTAATCTTCAAAGAATGTTGCCAATGACGCAATCTCAAGAAGTTTATGAGGATTTGTAGTGGTTTATATCTTACTACAGTTTGGATCATTCTATCTAATGCAGTCACTTATATTAATATGCGTGACTTAGCCTTATATAAGCTTTTGCATTTTGATGATCAAACTATTGTGAAATTCTCATGGTCATCTATTCTTAGGAGCAAAGAAGCATGCGGGAATATTTTAAACCATCGGTTTATATGGGGGAACTGAGATTACTCCACTCGGTTCAAGCTCGGTCTCTAAGATGAGTGTAGCACCATCCTGACAACATATCGCTGAGGCATTGTGCGTTATCCCATAAGATTCATATGTTGTAATCTTTGATGCACATTGTTTGTTTTGCACAGCTTGTTTATGTCTGTAATGATGTAATGTTGTTCACATGCATGACAATCTTTTGTTGAAGGCACATCTTTCTTTCTCTATAGATTTCAAGAATCTATTTGTTGATAAATCAAATTGATATGAGGACTATTTATATATGGTTCTGATTGCTGCACTAATGCATCAGTCACACGTCTTTGCTATCCACATGCTACGCTGTATTTCAAAACTCCTAGCACATATTATTAAGCTTCAGGCTCACCACCCGAACAATTCATCAATCTGGTTATTCAGATTGGTTTAATATAGGAGAGTCTACATCGAAATATTTTGTTGATTATTGCATATTGATTGTGATTGTTGTTGCATATCTCAGTTCCCTATGTTCTTTCATTGAAAGGATTAGCAGAGGCAAAAGTCAAGCGGTTAAAGCTTGTAGCCAGAACTATGGTAATGTATTTTAATTTAACGGTATCTGCTTGGGGATATGCAATATTACATGCAACTATGATTATTCGCTTGATACCCACAAACCAACAACCATTGAGTGTGTACCAGCTGGTATCTAGATATGAGCATGATATCTCACTTCTACGCATCTCTTATTGCACGGTACATGTGCCTTTACGCTTCCACTACATATAAAAATAGGTCATCAACGTCGATTAAGCATCTATGTTGGTTCTCCAACGTTTGTCCACTATTGAGAACCTTTGACAAGAGATCTTTTTACTGCTAGTTTTGCAGATAGTCATTATGATGAGACATACTTCCCGTCGTTAGGGAGAGATAAGAATGGTTTCATTCTAGATTAACGTTGGAAATTGACATGGTATATCCCCACTATGTTTCATCTTAATCCCCGCACATCTCAGTTTGAGATTGAAGTGCAATGTATTCTTGCTCTTCAAAAAGTAGCAGACTTATGTCTGCCTTCTTTACTGATATCATGAAGGTGACAAGATCGGTTTACTTACTACAAATCCTGCAAGTTTGAATGTCCTTGATATTGGGCAAGTTAAACGGAACACCCGAGAAAGGTACGTAGTGTTTTCTCCTGCACTTAGAGGGGGTGTAGCATCCGTCAAAATCCTCTGATGAGTTGACGGTGAAAAGGAAAACTATCAAGGCACAACCGTTCATCATCAACACATGAGATTATTTCTGACTACAATTGTGTCTAAAGTCGACACAAATGAGTATGCCAGTTAGACACAAATGAGTCTATGTTTGGAAGCAAAATGAGAAGAACTTTTGGTGCAGGATTCTCTCAATGACCTATTATTGATTATGAGGAGATGTATTCTCTTGTCATGGACATCATTGCTTTCCGCTACCTTATCAGTTTGGTAGTGTCCAAAATACTAAGTATGCAGCTTATAGATGTAGTTACAGAATATCTCTACAGGGATCTTAATTCAGAGATATATATGACAGTGTCGAATGACATAGTTCTACCCAAATCATTTAACTCTAAACCACGGAGTGCTCATGTGATTAGAATGAGACGTTCACTATATGGATTGAAATAATCCAGTAGGATGTGGTATACACGCCTTAGTGACTATTTGATTGGGAAGGGATGAAAGAATGATGATTTATGCCCTTCCGTGTTCATTAAAAGAACAAGTTTAGGTTTTGCTATAGTAGCAGTCTATGTTGATGATATGAACATCATCGACACTCTTAATGAGATCAATGAAATGGTTAGCTATTTGAAATCTGTATTTGAGATGATAGACCTTGGTAGGACTCGATTAAGTCTTGGTTTAGATATGGTACATCGAGTTGGTTGAATTCTTATTCACCAGTTTGCTTATGTCTAATCTGGCAATGGACAAAGCATACCCTATAAGTACATCAATGGTTGTTTACAGTCTGAAAATCAAAAGGATCCATTTCATCTGAAAAGATGATGATGAGGAACTTTTGGAGCTGAGATTCCATATCTTAGTGCGATTAGAGCTTGGTTGAATTTAGCTTAGTACTTACATCCAGACATTGCTTTCTCAGTATGCGCCTACGCCAAGTCATTGAAATAGAGTAAAACAAATCTTCAAGTACTTAAAGTGATCCATTGACTTGGGCATATTCTTCTCTTACAAAGAATATAGAGAGAAACATGAAAGTCCAGGTCAAGGGATTGTTGAATCGCGACATTCAAGTTCTGGGCATTTCGACCCGTCGAGCATATCTCTCGACCCGTCGAATGCAATGAGCTGTGATAACTCAAAGGGGTCCTTCAACCCGTCGACTTTAGATCGAACAGAACCATCTGTTTGACCCGTCGTGTGAAATTTTGACCCGTTAAATTCCTCTCCTGCTGCGAGCAATTTTAATGCAATCCCCTTATACCGAAACATCGGTTGATGTGTTGGTCGAACTTACTGATATTGGATACATCTCTTACCCATACATAAAGGATGTTCCCATACGGGTTATTCATCATGGGAAACATGGCAATTTCTTGGAGAACATCAAAGTAAACCCTTGTTGCTACTTCCTCAAACTATTCTAAAGATTAAAGCTTCCTATGAAGTTGTTGATGGGTGTGCCTAGTTTAGGACAATAATACACCTCATTCGAGGGTCTAGGGGACTACCATTTACTATGACAGCACCAACTTGCATCCTTGTCGATAATATGATTTACATTGAACATATGAAGTGGGTTTACATTAAGGGTGTCATACTTTTCGCCAAAATACTCTTACAATCAGCAATAACAACGGTTATTAATTATCCATGTGAACTTGTTTAGTTTGGTTGATAATGCTGTGGACTTGTTTACTAAGTCACTACCTTAATCTACATATGTGAAACATATGAGACGCATTGGCATGCGCAGTTTATCTAAACTCTATGACTGAGTTTACAATCAGGAGGAGTTACATTTCTATAGACATCAAGGGGAGTCTACGTCACATGTAGTAGCTTTTATAGTTGATGTGTTGTACTCTTTTTCCCTTAGCCCAAGCTTTTGTTTTACCCATGAGGTTTTTGTTTGTTCAGCGAGGTTTTTTGTGATGCAACAAATTATGCATCATTCCTTCAGCCATCGACCCAAGGGGGAGTGTTTAAGGAGATTTATTCTCCATAACTTTCGGTGTGTGTCTTGTCCTAATGAGACATGGATTAGTATAGATATAGATACATAGAATCCCTGTTTTATCTGGACAGTTATTGTAACAGATTGTATCAGCTTATATTTAAGGCATTCTATCAATGAAAGAGTTACAGTTTTTAGTTATCATATTATTCTCTTGCAACAATATCTATTTTATAATTTGTTTTATTAAGAGTTGACATATTAAATTATCAAAAAATTAGTATTTTGCAACAAAAAAATAAAATTAGAACGATCTAAGTGTTACTCTACTAGTAATATGAATTAAATGTATCAATTAAACATGAAATAAAATTGTTTGTAGTTTTACTTCTTTTAATTAAAAATTAAGTAAAACGATATTACTTTGTGTAGTTGTAGACTTCTAAGTCTTATTAAGCTATGTTTATCTTATATTGAGCTCGAAATTTGGTTCATCCCATCTCATTCAGACTTTTGTTGTCAAATACTCTATCAAATGTTCATTTTAAATTGGGCTCAATATTTGACTTGTCACGTCCCGTCCTGTTCCGGTTTCGGGATGATTGGGATGGACTTTTGAAATACCTCATCCCGTCCCATTTGGGGTTGTGATACGGACGGCCAAAATTCGACCTGACTCGTCCCATGCCCACCCTACATGGTACAAACTAGAGTAACCATTTGGCTCACGGGAGCAAAAAGTTTGGCCTGTTGAGGCCCATCGAGGCCTTCCTGGCTCAGCCCATAAGGCCAAACCCGTAAAGCCTATCAAATATAAATTATAGATTACTTTATCATTATAAACCTCTAAAATATATAATTTACCTTCTTTTTTTATCAATCATTCATGTACAAATTATCAATTTTTGAGGCTTATATATTACTAGTTTGGTTGCCCGCGCCGAGGCGTGGTTTTTAATAAAGTTAATTGAATATCGAGTATTTTGTAAGTGTCACATTGTAATTATACAAACTTAGAAGAAGTAAAAAAATATTTTGAAATAGAAATTAAATATCGTAGCAACATGATACAAATAAATAACCTTACATATGAAAATGACAAATGATAGAAGAAGTTTTGAATTACATGCAAGCAAGCTAAGATGTAATTGAAATTACATCATACAATACTTGAAATCATCTTAGTAGAGATGTATAAATTGAAGATGCCTAACAAAATCGATGACCAAATATACATAAATACATCTATGTCTATATTTAATCACTGCAGGTTTCAGAGTATCCAAATTATTCCTCATTCTTCTACTGTCGTTGCTAGATTCGTAGCTCAAAAATATTGGGAAAAAATGATTTCTTCTCCATAACATATGTCATTTCATTCGGGTAGTACGTAACTCCAACAATCTAATTTTCAAAAACGAACATATGAAATAACAAAAACTTTGAGTTAGAAGATGTAAATGAAATAAAGCACACTAACCAACATATCGAAGAACATTAAGATCCATAATTTGATCATTTGCTAGTTTAGTACAAAACTCTTACATATAGAATGTGAATGAGCATGATATCAGAGATGGGTAATAGTTGAGAGTTGTAAATGTTCCTGACCAAATATGAACCTATAATTCACCGAAAAACAAATTCAAATTCAGCGGAAAAATGGTATACAATCCAGAACGTCATAAAACAAATTTAAAAGAAGAAACCTTGATTACTCCTGTCTTTGGAATTTCATTCAGATGACAGAGGACGTAAGGATCCCATCATAAAGAGAAGCTTCCTGAAGAAAATGGTGTAATTCTCATATCATACTTCATAATTTGAAGAACCATCAACTAACACATTATTCATGCACATATCTACCTATACGTCTGCCATTATTAATTTGTGGTGTGTCTTCACTCTACCCAAGACCAAATTGCCTCCATCAATTTGCCATTGTTCCCATGGTTTAACCGAATGTTATAAAACTCTGTATGAAATAAAAGGGTTACATTGTCCCTTGTCACCTAAAAAACGTAAAACACATGAAATATATGTTGTCATATACATTATTTACTAATGCATGAAATACTTTTCCTATCCCACATTATCCGACATGAGAGACTTTGAAAGATAAAAATATCACATAAGGAGTAAAAAATTCACATATATTAATATCGAGACAAATGAACTAATCTCACCTTAACTACAACCAATAGTAAAATTTGAAGAAGGATCTCAAGTGGCTCAGTTTTGTTGCCATCACAATGAATTTAGCAACATGTCCATCCAATGTCTTAGTAGCTAAAAAACCAAAAAATCATACAACAAAGTTTCAATCTTCCATTCTTGTACGCAAGTGTCCCAGAATTTATATCATAAACAACCTAATTTTTTAAATAGAATGAGCAAATACGAAAACCAACATAATTTCATTTGTTTGGGAACTTGTACTTCATTGTTTGTTCCTGATAACGCACTTTATTTACCTCTTCTCAACGTAACGCAGCCTGCAATTTCAATTTAAGTCATAAGTATTTTTTATAACAATTAAAATCAAAATAACATAAGAATAACTTGAAGAATAATTCTAATCAAGAATAGAATCAATGTGTGGAGCAAACACCTGGAATAATGCAACCCTATTTTTGGGTTGATTGCAGTTTTGAAAAAAAAAAAACCGACTGTGGCTCGAGAAAGAAGACTGCAGTAGAAGACTACAGCAAAATGAAAAAGACTACAACACAAAGAAAAAGAATGCAGTTGAAGACTGCAACTCAAGAAAGAAAAAGAATATGACTGCAGCTCGAGGAAGAAAGAAAATATGACTACAACTCAAGGAAGAAGAAGATGCTTGAATTGTAAAAGAAGCAGGGAGAGATGAACCAGTGAAAAGAGGATAGAAAGAAGAGAAAAAAGAAGTCTGTCTTCCGTATGTGTTGCTGTTGCAGCAGTGAAAAGAAGAGGCATAGAGGAAAATAAAAAAATTGAACTGTCCTTAGACAGTCCAGTTTTTTTTCTTTGTTTTTGTACGTATTTAACTAAAGAATATTATATCTAACATGTAAAATTAATTAAATCATCTACACAATGTGTCATCTAATCATGTATTATATATTTGTCTTTAGGGTCTAATTAATGACACAATACTATATGCACATCTTATTTGATCATGTATTATATATTTTGTAAAACATCTTTGTACACAATATTTTTTGTATAATTATTTGGTTTGTCACAATTATTATTTATCATAATCTTTAGACCTTTTTTTGATGTTACTCTCGATAACGCAACATACAATTGTCCATGAGTAAAGATTGGATCCGACAAATATATTCCAACTTGGTTTAATGATTGTCCTTGACTTTTGTTAATTGTCATTGCATAACAGGGTCTCACAGGAAATTGACGTCTTTTAAATGTAAATGGCCATTTCGTATCACTGGGGATTAGCACGATTCTTGGAATATAAACTTTTTCACCAATATTGGTTCCTGTTAGTATTTTTGCTTCTATAAGTTTATCAAATAAATTTGTTACTATCAATCTTGTGTCGTTACACAAACCACGTATTTGATTTAAATTTCTTAATAACATTATAGGCATACCAATTTTCAAAATAATCTCATGTGTAGGCAATCCACTGAAGTCAAGCTTGTTTAAAAATTCTACAGGATATAAAGCACTATTATTATTGTTGGATCCTGAACTGAACGAAATTGAATCAGAACTATAATACATTCTTTTATTCCCAGGTAGTAAATTAATTGCATATTTATTTATTTCATGAACAGTTACATTTCTGGGCGTGACAATAGCCCGTTCTCTTAAATAATTGGTATCATTGTATTTACTTTCAAAGTTTGGATAAGTAGCTGTAAAAATTGACTATATAGGATCAACTGTTGAATCAGTAAGTAAATCTTTAGGAATATCAATCCAAGATATATCAGGATTGTCTGTTGGAAAAGTTGATTGTAACTGACCTTCTCCAATTTGTACCATCCACTCTGCAAAATTTTTAATTTCTTCTTTTTCAATGCTTGTTAAACCGACTATTGATAATCTCATGTTTTATGTTAAACGGAAAACTTTAAGTGAACGCCATAGATATGAATTATTTAACGAAGCTTCAATGATTTGTTCTTTACTTCCACCTTGTATGACTGGTAAAGTTTGTTTAAAATCTCCACCAAACAAAATAGATTTACCTCCAAATGGTATTTTCTTTTTTGGATCGTTGGAGTCTTTTGACAAAATATCACGTAGAGTTTTATCCAGTGATTCAATACAATATTTATGACACATAGGAGCTTCATCCCAAATAATTAATTCGGTCTTTTCAATTAATTCTGCAAGATGAGTCCTTTTATTTATTGAACATGATAAATCTTTATCTATAATTGGCTTTATTTTAAATCGTTAATGTGTGGTTCTGCCTTTTGGAAGTAATAATGAAGCAATACCTGATGATGCGACAGCTAAAACAATTTTTCCTTCGGATCTCAGTTTAGAAATTATAGTATTCCACAAAAAAGTTTTTCCAGTTCCTCCACTGCCATAAACAAAAAATGATTTTGAGTTCTTTTGTTCAACAGCTTCGATCACCTCATCGTATATGATTTTTTGACAACTATATAATTTCATAATGAGATTAGAATGTTCTTGTTTAAGTGTTTCACAATCGTAATCTAGTTCTTCTCTCATTAGCTTGTTGTTGAATTGATGTATGTTTTGTGTTTGTGGCATTGGTAATTGATGATTTTCTAATGAACTTCCAGACATGTTGAATAGTTTTTCAAGTTCATGTAAAACAATATTTTTCAATTCAGGTTCAGGTACTGTAAGATTGGGCATATTAAATTCCAATTGAATTTTGTGTACAATATCATCAGACATGCTGATCCAATGCGCATTAAACAAAGCTTGTGGATCTGAGACGTTACAAAAAAGAATAATAGTAACAAATAATTCTCGAATTTGAGAAGAGGTTGCAGTCAATGAAGATTCAACCAGTGCATCTACCCATTCTTTATCATCATCTAACAATCCCAATGCTCGACATGCTTCTCGAAAAGTTGAATATGTAATTCCATTAATTGTTTTTATTTCATCAAAATTGCAACACCCCTTTTGAATATTTAATAGTATTCTCAGGTAATACAATTCACCCACCGTTGGTGGCACATATGCAATTCTACCAATAGTTTGAATCAATTTTTGTCTTGGAGTCCAAGCTTTATCTGCCCATACAAATTTAGTTGGAAATTGAGCATAAGTCAATTTTTTTGCTTTATTATAAGTAATATTTGCATCAAACCAAGCAGTAAGCATCGTAGATTCGACATTTGGATTTTCCAAGACTCGTTCAAGGGAACCCCCTTCATCAAAAAACACACTTTGTTCGGAAGGTAAATGGATTTTTAAATATATAACCGCATGAAATCTAGAATGAATTGAGAATTCAAATAATCGCCATACAGATTCATGAGGAGTTAAATATCGACAATTTAAATAATTTTGGATTTCATCGTTTATATTATCACGAATCAATACTCGAGCTCTATCTGGACCTTTATTTATATATTTGAATAAATATTTTATTAACATAGATTGAGAACACGATTCCACATTTATATGAGCATTGTATCTCAATAACAAATTAGAATTATATGGAACAACAAAATTATTACAAATATGCATTCCATTTTTAACTATAAACTTTGAATCATCATCACGTCGTGTATATTGAGGAGCTTTAATTGCTTGAAATATAGTGCTAGAATTGTATGGTTTTGGAAAAAAATTTGTACATGTTCCATCTCGCATGCATGGAGACTTTGGATTAATTTGTCCGCAAGGACCATGAATCATAAATTGACTAACGATTTCAAAAAGTTCTGGAGCAACGTTTTTATCTGGTAATTCAGCCGAAATAATAGAATCTATATCAATTGCTGTATAACATTTGTATGGTTTTTGAAGCCAAATTAGTAAATGAGCATGAGACAACCCTCGTTTCTGAAATTCAATTGTATAAACATGTGTATCAATATATCCAAACGGCTCTCTAGATTTAATATAAGCAACCATATCATCTAATTTTATTTTAAAAATTCTTGAAATAATATCTGGTCTATCTTCTGGTTTGTACCCAGATTTTTTTTCAAAATATCTCAAAATTTCTGGCCATTTGACATTGCAAGTGAATGTTATGAATAAGTCTGGGTTGCCATATTGTCTACAAATTGCCATTGCATCATGATAATTACTTATCATATCCCTAGGACTGCCAGTATGAGAACCTGGAAGAAATATTGTTTTTCCTACCTCTGAACTCTGGGTAATTCCATTTGAAACAAAAGTAGAAATTTGATTCCATTTTTCACATCTTAATTTTGGTTGATTATTTCTTATATATTCCAAATGATTCTCCTCAACAGTAGCATATGTATCGACTAAGTATTGTTGAAATAATCTTTCACCTTTTAACAAAGCATTTGAATGATTGATTCTATCATGAATTTGGTAGCAAACAAATTTTTCCATCGTAACTTTTTTTTTTGTCGTAATTTTTTCCATCAATTGGCTGCAATAACGTATTTATTTTAAATCCATCTTCCCCATATGGAAAAAGCAATGGATACTGTAATGACATTAACTTTGGATGTATTTTTGAGATACGTTTTAGTTCTCCATTATTTGATTGAACAATGATATCTCTGTTTGAATTAAATTCTCCAATGTCACCGACTATTAAACAACCAATTTCTGAAGTAGTTGGTAATTCGTATTGTTTACTATCAGTTGGTTGTCGATCAAGCACAGTCATACAAAAGTCAGGAAATGAACCATTTTCAAAATTATTTTTAACCGTTCGAAATTCTTTTGTTAATTCATTACATTCATCAAGCATGTGCACTAATTTTTCAACAACATCAACTTTGATTTTTTTATTTGCATTATTTGGATCAACGGCATTAATACGATTTGAAATTTCATTAGCAGTGTCGTACACATATAATTGAGCATACTTAGGACATTCACCTCCGGAAGGTAACACAGATCCCATTAAATGATGCAATTGCCCGCATATTTTAAATACATATGGAGCTGTTCCATTATTTATAGTATAATCAATTTTTGCACCCATATATCAATTTTTGCACCCATAGAAGTAAAAGCAAACATTGAATTGTAAACTCGGATATTTTCACGAAATAGTATACTTTCTCGACCGTTGGCAGGATTTAATAATTGTTCAAGAATAATAGGAATAGAATTTGTCAATGGAAGTTTAACTTGTCCTTTTTGACAGCAATTTGTATATATGATTTGATTTTTGATTTTTTGTTTGATAGATTCATATGACCAAAAGCAAGCACCGCAATAAGTGCATGTGTAAGAATCATCCCCAAAGTCATGATAGTTTGCAACTATACCTGCAATAACAATTGTTCAAAATTGTGTTAGAAAAATACATGATTTTGTATTAATTGAAAATAGGCAATGGATATATATTTCACCTTGACGGGTTTTTTGATACGATGCCTGACCAGAAAAAGTTGCACGAACACCTACATTTCATCAATTAATATTAAAAAAAGAATTGTTATTTTGATGAATTTGTTGTGCGAAATATTAAACTACTCTAAAACTAATATATGTATATAATTACCTCTTATAGTATTATTATCATCGTCGTCTGTGCCGTCTCTCATGTCTTCAATAGACACATTATACGGTGTACTTGGACCTTCATATTCAAATATGTAGTGTTAAATATTAAACTTATAATTTATCGAAGATAGAAAATATACTATGATATCAAAGAATTGTTTTCATTATGAAAGCAATTTAGCAAGAACTATTTCACAAAATAAATAAATTCCAGCAAGTCCCACTACCTGATATGTATTGATCAACAACATTTTCATCATCTCTAAACAAATCACTTGCTGCTGTGTGATTTTGTGTTGTTGTCTCTGGGATTGTCGAGCATTCGCCAGATTGAAAAAATCGTTGTCTTTTGGTCAAATGGTGATTGTGAGATGCACTTCCTGTAGGATACCCCAGCGGTGTTCTTGGTCCTGTCCCTTTGTTTACGCAGTTATAATTCCTTTTGCGCGGTATACCTAAAAAAAATTTTAAAAAAAATGTGCAACAATGAATATCAATGACATAAATAAATATAGATAATTTGCAACAATCATAAAAAAAAATTCCTTAACTATTATAACATATGAATAAACATGAGAAACCAAAAACAAATTTATCTTTTGATGGTACTAACATGTAAAACTAATAACTTAGTCACCACGATTAGATATTAGAAATTTAGCATTTATTATTTAAAATCAGCAAATAGTTGTTTTTCTGTTCTTTTTAAATGATACATTATGCACAAATATACAAAACAACATAAATCACATAATTACATACCTAAATGTTGATGACTAACTGAAAGAAACCACAACAATTGCCAGAAAAACAACAGCACGATGATACAGTGTAATATCTTTTGCATATAATCTGTGAATCCTACAAAATATAACAAAAAGATTCAGAGCTAAAACATGTATAATCAGAATAGTTTGACATGCATTATATTCACAAATAACTTAAATAAAAACAACACAGTAGCAGTAATAGTTTTACACATAAACTACATAGAAATCAAACAATTGAATGATCTAAGCAACGGATAAACACAACCCTTTATAATACAATTAAACTACGAAATAATACATTTCGCCGTATTCAATCTTCTATAAGTTCTACATCCTATATAATCCTTAGAGATGATTATATATCATAATATATAAGTTCAATACATATATATGTACATTATGACATCTATGATAACCTATAGAATTTCAAACTGGAGATACATTTCATGCATACAAAAAAACAATCTTCATAATATTAGTGGTAACTGTATACAAAAGAACGCAAAATTTCAATTATAACACAACCCTTTATAATACAATTAAACTACGAATTAATACATTTCGCCGTATTCAATCTTCTATAAGTTCTACATCCTATATAATCCTTAGAGATGATTATCATAATATATAAGTTCAATACATATATATGTACATTATGACATCTATGATAACCTATAGAATTTCAAACTGGAGATACATTTCATGCATACAAAAAAACAATCTTCATAATATTAGTGGTAACTGTATACAAAAGAACGCAAAAGTTCAATTATATGACCATTTTATAATCAAATCCTAGCTAATAGAACTCAGATTTTGTAATTCCACATATTAAATTGTAATTCCACATTTTTCTTCTTCCTCTCTTTCTCGGCGATCCACTCTTCAAACCAATTTCTTTCACAATCTTACACTTCTCTATGAATTTATAGTATCTAAATATGTCATATTTGTCCAAAATCTAATATCAAGATTACACTAAGCGAGCATGATATAGTTTTGAATTCATGTCTATCATTGAGTAGTCAATTCTAATAATAAAACAAAAGACTATGTATTATTTTTTTGACACACCATCCATAAAAGCTATCGCAGAGAAAAGCTTTAGATACTTGATTAAATAAACAGGATTTGAGTGTAAAGAACTTACAACCTAAGACCACGAAAGGTAAAATGCGTATTCCAGATACACGCAACTCACATCAAATCGAACACAGTTTGAATGAGGCACATAAATGTGAAAAACGACGAACACAACAAACAAAGTTAGACTCTGATTTCAAATTCACACACTTTATCAATCTTAGGTCTACAGCTTTCATTTTAAAAAATATTAAAATAAGTAATCGTAACTTATCTTAGCAAAACTGTATATACAAAGATGGATGATAATCCAAAGAACGCTAGATTGAAGAGTTGCCAATTCTCAATAGCCACTACAACTGAAAAATAAAACCAAACTAAGTTGACTATCAATTAGTAAGACCACAAAATTTACTTGATCACAGTGCATTTAACTTTGGCAAAGAATCTATTTTTAAATTTCCAAAAGTGATCAAATTTCATCATCTCACACCAATCCATGTATAACATCGTCATTCAACTATCACATAGTGCAAACTCAATCACCAAGATAAATCTCTTTTACAAAAGAAAAAACCTTTCATTGCATAAATTTCAAGCTAGCTAGCAATATCTGTTTTATATATGCTTAAACCAATAAACAACAGGCTAAAACTTAAAATGAAGCCAAAAAGAATCACGAAATATTAAATTAAAGGAAAACTCATGTCAAATTTCATATGTTACACAAAATCAAATTAACATGTGCATTGAAAATAACATCGTCATTCAGCTATCACATAGTGCAAACTCAATCACCAAGATAAACCTCTTTTACAAAATAAAAAACCTTTCATATATTGCATAAATTTCAAGCGAGCAGTATCTGTTTTATACATAGTTAAACCAATAAACAAACAGGCTGAAACTTAAAATGAAGCCAAAAAGAATCACAGAAGATCAAATTAAAGCAAAACCCATGTCAAAATTCATACATTACACAAACTCAAATTAACATGTGCACTGAAAACTACCACTAATCCATCATCAATGGCCAATTTTAACTAAGGTTACATATATATTTATAAATGAGGCACAAAAATCAGTCCCTACTTTCTAAACTCGATGCATAATTACATGGATCAGATGAAAATACAAATACCACATTATAATCAACCTTAGTTGTCTTGAATTCTTTTTCTAGCTGTCTTCAATAACTTATTTCAGCGATCTCACAAACATATTAGTTTGAAAATAATTGCAATTCTTCTTATTCACACTAACTTTTATATATAACACAGTCACTTAAATCATATTGCAACGACAACCTTAAACTGATATGACATCATCCGAACTATCTCACAAATATCAGCGATCAGTAAAAATATATGCAAAAGTGGCGCACCTTTTTACGCACAATAGTCTCCACAAACAAAATAGAACCTGCAACCAAAATGGCCATAAAGAGTAACAAAATCAAAATAAAATACATATCAGCAAGAATATATGTGAGCCTGGGTTGCAGTACTAATTTGATATTCAATAATCATGAATCAAACAACTAAGGCAGTGTAGGCAGGAAAATCACATGTCCAGTGCGAGTTCGTGTATTATTTAGTACTGAAAATTTTCATTATTGGGCAGACATTTTGATGGATCTGTAGCTTAAGCATATTTAGGTAAGAACTAAACATGAGGTATGCAAAAGATTTGTAAATTGGTGAATAGTAAATAACACACAAACTTGATTACTGGCCTATTTTTTTATACTATAAAGCATCACCATTTGAATGGGTACCTAATTTGCTATACATGAAGTAATAATGAGGCCAGGATGCAAAAATATCATGTCTGCTGCAGTAGTATGAGATGATATATTTCTAATATCAGTGATGGTGTAGGGCAACATCATTAAGCCCAATAAATAATAGCCATATTTACCCCAATCAAGATGATATATCTCTGATACCACTGCAATAGATTAGATACACATGTCCGCTGCAATAGTTGTGTAGATATAATTTTCATAATATGTTTTGTTCAAATCTCCAAGATGTTATTGGCCTAATTTCTATGCTAATCTATACTATGAATGAAATCTTCACCTCATTCTCTTTGTAAATTTGAATATCGATATGTGCAATACAGTTTATCAAACCATTTCACATGTACTTTCACACCATCATTAAACAGCTAACCAGGTATGTTACAATATCTGCATATAAAGAACACTCATCCTCCCATTCATTTTCTTCAAATGAATCTTAATTTAAAGAACACTCATCCTCACTGGCTTCAAAGTTGTATATAGTCCTCTCATATCCACTCCATCCTGGTACTTATTTAATATGAATCATCTACATACATAAGACACCCAAAAAAGCATCTTAATTATAGAAAGTCCACATGCAAGGTGCAAAGTTCACTCATCTAAATTCAAAACCATTCAAAAACCAAATATGAAATTCTAGAAACTGTAGCCAAGAATCCTGCCGTGCAGTAAAAGTGTAGATGCCAGAGTACTTAAAATACAGAGAGGATATTTGGTGTTTCACCACTAAAATAGTCATATTGATATAGTAAGGGATAATTGTCATATATCTCCCATAGAATTCTCAGAAGGACGATTAACAAAAGAGAGATATATAAATTGTGAAGAGTGGGTAGAAGACATAATCCCAAATAATCTTCTATACTTTTTTCGTTGAAAGTATGAAGGTTGTTTCTCTATCCCATTTGCAATCACGATCCAACTTAATTAACCCAAAAAGACCTGAGTATACATGACCAGTTCAGAGGTACAATTATCAGAGAGTACATAAGTTAATTGCAAGCTTGTTAAAGTGTTTGGATAAGTTATATAGGAATTCTCCTAAAAACATATTTCAGTGGATGTGAAAATTGACAGTGGATGGAATTTTAAATTAAGCATGAATATAGCACAGAGTTCTTATCAGTATGTCATAGAGTACCTATAAATAATGTAAGACTCGCTAGGGTCAAAGCCTCCAAAACATGATAGTTAAGGCCATTTCGATTTCATCCCATTTCCAGGTTATTCCTAGATAAACTCAACCCAAATATAAGTCAATCAAATTTAGTAGTCATATCCAAAACACAACAATATCCAAATTAACAATAACTTAACTATCATTCAACTGAAATCGACATGGATCTTACCTTGGTTGGGAGTCTTGAGATTTGCGGTGACGAAAGCGACGATGAACCGGATATAAGAAATTGATGAGGGAGATGAAAATCCTTCAAAAACCAAATCAAAAATCAGTAGAAGCACACAAAATCTACCAAACTCAGAATAGGTATAATCAGAAACATGTGTTTCTTATAAGAAACCCTCTTCAATGGAACCAATTTTTGAGAAATGGATTAAACCAGAGCAACAAAGAAAAATATTGGAATCTCAATAGATCACAAAGTATTCTAAGATGTACACAACAAACAATATGAACACTGAAGGGAGCGGTAAATCTGGTTCGGTTTAATCAATTAATGAATCTCTAAGAGAGGAACAGAAAACTCAGATTAAATAATCATGATTCTATGGAAGGAAACAGAAAGAAAAAAATGTTATCTTTATTCCCATTGTTCATTAATTCTGCAAAAATCTTAAACCTTAAATAGAAAACCCTCTCAAACTTCAAACCAGCAACACTACCATACACATCTGCCTCATACTCTATTACTAAACACTATAAATTTCAAGAACTAAACCACTTGTACACTTTATTTCCAATATAACGATAACAAAGTTTTCATCTTTATACACATTGTTTCTTCATTCTGCAAAATGCTTCTTCTAGACACTTTAAAAGGCACATATTCACTATAGCAAACAACAAACCAGTGTACCAATATAGGTTGGATATTCATTGATGAAACAATAATTAAAGTAACCTGAAAATCAGTGACGTATCACCTTAACTTGATGGCTATGTAATCTCCATTGTCAAAAAACTGCCTGGGCAAAACACCTTAACCACCAATACCTACAATAAGTGCTGCAAAGAAAATTATCATAAAAAAAATGCATAATCAAACAAAAGTAATATGTGACGAAATGAGACCTAATCGATGAGGAGTGGTCGACCACTACAAAAGCAGAGATCAAAGCTGTGAAAATCAACGCAGCAAAAAAAGGCGTGACGGAGAGGAGAAAACCTTGATTAAAGACCAAAGCGATTAACACAACCTGAAACCGAAAAAAATACAGATCCAAAACTCATGAATCCAGACGATGCAACGACGATACTTCAAACAAAAGCTTCACCTAAACCTTAGAGAAAGAACTCAGAAAATGCCCTTCACAAAGCTACACCCCCAATCAACGTGTTTCAGAAGAATTCAGGAATACAAATTCAATAATCTATATCGCCTTCCAAAACCATTGAATTGTTCCATTCCTTTTTTAAAATCCCAAAACCAAGATAAATAACAACAAAAAAATTTGCATCTTACTCATGAACCAATGAGTAATGAACTCTTGTGTAGTTACATCAAATAAGCGGTGTAAGTAGATTTACTAACATGCACTTATGCCCAATGTTAGAAATCACAGTATTTATCCAAATGCATTCACAAATAAATTAATAGAACCCATCAAGACAATTAGCCACAGTGAAAATATTAAAATATCACCACCAACTTCACAATTTAGATCTCCAATTATAAGTGCATGTTTTAAAAAAGTATAATTAAGTGCATAGGATGGTGTAGACACGGGAAAATGAAGGTAGTGCAACCCATACAAAGTTCAGACTAAGAAAATCAAGCAACCCATACAGGTGCAGTTGACCCAGCTTATATCATAGGTTTTACAGCTGAAAGTTCGGTCAGTACTTTCATCAAACACCTTTGGGGCATTTCACGGATTCACAAAACTTTTCTCCACAAACGACTAGAACCAAAATGACCCAAATGAAACATGATCAGAAATAAGGCCTAGCTTAAAAGAACATATATGTAATCAAAACCCAAAAACCAATTCAACCAAAATAGGAAGAAAAAATTAACAGTTTCTCATACACCAAAGAATAAATCAGGGTCCAAATCTATGATAAATTTTAATACCCGACTTAATCATAGAAACAAACCCAGCAACGAAGCAAAATAGAAACAAAAATGTCCATCCAATCAAAACCCAAAAACAATTAAACCATTTCTAATCCATCGTTTTCGAGTGTGCTCTATCTTATCAAGTCTTCAAGATAGAAAACTCACCGTTTTCTGGGCTTCCAAGTGGGTCGACGGAAAGGATCGTTGCAGATGCAAACGGCGGTCGGAGAGAGATATATTTTCTTTTGATTGGGTAAAGAGTTTGATGGGTTTGTGTTAGGGACTTGGGGTTGAAGAATTTTGCGATTGGATAAGGGAGATAGTCCGAGAGTGAGATTGCAGTGCAAGATGGAGATGGAGATCCAGAGATGGAGAGGAAATAACAAAGTTGACTTTTGATAAGGAGAGGAATGGGTCTCAGATCGATCGGTCTTAAGGAATGGGTCTTGCATGCTTCACATGCTTATTTTTTCATGACAAAAACACCCCCTTTAAACAGGGAAATGAACAGTAAATGACGTTTGTTAGATAAGAAATTTAGTGTGCATAATTATTGATATATTTTATTATTAAATACTATTAATTTTCAAGTTTTTTTATTGGATATATAAAAAAATCCCGGCTCACCCCGACCCGACCTTATAGGCTTTAAGGACTTGGCCCTGCCCAATAAGGCCCAGCCCATGGGAGCCACGTGGGCTTCAAATAAAAAATAAAAAATGACCCGACCCGACCTGGCCCTACCCGAATTTTGGAGATCTTATGCTCAAACCTGACCCATTGTTGACCCCTAGTATAGGCTATAGCAAATGACCATTGCCAGAGTTTTAGCATCTCCTCCTAATGTACTCCACCTATTTGACTACAAATGTTGACATATTTATGTTTTGGCAAAAATTTGAAATGGTAATTAAAGTTTGACAAAATAGACACTTTAATAACTCAACTCTTAAAAGTACAATTTGAGTCACTCAAGTTTGGTGAAATAGATATTTTGGTTTTCCAACTTTTGAAAATATAGTTCTGGTCACTCAATTTTATGAGATATGAGATTGCATTGGATGGAGTAAAGTATTGACTTATTTTAAAATTTGAGGTATTCCAATTTTGGAAAAGTTTACAAAATATCAGAACTATACCTCAATTTTTAACCGCGGCCCAAAAATTATAACCTACTATTACTAATGTCATATCATTCCATACCAGATTGCATAGTTTTAAGGGAATAAGAATTAAAGGTATTAGTAACCATAGATATATGATTTTTGAATCGGGGTTAAATTTAATTTTGGGGTCTGATTCTCATTTTCGTAAAGCTGAGGATGAATATTTAGAATGAGTGGAAGTTCTTGTGAGTGGCAAGCTTTTATGGTAATGAAACAATAATGATATTTATACAATAAATCGGGCTATCACGTGCATCAATCTCAGAAATCAAGTCACATCCCTTTCCACAATAATAGTTCTATGACAGTAGAAAATAGATTTTAGAAAGTGTTGTGGAAGATCAAGATTGCCAATGATTAAATATTTTTGTGGAGATGTTCTCGCTATCTCGATTTCCAACCACCTCAACATATTATGAAGAAAGTTGGGAAAGTCTCCAATGTGCACATTTGTGGAAAATAGGAGGAATCCATGGAACATATTCTCCTTCTCTATGCCTGGACGGGGACATGTGGTTTGGATCCAATCTTGGCTTTAGAGTGAGGAGGCAGGACATCACAACTTTAGCAACAAGGTTGTTGAGAGGTAAAGATAACTTTGTGGTATTTATGGAGAAATCTAGAAAGCTGCAGAAGCTATGAGGCGGTGAGACATGAGAACAATTAAGCTGCCTCTAGAAGTTTCAATCTTAACTAAGAAGAAGAGGGAAAGAGGAGGTCGGTGGAGGAAGAAAGAAACTTCCAAAAATATGATAGAAGAAGAAGAGAGGTGGTTGATGAGTTGATTGATCAAAGAAGCATCTAGATCAATCATGAACTTCTCCAAGTCGTTGAACCAAGTCGGTGAAGCCCTTTCCTCTTCGAGCAAGCAAGTGTCGATCACAAGATCAAACTCAAACTATAGCCTAATCCTCTCTTCCCATACTAACCTTATCAATCTTAGTTAACTCCTCTTAGCATGAGATAGTTGTGTTTATAGTAGAGAGTAGTATTCTCCTCTAGATTGAGAGAGAAATATCATCACCCTTTGAAATCTCACTTCTTCTTATAGTGAAATCCTCTTATTTACCCGTTTTTTTTTTCTGATTTCTTTTGGGGTTTTCCACGTAAATCTTTGTGTCTTTCCTTTTATATTTTCTTTATTACGTATTAACTTCCTCGCGTATCTCTTAATAGTGGTATTAGAGTATTGGTTGTGCGATCATATTGGGAGTTGGTTTTTGAGGAAAGTTAGTTCATTCGAGAAGGTGATGAAGTTCGATGTCAAGAAGTTTAACGATACCAACTTCTCATTATGAAAAATGAAGATGAGAGAAATTTTGAGGTAGGGCAATTAGCTGCAATTGAGGCAAGGCCCGCGGACTTCGCGGATAATGCAAAGTGGAACGACATGGACGCCCTCGCAATGGCCGATCTGCATCTTGCATTAGCCGATGAAGTACTGTCCAGTGTAGAGCAGAAGAAGACCACAAAGGAGATATGGGATACACTTACGAAGTTGAACGAGATGAAGTTGATGCACAACAAGATTTTCTTGAAGAGGAGACTCTACACTCTTCGTATGGCGGAGTCTACATCACTGACCGAGCACATCAACACGATAAATACTCTATTTTCATAGCTCACTATTTAGGGAAAAAAATATAGCCAACTGAACGGGCAGATCTTCCACTTTAGAGTTTACCCGACTCGTATGATCAGCTCATCGTCAATCTGAAGAGCCACATTTTCACGGACCACCTAGTCTTAGAAGAAGAGAGCAGACACAGAAACAAAGAGGATAGACAGGCAAGTTCGCAGTAAGCAAAAGCTTTGATAGTGAGAGGAAGACCAATGGAGCATGGCTGAAGTGGGAGTCAGTATCGAGGTCAATCGAAATTGAGGCTGTAGAAGAATTTCAGGTGCTATTAATGTGGCAAGAAAGAGCACGTCTAAAGAGACTATCGACTTCTCAAGAAGAGTGGAGACCCTAAGGCATCAAATACTTAAGGTAAAGTTGTCAGTATCCCCGATGATGGTGAAATTTTATATAACGAGGTAACAACATTCCCCAAAGGTAGGAGAAAAATCACTGATGTCTAGCTGGTAAACTCAGGAGCATCATGGCATATAACTCCCCGGAGAGAATGGTTCCATCAGTATGAACATGTCTCTGGGGTATCAGTGTTCATGGGAGACGATCATGCCTTAGAGATTTTTGGTATAAGTACCATCAAAATAAAAATATTTGATGTTATAATTCACACTATTCCGGAGGTACAACACGTGAAAGGCCTGAAGAAAAATATGTTGTCTTTGGGACAATTAGGTAGCAGCAGGTACAAGATGCATTGTCAAGATGGGATCGTGAAGGCTACTAAAGGTACACTTGTGGTAATGAAGGCAAAAAAGGTCGGAGCAAATATATGGATGCTTTAAACGAAATACAGAAGAAGCTAACATATGTGTAGCTTCAGTCAACAAAGGAGAAGAATTGGCAATGATGTGGCATGTTAAACTTGGCTACATGTTAGAGCGAGGTTTGAAGATTCTCTTTGATTGAAAGCTGCTTCCTGAGCTCAAGTAGGTAATTTTATCTTTCTGTGAGCATTGTGTTACAAGCAAGTAGAGTATACTGAAGTTTGATAAATCGGTTTCTAGAAGTAAATCCATCCTAGACTTGCTTCATTCTGATGTTTGGGAATTATAGGTTATGTCCCTAGGAGGTGCAAAGTACTTCGTGTCCTTTATTGTTGATTACTCCAGCAGAAGCTGAGTGTATCCGATCAAGAAGAAATTCAATGTATTTTTGGTATTCAAAGCCTTCAACGCTAAGGTGGAGCTTGAATCTAGAGAGAAGATCATGTGTATAAGGACTAACAATGGATCAAAGTATATATACAGTGATTTTCTTGCATTCTGCAAGCAAGAAGGCATTAAGAGACAGTTCACAACCACGTACATTCCTCAACAAAATGAATTCGCTGAGCGCATGAACAAAACTCTCATAGAAAAGATGAGAGCCATGTTAAGGACTGCATGCCTATCAAATTCATTCTAGGCAAAAGCAGCCACGGTCGTTTGTCAAGTGATAAATCGATCTCCATCAACAACAATTGAGCTTAGAACACCGATGGAGATGTAGACTGGTAAGCCCGTTAATTACTCTAATCTACATTCGTTTGGATGTTCTGCGTATGTGATGTACACCTCCCAAGAAAAGAAAAAGAAAAGGTTGGATCCTAAATCTCAGAGGTGTATATTCTTGAGGAATGCTGACGAAGTGAAGGGGTATTGCCTGTGGGATCCCACTGTTAGCAAGGTTTTAGTTAGCACATATGTGATCTTTAAAGAATATCAACTACTTAAAAAGGATTGTGAGGATAGCACACCTAAAGAGAAGACTATAGTATTATAAGTCGAAAGTAATCTGGAGGAGGAGAATGCTCAATCATCTGAAGCAGTAGAAGAGCACGAGGATCAAGAACCAATCTAGATAAAGGTCAACCAATCGAGATGAAGCTCCAAGAAGTTCGCAGGTCAACTCGTACGAGGAAGCCACCAGCCTGGCAATCAAAGTACATTACAGAGAGTAATGTTATATACTATCTTCTAACGAATGATGGAGAACCAAAAACTTTCCATGAAGCCACAAGCAGCTCAGACGCATCTCAGTGGATGACAGCAATGCAAAAAGAAGTTGAAGTTCTACATAAAACAAGACATGGGATCTTGTGCCTCTACCATAAGGAAGAAATAGTCATTGGTAACAAATGGGTCTACAAGATTAAACGAGATAGTAATGACCAAGTGGAGAGGTATTGTGCTAGACTGGTGGTGAAAGGATTTGCTTAGAAAGAAGGTGTTGACTTTAATGAAATATTCTCTGATGTTGTTTGACTCATAACAATCGGAGTAGTCTTGGCGATGTGTGCTACATTCGATCTACATTTAGAGTAGTTAGATATGAAGACTGCATTTCTTCATGGAGAATGTGAAGAATATATATATATATATATGCTCTAACCAAAAGGTTTTTCTAAAAGATGCAAGGAGAACTTGGTTTGCAGGTTGAACAAATCTCTATACGGTCTCAAACAGGCATCGAGGTGTTGGTATAAGAGATTTAATTATTTTTATCATGAGCCTTGAATATAGCAGACTCCATGCAGATCCTTGTGCTTAGTACAACAGGTTTGGGGATGGTGATTTCATCATCCTAATGTTGTACGTTGATGACATGTTAGTAGAAGACCCCAATAATCATCGTATTAAAGACTTGAAGGCTCAATTGGCTAGGGAGTTCGAAATGAAGGACTTGGGACCATCAAACAAGATTCTAGGGATGCAAGTCTACCGAGATAGAAAGAGTAGGAAGATTTGACTTTCGCAAAAGAACTACTTGAAGAAAATCTTGAGCTACTTCAGCATGTAAGACTGTAAGCCAATCTCTACCCTCTTCGTACTAATTTTCAATTATCCTCAAGTATGTGTCCTAGAAATGAAGCAGAGAGGATGGAGATGTCTCTAGTACTGTATGCATCAGCAGTAGGAAGTTTGATGTTTGCCATGGTTTGCATACGACCAGACATTGCACAAGCAGTGGGAGTTATTGGTTGGTACATGGAGAATCTTGGTAGAGAGCATTGGAACACTGTAAAGAGGATCCTGAAGATATATCAAAGGTACCTCGGATGCTGCATTATGTTACGGAGGATCAGAGTTTACCATCAGAGGCTATGTTGATTCAGATTACGTAGGTGATCAAGAAAATGGCAAATCCACCACGGGGTATGTGTTTACTCTTACTGGAGGTGTTGTAAGCTGGGTTTCAAAATTGCAACCTCTCATGACTACGTCTACAACAGAAGTAGAATTTTTTGAAGCTACATAAGCCAACAAAGAGAAAATATGGTTACAAATATTGTTGGAGGAGCCCGAACATAAGCAATAGAAGGTTACTCTCACTACTAGAAAACAACAGTTAGACGACGAAGTATTTTTGTCGCCTAAGTGGGATTTTTCGTCCCCTAAGTACATAAGCGATGGAAATTTTGTCGCTTAAAAGTTCGTCGCCTAAGTGTTGTAGCCCAAGGGTTTAGGCGATGAAACAGAAAACTTTTTTCGCGTAAGTGATACCTTACGTGACGAAACGATATTCGTTGTCTAAAGTCCAACACAACAAAAATTTATTGAATTAGGCAACAAAAAATTTCATCATATCATTTTACGTAGGACGACGAAATAGTTTCATCATCTTAGGGTTCCACCTATATGATGAAAATATGTCGTCATGTTAGAGTCACACATAAATGATGAAATTGCCGTCTAAGAGTTACAACTAGACGATGAACATTTTTTGTCGTCTAAGACGAAATGCTTAGACAATGAAATTTGATGATTTCTTCGTCTAAGCATCCAAACTAAGAAACGAATATTTCCATTGTCACCTGAGTTGTGGAATTAGCTTAGACAACGAAATCGTCAGATTTCGTCGTCTAAGTTGTGTATTTATTTTATTTTATTTTTAAAATTGACTATTTCGACGTCTAAGTTGTGTATTTTTGTGACGACCCGAACCAGAATCAGTTGCGTATTCGGCACGATTCTCGAGATTGAGTATAGTCGCAGTTTTTCGATATATGTGTGGTTCGTCGACTCTATTCGCGACTATGTTTTTGGTTGAGAATTTGAGTTGAGTGTCTTCACAGAAATTGTAGAGTACGTGATTTCAAGCTCGAGGGCGGTTCCGGAAGATTTTTCCGATAACCGAGGAATATTTTGTGATTATTCGAAGTTTCAGTTTTCGACGAGTTTATCCGATTGTTTCGTGTTTATCCGAAACGTGATGGTTATCCATTTCGAATCGTCGATCGACTCGAGGCGCGAGTATAAATATCGGAATAGTCGAGAATTAGTCGTAAAAGCATTGATTGACGTTGACCAAACTTTGACTTTCCAAAAATGGAAATCTGACCGTTGACCCGAAGTGGAGAAAGTTTCCGTTTTGGTCTTGCCGTCCGACGACCCATTTTCCGGCCACCTCTGACCTCGGCAAGGGTATGATTCGCTTCCTCTCTTGATTTCGAGTCGATTGATGCTTGAATTTGGGAAAATTGGTTGTGTTTTGGGAGAGAACCATTTGAAGCCGAATTGGGTTTTTCGCCGGTGATGGGGGGTGGCTTTCCGGCGAGCCTCGGTGGCGGTGCGGTGAGGGCTTCGACTCCCCTTGCCCCAAGGATGCTTCCCCTATAGTTTGATTTGGATTTGGTTGAGTTCTCCGGCGAACTCGTGGTGGTTGCCGGAGGTGGATTTCGCTCGGTTTCGAGCTGTTTTTGGGAGGTTTCGGGTGAGATTTGGACATCGGGCTAGTTGAGAATTGTATTGGGCTTGTTGTGATCTGGAGCTTTCCGCCGTGAAATTCCACCGTTGACGGCGCGCCGCCGCCGGCGGCGGCGGTCAACGGCGGAGCTCCGGCAAGGGTTGACTTTTTCAGATTTCGACGTTTTTAATGTCGTTTTTTTCGAAATCGCGCCCTGATTATCGTCCAGAGGTTTTCGGATTGATTTGGGTAGCCGATTTTCAGTCGAGGGTTTCGAGTGGAGATTTCGGGAATTCCGTTAATCGTTTTGCATTGCATTGTTTATTTCCGGGAACGGTTGGTTTCCGTGGTTCAGTACAGGGTTGTGGACTATGTTTTTGATCAGTTATGTTTTGTGAATATTCAGGAGATCGAGATCGAAATCGGGATCGTGATCGTGCTTCAGGCGAGGGATCTTCCTCCGGACCACGAGATTAGCGCGAGTGCGCGTTTTGCTCACCTGTGAGTGGACAATTTCTTTTCACGGAATCCTTGCGAGTCTTTTATATTATTTATGAACTTGAGCATGCGTATGAGATTTCGGATTACATGAGCATGTGTTTTACGATTATACGGATATACTATACGGATATACGTATACGAATATACATACACTTATGCGTTGTTTCATGCATTTGCATAGAACTGTTTATGATTTGATTTACACAGAGTACAATCTCAGTTACGTTGTTGTATCGATACACTTGCCTCTCAGCTGATCCCCGATGGTAGGCTCCCAGGAGGGGCGTTACCCCTACCTGACCGGCGAGGGGCGTATCCCCAGAACCGAGGACTTTCTGGCTTAGAATCACGTGTGGGTCTGGGATCCCGTGATTCAGACTGTACTAGCACGGACGTGTCCATGAGTGACCCCGTGGGATTTTTACTTGCATGCTCAGTACGCTGGAGGAGTATGATTTTACCTCGTGTACTTTATTATCTTTATTTACCTGGACTCGCATATGTTATTTTAAACATATATATCAACTGGTGAAAGACATTTATTTTCGTCCACTCACTCTAACAGTTTTCATGTCTTTCCCCTGGGCTTTTCGGTTTCCGTGCCCAGTTGCAGTTCAGGTTTGGTGTTTCACGTTGCGGTTTGGAGGCTAGTGATCTGAGCGACCTGTGTTTTCCAGTAGGTTCTTGTTTCGCCTACTGATGTATATATGTTGTATATATTTACACTAGAGGTCGCTCTGATACATGTTTATACGGATTTTCTCGGATATATATATACTTAGTACAATATTGAAAGGACCCAATCCCGGTTCAGTTACCTAAACCGGAATCAAACCCCTTTCGAAAATACGAACCAACAAAATTTTTCAAAATTTCGGCAGAGTTTCATTACTAGCGTAGAATTACCATAACCTGCACCCAGAAATTAACACTTCGTCCTATGCCACAAAAAGCAAACCGTGGGCACCAATCCCATCCGGATTTCTCAACATCAATATAATCAACAACAGTAAACAAACTGTACTATGTATATATGTATATCCGTGAAAATCCGCACAACATGTATCAGAATGTATCAGAGCGACCTCTAGAGTAAAACATATACAATATGTACATCAGTAGGCGAAACAAGAACCTACTGGAAAACACAGGTGACTCTGATCACTAGCCTCCAAACCGCGACGTGAAACACCAAACCTGAACTGCAAACTGGGCACGGAAACCGAAAAGCCCAGGGGAAAGACAATAAACACGTTAGAGTGAGTGGACGAAAATAAATGTCTTTCACCAGTTACTATATATGTTATAAATACATATGCGAGTCCGGGTAAATAGAAATAATAAAGTACACGAGGTAAAACCATAATCCTCCAGCGTACTGAGCATGCAAGTATAAATCTCACGGGGTCACTCATGGACACACACCGTGCTAGTACAGTCAGAATCACGGAGTCCCTAACTTCCACGTGATTCTAGCCAGAAATGGCCTCGGATCCGGGGAAACGCCCCTCACCGGTCAGTCGGGGATACGCCCCTCCTGGTATGGCCTACCATCGGGGATCAGCCGAGAGGCAAGTGTATCGATACAACGTAACCAAGACTGTACTCTGTGTAAACCAAATCATAAACATTTCGATGCAAATGCATGAAACAGCATATAAGTGTATGTATACTCGTATACGTATATTCGTATAAGTATATCGTATAATCATAAAACACATGCTCATGCAATTCGTAATCTCAATACGCATGCTCAAGTTCGAAAATCATATAAAAGACTCGCAAGAATTCCGTGAAAAGAAATTGTCCACTCACAGATCAGCTAGCACGAACTCACGCTAAACTCGTGGTCCGGCGGAAGTTCCCTCGCCTGAAGCACGATCACGATCCAGATCTCGATCCCGATCTCCTGAATATCCACAAAAACATAACTGATCAATTACATAGTCCACAACACTATACTGATGCAAGGAAACCAACCGTTCCCGGAAATATGAAATGCAGTGCAAAATGAATTACGGAAATCCCGAAATCCCCACTCGAAACCTCGACTGAAAATCGGCTAATCAAATCAACCCGAAAACCTCTGGACGACGATCAGGGCGCGATTACGAGAAAAATGACATTAAAATCGTCGAAATCTGAAAAGTTGACTTTTTCCTCGCCGTTGACCGCCGGCGGCGGCAGCGGCGCGCCCTCAACGGTGGAGTTTTGCGGCCAAAATTTCCAGATTTCATGCCCTCCTCATTTCGAACCACTTTGTCAACTACCATATAGTCCAATTCACAAAGGAACCACGTCAATTTCTCAAAACCAAATCGAAAATCCCAAACCGAATCCCTAATCGGGTTCGATCCCAAACTCAAACTCGTTCAAAACTATCAACCTAGGGAGCATCACTGAGGGATGGGGAACGAAACCCCCAACAACCCAACCCCAGAAACTCGCCGGAACCATGCTCACCTTCACCGGCGAAATCCTCCCCCTCGGCCCGATTCGAAATCGACTAAAACCCCATCAATTTCTCTCAAACGAATCACAGACTAACACAAAATCACGAGAGGAAGAAGTCCCTACCTTTTAATTGATCGGAGGTGGCCGGAAACTCGACGTCAGACGGCAAGCACCGAAACGGGAAACTTTCCTTTTTTGTCCAAAAAGTCAACTTACCAAAAACAGAAAGTCAACGATGGTCAATGCAAATTCGTGTTTTTACGACTATTTTCCGACTTTTCGATATTTATACTCGTCCCTCGGGTCGATCAATGGTCCAAAATGAAAATACGAAATGATTCGGATAAACTCGAAACATTCGGATAAACTCGTCGAAACCCGAAACTTCAAATAATCATAAAATATTCCTCGGCTATCGGAAAAATCTCCCGGAACCGCCCACGAACTCGAAATCACATACTCTACACTTTCCGTGAAGACACCCAACTCAAATTCTCGACTGAAAACATAGTCGCGAATCAAATCGACAAACCACACAATATCGTAAATTTGCGAATATAACCAAATCTCGAGAATCGTGCCAAATACACATCTGATTCTGGTTCGAGTCATCACAAGTATGTTTACTGTTATTGTTTATATTATGATGTTGAGAAATCCGGATGGGATTGGTGCCCACGGTTTGGCTTTTGTGGCATAGGATGAATTGTTATTTTCAGGGTGCAGGTTTATGCAATTCCACGTTAGTAACGAAACTCTGCCGAAATTTTGAAAATTTTTTGTTGGTTCGTATTTTCAGAAGGGGTTCGATTCCGATTTAGGTAACTGAATCGGGGTTGGGTCCTTTCAATTTTATTTTAAAAAAAATTATTTTCATAAATATAAATTGTATTAAAATTAAATATTAAATTAAGAAAAGTACTAATTAAACCCAAATTTTTTATATTAAATAAAAAATTATACGAATCCAAATGTATGTACACTACGTACAAATTACACAAAACAATGATATCGACATTGGTAGGTGAAAGGACCCGACTCAGATTTAGTTGCCTAAACTGAAATCAAACCCCTTCGAAAACACGACCTTAAAATTTTTTTGCCAGAGTTTAATTTGAAACACGTGAACCAATATTAGAACCTGCAAAGAAACACACTTCGAATATTCCACAAAAGCCAAACCGTGGGGCTCCGTTCCCCCATCCGGATTTTTCAACAACATATATATAATAAACCAAAGGTTTACAAGAAATCCAGAAATATTCAGGAGTAAACTCCACTGAAAGCAAACATAAGTATTCAGAGCGACGCCTATATACATCATTTACATCGAGTAGGCCGAACAAGAAACCTACAGAAACTGAAATGTGATCCGAACTCTATGCCTCCGTAGTTGATGCACAACACAGGAACCCAAACTACAAACTGGGAAAAGGAAACCGAAATGCCCAGGGGAAGACAAATAATCGTTAGAGTGAGTGGACGAAAATAATAATATGTGTTTCCCAAATACATGCTCATAAAAGCATAATGCAAGTCAACGCATATGAAAATCCTGACCACGTACATTTTGCCTGATCCAAAATCTAAAAAGTCAACTGTTCGCTGGAGCTCCGCCGTTGACAGCCGCCGCCGGAGGCGGCGCAGCGTCAACGGTGACATTCTCCGGCGACCAAGACCCCAAAACCTTCCTCTCCTCAAGCCTAACCTCTTTCCTTAAAGGATCACCACCATCCAACCACTACCGTGACCGAAAATCACCTCGAAAACCATGAAATCCCAAACCGGCCGGAAAACTTTCCCGGTGAAATTCACCACCGTGAGGCCACCTCGTCCTCCCAAACTCAAGGGGTTTCATCCCCTACTCAAACCCAACCGATTACACCCAAAAACCCCATCGGAAAACCTCCCCCCCCCCCCCCCGTTTACCCCGATTTTGTCCAATTTCTCCTCCAAAATCAACCACTCAAACCACCTGAAAACATCACAATATATACATCAATTACTAGCCACTACTAACAAAAAGACTATACCCGACGAGATTTCAAAAACTATAGCCGACGAGATAAAAATCTCGTCGGCTATAGTGGAAAAAATAATTTTTTTTTATTTTTTTTAAAAACTCGTCGGGTATAGTACTATAGCCGACGATAATGGGTAAAAACTTCGTCGGCTATACTATTACCGACCGACTTTAGCCAGCCAACTATAGCCGACGATATTTCAGGGATCGTTGGCTATAATCGGCTGGCTAAAGTCGGTCGGTAATAGTATAGCCGACGAGATTTTTATCTCTGGCTATAGTTTTTGAAATCTCGTCGGGTATAGTCTTTTTGCTGGTAGTGAGCCCAAGGGAAGAGCTTCAAATCCCTACCTTAATCTCCGGCAACCGTGTCGTATTCCGGTAAGAAACTCAACGGCAACTCGGTGAACTCAACGGGTCAACTCGGGTCTGGCTCGGTCAACGCTGGTCAACAGCCCAAATGCAACTTTACGACTATTTCGCTATTTATACGTTGCGAACCGACCAAATTCACGATTTGGATAACTCAAACCCAAACGGATAAGTACGACTAACTCGACGATAATTTCAAATATTCATTTTATATTCTCCGCTTATCCAAAAAATCCTTTGAAACCTCCTACAAACTTGAAACCAAATCCTTTACAATTTCCGCGAAGGAACTTAAACCAAATTCGTGTCCATTAATTAAGTTGTGAACAAAGCCACCAGATCGATCAATTACGACTAACTACGACTAATCGTGAAATGTGCAACTCAAGTCAATTAACATATCATTTCCGGTTCGGGTCGTTACGAAATCTACCCCCCTAACTAAAATTTCGCCCTCAAAATTTACATACCTGCTAACTGAAGAGGTAGGGATACTGTTCTCGCATGTGCTACTCTGTCTCCCATGTAGCCTCTTCAACTGAATGGTTCTGCCACAATACCTTCACAAGAGGAATGGCTCTGTGTCGCAACTCTTGGACTTTCCGATCAAGTATCTGAACTGGTTCCTCCACGTAAGTCAAGTCCTCCCGTATAGGAAGCTGATATGGTGTAAATACATGAGATGGATTGGAAATGTACTTCCGCAACATAGGTACATGGAATACATCATGTACCTGGGCCATCTCAGAAGGTAATGCCAACCTGTAAGCCACCACACCAACTCGCTCAGTGATCTCATAAGGGCCTACATATCGCGGATGAAGTTTACCGCGCTTCCCGAAACGAATAACACCCTTCCAAGGAGAAAGTTTCAGGAAAACCCAATCACCGACCTCGAACTCGAGATCCTTCCGTCGCACATTAGCATAACTCTTCTGTTGATACTGTGCAGTCCTTAATTTGTTCCGAATAATCTGAACGTCTTCCATGGTACTCCTTACCAAATCAGGACCAAGAAGCCATTTCTCACCAACTTCACTCCAACACAATGGAGTTCGACACTGTTTGCCGTACAACGCCTCGTAAGGTGCCATCCCAATGCTAGCCTGATAGATGTTGTTGCATGCAAACTCAATCAAATGAAGTTGCTGATCCCAATTCCCTTTGAACTGCAAAACACAAGATCGCAACATATCCTGCAAAGTCTGAATAGTTCTCTCTGACTGACCATTTGTCTGAGGATGAAAAGCTGTGCTAAAATGTAGTCTAGTCCCCATTGCCTTCTGCAATGCCCGCCAAAATTCGGAAGTGAACTGACTATCCCGATCAGAAACGATAGATACAGGTACACCATGCAATCTCACAACCTCTTTCAAGTACAGCTTCACCAATCTGCTCACGGGAAGCTTTCCTGGAAGTGCTAGGAAATGAGCTGACTTCGTAAGGCAATCCACAATCATCCAAATACCAGTACTACCACCAGAAGTACGAGGTAACTGATACACAAAATCCATAGTGATATGCTCCCATTTCCACACTGGAATCTCCAAAGGTTGTAGTTTACCTGCCGGTTTCTGACGTTCTACCTTCACTTTCACTTGCTGAAAAATCAGGCATCTGCTCACATACATTGCTATTTTCCTCTTTATGTTTCGCCACCAATAATGAGCTTTAAGTGTCCAGAACATCTTTGTACTACCCGGATGCATAGCATATGCAGAACAATGGGTTTCGTTGAGTATTTCCTTCTTCAAATCCTCGTTTTTGGGTGCACATAATCTCCCCCTTAACATCAAAGAGCCATCACTCCTCCTCCGATAAAAATCTCACAATCTCTATATACCCACCCGACATACACTACTTCGCCAGATGGATACAACACTCGCCACATACTAGGGAGTGGAGATGCAGGTATAGTAGCCAATGATGTTAGTCTATATAACATGAATGAATGCGTAGCCCCTGGATCTAGTAAAGTAAGAACTAGATGACCAAAAATATATAACGTACCGATGATAACCTCTGGAGAAGCTCTGCCCTCACGTAGAGACATGGCATGAACCCGAGCCTCTCCAGCTGGTTGTGCCCGCTGGCCACGATTTTGCTGACTACCCTGACCAGAAGACTGTATCGCATGATCGCCAGAAGTAGTGCCCTGATCACGATAAGCACTCTGATCCACAACACCACCAAAAGTACCACGTTGAGGACACTCGCTCGCATAGTGACCCACCTGACCACAACGACAACAAGTAGAGGTACCATACTGACACTGACCAAAGTGGTGTCTGTGGCAGTTGTTGCACAATGGAGTCTCCCTCGGTGTAGCTGGTATGCTGAAGAAAGGTCGAGGATAACTCGAGCCACTAGTACTCCCACTCGACCGCTGTCTCTATGGTCGACTCCTCCTTCATCTATGACTCTGCCTAGCAGTGCTAGTAAGATATCTGTAAGATCCACTACTCGAAGATGATGCCGATCCAGAAGTACCTGAACTCAGCCTCTTTGAAGCCCCCTGACTATGTCCATCCTCTTCAAGTTGACGCGTCTGAAACTGCATCTACCTCTCCCTCTCGATATCCTCACCCCTGAGTGCAGCACTAACAAACTCATCAAAGTTATCTTAAGGCATAGTGGTCAAAGTCCCCTTGATATTCATATTCAAACCCAACTCAAACCTCTTGCACTTTGCTTCCTTTGATGCCACCATATCACGTGCAAACCGAGACAAACGAGTGAACTTATCTCGATACTCAAGCACTGACATACTCCACTGCTTCAGGTTGGTAAACTTCTCATATTTCCGCTGTTGAGTAGTTGGATAGAAATACCGACACATGAAAATCTCTTTAAACATTGGCCAAGGAGTATCAATAGGAACTTTGTCTGTACCAACCCACCAAAAGTAAGCATCTGACTCAAGCAAACCCACTGCGGCTACGGTTTTCTTTTCAGGAGTAAAATGCAGGCGCTCATAAACACGCTCAACCTGAACCACCTAAGCTTCACACACTTCAGGATTAGGGGAACCAGAGAAAACAGTTTCTCCCGCTGTCCTGGCCTTAGCCACTTGGTCAATACATTCCTCCAAACACAATACTCGCATAACCAAGTCACACGTACGTTGATCCTCATCAGGATCCCCAGTCTATTCAGCACGGACTCCACGTCGAGGAGGCATCCTAAGGATAAAAGATATTAGTCACAAGAAAGAAAGGATGTAATCATGGAACTTCAAACGTTTGAAAGCATACAACACTCTAGAGCATTGATGATTATCCGTCGGTCGGTCGGGTCATCGCTCCCGAAATACTGTACATTCTCAAATGTCCTTAGTAACACAACTACAAGAGTCTACAGAACCTAAAACCTAATGCTCTGATACCAACTGAAAGGACCCGACTCCGATTTAGTTGCCTAAACTGAAATCAAATCCCTTCGAAAACACGATCTTAAAAACTTTTTTGCCAAAGTTTACTTTGAAACACGTGAACCAATATTAGAACCTGCAAAGAAACACATTTCAAATATTCCACAAAAGCCAAACCATGGGGCTCCGTTCCCCATCCGGATTTCTCAACAACATATATATAATAAACCAAAGGTTTACAAGAAATCCAGAAATATTCAGGAGTAAACTCCACTGAAAACAAACATAAGTATTCAGAGCGACGCCTATATACATCATTTACATCAAATAGGCCGAACAAGAAACCTATAGAAACTGAAGTGTGATCCGAAATCTATGCCTCCGCAGTCGACGCGCAACACAATAACCCAAACTACAAACTGGGCAAAGGAAACTGAAAAGCCTAAGGGAAGACAAATAATCGTTAGTGAGTGGACAAAAATAATAATATGTGTTTCCCAAATACATGCTCATAAAAGCATAATGCGAGTCAATGCGTATGAAAATTCCGACCAGGTACATTTTTCCTGATCCAAAATCCAAAAAGTCAACGCTTCGCCGGAGCTCCGCCGTTAATTGCCGCCGCTGCCGGCGGCGCGGCGTCAATGGTGATATTCTCCGGCGACCAAGACTGCAAAATCTTCCTCTCCTCAAGCCTAACCTCTTTCCCCAAAGGGTCACCACCATCCAACCACCACCGTGGCCAGAAATCACCTCGAAAACCATCAAATCCCAGACCGACTGGAAAACTTTCCTGGTGAAATTCACCACTGTGAGGCCATTTCGTCCTCCCAAACTCAAGGGGTTTCATCCCCAACTCAAACCCAACCAATTACACCCAAAAACCCCATCGGAAAACCGCCGGAAAACCTCCCCCCGTTTACCCCGATTCCATCCAATTTCTCCTCCAAAATCAACCACTCAAACCACCTTAAAATATCACAATATATACATCAATCAATAGCCCAAGGGAAGAGCTTTAAATCCCTACCTTAATCTTCGAAAACTGTGCCATATTCCGGCAAGAAACTCGACGGCGACTCGGTGAACTCAACGGGTCAACTTGGTCAACTCAGGTCTGGCTCGGTCAATGCTGGTCAACAGCCCAAATGCAACTTTTCTACAACTTTTAAAACTATTCCGCTATTTATACGTTGCGAACCGACCAAATTCATGATTTGGATAACTCAAACCCAAACGGATAAGTACAACTAACTCGACTATAATTTCAAATATTCATTTTATATTCTCCGCTTATCTGAAAAATCCTCCGAAACCTCATACAAAGTCGAAACCAAATCCTTTACAATTTCCGTGAAGGACTCAAACCAAATTCGTGTCCGTTAATTAAGTCGTGAACAAAGCTGCCAGATCTATCAATTACGACTAACTGCGACTAATCGTGAAATGTGCAACTTAAGCCAATTAACATACCATTTCCGATTCGGGTCGTTACAGCGGGAGTTTGGACCCCACCGAGTCCCTCGAT
Organism: Geum urbanum; assembly: GCA_946800695.1. NCBI lineage: Eukaryota > Viridiplantae > Streptophyta > Magnoliopsida > Rosales > Rosaceae > Geum > Geum urbanum. The sequence continues at coordinate 3,305,092 of OX327009.1, forward strand.
GCTTGGATTGTCGTCATCGGGTCTAGAATCCCGATGCAGGACAGTCGGCCCACAAACATCTGCCTGAACATTGAGAAAGTGGAACGCATCACTCTGTGCGATTAACGCTTGAGCCTACGCCTTGGCCGCTCGCCTCGGTCGCTCGAACTCACTTATCGGCTGCTCGAATTCGCTCCTCGTCGCTGAAACCTAAGTCAAATCTCGATGGACATCCCATTCGAGGGCTCAAATCTCCTTCCCAGGTCGGCAGCCAAAAACTGTATTGGCAATAGCGATCTCAGTCTCCAAGGGTAGCGGAGGCAACTCTTCCAGCTGCGTCAACCTCGGGTTCTCCGCCTGCATGCGCGCCACTGCCTCAGAATTTCTTGCACTCTTGCCTGAAATGGATATCATGAACAACATATAAACATCGATTTCTATAAAAAAAAAAGTGATATAATTTCCCCTAAAAATGTAGGATGCCAAAAACCTATATAGAAGAAAACACTTCGAATAACATCTCAATTTCCAAAATAACATACCGTGGACACCAATTGCCATCCAGATTTCTCAACTTTATAATCATGTTTAATATAGCCAACTATATCAAAATTCAAGAGTACAACCTAATTAAATGTCCTAATTATAATTCAATTACTGCAAACCAACAATAATATTCAACTCATTCAATTTTAGAATAAGTGTTACTTACAGCATTTTGAGTCCTGACATCTTCTTCTTGCCCGGGCCTATTGTAAGCATCCACAAAGGCGAAGAGATGCGGGTGCTTCAAACCCTTATCTCTATGAGCCTTTGCAAGGTACATCATCTTCGTGGAGACCGAACCATGGTGGCAATTCTTCATCGCCCGATTGGCTGTGTTAGCCCTCGACCTTATCTATTTCACAAGAAGGAAAATTAACTATTAAGATTACTTATAAAAGTATTATATGATTAACAAACCAAAAAAAAAAGAAATACGAACCACAAACGTGTCCGACTCAAAGTGGCTGACCAACCAATCCCACTCGAGTCTCCTTTCCTCCTGGAAGTCCTCTGGGGCTGCACTGTATTTTTAAATAGCCCATATTAATTGCCGAGAGTTCGCGGACAACTCTGAGCCTATTACATTCCTCCAGCTGCTTCAAAGTAGAGGCTATCATACGTATCTTGCTCCTTACAATATTCCCGATCTTAGTCGAGGTCAAGCTGGCGAGCTCCTTTGAGAAAGAGCCTTTGGTAAAAGCTTCGTACACCACGTCGATTCATTTCCCTAGCCTCTTAGTTGTCTCCTCAATTTTTCTTCCATTCACAACTCCCCGAGTACGTTTGGGGACCAGAGCTGAGGGGTTCCTACTCATTGCTTTGCGTTAGACGCTAATGCAACAAAAGTTTGCGGAAGACTGAGGCTGTTGTGTGGATGGCCCGGAGTCAGAAGACGGATTCGCCAACTCGTTGACTACAACTGACTAGTCATTAGGTCCAAACAGAATGGTTGATGACCGTCGACTCGATTCGTGAGCCATAACGGTCTCCTCTGACCGTTGAGCCCCCCAACCCAACTGTTGGAATGACGATTCCAATGCGACCCTCCGCTCCTATTCAGTTTGTCTCTTCTTTCCGCCAAGCATCTCAAATACCTATTTGACAACCAAATATCAACCATTATTTCCAAGACAGCAAAACCATTCCTAATTAACCCATCTATAACAACTAAACACAACAACTAACTGCATCTCTCCCTAAAAACTAAACACAACACCACAAATATAATGACAATCAATCACTTTCTCATACCAATTCGATAAAACATATACAAATCAATCCTAAAATGATAAACATCATAATCGACACGCATCAATCATCCAATTCATAATTCCTATATTTTTATTCAATTACGTACTTTATTTGGAAACATTATTCTTAAACATCAATAATTCATCATCAACATGCATCAATATCCATCAATCACAACAAGGAGAGAGAGCTGTTTTGAAGAAGCAATGGTGCAGAGGAGGCCGGAGAGAGAGAGAGAGAGAGGTGGTGGCAGGAGGGGGGTTTTTAGAGAGGAGACGACGGGGGAGTAAAAGAAGAGGAGATGGCAGAGTGGGGTTTAGGGGGTGGAGGATTCGAGATAGGTGAAGGCAACGACAATTTTTGGCATGGATAGAAACTTCGGTTTAGGTTTAGAATTTAGGGATTTTTGGGAAATATATCGAATTCAATCGATCTAATATAGGCTCTTAGGCAAAAAAACTTAAATCTTTGTCGTATAAGTGTACTTAGATGATGAACCACAATTGTTTCGTCGTCTAAGATGTTTTATGAATTTTTTCTAAAAATTTGGCGAAAAATATGAACCGCTAAACTTTTGGGGTTAGACGGCAAAAATATTATATTTGTCGTCTAAGTCTTCGACTTAGGCAACAAAACCATTGGGGTTCGTTGCTTAAGTGGTACTGAAGCGATGAAACTTGGGGATTTTCGTTGTCTAAATGCAATTTTATATATTTTTTAAATATATGTAAAACTAATTTCTTGTTGTTGCTTATAAATCATCAAAAATCAACCGTTAGATGTAACCATTAAAAAATTGTGTACTTTATATCCCCTTGTTTGACACAAAATCATACCTGTAAGACAAGACAAGTATTAAAAATACTCTATAGTAAACCAAACCAAATTCAATCCATCCATCTATCCATCCATCAAAGTCGTTAGCGTACAAATTAATTAAATAATTATGTTCGAATTCGATCTTATTAATTTACACATGCATCAATCACTTCGATTATCATAATCTTCATCGATGTCTTCCTCCTCATCACTCTGATCAAGTTCGTCATCCTCAGAATCATAATCTACATCATCATCGTCATCATATACGACAAAATCTTCTTCCTCCAGCTCCTCTTCATCGGCATTAAAATTCTCTAGGTCAATGATCTCCTTTTCAGTAAGATCTGTGTCACCATCAAGTATGGGTAAGATTTCAGTAAATCCAATTAGTTGCCTTGTGTCAGGAATGCCAGAAGTATTAGGCTCTTGATATGCATGGGCATTATTCCCTCGAGTGTTTAATGTTGACGTCCCTTCAAGTGTTGTGGCACTCCATATTCCTTGGTGAGACATGTGGTTAACTACTTTCCAACGACCTAAGGTGGCAAGAATGAATGACTCATCTCCATAGCAACTTGAGTTTGTATCGACTGATAACAACCCGAGTTGTTCTTTTGTATTGTTGAATAATTTACATTTAAATAGAAAAACTTCGATTCTATCTCATTCCCATATAGTAGCTAAACGACATTAACAAGAACGCCGTAATATACATCATCATCTTCTCCTACCATGATCCCACTGTTTTATGTTCTTCTTCCTTCATCGTGGTAGACAGAATGAAACTTTATGCCGTTGACAAAACATCAGGGATAAATATAGTGTTGGACCGACTTATAGGTCAACATGTGCTTTTCTCATGACCAAAACAACCCCCCCCCCCAATATGCTTCATTACGTTCTGCATGAATTATTTTTTCTTTTAATACTCCTCTAAACGGCCATACAACATATGTGACGACAGATAGATTATGGCTAACATGTGTAATGGAGGCAGTATGGACTGGATCTTTGAGGTACATGATGTAGTATGTTACACACTTATGCATTAGGTATGTTTCGGCCATAGAGTCGTCCGGGGCAGATTTATTTTTTTGACGAATCCTTTGTACTACAGAAATTGTCTACAACAATGGGATAAAATTAATTATATTTCACGTTACTGTAGAAAAAATATATATAAATGATGAAAACCGTGTTTAACAAATTTAGTTACATTTAAAAATTGTACATTTTCTGATGATACATCCAAGTGTAGTGGACCAGATCGGAATGTAGCACTTGTTCGAGAAGGTGAACCATGAGGTAAATCATGATGTTAAAGAAAGCAGGGAAGATCCTCTCTAATTTGCAAAGGATGTGGACAATTTCGTGTTGTAGTTCGTGAACATCCGACTACTTCAACTCTCTGGCTCTGCACAATGAAACTATTGGTTCGAAAATAAGGTCAAATTACCACTGGGATCAGATGTTGCAATATAACGTGACAATCATGAGTCTTTAGACTATAGAACTTGTGTTCCCAAACATTGACACATCGATATATATTCCCTGCATAATTAGACGGATACTTCACACTTTTGAGCTAGTTGAATATAGTATCCTTCAGTGCAGGCTTCACTGTGTAAGGTGTATTGGGCATCTTGTTGTACACGCTGTTTCAATCCCTCTTCAACCACAAGGCATGGTACAAATTCATAATTTCAAGATGCTTTTGCGCTTTGGGAGTATCCTTAGTCTTCAACTTAATAACAAAAATTGTTCCTATCACGTTGTCGCACACATTCTTTTCTATATGCATGATATCTAGGTTGTTCCTGAGTTTCACCTTCGGCCAACAAGGAAGTTCATAAAAAATGATCATGTGATGCCAATAGCTAGGATGGTGTAGAGGGTGTGGAATGTGCTTCTTCGCATCCTTGTCATTGATCAACACACTGAAATAGAAGCTATTTAACCTCTCAAAAATCTTTTGGTCAGACCACTATCTGGGTTGTGGATTATCCTCTACTGTCCCGTCAAAATGATCCTTATCATATTGCCACAGGTGATAGTGAGGAAGCCATCTACAATCACCCATATAACACACCTTCCCCGCGTGTCAACTAGAGTTGATGTCGTCTAAGCAGACAAAATAACCACTGTATCCTTTGGTTGTGCAAAATGCCAACATCCCATACGCAGGAAAATCACTGATGGTTCACATTATAGCTACTCTCATCATGAACATTATGTCAGTGAACTTGTCATAAGTTGAGACTCTATTTTTCCAAAAGAATTTCTGTGATGACCCGAACCAGCATCAGTAGAGTAATCAGTATGATTCACGAGATTATGCATAATCGCGATTAATCGTTAATTGTGTGATTTGTCGGATTAGTTTGCGACTTAAATATCGGCCGAGAATTTGAATTGAGTTTCTTCACAAGAGTTGTAGAGCACGAGATTTCGAGTTCGTGGGCGGTTCCGGATGATTTTTCCGATAACCGAGGAATATAATATGATTAATTGAAGTTTAGGTTTATCGACGAGTTTATCCGTTCGTTTCGTATTTATCCGAATCGTAATGGTTATCCGTTTTGGACCGTTGATCATCCCGAGACGTGAGTATAAATATCGGAAATAGTCAAAAAATTGTCGAAAACACTGTTTGAGGTTTGACCAGACGTTGACTTTCCATTTTTGGATGTTGACCCGTTGACCCGTGAAGGTGAGACGCGACCCGTTTGATTCTCGCTGACCGACCCGGAATTTCCGGCCACCTCCGGCCACGTGAAGGGTACAATCTTTCTCCTCTTGAGTTCTTGAGTTGATTTGTGTTTGAAATCGTGAAAATTGATGGTGATTTGGGTAGTTTCAAATCGGGTATGGTTTCCGGAGTTCGCCGGTGACGGGGGGTGGTGTTCCGGCGAGTTGTGGAGGTGGGGATGTTGGGGTTTCAACTCCCTTAGCTTGGATGCTACTGGGGTGATTGGTTTTGAACGTGGAGGTGGATTTCGGTGAACCCGTGGTGGTTGCCGGAGTATTGATCCGATTTGGTTTCGAGCTGAATTGGAGGTGTTACGGTTTGAATTGGGACTTGTTGTAGTTGTAAAAATGGTTGGTCTTGAGGAGACCTTGAGAACTGGAGCTTCCTCGCCGGAGAAACTCTTCGTTGACGGCGCGCCGCCGCCGGCGGCGGCGATCAACAGCGGCACTCCGGCGAGAAAGTTGACTTTTCAGTTTTCGATGATTTTAATGTCATTTTTCTCGTAATCGGGCCCCGATCGTCACCTTGAGCTTTTTGAATTGATTTGGGTATCGGATTTTCAGTCGAAGGTTTCGAGTGGAGATTTCAGAAATTCAGTCCTTTGTTTTATACAGTTTTATATGTTTCCGGGAACAGTTGGTTTCCGTGGTTAAGTACAGAGTTATGGGCTATGATTTTGATCAGATATGTTTTATGATTATTCAGGGGATCGAGATCGTGTTTCGGGCAAAGGATCTTCCGCTGGGCCACGAGATTAGCGCGAGTGCGCCTTTTTGCTCACCTGTGAGTGGACATTTATTTTCACGGATTGACTGCGAGTTTTTTATATACGTTTTACGAACTTGAGCATGCAGTATGATCATGATTTTTATGAGCATGTGTTTTACGATTATACATATACGAATATGCGTATACGAATATACATACATATATATATTATGTTTTATGCATGTGCATGTGCATGGAAAGGATTTATGATTTGGTTTACACAGAGTACAGTCTCAGTTATCAGGGTTGTATCAATACACATTGGCTTCTCGGCTGATCCCCGAGTACGCTCCGGGGGGGGGGGACAGATATCCTGACCCGAGGCCTTTCTGGCTAGGAATCACGTGTGGGTCTGGGATCCCGTGATTCAGACTGTGCTATCGCGAGGGAGTCCATGAGTGACCCCGCGATATTATGATGCATGCTCTGTACGTGGGTTGGAGTCAGCGTCTCCTCACGTACCATTTGATTTTCATGCATTTGACTCGCATATGTTTTTATAACATATATATTATTTGGTGAAAGACATTTATTTTCGTCCACTCACTCTAATGGTTTTCATGTCTTTCCCCTGGGCTTTTCGGTTTCCGTGCCCAGTTTGCAGTTCAGGTTCTGGTGTTTCATGTCGTGGTTGGAGGCTAGTTGTTCGAGCCACCTGTGTTTTCCAGTAGGTTTCTTGTTTCGCCTACTGATGTATATTTTGTATATAATTACACTAGAGGTCGCTCTGATACATTCTGATACTTGTTTTATATGGTTTTTCCCGGATATACTATATATTACAGTTATATTTACTGTTTATTGTTAATGTTATGATTTTGAGAAATCCGGATGGGATTGGTGCCCACGGTTTGGCTTTTGTGGCATAGGATGAAGTGTTATTTTCCGGGTGCAGGTAATGGCAATTCCGCGTTAGTAGTGTTACTCTGCCGAAATTTTTAATGGTTTTTGTTGGTTCACGTTTTCAGAAGGGGTTTGATTCCGGTTTAGGCAACTAAATCGGGGTTGGGTCCTTTCAATTTCATCTCATAGATCAATGGTCTAAGGTACATATCTAAAGACTTTCCAGGAGATTTGGGACCTAGAATTAGCAGAGTAAGGAAATTAAATTCCTTGTTCATACACATCCATGGAGGAAGGTTATACGGCATGAGAGTAACTAGTCAGGTGCTGATGACAGCGATATTATTACCCCAAGGATTGAATCCATCTATAGAAAGTCTGAGTCTAAGATTTCAAACCTCTGCTTCAAAGTCTTGAAATTCCCTGTCGAAATGTTTAAAAGCCTCTCCATCCACCGGATGTTTGAGCACATCGTCATTTATTCTCTATTCCGTGTACCATCGCATCGTCTATGCTTTATTTAGAGACATGTACAAACGCTGTAGTCTGAAAATCAACGAAAAATAGAGAAGCACCTTCATAGCAACCTTCTTTTTCGAATTCCTTGCATTAGACTTAAACCACTTGGACTTGTTGCATATAGGACAGTAGTCCAAATGTGCATTCTCCTTGTAAAACAACACATAATCGTTTCTGCACGCATGGACTTTCTCGTACTTTAGACTGAGGCTATTCAACATCTTTTTTACCTTGTAATGAGAATCCAGAAGCTTGTGACCCTTAAGAAGCAAATCCCATATATGTTGTTGTATATCGTTAAAACCAGCATATGAGATTTTGTGCTTCACTTTGTACTCCATTTTAGTCATTATGGATTGCAAGACATTCAATTCACATCCATCGTACACCGGGGTCTGGGTTTGGAGTACTATGTTCTTAAACTTATCCATCTCAGTAGTATTAGTGTCCGGAAAGGCTGGAAGGACTGTGTCATATTGAGGATTATCATAACTCCCTTTTCATGTTGGTGTGTAATATGACTAAATGCTGGAAAAGCATCATGCATAAAATCCATAGCGGGGTTCCAAGTGGAGGCTCCAGTACTGCTGAATGAGCCACTCTGGTAACTATACTCTGAGCTTAAAAATGGTTATGAGCTGTAGTCTACTACTTCACCATGCTCACTCCATGTTGTGTAATACTATATCATACCGTGGTCATACAAGTGTTAAGATATAACAGGAACCGTCGCAAGCTGATCGTTAAGACATCTTCTGCACGAACACTTGTAACCCTTCTTTCCTTGACCATGTTGTATTGCAAACGAAATAAACAGACTGATTCCATCCATATACCTCATATCACTTCTATTTTCCAAATGTATCAAACTCTTGTCCATATTTCTGCGTAAGTTAAGCAAGACATAAATTCAACTATCGAATAAGCCATAAATATATAGTTTCCAAAAAAATGTGCGTCTAACGAGTTTCTTATAATTCTTAACTTACAATAATTAATATTCATCATATATAATTAAATAACATATATATAACACTATATTATATGCATTTACATGTATAAATCCATCCATGAATATATATATGCATAATTATCAACTAATTAATCTAGCTAACATTTAATCAACTAATTAAATATCAACTAATCTAACAGTTAATCAACTAATTAATCCACATATAAATATCTAAGGAATTAATCAACACATGCATGATATAGCTCGCTAGCAAACAACTAATACATGCTATATTGTGGTACGTAGCTGGATTATTTCACCGGAAAAATCAATCACCGTACGTAATTAAATTCAAAAAAATTAATCATGAGAAACAAGTTAATATCTTCACCGATAAAAATATATTTGGGTAATCTTGAGCTCCGAAGGTGGGAAATGTATATATAAATCGAAGTTAATTTGGCCAGAGGTTGTTTTGAGAGAGTTTTTTTCGGGTGAGATGGTGAGAAATGAGAGAGAGAGAGAGAGAGAGAGAGAGACGAGGAGTGATCTGGATAGAAAATATGATCTAAATAATTGATTCCACTTAGACAACGAAATGTTTCGTCACCTAAATTGATTTTTTCGTGGCCTAAGTAAAACCTTAGGTGACGAAATGGACTTCGTCGCCTAAGGCATCATTTAAGTGATGAAATATGTTATTTGTTGTCTTAGATGGTTTACTTAGATGACGAATTGGGTGTTTCGTCGCTTAAGTCAGTACTTAGGTGATGAATATTATTTTCGTCGTTTTAGATATATTTTTATATGAAAAAATAAATATGTTGTTGTCTAAGTGGTGACTTAGACGACAAAAGTGGCGATGAATATATATTTCGTCGTCTAAGTCATATATTTGCTGACAGATATTTTTTTCGTCGTCTAAAGTCTACCTATACGACGAAAAAATAATTTAGGCAACGAAAACAATGTTTGTCGTCTAATTTTTACTTAGGTTATGGTTACGTCGCCTAAGTGAGTTTTTTCTAGTAGTATGTGACGACCCGGACCAGAATCAGCAGTATGATCAGCTTGATCGATGAGTTACTGCGTAGTCGCAGTTGTCCGATGGTTATTCGAATCGCCAGGCTTGTTAACGACTAAATTATTGGCCGAGAATTGGAGCTGGGTCTCTTCTCAAGAGTCGTAGTACATGTGATTTCGAGTTCGTGGGCGGTTCCGGATCATTATTTGGACGACCGAGGAATTAATTATGAATATTTGAAGTTCGGGTTTTAAAGGCAGCCTTCTTAACAACTAAATTACCGGTCGGGAATTTGGTTTCGGCTTCTTCACGGAAGTTGTTCAGAATTTAATTTCAAGTTTGTGGGAACTTTCGGAGCATTTTTCTGAGTTACGAAGATTAAGTTGTGATTATTTCCGATTGTTGGTTATTTAGTCGATTAAATATGTGTTTGGTTGAAGGGTTGACTTTTTATCCGTTTGGCCGATGTGTTTGACTTTGGATGATAATTGAAGATCATGTCGAGACGAGTTTGTGGCCACGAGAATTATCGGAATCGGAGTTACGACGAGAGAGTTACGAGGGTTTAAAGTTCGTCGGAATGGATAAACATGAAGTTTCCTAATCGGGAAAGGCCTATAAATAGAGGTTCGTCGGTTTGTTTTTTTGTGGCATAGGATGAAGTGTATTTCCCGCGTGCAGGTAATGGTAATTCCACGTTAGTAACGAAACTCTAAGGATATTTGATGTTTTCGAAGGGGTTTGAAGGGGTTGGTGTTTTCGAAGGGGTTTGACTCCGGTTTAGGGAGCTAAATCGGGGTTGGGTCCTTTCAGTTTGGTATCAGAGCATTAGGTTATAGGTTCTGTAGACTTCTGTAGTCGTGTTTACTAAGGATATTTGAGAATGTACAGCATGTCTGGAATGGTGACCCGATCGGCCGGCGGATAATCATCAATATTCCGGGTGTTGTATACTTTCAAATATTTAAAGTTCCATGATTACGTTCCACTTGTTGTGAACGATGTTTTATTCATTAGGATGCCTCCTGACGTGCTTTCCGTGTCGTTTCGGTTGTGGATCCTATTGAGGATCAATCGACGTGTGATTTGCCAGTGAACTGTGGATTTGGATGATTATTCAGAGTTCAGAGAATTGTGTGGCACGGTTTGCCTGGTTGTGTGGGTATGAGCGTCTACATGTTGCCTCAGAGCTGAGAATTGTGGCGTTGATGTTTGCCTGAGTCAAATTGTTGTATTTGGTAGGCTGATATGGTGTGAGTTCCGGTTGTGACTCCATGGCCTACATTCAGAGTGTTGTTTATTCGGTAATGGTTTGATCAGGCTACCCAGCAGTCGAATAAGGAGTGTTTACCCACCTGAGGCAGAGATGTATTGTTTATATGTTGTTTCTGTTTGCATGTGTTATGTGGCTTCAGAGAAGCGGTGCACGAGGTTCGAGATAAGTTTGAGCCTGAACATCAGAGGGACTTTGACTGATATGCCTCAAGACAACCGTGAGGAGCTTAGTATGTTGCACTCTGTGGTGAGGCTATTGAGAAGGAAAGGTGTACGCGGTTTCCGATGTGATGGTTTGAGGAAAGTGGACTTAGTCGAGATTTTGATGAGGTTGAGTTCCGACACTTCAGGATCAGTGACTTCATCAGGCTGTGACTTTTTCGATTGTGTTGAGGGTCATCAGATCAAGCAGAGGATCCATTTGGCGATGGCAGAGATCACATTGTAGCGGATTTGCTCCTGTGGCATAAGTTTGGGCAATTGTTGGTGATCCTATCACGTAGCAGGTGTTGTGGCGATTTGTGTTCGTGGAGCACTTTCAGTTGCTGTTTCGGTGGCCAGGAGGGTCACATTACGAGGGGGCGCCTTAGCCAGCTGTGTTAGCTGTTCGGTAGCTCAGAGTTTACGAGAAGATCCTCATGTTGTTCCTGCAGTCTAATCAATGTACCCAGATTTCTAGACGAGCCATTCAGAAAGTCGCAATTGACGTGGGCGACTAATTGGGCATGTTGGAGTTTGTGCCATGACCTTGTTTGAGGACAGACTTTTCTCTGAGGTTACAGTTGCTTGATATCCATGGCGATTGTACTTGTATCTCCACTTCCGAGGTTTTGGAGAGTATTGTATCCATCCGGAGGTTGCGAGATCCTTGTTGGAGGATATGGCTTAGCCGCGGATCTGTTATAGCTGGACATTGTGGTTTTAGTGTGCTTGTGAGTATGGACTTACTGACGACGCATTTGGCGATGTTCGAGTGCCTCGAGGAGGAGGTTGTGATTCGACGACCAGATTTTCCCGAGATGCTGTTTCGCGATGATGGTCGAGCGGATGATGGAGACGAGTTGTGTGGTTTGCTTAGCTCATGTTGTGGATGCTACGGTTATTGTGCCCGACATTGGTGACATTGAGGTGGTTTCTGAGTTTCCTGGCGTGTTCCGGAGGAGTTACCAGGTGTTCCTCCAGTTTGGGAGATCGACTACACCATTGAGTTTGTACTGGGCGCTGGACTCATTTTACCGACACCTTGTCGTTCTGAGCCAGCGGAGCTGATGGAGCTACAGTTTTGACTCCAGGAGATACTGGAGGAGATTTCAGGAGACTTCGTGCGACCCCGCATATTTGCGTGGGGTGCTCCTGCATTGTTTGTGTGGTTTTTGGATGATCGGTGCATTGACTACCAGAAGCTTGATTTGCTTCAGAGGAGAGTGAGTATCCTTCGCTTCGGACTGGCGAGTGGTTTGATCAACTTACGAGAGCTTCAGTCTTTTTGAAGATTGATTTCGGGTTTGGATATCATTAGTTGGGGATCGATGAGTCAGATGTGGCTATGTTAGCTTTCAGATCATGGTGCAAGCATTACGAGTTCTTGGTCACGCCATTGATTGACCAATGCCCCGTAGATCTTACGGACTTGATGGACCAGGTGTTCAGATGGTTTCTGGACGAGTTACGGCCATGTTTGTTAGCAACATTTTGATTTACTCCGGGAGTGTGGACCAGTACCTGAAGCAGTTGCAAGCGGTGTTGCGGACTTCGCGACATGATCAGCTATTTGCGAAGTTCAGCCACTGTGAGTTTTGGCTGATTAGCATGAAGATTTTGGGTTGTGTGATGCTATCCGAGGGAGTTGGCGTGGATCCTGGCTAATTTGAAGCCGTGTTGATTTGGGGATTTCCCTACCATTGTACCAGAGATCAGGAGTCTCTTGGGTTCAACAGGCTATTACCAACGGCTTATGCAGGATTTTCCCGGATTGCCACTCTACTTTCCGGATTGACAAAGAAGGCGTCAAGTTCGAGTGGTTCGATGCACGCGAGGAGGGTTACTTACTCCTGCAGGGTGGTTGACCGTTGCTTCGGTTATGACCTTACCTGACGATCGTGATAAGTTCGTAGATTACGGCGATGCATCGAGGTTTGGATTTGGCTGTGTTTTGTTGCTGTGTAGCGGAGCGGTGGCTCGTGATTTCAGGTAGTGGAACCTTATGTAGCTACGTATCTTGTGTATGGTATTGGGTGTAGCTGTCCTTATGTTAGCATCAGAGAGTTAGAGACACTATTACTATGGCGTGCAGCGCGGTGTAGGACGTACACTGATCACTTGAGTTTCATCCACTTGCATTTTCGACTAGATTTGGGCTTGAGGCAGTGTAGATGGATGGGGTCGATTCGCGACTATAGCTGCACCTTTGAGGTTGTTCGGGAAAGGCTAGAGTTTGTACTTGACCATCCGTCTGGGATGTTGTTGTTGATGCATTCAGTCGGGAGTTGGGAGCTTCAGTGTTTCATGTGTGTGCGGCTCGAGTTTCCGTGGCAGCCGAGTTGCGAGCTCCGGAAGCTGGGTTCGAGTGAGATGATGTTGAAGCTCATTGTTTCGCGCGCATTTGGCGCTAGTGATGCGGAAATGTATCATACACTTCGAGTTTACTACTCGTGAAGCAACATGAAGAGACATATAGCAGCTTGTTTGTGCAGATGCCACATTTGTCGACTGGTGATGGCTAGGAGGCAGAGACTTGCCGAGAAGTATCAGCCATTAGAGATTTCCGGTTGGACGTGGCGTTTGTTGCTGTGATCTTGTGTGTGTGTATGGTTGTATGCATTTCGGTTTGGGATACCAGTTGTCAGGCCTTTGTGGACCATTTGACGAACTCAGTACAGTTCCTTGTACTTTTCGGAGATGATTTCAGTGGCAGGCTGGCATAGCTGTGTTTGGTGAAGATTGTTCATTTCGTGATGTGCCTATGTCCCAGTTCGCTGATCGAGATAATCAGCTACGATGAGGTGTTGGCGAGCTTTACAGCGAGCATTAGGGACCAGATTACAAGTTAGTACCGGTTCTTATCCTCAGATTGATGAGCGATCTTTGAGGACTATTCAGACCTTGGAGGGCATGTTGTGGACCTCGGTATTGCAGTTCCGGAGGATTCGGAACCCGCAGTTTCTCTTGTTTGAGATTGCTTGCAGTATCAGTTTATTGACCACTATGATTTTGACGTTGCTTGATGTCGTTTTGAGGAACGATGTTGTACTCCATTGTGCTGGAATGAGTTTGATTTGAGTTCGAGTTGACATTTGATTCAGATTTTGTGGAATGTGCTACCACAGACTATCAGGTTTGAGCGGAAATGGGTTGATTATTGCCCGAGCTCGATGTTTGAGCTATGCTGATATGAGTATGTGAGTGGTATTGATGTGTGAACTGAGTTGTGAATTGCCATATTGTTTTGATTCGTATGTGGTCATAGGCGAGTTTGTGTTGTGCCGTATAGTTCGGCATCGCCTATGGCATTGGCTTTTAGGTGTGTTGTGTTCCGTGAGGCGGAACTGTGTTTCAGGTTGGTTTTACATTGTGTACCCTGTCTGTTCCTTATGCAGGAACACTTGGCGATTGTGTGAGCCAGTTCAGATTTGTGATTTGAGGGTACAGGGATTCCAGCACGGAGTTACAATACAAGAAAAGAGGACTTAGACGACGGAACAGTATTAGTTCCGTCGTCTAAGTGTTACTTAGACCTCGGAGATTTCTCCGTGGTCCAAGTAACACTTAGACGACGGAGATGTAATTCTCCGTCGTCTAAGTGTTACTTGGACCACGGAGAAATCTCCGAGGTCTAAGTAACACTTAGACGACGGATGTGAAGTTTCTCCGTCGTCTAGGTAAGAACCTGGACCTCGGAGACTTCTCCGTGGTCCAGGTTATCACCTGGACGACGGAGAATTACATCTCCGTCGTCTAAGTGTTACTTGGACCTCGGAGAAATCTCCGTGGTCCAAGTAACACTTAGACGACGGAGAATTACATATCCGTCGTCTAAGTGTGACTTGGACCACGGAGAAGTGATCACCTGGACAACGGACCGACACGTCGTGGTGTAAGTTCCACTTAAACGACGTACCGACACCTCCGTCGTCTAAGTGAAGCATTATATATATAGGCCATGCCAAACTCTCTTAGCTTCGATCATTCCATTATATTTTCTCCCGTGAGGAATTTTTGAGATCGAAGGAGAAGGAGAAGGCCGGATTAGGCTAGGCCGGGGCTAGAAATTAATTAAAGGATCGGATCTCCGGTGTTCGATCACTAGCTAGCTTAATTAACTGCAGATATCGAGAAGGCCAGCAGGTACGTACGTAGGCAGTTAAAATTTGCATGATTAAATATATATATATTTAGGGAAACCGTACGTGCGTACATACATGCATGAATGTTAATTAGCTATATATACAGATTAAATTACGTACGTAATTTGATGGATCGATGTAGATCGAGTACGTATAATTAATGGTAAATTAATGGACTAATATATATATATGTAATAATTATTTAATTATAATATTTTGTAGCAGTATGGACAAGAGTTGGATGAAGTTAAAGAATAGATGTGATGTCCGGTATATGGATGGAATTAGCGAATTTGTGAATTTTGCGATAGAACATGGTCATGGAAAGAAGCGTTTCAGGTGTCCGTGCCAGAAATGTCTTAATTGTCAGTATGCGGAGGTTAATGTTATGGTGCAACACCTGTACGAAAATGGTATGATGTGGAGTTACACTACATGGAGCGAGCATGGTGAAGCAGTAGAGTTCAGCGCAGCAGACTTCAGCTCAGGGTACAGTTACCATGGTGCCTCATCCAGCGGCAGTGGTGCCGGACCCCCAGCTTGCAATCCAACTGTAGATTTGGTCCATGATGCGTTTCCGGGATTTAGTCATAGTGGACACCAACACCAAGACGGAGGTTACAGTACCACTCATGAGCATGATGACACATTCCCCGCTGCTAGCTTGGCCACTGACACCAGTGAGATGGATAAGTACAACCGGATGCTACTTGAAGCGCAGACCCCGGTGTTCCCTGGATGTCGAGAGAATGTGTTGCAATATGTGATGGAGCAAATGAAGATAAAAGTGAAGCACAAAATGTCAGTCAGTGCTTTTGACGAAATTCAGGAGCAAATATGTAAGTTGCTTCCTGATGATCACAATCTTCCTAAATCTCATTATAAGGTTAGAAATATCTTGAGCAGCCTCGGCCTAAAGTACAGGATAATTGACGCATGTCCGAATGATTGTGTGCTATTTTACAAAGAGTATAAAGATTTGGACTATTGTCCCGTATGTGGCCAGTGCAGATTCCAGGTGAATAGGAAGAGTTCGAAAAAGAGAATTCCTGTGAAAGTTGTTCGATATTTTCCCTTGATTCCCAGATTGCAGCGCCTGTACATGTCTCTACACACAGCAGAGGCGATGCGATGGTACGCAGAAAAGCGAATAGATGACGATGTCCTGCGACACGCCGCGGATGGGGAGGGTTTCAAACATTTCGACAGAGAATTCGGAAACTTTGCTGCAGAGGTTAGAAATGTTAGACTCGGCCTATCTACAGACGGATTCAATCCTTGGGGAAGTAATAGCTCCGCCGTAAGCACTTGGCCAGTAATTCTGATGCCGTACAACCTGCCTCCGTGGATGTGCATGAACAAGGAATTTAATTTCCTTACTGTACTAATTCCAGGTCCTAAATCTCCAGGGAAGTGCTTAGATGTCTACCTCAGACCTTTGATCGACGAGCTGAAACTGTTGTGGGAAAATGGAGTCCCAACTTATGACAAATTCACTGACACGATGTTCACGATGAGGGCTGCCGTAATGTGGACGATCAGCGATTTTCCAGCGTATGGGATGTTGGCAGCGTGCAGGACAAAAGGATATAATGGATGTCCTATATGTTTGGACGACGTGAACTCTAGTTGGCACGCAGGGAAGGTGTGTTACTTGGGTCACCGTAGATGGCTCCCTCACGACCACCCTTGGCGACAGGATGAAGCTCATTTCGACGGGACGGTAGAGAACAATCCTAAACCCCGTAGTTGGTCGGGCGAAGAGATTTTAGAGAGGTTGAGCTATTTCGACTTTGGTGTGTTGACTAACGACGCGGATGTAAAGAAATGCAATCCAATTCCTCCACATGATCTGAGCTATTGGGATCACAAGAGTATATTCTTTGAACTCCCTTACTGGTCGAAGTTGAAGCTGAGGAACAACTTGGACGCGATGCACATAGAAAAGAATGTGTGCGACAGCGTGGTGGGAACAATTCTCGGTATTAAGTTCAAGACTAAAGATACTCCCAAAGCGCGCAAAGATTTGGAATCAATGAATCTACGTCGTCCCTTGTGGTTGAGGAGGGATAGGAAAGGAGTGTACAACAAGATGCCAGCTGCACCGTACATTTTGAGATATACATATTGAGATGAATCTACGTCGTCCCTTGTGATTTATATACATATTGAGATCATGCATGTTTAATTTGTAGAAAGTAAACCCTTACATTTTTCCATTTTCGCAGATGATTGATCTGCAAAAATCCGAAAACCACGGGGGGTGGTGGTCTTGGCCAAAGCACTTGCTAGCAGGGAAGCCGATTAAACACTATATTTATCCGGGATGTTTTGTGAACGGTGTGAAGTTCCATTCATTGGCGCGAGATGAAGGAAGAAGAACACAAAACAGTGGGATAGCGGTTGGGAAAGACCCTGATCTATATTACGGAATGATCGTATATGTGGTTCAGCTATGTTACGGGAATGATGTCAACGTTTTCCTATTCAAGTGCAGATGGTTCAAGCGTACAAAGGAAGACCTGGGACTTTTATCAGTCGATACAAACTCAAGCTGGTATGAGGATGAGCCTTTCGCTCTCGCCACCTTAGTTAGGCAGGTGTTCTATCTCGACGATCCGAAAGCTGGTGACGGGTGGAAAATAGTGAACCAGATCTCTCATCGAGGAGTTTGGAATACAGAGACAATTGAAGGGACACCGGCGACGACTGAAGATGCTGCTGAACCAGACAGAGACATTCCTGCCTATCAAGAGCCTAATATTTCTGTCATCCGCTCCGACATAATGGACCTGGTTCAAGACGGTGAACGGTTACCCATGCCTGATGGTTGTACAGATCTAACTGAAGAAGAGATCATTGAGGTAGATGAAGAAGACGTGCAGGATGAGGACGATGACGACGACTCTGGTTATTCCTCGGACGATGTTGAGTACGATGAGGAGGATGAGCAATCGGATAACGGTGATGATGATGATGACGATTATGACGAAGAGTACGGTCACACGACGAGGATCATTACTTGGTAAACCCTAATTTATTATTGTAATATATATATATATGATCGATCGATGCATCGTAAAAAGGTGAAAGATTTCTATTATGTCGAGACTTTAAGATTCCTCGTCCAGCTTTGGTTGGTTTTATTGTTTTTAAATACTATATATATGATCGATCTCCGCCAGCTTAACTTCCTCAGATTTTAATTAAGTCGACTTCTCTCTGTTTCAATTGAATGTCTTTGGACTGTTTTTCTAGTCCCGGCCCCTCTCTTTGCTTTCAACTTCATCGGTGTATTCTCTGATCTTATTAAAAGTAAGCTGAAGCTGCTCTACATTTCGCTCACGCAGCCCTTCAAACCCTAAATCCTAGACCCTAAATGTAGCAGATCGGATCGATCGATCATTTTTTTAGTTATATTCTTGAATGAGAATAATTGAACGAACATACAAATGACCGGGGACGACCTAAACCCTAAACCATACGGCCCTAACCCCTGAATTCAGGGTTTTTACACTTGGACGACGGAGACAGTCATTCTCCGTCGTCTAGGTACACACTAGGACGACGGAGAATGTCGTCTCCGTCGTCCAGATGACAAACCCGATACCCTAAACCCTAAGGACCCCTAACCCCTGAATTCAGGGTATATATATTCACCTGGACGACGGAGACAGTCGTATACCCTAAACCTAAGGACCCCTAACCCCTGAATTCAGGGTATATTCACCCTAAACCCTATACCCTAAACCTAAGGACCCCTAACCGAGAACGGAGAAATTAATTGCAGATTCACCTTTGGCGCCAAATCTCAATCTCATATAAAACCCTAGCTAAATCTTGGACCCTAAATCTAGCAGTTCGGATCGATCGATCAATTTTTTAATTATATTTTTGAATCAGAATAATTGAACGCACACACAAATGACCGGGGACGACCTAAACCGTAAACCCTAAGGCCCTAACCCCTGAATTCGGGGTTTTTAAACTTGGACGACGGAGACAGGCATTATCCGTCGTCTAGGTACACACTTGGACGACGGAGACAGTCATTCTCCGTCGTCCAAGTGTAAAACCCTATACCCTAAACCCTAAGGACCCCTAACCCCTAAGGACCCCTAACCCCTGAATTCAGGGTATATTCACCTGGACGACGGATACGATATTCTCCGTCGTCCAAGTACACACCTGGACGACGGATATTAGCGTCTCCGTCGTCCAGGTGTCTACTTGGACGACGGAGAATGTCGTATCCGTCGTCCAGGTGTAAATTTCGTAATTTTTTCTAAGACAACGACCATCTAGACCATCTTCGAATGCGTATTCTTTTCGTCAAGACTTTAGAGTAGTATATTCTTGGTGTGTGAGCTTCGACGGTTCGAAAATCGGAGTTGCGAAATGTCCTGTATCCACGTTTCCGGTTTGTGAAATTCTCGGTTTTGCGGTTGACTGTGCCGATGAAACCCTTCCCGAACTTATTATTTCCTGGTCCTTTATAGTAATTATATATTATGTTACGACGAACATATCCAACGGTTGTTTTGTCCAAATTCAATTTCGTTAGCACTCTGCTGCAAATCAGCAACTACTCATGAACACTAAAGTCTTAAAGATTAGTCGATACTTAACAACTTTCAAAACGTAAAATTATTCGGCGGTTCAAATTTAACTGTTTATATATACGATGCGTTCATCGATATTGTACGACTATTTCACTCGAATGACAAATCGCTAAATTCCTAGCGAATTAATTTAAAATTTTTTTTTGGCATAATTTGAACCTAGACGACGGATACTGTCAGTTTCCGTCGTCCAAGTGTTCACCTGGACGACGGAATTAACCGTATCCGTCGTCTAGGTTCAAATTACCATGGCGGTTCGAATAAAATTTTTTATTTTTTTTCGGTGTAAATATCGACTTGGACGACGGATATGTAGGTTTCCGTCGTCCAAGTGAAAACTTGGACGACGGAAACCTACATATCCGTCGTCCAAGTCGATATTTACATGGCGGTTCAATTTGCCGCTTCAATTTTCGGCACCGCTTGAAATTTCACTTAGACGACGGAAAACACTGTCTCCGTCGTCTAAGTCAACATTTATGGCGGTGAAACGGCCCGCCCATTTATTTGGCGCCGGTTCGAAAAAATTTGACCCTTCACTTAGACGACGGAAAACACTGTTTCCGTCGTCTAAGTGCACTTAGACGACGGAGAATAGTGCTCCGTCGTCTAAGTGAAACTGTATATAAGGAGGAGCACCCCCCCTCATTTTCTCATCATTCCATCTCCTCCTCTATACTCTCCTCTCCTCTCTCTCTCACTCCGGCGATCCTCCTCCGGCGACGCCCCGACGACCAATTTTCCGGCGTGGTTCCCCCTCTCCGACGACTCTACTCTTCCAATATTCCGGCGAAATTCCGACGAGGTAATAATTCGAAATTTTAACTCTTTAACAATTTTTTTATTTGTTTAATTATTTAATTTCTAAATACTTTTAATTTATTAGTTTTAAATAATAAATAGTTGTAATTATAATAATTATTTTCTTGTTATTATTATTATTTAGTAATCATTATTAGTTGTTAATTATTTGGTAATGAATAATTATTAGTTAAAATTAAATAATAGTAATAATAATAATTGATTATATTGGTAAATGAATAATTATTATTAAATGCATGATAAATAATAATTAATTGATAATTATATGTATTTTCTAGTAAATTGCATGGTAGTACGTGTTCGATTTAAATTTAGTACATAGGCTTGGTGTAATTAAGTCGCACTCTTTGGAATAGATGGCGCCTCTTTTCCTTGCTTATCTCCTTAACCCCTCGTGATGTGTGGATTTCATCACCGCACACCATAACCTAAGTGAAGTTATGGACACGAGGTTGAGGGCGGAGTTTGCAAAGGACTTGAGGGAGTGTAAATTTTCGAAAAATTGGCCGAATGTCGGACATGGTGTCTAGAAACGGGTTATGACTGGTGACAGGATTTGGACTAAGAAAGACTTTTGTCGAAATTAGTCCTGCCTCTCGCGTTATCTCTATCCCTAACTGGCCATGTTTTTCGATTTAACCAAGGCTGATTAATTGAAAATTTACACTTTATCGCGCGGGTCGCACGTCCATTGAACGACCGAAAATGCCAAGCTAGTGTACTCTATTTAAATCTTAAACGTACTTAATTAATTAGCGTAAATTCTCCGTCGTTGTAATTATTATGGTAAGTAGGTATTTTAACACCGTACGTACTCTTAGGTTTAAATGGCTCCGCCAAAGATCACATCCGGGAAGAAGAAAGCCCAACAGGAGTCAGAAGATGAGATGCTCCAAATGTTGGCGGCCCAAGTCGGTTGGGTTCAACCGCAGGTAGACGCCCTCAATCCGGGGCCTTCTGGGGAAATTCCCTCTGCCCCATTTCTCTCAAGCGGTGATGACGTCGACCCCTTTTCAACTCCGACGCCCGGTACCGCTTCAACGGGAAGTACTCAGGCGTCTTCGACGGCCGAGTCTATCATGTACAGCGCCCGCCGTAAGCAAAGGAGGGCCCCCACTGACCCCCAACCGAAAAAGACTCGGGGTCTCGTTAAAGGTGGAAAGGCGGAGAAAATTTGCAAGGCGACCGGGAGCAAGATCGCCTTGCCTTACGACGAATTCACCGGTGGCCCTCCCACACCTCAGCTAGCAAGTCTCTCGGCTCATAGCATTGGGTCGATTGTTCGTAACCGGGTTCGTATCACTGCCCCTACTTGGAGGGATGTGCCGGATTCGGAGAAGGCGAAAGTCTTTAAGGATCTTTCGGTACGTAATACGTACAATTTTAGTTATTATATACTATTTTTAATATTAGTTATATATAATTTTATAATATATACGATTATAATTTTCAATTTATTTCTGATAGGAACAATTTGCGGTGGATCCGGATCCGGCGATGTTGAGGCATATCAACCAAACCGCCAACAACATCTTCAAAGATTGGAAGTACAGGCTCCATCAGTACTTCCGAACTAACGGTCCCGTGCCTCCCCCCGAAGAGCTGCGTGGGGATAGAGAAGATGAGTGGGAGTGGTTGTGTAACCACTTTGCCGATGAGCAATTTCAGGTGTTAATTTACTTTTTTTATTTCAATTAAGATAATTGAATACTCTAAATTTTAGTTACTTATAAATTTTTTAATGATTTCATTATGTTGTCTAACAGAAATTCTCCGGTGTCAACAAAGCCAACCGGGGGAAGAAGGACAAGCACCATACTTTCGGCGCCAAGCAACTCATTCAAATTGCCAAGGAGCACAGGGATAAGGGCTCCAAACACCCTTATCTCGATGCAAGCGTAAGCGCGTACGTGACGCCTGGGCTCGATAATGAAGCGAGTCAACGCGGCGTAAGTCATATATATATATATATATATGTGTGCGCTAATAATTATAGTAATTATTATTTAAATATTATTTCATTATAATAAATTTATTATTCTTTTGTAGGCAAGAGTGATAGAGCGTGCGCAGGAAGAATTGGCTAACACTCAGCTTGCGTTCCCAGATGTGCCGCTAGAAGACCTGCCTCCTCTATCTGTGGAGAGCCAAATAGCAATTGCGGATGAGGTCTACGGTCGTAGAGCTGGCAAGGAGGTTAGGCACTTCGGGCCTAAGGTGGTTCGAGATTTGTCGACCTCTGAGTCATCATCTACGGGAGGTTCGGGGCGGCGGAGAAGTTCTCAAGCTGCGGCAGCCTATGAAGAGGCTCGAATCGCACGGGAGGAGAATATTGCCATGCGCCAAAGAATGGACCAGCAAGACGAGCGAATAGCCCAACTCATCGCCCTTATGCAACAAGCTCAAAGACAATGTCAACCTCCTCCGAACCCATTCCCCGACGACGACGACCCGGCTGGAGGCGGAGGACGAGGCGGCGCATCTGCTCCTCCAGTGTTTTAGCTAGCTAGTAGTTCATTATTTCGTTTCTTAATTTCCGCATTACGAACAATATTTTCATTTTTAATTATGGGTTTTTTCGATTATGTATGTACAAATTAATTTTAATTATTTTATTAATTTAGTGTATTTAATTAATTTAATTAATTTTTTTTCAATTAATATTAATAATATTTTTGAATTTAATTTTTTTTTTAAATTAATTTTTCACTTAGACGACGGAGACATTAATCTCCGTCGTCTAAGTCCCTACATGGGCCACGGACGTTGTTAGCTTCTCCGTGGCCCAGGTGGTGACTTAGACGACGGAGATTAATGTCTCCGTCGTCTAGGTTACGACCTGGGCCACGGAGAAGCTAACAACGTCTGTGGCCCATGTGGGGACTTAGACGACGGAGATTAATGTCTCCGTCGTCTAAGTCACGACCTGGGCCACGGAGATTGTTAGCTTCTCCGTGGCCCAGGTCGTAACCTAGACGACGGAAACATTAATCTCCGTCGTCTAAGTCACCACCTGGGCCACGGAGAAGCTAACAACGTCCGTGGCCCAGGTGGTGACTTAGACGACGGAGATTAATGTCTCCGTCGTCTAAGTCCCCACATGGGCCACGGACGTTCTCCGTGGTCCAAGTGAACTTGGACGACGGAGATTAAATTCTCCGTCGTCTAAGTACTTAGACGACAGCACTTGGAGCACGTACCTTGGACGACGGATTTTCCGTCGTCCAAGTACTTAGACGACGGAGATAGGCACTTAGACGACGGAAATTCTCCGTCGTCTAAGTCACTTTTTCTTGTAGTGTTATCTCCTATTGTGAATTTTGTGATCAGAGTTGTTCAGTTGAGATTGCCGTTGGTGAGTTGAGCAGTATGCAGAGGCAATGCTCCTACCTTGTAGTCAGCAGACTTGGAAATTTCGAGGTCGAAATTTTTCTAAGGGGGGTGGATTTGTGACGACCCGGACCAGAATCAGCAGTATGATCAGCTTGATCGATGAGTTACTGCGTAGTCGCAGTTGTCCGATGGTTATTCGAATCGCCAGGCTTGTTAACGACTAAATTATTGGCCGAGAATTGGAGCTTGGTCTCTTCTCGAGAGTCGTAGTACATGTGATTTCGAGTTCGTGGGAGGTTTCGGATCGTTATTTGGACGACTGAGGAATTAATTATGAATATTTGAAGTTCGGGTTTTAAAGGCAGCCTTCTTAACGACTAAATTACCGGTAGGGAATTTGGTTTCGGCTTCTTCACGGAAGTTGTTCAGAATTTAATTTCGAGTTTGTGGGAACTTTCGGAGCATTTTTCTGAGTTACGAAGATTAAGTTGTGATTATTTCCGATTGTTGGTTATTTAGTCGATTAAATATGTGTTTGGTTGAAGGGTTGACTTTTTATCCGTTTGGCCGATGTGTTTGACTTTGGATGATAATTGAAGATCATGTCGAGACGAGTTTGTGGCCACGAGAATTATCGGAATCGGAGTTACGACGAGAGAGTTACGAGGGTTTAAAGTTCGTCGGAATGGATAAACATGAAGTTTCCTAATCGGGAAAGGCCTATAAATAGAGGTTTCCTGTTTGGGAAACCTGCCATATTGGGAAAGCTGGGTTGACCCACGGGTCAAGAATAACCCGTTTGGAGGCCGAAATGGTTCGCCGAAATTGAGGCCGATTCCGGCCATATTTGGGCACGACTTCTTCACGAGATTTGTTGGGCTCGAGCTCCTCTTTGGATTGGTAGGTGGATCATCCCGTGGGGTGGTCGGAGGAGAGAGAATCGAATCGGCAAAGTTATGGATTTTCCGGCGAGTTTTGTTCGATTCGGGTGACGGCGTGGAGGCCGAGTTGGTGGCTCTACCTTGAGGGGTTTTGTTAGCCTTGAGCTAAGGAAGCTTTTCCAAGTGGTCTTGAGGGTTGCTGTGGCCGGAGGAGATAGATCGCCCGGAGTAGTTTTCGACGAATTGCATGTCATTTCACTCGAAATCGCGCCCCGATCGCAGTGGAGAGGTTCGTTTTCCGAATTGAGTGTCCGAAAGTTAAGCGAGGTATTGAGGTGTTATATATGAATTTTCGACGATTCGTCGTATTCGGATTTCGTGTTTCCGAGGACGGTGGTTTCTCGTGATTTGTCTTGTATTGTCGGATTATGACTTTGAATAATGGACTTTGTGAATATTCAGGGGTTCGTGATCGTTGTTTTGGCGAGGGACATTCCGCCGGATCACGGGTTAACGCGATACGCGTTACGCCAATCTGTGAGTGGACAATTTCTTTCCACGGAAATCTTGCGAGTCTTTTATATATGATTTACGAACTTGAGCATGCAGCATGATTATGGTTTTACGAGCATGAGATTTCATACGAGATTATGTTTAATATGAGCATGTGTTTTAAGATTATACGATTTATTGATACGGATATACGTATACGAATATGCATACATTTATATGCTGTTTCTTGCATTTGCATCGAATTGTTTATGATTTGGTTTACACAGAATACAGTCTCAGTTACGTTGTTGTATCGATACACCTTGCCTCGTCGGCTGATCCCCGACGGAGGGCCGCCTGGAGGGGCAGTACCCCAACCAGACCGGTGAGGGGCAGTACCCCGGAACCGAGGCCATTTCTGGCTTAGAATCACGTGGTAGTCAGGGACTCCGTGGTTCAGACTGTACTAGCACGGAGGAGTCCATGAGTGACCCCGTGGGATTTTACTTGCATGCTCAGTACACTGGAGGAGTATGAGTTTTACCTCATGTACTATGTTGTTTTTATTTACCTGGACTCGCATATGTTTTTATAGTATATATATTAACTGGTGAAAGACATTTATTTTCGTCCACTCACTCTAACAGTTTTCATGTCTTTCCCCTGGGCTTTTCGGTTTCCGTGCCCAGTTTGCAGTTCAGGCTCTGGTGTCGCACGTCATGGTCGGAGGCATAGTGCTCGAGCTACTTTGTTTCATCCAGTAGGTTTATTGTTCTACCTACTGTGGTATGCGTATATCATTATGTATTAGAAGTCGCTCTGAGCGTCCTATTGTATATGCTATATGATTTTACACCGGATTTCAGTAAAGTATAGATATATTTATTGATTTACTTTACTGTTGATATATTGAGAAATCCGGATGGGATTGGTGCCCACGGTTTGTTTTTTTGTGGCATAGGATGAAGTGTATTTTCCGCGTGCAGGTAATGGTAATTCCACGTTAGTAATGAAACTCTACCAAAATTTCGAAAAGTTTTTGTTGGTTGGTGTTTTCGAAGGGGTTTGACTCCGGTTTAGGGAGCTAAATCGGAGTTGGGTCCTTTCAAAGTATCTATATTGTTATAGTCAGAGAGCTTTGCACATAGCAAATAATTCGACAGTTCATCCAAAAACCACACACATACGACTTGAATATCACTTTGTTCATGAGGTGGTGGAAGACAGATGTGTAGATATGCAAAAAATCCATACAAACGACAACCTAGTGGATGCTCTAATGAAACTGATCAACATGAACAAGTTCATCTTGTGTCGATCCTCTATTGGCCTAGCGGAAACGAAAGAAGCATGAAGTTGTCAAGTATAGGAAGGATGACAAAATCCACAATGTGTCTTTAAGTGTGAGAATGTGAAGAGGTTAAAATCACTCTGTGGTATTTATGGAGAAATCTAGAAAGCAACAGAAGCAATGAAGCGGTGAGGCATGAGAGCAATTTGTTGGAAAATATATTCCTATTGTAATTAGAATTAACTTTTGTAGATATGACAGGATTATGTAGATATCTTTTTCGTTTGGGAAACCACTTGTACTATATTAATCCAAAAATTGAGATGAATGAAATCATTAAATTCTCCCTGGAATACTTTTCTACTTGGCATCAGAGCCAAAAATCCTGGAAATTGAAAGAAAAAAAACCCAAATTGAATCGAAACCCCTAAATTTTCACTACCACCAAATTTTTTTTTCACTGCACCTGAACTTGAATTATGTATTTTTTTAAGAGATGGCCCTCGCCACCAACAACAATAGAGAATCCTCTATCATCAATGGAGAAGCACCCACTGTCCATAATCATCAACACTACTGCAACACCATTCAAGACAAATCTGCTTTTCCTACTGGTGATCTCTTTACAGAAACCAAGTATTCTAGTTGGGCTCCTCCATAAAGATTTGAATTGAAGAATGTAATAAACTTAGCTTCCTTATGAAAGAAGCACTTGAAATCTCCTTTGAAGAATACCAGTATTGGGCTATTGACAATGGAAAAGTGAAGTGTTAACTTATGGACAGCATGTCCCCAGGATTGAGGAATCTGTACCTCAGATTGCTCGCTGCCAAAGCAATCTGGGATGCCCTGTACAAGACCTATTATGAGGAATCAGATAAAAACTGAATTTTTGAACTCCATCTCCTGTATTTTTGGGCAAAGTAGAATGGAAGACCTTTTCTAGTCTACTATAATAAACTTGTTGAATGGCTGGATGAGATGGATCAGCAGCTATATCATCATACTATTATTGTTGATGGCGTTGTGTATGAATCCTCATATATGGCCGGTCAAAGAGTTCACATATTTTTTATGGGAGTTGATGTGACGACCCGGAACAGAATCAGTAGTGTAATCGGCTTAATCCACGAGCTTACGCGTAATCGTAGTTTTCCGTAAATTGATTGAATTGCCGATTTTGATCACGACTTAATTATTGGCCAAGAATTTGAGTTGAGTCTCTTCTCGAGAGTTGTTGTACGCGTGATTTCGAGTTCGTGGGCGGTTCCGAATTATTATTTCGACGACCGAGGAATATAATATGAATATTTAGAATTTTGGAATATCGTCGAGTTAATCCGTTCGTATTCGAGTTATCCGAATTGTGATTGTGATCCGTTTTGCACTGTTGATCGACCTGAACCAAAACTGGAATGATTATCAACTTGATTTGCAAGTTTCGCGATTAGTTGCAATTTCGTCGTAATTGGTTAATATGGCGGCCTCGTTAACGACTAAATTATCGGGCAAGAATTTGATTTGAGATCCTTCATGAAAGTTGTAGAGAATTTAATTTCGAGCTCGTGGGAACTTCCGGAGGATTATTCCGAGTTACAAGGAATAAGTTGTGAATATTTTCGGCCGTCGGATATTATGGTATTTATCTGTTTGGGATTCGATACGCGTACGGTATAAATACGGAAGCAATACGTGACGATTTTGGAAAGTTTCCAAAAGAGGAAAGCTGGGTTGACCCACGTTGACCACGGGTCATGGGCGACCCGTTTTGGCCGTGACCTTTGCGCCATCATGGAGCTTGATTCTGGCCACTGTTGGCCGGTGTTTCTTCATGAGATGTGTTGGGCTCGAGCTCCTATTCGGATTGGTAGATGGATCGACCCTTGAGGTGGTCAGAGGAGGGAGAATCGAAGCGGCGAAGTTGGGTGTTTTTCCGGCGAGTTCGGCGGTTGTCAGAGGCGACGTTTCCGACCGAGTTGGTGGTGGCTCTTTGAGGGGTTTTGTTAGCCTTGAAGAGAGGAAGCTATTGGAAGTGGTTTCAAGGGTTGCCGTGGCCGGAGGAGAGAGATCGGTGGAGTTGAAATTCCGGTGAGGGTTTGAACCTTTGAGGTGAGTTTTGGACCTTTTCCGGTCAAAATTGGCCTTAACTTTGAACTGGAAAGTTGTTGGAAATGTCGAGATCTTCAAATCCATATGTAGGTTGCATTTTTCTGGGCCGGTGTGATTTTTCGGCGGCCGGCGGCAGCGGCGACGTCGGCGATTTCCGTTCGAGGTGTTTTTCGACAAGTTGTATGTCGTTTCTCTCGGAATTGCACACCGATCGCAGTAGTGAGGTTTATTTTTCGAATTGAGCATCGGAAATTATAGCGAGGTTTTATGGTGTTATTATCGGATTTTGACGATTTCGTCGATATTGAATTATATGTTTCAGGGAACGGTTATTTCTCAAGATGTGATTCAAGGTTTTGAGTTATGATTTTGAGCTGTGGATTTTATGATTATCCAGGGGATTGTGATCGTTCGTTTGGTGAGGGATTTTCCGCCGGATCACTGGATTAACGTGTATTGCGTTATGCTCATCTGTGAGTGGACTTTTATATTTTCACTGTCGTTGCGAGTTCGTGATTTCCGTATTTGTTTATATACGATGTTATTATTATTTATTGTTTTTTGGAGGTATTATTTTATATTTTATGGTGATGGCATTACTTGCATCAATGCTTCGGCTACTCGGCTAATCACCGGTAGTCTGACCCAGAGTTGAGAGATTCCTCTGGACAGGGTTGAGAGATTCCCCTGGGCAGGGTCGAGAGATTCCCCTGTTATGCCGATAGGAATGAGAGATTCCCCTAGCTTATCACCGTCAGGCTTGAGAGATTCGCCTGACACCTACATATATTTTCCGAACTCGCTTTTCTTTACATTATTTTATGTATATGAAATTGGTGAAAGGCATATGTTTATATTCGTCCACTCACTCTAACGATTTTATTTTCCTTTCCCCTGGGCTTTTCGGTTTTCGTGTCCAGTTTGCTGTTCGGATTCTGGTGTCGCACGTCGTGGTCGGAGGCTTAGTATTCGAGCGATATTTCTTTTATGGTAGGTTCTTGTTTGGCCTACTATTTGTATATATATATACACTAGAAATCGCTCTGAGCATTCTGATGTTATATTTTCATAAGATTTTCCCCGGATTTCTATAAAGTATTGTTTTATTGATTACTTTACATTACTGTTGTGATATTGATAAATCCGGATGGGATTGGTGCCCACTGTTTGATTTTTGTGGCATAGGATGAATTGTGTTTTTCCAGGTGCAGGTTAATGACAATTCCGCGTTAGTAGCGTTACTCTGCCAAAAAATTTATGATTTTTGTTGGTTCGTGTTTTCAGAAGGGGTTTGATTCCGGTTTAGGAAACTAAATCGGGGTTGAGTCTTTTCAGCTTGGTATCAGAGCATTAGGTTTTAGGTTCTGTAGACTTCTTTAGTCGTGTTTACTAAGGATATTTGAGAATGTACAGCATGTTTAGAGTGATAACCTGACCGGCCGGCGGATACTCATCAATGCTCCAGGTGTTGTATGCTTTCAAATATTTGATGTTCCATGATTACGTCCAGTTTGTTGTGACTAATGTCTTATTCATTATGATGCCTCCTTGACGTGCTTTCCGTGTCGGTACGATTGTGGATCTTATTGAGGATTAGTCGACGCGCGACTTGTTAATGAGTTGTGGGTTTGGATGAGCATTCTGGATTCAGAGTTATGTGTGGCATTCTAAATAGAGAATTGTGGTAGTTGTTGGTTGTTTGAGTCAGATCATTGTATTTGGTGGGTTGGTATTATGTGAGTTCCTGTTGCGACTCCATGGCCTACATTCAGGGTATTGTTTATACTGTAATGGTTCAATCAGGCTACTTAATAACGGATATGTGGAGTGTTTACCAACCTGAGGCAGGGATGTATCGTTCACATGTTTGTTCCAGTTTGCACGTGTTATGTGGCTTCAGAGGAAGCAGTGCACGAGGTTCGAGATGAGTTTGAGCCTGGGCAACAGAGAGATTTTAACTGTTATTCCTCGAGACAACCGTGAGGAGTTTGATGTGCTGCACTCAGAGGCGGGGACATCGAGAAGGAAAGGCATACACGGTTTTTGACATGTTGGTTTGAGGAAGGTGAACTTAGTCAAGATATTTGATGAGGTTGAGTTCAGGTACCTCAGGATCAGTGACTTCATAAGGCTGTGGCCTTTTCGATTATGTTAGGGGTCATCTGAATAAGGCAGAAGATCCGTTTGGTGGTGATGGAGATCACAGAGTAGTGGACTTGTTTCTGTGGCATGAGTCAGGATGGCCATTGGTGATCCTTCCACATAGCAGGCGTCGCTATGATTTGTGTCCAAGGAGCACTCTCAGTTGCTATTATGATGGCCAGGAGGGTCACACTGCGAGGGAGCGTCCTCAGCCAGCTGTTTTAGTGGTTCGACAGCTTAGAGTTCAGGAGGAGGTCAGGAGGAGGTCAAGATGCCATTTCTGGAGGTTGACTAACGCAGCCTTCTAGATGAGTCAATAAGCAAGTCGTAATCGATGTGGACGGCTAGTTGGACATACCAGAGTTCGTGCTACGACCCTATGTGGGGACAGAGTTTCTTTGAGGTTACCATTGCTTGACATCCATGGCTATTATGCCTGTATCTCCACTTCCGGGGTTATGGAGAGTGTTGTATCCATCCGGAGAGGTTGTGAGATCTTTGTTGGAGGTTATGGGTTAGCCGCGGATCTGTTATTGTTGGATATCGTCGATTTTGATGTGATTTTAGGTATGGACTTCTTGACGACACATTGGGCTATGTTCGATTGTCACGAGAAGGAAGTTGTGTTTCGACGACCAAGCTTTTCAGAGATACTGTTTTCGTGGTGAGAAGAATATCTCATTGCCATGTGTAATTTCAGTGATGAAGGCCGAGCGGATGATGAAAAGGGTTGTGTAGCATACTTAGCTCATGTTGTAGATACTACGGCTGCTGTGCCAGACATTGGTGATATTGCGGTGGTTCCCAAGTTTCCAGATGTGTTTCCGGAGGAGTTACCTGGTATTCCTCCAGTTCGGGAGATCGATTTCACCTTTGAGCTATTATCGGGCACTGGACCCACATCACAGGCATCTTATCGTATGGCGCCAGCCGAGTTGAAGGAGTTACAGATTCAACTTCGAGAGTTGCTGGAGGAGATTTCATACAACCCAGTGTATCATTGTGGGGTGCTCTTGCATTATTTGTGTGGAAGAAGTATGGTTCGACGAGGTTGTGCATCGACTACCGAAAACTGAATCAGGCTTCAGAGAAGAGCGAGTATCCTCCACTTCGAACTGACGACTTATTTGGTCAGCTTATGGCAGCTTCAGTCTTTTCGAAGATTGTTAAACACTTAGCCTAATATAGAATATCCTTACCAGTGTTTTGGAGACTTTGTGAGAATTTTCGATGCTAGCATATTGAAGATGGCGTTCTGGTGGAGACTTTTGAAGGAGGATGTGTGTATGGGGATATACTTATCCAACAAGTTAAAAAGTTAGAAAAAGTGGATGCCGAAAAGAAAAAAATCGAGAGCAAGAGAAAAGAAAAAAAAAATTATGAAGCTCTCTGGCAATAAGTTTTTAATGTTTAGGTTTGGATTAATGTCCCCCATACTTGTGGATTTGGAGTTTACTACAAATTAAAGGCCTAAAAGTGAAGAAATATGGCATTTGTCCTGTTCACAAAGCTCAAAACAAGGTTAGCATGAAGTTCGGGTCCAAAATGATGAAATTCGGCCCACAAAATGGAAATTTGACCCTAGCGACATTTTGGAGAAGTGGATGCATGAATTTTTACAAAATGATGGAGCTCGACTAAGCCTTTGGAACATTCTTAGGCACCACTTATCCAAATTTTCAAATGCCTTAGCCTTAGCCTCATTACAACCTTTTGAAAGTCCTTTATAATCCTTAAGATGAGTAGTCTTTGATCTGTGGAGTTAATCACACGAGTAAGCATATGGTTTGTGTTTATTTGTGCAAGTAATTACTTTTATTCACGAGGTTTTATCGATTCTTATATATATATATATATATATATATCTTGAGTGAAAATCCTTTTTCATGAGTGAAAAGATTATGAGTGCATCTATGTGAGTTGATTTTGAACTTTTCTAGTGCATGCATAGATTTGAATTACCATTGTTTTTATCCAAGTCTTAATTGTTCAGGCATGAGAATGTCTTTATTACCTCTTGAATTCCTTGAGCTTAAACATTGTGATTGCCATGAAATTTTCGAAATACTTGTTAAAGGGCTTAGTTTTGTTTTTGTTTTTGTTTCCAACATATACTTGTGAAAAACATGAAAATTTTTGAAATTATTATTTGTTGGAAATTTTTTTGTCTTAGTTTAAATTAGTGTTTCTAAAGGATTAGCAAAGTCTAAGTGCAGGAGAATTTGATCTACGCATTTTAGGTGTATTTATTAATATATATTTTCCTATATTTTTGCCTTGTTAAATTAATTAGTATTATTAGTTTTATTAGTTTTAATATATTTTGTTAATTTCAGGTGTTGACCAAAAGAGACGGAGTAAAGGAGTCTACAAACACGCAAAACGCAAAAAATATTGGAAAGAAGAAATTGGTTCGAAATTCCCAAGGAAGAAAGAAGAAAAATTGAAGAAAATAAAAAGAAATCTTTTGTTAACTAGGAAAACCTTTCCTATGTTGACTAGGATTTGGAAGCTTACAGAAGGATCTTGAAGAAGAACAAATGAAAATGAACCAAATTAATTAGAAGACCATTTGAAAAGTCCATACTTGAAGACCAAGTTATGGCTAGAAAAGGATTCCCAAGTTAAGTAAGAAAAGGAAATCATGAAGAATAAGGAAAGAAGAATCTGCATGTACAGGTCAGCCAACTTAGAACGACGACTGGGAACAAATGAGGAGGAGTTAAACAACGATTAACCTATGGTTGGAAAGCTATTTCAGTATTCTTTCCAACGAGCCAAAAATTATAATTTTGGAGGTCTACAACTCTGAAAAATCGTGATTCTTTGTAGACTGCTAGACTTACCCGGGTGGAATAAGAAAACCTTATTTTGTGAGGAAAACTACTTTGTAATGCCTATAAATACAAGAGGCACATCCCAAATTTGGATCATCACCTATTCTAAGCTCTCTTGCAACCAAAACAACCACAAACCCTCCATCACAAATCTTTTCAAGTGCAAGGCTGAATTACACCACTACCACCTCTCAAGTTTCCATCTCATTCCTTCTAAATACACTTAGTCCCTTTAAAAGGTGTGTAGCTGAAAAGACCCAACCCCGATTCAGTTGCCTAAACCGGAATCGAACCCCCTTCTGAAAACGAGAACCAACAAAAACCATACAAAATTTCGGCAGAGTAACGTTACTAACGTGGAATTGCATTAACATGCACCATGAAATTAACACTTCATCCTATGCCACAAAAACCAAACCGTGGGCACCAATCCCATCCGGATTTCTCAATATCATAACATAATCAATAAACGGTAAATATACTATAATATATATAATATATCCGAGAAAATCCGTATAAAACATGTATCATAATGTATCAGAGCGACCTCTAGTGTAAATATATACAATATATACATCAGTAGGCGAATCAAGAACCTACTAGAAAATACAGGTAGCTCAGATCACTAGCCTCCAACCGCGACGTGAAACACCAGAACCTGGACTGCAAACTGGGCATGGAAACCGAAAAGCCCAGGGGAAAGACATGAAAATCGTTAGAGTGAGTGGAGGAAAATAAATGTCTTTCACCGCATAATATATACGTTATAAAAATATATGCGAGTCAAACGCATGAAAATCAAATGGTACGTGAGGAGACACTGACTCCAACCCACATACGGAGCATGCATCGTAAAGATCGCGGAGTAACTCATGGACTACCACGCGATAGCACAGTCTGAATCACGGGATCCCAAACCCACACGTGATTCCTAGCCAGAAAGGTCTCGGGTCAGGATATCTCTCCCCCCCCCCGGAGCGTACTCGGGGATCAGCCAAGAAGCCAATGTGTATCGATACAACCCTGATAACTGAGACTGTACTCTGTGTAAATCAAATCATAAATCCTTTCCATGCACATGCTTAAAACATAACATATATGTATGTATAATCGTATACGTATATTCGTATATACATAATCGTAAAACACATGCTCGTAAAATCATAATCAAACTGCATGCTCAAGTTTGTGAATCATATATGAAAGACTCGCAATCAATCCGTGAAAAGAAATGTCCACTCACGGGTGAGCAAAACGCGCACTCGTGCTAATCTCGTGGCCCGGCAGAAGATCGATATCCCTCGCCCGAAGCACGATCACGCTCTCGATCCCCTGAATATTCATAAACACAACTGATCAAAATCATAGTTCACAACCCTGTACTTAACCACTGAAACCAACCGTTCCCGGAAACATATTAAACTGTACAAAATAACCGACTGAATTTCCGAAATCTCCACTCGAAACCTTCGACTGAAAATCCGATACCCAAATCACTACGAAAACCTCTGGACGATAATCAGGACCCGATTATGAGAAAAATGACATTAAATTCATCGAAAACCAAAAAGTCAACCCCTCGCCGAAGCTCCGCCGTTGACCGCCGCCGCCGCCAACGGCGCGCCGTCAACAGTGGAATTCCACGGCGAGGAAACTCCAGAAATAAAGCTCATCTCAAGCCAAGCCTTTTCCTCAACTGCTACAAAGTCCAATTCCAACCAGAACTCATCCAAATCAGCTCGAAACCGAGCGAAATCCCAACTCCGGCAACCCAATTGGGTTCACCGGAAAACCCAATTTCAGGCCAATTAAAACCCATGGGAAGCATCCCTGGGCCAAGGGGAGTCGAACCCCCCTAACCACCACCACCACCGTGGCTCGCCGGAAAACGGCAAACCAACACTGGCGATAATCTCCAAACCGACCCGATTCGGGTCACCTCTAAACCTCATCAATTTCCACAAAACCAAACACCAATCAACTCAAAATCACAAGAGGAAGCTAACCTTACCCTTCCCGTGGCCGGAGGTGGCCGGAAAATGGAAGTCGGACGGCGAAGACCAAACTGGAAAGTTCTTCCCACGGTCAAAGGTCAACAGCTTCTATTTTTGGAAAGTCAACGCTGGTCAACGTCAAACAGTGATTTTCGACGATTTTACGACTATTCCCGATATTTATACTCGCGCCTCGGGTCAATCGACGGTCCAAAATGAATAATCAAAACGATTCGGATAAACACGAAACAATCGGATAAACTCGTCGAAAACTGAAACTTCAAATAATCGTATTATATTCCTTGGTTATCGGAAAAATAATCCGGAACCGCCCACGAGCTCGAAATCACGTGCTCTACAACTTCCGTGAAGAAACTCAATTCAAATTCTCAGCCGAAAATATAGTCGCGAACAAGACCGACAAACCACACATATATCGTAAAAACCGTGACTACGCCCAATCTTGTGAATCGTGCCGACTACACTACTAATTCTGGTTCGGGTCGTCACAGTAGCTTCCACCTAAGGCTTCATCCACTCAAGATTTCGTAGGGCTTACTGGGAATCAAAAAGTGTAAACATGAAACCTTTACTGCATAACTCTCCTTATATTTATTTTGCTTTGTTCGTGAAGATAACATGTTTATTTTGATTTTATACCATTTTTGAAGTCTATATATCTTCCATGCGTTCATAGTCTTAATTTCGAATTCATATGCTAGCTTAAAATTTCTTAATGCTTTGAAAACAAGTTTTAGAATAAAGCTTGATTCTTGTTACATTTTCTACGCATTTCTCAATGTGTTTTAGAATAGGACTTGATTCTAGTTACATTTCCTATTGTGTGTTTCGATGATCGATCTCTAAAGGTGAAATTGGTTTAAGGTGTTTATACGTGATCATTGCATTCTTGATCAATATTAAGCATGTGTGTGTGTGTCTTAGATTAGGCTATGAATTTCGTAGATAATGGAAGGATAAAATCGGTGTAATTGCATGATAGTTAGGATTGGATGATCACTTGTATATAATTAATTAGGTTGATTTTTTTCATAACATGAATTAGTGTTTTTAAGGTCTTTTATGTGTTGTTTGTCTATGAGTTTATTCATGCTAGAGTCTTAGGAATACTTATTTGTGTATATGATGTTTTAGGTAGTAATTTAGGAATTAAAAACAACTATTTTTACCCCCATTTTATACACAATTATTGCATACACCATTCAATCCCCGATTACAACGATCCCTACTTGCTCAAAATACTACATCTATAGGGTTTTAAATTGTATGATTGAATTATATGTTAAGTGTCTACTTTGTGTTAATATTTAACGCATCTTTCTAGCGTTATCAGTATGATTCGACTCTTCTCTTTCTCCTCCATATATTGTATTGGAAATTTTGGTGCGTGCAGGTGGTTTAATTGAAATCAGAATCAATTTTTTGATCGATCCACCATGGCCGGCGTCACAGTGACTACTGCCTGAGTTTTTAGGTGTCGGGGATTGAGGGTTTCGATTCCTCTCCTCATTTCGAGTAGATTGAGACTAGGCCCGAGGGCCAGCGTAGCACGGCGATGTCGATTCGACGTTGCCAATTTATGTTTTCAGCCAAAGTTGGCCGGTTTTGATTTTAAGCCAATTTCGGCCACCTCAGTCGAAATTAGACATCGATGTAGTTAGGAAAGTTGTTGGGTTAACAAGAGGAAGAGAACGACATATTAACCGCCACCGCCAATGATGGTCACAAGTGGTGGCTCATTGTCGGCGCATTATTCTGAAATGTGTTATGTTTTATATCATTAGATACGTATTAACAATGTGAGCGTATTCGTGAGGTTCAATCTGCGTTTAGGCTTCGGTGTCCTAGTAGGTGGGCGGTGGTGACTAGTGTTGTCTCCAGTAGTGGTGCGGGCGACGAAGAACTAGATGTACCTTATATCGTTAAGTATGTATTACCATATTAGGTTAGTCAATAAGGTTTTTGACTTGAATTGAGTTTAATTTTAGTCGAGCATTTACTAGAATTATCCGAATAGTTTATCATTTTTACGATATTCGACAAGGGTCGGGTCGTCACAGACGTTAACCAACCAACCAACCATTTCTCTCTCTCTCTCTCTCTCTCTCTCTCTCTCTCTCTCTCTCTCTCTCTCTCTCTCTCTCTCTCTCATATTCAAAGAACCGAGAAAAGCACCACAATTTTGCCTCAATATCCACCGGCGCAACCCTAGTACCAAAATGACAACTTGACTTCTTCCATCTTCACCTTTTCACAATCCTTAATTTTCATCCTCTAAGCTGGATTTGGAAGAAGGCTAAAAAAATTTGAAGTCCTAATATATAGGGGAATGTGTGAAGACCCGTCCCTTCTCAAATATCATAAAATTAATATAGCTATTGTGTAAATCTAGAATTACTAGATCAGATAAAACTTACCCACCCCTAAACCTGTTCGACTAACCCGTTATGACGATACGGTCGAAACGATATGGAAAACACCTAATTTCTCCGTTGACCGCACCGCGTCACTACCACCCACGCACTAGGTTAACAGAGTCTACATGTCAAATAGACCTCATCACTACGTTTATATTGTAGATACGAACCTAAAGATATATAACTCAACATGTTTGTAATATCCGATCCCGAGAATTCTCTTTTTTATGATTTACTTAAGGTTAATTGAGAAGGGTAGTTAGTTTTTACCATCGGTAATTATTGATGGCCTTTTGATCAGATAATTATTGGTTAAGTTTTTAGATAATTTTATTGAGCAAAGTCGTAGAGTTTATCGAGACAAGGTCATAGCCACGTCAAATTTTAAAATCAAAGTTATAGTGAAAACGTAGTGCTCAACAAAAGTTTTGTACGGTTTTAGGAAATCAACTAGTCGCAATTCGCACATATATATAGCACTTTCCGAAAATAGAAAGTCAAATATTCAGACTTTTTTCTCTCTCCTCTCTTTCTAGCGCGGTTCTCTCTCTCCACCATAGTTCGCCGGCGACGTTCCTCGGTCGGCCACCAAAACCTTCGACCAATGTGTCAAAAGAAGCATCTCACTCTCCTCTTTCAAACCCCTATGGTCTCCACCACCAATTCGATCGGAGATAGACGAAATTTAAAGAAGAAAAATTGAGAAAATGTAGGTTTTGGGTCGGTACTTTTCTTGCCAAATTGACCAGCAAAACCTATTAGGCTTTGAAGCTCTCCTCACCACGAAGCTAAGGACATCAAGAACAGGTTCTAATTCGACTGGAGCAAGGAGAATCGAAGGATTGAAGTTTTTGAAGAATTTCGGTTTCAAGGTAAATTGGACTAGTTAGAGGTTGAATTGGACTTTGGTATAATTGAGAAAGTTGTTGGTTGCAAGATTTTGGATGTTTTCAGGTTCGGGTCGCCGGAAAAAATTCACCGCCAGTGGTCCACGGCGGCGCTCTGGCAAAGGGAATTTTGGCATAAATTTTATGTTGTTTTACTCATAAATACGTACTGAATGTAATGAATAAGTTAATTGGATATTAATTAAGCGATTTTACGATATTATTAAACTGATGAATCGATTGTCGATTCGACTTCGAGTCGTGTAACGTTTGAACAATATGTTGCTACTAAAAAAATAATTCAAGAATTAAAATTTGTAATTAGATTAAGCTCGTCACTAGTTCGGGAAGCACGTTATTCGAGAATGCGAGGTTCTCGACGATAATTCTCATTGGTATACGAGCTTAATTATTCATTATGATTTTTGACGATTAGTCATTAAATAATAATCGTTGTTTCATGACGACGTATTAGCAGCTAGTGGCAGATGTTTAGAAACGTCAACAGACAGGCTTTGGCTGGATAGGAATCACGACACAGGACTATGAGTTTACACTTTTTATTTTCGCAGTCAATAGCGAGTTCATTTTTTTAATTTTTTTTAGCATTTCAATATTACAGTATATTTTACAGTATGTTTCATAGAATTTTAATTTGGAGACTTACATTGTGATAGTTTTATTTAGTTGCATCGATGCTCTAGCTATTCGGCTGATAACCGAATAGCTAGTCGGATCAGGTTAGGACAGACACCCTGACCGACCCAGATCGTCTCGGGTTAGGAGAAACACCTTAGACGCTCCCATCAGCTGTACTTTTCATTTATACAGTCGTTTCAGGTTAGGACAAACACCCTGAACGACCACCTCTATTTGCAGTTCATTTTAGGATATTTGAACTTGCATTAATCCACAGAAATCAGCAGAAAGGCATACAGTTAGAGTTTTACAAATTTACAGTTTATAATTTTTGTCCACTCACTCTAACATTTTATGTTTTATGCATTTTCATGGGCCCTTTCTTTTAAATTGCCCAGATTGTAGATTAACAGGCATGACAATTCACAACTTATGTTTTCTCTGTGTAGGTGCTCGGTTGAAGTTTAGGGTTACTCGTGCTAAGGTGGCTAGTACAGATCAGGCGGTGTTAGAGACCCTAGTTCGGGTCATGCAGGACTTATCCTGGATTATTCCGGTAATCTGAGATGGGTCCTGTCAACATTTCAGAATTTTTTTTCAAGCGATGCATGCATCCGACAAGCCACCGCTTGCGACCACTTCCGATGGCTGTGATTAGTACACCAATCGAAAGCTCTTATGTAGCCAAATATTTTGCTTAACTACACTAGGGCCTAATTCCAAACGAGGTGGCTTTAATCGGCTGAAAACCTAAAATGACCTAATTAGGCAAAGAAACCAAATCGGTGTCAAATTGACGTTGTTCTGCTTCGCCACCCTCTAGCCTAGCCTCATTGGACTCAAAATGGGAAGAGGGATCGAAGACCTCTATCCCTTTTGCCTAGAGCTGCCAACAATGATGGTTGCGACAACGATAGTCTTTGACGGCAGAGAGTGCAATATATGGTATTGTACCCGCTTAACAGCTAGTAGTGGTGACACAATATCAAAAAGATTATGCAAAAACAACGCATAATTACACATGAACCAGCTTT
This sequence comes from Geum urbanum, assembly GCA_946800695.1. NCBI lineage: Eukaryota > Viridiplantae > Streptophyta > Magnoliopsida > Rosales > Rosaceae > Geum > Geum urbanum. Next base: position 3,345,684 of record OX327009.1, read on the forward strand.
CCTGCCATGTTGCTGAGCGATAAACAACCCGTCGACACTTAATTTCATCCTACCACTTAGAGGAAGCGTCAATGGATTCATGGAATCATGACACACCCCCACACAAGGACAGATAAGGCACATATGGTGCACACATTTTTTACGGATTTTTTTACTTACCTAAGGGCCGTCACCGAAGGGATTTCCCGGCGGCGCACCGCCACTGGAGAGATTTCCCGGTGAGGAAAACCCAGATTTCTTCTCCTCCACGAGCCCAATATTTTTCTCAACTGTGCCCTCCTCCAATTCCACCGTATTCCGCTGGGAAACAACTCGAAATCCCCTTGGATTTCAAATCAGTCGGGGACTTGGTCCACCGCCGGAACTCCGGCCACGACGCACGGCGACCTTCGAGGCCACTCCCAAAAGCCTCACTGTGGCCCCACAAACCTTTCCCTCCTAATCCCCGGCTACCATCATGGTTGGAGCACCGCCGTCCGTCGCCCCCCATTTTCCTCCGTTTCTCCTCCAAAATTCCAACCCAAAACCTCCACCAAACTTCACAACACATACCTCAATCGAAAGCATAGGTCATAGGCTACAATTCCTTACCTTGAAATCCGGCAACCGCGCCGTATTCCGGTAGCCACCACGACGGCGAGTCGTGACTCTGTGAGTCAACACGGGTTGACTCGGTCAACTCGGCCTAGCTCAGTCAACTCGGTCAAACAGCGCATTTTCGAACTTTGGCGACAACTTTACGACTATTCAGCTATTTATACGTCGCGAATCAAATCTATCCACAATTCGGATAACTCAAACTCGAACGGATAAACACGACTAACTCGGCGATAATTTCAAATATTCATTTTATATTCCTCGATTATCCGAAAAATCCTCGGAAAGCTCCTACGGACTCGAAATCAGATTCTCTACATTTCCCACGAACAAATCCAAATCAAATTCATGTCCGGAAATTAAGTCGTGAACAAAGTTGCATATCCGATTAATTACGCTAAACCACAATTACTCGTAAAACACACGAATTAAGCCGATTACTATACCAATTCTGGTCCGAGTCGTCACAACGTGCGACAACAAAACTCAAAAGAAGTAACTATCCCGGGTACTATGGATCACGGGTCAGGTGCTCATTTAGACGTAACCCTCCCGGAGCATCTCGGGGATCAGCCGAGAGGCCATAGCATCGATGCATCCATATATCCATACTCAGTGTAAAAACAAATCACATGTGCCTCCAAACCAATGTATTCTCATAAAATGCATAATCATAAATGCATAACGTAAATGCATAATCATAAATGCATACTCGTAAAATGCATAAATCAAGACTCGCAAATCAACTGTGAAAATAAAATGTCCACTCACAATATGAAGCTAACTCTGAGGTCTGGCGGAAGATCCCTCGCCAAACACTCGATCACGATCACTTGAATAACAAAAGATATGATCAATAAATACAAACTTTCAACATACGGAGCAAATACGTCAAGAACCTCGCATTCTCAAAAATCGTATCGCTCAAAATATCGACGAGGATAACAAAATTCCCAAAATATACCCAAACACCCCTCGTCCCAAAATAAAACTCTCAACTCGACCCAAAAAACTCACCATTGCATTTGGCATGCGAAAACGAGTGAAAAGACATAAAACTTTGTCGAAAATCCACCACACCAGAGCTCCGCCGCGCACGGCGGCGCGGGGGTCCGCCGCCAGCCGCCAGAATTCCATCCAGCCCAGAAATCTTCGTTCTATACATGGATTTGAAGATCTCAACATTTCCAACAACTTTGTAGTTCAATGATAAGCCCAATTTTAACTGGAAAAGGCCCAAAACTCACCATGAAGTTCGAAAACCTTGCCGGAATCATTTACTCCGATCGGCCACCACCGGCCATGGCAAGGGATGAAACCACTTGGGATCAACTCACCATTCCATGAGCTTTAAAACCCCCATAAGGTCGACCTTCATCGCCGCCATCTTGAGCTGCCACCAATGCCGCCGATTTTGGCCGAAAATCCCTCATTTTCATCGCGTCGATTCTTCCTCCTCCGGCCACCAAACTTGATGATCCACCTATCAAATTGAAGAGGAGCTCAAGCCCAACAACTTTCATCAAGGAAGCATGGTCAAATATTTCCGGAAAAAGGCAGACCGCCGGCGAGAAGTTTCGGTGAAAAAATGGGTCAATTTGACCCATGGGTCAACGTGGGTCAACCCAAAAATCCCAAAATGGAAAGTTTCCTAAATTATCTCATATTTATACCGTATATATACCGTACACATACCATCCCCAAATCGAATGGTCACGATTAAATCAACAATTAAATCAATACATTTTAAATACCTTCACCCACCGACTTCAAAACTCGATAAAACATAGTTAGCTTATCCGAAAAACTCCCCGAAAATTCACACGAACTCGGAATTAAATACTCTACAGTTCTCGTGAAGGAAGTCAATACAAATTCTCACCTAATGAAAAAGTCGTTAACAAACCCAATTACGCGATTAATCTACGATAATTCAATTCCGTACTGATTAATACATAGATTTTGGTTCGGGTTGTCACAATAGTTCAAAACAAAGAAGCACATGAGAGAAAAAGGGCCCAATAGTAACCTATGTATAATAGAGCACGTATCTATCCAAGAAAAGGAGAAGCCAGACAGAGTCAAGAATCATCTTTATGAAACAAAAATCAGAGCAATCTTTGACAAAGCTTTGACAACCTGATTTTAACCAAAACGGGTACCAATGCATATACCAGAACTTTAAGATCTCCCCCTCAGATTGTACACGGATATAATAATAAGAAAAGGAAAGAAATTGCGGATAGAATGGACAAGACACATCCTGGGATAGAGAGATGTAGTCTTATCCTCAATTCAAAAAAGTTTAAGCATAGACTCACAAAGTGTGATACCAACTTTTCAGACGTCTTGGTGGCTCAAATTTGACAACTGAATGTATGACTGTAAAGAGAACATCATTGTCATGGTCCTAGTAATCAGATCTTGGAACATCAAGATGTGTGTGTGTGTGTGTTAAAGAGTTTACTTAGGGGAAAAGTTGGAGCATCAAATGAGATGAGAGTAGTAACCCCATGAATTTGTCACAAACACCCTTGTACCACCAGAGAACAACCATTTTAGGTGAATTTGTCACAATTGACCCTTTGGGCTTTAACTATTTTAAGTTCTAGGTATTTTGCCACTTCAATTTAGCAAAGAGCTCATCTGAGAAATCATCCTCATAGTTCCTTGTAGCAAAGTAGTTATCATTACGCCCTTAGCAAATGCTCGAAGAGGTAATATATGTAACAAGGACACTCAGCGGATGACTAGTTCGAATCCTTCAAAGGATAGAATACATCTCAAAGATCCCCACTGGTTCCATAAAGGTGCACCAAACGAAAGATTAGCTCATAAAATACTTTACACATTCACCATTTTGGTGACAATTAATTTACAGTTTAGATCTTCTCCCAGAACACAGCCTATCCATAACAACACATCTCATCTTAGTTTTCTAGCTCAACTATATGCAACCCACAAGGTTCACCTTTGTGACAGATAAGTCTATATAGTCCCAAGAGTAATTAATACCCATGGACAACAAAGAACTTGAGGCACAGATGCATACATGCAGTCGAGAAATGCAGCAAATCAAACCAAGAAACATAAAATATGGACATTGCACATAGATCAAGTTCAAAAATAATCTTGAGGATACATAAAGTAGCTCACGTCCCTGACTAACTAGTTCCAAATTTTTGTTGTTTTTTTTTTTGTTCATTTTTTTTAAATACAGTAAAGAAAAGAACTTAGTGAGGGAAAGAAATCAAGTAATGGTGCACACACCAATAGCCTTTCTAAGACTTTCAAAACGTAGGTTGTCTAAAGGCTTTGCAAACAAATTAGCTAATTATTTTTTAGTTGGAATAAAAGTCAATTCAGTTGATTCTCTTCTACCAAATTTTGAATAAAATGATATCTGATCTCTATATACTTTGTTCTATAATGCAGCACAGGATTCTTCGAACTATTGATGGCAGATGTACTATCACAGAACATGGATAGCGTACCTTGTTGGAATCCATAGTCACTTAGCATGTGTTTCATCCAGAGGAGTTGAGTACAATAGCTATCAGCAGCAATGTACTCAGCTTTGGCTGTAGACAAGGATACACAGTTCCGCTTCTTGCTATGCCATGAGATTAGATTATTCCCAATGAAGAAGCACCCCCCAGAGGTACTTTTTCTGTCTGTGGCATCCCTGACTCAGTCCGAGTCGGAATACCCTACAATTTCAGCATTAGTATCACTAGTGTAAATAATGCCAAAATTACTTGTACCCGAAACGTATCAAATGATATGTTTAACTACCTTCACTTGTGATTCCTTGGGATTAGCTTGATATTGAGCATAAACACATACACTGTACGAAATGTCTGGCCTACTAGCTGTGAGATAAAGGAGACTACCGATCATACTCTTGTACAGAGTCTGATATGCATTAATGCCTTCCAAATCAGCATTGATCTTACATGAAGTGCCCATAGGATTTCGGGTAGGAGTGGATGATTCCATCCCAAAATTTTTCACCAAATCTTTCGCATATTTCTCTTACGAAATAAACAGCCCATCCTTCCTCTGCTAGACTTAAAGTCCAAGAAAGAAGTCCAACTTACCACACAAAATCATCTCAAATTCTTGTTTCATCAGAGTAACAAACTCTTCGACAAGTTTTTGAGAAGTTGGGCCAAAAATCACATCATCTACATAGACTTGAGCTATGATTATATGTTCCGAGGTACTTTTGACAAACATAGTTTTGCCAATAGTTCCTCTCATATATCCATAATCAATTAAATGTGTAAACAATTTCTCATACCACGCCCTTGGTGCTTGTTTCAGCCCGTAGAGAGCTTTATCAAGCCTGAACACATGATTGAGATAGGACTGACTTTTGAATCCCGGGGGTTGTTCAACATAGACTTCTTCCTTTAAAATCTTGGGGGTTGTTCAACTTTAGAAACCAAGCAATGGCTAACAAAAGTCGAACATATTCTAACCTAGCTACAAGAGCAAAAGTCTCATCGAAATCTAGTCCTTCAATTTGAGAATACTCTTGAACAACTAGCCTAGCTTTGTTTCTAGTAATAATCCCTTTCTCATCAGATTTGTTCTTAAAGACCCATTTAGTTCAAATGACATTTTTATCCTTAGGTCTAGAAACAAGATGTCAAACCACTACAAGAAAAATGCACCTAGACCACGGACCATTTCCGTCGTTTAGGTGCAGTTTTCCGTCGTCTAAATACTTAGACGACGGAAGCTCCGTCGTCCAAGCTCCGTGCTCCAAGTGCTGTCGTCCAAGCACTTGGACGACGGAGATGGAGAATTCCGTCGTCTAAGTGATACTTAGACCGCGGACATTCTCAGGGGTCTAAGTTTTCTCTTAGACGACGGAGAATGAATTCTCCGTCGTCTAAGTGAAAACTTAGACTGCGGAGAATGTCCGCGGTCTAAGTGTTCGCTTGGACCGTGCAAAATTTTTCGCGGTCTAAGTTTTCACTTAGACGACGGAGATTCATTCTCCGTCGTCTAAGTGAACACTTAGACCACGGAAAACGTCCATCTCCGCGGTCTAAGTTTGCACTAAGACGACGGAGAATTCATTCTCCGTCGTTTAAGTGTTCACTTAGACGACGGAAATCGTCCATCTCCGTCGTCTAAGTGGTGATTTTGTAAAAAAAAAATTAAATGAAAAATTCATGAAATGCTAATTAATAATTAGCATTTAATGAATTTTTTATTTAATTTTTTGTATATCAATATTCATAATATTGCAAAATTTATTGAATATTAATTATTAATAATATATAATACGTACAAAATTCATAATGAATAAATAATTTAAATTATTATGGATTTAAATACAATGAATACAAAATTCATAATATAATATATAAAATAAATTAATCTAGCCTAAATAAACTAAATTAACCTAATACTAAACTAATTATAGGCGGTGGTGGTGGTGGCGGCGCCGGTGGTGTTGGCCGGAATGTGGAGGCCGGTGGTGGAGGCGACAATGTAGGCGGTAGCTAGTGGTGTGTGGTGGTGGTGGAGGCGACGTTGTAGGTGGTGGTGGTGTGTGGTGGTGGCAGCGACGGTGGTGATGCCGGTGATCGCGGCGACGGTGGTGATGTTGGTGGTGGCGGCGACGGTGGTGGTGGTGATGATGATGGTGGATGGTGATGGTGATGATATATGGTGGGTCGTTTGATTGGGGGGGAGAGATGGAGAGGGAGAGAGGGAGAGGGAGAGGAAGGGGAAAAAATGAAGAGAGATTTAGAAAATGATGAATTTAAAGAGTTTTAAAGTATTTAGACGACGGAAATTCAGTATTTCCGTCGTCTAAGTGCTTTAAATTTTCAAACAATACCGCCAATTTTTCACTTAGACGACGGAAAATCAGTATTTTCGTCGTCTAAGTGATTTAAATTTTTGAAAAAATTTTAGCGGGAAAAGAATACCGCCAATTATTTTCACTTAGACGACGGAGATGACAATTTTCCGTCGTCTAAGTGGATTTAAATTTTTGCCAAATTTTTAGTGGGAAAAACAGCGCCAGAAATTAAAAATTTAAAAATTCACTTAGACGACGGAAATACTCATCTCCGTCGTCTAAGTGAATTTTTTTAATTTTTTATTTTAAAAAATAATTTTTTTATTTTTTTTAAAAAATTAAAAATTTAAAAAATAATTTTTTATTTTAAAAAATAATTTTTTTTATTTTATTTTTTTAAAATTAAAAATTTAAAAATTCACTTAGACGACGGAGATGAGTGTTTCCGTCGTCTAAGTGAATTTTTAAATTTTTAATTTTTTTTAAAAAATAAAAAAATTATTTTACGGAATTTTCACCTAAACCGCTGAGATGACAATCTCCGTCGTCTAGGTGAAAATTTCGTAAAATTATTTTTTTAAAATAATTTGTAATGAATTTTTGTAACTGTAATTTGAATGGAATTGTCGTAAAATATCGATTAAAGAATCGTATATATAAAAAGTGGGATTTAAGACGATGAATTAATTTACGTATTCAAACTTGTTAAGTATCTACTAATATGTATAACTTAAGTGTCGGTACGTATAGGCTCATTGCACATTGATATTAACGAAATTGAATTTGGAAAAAACGATCGTTGGATATACTCACCATAACACCATATATAAGTAGAATAATTTCCACTAAATACTGAGTTTGTTCAGGGTTTCATCGGCACAGTTAACCACAAATCCAAAATTTTTACAAACCGAAAACCTGGATACACTACAAGAAAATGAGTCATCACCGGCGAGATTCCGGCCAACAAGGCCGGCGACCGGAAAAGTCGCCGGTAATGTCCATCATTACCGGCGACTTACTCCGTCGCCGGTAATGTTGCCGGAATCTCGCCGGTAATGTGGCCTAGACATTGCCGGCGACTCCAACCGTCGCCGGCAATGTCTAGGCACACATTACCGGCGAGATTCCGGCCGGAATCTCGCCGGAAATGTGCCCTAGACATTACCGGCGACTCCAACCGTCGCCGGCAATGTCTAGGGCACATTACCGGCGATTTTCCGGCCGGAATCTCGCCGGAAATGTGCCCTAGACATTGCCGGCGACGGTTGGAGTCGCCGGTAATGTCTAGGGCACATTTCCGGCGAGATTCCGGCGTAAAGTCGCCGGTAATGTGTTCATTTCCGGCGACTTACTCCGTCGCCGGCAATGTGTCTTATATTAGATGCCGGATCGGGCAGCTCGATCATTCAATCATTTTGAGCGAAAAAAATCCAGAGAAATCGAAAGAAGGAAAACGTACGCTCTGAAATCGATCATTATTCGGTATATTGTCAAAATTAAGGCGGGCGTCGAAAACTCGATCAGTCGGGAAGCTATTTATATAGGTACGTAGGTGTATATATACGTATATGTGGTATATATATATGTGTGTGTGTGTGTGTGTTGATCAAATCCAATTCGTGAGATATATATATATATATATATATATATGAAATGTTGTTGATGTACGGTCACCGAAACGAGAAAACAGCTTGTAGTTAATCTTGTGTCTGAATCAATGACTGGTATTATCGTATTGTTATCGGAGCCAGACTTAACAGAGATTAGATCGATATATCATTGAGTACTATCATCGAGTACTGAATACGTACTATCATCGAGTACTGAATCGAATTCAGAGATTAGATCGATATATATACATATGCATGTGTTGATTTAATTAGAGTTGAATTGAGAGATCACGTCGATTATTAGTAGTGAATGTGTGTGTATATATATAATTAATACGTAAAATTGTTAGAATTTTCAGGATGGACAAGAGTTGGATGAGCCTCGAAAGATGGGATGTCAGATATCACGAGGGAATTAGGAGTTTTGTGGATTTTGTGAAGGCTAATTGTGGAGACACTACACTTCATTATTGCCCGTGTAAAGAATGTAAGTGTTTCAGCGATCGATTTCGATTTCCCATTGATAAAGTGCAGAGGCACCTGAGTAAATACGGGTTTTGGGATAAGTACACTTGTTGGATTTATCACGGTGAAACATCGGTAGCGGGTCCGCATGATCATGGACAATTTGGTGAGAGGGCCAGTCCACGCTATGATTATGGACATTTTGCTGAGAGGGGCAGTTCATCCTATGATCCAACATCGATGTTAATCAATGATATGTTTCCTCACGAGAGCGGTGTATTTGCTGATGAAGCACCAAATGTCCCTCCCGTCGTTGAGGGTTTCCCCCATATCGAGCCAGTCGAACCATTACCTGGAGGTCATGCCAACACAAGCGGTATGGACAAGTACAACAACCTGATTGCATTGCAACAGACTCCGTTGTACGACGGTTGTAGTAAGACTGTTCTTGAAAGTGTGATGGGAGTGATGCAGCTAAAAATGGAGAACAAAATGTCTGTCAAAGCTGTTGATTCTTGGTTGAAGTGGACTGCTTCGCTACTGCCACCCGGTCATCGTCTTCCTACCACTCATCATAAGGTGCGACATATCCTGAAAGATCTTGGGCTTTCCTACATCAAAATCCATGCATGCAGATATGATTGTATTCTCTTCTGGGGAAAAGATCTCGAAGACCTTGAAGCCTGCCCGGTATGTTTTACAGAAAGGTATAAGTTGACTCCTGCAGGCAACAAGAAAGCTGTGAAGATACTTCGATATTTCCCGCTTATTGATAGGCTGGAGCGGTTGTTCATGTGTGCTTTCACGGCCGAGGCAATGAGATGGTGGGCTGAGAGGAACTTGCCTGACGATGACACCCTTATACACCCTTCCGACGGAGAGGCTTGGAAGCACATGGTCAGGGAGTTTGATCATTTTGCAGCAGAGGTCCGAAATGTTTGGCTAGGGCTCTCATCTGACGGATTCAACCCTTTTGGCAACATGAGTCTTCAATACAGTATATGGCCAGTTATTTTGGTACCGTACAACCTTCCACCATGGATGTGCATGAAGAAGGAATACAATATGCTCACTCTGTTAATTCCGGGCCCGGGTTATCCAGGAAAGTGTCTCGATGTGTATTTGAGGCCTTTGATTGAGGAGCTTAAGTACCTGAGTGAGTGTGGCCACCCCACTTACGATAGGTTCAAAAAGGAGATGTTCCAGATGCATGCCATGCTTGTTGGCACCATCAGTGATTTTCCTGCCCGCGGTATGTTGTCGGGCAACGTTACCAGGGGTTACAGGGCTTGTTCAGAGTGCATGACGGTTGATTGTTGCAGTCCTCATTGCAGTAAAATTGTCTCGATGCGTCACCGTTGTTGGCTTCCATATGATCACCCATTTAGGCAGGATCCAGACGCGTTTGATGGGACTGTTGAAACTGGTGTGGCACCCAGGCGATGGACAGGGGACGAAATTTTGGAAGTGTTGAATGAATACGATTTTGGCCAGCTGAGCAATCATCCTGACATAGTGGCGTCAATTCCAGAAAAGCCCGAAAGGTATAAGTTTTGGACACACAAGAGCATATTCTGGGAACTCTCCTACTGGCCCAGGTTGCCTATCAGACATTACCTAGATGTCATGCACATAGAGAAGAATGTGTGTGAAAGTGTGGTGGGCACAGTTCTTAACTTGGAGGGGAAAACAAAAGACATCCCTAAGGCACGCATTGATCTTAAAGCAATGGGTGTGCGGAAACATTTGTGGTTAAGAGATGGTAAGAGAAAAATGCCGCAAGCTCCGTACACCGTAAAGCCGAAGCATAAGCATGAAATTTTTCGGTGGCTGAGTAATGTCAGGTATATATTCGATCTTATGGCTATGTATGAATTTGTCCTTAAATTTTTAGCGGAGTATATATGGTTATATGCGAGAAATATAATTGGTCCATATATATGGCTTCATCTATATATATATGCAGGTATCCTTATGGCTATGCAGGAAATATAAGCAGGTGTGTTAACTTCCGGGACAATAAGATGTACGGATTAAAGAGTCATGACTGCCATGTACTGCTTCAACGCCTTTTCCCTATTTTCATTCGAGGGTACATGCCCAAAGAGGTGGTGGAGCCGTTGGTGGCCTTGTCAAGATTCTTTCAGAAGTTATGCACCAGGGAAGTTAAAAAAGCAGACCTCAGGGAGATGCAAGATGACATCATTTTTATCATGTGCAAGCTTGAGAGGATATTTCCCCCAAATTTTTTCGACATAATGCCGCACCTGATGATCCATCTTCCCGAACAATTGTTGCTTACCGGTCCCGTACACTACACTTGGATGTATCCCATGGAAAGGTACAAATGATTCATAAATTTGGTTTGCCTATGGTTTTTATATGTAATGACTTCTGGTTAAGTAAGTTAACATGTACTTGTTAACTTGTAGACAATTGGGAGCCTACAAGGACTATGTGAAGAATAAATATGCACCTGAAGGGTGTATCGCTGAAGCATATCTTGCGCACGAGTGTGTAACGTACACCAAAGTGTACCTCGAAAATGTAGAGGACCCCCAACAACATATGCCGATAGATGAACCCCAGTTCAACCTTTCTATCATCTCCAGTGACGTGGTAGTACAGGGAAGCTTGCCAAAGTCGTACAAGTTGGATGGAAATGAGGTAGCCATTGCCCACTGGTCGGTACTGATTAACTGTCAAGAAGTACAATATTGGAAAAACTATCATCTTCACTGCCCTGCTATTGCCGGAAATGTTGATTACCACAACAAGACGTTTGCAAACTACTTTGGTCAATGGGTAAGTATATGTGTATATGTCTATTTTTATATATATATCCTTACATAGCATGTATGTATGTACGTGCTTTTGTGGTTTCAAGATGACATAATTTCTTCTGTACGTATTAATATATGGACGTTTTCAGATGAACCATGTAGCAGATGATGGTTGCCCAGAGTGGTCAAACGAATTGAGGGTCCTGGCGATGAAACCGATAGCTTCAAAAGTTTACTCGATGTGTCAGGTCAATGGCGTGAAATTTATATGTGAAAATCGAGACGACCGACTGAAAACACAGAATTGTGGGGTGATGGTCCATGGTGGGCAGGATGGCGTTGACTATTACGGTGTCCTTCATTCAGTTGTTGAACTAATTTATGGGAACCGCATGAAAGTGCACTTGTTCAAATGTAGATGGTTTGATACTAGCCCGGAGAACACAAGGACCGATCAGTACGGAACATTTTCGGTGAATACTGCAACTACCTGGTATGAAGATGACCCTTTCGTTCTTGCCTCATCAGTAAAACAAGTGTTTTACCTGGACGATCTTCTTAACAAAGTCCCGTGGAAGGTGGTTAACCATGTTGCTCATAGAAACATATACAGTGCTGCCACACTTGGTGATACCGCAGATGATGAGGAAGTTACTGCATACCAAGAGCCGAACGCTTTTGACATTCCGGAATCATCTACGATTCGCCTTAATAATGTGAGATCTGGGAGTGTGGTTCGAATTACTGGAGCAGAACTTCTCGATGTTAATCTATATGAAGTTGACGCTGATTCAGATGACGAGGAGCGGCACATATTGCCAGAGGTTACCTATGAAACCGAGTCAGACTCAAGTGATGAAGATGATTACGATTATCATCCTTAGTACGTTGGAAATTGTAGTCGGAAAATGTGCATAGCTGGAAATGGTACGTACGTATACGGAAAATGTAGTCGTTAATCGTACGTATACGAAAATTGATAATCGAAAATGTAGTCGAAAAATGTAGTCGTTAATCGTACGTATACGGAAATTGATAATCGAAATTGTAGTCGGAAAATGTAGCCGGATATCGTAGACGGAAAATGTAGTCGTTAATCGTACGTATACGGAAATCATTAATCGTACGTATACGGAAATCATAGTCGTTAATCGTACGTATACGGAAATCGTAGTCGTTAATCGTACGTATACGGAAATCATTAATCGTTAATCGGACGTATACGGAAAATGTAGTCGTTAATCGGACGTATACGGAAAATGTAGTCGTTAATCGTACGTATACGGAAATCATTAATCGAAAATGTAGACGGAAAATGTAGTCATTAATCGTACGTATACGGAAATTGATAATCGAAATTGTAGTCGGAAAATGTAGTCGTTAATCGTACGTATACGGAAAATGTAGTCGTTAATCGGACGTATACGGAAAATGTAGTCGTTAATCGTACGTATACGGAAATCATTAATCGAAAATGTAGACGGAAAATGTAGTCATTAATCGTACGTATACGGAAATTGATAATCGAAATTGTAGTCGGAAAATGTAGCCGGATATCGTAGACGGAAAATGTAGTCGTTAATCGGACGTATACGGAAAATGTAGTCGTTAATCATACGTATACGGAAATCGTAGTCGTTAATCGTAGTCGTTAATCGTACGTATACGGAAAATGTAGTCGTTAATCGGACGTATACGGAAAATGTAGTCGTTAATCGGACGTATACGGAAAATGTAGTCGTTAATCGTACGTATACGGAAATCATTAATCGAAAATGTAGACGGAAAATGTAGTCATTAATCGTACGGATACGGAAATTGATAATCGAAAATGTAGTCGGAAAATGTAGCCGGAAATCGTAGACGGAAAATGTTGTCGGATATTCTTCGGGAAATAATGACATTACCAACGAGTTGACTCGTCGTTGGTAATGACATTACCAACGAGTTATAAGCAACTCGTTGGTAATGACATTACCCACGAGTTAACTCGTCGTTGGTAATGTCATTACCAACGAGTTGCTTATAACTCGTTGGTAATGTCATTACCAACGAGTTAACTCGTTGGTAATGTCATTACCAACGAGTTGAAGTCGTTGGTAATGACATTACCAACGAGTTATAAGCAACTCGCCGGTAATGTCTTCTGGTTTGTGATTTTATCCAGCCCGAGCCTTTCATTTCTCCTCCTCTCCCTCTCCTCCTCCTCTCCCTCTCCTCTCCCTCTCCTCCTCCCAAATCGGTCCGGTGAGTGTCCTCCTCCTCCTCTCCCACTCCTCCTCCTTATCCTCTACTCCTCCTCTCCCTCTCCTCCTCTCCACCGATCCCCTCTCCTCTCCTCCTCCGAAAATCTCCTCCTCCCCTCCTCCCCTCCTCCCCTCCTCTCCTCCCCTCACCATTGTAGGTGGAAGAAAATGGCAGGTCCGATCCTCTCTCTCTCCCTCTCTCTCTCTCTCTCAATTTTTAATTATTTTTTTGCATGTGTATGTGTATGTGTATGTGTATGTGTATGTGTATGTGTATGTGTATGTGTATGTGTATGTGTATGTGTAAATTAATTAGGGTGCTAAGTTGGAAATTAGGGTGATAAGATCTAAATTAGCATGTATGTATATATGTGATGTATATATATATTTAGGTATGTGAATATGAAGTGATGTATATATATATGTGAAAATTATGTATAAATGTGGTTTGGATGAATATGTGATGTATATATATATACGGAAATTAAACCTAATTAAGATGCATGATATATATATGTGTGAAAAATGTGGAAAATTAATTAGGGTTTGTGATTTGGATGAATATGTGATGGATAAATTTAATTAAGATGCATGATGTATATATATATATACACATCGAATATGTATAGTCGTTAATTTAGGTGATATAGTTGTTAATTAATCGTATAAATGAAGGTGGAAATCGGGATCGGGACGGTTTGGAACCGGAACGGTTTGGAACCGGAACGGTTTGGAACCGGAACTTATTGTAACTGGAACCGTTATGTTACAAACGGTTCCGGTTACAAACAGTTCCGGTTTCAAACGGTTCCGGTTCCACACCGTTCCGGTTCCGATTTGTTATAGAACCGGAACGGTGTGGAACCGAAACTGTTTGTAACCGGAACCGTTATGTTACAAACGGTTCCGGTTACAAACAGTTCCGGTTTCAAACGGTTCCGATTCCACACCGTTCCGGTTCCGATTTGTTATAGAACCGGAACGGTTTGGAACCGGAACTGTTTGTAACCGGAACCGTTATGTTACAAACGGTTCCGGTTACAAACAGTTTCGGTTTCAAACGGTTCCGGTTCCACACCGTTCAAACGGTTCCGATTTGTTATTGAACCGAATCCATGACTATTACGATGTCCAGGAGGTTTTGCGGCTAATTGGCTTCGGAGAGGTTCCCGAAATAGTGGAGGGAACAGTAGTCAAGCTTCCTCCTCGGCCGCAGTTAGCAACACGCCCAGTGGGCCAATGATGACTGCTCGCACGAGAGCCTTGCTAGAGGCGCGAGCTGAGGAGGAAGCTGCACGATCAAGAGCCGTCGAACCGGAATTCGAGGCTCGAGCCTCAGTCTCTAGACGCTCAATCAGCAGACGTCCCTCCGGTGGCAGAGCCTCAGACGAGCGACAGTCAACGGGGGCATCAGAAACTCCCTCAATCCGAATGCCCCATATTCGGATGGTGCCTACTCCCGTTTCACGGGAATCATCTGAGGCACATGGTGGTGCTGGCGCCTCATCGTCCAGGCCTCGTCTATCTCCGCCGTCCGGTCTCTTCCTACCCGACGAGATTCCTGTCATCCCTGAATTCGATGATAGGGGGATGCCTGTTTATATTGAAGGACGGCCGGATTTCCTGACCGTGGAGGAAGCGTATAACTTCCTCCCGTTCGACCCCGTGTATCTTTGGAGTGTGAGGTGCACCAACCAACAAACGGACGATGCAGGTAAATTTTATTTAACATCAGATTGATTACTTAATTATTACTTAAGACTTGCGATTGGTTCAATTAATGATATCAATTTGTTGACATTGTTTTATTAGGCAATTTCGTTAATGGGACTGGAAAACGGAAAGGGGCTAGAGGCACCTGCACCGGGAAGAGACTTGAGCAGGCCACCGGCGGAAGGAAAACGCCCATAAGGGCCAATGAGGATGGCGAGGTGATCGAGGCATTCGACACCACGCGCAAATATGTCAGCATGGCCGGTGCGATCGTGCGGGACAAGGTCCCAATGCTTTGGCCAGATTGGGAATCTGTGCCTATCTACGTGAAGATGCAAGTGCATAATGCACTCAGTGTGAGTAAAATCGTATTTTCATTACGTAAATTTTACATTTATTAATTAAGTCCACTTAAATATATAATTTTACCTTTTATATATTCATATTGCAGGTGTGGTTTGACGTGGATGAAGTTCTTATTCACACGTGGGTAGAGCGTCAACTACATAATCGGTGATGTGCTTCCACTTATTTGAATATATATCGAGTTAGATTTTTGTTTATCAACTGTTTTAATATCTCTAACTTTTTTTCCTTGTTTTAATATAGGTATAAAGAGTGGAAGAACGAGCTTTCTTCCCATTACACTGTATACAAGGAGCTAGGCCGAGGTTCTACTCCTAGCGAATTCCGGTTTAGGGAGTACGAGTGGCTGTGGCTGATAGCCCACTTCGAGCACCCCAAAGCTCAGGTATGCATCCTTAATATATCTTACAAGCCTAATGTATCGTATCAGATTGAAATAGTTAGTTACTAATTTTTTTCCATATGTTTATCAAACAAGGCGATTTCGAAGACGAACCGGGCGAATAGATTGAAAAACACCAGGGCCCATCATGCAGGTTCACTCAACTACATGGGTTGGTCGACTAAGGCGCAGCAACAACAAGAAGTGAACCCCTTGGTGTATATTCATCAGAAGTTCTATCCGCAATGCCCTGAAGAAGCGGTAAGTCTTTCGCCTCTCCATGTGTTAATAAAACTATTTTTCGATATTAATAGATGTTGTTAGTTAATACGTTGTTCATTTTCGCTTTTCAATTAGGCGAGAGTGGAGGAGGCGACGACAGAAGTGACCATGAGTATAGCTCGGACTAACCATCCTGACTGCTCCGAGGAAGAAGTCACCCAGTATGCCTCTCAGATCGATCCGCTTGATCCCCCGATAGCGGCTCAGATCATGGCAAAAGCGTGCGGGACTGGAAAGAATACCTACTACTGTAGGGGAATGGGCTCGGCGGGCGAAGGAGTATTGAAAACCACTTCACAATACTCTACCGGGTCAAGAAGTTCAACTTCTAGTCGTAACCTCGCAGCGGAGCTTCATAGGACGCAGAGGGAGTTGGAGGAGCAAAAGAGGCAGATGGCCGAGTACCAAATGCAGCAGACACAGGTGCAGGCTCAGATGTACACATGGATGCGGACGATGTACGAGGCTCAGACTACCGGACAACCGTTCCCCACACCTCCCCCAGACCCGGTCCCTCCGTTCCCTAGCTATCCACCACCACCACCGCACCAGTCAACGCCAGAGCAAGACCAAGGTAGCCACCGGAATTCAAATGAGTACTTTGATTACTTCGACCCTGACCCGCAAGTTCCTCGACCCTGACCTGTAGTTGTAGTTAATTTTCGTATCGTCGTTGCTATTTGTACTGTACGTTGGACATTTATGTGTACTGTTGAACTTGTATGATTGTACGGTTTATGTCTTTCAATGCAGGTTCTGGAATTGGGCCCAATCCAGAACCGCGTTTTTTTTTCAAAATTTTTTCTGACATTGCCGGCGACATGGACCTCAGTCGCCGGCAATGTCACAAATTCCGGCCACGGCGGCGGAACCATTGCCGGCGACGGTGTCGCCGGCAATGTCGGAGACATTACCGGCGACTCAAGTCGCCGGCAATGTCTCCGACATTACCGGCGACTAGTCGCCGGTAATGTCGGAGACATTGCCGGCGACTTGAGTCGCCGGTAATGTCTCCGACATTGCCGGCGACACCGTTTCCCGTCGCCGGCAATGTTAACACCGGCGGGAGATTTCCGGCGACGTCATTGCCGGCGACTCGTCGCCGGGAATGACATTTCCGGCGAAAAAAATAGACAAGGCCGGCGACCTCCCGTCGCCGGTAATGTCTCCTTTTCTTGTAGTGATACACGAAAATCCGTAAGTCCTATTTTAAAACCGTCGACACTCACACTCCAAGCATTGTTTACTCTATGGTCTCGACGAAAAGAATATGCATTGGGACATGGTCTAGATGGTCGTTGTCTTAGGTGAAATTACGAAATTTTCACATAGACGACGGAAATGCACATTTCCGTCGTCTAAGTGAAAACATGGTTTAGGGGATAGGGCCTTAGGGTTTAGGGTTAAAGTACTTAGACGACGGAGATGTCTTTTTCCGTCGTCTAAGTGTCACCCACACCGCGAGACCCTAAACCCTAAATCCAAATTAATTGGGCGCCGGTTCTAAAAATTCAAAATTTTCACTTAGACGACGGAGATGTCTTTTTCCGTCGTCTAAGTGAAAACTTAGACCGCGGAAACTTTCTCCGCGGTCTAAGTGAAATTTTTAAATTTTTGAAATTTCACTTAGACGACGGAGAAAGACATCTCCGTCGTCTAAGTGACACTTAGACCGCGGAAATTTTCTCCGCGGTCTAAGTGAACACTTAGACGACGGAAAAAGACATCTCCGTCGTCAAAGTGTTCACTTAGACCGCGTAGAAGTTTCCGCGGTCTAAGTGCATTTTTCTTGTAGTGAACATTGCTTTTCTCAAATTGGTTCAATTCCTCTTGCATGGCATTTATCTAATTTGAATCCTTAAGTGCAACCTTAATGTTTCTAGGTTCAATGGTCGACACAAAACCATAGTAAGAGATGCGATTGACAACAAACCTAAGAATAGTAAGAAAACTTTTGTGAGTCACAAAGTTACCAACAAACTTATTTGACTTACTCCTGGTTTTCATAGGCTCATTAACCTTACCTATCACATCAGAAGAAGAGTGATCCTTCTGAACTTGCCCTTTTCCAATGCGGTGAGGTTGCTGGATAGCAAGTGTCTGATCCATCCCAGCACCTTCTGTTTCATATTTTTCATTGGAGGATACATCATCTGAGACAGGATTCTACCCATCAATGGGAGTGTCCAAAGCTAGAAAAATGGCCTCAGCCTTTGTGCATGAATCCTCCTGTATAGATCTAGAAGAGTGGTTGTGAGAGCACACAAGAGAATCATTTATGGCCACGTTTACTATTTCTACAATCTTACAAGTTCTCTTATTATAGACACGATAAGCACGACTATTCAAAGCATAACCCAAGAAGATTCCACGATCACATTTTGCACCAAATTTTGTCAAGTATTCTCTATCCCTATAGATGAAGCAAGGACTCCCAAAAACTTTCAGGTGAGACACATTGGGTTTTCTGCCCTTCCACAATTCATAAGGTGTCTTATCAGTACCAGGTCTAAGTATTACACGATTGATAGTGTAACAAGCATTATAAACAACCTCGGCCTAGAACATATGTAGAAGATCGGCAAAACTAAGCATCACTTTTCCCATTTCAACTAAAACTCTATTCTTTCTTTCAACTATTCAATTTTTTTGTGGAGTAATAGGTGCAGAAAATTCATGATGTGCCCCATACTCCTCAAAATAGTCAACAAAAGAAGAGTTTTCAAATTCAGTTCCATGATCAGACCTAATTCTAATGATACACTTGTTTTCAGAGATTTTTTCATTTGAAATCCGTTTAGCAAGTTCAAAGAATTTTCCAAAAGTATGACTTTGAGTTTTATCACTTAAGAACATAACCCAAGTGAACCTAGAAAAATCATCAACAACAATAAGCACATATTTCTTTCCTGCCACACTTTCAGTCTCTACATGTCCTACTAAATCAAGATGAAGTAACTCAAGCATACTAGAAGTAGGTTTAGCATTTAAAAAAGGTGAAAATTTCGGGATAGCTTACCCATCTTGCAATCCCCACACATACCTGCTGCCTTTCCGGAAAGTTTAGGTAGATCTCGAGCCTCATCTTTTGAAGATAACTTCACCACATCTTGGTGATTCAAGTAACACATCCTTCTATGCAAGAAATCAAGAGGACTCTCCTACATAAGAGACCGAAAGCACAATTCCGGTTGGAACTTCTTGTTGGCCTGCACACAGTAGCAATGATCCTTTGTTCTTTCACCTTTCATGATACATTTGCCATTCCCATCAAGAACAGTACACTTTGAGAGATCAAAAGTCATTGTATCATGTTCGTCAATAATTTGACTCACATTTAACAAACAAACCTCTAATCTTTTGACTAGAAGAACATTCTTCAAACTTGGGAGACTAGGGGTGTCAATTATCCCACTCCTAACAATTTCAACCTTAGCACCATCACTAAACACGTCCCTGATGGGATGTGTGTCGTTCATGGAAGAGAGCCATTTTCTATCATCAGACATATGCTTAAAGTAACTTCTATCCACATACCAAGAGTCCAAGCGTCTAGCTGTTAAGGCAGTCAGAGCGTCTAGCTGATAAGGTAGTCAGAGCTATATTGCACATGGCAATAATCATTCGTTCTTCCTTAGGAACAGTCTCAAACCTTGACAGAAAGCATACCACATAATTTTAAGAGGTTTCCTTGGTCTCAATACATAATTAAGAGGTAGAGGGACTAGTGTCCTAAGTTCTAGGATTTGTCTTCTTTACCCAAGTTGGTATTCTAGTTTTCTTTTTCTGTTTAGGGATGGCAAAAGAGTGAGCAATCCTAGATAACTCCTTTAAGGATTTTTGAAAAGATATAAGAAGACTGTTGTTCTGTAAGATCCTAGATGAAGTGGGGTTCCTTTTTAGTTTATGAAAAACCTGCGAATATGACCACTAATCCCACAGTGGTAGCACTTAGGAGGGTACAGATTTGAGAACCTTGGAACCCTAGGGGCTTCAGCCATTATTATCTCTGGTTGCAGTGGAGGCTTTCCTAGAATAGAAACAATACTCTTAACAAACATAGTCTTCCATGAGTTCTTGGGACTTTCTCCATTTTCAAACCCCAAACCCCTCTTGTTACCATCAACTTTTCCCATCCCACAAATTTTAGACAGCTTTTCTGATCCTATAGATAACTTGGCAAATTGAGTTTTGGAATCAATTAGGGATTCTTCTAAAGCTGCCTTTACAGAGGTTAAGTTTCATCAGGCTAGTTTGATGAGCAAGTTTTCCTTTAAGAGAATTAACCTATTCTTCAAGGCGAATTTTGTGAGATTTCCATTTTTCCTTTTGGGATAAAAATTTCTCTTGTATCCTTGCATGTGCCTCCTCACTTTTTGAAAGCTCATTAGTTAAAAATTCAATTTTAGTGAGCATAGACTTAGAAGCAACACATAACTCAGTGTACATGTCATGACCCTTATCATCAGAACCCTTGTCCTCGTGGGACTCATCTAATGTGACCGTAGCAACAAAAGCAACATTCTCATCTTCTTCTTTTTTAGATTTAGAGCTCGGTTCAGAATCACTATAACTCTAGGTTGCTTTGAGCACTTTGTGAGACTTATTTTTTCTGTTTGCACAGTCAACAACTCTGTGTCCCACACCATTGCACTCAAAACGCTTGTTGTCCTGCTTAGGGATAGCTTTGGACTTGGTATTCTGATCTCTAGAAAAATTATTATTTTTCAAAAACCTAGAGCTAAACCCTTTTGAAAAGTTTCGGTTTGAGTTGAAAGGCTTCATTTTTGAATTCTTAAGAAAATTTTCAAATTGTTTTGTAAAGAGAGCAATTTCATCAATACTATACTCACCATGTTCAGACTCCTTTCCTTCTTCAGTTTTTACCGTACTTAAAGCAATAGACTTTTCATTTTTGGTTCTTTTCTTGAGAGTCTCATAGGTTTTTAAGTTGCCAACTAACTCTTTTAAAGGATAAGTGTCTAGATCGTGAGCTTCATCAACGAAATTCATCTTTAATTCAAAGAAGGGAGGCAAAACACTTAAGAATTTCCTGACAATCTTCTTAGACTTTATAGCTTCTCCTAGACTTACACTTATTAGTGATACATAACCCTTTTTCATGATGGATTCCAGTGTCACCTCAATCAATCTATCATTGTTTTTGTTGTTAGGAAAAAAAGTCACCCACAGGGTCCGAACTTTCGCCATGGTATTAAAATGATGCCCGAACTTTAAAAACTATCAAAGTGATGCTCAAACTCTTGAAATTATATGTACGTGATGCCTAGAGCTATTTTTTGTCACTGCTCCATCTGTAACATGACAAAAAAAAATTTCATAAAAGAGGGGAAAACACTTTAATACCTTTTTGATTTTTTTTTTCCTTTTTTTCTTTTCTTTTTCTCTTCTTTTCTTTTTGATTTTCATTTTTTTTTCTTTTTTCTTTTGTTTTTCTATTTCATTTTTTCCTTTATTTATTTATCTATCTCTCTCTCTCTCTCTCTCTCTTGATTTTCTCCCTATCCTCTCCATTTCTCACTCGTCGTCGAGCTCGCCGGAGGCGGACCACCTAAAACGTTATTGATAAACTAAGTGATTTCTGAAAATCACTTTGATTTTTATTTTTATTTTTTTCCTTTTTCTCAAAAATGAAAAATCGGAAGGGTTTTCAAAAATCATTTAGTTAATCGATTACGTTTGGGTGGTTTGCCTCCGGCGAGCTCAACGACGAGTGAGAGATGAAGAGGATAGGGAAAAAAATCAGGAGAGAGAGAGAGAGGGAGAGAAATAAAGGGAAAAAATGAAATAGAAAAATGAAATAAAAAATAAAAACAATGAAAATAAAACAGAAAAGAAGAGAAAAAGAAAAGGAAAAAAAATTAAAAATTAAAAAATTAAATAAATAAATCAAAAGGGTATTACAATCTTTCTTCCTCTTTTTTGGAAAAAAAATTTCTATATCATCATTATAGACATAGACGGAGCAGTGACGAAAAATGGCTCTAGGCATCACATATATATAATTTCAAGAGTTTGAGCATCTCTTTGATTGTTTTTAAAGGTCGGACATTATTTTGATACTACAACAAAAATTCAGAGTATGTAGATGACATTTTTTCTATTGTTACTGTCTTCTCCTTTGGTGTTTTGTATTAATATCTTCCTCTTCTTTCGTCGCGGTTAACATCTTCAGTAATTGAGTGGTCTTGTTTTACTTTCGGCAATAGTAGTGGAAACCAGAAAGAGATGGCAGACACAAAAGTCAAACCAGAGAAAAGTATAGTCACATAGTTGCTTCCCAGTTATTAATCCTGGTCAATTACTTATGAAACCCACAAAACATTAACCAAATAAAACTAAAATTAAAAATGGACCTATTCAAGTACAACCTGGGGACATATTTGGACTTTTCAATCCTCACGAGAAGGAAAAACAAAAACTAATTATTAGAAATGGTCATGTCTGCGCCTAAGACTTGGAGAAAGTAATTAACTCATAAGATAACTATAAGTATTTGGTATAATATTTCCACCTGCCAAATGAGCCAATAAAGAAAGACTTGGCCCTTCTTCTATTAATTATAAAATTAAAAGAAGATCGAGTTGGCTTTCTTGCTATAAATTCTATGCTTTGGATGCTATTTGGTATATCATCGAGTTTCAAGCTC
This sequence comes from Geum urbanum, assembly GCA_946800695.1. Taxonomy (NCBI): domain Eukaryota; kingdom Viridiplantae; phylum Streptophyta; class Magnoliopsida; order Rosales; family Rosaceae; genus Geum; species Geum urbanum. Next base: position 3,368,625 of record OX327009.1, read on the forward strand.
AAAAAAATTTCTTAGTCAACTAGCTAGCGACACAAACATGTCTCGTCAATCATCAATGGAGCATCTGTTGGGCCTTCTAAGAATTCGTATTCAGAAAGGAATAAATCTTGCTGTTCGAGATGTCAGTAGCAGTGATCCTTATATTGTTGTCAAAATGGGCAAGCAGGTAACAAAAATCTGGTTCTCTAGCTCTTTTGATGTTCTTATCATGATCAGGAATTGTGTATGTTATTAGTTAGCATTTGTAGATTGATGTGGAATTATGGATACTGGGTATGTTTGGTTGACTTGCTTCTTGGTCAAGCTGTAGATTGATGTGGAATTATGGATACTGGGTATGTTTGGTTGACTTCTTGGTCAAGCTTTCATTTAATTAGTGAATTTTTCTGGAGTTGTTCATGTAGATTTTTTTTGTTAGTTACTTTTGTTGAAATTGTTGCTTGATTTCTTCCTTCCTTCATCCATTATCTGGTGTATGTTTTTTATGTTTTACAATTTATAAGATTTAAAATTCAATTAGATACAAAAGAAACAAATCAAAGAATGATATTCTAAAATCAGTTGAAGCATTCATATCTATTCTTTCATATGAAAGCAGCATAACTCTGTGTTTTCTTACAAACGATTTTAATGATCTGCAGCTTATGACCTTGATTAGGGATCTGCCATAGGAATATTACTATATAACAAAAGAAAAAGAAAAATGTAATGATGAAGTATATATAATCTAACTACTACTAATGATTTCCGGATTTTATGTTTGATACAGAAACTGAAGACTAGTGTAGTGAAGAAAAGTGTCAATCCCGAGTGGAACGAAGATTTAACACTTTCTATTTCAGATTCAAGTGTTCCAATCAAGATTGTAATTCCTCAACTTGAGTGGAAAAGTACATCTAAAGCTGATTTAGTTTCTTTCACTATCCATTAATTTTGAACAAACATTTGTGTTGCTGGGAATTGCAGGCTGTGTATGACAAAGACACATTTAGTCTTGATGATAAGATGGGGGATGCTGAATTTGAGATCGGGCCATTTCTTGAAGCCATTCGGATGCGAATGGAAGGCGTGCGAAATGGAATTATAGCTGCAAGAGTGCCACCAACCAGAGAAAACTGCCTAGCTGAAGAGAGCTCCATCATCTATAATGATGGCCATCTTATCCAGAACATGATAATTAGACTGAGAAATGTGGAGAGTGGGGAAGTCGCACTCCAATTACAGTGGATTGATGTTCCTGGCTCCAAGGGTTTGTAGATTATTAATTATGTATGTTTACTATATAATTCATATGCTTGAGCTGTTTAGAATTATAGCAAAATCTATCCACTTATTGATAAGGTTTTTGAATGGTGATCGAGTGCTAAAAATATTGAATTGCATGTTTGTAACAAAAGTGCTGAATGAACTACAGTGTGTTTTGCAGCTGAACTGCAACTGTAACGATGGCCATATTATTCGGATACAAGAAAAAACGTATTCAGCAGCTAATTCTTATGCTGCCATGGCAGTAGCAAATCAAATACTTAGAGACTTTCTACTTGCCATTGTCCAATCTCAACTCTCATTTATATAGCAACATTAATGCTAAAACTAGACCTCAAACGAATCAAGCATAGCTTTTAGAGTCTTCTGAGATGTTTGCCATTGTTTGTCATTTGCGCTGACCACAAATAAGACGACAGTGTTTCCCTTAGCAGTGGCCTTTGCAAGGTTGTGGGAACCTGTAAGAGCAAATGGAGTCTCCAGCACATAGTTGTAGTACTGCAACCACACATCACCAAAAAACAAACAAGCAAACAACACACATAGATAAGAAGCTAGGAAAGCAAGTTAGTTTTAACTAACAATGTAGCTAGGCAACTGATACGTACCGTGAGATCGCCATGCTTTTCAACTTTGGTTTCGACGAGCTCATCAGGATCATAGGTGTTCCCGGTAACAAAAGGGCCAAGGGAAGCAATGAGCTTGTCAGGGTTGCCAATATCTTCAATGGATGCATTGGGTTTATTGGTGAGGCGTATTAACGGCGAGGCCACAACCTGAAGCTTCCCTTGTTTTTCATCTTCAAACTTCACCTCCACCCATGGCTCTGCACACTTTGGCTGGCAGTAATTACCGGACAATATGTTTGCTACACGTAACTGTTTCCATGTTGGGGGCATGATGAACTGGTATGGCTGCACATTACCTGCCAAACTAATCAAACAACTGAGTGTTTCGACTATATATAAATCATCCATACGTTCGATCAGTATATAATCTATGAATTAATTAATTAATAGATTAATTACCTGCGCGAAGAGCAGGAGTGTCTTTAGCAGAGGCCTTGAAGAGAACGAATGAAGGGTCGGAAGGTGAAGGCGGAAGATAGGAGCCGACGAGAACTTCCCTAGCTTCAGCTGATGATGAAGACATCATCGTCTCTTCAATTGCAATTGCAAGTGCTGGAACCAACATGACATCTCTCCTCTTCATCATCGTCGTCGTCGTCGTCATCCCAGTGCTGCTGGTCTGTTGTTGTTGTTGTTTCGAATTCTCTTGTTTTGAACTACAACATTGAATACCACCCGAACAATACTTTTTGTAGTACTTGGAATTGCAACAATTGGAGATCATCATCATCATCATCGCACTGGTAGCCGCCATTGTTGTTTAATTCGGAGATCGATGAACAAGAGGTCGAGTGAGACTGAACGGATATTATTACCCAACTCAAACAACTCACTCTTATCCGGCCATGTCATATGTCAACCACGTGTCCTTACGAAATGAAATTTTATTACAATTCCGAAATTGCCCTTACAACAATCCTCTTACTCTTTTCTTCTCTCCCTCTCATTTCGCGCGCGAGTTCGAGACGACGAAGAAAGGAGACCAGACATTTTGGTGCTTCCAATTCGAATGCAAAGGAGAAATTCTGGAAAACTGTCATTTTAATGTATGTTCTATTGTGTATGCTACTACTACTGATTGTAGTTGGAAAATAACTAGAATCATAATGTGCAGGGGCAGACATATTTAGTAAACTAATATTATTATTATTATTATTACTAAAAAAATCCACACCTGTACAAGTGTGATGTGGAGTGGAAGAAAAATATACAATATATAATTCTTTATTTTTATTTTATTTTATTTGTAATTTAGTTATTATTATTTCAGAATATTTTTGTCAACTTTAAATTTAATAAAACTTTTCGGCTTGGCTTTAGAATAGTAGAGATTAGTTGTAAGTGAGTGTTGTGGGTATCGATACCATTTGTGTTGTGTATATAGAAGAATCGTTTGTTATCTTCTTTTGTATTCAAGTTACTACATAGCCGAGTAACAAATATTAAGCAATTTGTTGTCTGGGCATTATAGATTGCATCAAATCTGCACAAAACATAGTTTGCTATTTGCAATGTCATTTATAACGTATTCAGTTTTGGTCTTCTACTAGTAGAGTAAAAGTACAACTAGGCCTTCACTTTATGATGTCTGCAAATCCGTTAAATATAATTTGCAGAGTCTGTGTTGCCAATGTAGGTTTCATTTTCTTATATTGGACATTTTTGTGTAGACTACACGAGCAATTCATATAAGAATGAACAAGATCAAGGGTTGCCTCATTGATTTCCAGAACAAGTATCCCAACGATACCATCAGCTAGTTCTACGTCGACGACTTGTCTGCTCTTCAGGTATTCAAAGTTGTCTATATTACTAGGTGGGGGGCCCGCGCGCGGGCCCGGGTGGGAAGTAAAATAGAAAAAAAGGATGAAGCATGGGGAATTTAGTTGCATCATAATTTTGAGCAAAGTATTTAACTGTTGATTTATTGGTAATCTGTAAATATAAATATGATTAATTTGAATTTTTTTATCTAATAATCTAATCTTTGATAGATGGAAGGGTTTAGAATATTGGATACAAGAAAATATATATGATATATTTATATTCAAATGTACGCAAAGAATGATGTCATTTTGTTATGAATAATTTATAATGCTATGGTCTTGCGGTTGATTTATTAAAAGTAATGTATAATTGAACAAAATATGTTTTTATTGTTCATATTGAACAGACAATATGAAAGTTTTGTTGACAAAAGTAATCATGCTTGATTACATGTTTTGGCATTTTGTGTATTGAAAGCAAAGGATGAATGCATATGAGATTGGCGGTAAATTTTCTATCATCTATTTTAATTCATTAAATAAACAAACTTTTGATCTAATTCGCAAAATTGATGTCCATGCACTTTAGAAGGAGGAAAAACTGTTATATTCGCAATTGTTTGCTTGTTGCCTTCAATCTATTTGGAGGTTCCACATGTTCGTGGCCTACTTTTGTCGATTTATCTCGAGTAATAAAATAAGGAATTAAATAACGACGCCAAAAAATGTGTATGACACAGATGGGTGGGAATCTTGTGCGTGAGGCACAGGTGGTGGCAAAAAAAGAGATAAGAAAAAGGAAGAACATAAGGAATATGTTAGAAGGCACACAAATTTACAGATAAGATGCATAGCATTGTTTCATAAATGTGGCAGTTTTCACGATACGATGGTTAAGTATTTATATAGGTTATATATTAGATTACACATTATAAATTCAGTATAGGTTGGAATACACAAAGTGACCATCATGCAGCCAAACGAAGAAGCCGGAAGATTGCAAAAAATTTCCATGGAAAATACAATCTGTCCATGGCATAGAAAACTCCGTAGCAACTGCAGCCTAATTATTTTCAGGTCCGGCTGCAAAAGTAATTGTGCAAATAAGCAAATCATTTGTTAAACTTAGATTGCATACACATTTATTAAAATATAGAGTAAGATGAGCGCATATTAATAGCCCAAATGAAGAAAATATTGGCCAATAGCATGAACCAAATATAAAAAATTTTGGTGTGTAAAGTGCAGACAACAATATAGACACGTGGGTTTTTGAATTATTTGCAATCTATAATATTCAATTTGATCAAATATATTGCAATGGTGTACCAATTAAAAACATGTCAGATTTTCCACAATTTGCAGAAATAGAATCATGTATCTTTATTTCTCAAATAAATACATGATATTTGATCAATAAAGAAAGGCAAGATAACAAATGTGATTTCAAAGGGTATGAAATGAGGTACGAATTTTACGAAAAAAAGAACAACGCACATGTGAATTCCAATAGATGCTGAACTGAATAGTATCTAGTTGAATCAAGTAGTGAAATAGCAAAGGCGATGATAATCTAGAATTTATCATACCTGAAGCCATAGACATGAGGTGCGCAATATCAGCAGTAATCTTTGTCATCTGCAACATAACATCTGCGAGGCCAGCAAGGATAGTAGTCTTTTTGCTCTCTGTGTTTCCCATTGGTTCTTCTGCTGGTTTTGGCATGGGTTCTTTTTGGTGCATTTGTTCTGTTGCCACTGGTTTTTCATGTTGTATGTCATCTGGTGTCCTGTGTTCTTCTGTTGTTTCCTCTGTTGCTTCTGATGATTGTTGCTTTGCTTGTTCCCATAATTTCCTGAAAAATTTATATTCATTAACAACCAAAAGAAAACAGAAAAGAAGTCTTCGCTGAGATAACGAAACCTTTTTTTGAGATTTCTTGGCTTTCCTTTTTCCCAGCCTGCTTTGCCTTTCTTGGCTTGTTCGGAGCTGCTGGCTTCTCTTGTTTGTTTCTCTGTATTTTCTTGTTCGTGATCATGGCTGACATTGCATTGTTTTTGCTCCCATATTATTCTGGAAATATTGCATGCAGTCACAGCCAGAAAAAAAAAACAAAGGAAAGTTTTTTCTATGATAAATCAAACCTCTTTTCGAGATTCCTTGGTTTCCCTTTTTGCCAGCCTCCCTTGCTTTTGTTTTACTGTTTGGAGCTGTTGAGCTGTTCTTCCAGTTTTCTACAAATTGGTAGAATGAAGCATCAAGCACAGCAAAATTTATTGTTGGTCTGTATCGTAATATAGATTAATAGAGGTAGAGGACTATGATATTATGTAATCTACAAAGAAGGGGTTCCATAAAAATCAAATTGAACACACAGAAATCTAAGCTTAAAACAACAGTCATCCAACTAAGAATAGCTTTTCATCGAATTTAATTGCAGATAAAAATTACATATATTCTTGTAAGACAGTGGCATCCATGAATTGCAGACAAAAAATCCAATAGATTAACAATCATAGCAACAACATTCGGCAATAATGAAAGCAAACAGAAATTAAAACTAACTGAATAGACTGTATAAGGGGAAGGAGGCAACTCTTGCATCCACAGAAGAGAAAGAAATTTTGTTCAAAAAAAATCAAACCTGTTTTCACTGTTTGTAGACATTTTAGGTGGCCGCCCCCTCTGCCTTTTTGTTGTTGGTTCATAGGAAATTGGCTGTTTTTGCTGTTTGTTTTGTTGATGCTTAGCACATTCAGAAGCAGGAGCTTTATCCAGCTGTTCGCTGAAAAAAAATTAAGCAAAAGAAGTTAGTTATCAATGCAAAGAGAATTACACTTTGTTTGCAAAGAATTAAACCTGTTGTTATGAATCTTAGACACATTTGGTGGCCGGCCCCTCTTTTTTTTGTTGGTTGGTTCATTGTTAATTGGTTCTTCTTCCATCTTCCTTTTTTGATCCTTCTTATATCCAGCGACAGCAGTTCTGTCTGTTTGTATGCTGAAAAAAAAATTAACAATTGATATCACAATAGATTATTTATATTGTAAGTATATAAATTCATAACTAATAATAAAAATGCAATAGATGAGTAATTGAATATATCTTGTGCAAATGATCTGTTGAATTCAGATCATTTAAGAAAGATCTCAGAACATTATTAAAATTTACCCAATCAACAAAATCCAAAATATTTCTTCAATTTGCGAAAATTTAGATACCACAACATTATTTGACCGAAAACAATTAAGTTTTGTACCTTGCGTTTGTTGGAGCTGCATACATTTGACGAAGGATCTCAGTAAATAAGAAGGCAGCTTGGTCTTGTTGATCACTGGGTTTGGTCCTTGATGTCTCTGCCTTGTGTTTGGGGGATTTAGGTTTTTTTTTGTTGTTTGTCATCCGTGCTGATGGTTGACGTGGAGAAAGAGATGTAGCTGAATGCAGTGGAGCTGATCTAGTCGAATGGGTAGGCACGTATGGAGAAGCAGGTGGTCCAGGCAACGGTATGACTTGCACTGGTATTTCTGAAAAAGTTTCGTCTTCCCGCAAATAGTAGTTTCTGCTTAGGTCCAGTGGCTGACCTAATAATTTCATCAAATAGTGGTGGATTAGCTAATAAAGAGGAGGCACAAAAACGATAAATTATTCGATGAATGATTATTATTTTTTGATAAATGTCATGCATCAGGCAGAAAATATGAATTTTTTGGAAATCCATTGATTTCCAGATGAGTATCTGTCTTGATCAAACACATCAACGAACAATTTTCATCAAACAAATGTTTTGACCATGTTAACTCCAACTAAAATGCAAGCAAAGCATGTGGCCATTTATTTCATGCTTTGGTTATCAACAAATGGCACAACATAAGGTCATGATGCAGTTTGATTGAGACACAGCAATACCAAATCTGTAAAACATGATGAATAAAAAAAAATAGAGCAACTTGATTGCAATGAGACATTCTGCTTCCAACAAATTCCAAGGGCAAAAAATGCCACAAACGATTCTCATAAAAAAATCATTCAAATTATTATCATAAAGATCGACATCATGTAAATCATATTATTAGTGCAATGCATAAAAGCTCAAGTTATACAGCGCAAAAGTCAACCACATAACAGATTGATGTTTCATCAATCTCTTGCTGCAGTAGGCATTGTCACAGATGGAAAGGAATCAGTGCTGGAAATGCCATTCACATATATTTATTCAAAGTAATAATTAAAGATAGACATATGATGATATTAAGTTGAAAATCAGTGCCGAACTTTTGGACAAAGCAGATATCAAATTCCACATACGAAAGCAAAATTGACACCTTGGATCCAAAAATTTCAAAAAGATTATCCAAAGAGTGTTATTCAGAGTCAGCTGTTAGAGACCACACACGCCGAACAGTAATCAAAGGAAAGTATTTTTTGTATCGACTAACAGATGATCATGAAATAAACATAGTCTAATTAGACTTAATCTATGAGATCAATAAGCAGTATTGAAATAACATATGATATAAATTCTTCCCAAAAACTGAATGCTGACAGTTTGATTCAAAACCCAGTACTGAAATGGAAAGAATCAGCAAACTGGGATGCAGAAAGGTTAAAGTTCATCATTATGAACACATGCATCCAAACCGTGATCATCCTTTCATCAAATATCCCTCACTCGGAGTGAGAAAGAGATTGTAAAAATAAATCGAAGTAGATTAGGGGATGATATTTACCTGCTCTGGGGAACAGTCTTCTTGGTCTCATGCTCCTCTGGCTTTCAGCAAGAACATCGGGGAAATGCAAAATGGGATGAGAGTGAAGTGGGGGTATTAGAATAATTGAGAACTTTTATCTGGATTGAATGCCCATGGCGAAATTGGTTCGATTGATTTGGTTCATAGGTGGGTCTGGCAGTTGGGGTTGTAATAAATATTGAAATAGTGGGAGCAGTGCAGAAGTAAAGCTGTTTAGTGTTGGCATGGGGAAATTTTTTTTCCCCAAAAATGCTGATTTTGGATATGTCTTTAGTTTCCAAAAAATGAGACGATTTTGTGAAAAAAATGTAGGAAAATAGTTTTAACAGGAAAATCAAGTAATATATCTCATCAGATTATATGGATAGAAAGAAATTGAAATAATATATTTTTTAAGCGGCTGTTAGAAATATACAACCGGAGTAAAAATAATGTCAAAAAAAATATCATGGCAGTGTTGAAGAATTGTTATTGTGAATATTAAAATTTGGTCACCCCTTATATATTTCACAAATGTGTTCAACACAAAACATGATTAAGTCCGCAATCTTTAGGCATAAATTTTTATCTCATTGGTCAGTTGGCAAAAATACAATCGATGTGTTTGAGAATTTTAAATTTTAGAACGTCAACAATGATGCGGAACTCATATTCATTTTGTTAAATGTCGCTTATTATGTCGCTATTTATGTTTGCGATACAGAGCAATATGTGAATATGGATAGAGAAGTATCTCGGTGAACACAACAGCAACAAATGAGGAATAATATAGATATAGATTTTGGAGTGAATGGGGGGAGATAATGGTAAAATCTAGAGGCAATTTTTTTTTCTCTTTATCAAATTCTAGCCATGCAATGGCAATATTGTGTCATTTTTTTGCGCCATAGCTCACACAACAGCATAGATTATGTATATACACACATAATAGGAATAAAAAATTTAGATGTTTTTTGTATTGTAAGGAGACAATGAGACGGAGAAAACTCCTTAGATTTGTACAAATTTGTTTATTATGATTGTGAGTAGAAGATGAATTTTTTCTGCATGGCTAACATAAGTTGAAATAAAAAGAATGCATATGTGCAGCCTTATGACGATTACAAATGCGTCAATGTAGTTGGCATTGATAGCAATCTAAAACATGTGCATATCATATTCTAGATCTCCAAGATGTCCCATTGCTAAAGCAGGATTTGTCAATGAAAGCACAACATGCACAATGACAGAAGCACGTAGACTTACATAATGCAATATATTGTATGCTTATTGTAGCACAATATGGCTGAATGGTTGGCAGATAAAAATCAAAAAAATGCCAAACAAATGTGGGCAAAAAAGAATGTTGGTGATTATAAATGTGGTGAATCCATACAATGCATATCATTATATTTGTGTGATGACATATAATGCCTCACATATTGCCAAACAGGTCAAAATAATATCAATCACACAAAATTCCTGTGGAACATCCAAGTATCCATAGATTCGGTATTAGCAAAGACATATAGGAAAAAGCATGAAACAGAAAATTTAAAAGAAGCCATTCAATATATGAGCACGTTTTCATTACATAAGTGAATGCCAAAAAGAGCTAATACCCAGATCAAAAATGAATTCTTGATCACAATATTAGCTAACTTTACTCTCATTCACGATAAGATGATTGGATATAAGATCACCCATTTAGCTAATCTATGTAATCTAGAGAAGAAGCTGTGGCACGCTAGGCAGGCTACAAGTAGAATACACCTGTGTCCAAGAAACGGCAACTCTTCACAATATTTTGGGAACTGATTGAAGGGAGCAATGTAACTAAGCAAAAAAGTTGCCGTAGTTGTTGTGATTTTGTGCGCAAAAACACATCCGTCCTTAAACAAGTTTTCATCATATTTACAGGAGCTGTTGATGGCGCTACCTGTCAGCATAATAAAAAATAGAGGACAGTATTTAACAACACACAGACAATTAATTCGATCATGCATGAAAATAACTCAAATTGTTGATCCAATGTTTTCTGCAAAAAGTTTTTTGTAATGACAATGGGAAAAAAAAACAAGAAATCCACAGCATTTGCTTTTTTTTGTCTGTAATTGAATGCGCCAAAAGAATTCAGAAACTTAATTGATTTAAAGAAGGGAGAGTTGACCTCATTTAAGCTTATTGTCCATATTTCATGGCTGTTCTTCTGCGGTCTTTATCGATGATGAGGTTCCAACATCTTTGTCTCTTAAGAAATGAAAAAAAAAATGCAAGAGAAAAGAAAATTCTGATTACTGTAATCTATGAAGACAACAAATGAGTTTAAATATGGATATACCTTTTGGTTTTCTTATCTCTACTTGTTCCAAACAATTCTTTTGCGGAAGTTTGGATCTGACGTTTTGTTCCAGAAATAATTTTATCTGGAGTATCCATGATTGGCTCTTTAGATTCAATTGTTTGCAGACCTTTTTCAGTTCCAGTTGTATCTCCCCCAATTTTTCCAGCTAGTAACTCACATTTGCGGCTGCTTCTGACAAAGAGTTCACCACGTTGGCTAATTCTTATCTCAAACATGAATTGTTGGCCAACATTTGAACTGATTTTGTTTGGAAGAGTTATTTCCACTGGATGGGCTGTCTCGTTCAAGAGTTGTTCACATGTGGCTCCAAAGAATTCATCAGCTGATCTTCCCATTAATATCACTCTCGCCTGATCAAGGTCATCTTGAATAACCATATACGCCCTAGTGCTGTATGAAATATTGGCGACATCAAAAATTTTTAGCAAAGGCAATGTTTAAGCTGAGAAAAACACGTGTATGAAAGTTCTAAAGGAAAACAGTCCGCCTGACCTGTATTTTGGTTTTTGCTCACCATGGGCATTACAGATGTAACGATCAGCAAGATCTTCTTTCTTAAACATATGTTTATAACATTTGTCAACAGGACAACATTTGTAAAACCATGCTTTATCGACAAAAAATCTCCTCACAACAGCAGTACAATAAACAGACTTGGTCTGAAAGAGACACATAGCTCAATGAATATGAGAAACTAATATATTGCAAAAAAATTGAATTCTATAGACAAACATAATATGATAACAATGAATTGTATGTATGTTGAATGGTATAAGTCCTGGATTAATCAGCCAAACTTGAAACAGAACCCTTTTCAGATTGGATTTAAAAACATGAGACATGAAAAAAAGAATATGAAGTGTCATCAACCAAGATACGACGCATTAATATCCTGACTTGGTCACACGAAATGATTTTTATTTTATATGTTGCTGAAAAATAAAGGACACAGTGGAATACCATATGGAGAGCCGGATTGAGCATGTTCAATTCCGCCACAGTCCTTTTGTCAGCTTCATTAATTATTCCTGTTGAGATCAAACTGGAGTATGCGCCAGATACAATCAGCTTGTCGCCATTCTTCGAAAATCTGGCAAAGAATTTATAAACATCAATAAAAAATTGTATCATATGAAATCCACATAAGTCATCATATCTGAGACAAATTTTGATTCAAATTAGTCAAGTAATTAACTTACTCGGCCTCATATCGTTCTCTTTCTTTAATGTCAGGATCGATGATAAAGCATGTATGGGGTGTGCTATATGCTGACACACGACCTGAATATTGTTGAACAGATTATGTAAACTATAAGGAAAACATAATTGGCATACTTTATTTGCCGAAAAGAATCGGTGTCGAAAATGAAATTTAATAAATACATTTATTCGCTTATTTTCTTGCAAATGTCTATTCATAACCATGGAGGAAAATGTGGTCAGACTTAAAATATGCGATGCGATTGCAAAAGGAAGTATACATATGGCTGAAAAGGCAAAGAGAAAAAAGCAGAGAACACAGCTTCAAGCATAATACCTTCAAACATGCTTATTCTCATCCCTGTGAACACTGCAAGCACAGGTGGAGGCAATTCAGTTATCTCTTGCACAGGAAATGATCTTGCAACATCAGCCCACAGAGAGATCTTCAATTCCTCTCTCCTATAAAATTCATGCACACCATGAACACATTTTTATTGACAAATATGGCACATTCACACAAAAAAAAGGAAGATATATTAGTGATACCCAATGAATTGAATTGACAAATCAGTCCTAGTTTCTTTTTCTTTTGGATTGTGAACATCGACCACCTGTGGTGCTCTCACAGATTTGATGCAACCATAGAGATCTGCAACTTAAAAAGGAACTATCAGCATGTTTCAAGAAAGAAGATAAATTGATGCACACATATTTATAACATTGAAGAAGAACAACTTTGCACCTGCTAGTAGAATCTGTTGCTGTGCCTCTACAGCCAGCTGTCCAAATTTTCGCAAATTGAAGGAATATTTTGGAAAATTGGGCAACTCTTCCTCAACTTCTTCAAATTGGGTGAATTCTGTGAAATACAAAATTGCATCATGATCGGCAACTTTGTGCCTAGCAGTATCCTTCTTTGAAGCAAACCTTGACACATCATATATCTTCCCCACTTGCATCAAGTTCTACATATGTGTGTAATAACATTCTTCAATCATGGCATGTATTGAAGAACCCTTCAATGAGAAATTTCCATATGTTAGAAGAATTAAATAACAAAAAAAGCACATGAAATAGATACCAAAAATCGCTAAACCATGTAAACTAAGTAAGATTATAAACAATGGATAATGAAATAATCAAGAGAATAAATGTTAGACCACAAACAGGAGACATAAATTAGCAATCAGAAAATTCAACTTAAATAGAAAATTGACAACGGAGGCCGGTTTTTAGTCCAACAAATAACTTACTCTCTCATCCACCAGGAGATAATGGAGTCCATTGTAGTCTAAACTGTCAAAAATCCGGGGCCTCCATTTTAATGCAGCACGAACTCTGATGGTGATACCGATGGCAGAATAGGGCTTAATCTGAGCGATCAACTTTTTCATTTTCAACTGGGTCACAAAAAATAGCAGATATTATGAGTGACAAAAAAGAAAACAAATGGGAAATGTGTAATCAAAATATAGGCTGTCAGAGTTTCCATAACCAAAATCACAGGCTTATATGAACCAACTGTTGAAAGCAAAACAATATCATAAAAATGATAAACAATATTGAAGAGAAGAAAAGATCTCAATAATCAAGAGAGACCTTGTTCCAACTTTTGAGTTCGATCAATGAGTCAAATAAAAAAAAACATAGGGCTGAATGAGCAATAGGATAACATGAAGCAATGAAATCCATAAAATTCAATTTATTTTTCCAAACGCATCGAGCATGAACATAAACCTAAGAAACATCACACACAGGATATAATAGTTCGGGAAATGGATTTTAAGTTCAGCATGAACACGCCATTTATGTTGTAATGGTTCGAACCAGTTAATGAACCACACATCGAGCAAGAAATAGGAGCTGGTAAATGGACAGTGGAGAAAAATAAACATGTTTTCGAAAATTTGCGAATCACCAGAAACAGCAGACGATGGGAGAACAGAATAAAAACAAAGAAAAAAGAAAAAATGAATCAATGCATTGTCATCCAATCTGCAGGACAGAGATACAACGAAGGAAAAAAAATTCCACTTACAAAGTAGGAAAACAGACCTCGTTGACTGAATCAGCAGGCTCTCTAGTTGGAACCAGAAAAGAAAAGAAAATGACAATAGCTGAAAAATATCCTCTTGTATGCTTGTTGATGCTTTGAACTTGTGTTGATGGTGAGCTAATGAAGCAAACGTCACTGCCTTTAATGAGAGGCAAAAAGAGACACCACGTCGGCATCTTGTGGAGCAAAAATTGGATTATAGATTATGACTTCACACAGTGCACGTGGTGATAGAGGACAGAAAATCAATATGAAATGGTTTCCAATGGGTGGGAAAAGGGCAATTGTAATGATTAAAGGAGAAAAAATGTGGCTATCAATCCGATAGAATATTGACTCAGTTAGGAAGAGATTGAGAACGGAGAGAAGCAGCTGAAAAAATCCAGGCTTTTTAAGCCCTTGTCTCAATCAAACAGGGGGAAAATATTGGGTCAGAGAAGAATGCCCTTGGTAAGAGAGACACCATGCCATTCTACTTAGCCAATATCTAACGTATGTGATGAAAAAAAAAACTTAGTGGCAAAAATGTAGCCACAAATCAGTACGAAAAAACGTACATGTAATAGAATATATCCAGAACTTTTTTCATAATTTGTATATCACCCCACAAAAACTCTTGAGAAAGCTCTAAAGGTAGCACACATCTCTTGATGCCCCACGCATACGATGGTGTTTCAATTGTATGGGTGTCATAATCTTTTGGCAACTATTCTAGTATTGGTTGCATGGGCCTATGAGAATCCATAGGAAGATGAGAATGCGAATTGCCAAGTTTTTGTAAGTAATTAATCTATCATGGATTGTTAGTTGATTACTGTTAAAACAGCACATGCATGAAGAATGATATGTTATTCCCTTAATTAATGAAGATAATCTTCTTCTATTTCTCTTTTATAACATTAACTTTTGTTATCTCAGCAAGACAAATATAAATTTCATATTCTTTGTTCCGTTTCCAACACTCTATATGTTATAAATGTACGACGGCTTTAATTTCATACTATTTATTCCGTTCCTAACATCCTATTTGTTAAAAATGTAACATGGTTATACACCATGTGTCCTATACGCATATGTAATATGCATGTGTCACATTTATATTATATATTTTGGAATACATCCTTGTAAACAATATTTTTTGTATAGTTAGCCGGGAAATCATTCCCATTTTTTATCATTATTCTAAGACCTTTTCTCGACGTTACCCTCGATAATGCCACATATAATTGGCCGTGAGTAAAAACGGGTTCTGATAAATATATTCCAACTTGATTTAATGATTAACCTTGACTTTTATTAATTGTCATTGCATAACATGGTCTAATAGGAAATTGACGTCTTTTAAATGTAAATGGCCATTTAGTTTCGGTTGCTATCAATGATATTCTTGGAATATGCACTTTTTGTCCAACATTATTTCCAGTGAGTATTTTTGCCTCTATCAATCTCTCAAACAATTTTGTCACAATTAATCTAGTGCCATTACACAAACCTCGTATTTGATCTAAATTTCTTAACAACATAATGGGCATACCAATTTTCAGCATGAGCTCGTGTGTTGGCAAACCACTAAAGTCAAGTTTATTTAAAAATTCTATAGGATACAAAAGATTAATATTATCATTGTTACCTGAATTATATGAAATAGAATCTGAACTAAAATATGATTTATTATTTCCAGGCACTAATTTGATTGCATAATTATTAATTTCATGTACAATTACATTTTTAGGAGTCACAATAGCACGCTCTCTTAAATAATCAGTGTCATTGTATTTGGTATCAAAATTGGGATAAGTTGCTTCAAAAATTGCCCTTATGGGTTCAACAATGGAATCAACTAACAAATCTTGCGGTACATGAATCCAACTCACATCTGGATCATTCACGGGCAATTTTGATTCCAATCGACCTTCACCTATCATAAGTATCCATTCAGCAAAATCTCTAATTTCATTTCTTTCAAAAGCAGTCAAACCAATTGTTGATAATCTCATATTTTCAACTAAATGAAATACTTCGACGTTATGCCACAAATATGAGTTATTAAACGATGCTTCAAGAACTTGTTCTTTACCACCACCTTGTATAACCGGCAATGTTTGCCTAAAATCCCCACCGAATAAAATTGTTTTTCCTCCGAATGGTTCTTCTTTTTTAGATAAAATATCGCGCAATGTTCTATCCACCGATTCAATACACCATTTATTACACATAGGAGCTTCATCCCATACTATTAATTCAGCTTTTTCAATTAAATCAGAAAGATTGCTTTGTTTATTTATATTACAACTTGAATCTTTATCTATGACTGGCTTAATTTTGAAACGGGAATGAGCTGTTCTACCTATTGGAAGCAATAACGAAGCAATACCTGAGGAAGCAATAGCCAAAACAATTTTGCCTTCCGATCTCAATCTGGAAATTATAGTATTCCATAAAAATGTTTTCCCTGTGCCTCCACTACCATGAATAAAAAATAATCGTGGCTTCTTTAGTTCTATGGTTTTGATCACCTCATCATATATAATTTTTTGATTATTATTTAGTTTGCTGATCATGTCAGAATGTTGCAGTTTCAATGCATTGCAATCAAAATCTAATTCTTCTCTAATAAACCTATTGTTTAGTTCATGTATTTGTTGTGTGTTCGGCATTGGTAATTGATGGTTTTTTAAACTACTGGACGATAAATTAAATAATTTTTCAAGCTCATGCAGAACAACATTTTTTAATTCATTGTCAGGTATGGTAAGATTCGGCATATTAAAATTTAATCTCATTTTGTATGATATGTCATCAGACATATTAATCCAATATGCATCCAATAAAGCTCGGGGATCTGAAACATCACAGAACAAAATAATTGTAACAAATAAATAGCGAATTTGAGAAGAAGTGGCAGTAAAAGTAGATTCTAGTAATGCTTCAAACCATTCTTTGTCATCTCCCAGCAATCCTAAAGCTCGACACGCCTCTTGATAAGTTGAATATGTTATCTGATTGATCGTTCTTATTGCCTGAAAATCGATACACCCTTTTTGAACATACAAAAGCATTCTAAGATAGTATAATTCACCAACATTTGGTGGCACATACGCTATTCTACCAACAACGCGATATTTTTTCCTTTGGGTCCATATTTTTTTATCATCATTCCACACAAATTTTGTAGGAAATTGACCATATGTTAATTTTTTTCGCCTTCTTATAAGTCCTGTTAGCTGCAAACCAAGCAGTTAGCATTGTAGTTTCAACACTTGGATTTTGTAATACATTTTCAAGAGAATTAGTGGGATGAAAACAAATATTTTGTTGATTGGGTAAATGAATCTTTAAATATTGAACTGCAGGATATCTAGAATGAATCGAAAATTCAAATAAACGCCAAACGGATTCATGAGGAGTTAAATATCGACAATTGAGATAATTTTGAATTTCATCATTTACATTATTATGGACCAATACACGAGCTCTATCAGGTCCTTTATTTATGTATTTAAATAAATATTTTATCAACATAGATTGAGAACACGATTCAACGTTAATATGAGCATTATACCTTATTAACAAATTAGCATTATATATGGTACAACATAATTATTACCCACCTGAACTCCTTTTTTTATCACAAAACGTGAATCATCATCACGACGTCTATATTGGGGAGACTTTATTGCTTGAAAAATTGTGTTAGAAATGAATGGTTTTGGAAAAAATTTTGTGCATAATTTATCTCGCATACACGGAGAAAACGGATTAAGTTGACCGCAAGGACCATGAATCATAAATTGACTGACTATCTCAAACAATTCTGGGTTAATATTTTTATCGGGCAATTCTGCTGAAATTATAGAATCTACATCAGCTGCCGAATAACATTTGTATTTGTTTTTTAGCCAAAATAATAAATGAGCATGTGGTAATCCTCTTTTTTGGAATTCAATTGTGCATACATGAGCGTGGATTTCTCCAAAGGGTACCCCATCTTTAACATAAGCAATCATATCATCAACTTTTATTTTAAAAATTCGACAAACAATATCAGGCCGATCTTCAGGTTTGTAACCGGGTTTTTTTTTCGAAATATCTCAAAATTTCTGGCCATTTCACATTGCATGTGAAAGTGATGAATAAATCAGGGTTACCATATTCTCTACAAATTGCCATTGCATCTTGATAATTATTTATCATATCTCTTGGACTTCCAGTGTGAGAACCAGGAAGAAAAACTTTTTTTCCGACATCAGAACCTTGGACAATTCCATCTAACACAAATGCAGATATATTATTTAATGTTTCACACCTTAATTCTGGTTGATGATGTCTTATATATTCCAGTCGATTTTCTTCAACAGTTGCGTATGAATCGACTAAATATTGTTGAAATAATCTTCCTCCTTTCAATAAAGTACTCAATTGGTTCATTCTGTCATGAATTTGATAACGTATAAATTTATTCATTGTTAATTTTCTATTTTTATCGTTACTTTTGCCTGGTATCGATTTTAATTTCATGTTAATTTGAAATCCATCTTCCCCAAATGGAAAAAGAAGTGGATATTGTAATGACATTAACTTGGGATGAATTTTAGATATTCGTTTAAGTGTTCCTTCATTTGATCGAATAATTATATCTCTGTTGGAATTAAATTCACTTATATCACCGACAATTAATCCACCAATTTCAGAAGCAGAAGGGAATTCATATTGTTTACTATCTGTTTTTTCACGGTCAAGTATAGACATATCAAAATTGGGCAACGACTGATTCTCAAAATCATCTCTCACAGATCGATATATTTTAGTTAATTCATTGTGTTGATCTAATAATTCCATCAATCCTCTAACAATATCAAAATCAATCTTATTATTTGCCTTATTTGGATCAACAGCGTTTATTCTGTTTGAAATCTCATTTTGAGTATCATATACATATAATTGAGCATATTTAGGAGAATCTCCTTCTGAAGGTAAAATAGAACCCATTAAGTGATGAACTTGTCCACAAATTTTAAAAACATAAGGAGCCCCTCCATTATTAATGGTATGCTCAATTTTAGCCCCCATAGAAGTAAAAGCAAACATGGAATTATAAATTCTGATGTTATCACGAAACAATACACTTTTTTCGACCATTATTTGGGTTCAATAATTCATCAAGAAATATAGGAGTTGGACATGACATTGGAAGTTCGATTTTGCCTTTTTCACAGCAATGACTATACATGAATTGATTTTTTTTCTTTTTTTTCAATGCTTCAGCTGACCAAAATAATGCATTGCAATGACTGCATGTGTAACCATCATCACCAGCATCATCATAACACACAACTCGACCTACAATCACAATTATCAAAATCTGTGTTAGAATCTTCATAACTAATAATAAAAATGCAATAGATAAATAAGTGGTTGATAATCAATGAGGGAAAATACTATTCCTGACCTTCATGACTGGTTTGATACGATGCTTGCCCAAAAATAGTCCCTTGAAGAGCTGCATCAGATGCAGAAAAGTATCAGCCTATAGGACTAATGTAAAAATAAAAAATAAAAGGGGTGATAACACATATAATCAATCCCAAGAAACAATACCCAGAGAAAAAACTATTATATGTGATGATATATCGTAATTGATGATGACAATTGATCGCAGATGAATTACGAAAATTTGAACCTAGAAAATCTCGCAATACTCACGGCATCAATTGTCTTCACCAAATCAGTGGATACATGTCAACTCGTAATCGTAACATTCATCAATATTGCATCAACAATTACAGACATAAAAAAACCCAGCATACACAAAATAGAAACTTAAATTGAAAATATATACTGAACTAACATATTCCTCATCATGCCAACATTATATCAGAGATTGACCACATACGAAAACACATTGCAACACACATTGCTCACAATTTTTGGCTCTAAACTACATCTGTAACAAAGCAACTATATTAGATTGAGACAATCATATTCAATTTGCGCAGGAAAAACATGGAAGTAAAACAAAGAACTGACAGCAGCGAAAAACTAAGGCGTGCAGTTTTAGGTTCACCCAAAGAACGAAACAACATTTGGAGCAAATGAATCAGCAACTAACAACAAAAACATGAGTAGTTCTATCATTTAATTCTGTATTATGATTATTCATGTAGTCTATATATATTTGCCAATCTGGTACCAAAACATTAGCATTATTTTATTGTGACGTTGAGGATTGACCAAGTTTATTGCAGATCCAGCATACAATATGCATGAACAAAAGCACTGATATCAACGCTGCAATAAGCAATAAACCGCTATTTTCTACGACTCCCCGAACTCTTGTGCAACATGCCTGTAAGAAAATTCTCAAGGCAATATTGTTACTGGAATAGTTTATATTGTCACGACTCCCCGAACTCTTGTGCAACATGCCTGTAAGAAAATTCTCAAGGCAATATTGTTACTGGAATAGTTTATATTGTCATGTGCTAGCGGTGTTCAGTGATTTTATAATGGTATGCCTAGTTGTTCTGAAGCTAAAGTGATCAAGCGTAAGTTAACAGCTGATGATGAGGATAGATGCAAAAAAAGTGAAAATTTAGGGTAAAAAAAAAGGACAACGTTTTCCAATACCTGATACCAGATCTTCAGTGTCACTGTCGTCGCTGCTCTCTTCACATGCAGCACTTGCCTGAGGATAGTTCAATTGTGACGTTGTCTCATGAGCAATCGAGGATTCCCCAGTAGTAGATTGAAGAAAATGCGGGCTGTCAGCGAAAAATCCCTGGTTCAATTGAACACAATCCAACAACGGCGGCATCTCTTGGGAGGCAGAGGATTCTTGGGAAATAGTAGAGAAAAGACGCTGTTTCTTGGTCAAAGAGCCTTGGCCTAAATCAGAATTCACCAAGGAACACACGGAGGATTCTTGGGAAATGGCAGATAAAAGACGCTGTTTCTTGGTCACAGAGCCGTGGCCCAAATCAGAACTCACCAAGGAAACTTGGTTTGAATGAGGACACTCCAATGACGACACAGTCCGCTTTGCCTTGTTCAAAAAGTCTATATTTCTTTTTGGCCCCATAGCTGCACAACCAATTAAAGCAACAAAGAGTATATAAGTAATGAACACAAACTATGTGCGCCATTAACAAACATGGCAAAGCATAATCATTTCCACACAAAAAAATACGACATAAAGCATGGACAATCATCGCAACGAAGAAGGAAAAGTAAGCCATCCGCAGAACAGACAATAAATTTAACAAAACAGAATCACAAAACATGGCACCTGCACAATAGACAACAACACCATTTATATCCACAGAAAATAGTTGATCAAATCTCATACCATATTCAATCATTGGTGAATACTAAATGATGGCAAGTTTATTTGGCATAAGCAAAACCAAAAAATAAAAACATCGCAACAGTGGTAAAGCTAATGTGATTCAAATCAGAAATTTGATTTTCCTAATGCCACACTGCTGGACACCATAAATCGACTTAAATACAGACCTGAATGTCGAGGACAAATGAAGGCAAAATATGACAATTTCCAGAGAGGCAGTACCAAGGCGATTGAGTGAAGTTTTTTTTGCACACAACCTTCAGATCCTACATAATACAATAAATAAAGTGAGAACTATAACAAAGGATGACAAATAGTGTAATAAACCAACGAACATAAATTAATCGAATAATAGGAAAAAAAAATTAAATCAGCATATTTTCCATTGGCCCTGGCAAACAAATTCCCAAAAACATCTAAAAATGAAGAAAATGTAATTCAGCCAGAGATTGATCCACAACAGCTCTAAATACAACACAACAAATTAAAATAATTCCTCTCACACCTGACAGACATCTAATCCATTAAGCTTATGCAAGAACAGATAAATGAATTCCAAAGCCATAAGCTCTGAGTATAATTATATTAATGAAGAACGAATCCCTCCCTGAATCCCTCTTTTTTCAGGAGCTTTGCAATCTTGGAGTTAATTAAATCCATACATTGACAGACCATATAATACTCTCACGAAAAGAAGATGAAGTTGACAGTCCATCTTGCAACATAAGAGTTGGTCTGAAAGGAAGCTGACTTTTTAAAAATGACTCTTTAAACAGGGTGCATTGAAATTGGATTGCTAAAGGAATTTCACTGTTTTAAAAACAGGTTCACAATCAGCGTATCACCATAGCACCGACACAATATATAATCAACAAAACCAATCTACAATATGCATGTGTCAAAATTGAATAACAACAATCACGACACTCACACAACAAAAATCTTTTTATTAATTGTGAGTGTAAGAGGGTAACATCCACACAAATTTGTGCTAAACACACTCACCCATATACCTCCAAAAAAATTGAACCAATGGCCCAATGTATGCAACAACTGTACAGCAGACTTAAAAACCAATGCATACAGCAAACCCATATACATAGCAAACGGACATTCTTTTCAAGTTTAGGATAGCCACATGACAGAAATAATTAATACATTAGACGAAAGTCTGAGCTAACCATATATCAGAAATATATATTTCTGTATATATAGCAAACTATTATATATGGATATATAACATATATAACTTCCAGCAACTAATGCAATTTCCACATATATAGATACTTTTACACGCATCATATGGTCTTAACTAACAGAATGCAACTTGGAGGGAAAAAAAATAAAGACAGGGGGGAAAAAAACCAAAAATATAAGAGATACACAGACAAAAATGCAACTCAGATGACAAAAAATGCCTAAAAAAATAATAAAAAACAAATGCAAATGGAAGCAAACAAAAGTAAAACAAAACGAACATGAGAGGCACACGGGGAAAAAAAAACAGCGCTGCAGGCCATGGACCTACATATCCGATCTGTTATGGGAAAAAGTGATTTGTCCACTGCTAACAAAAATACTTATCAAAATAGAAGAAGCGTAACCCATGATTGATTCAACGTAAAATGCAACTTAGTCACATATATTATCGGATGTGCTCAAATAGGTTTCCAACAATAGCTTCATCCTGTCAAACAAAGAAACCCATGACAGGCTTTTTCTGATTGTAAGCATACACAAATTACAAATGTAATCCATCCAAGCAGAAAATCAACCAAATATTTAAATGCCACCGAAGATTAAATCAGGGGGTCAACTATGATACCAATCGCTGAGCGATGTCGCAAGTCTTGATCAACAATAAAGTTCCTAGAATTTGCAAACCACTGTATGTAAGCCTCATCAATTCATAGTAAGGTTCATAAGAAACAAATCCATTGGAATCCCACAACAGCGCAACAAGAATATGACAAAGAGTACGGTAAGGCAGAACAAAAGAAGAGCAAATTTTGAGCCAACAATCATCCACACAAATTTAATTTACCCAAGGCCCTCATTTCTGCCAAATCCATAATCCAAATATGCAGCAATGCTACAAAGCCATTCTCATAACAAATGTAAGTTCTACATGGTGTGTTTTCCACAGCACAAATAAAATACAGCCGATCTCGAACAATGCGAATGAACTTTCTTTTATACAACACACTGTTTGACAATAAAACAGAGACCCATGACCTCAAACAATGCAGCATCAAACAACAAATGACATCAACAAACAACAAAAGATATTAAAATCAAACTAATGAATGCACTTAGCAAAAAGTCAGCTGTATGGCACAACAGGAAAAGATAAAATATAGATCGAAGCCAGAAAAGCCGAAGCACCCCAGCATTTGAAAAGCATAAAAAAGAATTTGAGCTCCCCTACTTCAGCCAACGACTCACTTAACATAAATTGTCACATTGCTGTGACCAAAATCCGAAGAAGAAATAAGACACCAGATAAAAAAATTTGAATACAATTATTTAAACAAAACTCAATCATGGAAAACCAACCACTAAGATCAAAAGAGGGCTCAAGCAAATAAAATAAAGCCCACTCCATAAATCCTGACTCTTCCATCATTATAAACATAATCAGCACCAAAAAATATGAACAGCTTTGAAAATAACCACTTCCAACACAGTGTAACACATAATTCAGCATAGTTAAGACATGGCACACACAGATAAAAATCCAGATGAAATCTGGGTTTCAAAATTCAGGGTCAAGGGCGCAATTTTTCATTGAATGGAAAATATCGAGATTCATTTCCAGCAACAGACCAAAACCATTATATAAAACAGCATAATAATGTCTCAACATCACACAAATTCTTCCACAACTGTGAAATTTATTGTTTACCAGCATATAAAAAATCCCGCTATACAATCATCCCTGTTGAACATATGACTAAACGACATCAGGGAAGAAATACAAAAGAACTCAGCCAAACTAAAGAAACCCTTTGAACATAACCAGATACAAAACTGTGGAATTCAGCGGTCATTAGCATATAAAAAGTCCCACTACATACTCAGACCTGTTGAATATATAAGCAAATGACTGCAAGGAACAAACACTACACAACTCACCCAAAGTCAAGAAACATTTAAAATATAGGCAGATCAGTCTCCTCATTTGTCCAACAAAATCGTTGATAAACAGACTCATCACTTCAATTGACAGAATTGGCAAAAAACCTAAACATATAGCATAAACACCATTTAAAATCCCTGCGCCACCACTTCTAAAACTAAACCAGACATAAAGAATCACAATATGAAATATATGTTCCCCTGTGTTATGCAAAACCCAAAATATGACAGGAAATACCTGCGCGACCAATCACAAAACTAAAGCAAACACACAGAATCACAACATAAAACACATGTTCCCCTGTGTCATGCAAAACTCAAAATATGACAGGGAATCTACCGCAACAACATGAATCTTGAAGGCTATAAAGCTTTTGGTTCAGGTTCCACAGCTGTAAAAGGGCTGAAACATCGAAAACAGTAATCTCACCACACACAGACAACAATAACCCAAAACATATTAAGTCTCCTTTGCAAATCGGAACACAGGACACAACCCAGAAATAAAGTTTGAGAAATTGGGAAAATGAGCACAATTTGTCAACCAAAACACTAACAAATTGATCAACCGACAGCAATCCTAGATAAATATATCACCACTGATGCCAGACGAAGAAGCAAAACAGCAGACACATAAGAAAGAAGAAAAAAATTAAGATATTGAAATCACAACAGAAATCAATTCTTCAACAGCTGTCAAATTCAATGTTTATTAGCACATAAAAAGTCCCAGCACATGATAATTCCTATTGAATATATGAGCAAATGACCCCAGGGAAGAAACACCAAAGGACTCACCCAAAGCAAACAAACATTTAGAACATAAACAAACACACAATAGTCGAATTATATGAGCAAATGACTGAAGGGAAGAAACACCAAAGAGCTCATCCAAACCAAAGAAACATTTAGAATATAAGCAGATACACAACAATGGAATTCATTGTTCACCAGGATATAAAAGGTCCGACCACATATTCATTCCTATTGAATACATGAGTAAATGAGTCGAAGGAACAAAGACTACAGTTGTATAAGCAGATACACAACAGTGGAATTCATTGTTCATCAGGATATAAAAGGTCCCACTACACATTCATTCCCATTGAACACATGAGTAAATGAGTCAAAGGAACAGACACCACAGTTGACACCGAAAGCAAAGAAACAGTTAGAATATAAGCAGATCAGTCTTATTATGTGTCTCAAAAAATCATCGATAAACAGGCCTACGACCTCAGCCGACAGAATTGGCAAAAAACCAAAACATATAGTCCACACACCATCACGCAAAAAAAGCCAAAAATATAACAGGGAGTCTACCTTAACAGCATAAAACCTGAAACCTGTAAACTTTTGGTTCAGGTTCCACACCTGTCAAAGGATGGAAACACATACACACCAAGAACCCAAAACATAGTCAATCTCGTCTGCAAATCGAAACACAGAACACAACCTAGAAATCAAGTTCGAGAAACTGGGAAAACGAACACAATTCGTTAAATGAAACACTAACAAATCGATCAATAAATATATCAGCACGAATGCCACACAATGAATCGAAATAGCAGACATAGAAGGAAGAAGGAAAAAAGCTAATATACCCACACAAAACAAAAGCAGATAATAAATCTTGAACTTGATAAAACCAAATATGCTGTAGACATGCCCGAGGTATTTCAACTTATAAACAGCAGAGTTTCATGTATACAATACTTCTGTTTTTAGTTGATTTATATAGCTATTATTGATAAAATATGGTAAGCATATACAGTATCAGACTATCGATCAGCAAATGTAATGCAAAGCATGAACTAATTCTGGAGGGTCAACGCAGGAAAGGAAAACTCAAGGGGCAACTGAGGAACGGTCACACATGGCCAAAAAGAATACACATCAGTGAATTGAGTTTTTAAATAGAAATAGAAATGAGTTTCGCGAAACAACTACCTTCGCCGGAGATAAGAGCGAAAACGATCGGCAGAGAGGGAAACTGACATGGATACAGAGACAGCGAGCTCGGTAGGGAGAGAGAACACAACGAGGAGATACTGAATTAGCAGAGAAAGCGAGATCGATAGAGAGAGAGCGAGATGGGCAGCGAGAGAAATCAAAGGGAGAAAATGCTGAATGCAAAAACAATTGAGATCGGTGGGGAGAGAGAGCAGACGGAGGAATCATCTAGCAGGGCTCGCATGCTTGGCATGCCTGGATTATTTGGACGATAACGCCCCTATGAACAGGAAAAGTAACAGTGAAAGGAACAGTGAAGTTCGCATCTGTTATATAGTAAATTTAGCTTTGAAAGTTGGGTTTCTATATATTTTTGAATCTTTTGCTTAATGCTTGTTTGAGTTTGATTTGTGTATTGATGACTGTAGACAAGGTTCTAAAAATTGTTAGGCGGTAATAAGCGAGGAAGGCACTTTCTAGCACTTACACGGTTAGACGAGGATTAACCGGATTCTAGATAGATTCTAAACAGTTTTAATTTAATATATATCCATGAAATAATTGAATAATTAAAATATTTATATAGTAAAATTAGACATAAATATACATTTATCCCTCAATTCAGAATACCCCTATCTTAGAGCAACTCCAGCAGATCACCTAAAAGTCAATTTTATCTATAATATGAAGTTTTTGCTTTAAAATCAGCTTCAAGAGATCCCCTATCACATTAGCTATTTTAGGGATTCCTTATATTTCATGTTTTCATCCCCTATCCCCATACCTAAAGCTTGAATTTTAGGTGATGTAAAAGTCAACATTGTTATTAATTGTTTCCTAACAGGTTGTAAATGTAATCAATTTCTAAGTTAATAAATGTTAATTATTTTTATTAACCAATCAAAACAAAGTATTTATTCATATTTAGCTAAATTATGAGTAATATTGTTGGTGTAAATTTTTACAAATGCTTAACTAAAATAAGTTTGAGCTATATTTTGAAACAAAATAAAAAATTTTTAAATAATATTGTCGAAGATGCTCTTGGATAATTAGGCTTCAAATGTGTTTTGATGATGAACGTGCCGCAGATGAACCAGACATTGCATTACTAAAAGTAGTGGCTGTAGTGCCAGTCATTTTGCTACATTTAGTAATGCACTCCAGTCAGCCTCTATGAACTCCGTCACCTACGACGAGGTCCTCGATCCCGGTGAACGACGACGACGAGATCCCGGAGGAAAATGACGTTGCTCGGAAGCTGGCGTCGTACACGGCTCCCAAGTCACTGATGAACGACATGCCCCGAGGCGGTGGTGGAGACGAAGACGACTCAGGGATGCCAAAGTCGAAGAGGATTATTGATCGGGAGGATGATTATAGGCGGCGGAGGCTGAACCGGATCATATCGCCGGAGCGGCACGACGCTTTCGCGTCCGGACCCGTCGGTAAGAACTTATGCCGAGATTATGAAGGAGGAGGCTCTTAAAAGGGAGAGGGAGGAGACTCTGAGGCTGATTGAGTCCGGGAAGCCCACAGCGGCGGCTCCGTCAGGTGCACAGAAGAGGAGGAACAGGTGGGACCAGTCGCAGGACGGCGGAGGCTACGCAGCAGAGACCAAGAAGGCCAAGGCGACGTCGGATTGGGACTTGCCTGATGCACCTCCGGGGAGGTGGGATGCGACTCCGACTCCAGGGAGAGTTGGGGATGCCACGCCCGGGATGGGGAGGAAGAATCGTTGGGAGGAGACACCCACTCCGGGCAGGGTTGCGGATTCTGATGTAACTCCGGCTGGGGGAGCTACTCCTGGTGCTACTCCAGCTGGGATGACATGGGATGCGACACCGAAGCTTGCAGGAATGGCCACGCCGACTCCGAAAAGACAGAGGTCGAGGTGGGATGAGACCCCTGCTACAATGGGCAGTGCAACTCCAGGGTCTGTGGTGACACCAGTTGCGTACATACACACCTGGTGTGACTCTTGCAGGTGGAGTTGGGCTCGAGACTCCAACGCCAGGGGCTCTTAATCTGCATGGTCCCATTACGCCGGAGCAGTACAATTTGTTGAGGTGGGAGAAGGATATTGAGGAGAGGAATAGGCCTTTGACCGATGAAGAGCTGGATGCAATGCTTCCTCAAGAGGGTTACAAAATTTTGGATCCGCCAAAGAATTACCAGCCAATTAGGACCCCAGCCAGGAAGTTGCTTGCAACCCCAACTCCGCTGATGACTCCTCAGTATGCTATTCCGGAAGAGAATCGTGGGCAGCAGTTTGATGTTCCCAAGGAGTTGCCGGGTGGCTTGCCACTTATGAAGCCAGAGGATTACCAGTATTTTGGTGCATTGTTGAATGAAGACGAGGAAGAGGAGGAGTTGTCCCCTGATGAGCAGAAAGAGAGAAAGATCATGAAACTTTTGCTGAAGGTTAAGAATGGTACGCCGCCTCAAAGGAAGACTGCACTGAGGCAGCTTACTGATAAAGCTTGTGACTTTGGTGCCGGCCCCTTGTTTAATCACATTCTTCCTTTGCTGATGCAGCCCACTTTGGAAGATCAAGAGAGGCATCTTTTGGTTAAGGTAATTGATAGAGTGCTTTATAAATTGGATGAATTGGTTCGTCCTTATGTGCATAAGATTCTTGTTGTGATTGAGCCTTTGTTGATTGATAAAGACTATTATGCCCGTGTTGAAGGTAGAGAAATTATCTCCAATCTTAGTAAAGCAGCTGGTTTGGCTACTATGATTGCAGCCATGTGTCCTGATATTGATAACATTGATGAATATGTTAGAAACACGACTGCTAGAGCTTTTAGTGTGGTGGCTTCTGCTCTTGGTATTCCTGCCCTGTTGCCATTCTTGAAAGCTGTTTGTCAGAGTAAGAAATCATGGCAAGCACGGCACACTGGGATTAAGATTGTCCAGCAGATTGCAATTCTGATTGGTTGTGCTGTTCTTCCAGACTTGAGGTCTCTTGTGGAAATTATAGAAAATGGTCTGAATGATGAAAATCAGAAGGTCCGAACTATTACTGCTCTATCTCTTGCTTCTCTTGCTGAGGCTGCTGCCCCTTACAGTATTGAAAGCTTTGACTCTGTCTTGAAGCCATTGTGGAAGGGTATTAGGTCTCACCGTGGTAAGGTTTTGGCTGCCTTCTTGAAGGCCATTGGTTTCATTATTCCTCTTATGGATGCTTTGTATGCTAGTTACTATACAAAAGAGGTGATGGTTATCTTGATTAGAGAGTTCCAGTCTCCTGATGAGTAAATGAAGAAAATTGTGCTGAAGGTGGTGAAACAATGTGTGAGTACAGAAGGTGTAGAGGCTGAGTATATAAGGAATGATATTCTCCCTGAGTTCTTCAAAAACTTCTGGGTTAGAAGAATGGCTTTGGATAGGAGAAATTACAGGCAACTGGTGGAAACAACTGTGGAGATTGCAAACAAAGTTGGTGTTGCTTATATAGTAGGGAGAGTTGCAAAGATCTTAAAGATGAGAGTGAGCCATATAGGCGAATGGTTATGGAGACAATTGAGAAGGTGGTTGTGAACTTGGGTGCTTCTGATATTGATGCTCGGTTGGAGGAGCTTCTCATCGATGGTATTCTCTACGCATTTAAGAGTAGACCAGTGATGATGCAA
Organism: Geum urbanum; assembly: GCA_946800695.1. Classification (NCBI taxonomy): domain Eukaryota; kingdom Viridiplantae; phylum Streptophyta; class Magnoliopsida; order Rosales; family Rosaceae; genus Geum; species Geum urbanum. Next base: position 3,398,714 of record OX327009.1, read on the forward strand.
ATGTCATGCTTAATGGTTTGGTGCAGTCGTGAATTCTCTTGGGCAGCGGGAGAAACCTTACCTCCCTCAGATTTGTGGTACCATCAAGTGGCACTTGAATAACAAGAGTGCAAAGGTCAGACAGCAAGCTGCAGACCTTATTTCAAGGATTGCTGTTGTCATGAAGCAGTGCCAAGAGGAACAATTGATGGGTCATCTGGGTGTCGTCTTGTACGATTATTTGGGAGAAGAGTATCCCGAAGTTCTTGGCTCAATTCTGGGAGCACTGAAGGCAATTGTCAATGTTATAGGAATGACAAAGATGACTCCTCCTATAAAGAACCTACTTCCCAGACTAACTCCAATTCTGAAGAATAGGCATGAGAAAGTCCAGGAGAACTGTATCGACTTGGTTGATCGTATTGCCGACCGTGGTGCTGAGTTTGTTCCAGCCAGGGAATGGATGCGGATCTGTTTTGAGCTTCTTGAGATGCTCAAGGCCCATAAGAAGGGTATCCGGCGAGCTACAGTGAATACTTTTGGGTACATTGCGAAAGCCATTAGTCCACAAGATGTCCTTGTGACTCTGCTGAACAATCTGAAGGTGCAGGAGCATCAGAACCGTGTTTGCACCACTGTGGCTATTACCATAGTAGCTGAAACATGTTCTCCTTTCACGGTCCTGCCAGCACTGATGAATGAGTACCGTGTTCCAGAGCTTAATGTTCAAAATGGAGTTCTAAAGTCTCTCTCTTTCCTCTTGAGTACATCGGTGAAATGGGGAAAGCCTATATCTATGCAGTGATGCCGTGACCCCATTGCTCGAGGATGCCCTCATGGACAGAATCTTGTTCACAGGCAAACTGCGGCTTCTGCTGTCAAGCACATGGCTCTGGGAGTAGCTGGATTGGGCTGTGAGGACGCTTTAGTCCATTTACTCAATTACGTGGCCGAACATCTTTGAGACATCCCCTCATGTTATTAATGCTGTGATGGAAGCCATTGAAGGGATGAGAGTGGCATTGGGAGCTGCTGTTGTTCTTAACTACTGTCTGCAGGGACTGTTTCATCCTGCTAGGAAGGTTAGGGAGGTATAGTGGAAGATTTACAACTCGCTATATATTGGAGCTCAAGATGCTCTAGTGGCAGCCTATCCTATGCTTGAAGATGACCATAACGTGTATACAAGACCCTAGTTGATGATGTTTGTTTGAGCCTGATTGTAATAGAAATTACGTAGAACTGAACTAGGCCTAGTTGATGATGTTTAGTATGTTATTACTTGGTTACTCCATTAATTCCTTAAACCTTACTCGTGTTTCTAGCCTTATCTTATGGAATGAATTGGTGAAGTGGTTAATGTCCCACCCAGAACCATTGCATTTTCTTCCTATTTTGAATACTTCTCTTAAGCAGCTGATTCACCAATTGCTTTGATTATATTCTTATTGCTGATGCATAAAATGGTTTGACTTAAATTTTTTGAGATGGTTTTACCTCTTATATGTAAGTTTATTATGGGATTGTGGATATCAGTTCCAGTCTTCAACTTCTGGTATTTCACAACTTATGGAGTCTAGAATGAACAGATTCTTACGTTAAATGCCCTAAATTTTATCATATGATTAAATGTGAAAAGCACTCATTGCGATGGACTCGTGCTTTTCTTTAGATTTCGATTACCTGATTGATTATCTGCTTGACATTAATTTGCAGATTGTACGGGTCTAAATCTCTTGGCCTTTTACGCATGCATACCAACTTCCGGCTTGATCTCCTCTAGCAGCAGATGTGTATTGCAGCAGTAAGGAATCTCCCTGTTAGTCTTGTTGTATAGTAAGCATGTTCGCTAATAGTTAAGCTCTTTTACAGTGTAGTGAATATGATTTTTCATTAAACCTGCTAGCTTAACTATATTTTCAAGAATATAGTTTTATATAATTTTCCCTTTTTTTTGCAGAGTTTTATGTATGTTGTTCTAAACTTGCCATGGAAAAGGCCTTGATATCTGAGGCTTTCGATCATGCACCTTCTCTTGTAATTCTTGACGATCTTGATAGCATTGCTTCACAGCTTTAGCCAAGTCATTAGAGAGCATCACAGTCATTAAGCTCCTCAGGTTTGTTCTATCCAAATGTTGATGCATCCTATAGTATATACAATATGATCACCAGGAGTTTCTTCAATGTTATTATTTTTCACGATGTATGTGCATGTCTATGATCATCAGGAAGGTTTGACTTCCATGTGCAAATGCCTGCTCCTGCTGCCTCCGAACGTGCAGTCATTTTGAAGCATGAAATTCAGAGGCGTTGCTTGCAGTGTTTGATGATTGTTTGGGCCAAAAATAAATGTTCTTTATTTTTAGTATTGGGCTGATACATGCGGCCCGTGTAAGAAAGTCTTTCCTGGAGAGGGAATGAATCCTTAATAATCTTAATGGATCTTAGATTGATTAGGAGAGTTAAGGATGCGGGATTCTTGCACTTAGATGCATTAAGTGAATTTAATTGCTAGAATCTTATGATCACTACAACAAGTTATTGCATGATTCCTATAAATAGAGAAAATCTTCATGTAATCGGGACCTGGACATCTCATACATAACTTTTGCTCTTGGCAAAAAACCCTTCTCTTTTCAAGAAACTCTAGCTACCGGTGATCCAACGATTTTGCACCAGATAGGGCGTGTACGATCCAAATATTCAAGGACGCGACCACAACTGTGTTCTCAACACTCACTTCGGAGATTGTTCTGCTCTGCACCGGATAGGGTGTGTAGAGTATCGATTCTCGTGGCTTAACAGAGAGACACAAAAACCCAAGTCCTATGTCACTTAGGCAGAAAGAATCTAGTAGGCGGGGTTGGTGGTCTCCGTCTTGAATCGCTTCTTAGAAGTCAGTAGCGGCCAACCGACACTCAATGTTCTGTCCCACGACAATGGCACACCTAGCACACACACGCGAGAGGAAAAGAGACAGTTTGAGACTTCTCAGGACCTTGAGAATTCTAGAGCCAAACATTTTGGCATGCCCAGTGGGACTTTCTTTCATGTCTCGACTCAACATTTAGAATCCAGTGAATCCAAGGGTCTTCATTAGTAGCCAAAACCATTGGCAAGTCAAGAAAAAAAGAAGGTTGCAGCCCAACCAGGGGCAGGTACATCCCAAGATGGTCTTCTTTTTTCCTCAACGAGCGTTGAGCCTATTTCTGAGGTCCTTTTAAAGACAGGATACTAGCAGCCATATGGGGTATCACTCCCCGATGACAAGGTCATGTCCGACATAGGGCTGTTAGCGAGCGTTCTGTTAGACAAAGAAGATGAGGAGTTAGTGGATTACAGGGAAGATGAGGAACCCACAGAGGGAGGTGACGAGGAAATTGTAATAAACATGATGTTTGTTCTCCCCGCCAAGTTTGCAGCACCAAAAGCAACAGGCTCACCGCCTGACATAGCCAAGGCATTGGTCCCTGCTTGCCCGAAACAAGTCAATAACTTGGCGATGACGGTTTGGGATGAGAACCTAGAGCTTCAACAAGTGATTAAGCCATCGCTGAAGAAATCCTTCATGCTATTCAACAAGCCTACCTTGAATATGGCCATGCATATGCGACCTCTGTACATCACGGCTAGCGTTCAGGGAATCCAACTCAACAAAATATTGATGGATTCATGGGCAACTGTCAATATCATTATGATGAAGGCAATGGCTTTGCTAGGAGTTTCCAGGACGACCATCCAAGAAACAGCTCTCAATGTCTGAAACTCTCAGGGAACTATTTCTAAAACCTTGGGCATTGTTTATCTCCATGTGCAGATTGGACCAGCGGCAAGAAATTATACCTTCTTCGTTGCAGAATGCACAACTCCTTACAGTTGTATCTTGGACAGAGATTAGATTTATATGAGCTACTATGTGCCATCCTCGTTGCACCAGCAGATGGTATTGTGGAACATGGAAACAAGAGAAGTTGAGGTGATCAACTCCGTACTCCGTTTTGAGCGAACACACTGGATGCCAGTTACTGTAATGGGGACATGCGCCCATTGGAGGTGGGTGGCGTCAATGATAAAGGACGCCCTGTGGGGGTGATGGCCTCCGAACTAGCTCAATGGGGGATCATGCAGTCTGGAGAGGATACGATGCAGCCATACGCCGTTGAGCTACCACCGTCACCATGAAAATATTAGAGCCTTTATCGAGCATAGAGGCATAGGCGTGTTTCTCCCTTTATGATCGCCTACACAACTACTTGATGGAGAAGCAGGCCTATGTGCATGTTCCAATGGTTGCAGCGTTGGAATATGTGGATGACAAAGTGCTGCATGAATCTGAGGAGGAAGAAATCATTCAACTGGCTCCTGCAGCCTTAGATGATACTTCACTTAAAGTCCAGGATCATGTGGAGAAGATCAACCTCGGGACCGCCGAAGAGCCAATGCATGTGGCTATCAGTATCTTCTTGAAACTTGAGGATAGGAAGAAACTTATGGAATTGTTGCTTGAGTACAAGGATTGCTTCGCAGTAAGGTACGAAGACATGTCGGGACTGTCGCCAGAGTTAGTGTATCATGAATTGCCCATCTTGGAGGGGAGAAAACCCGTGAAGCAGGATATGAGAAGGATGAATGGAAAAACAACAATCTCGTGAAGGAGGAGATACAAAAGATGCTCAATTTGGGTATCATAAGAGTAGCCAAGTACAATGAGTGGCTCTCAAACATCGTTCCAGTCAAGAAAATCAATTAGAAGGGTATGTGTTGATTACCGGGACCTTAACAATGCAACTTCAAATGATGCTTATCCAATGCCAGTGGCAGACTTGCTGGTCTATTCTATGGCTCTACATGAAGTGTTGTCTTCTATGGATAACACAACAGGTTATCACCATAATTCAGTGGTGAAAGTAGACAGATATAAGACTGCTTTTAGGTGCCCTGGTTTCGCTGGTGTATTCGAGTACGTGGACATGCCTTTTTGTTTGAAGAATGTAGAGGCAACTTACTAGCGAACTAAGCATTTGATCTTCCATGACCTTATAAGGAAAAACATGGAAGTGTACATCGACGACATAGTGGTCAAGTCCAAACGAAGAGAAGATCATGTGGATGATCTGAGACGTGTGTTTGAACGGATGCGTCGACACTAGTTGAAGATAAATCCATCTAAATGCGTCGTTGGAATCCAGGCAGGGGACTTACATGATTTCTTATTTCACCAACGAGGTATCGAAGTGCTTGACGATAAAAAATAAGTTGTGCTCAACGCTAGTCCCACACGAAACAAGAAAGAACTTCAACGTCTATTGGGGAAGATCAACTTCCTAAGACGATTCATAGAAAATGCGGTAGGGAAGACTCAATCTTTCTCGCCTTTGCTTAAACCCCAAAACCAGAAGAATTTTATATGGGAGCTTGTCCACCAAGAAACTTTTGATGCCATTAAGCTATATCTTACTAGTTGTTGGAAAAATTACCCCTACACACTTTATGCACTATTATCTAGTCCATAAGTGTAAAGAGTGATTTCCGCCCGCAAGTGTACGGGGTCAATTTATAGTATTTATAGAAGTCGAGTATCAAACCCATGAGGATTAGCCACTTGAACTCCTTAGTTCAGAATGATAAAGCACCTAGACTACGGCTAAACTAGACACTAATCTTGACACGAAAGCTAAAATAAAATGTGGATGTATATCTTACACTACTAAGTCCTTTGAAGACCTAGCATTGCAATGGGTGATTAGATTACAATAAGTGATTATATGAGTTGATTGATTGATTATAACTAATGCAAAGAGAGTAAATAACAAACAAGATCACAAGAAAGAAAGATGGTTGGCTAGAAAAATCTCCACTAACCATTTGATGCTCAAACAATTTCCTAACTCATGTATGTAGTTAAAGTCAATTTCACACAAGTGGATGTCCAAATCGTAACCTTATGGGTCACGTTTGGTTTTGAACCCAAGCTCCTAGGCCATTTCAGATGCTAGACGACTTGAGCCCAACTTTAAAGTATTTGGTGAACTGGGACCAAGACCTAAACCATTTTAGATTTACATCTCGACCGTATGTGACGTGAGTGAAGCAAACAAGTGTACTATGTGATATTTGTGAAATGTTCCTCTTCCCAAACCTCTATTGGAGGACCCGGGAGAAAATCTAAGTGAATCTCCCAATCAGCACCTTGTGAGTTACGAATCGAAAGACCTAAGCTAATAGCCACAATAACCTCTTGATTCAATGTGTGCTTGACCAAAGCTCCTTAAGTCTATTGAGACTCAAGGAGGCTCTAGTCCATGCTTAGTACTAAGGAAACCAAACCATAAGATAAACCCTCTTGGAATAGACCCTAATTATGTTTACAATATGTTTATCTAGCCCTAGGTGAGTAGCTAATTCAACTCAAGGTCCCATTTTTAGTTCCTTAATGTATACATCAACTTAGCTAAGGTCAACAAATGCATAAATGAAACCATACATGAAGTTCAAGCATATAAACATCCACAAACACATAGTAAACCCATTCACAAACACATGATTCTCATATCATACACTAAAACATAAGCCATACATAAATCAATTCATCATTTGTCTACATCAAATGGCTAGGGTTCCAACCCTAGCCTCCCAAAACCCTAGCCTCCCAAATGGGACTACTCACTACACATAATAAAAATGAAGTATAGATACATAAAGAGAAATCAATAGGTGATAGAAATAACCGAAGAGTCCCTTAAGTAAAATCTTCAAGTTCTTCAAGCACTTTTTCACTTCTTGATCCCTTCTTGCTCTTGGCTCCACAAAAGATGATGAACCCACCTTAGGCTAGGGTGAAGATGGTGGAAATGAGAGTTTGGTGGTGGTGATTGAGGTTTCTAGGCCTTTTGGTGGTAATAAGGGAGGTGTTTAAGGTAGATGAGATAGCTACAGAGTTAAGGCATGGATGAGGACTATAGAGAGTGTAAATTAAACTATGAAAACTTCAAAAATGAGATATTTTGTGTGAGTGATCAAAGGGGAGCTCGACCAAAAGGGGATGTGGGAGGGAAAATGGGGTATTTTGTGAGCCCTTGTATGTGTTAGAGTTTCCATGAAGTTTGATCCAATGGCTACAACGTGTGATCCCCTGTTATTGGCCTCTAGCTAAAATCCAAACCATGCCTAATAGATTCAAAATTCAAATTATGTGACACCTTAGCCAAATCAGCTAGGGTTCCTACCTAGGTGGTTTGGGCCTTCTCTTGGGCCTAGCTTGAAGTGTTTGGGCCATCCTTGATTGTCCGGCCAACCATGGATAAATCTGGCAATTTTTTGATAGCTTCCGAGCACATTTCCTCACTCTTCGTCATTTTCTCAAAGTTGCTCCAAATATTCTTGTGACTTCGAAAATGTGCTCGGCTTCTCCAAAAAATGATTAATTTCCATCTTTAAGAGCATTTTCGTGCCAACTCCCAATTTTCTAGCATGAATAAGAAACGTTATAAGAACAATGCTTTATTCATAGAAGACAAGCAATAAGCATGAAGTTAGAAACATAATTAGAACACAATTATGGACCTAACACCAGTCCTCTAGTGTTGGTTCCTCCGAGGCCAGGGGTGCCTCTCAAATTGTATATCTCAGCCATTGACGTGTCTATAGGCAGCGTATTGGCACAAGACGACACAACCAACACCGAATGAGTAATCTTCAACCTCAGTCGTTCTTGAACAGATTGTGAGACGAGATATTCCCCCATGGAGAAGCTATGTGTTGCTCTTTACTTTTCTGGATGCAAACTGAGGCATTATATATTATCATTCACTATCTATGTTATAGCTCAAGCGAACTGGTAAAGTACATGTTGGCACGACGCGTACTTAGTGGTCGAATCGGAAAGGGGATTATGGCACTATCTAAGTTCCAATTGCAGTATGTTCCACAGAAAGCCGTTAAAGGCCAAGCGGTGGCCAATTTCTTAGCACATCATCCCATGTTGGAGGTTCAGGAGATACCGAACTTGGACTTATCTCACATCTCTTTTCCCGCATGGATGCCATACTTTGATGGATCCGATATTAATACTATGGCAGGGGCAAGTATATGTGTTACCCACAAGATGTTACCTTTGGTTATTCTTTCAGGTAGTACTTGGTCAACCCACAAGGTGTTACTTTTGCTTATTCTTTCAGGTTGGATTTTCATTGCACCAATAACCAGAAGGAATATGAGGTGGTGATCATCGGTTTGGAAATCCTTCTTGACCTCGAGGTCAATGATGTCTACATCCTTGGTGACTCGTTACTCATCATTCGACAACTTGAGAGCAAGTACAAGGCAGGCCTTGTGCTAGAACCATACAGAAAACGGGCAAGCGAGTTGCTGGAATTGTTTACTGAGGTCACCTTGAAGCACATTCCTCACGACCAAAATCAGGTAGCTAACGAGCTTGCACAGCTGGCGACGGGCATTAGTTTATGAGATGGTTTTCACGAGCGTATTTTATAGGTCGAGAGGCATACCCTACCATCATTTATGGTAAGGAAAGAAGAAAATGATGATTGGCATTTGGCTGCACTTGACCACATTGACACAGACTTGCAACAACCCATCATTGCTTACCTACAAGACCCCAATGTGCCTGAAGATAAGCGGACACGGTTCCTCACCGTGAATTATGTTCTCTGGAGCGATGAGCTACTCAGGCGAGGAGAAGAGGGGTTACTCCTTCATTGTGTTTTTGGTAGAAAGGCTAAGCGGGTGATGTGAGAAATACATCTAGGGGCGGCAGAGGCACATCAGGCTGGCCCTAAAATACACTAGCTGCTAAGACGGCATGGGTATTATTGGCCTACGATCTTCAAAGATTGCATCATCTCTGCTAAGGGTTGTGAACGGTCCGATTAGTCATATACCTAATATTCCTATGCAGCATATTATCAAGCATTGGCCTACTCGAGGTTGGGCATTATACTTGATCAGGATGATTCACCCCATTCTTCCGAAGGCCATAAGTTCATCATCGTGGCAATAAACTTCTTTACGAAGTGGGTGGAGGCAAAGCCTCTGAAAGTGGCTTCAACGGCGACGATCCACAAGTTCTTGTTTGAGGATATTATTTGCAGGTTTAGTATTCTGAAATGCCTTGTTTCAGACAGAGGGGGAGCTTTCATGTCAGGGGAAGTTGATACACTTATGCAGGACTTGAGTATTCAGTTCTTACATTCTTCTCCTTATTACGTTCAGTCTAATGGCCACGTTGAAGCTAACAACAAGCTTATTTTGCCCAGTCTAATGGCCCAGTCTAATGCTTGCCAGCAACCCTCAGCTATGGCATGCATAGTTGTTCAACACACTTTGGGCCTATCGAACAAGCAAGCGCAGCCCCACAACAACCACGCCATATGCCCTCATGTTTCGCCATGATGCTATTTTGGAAATTAACGTTCGATCTCTCAATAATGGATCAGCACAATCTGATTGGCGAGGACTACGTTCAGGCTATGTGGCAAGAGCATGAAGACTTAGATGAGTAATATTTAGCTGCTTACGACAGCCTAATCGCTGAGAAACAACGAGTTGCCCGGTCGTATGACACACTACTACACAGAATGCGTCAGACAACGATGATTACCCGTTGTCTGACAGCCAATCAACCGTTGTAATAGTGAGCGTTGTCTTTTAAAACTCTCACACAATAGTCATTTTAATTGTTATCTGTTCCAAAATGGCACAACGGTTTTTGTGTAGCGACCGTTGTGTGATTCCAGATACCAGGCCATGCAAATGTCATGGCATATCACATTGTTTGGGGTTAGGATGGGATAGGAATATCACATGACGAATTTGAACTCGTATAGTGCATTACTCATACAACAAACTGGAGCCATATTTGACCATTGTGTGATGGATCCTATAATTAATGCCTTGCTCACACAACAGATATGAGTCATTTATAACCATTGTGTGAGTTTTTTTTTCCTTCTATTGTATAATGACATTTAATATGTTTTGTATGCAACCCGCTTCGAATTGTAGAGCCATTGTCTTATTAAAAGTTAGACAACTAACTAACCAAAAAATAATGTATTAATTTATCAGTAAAAATCATTACATTGATCTTCATTATTTGATCAAAAGCATATTAGAATCACCCAAAAGAGCTATAGTAGCATAGTACAATATACAAGGTCTTCGACATACAAGAGTACGATATTGAAAACTTCGAAAACTTTACTGTGTAGCAGAATTTCCTATGTGTCTCTTTGAGTTTTCATGCTGCTGCCTTCTTGAGGAAACCATCAAACTTGAACATTCTCTGGTAGCAAAAAAAAAATCCAGACATTAGCATGCCTTGATCTAAAGCTATGTGTTTCTTAGTATTATGCAAAGCATAGGTTAGAATGCAATGGAAGAGTATACATCTCAAATCAAAGAACAAAAACAGAAGAAGATGTAGTTAGCTAGTCCTCCTGGTCCAAGTATATTAATATTACAAAGATTCACTACTGGTTCTTGAACGGAAATACAATGCCATATATACAATGAGAAATGCATTCCCCTAACATATATAGAATGATAGCCTGTGCACATGATAATTTGAATCAACCATCACAACCACAACCTTTGAATCAACACAAGCAGTTGCATGCTTAATAACCGACACAAAAACACTGACACTCAATTCAGCTTATTTGGGCTAGTTATAAAAGAAACATAACACTTATACTCATCGACACACCCCTAATTCTGGATTCACCGTCTTATGCCTAATATACAACTACTCTTTTCTCCAAACTCATTACTGAATCCTATTAATTGTGAATGGAGAGCACATACCACATAATGCAAATGTATGAGTGCGTTGACATACAATCACAAGGAAAAAGGAGAATATCTTACTTGATTAACTGCACGGTGCAAATGGATGGTGGAAGACTGTTCACAATGAACACTGACAATGTTGGCTCCAGCTTTGATTAAGTCTGGCACTCACTAATCATGTTTCACAATCATCTACAGGACTCCAAGTACACATTAGAGATTGATCTTCACTTGATATTGATCAATTCATACCAATGAGATAAAGAAGAAAATTATCAGATACACATCCAAAGGAATATCTGTCACAGGGCATCAGGCATCAATCACAAGTGTTCAAATGGTAATGTTTGGAACGAAACGACTGGCCGTCAAATCAATTTGAATCCAGTCACAGCGCGCCAGCCAACCTGACAATTGAAGCTATAAAAAAGTATGATCGAGCTCTAACTCCAAGTTGGTACAAAAATGCCACATACTTTGACTAGTTGCAGAACATAATAGAACCTGTTCTCCCAATTTTGCAAAGTTCGCAGAAAGAATGGATGGAGAAACAATCATACCGCTTTTCGAGAACCTATGAACTCCAGATGTAGCCTTCACCACAATGTTGTCCTCCTGCAATCAAATAATAGCATAAAAACTTTTGATGAGCAACTCAACAGCCATTTCCTATTTTACATGAACCATTTCCAATCCAACTTTTGCCAATCATACATTCAAAATGTGAAGCACAACTATCACAGTTCCAGCTGATTATTACTTAAGACCAGAATGTAACTCGTCTCTCACATATGAGATGTTTCACTAGCTATATACCCATCCCAGAAAGCAATAAAAAATCACTACGCAAGTACCCAAAAACCAAAAATAGAATTAGATAATTCACACCACAAAGTACACCGATACTGGATCCAACCCCAACAATTAACTTAAACCCAACAAGTCACTCATATCTCAGATTTATGCACAGAAGAAATGTCGAGATTCTCACCCAGAGGCTACGGCGCAACTAAGGCAGCTTCCACCACTTCAGCCACGCCATCATCGACGGATCTTTCTGGTGCATCTGAGCCATTCACGGCCTTCAAAGAATCAGCTGTCTGCGGATTAGTGGGTTGTAGCTGAAGTGAAGAAGTCAGCGTGTTTGTTAGCTTCTTCCTTAAGTTTAGCTTTCTGTTGAAATAAGTCCCTAGTCTAAGGGAATGTTGGTTTACTGTATTTGAATTTTTAGTTGCAGATATCACGTTACTTCAGTAAGAAACGTGAGCTTGTTTTTCTCTTTTCTGTTAAGTTGTAAAGGCTATATATAAAGCCTGAATTGTTCAATAAATGATAAGGATCATTCCCAGAATTGTTGAGTTTCTTACTGCAAAGTTCTTGAGTCTTAACATTGTGGTATCAGAGCCCCACAAAGGGGCCTGATTGTGTGATAAGTTAGGATCTGTAGCATCCTAACGAGAGGGAGAAAGAGTGAAACACTGCGAGGAAAAGTTTGCGAGATGGCAGCAAACGAAGGGCAGAGTTTGCTGAGCATTCCAAAGTTCGATGGAGACTATGATCATTGGAGTATGCTCATGGAAAACCTTCTGAGATCGAAGGAATACTGGACCCTTGTTGAAAGAGGCTATGTTGAGCCTGCAGAAGAAGAGGTGCTGAGCCAGACACAAAGAAGAACTCTGGATGATCTGATGTTGAAAGACTTAAAGGTCAAAAACTATCTTTTTCAGTCCATTGACAAGTCAATCTTGAAGACTATTCTTCAGAAGGACACCGCAAAGCAACTGTGGGACTCCATGAAGCGGAAGTTCCAAGGGAATGTCAGAGTTAAGCGTGCACATCTCCAAGCACTTCGGAGAGATTTTGAGGTACTGGAGATGAAGGTGGGTGAATCGGTCACAGACTATTTCTCTAGAGTCATGATGGTGGCTAATGACATGAGGAATTATGGAGAGGATATGCAGGATGTGAAGATAGTGGAGAAGATTTTGCGTACCCTCACAGAGAAGTTCAACTATATTGTCTGTTCCATAGAAGAGTCCAAGGACATTGATCGGCTCACTATGGATGAGTTGCAAAGCTATTTGATTGTGCATGAGCAGAAATTTTGGAGAACTAGTGGTGAAGAACAGGTCTTGAAGGTTGCTGTTGAAGAAAGAAGCAGAGGTGAAAGAGGACGAGGGCGAGGCGCTTACAGGGGTAGAGGAAGAGGAAGAGGGCATATATACAACAAAGCCACTGTAGAGGCTTCAAATGTCACAAACTTGGACACTTTCAGTTTGAGTGTCCAAGCTGGGACAAAGAAGCAAATTATGCTGAGTTGGGAGAAGAAGAAGAGATGTTACTCATGGCTTATGTGGAGGCAAGTGGTGCTCAAAGAGAAGATATTTGGTTCTTAGATTCGGGGTGCAGCAATCACATGAGTGGAGACAAAGGCTTGTTCTGTGATCTTGATGAAGACTTCAAGCATAGAGTGAAGTTGGGAAACAATACAAGAATGGAGGTAACAGGCAGAGGCAAGGTGAGATTGAAAGTAAGAGGCTTCACTCATGTTATTAGTGAGGTTTATTATGTACCAGAACTGAGGAATAACTTACTGAGCATTGGTCAATTGCAAGAAAGGGGGTTAGCAATTCTCATTCAACATGGAAAGCTAAAGATCTATCATCCTGAGAGAGGGTTGATTGTGACAACTGAGATGACTACAAATCGAATGTTTGTTATGATTGCAAGTTCAGTGCCTCAACGGAGTTCTAGTACTCAGAAGCCTTTGTGTCTCTACACCCCCACACATGACATAGCACATTTGTGGCATTGCCGCTATGGTCATCTCAGTTATAAAGGGCTAAGAACATTGCAGTACAAGAAGATGGTAGAAGGGATGCCTTACTTTAAGTCTCAGCCTGAAGTATGTGAAAATTGTTTGATTGGGAAGCAGCACAGAGATCCAGTTCCAAAGAAAAGCAATTGGAGAGCTACTGAGAAGCTTCAGCTCATTCATGCCGACATTTGTGGTCCTATTTCTCCTATTTCAAACAGCAAAAAGATGTATCTCATTTGTTTCATTGACGATTTTACTAGAAAAGCATGGACATATTTTTTAGTAGAAAAGTCAGAAGCATTGAGCATGTTTAAACGGTTTAAGAATTATGTTGAGAAAGAGGTGGGAGAATATATTAAATGCTTGAGAACAGATCGAGGTGGAATGAGTTTTGAGTTCAATGAGTTTTGTGCTAACCATGGGATCAAAAGGCAATTAACTGCAGCCTACACACCTCAGCAAAATGGCGTAGCAGAGCGGAAAAACAGAACAGTCATGAACATGGTTCGATGTATGTTGTTTGAGAAAAAGCTTCCAAAGACTTTTTGGCCAGAAGCAGTGAATTGGACGTTCTATGTTTTGAATCGGTGTCCAACATTAGCAGTGAAGAATCAAACCTCGGAAGAAGCTTGGAGCGGAAGAAAGCCTTCGGTGGAGCATTTCAGGGTTTTTGGTTGTTTAGCTCATGTTCATGTCCCTGCTGTAAAGAGAACGAAGTTGGAGGGAAAAAGTTTTCCTTGTGTATTGTTGGGGATCAGTGAAGAATCTAAGGCATATCGACTCTATGATCCGATTGCAAAAAGAGTGATAGTGAGTCGAGATGTTGTATTTAAAGAAGACAAGTCTTGGAACTGGGATAACAGCTATGATGAGTCTGTGCTGGTTGAATTAGAATGGTGTGATGAAGAAGAAAACAATGGAGTAGATGAAAATCAAGTTGAACCAGCTGGTGACGGAGTCGAGGAAACTGATGAAGAGACAAATGAAGAGGGAGAAGATGAGAATCAAGATCAGTCATCGAGTTCAGAGGAAGGAAGAGTTAGAAGACCACCACCATGGATGCGTGATTATGTGAGTGGGGAGGGACTCTCTGAAGAAGAAGATGTAAGTGAGAATTTGGATTTAGCTTTGTTTTCTTCTTCTGATCCGGTTTACTTTGAGGACGCAGTTAAGCATGAAAATTGGAGGAAAGCTATGGACATGGAAATCAAGGCAATAGAGAAAAACAATACTTGGGAGCTCACTGATCTTCCTACTGGTGCAAAGAGAATAGGGCTGAAATGGGTATATAAGACTAAGCTCAAGGAGAATGGAGAGTTGGATAAATTTAAAGTGAGATTGGTAGCTAAAGGATATGTGCAGCAACAAGGAATTGATTACACAGAAGCATTTGCACCAGTTGTAAGGATGGACACCGTGAGAATGATTGTGGGACTTGCAGCTCAAAAAGGATGGATTCTCTACCAACTTGATGTTAAATCAGCTTTTCTGCATGGAGAGCTCAAGGAGGAGGTGTATGTAGAGCAACCAAGAGGCTATGAAATGCAGACATGTCCACAGAAGGTATACAAGCTAAAGAAGGCTTTATATGGATTGAAACAAGCTCCACGAGCTTGGTTCAGTCGTATCGAAGCACACTTTGTGAGTCAGGGGTTCGAGAAGTGCTACAACGAGCAGACTTTGTTTATCAAGGTGAAAGAAGGAGGTAAAATTCTCATTGTCAGTTTATATGTTGATGATTTAATATATACTGGCAATGATGAATTGATGTTTGCTAAGTTTAAAAGTTCTATGCTTAAAGAATTTGATATGTCTGACTTGGGAAGAATGAGATTCTTTCTTGGTATTGAGGTTTTGCAAAAGGCAGATGGCATTTATCTATGCCAAAGGAAGTATGCACGAGATGTCTTAAGGAAGTTCAGAATGGAGAATTGCAATGAGGTATTTAATCCTATAGTACCAGGTTGCAAGTTATTCCAAGATGAAACTGGAGTTCGAGTTGATGAGACGTTGTATAAGCAAATGGTTGGTTGTCTTATGTATCTAACTGCAACTAGGCCAGATTTGATGCATGCAGTGAGCTTAGTGAGCAGGTACATGTCAAAACCTACTGAATTGCACATGGTGGCAGTTAAGAGGGTTATGAGATACTTGAAAGGTACTATGGAGCTTGGAGTTCTTTACAAAAGAGGAGGTGATGAGGAATTGGTGGGATACACAGACAGTAACTATGCTGGGGATTTGAATGATCGTAAGAGCACATCAGGGTATGTGTTCATGCTGGGGTCAGGAGCTGTTGCTTGGTCCTCAAAGAAGCAACCAATTGTTACATTATCTACTACGGAGGCTGAATTTGTTGCTGCAGCAGGGTGTGCCAGTCAAGCTATTTGGATGAAAAGAATATTTGAGAAGCTGAGTTTGAAGGAAAGTAAGTGCACTACAATTTTCTGTGATAATAGTTCTACTATTCAATTATCTAAAAATCCAGTACTTCATGGTCGAAGCAAGCACATTGATGTGCGCTTTCATTTTCTTCGTGATTTGACTCGAGATGGTGTTGTTGAGTTGGTGCATTGTGGAACTCAAAATCAGTTGGCTGATGTGATGACAAAGCCTCTCACTTTGGATACTTTCCAGAAGTTCAGAGCACAGCTAGGAGTGTGTCAGGTGCCTGAGTTAAACTAGTTGGGAACTAGTTTAAGGGAGGGAATGAAGTGAAGAAGTCAGCGTGTTTGTTAGCTTCTTCCTTAAGTTTAGCTTTCTGTTGAAATAAGTCCCTAGTCTAAGGGAATGTTGGTTTACTGTATTTGAATTTTTAGTTGCAGATATCACGTTACTTCAGTAAGAAACGTGAGCTTGTTTTTCTCTTTTCTGTTAAGTTGTAAAGGCTATATATAAAGCCTGAATTGTTCAATAAATGATAAGGATCATTCCCAGAATTGTTGAGTTTCTTACTGCAAAGTTCTTGAGTCTTAACAGTAGCTCCAGCTTCGGCTACTGCTGCGACTTGGATTGCAAGCGGAGTAGCACTCGGGGTTTTTCTCGAGGAGCTTGGCGCTGACATCTAGGGCTACTGAGCGGTAGAGGAGAACAGCATGGCGACGCGGAGGTCTGCCATATCACATATGCATCTCGAGCCGCAGCACGAGGAGTTTTTGCCCGTGCGCGATGGCCAAGCTCAACCTCTAGACCGAGGCAGCGCAGTGAGAGAGACGAACGATGACGACCACGATGAGAGTAGAGGCGGGCAAGGCTGTGAGACGGCAACGGAGCTCAATGTGGAACCTGGGCTAGAGGAGGAGTCGGAGGTGGAGAACTTCACGGTCAGCTCGACCTTAGAGAATCCGGTGAAGAAGCGCGGACGAAGGTGAAGTACAGGAGCAGCTCGGCAAATCATCGAGAGTGACGACGAGTATGAGTTTGCCTACGAGAAGAAGGAGGGCACTAAACTCTGGTAAGACACAGAAAATAGGTTGTCAAAAGGAGAACTAGATAATAGAAGAGAAATCCAGGTTTCTCAAAGGACAAGTGTATGTACCTTGTGCTCGCCAAGGGCATTCTGGACAGCCGAGATCGGGATGTTTGGGGAGTGATCCGCTAGAGGGTCTTCTTGATCAACGTCCATGTCTGTCCATGGACAGGCGAGGGGACTCGTTGGTTCGTCCACTTGAGCAGGTTTAGAGTTGGGTGCCACCTCAGGTGCGAGATTGGCTCGTCAGGATGATTGAACATGGCGTGCCAGCTGAAAGGAGCATTTGCAAATGTGCTAGTGGTTCCTTAATCGATAGTGGTTGGTCGCCCGCCAGGGGCAATGGTCTTGCTTTCAACCACAGCTCCAGACACATCAATCTGTATTGACGACCCCTTCAAGAGGCGCGTCGACTGAAGCACTGACCTCAAGCCGTGTCTCCTCAAGGTTCACATCCTGCAGATGTAAGTCAGATAAGGAAGAGCAAGGAGTGATCTGAGTCGGAATTTCATGCTAAGGTATATGGAAGAGTTACCTCATGAGTAGGACCGACAAAAGGTTGAACTGGAGTTGATTGCACTTGCTCACTCGCATGAGTAGCTGAGGCATTTCTGAACGAGATGGATGTCCCTTGCCATTGATCGGCCCAGTGATGGAGCTGTTATTCTGATCCATGTTCCAGTTCTGCTTCGTCTTTTGCCCCGAACCGCCGACCAAGTTGAGCGAAGGGTGTAGAGGTTGAGCAATTGTGGAGGCGACGACCTCGCTTGGCCCATTGGAGATCGTTGTTGGTGACCCCTTTAGGGGAAGGGGTTTGCACTCCCTTGTGAGGAACCTAAGATGAGGTACACTACCAGAATAAGTACTATAGCCGATGACCAAAAATCGTCGACATGTTCATTATTTCGTTTACTATACCTATAGCCGACGCAGATTCGTCGGCTATAGTGTTTTCGAAAAATGGTTGTCGGCCATACTATTGTGACGACCCGAACCAGAATTGGTAGAGTAATCAGCGTAATTCACGAGTTAACGTGTAATGGCAGTTTTTCGATAATTGTGTGGTTTGCCGGTTTTGATTACGACTTAATTATCGACCGAGAATTTGAGTTGCGTCTCTTCTCGAGAGTTGTTGTACACGTGATTTCGAGTTCGTGGGCGGTTCCGGATGATTATTTCGACGACCGAGGAATATAATATAAATATTTGAAGTTTCAGAATATCGACGAGTTTATCTGTTCGTATTGAGTTTATCCGAATCGCAATGGTTATCCATTTTGGACCATCGATCGTCCCGAGACACGAGTATAAATATCGGAAATAGTCAAAAATTTGTCGAAAACACTGTTTTGGGAAGTTTGACCAAGGCTGACCGTTAACCGGAGAACCACCGCGGGCATCGAACTGTTTGCCGTCGGGTTCGACGATTCCGGCCACCTCCGGCCGAGATATTGGTATATTTCGATTCCTCTCTTCATTTTCTATTGATTAGAACTTGGAATTGCTCGATTTGATGTTGATTTGAGGTAGAACGAGTGGTTTGAAATTTGGGTTTTCCGGCCAGAATCGGCCTCGTTTGGGGGCAGCGTTCCGGCGACTTTCCGGTGAGGAATTGTGTTGGGTTTTATTGGGTTTTAGCTCAGGATCATTTCCCCTTTGGTTTGGAGGGACGAGGTGGCGCGACGGCGCCAGAATCGGGCCGAGAAGTTTTCCGGCCGGTGGTGTTCATGGATATTTCGAGCTGATTTCCAGTCAGTCCCGCCGGAATTGGACTTAGCCACAGTTGAGAGATGTCTTGGACTCGAGGAGGAGAAGCTATGGTGAGCTTGGCCGCCGAAAAATCTCTCCGGTTGACGGCGCGCCGCCGCCGGCGGTGGCGGTCAACGTCGGAGCTCCGGCGACCCGTTGACTTTTATAATTTGATGATTTTAATGTCGTTTTACTCGTATTCGCGCCTCAGGTTTTCGAGTTGATTTGTGTATCGGATTTTCAGTCGAGGGTTTTGAGTGGTGATTTCGGAAATTTCGTCGATTATTTTGCACTGCGTTATATATTTCGGGAAAGGTTGATTTCCGAGGTGTGGTACAGTGTTGTGAATTGTTATTTTGATCAGATATATTTTATGATTATTCAGGGGATCGAGATCGTACTTTGGGCGAGGGATCTTTCGCCGGGCCACATGATTAGCACGAGTGCGCGTTTTGCTCATCTGTGAGTGGACAATTTCTTTTCACTGATAATTGTGAGTCTTTATACACGTTTTACGAGCATGAGCATGCATATGAGATTATGATTTATATGAGCATGTGTTATATGATTATGCCTATATAATTATACATTACGTATATGCATTTACATGTTGCTATATACACTTGCATCGAACTATTTATGATTTGGTTTACACAGAGTACAGTCTTAGTATATGTGGTTGTATCGATACACTAGCATCCCGGCTGATCCCCGAGGATGTTTACCGGGGGAGGCTGTGACCCCTGACCCGAGGCCTTTACCGGGGGAGGGGGGGGGGCAGACCTCTGACCTGAGGTCTTTCTGGGTAGAATCATGTGTGGGTCTGGGATCCCGTGATTCGGACTGTACTAGTACGGATGTGTCCATGAGCGATCCCGTGAGATTTTTCCATGCATGCTCTGTACGCTGGAGGAGTTTGAGTTCACCTCGTGTACTATATCATATTTAATCATTTTGACTCGCATATGTTATTATAAAATATATCATTTGGCGAAAGACATTTATTTTCGTCCACTCACTCTAACGATTTTCATGTCTTTCCCCTGGACTTTTCGGTTTTCGTGCCCAGTTTGCAGTTCGGATTCTGGTGTCTCACGTCGTAGTCGGAGGCTAGTTGTTCGAGCTACCTGTGTTTTCCAGTAGGTTTCTTGTTTCGCTTACTGTTATATATTTTGTATATGTATACACTAGAGGTCGCTCTGATACGATACTGATACATGTTTCATGTGGTTTTTCCCGGATTTTTCCACATTATACAGTTATGTTTTCTGTTTATTGATATTGTTATGATATTGAGAAATCCGGATGGGATTGGCACCCACGGTTTGGCTTTTGTGGCATAGGATGAAGTGTTATTTTCCGGGTGCAGGTAAAGGCAATTCCGCGTTAGTAGCATTATTCTGCCGAAATTTTAATGGTTTTTGTTGGTTCGTGTTTTCAGAAGGGGTTTGATTCCGGTTTAGGAAACTAAATCGGGATTGGATCCTTTCAACTATAGCTGACGAAAATTTCGCACATCGTCGGCTATGGTTGGACTATAACTGACGACTTTGTTGTCGGCCAAAGCTCCCCCCTCCGGCCAAAATTGTTGAACAAAGAAACTATAGTCAACGACATTGTATATGAATGTCATCGGCTATAGTCCCAAATCTGAAGAAAAAAACTGCAGATCTGGATTTCTATTCCCATAAATCCAGATCTGTCATTTCCTTCACCAAACCATAGTCACAATTTTATTTCACCAAAACAACATTACAATTTATTTCACCAATTCAAAATAAACCAAACCAAAATTACAACCAAATTCAACAAAAGTTCCATCAATATATAACCCTTCTCTAAGTAACAGGCTGGGGAAGTGGCAGCAGACTGGACCTAGAGATTGAATTACGCACAAATTAAACGTTAACCCTAATTTAAAAAAAACAAATAATAGGCCGGGATTACCTAGGGTGAGGCGGCAGAGAGGGAGAGGCGACGGCGGAGATGGCAAGGCACGGAGGAGGTATGAGAGAGAGAGAGAGAGAGAGAGAGAGAGAGAGAGAAGGTGGCCTAATGGGGATATAAACCCGATGATTATAGCCAACGAACTGATCCATAATGGGCTAAAGACGGCACTATAGCCAACAATTTTACCAGGTAAAGCCGATGAATTGTTTTCTAATCATCGGTTTAAATGTTATGGCCGACGAAAATTTGCGTCATCAGCCTGTTTTTAATATTTCGTTGGCTATAGTGTTTGTTCTGGTAGTGGTATATGGAGGACATCGAGAATGTTGCGCATAGATTAAATCTCAAGTGCAAAATGGACAATGACTTACAAAGCGTGTAAGTTCTGTTGGCTCGTTCTCGTTGTCATCTATCTCACAGTCAAAGTCTGAGGAGACGATCTGCCTAGCATGGCGAGATTGTCACCTGCCGTGGGAAGCACATACATCAGGGCTGCCCGTGGGATTACATTTCCTTGATTGTTATTCTGGAGAAAGGACATGTTCATGATGACAATAGCCAATACTCAAGGAAAGAAATACCTCCATGAGCGTAGGCGTGCTTCTTGAAGTGGGAGACGCAAGAAGAGTAAGAGCCTGGGAGAACCAGACTGGTGGTTTCTATGACAGAGTACGGATTGTCTTGTTTCCACGACGAGTTAGTCGTCGAAACCCCAAAGATGGCCACTAGATCAATCAAAGTGATGCTCATGTCTCCACAAGGTTAGCAGAAGTATTTACATCTAGCATCCCAAAAATACATGGCGGTAGCGAACGATGCTCAATTGCCTCCCTTGGGCAACGAGAAGCACAAATCCAGAAGGTGAGAGATGCTGACCATGTTCCAGCGGTCTTGATCATGAGCCTTATGGGCTTCATAACAAGCTTTGTCTTCAAAAGAGGTCAATGGTCATTTCCCCAACTGGCAGGCCAGATCCCTGTGGTTCCACCCAAACGGTGCAACTCTTCCTCCTCGGAAGATCAAGGCGGAGCGATAAATTTTGTAGTAGAGAGTTTGAAAAAGCACCGGGTTTAACGACGTTTAGATGAACGGAGCTAGTTTCCCAGTGGCGTTGTCAGACAGGGTCAGGTTGATAGTAAGACCGAGTTTTTTTTGATCTGTGAGGGAGCGTATGAGGCTTGCGAAGGAATCAGCGGCTTCCTCAGAGATGTGAGGGCGTGGGCTTTCATGACAGCTAGGCATGGTGATAATTAGAAATCTAGTCGGAGAAGAGAAAAGCTTCAGAGGGAAGTTTGGATGATTAAGAGACGGAAGGTAGAAAAGATTTTCGGAAAATGAGCTACTGAACTGTGCGTGTTTAGATAACATCATTAGGGCATGACTTTTCAGAAGTGATGGATTGAAGTGGCGTCGCAAATGGAAAGTTATTGTTTGACCCTAAACAACGTGTCGCTATTACAAGCCTTTTTAATTACACTCGGGCCTTATCTTGAGGCTTGAGGGGCAATGTTTGAGCCCAAAATAAATGTTCTTTACTTTTAGGGTTTCTCAGTATTGGGCCAATACCTGCGGCCCGTGTAAGAAAGTCTTTTCTAGAGAGGAAAGTCTTGCCCTTAGAAGCATTAAGTGAGTCTACTTGCTAGAATCTTATGATCACTACAACAAGTTATTGCATGATTATTATAAATAGAGGAAATCTTCATGTAATCGGGACCTAGTCATCTCATAGATAACTTTTTCTCTAAGCAAAAAACCCTTCTCTTTTCAAGAAACCCTAGTTATTGGTGATTTGACGATTATGCACCAGATAGGGCATGTACGATCTGAAGATTCAAGGACGCGAACACAATTGTGTTCTCAACACTCACTTCAGAGATTACTCTGCTCTACACCAGATAGGGTGTGTAGAGTATCAATTCCCGTGGCTTAGCAGATAGATACAAAAATTCAAGTCCTAAGTCACTTAGGCAGAAAGAATCTAGTAGGTGGGGTTGGTGCTCTTCTCGTCTTGAATCGCTTCTTAGAAGTCAATATCGGCCAACCGACACTCAACCTTCTGTCTCACGACAGTGGCACACGTAGCACATAAACGTGAGAAGAAAAGAGACAGTTTGAGACTTTTTAGCACTGTGGGAATTCTGAAGCCAAACAATGATACCTTACAGGATATAGCTTCTATCATTAAAATGTGTGGTTTTTAAGCTATGTCATAGTATAGGAAAATGTTCCTGAGGAGCTCAAAGAAGCATTCAAGGTATTTGACAGAGATCAAGTGGGGTAAATTTCATCTTCAGGGGTATGTAACTGTGCTATATATGGTTGGATTTATGAGGCTAATTCTTTAAGTGTGGGTTAGTTGAGTTCTATAGATAGTAGTATCATCGACTCTATTTTTTTGTCATGTAGTTGAGACAAGTGATGATAAACCTAAGAGAAAAACCGAGTCATGAAGAGGCTGAGCAAATTATCAAAGAGGCTGATATGGACGGTGATGTCGCACTGTAGACATGGCATAGGCTAGAATCTTAGTTTGGGTTGTGTCCTAGTTTAGATTGATAATTGTAATGTCGATGTCATGGTTTTGATTGTAGCAATACACTTTGTGTCTATTATAATGGGAATTTCTATTTATACCTCTAAATTTGCTCACTAGACTTCCATACTCACTACAATGCCATTTTTTTAATTGCATGAAATTGTTCAATTGACCTCATAGTAAATTCCTATTTAATTGAGTAGTTCTGAGATGTGTTGCGCAGAAATGTGCGGAGAGACAAAAGATCACCAAGTCTCCAGTGAATAGTAAGGTGTACTCTTATTTTCCTATGTGTTTTTGAAAAAGTAGTGGGCCATAATTTGTTTGTTTTAATACTTGCAGCTAATGATCTATCCTCAATACTAGAAGGTAAACAATTATCTCCTACCATAAAAAATTTCTCATTTTCAAGGCACTCGCAATTTAAGTAGAAAATTTAAATTAATTCGAGACTTTATTGACAACTGCAAAAAAATATTAAACTTTTAGAAAAATTGAGAGGAGAAGTTCCTTTTCAAGATATAGCAAGAGTTGCAAGAAAAGTTCCTGCAGAGCAAATTTATTTAGCCGCTTGGCAAAGAGATAAAGCTAGATTTGAACAACAGTTACATCGATTATCTATCTGAGATTTTGGTTAGATCCGCAGAATTACTGGTATCAGAGTTTGCTATAGCTCAACAAATTCCCACAGATGAAAACACATTCGGAGAAAATACTGGAGAAACTAGATTCTCTACTAAATTCAACCGATACAATGCATTAAGAATCTTTAACAGAAATCTCTAGAAACAGAGAGTATATGGAGATACTTCCGATGATTACTAGCCAATTACAGAAATTAAGAATCTATATGAGATTTTGGCTTATGGGTACGTCTATACACACACACACACACACACACACACACTCCTATATATAATTTGCTATGTTCATATTTAAAGTTAATGGTTGCAATTATTTTTTCAGATGAACCATATACAATTCGATGGTCACCCAAACTGGTCACACGAATTGAGCTTTTGGCGATGAAACCAATAACTTTAAAATTTTATCCGATGTGTAAGGTCTATGGCGCGCAATTTATATGTGCACATAGAGACGATAGACGAAGAACACAAAATTCTGGGGTAATGGTGCATGATGACTTTTATGGCGTTGACTATTATGGTCTTCTCCATTTAGTGGTTGAACTAATTTATGGGGAAGGCATGACAGTGAACTTGTTTAAGTGTATGGTTTGATACTAACCCTCAGAACATAAGGATCGATCAGTACGAAATATTTTTGGTGAATACTGCTACAAGCTGGTATTAAGATGACCCTTTTATTTTTGCCATAGTGGCTAAACAAGTATTTTATCTTGATGATTTGGTGCACAAAGATGCTTGGAAAGTAGTCAACCATGTTCCTAGAAACATATACAGTGCAGCTACGCTTGGAGAGGCCACAGATAATGAAGCAGATACTGCATACCAAGAGCTCAACACAATTGGTATTCCAGAATCCTCTACAATTCACGTGAATAATGTGATACCGGGTCGTGTAGTTAGATTGTGTGAGGAACATGTTGAACTAATTGACGTTAATCCAAATGAAGATAACAAAGACTCTGGTGATGAGGAGCATCACATATTACTAAAAATTAACTCAGACACCGAGGAAGACTCAGGCGATGATTCAGACTATGAGCCTTAGTTAAATAGGAATTTCTGTTAAACTTGTTTTCACATGAGCCTAATTTTTAAAAGTATTTTCACACTTCTGAATATAGCGATGATTCAAATTATGAGTCTTAATTAGTTAAACAGGTATTTGTGTGAAACGTTTTTCCACTTAACACTAATTTTTCAAACTATTTTCACACTATAGCCGACGACATTGACATATGTTGTCGGCTATACTATAGCCGACGATACTATACATGAAGATCATCAGCTATAGTATAGCCGATGATATTATACATAAAAGTTGTCGGCTACACTATAGCCGATAAATTTTTAAGTCATTACCTATAGTAATCGCGTTTTAAACCCAGAACAGCCCAGATCGCGCCTCCTCTCGCACCCAAATCTTAAAAACCCAAAATTTGCCGCTCGCCCAGAACCCCCGTGTAAACCCCCAGCTGACTCTTTCTCTAATTTTCAGGTTCTCTCTCTCTCTCTCTCTCTCTCTCTCTCTTTCTCTCTCTCTCTCTCTCTCTCTCTCTCTCATTTTCAGATTATATATGGGTTATGGATTATATATGGATTATATATAGGTTGTTGATTATGGATTATGTTATATGATTATGAAATTTGATTATTGATTATGGATTATATAGGTTATGTGATTTTGTGTTTGGGTTTGTAAATTTTTTGAATTTTGTGCATTATGGATTATATATGGGTTTGTGAATTGATTATGGATTATATATGGGTTTTTCAATTGATTAGGTTGGGTTTAATGATTAACGAATGATTTATTTTGATATTGACGGATGTTGATGTTGCAATATTAATTTGATTGAATATATTGGTATATGCAAATATGTTGATGTTGGACAAAATTTGGCTGATATTGTTGGTTTTTATCATAGGCATCATGAATTTGATTGTGATTAAGTAGGAATGGTAATCATAGATTATATGTATTTGTGTGATTTATGGGTGGTTTTTAATTATAGGCATCATGAATTGTATTCGGCAAAGGGAAGAAGGGATCTCAGAAAGGAAACAGGTCTAGAGCTGACAGTTCTGCATCTGCCTCTATCAACAACCCGCACGTCACATTTGGCGGCCCTCAGTTGAGGTCTCGACACCATCAACTACTTAAGCAGACGCTGCAACAGGATGTAGTAGCCCACCCCCATCGACCACTCAGCATGAGACAGCTCTTCAACTAAGACGGCACCCCCATACCCTCAATGACCGGCTCTACGGGTCTCGTGCCTTCGGGTGCCCATATGCCTTCCATTACCTGGCATGCGGCTTCTCTCTCTACGGCTCAAGCTCATTCTACTTCTCATACTGGTGCTTCAAGTACCTCGTCGTCGGGGGTACCAAATGGACCACTGGCTATCCTCTTCATGCCTTCAAGCGTACCTACCCTGCCTAATGTCGATGACCACGGAAAGCCTATTCCAAGAGAACTCTATTACATCCACCGGCAAGAAGCAGACGTTTATGTGCCATTTGATACACCTCTGTTTAGTGCGAGGGTATCAAACACATCGGCGTCAGAATCGGGTAATTAAATACCTTGGTTATTTAATTTGTAAATTATTAATAAATTTTATATTAAATTGGGTGCTCCTATTTTAATATTTTTACTTTGTCTTATGTGCAGACACCGGAGGCAACACACAAAAAAACCAGAGGATGTGTCACTACAACATTTGTGCCCATTACCGGCGAGATCACCGGAGACAAGGCCGGCGACCGGAAAAGTCGCCGGTAATGTCCATCATTACCGGCGACTTACTCCGTCGCCGGTAATGTCGCCGGAATCTCGCCGGTAATGTTCCAAGACATTACCGGCGACTCCAACCGTCGCCGGCAATGTCAAGCCGAACATTTTCGGCGATTTTCCGGCCGGAATTTCGCCGGAAATGTGTGGCTAGACATTGCCGGCGACAGTTGGAGTCGCTGGTAATGTCTTGGAACATTACCGGCGAGATTCCGGCGTAAAGTCGCCGGTAATGTCTTCATTTCCGGCGACTTACTCCGTCGCCGGCAATGTGTCTTATATTAGATGCCGGATGCGGCAGCTCGATCATTCAATCATTTTGATCGAAAAAAATCCAGAGAAATCGAAAGAAGGAAAACGTACGTACGCTCTGAAATCGATCATTCGGTATATTGTCAAAATTAAGGCGCGCGTCGAAAACTCGATCACTCGGGAAGCTATATATATAGGTAGGTGTATATATACGTATATGTGGTATATATATATGTGTGTGTGTTGATCAAATCCAATTCGTGAGATATATATGAAATGTTGTAGATGTACGGTCACCGAAACGAGAAAACAGCTTGTAGTTAATCTTGTGTCTGAATCAATGACTGGTATTATCGTATTGTTATCGGAGCCAGGCTTAACAGAGCCTCCTCCTACCCAGTCAAATACGTTTTGAATTGAAAAAAGGAGAATACTATCATCGAGTACTGAATCGAATTCAGAGATTAGATCGATATATATACATATGCATGCATGTGTTGATTTAATTAGAGTTGAATTGAGAGATCACGTCGATTATTAGTAGTGAATGTGTGTATATATATATATAATTAATACGTAAAATTGTTAGAATTTTCAGGATGGACAAGAGTTGGATGAGCCTCGAAAGATGGGATGTCAGATATCACCAGGGAATTAGGAGTTTTGTGGATTTTGTGAAGGCAAATTGTGGAGACACTACACTTCATTATTGCCCGTGTAAAGAATGTAAGTGTTTCAGCGATCGATTTCGATTTCCCATTGATAAAGTCCAGAGGCACCTGAGTAAATACGGGTTTTGGGATAAGTACACTTGTTGGATTTATCACGGTGAAACATCTGTAGCGGGTCCGCATGATCATGGACAATTTGGTGAGAGGGCCAGTCCACGCTATGATCATGGAGATTTTGCTGAGAGGGGCAGTTCATCCTATGATCCAACATCGATGTTAATCAATGATATGTTTCCTCATGAGAGCGGTGTATTTGCTGATGAAGCACCAAATGTCCCTCCCGTCGTTGAGGGTTTCCCCCATATCGAGCCAGTCGAACCATTACCTGGAGGTCATGTCAACACAAGCGGTATGGACAAGTACAACAACCTGATTGCATTGCAACAGACTCCGTTGTATGACGGTTGTAGTAAGACTGTTCTTGAAAGTGTGATGGGAGTGATGCAGCTCAAAATGGAGAACAAAATGTCTGTCAAAGCTGTTGATTCTTGGTTGAAGTGGACTGCTTCGCTACTGCCACCCGGTCATCGTCTTCCTACCACTCATTATAAGGTGCAACATATCCTGAAAGATCTTGGGCTTTCCTACATCAAAATCCATGCATGCAGATATGATTGTATTCTCTTCTGGGGAAAAGATCTCGAAGACCTTGAAGCCTGCCCGGTATGTTTTACAAAAAGGTATAAGTTGACTCCTGCAGGCAACAAGAAAGCTGTGAAGATACTTCGATATTTCCCGCTTATTGATAGGCTGGAGCGGTTGTTCAGGTGTGCTTTCACGGCCGAGGCAATGAGATGGTGGGCTGAGAGGAACTTGCCTGACGATGACACCCTTATACACCCTTCCGACGGAGAGGCTTGGAAGCACATGGTCAGGGAGTTTGATCATTTTGCAGCAGAGGTCCGAAATGTTTGGCTAGGGCTCTCATCTGACGGATTCAACCCTTTTGGCAACATGAGTCTTCAATACAGTATATGGCCAGTTATTTTGGTACCGTACAACCTTCCACCATGGATGTGCATGAAGAAGGAATACAATATGCTCACTCTGTTAATTCCGGGCCCGGGTTATCCAGGATAGTGTCTCGATGTGTATTTGAGGCCTTTGATTGAGGAGCTTAAGTACCTGAGTGAGTGTGGCCACCCCACTTACGATAGGTTCAAAAAGGAGATGTTCCAGATGCATGCCATGCTTGTTGGCACCATCAGTGATTTTCCTGCCCGCGGTATGTTGTCGGGCAACGTTACCAGGGGTTACAGGGCTTGTTCAGAGTGCATGACGGTTGATTGTTGCAGTCCTCATTGCAGTAAAATTGTTCAGATGCGTCACCGTTGTTGGCTTCCATATGATCACCCATTTAGGCAGGATCCAGACGCGTTTGATGGGACTGTGGAAACAGGTGTGGCACCCAGGCGATGGACATGGGAAGAAATTTTGGAAGTGTTGAATGAATATGATTTTGGCCAGCTGAGCAATCATCCTGACATAGTGGCGTCAATTCCAGACAAGCCCGAAAGGTATAAGTTTTGGACACACAAGAGCATATTCTGGGAACTCTCCTACTGGCCCAGGTTGCCTATCAGACATTACCTAGATGTCATGCACATAGAGAAGAATGTGTGTGAAAGTGTGGTGGGCACAGTTCTTAACTTGGAGGGGAAAACAAAAGACATCCCTAAGGCACGCATTGATCTGAAAGCAATGGGTGTGCGGAAACATTTGTGGTTAAGAGATGGTAAGAGAAAAATGCTGCAAGCTCCGTACACCGTAAAGCCGAAGCATAAGCATGAAATTTTTCGATGGCTGAGTAATGTCAGGAATATATTCTTATGGCTATGTAGGAATTTGGCCTTAAATTTTTAGCGGAGTATATATGGTTATATGCGAGAAATATAATTGGTCCATATATATGGCTTTATCTATATATATGCAGGTATCCTTATGGCTATGCAGGAAATATAAGCAGGTGTGTTAACTTCCGGGACAATAAGATGTACGGATTAAAGAGTCATGACTGCCATGTACTACTTCAACGCATTTTCCCTATTTTCATTCGAGGGTACATGCCCAAAGAGGTGGTGGAGCCGTTGGTGGCCTTGTCAAGATTCTTTCAGAAGTTATGCACCAGGGAAGTTAAAAAAGCAGACCTGAGGGAGATGCAAGATGACATCATTTTTATCATGTGCAAGCTTGAGAGGATATTTCTCCCAAATTTTTTCGACATAATGCCGCACCTGATGATCCATCTTCCCGAACAATTGTTGCTTACCGGTCCCGTACACTACACTTGGATGTATCCCATGGAAAGGTACAAATGATTCATAAATTTGGTTTGCCTATGTTTTTATATGTAAATTCTTATTTTTTAAGTAAGTTAACATGCACTTGTTAACTTGTAGACAATTGGGAGCCTACAAGGACTATGTGAAGAATAAATATGCACCTGAAGGGTGTATCGCTGAAGCATATGTTGCGCACGAGTGTGTAACGTACACCAAAGTGTACCTCGAAAATGTAGAGGACCCCCAACAACAGATGCCGATAGATGAACCCCAGTTCAACCTTTCTATCATCTCCTGTAACGTGGTAGTACAGGGAAGCTTGCCAAAGTCGTACAAGTTGGATGGAAATGAGGTAGCCATTACCCACTGGTCGGTACTGATTAACTGTCAAGAAGTACAATATTGGAAAAACTATCATCTTCACTGCCCTGCTATTGCCGGAAATGTTGATTACCACAACAAGACGTTTGCAAACTACTTTGGTCAATGGGTAAGTATATGTGTATATGTATATTTTTATATATATCCTTATATAGCATGTATGTATGTACGTGGTTTTGTGGTTTCAAGATGACATAATTTCTTCTGTACGTATTAATATATGGACGTTTTCAGATGAACCATGTAGCAGATGATGATTGCCCAGAGTGGTCAAACGAATTGAGGGTCCTGGCGATGAAACCGATTGCTTCAAAAGTTTACTCGATGTGTCAGGTCAATGGCGTGAAATTTATATGTGAAAATCGAGACGACCGACTGAAAACACAGAATTGTGGGGTGATGGTCCATGGTGGGCAGGATGGGGTTGACTATTACGGTGTCCTTCATTCAGTTGTTGAACTAATTTATGGGAACCGCATGAAAGTGCACTTGTTCAAGTGTAGATGGTTTGATACTAGCCCGGAGAACACAAGGACCGATCAGTACGGAACATTTTCGGTGAATACTGCTACTACCTGGTATGAAGATGACCCTTTCGTTCTTGCCTCATCAGTAAAACAAGTGTTTTACCTGGACGATCTTCTTAACAAAGTCCCGTGGAAGGTGGTTAACCATGTTGCTCATAGAAACATATACAGTGCTGCCACACTTGGTGATACCGCAGATGATGAGGAAGTTACTGCATACCAAGAGCCGAACGCTTTTGACATTCCGGAATCATCTACGATTCGCCTTAATAATGTGAGATCTGGGAGTGTGGTTCGAATTACTGGAGCAGAACTTCTTGATGTTAATCCATATGAAGTTGACGCTGATTCAGATGACGAGGAGCGGCACATATTGCCAAAGGTTACCTATGAAACCGAGTCAGACTCAAGTGATGAAGATGATTACGATTATCATCCTTAGTACGTTGGAAATTGTAGTCGGAAATTGTAGTCGGCAAATGTAAGTAGTAAAATGTACGTAGTAAAATGTACGTAGTAAAATGTAGTCGAAAATTTTAGTCGAAAAATGTACTCGGAAATTGTAGTCGGAAAATGTACTCGGAAATTGTATGTAGTCGGAAATTGTACGTAGTCGGAAATTGTATGTAGTCGGAAATTGAACGCAGTCGGAAATCGGAACCGTAGTCGGAAATTATACGTAGTCGGAAATCGGAACCGTAGTCGGAAATTGAACGTAGTCGGAAATCGGAACCGTAGTCGGAAATTGGAACCGTAGTCGGAAATCGGAAATTGAACGTAGTCGGAAATCGGAACCGTAGTCGGAAATTGAACGTAGTCGGAAATCAGAAATCGGAAATTGAACGTAGTCGGAAATCGGAAATTGAACGTAGTCGGAAATCGGAACCGTAGTCGGAAATTGAACGTAGTCGGAAATCGGAACCGTAGTCGAAAATTATACGTAGTCGGAAATTGTACGTAGTCGGAAATTATGTAGTCGGAAAATGGTCGGAAATTGGTCGATCGGATAATAGTCGACAAATAATGACATTACCAACGAGTTGATAAGCAACTCGTTGGTAATGTCATTACCAACGAGTTAGCAACTCGTGGGTAATGTCATTACCAACGAGTTGCTTCTCAACTCGTTGGTAATGTCATTACCAACGACGTTGACCTACCTCGCCGGCAATGGTGGCGGTATAGCTCGAGCTCGATCTCCTCCTCCCCATTTCTCTTCGGCCTAATTCAATTCTCTCTTCCCTCTTCCCTCTCTTCGCACAAAATTCTCACCTCTCCCCTCTCCTCAATCCTCTCTTCTCTCTTCCCTCTCCCCTCTCTTCCTCTCCTCCCCTCTCTCCTCCTCCCCTCCTCCTCTTCCTCCTCCCCTCACCTCCGTCGCCGGCACAGTTGGGTCGAGCTCCACCATGCCAGGTTTGAGCTCACTCTCTCTCCCTCTCTCTCTCTCTCTCTCTCTCTCTCTCTCTCTTTCTCTCTCTCTCATTCCACAATTTTTTTTGTGTGTATTTTAATTAATTAATTTTTGATAATTGTGGGATGTATATATGTATGCATGTGGACAATATTTGTAAAATGTAATTAAGGTATGTTTGAAAATTGTGGGAAAAAAATGTGGATAATTGTGGGGTGAAGGAGCAATATATGTGATGTATATATGTGAAAAATTAATTAATATATATGGAATGTATATATATACGTATGTTTGAAAAATGTGGAAAATTAATTAGCTAGGGTGAATTGAATTAATATGTGATGTATATATATATGTGTGAATTAAGGTGAAATTAAGATGCATGATCGATGTATACAAAGTGTATATTTGATGTATATATGTGTGAAAAGTTTAAAGCCGAAAATGATGTATGTATATATGTTAAGTTAGGTGATATAGTTGTTAATTTAACGTATAATAGGTGATATTGGAACCATAACAAATCGGAACCGGAACGGTTTGAAACCGGAACTGTTAATAACCGGAACCGTTTGAAAACAAACGGTTCCGGTTCCAAACCGTTCCGGTTCCGATTTGTTATAGAACCGAAACGGTTTGGAACCGGAACTGTTTGTAACCGGAACCGTTATGTTACAAACGGTTCCGGTTACAAACAGTTCCGGTTTCAAACGGTTCCAGTTCCAAACCGTTCCGGTTCCGATTTGTTATAGAACCCCAGTTTGGAACCGGAACCGTTTGGAACCGGAACTGTTTGTAACCGGAACCGTTATGTTACAAATTGTTCTAGTTACAAACAGTTCCGGTTTCAAATGGTTCCGGTTCCAAACCGTTCCGGTTCTGATTTGTTATAGACCCGAAACGGTTTGGAACCGGAACCGTTTGGAACCGGAACTGTTTGTAACCGGAACCGTTATGTTACAAATGGTTCCGGTTACAAACAGTTCCGGTTTCAAACGGTTCCGGTTCCAAACCGTTCCGGTTCTGATTTGTTATAGAACCGAAACGGTTTGGAACCGGAACCGTTTGGAACCGGAACCGTTTGTAATATAACGGTTCCAGGTTCAAACGGTTCCTGTTCCAAACCGTTCCGGTTCCGATTTGTTATAGAACCCCAGTTTCCATGACTATTACGGTGTCCATGCCAGGAGGTTTTGCGGCTAATTGGCTTCGGAGAGGTTCCCGAAATAGTGGAGGGAACAGTAGTCAAGCTTCCTCCTCGCCCGCAGTTAGCAACACGCCCAGTGGGCCAATGATGAGTGCTCGCACGAGAGCCTTGCTAGAGGCGCGAGCTGAGGAGGAAGCTACACGATCAAGAGCCGTGCAACCGGAAGTTGAGCCTCGAGCCTCAGTCTCCAGACGCTCAATCAGCAGACGTCCCTCCGGTGGCAGAGCCTCAGACGAGCGACAGTCAACGGGGGCATCAGAAACTCCCTCAATCCGAATGCCCCATATTCGCCCGGTGCCTACTGCCGTTTCACGGGAATCATCTGAGACACATGGTGGTGCTGGCGCCTCATCGTCCAGGCCTCGTCTATCTCCGCCGTCTGGTCTCTTCCTACCCGACGAGATTCCTGTCATCCCTGAATTCGATGATAGGGGGATGCCTGTTTATATTGAAGGACGGCCGGAGTTCCTGAGCGTGGAGGAAGCGTATAACTTCCTCCCGTTCGACCCCGTGTATCTTTGGAGTGTGAGGTGCACCAACCAACAAACGGACGATGCAGGTAAATTTTATTTAACATCAGATTGATTACTTAATTATTACTTAAGACTTGCGATAGGTTCAATTAATGATATCAATTTGTTGACATTGTATTATTAGGCAATTTCGTTAATGGGACTGGAAAACGGAAAGGGGCTAGAGGCACCTGCACCGGGAAGAGACTTGAGCAGGCCACCGGCGGAAGGAAAACGCCCATAAGGGCCAATGAGGATGGCGAGGTGATCGAGGCATTCGACACCATGCGCAAATATGTCAGCATGGCCGGTGCGATCGTGCGGGACAAGGTCCCAATGCTTTGGCCAGATTGGGAATCTGTGCCTATCTACGTGAAGATGCAAGTGCATAATGCACTCAGTGTGAGTAAAATCGTATTTTCATTACGTAAATTTTACATTTATTAATTAAGTCCGAATAAATATATAATTTTACCTTTTATATATTCATATTGCAGGTGTGGTTTGACGTGGATGAAGTTCTTATTCACACGTGGGTAGAGCGTCAACTACATATGAGGTGATGTGCTTCGACTTATTTGAATATATATCGAGTTAGATTTTTGTTTCTCAAGTGTTTTAATATCTCTAACTTTTTTTCTATGTTTTAATATAGGTATAAAGAGTGGAAGAACGAGCTTTCTTCCCATTACACTGTATACAAGGAGCTAGGCCGAGGTTCTACCCCTAGCGAATTCCGGTTTAGGGAGTACGAGTGGTTGTGGCTGATAGCCCACTTCGAGCACCCTAAAGCTCGGGTATGCATCCTTAATATATCTTACAACCCTAATGTATCGTATCAGATTGAAATAGTTAGTTACTAATTTTTTTCCATATGTTTATCCAACAAGGCGATTTCGAAGACGAACCGGGCGAATAGATTGAAAAACACCAGGGCCCATCATGCAGGTTCACTCAACTACATGGGTTGATCGACTAAGGCGCAGCAACAACAAGAAGTGAACCCCTTGGTGTATATTCATCAAAAGTTCTATCCGCAGTGCCCTGACGAAGCGGTAAGTCTTTCGCCTCTCCATGTGTTAATAAAACTATTTTTCGATATTAATTTATTTTGTTACCTAATACGTTATTCATTTTCACTTTTCAATTAGGCGAGAGTGGAGGAGGCGACCGTGGAAGTGACCATGAATATAGCTCGGACTAACCATCCTGACTGCTCCGAGGAAGAAGTCACCCAGTTTGCCTCTCAGATCGATTCGCTTGATCGCCCTATAGCGGCTCAGATCATGGCAAAAGCGTGCGGGACTGGCAAGAATACCTACTACTGTAGGGGAATGGGCACGGCGGGCGAAGGACTATTGAAGAACACTTCAGAATACTCTACCGGGTCAAGAAGTTCAACTTCTAGTCGTAACCTCGCAGCGGAGCTTCACAGGACGCAGAGGGAGTTGAAGGAGCAAAAGAGGCAGATGGCCAAGTACCAAATGCAGCAGACACAGGTGCAGGCTCAGATGTACACATGGATGCGGACGATGTACGAGGCTTACACTACCGGACAACTGTTCCCCACACCTCCCCCGGTCCCGGTCCCTCCGTTCCCTAGCTATCCACCACCACCACCGCACCAGTCAACGCCAGAGCAAGACCAAGGTAGCCACCGGAATTCAAATGAGTACATGGATTACTTCGACCCTGACCTGCAAGTTCCTCGACCTGACTTGTAGTTGTAGTTAATTTTCGTATCGTCGTTGCTATTTGTACTGTAACGTTCGACATTTATGTGTACTGTTGAACTTGTATGATTGTACGGTTTATGTCTTTCAATGCAGGTTCTGGAATTGGGCCCAATCCAGAATCGCGTTTTTTTTTTCAAAAATTTTCCACACATTGCCGGCGACATGGACCTCAGTCGCCGGCAATGTCTCACATTCCGGCCACGGCGGCGCTACCATTGTCAGCGATGCCATCGCCGGTAATGTCAATTCCGGCGAAAAAAAAAAGACAAGGCCGGCGACGGCAGGTCGCCGGTAATGTCTCCATTTCTGGTAGTGTGTCACCGACAAGCAACTTAAGAAAGACGTGAAGGATAGCGGGCCACTGGTCATAGAGACCAACCTTGATGGATTGGTGCAGTTGGGGCAGAAGGCGGTGCGGAGGTACTTCGGCCAAGTAAGAAGTATCACACGAGACAGAGTCCCTGTTCTGTGGGGAGAGTGGTTCTCTAGGCCGCAAGAAGTGAAGAACATGGTGAACAACGCTATGTCTGTGAGTTAATTAGATATTTATTATGTATGTCTACCTATATTTATTAAGTCCTAATAAATATATATGTATATTACCATAAATGGGTACATTGTAGGTGTAGTTCCATGTTCCAGAGCACTTTAAATCCACCTGGGCAAATGAGGTTCAAGGAAAAAGGTAATGGGAGTTATATAATATATATTGAGATATTATGTTTATCATGTATAGTCACTTTCTAAAATTTGTGTTACATATATAGGTACAAGGAGTGGAAAACTGAGCGGTGCTTTCACTGGCAGACGCATGGCAATGGCCGGTCAGGTACCCCCCTCGAGTTTATGTATAGGGAGTACGAGTGACAATGGCTTCTAATCCACTTCAACAACTGACAATTTGAGGTATATATGTAATATCATATTTGTGTTTACTTGTATCCTATTTAGAGAAATTAGATTCCAAATATTTTTTTAATTAATATATGTTTATCCACGAAGGCCATTCCTAAAATAAATGCGGTGAACCGGGGAAAAAACACGAGTAACCATAATGCCGGTTCTAGATCATTTGTGAGTTATATGGATGCATGAGGTGGCCAACCAAAAGTCAATCGGTTCATGTATATGCTCGAGAAAGTGTATCCTCAGTCCCCTGAAGATATTGTAAGTCTTATGCCCTTATAACTTAACATAATTGCTTATATATGTATTTTCTCTTACTTTTTTTTATGTATGTTTGCTAATATGTAATTTTGTTTTCCTTGTCAATCAGGCGAGAGTGCAGGAGCTGACTTAGAAGGTGTTGACTCAGATCGTTAGGGAGCAATGCTCTGAGACCCAGGATAAGGACCTCCCCCAGGCCATCTTTTAGATTGATCAATCTGATGTGACGGTTGAGGTGAGGATCATGGCTAACGCTTTTCCCCCATGATGGGGCAATTACTACTACATTGGTCTAGGACAGCTCAACGATGGGGTATTAAAGAAGACGCCCGGTTTCGCAGGCAAGTTGGGATCTTCCAAGGCTGCTTAGCTATAGGAGACACTGTAAAGGTAGGTGATAGAGCATCAGAGACAACTGGAAGAGACTGGGAGATGGATGGCCACCCAACAGGCTCAGATAGAGAAGATGCAAGCTTAGATGGCTTCATATCTTCTGAAAATGAATGCAAAACTTCGGGCGCAAGGACTTTAGGTCCAAGCCCCACCTTCGTTTCCATCTATCTAGCGCCCTTTCGATACTCCGATCCACATCAGCAGGAGGATCAACAAGATGATGGTCGTACCCCCACTAACGGAAGAATTACTATGACCGACGACTTGGTGTCGTCGGTCTGTTGCCGTTTATCGTCGGTCATACCTATATCCAACGACACATCGTCGGATATAGTATCGTCGGTAATAAACCGTCGGTAATACTATATCCGACGATGATTTAGGGTTATCGTTGGAAAATAGAAACACTAAATCCGACGATATCTTATCGTCGGTCATAGTTTAAACTATATCCGACGATGTCATCGTCGGATATAGTTTTCTCCATGGTCAAAATGGTTGACTGTGGAGAAAACTATAACCGACGATGTTGACACATATCGTCGGTTATAGTTAAAAATATTTAATTTTTTTGTGCAGGTTTTGGGTTTTATCCCAAAACCTGCATTCACAAAAAATCACGCTATCTATATATTGTTCAAATTGAAAATCAACAACCATTGAAACTATAGTACGTAGTAAATAAATAAATAATAAAAACCGAAATCGTTCAAATCTGTATACATATGCGTAGTAAATAATGAAAATAAAAATTAAACCGACAATTGTTCAAATGTAGGGAGGTCCTGGTCCTAAGTCTATGTGGTCAAACGGATTGGAGAAAGTTGGTTGGTCTTGGTCCTGGTCTGGCTGAGGCTGAGGCTGCGGCTGAGGCTGAGGCTGAGGCTGTGGCTGTGGCTGTGGCGCACCGAAAATGGGTGGGGGAGCTATCTGGATTCCAGATGCTTGCAACTGTGCATAACAATGCTGCATCCATGTCCCCATTTGCTGCTGCTGTTCGGCCAACCGATTCTGCTCTGCAGCTTGCGCTTGCTCCATCTCCTCCATCCGACGCCGTTGAGCTTCCATCTCAATTGATTGGCTATGAAGCTGGTCGTGTAGCTCATTAGTCCTCGAAGATGATGATGATCCCGATCTGCGAGAGAATTCAGGGGTATGCTTCAGCAGCCCTTGACCCCATTTTCCGGAACCCCTGCAGTAGAATGTGTTCTTCCCTGGAGGGATCGCAGTTGACATAATCCTGGCCCTGACGATTGGATCAGATCGATCAATCTGATCAATCGGGAGTTCCGCATCGGGGGTGTTGGGATAGAGCTCTCTCGCCACTTGAGTCAACACCTCCGGAATCGCCTCCTGAATTCTCGCATAATTGACAAAGAACAATAAAATATTAATTAAAAAAAACAATCTAAATAAATAAGAAATAAGTTTATTTTGTTATAAGGACACTTACAGCATATTCGGGGGACTGCGGATACGCGTGCTGCATCGTATAGACAAGGGATCCTCTTCTGGGTGGTTGGCCGCCTCCTCGATCCAACCCGAGTATGATTTGGTACCGGCATGATGATTTTTGGTGTTTTTGGCCCGGTTCCTTGTGTTGACTTCAGAAAGAGCCTGCGCGATTAATTAAACATAAAAAAACACTCATTAGCCAAATAATTTAAGGGAAGTACGATAAAACAAAAATTAAATCGATTGAAGGTTGCGTACCTTCAATTTCGGGTTGTTGAAGTGAACCACAAGCCATCGCCACTCGTACTCCCTATAACGAAACTCGCTAGGGGTACCCTCACGATCGTCCCCGTACTTTTTCCAATGCTTCTTCAGCTCGGCCTTCCACTCCTTATACCTATATATACCCATAAAATCAAGCGTTAGTAACTAACAACATTGTATGAACATAATCAAAAGAAACGAAAAAATTGAAACAAATGGCCGTCTGCAAACCTGCTCCCATGCACTTCATCCGCCCACGTGGGTCTAATGTCTGCATCCACGCGGAACCACCTCTGTAATGCATATATATATATATCAATAATATTAAAAATTTATTTAGATAATTTACATAATGAATATACAATTCAACTCACCGACAACGCATTATGCAGCTGATTTTTGACGGATTGCGGCACTGAATTCCAATCTGGCCACAACATTGGGACTCTATCCCGTATGAGGCTGCCCGCCATCCCCGCGTACTTTCGAGTGACCTTTCCCTCGATCACAAGCCCTCTATTCACGGTCGGAATCATAAGTTGGCCACCATCGCTACCCTGAATGGCTTCGTCCAGTAACTTGCCGACGACGGGGCCTCTGGTTCTCTTCTGTTTGGCACCGGGCACGATCTCGCCTATCACATATATATGTAGACGATTTTTTAAACATCAACACCTAATTGAATTTAAATATTAGGGAGTAAAAAGATATCACTAATTAATATTTACCTGATTCGTCGGTGCGTTGTCCCGGAATCCTCGCACTCCAAAGAGGTGCCAGGAAGGGTATATACACATATGCCTGCTCCGGGGTAATGAACCCTAGCTGTCCCGGAATAGGCATCCCGTCGGAATCGACGTGAGGTATCGTCGGGATTTCCAACGGTAAGAATAATGTAGGCGGCGGGCATAGTCGCATCCTCGCCGAGGACTGAGTGGATCCACCAGCCTCCTCGGAAGAATGAGGAGCTGTCTGGTGGATGACGGGGGAAGGGTCCTCGCGATGAATGTCCGGCATTCGGACCGAGGATTGAGTCGCACTATCCGTTGAAGGCGTGCGACTGACCTGATGAACCCTCCTCGCGCCTGAGGATCGAGCCGGCTCGGGCTGCTGCTGAGGTTGTCCCTTGCCCATCAGCCGACGGTGTCGAGAGGTCAGCGGAAGACTGTAAGTGTTGGGGACGCTGGTAGATCCTGATGCGGACCGACTTCCGGTGCCATCAGGATCCCCAGCTCCCGAGCCCTCATCCCCACGTCCCGATCTCCCTCTCCCTCTGGACCTCCCCCTCGAAGTACTCGACCCGGCCCCTCGGGAAGGTCCGCAATTAAACCATTGCATCGTTGCTATAAAATTATTAAAATTAAAAATAATTCCTAATTCATCCAAAAAATCTAGCACATGCATATTCCAATATATATCAATAATCCAATATATATTCCAATATATAAATATTCCACAAAATCAACAATAATTCCATAAAATCCAATACATATATAATCCAATAATTTAACTATATATATATATATCAATAATTCCAATAATCCAAATTCAACAATAATTCCAAATCCAATTAACAAAAAACTTAATCAAATTTAACCTAAAATTCCAAATCCAAATTCCAATATATATATAAAAATAATCCGACGCCAAATCCAAATTTAACCTAAAATTCCAATATATTCCAATATATATCAATACATGCATAAAATTTCAAAAAAATCGAAATTTAACCTAAAATAACATACATATTATTTATTGGAATACAATCTAAATTTAACCTAAAATAACATGCATTTAACCAAAATTTAACCTAAATTTAACCTAAAATTCAAAATTATTCTAATATATATCAATACATGCATAAAATTAACAAATTCCACAACTATATCAATACATGCATCCACATTATCGATCAACACATTCCACAACGTAAAATCTAACCTAAATTACAAAAATTCGAAAATTTGAATTTAGGGATTTCAAACCTGATTTTTCACTAATCGACGAGGGATTTGGCTTGAGGATCGATGGAATACCACTTGAGCTTCGATTGCTTGCTTGTAGCACGAAGGAAACAGAGAAAATCGATCGGAGGCGTTGGAGCAGTTTGGGGCAGTTTCGTTTCTGCCCAAAACGTACCCAGATCGGGATATAAAACAGAACTATAACCGACGAGATTTTCATATGCATGTCGTCGGATATAGTTCTTCTATTTATTTTTCATTTATGCCGGTGTACGTTATTAAATATGTAGTGTATTAATATATATATTTATTAATAGGTAATACGAAATTATTAATAGTTAATACGAAATTATTAAATTATTATTTAATAATACGATATAATTATTAATCGATCGGTACGGTTGTGTATTTTTTTTTCAATCGATCTCTCGAGCTCTCTCATTTATGATGGGGCCGGATATAGCAATTTCATCGATCGACACAATGGGCAGTCGATAATCTGAATAAAATTCATTTTACATTGCACGTTCTAATTAGTCAAAATAACATACATATATATACACTAATTAAGGCGCATAATCAGAATCATCGCTTGAGTCTGACTCTGTTTCCGAGTTAATTTCAGGTAACATGTGTATGTCTTCATCACTTGAGTCTTCATTGTCTTCATTTTGATTAACATCAAGAAGATTCGGTTGATGTGTTCGTACCACATTGCCCTGTCTCACATTATTAAGGCGAATTGTTGAGGTTTCAGGAATACCAATTGCGTTCGGCTCTTGGTATGCACTGACTTCTTCATTATCCGAGGTCACACCAAGGGTTGAGGCACTGTATATGTTTCATGGAAGAACATGGTTAACCACTTTCCACGCGCCTTTATGCACAAGATCATCAAGATAGAACAATTGTTTCACCGCCGTTGCCAACACAAACGGATCATCTTCATACCAGCTTGTGGCAGTATTCACCGAAAAAATCCCGTATTGATCGGTCTTTGTGTTCTGAGGGTCGGTATCAAACCATCTACACTTAAACAAGTGCACGGTCATGCCTTCCCCATATATTAATTCGACAACTTAATGGAGAACACCGTAATAGTCAACTCCATTCTGTCCACCATGCACCATTACCCCAGAATTCTGTGTTTTTCGTCTGACATCTCTATGTTCACAAATAAATAGCACGCCATTTACCTTACACATAGGATAAACTCTGGAAGTTACCGGTTTCTGCGCCAAGAGCCTCAATTCGTGTGACCACTGAGGGATACCATCATCTTGTACATGATTCATCTGAAAATAATCATTTATTAACTTAACTATAAATAGGATGCGAGACATGCACTTAACTTCGATCATATACAGGTCAATTTAAGTATCAACTTACCCAGTTGCCAAAATAGTTTGCGAACGTCTTGTTGTGGTACTCAACATCACCAGAAATAGCAGGGCAGTAAATGTGCAAATTTTTCCAATATTGAACTTCTGGACAGTTAATCAATACCGACCAATGGGCAATGACTAGCTCATAAGGTTCCAACTTGTACGAGTTGGGCAACTTTCCAGAAACTTCAACATCATCGGAGATGATCGAAAGATTGAACTGCCCTCCATCTACTCGCATATGTTGTGGAGGGTCCTCCAACGCTCCCAAATACAACTTGGTGTACGTTACGCACTCATGCGCAATATATGCTTCAGCGATACACCCTTCGGAGGCAGATTTGTTCATCACATAGTCTTTGTAGTCCCCTAATTGTCTGTAAATTGGTAATTACAGATCGAGCATGTTAATTATGCTTATTGCAACAATAATTTAATAAATAATATTAAAGATCGGCATATATATAGCCAGATTCAGAAATGCATTACGTACCTTTCCATAGGATACATCCATGTGTAGTGAACTGGACCAGTAAGCAACAATTGTTCCGGAAGATGGAGCATCAGGTGCGGCATGATGTCGAAAAAGTTTGGAGGAAATATCCTTTCGAATTTGCACATGATAAAAATGATGTCCTGTTGCATTTCCAACAAGTCTGATTTCTTCACTTCTCTCGTGCATAACTTCTGAAAGAATCTTGACAAAGTCACTAACGGCTCCACCACCTCTTTGGGAAGGTACCCTCGAATGAAAACAGGGAAGAGGCGTTGGAGCAGTATATGACAGTCATGACTCTTTAGTCCGTACATCTTGTTGTCTTTGAAGTTAACACATCGACTTATATTTCTGGCATAGCCTGAAGGATACCTGACATTACCCATCCAGCCAAAAATTTCACTCTTCTGGGCAGGCTTCACGGTAAAAGGAGCTTGTGGCATTTTTTTCTTCCCATCTCTCAACCACAAATGTTTTCGCAGTCCCATCCTTTTAAGATCAATGCGTGCCTTCGAGCCGTCTTTAGTTTTTCCCTCCCAATTCAACACTGTGCCGACCACACTCTCGCACACATTTTTCTCTATGTGCATGACATCTAAGTAGTGTCTGATCAGCAACTTGGACCAATAAGGAAGTTCCCAAAAAATACTTTTGTGTGTCCAGAATTTATACCTATCGGGTTTGTCAGGTATTGACGCCACTATCTCAGGATGATTGCTTAGCTGCCCAAAATCGTATTCATTTAGCACTTCTAAGATTTCATCCCCCGTCCATCTCCTCGGCTGCTCACCTGTTTCCACAGTCCCATCAAATGCCTCCATATCCTCCCGAAATGGGTGATCATGTGGAAGCCAACAACGATGTCGCATCTGTACAATCTTCCTGCAATGAGGTCTGCAACACTCAACCGTCATGCACTCTGGACAAGCCCTGTATCCTCTGGTAACGTTGCCCGACAACATCCCGCGTGCAGGAAAATCGCTAATGGTGCCAACAAGCATGGCATGCATCTGGAACATCTCATTTTTGAACTTGTCATAAGTGGGATGACCATGCTCACTCAAGTACTTAAGCTCATCAATCAAGGGTCTCAGATACACATCGAGACACTTTCCTTGATAACCCGGCCCTGGAATGATCATAGTGAGCATATTGTATTCTTTCTTCATGCACATCCATGGAGGAAGGTTGTACGGTACCAAAATAACTGGCCATATACTGTATTGAAGACTCATGTTGCCAAAAGGGTTGAATCCGTCAGATGAAAGCCCCAGCCAAACATTTCGAACCTCTGATGCAAAATAAGAAAACTCCTTCACCATGTGCTTCCAAGCCTCTCCGTCAGCAGGGTGTATAAGCGTATCACCGTCGGGCAAATTCCTCTTGGCCCACCATCTCATAGCTTCAGCCGTGTGTGCAGACATGAACAACCGTTCTAGCCTATCTATCAGCGGAAAATACCGAAGTATCTTCACAGCTTTCTTGTT
Source organism: Geum urbanum (assembly GCA_946800695.1). Lineage (NCBI taxonomy): Eukaryota > Viridiplantae > Streptophyta > Magnoliopsida > Rosales > Rosaceae > Geum > Geum urbanum. The sequence continues at coordinate 3,443,120 of OX327009.1, forward strand.
TCCGGCAGGAGTCAACTTATACCTATCTGTACCACATACCGAGCATTCATCAAGGGATTCAAGATCATTCCCATAAGCATCTTCACCCCAGAAGAGAACACAATCATATCTACAAGCATGGATTTTGATGTAGGAAAGGCCAAGATGTTTAAGGATCTGTCGCACCTTACGATGAGTGGTAGGAAGACGATGACCGGGGGGCAACAACGAACCAGACCACTTCAGCCAATCATCAACAACCTTCACACTCATTTTGTTCTCCACTTTGAGCTTCATTACTCCCATAACACTTTCGAGAACAGTCTTATTACACCCGTTGTACAACGGGGTCTGTTGGAAGGCAATGAGGTTGTTGTACTTGTCCATACCAGCAGTGTTGACAGCTGTAGGTACTTACTGGACTGGCTCAATATGAGGGAAGTCTCTAACGGCGGGAGGGATATCGATATCCGGTGCTTGAGCAAATATACCGCTCTCATGAGGAAACATATCGTTGATCAACCTTGTTGTTGGATCATTGGATGTACTGCCACTCTCAAAAAATTGTCCGTGATCATGTTGACCAACTGTTGAGCTCTCACCGTGATAAATCCAACATGTGTACTTATCCCAAAACCCGTTTTTCTTCAAGTGCTCCAATACTTTATCGATGTGAAAACGATATCGCTCGCTGCGACACTGACATTTCGTACACGGACAATAATGAATTGTCATCCCTCCACAATTAACCTTCACATATTCTACAAAACTTCTAATTCCACGGTGATATCTTACATCCCATCTTGGAAGACATCCAACTCTTGTCCATCCTGAAAATTATAACTGCATATATATATACCCATGATCTTGTTAATTCAAATTTCATAGCTAGATATAAATATTTATTATTTTAATTCCCATAATTTTAATATATATATACACACACGTACACCCTAACTATATATATATATAATCGATCACAAAAATCTAAATATATATATATAACGTTAACCATGCACGTACGTACACGTACGTACTAGCTAGCTAGCTAGTGTACATTTAATCCTATATATATATATAATAATCACAATATATATGATGCAATATATTAATTAAATAAATTAATCACCCTAGCTAGCTAGCTAGTTATTGCTATATATATATTCACAATAATCAAATTAAAATTAACAACAATTAATATATATTTACGATCAATCACGCGTACGTACTCAAAATCAATCATCGATCAATTACTCAAACTCAAGAATCAATTAGTTAATTAACTCGATCGATCGATCAATATATATATATATATTCAAAATCAATTAATATCGATCGATCTATATATTCAACAAATTAAGCATTAATACATGCATGCACAACACATATATATATTAATTAAGCACGACGTACCTATATATATATAATGCGCATGAATCATCACGAACTCATTCTCGACATCACCCAAAGATCGATTTCAGAGCATTCTCAGAAAAAATGGAAAGTTTTTTGAATGACAGATCGAGCTGCTGCCTAGATCTGAAATAAGAAACTATAACCGACGATATGAAAAAATCGTTGGTAATAGTAAAAAAAATCGTCGAACATAGTCGAAAACTATGACCGACGAGTTTCCGGCAACTATAACCGACGACAAGAAAATCTCAACGGTCTAAAAACTATAACCGACGAGAAAATCCTGTCGTCGGTTATAGTTTACTATAACCGACGAGATCCCTTCTCGTCGGTCGTTCTTTGAGGACCTCGTCGGATATAGTACTTCTTCTGGTAGTGCCCTTCTATTTTCCAAAACATAGATTTGGATAACCCTTAGTTTATGTGTTTTTCGGGACAAGTAGGATGTATTATACGCTAAAAATTCATTATTAATTTGAGTTTGTTGGTGATTATGTATTTTGTTTTCATTTTACGTGTTGTTGGCTATTGTGAAAATAAAATTGTGGAATTTGCAGGTTCTGGAAATATAAATCCAGAATCTGCAGTTTTTTCTTCTTAAAAAATCAGTACTTTAGCCGATGACTTATTCATTGTCATCGGCTAAAGTGCTCACTATAGTCAACGATGGTCTTTCACAGTCATCGGCCATAGTATAGTCGGGTCAACCATATTGACCAGAGGGGGAAGCTTTGGCCGACGACAAAGTCGTATGCAAAAGTCACAAACTTACACCGACGAATTTTTTTGTCATCAGTTATAGTCCAAACTATAGCCGATGACGCGCATAATTATCATCGGCTATAGTTTGGCCGACGATGTTCTTCCAATGACACTATAGTTGATGACTGTTCGTCGGCATTTACTATAGCTGACGACAAAGGCTAATAGGCCGACGATTTTTGTTGTCGACTATAGTGTGTTTTCGGCTACTGACACTTACCAACCATGAGCACATTTTGTGCCAAGAGCTCAACAACTACCTTTACTCCAAGCACCAATCCCTCCACCACAATTGAAGACACCTAAGTCTGATGTGGATGAGGTTTAGGCTAGGCTAGTGAAGACTTTTCTTGAGATCTTTATGAGTATGAAAGGGGATAACCAAGCATTCTGGAATGAGAACCAAAGTGGTATCCACAAGTTGGAGATGAAAGTGAGAAAATTGGCTAAGTCACATCAAATCCAAGGGAATAGCAAAGCTCATGAGTTTCCCTCTATTACAGAGAGGAATCCTAAACACCAAATTAATTTGGTGAAGGCGGTGTTAAGATCTGGGAAAGGGTTTGAAAACTATGGTGATGCTTCTATTGTAGAGAGTGGTGATGATGATGATGACTTGACACACCATTTATGTTTAAGAACCATGCCAAAGTTGATAAATCTGCCACGAGTGGAGATGAGGTGATGAAATTTCATGAGAATACCGCTTTGATATCTTATGAAGGTGTTAGTGAGTCAGAAGGTGAAGATGAAGAATTTGAGGTGGAACACATGAATTCCGAGAGTACGTTGAGTCAACATGGGGCTACCAAAAAGAGTTTGGAAGGAACATATATGGTTAGAGTGCATTCTGGGATTGATTTGAGGAAAGAACAAGGAGAAGAAGCTACCCAAAACTCAATGGGTTTAGACTCACCTTCAACCCATTGAATGGAGCGTACTATATAGAAGAACATTGATACTCGACCCGCCGAGGAGTCTACTCGACCCGTCAAGAAGCAGAGGCGAGACAAGTCTAAAAGGAATTACGAGAAGGTTCAAAATGAGGAAGATGTATACCTACCCTTCCCTCAAGTAAGGAACAAGGAGAGAGCTCAAGCTAACCTGGATCGAAAGACCAAGGAATGTTTGGATGTCTTCAAGAAGGTGGAGTTCAATATCCCCCTTCTTGACGTCATTCAAACTATTCCCATGTACTCCAAGTTCTTGAAGGATCTTTGCACAAATATTTGATTAAAGAACAAGTTGCAAGGGGAGGAACGATCCGAGAAAGTGAAGCTTAATGCCACGGTGTCGACAATTATTCAAAGGAAATTACCCAAGAAGCTAGCAGATCTTTGGAGTTTCACCGTGCCATGCACCATTGGAAGCAAGCACTATCCAAGGACATTTATGGATCTTAGTGCTTCTATCAACTTAATTCCCTACTCAATGTACAAGAAAATTGGTTTAGGGAAGATCAAGTCGGTGAGCATGTCACTTCAACTCATCGATAGAAGTGTGGTGCATCTGAAAGGCATAGTAGAGGATGTGTTGGTGATGATTGGTGAGCTAGTTATCCCGGCCGGCTTTGTGATACTTTATATGGAGAAGCCGGGAGGATATGAAGATCTTCCTATCATCTTTGGAAGAGCCTACATAGCTATGGCCAGGACAAAGATAAATGTCAAAGGAGGTGTGCTCACTATGGAAGTCTTCGATAAATTGAAGACCATCAAGATTTTCCATGATTCTAGTACTATCCCCAAGTTGCAAGCATTCATGGTCAAGGTCATTGAGAGGGAGCTTGATGAGGAATTGGATGATATCTCCAACCAAGTTTACATGGAGAGTAGTCCCGAAGAAGAGGTTGATGCAGCATTTGTAGTGGGGTATAATGAGTGTTTACTATGGTATACAATTATGGGGCATGCGGCTTTGAATTGTATCATGACATCCCAAGCCATCTATGGGCCACAAATTTCTTTCAAATCACTTCCTTTCATCGATTTAGGGCCAAGGTCACCTGAAGGGAATTACTACTCGAGGAATAATGTGGATTAATTGGGTGAATGTGCATGACACCTTGCTCACCATTCAACAAGGTCAAATCCTCCCAGCCATTGAGCTTAAACAACGACCATAGACGCTTAAATATGTGTTCTTGGAGGAGCTAAACAAAAAAATGGTGATTATCTCATCCTGACTAGATAAGAGTCAAGAGGCTTGGTTAATTGAGGTTCTAAGGAGGCATAAGGGAGTGATTGGGTGGTCATTAAGCGACATCAAATGAATTAGCCCAACTATTTGTGAGCACCATATCAACACCACCATGGAAGCCAAACCAAGTTGGCAACCTTAAAGGAGTCCCAACCCTAACATGTAAGAGGTAGTGAGGAAACTTCAAGCCAATGGGATAATTTATGGCATATCGGATAGTCCATGGATCTTACCTACACAAGTGGTACCGATGAAAGAGCGGATTACCGTTGTGCCAAATGCTCAAGGAGAGTTGATAGCATCTAGAATAGTCAATAGTTGGAGATTTTATATTGATTATCGAAAGCTTAATGTGGTTACTCATAAGGATCATTTCCTCACTACCAGAAAAGTCTACTTAGGCGAGGAAATCTTTACGGTTTCATTACCTAAAGTTTACTTAGGCGACGAACATTTACTTGGTCGCCTAAGTTATACCTTAGATGACGAACCACTTATTTCATCGATATCTTAGATAACAAAACCATCATTCCGTCGCCTAAGAAGAAACCTAAAATGACGTAATGTTAGTCACTTAGACGACAAAAGTGTGGTCGTCGCCTAGGTGGCCACTTAGGCGACGAAACATATCACGTAGGCGACAAAACTAATCAACTATTAGCTCAATCTGTTTCTTTTCCTCTTTGGCTATCTCACCCTCTCCTCTCAACTTCTCTCTCTCTCTCCTCACTCTACCCAGTAGCCCGATTCCGGCCGGGAAAAAATCATCATAAAATATCAATCGATCGATTGCGATTTTCCATCAATCCCTGCTCTCCTTCTAGGTGAAGGTACGTATTAACTCGTTTTCCACGAATTATTTATTTAAATTTAATACCAGATGTACGTAAATCCGGTGAAATATTCCGACTAATACATAGGTTTCGGTGATCTTAGGTAGCTTAATTACTAGCTTGTTGTACGTATTGTATTGTATTGTTAATGTATGTAATTGTAAGGTAATTTGTTAATTAGTTAATAATTAATAGTATAATATATATTATATTATATAATTAGCTAAAACATGTTAGCTAGCTAGATTAAGCTAATTCATAATCTATAAACGCACTAATTAATGGTTTAATTAAGCTATGTAGTATGTTAAGGTTAATTAATTAATAATATATATACATATATAGTATATATATATAGATAGATTAATATAAGCTAGGTACATAGTACGTTAATTAGCTATATATATAGTTTAATTAAGCTAGGTACGTAGTATACATTAGCTAGCTAGATTATAGCATGCATTTATATATATAGTACGTATATTAGATTAATTAGTTATTGGTTGAAAAAATATAATTAATATGATATATAATTGGCGAATAGAAGTGATGTGCGGTATATGAACGGAATCAGAGAATTTGTGGTTTTTGCGATGGAACATGGTCAAGGAAATAAGTGTTTCAAGTATCCTTGTAGAAAATGTCTTAACCATTAGTTTGTGATGGCTAATATTATATCGCAACACCTGTACGAGAATGGTATGATGTGGAGTTACACTACGTGGAACGAGCATGGTGAAGTAGTAGACTTAAGCTCAAGACCAGACTTTAGTTACCATGATGCTTCATCAAGCAGTAGTGGCGCCCCTTCGTGGAACTCAACTATAGATTTGGTCCATGACGCCTTTCTGGGATTTAGTCACGGTGGATACCAACACCAAGAGGGAGGTTACGATACCACTCATGGGCATAATAGCACATTCCCCGCTGCTAGCTTGGCCACAAATACTAGTGAGATGGATAAATACAACAGGATGCTACTTGAAGCCCAGATCCCGGTGTACCCTAGATGTCGAGAGAATGTGTTACAATAGGTGATGCAGAAAATGCAGATATAAGTGAAGAACAAAATGTCACACAGTGCTTTTGACAAAAAATAGGAGCAAATATGTAAGTTGCTTCCCGATAATCACAATCTTCCAAAATTGCATTATAAGGTTAGAAAGATCTTGAGCAGTCTCGGCCTAAAGTATAAAATGATTCACTCCTGCTCAAATGATTGTGTGTTGTTTTACAAAGAGTATGCATATTTGGACTATTGTCCCGTGTGTGGCCAGTGCAGATATGTGAACCAAGGGAATAGAAGGAGTTCAAAAAACCAAATTCCTTTGAAGGTTCTTTGATATTTTCCATTGATTCCTAGATTGCAGTGTATGTACATGTCTCTATACGCAGCAGAGGTGATGCGATGGTATGCCGAAAAGGGAATAGATGACGATGTGCTGAGACATGCCACGGATGGAGAGGCGTTCAAACATTTCGACAGGGAATTTGGAGAGTTTGCAGAAGAGGTTCAAAATGTTAGACTCGGACTTTCTACAGACGGATTCAATCCTTGGGGTAATAATAGCTCTTCCATCAGCACTTGGCCGGTTATTCTGATGTCGTACAACCTGCCTCCGTGGATGTACATGAACAAGGAATTTAATTTTCTTACTCTACTAATTCTAGGTCCTAATTCTTCGGGGAAGTGCTTATATGTCTACCTTAGACCTTTGATCGACTAGCTAAAATTGTTGTGAGAAAATGGAGTCCCAACTTATGAAAAATTCACTGATACGATGTTCATGATGAGGGCAGCCGTAATGTGGACGATCAACGATTTTCCAGCGTATGGGATGTTGGAAACCTACAGGACGAAATGGATGTCCTATATTTTTGGATGATGTGAACTCTAGTTGGTACGTGGGGAAGCTGTGTTACCTAGGTCACCGTAGATGGCTTCCTCATGATCACCCGTGGCGACATGATGAAGCTCATTTCGACGGGACGGTAGAGAATAATCATAAACCCCGTAGTTGGTCTGGTGAAGAGATTTTAGAGAGGTTCAGCTATTTCGACTTTGGTGTGTTGACTAATGACAAGGATGTACAGAAACGCAATCCAATACATCCACAGGGTCTTAGCTATTAGCATAACAAGAGTATATTCTTTGAACTCCCTTACTGGTCGAAGTTGAAGCTGAGGAACAACTTGGATGTGACACACATATAAAAGAATGTGTGCGACAGCATGGTGGGAACAATTCTCGATATTAAGTTCAAGACTAAAGATACTCCTAAAGTGCTTAAAGATCTTGAATCTATGAATCTACGTCATCCCTTATGGTTGAGGTGGGAAAGAAGAGCAGTGTACAACAAGATGCCAGATGCACCTTACACAGTGAAGCCAACACTTAGAGGTTCTGTATTCCACTGGTTTAAAAGTGTTCGTTATCCAGCTACGTATGCAGCTACAATGATTGTAGCAGTGGACGAGAGGCAACACAAGTTTGTTGGTCTAAAGACACATTACTATCACGTTATATTGCAACGTCTAATTCCAGTGGTAATTCGGCCATATTTGCCTCGTGACATCGTAGAACCAATAGTGGCATTATGCAGATGGTGTCAAAGGTTATGCGTCAGAGAGTTAAAGAAGTCAAATGTGGTGGAACTGCAACAACGAATTGTGCACATCATCCTGAGCAGGTGCTCATTTTTGGTCCGGTCCAGTACACTTGGATGTGTTCTCAAGAAAGGTACATACAACTAATTAATTATACAGATTTTCCGATCAATTATTTGTTCCACTCGAAATTACTATATGTACTTATTCTACAATTAATTAATTAAACAATGACTAATTAATTGTATATGTACCTTTCTTGTTACTATACTGTCAAAACTCTCTTCTTGCGATCGCCTCTTGTTCGGCGCCATCGATCGTAATTAATTAAGGTGAAAAAAATATTTATTAACAATATATATATCCAAATTAATTCATCCAAATTAATCCAAATTTCATCAAATATATATTCAATTTATCTAAATTTCACAAATTAATATATTCAGTTTATCTAAATTTCATAAAAAAAATTTGAATTTATCCAAATTTCACAAATAACATCAATATACGTACAATTAAATTCAATTCGATATATATTACCAATTTACAAATAAATTCAATTTGATATATATTACAAATTTTCCATCCAAATTTTACAAAATTATCCAATTTATATACAATTTACAAATTTATCCAAATTTCACAAATTTATCCAAATTTATCCAATTTATTCAAATCTCACCAATTTAATTATCCAATTTATTTTGTGGCATTTATATTACCAATTTATATTAACAATTTATTTATTCAATTTATATTACCAATTTACCAGATAATTAACATCAATATACTGAAAACTATATCTATACATTATGTATACAATACTAAAGACAGTATACGTACTAAATACATGCATTACCAAATATATATATACACACAATATACACAATTAATATTTCATTTATTAATTAATAATATATCCAATATATATATATACAAAATCTATATACAAATTAATTCTATATACACAATATATGTATATGAAATACGTACACAACATGTATTATACATACATACATATATATATATAAATATATATATAGATATATATATATATATATATATATATATACCGGAAGCACGAGAGAGGGGAGGCGGCGGGATGGAGGGTCGGAGGAGGGCGGCCGGAGAGGATCGGAGTACGTGATCAAGGAGGTCGGGCGACAGTTTTTTAGGAAAGGAGTGGGGGGGGGGGACGGTGAGAGAGGGAGAGGAGAGGCGGAGAGGCGGCGCTGATGTGGTTACAGGAGGAGGAGGCGGTGCGGCGACCTTTGTGAGAGAACGGAGAGAGAGTGGAAAGAATGAGAGAGATTGGAGAGAGAGAGAGAGAGACTTGTTCGAAACAGCTGCATTTTCTGGATATACACATTCACTTAGGGGACGAACCATTTTTTTTTGTCGCCTAAGTGAATGTGTATATCCAGAAAATGCAGCCGTTTTGTCACCTAGGTGCGCTTAGGCAACGAAAACCATTGGTTCATCGCCCAAGTAGAATTTAAATATGGCCCAAAAAATGAGGCGCACAGGAAAATGAACCCCGCTTAGATGACTAAAGGGTTTGTTTCGGTGCATATACCCTAAACTGAGGCGACGAAACCAACCATTTCGTCGTCTAAGTGATATTCAAACGTGGCCAAAAAAATAGGCGCTCAGGAAACTGAACTGCCAAAATTTTGGTCTTAGGCGACGAACGTGAGGTATTTTGTCGCATAAGTCGTTCTTATTTCTGGCCTGAAAATTTGGGTGCACGAACTTAACCGCCAAAAATTTTGGTCTTAGGTGACAAACCAAGGTGCTCACATAGACGACGAAAACAGCTTGGTTCGTCACCTAAGTGAATATTTAAAAAAAGTTGTATGAAAATTATTTTTGTGTAGTTTCTTATAAATTAAAAAAAAATGAACAGTTAGATATAACCATTATATTTGTACATTATTGTTAAAAAAAATTGAACCTAATTCGGATTAATTTAGGTTTCGATCAAATGAATTTAATGATTATCAAAAAATAGTTAAAAGACGGGCACTATCATAAAAATAATTCGTAAACCCGTTTTCGTAGTTACGGGTGTTTATCTCGTCGTAAGAACTTAATTTATCAATCGAAAAAAAATTAATTGAAATTTATTAGAGATTAAAAATTTGTGATATATCTACTAATGTTGTATAACTTAGATGTTCGTACGTCTATATTTACTCCACGTGGACATTAGCGAAATTGAATTTTGACAAAACAATTGTCGGATATATTGATCATAACATAATTTGTAAGTTCATGAATTTTCATTGAAAACGAAGTTCGTTAAGGGTTTGATTGGCGTAGTCAACCATAAAACCGAAATTTCAATGAAACGGAAACATTGATATGCAAATCTTCGTAACTTCAATTTTCGAACCGTCAACACTCACAGACCAAGAATTGGTTACTCTACGCCCTGAAGGAAAAAAATTTATATTTGAATATGGTATGCATGGTCGTGCTCTTAGAGGTCAGATTATGAAACTGTGACTTAGGCGACGAAAACAATTACATTTCGTCGCCTAAGCTCCTTCTTAGGCGACAAGCACAACTAGTTTCATCGCCTAAGTAATTCCGGGTTAGGAGAAAGGGTTTAGGGGTTAGGGAAAAGGGTTTAGGATTTAGGGGAAAGGGTTTAAGTGTTTAGGGTATGTAGGGTATAACTTAGGCGATGAAAATAGTTACTTTCGTCGCTTAAGAAATCACTTAGGCGACAAAAAGTGTTAGGGTTCGTCGTCTAATTACCTTCTAAGGCTACAAAATCAACTATGTTCGTCGGCTAGGTCATACCCTACAGACCAAAGTGAAATTTGTGTGTCAAAGTATCATCCAAAGTAGATGCGAAAAAACACAATGTAAATATATATAGGGTTTAGTGAAAGGACCCAACCCCGATTTAGTTTCCTAAACCGGAATCAAACCCCTTCTGAAACACTAACTTTGGAAAACCATGAAAATTTCGGCAGAGTTTCGTTACTAACGCGGAATTGCCATTAACCTGCACCCGAAAACACACTTCATCCTATGCCACAAAAACCAAACCGTGGGCACCAATCCCATCCGGATTTCTCAGTATCATAACAATAATGTAAAGTAATACATAAAACTGTACTTTACAGAAATCCGGGGAAGTGCTCAGAGCGACTTCTAATATATATATACAAATAGTAGGCCAAACTAAAAACCTACCATAAAAGAATCATAGCTCGAATACTAAGCCTCCGACTGCGACGTGCGACACCAGAATCCGAACTGCAAACTGGGCACGGAAATCAAAAAGCCCAGGGGAAAGGGAAATAAAATTGTTAGAGTGAGCGGACGAAAATAAACGTGTGCCTTTCACCATTTACATATATCATTAAATCAAAGCAAAGCGAGTTTGAAAAATAAATGGAGGTGCCAGGCGAATCTCTCAAACTCAACGGTCAGGCGAATCTCTCAAGCCCGACGGTGATAGACTTAGCGAATCTCTCAAGCCTAGTGGGCACATCAGGGGAATCTCTTAACCCTGGATCCGACTACCGGTGATCAACTGAGTAGCCAAAGTATCGATGCTAAGTTAATACCATCACCATATAAAATATAAAATAATACCTCCAAAAACAGTAAATAATCTCAACATCGTATCGTAAATAAATACGGAAATCAAGAACTCGCTACGACAGTGAAAATAAAAAGGTCCACTCACAGATGAGCATAACGCAAAATGCGTTAATCCAGTGATCCGGCGGAAAATCCCTCGCCAAATGAATGATCACGATCCCCTGGATAATCATAAAATCCACTGCTCAAAATCACAACTCAAAACCTTGAATCACATCTCGAGAAACAACCATTCCCGAAAACATATAATTCAATATCGACGAAATCGTCAAAAATTTGATAATTACACCGTAAAACCTCGCTATAATTTCCGATGCCCAATTTGAAATATAAACCTCACCACTGCGATCAGTGCGTGATTTCGAGCAAAACGACATAAAACTCGTCGAAAAACACCTCGGCCAGAAAATCGTCGCCGCGCACAGTGGCGTGCCACCGAAAAACTTCATCAGCCCAGAAAAATGCAACCTACACATGGATTTGAAGATCTCAACATTTCCAACAACTTTCCAGTTCAAAGTTAAGGCCAATTTTGACTGGAAAAGGTCCAAAACTCACCTCAAAGTCACAAACCCTCGCTAGAATTTCAACTTCACTGATCTCCCTCCTTCGGCCACGGCAAGTCTTGAAACCACTTCTAAAAGCTTCCCCTCTCCAAGGCTAACAAAACCCCTCAAACCCCGAGCTCCATCGCCGCCGGAAAAGCCACCTCCGTCATCACCGAATTCTCGCCAGAAAACTACCATTTTCGCCGCTTCTATTCTCTCACCTCTGGCCACCATAGGGGACGATCCACCTACCTAACCGAAGAGGAGCATGAGCCCAACCTTTTTCATGGAGAAACCTCGGCCAACCGTGGCCGGAAAATGGTCCAACCACCACGAAATCCGGTCGGCTACAAACGGGTCGCCCTTGATCCGTGGTCAACGCAAGTCAACGGCCCAGTTTCCCCTTTTGGAAAGTTTCCCAATTCGTCACGTATTCGCCCGTATTTATACCGTACACGTATCAAAACTCAAACGGATAAATACGACAATATCTGACGGTCGAAAATATTCATAACTTATTCCTCGAAACTTGAAATAATCCTCCGGAAGTTCCCACGAGCTCGAAATTAAATACTCTACAACTTTCGTGAAGGATCTCAAATCAAATTGTTGCCCAATAATTTAGTCGTTAACGAGGTCGCCATATTAACCGATTACAACAAAATCGTGACTAATCGTGAAACTCGCAAATCAAGTCGATAATCATTCCATTTTCGGTTCGGGTTGTCACATTTAGGGCATGGGTACAGTACATATAGTAATTAATAATTAATTAAGCATTAATTAATTCGAATTCTTTAGGCCGATCCGAACCAGTTCAATTCCGGATCCATTAGTTATGTCGGGAATGACAGAATAATTGTACTAGTACTCCGATTCTCATTCAAAAAAAATTTGAATTCAGAATATTAATAATATTGTACTCCTCGTTGATCATAATATAATTAATCATCATTACCTCGAAAAAATGAGATTACAATAATTAATTACCAATTAATATCCCTCGTCGTTATATTGTACTCCTCGTCATAATCATCATTATCCTCCTTAACACTATTATCCGATTGCTCCTCCTCATCATCATACTCAACGTCATCCGACAAATATCGTGAATCCTCGTCGTCATCATGTGCCTCATCTTCACTGCCATCATTCTCTAGATCTATAATCTCATCTTGAGTTAGATCCATAGAGCCATTAGGCAAGGGTAAGCGTTCAGCAGCTTTAACCATTTCCATTATGTCAGAGCAGATGACAGAAATATTTGGCTCTTGATATGCAGAAATATCTCTTTGCGGTTCAACATCTTCAGTCACCGGCATCCCTTTAGTTGTCGTGGTATTCCATATTCTCGATGAGAGATATGGTTCACTATTTTCCACCCTTCACCAGCTTTTGGATCATCAAGATAGAACACCTGCCTAACTAAGGTGGTAAGAGCGAAATGCTCATCCTCATACCAGCCTGAGTTTGTATCGACTGATAAAAGACCCAGGTCTTCCTTTGTACGCTTGAACCATTTACACTTGAATAAGAAAACATTGACATCATTCTCGTAACATAGCTGAACGACATATATAAGAGCCCCGTAATATATACCATCTTCATGCCTCTGTTTTCTGACATCATTCCCCACTGTTTTGTGTTCTTCTTCCTTCATCTTGGGCCAATGAATGAAATTTTACACCGTTCACAAAACATCCGGGGTAAATATAGTATCTGACCGACTTCCCTGCTAGCAAGTGCTTTGGCCAGAACTACCACCCCTAGTGGTTATTGAATTTTTGTAGACCAATCATCTGTAATAATTTGGATTAAAATATAATTAAAATGTTTAATTTTCACAAACATGTATATAATTAAATAGTAAACATACGTACCCATTGGAGGACATAATCGGGGAACTTCTTCGTAACCACTTTTAAAAACCAGGCTGAACTCTTGTTCGGATGTAACGCCCGAAGGTTCTCCTTGTACGCCTTCCTGTAAGGCTCGACTTCATCACAGTCTTGCAACACTACCCAATGCGCCTCGATAAGTTCTTCTCTTGTTAACAATTCCTTTATTACTCCTCTAAAGGGTCGTACGACATTTGTGACGACAGAAAGATTGATACGACCACTTGGATCAGAGGTGGTGGTAGGTGGTGGATCCTTGAGGTATTTGTTGCAATGAGTAACACACTCATGCATTAGGTATGTCTTTGCTATGGAGTCATCCGAGGCTGACCTATTTTTGATGAATCCTTTATATTGTCCAAACTGTCTACATATAGTACATATAGAATATTTTGGCTTACAATGAGTGTATCGAACTGTTTCTGATGCTCCTTTTGATCTTCTTCCAAGCTTGCCCATATTTTTTTGACCTTATTCGTAAATCACTTCACAGTTTCTTCACTTTCAGAGATTGTGTGCATGACCTCATTCAATTGTCCGTTAAGTTGCTAGTCCCGATATATGGCATATTCCATGTAAGACGCAGAATCAAGCGCCTTGATCTCCGCAGCTGTCTGAGGCTTGGAACCCATTGTTATTTTTTGTACACCGAATTTACTTTGGACTTTTATGTCAGTCAACCTTCGACAATGCAAAGAACTATGTTCTTGGAATTCTAGCGGACGGTGTTTGGTACAACTTGGGTAACTCTTATTATACGGGTCACTTATTATTGTTGTGAGACACTAAACCAGAGTCCCACTGGGCGTGCCAAAATGTTTGGTTTGATTTTTTCAGTAGGTAGTTATGACTAGAAAATCACAAATTGTCTCTTTTAATGCATGCTTGGCGTGCCACTGCAGATGCAGAATGTTGATGTGTGTTGCACCTGATGATCTTGCTTCTTTATAAGTGATTGGAGCGAGAAGAGCACCAACCTCATCCGATGAGTTCTTCTTGCCTAAGTGTTTCAAGACATAGGTTTCGTGTCTCGCTGCTGAGCCATAAAAATTGATACTTTATACACCCTATCATGTACAAAGCATAGCAATTTCCTTAGCAAGTGTTGAGAACATTGAATAGAGGGTGACTTCTTGAACCTCTGAAACCTTTACGCCCTATCTAGTGAAAACTTCTTCGATCGCCATCGTCTGATAAAACAAAACCTTCGAATCCTCACGCCCTATATGGTGAAAACTCTAAGTTCGATGTCGTCGTTTGTTTCTTGTGAAAGAATGTTTGTTTGCTGAGAGCAAATTTGCGTATGTATGTAAAAGTCCATTATTCATCTTGAATTCAGCTATTTATAATGGTTTGAGTATCTCCTCATCGAGTGAGGAAATTGAATCCTGGAGAGATTATAGATTTGAGATTTAATCAATCTGTTCTTTCCTTATTCTACCAGGAATCTCGTGCCAACCAACCTTTCTGTTTTGCACTGAAACATAAAAATGTTGGCTGCGGGAGTTGGTGGACAGGTAGCTATGCAAGGGAATGTCTCCAGTCTACTGGTGTTGGTGGACAGGTAGCTTAGAGTTCAGAAGGAGATCGAGGTACTACTTCTGGAGCTCGACCAGTACAGTCTTCTGGTCAGGGTGGACAGCAGAGTCACCATCAGCGTGGACGACCAGCTGGGCAGGCCAGGGTTCATGTTATGTCATTGCGCGAGGGTAGAGCTTCACCGGAGGTTGTTATTGGTACGTTGCATGTTTTTGGCTATCCAGTACTTACTTTGCTAGATCCAGGTGCTACGCATTCATTCAAATCATTTAGATTATCATCTTTAGCTACTATGCATGCATCTCCACTTTCGGGGTTATGCAGAGTATTGTATCCATCTGGTGAGGTTATGAGTATCGGTTGGGTGTATCGAGATTGTGAGATCTTTGTTGGAGGTTATGGGTTAGCCGCAGATTTGTTATTGCTAGATATTGTCGATTTTGATATGATTTTGGGGATGGACTTCTTGGAGACACATTGGGCTATGTTTGATTGTGACAAGAAGGAAGTAGTGTTTCGACGTCCAGGTTTCCCAGAGATATTATTTCGTGGTGAGAAGAATACTTCATTGCCATGTGTGATTTCAGCGATGAAGGCCGAGCGGATGATGAAGAAGGGTTGTGTTGCATACTTAGCTCATGTTGTGGATATAAAGGCTGCTGTACCAGACATTGGTGACATTGAGGTTATTTCTGAGTTTCCAGATGTATTTCCGGATGAGTTACCAGGCATTCCTCCAGTTCGAGAAATCAATTTTACCATTGAGCTTTTACCAGGCATTGGACCTATATCACATGCACCTTATCGTATGGCGCTGGCAGAGTTGAAAGAGTTACAGATTCAATTTCAAGAGTTGCTGGAGAAAGGTTTCATACGACCCAGTGTATCACCGTGGGGTGCTCTTGTACTGTTTGTGAGAGAGAAGGATGGTTCCATGTGGTTGTGTATTGATTACTGGAAGCTGAATCAAGTCACCGTTAAGAACAAGTATCCGTTGCCGCGGAATGATGATTTGTTTGATAAGCTCAATGGAGCTTCAGTCTTTTTGAAGATTGATCTCAGGTCTGGATACCATCAGTTGAGGATCAGAGAGTCAGATGTGGCCAGGACAGCTTTCAGATCATGGTACGGACATTATAAGTTTTTAGTTATGATGTTTGGGTTAACCAATGCCCCTGCAACTTTCATGGACTTGATGAACCGGGTGTTTAGGCGATTCCTAGACAAGTTTGTGATCGTGTTCATCGATGATATTCTGATTTACTCCAGGAGTGTGGGCCAGCACAATAAGCATTTGCAAGCTGTTTTGCGGACTTTGCGAGATAATAAGCTGTTTGCAAAGTTCAGCAAGTGTGAGTTTTGGTTGAATAGCGTAAAGTTTTTGGGTCATGTGATATATGCTGAGGGAGTTCGTGTGGATCCTGATAAGATTGAAGCCGTGTTGAATTGGAGTAGACTTACCACCGTACCAGAGATCAGGAGTTTCTTGGGTTTGGCAGGTTACTATCAGCACTTTGTGCAGGATTTTTCACAGATTGCCGCTCCGCTTACCAGATTTATGAAGAAAGGCGTTAAGTTCGAGTGGTCCGATGCATATGAGGAGAGTTACTTGCTCTTGAAGGAAAAGTTAACTACTACATCGGTTTTGACTTTACCTGACGATAGTGGAGAGTTTGTGGTTTACAGCGATGCATCGAAATTGGGACTTGGTTGTGTTTTGATGCAGCATGGCAGAGTGGTGGCTTACGGTTCCAGGCAGCTGAAACCACATGAAGTCAACTATCCTACGCATGATTTGGAGTTGGTTTCTATTGTTTTAGCCTTAAAGAGTTGGAGACACTACTTGTATGGAGCTCAGTGCAAGATATATACAGATCACAAGAGTCTCACTTATTTGCGCATGCAGCCAGATCTGAATATGATGCAGCACAGATGGATGGAGTTGATCAATGACTATGATTGTACCTTTGAGTACCACCCAGGGAAGGCTAATGTTGTAGTTGATGCACTCAGTCGGAAATCTGGAGCCTCATTGTTCCATGTATGTGTGGCCAAAGTTTCCATGTTAGCAGAGTAACGAGCTATGGGAGTTGAGTTAGAGTGGGATGATAATGGAGCCTTGTTGGCTAGCTTCCAGGTTCGACCGGTACTGGTTGATCAGGTTTGGAAAACTCAAGATGTGGATTCTTATCTGTTGGACAAGAAGACCATGATTCAGAATGGGGTACCAACCGAGTTTTGGTTGAGTGATGATGGTACATTGCTATTTAGAGGTAGACTTTGTGTACCCAGAGACGAGGGTTTGAAGAAAGAGATTTTAGACGAAGCCCATTATTCTGCTTACGCGTTGCATCCAGGCG
This sequence comes from Geum urbanum, assembly GCA_946800695.1. Taxonomy (NCBI): domain Eukaryota; kingdom Viridiplantae; phylum Streptophyta; class Magnoliopsida; order Rosales; family Rosaceae; genus Geum; species Geum urbanum. The sequence goes on from OX327009.1 coordinate 3,460,882, forward strand.
GCACGAAGATGTTTTGTACACTTCGAGCCTATTATTGGTGGCGAAATATGAAGAGGGAGATCGCAGCATATGTGAGCAGATGCCTCATTTGTTAGCAAGTGAAGGCAGAAAGGTAGAAACCTGCGGGAAAGCTACAACCTTTGGAGATTCCGGCTTGGAAGTGGGAGCACATTACAATGAATTTCGTGTATCAGTTACTACGTACTTTGGCTGGTAATATTGGTATATGGGTTATTGTGGACCGATTGACGAAATCCGCTCATTTTCTTGCACTTCCAGGGAAGATTTCTGTGGGTAGGTTAGCAAAGCTATATTTGGCGGAGATCGTTTGTTTGCATGGCGTGCCTGTATCTATTACTTCTAACCGAGACAGTCAGCTCACCTCAGAGTTTTAGCAGGCATTGCAGCGAGCTTTGGGTACCAGATTGTATTTCAGTAGAGCTTTCCATCCCCAGACTGATGGGCAGTGAAATGACCCAACCCCGATTTAGTTTCCTAAACCGGAATCAAACCTCTTCTGAAAACACGAACCAACAAAAACCATTAAAATTTCGGCAGAGTAACGCTACTAACGCGGAATTGCCTTTGCCTGCACCCGGAAAATAACACTTCATCCTATGCCACAAAAGCCAAACCGTGGGCACCAATCCCATCCGGATTTCACAATATCATATAAATAGCAATAAACAGTAAACAAAACTGTAATATGTAGGAAATCCGGGAAAATCTTTATAAAACATGTATCAGTTATGTATTAAAGCGACCTCTAGTATATATATATATATATATACACAAAATATACATTAGTAGGCGAAACAAGGAACCTACTGGAAGAAACAGGTAGCTCGAACAACTAGCCTCCGACCGCGACGTGAGACACCAGAATCCGAACTGCAAACTGGGCACGCAAACCGAAAAGCCCAGGGGAAAGGCAAATAAAATGTTAGAGTGAGTGGACGAAAATAAACATATGCCTTTCACCAATTTCATAAACATAATCAATATAAAACAATGTGAGTTTGGAAAGTATATATGGAGGTGCCAGGCGAATCTCTCAAGCCCGACGGTCAGGCGAATCGCTCAAGCCCGACGGTGATAGGCCAAGGGAATCTCTCAACCCCGGCGGCATAACAGGGAAATCTCTCAACCCTGCCCAGAGGAATCTCTCAACTCTGGTCCAGAGGAATCTTTTAACTCTGGCAGACTATCGGTGATCAGCCGAGTAGCCGAAGCATCGATGCAGTAATGCCATCACCATAAAATATAAAATAATACCTCCAAAAATAATAAATAACTCAACATCGTATAAAATAAATACGGAAAATCACGAACTCGCAACAACTGTGAAAATATAAAAATGACCACTCACAGGTGAGCAAAGCGCGCACTCGCGCTAATCACGTGGTCCGGCGGAAGATCCCTCGCCCGAAGCACAATCTCGATCCCCTAAATAGTCATAAAATATATCTGATCAAAATCACAATTCACAACACTGTACCACACCGCGGAAACCAACCGTTCCTGAAAATATATAACACAGTGCAAAATAATTGACGAAATTCCTGAAATCTCCACTCAAAACCCTCGACTGAAAATCCGATACCCAAATCAACTCGAAAACCTCAAGGCCACAATCGGGGCGCGAATACGAGTAAAACGACATTAAAATCATTAAATTCCAAAAAGTCAACGGGTCGCCAAAGCTCCGGCGTTGACCTCTGCCGCCGCTGGCGGCGCGCCGTCAACTAGAGAGATTTTCCAGTGGCCAAGCTCACCATAGCTTCTCCTCTTCAATCCCAACACATCTCTCAACTGTGGCTAAGTCCAACTCCGGCTGGATTGGCCGGAAATCAGCTCGAAACATCCATGAACATATGAGGATACTGCTCCCGCATATGCTGCTCAGTCTCCCAGGTGGCCTCCTCAACCGAGTGATTCTGCCACAAGACCTTCACCAGCGGTATAACACAGTGCCTCAACTCCTGCTCACGATGATCGAGAATCTGTACTGGCTCCTCCACATACGTCAAATCCTCTCGAATCGGTAGCTGCTGTGGCGCTAATACATGTGATGGATCTGAGATATACTTCCGCAACATCGAAATGTGGAAAACATCATGAACACGAGCCATCTCAGCTGGCAACTCGAGTCTGTAAGCCACGACACCAATCCTCTCAGTGATCTCATACGGACCAATGTACTGTGGTCAAAGCTTGCCACGCTTTCCGAAACGCACAACACCCCTCTACGGAGATAGTTTCAGGAAGACCCAATCGCCCACATCAAACTCGAGACACTTTCTCCTCACGTCCGCATAACTCTTCTGGCGATCCTGGGCAATCTTCAATTTGTCTCGAATAATCTGCACGTCCTCCATGGTGCTCTTGACCAGATCAGGGCCAATAAGCCATCGCTCGCCCACCTCACTCCAACACAACGGAGTGCGGAACTGCCTCCCATATAGGGCCTCGTACGGTGCCATTTCGATACTGGTCTGATAGCTGTTGTTGTAGGCGAACTCAATCAAATGTATTTGCTGGTCCCAATTCCCTCGAAACTGTAAAACGCAAGACCGCAACATATCCTCAAGAGTCTGTATAGTCCGCTCAGACTGCCCATCAGTCTGAGGATGAAAGGCTGTACTGAAACGCAATCTCGTGCCCATGGCTCGCTGCAATGCCTGCCAGAACTCGAAAGTAAACTGACTGTCTCGGTCAGAAACAATAGATACAGGTACACCGTGCAGTCGACCGATCTCTGACAAATACAGTTTGGCCAACTTTCCCACTGATATCTTCCTCGGAAGTGCGAGAAAATGAGCGGATTTCGTCAGTCGATCCACAATAACCCAAATACCATGTTGCCAGCCGAAGTATGCGGCAATTGATAAACGAAATCCATGGTAATGTGCTCCCACTTCCAAACCGGAATCTTCAGTGGCTATAACTTTCCTGCAGGTTTCTGCCTCTCCGCCTTAACCTGTTGACAGATCAAACATCGGCTCACATATGCAGCAATCTCCCGCTTCATGTTGCGCCACCAGTAATACGCTCGAAGTGTATGAAACATCTTCGTACCACCGGGATGCATCTCATACGCCGAACAATGGGCCTCATCCATAATCTCTTTCTTCAAACTCTATTCTCGAGGTACACACAACCTGCCTCTGGAGAGCAATGTACCGTCGTTACTCAACCGAAACTCTATAGGCACACCATTCCGTATCATGGTCTTCTTGCCCAACATGTAGGAATCTGAATCCTGAGCTTCCTGAACTTGATCAACCAACATGGGTCGAACCTAGAAACTGGCTAACAAGGCTCCCTCGTTATCCCACTCGAACTCGGCTCCCGTAGCCCGAAGCTCGGCTAACATAGACATTATGGCCACACACACGTAGAATAACGAAGCTCTGGATTTTCGACTGAGTGCATCGGCAACAACATTGGCCTTCCCTGGATGGTACTCAAAACTGCAATCATAGTTGTTGATCAACTCCATCAACCTGCGCTGCCTCATGTTCAAATCTGGCTGCATTCGCAAGTAGGTAAGGCTCTTGTGATCGGTGTAAATCTTACATTGGGCTCCGTACAAGTAATGTCTCCAACTTTTCAACGCTAACACAATAGCGGCCAACTCCAAATCATGGGTCCGATAGTTGACTTCGTGTGGTTTCAACTACCTGGAACCGTAGGCTACAACTCTGCCATGCGGCATCAGCACACAACCAAGTCCCAACTTCGACGCATCACTATAAACCACGAACTCACCGCTGTCGTCTGGTAATGTCAGAACCGGTTCAGTAGTCAACTTTTCCTTCACGAGCAAATAACTCTCCCTCACATGCATCAGACCACTCAAACTTGACGCATTTCTTCGTCAACCTGGTCAGTGGGGTAGCAATCCGAGAAAAATCATGTACAAAACGCCGGTAGTAGCCTGCCAAACCCAAGAAACTCCGGATCTCCGGTACGGTGGTAGGTCTACTCCAATGCAGCACGGCCTCGATCTTGTTAGGATCAACGCTGACTCCCTCAGCCGATATCACGTGGCCCAGAAACTTCACACTGTCCAGCCAAAACTCGCACTTGTTGAACCTTGCAAACAACTGATGGTCCCGCAAAGTCCGCAACACCGCTCGCAAATGTTTCTTATGCTAGTCCACACTCCTAGAATAAATCAAAATATCATCAATGAACACAATCACGAACTTGTCCAGAAACCGTCTGAACACCCGATTCATCAAGTCTATAAAGGCTACGGGGGCGTTGGTCAACCCAAACGGCATAACCAAGAACTCGTAGTGCCTATACCGCGATCTGAAAGCTGTCCTGGCCATATCAGACTCTCGGATCCTCAACTGGTCATATCCGGACCTGAGATCAATCTTCGAAAAGACTGAAACTCCCTTAAGCTGATCAAACAAGTCGTCAATCCGCGGCAACGGATACTTATTCTTTACTGTAACCTGGTTCAGCTTTCGGTAATCGATGCACAACCGCATGGATCCATCCTTCTTCCGCTCAAACAAAACCGGGGCACCCCATGGCGAAGCACTGGGTCGAATAAAACCCTTCTCCAGCAACTCCTGAAGTTGAACCTGTAGCTCTTTCAACTCCGCTGGTGCCATACGATACGGTGCCTGAGAAATGGGTCCTGTACCCGGTAATAGCTCAATAGTGAAATCAATCTCCCGAACTGGAGGTATACCTGGTAACTCCTCCGGAAATACATCCGGAAACTCGAAAACAACCTCAATTCCACTAATATCTGGCACGGCAGCCGTGGTATCCACAACATGAGCTAAATACGCAACATAACCTTTCTTCATCATCTGATCCGCCTTCATCGCGGAAATCACACATGGCAATGAAGTGTTCTTCTCGCCGCGAAACAATATCTTAGAAAAGCCTGGTCGTCGAAACCCAACATCCTTCTTATGAGAGTCAAACATGGCCCAACGCGTCTCCAAGAAGTCCATACCCAAGATCAAATCTAAGTCGACGATATCAAGCAACAACAAATCCGCGGCTAAGCCATTGTCAGCAATGAAAATCTCAAAATCTCGGTACACCCAGCCAATACTCACAAACTCACCGGACGGATACAACACTCTCGACAACCCCGGAAGTGGAGGCGCGGGTACAGTAGCTAAAGATGATAGTCTATATGACATAAATGAATGTGTAGCACCTGGATCTAACAATGTAAGTATTGGAATACCAAATACATGCAACGTACCGATAATGACCTCCGGTGAAGCTCTGCTCTTATGCAAAGTCATGGCATGAACCCTGGCCTGCCCGGCAGGTCGTCCACGCTGAGACTGTCCCTGCTGTCCGCCCTGGCCTGCAAACTGTACTGGTCGAGCTCCCGAAGTGGCACCCCGCTCTCCTCCGAAACTCTAGGCCGCCTGTCCACCAGCACCATCAAGCTGGAAACACTCCCTCGCATAATGACCCACCTGGCCACAGCGAAAACAAGTAACAGGGCCTCGCTGACACGGACCAACATAGTGCCTGCTGTAGAGACTACACAACGGGTACTCCCTCGGTACGGCAAAAGAGCCACCGGTACACCGAGGATAACTGGAACCGCTAGAACCCCCACTAGACTGTGGTCACTGCGGACGATCTCTCCTCCATCTTTGCCTCTGTCTCGGAGCACTAGTTAGTGGTCAATATGGTCCACTGCTCGAGGATGAAGCCGAACCGGAAGTATCAGAACTCTGCCTCTTAGAAGGCCCCTGACTCGGTCCACCCTCCTCAAACCGTCTAGGCTGGTACCTCATCTGCCTTTCCTTCTCGATATCCTTACCTCGGAGTGCTGCACTAAAAAAATCATCAAAGTTGTTCCGAGGCATCGTAGTCAGAGTCCCCTTGATGTTCAAGTTCAAACCCAGCTCAAATCTGCGGCACTTGGCTTCTTCAGTAGCCACCATGTCACGCGCAAAATGAGATAAGCGGGTAAATCTGTCCCGGTACTCAAGCACTGACATATTTCCCTGTCTCAAGTTCGTAAACTCCTCATACTTCCACTGCTGGGTAGCCTGGTTGAAGTATCTCCGCATAAACAAATCTCGGAACAAAGTCCACGGAGTGTCAACTGGTACCCGATCGGTGCTAACCCACCAGAAGTATGCATCTGACTCAAGTAATCCGATTGCTGCCACTGTCATCTGCTCAAGGGTAAAACGCAGACGCTCACAAACCCATTCAACCTAAACCAACCATGCCTCACACATCTCTGAATTAGCTGAACCCGAAAAGACAGTCACACCAGCAGTACGAGCTTTGACCACAGGGTCAAAACGCTCCTCCAAATGCAACACTCGCATCAGCAAGTCGTGCGTCTGGCGATCCATATCAGGATCCACTTCCCGATCAACACGGGGACCACGTCGAGGAGGCATCCTACTGATACAAGACAAACATTAGGTATAAGCAAAAGGAACGTAATCATGAGACCTCAGATATTTGAGAACACACAACACCCGAAGCATTGATGAGTACCGCTGGCTAGTCGGGTCATCGCTTTAGTCATGCTGTACAAACTCAAATACCTTCAGCGTCACAACTACAAGAGTCTACAGAATCTGACAACCTAATGCTCTGATACCAAGCTGAAAGGACCCAACCCCGATTTAGTTTCCTAAACCGGAATCAAACCCCTTCTGAAAACACGAACCAACAAAAACCATTAAAATTTCGGCAGAGTAATGCTACTAACGCGGAATTGCCTTTACCTGCACCCGGAAAATAACACTTCATCCTATGCCACAAAAGCCGAACCATGGGCACCAATCCCATCCGGATTTCTCAATATCATATCAATAGCAATAAACAGTAAACATAACTGTAATATGTAGGAAATCCGAGAAAATTCATATAAAACATGTATCAGTAATGTATCAGAGCGACCTCTAGTATATATATGTACAAAATATACATCAGTAGGCGAAACAAGGAACCTACTGGAAGAAACAGGTAGCTTGAACAACAAGCCTCCGCCCGCGACGTGGGACACCAGAATCCAAACTGCAAACTGGGCACGGAAACCGAAAACCCCAGGGGAAAGGCAAATAAAATGTTAGAGTGAGTGGACGAAAATAAACATATGTCTTTCACCAGTTTCATAAACATAATCAATATAAAATGATGCGAGTTCGGAAAGTATATATGGAGGTGCCAGGCGAATCTCTCAAGCCCGACGGTCAGGCGAATCGCTCAAGCCCAACGGTGATAGGCCAGGGAAATCTCTCAACCCAGGCGGCATAACAGGGGAATCTCTCAACCCTGCCCTGAGGAATCTCTCAACTCTGGCAGACTACCGATGATCAGCCGAGTAGCCAAAGCATCGATGCAGTAATGCCATCACCATAAAATATAAAATAATACCTCCGAAAATAATAAATAACTCAACATCGTATAAAATAAATATGGAAAATCACGAACTCGCAACAACTGTGAAAATATAAAAATGTCCACTCACAGGTGAGCAAAGCGCGCACTCGCACTAATCTCGTGGTCCGGCGGAAGATCCCTCGCCCGAAGCACGATCTCGATCCCCTGAATAGTCATAAAATATATTTCATCAAAATCACAATTCACAACACTATACCACACCGCGGAAACCAACCGTTCCCGGAAATATATAACACAGTGCAAAATAATCGACGAAATTCTCGAAATCTCCACTCAAAACCCTCGACTGAAAATCCGATACCCAAATCAACTCAAAAACATCAAGGCGATGATCGGGGCGCGAATACGAGTAAAACGACATTAAAATCATCAAATTCCAAAAAGTCAACGGGTCGCCGGAGCTCTGACGTTGACCGCGCCGTCAACTGGAGATATTTTTGTGACGACCCGAACCAGAATCTGTTGCGTATTCGGCACGATTCTCGAGATTGAGTTTAGTCGCAGTTTTACGTCGTATTTGTGGTTTGCCGATTCGATTCGCGACTATGTTTTCAGTCGCGAATTTGAGTTGAGAGTCTTCACGAAAATTGTAGAGTACGTGATTTTGAGCTCGTGAGCAGTTCCGAAAGATTTTTCCGATAACCGATGAATATTTTATGATTATTTGAAGTTTCGGTTTCCGACGAGTTTATCCGATTGTCCGAATCGTGATGGTTATCCATTTCGAATCGTCGATCGACCCGAGGGCGAGTATAAATATCGGAATAGTCGAGAATTATTCGTAAAACACTGTTTGACCATTGACTGAACTTTGACTTTCCAAAATTGGAAAGTTGACCTGTTGACCCGAAAGGGAAAGTTTCCGTTTTGGTCTTCACCGTCCGATGACCACTTTCCGGCCACCTCCGGCCACGAGACAAGTATAGTTAGCTTCCTTGCATGAATTCGAGTTGAATGGTGTTTGGATTTGAGTGAATTGATGGTGTTTTCATTGAGTTCGATTCGGGCCGAATCGTGGTGGTTCGACGGTGATGGTGACGGTGGTTCCGGTGGGTTTCGAGGGTGGAGGTTAGGGGGGTTCGACTCCCCTTGACCTTGTGTAGCTTCCCATAAGTTTTGTTTTGGGATTGGTTAAGTTTTGGCTCGAACCCGATTAGGTTTTCCGGTGGGTTTTCCGATTTGATTTTCGATGAAATTGATGATGTTAGAGTTGGAATTGGCTTGTGTGTCAGTTATGAAAGTGGTTCGAAATGTCGAGACCTTGTGATCTGGATGTTCTCCGCGGGTGAATCTCGCCGTTGACGGCGCGCCGCCGCCGGCAGCGGCGGTCAACGGTGGTCAACGACGGAGGAGTTGACTTTTTTTTTCGATTTTGATGAAATTAGTGTTATTTTTCTCGTAATCGCGCCCTGATTATCGTCCAGAGGTTTTCGGGTTGATTTGGTTAGCCGATTTTCAGTCGAGGTTTCGAGTGGGAATTTCGGGAATTTCGTTTATCGTTTTGTACCGCATTGCATATTTCCGGGAACGGTTGGTTTCCGTGATTCAGTACAGGGATGTGGATTATGTTTTGATCAGTTATGTTTTTGTGAATATTCAGGAGATCGAGATCGTGATCTGGATCGAGATCATGCTTCAGGCGAGGGATCTTCCGCCGGACCACGAGTTTAGCGTGAGTGCGCATTACGCGAGTTTTTGAGTGGACATTTCTTTTCACGGATTGATTGCGAGTCTTTTATATACGTTTTACGAACTTGAGCATGCAGATTGATTACGATTTTACGAGCATGTGTTTTACGATTATGGATATACGAATATACATATACGAGTATACATGTGTATATATTATGTTTTAAGCATGTGCATAGAAAAGATTTATGATTTGGTTTACACAGAGTACAGTCTCAGTATATGTTGTGGTATTGATACACATTGGCTTCTCGGCTGATCCACGAGTACGCTCCGGGGGGGGACAGATATCCTGAACCGAGGCCTTTCTGGCTAGGATCACGTGTGGGTCTGGGATCCCGTGATTCAGACTGTGCTATCGCGTGGAAGCCCGCGAGAGTCTCCGCGATATGTTTTACATTGCATGCTCTGTACGTGAGTGGTAGCCAGAGTCTCCTCACGTATTATTTGATTTTCGTGCATTTGACTCGCATATGATTTTATATGTATATAAATTACTTGGTGAAAGACATTTATTTCCGTCCACTCACTCTAACGAGTTTATTGTCTTTCCCCTGGGCTTTTCGGTTTCCGTGCCTAGTTGCAGTTCAGGTTTGGTGTTTTCACGTCGCAGTTTGGAGGCTAGTGATCAGAGTTACCTGTGCTTTCCAGTAGGTTCTTGTTTCTCCTACTGATGTGTATATGTTGTATATATGTTATACTAGTGGTCGCTCTGATACATTCTGATACATGTTTATACGGATTTTCTCGGATATATATATATACATAGTACAGTTTGTTTAATGTTATTGATTATATTGATGTTGAGAAATCCGGATGGGATTGGTGCCCACGGTTTGGCTTTTGTGGCATAGGATGAAGTGTTATTTTCTGGGTGCAGGTTATGGTAATTCCACGTTAGTAACGAAACTCTGCCGAAATTTTGAAAAATTTTTGTTGGTTAGTATTTTCGAAAGGGTTTGGTTCCGGTTTAGGTAACTGAATCGGGATTGGGTCATTTCACTTAGTTTAGTGAATAAAGAAATTTCGATGAATTATGCTAGCATACATGAGATTTTGGAGAGAGAATCTATGATCATTGACAATGCATTTTCATTCTCAGTTGCACATGAACTCATAGAACAAGATGACATCGAACCTCGATCTGTTGAAGAGTGTCAACAGAGATCAGATTGGCCCAAATGGAAAGATGCAATCCATGCTGAAATAGATTCACTAACAAAGAGATAGGTGTTTGGCCCGGTAGTGCTAACCCCGCCAAGTGTAAAACCTGTAGGACATAAATGGGTCTTTGTTATAAAGCGTAACAAAGAGATAGGTGTTTCGGTTTTTGGGTCGATTTGATTAGCCGATTTTCAGACGAGATTTCGAGTGGGGATTTTGGGATTTCCGTAATTCATTTTGTACTACATTTCACATTTTCGGGAACGGTTAGTTTCCGTGCATCAGTACAGTGTTGTGGATTACGATATTGATCAATATGTTTTGTGAACATTCAGGAGATCGAGATCGGGACCGAGATCGTGCTTCTGGCGAGGGATCTTCCGCCGGACCACGAGTTTAGCACGAGTGCGCGTTACGCGAGTCTGTGAGTGGACATTTCTTTTCACGGATTGATTACGAGTCTTTTATAAATGATTTATGAACTTGAGCATGCGGATTGATTATGATTTTACGAGCATGTGTTTTATGATTATGCATATACGAATATACGTATACGAGTATACATGTATATATATTATGTTTTAAGCATGTGCATAGAAAAGATTTATGATTTGGTTTACACAAAGTACAGTCTCAGTATATGTTGTGGTATCGATACACATTGGCTTCTCGGCTGATCCCCGAGTACGCTCCGGGTGGGACAGATATCCTGACCCGAGGCCTTTCTGGCTAGGAACACGTGTGGGTCTGGGATCCCGTGATTCAGACTGTGCTATCGCGTGGAAGCCCACGAGAGTCTCCGCGATATGTTTTACGCTGCATGCTCTGTACGTGAGTGGTAGTCAGCGTCTCCTCATGTACCATTTGATTTTCATGCATTTGACTCGCATATGATTTTATACGTATATATTACTTGGTGAAAGACATTTATTTTCGTCCACTCACTCTAACGTGTTTCATGTCTTTCCCCTGGGCTTTTCGGTTTCCGTGCCCAGTTTGCAGTTTAGGTTTTGGTGTTTTGGAGGCTAGTGATCAGAGTTACCTGTGCTTTCCAGTAGGTTCTTGTTTCGCCTACTGATGTGTATATTATATATATTTTACTTTAGAGGTCGCTCTGATACATTCTGATACTTGTTTATACGGATTTTCTCGGATATATATATACTACAGTACTGTTTACTGTTTATGATGCATATATTGATGTTGAGAAATCCGGATGGGATTGGTGCCCACGGTTTGGCTTTTGTGGCATAGGATGAAGTGTTATTTTCTGGGTGCAGGTTATGGCAATTCCACGTTAGTAACGAAACTCTGCCGAAATTTTGAAAATTTTTTGTTGGTTCGTATTTTCAGAAGGGGTTCAATTCCGGTTGAGGTAACTGAATCGGGATTGGGTCCTTTCATATTTTCCGGCGGCCAAGCTCACCATAGCTTCTCCTCCTTAAGCCCAACACATCTCTCAACTGTGGCTAAGTCCAATTCCAGAGGGATTGGCCGGAAATCAGCTCGAAACATCCATGAACACCACCGACTGGAAAACTTCCCGGCCCAATTCCGGCGCCGTCGCGCCACCTCGTCCCTCCAAACCAAAGGGGAAATGATCCTGAGCTAAAACCCAACAAAACCCAACACAATTCCTCACCGAAAAGTCGCCGGAACGCCGCCCCCAAATGAGGTCGATTCCGGCCGGAAAATCCAAATTTCAAACCACTTGTTCTAACTCAAATCAACACCAAATCGAGTAATTCCAAGTTCTAATCAATAGCAAATGAAGAGAGGAATCAAAATATACCAATATCTCGGCCGGAGGTGGCCGGAATCGTCGAACCCGACGGCGGCAGCACGGTGGAGAGTCGGTCAACGAAAAGTCAACGGTCACAGCTCGATCAACGCCGGTCAAACTTCCCAAACAGTGTTTTCGACCATTTTTTTGACTATTTCCGATATTTATACTCGCGTCTCGGGATGATCAACGGTCCAAAACGGATAACCATTACGATTCGGATAAACTCGTCGATATTCTGACACTTCAAATATTCATATTATATTCCTCAGTCGTCAAAATAATCATCCGGAACCGCCCACGAACTCGAAATCACGTGTAAAACAACTCTCAAGAAGAGACCCAACTCAAATTCTCGACCGATAATTAAGTCGTTATTAAAACCGGCAAACCACACAATTATCGAAAAGCTGCGATTACGCGCTAACTCAAGAATTACGCTAATTACTCTACTGATTCTGTTCCGGGTCATCACAGGCAGTCTGAGCGGACTATTCAGACCCTCGAAGATATGTTGCGATCATGTGTATTGCAGTTTAGAGGAAATTGGGACCAACAACTGCATTTGATCGAGTTTGCTTACAACAACAATTATCAAGCCAGTATTGATATGGCACCGTATGAGGCTCTATACGGGAGGCAGTGCCGTACTCCATTGTGTTGGAGTGAGATGGGCGAGTGATGGCTTATTGGTCCTGTTTTGGTAAAGAGCACTACCGAGGATATTCAGATTATCAGACACAGATTGAAGGTTGCCCAAGATCGCCAAAAGAGTAATGCAGATGTGAGAACAAAGAGTCTCGAGTTTGAGGTGGGCGATTGGGTCATTTTGAAATTGTCTCCTTGGAGGGGAGTTGTGCGTTTCGGAAAACGTGGCAAGCTTCAACCCCGGTATATTGGTCCGTACGAGATCATAGAGAGAGTTGGTGTCGTGGCTTACAGGTTGGAGTTACCTTCCGAGATGGCTCGAGTACACGATGTTTTTCATGTCTCGATGTTGCGTAAATACATTCCAGATCCATCACATGTTTTAGCACCATATCAGCTTCATATCCAGGAAGATTTGACATATGTGGAGGAGCCGGTACAGATTCTCGACCGGCGTGCACAGGAATTGTGGCACAGAGAGATTCCACTGGTGAAGGTCTTACGGCAGAATCATTCAGTTGAGGAAGCCACCTGGGAGACTGAGCAGCATATGTAGAAGCGGTATCCTCATCTGTTCACTTAGCAGGTACGTAAATTTCGAGGTCGAAATTTTTCTAAGGGGGGTAGATTTGTGACGACACGGACCGGAATTGGTATAGTAATCGGCTTAATCCGCGAATTTTACGAGTAATTGTGTTTTAGCATAATTAATTGGATATGCAACTTCGTTCACGACTTAATTTTCGGACACGAATTTAGTTTGGGTTTGTTCGTGGGAAATGTAGAGAATTTGATTTCGAGTTCGTGGGAGCTTTCCGAGGATTTTTCGGATAATCGAGGAATATAAAATGAATATTTGAAATTATCACCGGGTTAGTCGTCTTTATCCGTTCGACTTTGAGTTATCCGAATTGCGGATAGAGTTGATTCGCGACGTATAAATAACCGAATAGTCGTAAAGTTATCGAAAAAGTGCAAAAATGGGCTGTTTGACCTAGTTGACCGAGCTGGGCCGAGTTGACGGAGTCAACCCGTGGTTAACTCAGTGAGTCCATGACTCCCCGACGTGGTGGCTGCCGTAATATGGCGCGGTTGCTGGATTTTAAGGTATAGATTTGAAGCTTATCTTATGGGCTTTCGATTGATGTATATATGGTATGTTTTTGTAGCGGTTTGGTTGGAGATTTTGGGAGGAGAAAGTTGCTGGAATCGGGTTTAATGGTGGAAGGTGCTCCGGCATTTTTTCGGTGGGTTTTCAAGTTGGAATGGGTTGGGCTCGAGCCAAGGGTGAAAACCCCCTTGGTTTGAGGCATTTTGGTGGCGTGAGCGCTGGAATCGGCCGGGAAAGTTTTCCGGCGATTCTTGGCCGTGGTTCTTTCGAGGTAGTTTTGGAGGGATTGCCGGCCGAATTGGGTCTTGGTGAAGAAGAGTTTTAGGCTTGGAGCGGCGGCGGTCAACAGCGGAGCTCCGGCGACGCGTTGACTTTTTGGATTTTGACAAGTTTTATGCCGTTTTCCTCGTAATCGCGCCCCGATCGTCGCCTTGAGGTTTTCGAGTTGATTTGGATGCCGGATTTTAAGTCGAGGGTTTATGTGGAGTATTTTGCGATTTTCGGAGATTATTTTGTTATCCGAGTTATATGTTTCCGGAAATGGTTGGTTTCCGAGGTGTGGTTCAGAGTATTGAATTGTGATTTTGATTAGTGATATTTTGCGATTATTCAGGGGATCGAGATCGTACGCTTCGCGAGGGATCTTCCGCCAGATCTTAGGATTAGCGCGGTTGCACGCTGTGCTTATCTGTGAGTGGACATTTATTTACACTTTCGTAGCGAGTTCTTGGTTTCAGTATTTATTTCCAGTACAGTATTGAGATTATTTAGTGTTTTGGAGGTATTCTTTTATGTTTTATTGGTGATGGCATTTACTTAGCATCGATGCATTGACTACTCGGCTGATCACCGGTAGTCCAGTTCTAGGCTTGAGAGATTCGCCTGATGTGCCCACTAGGCTTGAGAGATTCGCCTAGTCTATCACCGTCGGGCTTGAGAGATTCGCCCGACACCTCCATTTATTTTAAGAACTCGCACTATTTTTATGTTATGTAAATGGTGAAAGGTAGATGTTTATTTTCGTCCACTCACTCTAACGATTTTATTTGTCTTTCCCCTGGGCTTTTCAGTTTCCGTGCCCAGTTTGCAGTTCGGATTCTGGTGTCGCACGTCGCTGTCGGAGGCTTAGTGTTCGAGCTACCTTTCTTTCTCAGTAGGTTTCTTGTTTAGCCTACTGCTGTATATTTATGTATATATATACTAGAGGTCGCTCTGAATACTCTGATGTTTATATTTTCCTATGATTTTCCTGGATTTCTGTAAAGTTACAGTTTTACTTATTACTTTATATTATGATGATATGATTTTGAGAAATACGGATGGGATTGGTGCCCACGGTTTGGCTTTTGTGGCATAGGATGAAGTGTGTTTTCGGGTGCAGGTTTATGGTAATTCCGCGATATAGTGAAACTCTGCAGAAATTTCTTTGGTTTTTGGAAGTTCGTGTTTTCAGAAGGGGTTTGATTCCGGTTTAGGAAACTAAATAGGGGTTGGGTCCTTTCATATATTCTTCGTTCGTTCATTTGTATTTTACTAATTAATTAATTAATTAGTATTTTTGGTATTTATTAGTTTAATATCACTACTTTTTCCTACAATCTTACGCTAATGAGGGTTTTTTCAAGGATAACAAAAAGTTTCCTTGTAATAATGAAGCACTATGATTTGGTTATATTCCAAATTCAAGTGATTGAATATTGAGATATTCAATAAGAAATTCATTGTGAATTTGACCATGAAATCAATAGAGAAATAATATAATATATTATTTATTGATTAAGAAAATAACACTTTGTGTGTATTTTCAAAAAAAGGCAACGAAATATTTTAAACACTGAAAGAGCTATAGGCCACATCGAGTCCTTTGGTTGAAAAGGAGGATGTGATAATGAGTGTTAATTAATGCAAACTATGAGTAGCTTGCACTAGATGATGTGAGATCCAACATCACTTGGAGAAGATGAGGTGATATGCCTTATATGTGGAGACTTGCCTCTCTATAGCAAGAGACATTTTGGGATGAGACCCAAAAGCAAAACCGTGAGCGGTTGGCCAAAACAGGTAATATCTTGCTATGAGGATGTGTCGTGGAAAATGACGTCATAAACGACGCCCATGGCATGGAAGCAGTCAAAGATTATGATTGTAAGATGGAAGACTTGGAACTATGATATGACCATGCCAAGTTGGATGAACAATCAAGGGTCAAAAAAGGAGGTATGAAAGATAATCTCTAGAAAGGAATTAAACAATGTATTGTATGTTCCTAAGAATTGAGTTGAGCCTCAGTGAAAATGCTTATTGATTAAATAAAAAAACAAATTCTTGTTTTAACATAGAATTTATATTGACAATAGAGCTACAAGTGGTGAAAATTAAAAATTGAAATGTAATGACCATGGTCAATGATAGCACTTCCACCTTTGTGTCTACCAATGCATGGTATGGTAAGCAAGGACAAGTTAATTATGATACTCTACGGATGTCAATTAACTTGAAGAAGTTTACCAATGTTTCAAGCATAAGATTAAAACTTGTGTTGAGACAAACAAACGAAATCATCTTTCAAAAGCATTGAAAGAAATAATGAACCCCTTGATGTAAAGGCATCTCAAGCAAAAGTGGTAATAAGTATTTTATCACTGTGTACCTCATGAAGAGTAAAGATGAGGCTACAGAGAAATTTAGACTATATAAAACGAGATGAG
This sequence comes from Geum urbanum, assembly GCA_946800695.1. Classification (NCBI taxonomy): domain Eukaryota; kingdom Viridiplantae; phylum Streptophyta; class Magnoliopsida; order Rosales; family Rosaceae; genus Geum; species Geum urbanum. Next base: position 3,477,410 of record OX327009.1, read on the forward strand.
AAATCAACTCAATTGAACAATTAAGGTCATAAAAAGTGATTGACCGCGGAGGTAAGTATGAATCACTATTTGGGTATTGTGCTCAGTATGTGATCATACATAAATAAACACCTTATTCACCACAATCAGATGATATGATTGAATGAAATAATTGTATCTTAAAGGATATAATGAATGCAATGTTGTTTAGCTTTGCATTGCCACCAAACATGTGGTGAGATGCCATTTTATTGGCTAAATATCTTTTAAATAAGATACCTAAAAAGTTTGTTGAACAAACGACTCCATATTAATATGGAAATGAAGAAAGTCATCCTACAATTACTTTGCCAATGTGGGGATGTTTTGTCAAGGTGGAGAATCTCTACCCAAAAAGGAAAATTATGTGGAAATAGTCAATTGCATTTGATATGAACATAATTATAAGAATTATTGATCTCTTGTGTGCAACAAACACAAGACATGATAAGGAACTCTGAAAATTACATCATTCTTTGAAGATGTATTTTCGAGTACATCCAACTTATTGTTGATGATGGACTGTAACAGCTAAATCACTAGCTTGTAACAATCGGCTAAATAACCATCAATGCAAAACGTTTGGAACAACCATATAATGGTTAGTTGATGAGAAAACTAATGACTTATGAGTTGTTAAATAAATGAGAGTAACAGACAAGTTTAAATTCATCAACACAAAACTTATTTTGTGTTATTCATTGTTATGCTTTCTAAATGAAGCATAATAAATGAGAATCTTCCAGAATCAAAGAACTGAGATAAGGATTGAAAAATCCTTAGGTTTCAACTCTTAACATGTATGGTTAAGAGTAAGCTTAAATAATTAAGGGATAGGTACCTTGTGTATTGTCCTGGTTAGGAAGATGCCACTAAAATATGATTCTGATTTTGTGAATCATACTTGAAAACTTGTGGATCTTCCACTTGGTTATGAAACTTTAAGTTTCAAAGTGGATTTTCAAAAGAAAAATGAAGTCTTATAGACAAAAAGAAGGCCTCGATGATTTTGACACTAAATCTCTAGTGACGAAATGACTTTCATGAAAGAACCCTTTCCTAAACCGGAATCAAACCCCTTCTGAAAACACGAACTTCCAAAAACCATAAAAATTTCGGCAGAGTTTCACTATATCGCGGAATTATCATTAACCTGCACCTGAAAACACACTTCATCCTATGCCACAAAAGCCAAACCGTGGGCACCAATCTCATCCGGATTTCTCAAAATCATATCATAATATAAAGCAATAAGCAAAAACTGTAACTTTATAGAAATTCGGGAAAATCATATGAAAATTTAAACATCAGAGTATTCAGAGCGACCTCTAGTATATATACATAAAATATACAACAGTAGGCTAAACAAGAAACCTACTGAAAAAGAAAAGTAGCTCGAATACTAAGCCTCGGACTACGACGTGCGATACCAGAATCCGAACTACAAACTGGGCATTGAAAACAAAGAGCACAGGGAAAGACATATAAACCGTTAGAGTGAGTGGACGAAAATAAATGTCGTTCGCCGAATAATATATGTTATAAAAACATATACGAGTCTAAATGAATGAAAATGATATAGTACACGAGGGAGACTCTAACTCCTCACGCGTACAGAGCATGCGTCGTAAAATCCCGCGATGTCACTCATGGACACATCCGCGCTAATACAGTCTGAATCACGGGATCTCAGAGGTCTCCCCCCCCCCCCCCCGGTAAAGGCCTCGGGTCAGGGGTCACAGCCTCCCCCGGTAAACATCATCGGGGATCAGCCGAGATGCAAGTGTATCGATACAACAATATATACTATGATAGTACTCTGTGTAAACCAAATCATAAATAGTTTCTATGCAAGTGTAGTGAGCATAATGTAAATGCATATTCGTAATACAAAATTATATAAGCATATTCGTCGAAATATATTCGTAAATGCATAATCGTAAAGCACATGCTCGTATAAATCATAATCTCATATGCATGCTCATGCTCGTAAAACATATAATAAAGACTCGCAACCAACCAGTGAAAAGAAAAGTGTCCACTTACAGACAAGCACAGCACGCAAACACGTTAATCCCGAGATCCGGCGGAAGATGCCTCGCCAAGCGTACGATCTCGATCCCCTGAATAATCACAAAATATCACTAATCAAAATCACAATTCAATACTCTGAACCACATCTCGGAAACCAACCATTCCCGAAAATATATAACTAAAATAACATAAAACTCGCCGAAAACCCCAAATATACTCCACAAAACCTTCGACTTAAAATCCACTACTCAAATCAACTCAAAAAGCTCAAGGCGACGATCGAGGTGCGATTACGAGCAAAACGGCATAAAACTAGACAAAATCCAAAAAGTCAATGAGTCACCGGAGCTCCGCCGTTCACCACCGCCACCACCGTCGGCACGCCGTCACCAGAGAGATTTCTCGGCGACCAAGACTCCAAAATCTTCCTCTCCTCCAGCCTAGCCTTTTTCCCAAAAGGATCACCACTGTCCAGCCACCACCGTGGCCAAAAATTAGCTCGAAAGCCACAAAAGTTCAAACCGGCCGGAAAATTTCTCCGACGAAATTCTCCACCGTGAGGCCACCACGGCCTCCCATTTTTAAGGGGTTTCATCACAAGCTCGAACCCAACCAATTCCACCCAAAATCCCCATCGAAAAGTCACCGGAAAACACTCCACCATTAAACCCGATTCCAGCAAACTTCTCCCTCAAAATCGATCAACCAAAACACTTCCAAACTTCACAATAAACACATCAATCGAAAGCTTAGATTCCAAGCTTCAAAACCTTACCTTGATTTCTGTCAACCACGCCGTATTCCGACAGCCACCTGGATGGCGATTCTGTGACTCACTGAGTCAACACGGGTTGACTCGGTCAACTCGGCCAGAATCAGTCAACTCGGTCAAACAACCCATTTTTGAACTTTTGCGACAACTTTACGACTATTCAGCTATTTATACGTCGCGAAACAACTCTATCCACAATTCGGATAACTCAAACTGGAATTGATAAACACAACTAACTCGGCGATAATTTCAAATATTCATTTTATATTCCTTGATTGTCCGAAAAATCCTCGGAAAGCTCCTACGGACTCAAAATCAAATTCTCTACATTTCCCACGAACAAACCCAAATCAAATTCGTGTTCGAAAATTAAGTCGTGAACGAAGTTGCATATCCAATTAATTACGCTAAACCACAATTACTCATAAAACTCGCGGATTAAGCCGATTACTATACCAATTCCGGTCCGGGTCGTCACAAATCTACCCCCCTTACAAAAACTTTGACCTCGAAATTTACATACCTGCTAAGTGAACAGATGAGGATACTGCTCTCGCATATGCTGCTTGGTCTCCCAGGTGGCTTCCTCAACTAAATGATTCTGCCATAAGACATTCACAAGTGGTATGACTCTGTGTCTCAACTCTTGCTCACGTCAATTGAGAATCTGTACTGGCTCCTCCACATATGTCAAATCTTCCTGGATAGGAAGCTGATATGGCGCTAAAACATGTGATGGATCTGGAATGTATTTCCGCAACATCGAAACATAGAAAACATTGTGCACCCTAGCCATCTCCGGAGGCAACTCCAATCTGTAAGCCACGGCACCAACTTTCTCTGTAATCTCATAAGGACCAATATACCGTGGCCGAAATTTGCCACGCTTCCAGAAACGAACAACTCCTCGCCAAGGAGACAATTTCAGGAAGACCCAATCGCCCACCTCGAACTCAAGACTCTTTCTTCTCACATCTACATAACTATTTTATCGATCTTGGGCAATCTTCAACCTATCTCTGATAATCTGAATATCCTCTGTGGTGCTCTTCACCAAATCAGGACCAATAAGCCAACGCTCACCCACCTCACTCCAACATAATGGAGTACGACACTATCTCCCGTATAGAGCCTCATACGGTGCCATATCGATACTGGCCCGATAACTGTTGTTGTAAGCAAACTCAATCAAATGTAGTTGCTGGTCCGAATTCCCTCTGAATTGCAATACACTGGACCGCAACATATCCTCGAGGGTCTGAATAGTCCGCTCAGACTGCCCATCAGTCTGAGGATGGAAAGCTGTACTGAAATGCAATCTGGTCCCCAAGGCTCGTTGCAATGCCTACCAGAACTCTGAAGTAAACTGACTATCTCGGTCAGAAACAATAGATACAGGCACACCATGCAATCGAACAATCTCGGCCAAATACAGCTTTGCCAATCTGCCCAATGAAATCTTCCCTGGAAGTCTAAGGAAATGAGCTGATTTCGTCAAACGGTTTACAATAACCCAAATACCAGTATTACCAGCAGAAGTACGCGGAAACTGATACACGAATCCATGGTGATGTGCTCCCACTTCCAAACTGGAATCTCCAAGGGCTGTAACTTTCCCGCAGGTTTTTGTCTTTCTGCCTTCACTTGCTGACAAATGAGGCATCTGCTCACATATGCAGCGATCTCCCTCTTCATATTTTGTCACCAATAATAGGCTCAAAGTGTACGAAACATCTTTGTGCCGCCTGGATGCATCGCGTAAGCAGAACAATAGGCTTCGTCTAAAATCTCTTTCTTCAAACCCTCGTCTCTAGGTACACATAATCTGTCTCTGAATAGCAATGTACCATCATCACTTAACTGGAACTCTGTTGGCACACCATTCCGAATCATGGTCTTCTTGTCCAACAGATCGGAATCCGCATCTTGAGCTTCCCAAACCTGATCAACCAGTACCAGTCGAACCTGGAAGCTAGCCAACAAGGCTCCATCATCATCCCGCTCTAACTCAGCTCCCGTAGCTCATAACTCTGCTAACATGGAAACTCTGGCCACACACACATGAAACAATGAGTCTCCAGATTTCTGACTGAGTGCATCAGCAACGACATTAGCCTTCCCTAGATGATACTCAAAGGTGCAATCATAGTCATTGATCAACTCCATCCATCTGCGCTGTCTCATATTCAAGTCTGGCTGCGTGCGCAAATAAGTGAGACTCTTGTGGTCTGTGTATATCTTGCATTGAGCTCCATACAAGCAGTGTCTCCAACTCTTCAAGGCTAATACAATAGTAGCTAACTCCAAATAATGTGTAGGATAATTGACTTTGTGTGGTTTCAACTGCCTGGAACCGTAAGCCACCACTCTGCCATGCTGCATCAAAACATAACCAAGACCTGATTTCGATGCATCTCTATAAACCACGAATTCTCCACTATCGTCAGGTAAAGTTAGAACCGGTGCAGTAGTCGTCTTCTCCTTCGAGAGTAAGTAAATCTCCTCACATGCATCGGATCACTCGAACTTGATGCCTTTCTTCGTCAATCTGGTAAGCGGAGAGGCAATCCGTGAAAAATCCTGCACAAAGCGCCGATAATAACCTACCAAACCCAAGAAACTCCTAATCTCTGGTACGGTGGTAGGTCTACTCCAATTCAACACGGCTTCAATCTTGTCAGGATCTACGTTAACTCCCTCAGCAGATATCACATGACCCAAAAACTTCACGCTATTCAACCAAAACTCACACTTGCTGAACTTCGCAAACAGTTGATTATCTCGCAAAGTCCGCAAAACAGCTCGCAAATGATTCTTGTGTTGGCCCACACTCCTGGAGTAAATCAGAATATCGTCAATGAACACGGTCACAAACGTGTCCAGGAATCGTCTGATTACTCTGTTCATCAAATCCATGAAAGCTGTAGGGGCATTGGTCAACCCAAACGGCATAACCAAGAACTCATAATGCCCATACCGTGATCTGAAAGCTTTGTTGGCCACATCTGACTCTCTGATCCTCAACTAATGGTATCTAGACCTGAGATGAATCTCCAAAAAGACTGAAGCTCCCTTGAGTTGATTAAACAAATCATCAATCCGCGGCAATGGTACTTGTTCCTCACGGTGATCTGATTCAGCTTCCGGTAATCAATACACAACCGCGTAGAACCATCCTTCTTCCTTACAAACAGTACAGAAGCACCCCACGGTGATACACTGGGTTGTATAAAACCTTTCTCCAGTAACTCATGAAGTTGAATCTGTAACTCTTTCAACTCCGCTGGCGCCATACGATAAGGTGCTTGAGATATAGGTCCAGTGCCTGGTAAAAGCTTGATGGTGAAATCGATTTCTCGAACTGGAGGAACACTTGGTAACTCCTCCGGAAATACGTCTGGAAACTCATAAACAACCTCAATATCACAAATGTCTGGTACAGCAGCCTTTATATCCACAACATGAGCTAAGTATGCAACACAACCCTTCTTCATCATCCGCTCGGCTTTCATCGCTGAAATCACACATGGCAATGAAGTATTCTTCTCACTGTGAAACAGTATCTCTGGAAAACCTGGACGTTGAAACACAACCTCCTTCTTGTGACAATCAAACATAGCCCAATGTGTCTCCAAGAAGTCCATATCCAAAATCACATCAAAATCGACAATATCCAGCAATAACAAATCCGCGGCTTAACCATAACCTCCCACAAAGATCTCACAATCCCTATATACCCAACCAATACTCACAACCTCACCGGATGGATACAACACCCTCCACAACCCCGGAAGTGGAGATGCAGGCATAGTAGCTAAAGATGACAATCTATATGATATGAATGAATGCGTAGCACCTGGATCTAGCAAAGTAAGTACTGGATAGCCAAAAACATGCAACGTACCAATAACAACCTCCGGTGAAGCTCTGCCCTCACGTAATGACATAGCATAAACCCTGGCCTGTCCAGCTGGTCGTCCATGCTAATGGTGACTCTGTTGTCCGCCCTGACCAGAAGACTATACTAGTCGAGCTCTAGAAGTGGTACCTCGATCTCCTCCTGAACTCTGAGCTGTCTGTCTACCAACACCAACAGGCTGGAAACATTCCCTCGCAAAGTGACCCTCCTGGCCACTACGATAACATATGGTAGTGCCTCGCTGACAAGGACCATAGTGATGCCTGTTGCAGAAGTTGCACAATGGATACTCCCTCGGTACAGCAAAAGTGCCACCAGTACGTCGAGGATAGTTGGATCCGCTAGAACTTCCACTGGACTGTGGTCTCTGTGGTCGATCCCTCCTCCATCTCTGTCTCTGTCTAGCCGTACCAACTGATGGTCTATATGGTCCACTGCCAGATGATGATGCCGATCCGAAAGTACCTGAACTCAGCCTCTTGGAAGGTCCCTGACACGGTCCACCCTCCTCAAATCGTCGAGACTGGAATCTCATCTGCCTTTCCTTCTCTATGTCCTCGCCTCAAAGTGCAGCACTCACAAACTCATCAAAGATGTTTCGAGGCATCGTAGTTAAAGTTCCCTTGATGTTCATGTTCAAGCCCAACTCAAATCTCCGACACTTGGCTTCCTCTATAGCCACCATGTCACGAGCAAACCGAGATAAGCGAGTAAATCTGTCCCGGTACTCAAGTACTGACATGCTACCTTGTCTCAAGTTGGTGAACTCCTTATAATTTCGCTGCTGTGTAGCCTGGTTGAAATACCTCTGCATAAACAAATCTCTGAACAGTGTCCATGGAGTATCAACTGAAACTCTATCAGTGCTAACCCATCAGAAGTATCCATCAGACTCAAGTAAACCAACTGCTGCCACTGTCATCTGCTCAGGAGTGAAACGCTGACGCTCACAAACTCGTTCAACCTGAACCAACCAAGCCTCACATATCTCTGGATCAGCTGAACCAGAGAAAACAGTCGCTCCAGCAGTTCGAGCTTGACCACAGGGTCAAAATGCTCCTCCAAACGCAATACTCGCATAAGCAAGTCATGCGTCTGGCGATCCTCATCAGGATCCACATCCCTATTGACACGGGGACCACGTCTATGAGGCATCCTAATGATAAGAGAAAAGCATTGGTCACAAGGCACAAGGAACGTAATCATGAAACTTCAGACATTTGAAAACATACAACACCTGAAGCATTGATGAGTTACCGTTGGCCAGTCGGGTCATCGCTCCAGACATGTTGTATAATCTTAAATACCCTTAGTATCACAACTACAGAAGTCTACAAAACCTAAAACCTAATGCTCTGATACCAAGGTGAAAGGACCCAACCCCGATTTAGTTTCCTAGACCGAAATCAAACCCCTTCTGAAAACACGAACTTCCAAAAACCATAGAAATTTCGGCAGAGTTTCACTATATCGCGGAATTATCATTAACCTGCACCCGAAAACACGCTTCATCCTATGCCACAAAAGCCAAACTGTGGCCACCAATCCCATTCGGATTTCTCAAAATTATATCATAATATAAAGCAATAAGCAAAAACTGTAACTTTATAGAAATTCGGGAAAATCATATGAAAATTTAAACATCAGAGTATTCAAAGTGACCTCTAGTATATATACATAAATATACAATAGTAGGCTAAACAAGAAACCTACTGAAAAAGAAAAGTAGCTCGAATACTAAGCCTCTTACTACGACGTGCGACACCAGAATCCGAACCACAAACTAGGCATTGAAAACAAAGAGCACAGGGAAAGACATATAAAATGTTAGAGTGAGTGGACGAAAATAAATGTATTTCGCCGAATAATATATGTTATAAAAACATATACGAGTCTAAATAAATGAAAATGATATAGTACACGAGGGAGACTCTAACTCCTCACGCGTACAGAGCATGCGTCGTAAAATCCCACGGGGTCACTCATGGACACATCCACGCTAGTACAGTCTGAATCACAGGATCCCAGACCCACACGTGATTCAAGCCAGAAGGGCCTCAGGTCTGAGATCTGCCCCCCCCCCCCCCTGTAAAGGCCTCGGGTCAGGGGTCACAGCCTCCCCCGGTAAACATCCTCGGAGATCAGCCGGGATGCAAGTGTATCGATACAACAATATATACTGTGATAGTACTCTGTGTAAACCAAATCATAAATAGTTTCTATGCAAGTGTAGTGAGCATAATGTAAATGCATATTCGTAATACAAAATAATATAAGCATATTCGTCGAAGTATATTCGTAAATGCATAATCGTAAAGCACATGCTGGTATAAATCATAATCTCATATGCATGCTCATGCTCGTAAAACGTATAATAAAGACTCGCAACCAATCAGTGAAAAGAAAAGTGTCTACTCACAGACAAGCACAGCGCGCAAATGCGCTAATCCCGAGATTCGGTGGAAGATCCCTCGACAAGCGTACGATCTCAATCCCCTGAATAATCACAAAATATCACTGATCAAAATCACAATTCAATACTCTGAACCACACCTCGAAAACCAACCATTTCCGAAAATATATAGCTCAGATAACAGAAAACTCCCCAAAAACCCCAAATATACTCCACAAAACCTTCGACATAAAATCCACTACTCAAATCAACTCAAAAACCTCAAGGCGATGATCGGGGTACGATTACAAGCAAAACGGCATAAAACATGACAAAATCCAGAAAGTCAACGGGTCACCGGAGCCCCGCCGTTGACCACTGCCACCGCCGCCGGCGCGCCGTCCCCGGAGAGATTTCCCGGCGACCAAGATTCCAAAATCTTCCTCTCCTCCAGCCTAACCTTTTTCCCCAAAGGATCACCACCATAGCCACCACCGTGGCCGGAAATCAGCTCGAAAGCCACCAAAGTTCAAACCGGCCGGAAAATTACTCCGGCGAAATTCTCCACCGTGAGGCCACCTCGGCCTCCCATCTTCAAGGGGTTTCATCACAAGCTCGAACCCAACCAATTCCACCCAAAATCCCCTTCGGAAAGTCATCGGAAAACACTTCACCATTAAACCTGATTCAGGCAAACTTCTCCCTCAAAATCGATTAACCAAAACACTTCCAAACTTCACAATAAACACATCAATCGAAAGCTTAGATTCCAAGCTTCAAAACCTTACTTTGATTTCGTCAACCGCGCCTATTCCAGCAGCCACATCGACGGCGATTCCGTGACTCACTGAATCAACTCGGGTTGACTCAGTCAACTCGGCCAGAATCAGTCAACTCGGTCAAACAGCCCATTTTCGAACTTTTGCGACAACTTTACCACTATTCGGCTATTTATACGTCGCGAAACAACTCTATCCACAATTCGGATAACTCAAACTCAAACAGATAAACACGACTAACTCGGCGATAATTTCAAATATTCATTTTATATTCCTCGATTATCCAAAAAATCATCAGAAAGCTCCTACGGACTCGAAATCAAATTCTCTACATTTCCCACGAACAAACCCAAATCAAATTCGTGTCCGAAAATTAAGTCTTGAACGAAGTTGCATATCCGATTAATTACGCTAAACCACAATTACTCGTAAAACTCGTGGATTAAGCCGATTACTATACCAATTCCGGTCCGGGTCGTCACATTTCATCATAACGGTACTTGTTATTGCCACGTTAGGCAACTGTAAAGTACATCAAATGGATATGAAAAATAGTTTTCCTGGACGGAGATATAGAAAAGAAAATTTATATAGAAGAACCTAAGGATTTCTCAGCTCTTGGTCAAAAGAAAAAATATGTAAATTGGTGAAGTCATTATATGGCTTAGAAAAACACAAATGTAATGACATAGAAGATTTGACAACATGATCACCAATGGTTTCAATACCAATGAAGGTGATAATTTATATATGTCAAATACACAGAGAGAGGATATTTCTTTGTGTGTCTGCATGTAAATGACATGCTTATCATTGGAAGCAATGATAAGTTGGTCAAATAAAGATAAAGATACGTACTCGATTTGCAGTATTTATGACTCTATTTTCTAATTGGGCTCATCTTAGTAGCTCATAATGTTTAGAAAAGGAGATTTTCAATAATAGTGTACTTGAGCGAGCCTCGCCCCACCTACATCAATTTCTTCTAGCCTGGTTATGAGTGAAAAGAGTTACCCAAACGATTATAGATTTTATAATTAACAGCAAAGTCGTTCATGTACTATTTGGGAATGCAAAAGTATTTGAATCCTTAGAAAACATCACAAGAATGTTAAAAGGGATGATATCAAATTAATTACATTACGTGGAGAATATCCTTGGAAATGTGACACGGAGAATTCTGGAATCGCCAGAATTTCGATTGACATGACTCTTCATCTTTCGAAGAATAAAGGAGAGAGTGTTTCTCAATTAGAATACTCTAGAGTCATTGGAAGCCTAATGTACTTAACAAGTTGTACAAGGCTAGACTTGGCTTATGCTGTGAATAAGCTAAGCGGGTACACAAGTAATTTTGGAGGAATACATTGGCAAGCAATTGCAAGAGTACTCAAGTACTTAAGGGATACTTGTACCTATGGGCTGCACTATACCAGATATCTAGCTGTCCTAGAAGGGTACAGTGATGCAAACTGGATTTCTGACATGAAAGACTCAAAGTCTACTAGTGGGTAGTGTCTACACTGGGGTGCAGTAGTGTCTTGGAAATCCTCAAAACAAACTATTATAACCAGATCCACGATGAAATCTAAATTTATTGCCCTAGACAAATGTGGGGAAGAGGCTGAATGGCTATGCCAATTTATAGAGGATATTCTAAAATGGACGCCTATGCCTGCAATTTGCATACAATGAGATAATCAATCTGCAATTGGCAGGGCGCAAAACAATATGTACAATGGTAAGTCAAGACAACTACTCTCTACTGGTGTCATCTCTATTGACTATGTGAAGTCAAAAGATAATATAGTGGATCCATTAACCAAAGGGTTAAACAGAGAGTTAGTTGATGAATCATCGAGGGGAACAGGACTAAAGCCCATGAATTAAAGTCTTTACAGTGGACACCCAACCTAGTTGATTGGAGATCCAAGATCTAGGTACAAAAAGGACAACTAAATCATAGAGACCGTGCCTGATCACAGTGAGAATTTTTCCCAAGTCCATTCCTATGATGAAAACAGTGATGCCTGTAAGGAATGAGGTTAAGCTCAAAGCTTTTAATGATTCTTATGCGTCGGAAATCCAAACGGAGTAATACGGGTTACTCTTAATTAAGAAATCACCTATGTAAGAGGGAAGTGGGGCCGCTTCTAAGGGAATTATTCGGGGCATAATTCTTGTTAAGCTCTTATAGAACCAGGCGTGTGTTCAGGGCCAAAACGGACACAACAGTGAGAACTGAAAGTATCAGGAAGATACCTGTGTGAAATATGCCATCGTTTACACAAATGGCGAACAGTTCAAAAACATCGCGTCTACTGTTTAGTTAGTAAAGTAAGCATACTTTCACAAGGGAAGGTTCAAAGGGTTAGCCCTTACCTATCCTATGCAAGTTTTCAACCGCAGAATCTATCACCAAGTATATCGAGTATTTGGTCGCTAATTTCATTCATGTGGGAAATTGTTGGAAAAATAGGTGTTTTAACACTATTTTAACTAACCATTTTGAGACAATTAAATTAAGATATTTACTTGTTCAAATAGTTAAATAGATGAATGAGAAATTATCACCCAAAGCAAGCTAAAGGTTTTTGAATTGCGAATTAAATTGTTTATGACGGCTAATAAACCTTAGTAATGGCAAGTAATTGAATAACGAACTAAATGGTTTGTAACGATTTTGTAACCGCTCATAAATCTTAGTTATGATATACAATCGAAGCCTACTAAATGGATTAATTTGTAACGATTCATAAACATTATTGATGGCAAATTAAATATCTGTAACTGCTAATTGATGGCCAGTTTAATGACCAGAAACGGTTTTGGTATTAACTCGACAATAAGTGGTTTGTTCCCAATGAAGCCTATATATAGCGACCTTCTTCTTCTCATTTCATGGATTCAATCGATCCCATCAGAATCAATCTCCTCTCCTCTTCTGATCTCTTCTCTCCCAAAGAATTCCGGTGATAGAGTAAGGTACTATTCAGTTCTACGAGAAGTTCTTGTGCTGCAGTACAAAACTTTGAAGTTGTTTTATCTCGGGAGAACAACGACATACAACCCCGTAGGCAGTGTAAAAGTTCTTAAGGAGAGCGTGTGATACATGTGACTCAACTTAGTTCACCTTCTTCAAGAATATGTTCTTCCGTTCGTTCATTTGTATTTTACTAATTAATTAATATTTTTAATATTTATTAATTTAATATCACTACTTTTTCGTACAATCATATAAGTATTATTGTCATCCCTATTTATATATAAATATACACACACTAGTACTTTCATCCTCGTACGAGCAACAACAACTCTCCAGTCACATAGACCATACAAATTTGCAAGTAAATCAGAATATGCAGTAATATGAGGCATTTCTACGAGTCAGATACATATAATAACATATAGAAAACAAACAGCTATTTTTATGTAAACAATTTTTTAGCAGTCTAACTTGAATGATTTGTAGAATTAACAATGAGCAATTGATTATCAACTTACAACTGTGTCACAGCATAGCATGCAGACTTTGCTAAAGCTCGTAGTCCTTAAGGTAGGCAATTAATGATTCTTTCCGTTATGGTAACAGCACCATGAACATCGGCAGCAATGCTTAGAATGTGAGGTAGAACTTTGCCACACAAAAGCTCATTAATAACTTCGCTAACTGGCAAAGCAAGGATTTCTTTCCACAAGCAAATATTTCTCATCAAACAAACAGATATGCCAAATCGATATGCTGCAATTTTTGCCACATTTGGCCCTGCTTCATGTGATATCCCGAATTTTCTGTATGATTACTTGTATTTTGCGATATTTTTAATTTGATTTGTCCAGCGCGGTAACTAATATTTATCGACAGTAAATATCACAAGAATTAAAGTTGACTTTTTAACAATTGTTTATGTCGGTTGACTTCGGAAGGAAGTGGTAGGATTCGTGGAGATGAGTTCGTCGACGTGCAAAATACAATAATTGAATTTACGACGTAAATGTTATGAACCAATGAAAGTTTGTCGTGAATTACGGCAACAAAAGTACGAGACTATATATAGAGATTGCCAGATATAGAAAGGGAGACTTTTCCATTAATTTTGGGCCTTTGACCCATTGACCCACGTTGACTCGGGTCAAAGCGGCGAAAGTGGTTACCGAACTCGGCTTCAGCGGTGCGTTGCTATCCGGCCACCATCGACCACGATTTCTGTCGGAATTGACTCGGCTCATCACCCTCTACTTATTGCTAGGTTCTAATTCAATGATTGATGGTTGAGGGAAGAGATTCGACGGAGAGAAGTCTTCAGGGTTTCGGCTTTCAATCGCCGCAGTCGCCGGCGAGGTCTCCGGTGACAAATTGGGAATGGTTCTTATCCTCTTGGTTTATGGATTAAGTTGTGTATTATTTTGGTGATTTCCAGGTTGTCATTTAGGGATTCAAATCGATCCCGATTTGGTTTCGTCTGCCGGAGTCACCCTCGTCGCAGTGGCGGCTGATGGCTTGGTTGGTCGACGAGGATTGAGGGATTTTGTTCTCCTCCAATTCGTGAGTCTATTGGTATTGGCTACGAGCCAAGGTGTGGTTCGACTGCAAAGTTGTGTCACCAGAGAGATTTCCGGTCAGTTTGCTTTCGGGCCCAATTCTGGCCAAATGAGTCGGAATTAGGCATAGGTCTTTTTAAAGAAAATGTTGGGCTTGATGAGAGCTTTAAATTGATGTATTATTCTCCGCGCCAGCGGTGGTCGCCAATGGTGGCGTGTAGTTGCACGCCGCCGCAAAATGTTCCTGAAATCAGTCAAGTTATATGTCGTTAGAATCGTAACGACGTCACAACTATAGTCGTGAGGTTTAATTCATGTTTAGATATCGTCAATCCAGTGGGTGGGCAGTGGTGACGCATGGGGTTACGTGTTGTTGCCAGTGGTGGTGCAGTCGACAAAATAATTTAGTGTCTTATATTGTCGTAATGGGTTAATCAGAAGGAGTTTCGACTCGATTTGATAAAGTTTAATCTGAGTCGATTAATTAATGAATATATGTAAATATTATAATTAATTTAAACGATATTCTAGGAGGATCAGATCGTCACATTTTAGTTCATGTGGGCCCCATTTTGGAACCTCCGAGCGAGAGGTAATGGAAAATTTGTGTAAGTACCTTGATCTCAATACAAAAACAGGCAATGTTGATTAAAGGACTTAAATCGTAAGATTGGATCAAACGTTATACCTTCCGTTTGGATACAGCATCTGCCATACGGGTGCCGATAGCAACTTATAAATCTTCAAGAGCCTTGCTTGAAGAGATATCAAGCTTATGGCAGCAAGCCAGCTGTTTAACAGAATAATGCACATTGCTCTTGAGTCTGCTAGATCAATTTAGAAGTAAACATGTGGATGATTAGCTAGAATACTCTAGAAGTTTGTACGAGTATGTAATGGAGAGTAAACCACCAATATATGTCAGTGGAGTATACTTAATGAGGCTAGAGAAGTATAGAAGCTTGAGAATTATACTTTGAGAATTATACTTGATCTAGAATGATGAAGAATTAGCTAAGTCGGTGGACTTAGGAGAGTAAGGTCGGTGACCTAAGCCTATAAATAGGCATGCTTGTAATCAAGAAGAGAGAAGAGTGAAAGAATAGAGTGAGAAAAGAAGAGTGTAAGAGAGTTGTACAATTAAGGGTTATACATAGTAATAAAAATTTGAGTTTGTGTGCGAGTCCTCCTCTGTTTCTCTTCTGTCTAAAAATCTTCCTTCCTATTTTCTACACCCAAGTGCTCCCCCATTTCTAATAGTAGTATCAGAGTCCCAATTTTAACAGTGGTATCAGAGCACTTTCCGATCAAATTTGGGGCGTTGTGAAGTCTTCTTCTATGTCGACCAAAACAAGCTCAATGTCAATTCTACTTCAAATCTTTGCCAGAGAAAACTACTACTTCTGGAGTATCAAGATGAGAATATTCTTCATGTCCGAAGATCTATGGAACATCGTAGAAAAAAGGCTCTCGGCATTCGGAAATACTGCGGCTGACAAGAAAGAGAGACTAAGAGATGCAAAAGCTCTTTTCGCTATACAACAGGCGATCGATAATGCAAACTTTTCAAGGATCATGGGAGCGACAATATCGAAAGAAGCTTGGGATATTCTAAAGGAGGAGTTTCAAGAAAATGCCTTAAACTTCAAACTATGAGGAGAGATTTAGAAAATATGAAAATGAAAGATGCTGAGATTGTGCAAGATTATTATTTCAGATTAAAGGAATTAGTCAATCAACTAAGAGCCTATGAAGAAAAGATTGGTGAGACTAGAATAGTAAAGAAAATACTTATTAGTCTCACAGAAAAATATGATCCAATAGTGATTGCAATTGAGGTGTCGAAAGATATAACGACTCTAACGATCACAAAGTTAATAGGCTCTCTAGAAGTATATGAAAAAATATTGAGTAGTCGAGACTAAGGCTACACAGAAAATGCCTTCCAGTCTAGACCCAATCTACGATCTCAGAAGAAGTATAGAAAAGACGATGAAGAGTCAGAAGAACCGTCTAGAAGAGGAGAAAGGCCCAAATTTTGTGTGACGACCCGGAACAGAATCAGTAGTATAATCAGCTTAATTCGTGAGTTAGCGTATAATCGTAGATTTCCGATAATTGATTGAATCGCCAGCTTTGATCATGACTAAATTATTGGCCGAGAATTTGAGTTGAGCCTCTTCTCGAGAGTTGTTGTACGCGTGATTTCGAGTTCGTAGGCGGTTCCGGATTATTATTTGGACGACCGAGGAATATAATATGAATATTTGAAATTTCAGTATATTATCAAGTTTATCCATTTGTACTCGAGTCCATCCGAATTGTGATTTTGATCCTTTTTGGACCGTTGATTGACCCGAAGCGTAAATGGAATGATTATCGACTTGATTTGCGAGTTTCACGATTTGTGGTG
Organism: Geum urbanum; assembly: GCA_946800695.1. NCBI lineage: Eukaryota > Viridiplantae > Streptophyta > Magnoliopsida > Rosales > Rosaceae > Geum > Geum urbanum. The sequence goes on from OX327009.1 coordinate 3,494,279, forward strand.
ATTTCGGCATAATCCGTTAATATGGCGGCTTCCTTAGCGACTAAATTATCGGGCGAGAATTTGATTTCAGATCCTTCGTGGAAGTTGTAAAGAATTTAATTTCGAGCTCGTGGAAACTTCCGGAGAATTTTTCCGAGTTACGAGGAATAAGTTGTGAATATTTTCGTCTGTCGAATTATTGTCATATTTATCCGATTGGGGTTCGATACGCGTATGATATAAATACGGAAGCGATACCTGCCGAATTGCGAAACTTGCCATAAAGGGAAAGCTGGGTTGACCCGCATTGACCACGGGTCAAGAATAACCCGTTTGGAGGCCGAATTGGTTCGCCGGAATTGAGGCCAATTCCGGCCATATTTGGGCAAGTCTTCTTCACGAGATTTGTTGGGCTCGAGCTCCTCTTCAGATTGGTAGGTGGATCGTCCCGTGGGGTGGCCGAAGGAGAGAGAATCGAATTGGCAAAGTTATGGATTTTCTGGCGAGTTTTGTGGTGTTCGGGTGGCGGCGTGGAGGCTGAGATGGTGGCTCCTCTTTGAGGGGTTTTGTTAGCCTCAATGAGAGGAAGCTATTGCAAGTGGTTTGGGAGGTTGCCGTGGCCGGAGGAGAGAGATCCGTCGATGTGAAATGCCGGTAAGGTTTGGAACTTTGGGTTGATTTTTGGAGGTTTTCCGGTCAAAATTGGCCTTAACTTATAACTGGAAAGTTGTTGGAATCGTCGAGATCTTTGAAACCATGTATGCCATGAATTTTTCTGGGTAGATCTGAAATTCCGGCGAAGGTGGCGGCGGCGACTTTTCGCCCGACGTGTTTTTCGACGAGTTATATGTCATTTCACTCGGAATCGTGCCCCGATCGCAGTGGTGAGTTTTGTTTTTCGATTTGAGCATCGAAAATTATAGCGGTAATTCGATTATCGGATTTTCGACAATTCGCCGTTATTGAATTATGTGTTTCCGAGAACGGTTGTTTCTCGTGATATGATTCGAGGTACCAAGTTATGATTTTGAGAAATGGATTTTATGATTATTCAGGGGTTCGTGATCGTTCATTTGGTGAGGGATTTTCCACCGGATCACGGGATTAACGCGAACTGCGTTACGCTCATCTGTGAGTGAACAATTTCTTTTCACTGATAATCGTGAGTCTTTATACACGTTTTACGAGCATGAGCATACATACGAGATTATGATTTATATGAGCATGTGTTATACGATTATGCTTATATATTTATATATTACGTATATGCATTTATATATTGCTTTACTCATTTGCATCGAACTATTTATGATTTGGTTTACACAGAGTACAGTCACAGTTTATGTTGATGTATCGATACACTCGCATCCCGGCTGATCCCCGAGGGTGCCTACCAGGGGGGAACTGTACCTTGTGCCGATGTATTTCCGGGTGGGTACAGATTTCTGTTTCTTGTGCCGATGTATTTCCGGGTGGAAACAGATACCCTGACCTGAGGCCTTTCTGGCTAGAATCACGTGTGGGTCTGGGATCCCGTGATTCGGACTGTACTAGCACGGATGTGTCTATGAGCGACCCCGTGGGATTTTTACATGCATGCTCAGTACGCTGGAGGAGTATGAGTTTACCTCGTGTACTTTATTATCTTTATTTATCTGGACTCGCATATGTTATTTTAACATATATTATTCGGCGAAAGACATTTATTTTCGTCCACTCACTCTAACGGTTTTCTTGTCTTTCCCCTGGGCTTTTCGGCTTCCGTGCCCAGTTTGCAGTTCAGATTCTGGTGTCGCACGTCGTGGTCGGAGGCATAGTGTTCGAGCTACCTTGTTTCTTCCAGTAGGTTTCTTGTTCTACCTGTTGTTGTATATTTATATAATTATATACTAGAGGTCGCTCTGAGCATTGTGATATCATATTTTATACGATTTTTCCCGGATTTCTGTAAAGTATAGTTTTATTGATTACTTGACATTACTGTTATGATATTGAGAAATCCGGATGGGATCGGTGTCCACGGTTTGATTTTTGTGGCATAGGATGAAGTGTTATTTTTCGGGTGCAGGTAATGGCAATTCCGCGATAGTAGCGTTACTCTGCCGAAATTTTAATGGTTTTTGTTGGTTCATGTTTTCAGAATGGGTTTGATTCCGGCTTAGGCAACTAAATCGGGGTTGGGTCCTTTCATTTTGGGAAAGTAAAGAATATAGGGAAAAATAAAGCTATCCATAGTGTGGGATATGCAAGAAGAAAAATCATGCAGAAAAAGATTGTTGATTTTGAGGAAAACCAAGATGCTAGAGCTGTAATAAATTTGGCCATAAAACGAGAGACTGTCGACTAAAGAATGACGAAGCCAAGTTCAGAGAAGAGAAAGAGCACGAAGAGATACTCTTCTATACATGCCAGGAGGAGCAGAAGAGAAAATGGTACATCAATAGCGGTTGCAGCAATCACATGACAAGAGATAAAAGCATCTTCTCCAAGCTCGATACTTCAGAAAGATCGAAGGTGAAAATAGGGCAATGATGATGTGGTAGAGATGGCAGGCAAAGATACGATCTCTATCCACTACCAGCATTTTCACTATAGCCGACGGAAAAAAAAAACCGACGAGATTTTTTGTCGTCGGCTATAGTGGACAATTTTCACTATAGCCGACGACAAATCAACAAAAAATCGTCGGCTATACTATAGCCGACGAAAAATGGGCAAAAACATCGTTGGCTATAGTATAGCCTACGCACTATAGCCGACGAGACTATAGCCGACGATTTTTCAGGGTCGTCGGCTAAAGTCGCTGGCTAAAACCTGTCGGTAATAGTATAGCCGACGAGATTTTTACCCATTATCGTCGGCTATAGTACTATAGCCGACGAGTTTTTTAAAAAAATAAAAAAATAAAAAAAATTTAAAACTATAGCCGACGAGATTTTTTATCTCGTCGGCTATAGTTTTAAAAAAAATTTAAAAAAATAAAAAAAAATCATTTTTTCAACTATAGCCGACGAGATTTTTATCTCGTCAGCTATAGTTTTTAAAAAAATCGTCGGCTATAGTGTTTCCAGCGGTAGTGATCCAAGCTAATAAGGGAGCTAAATATATTAATAATGTACTATTATTTTCTCGTTTGGAGCATGATTTATTAAGCGTCGGACACATGATGGAGAACGGATACACTCTATTGTTCTCTAAAGACTTCTGCAATATATTTGATCAGAAGAAAATATTGATATTGAAAATCAAGATGGAAGACAAAAGTTTCCCAATCGAGTGGTTACAGATGGAGATGAACAAAGCAAGGAAAAGAGTAATCTCAAAGACTCCAGGTGTGTATGAAAGATGCAACCATGTTACCGTTATTCAATCGAAAAAAGTTAAAGCTCCAAGAAAGAAGAATGTTGGAGAAAGACTATGCACGAAGAACATCAAAGAGAGAATGAAGCCATCTACACCAAGGAATCCAAGACATGGTGAAGTTCAAAATTTCAAGAATCGTGAAGACTTCTCAAGGTATTGCCAATGTGCTTTAAAGAGGAGTGTTGAACAAAGTAATGCACATTGCTCTTGAGACTGCTAGATCATTCTAGAAGTAAACATATGGATGATTAGATAGAATACTCTAGAAGTTTATACGAGTATGTAATGGAGAGTAAACCACCAATATATGTTGATGGAGATTAATTAGGCTAGAGAAGTCTAGAAGCTTGAGAATTATACTTGATCTTTTTTTTTATGAAGAGATCCATGTATTAATAAGAGGCTAGAGGCCAAATAACAACCAGAATGTTAAGCAAATAAAAAACAAAGTAAACGAAATATCTGCAACCATCTTAACCTAACCCGAACAGGAGAGGCATACAAAGAGGGCAGATAGTATCAAAAGCTATTGACGTTAACGCTAAGAATGCACGTCAACGTATCAAATTTACATCTATCACGGCGGGCAAGGGCATCCGTCGTTCCTGAGTACCCCGACCAGGGATAGTGGTGGCCTAGAGGCCTCACAATTACGTGCCACCTTCCCAACCTCAAGCGTAGCAACCAAATCTGCCGCCATATTCGCTTCTCTGTGGATCCACTTCCAACTAATCTTATCAAAAGACTTACTCAACTCTCTGATGTCCCAGATTGTGGCAAAGACTCTCCACTCACACTTTCTTTTGCGATCACAAATCACTTCGTTTAACTCCTTTGCATCGGACTCTACCTCAATGTACTCGTACCCGCCCTCAAGTGCTAGCTTCATTCCTTCCAAAATAGCTAACGATTCACCTTCTAAAAAAGACTGAGCACACTTCACCTTAGTGGAGTAAACCATCCACTCCCCCTCCTCGTCTCTTATAATAGCTCCTAACCTGGTAACATTGCTGCATTACTCCTATGGAGCGTCACAATTCAATTTAACAAATCCCGGACTAGGTCGTACCCACTTATGGGTGCTCATAATCATCCCATTGTTGTTCTCCATCATTGGGTTTCTCTTTGTTGCACAAGCGAATACAACCTCATCATAGAGTGCCACCACCGCATTGATAGTTCTGTAGGGTGAAGGTTGAACATTCCGAAATACAAAGGAGCATCTGGCTTCCCAAATTTCCCAGCATACAAGAGTGATTAGCACAAACACCTCCATTTTCTCCTTTTTTGAACCCGGTCCCGAGATGAATGAAAATAGCCAATCCCCTATAGTAGTGAAACTCTGCTTATCAAGGCGAAGACCCAATGAGGAACCAAACCAAACCAACTTGACCCATGGACACAAGAAGAGAATGTGTTCCATAGTCTCAGTTCCCTCCTCACACAGTCTACATATTGGGTCGACTCCAATGTTCCTCCTACTAAGGTTTGCAGCAGAAGAAATAACATTATTAAGGCACTTCTAGATAAAGCATTTTACCTTAGTTAGAGTCTTACATCCCCACAGTGTGTTCCATAAGCTCCTGTCAATGGTTCTAGACGTGTGACCATCCAGAGGTGTGGACTTCACAAGCTGGTCCCTAAGCCAGTGATAACCCGACTTTACAGTATACTTCCCACTCTTGTTCCCCAGCCAATATCTTCTATCCTCACCCCCAAAACTCGGTATAGGGATAGTCCTAATGATAGCTTTGTGTGCCTCAGATATGAGATTGTTGATCGAAGACAGGTTCCATATTCTTCGATCCCTATCAATTAACTCTTCAACCAACGTAGGGGCTTCCACAATATCATCCACCAAAGGCAGCAGTTTTCCTGACCAAATCCTGATACTACGACCATCCATCACCTGCCATCTGACACCTTTAAGTATAGAGTCACGAGCCTGGAGTAAGCTGGTCCATCCCCACGATGCCCTACTACCTTTAACTGCCTCCTCAAAACTAGATTTGGGAAAGTAACGAGTTTTCGTTATCCTTGACCACAGTGAACCAGGTTCCTTGACCAACCTCCATACATTCTTTGCTAACAAAGCCAAGTTAAAGGTCTCCAAGTCCCTTAAACCAAGCCCTCCCTCCACCTTGGCCATCACTAAATACTTCCAACTTTTCCAATGAAGAGCATTGCCGTTGACATTTGTTCCCCACCAAAATTTGTAGATAATTGCGTCAATCTCTTCACAGAAAGACTTTGGGAATTTGAAACAAGACATAGGATAGGAGAGAATAGATAGTGCAACAGACTTGATCAGTGTTTCCCTACCAGCAGGGTTGAGTAGGCCTTGTTTTCAACCAGCAATTCTTTGTCTCATTCTCTCTTTAACAAAGCATAATGCCTGTTTTTTAGACCTACCCCATAATGTTGGTAAGCCTAAGTATTTCCCTAGATCAATAGTTGCATCAATCTTCAAAAATGTACTAATTAGGTGCTGCATCTGTACAGGTGTGTTGGGAGTGAAAAATAAGCTAGATTTACTCATATTCACTCCCTGCCCCGAGGCATTGCAATACTCCTCCAAAATGATTAAAAATCTTCTACAGTTTATAAGTGTTGCCTCCAGGAAGTAAAGTGCATCATCCGCAAAATAGAGATGTGATATAATCGGACACTCCTTGCCAAAGCTGATTCCTTTCAGATTACCTTCTTCCACGTCTTTCAGCACCCTCAGAGAGAAAGCCTCACTCACCAACAGAAACAGATACGGAGAAAGTGGATCTCCCTGCCTCAATCCCCTCCTTGGTTTGAAATTTTTTCTAGGACACCCATTTAAAACTACTGAATAAGAAACCATAGTTACACAGCTCATGATTATACTCACTCAATTCCCATCAAACCCAAAACTCACCAAGACCTTTTCCAAGAAATCCCATTCCACCTGGTCATAGGCTTTGACCATATCTAACTTTAATCCAAGTTCATGCTTAAGTCCCGTTTTCTTGAGTTTCAAGTACTGAAAAACTTCGTGAGCAAATGAGAGATTATCTTGGATCAATCATCCAAGAACAAAAGCATTTTGGTTTGTAGTAATGAGACCACGTAATAGAGGTTTCAATCTGTTGGCAAGTAACATGGATAGTATTTTGTAGGAATTGTTGCAGAGGCTGATAGGTCTGAACTGCGAAGTTGTCTCCGTGCATTACACTTTGGGTATGAGGGCAATATGCGTTCTGTTGAACCTCTCCATCCAAACCCTCCCTTCTAAAAAATCCTTTGAAGTATCAAAAATGAGTTAATTTATAGTACAAACCTGTGATAAAAGAGGCCCGGAAAACCGTCAGGTCCCGGAGCTTAATTTGAGAGATCCAAGTTGTGTCACAGCCTCCTTGACCTCCTCAATCTTAAATGGTGTAAGCAAAGTCCCATTCTACTCCGTTGTGGTCAGCTTCCTTATTCCTGACAAGGAATCACCCCATCTTCTTTGCTCGTTTGACTTGTAGACATCCTCAAAATGTCTCCCGAAAGCTCCACGGATTTTTGCCTCCCCATTGATCCACTCCCCATTACTATCCAAAACAGTAATAATCGTGTAACGTGTTTCTTTGCCTTCTTTGGATAGTAGTAAGATGAAAAAACTTTGTGTTTGAGTCTCCATGTTGAAGCCATTTTATTCTGGATCGTTGGCTCCAATACTCTTCCTCCATGCACCATAGTCTTTCCAGCTTCCTTAAGATATCACCATACCTTTGGACATCCCCTGCACCGTCCTCTATGTTTTGACATTTTTCAATCTCCCTAATGCACTCAGCCACTTCATTCCTGATATTAGGATAGCAATGACGGCTCCAATTTAACAATGCACCTTTGCATCTGTTAAGATTATACTCCCATTGATGTTGATTAGTTCGATTGCTCGTAGTTCTCCAACATTCACGTACCATCTCCATGCACTTAGAGTCCTCCATCCAGTAAGCTTCAAATTTGAAGGCTTTTGATTTCCTAGTCGCACTAGGAACCATTTCGAGTAAAATAGGGCAGTGATCAGAGGCAATACGGGGGAGATGTGTTATCCTTGTGAGAGGCCACTTTAATAACCAGTCTTCATTTACAACTCCTCTGTCCAACCTCTCTTGTAGTATAATCACCCCATCCTCACGTTTGCTCCAAGTAAACTCATGTCCTTTAAAGCTAGATCAATGAGATTGTTATCCTTCATGAACTTTCGTAAAAAACCATACCTCCTTGGGTTCCAGGGGGCACCTCCCCATTTCTCCCTCATCCATAAGAGATCGTTTAGGTCCTCGATAACACACCAAGGGAGATCTTCTCCTCTATCCTGTATCTCCAATAGATTCCAGAAAGAAGCTTTATCCTCCTGATAGGGAGGTCCATATATCCATGTGAAGCGAGCAACACCACCGTCACTACCCATGTCAATCCTGGTATCAATGAAGTTCATAGAATAGCCACGAACTTCAACTTTCCAATTTGGTTTCCACCACAAAGACAACCCTCCAGCCCCATTAACAGGGTCCACATTGTAACCTTTCGAAAAACCAAGCCTTCTTCTTATTTTGTCAACAAAATTACTGCACCTGTGTGTTTCAGATAAGAAAATAATTCGCGGGCATTGGGATCGGGATAACTCCCGTAAATTTCGAATTGTCGAGGGATTCCCAAGTCCTTGACAATTCCATGCTATCACACTCATTGATGACTTGCAGCAGGCCAGTTGCCAGTGCCGCAAGGGTTGGTCACGTCCCTTGCTCTCCTTTTAGATTTCGGTTAATCCATAACCACTCTTCCAGTAGCCTCCTCATTATCTCCCACTGTTGGTTCTTCCTCCTCCTCAGTAATACGTTTAAGGAAGGACACTCTCTTCTGTTTCCTCATTGCCTTTCCAGGTTTCATAGCATTGCTACTACAAATACTCATAAGTTTCTTCCGTCCAGCTCGAGCCTTCTCTTTCACAATAGCGCTACTTGATACTTTCGAATTCTTGCCTCTTGCCGTAGCCACATTGTCTCCTTCTTCCAAAGCACTCTTATTGATTTCATTCTTGCTTTTACGTTTTTCCCTTCTCGTTTCCTCCTCCTCAGTAGCCACCTCAACCTGTTGTATCACTACTGAGCTTCTGATAAGGTTTGGGCGTGGCACAGGATCCACCGATTGCTCCATGTATTCAGGGAGAGGAAACATTGGGTTTGCTTTGAAAATGTCCCTGGAATTATCAAAAGCCCGCGGGGGGAGGGGGGCGGATAACTTTTGGATCGGCCCAAGTCACATTTTCTACGGTTAGCCCATTGAGTGTGTTACCCTTCCATTGTGAATTTGTGATACCATGCACCATTAACATCGGGATTTGTCATGGGGTAATGCATTGTACCATCAACTCGTGGTTCAGAACGTGGGACCGGTTGGTATCGAAGATGAATGACTTCAGCACCAATCGAGGCCATCCTCATATAGTCGTTGTTCTCCTATGTCTCAGACAGTCCGACCTGTCTGGCACACACTTCAACTCCCCCACATGCGTTTGAAATCAGATCTCTCCCTCCATCCCAGTCGTTGGATTGATCTTCATAGGTTTTTGCATTTGCCCTAGCACTTGCCAGCACTATCCGGTCCTCAATGGTACGCTTTTCGGGGCTGCTCAGTGCCTCATACTCTTGCCTCTCCGGCCACTCCGCCGGAGCACGAAAAGTAGTCGGGTTCAGAAAATTCGTCTTCTTAACATATGGAAATTCCACCAGAAAATGCTTCTGCGTGAAAACAGCTTTCTGGGGTGGATCGGCCACTAACCCATGATCGTATTTCACCCCTAGCTCTATTAGAACCGGATTCATAACATGATTGCAGTCTTGTACAACATGTCGAAGTCTTCCACATTTGTAGCAGAACTTCCTCAAACTCTCATATTTGAAACTGATTTTCGAACTTCTTCAATTGCCTCTCTGAAGTGGGCAGAAAGTTGCAAGAGGCTTCCTGCTATCAATGTCCACTCTCATCCTCAGGTACCCTCTCTGCCCTACTTTTTTAGGGTCATCTACCTCAAGAACAGCACCCAACATGTTTCCAAGCTTTCTCCCATTAGCTTCCACCAGTTGTTCTTTTGGTATCCCATGGCTACACGGAAAGGGTTGATTTCCTCTGCTGTTTGGTGAGGTGGCCATAACTTCACCGAAAAGCAAAAGCCTTTAACCTTCCAAGGGCTGCTTGTCATCAACTTCTTCGCCAACTTCTCAGAACCAACTGTGATGGAAAAAACGTTACTTTTAAGGAGGCAAGATGCGGATTTGCCCTAAAGATTTCCAGAGCACCTGTAGGGTGGCCTTCACACCTATCGGGTTCATCTCTTGGTCCACAATATGTAACCCAACAAGGTCGATGCCCTCCTCCAGGTCCATGCGGCACTCAAAGTTGCAAGCCATAGCCTCGACAATACCCTCCTCCTCAAAAGGGATCTCCACTTGTTCACTGGAAGTCAATGTCATCTCGACACAAACCTATGACACAATAAATGCTTCCACCAAAATGGGACACTTTGGGGAATAAGAGCGTCTACACTGAGAGTGAAACGATTGTTTGGGGAGCAGTATCAGGCAGCAATAAATACCCTCAATAGCAAACCCATCCACTTAATGCTATGGCTAACAACTTCTAAAGTTTCTCACAGATCCAGTTCCTCCAGCACAAGCTATGTACCCTAACACAATGGTAACTTCCTCCTCTTTTGCCAATCCAAAATCCCAGAGGGATTGGATCGAACGCAGAGAAGTGAATTCAAGCTTGAGTTTCCTCAAGAAAACTATCACTTTCGTAGGGTGACCACAGCCTCACTAGATAGAACAAAAGAGATCTAAAAACTGAACTGACAGGATAATCTGAAAGAAAGTAGTACTACGGTCCAGGAGCAAGGAGAATATTCGGAAGCACCAGAGTTGTAAGTGAGAAGCTGAGTGGTGTAGTTGTTGATGGCTCCAGCAACACAACGCCCTCCGTCTCCATTTTTTACAGAATTATACTTGATCTAGAATGATCAAGAATTAGCTAAGTCGATGGACTTAGGAGAGTAAGGTCGGTGACCTAAGCCTATAAATAGGTATGCTTGTAATCAAAAAGAAAGAAGAGTGAAAAGTAGGAGTGCAAGAATAGAGTGAGAAAAAAGAAGAGTGTAACAGAGTTGTACAACTAAGGGTTGTACATAGTAATAAAAATTTGAGTTTGTGTGCGAGTCCTCCTCTGTTTCTCCTGTGTCTAAAAATTCTCCTTCCCATCTCCTACACTCAAGTGCTCCCCCATTTCTAATAGTAGTATCAGTCCCAATTCGAACACCAGCAATTGCATTATTTGTCTCTCTTGTACTGAGAATGTCCCATCAGTGAACAAGATGATCATGCAGAATGGGTAACGCAACCTTTTCCACAGATGCAGGAAGAAAGTTGGCATCAGAATCATCAGATTCAAAAATTCAGAACCATCCCCCGGCACATCATAATCCTCTAATAATATATGCATGAATTGATCAAGTGCAATTGGTAGATGTGTAGATTCATTGGTAAATTTGTTTTTTCTCTCACAGCAATGGAAGCAACTGCAATTATTTCAGGTACCTTCTTTATTGAATATAGGCATTGCTGCCTTTACAGCGGCTTCTACTTCCATCATTTCATCATCATTATGAGCATTTCTTCTTTCAAAAATACCTGTTGCCTATGCTCATCACATCGTTTATGCATTTCCTCTTCAAATGCCTCTATCAAGGGAGCCATATCCTGAATTAATGTAAATAATCAAACACATCAGCTACAAGCACACAACATAGAGTAACTAATATTCCACTTCCTCGTGCAGTGAGTTCAAACTTGGAAGCCTTTTTGATACAGAAATTACTAGACATAAGTTTTCATAAGCCTTAGTGACATCATAGTTCTGCCATAACTTTTCTTGGAGTTTATAAGAAAAAGAAGTTATAATGCGGAAAATATAATACAGAATATGATATAGTGTAGTATTATACATGAGCATATGCTCCAAAGTGGAAAAACAAATCAATAGTCTAGATAGATCATACCATAAATGAGTTCCTCACATAGGAAGTTACAATTATCATAACATGTTACACATACACATGCAGTCCATATAGGTACTTGAAGATACTTGGCTAATGAACTTGACAAATGTGTCAATACCTAAATAGTAAATAAACACACCTGAACCAGACAAAGGCTTGCAGTATTTGCAAGTTGATATGACCAAGCAGTTGTTTCCAATGGAATGGAACGACGAAATGTAACTAAAAAAGCATTCCTTCTGCATTTAGTAGCTGGGGATCATCGGATATGTACTCTACGGTTTAACTCTTCATGTCATATGCAGCATTGCATACAAAGCTGATTAAAGTAATGAACCTATATTCCACTTGTAGCACTAGAAAGAAAAAAAAACAACCAGTAAAGAAAAACTCAACCAAAAAACTAAAAACCGCGACCAATTAATTAAACGGTTAGCCTTGACAACATTGTCTCAAACCAATTACATACATGATCATAGAATGGCCAAACCTATTCAAACAAAAGTAAAGATCACATATCTACGCAAAAGTAGTTTGACACATTGAGATATCCTCCAATATGGCCATCAAACCAAACTACCTAACCTTCACGTTCAAAACAAAAAAAACCCTAACTACCTGACTTCAGGGCCTCTAAGAACAACATAGCATGATTTGTCTTCAGCTCAAGCTCTTCAATATAATGCTCCACCTGAGTAATAAGAAGCTTTTTCTGCTCGGCTTGGAGCTGGGCTTGGAGCTCGGCTCTCTTGGACTCATCCAACAACTTCAAACCCTTACCATACAAAAACTCAAACCGCTCAGACCAAACCACCTCCTCGGCTCTCGAATGCTGCAGTGCCCCCGGCCTACTGATACCCACCACCGTTTTGGCCACTACTTCCTCGCTAAAAGCTTTTTCGCAAAGCTCGAAAAGCTTGATTTCATGAGGCTGGGTGGGACGGTACTTCTTCTTAGCAGCTTTGGTCCGATAGCTCCCCCTTAACCTCTTAATCTTATCCAGGACCTGTGTCTTTGTCACTGATAGCTCCAAGGTTTTCATCAGAAAATCATAAAACTCTTGAGTATTAGCTGAGTACTTGGTTTCGTTCTCCTCTTCATACTGAATTATGCTTTCCAGCAATTGAATTTCATGTTCTTTCTCCCAAATCCTCTGAAACAGAGGTTTTGGGTCATCTTGACTTTCCACCTCGGGCATCTTCCTCTTCTTTTTGCCCGGATCGACCTCGCTCGCCGCCGGTCGCTTGGTGCCGGAAGTGGGAGACGGCTGCGGGTTCTTCTTTGAGTCCTTCTCCTTCTTCTTCTTCTTCGTCGTCTTCTTCTTCTTCTTCTTCTTCTCAGGAGTGGCGGCGATTTCTTTCTCAATCGAAGCATCGACGTCCTCTTCCTCCAGAACCATGGCCTCGTTCTCGACTTCGTCTTCTTGCTCCGGCGAAGAAGCGGCCGGGGGATCTGCAATGGGAATACGCTGCTTGCGTGCCATGGTGGTGAGAAGAGAATGTCAGAGAATTTAGGGTTTCAAAATTCAAAATTCAAAATTCAAATGAGAAAGAGAGAGAGGAGGGGGGGGGGAGAGTAAAGATGTCCCTGTCTTATGGCAACGACTCTTTTGTTGTCTATGCCAACAGACTTTATAGAGACTTCGTAATTAAAGAACTTTTTAATTTTTTTTTGATGCAAAAGAACATAAAAGAACTATTTTCACTCCACAAATATTTTAAGTTCACTCTATATTACATTTGATATTTTACATTAAAATATCTAATTTTATTTTCGAATCTTATAAAAAAAATCAAGTAATTAAACTCGACCTACTATTATCTACTTTTCTCAATTTTAAAATCTAATTTAATTGACAACATCAAACTCCACCAAAATGGCATCACAAATAAGATCTCATTTATAGATTGATTCTATAGCTAATGAAAAAAAATGCCCACTTTAGGGGGTCTTCTTCTAAAAAAACCCAAAACATTTTCAATTAATAAAACAAAAACTCGATATATTTTCGTCATAAATAATCAACCACATTTTTTATTTTATTTACGTGAAATGTCACCAAGATTTCCAAAGCCCCTCCCCTTTGATTCCAAATCAGTTTTCATCTCTCTCTCTCTCTCTCTCTCTCTCTCTCTCTCTCTCTGATGACCAACGCCATCGCATCTCAGTCAAAGCCGCCGCCACATCGAGCTCGCCGCCCACTAGGAACTTGCCAACGAAGGCGTAGACAGAGATCATAGTCGGAATTCCCATTGGACGGTCCTTTGATTCCAAATCAGTCTATTTGTACTTGATTTTATGAGTACCAGGTGTGTCATCGGTCGCCGTATTTTTCGTTGGCTAACCTTGACGACCGATGAGTATTCGTGATGTCGACCAACAATACAATGAAATACCTTAACGACTGATGAGTGTTCATGACAAACGTCAGGCCATGTTGGCAGGCAGTTATGGCTTATTTGGTGATCTACAAAATGAACACTTTATCATGCGGGTCAAGTGATACATCAAACCCAAAAAACCAAGCATTTATCAGTTGAGCATGATGGATCCAAACAGGCGACGTATAGGTGTTGGGCAATCAAATGGGCCGAGCTCGAATGTGAGTTGGTCGGGTGACTTTCAGGGCTTCAACTGAGTGTGAGTTGGATTCAAGTCCAATGATAGGAATGTTCCATTCGGGTAAGGAATGCCTTTAATGCAAAAACTGTAGTGATTGGCTGTATCAAGTTTTTATGAATGGAACGTCATTGAATTAAGGAGTGACCAAGTTCGAGAAGGAATGTATCTGGTGATGATTGAGATAAGGGAGGTTTTACTCGCCTGAAATCAAGGAGTTTGAGTGCTATTAGGATTCGTTGGCCAAACGAGCGAGTAAGCCAACCTAGGATTTTTGTACAAATTGTATATATAGAACCTTTGTAGCACATGGTAAAAGCTCTTGCACCAAAATACACAAACTTACATACAAGTTTTTCTAGCTTTTGTTTCCATAGGTACTTTACCTTGTTCGTGTTTTACTTTAATAATATAGATTCACTTCTCGCCATTTATATTCTTGTTCTTTACTTTCTTGCAATTTATTTTATGTTCTTTAGTTTTTTCACTTCAATTCCTTGCACCTAGGAATAGTTGATTAACTTAGCACTCTCTACTCATTGATCTCCTTTGGCTAGTCCGGATTGGGTCGATGCGATTCACTATTCACACTTACATCACCTCACAAAGTTTTGACGGCCGAATCTATTTCACCTTCATATTCACTATGATTTATGAATATATCAACCTGGTTGATTTCTCAGTGGTCACGCGCACCTTCGAGTTTACTTAGAGCTTGGACGTGATCAAGAACCAAGATTAGTGTCTTGGTCAAGTTCGTTCGTACAAGGCATTCGAACCAATGGCTGAGGGGGTTCCTTCCTCGACCATCAATCACTTGAAGAGTCAAATCTAGCGCAATATATCAAAACCTCGCTTGACCAATAGGCTAGTGATAGAACCATAATTATGTGCATATTACGCTTCTACCTTTATGCTTATAGCTTGTTTTCTATGAATAAACCATTGTTCTTATGGCATTTCCAGTTCTTGCTAGGAAATGTGGAGTTGGCTCGTAAGTGCATTAAATATAAAAAAAAAATTAGATACTTATTGGAGAAGATGTATACATTTTCGAGGTCACGAGAGGATTTGGAGCAACTTTGGCAAAATGATGAGATAGCTTCACCGGAAGTTGCCCGGAACCCGCCGGAATTTGCCACACCCGCCGGAAGAGTCAAATCACATGGAATCCAGCCAAATGGAGGCCATTCAGCCCATTTATGCCTACTAATTTGATTTGGAGAGAAAGAGAAGAAGTTGGATCACATGATGTCACTAATTTGGAGGTTAGTCTTCCATTGCCTAAAATAGTGGATCATGGTCTTCCTAATTCAAAGCTAAACCTTAGATCTTTAACCTCTTCTTTTATTATCATCCTAGGGTTGAAATTGAGCCTCCCAACTTAGCCAAATTCGAGCTCCCCTCTCCCCACATATATAATTCACCTCATTTTCAAATTTTTCATAGTTTTACACTCTCTTTAGACCCCTTATCCATATGCCAACCCTCTAACACTCTCTTCTACCTCTCATCCTCCCTTTCTAGGCCAAAAAACCTCCATAACCACCACTACTAGAGACCTAGCTCTTCCCTCTCTTGGGTAGAGCCGAACCTCTTGACCACATCTCCATCACTTTGGCTTATTTTGAGTATTCCTCCTCTCATCCTCACCTTCTAGAGTTTGGCTAAATTCTAGTTCCCCTCTCCCCACACACATAACTCACCTCATTTTCAAATTTTTCATAGTTTTACACTCTCTCTAGGCCTCTTATCCATATACCAACCCTCTAACACTCTCTTCTACCTCTCATCCTCCCTTTATAGCCCAAAATACCTCCATAACCACCACTACTAGAGACCTAGCTCTTCCCTCTCTTGGGTAAAGCCGAACCTCTTCACCACATCTCCATCACTTTGGCTTATTTTGAGTATTCCTCCTCTCATCCTCACCTTCTAGGATTTTGCTAAGCTTTTAGAATTCAAAGGAATGAGAAGTAATCCCTTTTTCCCTTGCTCCTTGGAATCCTAAGGGTTTACCTTACCTCCTCTTAAAGACTTGGTGTTGGTTGAAGAGAAGAAGTGGAGCTAAAAGGTTTGGAGTCACTTAGTGAAGCTTTGACTAGGGGACCCTTGGTTATTTCTACTCTCTTCCTATTTTAAGCATGTATCAACTCTTGTATTTAGTTATGTGTAATGAGTAATCCTATTTGGGAGGCTAGGGTTATGCGATGAATAAATAATGTCTTAGATTATGTATGATTTATGATTTTAGTGAATGTTATGTGATTGTGTGTTGTAAATGAGCAATTGTGTGTTTGTGGATATTTATTATGCTTGAGCTTCAAGTCTAGTTTCACTTATGCATGTGTTGACCTTAGCTAAGTTAATGTATGTGTAAAGAGACTAAAAATGGTCCTTAATTGAATTAACTACTCACTTAAGGCTATATGAGCATGTAAACATGATTAGGATATTTTCTAAGATGTTATCTTAAGACTTGGTTACCTTAGTACTAAGCAAGGATTAGTGTCTCCTTAAGTCTCAATAGACTTGTGGAGCTCTAGTCAAGCACACATTAAATCCAAAAGGTTATTGTGGCTAATAGTAGAATCACTTGACTCGTAACCCAATAGGTGCGATTTGGGGGAATCACATAGACTTTCTCTCGAATTCTCCAATAGAGATTCGAGAAGGGGAACCTTCCATATATATCACATGATATGCTTGTTGACTTCACAACGTGACATATGATCGAGATGTAAGCCCGAAATGGCTTGGGTCTTGGTTCCGATTCACGAAATACTTCAATGTTGGGCTTAAGTCATCTAGAGTTCGAAATGACCTAGGAACTTGAATTAGGTTCAAAACCAAACGTGAGCCAAAAGGTCACGATTTGGACATTAACTTGTATGAACAGACTTTAATCCATTACATAAATCGGGACATTGTTTGATGTATCATATGGTTTAGTGGAGATTTTCCTAGTCGACCATCTTTCCTTATCTTGAAGTTGTTTGATATTTTTGTTTGCGCATTGTAGTGTAATCATCAAATCAATCAACTCGTATAACCACTCATTATAATTCAATCACCCCTCACAATATTAAGTCTCCAAAGGACTTAGTGGTATGAGATACACATTTTCTCATTTTTCTTTCCATTTAGTGTCAAGTTAGTGTCTAGTTGTTTCCGTGGTCTAAGCTCTTTACATTCCGAGCTAAGGAGTTATAGTGGCTAATCCTCATGGGTTTGACTTGACTACCTTAAAAATACTATAACTTGCCCTGTATACTTGCGGGTGAAGAATTCTTTTCATTTATGAGTTAGTAAATAGTTCATAAGTGTAAGGGGTACAAAATCTTTAAACAGTTAGCATGCATTGCATTATCATAATGACACTTTGAACCAGAAGTCTATAGGCAGTCTTGATTTTGATCGTGATGGTTTTTGAGCAAACATCTTTTGGCACGCCTAGTGGAACACCATTCCACTAAGGCCTATTCGGTGAATGCAACCGAATGCATAATCAGTATATAGAGGAAGAACTTGTCTCAAGTGCTAATGTAAAGAGCATACATCGACCAATTACCCAAAGAGAAGATTTACCTATAGCAACGCGATCATGAATTCGCCCAGAGCGACAGATAGCTTGCTACATTCTAGCACATTGGCTAATTTAACTTCTGCTACGGGTAGCACAACGCGTACCTCAACTGCAACTTGTGGCTCAAAGTTTCATATGTCCAGAGCACCTCTAAGTGAGACAGACGGTGCGATGTCATCAAATCAATACAATACGCCTAGCCAAGATCGGATCACGGAAGAGGACCATACTCTTACCAGGAGGCAGAATAGGTCAGAAGACTTTTTTCTTAGGAATCAAAGTTTCTCGACCGAGGGTTTTGCTCGAATAATAGTCGCCGAATAGATACAGACGATCGAGCAGACACAAATTTTGATTGTAGCAATTAGTCGAGACATGAATTTTGGGTTGCAGAACTTGAACCAATTAGCTACAAGTGCCACCAATAACATTCGAAATATGAGAAACACTTTAATGCTCATTTATGAGCACTTGGTGGCTAACAATGCTTAGTTAAAAGTGGCACAACCATCACAAGCACCAGCCTAAGCATTGGTCAACCATGTAAACGGCCAACCTCATGCACTTTCGAACCAGCTGGGTAACATCTAACATGGTCATGGTATGCAACCCTAGAACCATTACTTACCATTACCCCAGAATCACTAACCACTACAAAGGATTCATTATCAGCCTTATGGTATGCCCGTGGAGATGGGATTCGGTCAACTGAGGTATATGCAGTAGCCAAACCAACTTAACCAGAATGTAGGGATTCACCATCTGCCTAATAACCAGAGAGGTTTGGCGAATCAACAAAACAATTTTTGAAACGGTCTTCCATTCTCGAACGGTAATAAAGGTTAAGTACCACATCAGAATCATCACAATGGAGTAGAGCTTGACCATCCCGTTCGACTTAATGAATTTCAAGACTTGGTTGAAGATCTTATGGGAGCATTCCCAAGGCGAGCAGAAAGGTCGGTTTATGCCAAGCCATATCCGGCTTACGTCGACCAAGTTCTGTACCCAGCAGGATATCGTATTCCTGCTTTCACCTTGTTCTCTAGAGATGCTTATCAATCCATTATATAACACATTGGTCGATTTACGGCCTAGTATAGTGAGGTGAACTCTGACAATCACAAGATAAGGTTATTCATCTACTGCGTAATAAGGCTATCTTTTTCATAGTTTGTGAATCTCCCACCAAGCTCGATTCATAGCTGGAGAGAAATGGAGTGAGCTTTTCACGACAATTACTATCGAGCTCAACAAGACATCCGCCTAGTGTATCTTGCAAAAAATTCTCAAATGAGTCATGAGACGCCTCAAGAGTATTTGACTCATTTCAAGTCAACCAGGGCGAGATGTAGAATTCACTTACCCGAGTCAGAGTTTGTTGATATGGTAGTCGCTGGTCTTACCTTCAAGTTTAGAGAGCATTTCAAAGGAGTGGTATTTAGTGACCTGTTCGAACATGAAACTAGGATCGAGCGATATGACAACATATTGAAGGAAGAGGCATAACGATGTACAGCTTCTAAGGGTACATACTTTAAAAATCAGGCCATTAACATGGTTGATACCTCAAACTTTTTGGAGGATGAAGATCCAGTGGAGGTGAATTTGGCTCAGTTGGTTGTCAAGCAACCTCTAGTGTGCAAAGCGTTGGAAAAAGTTGACCCAAAACAGACTAAACCAACATCAAACCAAAGCACGGGCACAACAAAGACTAATACACGCACTTACACTTTCAATATAACCAAGGCTGATTTGATCTTTGATCAAATCTTGGCTGACAATATGATTAAGCTTCCCTTCGGCCATTGAAAGGACCCAACCCTGATTTAGTTTCCCAAACTGGAATCAAACCACTTCTGAAAACACGAACTTCCAAAAACCATAGAAATTTCAGCAGAGTTTCACTATATCGCGGAATTACCATTAACCTGCACCCGAAAACACACTTCATCCTATGCCACAAAAGCCAATCCGTGGGACCAATCCCATCCGGATTTCTCAAAATCATATCAATAATGTAAAGTAATAAGCAAAACTGTACTTTACAGAAATTCGGGAAAATCATATGAAAATATAAACATCAGAGTATTCAGAGCGACCACTAGTATATATACATAAATACACAATAGTAGGCTAAACAAGAAATCTACTGGAAAAGAAAAGTTGCTTGAATACTAAGCCTCCAACTGCGACGTGCGACACCAGAATCCGAACTGCAAACTGGGCATTGAAAACAAAGAGCCCAGGGAAAGACATATAAACCGTTAGAGTGAGTGGATGAAAATAAATGTCTTTCGCCGAATAATATATGTTATAAAAACATATGCGAGTCTAAATGCTTGAAAATCAAATGGTACCCGAGGGAGACTCTAACTCCTCACGCGTATAGAGCATGCATCGTAAAATCCTGCAGGGTCACTCGTGGACACATCCGCGCTAGTACAGTCTGAATCACGGGATCCCAGACCCACACGTGATTCAAGCCAGAAAGGCCTCAGGTAAGAGGTCTGCCCCCACCCCCCGATAAAGGCCTCGGGTCAGGGGTCACAGCCTCCCCCGGTAAACATCCTTGGGGATCAGCCGGGATGCAAGTGAATCGATACAACAATATATACTGTGACTGTACTCTATGTAAACCAAATCATAAATAGTTCATGCAAATATATTAAGCATAATGTAAATGTGTATTCGTAATATATGACTATATAAGCATATTTGTCGATGCATAATCGTAAAACACATGCTCGAATAAATCATAATCGCATATGCATGCCCATGCTCGTAAAACGTATAATAAGGACTCGCAACCAATCAGTGAAAAGAAATGTGTCCACTCACAAACAAGCACAGCGCGCAAATGCGCTAATCCCGAGATCCGGCGGAAGATCCATCGCCAAGCATACGATCTCGATCCCCTGAATAATCACAAAATATCACTGATCAAAATCACAATTCAATACTCTAAACCACACCTCGGAAACCAACCATTCCCGAAAATATATAACTCGGATAATAGAAAACTCGTCGAAAACCCCTCAAATACTCCACATAAACCCTCGACTCAAAATCCGGCATCCAAATCAACTAGAAAACCTCAAGACGACGATCGGGGCGCGATTACGAGCAAAACAGCATAAAACTCGTCAAAATCCATAAAGTCAACGTCTCGCCGAAGCTCCGCTGTTGACCGCCGCCGCCAACGGCGGCACGCCGTCACCGAAGAGATTTTCCAGCGAGGAAAGCCCAAATTTCTTCTCCTCCTCGAGCCCAACACATCTCTCCACTACACCATCCACCAATTCCGCCGTGGTTCACCGGAAAATTGCTCGAAACCTCAAAGAATTTCAAACCGGCTGGGAAATTTCCCCGGCAAAATTCTCCACCAATTCCGCCGTGGTTCACCGGAAAATTGCTCGAAACCTCAAAGAATTTCAAACCGGCCGGGAAATTTCCCCGACAAAATTCTCCACCGTAAGGCCACCTCGGCCTCCCAAATTCAAGGGGCTTCATCCCTAGGTCGAACCCAACCATTTCCACCCAAAATCCCCTTCAAAAAGTCACCGGAAAAACCTCCACCATTACACCCGATTCCGGTGAACTTCTCCATCAAAATCGATCAACCAAAACACTTCCAAACTTCACAATATACACATCAATCGAAATCTTAGATCCCAAGCTTCAAAACCTTACCTTGATTTCCATCAACCGCGCCGTATTCCGGCTACCACCTCGACGACGAGTCAAGGACTCACTGAGTCAACTTCGGGTTGACTAGGTCAACTCGGCTCAGCTTAGTCAACTCGGTCAAACAACCCATTTTCGAACTTTTACGACAACTTTACGACTATTCGGCTATTTATACGTCGCGAATCAACTCTATCCGCAATTCGGATAACTCAAACTCGAACGGATAAACATGACTAACTCGGCGATAATTTCAAATATTTATTTTATATTCCTCGATTATCCGAAAAATCCTCGGAAAGCTCCCACGAACTCGAAATCAAATTCTCTACATTTCCCACGAACAAACCCAAATGAAATTCGTGTCCGAAAATTAAGTCATGAAC
The DNA here is from genome assembly GCA_946800695.1 of Geum urbanum. Classification (NCBI taxonomy): domain Eukaryota; kingdom Viridiplantae; phylum Streptophyta; class Magnoliopsida; order Rosales; family Rosaceae; genus Geum; species Geum urbanum. Next base: position 3,515,970 of record OX327009.1, read on the forward strand.
GAAGTTGCATATCCGATTAATTACGCTAAACCATAATTACTCGTGAAACTCGCAGATTAAGCCAATTACTATACCAATTCCGGTTCGGGTCGTCACAGCCATGTACTTCCCAAGGCTGAAGATGTAAAGGAGAAATCTTATTGTAAGTATCATAACTCGTGAAACTTTACTTTAGACAAGGGAAATATTGTCTTTGATTTGCCTCCCAGGAATGTAGCTCACTTGATTAGGGCTAATAATCTTCTTCATGATAGGCCTTAATCTGCTCACAATTAGCTTGGAAATCACCTTGTATAAGGTAGTACACAAGGTAATTCGTATGAAGTTGGCCATGTCTTGAGGCCCCTCAACTTTGGAAATCAAGGAAATAATAGTGTGATTTAAACCATGAGGAATGGCTCTATTAGCAAACACACTTTGAATCAACTTCACAACTTCAAGGGCACATAGATCCCAATGATTTTGATAAAATGCTGCAGGGAAACCATCATATCCATGTGCTTTAATACCCACAATAGAAAAAATAGTCTACTTGACTTCCACAACACTAACAGAAAGCTCTATTCACAAAAAGTCACCCCTAGTCAACCTCGAAAATAAGCAAGGAATTGAGATACTATTCCCAGGCAAATCAAGTTAAGTGAAAAGATTAACAAAAAGATCATCAACAATCTTCTTCATCCCATCACTATCAGTGAACCACTGGCCATTGCTATCAAAAAGCCCATCCACCTTATTTCTTTTTCTTTGAACAAGAGTAGTCATATGAAAAAAAAATTGTATTCCTCTCTCCCCCACGTAACCACTTATCTGTAGACTTCTGTTGCCAAAACAGATTCTCCTAGGACAAAATTAAATCATACTCCTTGATCAAAGTAGCCTCAAGATTGATCAAGAAAGGATTCTCAAAATGGTCGTAGCTTTCTGAATCCCTCCTATCCTTGCCAGAATATGTTTCTTCCTTTGGAACAAATGATTAAATATCTCTAGCTTTATTCCAAGAAGCAAGCGCTTTAGCCAAATAGTGGGTTTTCACAACCAAATTACCACTTATACTTCGCCAATAGTCTTCAACAAATTGATTATACTCAATATGAGTGAACCATATCGTTTGAAATCTAAAAGGCATAGAATCACGATTCACCGTATTATTAGAGCATGATTGGAGCAAAATTGGACAATGGTCGTATCTGGTCTTAGGCAAGTGTCTAATAAAAGCTTCATCAAATTCAACTCTCCAATCACAATTACAAAAGACCCTATCCAACCTCTCTTTCACCAACCTATTACCCCAAGTAAATTTAGAGCCTTTAAATTCAATATCAACTAAGGAATTAGCATACACTCAGTCCCTTAGCTTTCCAAACCTACTAGTCATAGGTCCCTCACTTTTATCTTCAATACTGACTAATTCATTAAAATCACCAATAATAAGCCTATGGATATTAAGACCAGTAGCAATTTCATCCAAATAAGGCCATAACTGAGCTCTGGCAGTAACATTAGGAGAGGCATATATCGCATAAAGTAACAAAGAGGACATACCAGCACCCGAAATCTTCACAAAGATAGATTGAAAGTTGTGATGCTCATACTCCACCCGAAAATTGGCATTATTCCAAGCCATCCAAATTCCTCCTGAGAAACCTTGAGCTTCAATAATGATAGCATCATTGAAACCAAACCTAAGGAGAGATGACTTGGCTCGAGCAAAAGGGACTCAAGGTTCACAAATGACTAAAATGTCAACATGATGCATTTGAACTAAATCAGCAACTGCATTTTTGAAATTGTCACTACCAGCATCTCTTGCATTCTAAAATAACAGCCTAAACATTGGAAAACAAAATAGGGAAAGGGATTGAATCCCAAAAGATCAAGAGATAACCATGCCATCACTAGAGAGGTGAGGTTGTTCCATCACATCAGTAAGATTGTTATTAGAAGCAAATGTATCCTCAGCAAATTTTTCAGCAGCACCCTTTAATATAGAAGTAAACTTACCACCAAAAATAGGTCCCTCTGGAGGAGTATTTCCAAAAATGGCCCCCATCTCCTTAGAATTAGTGGTAGCATCAATCTTAAAGGTTAACTTTTTGACAATAGTAGAACCATTAACTTGGTTATTTTTAGCAGAAGCAACTTTCTTTCTATGATATCTATTAACGGGCTTAGCAGATTTTTCGTTTGAGATATCTTTCATGGGTACTCTATTAGTCTTGCCATCCTTCTTTAGCACTCTTTTATGCCCAGCTTTCTTATTTTGCAACATCATACTCCTCCCACTAGTTCCAGCAAAAGTAGAAGCACCCTCATCAAAAGTCTTCTTCTCACTACCCTGCAATTGTTTAGCTTGGAAACTCAACCGAAACTTCTTAAGATTGTTCACCTCTTTTGAAACTTCGCCCTCATCAGAAACCACTTTAGTCTGAGGCTTAGCAGTCACCACATTATCACTATCAACAGCTTGTAAAACATCAAATCTAGAACCACTAGAATTGATCGATTTATTTTGACCTACAGGACTACTCTTCTTCTTATTTTTGTAAGTCATTAGCATCCAACTGCCAAGATCATCTTTCTTCACAACAAAAGCCCCTTCATCCTCAGACATCAAATCCATACTTGGTTCCTTCTCCCCAACAAAATGGCCTCAGTTGGCACAATTACACCAGTATTAGAATTAGCTGAGGCATTAGTCTTAAGAGGCACAAATTGAGTCTCTGAAATAGGAGATGTATGCTTCATGGTAGTACATCGGTCCATTGAGTGTCCATAACACCTGCACTCAAAGCATATCAGAGAAATCCCTTCATAAACCACATGGTAGCAGATATTCTCCACTTCAACAAAAGGCCTTAAAGGCTTACTAAGATCAACCTCAATACACACTCTAGAAAATTTGCCTATGGTTTGCTTAAGAGTAACATGATCTACCTTCACCACCGACCCAATGGTACTTCCAATTTTCTCCATAGTAAATTTCTTATAAAACTTGACAGGTAAATCCACAATACAAACCCATTATGCCATGCTTCCTACCTGAGTAGTCATGGGGTCAAACCCAAGCTCCATTTATGAATCAACAAAGTCTAGCCTATAATGATCCAAGGTCCTCCACAGAGAGCATGAGTCATATCTTCTTCCAAGTTAAATTTCACAATATAGAAATCCTTAGGCAAATCAACAAGCTGCCAGCCTCTTTTGACTTGCCATTTCTTCTCAATCCTTTCAACATGAAATCAAAACTTGAAGTAGTGTTAGGCTTACCCATGAGCCTGACAAAAACTGCACATCTCCAGTCCAAATCCAACTTGTTATGAACCTTCTCAGAAAAAGAAATATTCATCCCATGTAAACCCTTTGTAAATACACAGTCCTCATCAGTCATCAAAAAATGTTCACTCATAGCATCGTGATACTTCAAAATCGGACTACGTAGCATGCTTGCATAACTTGTTGCAACTCGTACCAGTGATGCAGAGTCATCATGAACCACCTCATCAACTTTCAGAGCTTGCAAATTTGAAATCAGATCTACATCAAAACGAGATTACTTTCGATGAAACAATTTAGCATCCTCACCTCTGCCACTTCCCTTAGCAAGGGCGGAGGAAACAAAATCATTCGGAGTCGCCACTAGGCCAGTAGCAATCACAGATGATCAAAAAAATCGTATAAAAGGTTGCCAAATGAGAACAAAAGGTCGCCAATGGATAAGTTTTTGGGAAAGAAGTCATGTGCATGAGGTGCATTCACCAAAAACAGAAATGATCCATCTTCTTATTCGCAAACTGCTTTTGGTCCCAACTCCCAAAGCCAAAAGGTGCCTTGAAGGATGTTCTAGTCCATAAGCAAGTTATTCCATTCCCCCCGCTTTTACCATGAAGTAGGAAGAACTGCTTAGGCTAAAAACTGTCATTCAAATGGATAGGGAAGGTGGCATGTTAAGTCTGCAATGTTTATCCTGGACTAGATGTGGATACCTTTTTCATCTCCCATATCCAGGTGAACCAAGCCAGGAAGCAAAGGTGCTGAACATAGAGTGCCCCTATTAAAGTATTAATGCCTACATGTCATCTCCATGCCACTTTGAGTTGATTCTATCAGAAAAGGAGGGAGGCTGTCAAGAAAGAGGCCAAGACTCAGTTGCCATGTAGAAAAATAGGGAAGCCTAATGCTGTTGCAGCTTAAGATGTTTTATGTTGGCAGTGAGGCTCTTACTATTATCCAACATGTACTCTGTTTTTTTTCTAGAGTAACTTATTGTGTGTGTTTGCACAAAAATCGTCACGGCCGATGGATTGTGGCTCATAGTGTCCTTCTTGGATACGCGGACGTGCCAACTTGGGGCCTGCAGGCCAAGCAAGGTTTTGATTGATTTGTGTTGTGAATTCGACTTCTTCAAACAATTGTGGGCTGAGGAAGGAACCTTCTCGGCCTCAGGGTTTCTTGCCTTGTATGAAAGGACTTGACCAAGGCACTAATCTTGGTGCTCGACCACGTCTAAGCTCTGGGTGAACTCGAAAGTGTGCATGACCAACGAGAAATCAACCGGGTTGATATACTCGCAAATCACAATGAAGGTGAAGGTGAAGTGAACTCGGTCATTGAATATTTGTGAAGTGATGTGAGTGTGAACAACGAATCGCATCAACCCAATCCGGACTGGCCGAAAGAGATGGATGAGTAAGAAAACTAAGTTAACCAACTACTCCTAGGTGCAAGGAATTGAAAGTGCAAAAAACTAAAAAACGTAAAATAAATTGCAGGAATGTAAAGAACAAGAATGTAAATTGGCGAAAACTGAATCTATATTATCAAAGTAAAGGATGAACAAGGTACAGTACATATGGATGCGAAAGCTAGAAAATTTGTAAGTTTGTGTATTTGGTGCCGGACCTCTACAATATGCTATAAAATTCTATTATATACAACATGTACAAAACCCTTGCCTAACTGACTCGTCTATCCAGCCAATGAATCCCAATAATTTCTTGATTTTAGTCGAGTAAAACCTCCCTTATCTCGACCACCACTTAACACATTCCCTCTTGGCCTTGGTAACTTCGATTCGGTGATGATCCACCCATTATTGCTTGATCTGTTCAACCATCAGAATGCTCTCATTTAAAGCTCTTATCAATGGACTCGAATCTAGCTTCACTCTCAGTCGAAGCCCAAAAATGATCTGATCCACTCATATTGGTCAATGTCAACTGTCACGCCCAAATGCCAACTACTCGATCATTTGAGGCAAATATGGGCCATGACCAAAGACTGGTCGAGACCGACCATGATAAAAAACAAATATTGACCGACCATATTTCGTCGGTCGACTGAGCAAAACATGTCGGTCGACCCGGAACATTAGCTGTCGAATACTCATCGACGACTACCACTTCAGCTATTACCTCGTCAGTTGACAACATATATGTATCTTTAAATTTAAGCACAAACATTATCCTGTCCCTCGTCCCCCCCCCCCTTCCAGTCTCATGAGCTTCGACCTGCAAGCCGAATGGTTATGAGACTAAAATCATATATATCTCGTCACCTTACCTTAGTTACCTTATAAACTGACTCGGTCAAAATTATAGACACCGAGAGCCCATTTCTTTCTTCCCCCTTTTTATCCATTTCTTTCCCCCTTTTTACCCATTTCTTGCTTTTCCACCGTTCCTTCTTCTCCTTTCATTCTTTATATTTTTTTTTAAACCATTTCCCCTGAGCACGTGACTCTGTCTCACCCATTGCCTCCTCACTTCTTCTCCCTTCTTCCTTTCTTCTCTCTTACACACACTCTGCCCCTTTTAATTAATTAACTTCACTCTTTCATTCTACCGACGCCGCTCCTTTCTTATCTCCCCTTGTTCCTTGTCTCCTTTTTTTATTTGTCTCCCCTTTTTTTGTTGGCACTTCTAGAAGCAAGCTTTTGTTGCCCTGTACCAGACCTCACAAAGATGGACTAGATCCTGAAGAACCTGTAGTTTGTTGATAACTTGTAACGAGAAGTTTCAAGCGATGCCGCAGCCTCCCAAGAGATCAGCAATTGATTCTTGAATCCAGTTGAAACTATCCCATAGATAATTTAGAAACGCAAATTTAAATCCAAAAGCCTATGCCTTGTAAGGTCTATATTTTGCAGACTCCAGTTGTTAGCTCGTTACATCAATATCAACTCGATTTGCATTATTGCAGGCCAAGGTCCCTAGGATTATGAGGTCTTTTTTTATATTCTTAGCTCCACCTCCACCTCCTAATCGAACAAAGTGAGCACTTCTTTTGTCAATGACGATGACGGTCTTCGGCATTAGAGATTTGCTTTCCGGTGAGTAAAACTACTCAACTCTGTACTTTCCTTCTAATAAACTGGCCTGAGACTAAATAACTTATGTTTTGAGTTGCGCCACTATTGTCGTAGATACATACCACACAAGTTTGATATTTGTTGGCACATATTGATGGCTGCTGATTGCCAGCCTTGACTTCCAGTGTAGTGCACAAACACAACCTAGTGCAATTTTTTTTTGAACTGTGTTGTCATTCATTTGTATGCTCCCCGCATTTGGTCCCCTATCTAGCTGTCAAAACTTAATCGGTTGCTTATGAAGGTTCTTCTTGATATTCTCATTTCAATAATACATTTTGCATAAAGTCACATGAATCGATCTTAATGTAAACCCCTCAATTGTATTGGTCACGAGCATTTTTCCCGGTGAGTGTTCAAGTTACAATGGTTGTGGTTCATGTTGGGTTGGAGAAAAGGCTTAACAAGGAGTCACAAGCTTTTGCAGTCAAATTAGAGCAAGCACTAAATGATTCTGAGGGGCTCTATTAGGACTCGGTGATATGCAAAATGAAGGATAGCAAAACAGACAAGGCCACCTGCTTTCTTAGCCCTCACTATCTTTGAGGCATGCCTCCATCCGTCGCCCAACTATTGGAGAATACTATGATTGATGAATCGAAGATGTGCCATGGCTCTCAATGGTCAAATTGGACCACAAACCCATGACCTCTAAAGGGATGGCCAAGCATTACACCCAAATGGAAGAGATGGGTCCGCGCATGGAGTCATACTTTGGTGATAAATGGAAGAAGCTTGGCATTTATGATCTCATAAGGATGACCGGGCACGAGATAACCATGGATCACTCTTTCAACGCCGCTGCACTATGTTTTTGGTCATTGACCACCAACACTTTGAATCTTCCCTGTGGGCCGATGAGTCCAACCCTTCTTGATATGGCCGTTATCTTCAGCCTTGAACCTAAGGGAGGTGAAATCAAAGCTGACATCAAACTACCCAAAGAGTTCTACAATAAACTAAAGTCAAAGAAAGAAGAAGATGAGACAATGGACAACTCAGAAGCTCAAGCTCATGGTCAAAATATTCTCAACTATAGTACTTTATATGTGACATATGGGGTCGACGAGGACGAATCGACGATCTTGAGAGCGGAGTTAAAGGAATATGAGCATGCTGCTTTCCTCTTCTATTGTTTATGCAAGTTTGTGTTTTGTGTCAAGTCAACCAAGTATGTGTATGAGTTTGCTGGTATTGCCAATGCTTTAGCCACATCATATGGTCAGAACCTTAAAGTCTTCTTGTTAGCCCACTTGTATCAGACACTGCGCACCATAGTCACAAATGAAATGTCTTTAGATTTTGGGGGTTCACTATGGATGTTTCAGATATGGCTTCAAAGTTACTTCAACGATTTTGCCCGACAGTTGATTTGTCTTTAACCATGGTCATCGGTCAATAGCTTTTGCAATTGGGCTTGAAGGATCACTCAGCTGAAGATTGTTTTGCTTTGTTCTTCAATAAAAGGAAGATGAGTAGAGAAGAGTTTATTGTTTGCTATTCCAGGAATATTCCCTCGTTTCTATCACAAGATAACCTGAAGTTACCAAATCCTTCGGCTATACTACTGTTTCGCCTCAGGTGGAGTTGTCTCTTAGTTCCTAAAGACTTAAACTATGGTTTAAAGGGTACATCAGGTTGCTTTGGAGTCGAGGTATACTTACCCAACTTTCTTGCTCGTCAGCTTGGATTCGTTCAAAGTTGTCCCACTTTATACGCGATGTCCAACAACAGGTTTTCTTCTTGGAGGGCTAAATTCATGAAACCCACACAAAGTAAGGAGATATCCAAAACTAATCATGCATGATTGTGTACCTATTTTGACCATACTCAAATGAAGCCTTATCCACCATAATGTAGTTCAACCAAGCATTTTGACGCTTGGTGGGCTTCTTACACTAAGAAGCTGGTCGCACGCGACATGTTCCAGACAGCCTCTACTTCCTTGTACAATCTCCCACCGTTGATAATAAGATAAAGTAGTAAGCGCAAAAGACCATGACCCAAGCGACCATGTGGCAATGACAAATCCTCTCTTTTAGGTTTTCCAAATCTCTTCTCATGTGATATTAACTGATGTGTTTAGCTAACCGCCTCGTATACTTTGCTTATTGAATTACCATGTTTTCGCAAGTGATGTTCCAACAAAGCGCTCTACTAGACTACCACGGTGTGCACAACGAGTAGTTAACACATCAACCGGGTTAAAGCATACAAGTGACAATTCAACCATGTTCGACGTTTTAACAGGCGAAGCTTCTTTGTTTGAGTGCAATTCTGAGACCGATCAAACCAACCAAGTTGTGACTCTCACCACAAACAAGAATGATGAATCAGCTGATATTGAACCACTCACCTCATCCGACTTGAGTGAGGTATGTCTTCGGTATGAAACAAACCTATATTCATTGCATCATAATTAGCTCTAAATTTTGCATCTCTCACTACATTCACCACAATAGGATGACGAGAATGCTAATAGATCACCTTCGACCATATTGGATGATTCTAACTTTGTGGCGATCAACATGGAGGTGAGTGTGCTTGCTTTCTTTCTTGGTTGAAAATTGTTTTATTTTTATTTTCCCTTAACATTGATCTGATTGACGTACTTGCAGATGGTTACGGCTGACTTTGATGATATCATGCCCATTGAATCTGAACTCAGATGCAGGTGTCTCTTGAGCTAGATCCTCCAAACAATAATCAGCCTTATGATATCTATGACAACCATAATGTGAGTCGTTCCAATGATCATATTTCTTCCTTCTTCTTAACCACCAGTGCACACCAGATGGCTCATTTCATGCATCTTGATATACAGGCTGACTTGTATATGGTTACCACCGATCAAAGCTTCCGTCAACCACTGCCCGCTGGTGTCACAGTTCCTTTACCATTTACCTCCTTTGCAATCCCAAGTGTGGAGGTGGAATCACACATTATATCGTCGTCTGACTTAATGGTAAACTGTTTTGCACATTTTATCTTGATCGATGACATTGATTCGGTTGTATGGTTCTAAAAATCTATTTCTTTATTTGATCGCTTGTATCTTCAACAAGTAACCCTCTTCTAAGATTAGCTGAGGATTTTCTTAGATTTTTTTATCCCAACGTAGACTCCTGACCTAACCATGGCTTCAACGCTGTCGACCTTACAGCCGAGTGGGCAATAGTCAAGCGATTTCCATTTATAGACTCTGATTCCGTTGATGAAGAAAGCTTTTACGACTTCAAGAAAGTTGTGGAGACATTGATTGCTGCCAACCAATTTTCAACTTCGGATGTCATTTCCATGGAGCTACACTTGGGCACTGTCCATTTTGTACTACCAACCGTGCTCAAGGCTAAAAGGAATATCGAGTCGGGTAAGGGTAGCCAAGGACACTCGTGAGAAGATCGTAACCGAATGAGGGGTCATCAACCAAGCCTTGGTTGACTTACAAAAAGAATTGGTTGAAGCAAAACAAGAGGTTGGCAGAACAAGAGAAGGAATTTGCCACCAAACACCAAGGTGCAGATCTCAAGTCGAACTTGAAAGCTGCCAAATATTATGAGCAATTCTTGTCCATCGAGCGCATGAGAATTGGCAAAGGTACAAAGAGTTTGGATGGCTTGAAGGCCTTCGTAGAGTCGCTTCTTACTCAGGTTTAGGACTTGGTTGTTCATACATCCATTGTGCATTGTGAGAGCCGTGTTTTATGTTGATTGACCCCATTTGTTAAGTATATTTTTTTTGTAATCAGCTAGGAAGCCAAAACTTATGGATGTATGTATATGGCTCCTTTCTATTCTATGTGAGCGATCATCTTTTACTTGATTGGTATTTATCATTATCTTTCGACCAATATAAAATGGTCATCATAAAGGATTCAACCTCAACCGTTTCTCTAATCAACCAATGTTGTATCTTGATTGTATAGCTAAGTCACAAACTTTACAATTCATACGGTCGAGTTGTCAACTTCACATTTGACCGTATGGTTGAATTGCAACCTTCACATTCGCTCATATGGTTACATAGCCTACTTCACATTTGACCATATGGTTGAATTGCAGCTTTCACATTTGACCGTATGGTTAAGTAGCCTACACCCTTGACCGTATAATTGAATCTTACACTCACAACCTTCATACTTGACCGCATGGTTACGTAGCCTACTTCACATTTGACCGTATGGTGGAATTGCAGCCTTCACACTCGACCGTATGGTTAAGTAGCCTACACCCTTGACCATATGGTTGAATTTCACACTTGACCGTATGGTTGAGTAGCCTACTTCACATTAGACCATATGGTTGAATCACAACCTTCGCTCTCAACCATATGGTTAAGTAGCCTACTTCACATTTGACCCGCATAGTTGAATTGCAACCTTCACACCCAACCGTATGGTTAAGTAGTCTACTTCACATTTGACCGCATGGTTGAACTGCAACCGTTACACCCAACCGTATGGTTAAATAGCCTACTTCACATTTGAACATATGGTTGAGTTGTGTCAGGCAAATGAATAGAGTCGGCCAAGTAAGATGAGTCGGTTGAGTGTTAACCAAGCAAGTAGAGTTGGTCGAATGTCAACCAAACAGATTGAGTCGGTCGAGCTAAATGGAGTCACTAAGTAAAAATGGAGTTAACCGAGTAAGATGAGAGTAAACCAAGTACAATAGTCACCTGGAGTCAAAAATTTTGCCCAAGCAAAAATTAGAACCGGCCGAGCTAAATGAGTCAACCGAGTCAGCCAACTGAAAGGAGCCAGCTAAATAAAATAGGTTGGTCAAGTAAAAAGAGTTGGCTGAGTGCATCAGCGAAACTAAGTTGGCCGAACAGAATAGCCAAACACCACAGAGTCATCGAAGTACAAAAGTTGGCCGAACAATGAAAGTCGATTGACACGGCATTTATGGGTAAGATCAAAGTTATGTTTAATGACACATAGAGGAATAAACTATAAAGTTACCACTTTTATAATGATGTGTAATTGATCGGCTGAATTTAAGAACTCGTCATTACAAACCCGACTAATGACGTCATTCGAAAGACTCTTGCTCCCTTATCTCCCATGTGGTCGAATAGTACTTGAGAAACTGGCCATTTATAGACATGTTATATAGCTCATAGCTCACCGTCTTGGTCTTTCAACTAATATACACCTTTGCCTACAATCTGATGAATGATGTATGGACCTTCCCACCTTGACGACCACTTTCTGAATCGTCTGTCTTTGGTCCCTATAGGTAGAACCGTTTTCCACACCAAATCACCTTCGGTGAATGACTTGAATTTGACTCGTTTATCATATGCATAAGCCACGGTTTTCTTCTGAGCCTCCATGTGATTCTATGCATCTATTCTCTCTTGGTTGAGTTCTTCTAATTCTTGTTTCATTGCTTGAGAGTATTCCTCTGCTCTCATCCTATACTAAGCTACGACCCGGAGAGCTTGAAGTTTCGCTTCAACTGGTAATATAGCGTCATGCCCGTACGTCAAGGAAAATGGTGTTGTTCTAGTGGCTATTCATTTTGACATTCTGAAGACCTATATTGTTTTAGACAACAAATTGTGCTAGTCTCTTAGGTTGTCTTTGACCATCTTCTTGAGAATTTTGATGATTCCCTTATTACTTACTTCCGCTTGACCGTTTGCTTGAGAATAGTACGATGTGGAGTGTGTTAATTTGATGCCCAACTTTTTGGTCATATCATGCATGGCTTTATGGTCCTCGATCAACCTTTATGGTCTATGGAATCCCAAACCTATGTATGATGTACTCCTCTATGAACTGAATCACTGTTGCACTTGTATTTGTAACATATGCCTTTGCTTCGACCCACGTAGTGAAGTAATCTGTTGCAACCAGGATCCATACATGTTGCTTTGAGGATGGTGGTCTAATGGTTCTAATGATGTCTATTGCCCAACCTTGAAATGCCCAAGGTTTAATGATTGGGTGAAGGATGTCGTCTGACACTCTTTGCACTGGGTCTTGAATTTGACACTTCTTGCAACCTTTGGTGAACTCAATGTAATCTTTCATAATTATAGGCCAATAAAAACCATGTCGTCTGATCAACCATCTCATTTTGACTCCGGCTTGATGAGCCCCGCATATTCCCTCATGGACATCATGCATAACTTCTAAAGTCTCTTCCCCCCTATATAAAGGAGTAGTAGGTCGTCTAATTCCTTGCGGTATACTACTTCTTTGTATATGATGAAGTTCCTTGTAAGGTATCGAATCTTTTGGTCGTGTTGTCCCTCTGGGTTATTGAGAAATTTGACAATGGGGAACCGTCAATCATCATGCTTAAAGTCAATGGAGGAAACATCGTTGGACACTCCTCTGTCCTCTAGAGCGGGGAGGACCCTTTTTTCGGTCATGATTACCTTGCTATCCCCATGGTCCAGAATGTGAATCTCTGACACCACTTGGGCCATTTCATAAGCTTCAGAGTTGGCCGACCTGGGTAGATGAGCAAAAGAGATTCAATCAAATGTGTCTGCTAATTGGTCGGTCATTGCATGATACGCCAATAATGCCCAGCTTGTGCACTTATACTCCTTATTCATCTAATTGATGACTAGTTATGAGTCACCATAAACCAACACTCTTTTAGCACCTATCTCTTGGAAGATCTCGAGTATGATGATAAGCGCCTCATACTCGGCTTGATTATTTGTACATTATAAATCCAATTGAAAAGGCGAACTAGAATTTCTAGCCTCCAAGTGTCTCTATCATGGCACCTACAGCAAATTCAGTGCTTGATCCATCAAAAAACATCATCCAATGGTTGTTAATCATTGAGGCCACTTAAACCGCCCAAATATCGAAGTCTTTAGCCTCTTCAATATCAGTAGACGGGTGGTGGGTGAGAAAGTCAGCCAAAGTTTATCCCTTGACCACCTTTTATGGCACATATTGGAATGTAAACTCTGATAATGCCATTATCCATTTTTCTATTCGGCCTCAGATGATTGACCGAGTAAACATGTATCTGATCAAATCAGTCTTTGAGATAACTTGGACAACTGACGGTAACATGTAGTGTCGAAGCTTGGTCACCAAAAAGAACAAAGTCAGACATAATTTGTCAATTGATGAACAACAAATGTCCACTTTGGTCAAAACGCGACTCAAATAATGGACGGTACATTATTTGCCTTTCTCATTGTCTTGCGCAAGTAGACTTCCAATGGAATTGTCCGAGGTTGAAAGATAAAACTTCAATGGCTGACCTCGGACTGGGGGTACTAATATGGGAGGATTGGATAAATATCGCTTGAGCTCGTCAAAAACTTTTTGATGCTCCTCTTTCCACACAAAGTCAGCTTCACTTTTTTGCCGAAGAAGTGATGAAAATGGCTGAACCATCCCAGCCGAGTTAGAGATGAACCGTCTCAGACAATTAACCTTTCCCAAAAAAGATTAGAGCTCTTTCTTATTGGTTGGTGGAGGTGCTTCTCTGATAGCCCTTGTTTTGGCCTCGTCGACTTCAATACCCTTTTGGTGGACTACAAAACCTAAGAACTTCCCAGCCGACACACTAAAGTCACACTTCAATGGATTTATCTTGAGCTTATGATCCCTCATTCTTTCAAATGTTTGTCGAAGGTCAGCTATGTGATCTTGTATATTGACCGACTTGACCATGACATCGTCAATATGCACTTCCAAAATTCGGCTGATGAAGTTATGAAAAATCATATTCTTGGCACATTGGTACATTGCCCCAACATTCTTCAGGCCAAAAGGTATGACCAACCATTCGAATGTACCAATCGACCCAGGACAAAGAAAAGTTATCTTATGAATGTCTTCCTTGGTGATAAATATTTGATTATACCCAGCATGTTCATCCATGAAGGAAAGGATTTCGTGTTTACCTGCTCCATCGACAAGTTGGTTGGCCACAAGTATAAGGTATTCATCCTTTAAAGTTGCAAAATTCAGGTTTCTAAAGTCAACACATATGCGTAGCTTTTCATTTTTCTTTCTGAAAGGCATAATGTTAGATAACCACACAACATAGCGGGTCGTTCGAATGAAATTGGTCTTTAACAATCATTATATTTCTTCTTTAATTTCTAGTAAGTCCACGGCGTTGGACCGCCAAGCTGGTTACCTATAAGGCGTACAAGCTGGATCTAAATTTAATCTATGCTCAACTACATTCCTATCTAAGTCTGGCATCTCATGATAACTCCAAGCAAAGCAGTCTTGAAACTCTACTAGCAAAGCTATTAGTTCTTGCTTCAGCGTTGGGGATAAGAGTTTGCTGATCTTGACCATTTGTGGTTCATCGGTTGTTCCCAGATTTAATTCTTCCATTGGGTCAATAGCTTCAAACAAATATTTTTCTAACTCGGCCGGTGTATGGCCAATGTCAACGAACTTTGGTTGATCGTCTTGTTTTCCTTCTATAATAAAATCTAACAAAATTGAGTGTTCGACTCAATAGGCCAGCAATCCCTTCGAAGTCGATTCGACTGCGGCCTCTCGCGCATTAATTACTTGGTTATTATCCATGGATGATTGGGTCAAACAGATCTACCAACAATGGCTGCTCTGAGTCCTCGCGAACAATCTCGGCCCCGAAGGCCAAACCTTTTCTCAGTGTTTTCTCTGTGACCCGACCAATATCACTGTCACATTGTAGCTGAGAACACCCAACGTCATCATAATAGTATTGCGAGTCAACCGCATTAGCCAAGGCTTTCGAGGGTGCAACATCGGCCCTACCACTTCGATCGTATCACCATTCCAAATTATAGAAGTTGGTATAATGATGATAGGATGCACATACTTTCACAACTACAAAAGTATAGATAGACAACACCATTGCAACAACATATGTGTTGTTTTCTATTGTGTGATATGTAAATCAAATGTTTTTTGATAGAAACAATATATAGTACGTTCTGCTGACTGTTGTTATAAGACTGATTAAACTACAAAATTTTGTTACCGAAAACGACTATATTTTGGAACACGTTACAACAACAGAAATTATTTTGATCTGTTATTTATGTTTTGATATTTTTGATTCACACAATAGGAAAATAAATATGTTGTGTGATAAAGTGGTATGCTTTATACTAGGTAATATTCAAACAACAGATTTCTATGTTATGTTGTGTGATGAATAGTATAAAATTTGTGCTTTTTTGTAAGACAACATATTGAGATGTATCTGTTGTCTGTTTACTGAGTTCATATATTAGGGTTTGACACTTAAAAAAAATAGTTTTTCCCCCTTTGGTGGCATGAATCATACAAAATATAACAAAGTTTATGTTATTAGTTGGTTATTATAGAATTTTGGCGGTTAAGTTTGGTGAAATTTTTTGTTTCTTCCCCCCAAATCATGTTAAGGTTTGTCAATTGTAAAGGGAAAAAAATTGACTTTGAAAGCAGAAAAAATTAACTGAAAAAAGTTTGGAAACCTAAAAGCCCAAAACGCAGTGTCATCTCATCCTCTCCACACATCTCATCCCAAAACACGCTTTCTCTCGACCCGACTTCATCTCCTCCGACGAGCCTCCTTCAACCTCCAACACGAGCTTCAAGCTCTCTCCTTCACCACCCCCACCTCGACCCAAACCTTATCCAAAGATCTAGCTTATCCATGCTTCTCGCCTCCGTCAATTGTCCACCACAACCACGAGCTCGTCGACCGCAGCCCAGTCGCCATCAAAGACAGCCTAGCTCACAAATCGCCTTCATTGTCATCCACATTAATAGCTTTGGTTTGGCTCAGTCCCACTCAAGCTCTTCCTCCATCTCAAAGCCTAGATCTCGTCGTTCAGAACCTTGGCCTCCAGCCTCTTGTTGCTCAACCTTACACACCTCGCATGCTAGCCTCTGCTGCTCGATAGCCATTCCACTACATATCTCAACATGGAGCCCGACGATTGCCACAGCGACCACTCCGCCGTCTCCACTCTCATTCAGGTTTTCCTCTTTCTTACTCTCAATTTGAATTCGAATTAAAGAGATGAAGAATTTTTTACTACGTAAGTAATTGGTTTGGATTGTAGTAATAATAAGTTACTAATTTACGAGAGTGGTGATGGTTTGAGACATCCATTGCAGAATTAATTTGAGAGGTAATGCCATTAAGGCTTTGATAAGTGAAGGGTTGCAAGTTGATAAGCTTGGTGAGGATCTAGATAACAAGGTCATTGAGGTAGTACATTACATTGCTTTAGCTACTCTCTTTTGTGTTTTGATTACTTATTAGATACATGTTAATGTTTCGTTAAAACGTGCCTGCTGGCGAATGCGCCTTTTATTTGCAGAGCGGCTTTGTGTACCCGTTTTCTGGTCTTAAGTATACTATGACTCCTGACGGTGAGCTTTCACTACCTCTTGGCTTTAATAGCTTGTATGTAATGATATGGCCTCGGGGTTTGAAAATAATGTGCTGATTCGTTGGTGCTGGCAGAGAAAATTGTTGTGTCAAGTGGACATGCGTAGTGGATAAGTAGCAAAACGTCTAGGAATAGAGTTTTTGAGCTACGAGGGAGAAGTGATGCCATTATTGTTGGGGGGAAATACAGCACGTAGGGACAGTAAGTGTTGTTATTTTTCCGTAAATTTTGTGGTTGTTTGTGTTGATAGTACTTGCAAGCACTCAAGTAGATTGTCTTATTTTTCATTCAAGCTTCTTTCTGTTTCATCCTTATCGTTCTTTAAGATTGTTGGCATCTAAATAAACTCTTTTGAAGTTTTGTAGCATGGTTAATGAGAGAAAAGATGTGGTTCTTTATATCACATCCACTGCAGGGAACTGAATTCATCTTTATCTCTTTTCCAAGAGTAGCATGTAGTTTCTGTAACTTAGACCAGGATGATTATTCATGTGAAGAATGGTGCTCCAAGTTTTCTTAGCAGACAATTTCTTCATTTTCCCACTAAAATTTTGTGTCGAATTCTAACGCATATATAATGAGCTAATGATTATAAAGTTATTATGGACAAAACACTATCAAATTAATTAGAAGCTGATTAAGATAGAGATCTTATTACAGAACTTGCATACAAAATCTGTTATTTACATGTCTAGGCAGTTTAACTTCAGTGGCTATATCATATCCCTTGACAATGAAATCTTGCGCTGCTTATTTTTTTTTTAGCCACTAACTTTTAGTCTCTTCTCTAGTTTACAGAGCATAAGTGGTCTTAAGTATCAAATGCAGACTGGTTTGGACCAACTAGAAGAATCTAGGAAAAGGTTACTTGATCGATTGTTAAAGATTGATCAGACGATGGAGAAGCCAAAGGAGGAGGATATCCAGCGTGTGATATACTGCCAGAATTGCAAAGCTAATGAAGGTGGACCTTTTTGTGTGCTATGCAAATTAGATGAACTTTTTCATGTTTGTTACTCATGTTATTTGGTATCTTGGTTGATATTCATGATGCCTTGAATGTTTTATCTAGTCTTTATGATTTATGATTTCTTCGTCAGGATTATGAAGCAAGGCTCTTTCGTCTTGAGAAATTATCTAGAGGTGTTGCTGCCTCTGCTTAAAAGGCTATGGATTTACAAAACAAAAAGTTTGCAAGTAATTGGTTCTTTCAGAATTTGTCACAGCCAAATAAAGATTCAACATCACCCAAACCTAATCAAGAATCGAAGAAGAGAGATGGTGGAAAAGTTGTGATCAGTCAATTTGTCTCAGCACTACTTTGTTTGCATATCAATGATTGCTAAAGTTCAACCATTCTTTTTCACCATAACTTGGGTAGTAAAAAACATATATGATTTATCACCAGAAATAACCTTGCATCAGTTGCCATTTCTCTTATCTAAGGTGCAAAAAGCTTCAGTATCTATGTTTGGTCTACAGACATAATTTCAAGCTGGTCAATGATTCAATGTTTTGTTTGTCATGTTTGATTATAGGTTTCAAAATCCCCATCTGAATTGGAGGTTGTTCTTGGAGTTATAAAAACTCATTGCAAGGCCCATATAGGAAAGGAAGGTATATCAGAAGCTACCAACACTACTACAAAAAGTCCTTCAGACAACTGTGCTCAGACAATAGAATGTTTTCAATCAGTTGTCCCAAAGTGGAGACAACTGATCCTTCAGTGAGTCAGTTGTTAGAGTGTTGTTTAAACATAATATTTTCGTTTCTGAGATCGACCTGAGATTTGTTGAAAAATTAAGACAACTGATTGATAGGGGTTTAAAAATTTTAGTTGTCTAAACTTGTTGGAAAAATATTCAGACGACAAATATTATTTTGTGTTGTTTGATAGGGGTTTAAATGAGTATTCTTCAGACAACAGTTTTATTGTTCAGTTGTTGGAAAAATATTCAGACGACAAATATTAGTGTGTGTTGTTTGATAGGTGTTCAAATTATGGTGTTCTTCAGACAACTGTTTTAACGGTCAGTTGTGTGATGTGCATTGAAACGAAAAAAACCCTAGCTATTTTGGGCGCCAATTAATTGCGCCAATTTTTATCTACCATTCAGAACACTTAGAAATAAAAAAACGCGCGGTACGATTCTCCCCAAACCAAAATACCCTAGCCCCTCTATCATCTCTCTCACAAACTTAATCCTCCAACCAAACTTCACAAAACCAAACTTCACAAAATCATATCGATCTACATCTACCTCTATCTCAACCTAGCTTTACTCAAAATCACGGTTTGAGGCAAATCGGGTTTTAGCCCCAATTGGTTCAATCACAGATTTCTTCTGCGTCAACCAAGTATTTTTTTAATTCTATACATGGGTAAGCTCGATCGATTACTTCTATGAATATGTAGTTTGATTCTAGAGTTTATTGTATTGATTTGATTTGGGATTTTGATACAGATTCAAGCTAGGGTTTTTGTTGAAGCTGTTCTTATTGTGTTCTTGCGCTGGTGCTAATACGTGTTGAAGCTATCTGTGGGATTGTAAAGCAAGTTCTGGTGAGTAACAAGCAAACTCAATTCTCTCTCTTACAATTTGTGTGTTCAACATGTGGTCTTTGATGTTAATTAAGCATGTTGTTGTTGTGAAGTTCTTAATATTGTTTTCTGAAATTTTGTGGAGGCAGATTTGAATGTTAAGCATGTGATGTTTGATTGTGTCCCTGAATTGTGAACATTATGGTTAGGTCATCTATAAACTTGTATTGTGTGTTTTTGTTGTTGTTGTTCTAGTGTCTTAGGATGGATAAGTCCTGGATGGATGAAGCTAGGACTTCAAAAAAGTTTGAAGTAGGTCTTGATAAGTTTTTGAAGTTTGCCAAGTTAAATGCTTCAGACAAGAACAAAATATATTGCCCTTGTTCAAAATGTAGCAACACTGCTATGTTTTCCATAGGTGTGATCAAAGACCATATATACTTCAATGGGATTGATCGTAGTTATAAAAACTGGAAATGGCATGGGGAACCTTCAAGGTCATACATTTCCAGTCATAAACTAGGTAACACTGAAACTTGTGGGGAATCTTCAGTAAATAGAAAGATAGATGAGGGTGAACCTGAAGTAGATATGGGGATTCCGGAAGATGAAGTGGAACAGGAGGTTAGTGATGGTGAAGAATTTGTAGATGCAGGATTTGAATTTATGAAGCTTGTGGATGATGCAGACAAGCCTATATATCCTGGGTGTGTGAGGAACACAAAGTTGAATGTTTTGATTAGGAGTTTCAATCTTAAAGCCAAACACGGGATGAGCGATTCTTGTTATTCTGATTGGTTGATGTTCCTTAATGAATTGTTGCCGGAAGGGAATGAGATTCCAGGGACTTTTTATGCGGCTAAAAAGACCCTTTGTGCTTTGGGGTTGGATTACGAGAAGTATCATTGTTGCCACAATGACTGCATAGTGTACAGAAAGCAGCACAGTGATGCATTATCATGTCCCACATGTGGTGAGTCGCGATGGAAATTAGACAAGGATGACAATGAGAGAGTAGGGGTGCCTGCAAAGGTTATGTGGTTCCTCCCACCAATTCCTAGGTTTAGACGAATGTTTTCATCACCAACCACTGCCGAGGATCTAACTTGGCATGAGCATGGAAGAAAGAAAGATGGTGTGATGCGTCATCCAGCAGATTCACCAACTTGGTCCTTGGCTGACACAAGATACCCTGTGTTTGGTGCTGAACCTAGAAACCTTAGGCTTGGACTCTCTACTGATGGATTTAATCCTCACAGTGAAAAAAAATCGAAGTATTCATGTTGGCCTGTTATTCTGGTCACATACAACCTGCCACCATCATTGTGCATGAAGAGGAAGTATATGTTGTTAACGATGTTAATATCCGGACCCAAGCAGCCGGGAACTGACATTGATGTCTACTTGGAGGTTTTAGTTGACCACTTGCAGATTTTTTG
The DNA here is from genome assembly GCA_946800695.1 of Geum urbanum. Lineage (NCBI taxonomy): Eukaryota > Viridiplantae > Streptophyta > Magnoliopsida > Rosales > Rosaceae > Geum > Geum urbanum. Next base: position 3,536,698 of record OX327009.1, read on the forward strand.
GGAAGGGGTAGATGGAGTTTATGATGCTGCAAGAGGGGAGTATTTTAGAATGAGAGGCATGCTTTTGTGGACTATAAATGATTTTCCAGCTTATGGAAACTTATCTGGCTCCATAGTGAAAGGATACCATGGGTGTCCAATCTGTGTTGAAAATACAGGTGCGTATCACCTTAAACACAGTAGGAAAATGTCATATATGAGAACAAGAAGACATTTGCCTAGACATCATCCTTACCGTAACAAACCTGCATTATTTGATAACACTGTTGAAGAGGATCTTGCTCCGCGACCAATAAGTGGAGAAGAGGTGCTGGAAAGAGTTGAAGGTTTGAACTATAATTTCGGAAAGAAAAGCCATCATCCTACTTTCAAGGGTCAGGAAGGTGAGGAAAGACCTTGCTGGAAGAAGAAATCCATTTTCTTTCAACTTGAGTATTGGAAATACTTTCCAGTAAGACACAATCTCGATGTAATGCATATCGAGAAGAATGTTTGTGAAGCTTTAATAGGAACTTTGATGAATATTCCGAATAAGACAAAGGACAGTGGTCCTGCTCGGCAGGATTTGGCTGAAATGGGGGTAAGAGTTGGGTTGGCTCCAGTTGATGGTGTGAAAAAAAAAGACTCATTACCTATGGCTACTTGGAATTTCACATTAGACGAAAAAAGAATTGTTTGTAGGTCTTTGTTTAATATGAGAGTTCCTACATGTTTTTCTTCAAACATTAGGAACCTTGTTTCTATGGAGGACTTGCGATTGGTTGGCTTGAAATCACATGACTGTCACATACTAATGCAAGTTCTACTTCCTGTTGCCTTGCGTTCAGTCTTAGAAAAACCAGTGAGGATAGCTATTATACGATTTTGCCTATTCTTCAAGGCAATTTGTGCAAAAGAGATTGATGTCCCTAAGCTAGTAGATATGCAAGCGGATCTGGTTAAGACAGTGTGCATGCTTGAGATGTATTTCCCACCATCTTTTTTTGACATTATGATTCACTTAACAGTTCATCTTGTTAGGGAAGTAGAGTTATGTGGGCCAGTGTTTTTTAGATGGATGTATCCTTTTGAGAGATATATGAAAGTGTTCAAAGGGTATGTTAGAAATCGACATCGTCCTGAGGGTTGCATCATTGAATCTTATATTGTTGAGGAGGCAGTTGAGTTTAACGCAGAAAGGATGCTTGCCTCTAAGTCTACTGTAGGAAACCGTGATACAACTAAACCTGGTCTTATTGATGGGTGCAAACCCTTAGGTGGCTACAACAGCAAATGTCTCACCACAAAGGAGAGGGACCAAGCTCACCTTTGTGTGTTGCAGAACACAAATGAAGTCCTCCCGTATTTTACGTAAGTATTCCATGCCTTTAACTATTTAATTATTTGTTGGTAATATGCATAGACAGTGATTAAAGGTTGCTTACTTTGGTTTTTTTTTTACTTTGACACTCAGTGAACACATGGAGCTTATGAAATTGGTGTATCCAAAGTTCAGAAAAAATACCAAGTGGTTACTGAAGAAGCAGAATGAGGAGTTTGCTGAGTGGTTCAAGCAGAGGGTATGTTGAAGCACTTTTAAATGTGAATTGTTTGATAAGTTGTGAATTATTTGATAAGTTGTGAATTATTTATCTAAGTTCTGAATTTTTTATCACAATAATGTCAAGTTGTGCATTTTTTTTTCTAAGTGCAAATGTGTTATGTTTGTTGGCAGGTATCTGATGGTCTGGAAGTTTCTGAGGTTGGCATTTCCGAGACGGTTAGGTGGTTAGCGGATGGACCAAGATATTCTGTGGCAACCTATTCTGGATATCATATACATGGAGTTGATTTTTACACTAAGAAACTAGACAAAACTCGATCAGTGCAAAATAGTGGGGTGTTTGTTGTTGGCAGTGCAATGCAAGTTAGTAGTGCAAAGGATAAAAATCCTATCATTCAGGATATGAACTATTATGGGGTGATTCAAGATATATGGGAGTTAGACTACTACAAACTTAGGGTTCCTTTATTCCAATGTGATTGGGTGGAGAATGCTAGGGGTGTTAAAGTAGATGACTGTTTTGGGTATACCTTGGTAAAATTGAGTAGGAAAGGACATCTGGGAGATCCTTATGTGTTAGGAACACAAGTGAAACAGATTTTTTACCTTGAAGACCCCTTAGATCCTCTATGGTACGTGGTATGTAGATGTCCGAACAAAGACTACAAAGGGGCTGAATATGATGATGAAATGGAAGATGTCATAATGGAGGATGAATTGGTAAATTCTAGACTGCCAGAGGTTGAAGCTGAAGAAGTTGATTATATGCGAGACGTAGAGGAACGAATCTGGATTGAGGATTGAAGTTTTTTGTAATATTTAATCTAGACTTCTGTTTTTGGCTAATCTGAATTCTAGTATGTCTGTCCTTATTTGCTTGTGATATAATTGCTCATTTAATTGTTGTAACCAGTGTGTGCTTTATCCATGGTTTCGATTTAGGTCCAGCTCATTAATTTGCTTAACTGTATATGTGATGTTTCTGATCAGTTAGTTTGTCATCTCAGGTTATGACGCGATCAAGGGACTCACACTTGAGGTCAGAAAGAGCACTGAACCTTTTAGCAGAAATAAAGAGAACGCAGGCAAGATCCTAAACTGAAGAGAAAGAGGTCAACTCTCCAGTGAAGAAAAGGGTTCGACATGCTGTATCAAAGCAGGAGACTATGCCCGTTATGTCCACTGAAGCTCATGTTTCCCCCAAGAGGAAAAAGGCGAGAATAGAGAAAGACAAAGTACTCGCTGAGAAAGACACAAAACCTGCTGAGAAAGACACTAGCTCAGCTAGTGGGTTTGCTGATCCGAATACCAGCAAAGTCCGTCGCCGACAGTCCAAGAGAGTTGTGGAAGGAAGAAGAAGACAGAAGCTTGAAGATGACAAAAAAATTGCGCAAGAGCAAGAGGCTGCTATTAGTGAAGGTGAAGGAGAGGTTCATGAGGTCAGAACTTTAGGGAAGAAGCTTCTGAAAAGAGGTTGTGTGACGATGTGTCACATTCCAAAGCGTGTAACAAGGGGTATAAAGATGAGGGTAGCCAAGAACAAACATGGTCAACCTGTTGGAAAATGGGGTAAAGAGATGCAGTCCTACATTGGTGTGTTGGTACGAACAAAGATCTCAATTGGACACATAGATTGGAGATATGTGAACTCTGATGCCAAGGAGAAAATCTGGGAATCTATAACGGTAATTCACCAGCACTTAATATTTCAGTTACGTAATATGTAGATGTTGCTCAAATGATAACTTTAGTTGTATTCATTGCTTTTTCAGGATGCATATCTTGTCCCTGAAGATTGGAAAGATCTGGTTTTGGCTTCTGCCGATGTCAAGTGGAAGGAGTGGAAAAGTTTCAGAAGGAGAGATTACTGTAGAAGGGACAGATGATGTACTCACCAAGGCATTAGGGAGTGAGGAACCTCATGGAAGGGTTCGAGGTGTTGGTGGCTTTGTAAAGCAGAGGAACTATTTTGAAAACTTGAAGAGAGGATCCAGAAAGCGGAGGTCCAGTGCGGCACAAACATTCAGGAAAATTTTGGCTGAGGTTGAGGCAAAGCATGCCCAGGAAAGGGCTGATTGGGAAAAGGAAAGACAAAGAGTTGCTGGAGTACTCTCTAGGATAGAGGAAAAGCTGAACGGAGAGCAGGGAAAATTTGAATCCCCAAAAAATCATGGCCCTCCTTCAGGCCAAAGCAGTTGTACAAGAGCATGTGACAAAGCGAAGGGTATGGTGGGCAATGATGTCAAAGGTGATCTTGTTAAGAAGAAGTTGATTTTGATGGATGTGATTAAGGATGCAGAAAAGGAGAAAGAACATTTGGACAATGAAATCGATGTCCCTGAGGAAGAAAATTTGAAAGAGGTCCCAGAGAAAGACCATCAGTTCAGAATACCATCTTCTAATGAGGTTAGTTTAGCTGATTACGCTACTGTCATATTTTTTCTAACCATGAAGTCATTATAGTGGACTTAGGATTTGTTTTTTTAACTGGTAGGTGCATTCCTCTAATGAAAATGAGGTCAAGCTGGCAATAGGCTCTCTAAGCAATGTTGTAGCCATTGGAACAATTGTTGAGGCAGTTCCTCAGTCCAGCGCTCAACTAATTCACGGTGTTCCAATGGAAGATCATTGTCTGCGTGTATCAGTCATCCGGGCGATTATTGAGGATGCTAAGCTCCCATACCCTGTTAAGGATGAAATAGTTGCTGTAAGAGATGCCATTGGTACACATGTTGCTTGGCCTGAGGATATGATCATCCAGAATGAAAAAGCAAAGGTAAATGCTTTAGTTTCTGTGTTGTTCAACTAGCTAGCAATCAGAATACATTGATCTCTAACAGTGGAATTTAATGTTTTATCTAGAAAAAACCAAAGCGTCGACTTGTGAAGCAGTAGAGAATGCTGAATTACGAGGATGAAGATAAAGAGGACCTCGTGAATATGCCAAACAATTTGCCTCCATCATTAAAAAAGCTGTGCCAGTGGGCAAACACAAAGCTCACAAATGGAAAAACCATAAGCATTGAAACAAAGGAGGAAGTATTTGGTCACACACAAAAAACTTGGGTTGAAAGAAGTCAGGTTCATGCAATGGTACACCTTGGAGAACTTAAGGCTGCCTCAATTACACTGTATATGAGGTAATAACATGTCTAATTTTTTTTTGATATAGTTATCAGTATTAGGTAGTAGTATATATAAATTTTAGCTACTTACCATTGAATATAGAACTTCAAGGAATCCTATGTTTTTTTTGGTAGTTATCTTCACGAAGAGCTAATGAAATCTGCCGCAAAAGACATATATGTCTTAGTTGATCCAGCTCGCACCGGGACTGCCTCTGGGAATCCAACACAACGATCCAACTGGTTGTTTGAACGTTTCTCCCAAGGAACAGATGGAAAGCTGTTTATAGTGCCTTATAACACAGGGTATGTGCATGACATTAAGTCATTCTGCCCCCATATGTTGCCAATGCTCTTCTCTCGTGGTATACACATTATGAATAGGTAGATCATTTTAATGAGCTACTGACTTGGATAACATATTTCAGTGGACACTGGGTGTTGACTGTTGTCAACCCAATGGAAGAAGTTGTGTACTGCTTGGATCCCTTGACTAGGCGGTTGATCTCCGGTGAATGGAAAACTATTGTCGACAGGTACATAAACTTCCAGCAGCCTTTGAGAACCTTAGTTTGTGTTGCTCAATTTAATGTATATGTAATGTTGTATTGAATTGTTAATAATTTCATCTTTCATTTGGCATTGAAGCTCTCTTAGGATTTATAATGCACAAGCCAATAAAAGGGGCAGGAAGACACCGATGTGGATTCCTCTTTCGGTACAACACTTAAACATCTTCTACTTTCCTCGTACACATGTATTTTATAGTATAAAACACTAAGCTAAATATGTTTCATAATGACAGGGCATTCCGGAGCAGAAAGGTGCTACTACCTGTGGTTTCTGGATAATGCGCTATATGAAAGAAATTGTTCAAGATAGCCAAATGGAATGGATAACCAAGGTAATGTCATTTTCTGTGATAAATTCAGTGGCTATTGGTGGTGCAATCTTTACTTGTAGTCTAGAAGAGGATGATAACTTTGTGATAATATATATATTGCACTATTTCAGTGGGCTAGAAGAGGTCAGTTACAGTACACAACGAAGGACATTGATGTCGTGCGGGCAGAGTGGGCAAAGCAGGCAATGGTGTACTTGGATTAGCTCCAGTACTTGTATGTATAGCTACTTTAATGTGGTTTATTTTGTGGACATCTATGGCTGTTCTTTAGCTAGTTCAGTTGTTTCCATCATATTCTGAACAATTATGATGCTGTGGGTTTAGGTAGTAAGCTAGTTCAGTTGTTTCCATCTTAATGTCATGCTTTTGGATAGGACTAATTTTGCTATGACATGATGTAATGGCTACATAGCTACTTTAAGTTTGCTGAGGAGTATGTTGCTGAATGCTTGAGCTATATATAAGCTGTTTTGCAGTATGTTGACATTGTGTAGAAATTGGTTTGGATAGATATATGTACAGGCAACTTAATAGATTAAGATGATCATTGTGCATAGTGGTGATGTTGGTGCTGTCTAAGCTCTTGTTCTGTGTCTAGGTTGTATCAAGTGCCATTATTGATAAGTACATTGGTGAAAGTGCAAGATTGATAAGGGAAATGTTTGGTTATGCTTCTTCTCAGAAGGACTTTGTCTAGGTTGTTTGGTTTGGATAGATATATGTACAGGCAACTTAATAGATTAAGATGATCATTGTGCATAGTGGTGATGTTGGTGCTGTCTAAGCTCTTGTTCTGTGTCTAATAGATTAAAGTACATAGCTACTTTAAGTTTGATGAGGAGTATGTTGCTGAATGCTTAAGCTGTTTTGCATTATGTTGAGATTGTGTAGAAATTGGTTTGGATACATAATGTACAGGCAACTGAAACCAGGCCAAAGTATGTCTTCTAATTCATGTACAGGCAACTAAAAACAGACCAAAGTCTGTCCTGTAACTCATATACAAACAACTAAAAACAGACCAAAGTCTGTCCTGTAACTCATATACACACAACTAAAAACAGATCAACTTTTGTCTTCTGATTCATACTCATACCAAAAGAAGTGCATAGTTTGTCATTGAAGGTCAATTCAAACAACTGAAATGAATTGTAAGTTGGGGATTCACACAACAAAATGTTGTATGATTACTGTTGTTTCACTCAACTCATAAATTGTCTAATGATCAATCTAACAACAGATATAAATAACTCTAACAACAGATATTACAAACTCTAACAACAGATATCACTGAAAAACCAACTATGTACATAACAAGCTAACAACTATATTTGTAAAACTTTGTCATCAAACATAACTTACAACAACTTAATATATGTTCTTACTAAGTGATTCAAACAACAGAACACTAGATGAAATTCAGTTGTTTTCAAACAGCTACCACATCAGATATTTAGTTGTTTTATTAGTTGTTACACAACAAAACATTAGTTGTTTGATATACAATGACACATCAGATATGTCCTTAAATGAGACATTTTCGAAGTTTTAAAACAACTTAATGTCAGTTGTTAGAGGGCACCCTTCAGACGACAGAAATTTTTCCGTTGTGTGAGACCCCATTCAGACAACTGCTCAATATACAACTGATTTTCGAGGCCTTCAGACGACAGATTTTTGGGGTTGTCTGAAGGACTTTGTGTACTAGTGCAAGCACCTACACATTCTTGAGGTAGGTTGTAAACTCTGACTAAATGATTGTTCAGTAGCAACTATATGCCTCCAATTTAAATTGTTAGCCATAAATTTTCTCTTCCTCTTAAAGAGATTTCAGCTTAGAATTGTTGTCAAGGCTCAATTCTGAGTAATCCAGGTATACCCCTTGGGATTTATTTTTAATCATCATCAGTTTATGATATAAATATGGGTATTACTTGACATTCCAGTGCAGATAATTTCAGCTTAGGTAAGAGAGACTACTTTCATGTTGCACCTTTTGAGGTCCCATTTGAATCTGAACTTAGTTAAATTATCATGCTTTACTTAACCTTTTACGGCCTCTTTTGGTAATGACCTGGAATGTTACTAGCACATACTCGTAATTCCTTTCTCAGAAGACGCCTACTTGTTGTCTTTCTTTATCCTCCTTTTATAATGACACCATAGTAAACCGTCCAACTTGTGGTTGTGAGAACAACAGTACAAATCCCGGGAGTTGCATAAAGTAAGTTTTCTACTCCATACAATTTTTTCTTTGTATCTGTAAGTCAAGCTATACATGTCTTTCAGTTGGATTGTCAGAATGCTTATTGATACATCTTTTTCTTGTTTGTACTTGTTTACAGGCCAGACTCTCCGTTCTTAGCTTCAGCTGTAGCAGGTAATGGAAATACAGATCCAGAACTTTTGTGGATAAAAAATATAGATCCAGAGACAAAAGTGCTTGTTTTTTCAAGCTGGAATGATGTCTTGGATGTATTGGAGCATGCTTTTAATGCTAATGGCATTACCTTTATAAGAATGAAAGGAGGAAGGTGAGACGCCATTAGTGAAGTGAACTACGTCATATATTGTTTAGTTAGTTGGTTTCTCTGACAATGTCACTGAACATGAAATAGTATATCTTCATTTTTCTTAAGCATTTGGCTTTGTAACTGCAGGAAATCACAAGTTGTCATTAGTGAAGAAAAGAGAAGCATAACAGGGAGTCAAAAATTGCAAAGCTAGAACTGAGAACAAACACTGATTCAAGTGTTGCTGCACTTAGTTCAACATCGAGCAAACAACCTCAATCTGTTGGACGCGAAGTATGTCATTCTTATTGACACGCTTCTCAATCCAGCAGCAAGCATAAGCAAACAGCAGAGTACACCGAATTAGACAAAAAAGTAGAACCCTCGCTCATAGATTCATCGTATGTGCAATCTCATTCCATCATCTTAGATAATGACTTGTTAAACAAGACACTCCTGCAATGTCTCTTAATTATGAATGATCTTTGTGTTGCAATTAGGTTAAAGGAACCATTGAAGAGAGCATCTACAAGCTCAACAAAAGCATAAACAACATTGCTTTCATCAACAAGAATACAAAGAACCAAGATCTGCCCTTTCTGACACTAAAAGACATAGAGGCTTTATTTTCGACAAAGCCATGATCAACAGCACCAAACACTGATGAAAGGCCAATAGCTGAAAGTGAAAGAATGTAAAACTAAGATCTGTTATCTATCGACCTTTTTGGTGTAGTATCTAGTAAATCCAATCTCGGCTGAAAATGGCATTGTAGCATGGTTTCGAATCGATCACGAAAAAACAAGTCATCATGCTTTTATTTCCAACTGTGACTTCAATCGGTAGGATTCCACGAATCTGCTTCTTCTCACCCGAAAAGTCACTGATTGCGAAGTCAGATGACAATATGTCTCGGTCATATTTCTTCAATTTCTCTACTACCAATAGGGTATGATGTTGACAGCTTCTCCTCTATCTATCATGACTTTGGAAATTTGATATCCTTCCAAATGAGTCGTGATGTATAATGGCTTGATATGTTTGGTGATAGCCACAGTTGGCGTGTCAAAACAAGTTTTGGCTGCCTATATGACTTGAACCTAAGGAATGCTCTCTTCTAGAACGTCGTCGTCCATCATGCTTATTTTCCCTGGTTGGGCTTGGAATTCAGACAGGAGGATATACAACATGTTGATTGTTGTATCTTCTTGAATCCTTGGAACTACATAATTAATAACCTCGTTCTTGTCTCCTTTCCATATGACCAAGAGTTGGTGCAATGAGGATGGGATGCACATGTTCTGATGAATCCAATCACGACCAAGGAGATCCTTGTGCGGAGTATCCACCACGAAGAAATAGGTTGTTGTATGATAGCTCCCAATGCTAGTTTCAATAGGAAGGACACATTTCACTTGAGTGTTTTTTTGGGTATAGTCGAACAGATCCATATCATAAGGAACAAAGTCTCGAGTGGTCTTTTGAAGTTGAGCCAAGACTGAAAGATAAAGTATATTAATAGCCGAACCATAATTAATTAACACCGACGAGACCTCCCACCCGCCCAACATGGCGCTAATGTATAGAGGGATGCGTGACCTAGTCATATACTCTTTAGGCTTGCTGAAATAAACTTTTGCGGTTCTCTTGTCACTCGCAACCTGACTTGCAAGACACCGATTACTCGGGCAGACACAGATTATATTGATCATCATATCGTCATCAGCTGAGTTATGCTCGGCCAACATGAAATTGGCCATGTTAGTGTCTTCGTCTTGGTTATTTTCTGGGTAATTGTCCTAGTATTCTTCATCAAGTATGTCACCCTCCTGATCACCATCACCATAGTCCACCTTATCTTCAAAGTATGTGTCGTCCACGGATCCTGGAGTGTAATCTTGGCCATTTTCGTCTTCCTTACCTTCGTCTTGTGGGTTTCCTCAGCCATCTTGGCCGAGGTTTTCAGTGGATACTTCAGTCATCTGATTATTTCAGCCCGCAAGGCCGTTACCATCATTGTTGTCGTCACCAGATTGATCATCTTTTGAGGACTCAACAAATCGCTTCTCCCAGCGTCTTTTTTTATCACGAACCAAATCATCAAAACGAACTAGCAAACCCTCTTCAAGTGGAGTTAACCCATAAGTTTCAGCAGCAGAGATGACTCATGATATTTCCTTAGGAACCTCATATCTTTGAAAGATAGAGGGAGGTCATCTGTGTTAGCCCGAAGCTCAACATACTTATATGCAGCTTGATACATAACCTTTAGGCCCGGACTAGCATCTAAGTCTAAGAAGTTTGAGGCTTTGGAGGTGTGATCCTCGATCAACTTCAAGATGTCTGCATCCTTATCCGTTGGTCCGTAAATAGTCAAGGTTGAATGTGTCTGGTGATATTCTTAAGTTTATCAACCCTATTTGTTGAGAATGGTGGCATCAAGTCCTTGTACATCTCGACCAGGGAATTATCCTCATTAATTTCATGAAGTGGGGACTTGCTGAGTACACTACGTTCGCCACTTAGCTTCTTCATTTCTCGTTTGTACTCGTTGGCCAACCTTTGCTCCTCTATCGTCAAACTAAACGCATCCTTAACCGGATGTTCTTTGAAGTACTCTCTTAGAAATGTTAGGTCATCCTTTAAGATCGAAAGGTTTTCAAAGTTGTCTAGGTAATATGGCTCACGATGTCTCTGATACTTAGCTTTCGTCCCTATGGTCACGCTAAGCAACATCAGTTCATATGACGCATTATGCCTTACGCGTATTTCCTCCAATTAGAATATTTGGTCATTTGTTAGACCATATAGCACTATAGCTGAATGTAACAGGTGGTAATCTTTCATGGTAACCAAACCTTCCTTTGTAAATGGAAGCTCACGTCTTCTGTCAGCAATGAAAAAAAAAGGAGGAGTTGACTCTCTGAATTTGGCCTTTAAAATCCCTAATGTACTCGTGTCTACTTCCATAGCCTTGATCTCCTTGTTCTTGAACCCAACCCTGCCATCAAACGATGTATCTTTGGATTGCTTGGCCCATCTATAGCTCATGTCTGAGTCATCATACCTTGAGTTACCTCTGGGTTTGGTACCAGATGATTGGTCGAGCCTTGCTTTCTTTTCACTTTGGATTTCCCTTTGAAGCCTACGTTTTTGTCTCTTGGTCAAAACATCGATTGACTAATCAAATAGGTTTCGACCATACCACCTATTATCATGGATGATTGGCGGTCTGTAAGTTTTGGGTTGAAGAGAGGTGCTGTGGTGGTTATAACTATCTTGGCTACTACCATTTCCCTACTGATAGTCATTTACCCTTAACTTATATCGACCGTGATATTCCTCATCATAAAATGGCCTGTCAAAGTTAAGCCTCCTCCTCATGGGTTCTCTCACCATAGCTTTTTGGGTCTAGCTTGTCAATTCAGTGAATCTCTCCCTTGGCACCATTTTTTGGGCTGAGAGAACCGTGCTTCATTGAGAAATCTAGGCTACGAGATAAGCGCATTTTCCATGGCCCTGATCTCTGGTTATTATCTAGTTGGTCTTTCTAGTCATGTCTGGGCTCTGGCTCAGCCAATTTGGCCGAGCAAGACTCACTCTTCCTTCCATCTGGGCGATCATAAGGACCTATGATTTTCCTTTGATTGACGTCATTGACTGGCCTCAAAACCCTTTTGTCATCTTTGTATACCAAGTTGCTCCTTGAAGAACCTTGATTTGTTGTTTAGAATGGGTGCACTACCACATATGGCAACATTACCGGCGAGATCACCGGAGACAAGGCCGGCGACCGGAAAAGTCGCCGGTAATGTTCATCATTACCGGCGACTTACTCCGTCGCTGGTAATGTCGCCGGAAAATCGCAGGTAATGTTTCAAAACATTACCGGCGACTCCAACCGTCGCCGGCAATGTCAAGCCGAACATTTCCGGCGATTTTCCGGCCGGAATTTCGCCGGAAATGAGTGGCTCGACATTGCCGGCGACGGTTGGAGTCGCCGGTAATGTTTTGAAACATTACCGGCGATTTTCCGGCGTAAAGTCGCCGATAATGTCTTCATTTCCAGCGACTTACTCCGTCGCCGGTAATGTCTCTTATATTAGACGTAGATTGCAGCAGCTCGATCACTCATTCATTTTGATCAAAAAAAATCCAGAGAAATCGAAAGAAGGAAAACGTACGCTCTGAAATCGATCCTTCGGTATATTGTCAAAATTAAGGCGCGCGTCGAAAACTCGATCACTCGGGAAGCTATATATATAGGTACGTGTATATATACGTATATGTGTATGTATATATATATATGTGTGTGTGTTGATCAAATCCAATTCGTGAGATATATATGAAATGTTGTTGATGTCACCGAAACGAGAAAACTGCTTGTAGTTAATCTTATCTTGTGTCTGAATCAACGATTGGTATTATCGTAGTGTTATCAGAGCCAGGCTTAACAGAGCCTCCTACCTAGTCAAATACGTTTTGAATTGAAAAAAGAAGAATACCATCATCGAGTACTGAATCGAATTCAGAGATTAGATCGATATATATATATATGCATGCATGTGTTGATTTAATTAGAGTTGATTTGAGATATCGTGTCGATTATTAGTAGTGAATGTGTGTGTATATATATATAATTAATCCGTAAAATTGTTAGAATTTTCAGGATGGACAAGAGTTGGATGAGCCTCGAAAGATGGGATGTCAGATATCACCAGGGAATTAGGAGTTTTGTGGATTTTGTGAAGGCTAATTGTGGAGACACTACACTTCATTATTGCCCGTGTAAAGAATGTAAGTGTTTCAGCGATCGATTTCGTTGTCCCATTGATAAAGTCCAGAGGCACCTGAGTAAATACGGGTTTTGGGATAAGTACACTTGTTGGATTTATCACGGTAAAACATCGTTGGCGGGTCCGCATGATCATGGACAATTTGGTGAGAGGGTCAGTCCACGCTATGATTATGGAGATTTTGCTGAGAGGGGCAGTTCATCCTATGATCCAACAGCGATGTTAATCAATGATATGTTTCCTCATGAGAGCGGTGTATTTGCTGATGAAGCACCAAATGTCCCTCCTGTCGTTGATGGTTTCCCCCATATCGAGCCAGTCGAGCCATTACCTGGAGCTCATGTCAACACAAGCGGTATGGACAAGTACAACAACTTGATTGCATTGCAACAGACTGCGTTGTACGACGGTTGTAGTAAGACTGTTCTTGAAAGTGTGATGGGAGTGATGCAGCTCAAAATGGAGAACAAAATGTCTGTCAAAGCTGTTGATTCTTGGTTGAAGTGGACTGCTTCGCTACTGCCACCCGGTCATCGTCTTCCTACCACTCATCATAAGGTGCGACATATCCTGAAAGATCTTGGGCTTTCCTACATCAAAATCCATGCATGCAGATATGATTGTATTATCTTCTGGGGAAAAGATCTCGAAGACCTTGAAGCCTGCCCGGTATGTTTTACAGAAAGGTATAAGTTGACTCCTGCAGGCAACAAGAAAGCTGTGAAGATACTTCGATATTTCCCGCTTATTGATAGGCTGGAGCGGTTGTTCATGTGTGCTTTCACGGCCGAGGCAATGAGATGGTGGGCTGAGAGGAACTTTCCTGACGATGACACCCTTATACACCCTTCCAACGGAGAGGCTTGGAAGCACATGGTCAGGGAGTTTGATCATTTTGCAGCAGAGGTCCGAAATGTTTGGCTAGGGGTCTCATCTGACGGATTCAACCCTTTTGGCAACATGAGTCTTCAATACAGTATATGGCCAGTTATTTTGGTACCGTACAACCTTTCACCATGGATGTGCATGAAGAAGGAATACAATATGCTGACTCTGTTAATTCCGGGCCCGGGTTATCCAGGAAAGTGTCTCGATGTGTATTTGAGGCCTTTGATTGAGGAGCTTAAGTACCTGAGTGAGTGTGGCCACCCCACTTACGATAGGTTCAAAAACGAGATGTTCCAGATGCATGCCATGCTTGTTGGCACCATCAATGATTTTCCTGCCCGCAGTATGTTGTCGGGCAACGTTACCAGGGGTTACAGGGCTTGTTCAGAGTGTATGACGGTTGATTGTTGTAGTCCTCATTGCAGTAAAATTGTTCAGATGCGTCACCGTTGTTGGCTTCCATATGATCACCCATTTAGGCAGGATCCAGACGCGTTTGATGGGACTGTGGAAACAGGTGTGGCACCCAGGCGATGGACAGGGGAAGAAATTTTGGAAGTTTTGAATGAATATGATTTTGGCCAACTGAGCAATCATCCTGACATAGTCGCGTCAATTCCAGACAAGCCCAAAAGGTATAAGTTTTGGACACACAAGAGCATATTCTGGGAACTCTCATACTGGCCCAGGTTGCCTATCAGACACTACCTAGATGTCATGCACATAGAGAAGAATGTGTGTGAAAGTGTTGTGGGCACAGTTCTTAACTTGGAGGGGAAAACAAAAGACATCCCTAAGGCACGCATTGATCTGAAAGCAATGGGTCTGCGGAAACATTTGTGGTTAAGAGATGGTAAGAGAAAAATTCCGCAAGCTCCTTACACCGTAAAGCCGAAGCATAAGCATGAAATTTTTCGGTGGCTGAGTAATGTCAGGTATATATTCTTATGGCTACGCAGGAATTTGGCCTTAAATTTTTACCGGATTATGGTTATATGCGAGAAATATAATTGTTGCCTATGGATATATATATATGCAGGTATCCTTATGGCTATGCAGGAAATATAAGCAGGTGTGTTAACTTCCGGGACAATAAGATGTACGGATTAAAGAGTCATGACTGCCATGTACTGCTTCAACGTCTTTTCCCTATTTTCATTCGAGGGTACCTGCCCAAAGAGGTGGTGGAGCCGTTGGTGGCCTTGTCAAGATTCTTTCAGAAGTTATGCACCAGGGAAGTTAAAAAATCAGACCTCAGGGAGATGCAAGATGACATCATTTTTATCATGTGCAAGCTTGAGAGGATATTTCCCCCAAATTTTTTCGACATAATGCCTCACCTGATGATCCATCTTCCCGAACAATTGTTGCTTACCGGTTCCGTACACTACACTTGGATGTATCCCATGGAAAGGTACAAATGATTCATACATTTGGTTTGCCTATGTTTTTATATGTAAATTCTTATTTTTTAAGTAAGTTAACATGCACTTGTTAACTTGTAGACAATTGGGAGCCTACAAGGACTATGTGAAGAATAAATATGCACCTGAATGGTGTATCGCTGAAGCATATGTTGCGCACGAGTGTGTAACATGCACCAAAGTGTACTTGGGAGAGCTTGAGGACCCCCAACAACAAATGTCGATAGATGAACCCCAGTTCAACCTTTCTATCATCTCCAGTGACGTGGTAGTACAGGGAAGCTTGCCAAAGTCGTACAAGTTGGATGGAAATGAGGTAGCCATTGCCCACTGGTCGGTACTGATTAATTGTCAAGAAGTACAATATTGGAAAAACTATCATCTTCACTGCCCTGCTATTGCCGGAAATGTTGATTACCACAACAGGACGTTTGCAAACTACTTTGGTCAATGGGTAAGGGTATATGTGTATATGTCTATTTTTATATATATCCTTATATAGCATGTATGTATGTACGTGGTTTTGTGGTTTCAAGATGACATAATTTCTTGTGTACGTATTACTGGACGTTTTCAGATGAACCATGTAGCAGATGATGGTTGCCCAGAGTGGTCAAACGAATTGAGGGTCCTGGCGATGAAACTGATAGCTTCAAAAGTTTACTCGATGTGTCAGGTCAATGGCGTTAAATTTATATGTGAAAATCGAGACGACCGACTGAAAACACAGAATTGTGGGGTGATAGTCCATGGTGGGCAGGATGACGTTGACTATTACGGTGTCCTTCATTCAGTTGTTAAACTAATTTATGGGAACCGCATGAAAGTACACTTGTTCAAGTGTAGATGGTTTGATACTAGCCCGGAGAACACAAGGACCGATCAGTACAGAACATTTTCGGTGAATACTGCTACTAGCTGGTATGAAGATGACCCTTTCGTTCTTGCCTCATCAATAAAACAAGTGTTTTACCTTGACAATCTTCTTAACAAAGTCCCGTGGAAGGTGGTTAACCATGTGAAAGGACCCAACCCCGATTCAGTTACCTAAATCGGAATCAAACCCTTCCGAAAACACGAACCAACAAAAACTTTTCAAAATTTCGGCAGAGTTTCGTTACTAGCGTGGAATTACCATAACCTGCACGCGGAAATTAACACTTCATCCTATGCCACAAAAAGCAAACCGTGGGCACCAATCCCATCCGGATTTCTCAACATCAATATAATCAACAAACAGTAAACATACTGTACCATATATATGTATATCCGAGAAAATCCGTATAAACAAGTATCAGAATGTATCAGAGCGACCTCTAGTATAAAATATATACAACATGTACATCAGTAGGTGAAACTGAAACCTACTGGAAAACACAGATGACTCTGATCACTAGCCTCCAAACCACGACGTGAAACACCAAACCTGAACTGCAAACTGGGCACGGAAACCGAAAAGCCCAGGGGAAAGACAATAAACACGTTAGAGTGAGTGGACGAAAATAAATGTCTTTCACCAAGTAACATATATGTTATAAAAACATATGCGAGTCGAAAGTATAAACAATAAATGGTACGCAAGGGAGACTTTAACTCCTCACGCGTCCGGGTACACGAGGGAGACTCTAACTCCTCCCGTATACGTACATGAGGGAGACTCTAACTCCTCACACGTACAGAGCATGTGTATAAATCACACGGGGCCACTCGTGGACATATAACAACATATAAATATAATCACATAACACATGCTCAATATAAACATAATCTCGTTCGAAAACTCATGTTCGTAAAACCATAATCATACTGCATGCTCAAGATCATAAATCGTATATAAAGGACTCGCAATAATTCCGTGAAAATAAACTGTCCACTCACAAACTCGCGTAGCGCACACTCGCGCTAAACACGTGGTCCGGCGGAAGATCCCTCGCCAGATGCACGATCACGATCCAAATCTCGATCTCGATCTCCTGAATACATATACACATAACTGATCAATATCGTAATCCACAACACTGTATTGATGCACGGAAACCAACTGTTCCCGGAAATACGAAATGCAGTGCAAAATGAATTACGGAAATCCCGAAATCCCAACTCGAAACCTCAACTGAAAATCGGCTACTCCAATCAACCCGAAAACCTCCGTACGATAACCAGGGCGTGATTACGAGAAAAATGACATTAAAAACGTCGAAATCTGAAAATTGACTTTCTGACCACCGTTGACCGCCGTTGACCGCCGCCGCCGGCGGCGGCGCGCCGTCAACGGAGGAATTACAAGGCCAAAACTTCCAGATCGGACCATCACAACCTCACGAACATCTTTTCCTTCTAGCACATAAGCCAATTCCAACTTAATCCCTTCCAAAATCAAGCAAAACCGAAACCAAAACCTTGCCGGAAAACCCAATCGGGTTATAGGCAAACCACCACCAAAACTGAATTAAAATATAGGGGAAGTAACCTTAGGGCAAGGCGAGGTGAAACCCTCACCCCTCGGCCACCAATGGTCACCGGAATACCCCCCACCGTTAAGGGCGAAATCCGGCAAGGAAACCCAAATCGGGTTCCACGAAAATCTCACCAATTCACCACCACACACACATCAATCAACTCGAAATTGAACAAGGAACCTAGCCATACCTTCCTCGAAGCCCAAGGTGGCCGGAAAAAGATCGCCGGAGTTCACTTTCCCGTTCGGGAAACTTTCCTCTTTCGCCCCTTGGTCAGCTTTCCAAATATGGAAAGTCAACAGCAAACCAATTTGGTCAACGCCCAATCTGAAGTTTTTCGACTAATTCCCGACTATATTTCGACTTTTCGATATTTATACTCGTCCCTCGGGTCAAACTACGGTCCGAAATGAATATACGATGTGATTCGGATAAGCTCGAAACAATCGGATAAACTCGTCGGAACCTAAAACTTCAAATAATCATAAAATACTCCTCGGTTATCGGAAAAATCTTCCGAAACCACCCACGAGCTCGAAATCACGTACTCTACCATTTCCGTGAAGACACTCATCCCAAATTCTCGACTGAAAACATAGTCGCGAACCGAAGCGGTAAACTACACAATATCGTAAGACTGCGACTATAACCAAATCTCGAGAATCGTACCAAACACACATCTGATTCTGGTTCGGGTCGTCACAAATCTACCCCCCTTAAAGAAATTTCGACCTCGAAATTTACGTACCTGTCATGTGAACAGATGAGGATACTGCTCTCGCATACGCTGCTCGGTCTCCCATGTGGCCTCCTCCACTGAGTGATTCCGCCACAAGACCTTCACCAGCGGAATCACGCGGTGCCTCAACTCCTGCTCACGACGATCGAGAATCTGCACTGGCTCCTCAACATACGATAAATCCTCTCTGATCGGCAACTGCTGTGGGGCTATCACATGTGAAGGATCTGAGATGTACTTCCGCAACATCGAAACATGGAAGACATCATGTACACGAGCCATCTCAGCCGGTAACTCAAGTCTGTAAGCAACAGCTCCAACCCTCTCCGTAATCTCATACGGACCAATGTACCGCGGTCGAAGCTTGCCACGCTTCCCGAAACGCACAACTCCCCTCCACGGAGATAGTTTCAGGAAGACCCAATCACCAACCTCGAACTCTAAACTCTTCCTCCTCACATCCGCGTAACTCTTCTGCCGATCCTGGGCAATCTTCAGTCGATCCCGAATAACCTGAATGTCCTCCATCGTGGTTTTCACTAAATCCGGACCAATAAGCCAACGCTCGCCCACCTCACTCCAACACAATGGAGTGCGACACTGCTTCCCGTACAGAGCCTCGTACGGTGCCATCTCAATACTGGCCTGATAGCTGTTGTTGTAGGCGAACTCGATCAAGTGCAACTGCTGATCCCAGTTTCCTCGAAACTGCAATACACACGATCTCAGCATATCCTCAAGAGTCTGAATGGTCCGCTCGGACTGCCCGTCAGTCTGAGGATGAAAAGCTGTACTAAATCGTAACTTCGTGCCCAAAGCTCGCTGTAAAGCCTGCCAAAACTCGGATGTGAACTGACTATCACGGTCAGAAACAATGGACACAGGCACACCATGCAAGCGAACAATCTCTGATAAGTACAACTTAGCCAGTCTGCCCACTGAAATCTTTCCTGGAAGTGCAAGAAAATGTGCAGATTTCGTCAATCGATCCACAATAACCCAAATGCCAGTGTTGCCCGCCGAAGTACGCGGCAACTGATAGACGAAATCCATCGTGATATGCTCCCACTTCCAAACTGGAATCTCAAGTGGCTGTAGTTTCCCTGCAGGTTTCTGCCTCTCCGCCTTCACCTGCTGACAAATCAAACACCGACTCACGTATGCGGCAATCTCCCGCTTCATATTGCGCCACCAATAGTACGCTCGAAGTGTACGAAACATCTTCGTACCTCCGGGATGCATCGCATACGCAGAACTGTGGGCCTCATCTAAAATCTCCTTCTTCAAGTCCTCATCCCTGGGTACACATAATCTGCCCCTGAACAACAACGTACTGTCGTCGCTCAAACGGAACTCTGTAGGCACACCATTCCGAATTATGGTCTTCTTGCCTAACAGATAAGGATCTGAATACTGTGCCTCCCGTACCTGATCAACCAATACGGGTCGTACCTGAAAGCTAGCCAACAAGGCTCCATCATCATCATAACCAAACACAGCACCCGTAGCCCGTAGTTCGGCTAACATTGATACTCTGGCCACACACATGTGAAACAATGAGGCTCCCGATTTCCGGCTAAGTGCATCTGCCACAACATTGGCCTTCCCTGGATGGTACTCGAAAGTGCACTCGTAATCGTTGATCAACTCCATCCATCGGCGCTGCCTCATGTTCAGATCCGGCTGTGTCCGCAAGTAAGTGAGACTCTTGTGGTCAGTGAAAATCTTACACTGAGCACCATACAGGTAATGTCTCCAACTCTTCAACGCTAACACGATAGCGGCTAACTCCAAATCATGCGTCGGATAGTTGACTTCGTGCGGTTTCAGCTGTCTGGAACCATATGCCACGACTCTACCATGCTGCATCAACACACAGCCAAGGCCCAACTTCGACGCGTCGCTGTACACAACATACTCACCACTGTCGTCTGGCAATGTCAGAACCGGTGTGGTAGTCAATCTCTCCTTCAGGAGCAAATAACTCTCCTCGCACGCATCAGACCACTCAAACTTGACGCCCTTCTTCGTCAATCTGGTCAGTGGTGTAGCTATCCGTGAAAAATCCTGTACAAACCGTCGATAATAGCCTGCTAATCCCAAGAAACTCCGGATCTCCGGCACAGTAGCGGGTCGACTCCAATTCAGCACGGCCTCAATTTTGTCAGGATCAACACTAACTCCCTCGGCCGAAATCACGTGGCCCAGAAACTTCACACTATCCAACCAGAACTCACACTTGCTAAACTTTGCGAACAACAGATGGTCCCGCAAAGTCCGCAACACCGCTCGCAAGTGCTTCTTGTGCTGGCCCACACTCCTCGAATAGATCAAAATGTCATCAATAAACACAATCACGAACTTGTCCAGGAATCGACGAAACACCCGATTCATCAAGTCCATGAAAGCTGCGGGGGCGTTGGTCAACCCAAACGGCATAACCAAAAACTCATAGTGCCCATACCGCGTCCTGAAAGCTGTCCTGACAACATCTGAATCCCGGATCCTCAACTGGTGATATCCGGATCGAAGATCAATCTTCGAAAAGACTGCTGCTCCCTTCAGCTGATCGAACAAGTCGTCAATCCGAGGCAACGGATACTTGTTCTTCACTGTAATCTGATTCAGCTTCCGATAGTCGATGCACAAACGCATAGACCCGTCCTTCTTCCGCACAAATAACACTGGAGCACCCCACGGAGAAACACTCGGTCGAATGAATCCCTTCTCTAACAACTCCTGAAGCTGAATCTGCAACTCCCTCAACTCTGCAGGCGCCATCCGGTACGGTGTCTGGGAAATCGGTCCAGTACCCGGCAACAACTCAATAGTAAAGTCAATCTCCCGCACAGGGGGTATACCAGGTAACTCCGCTGGAAACACATCCGGAAACTCAGACACAACCTCAATACTACCAAGATCCGGCACTGCAGCTGTAGTGTCTACAACATGGGCTAAGTAAGCAACACAACCCTTCCTCATCAACTGATCCGCCCTCATCGAGGAAATCAAACATGGTAGGGAAGTGTTCTTCTCGCCACGAAATAGTATCTCAGGTAACCCTGGTCGTCGAAATGCGACCTCCTTCCTGTGGCAATCAAACATGGCCCAGTGCGACTCCAGAAAGTCCATACCCAATATCAGATCGAAATCCACAATATCCAGCAACAACAGATCAGCAGCTAAACCATGGCCATCAACAAACACCTCACAATCTCGATAAACCCAACCGATGCTCACCACCTCACCTGACGGATACAACACTCTCCACAACCCCGGAAGTGGAGATGCAGGTACCGTAGCTAATGATGACAGTCTATATGATATGAATGAGTGTGTGGCACCTGGATCTAGCAATGCAACTACTGGAATACCAAAAACATGTAACGTACCGATAACGACCTCCGGTGATGCTCTGCCCTCACGCATAGTCATAGCATGAACTCTCGCCTGTCCGGCTGGTCGTCCTCGCTGGGCCTGACCCTGCTGCCTGCCCTGACCTGCAAACTGTGCTGGTCGAGCTCCCGAAGTGGCACCTCGCTCAGCTCCGGAACTCTGAGCCGCCTGTCTATCTCCACCATACAACTGAGGACACTCCCTCGAAAAGTGGCCCACCTGGCCACAACGATAACAAGCACCAAGACTCCGCTGACATGGGCCCAAATGATATCTATTGCAGAGGTTGCACAAAGGATAGTCTCTCGGAACAGGAAATGTGCCACCAGTATGCCGAGGATAACTAGAACCGCTGGAACCTCCACTATCCTGTGGCCGCTGCGGTCGATCTCTCCTCCATCCTGGTCTCCGTCTAGGTACACTAGCTGGTGGTCGATACGATCCACCGCCAGAGGATGAAGCTGAACCGGAAGTATCGGAACTCTGCCTCTTTGAAGGCCCCTGACTCGGTCCACCTTCCTCGAATCGCCTCGGCTGATACCTCTGCTGTCTCTCCTGCTCAATATCCTCGCCTCGGAGAGCTGCACTGACAAACTCATCAAAGTTGTTCCTCAGCATCGTAGTCAATGTCGCCTTGATGTTCAAATTCAATCCCAGCTCAAACCTGCGACACTTGGCTTCCTCTGTAGCCACCATATCCCGCGCAAAACGAGACAAACGAGTAAACCGATCCCGATACTCAAGTACAGACAAACTGCCCTGCCTCAAGTTCGTGAACTCCTCGTACTTGCGCTGCTGGGTAGCCTGATTAAAATACCTCCGCATAAACAGATCACGAAACAATGTCCACGGAGTATCCACAGGAACTCTGTCAGTGCTGACCCACCAAAAGTATGCATCACCCTCAAGTAAACCAACTGCGGCTACTGTCATCTGCTCAGGTGTAAACTGCAGACGCTCACAAACACGCTCAATCTGAACCAGCCATGCCTCGCATATCTCTGGATCAACTGAACCCGAAAACACAGTAGCACCCGCAGTGCGAGCCTTGACCACAGGGTCAAAACGCTCTTCCAAACGCAGCACTCGCATAAGCAAGTCGCGCGTTCGGCGATCCTCATCAGGATCATCATCCCGATCCACACGGGGACCACGTCGAGGAGGCATCCTACTGATACAAGACAAGCATTAGGCACAAGCAGAAAGAACGTAATCATGAAACCGCAGATATTTGAGGACACACAACACCCGAAGTATTGATGAGTACCGCTGGCCAGTCGGGTCATCACTCCAGCCATGCTGTATCAACTCAAATACCCTAAGCGTCACAACTACAAGAGTCTACAGAATCTGACAACCTAATGCTCTGATACCAAGCTGAAAGGACCCAACCCCGATTCAGTTACCTAAATCGGAATCAAACCCTTCCGAAAACACGAACCAACAAAAACTTTTCAAAATTTCGGCAGAGTTTCGTTACTAGCGTGGAATTACCATAACCTGCACGCGGAAATTAACACTTCATCCTATGCCACAAAAAGCAAACCGTGGGCACCAATCCCATCCGGATTTCTCAACATCAATATAATCAACAAACAGTAAACATACTGTACCATATATATGTATATCCGAGAAAATCCGTATAAACAAGTATCAGAATGTATCAGAGCGACCTCTAGTATAAAATATATACAACATGTACATCAGTAGGTGAAACTGAAACCTACTGGAAAACACAGATGACTCTGATCACTAGCCTCCAAACCACGACGTGAAACACCAAACCTGAACTGCAAACTGGGCACGGAAAACGAAAAGCCCAGGGGAAAGACAATAAACACGTTAGAGTGAGTGGACGAAAATAAATGTCTTTCACCAAGTAACATATATGTTATAAAAACATATGCGAGTCGAAAGTATAAACAATAAATGGTACGCAAGGGAGACTTTAACTCCTCACGCGTCCGGGTACACGAGGGAGACTCTAACTCCTCCCGTATACGTACATGAGGGAGACTCTAACTCCTCACACGTACAGAGCATGTGTATAAATCACACGGGGCCACTCGTGGACATATAACAACATATAAATATAATCACATAACACATGCTCAATATAAACATAATCTCGTTCGAAAACTCATGTTCGTAAAACCATAATCATACTGCATGCTCAAGATCATAAATCGTATATAAAGGACTCGCAATAATTCCGTGAAAATAAACTGTCCACTCACAAACTCGCATAGCGCACACTCGCGCTAAACACGTGGTCCGGCGGAAGATCCCTCGCCAGATGCACGATCACGATCCAAATCTCGATCTCGATCTCCTGAATACATATACACATAACTGATCAATATCGTAATCCACAACACTGTATTGATGCACGGAAACCAACTGTTCCCGGAAATACGAAATGCAGTGCAAAATGAATTACGGAAATCCCGAAATCCCAACTCGAAACCTCAACTGAAAATCGGCTACTCCAATCAACCCGAAAACCTCCGTACGATAACCAGGGCGTGATTACGAGAAAAATGACATTAAAAACGTCGAAATCTGAAAATTGACTTTCTGACCACCGTTGACCGCCGCCGCCGCCGGCGGC
This sequence comes from Geum urbanum, assembly GCA_946800695.1. NCBI lineage: Eukaryota > Viridiplantae > Streptophyta > Magnoliopsida > Rosales > Rosaceae > Geum > Geum urbanum. Next base: position 3,561,096 of record OX327009.1, read on the forward strand.
GCGCCGTCAACGGAGGAATTACAAGGCCAAAACTTCCAGATCGGACCATCACAACCTCACGAACATCTTTTCCTTCTAGCACATAAGCCAATTCCAACTTAATCCCTTCCAAAATCAAGCAAAACCGAAACCAAAACCTTGCCGGAAAACCCAATCGGGTTATAGGTAAACCACCACCAAAACTGAATTAAAATATAGGGGAAGTAACCTTAGGGCAAGGCGAGGTGAAACCCTCACCCCTCGGCCACCAATGGTCACCGGAATACCCCCCACCGTTAAGGGCGAAATCCGGCAAGGAAACCCAAATCGGGTTCCACGAAAATCTCACCAATTCACCACCACACACACATCAATCAACTCGAAATTGAACAAGGAACCTAGCCATACCTTCCTCGAAGCCCAAGGTGGCCGGAAAAAGATCGCCGGAGTTCACTTTCCCGTTCGGGAAACTTTCCTCTTTCGCCCCTTGGTCAGCTTTCCAAATATGGAAAGTCAACAGCAAACCAATTTGGTCAACGCCCAATCTGAAGTTTTTCGACTAATTCCCGACTATATTTCGACTTTTCGATATTTATACTCGTCCCTCGGGTCAAACTACGGTCCGAAATGAATATACGATGTGATTCGGATAAGCTCGAAACAATCGGATAAACTCGTCGGAACCTGAAACTTCAAATAATCATAAAATACTCCTCGGTTATCGGAAAAATCTTCCGAAACCACCCACGAGCTCGAAATCACGTACTCTACCATTTCCGTGAAGACACTCATCCCAAATTCTCGACTGAAAACATAGTCGCGAACCGAAGCGGTAAACTACACAATATCGTAAGACTGCGACTATAACCAAATCTCGAGAATCGTACCAAACACACATCTGATTCTGGTTCGGGTCGTCACACCATGTTGCTCATAGAAACATATACAGTGCTGCCACACTTGGTGAGACCGCAGAGGATGAGGAAGTTACTGCATACCAAGAGCCGAACGCTTTTGACATTCCGGAATCATCTACGATTCGCCTTAATAATATGAGATTTGGGAGTGTGGTTCGAATTACTGGAGCAGAACTTCTCGATGTTAATCCATATGAAGTTGACGCTGATTCAGATGACGAGGAGCGGCACATATTGCCAGAGGTTACCTATGAAACCGAGTCAAACTCAAGTGATGAAGATGATTACGATTATCATCCTTAGTACGTTGGAAATTGTAGTCGGAAATTGTAGGCGGAAATTGTAGTCGAAAATTGTAGTCGGAAATTGTAGTCGGAAATTGTACGTAGTCGGAAATCGTGTTGGAAATCGTAGTCGGAAATCGTGTCGGAAATCGTTGTCGGAAATTGTAGTCGGAAATTATAGTCGGAAATTGTACGTAGTCGGAAATTGTACATAGTCGGAAATTGTAGTCGACCATCGTAGTCGGAAATCGTAGTCGGAAATTGTAGTCAGACATTGTAGTTATATATGGTCGGAAATGTTGTCGGAAATTATTTAGTCGGAAATTGGTCGGAAATAGGTCGATCGGATAATCTTCGAGAAATAATGACATTACCAACGAGTTGATAAGCAACTCGTTGGTAATGACATTACCCACGAGTTAGCAACTCGTTGGTAATGTCATTACCAACGTGTTACGACGTAACTCGCCGGCAATGGTGGAGGTATTTCCAGGGCAGCTCGAGCTCTCCTCCCCTCTCTCCTCCTCCCCATTTCTCTTCGCATCGATCTCTCTTCCCTCTTCCCTCTCTTACACCGAAATTGTCTCTTCACCTCCCTCTCCTCCCTTTCCTCAATCCTCTCTAATTAGCTTCCTCTCCTCCCCTCTCCTCCCCTCTCTCCTCCTCCCCTCCTCCTCTTCCTCCTCCCCTCACCTCCATCGCCGGACAACAGTTGGGTCGAGCTCCACCATGGCAGGTAATATCTCACTCTCTCTCCCTCTCCCTCTCTCCCTCTCTCTCTCTCATTCCACATTTTATTTTTATGCATTTTGATTAATTAATTTTTGATAATTGTGGGATGTATGTATGCATGTGGAAAATATTTGTAAAATGTAATTAAGGTATGTTTGAAAATTGTGGGAAAATAATGTGGATAATTGTGGGGTGAAGGAGAAAAATATGTGATGTATATATGTGAAAAATTAATTAATTTATATGGAATGTATATATATACGTATGTTTGAAAAATGTGGAAAATTAATTAGCTAGGGTGAATTGGATTAATATGTGATGTATATATATATGTGTGAATTAAGGTGAAATTAAGATGCATGATCGATGTATACAAAGTGTATATGTGATTTATATATATGTGAAAAGTTTAAAGCCGGAAATGATGTATGTATATATGTTAAGTTAGGTGATATAGTTGTTAATTTAACGTATAATAGGTGAAAAATCGGCTTCAGAATTTAACGTGTTTGGATTAAGGTGATATAGTTGTTAATTTAACGTATAAATTAAGGTGAAAAATCGGAATCGGAACAGTTTGGAACCACAACGGTTTTAAACCGGAACGGTTTGAAACCGGAAATGTTTATAACCGGAACCGTTTGTAACATAACTGTTCCAGTTCGAAACGGTTCCAGGTTCAAACGGTTCCGATTAATTTGTTATAGAACCGGAACGGTTTGGAACCGGAACGGTTTGGAACCGGAACGGTTTGGAACCGGAACTGTTTGTAACCGGAACCGTTTGTAACATAACGGTTCCGGTTACAAACAGTTCCGGTTTCAAACGGTTCCGGTTCCAAACCGTTCCGGTTCTGATTTGTTATAGAACCTTAGTACGTTAGAACCGAAACCGTTTGGAACCGGAACTGTTTGTAACCGGAACCGTTTGTAATATAACGGTTCCAGGTTCAAACGGTTCCAGGTTCCAAACGGTTCCGGTTCCGATTTGTTATAGAACCGAATCCATGACTATTACGGTGTCCAGGAGGTTTTGCGGCTAATTGGCTTCGGAGAGGTTCCCGAAATAGTGGAGGGAACAGTAGTCAAGCTTCCTCCTCGCCCGCAGTTAGCAACACGCCCAGTGGGCCAATGATGACTGCTCGCACGAGAGCCTTGCTAGATGCGCGAGCTGAGGAGGAAGTTGCACGATCAAGAGCCGTGCAACCGGAAGTCGAGGCTCGAGCCTCAGTCTCCAGACGCTCAATCAGCAGACGTCCCTCCGGTGGCAGAGCCTCAGACGAGCGACAGTCAACGGGGGCATCAGAAACTCCCTCAATCTGAATGCCCCATATTCGCCCGGTGCCTACTCCCGTTTCACGGGAATCATCTGAGACACATGGTGGTGCTGGCGCCTCATCGTCCAGGCCTCGTCTATCTCCTCCGTCCGATCTCTTCCTACCCGACGAGATTCCTGTCATCCCTGAATTCGATGATAGGGGGATGCCTGTTTATGTTGAAGGACGGCCGGAGTTCCTGACCGTGGAGGAAGCGTATAACTTCCTCCCGTTCGACCCCGTGTATCTTTGGAGTGTGAGGTGCACCAACCAACAAACGGACGATGCAGGTAAATTTTATTTAACATCAGATTGATTACTTAATTATTACTTAAGACTTGCGATAGGTTCAATTAATGATATCAATTTGTTGACATTGTATTATTAGGCAATTTCGTTAATGAGACTGGAAAACGGAAAGGGGCTAGAGGCACCTGCACCAGGAAGAGACTTGAGCAGGCCACCGGCGGAAGGAAAACGCCCATAAGGGCCAATGAGGATGGCGAGGTGATCGAGGCATTCGACACCACGCGCAAATATTTCAGCATGTCCGGTGCGATCGTGCGGGACAAGGTCCCAATGCTTTGGCCAGATTGGGAATTTGTGCCTATCTACGTGAAGATGCAAGTGCATAATGCACTCAGTGTGAGTAAAATCGTATTTTCATTACGTAAATTTTACATTTATTAATTAAGTCCGAATAAATATATAATTTTACCTTTTATATATTCATATTGCAGGTGTGGTTTGACGTGGATGAAGTTCTTATTCACACGTGGGTAGAGCGTCAACTACATATGAGGTGATGTGCTTCGACTTATTTGAATATATATCGAGTCAGATTTTTGTTTATCAAGTGTTTTAATATCTCTAACTTTTTTTCCTTGTTTTAATATAGGTATAAAGAGTGGAAGAACGAGCTTTCTTCCCATTACACTGTATACAAGGAGCTAGGCCGAGGTTCTACCCCTAGCGAATTCCGGTTTAGGGAGTATGAGTGGCTGTGGCTGATAGCCCACTTTGAGCACCCCAAAGCTCAGGTATGCATCCTTGATATATCTTACAAGCCTAATGTATCGTATCAGATTGAAATAGTTAGTTACTAATTTTTTTCCATATGTTTATCAAATAAGGCGATTCGAAGACGAACCGGGCGAATAGATTGAAAAACACCAGGGCCCATCATGCAGGTTCACTCAACTACATGGGTTGGTCGACTAAGGCGCAGCAACAATAAGAAGTGAACCCCTTGGTGTATATTCATCAGAAGTTCTATCCGCAGTGCCCTGACGAAGCGGTAAGTCTTTCGCCTCTCCATGTGTTAATAAAACTATTTTTCGATATTAATAGATTTTGTTAGTTAATACGTTGTTCATTTTCGCTTTTCAATTAGGCGAGAGTGGAGGAGGTGACTGCAGAAGTGACCATGAGTATAGCTCGGACTAACCATCCTGACTGCTCCGAGGAAGAAGTCACCCAGTATGCCTCTCAGATCGATCCGCTTGATCCCCCGATAGCGGCTCAGATCATGGCAAAAGCGTACGGGACTGGAAAGAATACCTACTACTGTAGGGGAATGGGCTCGGCGGGCGAAGGAGTATTGAAAAACACTTCACAATACTCTACCGGGTCAAGAAGTTCAACTTCTAGTCGTAACCTCGCAGTGAAGCTTCAGAGGACGCAGAGGCAGTTGAAGGAGCAAAAGAGGCAGATGACCGAGTACCAAAACATGGTCCAGCAGCAGACACAGATACAGGCTCAGATGTACACGTGGATGCGGACGATGTACGAGGCTCAGACTACCGGACAACCGTTCCCCACACCTCCCCCGGTCCCTCCCTTCCCTAGCTATCCACCACCACCACCACCGCACCAGTCAACGCCAGAGCAAGACCAAGGTAGCCATCGGAATTCAAATGAGTACATGGATTACTTCGACCCTGACCCGCAAGTTCCTGGACCCTGACCTGTAGTTGTAGTTAATTTTCGTATCGTCGTTGCTATTTGTACTGTACGTTGGACATTTATGTGTACTGTTGAACTTGTATGATTGTACGGTTTATGTCTTTCAATGCAGGTTCTGGAATTGGGCCCAATCCAGAACCGCGTTTTTTTTTCAAAATTTTTCCACACATTGCCGGCAACATGGACCTCAGTCGCCGGCAATGTCTCACATTCCGGCCACGGCGGCATTGCCATTGCCGGCGACGCCGTCGCCGGCAATGTTAACACCGGCGGGGAATTTCCAGCGACGTCATTGCCGGCGACTTGTTGCCGGTAATGACAATTCCGGCGAAAAAAAAAGACAAGGCCGGCGACGGCAGGTCGCCGGTAATGTCTCCATTTCTGGTAGTGGTGTGCAACCCCTGGCCAGCTTTAGGATGTGCCCCATTGTTCTTTAGTATAACTTGGTTAACCAACTCGACCGACTTGACCAGTTGTGACTGTTCTTTTATGTTTTCTAACTGCTTGAGCTTCAAAGTTCCTTCAAGTACAACTTCGCCTTGATAATGCGGGCACGTAACCGCCACTTTGGGTGACTTAAGCTTGGGACTTCCAATGGTAATCTCGTTCGCTTTGGATACTGCCGACACACTCTTGCTACTCTTACGCGGGTCATTTTCCTCTGATAATCTCACATGTACCATATTGACTTGGGCTTCAGGGAAAGGATTCACGTCCACTTTCATTGCAAACTTTGGTTCTGGAAACTTGAGTGTGCTAGGGTCGATAAGCTCCTGTATCATATCACGAAAAATAATGCAATTATTAGTTGCATGCTTCCACAAAAAATAACAAGATTTCCCTTTTATATCTTTGGCCTTGGGAAGTACAAGGCCTAAGGGAAGCTTAATCATATTGTCGGCCAAGAGTTGATCAAAAATCAAATCGGCTTTGGTTACTGTAAGTGCGTGTATTGTTCTTTGTTGTGTTCGTTCTTTGGTTTGGTGTTGGTTTAGTCTGTTTTGAGTCAAACATTTTCCAACGCTTTACACACCCGAAGTTACTTGATGACCAATTCGGCCAAATCCACCTCCACTGGATCTTCATCCTCCGTAGGGTTTGAGGTATCAGCCGTGTTAGTGGCCTGATTTTAAAGTATGTACCCTTAGAAATGATACATCTTTGTGCCTCTTCCATCAATATGTTGTCATATCGGTCGATCCTGGTTTCAAGTTCAAACAGGTTACTAAACACCACTCCTTCGAAATGCTCTCTGAACTTGAAGGTAAGACTAGCGACCGCCATATCCATAAACTTTGACTCGGGTAAGTGAATCCTACATCTCGCTATTTCCAACAACAAAGACTTATAACTTATGTTGTGTATGAGTGACCAAATATTATGCATTTTGGGCCTTATATGTTTGGCAAGTCTGTTCAAACCACATTTATTAATCACGTCTGAAGTTAGAGTCTGTCAGTGACCAACAAGAAGAACAACATATATTTTATCTTCTTTTGTGTTGTATGTCCTCAACTAACAATTACCTTTTATTATTTGAAGTCTCTTATTAACTGGAACAACATATTTATAAAATTTCTGGTGTGTGAAGTGTTATAGGAATTCTCATGTTCCATAGAACTATTATATTTTTATTGTTGGAAAGTATTTAAACCTACAATTGTCTTTTTGTTTATGAAGTTTTGTGGTGCAAGAAATAACATAAAATGTGAAATTTCTGTTTTGTAAGGTCTGAAAGAACTGCAGATTTTTTTGTAGTTTTTGAAGTGTGGAACAACAGAAATGTGGAATTCTGTTGTAAGAGGTATGAATGAACTGTAGATTTTGTGTACATTTTGGAGTGTGAAAATTAGAACAATAATAAACAAGAGCAAGTATCTGGTCATTCATCAATTCATTTGCTACCAAAAAGGTGCACATACAATAGGGTCATTCATCACAATTCATGAGCATCTGCAAAAAGGAACATATAATAGCTAGGTAGTTTCATAGTGAACTGTTTTATAGCTTAACACATTTACATGATCGACAAATTCAAAATACTACATACTTATCGATCAAGCATGTCAAATACTCTTGAGGCGTCTCATGACTCATTTGAGAAATTTTAGTAAGATCCGTCAGGCGGATGTCTTGTTGAGCTCAATAGTAATTGTCATGAAAAGCTTGCTCCATTTCTCTCCAGCTATAGATCAAGTTTAGTAGGAGATTCACAAACTATGAAAAAGTTGGCCCCATTAGGGAGTAGTAGATGAATAACCTCCACTTGTGATCGTCAGAACTTGCCTCACCACACTGGGTCGTAAATCGACCAATGTGTTCTATAGTGGATTGATAAGCATTTCCAGATAACAAGGTGAAAGGAGGAATACGATATTTTGTTGGGTACCGAACTTGATCGATGTAAGCAGGATATGGCTTGGCATAAACTGGCCTTTCTGCCCGCCTTGGCAATGCTCCCATAAGATCTTCGACCAAGGCCTAAAATTCATTAAGTTGAACGGGACGGTCAAGCTCTACTCCATTATGATGATTTTGATGTGGTACTTGACCTATATTGCCATTCGAAAATGGAAGACCGTTTCCAAAATTGTTTTGTTGATTCGCCAAACCTCCCTGAATATTAGGCTGATGGTGAATCCCTACATTCTGGTTGAGTTGATTCGGCTGCTGCGTATACCCCTGTTGACTGAATCCTATTTCCACGGGCATACCAGAAGGCTGATACTGAATCCTTTGTGGTGGTTGATGATTCTAGGGTAATGGTAACTGATGGTTCTGGGGTTGCATACCACGGCCATGTTGGTTGTTACCCAGCTGGTTCTGTAGTACATAATGTTGGTCGTTTACATGGTTGACCAATGCTGGGGCCGACACTTGTGGTGGTTGTGCTGCATTTAACTAAGCATTGTTAGCCACCAATTGCTCATAAATGAGTGTTAACGTATTGTTCATATTGCCAATGTTATTGCTCATATCTCTAATCCTAGTGTTTGTGTTTATGGCCAATTGGTTAAAATTCTGCAAACTAACATTCATGTCTCGACCCATGGTTCCAATCATTATTTGAGTCCACTGAATCGTCTGTGTCGATTCTTCGGCTATCATTCGAGCAAAACCCTCAGTTGAGAAACTTTGACTCCTAAGAAAAAAGTCTTTCGTCTTATTCTGCGTGTTGGTAAGAGCAAAGTCATCTCCCGCGACTCGATCTCGGTTAGGCGTATCGTATTGATCTGATGATGTCACACCAACCATCTCGCTTGGAAATACTCTGGACGTATGAAATCCTGAGCTAGGGGTTGTAGTTGAAGTACTCGTGGTGCCACCTGTAGCAGAAGTTAAATTAGTCGACGTGCTAGAATGTAGCGAGCTGTCTGTCGCTTTGGGTGAATTCATCTTCGTGTCGCTGTGAGTAAATCTTCTCTTCGGACAATTGGCAGATGTATGGTCTTTATGTCGGCACTTGAGACAAGTTTCTCCTTTGTATATCGAATATGCATTCAGTTGCATTCAACAACTATGCCTTAGTGGAAAGTCTCACTGGGCGTGCCAAAAGATGTTTGCATAAAAATTGTCATGGCCTTTGTCGACGGACGATGGATTTTGGCTCACATGTCCTTCTTGGATGCGCGGGCGTGCCAACTCGAGGCTTGTAGGCCAAACGAGGTTTTGATTGATTTTCACTATGAAACTGACTTTTTCAAACAATCGTGGGCTAAGGAAGGAACCTTCTCAGTCTCAGGGTCTCTTCCCTTATATGTAAGGACTTGACCAAGGCACTAATCTTGGTGCTCGATCACGTCTAAGCTTTGGGTGAACTCAAAAGTGCGCGTAACCAACGAGAAATCAACCGGGTTGATATACTCGTAAATCATAGTGAAGGTGAAGGTGAAGTGAACTCGGTCGTTGAATCTTTGTGAAGTAATGTGAGTGTGAATGGCAAATCGCATCGACTCAATCCGAACTGGCCGAAAGAGATGGATGAGTATGAAAACTAAGTTAAGCAACTACTCATAGGTGTAAGGAATTGAAAGTGCAAAAAACTAAAAAACGTAAAATAAATAGCAGGAATGTAAATCGCCATGCCCAAATGCCAACTACTCGGTCATTTGAGGCAAATATGGGCCATGACCAAAGACTAATCGAGACCGACCATGATAAAAAAACTAATATTGACTAACCATATTTCATCGATTGACTGAGCAAAACATGTCGTTCGGCCCGGAACAATAGTTGTCGATTACTCATCGGCAACGACCACTTCAGTTATTACCTCATTAGTTGACAACATACATGTATCCGTAAATTTAAGCACAAACAGTGTACTAGAATTGGAGTGAAATGTCAATTTCATTCAGACTCCTTCATGCATTAGTTTTATTAGACTTTTGGACAACTGTTTTGATTATGACATTGGATTTCTAAAAAAAACATATCAATAGTTTGTGAAATCCCTTATAAGAAAGGAAAATGTTTGACTTGATTTTTCCAGCAAGTAGTTATTCTCATTTTATGCCTAAACAGAAAAGAGAAAAAATAAAAAGGAAAAAATGAGCATATGATGCTTAAACTCTCATGGGCATGTCAATATGGTACCTGAATTCTCAAAACTATCTATATGGTACCTGGACTCTCAAAACACTATCAATATGGTATATCCGTCAATTTTTTCGTTTACCTCGTCTGAGTGCTGATGTGGATTCTTTTGTGCCCAAAACTATTGAGAAATGACCCAACTGCCCTTGGTTACTCTCACTTCACCAGTGAACTACGGTTACCAAACCAGCACAGACTACTTTAAGCAAGATGCCGAAAAATTATGATCGGAAATTTCAAACGAAGTATGGACGATGCAAATCACAACTCTGCTTCTTCATTTCAAAAGTGAAATCACACAGAAACAAGATCAAATCTATCTAAGAGAAAATCAGTACAGAAAAATTTCAAATCAAAATCAAAGTCATCCATCGTTTATATTCACACTCAGAGACGCACAATCACACACACCGAAATCCAAATCAAACATACAATTCCAAATTTGAAATTCAATGTTCTCAATCTGATCGCTATAATCCTCTCAACTTCACAAGTCCAAGAAGCAACCTAAACACTCCCAAATCAATTTTTCAAAAATTAAATTAAAAACACTCGAATTTCATACTCCCAATTTGAATCCTCAGACCACCTCCACATTCGTCTCCTCCGTCGTCTCTTCTTCATTTCCCTGAACATGTGGCGTGCACACTGCAATCTCTGCATCTTCTCCAGTCAATCCTCCTCTCTGTCAGTGACCGCCGTCTATTTGATCTATTCTTCTCCATGTCCTCCTCAGGTCATGAGCACGAGAACTTCCTATGGCTCCCTTTGGATTTAGACAATCCCAACAACCTATAACCCGAACTTGATGTTCGCGGTTTTACCGCAACCCGTGGCTGACACGAGGAAATAAAGCAACGCGTGGCGAGTGGTGAGTGGCAAATCAAGTTCAGAGGGTCAACCATACCGCGGCTAGTGATGGCGGCGTAATTGGTTTCAATGTTGGCGGAGACCAGCCGGGCAGTCTCAATGGATACCCTAAGGATGAACTCGTCGGAAAAGATGTTATTCCAGAGCCTAAAGACTTGAGTAGTCCAAAGCAAGCAACTTTAATGAGAGAGTGACTTTTATGAAATGACCGATTTACTCCTATATTGAAATTAATGGCTATGCGACGTCAACAAGAAGACGTCTGTTTGACGCATTTAGTGACGGAGGTACAATTTTGATTGTGTTTTGAGAGTGCATGTACCATATTGATAGTTTTGAGAGTTTATGTACCATTTTGACATGCTCATAAGAGTTCAAGTACCACTCATGCATTTTTTTCAAATAAAAATTAAAAAGGAAGAGCAAAATCTTAGAGAGTAGATAAAATCTTATGTATCCCCATTCTCAAGCTGTGAATTAGTCCCCAACGACTTGACGCTTAGCATTAATTCCAAAAATTCTTATACTCGATGGTCAATTGATGGAGAACTCAAATCTTATGTATCCCTATTCCCAAGCTGCAAAATTTCTTCCTCCTTTACTCAATTCTTTGGGCTGTAATAAGAAAAAAGTATGAAGAACGATGTTGAACTGTACAACGAACGTGGATGTTGAGGTGAAGTGAATTCGTTGCATTGTGGAAGTGTGAGGTAACTCAGAGAGTTGATGAAAGGACCCAACCCCGATTTAGTTGCCTAAACCGAAATCAAACCCCTTCGAAAACACGAGCTTAAAATTTTTTTTGCCTGAGTTTACTTTGAAAGTATATGAACCATTCTTAGATACTGGAAAGAAATACGCTTCGAATATTCCACAAAAGCCAAACCGTGGGGCTCCGTTCCCCATCCAGATTTCTCGACAACGTATATAATAAACTCAAAGGTTTATAAGAAATCCAAAATCATTCAGGAGTATACTCGACTGAAAACACAACATAAGCATTCAGAGCGACGCCTATATACAACATTTACAACGAGTAGGTCAAACAAGAAACCTACAGAAACTGAAGAGTAATCTGAACTCTATGCCTCTGTAGTCGACGCACAACACTGGAACCCAAACTGCAAACTGGGCAACGGAAACCGAAAAGCCCAGGGGAAGACAAATGAAATCGTTAGAGTGAGTGGATGAAAATAATAATATGTCTTTCCCAAATAAATGCTCATAAAATCATATTGCGAGTCAATGCATATAAAAATCCCAACCAGGTACATTTTTCCTGATCCATAAATATGCACGTAAAATCATGCAGGGTCACTCATTGACTCCTCCGCATAGTATAGTTTAATCACAGGATCCCAGACCCACCCGTGATTAACATAAGTCTGAAAGACCTCGGGTTAGGATATATGTCCCCCCTGGAGCATCTCGGGGATTAACCGAGAAGCTAAAGTATCGATGCATTCCTCTATATCCGAGACTGTACTCTGTGTAAACCAAATCATAAATCATTTCCGTGTACATGCATAATCGTAAAATGCATAATCATAAATGCATAACGTAAATGCATAATCATAAATGTATAAATCAAGACTCGCAATTCAACTGTGAAAATAAAATGTCCACTCACAGACAAACACAACGCCAAAACCGTGCTAATCCCGTGATCCGGCAAAAGATCCCTCGCCAAACATATGATCCCGATCTCCTGAATAATCATAAATACCACTGATCAAAATCACAATTCAAAACCCTGAACCACACCTCGGAAACCAACCATTTCCGGAAACATATAACTCGAATAGCAACAAAATCGTCGAAAATCCCATAAATACTCTACTTATCCCTCGACACAAAATCCACCACCCAAATCAACTCAATAACCTCACGAATGCAATCGGAGCGCAAAAACAAGTCGAAAACATATAAAATTTCCCAAAAATCCGGACCTCGCCGGAGCTCCGCCACGAATCACTGCCAGCGGCGGCAACAACATTTTCCGGCGAACCAAACCCAGAAATGTTCCTCTCCTCAAGACCAACCAAAACTCTCAAAGGACCACCCTCATCCAAGCTCCACCGTGGCTGGAAATCCACCCGAAACCCACGGCCACCATGGATTCCGGTGAGCTTCAAACGGCTTCCAAACTTGAAATCTCTCCACCCAAAAGCTTCTATGGGTTGAGGGGAGCAAAACCCTCAACCCCATCGACCCTAAAAGTGGCCAGAAAGGCTCACCCGATTCCGACAAAAATCCCAAACTTCACCGAGTTGGTTCTCCTTCAATACTCAACCAAATAAACTCAAACCAAATTCAAAACAATAGGAAATCACAAGAGGAAGCTAACCATACAGAGCTTGTGGTCTAAAGTGGCCGAAATCAGAAGGTCAATGGCGAGTCAACAGCCCAATTTTGGTCAACTCGACCCAAAAGTGACTTTTCAACAATTTTATGACTATTCTGATATTTATACTCGCGACCAAAACGATCAACGGTCATAAACGGATCGAAACCAATCGGATAAACACGATTAAATCTAACGGTCGGAAATATTCATAACATATTCATCGGACATCGGAAAAATCCTCGGAAAACTCCTACGTGCTCGAAATTATAAACTCTACAACTCTCGTGAAGGAACTCATATAAAATTCATTACCGAAAATATCGTCGTGAACTAACCCGTCATATTAACCAATTACGACTAAACCGTGAAACTCACAAATCAAGCCAGTTAACTACCATTTCCGGTTCGGGTTGTCACAGTTGAGGGTTGATCGTATACTGTTAATTAGTTTGGAAACAAAAGATATTTTGAAAATATGAACTGTAAATATGGGTAATTAGGAATTTTGATCCATTCATATGGGCATTTTTCAACATGTTACCAATATTTGATCAAAAGTCGTTTTGAGGACCAAAAAGATGTCATTTATCAAAATTTCTCTCGAAGAAGCAACTTTACTACAAATGGGCTGGATCTAAAAAGCGGGTTGCAGCCCACGACATGTTTCCTCAACAAAGCCTAAAAGTATATATACGTAATAAAAGTGTAAGAAAAACGTACTCAAATTCGGTTGCTCGACGCGTTTTCTCTTTTGCCCTCTCCGGCCCTCAATCACTTTGATTTCTCTATAAGATATAAAAATAGTTGTGCTTCTTGTTTTGTTTTTCTGTTGATTAATTTTGTTAACAATTTGTGTTTAATTTAAATTCATGTAACCACGGCAAGTGTTTCAGTGGAAACAATGGATCTCGCCATGAGAACTTCGAACGCTAGAAGCGTCAAAATGTGTTTGTTGAATTATAAACGTGGTCATGCACTGTGCTGCAATGCACAGTTGGACCATTTCACATGGGCTTAGGGATTTGTCCTGGACCTAGGAAGCCTTTGGATTACCCTTAACACCTCAAAAAAAAAAAAATTAAATTCATGTATATGATTTAGCTAGGTTCAAGTTTATAGACATATATATAGGGAGCTTTTCCATTTATGACCTCTATGGTGAGGACTTGGTGAGTACCTTCTATACAATAGTTTATAAGTCTCAATTTTGATCATATTTTGACATATCAACTGTTAGATGTTTTGATATATATGAGTAGATCATTCTTGTAAATTTTCAACCAAATCGAAAATCGTCAAGAGATTCAAAATCATGATTTATCAATTATAAAATATGGACGGTTCAAGTTTGATAAATTTGGAACGTTCATTATATTATCTTGTTTGACCTCTTGTCGATTTTTAAATTGAATGAAAATTTATAAAAATAATCTACGTATACATAACTAGATATACAACGGTTAATCTTCCAAAATATTATTGAAAAGTATGATTTTTAAAAAGATATTCACCAAATCTTTGCTGAAAAGAAAATTTTCCCATATACATGTATGCACGATTTTGCCGAAATAATTTGAAAGAAATAGAAAAATGAAGAAGTGGTTTAGCGGACTACTTGAGGTCAAACCGTTTGACGTTAAATACCCTAAACTTGAGTTTTTAAGTGTTCAGGCCGAAATACCGCTTCTGCTCTTAAACCTTTGACTCCGAAAACCTGCTCGTAAAACACTAGAGGAGACAGAGCCCAACATGTTGAACAGAAACATAAGATTAGAGAAGGAGTACTTGTACAGGAAGAGCAAAGAAAGCATAGAACGAACCCAGTTCGAGAAGAAGCGAAAGATAAGAGAAGCTCTGCAAGGTCTCCCTAGCCTTCGTCTCAACCTTTGTTATGTTCTGGGCTCAGTCTAACTTCTTCTTGTCGAATTTTTGCAGAGGGAAAACCAATTCCTACTGAGCTTCGAAATGAAGAGGCCCAGCTTCGTCAAGAAATCGATCTCGAAGATGAAAATACTGCTGGTATGATTCCTTTACGCTTGTTAAGGCTTTGTAGGAACAAACTTTTTTGTTTTGTTTGTAATTTCTGTTTAAAGTGGCAATAAGGAAGGAAAATGCTTATGTTGATTTTGAGATGGAAACAGAAATGAAGAATTGTCGGAAGAACGAATATAGTTATGTTTTGGTGGTTGCCGCAGAGTGATGGGATAATTAAGTGGCTGGGCTTAGGCTAACATTCATTGCGGATTCAGAAGTTAAGATGAATAATGGATTTGAGGCAAACAACATCAGTTTGTCGTGCTGACATTGTTGAATAGATGCTCGAGTTGTAGTTTGATTTCATTGTTGGTTGTTGCTTAAAATATTTAATTTGGAATATGGGACAATTAGCTTAGAGTAGGATTTGGAATATAGAGTTTGGACTAGGTGGAAGATTGGAGGTAGTCCATTACAGGTGAACTACAACTCGTATAAAAGTTTCACTAATGTGTAAGTTGAGGTCAATGTAAACTTTTGGCTGCATACTAATGCAGAAAACAACTGTGGTGTTAGCCGGTAATTAAGGTCATCCGTTTCTTCAAGTGGGGCAACAGGCAACTTTGTTCATGTCCTTGCCCAATTGATTTTCATCATAGTCATTAAAACAGCAACATTTGAATATGATTTTTTTTCACAAGCTTCTTGATCTTTTAGATGATGTGGAATTTCTGGGTCAGTTGACATGGAGGAGCATTCTAACATGTATTTCAAGACTCAGATTATAATCAAAAGTCTGTAAATCTACCAAAAGTTGAAGGGTTACTCTATTTTAGTGGTCTCGACAATTTTAATAACATCTTTAACATCAGTATTCCTGATTAGTATTCAAAATACATTTACATGCTACTACATTTTTTATATTCATTTAAATTTTTTATCATGTTGTTAACTATTCTTGTACTTTTATAAATTGTAGTCCCAAGGACACATATCGATGATGAGTATGCCAAGGCATCCTTAAGAGATCCCAAAATATTGCTAACTACTTCCAGGGATCCAAGTTCTCCACTAATACAATTCACGAAGGTTGGCATAGACTCTTTTCTTTTTGTGGCATATTGGTGTTCTTGTTACGTTGAAATCATGCAATGTTGGTTTTAATTAGTGACTCTTTTTCTTTTTCAAATGACATTTACTACAGGAAATGAAACTTGTTTTTCCTAATGCACAAGTAGTGAATCGTGGTGGCCAGGTTGGTGTTCATGATTTATTGTTGGTGGTTTTCATGCTTTCTGTCTTTTCATGAGTTTGTGGTTTCTTAAGACACATTTAATCTTTGTGACAGTTTCAAGTCATTCTGCCCATGGCATTTTGACTGTACTGATATGTACACATTGCACCCTTTGTTGTTGACTGCAAAACCTATTTATTTTTTGCAAGCATATAAAATCTGCTTGGAAGCTATGTAATGCGAATATTTATGTCCTCTTAATGTCCTTGTGCATCTGTAAAATATGGAGCTATTGTTCTTTTGTGGTTATGATGTGGAAGTTGAGCACAATTTCTCATCTCCTTTCTCTTGACAAGATTATAAACTTTCATTTTGTATGTGTATCATCATGACTTTGTTAAATTAAACTGATCAGTTTATTCAGCTCCAACTGTTTTTAAACTTTTGATTCCATAGAAATGATAAGTTGGTTCTATTTATTGAGAAGTATTCACTTTTAGTAATGATAGAGCTCTATCAAGAGATTGCCCCATGGCTTTTCCCAGAGTTCACAAGAAACATTTAGAAATAAGTTGAAATGAAGTAAAAAAAAATGATGAAAGAAATTGGAAATCGTAAGATGGTTAAAAGGTTATAGATAGTATTTGTCCTACTTCTGATAACCGGTATGACCATATCTGAATTTGGCTTTGTTAGCATCTACTTGACTAAGGGTTATTTATTTATTTATTTATTTATTTTCCAAATCATGCAGGTCATTTCTGAACTTGTTGAAAGTTGCCGTGCACATGACTACACAGATCTTGTGTTGGTGCATGAACATCGTGGTAAACCTGATGGTTTGATTGTATGCCACCTTCCTTATGGTCCAACCGCTTATTTTCAACTTTGCAATGTGGTAAGTAGCATCAATATTTGTGTTGATATATATCAAAGCTGATGTAAAATAGCCAGAAAAAATGATCCAGACGACAGAAAATCTATGGAAGATTTCAACAGTAGACTTCAGAATATGAGTTAAGCTTTGATATAGAGAGAGAGAGAGGAGAATGAATGTCAAAATGGTGAATTGGCCTATTCCACTGTAGAGTTTAGTTTGATTGCCACAAGAATCAGTGTTTTGGTTACCTAAAACAGCACATACAGAGATAGGTAAGGATTTCACAACAATTTTTTCCAGACCCTTCGAAAAAGTCATAGCTATTTACTTACAAGAAGCTATATCAAATGAATGCAATAGTCAGTTAGATGCATATAGTCAACTTCGATCATGCACTTTGTCTCACCTTTAGTGACAGTCATTTGTGTACTGGATCTATTTTAGACTGGGCATCTTGCTAACTATTTATACTCACAGGTTTCAAGACACGATATCAAAGACAAGAAATCCATGGGAACAGTGCCACAGGCTTATCCGCATTTAATTATTAACAATTTCACCACCAAGGTATTGTATTTTATTGAAAGATATTCTTCATTTTCTTCCTCCACTTTAGAATGGAAGAGGTCCTGATATTTCATCTGTTGTAGTTACATCCTTCCATGTTTTATAATATATTATTGTTTTCTTGATTGGTGATAGTTGGGTGAGCGCACAGCAAATATTCTAAAGCATTTGTTTCCAGTGCCAAAGCCTGATACAAAACGCATAATCACCTTCTCAAATGAGCAGGACTTTATTTCATTCAGGTATTTTTTTTGGTCTCTTACAAGCATGAGTTTGTTTGCTTTTCCTTTAACAATTTGAGAACCTACAGGCATCATATTTATGACAAGCCTGGAGGTCCTAAATCCATTGAACTGAAAGAGATTGGTCCCCGTTTTGAACTGAAGATTTTTAAGGTTAGTTCAATACTTTTATGTGTGCATCATAAATCGGATGCCTGGTCCCGTTTAAACAAGTGCTTGGCACGAAAGATGGGAATATAGTTTTTTTTTTTTTTTTAGTTGAACATGTTAGTTTACCCATTCCAATCAATTTTTTTTTATAAATATTTTGAGCATGTGTTCCTCTAAATGATAACTAGGAGAGGCGCAGACACACACTACGTGTGTGTTTGATGAAAATGATCTGCCCTTTTCTTTTTTTGAAATGGATAAAAAATATATTAAGTGTAAACATTTTTCCTAAACCCAAAAAAAAATTGCAGTTAGTTAGTTACACTCTACCATGAAAATAGGAATATACTAAAGCAACAAAAGAAACTACCGGAGGGAGGTGAGAGATAGTGTAAATAAAATATAAATTTATTTGTATTACACTAATAACCTTGAATTATTTTATTGCACCAAATTTAAAAGGGTATAAATGGAAGAAATGGTAAAAAGGGAGAACAACGTGTATTTCCTTAATAATAGTATAGATATTGTCCAGAAAAGTACTATAAATATGCCCTTTCTGTTTGAAATTCAGAAGTGGAGGTGCCAGAGTTTCATCTTTGAACAATTTTTTTTGAAGAAATTACATTTCTTTGCTAAATAATATGTTCGTTTTTTCCTACATACAATAGAACAAGACTGATCATATAATTTAATTTGTGACTTTATTCTTTCAGATAAAGTTGGGAACAGTGGATCAGAATGAAGCCGAGAACGAATGGGTCCTCAAACCGTACATGAACACTGCCAAGAAACAGAAGTATTTAGGGAATTGATACATTATAGTTTTAGTGGCAATTTTTTATAACCGGTCGTTTGTATGGTCTCTTTTGGGTTCATCAGTACAACCTTGTATTCATAACACCCATCTTTTTTGGGAAAAATTTCATGATAGCCTAGCAAAAATCCAAGGTAACTGCTAAAAAAAAGGAATATCTGATTTGTGATATCTTTTTTATGATAATTTTACTCTTTTATCCTTTTTTTATTTATTAAATTATGTTTTTTTTTTGAAACTGGGTGACCTTTCATTCAAATAAGAATCAAACCATACACATGGCTAAGAAGCTAGACAAACTAGTTGGGGACTCCCCATACCAATTAACGTTCTGATCTGACAAAGCAAATTTTGCAAACTTATGAGTAAGGGAATTACCCTCCCTATAAACATGTTTAACAAGGCAACTTAGTAGTTCATTTTTCAGCACCACCAAGTCCTCTATAACTCGGCCCATCTCTGAGCAATCCTCTCCATCCACACTGGCCTTGTTAATGGACATCACCACCTCCAAACAATCAGTATTTTGAAGCTATAAAAAAAGGATGGATATTTTAAGATATTTTGAATGTACTACCTTGTAACTGTCATAAACATCGTTTCTTTAATTAATAAAGATTTGGGACACAAAGTAAAGGCGCGCAATGGATATTGCAATGTATTACATCGGAAGGTATTCAATACGTAGTAGTGCACTTGTATCGTCTATGTAACAGGTTTTCATTGGCTCAAAGTTAAACAAAAAGTTCAAAAAAAAACTTGGATAAAAATTAAAATTAAAAAGTTAATTTTCTTTCTTCCTTCATTTACATAGATGTTGCACGTGTATTACCGTGTATAGAATATTTTCCACGTATTACATAGGTTTGGGTGTTTGGGTCAACATATTCAGGTAATTCGGGTTAGTAACCAAACTGCTAGAGAAATAGATGAATTTGGGGTGCACCGATAGTGTGTGGAACATTTGTCACAATCTCAATCATTTTTTAATTTAATTTAAGTCTTTCATCTTGACAAGAATTTGTAACACATTGGGAGAAGTTGTCAAAGTTGACAAAGTGACTATGGGACAAGAGAGAGGAAAATTTGTTAGAGTCTGTATTGAGGTTGATTTGAGTAAGCCACTTAGGCCTTATGTTGAGGTTGAAGATGTAAGTGGTATATGAAGGCATATCATTGATCTTCTTTGAATGTGGTTTCTTTGGGCATGCTAAGGATAAGTGGCATTCTATGATTGTCCCTAAGACTGCTGATGTACCCACTGAATCTGCCACTACTGTTGGTACACCTATTGAGACTGTGGAGCTAATGAATGTACAAAAGGAGGACAGGAGCACTAAGACTAATGCTGGTAACTCTGATGTCAGAAGACATTGTTATGGAAGCTGGATGATGATCAATTACAAGAATAAGAAGAGGATTGGTGGAGTTGGTAATGTAAGGAGGACTGAGAACTCGAGCTCCAGATTTAGTGTGTTAAATTCTGAGTTGGAGGCTGAGATTACGGAAACTCCTAATGAGGTGACAACTGTGGTCACAAATGAGGTCAATCCTCTGACTAAAATGTGGAGCAATTTTCAGAAGAAGGGTAAAGCAATGGTCAATTATGGCAAGACTAAGGTAGCTGCTGATAATGTCAATGATAAGTCTATAAAAATGGATGTCACTTTGAGTAAGAATGAAACAGCTAAGTCCAATACCAATGGTGCTTCATCTTCACGCAGTGGGATAATTAGACTCCATTTTCCTTTGAAGGATGTTTCAAATAATGGTACCTTCAAGGTAGGGACCAAGAATGTGGTTAAGTATCAGAGAAAGAGTAACAGTTCTGGGGGAATTAAAGGCAATGACAATGTTGCTAAGAAGCTATTGTTTGATGCTCGCACTATGAAACCACTTAAAATTTCTGTAATATTTCGTAATGGTCTCCTTGATGATCTTGGACCTACCTCCTTGGAGAGCCTGGAGAAGAGTGTCTGTGATGAGTTTGTACACAAGATCTTTGATAATGCTAGCAATTTGAACAATGACACTGTCATGTCTGCCTCTACTAAGGCAGATATGAATGATGCTTGAATTTAGGTCATCCCATCCTCTTCCTAGCCTTTGCAATGCCCAACTTATTATTCTGGAATGTTAGGGGGCAGATAATGAGGGCTTTAGGTCTGCTATTGCAGACATGACTAAGATGCACACTGCTGATATCCTAGCTCTATGTTAGCCTAGGGTCCCTTTTTGTAGGGCTAGGGATCATTTAATGAAGATTGGTTTCACTGATTTTATAGTGGTTGAAGCTAGAGATTTTTCTGGTGGTTTATGGTTACTTTGGAGAGCTGTTAATGTCAAGATTTCCTTTATTGATAGTAATTCTCTAGCCATTATTGTCAAAGTTGAACAACCAAGTAAGCCCCCTTGGTTGCTTATGGTTGTTTATGCTAGTCCTATTGCTATTGTGAGAGCTCAGTTGTAGAATTTCCTTGTAGCAAATGCTAGTGCATCTGGTTTGCCTTGCTTGTTATTGGAGATTTCAATGATCTTGTGTCTGAGGCTGATAGCAGTAATGAGGTTAATGTTGGAAGGTTTGGTGGCCTTAGAGATTGGGTGCATAGAAATAGCTATTTAGATCTTGGATTTAAGGGTGTCAGTTTTACTTGGGGAAATAAATTAGTTAAAGAAAGGCTTGATAGGGCATTTTGCTATGGTAATTGGAGAACCCTTTTTGAAGAAGCTTTTGTGCAGCATTTGCCTAAACCCAGGTATGATCATTGTCCTATCCTTGTTCAATTCAGCTCCTATACCAAGGTTGACAGGAAGAATACTCCCTTCAGATTCCAGGCAATGTGGTTTTCTGATAAAATTTATAATGAGTTTATTAACTCTACTTAGAGCCAACTAAATGGGGATTTTTTGAGAAAGATTGGTTGCTTGGCTTCTCAGCTCTCTCAATGGAATTATGAGATTTTTGGGAATGTGTTTAAGAAGAAGAAGTTGGAATTATGAGGTTTTTGCTAGAATTTTGGGTATTAAGAAGATCAATGATAGAGGCAAGAACCATTTTTTGTTGCAGATGGAAACTTAACTTATTGTTGAATATGAGAAGATTCTTGAACAAGAAAGCTTTTTGGTAGCAAAAATCTCGTGATAAATGGCTTAGAGAAGGGGAGCTTAATACCAAATTCTTTCATCTAACAACTGTTGTTAGGAGAAGGAGGAACAAAATTGAAGGACTTTTTTATGCTGATAATATTTGGACTACTGAAGTTGCTGGTATGCAGAATATTGCTGTAGAGTTCTTTGAGAAGTTATTTTCTGCTCCTGTGTTTGAAGATATAATAGGATTTTCATTCCTTGGCGTTCTCCTGAGGTCAATAGGAGATGGATGGAAAGGATGTGCAGTAGTGTTACCGCTTTAGAGTTAAGAATGCCCTATTTGGCATTGGAGGTTTAAAGGCTCTAGGGATTGATGGTTTCCCTGCTGTGTTTTATCAGAAGCACTGGGATTTGTATGATGCTGAAATTGTCTCACTTATTCAGAAAGCTTTTGCTAATGCTGAAATCCCTCAAGGTCTAAACCATACAGTTATTACACTTATTCCCAAGGTTGAAGGGCACATAACATGGTTCAATTTAGACCTATATGTTTATGCTACACAATTTACAAAGTGATCCCTAAGGTTCTAGTTTCTAGAATCAGACATGTTCTTCAGCATCTTATTAGCCCAAATCAGGTGAGTTATGTGCCTGGTAGACACATCTCTGATAATATTATGATTGCTCAAGAACTTCTCTACAAATTCAGAAAGTCTAGTGGGAATCTAGGTTTTTTTGCTTGGAAGATTGATTTGACAAAAGCCTATGATAGACTTAGATGGAACTTCATTGAATCTGTGCTCTATGAAGCTTAATTCCCCTTGAAAACAGTAAAGTTGATCATGCATTGTGTGACTTCTACTAGTTTTCATATCAGTCTTAATGGTGACCTTACCAGTACCTTCAAAGCCAAAATAGGGATTAGGCAAGGTGATCCTTTTTCACCTTACCTTTTTGTTTTGTGTATGGAAAATTTGTCCCATCTGATACAATCTACTGTTGAATCTGATTTATGGCACCCTATTAAAACTTCTCAGAATGGTCCTGAAGTCTCCTATTTGTTCTTTGCCGATGACCTCATGCTCTTTGCTAAGGCCTCTAATGAGCAAGCTGTTCTTCTGAAGAAATGTCTTGATCTTTTTTGTAATCTATCTGGTCAAGCTATTAGTTTTGAAAAATCTTTGATGTTTGTATCCCCTAACACTGCTCCTAGGTTGGCTAAGAGTATTAGTCAGACATGTGGTTCTCCTCTTACTACAGATCTAGACAAATATCTTGGGATGCCTTTAATCTATTCCAAAATCAACAAGCACACCTATGTTGGAATTTTTGATAAAGTCTAATCCAGATTAGCAAGTTGGAAGATTAAGGTGCTTAGCATGGCTGATAGGTTGACTCTTATTCAGTTTGTAACTTCATCAATGCTTGTTTATGCTATGGGAACAGCTAAACTCCCTGTAGATCTATGCAATAAGCTTGATAAGCTTAATAGAGATTTTCTATGGGGGGATACCACTGAAAAGAAGAAAATTTATCTGGTAAACTGGGATTCTGTCTGCAAGCCTAAGGATTTAGGAGGTTTGGGAATTAAAAAAAATTGCAGATATGAATCATGCAATGCTTGTAAAAGCCAACTGGAGACTTTTTCAGCATGACAAGGGTCTTTGGGCCTTTATATATGAGCACAAGTACCTGCAGCAAGTTGAGAATGTATTTTTTGAAAGTTATGAAGCTCCTTCAGATTGATCCAGTACATGGAGAAGTGTTTTTCATGGTTTGAAGCTTTTTAAAAGAAATTTGAGCTGGAGGATTGGTGATGGAGCTAAGGTCAACTTTTGGTATGATAAGTGGTCTGAAGCTTCCCCCCTAATTGATCATGCCCCTATGTTCTCTGTGATCGAATAATGATGTTATGGTTAGAGATTTTTGGAATGATAGAGGATGAGACATTGAGCTGCTCTCTCTTTGGTTGCTTGATAATATTGTTCAACTCATCATTAACATCCTCACTAGTTTTAATGATGGTGGTAGTGATTGTTAGATTTGGAATGTTGCTTCCAATGGCAAGTTTTCTGTTAAATCAGCATATCTGGCTAGCTTTGATAATTTTGGTGTTTCTGCTCTTTGGAGAAGATTATGGAAGCTTAAAGTCCCTCTTAAGCTTAAAAATTTTCCCTAGACTTTGCTGCAAGGAAAAAGTCTTACTAATGTCCAGAGAAAGAGAAGATGTCTTACTATGGATGATTCTTGTAATCTTTGTCCTTCTGTTAGTGAGTCTCACATTCATTTGTTCAGAGATTTTCACAGATCTATAGCAA
This sequence comes from Geum urbanum, assembly GCA_946800695.1. Lineage (NCBI taxonomy): Eukaryota > Viridiplantae > Streptophyta > Magnoliopsida > Rosales > Rosaceae > Geum > Geum urbanum. Next base: position 3,585,373 of record OX327009.1, read on the forward strand.
TTTGGTTTGGTATGCAACTTCCTCCTTTCATCACTACTACTTTCTCTTTGGATTGGCACAACTGGTTGAAGGCTCAACTTTATTGCTCTAAGTTGGTGCATGATATTCCTTGGTGTGTGCTATTTACCTACATTTGCTGGTTTATTTGAAAATGGAGAAACAAGAAAATATTTGAAGATCACTTTGAGTTTCCTGTTGACACCTCCAAGGTTATTTTGATGATTGTTAATGAATGGCAAAGAGCTCAGATCTTTTCTGGGGCTCAAAAAGAGTTTGGAACTCTCTACTATAATTGGGATAAGTCTCTTGTAGGTTATTTTAAATTGAATGTTGATGACACAAAGTGCAGAGATGGTTTGATTGGTGCTGGTGGAGTGCTAAGAGATCATAATGGTTGTTGGATCTCTGGTTTTTAGGCCAATCTTGGTAAATGTGACATTCTCATAGCTGAAGCTTGGGGTCTCTTCTATAGGATCCAGATATGTGTCTCATAAAGTTCAGAATGCCATTATTGAATCTGATTTTGAGGTTCTTGTGAATCTGCTCAGTTCTGATGATTTTCAGTGCCATCCCTTTGGGTCTCTCTTGCTGGGATGTAAATCTGCTTTTGACTTGTTTGAAAATATGAATATTTTCCACATTATTAGAGAGAAGAACATGACTGCAGATGCTTTAGCCAAGCACAACATTAATCATGACCTGGGTGTTTTGTTTTTGGATGAGCCCCCTGTGCATGTGGTTCAAGCTTTGTTGGATGATAGTGATGAGATTTCTTTTCCCATAAGATTTAGGAATGTTGTTCTAGATTAAGTTAGCCTTTGTGGCTATGTTTAGGTCTTTTTAGACCTCTTTCATGACCAAAAAAGGGAAAATTCTATAATACACCCCAAGGCTAAGCACCTCATTTAGTCTTCAGCCTTGTGACACGTGTCAACTTGTGATTGGTTATAATAGTCAAACTTTATCCATGTTGACCGAGCTTATTATAAGCTCACTGCATGTGATAATAAAGTCTACTAAAACCAACAACCGCACTCCGACGAGAAACGATGGAGAATCTCTCTCTCTCTCTCTCTCTCTCTCTCTCCAAAATTTGAGACCGTCGACCTAGACGTTGCGTTCTCCGATCTCAGCCTCACTTCCATCGTCATCGACCCAATTTTGCTTAAGGAGCATGACATGGTCCAACGAGGACCATGGAGCATCTCAACGTGGTTAAACATCTCGGCTACCACTGTTCAATTGACCCATACTGTGTAAGAAATATCCATTCAATTCCATAAACTCATACCTCAGTCATTAACCCAAATCGTGTAAGAGAATCGGCTTCCTCCGATTTCGCTGACAACTTTCTCTGATTTCGCAGGGCTTTATCATATCTTGGTTTAAGACTTGTCCAGAGTTCAAATACATTATATATGCAAATTTGAGGGTGTGAGCTAGCTAGAAAACTCACTGTCCACCCTATAATATATGCTATTCTCTAATAGCTATTGACATTCTTTAAAGAACTCATGATGATGATGACTAACATGAATATTTTTGCCCCTGTTTCTTTGTCTGAAAATGTATGTCACATATAAACCTCAATTAAATGGATATAACTAAGGACTCTATTGATCAACTAAACTAGTTAATTAGTCAACTTGCTGATTTGAGTTCATCTTAATTACCTTTGCCAAACTTGCTGATACGACGTTCCAGTGAGTATACTTTCCGACCCGCATCACTTTCTAGTCGTCTGATTCGTCGGAATGGACAGCTCTTCGACTCCAACGCCTCGTCTCCTACTCTTCCAAGAGAGATGGAGAGTTTTCACAGTGGCCGACGGTGATAGAATCAAAGACGGAGGTGGGTGGAGACTGGTGGAGAGAGTGTTAAAAGATAAGGGATCCTCCACACATAACTCACTGTAAGCTCAGCCAACCATTAAAAATTTTAATCAATCAAGTAATGTCACGTGTCACTTAAACAAAATTAACTTTGCGGTGCAGAGCAGCTTGATCCCAAAAAAATACAAAGTCATTTGATACGAAGTTATGAACAATCGAGGTCCTACAAAAATCAACAGGTGGCACTCCAGTTTGACTTTATCCAACAAAAACGGACAAAAAATGAAAAATGAAAACTCGCAAAATCTCAGTCGATTCGAAAATTTCGAATCCAACACAAAACCAATGGCAGTGCCCAACGGCGGAGCCGACGACGACGTCGAGGTCATCAAGGACGACGACGACGACAACTACACCAGAGCGACGATCCACCGAGACGACAACGACAACGACGAAGACGAAGACGAGACTCTCTACGGCGTTTTCAGCCGTCTGATTGCCGACATTTTCTTTCCGGGCAGCACCAGCAGCGCCGCTCGTGCTCCTCTGTTTCACCGGATCAAAGCATCTCTCTCCCAAAATTCACCGCTGCTTCGAGAAGCTTCTAGAAACACTGGACGGAGCGTACTGGTCTGGACTCGTAGCGGTAGTCCCCTCCGAGCACTCCTCGTCATCTCTGTGAGTGTTCTTAAATTCATTCATAAACTTGTGTGCTTAATTTGAATGCTAGATTTGAATTTGAGGACCAATGACCATTGTGCTTTATTGTTTACGGATAATGATTTTGAAGCTCCTCCTGATGATTAAATTGATGTGTACATTGGTTTTACTTTGATACTACAAATCAAGATGACATCGGATCTTATAGGTTTATAGGGTTGTTCTTGATTCACTTGGTTAGGCTATGCTTTTTATGGGACTTTTGTATCCTCCCTGTATGATGTTAAGTGCGCGCATAAACATGTTGATACTTTCTACATAAAAATTGTTGTCATGACAAAAGAGAGATCAGGTGACCAAGTTTCACAGTATCGGTGATAGACAACAGAATCTACATCGAATCACCTGAGCGAGCGTAGCTCAATTATAGTGTCTTTTTTTCTCTTTTAATGAGCTTTTCTGTTGTACATTTTGAATCTGCTTCTATATATAAAAATATATGGAGGGTCCTTCCACTAAGGTATACATTTCAGGTATAGGGTATTATACAAACTTTTCGATCATATTTTAACATCTTTATCGTCTAAATATTAGGTCTATATAAGTAGATCATTCATGTAAATTTTCAGCCAAAATGGTGATCGTTAAGGTATCGAACTAAATTAAATCAATGAACGGACTAAATCTGTCAAACCTGAACCGTTCATACTTATAAACTTGAATTGCAGTTTTGAATACCTTAACGATCACCATTTTGGCTGAAAATTTACAGGCTTGATCTACACACTGGGACTTAAGATCTGAACGGTAGAGATGGTAAAATATGATCGAAAAGTTGGTGTAATGCCCTATACCTGAAAATGACTAAAAATAGGTATACCATAGTAGAAGAAGACAACTTAGTTATAGGGGGTGCCATGAAACTGTCTTATCAGTATTGTGATAGTTGTTCCTGCCGGTTTAACAATCTTTCCAACTCAGGTTTTGTATAGATCCATCTTCTTACTCTCTTATCCAAGAAATTTGGGGTGTAGAAGGAATCTAAATGACAAAAAAGTGGTTAGTGACTGACTTACTGGTTAGTGTAAACTAGTTTGAGATACATCTACGGCGGTGTAATGTGAAAGTTGCGAGTCATACACAAGAATCATTCCATTGATCTTCACTTTCCTTTTTTGGTCCTTCACGCGTGTAATATATTTAGCTATGGTATCTACTGGATTACAGTAATTAGATTGGCCTAGAGTAATCTTGAAGCATTCCACTTCCCCCTCTTTCTCAAACTTTCTCTTGAGATTCTATTGATTTTTTGTATTCTAAGAAGTAGTTATTGGAATTTCAATTTTTTCATATTCCGAGAAAGGATAATGTTTTGCCTTGGGATCTAATATTGCAATCCTATTTCAACTTCATTTTCTTTTTGTTGTGGAATTTTTCAGTTTAATTTCAGCAATGTTGCTTTTACGTTAGGGTACTGATACCTTTGAATATTGAAATATGGAAACTCATATTGAATGTAGTTGACATTAAAATCTTTTGCTACAGGTTGGCACAATCACGATTGTTGCTTTGACAGGATTGCTTGTCTTCATGCTTTTCTTCCTGGCGGCAACTTTCAATGCCATTGTTATCTCCGTTCTATTATCTTTGGCTGCTGCAGGAGGATTCTTGGCCTTCTTCTTTGCATGTGTAGTAGGTGTATACATTGGAGCATTATCAATAGCCATTTTTGTTGTTTCTACTACAACAATTTCTGCCATTGTAGCTGTTTTGATAACTACAGGTACACCATATTTATTGACTAGTACTTATCTAAGGTCAAATTAGCATTTGAAAGTCCGCATACAGAACCATTTTATATATCACCCTGCTATAGCGTGGGGTTTCTAGATTTCAGGAAATTATAATTTTCTGTCAATACCAATTATGATATTTTCTAATTATTTATTTCAAAAGTTTGAGTCAAAAGTAACTTACTTAAACCACAATTTTTATCTAAGGCTTGGGTAGTCCTATCTATCTCTGTACTGATCAGTATGGAGATCCTGGTCGGTGTGTTTCCTCATTTACTTTTGAATTTAAAATGTTATATTTATGTTTTCATCACATTTCAAAAAGAGGAAGTTTCTTTGCTCATTATTCCCTGTATGCTACATTATTTGTATATAGCTGCATTTGGTACTAACATCTGATGATTTAAAATTAAGTTCTAGTGGACTATAAAGCTTCCCAAACAGAGGTTCTAATCAATTGTTTTTCATTCCTTAGGTTGGATTGGATTCTTTTGGTTAGTGTGGCTGGCAGGTAAGAAAAGTCTAGGCCTTGCTCGGCGCGCACTCAGGGTTACTGGTTCGACCATCTCAGCTTACTCTTATGCAAGGCCAGCTCACAAGTCTTCAGGTTGATTGCGAATGTAAGTAATGTTAATCAGCGTCTGTCTATATGTGGAAGCATATGATATCTATGAACGTTTTGTTTCTAGACGATGTTGATTATGAATATAATAATCATACATAATGGTTCCAAACTAGTAAGCATCATAGGCTTGTCTATTTCCTTGTTCTTGTAACTTCTATTCTAGTAGATAAAAGTTCCTACATTATAGGTAAGAGTTCCTAGATTATTGTATATAGATCTTCCACGCTTGTCTTTTTCTTTGTACGTGTACCTTCTATTCTAGTAAATTTGTGTTGCTATTTACCCCGAGTTGATTGCTGATGTTGAACAAAGTCGCAACATGGCAATTTGTTGTATTTACTTCTCAGGAATTTATGATTTAAGATCTATTTTGGGCTTAAATTGGTTGTTCTCCAGTCAAAATGGGATCATTGTAAACTATGCATTTTATGAAATCATTTGAGGAATCTGAATGGTAATTGTGACTGGAGCATTCTCTAGAGGCAATGTCATTGAAGAACACGCCTCGTATGGCAACTTCAAAGTTTTAGGAGAATCTATATATCTTAATATTATTTGAGTCTAAATCCAGTTTACCTACATCAACTGCGGGTCTAAAATTATGTCAGCTCTTTAGTTCAAGTCATCAGCATTTCAACCATGACTTTAGGACTAAAATAGTGTGTAGTTTCTCAATAATGAGTCCAACTGAAAATTGTTTTGCAGTTCTTAACATTCCAATTTGTATGTGGCCATGGTTGTAATCATGTAATGTGATGACTTGATTATTAACATTTGAATATGAATTTTTCATATTTGATGACAATGCTTTGCCTATTTGGATGACAATTCGAAAATACTTCCAACTGTAAAAAAAGAGAAGAAAAATTCACTCATTTGAATTCTTCTCGACAGGTCAATATGATACATGACGTTTGAAAGTGATCAATATGATGATACTTGATCTCGTAAATTGTATCCGAGTAGTTTTTCACTACTATTTCTATTTGATTTTTCGTCAAATTACATGCAACTTTGCTGGCACAATTTTTTGTTCAAAATGATTAGTAGATTTGAAAGTACCGTAATACCGGATTACTCATGTACAGAACAGACCTCCCTATAAAAATCGTCCATAATCTCAGCTTTTATCTACAATTTCATAGCGAATGTAGATTACCAAACAAAGAGGCTTACTTATTATGAGAAAACCAGGTAACAATCGGGTTGGATTGTTGATGTTAGACTCTCGTGTCTGGTGGACAGATGATGGAATTTCGATCTCACGGATAGACAGTCCCAGCCCCCCATTCATTCATTATTTGACCAACTAAACTATTTATCTGATATATACCCAAACTAAGTCGCACCAACAGTCCACAAATCCAACCAGCTCATTTGACCACAGCCCACAAGTCACAAGTCACAGCACCTCCTCCTCCTACTACTACCCCATATTCAAACTCTGCCGACTTCAAAATACTTGAGACCATGCATTTTCAAAGCTTGAAACTTTCAACGGTCAAAATTCACATACTGTACTACCCCGCGCATTTAACCCTTACGTCCCAAACCCATACATACGTACGTACATATATATATATATATATATATCTTCCATTTTTCCCACAAACAAAGAAAAAGCAAAACACACAGCCATACATGCATTGAGCATATACATACATATATATATATATATATATCGATCCCATTATTCATTCGTAGAAGCTCAAGCTAGCAGCGACGATGATTCTGTCGTGGAGGAGGAGAAAGGCCAACAAGGTTAATAAGGAAGACATCTTAATTATTTCCGGGGGCGAGGAGGAGTACGGTTTAGCTATGGAAGAGATCGTGATTCCCTCCCACTTCCGTTGCCCTATAAGTCTCGACCTGATGAAAGACCCCGTCACTTTATCCACCGGAATGACCTACGACAGGTCCAGCATCGACGCCTGGATCGTCGACAAGGGACACAACACATGCCCCGTCACCAACCAGAAGCTCACAACTAGTTTTGACCAAATCCCAAACCACGCCTTACGTAAGATGATTCAGGACTGGTGTGTCCTCAACCGCTCTAACGGTGTCGAGCGTATCCCCACGCCAAGGATTCCAGTGGCCGCGCACGACGTCAGCCGTGTGGCACAGCATGTCGCGGCCGCCACTCGGCGCGGGGACTACAACAAGTGTTTGGAATTGGTGGCAGAGATTAAAGCTTGGGGCAAGGACAGCGACCGGAACAAGAAATGCGTGGCGGAGAGCAACCTGGGATGCTGTCTCTCGTCCACGTTCGAGGTCTTCTCTTCTTCGGAACAAGAGTCGCTGTCATTATTGCAGGAGGAGATCCTGTCGGTGATGACGTGGATGTTCCCTAACAGTGAAGAAGGACAAGCGAGGCTTGGATCGGCCAAGTCGTTGAGATGTTTGGTTAGGGTTTTGGAGGGTAGTAAAGATCTGTCTTCCATGCAAAACGCTGCTCTGGTATTGAGGACGTTGCTCTCTGTCGATCAGAAACATGTGGATGCGTTTGTGAAAGCACAAGGAGCTGTTGAAGCATTGGTGAAGATCGTTAGAGAAGGACATAGTGTATGTCCTACAGCTACAAAAGCTTCTCTGTCATGTCTTTACTATATCATTTCGGGAGCGAAAGACGAAACCAAAACAAGATTAGTGGATTTGGGTTTGGTGTCTTTGTTGCTAGAGATACTTGTTGATGCGGACAAGAGCCTATGCGAGAGGGCTTTGGGGGTTTTGGACGGTCTTTGTGATTCCGAGCAAGGGAGAGTCAAGGCTTATGAGAATGCACTAACCATGCCTCTTTTGGTCAAGAAGATGCTTCGGGTATCCTCTTTGGCGAATGAGTTTTCGGTTTTGATAATTTGGCAGCTCTGTAGGAACCAAATTGTTGCTGATCATCATGGTGGTGGTGATAATGTGGAGGAGGCTGAAACAATAAGGATTGTGATTGAGGCACTTCAAGCGGGAGCATTTCAGAAGCTTTTAGTTGTGTTGCAAGTTGGGTGTGCTGATAGGACCAAGGACAAGGTTACTGAGTTGTTGAAGGTGTTCAATGCTCACATCAGTAAACTGGATTGTGTTGATTCATCCATGGATTTCAAGTTGAAGAGAGCCCAATTTTGATCAAGTAGGGGACAAGAGTACTTACTACAATTACAAATAGTTCTGTAGAAAATCAATTATACTCGAAATGTAGAGGAAGTTGTACAAAACAAAAAGATCATGTAAAGAGCTGATCATACCATTCAATATATTATTATTAGTTGAATGAAACTCACACATTAATTTTCAATTTTTAAGGATTTTATTGTTTTAGGAAATAAGAATATGGAGAGAATAGTTTGAGCAATGAATTATGTGTCTTTATTAATGAAGGAGTATATATAGGAGAGTACAAGAGGTACAATCAGGAAAGTAATCCTATTACAATACTGAATAAGTTATACTTACCATATCCTATAATCTCCACCATAACTAGGAACATCAAATATCTTACAACACTCCCCCTTGTGCCGGTGTATGGTGGTGATGCCTCTTCATTTGCTTCATTGATGCCTCATCAAAAACCTTGCCGAGCCAAAAACCTTTGTAGGAGAAAAATCGGTCTCGCCAAGTAAAAAGAGTGCAGATCGTCGTAGACAATGATATGACACATAGCTATGTTGCCTCATTAAAACCTTGCTAAGTAATAAAAATTAAATCTAGTGGGATAAAAACAACCTTAGTTAAGGAAAAAAAGTACAACGTGTCCTTCACATTCAGAAACGCTCATGTGTATGCTAGACTCCCCCTGATGTCTGCATCTATCCTTGATACCAATAATCAAGGCAACTTAGACAAGCTGAGCAACCCTATGCTCTTCACATGCTTCTGGAATGTGAATTTGGGCAATGACTTAGTAAATAAATCTGCCACATTGTTCTCAGTTCGAACTTGATTAATCTGGATCTTGAGAAACTCTTGTTATTGCTGATTATAAAAATACTTAGGTGATATGTGCTTGGTATTGTCGCCTTTGATGTAACCTTGCTGCATCTGCTCAATGCAGGCAGCATTATCCTCATAAATGCATGTAGGTTCATCAGTAGTGGATCCCAATCGACAAGTCTCACGAATATGTGTAATAATGGACCTCAGCCATATACACTCCTTAATTGCCTCATGAAGAGCAATAATCTCAGAATGATTCGTGGATGTAGAGACTAGGGTCTGCTTTGTAGACCTCCAAGATATCGCGGTGTTTCCCATAGTAAAGACATATCCTGTCTGGGAACGACCTTTATGTGGATCAGAGAGAAATCCAGCATCAGCAAAACCCGTCAACACATCACAAGGATTGTTGGTATAGGGGGTAAAGGGAATGGCGTCACCATCTTCAATGGCATGTCCCTTCGATACGGTGGCTTTCCGTCTTGTCTCTCTGTAGGGATAAAACAAACCCATATCTATCGTACCCTTCAAGTACCTGAAGATATTCTTAATGTCTATCCAATGACGTTGCGTTGACGCTGAGCTAAATCTAGTTAACAAGTTCACAGCAAATGAGATGTCCGGTCTTGTGCATTGAGCTAAGTACAGTAATGCACCTACTGCACTTAGATAAGGCACTTCAACCCCTAATAGTTCCTCGTCCTCATCCCTTGGACAGAATGGATCCTTTTCTGGATCTAGGCTGCGAACTACCATGGGGGTGCTAGCAGGATGTGCCTGTCTATGTTGAACCTTCTCAACATCTTGCGGACATAAGCAGCCTGGTGGACTAATATTCCACTACTACGGTGTTCTAGCTTAAGGCCTAGACAAAACCGTGTCTTCCCAAGGTCCTTCATCTCAAACTCGGATTTCAAGTACTTCACAGTATCCCTTCATTCATCAAGGGTTCTGATAAGATTCATATCATCGACATAGACTGCTACTATTGCAAATCTGGAACTTGTTCTTTTAATGAACACGCAAGGGCATAGCTCGTTATTCACATATCCCTTCCCAATCAAGTATTCACTTAGGCAGTTGTACCACATACGCCCGGATTGCTTCAATCCATACAGTGACCTTCTCAATCTTATAGAGAATGCGCTTCGTGGTTTAGAGCTACTTGACTTGGGTAATTCGAATCCATCAGGGACTCTCATGTATATCTCTGAATCTAGATCCCCATAGAGATATGCAGTAACCACATCCATTAGCTGCATGTCTAGTTTTTCGGAAACTACCAAACTGACAAGGTAGCGGAATGTTATGACATCCATTACGGGAGAATACGTCTCCTCATAGTCAATACCAGGGCGTTGTGAGAAACCTTGCGCCACAAGGCGAGCTTTGTATCTTACAACCTCATTATTCTCATTACGCTTTATAACAAAGACCCATTTATGTCCTACAGGTTTTACACTTGGCGGGGTTAGCACTACCGGGCCAAACACCTATCTCTTTGTTAGTGAATCTATTTCAGCATGGATTGCATCTTTCCATTTGGGCCAATCTGATCTCTGTTGACACTCTTCAACAGATCGAGGTTCGATGTCATCTTGTTCTATGAGTTCATGTGCAACTGAGAATGCAAATGCATTGTCAATGATCATAGATTCTCTCTCCAAAATCTCATGTATGCTAGCATAATTCATCGAAATTTCTTTATTCACTAAACTAAGATCAACCGTTGGAACTCCCTCCAAATTGTTTGTCTCAAGGACATAAATGTAGTCAGGAATAATTTCATGAGATGGATTCTAAGAGTTGATGAACAATGGATCTTATTGTGCTGATCTCCCCCTCTTCCTAGGGTGAGTATCCATCAAACCTACAGGTCTCCCCCTCTTCCTTTGGGGAATCGTGGCCTCAGCCACCACACGTCCACCATGTGTGGCGGCACCGCTCTTTCCCATCACAGGGGTGGCGGCATGACATCCTCCCTGTGGGAAGTCAATCTTTGCAGGCACATTTGCAGCAGGTATATATGATCTTGTCACTTTAGCAAGGTCAGCAAACGTATCAGGCATCGAATCTACTACGTTACCAAGCTCTATAATTCTCCTTACTTCACTATCTGCTAGTGAAGAGCAGGGATCAAGATGAGACAAGTTAGGGATTGACCATGACAATTCCTGTCGTTCGTGTGTCCTTCCTTCCCCTAACGACCGGAAGTTTGTCTCATCAAAGTGACAATCCGCAAATCTTGCGGTAAATAGATCACTTGTCAAGGGTTCTAAGTAGAGGATTATAGTTGATGAAACAAAACCAACATATATGCCCATTCATCTCTGAGGACCCATTTTATCGCGTAAAGTTGGTGCGATTGGCACATAGACTGCACAACCAAATATGCGTAGGTGCGAAATGTTCGACTCATATCCAGTAACCAACTGGTACGCAGAAAATGGTTGTCTAGCAGCGGGTCTAAAATGAATAAGCATTGTTGCATGTAATATTGCATAAGCCCAAGCAGAAGTGGGTAGGTTGGTACGCATGACCAAAGCCCGTCCAACCATTTGAAGTCTTTTAATGGTGGCTTCTACGAGACCATTTTGGGTGTGTACATGGGGAACTGAATGCTCGACATCAATCTCGATGGACATGCAATAATCATCGAATGTTTGCGATGTAAACTCCCCAGCATTGTCGAGACGGATCGACTTTATAAGATGATCGGGGTGGTGAGCCCTCAAACGAATAATCTGGGTAAGGAGTTTAGCATATGCAACATTTCTTGTGGACAATAATGCGACATGTGACCAGCGTGTCGAAGCATCCACCAATACCATAAAGTATCTAAATGGTCCGCATGATGGGTGGATGGGTCCACAAATATCACCTTGGATACGTTGTAAGAATGAAATATTTTCTTTGGTGTCTTTAGCGTAAGAGGGTCTCGCTCCTACCTTGGCTAAAGAGCATGCTTTGCAGAACGAGTGATGAGCACTAGACATCACCAGTGAGGATGCTGGCGTTTGCTCAAGGTCTCCATGGACCTGGGAAGCATCATAGGGGACAAGAGCACCACTCTTGGTGTCATGTCGTCTCCTCTTGGGGGAAGAGGTGTCGGTATGAGGCCGACCATGGATGGTGGCGCCACCCCTCTTGGTGCCCACCTCCATGTTTGTGTGAACTGCTATTTGGTTCATGCTTCCTTTCGCTCGAAAGAATGGATGTCCGTTTGAATTCTTCAAAATTCGGATCATCGTATCACGACCTGGGTGTCCCAGTCTGTCGTGTCATAGCATATATGTGTCTGAGTCCCATAGGTCATCTCTTATGACATGGTGTGACTTTACAACTCTCATAGTTGTAATACATAGCCCATAATTGGCTGACACATGAGCTTCTCTAGTATTCGGTTTCTGCCAGAATCACTAGAGGTAATGCATATATATTCCATTCCATTCTCACAATGAGTATTGATATGAAATCCGTTGGCTCGGATGTCTCAACTACTCAGTAGGGTCCTAGGAGCCCTAGGAGCATAGAGAGCATCATCAATGATGAGTTTTGTTCCATTTGGCAACAAAAGTTGGGCTTTCCCTCGCCCTTGGATCAAATCAGAAGACCTGCCCATCATTGTGGTTAGCGATGTTCGACAAGGCATAAAGTCGATGAAGAGTTGTCTGTGACGAAGAATGGTATGTGTGGTTCCACTATCAATGAGGTATTCAAGCTCTCCTGGAAACATACGTACAAGAAAACAAGTCTTGTATGAGGAAAGATCAAAAAATTAACTCAAAATTTTTTTCTAGGGATATGCCTTCGACCCATCGAAGCACCCCCTCGGGTTTTCCTCAGGTTTTGGCCTTCCTCGGGAAAACTGACCTCCGATTACTTAAATAGGCATAACTTTGTCTAGAAAATAGCTTTTGACGTTCCAGATGAAGTTCTAGAAACTAGATATCCGTAGCTTTCAGAGAATATAATACTTATATGCTGGATCGTTCTGAATTAATCCCAGATTCATGTCAAAGCTAAGCAATCTGCACAGCCAAATACGTTATGTTGGTTTCAGACCTCTGTCTAGTAAAACGGACATAACATTTCTAGAAAATAGATATCAACGAGATGGATATAGTTCTAAAAACTAGAAGTCTGTATCTTTTCAGCCATATGCCATCCATATATTGGTTTATTCTGGACAAATTCCAGTTTGTCGTCGAAGTCAACTGATCTGCAGAGCAGATTCTGTTGTGCCCTGTTTCTGACATTTGTCTAGTAAAACAGGTATAACTTTTTTTAGAAATTAGCTATCGACAATCCAGAGATAGTTCTGAAAACTAGACATCCGTACCATTTCAGCCATATGCCACTCATATGCTGAATATTTCTGGAAAATTCCCAGTTCGTTGTCGAAACTGGCTGATAGTGCAGCAGATTCTATTTTCTGTGTTTTTTTTTTTTGGATTTATAGCACTCTTAGCTATCCCAATAGATACATGGACGAATTTGCAAGTTTGCTAGGACATCTAAAGTCGTTTGGGTAGCTCTTTTCACTTATGACCAGGTGAAGAGAGATCAATGTAGGTGAGACATAAAGTCCGCTCAAATACCTTTATCGAAATCTCTTGTCCTAGACATCACAAGTTACTAAGGTGAGCCCTAGTAGACGATAGGTTTGTAGCAACTACAAAACATGTATATTACACATAAAGTGTAGACAAGCCTGTTATTAATAAACCAAAACAATGCCTTTATTAATAATGCCAACGAGTTACATCAAAGTTTACTAATCCAGAAATTTGACGAATTACAATGTCAATATAAGACTTAGGCCACATGCCTTTATTAATGGAAAACATAAAGCTCTAATCAAAATCCGGTGTCTCAGAAATTGAGTCTCTGCCAATTCTGAATCTTGCTTTAACGAGATTAGCCTCTGCTCCATCTCTTTCTTCTATTTCATTGTAGTGAGCTTCTAATGCAAGCTTTTCGTGGTAGGCTTTGTAGTGATCTGCAAGTCCCTTGCTTGCTCTACAGTTCCTGAACCAGTGGTCGCTTGCCCCACACCTGTGGCAAATGCCATCACCACACTTTTCTCCCTTGTCTCGAGATTGTTGGACTTTGGCCTTGCCTTTGTCAACAGTGGCGCCACCTCTTTGGCTGCCACGGCCACCATGCCCTCCACAGCCTCTGTTGGTGGCTCCCCTCTCACGGTTTCCACGTGATCCGTGGTCTGTCTCTTGGCGGTTGTAGGGACCTTGACGTCCCTCACGTTTTCCCTTTCTTCTAGGGTTCCGCTCCTTGCTCCTTGCGCTTCCATAGTTCACTTCAGGAACTCTCTTTGTCCCCAAAGGCCTTGAACTATTGTTCACAAGTACACTATCATGCTTCTCTGCAACAGACAAAATCTGTATAAGCTGATTGTACGTTGTGATATTCCTGGTCCGTACCTCATTACGGTATTGGTTGGCAAGTATTCTTGCAGCGACCGGGAATGTAGAGAGGGTTTTCTCGAGCATATCTGCTTCAGTCACATCCTGATTACAATATTGAAGCATGGATCGAAGCTTGAGCATTTCAACATCAAAATTTGCTATGCTCTTGAAGTCTTGGAACCTAATGTGGGTCCACTTGTCCTTCAGATCTGGGAGTAGGGTGTCTGCAATATTTCCAAATCTCTCAGCGAGGGCCGTCCACAATGCTCTAGGGTCATTTACGTTCAAGTATTGCCATAGCAGTGGTGCCTCAAGGTGGCGTTTCATGATAATGATAGCTTGCGCCTTCGCAGCTAAAGTTGGTGGAAACGCGAGATCTGGATTATCTGGCTCAATCGTGGGGAGTATAGACTTTGCTGTCAACACATTCTTGACATCTCCACACCAACGATGATACTCGATGCCTCTTTGGTCCAATTTACCAAAATCGAGTTTTGTTTCAGACATCCTGAAAGTAAACAGAAGATATATTAGTTTCGCAGTCGTAAAAGACTTCCTCGACAACTAATTAGTTTTCCAATCGTCTTTGGATTAGTACTTCACTTTGAAGTATGTGGTCTCGCGAACAATCTTTGGTCGTCTTAATCGATGCTTTTCTTTATGAACACTCTTAGTCCAAATCGATTATGTGAACGCTCTTAGTTCACTTATGAACGCTCTTAGCTCATGTGGGAACGCTCTTAGTTCCATAAATGCCCACCTTCAAAAAATGTGCGGTGTACATAGAAAGGAGAGATGAGATGTTATCCCGAAATCCCTACGGAAAAATCCAAATTTCCCAAAAGAGTAGGTTATTTTGAAAAAGACAAAGTTGAGTTTATAAAACTTACTTGTTATTACAGAACAATTCTTTTTCTTCCTCTTTTTCTCTTTGGGATCACAGTGGCGGTCAGCGGCGGCGGTGCTCGATTTTAGGGCTTCGTGCTGATAATATGTTTTAGGAAATAAGAATATGGAGAGAATAGTTTGAAGCAATGAATTATGTGTCTTTATTAATGAAGGAGCAACTCCTATATATAGGAGAGTACAAGAGGTACAATCAGGAAAGTAATCCTATTACAATACTGGATAAGTAATCTCCACCATAACTAGAAACATCAAATATCCTACAACATTTATTTCCGATCAATATGTTTAGCCACTGCAATATTTTTTTCTTTGTAAGTCTGAGTAGTATTAAGACTAGAGGCAAGAATGCTAAGAAACAACAACTAGAACTGATGCCAAACAACAACCTAGCTAAACCAAAGATCGGTCAAGTAGAGGTCAGTGATAAGCAAGATTACGTTGTTGACAGAATCTATCACTCCCTTAGCATCAGATTCAAAAATAACACTGTTGAGACCCAAATCAACAGCAAGTTTAACTTCATCGGATAGAGCGTGAGCTTCAGCAAGGTCAACAAATTCACACTTCATGGAGCATGCTAAGCCCCCAACAAAAAGGCCCCATTCATCTCTGATAATCACACCAATGCCAGCAGTCCTTCAGCTTGCATCACAATATATTTGTCTTGAAATAGCAATTTGGAGGTTCAAGTCCAGCAACTTGGACTCCTAGTCGACGGACTCTAGGACTAGGAGAACAACTAGAATAGCCAGTAGCACAAAGATAGTCAGAGCTGAGGCTTTGAGCCCTGATAATAGTGGCAGTAGGGTTTGGACTTTCTCCTTTAAACACAAAATCACATCTGGTCTTCCAAATTTCCCAGCAAAGGGTGCTCATGTATTTTCGTAAGAAGAAGAGCATTGTCCTCCATTCACATATCCAGGATTAGGAACTTGCAAAAGTAGTAACACCTTGAAAATCCAGATGAAGGCCAAGGATGGATCCAAACCAAGCTGCTTTAACCCATGGACAGAGCAGTAAAACATGCTCAACAGTTTCTGCATCTTGCTTGATCACTATATAATAGCATTCTACACCAGCTGTAGAAAAGTTGCTAATATTATCTGTTAAGGAGAGAGAATTCTACATTGTGATCCAGTATACAGTATATCTATTCAAAAGAATGAGCTATACAACGTTTACATTTTACATTTAGGATAATGCCTGTGCATAAAGATACTGCTTGTATGTGAATCCATCATTATTGTAAACACTAAGCAGTGTATCTTTATGCATTGACATTTCATTTTGACAATCAACAAAATTCATCTCATTCTATACTACTGTAAGCAGTATCAAAACACCAGTGGAACAGTCAAACCTAAGAGCTGGTTCAGTTTTGGGGGGAACAAGTGAAACATAACATGATGTGCAAACAAACAGCCGTGGGACTTCATCACCATCTTCCATTCCACAGCACCGTGTATGCTGCCACACCTCACAGATATCACATGCCACCATTTTTTCACCATCATCATCTGTTGCCCCACAATCACATCTTACCATCCAAGTCTCTGATCCCCCTTGGTACCTCAGAGGCATGTCTAAATCTATCCCACTGCCTCTCACTCCAACCTCTGTCCCTGAATGAACTACTCCAGCAAGTACTTCCCTATCATCGCATTCCTCCATGCCTTTGATTTCCATCACCACAAGCCACTCCGCGATACAATATGTATCCCTCAGTGCACTCTCAGCTTCCTGTTTCAGCTCTCCTATAGTTGCATTCTGTGGCAATATCACTATCTCACCTTGAGGCAACCCCCTCATGAACTCAGTTTCCTGATCAGTCAAACTTGGTAAGATTTGGCAAAACAAAGTCAGTAGCTGCTCTTGTTCATCCCCAAATGAACATTCCTTTACAAAGTGCTTAGTGTCCAATACTGCTTGAGAAGCCAACTCTACCACTCCGGATTTTGGATATTCCAACAGTACATGCTCATACAAATAAAGAACATCAGTGTAAACATCAATTCGAGGAACTAGCACTGGTTGTGGAAGAGGTGGGGGAAGTGGCTCTTTCTCAGGTTCAGAAACCTTAATCCCATCAGCAAGATCATGAACTGTATATTCCAATATCCGAGTGGTTGGGTTTACTGAACGGCAGACAACCTGATTCCCAACAATCACATTGTTCAGAGATTTCAGCACATAATCCAACAAACCTGTATCTCCAATATGCAACCTAGCTGCATCTCGCACATCTTGGCGAGCCATCCCACCATTGCTGGAATCCTGCTCTTTCTTTTCTTTCAGTGCGTAAAACAATCACTTCTGCTGCACCCTCCAGTCTTCGGGCAGGCCATCGGCTATCCATGCAAGAAACAACATTAGAAAATTTCCTATACTTCAAAGATGTTTCCTTCATCGAGGGCTTACTTTGATTCACCGCTTGCAGGTTTTTCAGTTGAAGATGGAAAAGAAGCAGTAGGCAGTAGTAAGTTTCGCTGAGCTGGAATACAAGCCTTGACAGTGAGCATAAACTTGAGAAGATCTTTCATTGTAACCAATTGTGTTTCGCTCAAATATCTGTAGTAACGAACTATTTTCTTCAGCTCTTCACACTGGTCTATGCCATTAAAATCTTGGATAATCTTTTCAAGTTCTAATGAACTGAGAATCTCAAGTGCTTTTTCATAGATGTGCTCTCTTACCCCAAAGCTTCCATGTAAAAATTTGTATCCCCATCTACCAAACCAAGGATGCCCATAAGCAACCCCATGGAGAAGGCGAAATTCCATGGACCGCTTCTTTGAGACATCTTCGACTGTGATTTTCCTGTGAAAGAGAAGAAAGTATCAGACCTAGTTGATCAACTTATGATACTACAATGGCAAGAGAAGAAGATAAGGCTTTCTCTGTTACCTTGTTTGAAGGTTTGTGCAAATCCGATCCCAAAGATCCATGACTTCTCTGCCACAGAGATTCTTAGAACCACCTTCAAGTCCATTGATGCATAGCAAATGTGCAAATCCATTGCAGTGAATTAACCCATGTAAGAGATTGGTAGAAAGATCCAAGATACCATCATCCAAAGGCTTATTCCAGTCATTGTCCATTGGAATTATCATGTGGTACTTTCTCTTCGACACAAAATGGTTACTCCAACCTAAACAACAATAATAACATGTCAAGTTCCAACCCCAGCAGAAGGTGAGGAGTAAGCTGAAATGGCAGAATAAAGAAAGTGGAAAGCAGTGGAATTGTAGAAAGAAAAGAATAATGTCTACTTACAGTTTACTCAACTGACAGATTATTGATTTTCAACTTAGATATTCTCGACTAAATTTGGTTGACTGAATAACTAATCCTTTAATGATTATGTTTATTCGCAGGAAACAAATTTTCTTTAAATAGAACAGAAACCATCATACAGACAGAATAAACCACCCACTTGTGAGTACACACCAGAGAGACAAACACCGAAAATACTAGAGCTAATGGATAACCAACTTCGAACTTATAGACTCATTCACTAATGGAAAATCCAAATGCACAGGCTGATATTCTTCTACGAATATGAGAAAAATTAGATCATTCAGCACAGATTATTGAAATAGTAAAAAACTTATCCACAGTTTCCGATAACAAACTTTCTATTTTTCTAACTCTAGAGTTGGCACTGTGCACTATTCAGCACCCAACTAGTATGCACTGCAAGCAATTATAATTCTGTAGTCTGTAGCACAGGAGGACTATCTTGATTCAAGTAAATTAATCTTGATTTGAAGTACATTACAAACAACACATAAGGAATTAGACAAAATGGTAAACCAGAAAAGCTCAGTTGTAGACAAAGGAACACAGTAATGACAATGCACTCCAGAGTGAACTGTGATTCATAAAATGAAATAATGGGCAACAAACTTTCCTGGTGTATTTCAATTGACAAGAGCAAATACCAAATCAAAGCAACAAACTTTTCAATTTCCAACTCTCAAACCCAAATCAAAGCAACAAACTTTTCAATTTCCAACTCTCAAACCCAATACCAATCAGCAGAAAGCCATTCACAGAAACCCAATTCAGCAATAATGTTAGCAAAGAAACCCAATTCAGCAACATTCTTATCAAAGAAAACCCAATTTACAGCAACATTGGGGGTACTAAAAAAAACCCAATTCACAGAAAACCCAGTTCACAGCAACATTGGTGTACTCAAGAAACCCAATTTCACAATAACAATGCTGTTAAAGAACAACGGTGAGAGAAATTACCAGAGCAGCGACAATAATCGGATAACCAGGTTCACCAAATGAACCTTTGGCCTTCGCATTCGCATTCGCTTCTTGCAAGCTTTCAGAAACACTAATCAACCTATCCCAACAGAGGGAATCAGGTACCTAGATTAGGTCTGACACAAAAGGAAGATAAAACATAGCAGGACTATCACTCAAAACTCCAACCAGTGATGGATGGCATGTTAATTACCAGAATTACGTTTGTTTAGTTAGTTACAGCAAAAGAGGTTGGTAATTCTGTCATTTCGCTTTTGATTAACCATGTCTTTATTGTGGATGGCAATCCCTCTTGTATTTTTATGAGTAAAGGAGCAATTTTATTCAAGAATGAACCATAGATTAGCAAGGCCGGATAACAAAAGGAACTCAACTAAAAGAAAACATAAACGAATTCACAAAGCACAAGAGTGCTCCGGAATACAAAAAAAATCTCTAGTTTTGGAGTGTTTGATCACTTTTGCAGTTTCCAATTTCGGAGAAATGAAGTGATTCAACGCTTCAAAACTACAAAATTTTGGTACTCCGTAACACTATAAAACACCCCTGCACAAGAGTAGTACCGTATCGCAGTAACAATAAACCTTGCTCAATGGTTAACAAACAACACCATTGGTTGACCAGAACCAACTACTAGTATTTCTTTATCAATCTTTAAAACATGACCTGTTTTCCTTCCCGTTTTCGCAAACCATTTTTCAAAACCTTCATTTTCTATTTCGTTTTTTTCTTACTTTCTCCTGTCTTTACTAGTAGCTATCCTTTTTCCGACTTAGCATAACAACCTTTAGTGGGATTAGCCTTGCTTGCTTCTGAACTTTGCATTACTACAACATATGCATGAACAAGATTAGTGGGTAGAATGTTTGCTTATCAAGATTCCCAAGTTTGGTAATTGATCGTAATTCTGATTATTCCGAACTCTGTTTGTATCCAAGGAAGTCATGACTCTTTTTTCTTCAAGAAAATGACGAAAAACAATAGTTCAACTTCAATCGGATGTTCACCAATCCAACATATTTGCCCCTCCGTTCATGAACAGGTTTGGAATTCATTCGCAGTCATCAGATGACAAGTTCCACCTCAGAAAATGACTCAAAGAATCTCCGTTTTATTGGTTCTGAGTTTCTTCTTGGCCCTTCACTTTGCCTCTGAGCATGTCAGTGAAATTTCCCCTCATAATGCGCCTGAATCTTGTGTCTTCTACCGGTGTAGCCTTCGGGGACTCAACTGGTTCTGGAGGTGGCTCAACATTATCTTTCTTTCCCAGTAGCCCGCCTTCACCAAAAAAACTAGTCACAGATGATGCAAGTCCAGAACCCACCTTACTGATGTTGTCAAAAGTTCCACCAGATCTCTCCTTCATTATAATTTCAAGGGCTTCCTTGTGTACTGGATCGAGAGCATCTGGATCTTTCAACAGATTCTGGACGGTAGGTAGGAGGAAGTCTCGGACACTAGTTGCTGAAATATCTGTATAGTAGGTAAGCAAACTTTTAACACTCAAATTCACCAACATACTCTATCATTAAAGGGAAATATTAGTAAATGTAATTTATTTAAAATTAAATTTTTTAAAAATAACACACTTTAGTATGTGAAACACTACAGTGACAATGAGCATGAACAATGGGACTTGAAACCAAGTATTTGGGTAATTCACAGGTGTGTGTATTTCAATGCCTAATTGGTAAAAACAAATATATGTATATATATATAATACAATCTTTGATGTAAATTCCATACAAACCATTTCATATGCAAATTATGCTTCGAATAGAGTTCAGCAATAAAAGATGCATGATAAATGTGTTGATAAAAATTATTTGAGCCAACAAATCTGAGGTAAAAATTATTTCAGTCAAGAAAATGACTGTAGACAGTGGCGTGAACACTTTTGGTATCATTTGAAGTGTGGCATGAACAATTTTGTCCATTAAATCATTTGAAGTATCACATGATCTGCAATTCCTGGTATCACTCATCAGTCCATTAACATTTAACTTGATACTTTCAACATGCCACATGTTAACTTCAAACAAGACATATCTTCTCATTTGTTTATTAATTTAAGAAATAATCTGTTTTTCATTTGTAGTACTTGTTCATTTTCTTTGTTTTAATGCAAAAGAAAATTTTCATTTCAATAAAATTAAATTAAAAGAACACATATGCAAGTCTCTTAATATGCATACATATATTCCCATTTGAACTTAATCTGGGTAATCAAACACTAACTGGCCAGACACTTCATTCCGTTCATTGAACCAAATATAACTCATGGTGACAGAAAACTGAGAGAACTTAAAGTGAAAGTAGTATAATAAACTGCCGGAAAATGCAAACCTGTTGCATCTAAAGCACGTATTGCTTCACAAAATGCATTGGCTCTCTCTCGACGACGCATTGTATCACTCACAGGAACAGTGGCTGTAAGGTGAAAAATCTTGGATAAAAGATGTATAAAATGTTAAGGAAAACTTCATCAAAAATCAATTCACAGTAATTTAATAAAGCAATACGATCAAGTAAACTGAGAGCAATAAGAGGATGCTGATTACAACGAAATTAAAATAATTTCAGGAGGAGGTATGCTTGAGGATATAATCTTTAAGTCTATCTGTTGTATGAGGTACAGCAACCACCAATGCATGAACCACAGCGATAGTAGCTTCATGGGATCCATCTTCAAGAAAAGCATCCATTTGAACACGTATCTTATCAACAATCTGGAAGAACTCAAATTTTATCAGATGGGTGTACCAAAATTATTCTATTAAGATAGCGAACTTCTCCATTGTAGAGGGAAAAAAAGGCAAACCATATCGTTTTTAAAATGTTGGGCGACAGCTCCAAAGGCGACTATGCTTGCATACTTCACACTCAGGTTTTGGTCAGAGCCCAGAGTAACTAGGGCAGGCAAAATATGAGTGGATGCAACTTTTGCATCAATATAGGGAACCTATTAAATGAATGCAGACAGTTACCAATAGTATTGAAGTCAAACATATAAAGAATGATGACTGATGAATGGCCAAACTTACAATAACTTTCAACAAATTGGCCGCATTGATTTTCATATTTATGTTGGAGCTGACAACCATTTCCCACAGTATATTAAATATCATACCATGATGACCTTCAAATGTGCTGCATTGAAAAAAAAAATCCATCAAAAACAGAATAAATTACAATAAATCTCAATAGATTGTTACTTACCAAAGAAAGCGGACGGCATCAACTATCTCAACATTGTATTTTGTAGACTGGTTTCCCACACCTTCTAGTAATAGCTTCCTCAAGTGCTCCAGTAATTGTTCATGCTTGCTGGGAGCACCCAAAACTCCAGCCAATAGAAGAGGCAAGACACACATAGTAGAAAGTCGCTTAGCCACAGCAGTCCTTGGCATCAAACCTATAATATAAGAACAATTAATGTCCACAATCAAATGTAAATGGAATTCAGAAAATCTTAGTCTCTTACTACCTTCAATTTTGGAATGGCTCGAAGATGGGAAAAATGTCAAACGAGCATCTTCCCCGATGGCTACAAGAAATACAGGCAGCATTATGTGTGTCAAGTAAGAATCCCCGTAGAGTTGAGAAACAGCCAGCAAAAACTGCATTATGCAACATCTAGATCAAGCAATCATGAAACCACTTTGATATGTACTATATGAAGTCGCAAAAGAATAGAAAAATACCTTGGTGATACGATTACGCAAAGTATCCTCTTTTGGAGGTAGCAAGCAAGCAAGCTGTATCAAATCAGGAAAGCAGTCGACATGAAGCCACTCAAAAGCAGGCAATTGAACATGTCCCCTAGGCAGATGATAAAGTTTCTTATAAGCAGTTACAGTAATTTGGCTTTCCTTGTTAATGATATGATTACATCAAGAAAACAAATTATATTCCCATCTGAAAGAATGAGGATCAGGAAGTTTTTGATATTTTACAACAAAAAACGAATAAAAGTGCTTACCCTGCATACAATTCAAGGAAAGGTGTTGAAAATGTTGTGCCACTTGTTTCGGGATCAGAAGAAAATGGGATCATCTCAATCGCTTTCTGGTGCACATAGGGAAGCATTTCCAGTAGCATCCTTAATAAAACATCAACATTCCACCGTTCTCTTTCTCCTAACACACGAAGATGTGACTCGACAGACCCTTCTACCCCTGAAAGAGGAGGGCAGCTCTGCAATGTCACAAATAGGAGAATTAAACAGAGAATTAGAAATACTAATGGCCCCCTCAGCCAAAATTTACCACAAATCATTCAAGTATAATAAAACGTAAGCAAACCTCAGCCGAGTGCAATATATGAGAGAGTAGAGCTCTTAAAACATGGTCCAATTTGTTTCCCCACTTGATTACTGCAGGGACTAATTCTCTGAGAGTTGTCTCCACAACCACACCAGAGGGATCGCAGACCAATTGGAACATCAATTCCTCAACCTACAAATATAGTAAAGTAATATAAATTTTGGGAGATAATCTCCAAGTTTTACTTTATACATTATCTCTATTGTCAGTCACCATGTCATGATAAGGAGAAACATCTCCATTCCCTAGACCAAGTGTTATCAACCTGCTCTAAAGCTTACATTGCAGCCATTTCTGCCAAGTCAGATTTCCTCTCCATGAGAGCCTCTGAAGCATATTAGTGAGGCTGACCTTGAAATATTTGTCCATATTAGGAAAGAGTGGAAGCAGCAATGCGAGATTATGTACAGCAGCCTCCCGGACCACAGTTGCAGAGTCTTCTATGAGTTGTTGGACAATAGACAAAATTAGAGAATCACGAATCTCAAGCCGGACAAATTTTGCAAGCTCTCCACAAGATTGTGCAACAAGCAACCTGCGTTCTTCATACATATGGTTTATCTACAACCAAGAAACAAAAGATAGAGTTACTAACTATCCAGAATGGTTTAACATCCCATACAAACAGAGGCCCAAACGTACTTGTTCCCAACACTGTGGAAGCAATTCTGTTTCTGTTCTCATCTCTCCTACATTCTCGGCAAGGCTGACGCATGCCTGAAACACAGGTGGTAAACTGAGCAACTGTTCGAAAAATTATGTAGACACAGTACATAGATGCAGAACTTAGAATGGCCTACATCCATTATAATTCTTCTTTGTTGTACATCTGGACGTTTGATTAAATTAAACAAAGTGTGGGTCAAGGAATCACGAGTAGAGCTATCTGGATGACGCTCAATAGCACACATGATGAGGGGAAGTAGCTCCTGCAGGTACAAAACAGTTCAGTCAGTTAATAGCAATTATAGCTACAATTAAGTAATATATACATACATAAAATTAAAGGCCAACCTCGCGATGGTTGATTAGAACGTAAGGAACAATCTTGGGTAAGGCATCAGATAGTATCTGAATGGTCTCTAGACCCTGTCAAAGCATAATAATATCAACAAACTTACGAGGAAAAGAAAAGTATGGTTGATCAAATCGTTCTATGACTTTTATGTATGAAATATAACCAATATGGGGCTCGTCACAATACAAGTGAAAGATAAAAGAGTGACCTAAGGTGGACTTGAAATAACCAAAAAGACCCTTCTCACTACATTTAGCCCTATCCCTACAGGCATTAAGTGATAATTTCCATACGAACTGGATGATCCAATTTGGTCAACCATATGTGCATCAAGTCAATTCTGGGAAAGAAAGTACTTTTGAATCCAGTCCTAGTGTATACTTTAATGTTTCAGTAGGAAAAAACTATAAGAAACTTGCCTTTTTTTCGGACACAGAGTTCACACATAGATCATGTGATGTTAGATCCAGCATGCTTGTTGATGAAGGTTCATTTTGCTTGGAGACACTTTCACTATTTGTCACTGCACTACTAGCATTTGAAGGATTGCCTGGACATTCTTCTGATACTTCCTTAAGTGTGACCATGTTGTCATCAGAGGCTAATGGTTGATCAGCTTTATCCACAACTTCAGTTAGTGCATCAACTGGATGTTGGATTATACTCTTCTCTTCATCCATGACCACAACCTTTTCTTCCATAAACTCATTCCCAGTCTGCGTGGATTCTAAATTATCCGGAGAATTTTTGATTTTTGATTTTAGAATTTCTAGTTCCATCTGCAGTGATTTCACCTCTTCTTTGTATTTCTCCAATGATCGGGATTGCACATGATCAATATCAGAGGTTACCACATTTCCTCCCGAATAAGATCCTTCAATGTGTACTTTCAAGGCAGTGACTTCAGCTCTACAATCATTCAGCTCCTTTCTTTGGTGCTCCAGGGACTGCTTCAAATCTTGTACCTAAATTTAAGAGTACATTATTTCTTCCACAATATCTCGACTGATCAACATTCGGATGCAGTATAGTAAGGCTACTTACAAGGTTTTCTTTGTCTTTGAGGTCCTTCTGAAAAGATTCCAATGATTTATTGAGTGCACTTATTTGACTTTCAGCCATATCTTTGCTTTTCACCAAGCACAGTTTCTCATGATTCAGCTTCTCATTTTCTTTTAGTAATGACTCATTCTTCGAAAGCATTGCAATTTTCTCCTGCATGTTAAATTTTTTATTCATGATCAGTTGGTAACTTTTAGACATACAAGACATTACAAACAGTGCACTAAAAGTATACGAAAGAAACATCAAAACTATTGAAAAGTAACTTTTAACTACCACTAAAAGTTCTATGACACCCTTTGTTATTGAAAAGTGAGCTATTAAGCATTTTCCAAAACTATTGAAAAACTCACAAGCCAAAGTTGAAGAACTACGTTTTCTTATAATAAAAAACACAGGGGTGGTGCTCCACACAAAGTGAAGGATGTAGCTCTGTTTTGGGTGGTCCTGATGAAACTGACGGATCTTTAACAATTATAGAAGGAAAGAGGTTGATAAACTATGGGGTGAGCTAGTTGTGGCCGTCCCTTTGGATTATATAAGAGTTAGAATTTTGCTAACGCTTAAATTACACTCTAACATGTTTAGATGCATCCAAGTTTTCAGTCAGTTCTGATGAACTCATCTTCCTTATTATCACTGTATCCCATATTAATACAGTTTAAAATGTTGAGGAAAGAAAAAGAACCAACATGTTAGGTTTCATTAGTTCCGGTCCTCCAGAATGCTGCATACCAGAAAAATATGCAGGATTGCAAGAATGATTTGGAATCGTTCATATTTACCAACTTAATCACAAAACCAATTATATTAAGTTGATTTTGTTAAGCATACTCCTGCTCCCTGGGTCATATTGCACAAAAACGTATATGCCAAAGGTCAGATGCATAAAGCACAAAATAGTTAAGAACTTAAAGCCTTTCTCTAGCAAGTACAGGAAAGGCATCATACTAAGTTACTGTTTCTTTTACTGAAATAATACTCAAAACTATACCCAATAATTTAGTCTTTCATGCTCCTCAAGTAAAAATAAATAAAAATATTAATGCCATATGCCAGATAAGGAACACATAAGTTGAGAGATACCTCAGCAGCCTCTGTAGTGGATGAAAGATACTGATAATAGTAATGGCGCAGAGCATCTGGTACAGATGCAGGTGAGTTCTGCCAAACATCTAAATTCTGGTCAACGACCTGGGGAGAAGTATCAAGGGGTTAGTGTTTCACATGTCAAGTTAAGTCACATAATAATCTGGCAACCAGTTACCTCATGCAGGGTTTAAGAAATAAAACAGGATTTTAGTTTCTCAAATATCAGGTCAAATCATATTCTGAGAAGCCTTTTTTATGTCTGATTAAGCTAGTTGTTCATTCTATACACACTGCTACTATTTATTTGTTTGGTCTGAATAATACTGCTATTATACAAAGAATTTCCATTACATAAAATATCAGGACAGTGAAAAGGCAGTTTCAACCAGTAAACTTTTATTTTTTCTTCTTCAATCTAATGTAATGTTTAAGTAAAGTATAAGTGATGCAGTCTAACACAAGGACTAGCAAACTCTAGGTTTAGGAGCAACTATGACAGAACAGGCGGTTCAAAAAACACGATAATGAAATTCTCTCACCCCGGGCTTCATACACAACTAGGCTTCTAAGGCACTTACACTTATCTATAGAAAGCACGATTAGCTAACATTAAAAACTTGGTTAAACATAGAACTTCCGGACTTCTTACCTGAACCATAAAAGTATTAAACCAACACTTAATGAGACCTCAGAACTCCCTGGTCTATAGTTGAAATGTGATAGAAAAGTACGAGGAAGGTGCTGGTGTGTACGTGTGTATGCTTACTTATTGTACCTGATTCTATCCTAGTGCTCATTTTCACATACAAATTACTAGGAAACAAAGATGAAAGATAAAAAAACAGAAGAAATTTGGAATGGAAAGAAAATGAATACCTCTTCAAAAAATGTCATTGCCGTAAGACGGTAACCTGCTATTAGCAAATATTCCTTTACAGCACAATTAAGATCTCGACGCTCATTATCTTTCAACGGCCCCAAATCGGAGAAGCCAGCATCTCTCTTTTGCCGCTGTCCATTACTCTTTACATTGGAATTTGAGTCTGAACACAAAATCACAGTCATTATTATATGTATATGTATATAAATCTTGAGCAAACAACATAACTATATTATATAATATAATGGTGAAGCATTCTTTTACCGGTGATTTCATTTACAGGTGGTTTCTTGCCCAATTCAGCTTTAAATTTCAAAACGTCTTCCTGCGCTAAACGAAGCTCGTACTCACTTATAGCTAATTTCTCTCGCAACGATTCTTTCTCCTCAAGCAAACATTGAGGATCTGCGACTGCATTTTCATTTTCACAAATCACACAATAGATCACAAATCACAAGAGTGAGCGAGAGAGATGATTTGAACCTCGGAGGGAGTTGAATCGCGAGATCTGATCGGGAGGGAATTGGGAGGAGTCGGAGAAGAAGGTCTTGAGGCGAATGGCCTGGTCGTCTCTGCCATCGTCGAGAAGCTCCTGGAGAAGCTCGAATGCCGTAAGTAAGTAGTTCTCCTCAAGCAGGAAATTCACGACACAGTTGCACAGCGACGACTTCTCCACGTCCATCGAAATCGAAGAATCACAGGGCAGGGGGGCACTCAGCTCCTCAATTCACTCCCCTGTTTCATGTTCGTGTTGTTGTTTTACACTTCTACTTCCTTCTGTGTACAATAAAATATGAGCGTGACAAGATTAAAGAGATAGGTAGGTACCTCTAAGGTCATTCTTAAAAAAAAAATATACCTTACACATCCATCCCTCCGAAACGGCGAGGATGGCCGACGACCCAGATGAAGTAGAGGCCCAGTTCACGGCGGCTATGGCTCTGTCCGATGATGACGACGACGATCTTGACGGCGTCGACCTTGTTCCTCTGGGTAAGGAGGACGGTGATGCAGCGGGGTCGGCTGCAACGCGCTATGGCGTAGCTCGACTGTTCAAGCCGGTGGCTTTGTCGGAGGTCCGATCTCAGTCACTTAAAGCGGCCATGGTACAATTGTGGCACGGCCCTCTTGGACCCGAAAAAGTGTTGATCTACCGCCATGATGACTCTCGGTTTTTTTGCAGGTTTAAGGATCTGGTTGCTTTTCGATGCGCTGCCCAAGGTCCTTGGTTCTTCAAGGAGTACACGATGGTGTTGGAGGAGTTTGATGGATTCTTCGATCCCTCCTTGGTCCTCGCGGCAGTTACTCAAATGTGGGTGGTGGCCCACGACGTTCCAAAGGCAGCGCTTACAAGTGAGTGGGTGGTGCAGATCAGTAACTTTGTGGGGAGCTACATCAAGCACAATCGGGCTTTGCTTCTCAATGGAGTTATGAAGATGACGCAGCGGAGTATATAGGTTATCAAGAGAATAACCTAGAAAGAACCAAGATAAACTGGAATCCACCAGAGTTTGAGAAAAGTTCTCGTTTTTGATTAATAATATGAAAGATGCGTCCAGCAGCCACAAAGAGGCGCTTAAATACCGAAACAAAACCCTAGGGCGAAAACAAGCGGGCCCACAGGCCGAATAAAAATAAATCCAAAAATAAATAAAATCCTAAAAGGGTCCAAAAACACAAAAACGCGTTTTTCGAGGCCGAAATGACCTCAGATCGAAAAACGGAGCATAGTCCCCATGAAGCTTTTTAGCTCATGGGATCCACTTTATTTCGTCGTTCCCTTTCCGGAAAGGTATTATGCGCCCAAATCGGACACCGTTTGCCAGACCTGCAGTTTACCGGTTTTACCTTTCCGACGAGCGAGCTATTCTTCAATCTTCAATGCCATCTGTTCTACATCAGTCTCCTCTTCTTGGGAAGAACTCGACCCCGAGTTATCTTCATCTGGATAAAGAGACTCATCTCCACGAAACTCATGCAAATCAGCAACATTGAAAGTATTAGAAATTCCCCAACTGCTCGGTAACGCCACCACATAAGCATTGTCATTAATCTTCCTGAGAACCTGATATGGCCCATACTTCCGAGGCTTCAACTTGTTGTAGGTGCCAACAGGGAACCTCTCTTTGCGCAGAAAGACCATGACACTATCACCTTCCTTGAATACTTTAAGTCTCCTCTTCTTATCGGCAGCAGCCTTGTTCTTTGCATTAGTCACCTCCAACCTTGCTTTCACCTCCTCCTGAACAGCTTGGACATCCTTGGCCATGCTTTCAGCAGCAACACTAACACCTGGAAGCTTATAGTCAATACATGTTCTGATTGAGGAAGTGATAAAGGCATTTAGTGGACATCACCATAGCCATATAAGCCTGTGTCCCGACTTTGTGTACACAAGATGTGCACTCCTTAGTTAACCACTTTGAGCCTACATGTTTAAACTTTATGTCATCACCCACATATCTTTGACCTTAAACCTTAGAATAGTTATATCTTTACCCTTATTCTAGGACTTGGTAGAGCTATACATGAGACAGATATGTGAAGGCGTCGACAATGTCGAAAAGTGATGCAAAGAAATAAGTGTGGGGTATCAAGTATGTAAAAAAAAAAATGAAAAGAAAAAATGTGATGTCTAGCTTGATACCCGAGTTAACTGTTGATGAAAACAATGATGTGAAGGCCCAACAAAATGAAATTCGGCCACAAAAGTGAGAAAGTTCATGGTTGTAAAGTTTGAAGAAGTCTCTTATTTGGTGCTCTACTGGGTTCTAGAATATTATTTGAATTCCTTATCCATTTATTCTTTAACCTATGAGCCAAGCCCCATTACAACCCATGAAAGTCCTTTTGATCCTCAAGATGGCAGCCTTTGATCTGTGGAGATTTGTCACAAGTGTAAGCATATGGTGTGGTCCATTTGGCAAGTAATTTAGTTGAGTGAAAACCTTAGACATATTTTGAGAGAAACACTTTTGAGAGCATATACCTGTGAGGTTGAATCTTGACTTGTTTTTCGCATGCTACAGCTTTACATTCACCATGATTATGTCTTCGTCCTACATATTACATGTGTGTCATGCATTGAAATTAATTTTTGAAACTTTGTGAAATGTTAATTTGGAGTCACTTATCTTGGTGTTACAATTGTGGAAGATTGCTGAGACAATTTGTTGAGGGCGTTAGAGTCATATAGTTAGAGTTTTGTCGAGTCTTTTCAGAGTCTTAGTTTAGTGTATTGCTCGAGGACTAGCAAAAACTAAGTGTGGGGTATTCTGATAGTTGCATATTTATGCAACGTTTATGTGCTTAACTGAACCTTGTGTTTAGCTATTTTGTTATGTTTTTAAGTAATTTAACATTATTATTTATTCTTAGGTATTTTGGAGATAAATGAAGAAAAAGGGATTAAATATATAATGCAGCTTGACGAAGGAACGGGAGTCCTTGGCGAGGAGGCTTGGTTCTTGGCGAGCACGTGATAGAAGAGTGCAAGTGGGTTTTGCTAGTTTAATTAAACTAGTTAAATGAGGATTTATATATATGGCTTGGCGAGGAGGCAGTCTTGGCGAGGAACAGAGAGAGAAAGTGGGGCTTGGAAGGAGAATTTTTGCAAGTGGATTCTTATATATATATATTTATATATATATATATATATATATATATATTTGGATTGGAAGCTTGGCACGTGAGCAAGAAGTGCTTAATTTTACAAGCTAATTAATGGCATATATATGTTGCTCGCATGAAGAAGAGGAGGAGTCCTAATATAATAATGAGATTATGAAGAGATGGGCTTGAATTGGTGTCTTGCACGTGAGTTGCTAGCTAGGTTAATTAACCTAGCTAGTTTGGAACATATAAATAGCTATGAAGAGAACGTACGCGGGAGGACGGACGGAGACCATTCGATAATTTTCTCTTTTCTTTTTAGACTAGAATTTTACGGCTTCCATGAGGAACTAAACTCCATTGTTAAGGGACTGTTTTGAAGCCCCGTTCATGATATCTAGATTGCTTATGCACGTTAATTAAGTTTTGTTTTTGTTATTTGAATGAGGTTTCTTTGTTATTTATACGGTGATGATTCTTGATTATGTATGCTTTGAGTGCACGCTTAGTATGCATGTTTAGGAATCTAATTCTAAGAAAATTGATGGCTGTTGGTGATTATTACCTTCCTCAAGTTTCAATAGTAGAACCCATACATGCTTGGTATAAGAAACCCTAGGTCTAGTAAGACACGACCGTAGTGTACTTATGAAGCCTTGTAGATTCTCAAACCCTTTCTAAATCTTAATGCTTTTCTCTTAGTAAATTCGAGTCCGTGACTTCGAGTTCTTTGAGGGATAGACAATATTGATAAGCAGACCTTCAATGTTGTAAACATAAGGATCGGGTAATAGGTTGTGTTCACAACTCGGGGCCTTCCTGGGAATCTTTCATTCATAACATTTGCATTATTTAGTTAAGCATTTGTCGTCTAGATGGAGTGACGGTGGTGGATAACACTTCCCTTAACCCATTTTATCATTGATTCTTGTTTTACTTTTATTCTGTTTTCAGTTTCAGTTTCGTAATCTGTGTTATAGAATTTTGTTCGCCAACCAAACAAACTTCGATTGTACTGAAATTTCGCGTGGTAGTTCGCCACGGTGTCTTTAGTGTCCAGTGTTAATTTCGTAATTTTAGGTTGAGTCTAGATATTTTAATTAATTACGTTAGTGTCCAGTGGTCGAGTCTGTCAGATTTCTGACTTTTGCGTCTGTTCGTAGTTTAGAATATTAAGTCTCATTTTCCCTGTGGATTGACCCCTATACTATTGTACTGCATTGACAAGCATATTAAGTTCATTATAGGGTAATTTTGAAGGTGGTTAAACACCGATAAGCGGGTGGGCACCTCGAAAGTCGTAGTTCCTATCATCAAGTTCGAGTGATGACGTCAAACTAGGGCGTCACAAGCAAATAGAGCATCTTGACATGTAGATGGGGAATCTTTGCATGCAGATGGGATTTCTCCCCATGCTGATGCGACTTCCTTGTCTGGCGAGAAGCGTGTTGTTCGAGAAGAAACCCCTTCACCGGATGCAGTTGCGGAGAATAGGGTAAATGGAAACTGAAAGGTAGCGCATAAGTATGAGTTCCTGCAAAAGAAAGTTGCAATGGATCCAACCACTCTTGCGAAGATACAGGTTGAGGAGCAACGTCTTATGTTGTTGTAGTTTGGGATGCATAATTAGATAAGATGTGAGATTTGTATTTTTTTAGTATTTTTCTCTGCATCTAGTCCATCTAGTTACGTTATGCTACTTAGGGATTAAATCTAATATTGTAAGTTTCTTTAGAGAGTTATTTTTTTTTTGGGTTACAGAAAGAGGCCCAAAGTACCTAAACAAAAGGACTAACACACAAGATCATTCATATGTCTCCTAGGAAAGGAAGCCCCCTTCATATCGTCAAAATAACTCTAGAAAATATGCATAGGAGGAGCCTGGAACCAGATTAGGCCTGGCTCATGATGAAGACTATCCTTGGCCAAGGAATCAATATTCATGTTCCCTTCTCTGTAGATATGTCTAACTGTAAATTGTTCCTCAAAATTGAGCTTAGCAAGACATCAATTAAGCAGAGAACCTAAAGGATGCATAGCTAGATCCTCCTTTTGAATCAAATTAACCAAAATGGCTGAGCCAGTCTCAATTTCAATCTTCTGACACTGTAATTGCACAATCATTTTCACACCATAAAAGAGGCCTCAAGCCTCAGCCTGAAGCACTTCACCAACACCGAAATTAATCTGGAATCCCATTAACCAATAACCAGTATGATCTCTAATAATACTACCAGCTCCAATCTTCCCCAACTTATTTTTAGCACCATCCACATTCAACTTAACCCATCCAGGAGGTGGTTTACTCTAATGCAGAAAAGAAGTACATAAACTTTGCACCTTAGAATTGCCTTGAGCTACTTTCCATTCACTAACAGCATGATAAAGCACACTAGCTGAAGTTACAGGTATATGGAAATTGCCATAAAAAATCTTTGTTCCTCCATTTCCATAAAAACCAACACATTGTAATAAAGAAATCACACCATCTGATCCCATCCAGCATATGAACATGACAAGTTAAATAAGCATAAATCCAATCATCTCAAGGGAGACTAAAAGTATGACTAACACAAGCTAGAACATGAATAGAACTCCAAACATTCATAGCAACATCACAATCTCGAAATAAATGAACAAAGGACTCCTCATCAATTTTGCAGATAGGACATAATCCATTGGTTGCCATGTTCCTTTTAATTCTCTGAAGATTAGTTAAAATCTTTTTATGTAGAACAGTCCACCAAAAAGTTCGAATTCTCAACTTAGAGGGCATCTTAAGCTTCTAAACCAACCTCCAAATAGGGTTAAGATTCTCAAAATCAAATCTAGAACTATATGCAAATTTGACATAGAACTTACCATTAGCATTAGCACTCCAAATTTGTACATCCTCACCACCATTTTCAAATCCAATTGGAGTGCTCATAATTTGATCACAATCTCAGGAGCTACAACAGAACACAAAGCTTCATAGTTCCAACCATCCTCACTCCAAAAATCTCAAACTTTGGCATCTATTTCAACACAATCATAAGAAATTATATGCTGATACAACCCTTCCTGCAGTAACCAAGTGTCAGACCAAAACCTTATACTCTTGCCATTTCCAAACCTCCATTTCAAATTTTTCCTAAGATGTTCAGCTCCAAACATCACACCCTTCCAGGAACTAGAAGTATTATTATGAGGTTGATAGTAAGCTAAAAAAAGATCAGAATTATGAAGATACTTTCTCCTATATGTATCAGCCCAAAGCCCTCCATCTGTAACGACCCTAACAAAAATTACGCATTACTCAGCACAAATTAGGTTTATCGCGAATTAGTCGCATCGTGTGATTTGTTAACGACTTTTTGACAGAACCAGAATTAGACTTTATTTTCTTCACAGAAGTCGTATATTATTTTATTTAGAGCTCGTAAAAAGTTTTGGAGAATTTTTCGGATAAGCGAGCTATTTTTTATGATTTTTCGAAGTCTACATGAGGAAAATATTAAAAAGTAATTTTTTTCGTCGGTTTAATCTCGACCGTTGATTCCTGATCAAATTAATTTTGGATCGTTGACCTAATCAGGAGCTTAGGGGTATAAATAGGAGATTTTATTTTTTCAAAAAATCAGAAATTATCTCGGGCTCGACCCGTTTTTCCTGCGATGGCATGTTTCGCAGCCGACCCGACCTGTTTGTTTGACCCGCCGGAA
This sequence comes from Geum urbanum, assembly GCA_946800695.1. Lineage (NCBI taxonomy): Eukaryota > Viridiplantae > Streptophyta > Magnoliopsida > Rosales > Rosaceae > Geum > Geum urbanum. The sequence goes on from OX327009.1 coordinate 3,620,515, forward strand.
TCTTTGTCGGACGAACACCAATTTTGACACTCTAGGTATAGTTTTGAAGCTCTTGTCATGGGGATGTTGTTTTTAAGATTAGTTGGGTGATTTAAGGAGTACTTTGGGCGGCGTGATTCAAGTTCTGAACTGCGGGGTTGTCGCCAGCAGCGGAGCTCTGTCGAGATTTGGAGGATGTGAGGTTAGAGTTTTTGATGCTTGAGATTTGAGATTTGGGGAGTCTTTCTGGGTTGGTCTCTAAGTCCACCGAGGCTCGACGGCAGTGCTGCGACGTCGAAGAGTTTTTTAGGGTTTTTCGGGCTGCCAACTTTCGGGGAGAATTCTGGTTGATTTGGGCCGAATTGGGGGTTAAGTTAGTTGGAGGAATTCTTGAACTCATTGAGATCTTTCCAACGAGGTGTCAAACGCCTCCATCGGAGTAGTCACCGCTGGAGGCAAGTGTGACCCACGCGCCACCGCCTGTGGATGCGTGTGAGGGCCACACGTCGTCGTCCACCGCGGGGCTCTGGCGAGGATAAAATTCAAAATTGTCTGGGGGGTTTCTAGAGTATCTGAGTTGATTTTTGCACATGTTATCGAATTACGATATTAAATGATTCTGTTATTTATTCAGGAGACTGCAATCGAGATTTTGGCAAGGGAACTTCCGCCGGATCACAGAGCTAGCAGGAATCTGTGAGTGGACATTTTTATTTTCACAGTTAATTAACGAGTCTATTTATTATTTATATGCAGTTCAGTTTGAAATTTCAGTATTTAGTTTATAATTTTGGAGGCTAGATTCAGTATATTTTTATAAATTTTGAATGTCAGGGGGGAAGGACTAGCACTTCACCCTGGCATTCATGTCGTCTTTATGTCAGGAGTCATTAGACGACTTTGGGTGGTTAGAAGTTCTAAGATTCTTGTCACCGGCTCCACTAGCACATGATACTCGAGAAAGGTTAGGTGTCCCCCTCGATGTATCTTTTATACTATTTTTACAGTATCTTTGACTCGCTACCAAATTTCGTAATTTTAATCGCGGAAAGGCATATTGTATATTTTATTTTACACATATATGATTTATTTTTGTCCACTCACTCTAACCGTTTTATTATTTTATGTCTTTCTCTGGGCTTTTTGGTTTCCTATTGCCCAGTTTGTAATTTCTATCTTGTGGTTGCACGTTATCGTCAGAGGCATAGAGTTCAATTTACACTTCTCTTCTAGTAGGTTCCTAACTTAGCCTACTAGTTTTGTATATTATGTAAATTAGAGGTAGCTCTAAATACTATGTTTAGTTGCTTCCATTTGAGTTGTATTTCTAAATAATCACCGGATTCCTTGTAACCTTTTGAAATCAGTACATTTGTTGTTTGTACAATAGTTGGTTAATTTAAGAAATCTGGATAGGAATCGGTGCCCCATGGTTTGATTTTATGACTATTTTAGAAGTATGGTTTCATTGCAGGTTTTGGGTTTCCTAAATTTTAGAGGAAACTCGGGCAAATTTTTGTAGGTTCTGTTGTCGTTAGGGCCTGATTCCGATTTAGGCAACTAAATCCGGGTCGAGTTCATTCAGTTGGTATCAAAGCATTAGGTTATAAGTTCTGTAGACTTCCACAGTTGTGATACTGAAGACATTTGAGAATGCACAACACTTTCGGAGCGATGGCCCGACCAGCCGGCGGATCCCCATCAATGCTTATAGTGTTGTGTGTTTTTAAATGTTTCAGGTTTCACGATTGTATCCTTTGTATTTTGTTGACTAATGTGTTTTCTCATCCATAAGGGATGCCTCCTCGACATGGAGCCCGCGTTAATAGGGCTGAGGATCGTGATGAGGATAAGTGAATGCAAGACTTTCTAGCGCAATATTTGTGTTTAGACGAGTGTTTTGATCCTATAATAAAGGCAAAGACAACTAGAGCAACCACATTTCATGGTTCCACAGATCCTGAAACATGTGAGGCTTGGATAGTCCAAGTTGAGCGAGTATATGAACGTCTACAACTCACTCGAGAGCAGAGGACTGTAGCAACTGTTGGATTACTTGAGTCAGATGCTTATTTTTGGTAGGCTAGTACTGAGAGGGTTCCTGTTGACACCTCATGGCCTACATTCAGAGAACTATTTATGCGTTGATATTTCAACCAAGTTATCCAACAACGAAAGTATGAAGAGTTTACCAACCTAAGGCAAGGTAGTATATCAGTGCTTGGGTATTGAGACAAATTCATTCGTTTGTCTCGATTTGCGCATGATATGGTTGCGAATGAAGAATCCAAATGCAAAAGGTTCGAGTTGGATCTGAATTTGAACATCAAGGGGACTTTGATAACTATGCCTCGGGATAACTTTGATTATTTTATTAGTGCAGCAATCTGAGGTGAGGATATAGAAAGGGAGATACAGTTGTAGTTTCAGTCTCGCCATTTTGAGGAAGGTGGACCCAACCATGGTCCTTTAAAGAGATTGAGTTCAGGTACATCAGACTCAACCTCTTCTTCAGGCGGTGGACCTTATAGATTTTCTGCTGGCATATCTGGTAATAGTAGAAGACCAGATTGGAGAAGAAACCGACCATGAAGACAAAGTAATGGAGCTAGTTCCAGTGGTTCTAGTCAAAGTGGTCGTCGTTACCACCCTCTTATGCAAGAGGATCTTCCTTTGTGCGGGATATGTAATCGACACCATTTGGGTTAGTGTCAGTAGGGCATTAGGGGTTGTTTTACTTGTGTCACTTTGCTAGGAAGTGTCCATAGAGGGGCACTTATGGTGGTTCAGCCATCCAAATTTCAGGTGGAGATCAGAGTACCACTTCTGGAGTTCAGGCAGCGCAGTCCATAGGGCAAGCAAATCAGTAGAACCACAATTAGCATGGATGAGAGTACCACTTCTGGAGTACCAATTTCAGGTGGAGATCAGAGTACCACTTCTGGAGTTCAGGCAGCGCAGTCCATAGGGCAAGCAAATCAGTAGAACCACAATTAGCATGGATGACCAACTAGATAGGCCCGAGTGCATGACATGACTTTGCGAGAGGGTAATGCTTCCCCAGAGGTTATCATCGGTACGTTATATGCTTTTGGTTATCATGTCCTTACTTTATTAGATCCTGGGGCTACGCATTCCTTTATGCCGTATAGATTGGCATCTTTGAGCACTATACCTACCTTTCCTCTTTTGAGAATGTAGCGAGTATTATATCCATCCAGTGAGGTTGTGAGTGTCAGATGGGTGTATAGGGACTATGAGATATTCATAGGAGGTTATGAGTCAGTCACGGATTTGATGTTGTTAGACATTGTAGATTTTGCTGTAATTCTATGGATGGACTTCTTAGAGGCTCATTGGGTAGTCTTTGATTTCCATAAAAATGAGGTAGTCTTTAGAAGTCCAAGTATGCCAAAAATCTTGTTTCGTGACGAACGAAATACTTCTCCACTTTGTTTGATTTTGGCGGTGAAAGCAGCAAAGATGTTAAAGAAGGGTTGTGAGGCATACTTGGCACATGTGATCAATACAGAAATATGTGTACTGAGTATCAGAGATATTCCAGTGGTTTGTGAGTATCCAGATTTATTTCCACGGGGACTTACCTGATTTGCCTCCGATGAGAAAGATTGACTGCACCATTGAATTACTTCTAGGTATGGGTTATATTTCTCAAGAACCATATCGAATGGCCCTAGCAGAGTTGAATGAATTACAGGTTCAACTGCAAGAGTTGATCGATAAGGGTTTCATTCGACCTAATGTTTCACCCTGGGGTGCTCCAGTGTTGTTCGTGAGGAAGAAGGATGGTTCGATGAGGTTGTGCATTGACTATCGAAAGTTGAATCAAGTCACGGTGAAGAATAAGTATCTTTTACCGTGGATTGATGATTTGTTCGACCAACTAAAAGAAGCTACAGTTTTCTCGAAGATTGATCTAAGGTAAGGATACCATCTGCTTCAGATAAGAGAATCAGATGTTCCTAAAACAGCCTTTCGATCGCGCTATGGGCAGTATGAGTTTCTTGTCATGCCTTTTGGCTTAACAAATGCCCCAGCCACTTTTATGGACCTCATGAACCGAGTCTTCAGGTGATACTTGGATAAGTTTGTCATTGTATTTATCGATGACATCTTAATATATTCCAAGGATGTAAAGCAACACAGGGAACATCTACGTGCTGTTTTGCAAACTTTGCGAGATTCTCAGTTGTATGCAAAGTCTAGCAAGTGTGAAGATTGGCTGGATAATGTGAAATTTCTGGGTCACGTGATTTCAGCTTATGGAGCCAGTATTGATTCAGATAAAATTGGAGCAGTGTTGATTTGGAGAAGACCTAAAAGTGTAACTGAGATAAGAAGTTTCTTGGGTTTGGCAGGTTATTATCGTCATTTTGTACAAGACTTTTCGCAGATTACGGCTCTGCTTACCCGACTGATGAAGAAGGGGGGTCAAATTTGAATGATTCGATGCCTGTGAACAGAGTTATCTGACGTTGAAAGACAAATTGACCATGGCACCAATGTTGACATTACCTGATGAAAATGGGGATCATGTCATTTATAGTGACGCTTCAAAATTGGGTCTAGGCTGTGTTTTGATGCAGCATGGCAAAGTCGTTGTATATGGTTCCAGACAATTGAAGCCACATAAAGTTAATTATCCCACACATGATCTTGAGCTAGCCACCATTATGTTGGCACTGAAGAGTTGGAGGCACTACTACTTATTTGGAGCATAGTGTAGGATTTACACTGATCACAAGAGTCTCACTTACCTGCGTACTCAACCAAATATGAACATGAGGCATGGAAGATGGAAGATTGAGTACCATCTAGGAAAAGTCAATGTTGTTACAGATGCCCTTAGTAGGAAATCTGGAGCCTCTCTATTTCAGGCACGCGTTGCAAGAGTATCACTTTTAGTTGAATTACGAGCTACGGGAGCACAACTGGAATGGAAAGATGATGGAGCACTATTATCTAGTTTTCAAGTTCGACCAGTGTTGTTAGACCCGGTGCACGGGACCCATGATGCATATTTCTATTTGTTGAATAAAAAGAATATGATTCAGAATGGCGGACCAACAAGGTTTCGACTAAGGAATTATGGTACCTTAATGTTCAGAGGTAGATTGTGTGTTCCAAGGAATGAAGAACTGAAGAAGGAAAAACTTGATGAAGCTCATTGTTCAGCCTATGCCATGTATCCGGGTAGTAAAAAAAATATTTCGGATACCTAAAGCTTCTTACTGGTGGCGTAATATGAAGAGAGAAATATCAATCTATGTGAGAAAGTGCCTTATTTGTCAATAGGTGAAGGCAGAGCGACAGAAACCTGCTGGAAAACTTCAACCATTAGAGATTCCGGTTTGGAAGTGGAAGAATATTACTATGGACTTTGTATATCAGTTCCCTCGTACATCCAATGGTAATACTGATATATATGTAATTGTTGACCGTCTTACGAAATCTGCCCATTTTCTAGCTCTTACAGGAAAACTCTCTATGAGTAAATTAACAAAGTTATATATGGAGGAGATTGTTAATTAGTCTTGCAATGATGCATTGGTTACTCGGCTGATCCTCGAGTGGCTCCAGGGAAGGACCAGCACTTCCCCTTTAGTATTCACGTCGTCTTTGTGTCAGGAGTCACCGGACGACTTTAGGTGGTTAGAGGTTCTAGGACTCTTGTCACTGGCTCCACTAGCACATGATACTCGAAAATGGTCAGTGTCCCCCTCGACATATCTTTTATACTATTTTTACAGTATCTTTGACTCGCTACTGGTTTTCGTAATTTTAATCGTGGAAAGGCATATTGTAGATTTTATTTTACACATATATGATTTATTTTTGTCCACTCACTCTAACAATTTTATTATTTTATATGTCTGTCTCTGGGGTTTTCAGTTTCCTATTGCCCAATTTGCAGTTTCTATCGTGTTGTTGCACGTCAGAGGCCTAGAGTTCGAGTCACACTTCTCTTCTAGTAGGTTCCTAGTTTAGCCTACTAGTTTTGTATATTAATTATGTAAATTAGAGGCTGTGAATACTATGTTTAGTTTGCTTCTATTTGAGTTGTATTTCTAAAGAATCACCAGATTCCTTATAACCTTTTGAAATTTGTTTGTATAGTAGTTGGTTAATTTGAGAAATCCGGATGGGAATCGGTGTCCCACGGTTTGTTTTTATGGACTATTTTAGAAGTGTGGTTTCATTGTAGGTTTTGAGTTTCTTGAATTTTAGAGGAAACTCTGGCAATTTTTTTGTAGATTCTGTTGTCGTTATGGCCTAATTCTGGTTTAGGTAACTAAATCGGGGTCGGGTCATTTCACCATCTTTTCTGAATAATCTCCAGCTAGACTTTGCCAACATAGCTTGATTCATACTAGCAGTTTTCTTCAACCCCAAACCACCCAACAATTTCAGTTTACACACAGTGTCCTTTTACCATCTTCTTTTGCTGCTCAGTATCTCCCCACACAAAATTCATGTTTAAAGCATCAAGTTTCTCACACAAATCAGTACTAAATTTGACAGTACTCATAGCATAAATTGGAATGGCCAAAGCTACAGATTGTGTCAAGTAGTCTTCCAGCAAAACTAATGTGTTTACTCTTTCAACCAGCAAGCATACCTTGAACTTTATCAATTAAACCAGCATATGTAGTTTTATTCACCCTGCCATGAAATAAAGGCATCAAAGGTATTTACCTAAATTATTTGTAAGAGGTGAGCCACAAGTACTACTAATTTTAGCAACCACTTTCTCACAGCCTGGCCAGAAAGATCACAAAAATTATCCAAAGAATACTTCAAAACTATAACTTGCTCCACACTTGCTTAAGCAAACAACATGAGATCATCTGCAAAATACAGATGAGACACCTTGGGACCAGATTGTGATGGTTTCATAGCATGCCAATACCCTTCCTCCACAACTGCAATGATTAAGTGAGATAATTTTTCCATACACAAAATAAATATGTATGGAGAAAGAGGATCTCCTTGCCTTATACCTCTTTTAGCCACAAAAGAAGATAATTCCTCATTCAAAGAAATCTGAAAACTTGTGGTGGTGATGCACTGCATTATGAGCTTCACAAGACCAATGGGAATCTGAGCCTCCATGAGCACACTCTCAATAAATTTCCAACTAAGCATATCATAAGCCTTAGACAAATCCACTTTCCAAGCAAAAAACCTCATCTGACCAGTGGATTTTCTAAACTTAAACAACATCTCCTAAGAAATTAAGATGTTATCAATTATATGTTTCCCAGGTGCATAACTAACCTGATTAGGGCTAATAAAATACTTCATCACTGTTTTTATTTTAGCCACTATCATCTTAGAGAGAACTTTATAAATGGTGGTGCAAAGACTAATAGGCCTAAATTTAGTCATATGTTGGCCCTTCCACTTTAGGAATTAAAGCAATCACAGTTTGATTGAGACCATCTGGGATGGAACCAGTAGCAAAAGCATTTTGCATAATCTCAAAGATTTTATCTCTACACATATACCAATGATTTTGAAAGAAAATAGCATGGAATCCATCATATTCAGGAGCCTTTAGCCCACCTATTCCAAATAAGCCATCATTAACCTCCGCCATAGACACAAGCCACACCATTGTTTCTGCATCACACCCATTGATATCAGAAAATAAACAAGGAATCTCTAAACAACTCTAACAAGCAGTGGGAGCATCAAACATTTCCTAAAAAAAATCTACAGCTATGGCTTTCATGCCCTCTATATCAACAACTCAATTGTTGGACATATCAAACAACCCTTCAATTTTATTCTTCTTCCTTCTTACAAGAGTAGTTAAATGGAAGAATTTAGTATTCTTATCACCTTCCACTAGCCATTTATCTCTTGACTTCTGCCTCCAGATTGTGTTTTCCTGAGCAAGCAAATTCTATACTCTAGAATTAAATCAGCTTCAAGCTGTATCATAAAAGGATTGGTCCGATCCCTCTATCCAGACACTTTTGAATACCACCAGTTCTAGGTAAAAGAATTTATTTTTTTCCTCTTGAATAGATGACCAAAAACCTCCTTATTCCACTGAGAAAACTTAGAAGCCAAATTATGGAGCTTCTTAAGTAAAGGACCTATATAGATACTCCAAGATCTGTTAACAAAGTGATCATAATCCTCATGAGTAGACCACATTTGTTGATACCTTAAAGGACATTTTTTCCTGTTAATCCAAACACTAGAAGATAACTGCAGAAGATTGGAGTAGTGATCAGATCTAGTTTTGGGAACATGCTTCACAAAAGCTTCAGGAAAAAAAGTTCTCCACTCCCCACAGCAAAAGGCCCTATCCAGCCTTTCCCTCACTCTCTTATTAGACTAGGTAAATTTAGAACCTTTAAATCCCAAATCATTGCGGCCACAATTATTAATCTAGGTTCTTAATTTTCCGAATCTACCAATATAAGGACCATAGCTTTTATCTGCCTCACTAACTAGCTCATTACAGTCTCCAATAACTAGACTACATACTCTCCTTCACAAATCCTTCAAAAAGGCCAAAGAAAAGCTCAAGAAGTAGTATTATGACCAGCATAAACTATAGACAACAACCAAGAAACAACATCACTCTCATGCACCATCATAGAAATAGATTAAAAATTAGAGACCACAAAGCCCAACTTCACCTTAGATGCATCCTATAACAACCACAGACCACCAGAAAAATCAGAAGCTTTCTCCACTCTATCAGAGAATCCAAGATTTAATAAAAAATCTTCAACCCTTCCAAATTCTTGATTCACAAATGACCAAGACATCAAGTCTATGAATCTTCACCAACTCCCCTAGCATTCCAAAAAAGGAATCTATCCATGAAACAATCTAGCGAAACTGGGATTGAGTCCCTAAAATTAAACATCAGTCATATCCCCCTCATTAGAAGGAGGATGACTTTCATTGTCTTCAATATTGCCATTATCAGCAAAAATCTTATCAGCATAATTTGCTACACGTTTTTCCATCTCAACCTCCTTGCAAGCATCACCAACTAGATCATGAGGACTATTCTCCAACTGAACAATAACAACATTATCAATATATGCCCCACTACCACTACTGGCATTATCAAACAATATCAAACAATAGCCTCTTAGAAATAGTAGAATCCTTGGCACTCCCACTACCACTACTTGCATAGCCTTGCTTCCTCAGCACCTTCTTTCTATTTTTAGAACCAGCAATAATGTGTTGATTACAGACATCCTTCATTGGCTATCTAGGAACAACCTTCACCTTCTTAGGCACAACAAAACTCCTACTGGCCTTGCCACTTCCATCAACTTTACCCTTCAACTTATTACCATCATTGTCCACATTCTTCTTTTCATTGCCACTAACAACTTCCTTTGAAGAAGAAGCATCACCAGATCCATGCTTCTTTTCAAACTTGGTCCACAACTTCTTCAAATCATTATATTCTTTAGCTATAGAACCCATCATAGCAGTGTTATCTACAGATTTAGCATTCTCAATACCAACAGACTCCTTCTCCTCATTCATCAGAACACTAAATCTAGACCCACTTCTAGCTTTAGACTTGTTAACAAACCCACCACCATTCTTCTTCTTACTCTTGTAACTCATCAACATCCAAGCACTTAAATCTTCTTTGTTAACAACACCAGGCTTAATCACAGACTCAACAACTTGCATTTCTGCATTTTCACCATTATTTAGACCATCCTTCTTTTCACCAGCATCAACAGCTGCATTCATAGAGGAAATTGCTTCCTTATCACCATCCTTAACCATAGGATCACCCTTCTTGACAGTAGGACAAGCATCCTTAGAGTGTCCATAACATCCACATTCAAAACAGATTAATGACATTCCCTCATATATCACATTATAACAAATGTTCTCCACCTCAACAAAATGCCTTAAACGCTTATTCAAATCCACTTCAATACACACCCTAGCAAACTTGCTCTGTCTTGCCTTGAGGTCACAAGATCCACTTTGATCATTCTCCCCAAAGTACTACCAATGCTCTCCATGGTAAAGTCCTTATAAAATTTCACAGGAAGATCCACAATCCTAACCCACATTACCATACTTCCAATCTCCTCAGTACGAGGGTCAAAATCAGGACTCCATTTCCTCACAGTTAAGGTCTGTCCTGCCAAAATCCAAGGTCCATTGAACAAAGCATGATTCATATCCTCCTCAAGATTGAATTTCACCAGGTAAAAATTATGAGGCAAATCAATGAGATGCCAACCTCCCTACGTCTCAAACCACGTAGCATGAAATCAAAACTCGTGGAAGCATTAGGTTTACCCATAAGATTCACCACCACGGTGCATCTCCAGTCAAAATCAAGCTTCGCATGGACCTTCTGGGAAAATGAAATGTTAGGACCATGAACACCCTCAGATAGGCAACAATCCTCATCAGTAAGGACAAAATCCTCCGACATAGTAGCATGATATTTCAAAATCGGGCTTCTAAGGACATGAGCATAGCTAGCCGACGCTTGAGCCACAGGAGGAACATCCTCAGAAACCGATTGAGCAACATTCAAACCTTCCAAAGCAAAAACAAGGCCATTACCAGTATGAACATGTTTGCGTTGATACATCACAAGAGCTTTTCCTCCGCCACTTCCCGAAGGAAGAACGGAAAGAACAAAGTCCGGGGACCCCACTGGAACAACAAGAACCGGCAGAGTCGGCCAGAAAATCAAGGTCAACGATGGCCAATAGATGGCCGAGATGGGTGACGGTACGAAAATCTGAAGTTTTTGAAGGGCGCGTGAGGCGACGTACAAAAAAATTCAGCTTTTCAATGATCTTAGATAGTTATTTCTATAATAAACAATAACCAAAATTTCTCTCGATCTAATATATTCTACTACTTCGTCTCAAAAATAAAATAAAATAAAATAAAATAGACCACACAATTCACAAATGGGAGTAGTCTATTTTTATCTTTTATCTCTGACATTAGAATGTGAGAGCCTTTCGTTTCATTTGTAGTCCTCTATTGCAGACAATGCAATGTCCACGTACTACTCCTCCAGTAATTGATGTCGAAGAGGATTAAGAGACATCACAAAGAAAGGCTACTATGAAAAGGAAGAAGGGCCAAAGAAACCCTGAAATCAGTTAAATGTTTCTGCACAAGATCCGAAACCAAGCTGGAACCGACCGATTTTGGTTTCACTCGGTTTGTACCGAAAATAAGTGACAATTGAACCGATAGCGAAAGGTTCCAATTGCCGAAGCCATGTTAATTTGGATGATAAGATGGCAATGTAGAGAGAAGCTCTCCCTTCTGTCTACAATTGCTTTTGGGCTTTGGGGCCTCTTTCAACATTTCTAAGGATAGTTGGTTGTGTTTCTTTCCTTGGTCAATTTCTACATTTCCCTTCAGAGATTCTAGTTGGCTTTGTTCTCTGTTTTCACTCTTCCTTGGTTGCTGATTACTCTGTTCCAGTGATGAATAGAGAGAATTCTATTACTATTACTTTTTACACTCTTGGAGGACTCGCTAGATTCTTTCATTTTCCTCTTGATTGTCTGAATCCCTAAGGTTCACAACCCACCCTGAGTTGGTACTCCATTGAGGCGTACCAAGGAAAACCATACCTCCTATGATGTCAGCATTTTCATCACTAGAGCTTTCATCTGCAAGAAAATTTTCAACACCATCTTCATACCTCTCGTAGTTGTTATCTTTTGTCAAATGCAATATCCCTGGATGGTTCAATATCTACCGCATACAAAAAGAAATTCAATTACATACTTTTTTACATGAAAAAATAAAAACATGATAAGTTGGTCTTGAAATAATGGAATGTTGGGTCTTTACAAATGTGCAGGAATATATCTGAGCTAAGGTCTGGTAGCCAGCAAAAAAACCTCCTTTCAACTTTTCATTAGAAACCTTGCCATTAGTGAATCCATGCACTCAAGAAATCTCTTGTATAATTTGTTCTGTAAGGGTGAAACTTCACGGCAATCACAGAGACAGTTTTAGGTGGTAGGTCTTTCTTCACCACACTCATGTCCATTCTTTGGACAAACCCTTTCAACTGTTCATACAGTATATGAGATCTCTGATTCATGAATTTCACATCTTCTGCAGTTGAATTAGTATGTTGGCCATTCTCTATGGGATTCTGGAAGCAGCATAAGGTCAGGCACAAGTGAGATTTGTGAAAGACGAAAACAAGTACAATATAGAAGAGAAAACAAGTTTTATAAGTTAAAAAGACTTACCGGTTTCTAAACTCATGGCTACTTCCGAGAAAACCTTCTCTTACAAAATCAACCATCTGTAAACAATCGAAGTTCATAAAGATCAGGACCAAATCTATTATTATAAGAAATTAATACAAATAGCTGTCAAGTGAACTCACGCAATAATACTCCATGAGATTGTTCTGAAGAGGCGATCCAGTTAACGCTATCCTTCTTTGGCATCTAACTTGCTTCAAAGCCTGGGTTATTTCAGCCTTGGTATTCTTAATGATATGGGCCTCGTCTCATACCAGTATGTCAGGTCCATTCTGAAAGTTGGAAATGTAATGATAAGAAGCTTTTACATATATTTGAACTTAGACGACACGTGGATAATGTACAAGATATTCACTTAACGACTAACAAGGTGAAGAGCAAATAACTCACATCATTACAGAATTGCAAATGAAAGATATTTGAAAGAGAATTAGAGATTAAATTCAACATACGTGCAAGGCATGGGAAATTTCTTTAGCCATGTGCTGATCCTTCTCCTTCGCAAGCTTTCCGAGGGATAAGATTCTGAAAGTGGTGTAGCCAATCAAGAAAACCCCACCCTTAGCTCTCCACTTTGTAAGCAACTCTAGCCTCTTCTCCCTGGAAAAGAAAGAACATCGTGTCAGCATCAAGTATACAAAGTCATTAAAGAAAGGATTTTAAATAGCAAAGCGAAAGTGTTTAATTAGACCTTGTTACGTAGTCTAGCATGAAGACCCGAAGATGCTTTACTTCTGAAGGTCTCCATTTCAGGAATTCTTGCTGCCAATTATGCAACACATTAACAGGAGTGACAATAAGTGCCGTCTTTAATCCCAAATCAACAGCTCTCATTGCAGTGTACAGAAAAGTGATGACAAGAAACAAATTATGCACAGCAAAAGCATATGAGCCATTTCCCAACTTCATCCAAATGGCTCTTCACTGTGCTGCAGGGCCATTGCACAATGCACTAGACCCTATCCAAATACTAAAACACTTGGACCGAACAATCGCATCACTGGTAGATAAGACAGAAAAATACCTGAAAAGTTTTGCCGAGACCCATCATGTGAGCCAGAATACAACCAAGCTCTTTATCCCCAGACTTCACTTCTCTGACAGACTGTATGATGTTCTCCCACATGAACCTCACCCCCTTGATCTGTGATACAAATCAAACATTCGATCAGTTCATGATACAAACTGCAACAAGGCCAAGATGGTAGACAAATGCTATATCCTGGAGAGTTACTAACCAACGAAGCAATCACATTAAACTCGCTGGAAGAGCACTTACGAAGCTTTAATAAAGGCAGTATTATGCTGCGTATAAGCAATGATAACAAATAAATTCACATTAAAGGGTTACACCATGGAGACTGGCAAGTTCCAGAAGTGAACCTCCCAGTCCCTTTTTCCACTTACCACTACCCTCCTTTCTCCACTTACATTTACAATGTGTAGATGAGGGAGTTTGATAGTACAAAATTTCAAATGACAGTTTTAGATGGTGTTTACTGTTCAATTATAAGTGAAGCTTTAGAATGAGTGCACTCAGTTTTAGCACAAACTCCAAGGGTGTACACAAAGGAAAACTCATTATATAGTTCAAAACGCATGGAGTAGGAGAAAAACCTGATGAGCCTTCAGCTTTGCTGAAATACTGGGAGGAATTCTGACTGGCTGTTCACCTCTCTCTCTCATAACATTCACTATATAGCCAGCTGATGCATCTCCGAGCACTTCAGCACTAACATCAGATATATTCCCATTAAAAATTGTAGAGTACTTCATCTTAGATTTAGCAGAAAACTGTACTTGCAAGGACTTCATACGCTCTTGACGTTCCTACGTTAGTCAGGGTCATGGAAAATTAGCTCTATACCTATAATGACAAGACAAATAAATAGACCAACTACCTTTTCGATTGCAATTTTTCTTCTAGTCTCTTCCCCCAGTTCAGCATCATCAATTATCCTTCTGATTTTCTTCTTCCTCTTCCTTGTAGAACTGACATAGCAGCGATTAGAACCACTATAACTACAGTACAAGGAATGTATCTAATGCTCAAGAAAGACAGGTCACCACATTAGTTATAGATTGAAATGTTTAAATTATGACAAAAACATATACAACATTTCAACCCTATTGGTGCTAAAAGCACTTGTCTGTTCTCTAGCAACATGCCACGGCAATGGTTTAGACATTGGGCTGAAAGGAACCCAACCACTACATAAAAGAGGGAGAGAGAGAATTTTGAAAAGAGCTTCAAAGAGGAATAAATTGACATCATTATAATAATATGTTCCGCATCAGAATCATCTGAATTACTACTATCGGAGCTAGAAACTATCAAGATTTCAGATCCCTTTGCATCCTCACCATCACTGTCTATAACAATAGTTCGACTCCTCTTATTATCAATATTTACTTCGTCACTCTCACTTGAACGCTTCGACCCTCTGGTTTCAGTGGAAACAGGAGCCGGTGAAGCACTGCCACATATCCTTTCTTTGTCAATACCATCAGAAGTTTCCAAATCTTCAAGCATGGGCGACTGCAAATTTTGTCCTTCAACCTCTTTACCTTAGTTCTGAAGGATATCGACTTCCTGATTTAACAACAAGAAAACAATTAACATTATTGCATGTCAAGTGGATACTAAAGTGCAGAAAATTTCTATGACTCAACCAACAGAGAAAATCTTTCTCGCTAAAACAAGATCAATCTAAATTGCAAGTTAAAATGCCAGAGGCGAGGACTTTAAGACGTGTAATATACCAGTTTACGTCTCTTTCGATGTCTCCTCTGTTTCAAGTGAGCTTGAAGCTTCCTAACAACGTTTGCATCATCTTCTTCCTTGACCTATAATGGAATATTACACACTGAGCTCCAACTAAAATTCAACAGGTATAATCAAGTATACTTGTTGAATACAGTGAATACTTCTCTCCCGCTCTCTCCATTTTCTCTCTGAAGTAAGTCAAGTAACTATTCCCCTCTAAGATGAATCTTTCTCTATATACATAGATACACATCGCTCAAAAGTAAGGATGGGGGATGTTCTACTTTAGTTAAAAGGTGTTTATAAATAAACAAAGAAGTTGTCAACAGTTGCAACATCAAAATGAACAAGGCATACTTACCTTCCTATATATTTTCTTTTGTTCTTCAGAAAGATCCAGTTCTTCATTCGCAACATAGGGGAAAAGAAATCGATGGTGTGTGGATTAGATGTAGTTAAACCTCTTTGTTCTATTTAGCTACAAACTCTCCTTTTCCAGTTACCTTTTTCCCTTAATAAAAAGATTACATATCTTGTGGAATAGAACATGGCAGTAAACAAGAATTTCATAGAATAGACATTAAAAAATATAGTCACCTCATTGACACCAGGGAATTCAAGTCCCATCTCAGCAGCTTGTTCTGGTGTGTTTGCCAAGTAAACAGAAGCCCAGTGCTTGCTGCCAAATGAAGCACTATCCTTGGTTGGACCCTCGGAAAATAATTTGTTGAGAGAACCCCAATCAACATCAGTTGTCACAGCATCCTTGCTCCCCTCTTCAGCTAGTTTTTTCTGAAGAAATCCACTGGCACCATCCTCCAATAGTTTACCGTGTTTCCTATGTCCAACAGATTCATGTACTGTCAACTTCATAGTTCGTACCTTGCAGAATTGACAATCTAAAAGGGGATAACTGACTATACCTTCTTACAGGTCTATGCGTTTGGAGATACTTTTCAGCATCCGCCCTTGACTCGGTAAATTCTCCAGTCACCTGACTTCCAACCCAGTGTATTCGTGTTTTCCAAGCTTCAGTGGAGCAACCATTAGGAGCCTGACTTTCGATCCACTTATAGAGACTTGGTAATTCAATGCCAGCCCCATCAAGTTGTTCCTATTCAGAAAAAAAAAAACAAATTAATTAAAGTGAGCAGACAACGGGCAAAAAACTATATCTTGTGTTTGTGAAATCTATCGAGAATCAAAGATATACTCAGAATTGAAAAACGAAGCAGACCAGTAAATGAGCGCTCTCAGTCTCAAGCTCGTCGAGCTCAGTCTTCCAGTCTTCTATAAAGTAGCCATTTCATCTGCAACCGCTGTTTCCAACTAAGACAAATACAATAAGTTAGCTGAGGTAAGGATAATGTAGTCTACACTGCATTTAGATAAAGCACTAACATCATTCCCGAGAAGAGTTTAAGCCAGCTCCTCTCTAACTTTGCTCTCCACTTTAGCAAGAGACTCCTTCTCGAGCGCTTCCTGAGCCTCCGCAGCCTAAATTGGGAGTGAAAAGAACCCACAAAATTACAAACACAACTACATAGTCTACCATATCAATGATCAATGTATACTTGGTAACTCGTAATCAATGTCAACGATAACAAAGCGAAATTCAATACCTTACTCTCAACCTCCAAAAACTCAGCAATCAGCTCCTCGATTTCCTTATCAGTCAAAGGCTCCTGCATAACAAACACGAAAAAACCAGCATTACTCATCTCTCCAAATTTAAAAAGCTTCCTCATTTCAACATACCACCAACCACAAATCCTAGCTATTCACCTCGAGACCCAATCCTTTGTCGTCTTGTCCTGAAACAGATGCTTCCTCGACCTCTGAATCATCTATAAACGAATCCGAATCTCCCTCACTAGCCCCACTCTCGACATCTTCCACCGCCACGTCATGGTTTTCTTCTGCCATTATCCACACCTATAATCACACAAAAACTAAACACAGTGAGTGAATTAGCCTAACACATCATAAACACACACAGCTTATGACTTAACAATAAAACACCTCCACAGCCTGAAGACATGTACACATGCATAGAAGCTCACATAAGATGCATGAAAACAAGAAATCTAGTTTTGAGAGACCAAGTTATGTGTATCTAGAAGACAAGAAAAGGAACCCACGATACTAAGCCACAGTTGTATAAAAATAAAAATAGAGCGCACTTGAGATTGAAAGGCAAGCAACTGCAGTGCTAAAGGCTTACCAGCAAAACTCAAATTTACAAGGCGGCGTGCAGGTGATATGCATGCAGCCTTGATTTTTCTCGATCAGTCGTTTGCACTTTGGGCAGGAGGTTGAGCGCACCAAGACATCGGTCTCATTTGCTCTAAACGAACTGGTGGAACTTTTTGAAGCAGCAAAAAAAACATACGATGTGGAGTTCGTCAAGGAACGTTCGGTGGAGAAAGTCCGCAGTAAAATCAATAAAATGCAGGAGCAGATTAAAACGGTGGAAAAGTCAGTTGATTTCTTAGCAGATGAGATGAAGAAAATGGTGGCCGAACAAAAGTCAATCGACATCGGAAAGAGAGAGACAGAGTCCCAGCAGCAGCGCAAGGCCAAGGGCAAGCCCGCAAAAGTAGAGTCGGCGAAGCCCAAGACCGTAGTGGAGCACTCCGAACCCGAAGTTTTGGAGGAGCTTCTCCTCTTGGACCTGGATCAGCATTCATACAACAGGGATAACTTTTTCTCCCTGGACATTTTTTCTCCCTAGACATAAGGGTGTCCTGGTGAGTGATATCATTTCGGGCAATACATAGAAGTTCAGCTGCACCATCTCCATAATATGAGAAATATTCTTCCATCCAATTAGACTCCTCCTCAAGAACGGCATGATTGTTCAAATAATTGACGCAATCAGCCAAGAATAATGATCGCTCCTCAAGAGGCTGCAGGAAAGGGTGAAAGTATAATTGGAACACCGACCGTAACTTGAATTCTCTTGGCTGATCAACCCACCCTAGAAAATCCTCGTATTCAAATTTAGATTCTAAGGGAACCTCTTCCACCTTAATCGATGTAGTAATATATTGACGAATCAAGGAGAGACAAGTTCTCACACTTTTACAGATCCCAGGTAGAGGAAGGATCAACCTGCTTGTCCCGATGAAAACACTGTTAGCGTCCATGTTCTCTGGCAAATCGCATTGTTTCAGTACACAGCTGCCCAAACGAAGAATGACATCCCTTATGTAGTGTTGAACATCTCGATTCAACACTTGAAGAAGTTTAACATCAGCACCTTCACCTTTCCATCTTGGTCGTTTCACCACTGTCCACAATTTCTTCATACAATGGAAAATCATCCATAAATGTTCCTCCCTTTTTCGATGGACATGATTTTTCAAAATGGAAAATCATGATGAGTGCCTTCCTCTCATACTAAGATGATAGTATGTTGTGGCAAGTTGTGGAGGAAGGCTGGTCACATCCCACAAAACTAAACGGCGATGGATCTAATACGAAAATTTCAAAGCCAAGGTCCGAATGGGAAAAAGCCGACAAGGATTTAGCTAGAGCAACCATCAAAGCTCTAAGCTATTGTGATGACCCGGAACAGAATCAGTAGTGTAAACGGTTTAATTCACGAGTTAGCGCGTAATCGCAGTTTTCTGTAAATTGATTGATTTGCCGGTTTTGATCACAACTTAATTATCGGCCGAGAATTTGTGTTGAGTCTCTTCTCGAGAGTTGTTGTACACGTGATTTTGAGTTCGTGGGCGGTTCCAGATAATTATTTCGACGACCGAGGAATATATTATGAATATTTGAAATCAAGGAATTTCGTCGAGTTTATCCGTTCGTATCGAGTTATCCGAATCGTGATTGTTATCTGTTTTGGACCTTCGATCGTCCCGAGCCACGAGTATAAATATCAGAATTAGTCAAAAAATTATCGTTTGGCGTTGACTTTTGGAAGTTCGACCGGCGTTGACTTTTGGCGTTGACTGTTGACTTTCGGGCTGACTGGAGAACCACCGCGGGCATCGATTTGTTTGCCGTCGGACTTCGTGATTCCGGCCACCTCCGGCCAAGATATTGGTGTATTTCGATTCCTCTCTCGATTTCTAGTTCATTAGAACATGGAATTGCTTGATTTGATGCTGGATTGAGGGAGAACGGAGGAGATGAAATTCTCGATTTTTCGCCGGAATCGGCCTTGCTTGGGGGCGGAGCTCCGGCGACTTTTCGGTGTGGTTTTTTGGTGAGTTTTGTTGGATTTTAGATGGTGATCATTTCCCCTTTGGTTTGGAGGGTTGAGGTGGCGCGACGGCGCCAGAATCGATTGTGACCTTTGGGTTTTCTAGCTATTTTTCGGCCAATCTCGCCGGAATTGGACTTAGCCATAGTTGAGAAATGTGTTGGGCTTGAGGAGGAGAACCTTGTGGGAGCTTGGTCGCCGGGAAATCTCTCCGGTTGACGGTGCGCCGCCGCCGGCGGTCAACGATGGAGCTCCGGCGACCCGTTGACTTTTTAGAATTTGATGATTTTAATGTCATTTTGCTCGTATTAGTGCCCTGATCATCGCCTTGAGGTTTTCGAGTTGATTTGGGTACCAAATTTTCAATCGAGAGTTTGTGTGGGGATTTCGGGAGACTTCGTCGATTATTTTATACCGCGTTATATATGTCCGAGAACGGTTGGTTACCGAGGTGTGGTACAGTGTTGTGAATTGTGATTTTGATCAGGTATATTTTTTGATTATTCAGGGGATCGAAATCCTGCTTCGGGAGAGGGATCTTCCGCCGGACCACGTAATTAGCGCGAGTGCGCGCTTTGCTCATCTGTGAGTAGACTTTTATATTTTCACTGTCGTTGCGAGTTCGTGATTTCCGTAATTATTTATATACGATGTTGAGATTATTTATTACTTTTGGAGGTATTATTTTATATTTTTATGGTGATGGCATTACTTGCATCGATGCTTCGGCTACTCTGCTGATCACCGGTAGTCTGACCAGAGTTGAGAGATTCCTCTGGACCAGGGTTGAGAGATTCCTCTGGACCGGTAGTCTAGCCTATCACCGTCGGGCTTGAGAGATTCGCCTGACCATCGGGCTTGAGAGATTCGCCTGACACCTCCATATATTTTCCGAACTCGCTATGCTTTACATTGTTTTACATATATGAAATTGGTGAAAGGCATATATTTATTTTCGTCCACTCACTCTAACGTTTTATTGCCTTTCCCCTGGGATTTTCGATTTTCGTGCCCAGTTTGTAGTTCGGAGTCTGGTGTCTCACGTCACGGTCGGAGGCTAGTCGTTCGAGCTACCTTTCTTTTCCAGTAGGTTTCTTGTTTTGCCTACTGTTATATATTTTTGTATATAAACACTAGAGGTCGCTCTGATACGTTACTGATACATGCTTTATGTAATTTTCCCGGATTTTCTATAAAGTACAGTTATGGTTACTGTTTTATGTTATTGTTATGATATTGAGAAATCCGGATGGGATTGGTGCCCACGGTTTGGTTTTTGTGGCATAGGATGAAGTGTATTTTCCAGGTGCATGTTAATGGCAATTCGGCGTTAGTAGCGCTACTCTGCCGAAATTTTGATGGTTTTTGTTGGTTCGTGTTTTCAGAAGGGGTTTGATTCCGGTTTAGGAAACTAAATCGGGGTTGGGTCCTTTCAGCTGTCTCTTCAATGCCGTATCCGAAGCTGAGCGTCAAAGGATTATTCATTGCTCTACTACTGAGGAGGCATGAGATGTGCTCATCAACACTCATGAAGGTAACTCTCGAGTTAAGCAACAAAAACTTCAACGTCTTATTTATGAGTTTGAAGGTTTAATCATGAGTGAAAAAGAGTCTATTGATGATTTCTATGGTTATGTACTTAATATAACAAATCAATGTCGTAGTTTAGGTGAGGCCATAGAATCAAAGAAAATTGTTAGGAAATTCTTGAATGCTTTACCTCCTTTCTTTGACTCAAAAATGAATGCTATTGATGAGGCTCATGATCTAGAGACTTATCCTCTAGAAGAACTAATTGGCAATTTGAAAACTTATGAGACACTCAAGAAAAAGCCTATAAATGAGAAATCTGTTGCTCTAAGTTCGGTTAAAATTGAGGATGAAAAGGTGCTTGAAAATGAAGATGATAGTAATGATAAGTTTGCCTTCATAACCAAACAATTTGAAAAATTCTTAAGGAACTCAAAAAGGAAACCTTTCAATTCTAACCGGAATTTCTCTGAAGGATCTAGCTCTAAGTTTTTTAGAAACAAGGATTCACGTAGAGATCGGGATATCAGGTCCTCTTCTATCCCGAGAATGGACAATAAATGCTTTGAGTGTAATGGAGTAGAACACAAGGCTGTTGACTGTGCTAATAGGAAAAATAAATCTCACAAAGTACTAAAAGCAACTTGGAGTGATAGTGATTCCAATCAAAATTCTGAATCCGAATTAGAAGAAGATGAAAAAGTTGCTTTTGTCACCCAAGTCACATTAGATGAGTCTCTTGAAGACAAGGATTCTGATGACGAAGGTCATGATATGTATGTACGGTTGTGTAAAGCATCTAAGTCTATGCTTGCTAAAAATGAAGTGCTAACTAATGAACTATCTTTGAGTAAGGAGACACATTCCAGGTTACAAGAGAAGTACATATCCCGGAAAGCTGAATGGAGTTCTACCAAAACTCAACTAGAAGAACAGGTGAACTTCCTCAAAGGAGAGCTGGTTCGACAATCTTCTTTGATAAAGGTTCTTACTGCTGAAAAATTGGAGCTTGAAGAATCTCTGCTGGACGCCAAGAACCAGTTTGCAAAATTCTCTATTGGCTCGGAGAAGCTATCACAAATCTGTGGGATGGGAAGACTAGATGGTAGCAAGAAGGGCTTGGGGTTTGAGGATGATGGAAAACCCAAAGACTCGGGGAAGACTACATTTATAAAAAGCACCAGTTCGGTGTTGGGAAAGCCTCACCTCAACCAGAGATCAATGTTCTTGAAACTTCTAAGGTTTCCAAGCTTAAGAAAAGCCCACAAATCAGATGCTTTTACTGTGGGAACAGTGGACACATTCGATGGTACTGTTACAAGCTAAAAAGGAACACTGTACCGGCCAAGATTTCACAAAACAATGATATGCTCGTCCATTTTCAGAAATCACTCAATGAACTGACCAGGATTACTCAGTCCCTTGCCATCCCAAAGCAGAAAAACAAGCCGGTCACCTCAAACTGGGTCAGGAAATCTATTCGAGAAACCAGGGATACCAGAAGCGTCATCTCTCCCAAGGAACCTGGTGTCAAGAAGAAACAAGAAGATGTCATTTGTTTCTTCTTAAGAGTTAAGACCTCACCCACTATTACAAGGAAGGTCATAGCTCTGTGCAATGTCGCCCTAACTGCCATTTCTACCAGAAAGTCCGACTCTTGGTACATGGACAGCGACTGCTCGAAGCACATGACCGGCGAACAAAAATGGTTCACCTCCATGGTTGATACTCACCCAGTTGGTGATGTCATGTTCGGTGATGAAGCCAAAGCTAAGATTATTGGAAGTGGGACGGTTGACACCCCTGGTCTCCCGGGCTTGAAGAATGTTCTGTTGGTAGCAGGATTGGAAGTATGCTTGCTTAGCGTAAGTCAGATTGTTGATGAGTATAAAACGGTAACATTTGACACATCTCAATGCATTGTTCTTGATGGGAAAGGAAGATTTGTTATGAAAGGTGAAAGATCTAGGGATCATTGCTATTGTGTTCGAGCCAACAAGAAATTACAACCCGAAATATGCTTTCGGTCACTATCACAAGAAAGCTTGCTCGATCTATGGCATAGGAGGATGTGCCATCTCAAACATCAAGATGTGGTGAAGCTGTCTTCAAAGGATGGAGTTCGAGGATTGCCCAAACTAACTAGGAGAGCAGCAGGTATGTGTGAAGACTGCAAGATGGGTAAGCTATCCTGAACATCTCATCCTGTTTTAAATGCTAAACCAACTTCTAATACTCTTGAATTACTTCACCTAGATCTAGTAGGCCATGTTGAAACTGAAAGTATTGCTAAGAAGAAATATATGCTTGTTGTGGTTGATGACTTCTCTAGATTCACATGGGTTATGTTCTTAAGTGATAAAACTCAAGGTCAAACTTTTGGGAAATTCTTTGAATTGGCAAAATGAATTTAAAATGAAAAGCTCTCTGAAAACAAACGCATAATAAGAATTAGGTTGGACCATGGAACCGAATTTGAGAACTCTTTGTTTGCTGAATATTGTGAAGAAAATGGTGTGCATCATGAGTTTTCTGCCCCTATCACACCACAACAAAATGGGATTGTAGAAAGGAAGAATAGAGTCTTAGTTGAGATGGGAAGGGTAATGCTTAGTTCAGCTGACTTGCCTCACATGTTTTGGGCTGAAGCAATTTTCAATGCTTGTTATACACTTAACCGTGTGATCTTTAGGCCAGGCACTAGTAAAACACCATACAAACTTTGGAAAGGAAAGAAGCCAAATATCTCACATTTAAAAGCTTTCGGTAGCCCTTGTTTCATCTTTAGAGATCGTGAGTATTTGACAAAGTTTGATGCTAAATGTGATCGAGGTGGTTTTCTAGGTTATACGTTGAATAGTCATGCTTACCGTGTCTATAATAAAAGAACTTGCAAAGTTATAGAAACGATAAATGTGGCTATCAATGACTCTCTTGTGTGCTCTCACAACCATTCTTCAAGAAATGTGCATGATGAGGATATGAGTACTGAGACGTCTCCCACATCTGCTGAGACTCCTATTGATGAACAGAATCTCATACCTAATAAAGTATCCTCGGATATAGAATCTGACACTGAATATGTCGGAATAGATCAGATTCTTGCTATCCAGAAGTCACATCGCATTGGGAAGCGCCAAGTTCAAAAGGATAACTCTCCCTCGGATGTGATAGGCACGGTTGATGAACCAAGGAAGACCCGGAGTAAGTCAAACATGCTTGTGAGTAATCTTGTTACTTTCAAAAGTTTTCTTACAATGCATAGGCTAGCTATCAATCGAATTGCATGCTATGGTTTTGTTTCAAATGTTGAACCTAAGAACATTAAAGATGCATTGAAAGACTCGGATTGGATTGTAGCTATGCAAGATGAACTTAATCAATTTGAGAAAAGCAAAGTTTGGCATTTGGTTCCTAGACCTAAGGATAAAAATGTAATAGGAACACAATGGGTTTTCAAAAATAAGATGGATGAAAGGGAGTCATTACTAGAAACAAGGCTAGGTTGGTTGTGCAAAGTTATTCCCAAATAGAAGGCTTAGATTTTGATGAAACTTTTGCTCCCGTAGCTAGACTTAAATCCGTTAGACTTCTCTTGGCCATTGATTGCTTTCTAAATTTTGATCTCTTTCAAATGGATGTTAAAAGTGCTTTCTTAAATGGAATTTTAAAAGAAGAAGTTTATGTGGAACAACGTCCGGGATTCCAGAGCTCTAGCTATCCCAATCATGTTTACAGATTAGACAAAGCTCTTTATGGTTTAAAGCAAGCTCCTAGAGCTTGGTATGAAAAATTGTCTACACATTTGATTAACCATGGGTATGTGCGAGGTTCTATTGATAAGACCATGTTTGTTAAGAGTGTTTCTCATCATATGATTATAGCTCAAATATATGTAGATGATGTGGTGTTTGGTTCCACCTCTCAAAAACTTGTTGAGGAGTTTGTCACTCTAATGAAGCAAGAATTTGAAATGAGTCTTTGTGGTAAGCTGAGCTTCTTCCTTGGACTACAAGTTCAGCAAAGGAAAGATGGGTTGTTCATTTCACAGGAAAAGTATGCTAAGGAACTGGTGAAGGAGTTTGGGATGGAAGGAGCCTCTCCCATCCGAAACCCAATGGGAACCTCATGCAAAATTAGTGCCGATTTGGAGGGTATCAATGTTGATCAAACTCTTTATAGAAGCATGATTGGGAGCCTACTCTACCTCACAGCCATCATACCCGATATCTCTTTCAGTGTGGGTATTTGTGCTTGATATCAAGCCAACCCCAAGGAATCCCATGTGAAGGTTGTCAAGCGTATCATTCGACATGGATGCGTTTGGGAGGTCAGATAGTGAAGGGGCCGAGTCTAAAATGCATATCATGGATGTGTTTCTATGGGGAAGGTGCTTGAGTGAGGATGATATTGCTGCTCTCCATCCGGCTATCGGGTCAGCTGATACTAGTATGTTAGATTTTCCTGATGATGCTTGGCAGTGGGCAGATTCTCCCTCTAGAGTAAGTAACTTGTTATTTTATAATTAATATCTTTTTATTATATGTATATATACATTTTCTTTTATCACATTGATGTTAGACTATGAAGGATCCGATTTTAGTTTATGATTTAAGTGGTGTTCATACCAAGAATAATGGATATTCGAGATATGACCAAATGTAACTAATATCTGTTATCCGTTGTGCATATATCGGTTATAGAGCGGGAATTCAAATCGATGAAGCTCGCTAGATGGTTGATGTTGGGCGATATCGGCGAATGATCATTATCGTTATTCCACAGCGTCCTCGCCGTTACTGCTAAGATCAACAACGGTTAAGGAGAGACGGGGTGGCCCGCCTTCAACCCTCCGATGCCTAAGTCAGAATCGATATACGAGTTAAGCAGAATAACGGCGTAATAAGATAAAGAGTGCATACCATTTAATGCTGTGTTGACCGATATATATTGGTGGTTGAAGGTTGAACTACTCTTCTACTTTCGATGTGGGATGGGTGTGTATATGTTCTTTGCTGGGGTATTGTCTGACCGGTCCTAGCATTGGCGCGTGAGCGTTATCCTGAACGAAGGTCGGGCGGGTTTGGTCGCCGAAGTTGGAGCCTTCCCGACGATGGTTCCTGTCATTATGGCGGTGAGACATAATTATAACTTATATTTAAGTCGTCTAAGCACGTACCTAGGTGATCTAGCCAGGTATATGAACAAGTCCCCCAACTTGCTCAGCCAAGGAGATCAACCTTGGTTGGCGAGTTGAAAAAGAAATGATACCGGCGAGATCACGGGACGTGCTTAGCGGCGATGTTTACCTTTGTTAGGAGCCGGGTATCATGCCATACAGTCCCCCAACTGGGCGACCTAGGTTGAGAATCTTGGCTGTGAGCGCTCATGTACCTACATGTGCCATATTTGATAGGTTATGGGTGAGATCGGTGAGTAGCTAGTTCACCGCTCTGCCGTAGTACTTCAGTTTGTATCGACCGGGAGGGGTCGCTGTTTGTGGGCGCTATGGAAGGGGGAGCTCGTTTGAATTGGTAACCCTTAAGTCCCCGAGTCCGTTCCTCCTAGTGGCCAGTAATGAAGAGTGATGAAGAGTGACCATGTCGTTATCTGCTTGTGGGCACTATGGAAGGGGGAGCTCGTTTGAATTGGTAACCCTTAAGTCCCCGAGTCCGTTCCTCCTAGTGGCCAGTAATGAAGAGTGATGAAGAGTGACCATATCGTTATCGGATGCAGAGTGATTCGATCGTTATTAGTGACGCAGAGTGACTAGACCGTTATCAGTGATGCAGCGTGTTTAGATCGCTATCCGTGAGGCCGAGTGACTAGAGCGATATTGGTGATGGAGAGTGGCTAGGGCGATATTGGTGATGGAGAGTGACTAGGGTGATATTGCCCTGCGTGCCATTCGCGTTCTGTCATCGGTGTGGTTGGTGTATGCACTCTGCTCATCATTAAATGTTGTCTTTGTCGTGCTGCCATGTGTCCGCGTAGGGTGTCTCGGGGTTCCCAAACGTCCCGTCGTAGCCATAAAGTGTGATGATTGATTTTTTTTGAGGGTCGCGCCCTTTCTCGAAACGGTGCGTACCGGTTCTCGTTCCACACCTTTCTGATTCTGGCTGCCACGTGTCGTGATCCTCTGGACCGACGTGTCTGTTCTAACGGTCGAGATCTCGCCGTTACGCCTATATATATCTGTGTTGTTTGTTTGTACTCTTTCTTTTACTCTTCTTGCTTCCTGAAAAATTTCGTGCTTCCGTTGCCGGATTTCCTTGTTCTCCTCCTGCTTCCGTCGTGCCGTTGCTGCGCCACCGTCGGTTCTCCTTATTCTCCTTTTTCCGGTAAGGCGTCGCTGCCTAATCTCTTGTCGTTTTGTTTGTTTGAGATTTTGGGTTTATCTTGGGGTTTTGGGGTATCTGTTTGTTGGTGTGTTTGGTGTTTTGGTTGATCCCGGTTTGCCGTAGTACTTTACTGTTTTCTCCTCGTGTGTGTTTCTACTTCTTTCATGTGTTTTTTGTTTGCCGGGGGGGGGGGGGGGGGGGGGGGGTATGTCGCCTGGGAAACTAGTTGCGGGCTGGCGAACCGTTTAGGTTTTAACATTGTCCGTGGCTGTTTCGCAGGTGCCATGTCTTCTTCTCGTCACGACGCCGATACCGGTGCTAGTTCTGGTTCTCGCCATTATGGGCTTGACGGGCCTCTCCTATGGACCCTTAGAGATGGTCAGGAGGTCGATGAGCCTGCAAAGGCGTTATCTATGGCAGAATTGGATAAGGTGAGGTCCGAGTTCCAGATCGGTCCCGGTGTCATTCTGAAGTCCCCGACTCCTGGCGAGCAGTTCTCTAGGCCACCTAGGGGTTTTATCGCTGTTGATCGCACTCAACTTCACTACGGTGTTCGCTTGCCTCTTCATCCTTTTCACGAGTATATTTTTGGGGAGCTGGGCTGTGCCGTGGGACAGGTGTCGCCGCTGATGCTTCAGGTACTGAGCGCGATGTTCACGCTATGGAAGCTGGCGGGCCTGGATTACCCCACCCGTAATGAGGTGTTGTACTACTTCGATGTGGCGTATTCAACGAAGAAGGGTTGTGGTGGAACGCTCTCGCTCCGTCAGCGACGAAAGAGTTCGCTGGGGCTCACCGATTTCACGAGTTCGTGTCCTGATTGGCGGGGTGAGCATTTCTTTGCCAGTGGGTGGTCGTCCTTCCCTAACAGCCGTGTTCGTACCCGGTTTCGTGCCCGAGGTGACGTTTTATATCGGCGTGATTCCCGTCGTGTGTCGTTTGTGCGTTTGTTCCTTACTTGTCTTTATTTTTGTAGTTACACGTCAGTATTCTTTGACCGCTATGGAAAAGCGGTGGTGCCATAGGGTCGAGAGGGGCTTCAGTGAGAAGTTTAAAAGTGTCTATCTCCTTGCTGATTACCGGATTATGGAGATGACCGGTCTCGCTAAGACGCCTAGTATGCCGTCTCTGTTTGCTTGTTTGCCTGTTTGTGTTGCTTGTTCTTGTTTGTTTTTGTTTGTATCTTTTGTTGTATCTCGGTGTCTTATCTTCTCGCCCTTGTTTTGCAGTTAAGTACAAAAATCAAAAGCGAGACCGAAAGATGTCGAGTGCCTATGGTGATATTGACGAGCTCATCGCCCAGCTGGCGGAAGAGGCCGCTACCGCCAAGGTGATCGACCTGGACGTGCGTTCTGGGAGGAGTGTTACCCTCTCGGAGCAAACAGACCTTCCTCCTCCTCCAGAGTCCCAGACCGACATGGTGGGGAGCATTGTTCCTGTCCGGGTTGTGACTGCTCAGCCCGAGAGTCCTCCCCGTTCTCCTGTTCGTTTGAAGAGGAGGTCTGAAGGTGAGGGCGCTCAGCCTAAACGCCCGAGGCGGGTGAGCGAGACGCCTTCTTCTCCCATCCCCGTGCAGGATGACGAGGAAGCTACCCGAGTCACCATTGAAGTCCCGGCGAGCCGTGTTGGTGATGCTGCTGCTGAAACAGGTGATGCCGATAATCTTTGGTACTTTGACACAGAGACTTGTCCTTTGGTTGCTGATATTGGTGCCCGTCCTTACTGTCTGTTAGGCGACGTTCCCCATGGTGAGCCCAACATCGCTGTTGACGGTAGCGTCGTTATCGCTCGTTCAAGCACCTGGGAAGGGCCGCCGCCGTACTTGGCCGAGATCCTCGCGCTCCTTCCTCTCGATGTGGCCACCATGGCCGATATTGAGAGTGGAGCTGAGCAGTGTCTGCGGTCCTTTGCCGCTTCGATCCAGTTGATGTGTCATCAGCGTCATTCCCTGGTGGCGTCCTCCGAGGAGCTGGCCCATGTTAATGGGCTTTTATCGGTGAGGGATGAACAACTCGTGAAGGCGAGCGAGGAGTGGCAGTCCTTGCAGCAGAAGTATGAGGTGCTGGAGGGCGAGAAGAAGCTCTCCGATGAATGCCTGGACACTTCATTCCTCCGGGGTCGCCAGCTGGAGCTGGAGGTGAAGGAGGAGCGTCAGCGAGCGGAGGACCTGAAGGTGTGTCTGGCCATTGCTGAGGGCCAAGTCACCGCCTTACGCGGCCAAGTGAAAGAGCTGGAGGACCGGCGCGAGCAGGAGCTAGCCGATGCCGTTGAAGATTTCAAGGCTGGTCCTAACTTTGACGCCGTTGTACGGAAGGCCTTCACCGACGGTCTGCAGCAGACCCAGAAGCGCTTCTTTGATAACGGTTGGGTGAACGAGAAGTACGACGCTGACCTAAAACGTATCAACGAGGAGCGTCAGGTAAGGCGCGAGGCCCAAGAAGCAGACCGGCAGCGGTCGAATGTTTCCAAAGGTATGACTCCTGATGGTTTTCACCCTTTAACGCCCAGTATGTCTCCATCGACCCCTCTAACTCGTCATATTCGTGATGTTGAACTTTTTTCTCAGGCAAGGAGTGAGAGGTTGGCGGCCTTGTACCGGGAGCGGTTTTGTGGTGACGGCGCTGCTGGCTTGCTGTGAGGCTCGGGGCATCTTTTATTTGTAGCTTTATCGCTTTTCTTTTGCTTAGTGTAGGTTTGTTGTATTTTGTATCTCTGCCGTTATGGCCTTTTTGAATGAAATGGGATTTCTCTAAGTGTTGTCCGGTAATGCCAACGATGAAAGGTGTTAAAAAATTCCTTTGTCTGTTTGTAACTCCTAAGTGGCTTTCTTGAGAATAACTGGCGTCCACGATAACGCCCGAGAGCGATTTAGTGTTTGATGAGCGGTGCCTGTTTGCGTGCTGATGTGCATATCAAAAAATAACTAAGTATCATAGTAACTTGTAGGTAAATGAGACGAGTGTTTATAGTGGTTCACCAATTTGGCTACTCCACTCGTGCCTCGTTGGGCTTTTACTATGTTTTTGGATATTTACACGCATCATGGTTTGAGAGTGATATCTTTATGACAAAGGTCTGAAGAATTTTTGTTTCATCGGTGGCGGTGCCGGACGTGCGAGCGAGGTGAGTCCCCGGTATGATGAAGAAAGTTGCTCTACGCCGTGGACCCTGCCTTATTGGTGGCAATATCGGAGGTGCTCTATGTTCCATGTGTGGGGTATCCTCAAGCCGTTCTTGTCTTTGAGGATGAATGTGGCTGGTGTGACGCTCTCGATGATTTTGAAAGGGCCCTCCCAAGTTGGTGCTAGGCCTTTGGGTTTGGGGATGACTTCTTTCCAGACCATGTCGCCGACATGGAGTTTTCGCGCCTTTACTCGTCTGTTGTAGTGCCGGGCAATCAGTTTTTTATTTGCTGAGAGTGCGATGACGGTGTCGTCTTGCCTTTCCTCTCGGAGTATGTTGGCCATGTTCAGGCCGTCTTCGTTGGTGTCTTGCTCATATCCTTCGAGTCTTGGGCTTCGGTGTGTAATTTCCAATGGTAAGACGGCCTCGGCGCCATAGACTAGTGAGAACGGTGAGGCTCCAGTTACATCTGTTGGCGTTGTTCGTATCGACCAAATAACCTCGTAAAGGCATTCTGCCCATTTGTGATTGTAGTCCTCCATTCTTCTCTTCAGGCCGTTCTTTATTTTTTTTGTTTGCCGCCTCTACCTGTCCGTTTGTCTGGGGGTAGTATACCGATGCGAATACTAGGCGAGTCCCCAGGTTGGCGGTGAACCTCTTCATTTCGTCATTGTTGAATTGTTTTCCGTTGTCGGTGACTATCGTCAGCGGGACGCCGTACCGGCAATATATATCCTTCCAGAGGAAGTTGATTACTTTTTTCGTCGTGATGAGGACGAGCGGCCTGGCTTCGATGTATTTTGTGTGGTAGTCTATGCAGACGATGATGTATTTGAACTGACAAGATGATGCTTTTAGTGGCCCGATAAGGTCGAGTCCCCATTGCGCGAACGGTATAGGGCTGACGATGATGGACATTGGTGTTGTTGGGGCATGTATTCAGTGTGCGTATTGGGGGCATGCCTGGCACTGATCGACGATACCTCTTGCATCCTGCCGCATTCCCTTGTAGTAGAAACCGTATTGGAGTAGTTTGTGTATGATGCTATTTGGTCCGCCGTGGTTGCCATATTTGCAGCCGTGGAGGTCTTTCAGTATGTTGTTGCCTTCTGTCTGCGTGACACACTTGAGCATTGGGAAGCCCCATTTGTTCATGTATAGTTGGCCGTTTTGCATGCTATAGTATGCTGCTCTTTGGGTAAGTTGTCTTGCTTATGTTCGGTCGGTTGGCGTTGTCCCATATGTCAGGTATTTGATCATGCTTGCTCGCCAGTCCTCTTCTGGTGTCGCTGGTGGAGCCGCTGTTGTTAGTGTGAATACTTCCTGGAAGCTCTTGGATATGCTTGGTCATTCTAGTGTTTCTACCATTGTGTGTCCTGTTGCCGTGATTGTTGGAGCAGTTGCTAGTCTTGCTAGGGCGTCGGCCCTCTTGTTCTGCTCCCTTGGGATATGCGTTATGTCGTAGAAAGAAAATTTGGCCAGTAATGCCCTTACGTACCCTAGGTACGCCGACATCTGCGTTCCTCGTGCCTCGAATTCCCCTGTTACGTGATTTACCGTTAGTTGGGAGTCGCTGAATATGTTGACGTCCTTGGCCCCTGCGTCCAGGGCGAGTTGTAGACCGGCGATTAGGGCTTCGTATTCGGCTTCGTTGTTGGATGCTGGGAATGCGAATCGTAGGGCGTACTCGGCGTAGGTTTTGCCGGGACCGGTCAAGATTGCTCCTGCCCCTGCTGCTATGGCTGTTTTCGATCCATCAACGTATAGGTTCCAGTATGACGGTGTCTTTATCTGGGTTATGGGTGGGTTCAGGGTTGCTGGCGATGTGTTGGATTCAAGCTGTTGTTGGTCGGTTACTGCCGGTGTAAGTTCTGCTATGAAATCCGCTATCGCTTGTCCTTTTACTGCCCCCTGTGGCTTGTACTCGATGTCGAACTCGCTCAGCTCTATCGCCCATTTCGTTAGTCTTCCGGAGTGGTCGGGGCTAGCTAGCACTTGGCGCAGTGGTTGGTCCGTAAGAACGTGGACGGTGTGCGATTGGAAGTACGGTCGTAGGCGGCGCGCCGCTGTTATTAGCGCTAGGGCCAGTTGCTCGAGTGCCGGGTACTTCATTTCTGCCTTTTCCAACCCTTTTCCAGTGAAGAATACTGGTAGCTCAGTGTCGGTTTCCCGTCGGACCAGGGCGGAGCTGACAGCCGTGAGCGAGGTGGCGAGGTAGATGTATAAGACTTCGCCAGGTACTGGTGCGTAGAGGAAATGGATGTGGGCGAGATACTGCTTGATGTCGGTTAGTGCTGCTTCGCATTCGTCGGTCCACTCCACTGCCTTCTTCTTTGTAAGTTTGATTGCCTTGAAGAATGGCCCGCACTTATCTGTGTATCGTGAAATGAACCGGGCCAGTGACGCTAGTTTTCTGGTTAGCACCTGGAGTTCTTTTTTGGTTATCGGCCGTGTTGTGTCTAGGACGGCTTGTACTTTTTCGGGGTTGGCCTCGATCCCGCGTTGACTTACCATGTATCCCAGGAATTTTGTTGTCGTTACCCCGAAGACGCATTTTGTCGGGTTGAGTCTCATACCGCTGTTGATGAGCGTGTCCAGTACTGCCTTGAGATTTTTCACGTGGTCCTCCCAGTGTCGGCTCTTGACAATGAGGTCGTCCACATAGACTGCGACGGTGTCGTTATCTAGTGGTGCGAGTAGCTCCGTCATGAATCTCTGGTATGTTGCTCCTGCGTTCTTCATTCCAAACGGCATGACGTTGTAGCAGTATAGCCCTCGGTCGGTGATGAAGCATGTTGCCTCGCTGTCTGCCGGGTTCATTTTTATTTGGTTGTATCCGAAATAACAGTCCATTGTGGATAAGAGCTCGTGGCCGCTGGTGGCGTCTGCCAGTTGGTGGATTCATGGTAACGGGAAGGAATCTTTTGGGCATGCCTTGTTGACGTCGGTGTAGTCTACACACATTCTCCATTTGTTGTTGCTTTTCTTGACCGTGACGACGTTTGAGATCCATTCCGGGTAGTGGATTTTTCTGATGAATCCTATGTCAAGTAGCCTCGCTACTTCCTCTCGCATGGCGCTGTACTGTTCTCCGTTGTATGCTCGCCGCTTCTGTTTCTTTGGGGTGGCGTCGGGTGAGATTTTTAGTTTGTGTGAAACGATGTCTGTTGATATCCCTGGCATGTCGGCGTATGACCATGCGAACACGGTACCACATTCCCTGAGAATGTTGACGAGGGCGGTCTCGATTAATGGGTCCAGGTTGGTTCCAATCCTGATGGTTCGTTCGGGGTGTTCGTCCGAGATGGAGATTGGTTTTGTGGATGTCTCGTCTGAGGGGCGGCCCGTCAGCGATTCCCCCCGTGGGTCATCGGGAGCCTCGTGTAGTCTGTTGCCCTTTAATGCGCACACCTCTCTTGCCGGGTAGTTGGCGTCTGCAGGAGATCCTGGTAGCGTGGGCGTTGTGCCCCTGATGGTGCATACTCCCCCGTCTGTTGGAAATTTCATTGTTAACATCCGTTGTGAAATGATAGCGTTGATCCTGTTTAGGGTATTGCACCCGATAATGGCGTTGTAGAATGATGGGGCGTCGACGATTAGGAATTCAATGTGTGTCTCGGCGCTGCAGCCCTCTTGTCCCAGCGCAATTCTGAGGTAGTCGCTTCCCAGTGGTTAGATTTGGTCGCCGCTGAAGCTTATTAGTGGATGGTGGTCCTTCTTTAGTTTAGATGGAAGTCGCTCGAGTGCTTCGTATGCTGGACGGAATATGACGTTGACCGATGAGCCTGTGTCCACTAGGCACCGTCCCACGGTGCATAGGTCGATGACGGCGTCCACTAGGAATGGGTAGTCCTCGAATACCGGCGGCCTCTCCTGTTCTTCTGATTCGTGGAATGTTATGGATCCCCATCCGGTCTTGGCGGCCTTGGCCGGTCCCTGCCGTAGGTTGCATACCGCTCGTTCATTTCTTTGTTCCGTCTTAGACCTGCCGCCCGTGATCGCGTTGATCCTTCTGATGTTGTTGATGTTTGTTGCTGACCGTTCTGGTTGAGTGCTGTGCCCTGTTCTGAATGCCGATAGGTTTCCCTTCTCCAGTTGCGCTTCTACCGCCTTCTTCACGTCGTGGCACCTTTCTGTGTCGTGGGATTCGTTTTGGTGGAAGTCGCACCACTTCCCCGTGTTCCTGTAATCTGTTGCCCTGAATGACTTTTTGGGTAGTGTGAATAGCTCTGGGTGGGCCGTGAGGATATCGGCGTATTTGGCATTGAGCACGCTAAACACCGGCTGTGGTAGCAGGGTGGTGAAGCTTGTTCTCTCATCTCGCTGCCTTTTTCCGTTATTGGTATAACCTTTGCCGCTGTTGGTGTAATTGTATTTTCCAGCGTTGTACCGTTGTCCGCCTTGTCGCCATTTCTGTTGGTCCTGGTCTTGTGATCTTCCCTTATGTCTGGGTGGGGTTGCCCGTGATCGGTCGTCAGCGGGGGGGGGGGGGGGGGGGGGGGGGGGGGGGGGGGGGTGGGGGTGGCGTCCTGTATGCTTGATACGGTAGTAAATGTGTTTACCTGTTGTGTTGGCGTTGGGTGAGAGCTAAAAGTCTGTAGTTCGAGTTGGGCGTGTGACGTCACGCGGTCTAGTAGGTCGGCGTAGGTGGTTGCCGGGTTCTCGTTGAGTTTCCAGGTTAGCAAGCCTGGCTGTAGGGCGTTTCTGAGTATGCAGAAGGCCGAGTCGCCGGATATGCCGCGGCAGTTGGCGATGGCGGTGTTCCAGCGAGAGATGAATGTGGATAGTCCCTCGGCGGGTTCCTGTTTTATAGCCTGCAATTGATTGTAAGTTAGTGAGCAACTGGCCGATGTTATATATCTCTTTAGGAAAGCTTTAATGAGTTCTGAAAAAGATTTTATGGATTTTGGGGGAAGGCTGAAGAGCCAGCTGAGCGCCTCCCCCGTTAGGCTCTCCATAAATAGGTAGCAGTTTGTGGCGTCGTCGTAGCCCCTGCCGGTTGTTGCAGATGTGAAAACGTCGATGTGGAGGGACGGGTCTGTTTTCCCTCTGTATCGCTCTAACTTGATTTTCGCCAGCGGATGTCGTCCTCGGCGCATAATGTCACTTGAGAACGGTTCCTTGCGTACTGCTGGGAGTGTACGGTCGAGGTAACTGGGCTCTGGTTGCGATAACCGTCGTATCATCAATTCGAGGTCGGCCACCCGTGCCACCACCGCTCCGCCGAGCGGGCTGCTCATATTCGTTCCGGTGCTGACGTGTGGGGGTGGTGATACCGGCGAGTGGGTGATGTTATTTGGTTCTGCCTCGTCGTTGTTTTGCAGTCTGTCCTCCCCCTCGGGTGACTCCGGTGCCCTGCCGCAGGATCGGGGTGGGGGAGTTGAGTCCGTCGTTGGATCTGGAATGAGTCCCTGGCGCTCCGTGGTTCTCATCCCCCTCGAGGTCCATATGTATCGTTGGTGCTTAAAATCCCTGGCCTTTTCGAGTTCTAGGCATCTTTCCATGGCTGATTCGTATCGGCGCTAAATGTCGCCGACACGGTCGTGTGTATCGTTTACGTGGCGTTTTCCTAGTCGCTGTACGGTTTGATCGTCACGCTCATAGTGGGTTTCCCTCGGTCTGGTGTTGGGCGATATTCCTAGTGTCAGGTTGGTGTCCATGCTCGTCGCTTGCTGAGAGTTTTGTTGTTGAAAGAAAAAATAATTTCCTATGTGCGTTTCCCACGGACGGCGCCAATGTTCATACCAAGAATAATGGATATTCGAGATATGACCAAATGTAACTAATATCTGTTATCCGTTGTGCATATATCGGTTATAGAGCGGGATTCAAATCGATGAAGCTCGCTAGATGGTTGATGTTGGGCGATATCGGCGAATGATCGTTATCGTTATTCCACAGCGTCCTCGCCGTTACTGCTAAGATCAACAACGGTTAAGGAGAGACGGGGTGGCCCACCTTCAACCCTCCGATGCCTAAGTCAGAATCGATATACGAGTTAAGCAGAATAATGGCGTAATAAGATAAAGAGTGCATACCATTTAATGCTGTGTTGACCGATATATATTGGTGGTTGAAGGTTGAACTACTCTTCTACTTTCGATGTGGGATGGGTGTGTATATGTTCTTTGCTGGGGTATTGTCTGACCGGTCCTAGCATTGGCGCGTGAGCGTTATCCTGATCGAAGGTCGGGCGGGTTTGGTCACCGAAGTTGGAGCCTTCCCAGCGATGGTTCCTGTCATGGTGGCGGTGAGACATAATTATAACTTATATTTAAGTCGTCTAAGCACGTACCTAGGTGATCTAGCCAGGTATATGAACAAGTGGTTAAATCATCTGATTCATGGTTTTATGTTTTTCTCTTATCTAGGTTGAAGAATGGGATAGTGATCCTGCAGATTTAGATATTTATGATAGGGATGATGTTGATTGGGATGGACAATACTCTAGTGGAAGGAAAAGAAGGTCGGAACGTGATGGTGTTCTAGTTGATGTGGATTCTTTTGCCAGGAGGTTTAGGAAACCGAGGATAGAAACGCAAGAAGAAATCAACCAACGGATGCTTTCTGTGGAACTAGCTGTCAAAGAAGCCCTATGTGCAAGGGGAGAAACACATTTTACTGATCAGGAATTTTCTCCAATGATCAATCACTATATGTAGATTCACACAGTCTTCCCTCAAAGTTGCAGGTATGTTTTTTTGACTATTTTTTTATGTTTAGCAAGTCTGTATTAAATTACCTAACTTTATGTGATTTTGCAAATGTTGGTCGTCTCATAATGGATGAGGCCTGCTAATATTGTAAAAGAGAGTAGGATTGGTGCTCGGCCATGCTTATTTTCTGGCACTGTGAATCCTTCTGACGTTTGTCAGGTTAGGCCCTTTTTTGTTATCATGACAATTACATTTGCTTTTCTTATGTTCAGCGAGATAACTAGTGATTTTTGTTCTAAATAGGGTCGACTGGGTGATTGTTGGTTTTTAAGTGTTGTTGCTGTTCTTACGGAAGTTATCATTACTCCAGAGTATAATGGGGAAGGAATCTACACCGTTCGCTTCTGTATTCAGGTGCCTTCATAGTTTCCAATTATAGTTTTAAACTTGTACCCATAGATCTTAATTGCAAATCTGTTTAAGTTGTTTGTTGGAAACGTGATGGAAATTTCTAATATAACAAAGAGCATTCCCTGTTCATTGCCACTGTTCAAACGGGGTGTTTTTGTCCAAATGAATTGAGAGTGTGCGACATGTGCGATGGATATCTAATCCAAACCCAATCTCTCTTACACTCAGCCTTAGCCTCATATTATCTCGATCTTGATCTCTTCACTCACTCTCTCTCCCCATTCCTCACTTCCTCCAATATCCATTGATCGAATCCCCTCACCGACTCCGCTGATCCCATCATCCACTGATTCCAATCTCTGGCCCATTGACAACCGGAGCATCCACCACGCCCAGTATTGCCAGCGCCATCCGGATTCAAAAGGGTCTCCTTCGATACCTCTAAATCGTCATCGACTTCTCCAAGGTAGAGTACCGTTTTCAGTTTTTATGGATTTTGAGATATGGGTTTTCGTTTCTGGTGGGATATGGTGGATTTTCAGTTTTGATATATCTAGAAAGGATCATGTTTTGTCGTAATATGCATCAAGTAAATCAAACTTGAACTGCTACTTCCGTTTGCGTTTGTGTGTTACAAATCAAAGTTGTGTACAGCTTCAATGAATTTCTTAATCAAATGTATTCTGCTGCTTGCGTTCTTGATTCACCTCTCTCTCTCTCTCTATCTCTCTCTTTCTCTCTCTCTCTCTCTCTCTCTCTCTCACACACACACATACACACACACACACACACAATCTCCATAGAGCAATCTTTCTCTCTCAGCCCACCCCTTGCGATCCGAAACCTCAAGCCCTCCCCGCTCTCGATCTGAGCCGATCTCCCCTCATCTCTGTTGCAGTCGAACAAAGAAGGTGTGATCAAAGTAATTGATTTGGAAGAATCGTATATATATAACTTTGTATCTATTGTAAGAAGGTGCCTGAAGAACTGTACCATGTTGAACTCCACTAGCTGTTGTGCCTAAATGCCATTACCTTATGCATAAGTTGAAAATTGATTCCACTTTCTGATTTACAGGTTCGATAGGGAGCTGAACAAAGCAAGTGCGATCAAATTAATTGATGATTGCAGGTGATTCTTTTGCATATTTTTTTTTCTTCCTTTGTTTGAGAAAATGGGGATTGTTTGTTTGTAGAGTTGAATTTATGTCATATGAGTACCAACCTAGGGAGAAAAGAGCTAGATAGTTTCAGTATATTAGTTATGGACTTGAGGAAAATCAAGTTCACATGAACTTGGAGCAGTTTAGATTTCAGTAGCACCCACTCATCTATTTAAGTTTCCACATATTCATATTCATCATTTCATCAAACTTACAACAACAACTGAGAGTTATTCATTGTGTCATATGAATTGAACATAGTATTCCAGAATTGTGTCTTATGAATTGATTGCAAGTTATGCAGATTGAATCAATATAAATTGATTCATATTGAATAATCTGGGTTTATGCAGATTATATGAATTGAGTAATCTGGGTTCATGCAGATTATATAAATTGAATGACATGAACTGTCATATTGATACATTGTGTCATATGAATTGATTTGCATCCATTATTCATTTGCAGATTGAAACTGACACATTGTTCCAGGATTTTGCATTTTCGCTTTGTGGAAGATCACTTCGGGTCAGTATCAGACCTTTGTTCTGTGTTGTTTCTGGATATAGCCGATTCTTTCAATTTTTGTTGCTTTAAGATTGGGTTTTCTGCTTGATTGGTTTAGGAATTTAAAGGAATGTTGTTCATATCCCTAAATCCAGTAACATCTATAATCTTCCCTCAACCAATTGTTGGACACATGCCCGAGCTGGTTTTCGATTTGATTAGTTTAACTAGATCATGAGCTGATTACATTGATGATTTGAGTAAATATTCTGGTTTTTTTTTTGGCATGAGACTAAATGTCATGTTTTATGATTCGGGATTTTGGTTCTTCCCCTATCTATTGGAAATATGGAGCTTATAATATTCTACTTTGAAGTTTGAACTGATATATATAATATGAAGTTTATCATGAACTCATAAACTAATTGTACGTAGCTTTCTTTAATTCTTCTATAATCTCTTTCAGATGGTTTTTATGCCACTGTGGTTTTGTGGCTTTGTGGTTTTTGGAACATAGATTGTTGTTGTTAATAAATGAGTTTGTGGGTTTGATAGTTTGACGATACTGAAAATGCTAGACTACTGTGCCATTGATAGTGTGCCGCTTAGCCTTCAAGAATCCAGTTTCGATTAAGGTTCCTCAACCTGTTTTTACAAACCCATCTTTTATTCTTATATAGCCTTTAAATATATGTTCTGAACAAAAATCAATGTTTTAAGGGGGTTTAAAACATCGGAAAGTGCTATATATCATTTATAGCACAAATTACTATCTTTTTCCATTGGTCGTTGTCAGATTCTCACTTACTCAACCCTTACTCTCTGGGTAAGCTTCGGTCTTCCCCAAAATTAGTTTTTTGATCTACCAATTTTAGGGCTAATCATTCCACCACTTTTCGATTTACTAGGAATTGATTTGGGGAAACTTCTTGGTTTTCAGGGAGTGAAATATTTCTTAACAGCTCCTGGGGTACATACTTAATTAGCTTGGCCTCATTAGGTTGCAAGACATTCCCATGGAAAAGGGATATTCTAGAGTACCCATCGGCCCCAATTTTGTTTATGTTGTTCTAGAGTCTGTGCGCAGCCATTCTGCATTGTCAATCATAAAATGAGTGTCATGTCTCTAGATTGAGGTTGGAACCACAATTAGGAGCAACATAATGAGTTATAACCTAGATTGTATGCTTTGGGTTCTTCTTCGGTTGGTGTGATTATGTCATTTTTAATCATTTTTTCTATACATATGGAATGTATATTCGTGTAAATGGTATGAACATATAAACTTCTCTATTTATTTTAGTACCGTGGGTGTCTGATGGTTTTCAATGAATTTATTATCTGACATTATTCTCATATTATACTGGGCCAAAATACATATAACTAATGTCAAATATCATTTGGAAGAATTATGCTACCATTCACACACGGTGACACAATGCACAGACACATCATCATGAACATTGCCTATCTCATCTATTTGAACCATAAATCAAGACATGGAACTTTTGTTTTGAGTGAAAGGTGTACGAGAGTTGTTTTAATGATTTCAGATTGGTTTAACAATTTATTTAGTTGATAGGTTTCTTCGTTATCCCCCCCCCCCCATTCTATAGATATCTTACAATGTTATGTTAAATATGGTTGTTTGTAGGTAAATCTTCTAGCAATATGAGTTTGGTTTTAGTTTATAATTGGTTTGTGTCTTTTGGTGAGACAACGACCCCTCAAGTAGTTTATTTGAATCATTCCATGAATTGATTTATGGTTGGTTTATGGTCGTCTTTCGCCGATTCCGACTACATGCTGCAATCTCTCTCACCAATACTTTTTTCTCACTCTCTCAATTTTTGATGGATTTTTAAGAGGTAGTTCAGATTTGGGTTTTGTTGTGGTCTATTGATTTTGTGTCACTCCTTGATTTGATGGGTGTGTTTTGCTAATTTGACTTATTATTCTGTGTTGTGGTGATTGTTCATCAAGGAGATTTGAAAGCTTTGGGGTTTAGAAGTGAATATTAGTCAAAAGAGGAGGTGTTCTTATCATAGATATATCATCTTTATTGGGGTAAATATGGCTATTATTTATTGGGCTTAATGATATTGTCCTACACCATCACCGGTATTAGAAATATATCATCTCATACTACTACTGTAGTGGACAACATATTTTTGCATGTTGGTCTCATTATTACTTCATGTACAGGAAATTATGTACCCATTCAAATGGTGATGCTTTATAGTATAAAAAATTATGCCAGTAATAAAGTTCGTATATTATTTACTATTCATCAATTTACAGATCCTTTGCATACCTCATGTTTAGTTCTTGCCTAAATATGCTTAAGCTACAAATCCACCAAAATGTCTGCCCAATAATGGAAATTTTCAGTATTAAATTATACATGAACTCGCACTGGGCATGTGATTTTCCTTCCTACACTACCTTAGTTGTTTGATTCATGATTGTTGAATATCAAATTAGCACTGCAACCTACGCTCATATATATTCTTGCTGATATGTATTTTATTTTGATTTTGTTACTCTTTGTGGCCCATTTTGGTTGCAGGTTCTATTTTGTTTGTGGAGACTATTGTACGTAAAAAGGTGCGTCTCTTTTGCATATATTTTTATTAATCACCGATATTTGTGAGATAGTTTAGATGATGTCTTATCAGTTTAAGGGTGTCATTACAATATGATTTAGATGGCTGTGTTATATATCAAAGTTAATGTGAATAAGAAGAATAGTAATTGTTTTCAAACTGATATGTTTGTGAAATCGCTGAAATAAGTTATTGAAGACAGCTAGAAAAAGAATTCAAGACAACTAAGGTTGATTATAATGTGGTATTTGTATTTTCATCTGATCCATGTAATTATGCATCGAGTTTAGAAAGTAGGGACTGATTTTTGTGCCTCATTTATAAATATATATGTAACCTTAGTTAAAATTGGCCATTGATGATGGATTAGTGGTAGTTTTCAGTGCACATGTTAATTTGAGTTTGTGTAACGTATGAAATTTGACATGGGTTTTGCTTTAATTTGATTTTCTGTGATTCTTTTTGGCTTCATTTTAAGTTTCCGCCTGTTTGTTTATTGGTTTAAGTATGTATAAAACAGATACTGCTCGCTTGAAATTTATGCAATGAAAGGTTTTTTGTTTTGTAAAAGAGGTTTATCTTGGTGATTGAGTTTGCATTATGTGATAGCTGAATGACGATGTTATTTTCAATGCACATGTTAATTTGAGTTTGTGTAACATATGAAATTTGACATGAGTTTTCCTTCAATTTAATATTCCGTGATTCTTTTTGGCCTCATTTTAAGTTTTAGCCTGTTGTTTATTGGTTTAAGCATATATAAAACAGATATTGCTAGCTAGCTTGAAATTTATGCAATGAAAGGTTTTTTCTTTTGTAAAAGAGATTTATCTTGGTGATTGAGTTTGCACTATGTGATAGTTGAATGACGATGTTATACATGGATTGGTGTGAGATGATGAAATTTGATCACTTTTGGAAATTTAAAAATAGATTCTTTGCCAAAGTTAAATGCACTGTGATCAAGTAAATTTTGTAGTCTTACTAATTGATAGTCAACTTAGTTTGGTTTTATTTTTCAGTTGTAGTGGCTATTGAGAATTGGCAACTCTTCAATCTAGCGTTCTTTGGATTATCATCCATCTTTGTATATACAGTTTTGCTAAGATAAGTTACGATTACTTATTTTAATATTTTTTAAAATGAAAGTTGCAGACCTAAGATTGATAAAGTGTGTGAATTTGAAATCAGAGTCTAACTTTGTTTGTTGTGTTCGTCGTTTTTCACATTTATGTGCCTCATTCAAACTGTGTTCGATTTGATGTGAGTTGCGTGTATCTGGAATATGCATTTTACCTTTCATGGTCTTAGGTTGTAAGTTCTTTACACTCCAATCCTGTTTATTTAATCAAGTATCTAAATATTTTCTCTGCGATAGCTTTTATGGATGGTGTGTCAAAAAAATAATACATAGTCTTTTGTTTTATTATTAGAATTGACTACTCAATGATAGACATGAATTCAAAACTATATCATGCTGGCTTAGTACGTGTAATCTTGATATTAGATTTTGGACAAATATGACATATTTAGATACTATAAATTCATAGAGAACACTACCAACATAACAGCTTTAGGCGACGATCTAAAATCGTTGCCTATAGTTTGAAAATCGTTGCCTATAAGTATAGGCAACGAAAATTCGTTGCCTATACCGTCGTTGCCTTTTCATCGTTGACTATACTATAGGCAACGAAAAACCAAACCGATTCGTTGCCTATAGTTCGGGGTTTAGGGGTTAGGGTTTTCTACTATAAGCAACGACTAGGATTGAATCGTTGCCTATAGTTTCACTATAGGCAACGACTTCTTCGTTGCCTAAAACCCACCGACAGGTCAACTTTGACCACCTTTGAAACTATAGGCAACAACGTCGTTGCCTATACTGAAGAATTTCGTTGCCTATAGTCAATAACATCGTTGCCTATAGTTTGAATTGTTGTATTTCTGGAAAACTATAGGCAACGAAATTGGTCCATTTCGTTGCCTATAGTTTGTGTTATTTTAAAAAAAAATACTTGATTCTGGATTGGGCCCAATTCCAGAATCTACAACATTTACATGAGTTCAAACCACAACAGCGTACACATTCCAGCCTAAATCAAAAACTAGCTACGTGCTACTGATCAAAGTTAACACAATTGAGGAAGTCCTCGTGTGAACCCTCCTGCTGGTCGTCACCCCTGTAAAACTGATGCTGCAGCGGCGGCTCGGTGTCCCCAAAAAACTGATACTGCTGCGGCGGCTGCTGGTGGTCCCCATATAACGGCGGCTGCTGGTGACCCCCAAAATACTGCGGCTGTGCTGTAGGCGTGAACACATTTGGCTGAGTCTGTGGGTGCGGCTGCGAAGCCCCCCGAGGTTGCTGAGATTGAAAGAATGCCCACATTTGGTCGTGCTGCTCCTTCTCACGGGCTCTTTCCTGCTCCATGGCTTCCCTGGCACGCCTCATCTCCTCCAACTCCTCCTCCTGCCTCCGAA
This sequence comes from Geum urbanum, assembly GCA_946800695.1. Taxonomy (NCBI): domain Eukaryota; kingdom Viridiplantae; phylum Streptophyta; class Magnoliopsida; order Rosales; family Rosaceae; genus Geum; species Geum urbanum. Next base: position 3,664,593 of record OX327009.1, read on the forward strand.
TCTGCTCCTCCTGCCTCCGAATCTGCTCTTGTTGGCCGGACGACCTAGAACTGCTGGACCCGCTGGAGAATTCTGGAGTCATCTTCAAGACTCCATTTCCTCTGTAACCCATCCCCTTGGCCCAAAACTTGTTCTTTCCAACGGGAAGCGCATCTGACACGCACCTCGCCGCATTAATGGGCGTCATGTGGTCAACCTGAGATGCATACTGGGTCACCTCCTCCTCCGTGCACCCCTGATGCAGCTCTCGAGCTACTTTAGCACGCACCTTCGGGATCGACTCAACCAATCTCTCCTAATAGACAATGCAAAATCGGTGACGCATTAATAATTGAGTAAAATACAAGAATTAATTAAACATGAGATGTATCAAATATGGACAAATATTTATTAGATACTTACAACATATTCAGGGTTGTTCGGATACCCATGTCGGATGGAATACACGAGAGGATCGGTCTCTGGTTCCAACCTTGCCCCACGACGAGTCCATCTCTCATACGTTCGGGAACCGCAATGATGTGGGTTCACGTTCTGCGCTCGGTTTTTAGCATTTTGTTTCGAAATGTGCTTGTGACCATAAGAAAATGTGCACAATTATTAGCCAATTATATATATAGCATAAATTAGAGAATATTCTCGCAACATTAATTTTTTTGATTAAAATCCAACCCATTTAATTTACCTACACAATATATTAGAGATTTACCTACATATTAAATTAATAACATAGATAGAGATTTACCTACTACCTCTTGCGTATATAAAATAATATATCATAAAATGTAGGTAAATTAATAATAATAATATTAGTTTAGATTTAGATTTAGGTACGCAAATCAATTCATGTGCATACCACAAGCTTGGGATGCTTCCAGTGGGCTATAAGCCAGTTCCACTCGTACTCCCGGTATCTGAACTCACTTGGAGTGCCATTTCGGCCTTTATCTATGTTCTCCTCCCAGAACGTCTTCAAGTGGGACTTCCACTCTCGATACCTATATTGATGCAACAAAAATATCATATAACCAACACTTTATATTCACAAATCTAACGTATTCAGGATACTTAGCCTTATATAAATCCAAAATCACATCACCTAGACGCGAGCTTTCGTTCACACCACCCCCCGGGCTGCTTCAGCCGATCGTCAATAATAAACCATTGCTGCAATACACGTATACATAATTAGCCTCATAAATATGTATGTTTGGTGGCTTATAATAATAAGAATGCCCATATTTTTATGACAAATTAATGTAAATTTAACTCACCGACAGTGCATTATGCACTCGGGCCTTCACTTGAGCATCAACTGAACCCCACGAGTCCCACAACATTGGGACGAAATCACGTATGACAAATCCTGCTTGTCTAGCATACATCCCTTTGTCAGAATACTCGATAGCCGAGCCATCGTCCTCATAATCAATATGAGCCCGATTGTCACCAACTCGATCTTCAATACCCTTCCCGGTTGTGGTACCTCTGCTCGCTTTAGCTTTAGGGTTGACGACGGTGCCTAAGACACGGTACAAAAGAAGGAAATTAAGAAATAGAACCTAATTTAATGTACTGTATCTACTAAAAGAACATAAACTTACCATTCTCGTAAGTGAGCTGGCCCTTAACCCTCACACTCAACAGAGGTTGAGAGAACGGCTCATATGTGTATGCTTCCTCAGGCGTCGTGAACGGGTCCTCATCATATATGGCCACGTTGTTAGGGTCGAGCTGAGGTATCTTCGGAATAACCGTAGGGAAGAACAAGTCCCTGGGCGGGCATAAGTGCACAGAATCCGTGCGGGATGCACTGCCGGATGGCCCAGATGATCCGGAATTAGGGTGTGGCGTCGCCGGATTGGGGGGAAGAGGTGGCATACGCGGTGGGTCCTGCTGGTTTGGCCATAGTACCCTCGTACTATTTGGGCGTTCGCTGCTGACTGAGTGACGACCGGATTCCGTGGTGGAGTTTCGGCTGCTGTTGCGGGAGGGTCGTTCATGAGACACCGAGTGACGTGGACCTTGGGGATCCTGGGATGCTGTATATAGTTGGAGGTGACGATTGGAATGTACATAGACGGTCTCAAGACTGTCCGGTACGGTGCTTCCAGAACTCTGACCAACGGACCTAGACCCACTCCTGGGTCCTTGAGGGTTCAACCCGGAGGACATTTGAGGTGTCGCTCCTTGAGGTGACGAGGAGGAAGCTCCTTTCTGTTTCCCACTTTTCCCGGGAATCAATCTTTTGAACACCGACATTTTTATTAATGTCTACAACAAAATAACATAATGAATAGCTTACAATTGAGGCAACACTAACCTAAATTTAAATTTTGTCTAACTAAAATGAACAACCCAAACTAAAATCACACTTATTCCCAATTCTAATTACCTAAACTAAATAACCAAACTAAAATCACACTTATTCCCAATTCACCTTACATAAACTAAATAACCAAATTAAATCCTCTAATCCACAATATAATCCCAACCTAATTAAATCAACAATCCAACATAGTTCATCATCCTTACCAAAATCAAACCTAAATAAAACCTAAATTCAACAATACAAACTAAATAACAACACAAATCCAACTAAAATCAACCTAACCTAAATCCAACACAAATCCAACACAACCTAACATAAATCACAAGACAAATCCAACACAAATCCAACTAAAATCAACCTAAATCACGTTGTTTATATATTCAAGTAAGGAGAATCATGAGAGAATGCGAACCTATATTCGGGAGAGGGCAGAATATATACTCAAGCGAGAGTAATAGGTGCGGCGGCGCTGGTCGTTGCGGCGAGGGCGAGGGCGAGGGCAGAAATCTGGTCGCGACTGGGTCATTTATTCAACCTATTATAGGCAACGAATGGCAGAATCGTTGCCTATACTTTAGGCAACGAGGAGGACTTTAGGCAACGATACCAATACTTTAGGCAACGATTTGTGTCGTTGCCTATAGTATAGGCAACGAAATCAATATTAAAGGCAACGAAATTTTCGTTGCCTATACTATAGGCAACGAAATCAATATCAAAGGCAACGAAATCAATATTAAAGGCAACGAAAATTTCGTTGCCTATACTATAGGCAACGAAATTTTCGTGTCCTATACTATAGGCAACGAAATCATTATTAAAGGCAACAAACTTCAATTTATAAGCAACGAAATTCATAAAGTCTACATAGCCATTCAAGTTCACAGGATGAACCAGGGTGAACCAGGGTGAACCAAGCTGAAGACTATAGGGTGAACCAAGCTGAACCAGGGTGAACCAAGGTGAACCAGGGTGAACCAAGCTCGAAGACTATACTCAATTACATCTCTAACTAAGGCTGATAATCAGAATCAGAATCATCGCTAGAGTCTGACGCAGTTTGATAGTTGAAGTCTGGTAATAGGTGTCGCTCCTCGTCCTCGTCACTCGAGTCTTCATCAAAGTCATTTGGATTAACATTTAGAAGTGCTGCTCCAGAATTTTGAACCACAATACCAGGTCGAACATTATTAAGGCGAATTGTATCGGATTCCGGAATGTCAATTCCATTTCCCTCTTGGTATGCTGCAACTTCTTCGTCATCTTCATTCTCACTAAGTGTGGCAGCACTGTACACATTCCTAGCTTGCACATGGTTTACTACTTTCCACGGGGGTCTGTTCATAAGATCGTCAAGGTAAAACACTTGTTTGACCGATGTGGCAAGAACGAAAGGATCCTCCTCATACCAGCTTGTGGCAGTATTCACGGAAATGTATCCATACTGATCGATGCGAACGTTCTCCGGACGAGTATCAAACCATCTGCACTTAAACAAGTAAACTTTCATGCGCTCACCATACATGAGTTCAACCACTGAATGGAGTACACCGTAGTAGTCAGGATCGTTATCCCCACCATGCACCATTACCCCACAATTCTGTGTCTTCACCCTGAATTGTCTCTTTCTTGACACATAAATTTCACGTCATTGACCCTACACATCGCGTAAACTTTTGATGATATAGGTTTCATAGCCAAGAGCCTCAATGCGTGTGACCATTGTGGGTAACCATCATCTTCTACATAGTTCATCTGAAACAAATAACCGTCAATATTAGATACGACATTTCATATAAATAACCGTCACAATTTGCTTTTACACGTCATATATATTATGACTAAATGAATATATACTCACCCATGTGCCAAAAAAATTTGCAAAGGTCCGGTTGTGGTACGCAACATCCCCGCGAACCTGTGGACTTCCAAGGTGTGTGTCTTTCCAATATTTAACTTCTTGACAATTAATGAGTACACACCAGTGTGCAATGTCTAACTCATATGGTGTCAACTCCCACTCCCCATGCAACCTACTCTGTGGGTAAACATCATTAGAGACTACAGAAAGGTTGAACTGGGGTTCATCTACCGACATATTCGAATGTGGGTCCTCAAGCGCTCCCAAATACAGTTTGACGTACGTTACGCACTCGTGCGCAAGATATGCTTCGGCGATACACCCTTCAGGTGCAGATGTATTATGTACATACCCTTTGTAGTCTCCCAGTTGTCTACAAAGATGAAAACAGCTTGTTATTATTGTTGTACGTAGAACAAGAATAAATTAATATATAAAGACTTAATTAGCAAACATCATACAAATGCAAGGTATATACCTCTCCATTGGATACATCCAAGTGTAGTGAACGGGACCGGTGAGCATCAATTGCTCGGGAAGATGCATCATCAAGTGAGGCATGATGTCGAAGAAATTTGGGGGGAAAATCCTCTCCAACTTGCACATGATAAAAATGATGTCCTTTCGCATTTCTTCGAGGTCTGACATTTTCACTTCTCTGGTGCATAACTTTTGAAAGAACCTTGACAGCGCCACTAACGGCTCTACCACCTCATCATCAAAGTACCCTCGAATCATAATAGGGAAGAGGCGTTGAAGTAGTACATGGCAGTCATGACTCTTTAATCCATAAATCTTATTGTCCCTGTAGTTAACACACCGACTTATATTTCCAGCAAACCCATAAGGATACTGGACGTTAGCCATCCACACAAAAATTTCATGCTTCTCGTCACGCGTGACCGTGTAAGGAGCTTGGGGCATCTTTCTCCCCTTCTTTTTCAACCACAGATGTTCCCGCAGTTTCATTTTTTCCAAATCAACGCGAGCTTTAGGGCCATCTTTGGTTTTACCTTGCCAATTTAGAACGGTGCCCACCACACTTTCACACACATTCTTCTCTATGTGCATGAGATCTAGATAGTTCCTGATAGGCAACATCCGCCAGTACGGGAGTTCCCAGAAGATGCTCTTGTGTGTCCAGAACTTATACCTGTCGGGTATTTTCGGTATAGTCGCAACAACCTCAGGATGATTGCTCAATGGCCCAAAATTATACTCATTCACGACTTCTAAGATTTCATCTCCAGTCCATCCCATGGGTTGCAGACCTTCTTCTACAGTGCCGTCAAAAGCCTGGGCGTCCTGGCGAAATGGGTGATGTCATGGAAGCCAACATCAGTGACGCATATGGACAATCTTCGAGCAATGAGCTTGTCCAAACATGGCAGTCATGCACTCTGGACAGGCCCTGTACCCCTTGGTTGGGTTTCCCGACAACATCCCTCGACCTGGAAAATCACTGATTGTGCCCACAAGCATAGCACGCATTCGGAACATCTCATTTTTAAACCTGTCGTAAGTGGGATGACCAACTGTACTCAAGTGCTGAAGCTCCATAATCAATGGCCTCATGTACACATCCAGACACTTACCTGGATAACCCGGCCCTGGAATCAATAGAGTCAGCATATTATATTCTTTCTTCATGCACATCCACGGAGGAAGGTTGTACGGTACCAATATAACGGGCCATATGCTGTACTTCTGACTCATGTTGCCGAAGGGGTTGAATCCGTCAGTCGATAGCCCCAGCCAAACATTTCGGACTTCAGCTGCAAAATCAGAAAACACATTCACCAGGTGCTTCCAAGCCTGACCATCAGCAGGGTGTCTAAGGATATCATCGTCAGGCGAAGTCCTCTCAGCCCACCATCTCATAGCTTTCGCCGTGAATGCACACATGAACAACCTTTCCAGCCTATCAATTAGTGGGAAATACCGAAGTATCTTCACTGCTTTCTTGTTTCCTGCAGGAGTGTACTTCCACCTTTCCGTACCACACACCGGACAGTAATCAAGCTTTGATAGATCCTTCCCGTCATCGTCTACACCCCAAAAGAGAACGCAATCATACATGCATGCGTGAATCTTGGTGTAGGAAAGTCCAAGATCTTTGAGGACATGTCGTATCTTACGATGAGTGGGGGGAAGACGATGACCGGGGGGCAGCAGATCACCAGTCAACTGAAGCCACCTATCGACCGCTGCCACGGTGCTCTTGGTCTCCACTTTTAGCTGCATCACTGCCATCACACTTTCAAGGACTGTCTTAGGACATCCGTGGTACAACGGAGTTTGATGCATCTGAATCAGGTTGTGGTACTTGTCCATACCACGTGTGTTGACATAAACTCTAGGTAATGGCTGGACTGGCTCAATGTGAGGGAAATTCTCAACTTCTGGAGGAACATATACGGGTGCTTGAGAATCATGAAATACACCGCTCTCATGAGGAAACATATCGTCGATGAACCTCCTGGTGGGATCATAATTGGATGAACTCGCAGTATCAGCAAATTGTCCATGATCATGCGGATCGGCTGCTGATGCTTCACCGTGATAAATCCAACGGGTGTACTTATTCCAAAATCCGTTTCTATGAAGGTGTCCCTCAACTGTAGCAATGGGACAACGATTGCCGCGACACCGACATTGTTTACATGGACAATAATGCACTGGCAACTCTCCACAATTAGCCGCCACAAATTCCAGAAATCTCCTAATTCCCTGCCCATATCTTGCATCAGTTCTATCCAGCCTCATCCAACTCTTGTCCATCCTGAAATGCACTGGCGATTCCAGAACGTTTCAGATTTTTCCACCGATTTTGATTTGAATGGAGGAGCTGCTGGCTAGATCTGATATAATAATAATTATAGGCAACGAATTACTATTTCGTTGCCTATATTGTTTTTCGTTGCCTATTAAACTATAGGCAACGATTTTTTCGTTGCCTATAATCATACTTTAGGCAACGATTTGCATAGGCAACGATTTTTTTCGTTGCCTATAAACCGAACATTAGGCAATGATTTTACTTCAACAGGCAACGAACTCGTTGCCTATAGTATACTATAGGCAACGACAAGGGTTTTCGTTGCCTATAGTATACTATAGGCAACGAATTTATCACAACGATTTGCATAGGCAACGATTTTTTTCGTTGCCTATAAACCGAACATTAGGCAACGATTTTACTTCAACAGGCAACGAAGTCGTTGCCTATAGTATACTATAGGCAACGAAAACCCTTGTCGTTGCCTATAGTATACTATAGGCAACGAATTTACCAGCTCGTTGCGCGTTGTTTTAAAATTCGTTGCCTAAAGTGTTTATGTTGGTAGTGGAAGTGTAAGATTGTGAAAGAAATTGGTTTGAAGAGTGGATCGCCGAGAAAGAGAGGAACAAGAAAAATGTGGAATTACAATTTAATATGTGGAATTACAAAATCTGAGTTCTATTAGCTAGGATTTGATTATAAAATGGTCATATAATTGAACTTTTGCATTCTTTTGTATACAGTTACCACTAATATTATGAAGATTGTTCTTTTGTGTGCATGAGATGTATCTCCAGTTTGAAATTCTATAGGTTATCGTAGATGTCATAATGTACATATATATGTATTGAACTTATATATTATGATAATCATCTCTAAGGATTATATAGGATGTAGAACTTATAGAAGATTGAATACGGCGAAATGTATTATTTCGTAGTTTAATTGTATTATAAAGGGTTGTGTTTATCCGTTGCTTAGATCATTCGATTGTTTGATTTCTATGTAGTTTATGTGTAAAACTATTACTGCTACTGTGTTGTTTTTATTTAAGTTATTTGTGAATATAATGCATGTCAAACTATTCTGATTATACATGTTTTAGCTCTGAATCTTTTTGTTATATTTTGTAGGATTCACAGATTATATGCAAAAGATATTACACTGTATCATCGTGTTGTTGTTTCTCTGGCAATTGTTGTGGTTTCTTTCAGTTAGTCATCAACATTTAGGTATGTAATTATGTGATTTATGTTGTTTTGTATATTTGTGCATAATGTATCATTTAAAAAGAACAGAAAAACAACTATTTGTTGATTTTAAATAATAAATGCTAAATTTTTAATATGTAATCGTGGTGACTAAGTTATTAGTTTTACATGTTAGTACCATCAAAAGATAAATTTGTTTTTGGTTTCTCATGTTTATTCATATGTTATAATAGTTAAGGAATTTTTTTTATGATTGTTGCAAATTATCTATATTTATTTATGTCATTGATATTCATTGTTGCACATCTTTTTTTAAATTTTTTTTAGGGATGCCGCGCAAAAGGAATTATAACTGCGTAAACAAAGGGACAGGACCAGGAACACCGCTGGGGTATCCTACAGGAAGTGCATCACACAATCACCATTTGACCAAAAGACAACGATTTTTTCAATCTGCCGAATGCTCGACAATCCCAGAGACAACAACACAAAATCACACAGCAGCAAGTGATTTGTTTAGAGATGATGAAAATGTTGTTGATCAATACATATCAAGTAGTGGGACTTGCTGGAATTTATTTATTTTGTGAAGTAGTTCTTGCTAAATTGCTTTCATAATGAAAACAATTCTTTGATATCATAGTATATTTTCTATCTTCGATAAATTATAAGTTTAATATTTAACACTACATATTTGAATACGAAGGTCCAAGTACATCGTATAATGTGTCTATTGAAGACATGAGAGACGGCACAGACGACGATGATAATAATACTATAAGAGGTAATTATATACATATATTAGTTTTGGAGTAGTTTAATATTTCACACAACAAATTCATCAAAATAACAATTCTTTTTTTAATATTAATTGATGAAATGTAGGTGTTCGTGCAACTTTTTCTGGTCAGGCATCGTATCAAAAAACCCGTCAAGGTGAAATATATATCCATTGCCTATTTTCAATTAATACAAAGTCATGTATTTTTCTAACACAATTTTGAACAATTGTTATTGCAGGTATAGTTGCAAACTATCATGACTTTGGGGATGATTCTTACACATGCACTTATTGCGGTGCTTGCTTTTGGTCATATGAATCTATCAAACAAAAAATCAAAAATCAAATTATATATACAAATTGCTGTCAAAAAGGACAAGTTAAACTTCCATTGACAAATTCTATTCCAATTATTCTTGAACAATTATTAAATCCTGCCAACGGTCGAGAAAGTATACTATTTCGTGAAAATATCCGAGTTTACAATTCAATGTTTGCTTTTACTTCTATGGGTGCAAAAATTGATTATACTATAAATAATGGAACAGCTCCATATGTATTTAAAATATGCGGGCAAGTGCATCATTTAATGGGATCTGTGTTACCTTCCGGAGGTGAATGTCCTAAGTATGCTCAATTATATGTGTACGACACTACTAATGAAATTTCAAATCATATTAATGCCGTTGATCCAAATAATACAAATAAAAAAATCAAAGTTGATGTTGTTGAAAAATTAGTGCACATGCTTGATGAATGTAATGAATTAACAAAAGAATTTCGAACAGTTAAGAATAATTTTGAAAATGGTTCATTACCTGACTTTTGTATGACTGTGCTTGATCGACAACCAACTGATAGTAAACAATACGAATTACCAACTACTTCAGAAATTGGCGGTTTAATAGTCGGTGACATTGGAGAATTTAATTCAAACAGAGATATCATTAATAAAATAATGGAGAACTAAAACGTATCTCAAAAATACATCGAAAGTTAATGTCATTACAGTATCCATTGCTTTTTCCATATGGGGAAGATGGATTTAAAATAAATACGTTATTGCAACCAATTGATGGAAAAAATTACGACAAAAAAAGAAAAGTTACGATGGCAAAATTTGTTTGCTACCAAATTCATGATAGAATCAATCATTCAAATGCTTTGTTAAAAGGTGGAAGATTATTTCAACAATACTTAGTCGATACATATGCTACTGTTGAGGAGAATCGTTTGGAATATATAAGAAATAATCAACCAAAATTAAGATGTGAAAAATGGAATCAAATTTCTACTTTTGTTTCAAATGGAATTACCCAGAGTTCAGAGGTAGGAAAAACAATATTTCTTCCAGGTTCTCATACTGGCAGTCCTAGGGATATGATAAATAATTATCATGATGCAATGGCAATTTGTAGACAATATGGCAACCCAGACTTATTCATAACATTCACTTGCAATGTCAAATGGCCAGAAATTTCGAGATATTTGAAAAAAAATCTGGGTACAAACCAGAAGATAGACCAGATATTGTTTCAAGAATTTTTAAAATAAAATTAGATGATATGGTTGCTTATATTAAATCTGGAGAGTCGTTTGGATATATTGATGCACATGTTTATACAATTGAATTTCAGAAACGAGGGTTGCCTCATGCTCATTTACTAATTTGGCTTCAAAAACCATACAAATGTTATACAGCAATTGATATAGATTCTATTATTTCGGCTGAATTACCAGATAAAAACGTTGCTCCAGAACTTTTTGAAATCGTTAGTCAATTTATGATTCATGGTCCTTGCGGACAAATTAATCCAAAGTCTCCATGCATGCGAGATGGAACATGTACAAAATTTTTTCCAAAACCATACAATTCTAGCACTATATTTCAAGCAATTAAAGCTCCTCAATATAGACGACGTGATGATGATTCAAAGTTTATAGTTAAAAATGGAATGCATATTTGTAATAATTTTGTTGTTCCATATAATCCTAATTTGTTATTGAGATACAATGCTCATATAAATGTGGAATCGTGTTCTCAATCTATGTTAATAAAATATTTATTCAAATATATAAATAAAGGTTCAGATAGAGCTCGAGTATTGATTCGTGATAATATAAACGATGAAATCCAAAATTATTTAAATTGTCGATATTTAACTCCTCATGAATCTGTATGGCGATTATTTGAATTCTCAATTCATTCTAGATTTCCTGCGGTTATATATTTAAAAATTCATTTACCTTCCGAACAAAGTGTGTTTTTTGATGAAGGGGGTTCCCTTGAACGAGTCTTGGAAAATCCAAATGTCGAATCTACGATGCTTACTGCTTGGTTTGATGCAAATATTACTTATAATAAAGCAAAAAAATTGACGTATGCTCAATTTCCAACTAAATTTGTATGGGCAGATAAAGCTTGGACTCCAAGAAAAAAATTGATTCAAACTATTGGTAGGATTGCATATGTGCCACCAACGGTGGGTGAATTGTATTACCTGAGAATACTATTAAATATTCAAAAGGGGTGTTGCAATTTTGATGAAATAAAAACAATTAATGGAATTACATATTCAACTTTTCGAGAAGCATGTCGAGCATTGGGATTGTTAGATGATGACAAAGAATGGGTTGATGCACTGGTTGAATCTTCATTGGCTGCAACCTCTTCTCAAATTCGAGAATTATTTGTTACTATTATTCTTTTTTGTAACGTCTCAGATCCACAAGCTTTGTTTAATGCGCATTGGATCAGCATGTCTGATGATATTGTACACAAAATTCAATTGGAATTTAATATGCCCAATCTTACAGTACCTGAACCTGAATTGAAAAATATTGTTTTACACGAACTTGAAAAACTATTCAACATGTCTGGAAGTTCATTAGAAAATCATCAATTACCAATGCCACAAACACAAAACATACATCAATTCAACAACAAGCTAATGAGAGAAGAACTAGATTAAGATTGTGAAACACTTAAACAAGAACATTCTGATCTCATTATGAAATTAAATAGTTGTCAGAAAATCATATACGATGAGGTGATCGAAGCTGTTGAACAAAAGAACTCAAAATCATTTTTTGTTTATGGCAGTGGAGGAACTGGAAAAACTTTTTTGTGGAATACTATAATTTCTAAATTGAGATCCGAAGGAAAAATTGTTTTAGCTGTCGCATCATCGGGTATTGCTTCATTATTACTTCCAAAAGGCAGAACCGCACATTCACGATTTAAAATAAAGCCAATTATAGATAAAGATTTATCATGTTCAATAAATAAAAGGACTCATCTTGCAGAATTAATTGAAAAGACCGAATTAATTATTTGGGATGAAGCTCCTATGTGTCATACATATTGTATTGAATCATTGGATAAAACTCTACGTGATATTTTGTCAAAAGACTCCAACGATCCAAAAAAGCAAATACCATTTGGAGGTAAATCTATTTTATTTGGTGGAGATTTTAAACAAACTTTACCAGTCATACAAGGTGGAAGTAAAGAACAAATCATTGAAGCTTCGTTAAATAATTCATATCTATAGCGTTCACTTAAAGTTTTCCGTTTAACAGAAAACATGAGATTATCAACAGTCGGTTTAACAAGCATTGAAAAAGAAGAAATTAAAAATTTTGCAGAGTGGATGGTACAAATTGGAGAAGGTCAGTTACAATCAACTTTTCCCACAGACAATCCTGATATATCTTGGATTGATATTCCTAAAGATTTACTTACTGATTCAACAGTTGATCCTATAGAGTCAATTTTTACAGCTACTTATCCAAACTTTGAAAGTAAATACAATGATACCAATTATTTAAGAGAACGGGCTATTGTCACGCCCAGAAATGTAACTGTTCATGAAATAAATAAATATGCAATTAATTTACTACCTGGGAATAAAAGAATGTATTATAGTTCTGATTCAATTTCGTTCAGTTCAGGATCCAACAATAATAATAGTGCTTTATATCCTGTAGAATTTTAAAACAAGCTTGACTTCAGTGGATTGCCTACACATGAGATTATTTTGAAAATTGGTATGCCTATAATGTTATTAAGAAATTTAAATCAAATACGTGGTTTGTGTAACGGCACAAGATTGATAATAACAAATTTATTTGATAAACTTATAGAAGCAAAAATACTAACAGGAACCAATATTGGTGAAAAAGTTTATATTCCAAGAATCGTGCTAATCCCCAGTGATACGAAATGACCATTTACATTTAAAAGACGTCAATTTCCTGTGAGACCCTGTTATGCAATGACAATTAACAAAAGTCAAGGACAATCATTAAACCAAGTTCGAATATATTTGTCGGATCCAATATTTACTCATGGACAATTGTATGTTGCGTTATCGAGAGTAACATCAAAAAAAGGTCTAAAGATTATGATAAATAATAATTGTGACAAACCAAATAATTATACAAAAAATATTGTGTACAAAGATATTTTACAAAATATATAATATATGATCAGATAAGATGTGCATATAGTATTGTGTTATTAATTAGACCCTAAAGACAAATATATAATGCATGATTAGATGACACATTGTGTAGATGATTTAATTAATTTTACATGTTAGATATAATATTATTTAGTTAAATACGTACAAAAACAAAGAAAAAAAACTGGACTGTCTAAGGACAGTTCAATTTTTTTATTTTCCTCTATGCCTCTTCTTTTCACTGCTGCAACAGTAGCACATACGGAGGACAAACTTCTTTTTTCTCTTCTTTCTATCCTCTTTTCACTGGTTCATCTCTCCCTGCTTCTTTTACAATTCAAGCATCTTCTTCTTCCTTGAGTTGTGGTCATATTTTCTTTCTTCCTCGAGCTGCAATCATATTCTTTTTCTTTCTTGAGTTGCAGTCTTCTACTGCATTCTTTTTCTTTGAGTTGTAGTCTTTTTCATTTAGCTGCAGTCTTCTACTGCAATCTTCTTCCTCGAGCCACAGTCGGTTTTTTTTTTCAAAACTGCAATCAACCCAAAAATAGGGTTGCATTATTCCAGGTGTCTGCTCCACACATTGATTCTATTCTTGATTAGAATTATTCTTCAAGTTATTCTTATGTTATTTTGATTTTAATTGTTATAAAAAATACTTATGACTTAAATTAAAATTGCATGCTGTGTTACGTTGAGAAGAGGTAAATAAAGTGCGTTATCAGGAACAAACAATGAAGTACAAGTTCCCAAACAAATGAAATTAGGTTGGTTTTCGTATTTGCTCATTCTATTTAAAAAATTAGGTTGTTTATGATATAAATTCTGGGACACTTGCGTACAAGAATGGAAGATTGAAACTTTGTTGTATGATTTTTTGGTTTTTTAGCTACTAAGACATTGGATGGACATGTTGCTAAATTCATTGTGACGGCAACAAAACTGAGCCACTTGAGATCCTTCTTCAAATTTTACTATTGGTTGTAGTTAAGGTGAGATTAGTTCATTTGTCTCGATATTAATATATGTGAATTTTTTACTCCTTATGTGATATTTTTATCTTTCAAAGTCTCTCATGTCGGATAATGTGGGATAGGAAAAGTATTTCATGCATTAGTAAATAATGTATATGACAACATATGTTTCATGTGTTTTACATTTTTTAGGTGACAAGGGCCAATGTAACCCTTTTATTTCATATAGAGTTTTATAACATTCGGTTAAACCATGGGGACAATGACAAATTTATGGAGGCAATTTGGTCTTGGGTAGAGTGAAGACACACCACAAATTAAAAGTGGCAGAGGTATAGGTAGATATGTGCATGAATAATATGTGTTAGTTGATGGTTCTTCAAATTATGAAGTATGATATGAGAATTACACCATTTTCTTAAGGAAGCTTCTCTTTATGATGGGATCCTTACGTCCTGTGTCATCTGAATGAAATTCCAAAGACAGGAGTAATCAAGGTTTCTTCTTTTAAATTTGTTTTATGACGTTCTGGATTGTGTACCATTTTTCCGCTGAATTTGAATTTGTTTTTCGGTGAATTATAGGTTCATATTTGGTCAGGAACATTTACAACTCTCAACTATTACCCATCTCTGATATCATGCTCATTCACATTCTATATGTAAGAGTTTTGTACTAAACTAGCAAATGATCAAATTATGGATCTTAATGTTCTTCGATATGTTGGTTAGTGTGCTTTGTTTCATTTACATCTTCTAACTCAAAGTTTTTGTTATTTCATATGTTCGTTTTTGAAAATTAGATTGTTGGAGTTACTACCCGAATTAAATGACATATGTTATGGAGAAGAAATCATTTTTTCCCAATATTTTTGAGCTGCGAATCTAGCAACGACAGTAGAAGAATGAGGAATAATTTGGATACTCTGAAACCTGCAGTGATTAGATATAGACATAGATGTATTTATGTATATTTGGTCATCGATTTTGTTAAGCATCTTCAATTTATACATCTCTACTAAGATGATTTCAAGTATTGTATGATGTAATTTCAATTACATCTTAGATTGCTTGCATGTAATTCAAAATTTCTTCTATCATTTGTCATTTTCATATGTAAGGTTATTTATTTGTATCATGTTGTTACGATATTTAATTTCTCTTTCGAAATATTTTTTTACTTCTTCTAAGTTTGTATAATTACAATATATGTGACACTTACAAAATACTCGACATTAAATTACTTAATATCGCTTTCAATTAACTTTATTAAAAACTGCGCCTCGGGTGGGCAACCACACTAGTTATGTACATTCTTCATAAAAGGCTACAGCGTCCAACAATGTATTGGTGGATTATCGTTTATTCTATTTTTGTTTTATAGCTCTTTTTTTATTCTATAAAGTTTCTCTGTTTCCATCAAAAGAAACACGTACTACTAAAGCTTGTTCATGACTGCTATTTAGGGTGAATGGGTTCCTGTTGTGGTTGACGATTGGATTCCATGTGAATCACCGGGTAAACCAGCATTTGCTACTAGTAGAAAAGATAACGAGTTGTGGGTCTCATTATTGGAGAAGGCATATGCCAAATTGCATGGCTCCTATGAAGCACTAGAAGGTGGACTTGTCCAAGATGCTCTTGTAGACCTCACTGGAAGTGCAGGTGAAGAGATTGACATGCGGAGTGCTCAGGCCCAAATTGATCTTGCTAGTGGTCGATTATGGTCTCAATTGTTGCGCTTCAAACAAGAGGGATTTCTTCTTGGTGCTGGCAGTCCATCAGGTTCAGATCGATGTACATATTTCCTCCAGTGGCATTGTGCAAGGTCATGCTTACTCATTATTGCAGGTGAGTTGATTCCCTAACAAATGTTTCATGTGTCAAATGAAAATTTTAAGGTGGTTCCTCTAGCTAAAATTTGTGTTCCAGGTGAGGGAGGTGGATGGCCACAAGCTTATTCAGATTCGGAATCCATGGGCCAATGAAGTTGAGTGGAATGTCCCTTCCCTTGGTCAGACTCATCGCCTGAATGGATCGATAGGATGAAGCACAAGCTGAAGCATATTCCACAGGTTGGTTTATTGTTTTTCATTTTTCACATCAGATAAGTCTTACATCGTTGTGACCTATCCCCCACCTTACCATCACCTCCTGTTCCCCGAGCCACCATAGGGTTTTTACGGCGTATTTATTACTATTTATTATTTAATACTCATAATACCTCATTCTTTTTGGCAGTCAAAAGATGGCATATTCTGGATGTCCTGGCAAGACTTCCAAATTCATTTCCGGTTGAGGCCGCCGGGCTGCTTACAATATATACTTGCATGAATCAGTTGGGGGGGACAGATTACGTGAATTCCCGAGAAATATCTTGTGAAATGGTTTTAGATCCAGATCCAAAAGGCTATACGATAGTGCCTACAACTATACATCCTGGGGAAGAAGCTCCCTTTGTTCTTTCTGTGTTCACAAAAGCATCAATAACTTTGGAAGCCTTGTAGTATCCAAGAGGTGGCTCATCATTTACCTCCATCTCTTTTGGTCCAAGAGCACTTACTGCAGAAATTTTGAACTGCTTGGGCTGGACATGGACTGTGTTTGCCTGCTTTTGAAGGTTTCGGTTGGATACAAATCAGAAAACATGATGATGAGGTAATTTTCCATCCGGTCTATAGGCATTATGAGCAACTGTAAAGAGCGATGAGTGTCCTAAAGAAGTAATCGGACTTGTTCATGTATAGGCGGGCAATACACTGTGCGAGTGGTTCTGTCACAGCTGAAGATGATCGTCGTTCTGTAAGCTCAATCCACACAAGAGTTGAGCAAGATGAGTGAAAGATTGTATGCCATGAAGTGAGCCGCCACGCATATTGATCCTTTGCTTCTGCAGAACAGAATGAAAGAGGGAAGACCACGATGCATTTTGGCAGAGTTTCTAATTTCATTTGTACATACAACTAATTGTCTTGCAGGTATTGAATGAATATAAGATAGAGGGGTCTTGTAAATGAGGGGAGAAAAGCATAGGATGAAAAGACTAGGCAGAAGATATAATTAAGTTAGCCATTAGCTAGAATTCTTTCTTGTGAAGAAGCCTGCAATTTTGAGTTGGAGGATGGATTCATCAATCAATTTGTACACAAGTTCACCAGTTTTCAATGCAAGAAGTCATATGAATTCATGCCTGTGCATTACAAAAATTGGTTTCTTAATATTAGACTTGTATGATTTTCTCAGTATAGATTGATCATTATTACCACCTAGTTTGAATTATGCTGTTGTAAAGAAATTCAGTCTCCTCTTATAAGATAAATTCTGGGAAAATAAATTATTGAATTTTATCACACTCGACAATTTAATCATTGATAATTTAGAAAATAACAAAAATGTCACTATATTTTAATTTCGTCTATTAATTTGGTCACTTTGTCTATTTTAAAAATTAAAATTTGTCAATTGTTTTCCTTATTTGGATATGATTATGAGAGAAATGCATATAGCATAAGCAGGAGAAGTGTGAAGATCGATGGGGAAGAAGAAAAATTGATATCCAAAACGGGCATAATGACCAAATTGATACGTAAGATGATAGTTCAGTAATCATTTTGATATTTTTGAAAGTTCAGTGACTAAATTATCGTTTGCGACAAAGTGCAGTGATCATTATAACTATTTTTCCTAAAATTCTTCAGTCTCTCTGTGTTAATGATGATTATTTGTTTCTTTGCTAACAAAACTAGTATTGATCAATTACATGTAAGAATCGAGAGACCGCATGTTTTAAGGTATTATAAAGCATCTCTTCATTAATTAGGGGGGTTAGGGGTTCGAAGCCTTCAATACTAGTTGGTTTGTCAGACGAGTTGTACTTCAATGTTAAGTGTTTATACTGTGATCGTTGAGATAATGACTTTGTACATATTACGAATTTTTCTTATTTTATGGACTTAATACACCAAACTCAAGCCGACCCAAGTTGAAACTTAGCCTTATGCCCATATGCTTCCACATATTCACCTCCTCGGCCTGATGATATATAAGCAAATTATACCATATTGATGTGCTTATGGACAATGATTTATGGCATTTATTGATGATGTGCTTTGTAATTCAACTTTGTTTTATTACCTAGATCGATCACATTTGTGTATGATCACAATGAACAATTTGTTTGACGCGCACAAAAACACTTTAAACATAAGCAAAAATAATATAAAAACATCGATAAATTTTAAAGTGAACTGAACCAAATTGATGGAAGGATATATAGCTATGCGTTCTACTCAAAGTTCACATTTCCAGAATCAGTCACTCCTTTGATTGGCAGAATAAGAAGTCTTTGATTCATTACGAATGAGTGCGTAGTGAAAGAGGGTGATCTCATAGTTACTTGGAAATTCATTATCAAACCTTCAAAATTAATAGGAAACAATCCATTTATATGTCAATGATGTATGCGTAACGTCTATGTTTACCTCTCGCTATGTTGTTTAAGGACATTATTTTATGACATCATTTATTGACGTGTTGTGTAATTTAATTTTGTGTTTAAAAAGCATGGCTCTATCATTTGATGCTTACACTTTTGGCTACTTGATTGACAAGGGTGGCATTGCGAAGGTGATAAAATGTAGGCACATGGCCGGATCTAAGATTATCATACCTGACGCGAACTCTAAAAGATGTGTGCGTCCAAATTTAATGTTCACATTAAAAAAACAAAGGTACTGATTGCATGCAGTTAAAATATTAACAACATAAAATTCGATAAAAAAACATTAGTTTTTCCTTATATATTATTTCAGTAAAATATTAGTTTTTCCTTACAACTAGATGAATCCTTAAACACTACTGTAGCACACTAGTTGAATTAGTTTTTTTTTTATAGAGAATGACCTTTTGGCGTTAGGGATTTGGACACTAGGACACACACACTCTTGTGTCCTAGTTGATTACCCTTTTGCATTCCAAGGAAGCTACAAAATATATACAACGCCTACATATATAGCTTAACTCGAATCAGTTGGTGTGTACAGAGATCAATGTCCAAATACTCATTAGCATCAAAGAAGAGAAGAACAAGAAGAAGAAGTTGTCAAGAAAAAAGGAAAAATAAGAGAAAGTGGTTGCGGCTACCAGATGATATTATATATGAAATCCTAGTCAAGTTCCCTATCAATTCATTACTCAAACTCATGACAGTATGTAAATCGTGGAATTCTCTGATCAAGAGCTCTCGTTTATTCGCACTTAGCTCAACAACATGAACATCAATAGGAACAAGAACAATTGCAACAACTACAACGACCTCCTTTACGTACATGCCACATGGAAGATAGATCATCCGTCTTGAGGTGAGATTATCTTGTTGCATTGTGATTGTGATGGTGATACCTATACCAAGCGTCGCGTAATTCCAACTTCAGACATTAAAGCTTCCGATTTCGGCCATACAGAAATATTTTTTACAATCAAAACTTGTAATCGCCTTATCTGCATGGGTCGTAGTCATAAATATAGTGATACTATCACCATATTTATGACCGTGATACTGATACAACTCCATTAATGCCATTAATTTGGAAACCTTGTGTTAGAAAGTTTAAGATTCTTCCTCGTCCAAGTGTTTCCTACTACGACAAGGAGAATCCCATATCATTCTATAAGATGGGATATGATCAAATTGCCAACGCCTATAAGGTCTTGCAAGTGACGTTTCCCCTCAAAGGCTTACTCAAAGGCTTATCGATTTGGTGACTTTTAGTCATCCGGCAATGTACGATGGGGTGAAGATGCTTACAATTTTCAACAATCTAAGCCGCTTAGTACTAGAAGGTGGTGGCTATTTCAACGACAATGTACTTACAAATGGTATATTTCATAAATACATACAAAAATGTAAAACAAAAGTTTGGTATAGGACATGGCAAAGAAGTGTATCCTTAGATCAGTGTCTCAATGAGGTGCTGACTTTTATTTCTAAAAGTCAAACAAGCCAAGGAAGCCAAAGTAGCCAGCTTGTGTTGGTTCTGCTTCATCGTGGTACACCGCCCTCCACTCAGTACACTCAAGTTGCGTTGAAATACCGAACTTCGGGTAGCATTACATTGTTTTGCAGCAATTCAATCAAGCATGAATGGCAGTAGGGTAACGCTCCATCTATGATCACCAAGCTTGAGGTGATCGAAAAGTTGAGTGAACTATTGGAAGGATTACCCGACGTTCTTTTTGTTGGCTACGTCAAGACAATTTGTAACACTAAAAATGCATTTGTTCATACCAAATTTGATTTAGAGTTCATTTTCATCTAGGATTATTGATGAGGTATGTTCCTTATTATAAAATGCTTGCTAGCTTGAAATGTGTAGTTGCTTTTCCCATACGATATCAATGTCTTGTGTGAAAACACACCATTGCATTATAGGTTATGTCAAGTTGGAGGGATGTCTCTTGAAGTTATGTCAAAGCAACTAGTAGCGGCTTTTTTTCTTTCCAGAATATTTTTTATTTCTTTTATACCTTATTTCAGAAGTTAGGTCATTGGTTTTTTTATAATAAGGTATAAAAGAAATAAAAAACAATCTGAAAAGAAAAAAAGCCGCTACTCTATTTGATGGTTACACTTTTGGTTACTTGATTGACAAGGGTGGCAACGCGAAGGTGATAGAATGTAGACACATGGCCGAATATGAGATTATCATACCTGAGGCGAACTCTAAAAGATGTGTGCGTCCAAATTTAATGTTCACATTAAAAAAACAAAGGTACAGATTGCATGCAGTTAAAATATTAACAACATAAAATTCAGTAAAACATTAGTTTTTCCTTACGTATTACTTCAGTAAAACATTAGTTTTTCCTTACGACTAGATGAATCCTTATACACTACTATAGCCGACTAGTTGAATTAGTTTTTTTTAGAGAATGGCCTTTTGGCGTTAAGGATTTGGACACTAGGACACATACACTCTTGTGTCCTAGTTGAATTAGCCTTTTGTATTCCAAACGGTTTTAGGAAGCTGCAAAATATATACAACGCCTACATATATAGCTTAACCCAAATCAATTGGTGTACAAAGATGAATGTCCAAATACTCATTAACATCAAAGAAGGGAAGAACAAGAAGAAGAGGTTGTCAAGAAAAAAGGAAAAATAAGAGAAAGTGGATGCGGCTACCAAATGATATTATATATGAAATCCTAGTCAAGTTGCCTACCAATTCATTACTCAAACACAGGGCAGTATGCAAATTGTGGAATTCTCTGATCAAGAGCTCTCGTTTATTCGCACTTAGCTCAACAATGTGAACAACATGAACATGAACAGGAATAAGAACAATTGCAACAACTACAACGACGTTCTTTATGTACATGCCACATGGAAGACAGATCATCCGTCTCGAGGTGAGTTTATCTTGTTGCATTGTGATTGTGATGGTGATGGTGATGGTGATAACTATACCAAGCATCGCGTAATTCCAACTTCAGACATTAAAGCTTCCGATTTCGGCCATACATAAACATTTTTTACAATCGGAACTTTTAACCGCCTTATCTGCATGGGTTGTAGTCATAAATATGGTGATATTATCACCATATTTATGACCGTGATACTGATACAACTCCATTATTGCCATTAATTTGGAACCCTTATGTTAGAAATTTTAGATTCTTCCTCGTCCAAGTGTTTCCTACTACGACAAGGAGAATCCCATCTCATTCTATAAGATGGGTATGATCAAATTGCCAACGCCTATAAGGTCTTGCAAATGACGTTTCCCCTCAAAGGGTTACTCAAAGGCTTATCGATTTGGTGGCTTTTAGTCATCCGGCAACGTACGATGGAGTGAAGATGCTTATATTTTTCAACAATCTAAGCCGCTTAGTACTGGAAAGTGGTGGCTAGTTCAACAACAATGTACTTACAAATGGTATAGTTCATAAATACATACAAAAATGTGAAACAAAAGTTTGGTATAAGACGTGGCAAACAAGTGTATCCTTAGATCAGTCTCTCAATGGGGTGCTGACTTTTATTTCTCAAAGTCAAACAAGTCAAGGAAGCCAAACAAGCCAGCTTGTGTTGGTTTTGTTTCATTGTGGTACACCGCCCTCCACTCAGTACACCCAAGTTGTGTCAAAATACCGAACTTCGGGTAGCATTACATCGTTTTGCAGCAATGCAATCAAGCATGATTGGCAGCAGGGTAAAGCTCCATCTATGATCACCAAGCTTGAGGTGATCGAAAAATTGAGTGACCTATTGGAAGAATTAGCCGATGTTCTTTTTGTTGGCAACGTCAAGACATTTTGTAACACTAAAAATGCATTTGTTCATACCAAATTTGATTTAGAGTTCATTTTCACCGAGGATTATTGATGAGGTATGTTCCTTATTATAAAATGCTTGCTAGCTTGAAATGTGCAGTTGCTTTTCCTATACGATATCAATGTCTTGTGTGAAAACACACCATTGCATTATAGGTTATGTCAAGTTGGAGGGATGTCTTTTGAAGTTATGTCAAAGCAGCTTGTAGCGGCTTTTTTTCTTATCAAAATGTTTTTTTTATTTCTTTTATACCTTATTTCAGAAGTTAGGTCATTTGTTTTTTTATAATAAGGTATAAAAGAAATATAAAAAAATCTGAAAAGAAAAAATGCCACTACTCGATTTGATGGTTACACTTTTGGTTACTTGATTGACAAGGGTGGCAACGCGAATGTGATAGAATGTAGACACATGGCTGAATATGAGATTATCATACCTGAGGCGAACTCTAAAAGATGTGTGCATCCAAATTTAATGTTCACATTAAAAAAACAAAGGTACAGATTGCATGCAGTTAAAATATTAACAACATAAAATTCAGTAAAACATTAGTTTTTCCTTACGTATTACTTCAGTAAAACATTAGTTTTTCCTTACGACTAGATAAATCCTTATACACTACTGTAGCCGACTAGTTGAATTAGTTTTTTTTTAGAGAATGACCTTTTGGCGTTAAGGATTTGGACACTAGGACACATACACTCTTGTTGAATTAGCCATTTATATTCCAAAGGGTTTTAGGAAGCTGCAAAATATATACAACGCCTACATATATAGCTTAACCCAAATCAATTGGTGTACAAAGATAAATGTCCAAATACTCATTAACATCAAAGAAGAGAAGAAAAAGAAGAAGAGGTTGTCAAGAAAAAAAGAAAAATACGAGAAAGTGGATGCGGCTACCAAATGATATTATATATGAAATCCTAGTCAAGTTGCCTACCAATTCATTACTCAAACACAGGGCAGTATGCAAATTGTGGAATTCTCTGATCAAGGGCTCTCGTTTATTCGCACTTAGCTCAACAATATGAACAACATGAACATCAACAGGAACAAGAACAAATGCAACAACTACAACGACGTTCTTTATGTACATGCCACATGGAAGACAGATCATCCGTCTCGAGGTGAGTTTATCTTGTTGCATTGTGATTGTGATGGTGATGGTGATGGTGATAACTATACCAAGCATCGCGTAATTCCAACTTCAGACATTAAAGCTTCCGATTTCGGCCATACATAAACATTTTTTATAATCGGAACTTTTAACCGCCTTATCTGCATGGGTTGTAGTCATAAATATGGTCATATTATCACCATATTTATGACCGTGATACTGATACAACTCCATTATTGCCATTAATTTGGAACCCTTGTATTAGAAAGTTTAGATTCTTCCTCGTCCAAGTGTTTCCTACTACGACAAAGAGAATCCCATCTCATTCTATAAGATGGGTATGATCAAATTGCCAACGCCTATAAGGTCTTGCAAATGACGTTTCCCCTCAAAGGGTTACTCAAAGGCTTATCGATTTGGTGGCTTTTAGTCATCCGGCAACGTACGATGGAGTGAAGATGTTTATATTTTTCAACAATCTAAGCCGCTTAGTACTGGAAAGTGGTGGCTAGTTCAACAACAATGTACTTACAAATGGTATAGTTCATAAATACATACAAAAATGTGAAACAAAAGTTTGGTATAAGACGTGGCAAACAAGTGTATCCTTAGATCAGTCTCTCAATGGGGTGCTGACTTTTATTTCTCAAAGTCAAACAAGTCAAGGAAGCCAAACAAGCCAGCTTGTGTTGGTTTCGTTTCATTATGGTACACCGCCCTCCACTCAGTACACCCAAGTTGTGTCAAAATACCTAACTTCTGGTAGCATTACATCGTTTTGCAGCAATGCAATCAAGCATGATTGGCAGCAGGGTAATCGAAAAATTGAGGGAACTATTGGAAGAATTAGCCGACGTTCTTTTTGTTGGCAACGTCAAGACATTTTGTAACACTAAAAATGCATTTGTTCATACTAAATTTGATTTAGAGTTCATTTTCACCGAGGATTATTGATGAGGTATGTTCCTTATTATAAAATGCTTGCTAGCTTGAAATGTGCAGTTGATTTTCCTATACGATATCAATGTCTTGTGTGAAAACACACCATTGCATTATAGGTTATGTCAAGTTGGAGGGATGTCTCTTAAAGTTATGTCAAAGCAGCTAGTAGCGGCTTTTTTTCTTTTCAAAATGTTTTTTTTTCTTTTATACCTTGAAATAAGTTATGTCATTAGTTTTTTTATAATAAGGTATAAAAGAAATAAAATATAATCTGAAAAGAAAAAAAGCCGCTACTCTATTTGATTGTTACACTTTTGGTTACTTGATTGACAAGGGTGGCAACGCGAAGGTGATAGAATGTAGACACATGGCCAGATCTGAGAAGCCAACCACGCCACCATCGCGCCAAGGAATCCGGATACCACGTTTGAATCGGATCGACCACTCCATTGATCCTCGTTCGACCATCAACTGTCACCATATGAACACCTGATCCACACTGTAGCACGCCACTCCCACCATCAACAATTTGACCAAAGAGGGTAAGGTCGTCTTCCCTCTCTGGCGTAAAAAACAACAAGAGGATCATATTGCTTCCCGACCAAAAACATAGTTGGGACTAAAGAGAGAAAAAATGGACGTTTTCAATGTACTCGACCTCATACAGGAGGCTGTTGGAGCTCGCCAAAGGACGAGGAAGAGATGGCAGCTATGAGGGGATAGAAACCCTAGTAGAGCCATAATAAAAAAACTAAACGAGTTCTCTCTGAGTCTTTAATAGGGGGAAGGAAGATATTATACTCAATTGGAGAATATACTAGTAAAATGGTCGGGTCCATGTGAATCACTCTTATGACAAGTGACAAGTCTCCAACTAGCCTTCAAAGTTAATGGTAACATATGTTCCATGTTAATATTGGCTAATCATTCCCATATTCTCTTTTGAATAATGTAATGAATTGTCTATATTGTCTTCTGATATGCAATAATATATACGCAAACGTTATATTAACAAGAACTAATCCAAGTCGTAACAATCATTCAACCTCTAAAATGTAACTCTCCAAACCCAATTGTATTTTTGTGTAAGAATGGCCATTAGCATGAGATCAAATACCAGTAAAGGTCGCCTAAATGGACTTCCAATATATACAAAAAATAAAGAAAAAATTACAAAATAAGCAATGGTCGGCAGACAATAAAATATCTTCAATAATAGCTATAAAGTTTAAAAGTGCTGACATATAGTCCACATCCCAATCCATATCACTATCCCGCCACGTAGACATTAGACTTAAAAATATTCCAAACTTTTTGGGCTCTAAGATCAATTAATCTAACACGATCTCTCTGGACCAGACCCACATTTAAACTTGGATCCCGGCTCGTAACCCATTTAAATAATAAAAGCCCACAACCTGACCCTTATACCTCTTTCTCTCTCTCTCTCTCTCTCTCTCTCTCCCATTTCATTGAGCTTCGTTTTCATATTGGAATTAAAAATACTCCAAACTCACTGGGCTCTCAGATCCATTAATCTAACACCATCTCTGTGGGCCTGACTCCCATTTAAACTATGACCCCGGCTTGTAGGCCTATATAATTCAAAAAAAGTCCACAACCCGATCTTAAACCTCTCTCTCTAACTTCTCTGAGCTTCGTTTTCAGCTTCACTCTTTGCAACTCTAGTCAAAATCCAACAATGTCTTCTTCTTCTTCTTCTTCTTCTTCTTCTTCTTCTTCTTCTTCTTCTTCTTCTTCTTCTTCTTCTTCTTCTCATTTCGGGATTAAAGGTGAGAACTTTAGAGAAAGAGACTTTAGAAGAGGTTGAGTGTAATTGTTTGTGTTTGCTTTTGCGTTAGTTTCAATTGAGTTCTATATAAAGCGGTGACACCTAAATTTATGTGCCTTTTTCTATATTATGGATAAGAGAACAAGACAATAATTTATAGAAAAAATTATGTTCAATTTTGATTTATAATTTATGAATGAAACTTATAATGGGAATTATGAAGTTCTTTTGTTTAGACAAATAAGATATAAATCGTTTTGCTTGGTAAATGACCGGTTTGAGATCGAAATAGTGGGGATTTGGGAAGCCAGGGGTCCAGCCAAACCCTGATGTTAGTACCCCTACCAACCTGCCAGCGAACTCCTTGTTTTAACAAATCTTTCACTGTAAAAATATTACGCCAACATGCAGAGGAACTCTCAGTCAATTCTCCATCCCACACTTCATCGTTCGGGGACAAAGGATCCCCAGGTCGCAAGCCTCTGAAAGGTGTAAGATAACCTTTTGGCTCTCCATTGACAAGAAAAGAATATCAAACAGTAGTAACACACTGCATAATGATTCTAATCCATGACTCCTGAAACCCAAACTTCTTCAAGACAGCTTCTAAAAACCTCCACTCTATCATATCATACGC
Organism: Geum urbanum; assembly: GCA_946800695.1. NCBI lineage: Eukaryota > Viridiplantae > Streptophyta > Magnoliopsida > Rosales > Rosaceae > Geum > Geum urbanum. Next base: position 3,691,825 of record OX327009.1, read on the forward strand.
TTTGCTCATGTCCAACTTCAAGGACATCACTGGTTAAGTGCTTAACTACCAAATATGAATAAAGTGTGACACTTCATTAGCAATAAAAGAGTTATCCATAATTAGTCTACCTGGGACGGACGCACTCTATAAAGGTGAGACAATATCAGTCAACAAAAGCTTGAGTCGATTTGCAATAGCCTTAGAACAAATTTTGTAGATCAAATTACATAGTGCTATGAGTCTCAGCTCAGTCACCCTGGATGGGTTGGGAACTTTCAGGATGAGACAGACATTCATATAATTAACCTCCCCTAATATAATACCTGAATGCAAAAAGCTTTGAGCTGCTACCACAACATCAACACCAACTGTATCCCAGTATTTTCGATAGAATAAAGGTGACATACCATCCGGTCCTGGTGATTTCGTTAGATACATTTGGAAGAGAGCCTTGCGGATTTCCTCCTCCGAATAAGGATGACATAATTAATGAAGCATTCATCTCTTATGATACTCGTGGTTGCACAAGGTCTATAACCCGCTCCATATGTTCCTAACCAATTTGATCCGATAAGAACATATTAGAAAAATAATCTACAACTGCATGTTCAATCCCTTCTGAAGAGGACTGCCACAACCCTGAATGATCAAACAGACTCATAATGCGGTTTTTTGCTCTTTGATTAGATGCCTTGTGATGAAAGTAAGGTGTGTTTTCGTCACCCTCTCGAAGCCACTGTACCTTCGATCTTTGTTGTCAATATCTACTCTCTTCCACCAGAAACTCCTCCAATCTTAGAGATAGGGCACCACTTTCATGTTATGCCTCATCTCCTTCTACTTCATTCATTAACACTGCCAACTTTGACCGGATCTCCGCCATCTCTCTCTTCCAATTAATGGCCAAAAGTAGCTCGCTTTCAGCTTGACAAGGACAATCTTGTTGACCAGATGTTCCCTACTACCGTGAACATAGGCCTACCTCCAATATGCTTATACCAACCAACTTTGACAATTCCTTTATATGCCTCGTTTTGAGTCCAAAAGATTTCAAAACAAAATCGGTGGCATCTTCTTCCCTTTGCCTGCGATACTGCTTCGTACACGCCCATTAGCAGTGGAACATGGTCACCATGTATGGGTTCCAATACCCTAACTCTTGCAGCAGGGAATAACTCGGTCCATGCCAACGTTCCAACTGCTCGATCTAACCTCTCTCAGATCCAGTGCCTTGTCCACGTGAATTAGGATCCCTAGAGCCCTAAGTCTCCAAGTTCACAGTAAGAGAGAGCATATCTAAATGCGTGCATTTGGCTCTCTGGCCGAGCCCCAGTACCGGTCTTCTCCAAGAGGGATACCAACTTGTTGCAATCCCCGATCACTACCCAAAGTAATGACGATTCATCTGCTAAAATTCTAAATAATGACCAAGAGCGGTGTCTTTCTGAAAGAACCTAACCCCGATTTAGTTGCCTAAACCGGAATTAGGCCCTAACGACGCCACAACTTACAATTTTTTTTTGCCAGAGTTTACTTTATAAAACGTATAAACCAAAAATTGGCAAGAATGTAACACTTCACAGATAATTTTTCAGATACACCGTGGACCACCATTGTCCATCCGAATTTCTCAAAATCCACAAATAACTGAATAACAGTAAAAACATCTTTTACAGACGTTATCTGCAAACTGGTAAGTATTCGAAACTCATTACAAAAGGAAATAAACCAAACATAGTACTCAGAGCGACTTCTAATTTACAAAATATATAAGACTAGCATGTTATATCAGGAACCTACTAGAAGGAAAGTGTGACTCTAACTCTAGGCCTCCTATGATGACGTGTAACTACGGGAAAGAAACTGCAATCTGGGCGGCGAAAACCGAAAAGCCCAGAGGAAAGCATATAAATAATAAAAACCGTTAGAGTGAGTGAACAAAAATAATAATATATCACATGAATCAGAAATATAAATCCAACATGCTTTTCACAATAAATGCATGTAGAAATCATGCGAGTCAAAACAATCATGCCCAAGTCAGGTGTTTGTTCTAATCCTCATGGGTACTCTGTGTGTGTGGAGGCAGTAACTTGAGTACGTTTTCCTCAAAGTTATAAGAACGCTCGGGTCAGGTGCTCATAAAGACGTAACCCTCCCGGAACATCTCGGGAATCAGTCGAGAGGCCATAGCATCAATGCATCCATAATATCCATACTCTGTGTAAAAAAACAAACCATATGTGCCTCCAAACCAATGTATGCTCATAAAATACCTAAACATAAATGCATACTCGTAAATGCATAATCGTAAAGCATAATCATAGACTCGCAAATCAACTGTGAAAATCAAAGTATCCACTCACAGATAACAGCTAGCCCTGAGGCCCGGCGGTAGATCCCTCGCCAAAAACTCTCTCGCAGTATCCTAAATAACAGGGATACGATTAATAAATATTGAATTTAGACATATGGAGCAAATACGTCAAGTACCTGGCGTTCTCGAAAATCGTATCGCTCGAAATATCGACGAGGATAACAAAATTCCCAAAATATACCCAAACACCCATCGTCCCAAAATAAAACACTCAACTTGAATCGGAAACCTCACTACTGTGTTCAGTGCGCGATTACGAGCAAAACGACATAAAAATCTCTGAAAACCCCTAAAAACAGCCATTCGTCAGAGCTCCGCCGTGGACCATCACCGTCGGCGGTGGCGCGACGCCATCGGTGAAACTCCCCGGCGAGACATACATCAAACTCTTCCTTTCCTCAAGCCCAACACAACCCCCTAAACCGTAAGTCCAAACAACAACCTCCGTGGCCAGAATTAAGCCCGTAAGACAAGGCCGAAACCTCCCTCTCCGGTGACCACCACGGCATCCTCAAAACCTCATCCTTGGTCCAAATTGACCAACTAGAAAGCACCAGGAGGATGAGGGGATCCAAAACCCCATCACTCCCGACACCAAATCTCGCCGGAGCACCACCCCCGTCACCGGCGAAAACCAAAAACAAAACCAAATCTTACAAACAAATACATGAATCAATAGAGGAACTCAAGAGCTTTCCAAACATACCAAGAACGCGGCCGAAGGTGGCCGAAAAAAGGGGGTCGGCCGGCAAATTCGAATCGGGTCAGTGAAGCCCAAACGGGTCAACTGAGTCAACTCGGTGAACTCGGCCAGAAATCAGTTTTTAACTCATTTTGCGACAATTCGCTATTTATACTTCGCGAACCGAATAGATCGACGACTCGGATAACTCCAACACAATCGGATTAGTACGACTAATTCGACGACAATTTTAAATATTCATTTTATATTCTCCGATTATCCGAAAAATCCTCTGAAACCTCCTACGAGTTTGAAATCAAATCCTCTGCGATTTCCTCGAAGGAACTCAAACCAAATTCTTGTCCAATAATTTAGTCGTTAACAAACCCAAATGCACAACCAACTCGTGATAAACACAATTTGTGCCGATAATCACATAACTCAAAGTTTGGGTCATTACAATTTCCGCCGTCACAAAGTTACCATAAAAATCCGTCAGACGCCATCTCGCATCAGTCGCCCCCTTGTCTAAACCTCAACATCAATATGATTTCAAGATTTGTAGATGAACTCGACATAAATATCGTTCCTCCAGAACATCACCAGGCCACCAGATTGACCTGTTCCTCCTTCTCTACTTGTACTCCAAACTGCCTCGCAGTTCAAGAACCCTAACTTGAGCCTCAAGTCGCACATATACTCCTAATCAGGGATCTTTGTCTCACTTAGGAAAATAATCCCTGACTGATGCTGTTGAATAAGACACCGGAGATCTTGAACCGCGCCTTCATTATTCTTGAGCATCAAGCACATCCGTTACTTGTGATTTAGCCTTGCGCGGCGCATTCTTGCTTGCGGATGAAATCCGAGATCTAGACTTTTCTTCTTCATGTACGATGTAACTGATCGATGTATTGTATCTTGCTGGGAAATTAAGGAGGAATCGGAATCTGAAGTCGAGTTCGAGGACAGGCTGAAATCTATCTGGGAAAAACAACGTACGTACGACACCTTCATGACTTATATGAGGGCCGGAATGAAACGCAGCGAGGGTGATCATTTTAGCCCCGACTGGAGGGTGAATAGAGAAAGCATAGATAAGCTGATTTTTTTGGAGGAGGAGATCACGAGTAAGTATTTTTATTTGTGTTTAGGGGAATTTGGAGGTGGGTTTTGTATCGGCAGTGTCCAACTTCGGGAACTTATTCAATCAAAGAAATTCAACCTAAATGTGAATTATGAGTCCAAGTTCGACTCTGGGCAACTTAGTAGTATGGTTCATTGTGCTGTTCATGACTCTGGAATTGTCTGCTGGAATTTCTGCTGGAAACCATCTGGTGAGGTGTCCTGGCTGCCAGATGTACCAAATAGAAGCAAATATCCGGTGATGGTAGAATTGTGCGGCAAGCTCCACGCTCTCTCCTTTGACCAACATCAGACCTCATTTCATGTATTTGATTCTGATAACAACAATGCCTGGTTGGAGTTGCCACAACCTCCATATCTAGGTTATTGTATCGAGAACGTGTATCCAGTAATCTGTCCTGCAGTCGTGGGCACCAAGTTGTTGCTGTTTGTATATACCATTTGGAGGAGGGGCAACCATGGCTATGGTATCGATCATAGACGGGTGACGAAGGTGTACTCCTTTGATTCCGTAGGAAGAGAATGGAGACAACTGTCCGCTCCCAGTTTTCATTATACCTTGTCTTCATGTAACCTACCTCAAATGAGAGCTTTAGTTCTGAATGAGTCCAACATAAACATAATGTTTTTGTTTGATCGAGCAACTTATCGTATTGGAGTCCATACCCTGGAATTGGATGATGATGATATCAAGCTAATCGGCTATTTCAAGCTGCCTCTATCGGTGGAATTCTCTCTACCAACAACAGGGGAGTTTGTCCACATTGGCGGTAGGAAAGTCTGCTTTGTTGGTCACCACGTCCGAGTCCCAACTGGCCGCCAACCTTGTCTTTTGGTCATTCCGTTTGAGTTTGATATTGGTATCTCAAAGAAGGTCAAGTATTTCACCATCAAATTCATGCCTCCTCGTATTTCAGAGCCATATCCGGGACACTATTATATTGAAACTGGTTCCTTTGTGTTGTGAATCATGGAGATCTCGGCCGTGGTTTAGTTTGCTTTCCTTTGTGTTTGTGTTTGTGTTTGTGCTTGTGCTCTGTTGGAACTTCAGTTGTAACTTCTCTTTCAATTTTATTCAGAAGGAACTTTTCTTTCAATTTGTTTAATTTACTTTTCTGTCTTTCAGTTTATATTTCTGTCTTTGCTGCTGCATTCTACCTCGTAATATATATACACACACACACGGTGCTTTTCAAGTACGGATGTCTGCACCAACCAACCGGATTCCGGCTTTTGGCCGGCGTTCCGGTCATCAAATCTTATCTCTACCGTTCAGATTATAGGTATACGTGTACATATTAATTCTGTAAAATTTCATCCAATTTGGTGATCATTTAAGTTCTCAAAATCGTCATTTACACGAACAGACAGAAATCAATAAAATTGGAACATGATCACCAAATTAGATGAAATATTACAGGGTTATGTGAGGCTTTTTTCTTATGAATACAATGATTCAGGGGACCCTGGAGTTATAGTGCATACTTTGCTTTCACGTTTTCTTGTTAAACGATTTATTATGAGTATTTCAGTGCAGTGTCAGTTTATAATTTTGCACCAAGTGTCAAGTAGCGAGAAGTTCTGCGATGTGCGGACAGTAATGTGCGGATAGGTAAAATGACAATTATACCCTTAATAAATAGTGAATAATGAATAATAAATAGTGAATAATGAACAGTTTGCCGTGCTAAGTAACTAGTGAATAGAAATATGGAAAATTTTATTAGAAAGAAAAACTACTCAATTAAAAAGTTTAAACTAGCATTCATTAAATCGTTGTTTCACATATGGTTTCTTACCGAAGTACTCATGCGAATAAACTCACTGCTGAAAAACTCTTTACTACCAGAAAAAGTTTCTTAGACGACGGAAGTTTATCAGCTCCGTCGTCTAAGATGGTTTACACGACGCAAATAAATGACGTCGTCTAAGTCTTATCTTAGACAACACAAACCAATTAAGCGTCGTCTAAGTACTATCTTAGACGACATAATTTAGTTGCGCCGTGTAAGATAACGAGTAGACGATGCCAATTTGAGTTGCGTCGTCTAAGTGGTTTCTTACACGACATACCGACACCTTTGTTTATTCGTCGTTTGAGAAATCACTTAGATGACGGAGTTTCTCATATGCGTCGTCTAAGTGATATCTTAGACGACGAATAATGAATTATTGCGTCGTCTAAGTGAAAAATTTATATTATATATATCAGCTTTGCCATTCTCTCCATCTCAATCTTCATATATATCAATCGCTAGCACTCTCTACCTTCATCAATCTCAACTCTCTAGCTCTATAATAAAATAATATATATATATAGCTAGCTATAGCCTACGTACGTACCTCAATCAAGGTAGCTCAATCAATCACTTCATTTCGATCAAGGACGACGTCGATTGAACGGCATGTAATTATCGACAAATTAAGGTACGTACGTACGTAGATATAATTCTTCTAACTTGCAATGGATTGATCAAGCCGATGGTTTTAATTTGTTTGCATGCATATATATATAATTAATATATTCAATATTATTCCATAATGCATATATATATATGTGTGTGTGTGACGAACTAGCTAGCTAGCTAGCTATATATTTCGTTTAATTAATTGATGATCGAACAATTAGTTATTTATTATTGATGAGAGGTAACTAATTATTGATGATCGAACAACGCTTGAAATGCATATATATATATATATATAGATATATATATATATCTGTGTTCATCGATCGATATATTAAAATCATAATTAAATAATGTTAATTAGGCAGAAATAAATAAATAAATTATTTGTTAACTAATTAGGAATTGTATGAATTGAACGACAATTTTTTGTTAACTTCTAACAATGGTTTATTCGATAATTTAAAAGTTTCGTTTACTAGCTATAGCTAATTACACAGGAATCGAATATGGACAAGAGTTGGATACAGTTGTCGAATAGAAGTGATGTGAGGTATATGGATGGAATATGAGAGTTTGTAACGTTTGCGAAGCAACATGGTCAAGAAAAGAAACGTTTAAGGTGTCCGTGCAGAAAATGTCTTAACCATCATTTTGTGGAGTCTCATGTTATGGCTCATCACTTGTATGAGCACGATATGATGTGGAGTTACACTACATGGAGTGAGCAAGGTGAAGTAGTAGACTTCAGTGCAAGATACAATTACGAGGGTGCCTCATCCAACGGTACCAGTAGTGGCGCCCTTTCTTGGAACCCCACCGAGGATTTGGTCCATGATGCTTTTCCGGAATTCAGTCAACATGGTAGAGAGCAACAAGAATGGGGAGGATATGATACTCTTAATGTTGACCTAGTCCCTGCCGTATTCCCGAAAATTGACACTACTTAATTTGATAGGTACAATAGCATGCTACTTGAAGCCCGAACCCTGGTGTACGATAGATGTCCATAGACTGTGTTGCACGTCATAATGACCGAAACGGAGTACAAAGTGAAGCACAAAATATCGGATGCAGGTTTTGACGAAATCTAGAAACATATATGTGATTTGCTTCCTAACAATCACAAGCTTCCACGTTCCCATTACAAGGTAAAAAGTGTCTTAAGCAAACTGGGTCTGAAGTGCGAGCACATCCACGCATGCAGAAACGATTGCGTGCTGTTTTATAAGGAGTATGCAAAGTTGGACTACTATCCTGTTTGCAACCACTCCAGATGGAAGTATCCTGAAAGGAGGAGTTCGAAGAAGAAGATTCCTGTGAAGGTGCTTCGATATTTTCCGTTGATTCCCAAATTGCAGCGTTTGTTCATGTCTCTATGCACAACAGAGCCGATGAGATGGTATGCGGAAAAGATAATAGATGACGATGTGCTCGACACGTGGCAGATGAGCAGGCTTTTAAACATTTCGATAAGGAATTTTCAAACTTGCATCGGAGGTTCAAAATGTCAGACTAGGACTTTCTACAAACGGGTTCAATCCTTTTAATGGTGGCACGTACATCGCTTGGCCAGTTATCCTCATGCCGTACAACCTGCCTCCCTGGATGTGTATGAACAAGGAATTTAATTTCCTTACTTTGCTAATTTCAGGGCCTAAGTCTCCTGGAAAATGTTTAGATGTGTACCTTAGACCATTGATTGACGAGCTGAAATTATTTTGGGAAACTGGAGTTCCAACGTATGACAAGTTCAATAACACAATGTTCTTGATGAGAGCCGCGATAATGTGGACCATCAGCAATTTTCCTGCGTATAGGATGTTGGCATCTTGCATAACCAGAGGATACAATGCTTGTCCTGTTTGCTTGGACGACGTGAACTCGAGTTGGCACGCGAAAAATGTGTGTTACTTAGGTCACCGTAGATGGCTTCCTCATGATCACCAGTAGCCACAGGATAAAGACTGTTTTTATGGGACAATAGAGAATAGTCTTAAACCCCGACATTGGTCCGACGATGAGATTTTGGAAAGGTTAAATAGCTTCAATTTCGTCGTGTTGACTAATGACGATAATGTGAAGAAACTGAATCCACACCCTCCACATGGAGAGTGCGAAGATGTATGTCCATGTAAAGCCAGCATTAGGAGGAACTTTCACCGATATTGCTATGTGGATATTCTGTCCCTTCAACGGACCAGCCACCATTAAAGTCGGTTTAGTGAGTATCGCAATGAGCAAGGTAGGACAGCATGTTGGTGATTGGGAACACTACACTCTCCGAGTGAGCAACTTCAGTGGAGAACTCTGGCAAGTTTATTTCTCGGAACACAGTGGTGGTCGATGGGTAGATGCTTTTGATTTGGAGTTCATTCAAGGGAATAAGGCAATTGTTTATTCTTCAAAGCACGGTCATAGTAGCTACCCACATTCCGGAGTCTATCTTCAAGGGTCATCGAAGCTGGGAATAGGATTGAAGAACGAAGTTGCTAAAAGTAACATGTTTATCGATTCGAGCACCAAGTATGAGATTGTTGCAGCTGAGTACCTTGGTGATGGTGTGATTGAAGAACCATGTTGGTTGCGGTATATGAGAGACTGGGGTCCAACCATTGTGTATGATTAGCGGTCAGAACTAGATAAGATAATCGACCGTCTTCCATTCTTTGTTCGATTCTCTGTGGAGAACCAATTCGAATTGTTCCCAACCGAATTCTACGGTGAGGAAGGGCCGACTGGTCCCAAGGAGAAGGATAATTGGTTAGGAGGTGAAAGATGAAATGCAATGTCAACTTCTCACAATACAGTTGATGCTAGCTGTAGCTTGCCAATGAAATTTGATAAGAACATGTGCTCTGTATCCCTAGAGTCTCTAAATTGTGAAGTTATGTACCATAAAAGAAATGAAGTTTTGTTTCAACACTTCTCATTCAGAGATGAAAGATGAAACAGAATGTTGCTTTTATGATATACATCGATCAAATTTATAACCAAATTTTGTGTTTGTACAAGAGCCCTATACTTCTTCAATGACCCCTAAACAAAAGATCATATTGAACCTGTGGCAGCTGTGTGACCAAAAAAGAGAGAACTCACAGCAGCTGCAATATATAGAATTGAAAGAATTTACAATAATAGAGCCAAGGACACTCTCAGTCGATCTGTTACTTCCCTTCTCGATTCAAACCCTCCCAACTTATTTCATGAGCACATTCCCCACACACCGTGGTGCAACCTGATTTCGTACCTTGGCTTCTAAGCGTCAGCACATGCGAAATCCTAGTGCATTTTCGCAGCACAGGTTTGTCCCTCGCCTTAGATTCTGCAACAGTGTTCATCTCTGCTGCAGGTGAGGTCGCAGTTGATGTAGCTGGCTTTTGGTCAAATCCGGTTTTTATATGTTTCCCTATCCCACCATTTTATCCTATTTTCTCAAAAACTTTTAAGTTTATGAACGACCTGAGCCTTGTATTGGAGGCAGTTCTCAACTGCATCAATACTTTTTCTGTGTATCGTTCATTTTGTTTGGTTAGTCTGTCCTAGTTACACTTACCTCTTCCTTGCCCATATGTCTGGATACTAGGTCATGCTTCTAAATCTCTGAAGAATACTGGCTATCAACATTTGCTGTTGATAAGAGGCACTTCTCCTCCTGCATGAATACTTTTCTGTGTATTATTCTTTTGTTCACTTTCTTTGGTTGGTCTGTGCTAGTTACACCTACAGCAATCACCCATGTCTCCAATGGATGCTATACCCAGATAGAGAGGTCAAGCTGTCTGAGAAAATTGGCTGTCAACATATGTTGTTGTAAATGAGATTAACTCTTCACTACATTGCGACAATCAGGATTCCTCCTGCATACCAAATACTTTATTGGTCTTTACAACAAAAACTCACCACCATCCAATACTATATTTTATTCAACATTATCTAAATATATTGTTATGGAACTTCTCTATTTCTTCAATCATGTTACTAGCAGGTAAACAAACAGGTGATGCACGGCAGACAAAAATACAAATGTTGTGACAGTTAGTACAACATTACCGATTATGTCTTCTGATTATATGGTTCAATGCATCAGAAATTCTTCAGTTATGCGTTCAAAGGTTAGTGATACATTGAACATTATAGCATAACAGATTTATCAAAAGAAAACCTAATTTTGCATTAGTGAATTGCATTTATTTCATCATTTTGTAAACAAGCTATTAATTGTATTGTGATATGCTTGTCAATAATATTACTTGGCTCCCACATCACTTGTGGATAAAACATTGTAATGAATACTGTTTAATGAATAAATGGATTATTTCAACTATCTGCCCATGTCTTTTAGCAGGGGCCCATTCTACAATTCATGATATAACAATCAAACCAAACCTTTTTTTAGGAAAAATAGTTAGTACAAGAGACTAACCTATTTTCTAACTGTTCAGTCATCTCAAACGGTGGAAACAAATGCAATCCACCCCCATGATATCAGAATGAGAATTGTAGAAATCAAATGGCTTCGTAGGAGTCTTATGGAGATGGTGTATGGGTTCAGATGTTGAATTATATAATAGAAAAAAATGGTGGTCCTCAAATTTCGTGTATCCATATGTCCTCTAGAGAAATAACTCCAAGTGCGTGGCATGTACGATTGGGATCAAACATGTAATCATCCCCAAGCTCTTCTATGCCAGAAATATTAACAGCTTCCCCTGCATATTCACATAAGAAAGTAGCGGCACGGATGGTATCCCAGGACCTTTATCCTTAGTTCTAAACACTTCCAATCGAAATTTCAAGCCACCTTGGGACACACGATTACGGCAATTAGGAGGGGCCACATTCATGTAATAAGGGCTTTTGGTTCACAAGAAGCCCATTTGCTGTGTATGGAAGACAACCTCCATTTTTCTTAATGCAAGGACTGTTAGAATTACCAGGGAGACATCCACTAGTACAATTACACCCAACAGACGATTCGGTAAGATTAACAGGTTTTGAATACTTGAGACTAGGAATATATTTGAAGTGTGCAGGGCCTTTCTGACCATCAACATCATTTACAAGAGAAACAGGTAAACTTTCTAACCCTGAAGAAAGATCTTGCTGCCATCGGTTTGTCTGAAGGTATTGGTATATGAAGTGAGAACATTATCAACTATTGAGTCAACATCAAGATCAGGCAAGGTGACATTTATGTCCTCGCCACCCCTTGTCCTCTTTTGGAACTGTGGTTTACCCACTGGCCTCCCAACCTTCCTTGTACTTTCTGCACCCTTAACGCTCATACTAAAACTATCTTCCTCTGAAGTCCTACTTTGCAGTTGTGACTGAGCACGACTTCTGGTGATCCTGCTTGAAGGTGTAGTATCTGCATTTGAAGTCCATGTATTCACATTGGGGATTACCCCAGCTGTTGATGGAGGAGGAGTTCTAAAGGAATTTACTGGGATTGCATCCGATATTGGATTTCTGGCGACAAAAGGCACGGTATTGCTGGGTGTAGCACTTGGCCTTTGAGACTCTGATGAGACGAAAAAGGGGGAAAATGGATCGAGCAACCCCAGGTGGGAAAGGACCAGCCGGAGAAGCACAAATGAAAGGAGCAGCAGGCTGCGGTGTTGAAACAGAAGAATTACTGGTAGCAGATGGGAATGCAGGAACAAGACGCCTTAAAGGTTTTACATCAAAAATCATAGACTTATCAGCTGACCCAGGACCAGGAATAGAGTCTTGACCTAAGCTTTGTTCCATTTAACAGTACCAGGCAACAGAAACGATTCTCGACTGCCCAATGTCAATCAGCTAAATCAGATGAACAGCAGCGGCAGTACCAGGAAAAGTGTGATTGTTTTGGAAAGAGACCAACTTACAGAACATGTGAAAAAATTGCAGACAACAGTTTAGTTTCCCGCAGGATGCACATTGAAAAATTAGATAGACTGCAGAAACTCATGACAGTAATTCAATATAGAAAATTTGATCTGCACTACAGAATCGGAGATTAACACATTCAAGATCAACTCAATGTGAAATAACATAATAGTAATTCTGCAATCTCCACATCAGCTGATAAAGTAAAATGTCATCAAACATTCCCAAACCAATTGATTTCATTTTTTAGTCTTCTAAATTAAAAAGTCCCATTTCCTATACCGTTTTACATCAGTAAGTTAGTTACAGAGCAAAACTAAGCACACACAGTTAGACCCCAGAATTAAAGTCTCCAAATCAATGTACTTTAAAGTTAAACCAAACTAAACCACTACAATATTAAGCCACCAAGTTCAGAACATCCATGAAAAGAAAACAGCTCTAAAGGTCTTACCTTTTCTAATACTCATAAACATTGAAACACCCTAAAGTAAACAAAAGCCCAATTCAAATTATAACTTTGAGACACAAAACCAAATCGAACAGCCCAAAAATAAAAAATTTAGACGAAACCCATCTCAAAGATTCAAGCTTTCTCTGTGTGTGTTATGACTTTCCCCTCTTCTTATTTTCAAAAACCAAATCAAACCTGACAGTATCGAGTGAGCAGAACTAATCCAAAGCCAAAATTCAACCCGAAGCACAAAAATTAAAAAAACAAAAAAAATGCGACATCTTTCAATAGATCCGAATTCTAAGAGTGTGACAAACAAAAATGACAGCGATGCCCTAGTACCTGATCTGATACGAAAATAAACCACTGAAAGAAAGAAAAGAAAGACAGGAATCAGAACAAGTTTGACAGCTTCAGGGAGCAACAGCTTACCAGAATTCCTTTGTTTTGACTGCACAGTTTACGGCTAGTTTCCTATTCTCGATAAGTTTATCAACTTTATGAAAAATTTTCCTTCCCTCTTCTGCTTTTTCTGGTGGAATACTTTCGAAAATTCTTCCATGCTCCGTGCACTGATGCTTGGTATTTTGCAGTCCGTTGATCTACATTGAATCAATCTCGGCCTTTCAACTTTCTTAACCGGATGACCTGTATTACTTTTCACATTTAGGGAACCCTGGCCCACAAGACGTTTAATTATGGTGGGTAGCACAGTAAAAACTTAAATTTGTTTAACGAAATAATATTTATGGCATCTATGGATGTTTTATCCTATTTAGCATAAAAATAAATATTTTCTCAATTCTTGATTTATAAGGATGTAGATTTGTAACAGACTAACAGATTGTAATGCCTATATAAGGTCATCTATCACTTGCGTATCTATATTTTTCATTCAACACGTTATCAGTAGCTTTTAAGTTGATAGTCAACCTAAACTTTAAAAAAAATAGCATTACTCCTAAACACAAACAACCTCCATCGCGGGCCTCCCACGGCGGAGCTCCGGCGAGGCAAGTTGTAGAATTCATCGACGGGGGGTTTTAGGGTTGTTTTTAGAGCCGATTTTCATAGTTTTACACATATTCTAATATCGTATGATCCCTATTTACAGGACATCGTGATCGCGACCCCAGTAGATAAAAAAATTTCACTTGACCCGGCCATAGTTTTAGATTTGTGAGTGGAACTTTTTTATTTTCACAGTCGATAACGAGTTCAGTTTTCAGCATTTCAGTATTTCACCCTATTTTACAGTATATTCCAAAACATTTTTTTAGAGGTTTTTCTTTGTAATAACATTAGTTAGTGGCACCGATGCACTGACTGTTCGGTTGATCACCGGATAGTCCAATCAGGGGAGGTCAGGGTTCGTCAGGCCCGTCAGAGGAGATCATGATATCTCGTCTGGCCCATCACTTACATTTTTTTTATATACAGATTGTCAACTCAAGTTAGAAAAAACTCCTGAGCGACCACTTCCATCAGGATTCAGATTTATATTTGAACTCACTATATTTTACTTAGATAAATGGAGATGCATTAAATTATATTTTATTGTTTACACAGATTATACGAGATCTTTTTCCACTAACGCTAACATTTTATATTTTAAAATGTCTTTCCCTGGACCTTTCGGTTTCCATTGCCTAGGTTGCAGTGTAAATCCTGAGTTTGTGTGCTATCGTCGAAGGCTTTGAGTCCACCAGTCAACTCTTCGTTCAATAGGTTCCAGTCCACTGTCAAAATATTTCTTATGTATTATATGTTTATAAAAGTGGAATGATATTTCCAAAGGTGTGAAGGTTGGTGCTAGGGTTTCTATGAAGGAAGTGTCTAATATTGGTAGTCTCAAATCTGGTGCAAACATAACTGTTAACTACCAGAGGAAGCAGGTTGGCTCTAAGTCTTCTGGTTCCAATGCCTTGAAGAAGCTGTTATTTAAGGGTGCTACTGCTGGAGGTTTCATTGGTACTCATGCCATTTTTGGTCATTGTCCCCTTGAGGAGGTTGGGGTAGACAACGATATGTGTGAGAGTGTGGATGCCCCTTTGGAGAACACTATGCAAGATTCATGTTACGACCCAGAACATCATTATACGATAATCAAAACTTATGTGGTTAGTCGCTAATTAATTACGTTAATTATTGGTGATAATTAGTTTTTACCGTCGGTAACTTTCGTTGGTGTTTCATCAAGATTTTATCGATTTTTTTTCAAGAAATTTCTTAGGATAAAGTTGTAGAGTTTATTGATACGAGTTCATGGCCACATCAAGTGTTGAAATCGGAGTTACGATGAAAATGTTATGGTCAACGGAAATTTTAAGAAAATATTGGAAACCTTTTATTGCAAAATCGCGGATATAAATACGGGTTTCTATTTTGGGAAAGTGAGAAATTTCTATTTTTGGAAAGAGGGTTGAAAGGACCCAACCCCGATTTAGTTTCCTAAACCGGAATCGAACCCCTTCCGAAAACACGAACTTGCAAAAACCATAAAAATTTCGGCAGAGTTTCACTATAACGTGGAATTACCATTAACCTGCACCCGAAAACACACTTCAACCTATGCCACAAAAGCCAAACCGTGGGCACCAATCCCATCCGGATTGCTCAATATCATAACAATAATGTAAAGTAATAAGCAAAACTGTACTTTACAGAAATCCGGGGAAAATAATATGAAAGTATAACAGTAGAGTAATCAGAGCGACCTCTAGTGTATATATACAAAAATATACAACAGTAGGCAAAACAAGAAAGCTACTGGAAAAGAAAGGTAGCTCGAACACTAAGCCTTCGACTGCGACGTGAGACACCAGAATCCGAACTGCAAACTGGGCACGGAAACCGAAAAGCCCAGGGGAAAGGCAAATAAAATCGTTAGAGTGAGTGGACGAAAATAATCATGTCTTTCACCATTTATATAACATAAAAACAATACGAGTTCTTAAAATGAATGGAGGTGTCAGGCGAATCTCTCAAGCCCGATGGTCAGGCGAATCTCTCAATTCCGACGGCGATAGACTAGGCGAATCTCTCAAGCCTAGTGGGCACATCAAGGGAATCTCTCAACCCTGGATCTGGACTACCGGTGATCAGCCGAGTAGCCGATGCATCGATGCTAAGTAAATGCCATCACCATATAAAACATAAAACAATACCTCCAAAAACAATAAATAATCTCAATACCGTACTGGAAATAAATATTGAAATCAAGAACTCGCTACGACAATGTAAATAAAAGTTCACTCACAGATAGCACAGCGCGCAAACGCGCTAATCACGAGATCCAGCAGAGATCCCTCACCCAACGTACAATCTCGATCCCCTGAATAATCACAAAATATAACTAATCAAAATCACAATTCATTACTCTGTACCACACCTCGGAAACCAACCATTTCCGGAAACATATACTCGAATACAAAATAATCGACGAAAATCTCCAAACTCTCCACATAAACCCTCGACTAAAAATCTGATATCCAAATCAACTCGAAAATCTCTTTCTTCAAACCTTCGTCCCTGGGTACACACAATCTGCCTCTGAATAGTAATGTACCATCATCACTCAACCGAAACTCTGTTGGTACACCATTCCGAATCATGGTCTTCTTGTCCAACATATAGGAATTCGCATCCTGAGCTTCCCAAACCTGATCAACCAATACCGGTCAAACCTGGAAGCTAGCCAACAAGGCTCCATCATCGTCCCACTCAAACTCAGCTCCCGTAGCCCGTAACTCGGCTAACATGGAAACTCTGGCTACACACACATGAAATAATGAAGCTCCAGATTTCTGACTGAGTGCATCAGCAACATCATTAGCCTTTCCTGGATGGTACTCGAAAGTGCAATCATAGTCATTAATCAACTCCATCCATATGCACTACCTCATATTCAAGTTTGGCTGCGTGCGTAAATAAGTGAGACTCTTGTGATCTGTGTATATCTTGCACTGAGCTCTGTACAAATAGTGTCTCCAACTCTTCACAGCTAATACAATAGCAGCCAACTCCAAGTCGTGTGTAGGATAGTTGACTTCATGTGGTTTCAGCTGCCTGGAACCGTAGGCCTCCACTCTGCCATACTACATCAGAACACAACCAAGTCCCAATTTCGCTGCATCGTTGTAAACCACAAACTCTCCATTATCATCAGGTAGAGTCAGAACGGTGCAGTAGTCAACTTTTCCTTCAAGAGCAAGTAACTCTCCTCACATGCATCGAACCACTCAAATTTGATGCCTTTCTTCGTCAATCTGGTAAGTGGAGTGGCAATCCGTGAAAATCCTGCACAAAGCGCCGATAATAACCTGCCAAACCCAAGAAACTCCTGATCTCTGGTACGGTGGTAGGTCTACTCCAATTCAACACGGCTTAAATCTTGTCAGGATCCACGCTGACGCCTTCAGCTGATATCACGTGACCCAAAAACTTCATGCTAACCAACCAAAACTCACATTTGCTGAATTTCGCAAACAACTTATTGTCTCGCAAAGTCTGCAAAACAGCTTGTAAATGCTTCTTGTCCTGGCCCACACTCTTGGAGTAAATCAGGATGTCGTCGATGAACACAATCACAAACTTGTCCAGAAACCACCTGAACACTCAGTTCATCAAGTCCATGAAAGCTGCGGGGGCATTGGTCAACCCAAACGGCATAACCAAGAACTCATAATGCCCATACCGTGATCTGAAAGCTGTCCTGGCCACATTTGACTCTCTAATCCTCAACTGATGATATCCAGACCTGAGATCAATCTTTGAAAAGACTGAAGCTCCCTTGAGCTGATCAAACAAATCATCGATCCGCGGCAACAGGTACTTGTTCTTCACGATGACCTGATTCAGCTTCCGGTAATCAATACACAACTACATGGAACCATCCTTCTTCCGCACAAACAATACAGGAGCACCCCACGGTGATACACTAGGTTGTATGAAACCTTTCTCCAGCAACTCTTGAAGTTGAATCTGTAGCTCTTTCAACTCCGCTGGCGCCATACGATAAGGTGCCTGTGATATGGGTCCAGTGCCCGGTAATAGCTCAATGGTGAAATCGATCTCCCGAACTGGAGGAATACCCGGTAACTCCTCCAGAAATACATCTGGAAACTCAGAAACCACCTCAATATCACCAATGTCTGGCACAGCAGTCGTAGTATCCACAACATGAGCTAAGTATGCTACACAACCTTTCTTCATCATCCGATCAGCTTTCATCGCTGAAATCACACATGGCAATGAAGTATTCTTCTCACTGCGAAACAATATCTCTGGAAAACCTGGACGTCAAAACACAATCTCCTTCTTGTGACAATCGAACATAGCCCAATATGTCTCTAAGAAGTCCATACCCAAAATCACATCAAAGTCGACGATATCCAGCAATAACAAATCCGCGGCTAAACCATGACCTCCAACAAAAATCTCACAATCCCTATACACCCAACCAATACTCACAACCTCACCGGACGGATACAACACTCTCCACAACCCCGGAAGTGGAGATGCAGGCATAGTAGCTAAAGATGATAATCTATATGATATGAATGAATGTGTAGCACGTGGATCTAGCAAAGTAAGTACTAGATAGCCAAAAACATGCAACGTACCAATAACAACCTCCGGTGAAGCTCTGCCCTCACGCAATGACATGGCATGAACTCTGGCTTGCTCAGTTGGTCATCCACGCTGAGGTTGAATATGTTGTCCACCCTGACCAGAAGACTGTACTGGTCGAGCCCCAGAAGTGGTACTTTGCTCTCCTCCAGAACTCTGAGCTGCCTATCCACCAACACCAGTAAGCTGAAAACATTCCCTCGTATAGTGACCCTCCTGGCCACAACGATAGCAAATGATAGGGCCTCACTGACAAGGACCAAAATGATGCCTGTTGCAGAGATTACACAATGGGTACTCCCTCTGTACGGCAAAAGTGCCACCGGTATGTCGAGGATAGCTGGATCCGCTAGAACCCCCACAGGACTGTGGTCTCTGTGGTCGATCCCTCATCCATCTCTGTCTCTGTCTAGCTGAACTACCCGGTGGTCTATATGGTCCACTTCTAAATGATGATGCCGATCCGGAAGTGTCAGAACTCAGCCTCTTAGAAGGTCCTTGACTCGGTCCACCCTCCTCAAATCGTCGAGACTGAAATCTCATCTGCCTTTCCTTCTCGATATCCTCTCCTCGAAGTGCAGCACTCACAAACTCATCAAAGTTGTTCCGAGGCATCGTAGTCAGTGTCCCCTTGATGTTCAAATTTAAGCCCAGCTCAAATCTTCGGCACTTGGCTTCCTCTGTAGCCACCATGTCATAAGAAAATCGGGATAAGCAAGTAAATCTGTCCCGGTACTCAAGTACTGACATACTGCCCTGTCTCAAATTAGTGAACTCCTCATACTTCCGCTGCTGTGTAGCCTGGTTGAAGTACCTCCACATAAACAAATCTCGAAACAAAATCCACGGAGTATCAACCGAAACTCTATCGGTGCTAACCCACCAGAAGTATGCATCAGACTCAAGTAAACCAACTGCTGCCACTGTCATCTGCTCAGGAGTGAAACGCAGACGCTCACAAACTCGTTCAACCTGAACTAACCATGCCTCACACATCTCTGGATAAGCTGAACATGAGAAAACAGTCGCTCTAGCAGTTCGAGCTTTGACCACAGGGTCAAAACGCTCCTCCAAACGCAACACTCGCATAAGCAAGTCATGCGTCTGGCGATCCTCATCAGGATCCACATCCTTATTTACACGGGAACCACATCTAGGAGGCATCCTACTAATAAGAGAAAAGCATTAGATACAAAGCATATGATACCTAGGATATTTGAGTATGTACAGCATGTCTGATACCAAGCTGAAAGGACCAAACCCAGATTTAGTTTCCTAAACCAGAATCGAACTCCTTCCGAAAACACGAACTTGCAAAAACCATAAAAATTTCGGCAGAGTTTCACTATAACGTGGAATTACCATTAACCTGCACCCAAAAACACACTTCAACCTATGCCACAAAAGCCAAACCATGGGCACCAATCCCATCCGGATTTCTCAATATCATAACAATAATGTAAAGTAATAAGCAAAACTGTACTTTACAGAAATCCGAGGAAAATCATATGAAAGTATAATAGTAGAGTAATCAGAGCGACCTCTAGTGTATATAAACAAAAATATACAACAGTAGGCAAAACAAGAAACCTACTAGAAAAGAAAGGTAGCTCGAACACTAAACCTCCGACTGCGACGTGAGACACCAGAATCCAAACTACAAACTGGGCACGGAAACCGAAAATCCCAGGGGAAAGGCAAATAAAATCGTTAGAGTGAGTGGACGAGAATAATCATATGCCTTTCACCATTTATATAACATAAAAACAATGCGAGTTCTTAAAATGAATGGAGGTGTCAGGCGAATCTCTCAAGCCCGACGGTCAGGGGAATCTCTCAAGCCCGACGGTGATAGACTAGGCGGATCTCTCAAGCCTAGTGGGCACATCAAGGGAATCTCTCAACCCTGGATCTGGACTACCGGTGATCAGCCGAGTAGCCAATGCATCGATGCTAAGTAAATGCCATCACCCTATAAAACATAAAACAATATTTCTAAAAAAAATAAATAATCTCAATACCGTACTGGAAATAAATATTGAAATCAAGAACTCGTTACGACAGTGTAAATAAAAATACACTCACAGATAGCACAGCGTGCAAACTGTGACGACCCGAACCAGAATCAGTAATGTAGTCGGCACGATTCACGAGTATATGCGTTGTTGTGGTTAGTCGTTAATTGTGTGGTTTGCCGATTTGATTCACGATTTGATTTTTGGCCGAGAATTTGAATTGAGTTTCTTCACGGAAGTTGTAGAGTACGTGATTTCGAGTTCGTGGGCGGTTCTGGATGATTTTTCTGATAACCGAGGAATATAATATGAGTATTTGAAGTTTCAGTTTTCGACGAGTTTATCCGTTTGTTTTCGTGGTTATCCGAATCGTAATGGTTATCTGTTTCGAATCGTCGATCGACTCGAGGCGCGAGTATAAATATCGGAAATAGTCGTAAAATTACCGAAAACACTGTTTGATGTTGACTGGACCGTTGACTTTCCAAAAATAGCAGGTTGACCATTGACCTGTGGGGGAAAACTTTCCTGTTTGGTTTTGCCGGCCAATTTCCATTTTTCCGGCCACCTCCGGCCACGTGAAGGGTAAGGTTAGCTTTCTCTTGTGATTTTGAGTTGATTGGTGTTTGGTTTTATGGAAATTGATGGAGTTTTGGTGGAACCCGAATCGGGTCGGTTTGGAGATTATCGCCGATATTGGTTGACCGTTTTCCAGCGATCCACGGTGGTGGTGGTTAGGGGGGTTCGTCTCCCCTTGGCCTAGGGATGCTTCCCATGGGTTTTGATTGGCCTGAAATTGGGTTTTCCGGTGAACCCGATTGGGTTGCCGGAGTTGGGATTTCGCTTGGTTTCAAGCTAATTTGGATGGTTTATGGTTTGAATTGGAAGATGTGGCAGTTATGAAAAGGATTGGGCTTGGAAAGACCTTGTGATCTGGAGCTTTTCCGCCGGAGAATCTCTCCGTTGACGGCGGAGCTCCGGCGAGGGGTTGACTTTTCAGATTTTGATGTTTTTAATGTCATTTTTCTCGTAATCGCGCCCTAATTATCGCCTAAAGGTTTTCGTAGTGATTTGGGTATCGGATTTTCAGTCGAAGGTTTTGAGTGGAGATTTCGGAAATTCAATCGGTTATTTTGTACAGTTTAATATGTTTCCGGGAACGGTTGGTTTCCGTGGTTAAGTACAGGGTTGTGGACTATGGTTTTGATCAGTTATGTTTTATCATTATTCAGGGGATCGAGATCGAGATCGTGCTTCAGGAGAGGGATCTTCCGCCGGGCCACGAGATTAGCGCGAGTGCACGTTTCGCTCATCTGTGAGTGGACAATTTCTTTTCATGGATTGATTGCGAGTCTTTATACACGTTTTACAAACTTGAGCATGCATACGAGATTATGTTTTACATGAGCATGTGTTATACGATTATGCCTATGTCTATACCAGTATATTTTACGTATATGCATTTATATGTTGCTTTATGCATTTGCATCGATCTGTTTATGATTTGATTTACACAGAGTACAGTCTCAGTTACGTTGTTGTATCGATACATTTGCCTCTCGGCTGATCCCCGATTGAGGCCTACCAGGAGGGGCAGTACCTCGACCTGACCGGCGAGGGGCAGTACCCCGAAACTGAGGCCTTTCTGGCTAGAATCACGTGTGGGTCTGGGATCCCGTGGTTCAGACTGTACTAGCACGGATGTGTCCATGAGCGACCCCGTGAGATTTTCCATGCATGCTCAGTACGCGAGTTGGAGTCAGCGTCTCCTCGTGTACTTCTTGATTTATTTATATGTTGACTCACATATGTTTTATAACATATATTATCTGGCGAAAGACATTTATTTTCGTCCACTCACTCTAACGATTTTCATGTCTTTCCCCTGGGCTTTTCGGTTTCCGTGCCCAGTTTGCAGTTCAGGTTCTGGTGTTTCACGTCGTGGTGGGAAGCTAGTGTTCCGAGCTACCTGTGTTTTCCAGTAGGTTCTTGTTTCGCCTACTGATGTGTATATTGTATATATTTACACTAGAGGTCGCTCTGATACAATCTGATACATGATTATATGGATTTTCTCAGATATATATATATATATATATAGGTTACAGTATGTTTACTGTTTATTGTTTATGATATGATGTTGAGAAATCCGGATGGGATTGGTGCCCACGTTTTGGCTTTTGTGGCATAGGACAAAGTGTTATTTTCAGGGTGCAGGTTTATGCAATTCCACGTTAGTAACGTTACTCTGCCGAAATTTTGAATGATTTTTGTTGGTTCGTGTTTTCAAAAGGGGTTCGATTCTGGTTTAGGTAACTGAATCGGGGTTGGATCCTTTCACAAACGCCCTAATCACGAGATCCGGCGGAGGATCCCTCGCCCAATGTACGATCTCGATTCCCTAAATAATCACAAAATATAACTGATCAAAATCACAATTCATTACTTTGTACCACACCTCGGAAACCAACCATTTCCGGAAACATATACTCGGATACAAAATAATCGACGAAAATCTCCAAACTCTCCACATAAACCCTCGACTAAAAATCCGATTTCCAAATCAACTCGAAAACCTCAAGGCGATGATCGGGGCGTGATTACGAGCAAAACGGCATAAAATTTGTCGAAATCGAAAAAGTCAACGGGTCGCCAGAGCTTCGCCGTTGACCGCCGCCGGTGGCGGCAATGCGCTGTCACCAGAGGCCAAGACCCCAAAATGATCTCCTCCTCAAGCCAAGCATCTTTCCCCAAAGAGTCACCACCATCCAGCCACCATCATGGCCGGAAATCAACTCGACAGTTTAAAATCTCAAATCGGCCGGAAAACTTCTCCGGCAAAATCCTCCACTGTGAGGCCATCTCAGCCTCCCAACTTCAAGGGGCTTCCTCCCTAACTCGAACCCAACCTTTTCCATCTAAAAGCCCCCTCGGAAAGTCGCCAGAGCGTCACCCCCCATCAAACCCGATTCCGGCGAAAAACTCAAGAACTTCAACTAGCTCGTTCTCCCACAAATCCTCACCAAATTTCACAAATCAAAGTCCTAAACCATAGGAAATCAAGAGGAGAATCGAACCATACCCAAATCGGAGCTGGAGGTGGCCGGAAATGGAAGGTCGCCAGTGAGTCAAACGGTGGTGCTTTTTCTCCCTCGGTCAACGCGAGTCAACGTCAATTTCTTGGTCAACAGTGGTCAAACTTCCCAAAACAGTGTTTTCGACAATTTTTCGACTATTTTGATATTTATACTTGCGGCTCGATACAATCGACGGTCCCAAAATGAATCACATCCACGTTTCGGATAACTCAAATTCAAACGGATAAACACGACGAATTACTCGATTTCAAATATTCATAACATATTCCTCGGTTATCGAAACAATTATTCGAAACCGCCTCCGAACTCGAAATCACGCATACTACAATTCTCGTGAAGAGACTCAACTCAAATTCTCGCCCGATAATTAAGTCGTAAACTGAACTGCCAATTCAATTCATTTACGATAAACTGTGATTACTCGTAAACTCGTTGATTAAGCCGATTACTATACTGATTTTGGTTCAGGTCGTCACAAGGGTTGACCCCCGTTGACCAAGCTCACCGACCCAAATTCACCGCCGAAAGCGAAGGCGATGGGGCGAGGATTTTTGGCCATCTCCGACCGTGATTTTTGGTGGCAGCAGTTGGGTTTTTATCCTATCAATTGGTGCGTACATCTTTGACGTTGGTCACCGGAGGAGGGAGATTTGAGGCCGAGTAAGTGGCGGTTTCCGGGTTGATTTTCTCCACGACGGTGGCGGCACTCACGACGACGTTGGACGTCGAAGCCAGTTGGGTTTTGAAGCCTTGGAAGAGGCGGATCGATTACGATGGGTCTTGAACCTGGGCGTGGTTGGACGGCGACAAACATAGAAAATATTTTCCGGCAAGGGTTTGTAACTTCAATGGTGAATTTCGTTAATTTCTAGTTTGATTTTGATGTTGTGTTGTACTACAATATTGTTAGGCATGTTGATGAACATTATGGTATACAGGTTGCTTGATTTGGTGCCGATAGGTTTCCGGCCACCGCCAGCAGTGGTGTGTGACCCCACGCGCTGTCGTGCACAGCGGAGCTCCGGTGAGGTGAAATTTTCGGCAAAATTTTATGTCGTTCCGCTCGTAATTTCGTGACGAACGCAATGGTGAGATTCTTGAATGGATCTGGACTTGATTAATTTAGACATGTGTTTAATTGGATAATAATTAATTGATTTCATGATATTATTAACGAACGATCCGACTATCGATTTAAATTCGAGTCACTCGATATTTGAGATTTATACTGCGACTCTAAAATTTATAGTGAAGGAATGCAAGGAATTGAATTTGAAATTTGATTAAGTTCATTTTTAGTTGGAAAATAGTGAAGGAATGCAATAATGATTCCCGACATTATTGCTCGTCGGATTATAACCCTAGCTATTTATTATGAATATCAATGTGTAGATATTAATTATAATCGTGGTTTCAGGATTACGAGTTAGTGGGTCGTGTCCGATGATTTTTGCGTTGTTTGGCAGGTTTTGGCTTTATGAATATCCCGGCATAGTACGGTGAGTAAACTTTTAATTTTCACAGTCGTTTGCGAGTTCAAAGATTTATATTCATACTGTACTTTCAGTTACAGATTATAGTTTCCAGTTTACAGTATATTTTAGACCAGATAAAAATTTGGAGGTTTTTCTTGTGATGACTTATAGGCTAGCTGCATCGATGCGTTGACTATTGGGCTAATCCCCGGCTAGTCCTTGGTCATGGGAGGTCAGGTTGCCTCATCGAACCCATCAGGGGAGGTCAAATTGCCTCGTCTGACCCATCACATTTTCTTTTTATTTGTCGTACCTACTGGTCAGGGGAGGTCAAGATATCTCGTCTGGCCCATTGTTTTATTCGTCATAGCTACTAGTCGGGGGAGACCAGGAGTCCTCGTCTGACTACCTCCACAATTTTTTTTACAGTTTTATAACTGTTGAACTTGCAGGTTTTTATAGAAATTGGTGGAAAGGCACATATAGAATATTTTATTGTTTTACGCTGATTGTGAGTTTTTGTCCAGTCACGCTAACGTTTTTATATGCCTTTCCCTGGGCTTTTTGGTTTTCTATGCCCAGGTTGCAGTGCTTCTCCTGAGCTGAATTTTGGTCACCAGAGAATTTGAGTCTACCGGATTATCATACATTTTTGAGGATTCGGCCCACTAGAAGTATATTTTCATATTTTTTATACTACTCCTAGAAGTCGCTCTGTCACTAGTATTTTTTCACTGCTGGTTGTGAATTGTTAGTATTGCTGGATTATGAAGTTTCAGTTCCTATAATATTCTTCTAGCATTTAAATTAATTTAATTTCCATACTTTATTGAGAAATCTGGGTGGACATCGGTGGTCCACGGTATTGTTTGTGGGAAATCCAAAGTGTGATTTTCTCGCAAGTTTTTAGTAGTCCACTTCATAGAGGAAATTATGTCAAAAACTTTACAAAAATCCGTAGTTTAAATCTTGTCGTTAGGGCGTGATCCTAAATTACTAGTTAATTTAGGGTTGGGTCCTTTCAGTTGGTATCAGAGCAATAAGTCACAAATTCTGTAGACTTCCTTGGTCAAATCAGACATTTGATAGTGTACAACACTCCTTGGAGAGGAGGCCCGCCCAACCGACGGATCCCCATCTTCTCTAAGTGTTTTGCATTGGTAAGTGTTCAGAGTCTTCTATTTGATCCAGTTTTCTTGGTCTGATTTTGTGGGCTAATTAGTAGTGGTGGACTCGTAGATCATTATGCCTTGACAACCAGCTCTTCAGGATGAGGCATAGTCATTGGCTCAGCTGATGTGTGAGCTATTTGCACGCATGATATCAGCGCCACGGGAGGACCGTGACGATCTTGTTAATAGAGCTAATAAGGTAGGTGTTGTGCCTTTCCCTGGTTCTCACGACCTGCTGGTGTGTGAGAATTGGTTTATCGAGATTGGTCGAGTTTGCGACCATATGTGTCCTCAACTGACACATGTGCAGAGGATAAAGTTTATTGTTGGCCTACTACAGAACCATGCCTATCGTTGGTGGATGAGCACCGAGAGGCACAAGGTTGCTACCTCGTTAGCTCACCTCAGATTCTTCAATGTTTAGCGCGCATCTCTACCAAATAAATATTGAATGAGCTTCAACTGCTTTTCTGTGGAAGTGCCAGAGTCATGGATAGGAGAGGGGCCCTCCCATTAAAAGAATAGAAGAGGGTCGAAAATGAATAAAAATCAATTATTTTTGTGAGTTTATCCCTCTGGTATGGTGATCCTAGTTGGATTATTTTTATAAAAGATTGTAGTGTACTGTTCAGAGGTTTTAGTTTATCTACTGATCTAGTACTTCTGGATCTAGTAGATTTTTATTTATCTTAGGCACGGAGCTCTTGAGCCATCATCAGGCGTCGGTAGACGGTTATCGAGAAGAGGTGTTTTGGAGTCCGGCGTTGCCCGATATTTTGTTCCGTAGTGAGATAAATGTGTTATTTTGTGCCTGGGTTTAGCCGTGATGGCTGTGATGTTGTTGTGGAAGAGATGTATTGCATAATTGGCACATGTCGTGAAAATTTGTGTCCCTACTTCCTGTACTGATTCAATTGAAGTAGTTAGTGTGTTATTTCCCGTGAGTAACCAAGTCTACCTACGGTTCGTGAGAGATTTTATTGTTGAGTTATTATCGGGTACCGATCCTATAACTCAAGTATTCTATCGGATGGCTCCAGCTAAGTTGTGAGGGTGGCAGACTCTACTTCAGAAATTGATCGATGAGAATTTTATCCGTCCTAGAATTTTATCATGTGGAGCCCCAATACTATTCGTGAATGTGAAGGATGGTTCAATTAGTTTTCGTATCGCCTACCGGAAACTGAACTAGGATACGGTGAAGAACAATTACCCATTGCTGTGGATCGATGATTTACTTAATCTTGATATTTCTTCGAAACTCATTTATTCTTTAAGGTATTCCAGTAATTTAGTTCTGTTAACCTAAATTTTTTTTACTTGTGCTTTTCTTGCATTAACTGTGTTCATTTTGTGTCATGAACACATTTCTTTTTGAAAAGAATACAATTCGTTTCGTGCCACCAACCTAGAAATGTATTTCTTCTAGTTATTAATCACATGAGCTCGCGGAGGAAAATATATTGTATTAACAATGGACCGATGGGGTGTATGTTATGTTGCATAGATTAAATCGTTTCAGCTCGATGACAGATATTACGAGCATTATGGGTGTACGTGGAGATTAGTAGCAGATGATTACGATTTGAAATTTGTATGTTAGATGATTTTTGGATTTCTCCTAGACGTGATTTGGAGCATCCTATTGATAACTCAACATTTATCAGATGCAATGGTATATGAGGGTTTTATATACGAGCACTAATTCCGACCAGGGTTATGCTTGGCGACAATGATTTAATTTATTTTTTTCAAATTTATAAAATTTAGAGTTCTAATGCTGCATGTTATTGGGAATTGTCGAGTTGGATTTTGCAATACTCTGACCTTCTGATTAATTTTCTATAAGTTGATGATCCAGTGTCATAGGAATTACAATATCTATGGTAGTATAGAGTGGAAGAGTGCAACAATTCAATTGTTCAATTAGGGACGATATTTTGATAAATAGATGTGCATCCCAGTATTATATTATTTTCAATGGACTGTTATTATCGGCTTACGTGTATATGTATTTGTGGCCTATGCCTAATTCTTTTGGGTCTATTTTGTGTCAGTAGTAGCTATGTGGATGTGCGAGCCATATAAGTAAATCATTGAGGTGCAGGTTGTTAGACACTTAGTTTTCAATTCAAGTATTTGAGCTCCGAAAATGATCAAGTGAATGCAGAGATTCAATTTTTGTAGTAAATTGCGATGTCAGTTTGACTTCCTCGTTCTTGCTTGTGATTTGGGTTTATTTGAGGCTTACTACGGATGTTTTCTTTTGAGCCTCTTTATGGTTATATGGATATTTGTTAAGGTAGTATACTTTTGGGAGTGATGAGTTTTGGAGATTCATGATTTGGTAATCATTATGATTCATGAATTCAGTTAAGTAGTAGTAATTTATGTTTGTGTATAACTCTGTTGATTTGTAGGTAATCCGAAAAAAATGTGGAACCCACAGTTTATATTCTTGAATTGAGATTATTGAAATATTTTTGTTTTACAGGTTTTTGGGTTCCTGTCGTTTTTGAGAAGATTGTGCCCAACTTTCTGTAAACAATTGCTAAAACAGTATAAGTTTGGAAGTTCATTGCGGAACGGCCAAGTACCCATATTTGTTGTAATTTATAACAAGTTTGTTGGGTCCCTTGTTTATGGTTTTGGTGGTTCTAGTATCCACCTTATCGGTGCAGGTTTCTGATGGCGATTTATGTGTCACTTCTGTGTTGGAACCGCACCACTACCCATGTAGTTATCTTGGTGGGATCTTGGTCAGGAAATCTTCGGGTAGGTCTGGCTGATAAAGTTAGAGTATGTTGGTAAATTTGGCCATTAGTTTTGGCATGGATATTGGAAGCTTTTAAGTATGCACATTATTGAATTGGAATTCTGTCGCTTCTGGTAGTATATTTATTTGGAGTAGTTATTGTGACTTCAAATTTATGAGCGTGACATATTGATGAAATGTTAGTTTAGTAACAAGTTTGTGGATCATTCTGTCAGTTGCGGTTATTTTTATAAGCTTGAAGTCACTAGCTGGAACGTTTATGTGTAAATTTTGAGGGAGAAAGTTTTGTAAGGAGGGTAGATTTTTACGATCTAGAGCATCATTATACAGTAATCGAAACATATGTGGTTAGTCGCTAATTAATTATGTTAATCGTCGATGATAATTAGTTTTTACTGTCAGTAACTTTCGCTAGGGTTTCGTCAAGATTTTATCAATTTTATTTTTTCAAAAAATTTCTTAGGATAAAATTGTAGAATTTATTGATACGAATTTGTGGCCATGTCAAGTGTTGAAATCGGAGTTACGACGAAGAAGTTATGGTCTACGAAAATTTTATCAAAATATCGGAAAACGTTTTATCGCAAAATCGCGGGTATAAAATCGGGTTTCTATTTTGGGAAAGTGAGAAGTTTCTATTTTTGGCAAGTGGGTTAACCCTCGTTGACCGAGCTCACAAACCCAGAATTGTCGCCGAAGGCAATAGTGACGGCGCGACAATTTCTCTGGCCACCTCCGGCCATGATTTTTGGTGGAAACGGTGGGGTTTCTTATCCTTTATCGATTGATGGGTGCATCTCCGATGTTGGTGGCCGGAGGAGGGAGATTCAAGGCTGAGAAAGTGGCGGTTTCCGGGTTGATTTTCTTGGCGACAGTGGTAGCGCTCACAGCGGCGTTGGACGTCGAACCCGAAGGGGTTTTGAAGCCTTGGAAAAGGCGGATCGATTGCAATAGGTCTCAGACCCTTCCGTGGCAGGACGATGATAAACGAAGAAAATGTTTTCCATGCGCGGTGGTATGTGGCCTCACGCACTGCCGTGCGCGGCAGACTTCCGGTGAGGTGGAATTTTCGGCAAATTTTATGTCGTTTAGCTCGTAATTTCATGAAGAACGCAATGGTGAGATTCTTGAGTGGATTTGCACTTGATTAATTTAGACGTGTATTTAATCGGATAATAATTAATTAATTTCACGATATTATTAACAGATGATCCGACTATCGATTTAAATTCGAGTCTCTCGATATTTGAGATTTATGTTACGACTCTAAAATTTATTTATAGTGAAGGAAAGCAAGAAACTGAATTCAGAATTTGATTAAGTTCGTTTTTACTCGAAAAATACGTAATTCGAGAATGTGAGATTCCTAACATTTTTGTTCGTTGGATTATGAGCCTAGCTATTTATTATGAATATCAAAGAGTAGATATTAATTATAACCGTATCGGATGATTATTTTTCTGTTTGGCAGGTTTTGGCTTTATGAATATCCCGGCATAGTAGGGTGAGTGGACTTTTATTTTTCACAGTCGTTTGCGAGTTCAGAGATTTATATTCACACTGTATTTTCTATAACGACCCAAATTAGAATGGTATGTTAATTGGCTTGATTCGCGAGTTTCACGATTAATCGCAATTTGGCGTAATTAGTCGATATGGCGGATTTGTTTACGACTAAATTATCGGGCGAGAATTTGATATGAGTTCCTTCACGAGAGTTGTAGTGTACATGATTTCGAGCTCGTGGGAGTTTACAGAGAATTATTTTGAGTTACGTGGCATAAGTTATGAATATTTCTGGCCGTTGGATTTAGTCGTGTTTATCCATTTTGGTTTCGATTCGTTTTGGACCGTTGATCGTCTTGGGTCAAGCGTATAAATATTGGAATAGTCGTAAAATTATAGAAAAGTCGCATTTGGGCAGTTTGACCGGCGTTGACCGCGAGCTGTCGCCGTCCGACCCGAAAATTTCGGCCATCTCCGACCAAGATTTGGATATGGTTAGAATCCTCTCGTGATTTCTTACTGGTCTGGACTTGATTTTGTGTGAATTGATTGAGTTTTGAGGGAGAACTAGCTCGGCAAAATCTTGGGATTTCGCCACCGTCGGGGGCGGTGCTCCGGTGAGATTTGGTGTCTAGTTTGTGGGGGTTTTGCTTCCCCTCAACCCATATATCAATTCTGGGTATTTAATTTTGGTTAAGGTTGAGGTTTGGTGGTCGCCGTGGTGGTGACCGGAGAGGAGAATTTCGGCGAGGTTTCGAGTCCAATTCCGGCCAGTGTGATTGGAATTGGCCTTGATGGTAGAGGAAAATGATGTTGGGCATGAGGAGAGGAAGAGTTTGATGTAAGGGTCACTGGAGAATGTCGCCGTTGATGCCGTGGCGGCGGTCAACGGCAGAGCTCCGGCAAGGGTTAACTTTTTAGATTTTGGAAATTTTTATACCGTTTTGCTCGTAATCGCGCCCCGGTTGTAGTCGTGAGGTTTTTTAATTGAATTGAGTAGTCTATTTTGGTACGAGGGTTAATGAGGTATATTTTGAGAATTTTGTAATCCTCGTCGATATTTCGAGCGATACGTCTTTCGAGAACGCGGGGTTCTCGACATATTAGCTTCATATGTTATGTTTCAATATGTACTGATCGTATCCCTGTTATTCAAGTGATCGTGATCAAGCCTTTGGCGAGAGATCTTCCGCCGGACCTCAGAGCTAGCTTCCCTCTGTGAGTTGAC
This sequence comes from Geum urbanum, assembly GCA_946800695.1. Taxonomy (NCBI): domain Eukaryota; kingdom Viridiplantae; phylum Streptophyta; class Magnoliopsida; order Rosales; family Rosaceae; genus Geum; species Geum urbanum. Next base: position 3,723,649 of record OX327009.1, read on the forward strand.
ATTTATTTACTCTGTCGTTGCGAGTTCTTGGTTTCAGTATTTGTTTCCAGTATAATGTTCAGATTATTTATCGTTTTGAAAATATTGTATATTTTATTGGTGATGGCATGTATTTATTTAGCATCGATGCATTGGCTACACAGCTGATCACCGGTAGTCCATCTATCAGGCTTGAGAGATTAGCTTGATATGCCAACTAGGCTTGAGAGATTCGCCTAGTTTATCACCGTCGGGTTTGAGAGATTCACCCGACCTGCTACTCTGGCAGGGAAATCCGTTGGAGTGGCAACTTTTATGCATTTACGAACTCGCATTATTTTATAGATATATAAATGGTGAAAGGCATATAATTATTTTCGTCCACTCACTCTAATGATTTTATTTGCCTTTCCCCTGGGCTTTTCAGTTTCCTTTACCTAGTTTGCAGTTTGGGATCCAGTGTTGCGCGTCGACTATGGGGGCATAGAGTTCGGATCACACTTCAGTTTCTGTAGGTTCCTTGTTTGACCTACTTGATGTAAATGATGTATATAGGCGTCGCTCTGGATACTTATGTCTATTTTCAGTTGAGTTTACTCCTGAATGTTTGAATTTCTTGTAAACCATTTAGTTTATTATATATATGATGTTGAGAAATCCGGATGGAGAACGGAGCCCTACGGTTTGGCTTTTGTGGAATATTCAAAGTGTGTTTTTTTGCAGATTCTAATAATTGGTTCACGTATTTCAAAGTAAACTGTAGCAAAAAAAAAATTTAAGGTCATGTTTTTTTAGGGGTTTGATTTCGGTTTAGGCAACTAAATCAGGGTTGGGTCCTTTCACTTTCAATTTACAGATTATATTTTCCAATATATTTTAGACCAGATTAAATTTGGAGGTTTTTCTTGTGATGACTTATAGGCTAGCTACATCGATGCGCTGACTTTTCGGCTAATCACCGGATAGTCCCTGGTCAGGGGAGGTCAGGTTGTCTCATCGGACCCATCAAGGGAGGTCAGGTTGCCTCGTCTGACCCATCACCTTTTATTTTTATTTGTCATAGATCCCGGTTAGGGGAGGTCAGGATACCTCGTTTGGCCCATTATTCTATTCATCGTACCTACTAGTCAGGGGAGGTCAGGAGTCCTCGTCTGACGACCTCTACAATTTTTTTTACAGTTTTATAACTGTTGAACTCGCATGTTTTTATAGAAATTGGTGGAAAGGCACAGATACAATATTTTATTATTTTACACTGTTCGTGAGTTTTTGTCCACTCATGCTAACATTTTTATGTTTTTATATGCATTTCCCTTGGCCTTTCAGTTTTTCATGCCCAGGTTGCGGTGTTTCTCCTTAGCTGAATTTTTGTCCCCAGAGGCTTTGAGTCCACCGGATTATCACTGTAGGTTTTGGCCCACTAGTGTTATACTATTCCTAGAAGTCGCTCTGGTCACTAGTGTTATAAATATTTTTTCAGTGTTGGTTGTGAATTGTTAATATTGCTGGATTATGAATTTTCAGTTCTTGTAATATTATTCCAGCATTTTAATTAATTTACTTTCCACACTTTATAGATAAATCCGGATGAACATCAGTGGTCCACGGTATTGTTTGTGGAAAATCCGAAGTGTGATTTTTTTGTAAGTTTCTGGTAGTCCACTTCGTAGAGAAATTATGTCAAAAATTTTACAGAAATCCGTAGTTTAAGTCTTGTCATTAGGGTGTGATCCTAGATTACTAGTTAATCTAGGATTGGGTCCTTTAAGAAGATGTTGCTTCTGCTTTTACTGAAAAAACTTTTGCTGCCAATGGCATGCTTAACTAAATCTTCCATTCCTTCTCAATCTGGGAAGGATATGGTCCTTGTCTAAGTTTGGGCTCAACCCTCTCCTACTCTAACTATATCTATGTCAAAAATACTTTTATGGAATACTCGAAGAACGACAAGTGAGAGGTTCAAATCTGCTGTTGCAGATTTAGTGTCTTTACATTCCCTTGCTGGCTTAGCCATCTAATAACCACGTGTTCCATTCAATCGTGTACGTGAATTTTTGATGAAGTTGAGTCTACTGATTATAAGGTGGTGGAAGCAGCAGAATTTTTGGGAGGATTGTGGTTTCTTTGGAATGCTGCTATTTTTAAATTTGACTTTGTTGACTATAATTTTCAGTCAATAACCACGAGAGCTGATGGGGGAGGTGACCATCCATGGCTCTTAACTGTGATATATGCAAGTCCTACTAATAACACAAGGGCTACTTTATGGCCATTCCGAGAAAATATTTATGAGCAAGAGAAGCTTCCTACTTTCATTATGGGTGACTTTAATGAGCTATTATCTAATAGTGATGTGAGTAATGGTGTTGTTATTGGTAGATTTGGTGGGTTGGGAGGATTTATAGATAGAGTTGTTTTGATGGATATGAGATTCAAAGGTTCATGTTTTACATGAACAAATAATAGGATTAGAGAGAGACTTGATAGAGCCTTTTGTGATAGTGAATGGAGACTGTGTTCAGTGAAGTTTTTGTCTCTCACCTTCCTAGAACTAAATTTGATCATTTTCCTATTCTTCTTCAATTAAACTCTAATGTGAGAGTGAATAGAAAAAATGTTCCTTTTAAATTCCAGGCTATGTGGACTTCTCATTCTGGTTACAATAATTTTTTGAATGAGGTCTAGAACTCTATAAATGGTAATATTATTCAGAAAATAAATGTTATGGCTTGTCAGATGTCCAAATAGAATAGAGAGGTGTTTGGTGACCCTTTTCGAAGGAAAAAGAACCTCTTAGCTCGAATTGGAGGCATTCAGAGAGCTTATGATAGGGGGACTAATAAGTTTTTTTGAAGGATTTGGAAGCCAAATTGATTTTGGAGTATGAAACACTTCTAGATCAAGAGAATATGTTTTGGAGGCAGAATTCGAGATTGCCGTGGCTCCAAAATGGTGATAAGAATACCAAGTTCTTTCATATGACTACCCTTGTTAGAAGGAAACGTAATAAAATTGAAGGGCTTTTTGATAATAATGGTGAGTGGGTGACTGAGTCAGCTGGGATGAGACATGTTATTGTTGAATTCTTTGAAGGATTATTTGCTCCCCCTATTGTTGAAGATACTAGACTTGTCCTTCCCTTGTTTTTTCCTGAGATGCATAGGAATCAATTAGCTTGACTTTGCAGACCTGTTTCCTTTACTGAGGTTAAAAGCTATCTCTTCTCTATTAGAAAGCTTAAATACCCCAGGTAAGGATGGCTTTCCTGGTGTTTTCTATTAGCAACATTGGGATTTATGTGCTCCTGCTATTTTTGATCTGATAAAGAAGGTGTTTGTGGATTGTGCCTTACCCCTGGATTGAACCATATCGTCATTGCTTCAATTCCAAAGGTAGAGGGACCCCAACACATGATCAACTTCAGACCTATAAGCTTGTGCAATACTGTGTACAAGATTGTTTCCAAGATAATTGTGGCAAGGCTTAGGCCAATTATGAGGAAGTTAGTGAGCCCTAACCAGGTGAGCTACATTCCAGGCAGGAATATATATGATAATATCATGGTGGCTCAGGAATTACTTTTTAAGTTCAAGAAAGCCTCTGACCACCTTGGTTTTTTGGCTTAGAAGATTAACCTGTCTAAAGCTTATGATAGGTTGACCTGGGATTTTATCCAATATGTCCTCTATGAAGCTCAGGTGCCTCATCCTTTAGTGAAGGTGATTATAAACTGTCTAACATCCACTAGTTTTCAAGTGTCTCTAAATGGGGAATTATCTGAAATTTTTTATGCTCACAGGGGAATTAAGCAAGACGGCCCCTTATCTCCATACTTGTTTGTCCTCTGTATGGAGAAACTTTCCCACCTCATCCAAGATGTTACTGATTGTAGAAATTAGAGGGCTGAGAATGCTTCCCAATCTAGGCCTTTAATATCACATTTATTTTTTGCTGATGATTTGATCTTGTTTTCTGAAGCTTCTGAGCAACAAGCTAGGGTTATGAAGAATTGTTTCGACATCTTTTGCAATTTGTCTAGGCAAGCTGTTAGTTATGAAAAGTCTTTGATCTTTACTTCTCCTAATACTTGTAAAGATTTAGCCAATAAGATCAGTGGTATCTGTGGCTCCACTCTAACCACTGATTTGGGAAAGTACTTGAGAATGCCCCTAACATATTCTAGAGTTAACAAGAACACATATGCTGGTATCTTAAGCAAATTCCAAGCTAGGTTGGCTAGTTAGAAAAGTAAGCATCTAAGTATGGCTGGTAGGCTTACTCTTATAAACTCTGCCACTTCTTCTATTCCTGTGTATGCCATGGGGACTGCAAGCTGCCTATTGATCTTTGTGATAACATTGAAAAAGCCAGCAGACATTTTTTTGTGGGGAGATAGTTCTGATACAAAAAAAAGTGCACCTTGTGAACTGGGAGATGGTTACTTTACCCAAAGATCTTGATGGCCTTAGCATAAGGAAGACTATAGAGATGAATTAGGCTATGCTTGCTATGATAGGGTGGAAACTGTTTCAAAATGATCCCTTGGCATTTGGGCTGATATATATAGAAAGTAATACTTAACAAAACAGAATCTCTTTCATGAAACTTATAATGCTCCTTCTGACTGTTCTAGTACCTGGAGAAGCATTGTGTTTGGGGCATTGTAACGACCTGAATCTAAATTACCGACTTAATCTTCATTAGTCGAGTTATTTATCGAATCACTATATATTACGTTTATTGAGATCTGTTACAACTAAAATTGACTTTTTATAAGTTTTGGTTTTTGGACTTGTATTATTTTTGGAAGTTGTAAATGAAATTATTTTTGGGAGCTTTGAGCCTAGTACGTGGACATATTAAATGTTAAATTTGGAGTTACGACGAGAAAGTTATGGTCAATCGGAGTTTGTCGAGAATTTTTACGTTTTGGTAAGATTCGAGGTATAAATACCCACTTTTCGATTTTGGAAAGTCAATAGACTTTCCATTTTGGTCAGGACATGGTCAACTTTTGGTCAATCCCATTTTATTTCTCTCTCCCCAACCCGTTTCTTCCCCTAGCGGTTGACGCCGGTGAACCACCACCGATTAACCGCCAAATTGGTCGACCTTAGTGTCAAAATCTTCACCTCGACCTCCTTTTCCTTTCCCCCAACATATTAACCTCAAATTCCTCATCGATTGAACCCAAAATTCACGGCAAAAATCAAGGGTTTCGGCTTGTTTTCGCCGATAACGGCGGCGACGCTATGGCCGGAGTTGGGTGGCACAAAGCTAGGGGTTTTGAAGCCTGCTTCTCCATGAGTCGAACACGGCCGAAGTTGGGTGGCCTGATTCCGGCGATCGATCAACTTGATTTTTCAACGAGGGTTCTGGATTCAAAGATGATTTTCGACATTTTCTGGTCAAATTTTAACTTAGTGTTGTACATGGATGTTGTTGGGCTTGGAAAGAGCTTTTAATTGATGTATCATTTGCAGGCATCCATGATGGTCGGATTCTGGCCGCCACCGGCAATGGTGCATGGGCCCCACGCGCCACCGTGTCGACAGAGCTTCGACGACCTAGAAGAGTTATTTTTCATTGGAAGTTTCGCTAGTCGATTTGTATTATTTTTTGAGTAATTTCATAGATTTTAGGAAACTTGTGTAATGTTTTATGTATGTTTAGGATTCATATGCGACTCAACACCTTCGACGCGATCTTCCGTCGTGTGTCGAGTCGATGCCCACTTTTCTAAGGAGCTTGGGATCATGGCACGATGAAATTGTTTGATTTCACAATGTGGTGAGGTAGTGACGTTTAGGGAATCGAAAATGGAAAGTGAGTATTTGGGATACAATTTGTATCAGATTCCTTGTATGCTCTAGTTGTACTCGATTGGAATATTATATTAATTAAAGTAGATCTTTGTTTGGCTTAGGAATGCTAAGTAACGAGTTCCGAGTTAGTGGATCGACTATTGAATTTATTACGATCCAAGTGAGTGGATATTTTTATTTTCACAGTCGTAGCGAGTTCAATTTTCGGTATTTCAGTATTTCAATTTAATTTACAGTGTATTTTTAGAACAGTTTAAATTTGGAGTTTTTTTCTTTGTGATGGGTTTAGTTAGTTGCATCGATGTACAAACTGTTCAGCTGATGACCGGATAGTCCTGTCAAGGGAGGCCAGGGTGCTTCGTCTGGCCGTCAGGGGAGGTCAGGATACCTTGCCTGGCCCATCACCTACATTTTTTTATACAAATTATCAACTCAAGTTAGGGAAAAACTCATGAGCAACCACCTCCATTTGCAGTTCAATTATGATACTTGGACTTGCATTATTTCACAAAAATTAGCGAAAATACATAACCGTTATGTTTTATTTAAATATGATATTTTACTTTTCGCCCACTTACTCTAACAGTTATTTATTATTTTCTATGTCCTTCCCTGAGCCTTTCATTTTCAATCGCCCAGGTTGCAGAGTTTCAGCTGAGGTCGGGCGTGCACGCACTTCATGGCATAGAACTATTCCTCGTAGGATTCAAGGTTGATCCTGCGAGTTAGTATTTTAGTTTGCGTAGTCAGTTTAAATTTTTTAGCTGCTCTGATGTCGAAAACAGTTGTTTGTTTTTTATATTTTTGTAGCGAATCATTTTGTAGAAAAAATTTCTTTATTTGGTGACACTTGAGTTTTGGATTTTCCACTTCGATTTTCAATTAGTGAGTAGAAACTAAGGTTAGCAGAGTCATTAGGGCCTAATTTCAGTTTAGGCAACTAAATTAGGGTCGGGTTCTTTCACCTCTATTCTTAGGAAGAATATTTGTTGGAGATTTGGTGATGGTAGTTCCATTCTTTTCTGGAATGATAGGTGGTGTGATTTCTCTCCTTTAATTGAGTATGTTATTGATGCTGATGATATGGATACCAGTGAAGTTGTTTGTGAGTATTGGAATGAGTATGGTTGGAACAATGAACTCCTTGCTGCAGTGCTGCCTCTTGATGTGGTCAATCAGATTGTGAATGTGCCTACTTGGTTTAGGAATAGTGGAAGAGACGAGCAGATTTGGGGTGCCTCATCTGATGGGAAGTTCTCTGTTAAGTCTGCTTATAACTCTGGGTTTGAACATGATAATTGCAGTCCTCTATGGAGATTCTTATGGAAAATGAAAATTCCACCCAGACAGAAGACTTTTTTGTGGGTTATGATGCATGGAAAGCTCTTGACTAATAAGCATAGGGTTACTAGACATCTCACTTTGGACTCTACTTGCCCTATATGCCAAAGTGATGAGGAATCTTTGATTCATCTGTTTAGAGATTGCCTGAACATGTTCTTAGTTCTTTTCAGCTTGTGTTGGAATGAGTGGATTAGAGCTCAGATTTATTGTAAAGCTAAGGTGCATAACCTGCTGTGGAGCAGTCTTTTTGTGCAGACATGCTGGATGATCTTGAAATGGAGGAATAATGTGATCTTTGATAAGGCATTTAAATTGCTTGTCCATCCAGATAAGGTGATTCTTGATGGCACAAATGAGTGGTGCCTTTCTTTGCAGAATTCATCTTTGAAACATCAGTTCAGTACTGTTTTGCTTTCTTGGACTAAGCCTCCTGATCATTGGGTCAAAATAAATGTTGATGGCACTCATGGGCGGATCCAGGATTTCAATCTTGGGTGGGCTGTAATTTATTGTGCAACGCACAATTTTTTTTTTTTGAGGTTTGTAACCCATTGGGAGGCTCATCCTCACGTCTTTATTATTATATATAAGAAAAACATACATCGGAGGGAACATAAAATCAAACTCCGTGAATTAAAAGATCTACATTATTACTAATTAAATCTCACCCTTCGAGGTCCATAAACTTCAAACTCATCAACAACCGAATCATTATCAATACTATCGGCATACTGTCTTTCAATATAGAGAACCATGCTATCATCAAGAAACTCTTCACACAACTTATTTCGAAGAGCATTTTTCAAGATCTTCATAGATGAAAATGATCTCTCTGTTGTTGCAGTAGACACAGGAAGAGTCAACACAAAACATATTAATTTATAGATCATCGGGAAGAATGCATACTTTCTTGTTTCTACCAACCGTCGACACAAGTCTGATAAAGATGATGTCATGTTGAATCGTACATCTCTCTGAATATCTTCAAGAAAATATTGAAACTGTCAGCTGGTTTTGGACTAGAATTCATCATAGATTTAAATGAAATGGCCATCTCATATTTCATGAATGCTGTGGCCATATACCTGCCGACAAAGAAAAAATAAAACTACAATGAGGATAAAAAAAAATTACTAATACCAGATGAGTGAGAATTGTTCTGCACTTTCATTCTTACACTTTGGAATTTTGATGATAGCAAATTGCATATTGTGTATGAGATATATATATATATACTGTTGTATGGTCAATGAGTCAATGACCATGAAACCATTAGCCTACTACTTTATGGAAACTAAGTAATGTGAGAAGAATTGGGATGACCAATTTAAAAAGAAGATGAAGAGCGAAAAGAAAGTCAAGAGCATATTTGGACAAAATGTACATTGAGGTCAAGGTTACTAATTGGACTACTATGTAAAAAAATTGGTAAACTTGTTTACATACATTATATATGTTTAAACTTTTAATGCCCTTTGTTCTTTGCAGGAAATTGCTTAATACCTTCTGTACATTGCAGAATTTGTTTGACTTACACTTAATTGTTCCCGATTACAGATCAAGGACTTGCTGTTTCTGTGATGGATTTGCTGACTTATTTGTTCAACATTTTTTAATGATGCTTTCACTCCCAATTTGCTATTCTCAACTTCAAATGCAGTATTAATGTGATAGTTTTATTCAATTCAGTTACACAATTCTGTTCAAAATTACCTGTAGCAAGATAACTACATTAGAAACTGAAAAAACAAGTACCATTGCTCTTGGAATCCTCAGAATAAAGGTTAGACAGCAAGAGCTTGCTACAAAAATGAGCGTACGTATTACTGTATTAAGGCAAGAGCTTGCTGCAAAAAAAAAAAAATATTGGGCCCAAAATATTGGGGTGGGCTACAGCCCATCCTGCCCTTGGGCTGGATCCGCCCCTGGATGGCACCAGAAATGGAAGTGGGAAGATTGGTGTTGGTGGAGTCATAAGAAATCATAAGGGCCATTGGATTTGTGGGTTTCAAGTTAATCTTGGAGTGGGTTGCATTCTTGATGCTGAAGCCTGGGGTTTATTCTTTGGAATTCAGTGTGCTTTGGAATTGAATTGCAAGAAGGTTGCTGTAGAATCAGAATCTGAGGTGCTGCTTAACCTTTGTAAGTCTAGGGATTATCAATTCCACCCGCTTGGCTCCTTTATTGAAGGTTGTTATATGATGTTGAAAAAGCTTGAGCAGTATACTGTCATCCATGTTCGTGAGAGGAATATGACGGCGGATGTTCTAGCCAAGAATAGCATCGAGCATGAACTGGGTTTGATCAAGTTCCAGAATCCTCCTGTGCATGCTATTCACAGATACCTTGATGACATTGCTGGAATTCAGTTTCCTAGGTGAGCTAGGATTGGCTTGACTGAGTAGTTTTTTTTTTCTGGGCCTCGTGAGCCGCGTCTGGTTACCAAAAAAAAAGAAAATAAAGAGAAAAATGAAATTGTCAATTATAAGATTGTGGAAACGAGTGTTTTTCAAGTAATTTGATGTATAGAAAGAATGGCAAATGCTTTGTTACAATTGATTCTGTTTGTATGCAGAGAGATTCTCGTACTACAAAAAAGATACGAGTACAATTCCACTCTCAGCGTAAAAAAGAAGCCATAATATATATGAATATTAACACAAGCTCTACGTGCCTCGAATGAACTACCAGCAAGTTACGCAATTCAGTTTTCATGAGCCTATGAAAGCACATACTGTTGCAAATGTTTAGTTCTTCTCTTGTTCTTCAGCTTTCGGAACGCACACGACTCAATCTGTCTAATTCTTTCTCTACTAACACCCATCAGTTCCCCTATCTCTTGCAATGTCTTCATCCTCCCATCCTCCATTCCAAACCTCCATCTGATCACCTGCTTCTCTCTTGGATTGAGACTATCCAGAACCTTCTCCAAGTCCTGTTTCATGAACTTTTTCATCAACAGGTCTTCGGCTGTTTCTGCATCCGGATCTGCAATTACTTCCTGTGAAGCAAGTCATGAACTTATTAGAAAATAAACACTTCTAAAAAACTGCGAAACTATGTCTGAAAAAAGTTGCCACTTTGTTGAGAGTATAGAGGACAGACCGAAGGTTTAAGATTTTGGTTGATTCCAATTTTCTGCTCCAGAGATCTAGGAGCTTTCGGAGTCAGTAGCACAGCCGCAAGTCTCTTCATCGACAGCCCAGTAGCCTCTGCAACTTCTTCATCATTAGGATGTCTTCCATTTAAACTATACAATTGCTTTTTAGCCTCTCTCACTCTATAAGTTGCCTCCACCATGTGAAACTGTTTTACCAAAAACATTACAATGAGTAGTCTAAAATTTATAAACAGTAAAGCACTATGATACACAACTTCAGCTGGAACATAATTCATAATCTTCCCACCTCAAAATCAATGATTTTTAACCTGTGTTGGTCTCATAATTAGTTGGGTCACTAGGAAAGTTTTAGGTCATAAGCTTACCCAATTTTGCATAATCCAATCACTTTCAATTTAGAGCACACAAATGTAACTTTATAATTTATACAAATAGGATCCACGGATAATTAAAACAAGATGATAGTCATACTCACCGGTAAACGAATCGTCCTTGACTGATCAGAAAGAGACTTTCGAACAGCCTGTTTAATCCACCAGTGAGCATAGGTGGAGAATTTAAAACCCTTTGTAGCATCAAATTTCTCAGCACCTCTTACAAGGCCACGACATCCTTCCTGAAACATAAACAAGATGAAGCTATAAATGCAGGTACAAGACTTGAGGAATTTCTTCAATCATATCTGGAAAAAGCAGTACTATTTGTGAACCAGAAGTCCACAATCCTAAGCATGACTAGCCTAGATCAGCTAGACCAAAACACCCGAAATGAGAACATCTATCCAAACCTAACTAGGCCTAATCACAGCTACAATCCAGTCCAAAGAAATTTATGAACAGAATAGTCTTAAAAGCAAGGGAGGTTGTGGCCCATAAAGATGCCAGAAATTCAACTCTCTCCCAAAGATGTTCAAGAACCTTCAACTACTCTCTGTCCACAAAATCCAAAAAGATATCATTATAGCTCATATTCCCAGTAGCACTCCTAGCTTAATATCCCCAAAGAAGCTCAAATTCTCGTCCTCACAGAAGCTACCAAAAACCCTAAGTTAAAGCGGCCTCTTTGAGAACTCCAAAGTCTAAAATGATTGGAAGTATCCTTCTAATGTCTCTATGCTTCTTCCCACCAAAGTCTAAAATGTTAAGCTCTGGTCATCTAAATTTTGTAAACAAATCCAGTCGATGAAACTGGAATGAGGTGATCATATCAAATGGAAAAGCAAGTTGCACTTTAGGATCTGCTTGCAAGAATGATGCTTGCAGAGACAACTAAAGAATGAATGGTCCATATAATTGAATAACATACTGCCAAGAGGTGTGTATGCATTGACAGTACGAAGAAGTTATACCTGCACAAGATCTTGAAGATTCATCCCAGCCCCCTGATAATTTTTTGCAATTGATATAACAAGCCGTATGTTGCTCTTAATCATTTTGTCTTTGCATAGAATACCGTAGTTTACACGCCTCCTCAATGTCTTCTGATCTACTCCTGCTGCAGCAGCCCACTGTGCAAAGGTGGGCTGACTGCCGCATCTTTGTGCAAGATCCTCCTGGAGCTTTTCCAGTTTTAGAAGTTCCTGAAATATATGACGATAACTCGAGCATCAAAAATCATGAGATATTCAATCCAAGAAAAAGTAATACAATACCAATATCTTAAACTATAAGTTGGAAACTAAAATATTTTGCTAGAGTAATTATTTCTATTGTACAATATTGCACTGAATTTTTTACTTTGCTTTATACTGCAAGAAGAATAATTAGTTTTAGGGTTAACAACAATATACTTTGAAAAAATTTCCTTCCCACCACATCATAATATACCATATCGATCTAAAGCCAACCAGTAACAACTATGCGAATTTCCCAACAAAGGTCCTACATTGTATAAATTCAGTGAAGTGCATCAATATACTGACTTAAACAATAAAATATTAGACATAATCAAGTCTAAGGACTCTAACAACCTTCTGAGATGTGATATATTTTAGGAAACTGTCCTACAAAATTGTGCTTCCATTACAAGAATTGTTAGTCTTATTTTGTGCATGCTTCCATGTAAAAAGCTAGCTTAGATGGTTCAGAGGAAACATTTGCCAAATTAATGAACATTTTGACAGTTTAACGGATATGAGATTCCAAAAGGTATATTAAGTGTTTCCAACATTTAACCACTACTATCGAGATCATTGTCATCCAATATTACTCCCACAAAGGAGGTCAGGGGTTCGAACGACCAAAATCAATTTCCAGGATTCAAACTCTTTAATAAAAAAAATAAGTGTCTCCAATAATCATATACACCCACTTGTACTCAAACTTTCCCTCTCATTTTTTAACAAAGAATAATGAGAGAGTATTGTGGATAACTGAAGTCATAAGTACATAATAAATTAACTGAAAAAGACTAGTATGGATTAGTAAGTGGGAACTCGATAGTCTTAAAACACTCCCAAAACACGTATAATAAAGCCCAATCAGGATGGTTCATATTATTATCAAACAGGGATGTTTTATAATACTCCTAAAATCACAATTGATTATATTTTTCATACCTGTATTCCTTCTGATAATTCAATTTCTTCAGTTGCAGTTAGAAGCCTAGAAGTATGGGTAGTAGCTCTAAGGTAACGCAATGGATCGGAATGATCTACATCTTGTAAAGAAGCACGCTTTTTCCGGCTGGTTGAACCAGACTTCACCGAGACAACACTGGCTGCAGATTTCTCTGCTGCTCTGGCTCTTCTGGCCTTTCGTTCTGTTTGACGACTAGATCTTGCAGCTATACTGTTGGAAAGTTTCTCCTGCAGAATTCCAAATTCTTCATTTTCTGGCACCACATCTTCAGACTCTTTTATGGCGAATTGAATGAAATTATCGTCCACCAGTGGAGTATCAGCTGACATGGTATCTTTAATTCTAAGAGTTTGTTCAGTTTCCTGATGCTGAGACCATTTGACTTGAAAAGCATTGGCATCACGGGAAACAGGAGATGAACTTTCTGCCTTGCTAAACAGTAAAGCCACATCCTTATACTGCAAGAAGAATAATTAGTTTTAGGGTTAACAACAATATACTTTGAAAAAATTTCCTTCCCACCACATCATAATATACCATATCGATCTAAAGCCAACCAGTAACAACTATGCGAATTTCCCAACAAAGGTCCTACATTGTATAAATTCAGTGAAGTGCATCAATATACTGACTTAAACAATAAAATATTAGACATAATCAAGTCTAAGGACTCTAACAACCTTCTGAGATGTGATATATTTTAGGAAACTGTCCTACAAAATTGTGCTTCCATTACAAGAATTGTTAGTCTTATTTTGTGCATGCTTCCATGTAAAAAGCTAGCTTAGATGGTTCAGAGGAAACATTTGCCAAATTAATGAACATTTTGACAGTTTAACGGATATGAGATTCCAAAAGGTATATTAAGTGTTTCCAACATTTAACCACTACTATCGAGATCATTGTCATCCAATATTACTCCCACAAAGGAGGTCAGGGGTTCGAACGACCAAAATCAATTTCCAGGATTCAAACTCTTTAATAAAAAAAATAAGTGTCTCCAATAATCATATACACCCACTTGTACTCAAACTTTCCCTCTCATTTTTTAACAAAGAATAATGAGAGAGTATTGTGGATAACTGAAGTCATAAGTACATAATAAATTAACTGAAAAAGACTAGTATGGATTAGTAAGTGGGAACTCGATAGTCTTAAAACACTCCCAAAACACGTATAATAAAGCCCAATCAGGATGGTTCATATTATTATCAAACAGGGATGTTTTATAATACTCCTAAAATCACAATTGATTATATTTTTCATACCTGTATTCCTTCTGATAATTCAATTTCTTCAGTTGCAGTTAGAAGCCTAGAAGTATGGGTAGTAGCTCTAAGGTAACGCAATGGATCGGAATGATCTACATCTTGTAAAGAAGCACGCTTTTTCCGGCTGGTTGAACCAGACTTCACCGAGACAACACTGGCTGCAGATTTCTCTGCTGCTCTGGCTCTTCTGGCCTTTCGTTCTGTTTGACGACTAGATCTTGCAGCTATACTGTTGGAAAGTTTCTCCTGCAGAATTCCAAATTCTTCATTTTCTGGCACCACATCTTCAGACTCTTTTATGGCGAATTGAATGAAATTATCGTCCACCAGTGGAGTATCAGCTGACATGGTATCTTTAATTCTAAGAGTTTGTTCAGTTTCCTGATGCTGAGACCATTTGACTTGAAAAGCATTGGCATCACGGGAAACAGGAGATGAACTTTCTGCCTTGCTAAACAGTAAAGCCACATCCTTTGCAACCTTCAGAGCTGCTTTTGCAAGAGTAACAGCTTCAGCGGCCGCTGCTGCTATTACAGCCTCTTCACTTGTAAGTAGAGTTTCGGTTGGTAAAGGTGCTCCATAGATTGCCTGGAGATATCCCATGAAAGCTGGTTCGAGTTAGGATTTCAACATACCGTATGCATCAAAAAAATCAACTGAGCAACAAAATAAGTGGAGTACTATGAAACAAGGAATTGCTTGACAACTGTAGCATAAGCTGAGTCCAAGCAAGTCGAGCTGATATTTGTAAACCAGCTTCTCTGTTTTTTTGGTGTTCTTACGATAACGCGATGTGAATATAAAATAAATTGAGAGAACCTAGATGTGAGAAAAAAGGATGCACTATATATGGAACAAGTAAACTCAAGAATATGCATTCTCCCTCATTGCTTACTCACACCTCTCATACGCAAGATCTAACGAGACTGAGTATACACATTATGAAATTTCCCTAAATAAACGAGTAACTTGTATTCGCACCTCATCAGGAGGACCGATTGTCCCCGTGTATGCCCATGGCTGATTGGCAATCAAAGAATCAGAATGAACTTGTAGAGAAGGTAACCTTAGCTCCTCCACATCAAGCAAATTCGTCGAAGGGGACAGCATATATTGTGCGCGGAAGCTGATAGGATGTCTAGCTCTTCCTCTTGCTGCTGCACATTTCCATCATGTATTAATAACAGTACTCACTAATGCCTCAATACCAAGCATTGAAATTTGTAAGAAAACAAAAAATATTCATGAAGTCTGAACATTGTTGAAATAACAATAAGAGAATGACAAGACCTTGGAAGGGCATGAAAATGGTGTCATCAAAGACGAGTGGTTCGGCCTTAACTCGGAAGCCCAGTAAGGTAAGAGTGAGCTTGGTCGCCGAGACTTTCTCGTACTTGTTGTTCCTGTTTTTGTAGTTTTTGGGGTATGGAACAGATAAGCGAGCGAAGAATGAAGTACATGTCTGTCGAGTGTGGGCGGCTTCGCAATGCCCAGCAGCTGATAATGATGAAGAACAAGATGATGATGATGATGAAACAGATAAGATTGACATGTCTGTCTGTCTCTACATGAACAGATTCAAAAGCATAGCGGAGACTGAGGAGAGAAGATGACTTTGAGGCAGCAGCGAGCGAGGAGAGAAACAATTGAGCCGTTTTCTTATCCTCAGGGAGTCCAAGGATTTGGAATTTTCCACTTCCCTCACTGTTTTCCACTTTTTACCCAGATAAAGTTTTTACAGGTACTAGAAAATTTTAACAGCTCCGCCCTGGTTCAGATCTACTCGACGTCAATCGTGATCAGAAACCGGCACATCACTATTTACGTCGTCGTGCAGCCATTCACGACATCCCAAAGTTCTGTTTGTGAAATAGAAATGTTGATATTTTTTGTGTTTATGCATTTGTTCGTCCCGATTAATATGCACTCCGTGTTTAAATTAGTAGCAGTAACCAATCCCCATTTCGATTTGGCGTTCTTTTGGCAGTGCAGTGCATTGGTTGCAATTGCGTAAATGCACAAACGGCGCCAACTGTTTCTACCGAATTACGCGCGGGGCGTAATCTGGTAGAAGCAAGTACGAGTAGACTTCCTTCTCCTCCTTGTTGTACGTCCGAACGTTGGGGCTGTTCGGATGGTCGGGCGCTTCCTCTCTCTTCGGGTGTGCGGGTGTGCGGGTGCGCGCGTTCGGGTGCGGCTGTTAGAAGAATACAACAACAAACGGGCGGTCAGGGGTCGAGACGGGGTGGCCCGCCTTCAACGCTCCGATGCCTACGTCAGATGATGTATTAGATATAACAGTCAAGCGAACGTGCGAACGAGTGTTTAATGCTTGGATCAGAATGTCGTTACCTGTAATAAATACCTTACATATATAGGTGGTTGAGTTTGGAGTTCGATGGTGTTCTTCGATGTGGGACTGGTGTGCTTGCTGGTGTGTGATCCGCACATTCGGACGTGCGCCCTACGGGCGCGTGCGCGCTCGGATGGGGTCGGTCTGGTGAGTGAAGTTGAAGCCTTCCTGGCAGTCTTTGGGGTGGTCTGGTAGGTGTCGATTACCTGCTTAAGTGGAGAAGTATATTAATCGGACAACTAATGCTATATTAACAAGTCCCCAAGTCAAAGAGAACTTTCTTGACTGGGGAGTTGAAAAAGGGTTCGTGCGATTAACAAGAATACTTATCCGATTGAGCAGTGGTGTATGATCCTGTAACCCCCAAGTCCCCCAACTCTCCGGTCAAGGAAGGGCTCGCATGACGGAGTGGGACCGGCGTGTTCGAGCGTGTACCTGTTCGCCTAGCCTGATCGTGTACCTGTAGGTCTATGCGTGCGCGCCTGTTCGTGGAACTGTTCCTGCGTTCGTGTACCTGTGGGCCCGGCCTCCAAACGAGACTTGCTATTTTGGAGCCGCGTGCCCGGATGGGTCGGCCTTGTAAACATAAATAGGTACAACAGATATATAGGTATGCAAGTGTGAATGTATGGTATGATGCATGAATGTATGGTATGATGTGTGAATATATGCAAATGCTGGTCGTAACGCCAGCGCTGGGATGCCGCTGCGTACGTCGCACGTCAACGGGGATGCCGTCGCGTACGCTGTAGCGTCAACGGTGCGATCAGGACAGCGACGTACAATGTTGCAGCGCGCACGAACGCGTACCCGTGCCGCCCTTCGGACTTAGCGCGCGCAGAGGCTTCTGCCGCCTAAACCGGGAAGATTTCACGCCCAGAGAGGACGGACCCCACACCCGGTAACGCTCATCGATCTCGGACCATTCAAGGAGAGGACGGACCCCACACCCCTGCCGGTTTCGAGTCGGCGAGTCGATCGTTAACGTGACGCCCACGGAGGGGAAGAACCCCACGCCCGTGCCGCCCATCGAGCTTGCCGCGCAGAGAGGGGGCGGACCCCACGCCTCTAGCTCCACAGCCGGCTTGTATTTGCGCGGACGGAGAGGACGGACCCCACACCCGCCGCTTATCAGTCTCAGAGCCTGCAGATGGAGGACGGACCCCACGCCCCTGCTAGGACTGAGTTGGCTCACGGAGGGGAAGAACCCCACGCCCGTGCCGCCTAACGAGCTTAGCGCGCCCAGAGAGGGGACGGACCCCATGCCTCTTTCGCCGCGGGCGGCTTGTATTTTCACGTACGGAGAGGGCGGACCCCACACCCGTCGCTTATTAGTCTCAGAGCCTGCAGAGGGAGGACGGACCCCACGCCCCTGCTAGGAGAGTTGGAGAGTCGATCGTTAACGTTGCGCTCACGGAGGGGAAGAACCCCACGCCCGTGCCGCCCATCGAGTTTAGCGCGCCATGCCTGTTGCCGCCTAAACCGGCTTGCCAGTTCTTACCGGTGTGCACACGGGGGGAGGTGCCCTACGTTCGTGGTGGTGTTTACCTTGTTCGGACGTGCGCGGGCGATCTTCGTTCACTGGTCGTGCGGGTGGTGTGTGAGTTTTGCTTGACTGGCGGGAGATGTGGTGTGCCTTGCCATGGATCTGGTAGTGCGCTGGCGAGATATTTTTGAGGTGACATTCCTTTGGACTGCTCCTTGGGAACCGTTTGTGTAATAAATGCGAGCCGTCGTATTTAATGCTGGTGTCGTGATAACTGCTTGGAGCTCAAACGTCAGGCGCGTGGGCGCGTGGGGGTGGTGCATGAGCGCCACGTGTCGAGCCGTGGGAGACCGTGCCAGTGTTTGAATTCAAGGCGGGAAGCTGAAAAGTTGGCACAGTTTACTAAGGAGGGTTAGTAAACCGCCCCGTGCCACGTGGTGCAATCCGACGGTGGACACGCGAGAATGGACGGCTGGCGTTCATTGGCTTACGTCGTGCGATCAGTATAAATAGGGGTGTGGTGTCGTCTTCCTCCTCACTTTTTACGATTTGTCGAAACGCTGCAGAAAATTACTTTGCCCACTGTTCCCCTAGGGTCTCTGTTGTTCTTCGTTTCTTGCCGGGGTTTCTTCGTTGACGTTCAGCCTTTCTGCCGTAAAAGACCGAATTTGGTGAGGTTCTCATCCCGTTTCTGTTGTTTGGCGTTTTGGTTGGTGTTTGTTTGTTTCTGGTTTGTCACGATTTCTAGGTTTTTGGCTTTTTTTGGGTTTGGTATCTCAAGAACAGGGCGTGTTCTTGAGGTGTGCCAGGCTTGATTTTGTTTGGGGTAGGAATTTTGGGTTTTTGGTGTTTCTGGTGGTTTGCCCCCCCTACTCTCTTTTGCTAAGTGTTGCCGCTCCGCCCATTCTTCCAATATATCCTGGCGCTCCTCCAAATCTGCCCCAGTCGGTGTGGGCCCACACGGACCGAACGTTGGTAGTGTTCTTTGATGTCTTCCGTTTGAGCGGGCTGGACCACCCCACACGGGCGGAATTCCTCCATTTCTTCCGTCTGCAACACTCCACCCTGTCAGGTTGAGTCCCCCAGTCCTGCCGTACGCTCGATGCGAATGAGTACCCGCTGGGCGCACGCGTGCCGTTGGGTTTCATTGGGCGCATGCGTTTTGCCAGACCGCTTTCCATTTGTTGTAATTTTCTACTAGGAATAAGAATAGGATAATTTTATGAAGTGTTGTACCTGTTCGCTAACCTTCCGTTTTGTATGCTCTGTAGGTAAGATGACGAAGTCCAAGGCGACAGACAAGGATGACGTGCTCAAGCGCCGCCTGTTCGCACTGCGGGATACTGCCGCGAAGGTCCGCAAGGTGGCGGATGACGGTCGTGGCGTGCTCGTCCTGGGGGACAGTATCCAGCCCAAGACCCCTGTCTCCAACGTGGGTGACCCTGCCCCGTCCGTCCGAGGGCCATAAGCGGATGCTCCCCGCCCGCCACCGGGTAATGCTGCTGGATCCAAGGCTCAGGCCCGGGCGGAGTGCGAGCAGCAGCATCGCGAGGAGCGGCAGGTGGAGCGCGATCAGCGCCATTCCGAGCAAGATGATATCGGGGACAGGCGGGAAGCTGCTCGTACGCCTCAGTCTTCAAGTCGTGCCCCTGGCACGCCCCCGTCTTCGAGTCGACCTTCAAGTCCTCCACAATAATCTTGCTCTCCAAATCCCTCGCTCCCGTGTTTAGGTCCTCCACAGTCTCCTGGGCGAGGGGAAGGTGAGGGGCATGCGCAGAAGCGGCCCCGGACGGAAGACTCCTCTCCCGGCCCCGCCCCTGGGTCGAGTGGTGATGTTGTGGATGCTCTGCGCCGTGCGCTGGTGGATGGTGCCGCCTCTCTTGGGCCCCTGCTGCAGCCGCTGGAGAATGCTGCCCCCGACGGGCTGGATGCGGTCTTCATTGCGTGCACCCGCCTGCTGCATCAGGTCTTCCGCGTTCGCTCGCGGGAGACCTTGGAACTTGCGCATCTCAAGGCCGACGCACTGACGCACCGGAAGGTGGTGGGGCGGTTGGTGGCTAGCCTAGATAAGGCTAATGATCTGACGCATCGGTACACCGCCCGTGCAGAGGAGGCGACTGCCCGGTCTACTGAAGCTGCTGCTCGTGAAGCTCTGGCAAGGGCTGAGCGGGATAGGGCCGTGGCCGAGGTGGAGCAGGTGCGCGCTTAGTTGAAGCGTGTCCGTGCTGAAGCAGCCGCCCGGGAGGCGCTATCAGAGTCCCGGCTGATGGAGGCTGATCGCGTTGCTCGCATGGATGCCGTGGCGACGTTCAAGGAGTCTGACGAGCTCCGCGAACTGGTCAGAGCGGAAGTGGATGAGCAGGTGGTTGCGTTCCAAGCAGCGGTGATTCCTTTTTTGAAGATAGAGGAGTACCAAACGTTCGTGGAGTCTGAAAATAAGAGACGGGCGGGCGCTCAGGTTCCTGCGCCTGAGGGAGAGGTGGAGCCCTCTGGGGAACCTGCTAGGGCGGAGCTGGAGCCGGTGATCAGGCGGGTGGATCCGGGCGAGCAGGTGGAAGCTGTTGGGGTGGCGTCGTCGGAGGAGGCTGAGGAGTTGGATGTTTGATACGGGGGCGTAGTGTAAGATTTTTCTTTTTTGTCTCTGTAATGGGATAGATTTTTGTGGTCGGGCCTTGTGCCTTCCATTAATAAAGTATATTTTTCTTTTTTGTACGTGTGCCTTGTCTGAAGTTTTTTTTTTTGGCATCTTTTGAATGACTCGCGCGAACGTGCGCCCGCTCCTTTGCTTTGAATGGAATTTATCCAAGTGTTACATTCGTGCGAGCGGCCTATCCCCAGTCCCCCGAGTACTGGGCGGGCGGGGTAAGGACGAACGGGCGCGCTAACATAAACAAATGGAAAACGTACCACAAAAGTACAACATCACAATTTTAATGAAACTACTTCCATGGGTGCCGTAGTCGTCGACCCTGCATATTATGGATTTAGGAAGTGCTGGTGCTTCCCTCCACGGACGGGGTGTCCACCCTTTGCCGGATTGCCTCTGTCCCCCAGTTGGATTGGTCGAGCCCGGATGCGCTGGCTGAATGATCGGGCGATCCTTCGTTTGTTCGCGGCGTTTGCGGAGGTGCGCTGTGTCTCTTCGCTCTTCCGGCAGATCGTTGTTGAGCCGCAGTCCCTTACTGTTCGTGCGTGGATTGTACCCCTCGATCCGTGGGTTCTGATGGGTGATCTCCAGGGGTAACACAGCTTCCGTCCCGAACGTCAGGCTGAACAGAGTCTCGCCCGCGGCGCCGTCAGACCGTCGCATGGATCGTCCGGTACCTCCGTTCCTGGCGTAGGCTCCAAGGCGAGAACCTCCTGCCTGCCCCAGGGTTTCGCGGTTTCCTCGTGATTGTATCCCCGGACGTACCCGATTCCATGCTCCGTTGGGAATCGTCCCAACAGCAGGTGCCCTGCGATGATCATCTTCAACTTGCAGATCCCTGGCCTCCCGAGTATGGCGTTGTAGGGGGAGGGGGTGTTCATGACTATGAAGTCCGTCCGAACCTCATTGTGCGGGGAGTCGGACGCGCCAATCCCGACCCGGATGTTGTCGCTCCCGATCGGATACGATGCTTCGCCCGTGAAGCTGGCGATGCACTCATGATCCTGCGTCATCTTGCTGACGGGCCTACCGAGCGCCGTGTACGCGTCAAAGTAGAACACGTTCACGGACGCCCCATTGTCAATCAGCACCTTCTTTACGAGGAAACGATCGATGATCGCGTCGATCACAAACGGTAGGGTGCTATCCCTCGGGCTTCCTTCCTCGTCTTCCGTCGTGAAGCAGATGGCGGGCGCCTCCCTTCTTCCTGTTTTCTGCATTCGTCCCGCCCCGATCGTCAGCACCTCATTGCTCGGGCGATCGGGTGATGAGGTGCCCTCCTTGCGCTTGCCCCCGGATATCGTACTGATAGTCCCACGGGTTCCAATGTTCGCCTCGCGTTGTTGTCCTTCCGCCCTCGGAGGGGTTGTCCGCTCGTCTTTCAAGTCTTCAAGGGCCTTTTTCCGCATAATGCAGCTGTTGGTACGGTGGGTGGCGGTGTTGTGGAATTCGCACCAGACGTCTGGGAATCGGCCGGTCGGAGCCATCGCTTTCGTCATGTTGTTTGGTGGCGGTATTCGGTGTCGATGCAGGCGGAGTAGGTGCTCGTTGGACTGGTGATCGACCGCACAGACCTCTTGTCCCGCCGGTCGGTATTGTGGCACTGGTGGTAGGCGGACTCCCTGCTGCGCCGGTCCCCTCGTCTGGTTGTAGCGATTGTAGTTGTAGCGGGGGGGTGGCCTCTGGTAATTCTGCCTTTGCGCATCCCGGTTCCTCTTATGGCCCCCGGTTGGCCTTTCGTCGTCCGCCAGCTGTCGTGGTTGGGCGCTTGTCGTTTCTGGTCTGCTGGAACTGGGTTCGGAGGCGGACCCGTACACTCACGTCTCTACGAGCGCCTTCTGCACAATCAGGTCCATGATCTCGTCGTAGTCCAGTTGTTCCTTCCTTACCAGCTTCTCTACGAACGGGATGGCGAGCAAATTATCCATCAGGGCTACCTTGGTCACCCGTTTATCAAGGTCCCTGCATGTACTTGCGAGCGTTCTCCACCGATTGATGTAGCTCGACAGGCTCTCGTCCATCCCCTGGCGGACCTTGAGGAGAATTCCCGTGGTGTTGTACTTGCCTTGGAGCCGGTAGCGCCTCTGGAAGCTCTCCGCCAGCTCGAGGAACGAATGTATAGACCCTGGCGGGATCTCGTAGAACCAGCTTCGCGCTTCCTCCGCCAGCATTTCCTGAAACAGGAAACATAGGGTTGGATCCGAATACCGGGTTCCGTCCGTGGTGGATCGAAACTCGTCCACGTGCGTGCGGGGGTCTCCGCTCCCATCGAACCGAGCGATCTTCGTCGTCTTCGCGTGGGGGTCCTTTCCCCTCTCCAGTATATGCGCCGAGAACGGGCTGACCCGGGGGGCGAACGTCCTGCCCTGCCCGGCCAGCTTGTCCTTGCGCAATCGCGAGACCTCCTCCGCCAATTCCTCCATCCTCTGGAGGATCGGTGTGTTGTTTGTCGAGGTCGCCGATTCCTCCACCGGTGAGGGCGCTCGGGTCGCCCGGGCGCTGGTCCCGCCGAGTGGATGTTGCCCTTCGCTGATGGTCTCCTGGGTCCCCTCGTGCTGCCCTAGTTGCTGGCTGACGAGCGCGTCCAACCGCTCCTCCAACCTCTGACGGATTTGGCGCTCCTCTGCTCTCTCGAGCGCCGCCTCCCATAATTCCTGGACCAGACTGTTGATGCGTTCCTCGTCATCATTCCTGTCGATTGTTAATACATACCGCCCCTGCGAGTCTGGCGACGTCTCCCCATCGGGCGCGTTGCTGTCGTTAGTCACTGGGTTGAGCATGTGGACCTTTGGTTTTTGTGGTGTTTATACGAGGTTTACAATTTGTAAGCTTCCCACAGACGGCGCCAACTGTTTCTACCGAATTACGCGCGGGGCGTAATCTGGCAGAAGCAAGTATGAGTAGACTTCCTTCTCCTCCTTGTTGTACGTCCGAACGTTGGGGCTGTTCTAATGGTCGGGCGCTTCCTCTCTCTTCGGGTGTGCGGGTGCCCGCGTTCGGGTGCGGCTGTTAGAAGAATACAACAACAAACGGGCGGTCAGGGGTCGAGACGGGGTGGCCCGCCTTCAACGCTCTGATGCCTAAGTCAGATGATGTATTGGATATAACAGTCAAGCGAACGTGCGAACGAGTGTTTAATGCTTGGATCAGAATGTCGTTACCTGTAATAAATACCTTACATATATAGGTGGTTGAGTTTGGAGTTCGATGGTGTTCTTCGATGTGGGACTGGTGTGCTTGCTGGTGTGTGATCCGCACATTCGGGTGTGCGCCCTACGGGCCCGTGCGCGCTCGGATGGGGTCGGTCTGGTGAGTGAAGTTGAAGCCTTCCTGGCGGTCTTTGGGGTGGTCTGGTAGGTGTCGATTTCCTGCTTAAGTGGATAAGTATATTAATCGGACAACTAATGCTATACTAACAGTTTTATCATACTCTTATAGTAAATAAGTTTACAATGTAGTAGATATGTATTTTTGATGTTTTAGAAAAGTTAGTGTTTGGTTCTCCTTTTTTCCTAGAGTAGCAGATTTGTTTTTTTTATTGTAGCAGGTGTTACTTCAACTTGTTTCGATTTTTTTTACTGCTATTATGTTTATATAACTACTATTGCTATTGTATTTTTTTAGTAGCAGTTTACATTTTTTCAGTTTTCAGTAGCAGTGCACATTCCTTTTCGAGTAGCAACCAAATCGTTAGTCTAGATGCTTATGAATTTTTCAATAGCAATGTGCATAAATAAGTTTTATGGTATCGGTACATACTAAGGTTTTAGGGGTTGAGCAATGTGCATTATTTTTTTTAGTAGCAGTGTGCATTTAGAGGTTTTAAGGTATAAGGTATCAGGCTTTAGGGTTTAGTAGCAATAACAATGTGACGACCCAGAACAGAATCAGTATGAGAAATCAGCTTAATCTACGAGCTTGTGCATAATCGCAGATTTCCGACAGTTGTTTGAATCGCTGAACTTGATAACGACTAAATTATTGGCCGAGAATTTGAGCTGAGTCTCTTCTCGAGAGTCGTTGTACGTGAGATTTTGGGTTCGTGGGCGGTCCCGGATCATTATTTGGACGACCGAGGAATAAATTATGAATATTTGAAGTTTAGATATAATCAGGTTTAAAAGACAGCCTTCTTAACGACTAAATTACCGGTCGAGAATTTGGTTTCGGATTCTTCATGGAAGATGTAGAGAATTTAATTTCGAGCTCGTGGGAACTTCCGGAGCATTATTCCGAGTTACGAGGATTATGTTGTGAATATTTCAACCTTCGATTATTTAATTGGATAACTTTGTGTTTGGGTTGAAAAGTTGACTTTTTATCGGTTTGGTCGATGTGTTTGACTTCGAGTGATAATTGAAGAATATATTGAGTCGAGTTTGTTGCCGCGAGAATTATCGAAATTGGAATTACGACGCGAAAGTTACGTGCATTTGAAGTTTGTCGAAAAGTGAATTATGGAGGTTTCCATTTTGGGAAAGTATAAAAGGGGGGTTGCTATTTCGGGAAAGTCAACTTATGGCATTTACGTTGTTGACCGAGTCAACTCGGTGGAGGTGAGCTTCAAGACAGGGAGCTACGGCGTGCTTCACGGCGGCGAGCCGTCCGGCCACCTCCGGGCGTGACTTCGGTGTCTTCCAACACGCCTCGGCCTCCCGGTCTTGACTCCGGCCTCCTCTCACGGCGTGGGACGCTGGAGGAGGGAGAAATTCCGGCAAGAAAATGGTGAATTTTGAGTGAATTCGGGTTCTATGGTTCCGACCAAATTGAGCTACAAAATGGACTGGGTTTTGTAGCCCTCATCACCATGAAGCTACCATGTAAGTTTGGTGATCCAATTCATCTTCTACATGGAGAATTTTGGAATTGAAATTTGTGTGAACATTCGGTTTTTCATGAAATTGACATAGTTAGAGTGAGAATTGGACTTCGGTGCAGTTATGGAAGTTGCTCAGTGGGTGATTTTTCATGGAATAGAGGTTGCTCCGCCGGGAAAATTTCGAGTTGGTGGCGTCGCCGCCGCCGGCGGTGGTCAACGGCGGTCAATGGTGGTTAACTTTGACTTTTTGGGGTTTTCGACAAGTTGCATGTCATTTCACCCGAAATCGCGCTCCGATCGCAGTGGGGAGGCTCGTTTTTCGAATTGAGCATCCGAAATTACAGTGAGGTATTGAGGTGTGAATATCGGATTTTCGACAGTTTGTCGTAATCGGATTAAGTGTTTCCGAGAACGATGGTTTCTCGTGATTTGTTTTGAATTGTCGAGTTATGACTTTGAGAAATGAACTTTGTGATTATTCAGGGGTTCGTGATCGTTCGTTTGGCGAGGGACTTTCCGCCGGATCACGGGTTAACGCGAACTGCGTTACGCTAGTCTGTGAGTGGACAATTTCTTTTCACGGATTGATTGCGAGTCTTTTATATATGATTTACGAACTTGAGCATGCAGTTTGATCATGATTTTACGAACATGTGTTTTATGATTATACATATACGAATATGCGTATACGAATATACATACATACATATTATGTTTTATGCATGTGCATGAAAGGATTTATGATTTGGTTTACACAGAGTACAGTCTCAGTTATCAGGGTTGTATCGATACACATTGGCTTCTCGGCTGATCCCCGAGTACGCTCCGGGGGGGACATATATCCTGACCCGAGGCCTTTCTGGCTAGGAATCACGATTGGGTCTGGGATCCCGTGATTCAGACTGTGCTATCGCGTGGTAGTCCATGAGTGACTCCGCGATATTTACGATGCATGCTCTGTACGTGGGTTGGAGTCAGCGTCTCCTCACGTACCATTTGATTTTCATGCATTTGACTCGCATATGTTTTTATAACATATATATTATGTGGTGAAAGACATTTATTTTCGTCCACTCACTCTAAAAGTTTTCATGTCTTTCCCCTGGGCTTTTCGGTTTCCGTGCCCAGTTTGCAGTTCGGACTCTGATGTCGCACGTCGTGGTCGGAGGCATAGTGCTCGAGCTACCTTATTTCTTCCAGTAGGTTTATTTTTCTACCTACTGTGGTATATTGATATGATTATACATTAGAGGTCGCTCTGAGTATTCTGTTGTATAGGTTTATACGATTTTACTGCGGATTTCAGTAAAGTACAGATATATTTACTAATTTACATTATTGTTGATATATTGAGAAATTCGGATGGGATTGGTGCCCACGGTTTGATTTTTGTGGCATAGGATGAAGTATATTTTCCGGGTGCAGGTAATGGTAATTCTACGTTAGTAACGAAACTCTGCCGAAATTTTGATGGTTTTTGTTGGTTCGTGTTTTCAGAAGGGGTTTGATTCCGGTTTAGGCAACTAAATCGGGGTTAGGTCCTTTCAGCTTGGTATCAGAGCATTAGGTTATAGGTTCTGTAGACTTCTGTAGTCGTGTTTACTAAGGATATTTGAGAATGTACAGCATGTCTGGAATGGTGACCCGACCGGCCGGCGGATACTCATCAATATTCCGGGTGTTGTATGCTTTCAAATATTTGAAGTTCCATGATTACGTTCTACTTGTTGTGAACGATGTTTTATTCATTAGGATGCCTCCTTGACGTGCTTTCTGTGTCGGTACCGTTGTGGATCCTATTGAGGATCAATCGACGCGTGATTCACCAGTGAATTGTGGGTTTGGATGAGCATTCTGAGTTCAAAGAATTGTGTGGCACGGTTTGCCTGGTTGTGTGTGTATGAGCGTCTACATGTTGCCTCAGAGCTGAGAATTGTGGTAGTTGGTGTTTTTGCCTGAGTCAGATTGTTGTATTTGGTGGGCTGATATTGTGTGAGTTCCTATTGCGACTCCATGGCCTACATTCAGGGTGTTGTTTATACGGTAATGATTCAATCAGGCTACCTGCAATCGGATGAGGAGTGTTTACCCACCTGAGGTAGAGATGCATTGTTCATATGTTTGTCCCT
This sequence comes from Geum urbanum, assembly GCA_946800695.1. Classification (NCBI taxonomy): domain Eukaryota; kingdom Viridiplantae; phylum Streptophyta; class Magnoliopsida; order Rosales; family Rosaceae; genus Geum; species Geum urbanum. Next base: position 3,751,202 of record OX327009.1, read on the forward strand.
GTTTGCACGTGTTATGTGGCTTCAGAGGAAGTAATGCGCGAGGTTTGAGATGAGTTTGAACCTGAGTATCAGAGAGAGTCTGATTGATGTACCTCGAGATAACCGTGAGGAGCTTAGTGTGCTGCACTCAGTGGCAAGGCTATTGAGAAGGAAATGTGTACACGGTTTCCGATGTGATGATTTGAGGAAAGTGGACTTAGTCGAGGTTTTGATGAGGTTGAATTCAGGCACCTCGGGATCAGTGACTTCATCAGGCTGTGGCCTTTTCGATTATGTTGAGGGTCATCAGATCAAGCAGAGAATCCGTTTGGTGATGGTGGAGATCACGGAGTAGCGGACTTGTTCCTGCGGCATGAGTTTGGGTGATCGTTGGTGATCCTTTCACGCAGCAGGTGTCGCTGTGACTTGTGTTCATGAAGCACCTTCGGTTGCTATTATGGTGGCCAGGAGGGTCACGTTGTGAGGGAGCGCCCTCAGCCAGCTGTTCTAGCGGTTTGGTAGCTCAGAGTTCACGAGGAGATCCTCATGTTGTTCCTGAAGTTTGACCAATGTACCATTTTGATGAGTTATTCAGCAAGTCGCAATTGACGTGGGCGGCTAGTTGGGCATGTCGGAGTTCATGCCATGACCTTGTTTGAGGACAGACTTTTCTCCGAGGTTACTGTTGATTGATATCCATGGTTGTTGTACCTGCATCTCCACTTCCAAGGTTTTGGAGAGTGTTGTATCCATCCGGAGGTTGCGAGATCCTTGTTGGAGGATATGGATTAGCCGTGGATCTGTTATAGCTGGACATCGTTAGTTTTGTTGTGATTATGAGTATGGACTTATTGACGACGCATTGGGCTATGTTCGATGGTCACGAGAAGGAGGTTGTGTTTCGACGACCAGACTTTCCCCGAGATACTGTTTCGTGGTGATGGTCGAGCGGATGATGGAGACGAATTGTGTTGTTGCTTAGCTTATATTGTGGATACTACAGTTGCTGTACTCGACATTGGCGACATTGAGGTGATTCCCGAGTTGCCAGGTGTGTTCCGGAGGAGTTACCAGGTATTCCTCCAGTTTGGGAGACCGACTACACCATTGAGCTTGTACCGGGCGCTGGACTCATTTCACCGGCAATTTGTCATTCGGTGCCAGCGAAGCTGGTGGAGTTACAGGTTCAACTCCAGGAATTGTTGGAGGAGGTTTCAGGAGATTTTATGCGACCCCGCGTACTTGCGTGGTGTGCTCTTGCATTGTTTGTACGGATGATGGATGGTTCGACGTGGTGGTGCGTTGACTACCGGAAGCCTGATTCGCTTCAGGGGAGAGTGAGTATCCTCCGCTTCGGATTGACGATTGGTTTGATCAGCTCGCGAGAGCTTCAGTCTTTTCGAAGATTGATTTCGGGTTTAGATACCATCAGTTGGGGATCGATGAGTCAGATGTGGTTTGGACAGCTTCCAGATCTCGGTGCGGGCATCAGGAGTTCTTGGTCATGCCGTTCGGGTTGATCAATGCCCCGCAGTTTTTACGGACTTGATGGACCAGGTGTTCAGATAGTTACTGGACAAGTTACGGTCGTGTTCGTGGGCAATATACTGATTTACTCCAGGAGTGTGGGCCAGTAACTGAAGCAATTGTGAGCGGTTTTGTGGACTTCGTGAGATGATCAGCTATTTGCGATGTTCAGCCAGTGTGAGTTTTAGTTGATTAGCATGAAGATTTTGGGCCACACGATGACAGCCGAGGGAGTCAGCGTGAATTCTGACCAGATAGAAGTCGTGTTAATTTGGAGTTGACCTACCATGGTACCAGAGATCAGGGGTCTCTTGGGTTTGGCAGGCTATTACCGACGGCTTGTGCAGGATTTTCCCGAGTTATCACTCCACTTTCCGGATTGACAAAGAAGGCGTCAAGTTCGAGTGGTTCGATGCACACGAGGAGAGTTACTTACTCCTGCAGGATGGTTGACCGTTGCTTCGGTTTTGACCTTACCTGACGATCGTGGTGAGTTCGTGGGTTATGGCGATGCATCAAGATTTGGATTTGGTTATGTTTTGATGCTGTGTAGCAGAGCGGTGGCTCATGATTTCAGGCAGTGGAAACTTTATGAGGCTACGTATCCTATGTATGATTTGGGTGTAGCCATCCTTATGTTAGCATCAGAGAGTTCGAGACACTACAGCTATGGCGTGCAGCGCGGTGTAGGACGTACACTGATCACTTGAGTTTCATCCACTTGCATTTTCGGCCAGATTTGGGCTTGAGGCAGTGTAGATGGATGGGGTCGACTAACGACTATGGCTACACCTTTGAGCTTGTTCGAGAAAGGCTAGAGGTTGTACTTTGACTATCCATTTGGGATGTTGTTGTTGATGCATTTAGTCAGAAGTCAGGAGCTTCAGTGTTTCATGTGTATGTGGCTCGAGTTTCCGTGTTAGCCGAGTTGCGAACTACGGGAGCTGTGTTCGAGTGTGATGATGTTGAAGCTCATTGTTTTGCGTGCGTTATGCACTAGCAGTACGGAGATGTATCAGATACTTCGAGTTTACTACTCGTGACGCAACATGAAGAGAAATGTAGCAGCTTGTGTGTGCAGATGCCACATTTATCGATAGGCGATGGCTAGGAGGCAGAGACTTGCCGAGAAGTATCAGCCATTGGAGATTTCCGATTAGAAGTTGGAGCTTGTCACTGTGGATTTTATGTATCAATACGCACTTTGGTTTGTGATACCAGTTGTTAGGCCATTGTGGACCATTTGATGAACTTAGTACGTTTCCTTGTATTTTTCGAGAAAGATTTCAGTGGCAGGCTGGCATAGCTATGTTTGACGGAGGTTGGCCATTCACGTGGTGTACCTGTGTCCCAGTTTGCTGACCGAGATAATCAGCTACAACAGAGTGTTGGCAAGCTTTGCAGCGAGCAGTAGGGACCAGATTACAAGTTAGTACCGGTTCTTATCCTCAGATTGGTGAGCAATCTTTGAGGACTATTCAGACCTTGGAGGGCATATAGTGAACCTCGGTATTGCAGTTCCGGTGGACTTGGGACCAGCAGTTTCACTTGTTTGAGATTGCATGCAGTACCAATTTGTTGACCACTATGAATATGATGTTGCGTGATGTCGTTTTGAGGAATGATGTTGTGCTCCATTGTATTGGAGCGAGTTCGATGTGAGTTGACGTTTGATTCCGATTTTGTGGAATGTGCTACCACAGACTGTCAGATTAGCGGAAATAGGTTGATAATTGCCAAGCTCGATGTTTGAGTTATGTTGATGTGAGTAGACTGAGTTATGAATTGCCACGTTGTTTTGATCTGTGTGTGATCATAGGCGAGTTTGTATTGTGCCGTATAGTTCGGCATTGCCTATAGCGTTGGCTTTTGTGTATGTTGTCTTCCGTATGGTGGAACTATATTTCATATTTGTTACGTGTTGTGTACCCTACCTGTTCCTTATGCAGGAACACTTGGCGATTGTGTAGAGCCAGTTCAGATTCGAAATTTGAGAGTATAGGGATTTCAGCACGGAGCTATCTCCTATTGTGGAGTCTGTTATCAGAGTTGTTCAGTTGACATTATCACTAGAGAGTTGAGCAGTATGCAGAGGCAGTGCTCCTACTTTTAGTCGGCTGATTTGAAATTTCGAGGTCGAAATTTTTTTTAAAGGGGGTGGATTTGTGACGACCCAGAACAGAATCAGTATGAGAAATCAGCTTAATCTACGAGCTTGCGCATAATCGCAGATTTCCGACAGTTGTTTGAATCGCTGGACTTGATAACGACTAAATTATTGGCCGAGAATTTGAGCTGAGTCTCTTCTCGAGAGTCGTTGTAAACGAGATTTCGAGTTCGTGGGCGGTTCCGGATCATTATTTGGACGACCGAGAAATAAATTATGAATATTTGAAGTTTTGATATAATCGGGTTTAAAAGGCAGCCTTCTTAACGACTAAATTACCGATCGAGAATTTGGTTTCGAATTCTTCACGGAAGATGTAGAGAATTTAATTTCTAACTCGTGGGAACTTCCGGAACATTATTCCGAGTTACGAGGATTATATTGTGAATATTTCGACCGTCGATTATTTAATTGGATCAGTTTGTGTTTGGGTTGAACAGTTGACTTTTTATCGGTTTGGTCGATGTGTTTGACTTCGGGTGATAATTGAAGAATATGTTGAGTCGAGTTTGTTGCCGCGAGAATTATCGAAATTGGAATTACGACGCTAAAGTTACATGCATTTGAAGTTTGTCGAAAAGTGAATTATGGAGGTTTCCATTTTGGGAAAGTATAAAAGGGGGGTTGCTATTTCGGGCAAGTCAACTTATGGCATTTATGTTGTTGACCGAGTTGACCGAGTCAACTCGGTGGAGGTGAGCTTCACGACGGGGAGCTACGGCGTGCTTCACGGCGGCGAGCCGTCCGGCCACCTCCGGGCATGACTTCGATGTCTTCCAACTCGCCTCGGCCTCCCGGTCATGACTCCGGCCTCCTCTCACGGCGTGAGACGCCGGAGGAGGGAGAAATTCCGGCAAGAAAATGGTGGATTTTGAGTGAATTCGGGTTCTATGATTCCGGCCAAATTGAGCTACAAAATGGACTGGGTTTTGTAGCCCTCATCACCATGAAGCTACCATGTAAGTTTGGTGATCCAATTCATCTTCTACATGGAGAATTTTGGAATTGAAATTTGTGTGAACATTCGGTTTTTCATGAAATTGACATAGTTAGAGTGAGAATTGGACTTCGGTGCAGTTATGGAAGTTGCTCAGTGGGTGATTTTTTATGGAATAGAGGTTGCTCCGCCGGGAAAATTTCGAGTTGGTGGCGTCGCCGCCGCCGGCGGTGGTCAACGGCGGTCAATGGTGGTTAACTTTGACTTTTTGGGGTTTTCGACAAGTTGCATGTCATTTCACCCGAAATCGCGCTCCGATCGCAGTGGGGAGGCTCGTTTTTCGAATTGAGCATCCGAAATTACAGTGAGGTATTGAGGTGTGAATATCGGATTTTCGACAGTTTGTCGTAATCGGATTAAGTGTTTCCGAGAACGATGGTTTCTCGTGATTTGTTTTGAATTGTCGAGTTATGACTTTGAGAAATGAACTTTGTGATTATTCAGGGGTTCGTGATCGTTCGTTTGGCGAGGGACTTTCCGCCGGATCACGGGTTAACGCGAACTGCGTTACGCTAGTCTGTGAGTGGACAATTTCTTTTCACGGATTGATTGCGAGTCTTTTATATATGATTTACGAACTTGAGCATGCAGTTTGATCATGATTTTACGAACATGTGTTTTATGATTATACATATACGAATATGCGTATACGAATATACATACATACATATTATGTTTTATGCATGTGCATGAAAGGATTTATGATTTGGTTTACACAGAGTACAGTCTCAGTTATCAGGGTTGTATCGATACACATTGGTTTCTCGGCTGATCCCCGAGTACGCTCCGGGGGGGGGGGACAGATATCATGACCCGGGGCCTTTCTGGCTAGGAATCACGTGTGGGTCTTGGATCTCATGATGCAGACTGTGCTATCGCGTGGTAGTCCATGAGTGACTCTGCGATATTTACGATGCATGCTCTGTACGTGGGTTGGAGTCAGCGTCTCCTCACCTACCATTTGATTTTCATGCATTTGACTCGCATATGTTTTTATAACGTATATATTATGTGGTGAAAGACATTTATTTTCGTCCACTTACTCTAACAGTTTTCATGTCTTTCCCCTGGGCTTTTCAGTTTCCGTGCCCAGTTTGCAGTTCGGACTCTGATGTCCCACGTCGTGGTCGGAGGCATAGTGCTCGAGCTACCTTATTTCTTCCAGTAGGTTTATTGTTCTACTTAATGTGGTATATTGATATGATTATACATTAGAGGTCGCTCTGAGTATTCTGTTGTATAGGTTTATACGATTTTACTGCGGATTTCAGTAAAGTACAGATATATTTACTACTTTACATTATTGTTGATATATTGAGAAATCCGGATGGGATTGGTGCCCACGGTTTGATTTTTGTGGCATAGGATGAAGTGTATTTTCCGGGTGCAGGTAATGGTAATTCCACGTTAGTAACGAAACTCTGCCGAAATTTTGATGGTTTTTGTTGCTTCGTATTTTCAGAAGGGGTTTGATTCCTGTTTAGGCAACTAAATCGGGGTTGGGTCCTTTCAAACAACGTGCAATCTTTTCCAATAACAGTGTTCATTATATTTTGAGTAGCAATGTGCATTCTTTGTCAATAATAGTGTGCGTATAAGGTTATAGGTTGGTTTATTAGTTTAAGGGTATGTAGAGTTTTAGGGTATATGGTATTTAAGGTCGAGGATACATGGTATAAGGTTCAAGATTTTGGAGATTAGAGTTTTGGGTTAGTGGCAATACTTTTCAATAGCAATGTGGATTCCTTTTCGAATAGTAGTGTAATGTGAATTCTTTTTCGAGTAGCAGTGTTCATTTTCTTTTCAATATCAATGTTTATCCAATGTGCATTCTTTTGCTGTCGCAGTGTACGTATAGGGGCTATAAGGTGGTTTAGTGGTTTTAGTGGTTCGAAATTGAGTAGCAATCATGGAATAAATTCAGTTTCAACTCTAATGCGAATTTAATATCAGTATCAGCTCGAGGCAGTAACGTGAAACTACCAAAACAAAAAATACACAGTAGATCTGTAGCCATCGGAGGCTGCTTTGGAGATGTGATGTGAGAAGTAAGGTATGGCTTGGCCGAGGAAGAAGATGTGTCGCGACGAAGAGGTCGTGAGCGCAAGGTCGCGGAGGCTGAGAGTGTAAGGCGGCGCCGTTCGAGGACAGCAACGGGTGACGAGTTGAGACGACGGACGATGTGCGAGAGGAGGGCTGGATCTGAGCTGGCATGACAGCACTGGTCGGAGCGTGGGGACATGGAGGTGATCGGGGCGGCCACCGACACACAAGGAGGTTGACGAGGCTAGGCGCAACGCGATGTGCGAAGCGCAACGAAGAGGCAGTGATGGTAGCGCGGCGGGTTAGAAGGTTAGGGAGGCAGCGTGAGCCTTGAGGTGAGGAGTGAGCGCCGGCGGTGGAGTCAAGATTGGGAGGGGCTGCTACTATGTTTTATAGCTCGAGGGCGATGCTACTGTGTAGTTCACGAAGGACAGAGAAAGAGAGATGATGGTTGAAATGAATTGTAACTAGGGTTTTTGCTTTAAATAGAAGGGTATAATCGTCTTTCTTTCTCAGCTGTTTAATGGATTCAGTTTGATTGATATTACGTTTGGACTTGAGGCACGGTCCTTAGTTATCTAAATATAAGGGAATTGGTTTATTAGTAATATTGGTATTTCCCTTGTTCTTATTTTTTTTTTCTACAGTGTCTAATATAAAATAGCACAAAAGGATGATTTACAAAAATGAGAAACAAAATCACTTTCTTTAATAATAGTTTAGATGGGTATGAGCTACCATATTATAGCCCCGGCCCAACCTCATTGCAATTTGACTTTGACCAAGTTTAGTCTAGCCCATCCCTAAACCATAAATGAGACCGGGCTTGACCAGGGCCACCTAGCTAGCCCATGTGTTTTTTTGTTTTTTAATGACTTTTATAAGATGATTTGAAATAACCTCTTTTTTAATTTGAAAGACGACTCCGAGATTTTCTTCGTGAGCGGCCGGATTTCCTAGTGGTGCTAGGCCATCGGGATTTCAAGGTTTCTTTGATTGTCCAGTGTTGTAGTGTTGATTGAGGGGGAGGATGGAGATCCTATCATGGAACATTCGGGGTACAAAGGATAAGGCAAAGCTCACCGCTTTGCAGTCGATTGTGTTTGAAAAGAAACCCTCGATCGTCTTTCTTATGGAGACGAGGACGAGTGGAACAACGAGATGTGAATCATGGAAGACGAGCCTAGGGTTTGGTGAGTGTCACTTGGTGCCGTGTTCGACAAGAGGAGGAGGAGGGCTTATGATGTTTTGGTCAAAGAAAATTGATCTCCATTTAAGAGATCACAGTCCGAGCTTCATCGATGTCGAGGTCCGAGTCAAGGCCAACACTGGAGATTGGATACGAGTCACTGCCCTTTTTGGGGAACCGAAGGTGAGACACAGGTTGAAGATGTGAGATTTGCTACGAGATTTAAAGGCTCAAGATGCTTCCGAAGAATGGTTGGTGGTGGGAGACATTAATGAGATCTTGTGCTTGACGGAAAAGTTGGGAGAGGAAACTAGGGCTTCATAGTAGATGAACAACTTCGCCAATTGTCTTAATGAGTCTGAGTTGGAGGACCTCAGATACATGGGGGTGGACTTCACATGGCATAATAGCAGGACACGGCTTCGATTGGATCGTGCCATGGCCACAAGAGAATGGTGAAACCGATTCTTTGCGGCTCAAATTGTTCACCTTCCACCTTCTGCATTGAATCACATTCCTATTTTAGTTTTGGTGAGGGAAACATCAAGGATATCCTATCCTAGGCACCAACGATTCTATCGTTTCGAAGCAATGTAGGCGGAGGAGGAGAGTAGTAAGAAGGTTGTATGTAGTGCACAAGAACAAGCACCAATCTGGGATTCAGAAACTTCACAATACAAGCTGAATAAGAAGATCAGATGCACACGGTTTGAGTTGAAGAATTGGGCAAAATCCACGTTCAGGGCAAGGAAGGATGAGTTGAAAGAGATTCAAGCAAAACTCGAAGTCTTTAATTCTCAACCCTTTGACCCGAATGCTGTTGAAGAGAGAAAGGAATTGTATGCGTGACAAGAAACATTGTTGACACAAGAAGCATTGTATTGGAAGCAAAGGGAAAAGGACATGCACATGAAGGATGGAGATAAGAACTCAAAGTATTTCCATCAAAAGGCAACGAATAGGAAGCAAAAGAATCATATACCAGGGCGGTATGACAACTATGATGTTTGGCAAGAGACACTGGATGGAGTAGAATCGGATGTGGTGGATTACTATACTGGTTTATTCACTTCGACTGGGATTTCAGATGATCAGATTCAAGTGATGACGACTTTTGTGAAGCCAATAGTGACGGAAGAGATGGCTTGGTCTTCGCTTCTCCCTTACACAGAGCATGAGATTCTGGTTGCATTATTTCAGATGCATCCTTTGAAAGCCCCGGGACAAGATGGTATGCCTCCTCTCTTTTTCAAAAGTATTGGGATATTGTTAGTAGGGATATGGTGCTTTGTCCAAGATGTCTTGCAATCGGGTCAAATCCTCTCAACCATGAACTTCACAAATGTTCGGCTTATACCAAAAGTCCAGCATCTGAAACGCATCAGTGAGTATAGGCCGATTGCCCTGTGTAATGTGCTCTACTGAATTTCAGCAAAGGTCTTGGAAAATAGGTTAAAACCTTTATAGCAACAAAGTGCTTTCATTCCAGGCAGGTTAATTACTGACAATAAGCTGGTGGCCAATGAAGTGGCATATTACTTGTGAACAAAGAAGAGTGGCCAAAAGTTCCAGAGATGGAATTTAAGCTGGATGTTAGTAAGGCTTATGACAAAATTGAGTGGCGGTATCTGGAGTTGGTGATGCGAAAATTGAGTTTCCCGGATGTTTAGATTGGCAATGTGATGGCATGTGTTACATCGATCAATGTGCACTACAACAAAAAAATTGCAAGGGGCATCCCAAAGGGTAAAATTCCGTACAAAATTATCTTTTGCAATGGCAAAATGAGTTTTTGCCACGGCAACATTTTCGTCGCAATTGGCCGCGACGCAATTACTATTGGGGACAATTTTTGCCGTTCTCTGAACTCTATTGCGACGGTAAAAATTTATTGTGGCAAATAAATTCATTTTGCAACGGTAGATTTTCTGTCGCAAGATGTGTTAAGCGTAGTGCTATTTTTAGGTTTTACGACCGTATTTTACCCTCGCAAGTAATTTTTTTGCCACGGTGAAGTTGCCGTCGCAAAATTAGTTTTTGCCAAAAAAAAAGGCTCCATTTCTTTACGATAGCATCTTGACCATCACAAAGAATTGGAGCCAAATAATCATTAAATCAAATCCACAAATACTTTAACAAATAAAATAATACAAAGATTGTGTTTCATTACATAATTACCTATTCAAGCTACTGCTCAACATACAAATGATTATGTACATCACATGTTCCTCTATTATGAGATTATCTCATTACACCTACTCACCCTTCTCTTGCACATAAAATTACACGCCGGTATCTTAATTATAAGTTCACACCAGTATCCTATGTAAACTTCATATCCGAGATGGATGCAATAATTTATGTGAAAAATGACTTCAACCTATGAATCTCAAACTTGTAATCTGTAAGCCACTCCAAAATAAAATGTTTCAGAACATAATGTGAGTTGAATCTGCAATAACATAAATAGACAGACCAAAATAATTTCTTGTGATCAAACTCACATTATTGCATTATCACATAAAGTTGACTGCCTCAAGTCAACTAAACATATAAACCATCTTGAGCTACTTTAAGCAAATAGATTACAATGAATGGGATGGAACTTAGCAGATGTTATGACCTCTGACATACATTTCGCCAATCAGAACAAAAATTCCAACCGAATCAAATATGTATGGACCTTTCAAATGAGACAACGGACTTCAAAGGATGCACTCATTTATTTATATTTGATTATTAAAATATGAAGTGCTACAAATTGTTGTCAAAGACTCAAAACTGAGTGAACTGGTTTGTTAGACCTAGGCATCCTATCTGTACTCCCCTTTTCTAAAGAACAATTTAAAAAATTTATATTGAAGCAATCAAACTCCACAACTAAACGTATCAATAATAATTACTGAATCTAAAATTTGATCATATCCATGCACTAATATGTCAAACAAGCTTAGAGAATCAATCATATGTAAGGACTACAAAATGGAATGAGAGATTACCAGTCAGGTTGTCCATGTTCCGTGGCTTTGTCATTGATCACTACAAGAAAAATGCACTTAGACCACGGAACCTTAAAGGTTCCGTCGTCTAAGTAACACTTAAACCACGGAAACTTCTCCGCGGTCTAAGTGAACACTTAGACGACGGAGAAGTGATTTTTCGTCGTCTAAGTGAAACTTAGACCACGGAGAAAATTTCCGCGGTCTAAGTGTCACTTAGACGACGGAAAAAGACTTCTCCGTCGTCTAAGTGAAATTTCAAAAATTTAAAAATTTCACTTAGACCGCGGAGAAAGTTTCCGCGGTCTAAGTTTTCATTTAGACGACGGAAATGCACATTTCCGTCGTCTAAGTACTTTAACCCTAAACCCTAAGGCCCTTTCCCCTAAACCATGTTTTCACTTAGACGACGGAAATGTGCATTTCCGTCGTCTAAGTGAAAATTTCGTAATTTCACCTAAGACAACGACCATCTAGACCATGTCCCAATGCATATTCTTTTCGTCGAGACCATAGAGTAAACAATGCTTGGAGTGTGAGCGTCGACGGTTTTAAAATAGGACTTACGGATTTTCGTGTATCCAGGTTTCTGGTTTGTAAAAATTTTGGATTTGCTGTTAACTGTGCCGATGAAACCCTGAACGAACTCAGTATTTAGTGGAAATTATTCTACTTATATATTGTGTTATGGTGAGTATATCCAACGGTCGTTTTTTCCAAATTCAATTTCGTTAATATCGATGTGCAATGAGCCTATACGTACCGACACTTAAGTTATACATATTAGTAGATACTTAACAAGTTTGAATACGTAAATTAATTCATCATCTTAAATCCCACTTTTTATATATACGATTCTTTAATCGATATTTTACGACAATTCCATTCAAATTACAGGTCCAAAAATTCATTACAAATTATTTTTAAAAAATAATTTTACGGAATTTTCACCTAGACCACGGAGATGACCATCTCCGTCGTCTAAGTGAATTTTTTTAATTTTTAATTTTAAAAAATAATTTTTTGATTTTTTTTAAAAAAATTAAAAATTTTAAAAAAATTTTTAAAAAAAAATAAAAATTCACTTAGACGACGGAGATGGTCATCTCCGTCGTCTAAGTGAATTTTTAAATTTTTAAATTTTTTTAAAAAAAATAAAAAAATTATTTTAATTAAAAAAATTCACTTAGACGACGGAAATACTCATCTCCGTCGTCTAAGTGAAATTTTAAATTTTTAATTTCTGGCGGTGTTTTTCCCACTAAAAATTTGGCAAAAATTTAAATCCACTTAGACGACGGAAATTTGTCATCTCCGTCGTCTAAGTCAAAATAACTGGGGGTATTCTTTTCCCGCTAAAATTTTGGCAAAAATTTAAATCACTTGGACGACGGAAATACTGATTTTCCGTCGTCTAAGTGAAAAATTGGCGGTATTGTTTGAAAATTTAAAGCACTTAGACGACGGAAATACTGATTTTCCGTCGTCTAAGTGTTTTAAAACTCTATAAATTCATCATTTTCTCAATCTCTCTTCATTTTTTCCTCTCCCTCAATCCACTCTCCCTCTCCCTCTCCCTCTCTCCCTCTCCATCTCTCCCCCCCCCCAATCAAACCACCCACCATATATCATCACCATCACCATCCACTATCATCATCACCACCACCACCGTTTCTGCCACCGCCGACATCACCACCGTTGCCGCCATCACCGGCATCACCACCGTCGCTGCCACCACCACACACCACCACCACCTACAACGTCGCCTCCACCACCACCACACACCACTAGCTACCGCCTACATTGTCACCTCCACCACCGGCCTCCACATTCCGGCCAACACCACCGGCGTCGCCACCACCGCCGCCGCCTATAATTAGTTTAGTTTTAGCTTAATTTTGTTTATTTAGGCTAGATTAATGTACTTTATTATATTATGAATTTTGTATTCATTGTATTTATATCCATAATAATTTAAATTATTTATTCATTATGAATTTTATACGTATTATATATTATTAATAATTAATATTCAATAAATTTTACAATATTATGAATATTGATTTACAAAAAATTAAATAAAAAATTCATTAAATGTTAATTATTAAATTATTAATTAACATTTCATGAATTTTTTCATTTAATTTTTTTTTACAAAATCACCACTTAGACGACGGAAATTGTCATCTCCGTCGTCCAAGTGTATTTTTAAATTTTAATTTTTTTAAAAAAACATAAATTTTTTTTTTTTTTGATAAAATGTAAGTGTTCACTTAGACGACGGAGATGACAATCTCCGTTGTCTAAGTGAATTTTTTAATTTTTAATTTTTTTTTAAAATAATTTTTTTTTTTTGATAAAAAATTTAAAAATTCACTTAGACCCCGGAGAATGTCCGCGGTCTAAGTCTCACTTAGACGACGGAATTCTCCATCTCCGTCGTCCAAGTGCTTGGACGACAGCACTTGGAGCATGGAACTTGGACGACGGATATTCCGTCGTCTAAGTACTTAGACGACGGAAAATTGCACCTAGACGACGGAAATCGTCCGTGGTCTAGGTGCATTTTTCTTGTAGTGGATGTCAAGATTCCACAAGTTTATTCTAAGGTCATCTGCAAAAAGTAAAGTTTTACCGTCGCTGCACAAAAGTTTAAACCAGATTAGTAATCACATCCTCCTGTGGAGATATCTAGCTAAAAGATATCTAATTTTCTGAGAGAGATACAAAAAACTTTACCTATTATTTGAGATGGAATGAATATTAAATTCATGAGCATACGCATAGACCTTTCAGAGCTTTTGTAAACGTAGAAATCAGTGATCCAAGTTGCAACTTATCGTTGCACCCAAAGCTCAATCTGTACATGCAAATGTGAACCAACATGTACAGATCAGTGAGCAAATTAAAAACATAGTTTCCAAATAATATCTAACTATTTAGAAGACTAATAACAATAGCATATTGACTGCAATGACATAGAACAATTCTATCATTCATTATGTTGTGCACAATTACATAAAGTTTACATCACAAATTATCTAACTACTATTTGCGTATAGATAAGATTGAAAGAATTATAGGAAATGTGAGAATGAGACACAGATGCATACTCTACGTCAGCAAGATCATTAATCAACAGAACTCAAAAATCTGGTGGCATTTTGATCTTGAACACGAACCTATCCAAATAAAGAGGTATAAATGAGATAGAGCATATAGCATGGTAAGGGTATCATGAGGAAATAGAAAGAAGAAAAGAGAACTGCAACATTACTCACATAGTCAGTTCTCTTACAATATCCATCATAGCCAATCCTTTTCTTGCTTTCATATCCAAAATTCTTGGAACAAATGAGGAATGCAAACATTAAAAGAACTTTTGAGACATACTGTTACTACTTATAGGAAAAATAAATGAATTTGTAGTGTGTACGTTTGAAACTATCGACAAATTATTCATTCAAAAGTCAGTGAGATATTTGCTCAATGTCTTTAGGCAATGGATTTCCTGTGCAAAGATATACTGCATCTTCCATTATCTTTGGTGAAGCCATATGAGTTAACTACAAAATATTGAATAGAACTGAGTGTCATTGCAAAATTACATATGAAGAAAATAAATTAGATAAAAACTAGTCACATTAAGTGAAATTGTGAAACACACTACAAGTCCTTACGACAAATCTTGGCAAATATAAATTCTAAGATTCCTACAAGAATATGGAGAAAAGAACATAAAGAATAGCAGGTGGGTACCGGAAAAGAGAGAATATAAATCAATGAAGCGTGTTGTAACCAAGAAAGAAAGAAAAATGAAGAGTATACAAATACACAAACAAAAAACATCTCAATTAATAGAGGTATTATAACCTGCAAAATGTTCAAAGCCTTTCTCATGTCACCATTGTTAAGCCGTACAACTGTTGTTAAGCCAATCTCGGACATCTCAAGCCTAGTCCAATGCACAAAAGTCAAAGATAATTTACCAAATTTTAATATTCACTCAATCTTTCTGCGACAGAAAGAGACAAAAATGTGCTTAACCTTCAGATTCTATTACATGTTTCAGTCGCTCTATAACATGAAAAGAATCAAGTGGAGTGGACCAAAAACGAGTATATCTTAGACTGTAATGCTAGAATAATCTTGTTGACATGGTTACAGATTATTGAAAATAATCTTTGTGTATTTCTCAATAACTGTCAAAACAAAAGGAGGGACGAAAGGACATTTCAGTGAAATAACTTAGAACTAATATAACAGAACTAATTGTATAGTGCATACACTCAATTTATACCTCTTCTCAAAGAAAACTGAGCATCCTTTTTCATCGCATATGCCTCATCCAGTAAGACCAACTTCATAGACGCCTTTGCACTGTCAATCAAGAATAGTTACTTCCGTTAAATGTGTCATTTAGGCTTAAACAAACAAAAGACACAAAATGAAAGGGACTTTCCATGATATACATACCCAAATGAAAAACTCTGTGTGCTAACAAAATTCTAAATATGTTCCCTCACAACATCAATTCCCCTATCATCCAACGCATTCAACTCGAGAATCATTTTACGGTATTGTGGCCCATAGAGCTTGCGCGCAACGGCAAGAATCGTCGAAGTCTTACCAGTTCCAAGAGGGCCATACAGTAGAAGGTGAGGCAATTTGCTCTCAGTAGTAAGCCTATCAAATGTTACTCCAGCCTATCAAAGAAGATACGACTCTTAACATAAATAATCAACAACACTGATCCTTTCATGTTTTTAAAGCTTCGTATCAACATAATTAATATACACAACTAGCTTTACCTCAGCTGTGCCGATTTGAGTCCCATAGAAAACAGAGACCTTAGTCTTGCTGGAGCTGACCTCAAACTCATCTTCTTCCTCCTTAATCACTACCAGCTGGCGAAGGTGGAAGAGGAGAAGAGGTCGGACTCGAGTGTGTAAATGACTGAGTCCAGGCTCGTGTCTCAGGCTGAGTTCTAAATGATGAGGCGCAAAGGCATGAGATCGAGGTCGAGGGGATGCATAGAGAGAGCGGCATATGACGAGGTCGATAAGCTTGGCCTCGTGTCTACGACAAGCAAGGCACCTTAGGTGTGGCCGGAGAAGGTCTGAGTGGAAGAGATGGTACCATCGGAGTCAGATATGAAGTAGGTGTGGATGGTTTTGTCGGGGAGGAGGAGCCGAGGAGGTGGCCGTCAGAGGAGAATTTGACACCCAAGATGGCGTTGGTGTGGCCGATTAGGGTTTCGTAGAGGGTGTATGGTTTGTAAGGCTTCGTTGTTGTCTTGTTGTGGACGGAATCGGATGGCGGCGACGGCTCCTTCATCGACTCAATATTGCACTCGTGGTCAATTAGGGTTTCGCGATTGGCAAAATCGGATAGTTGTGGCTCCGTCGTCATTGCTTCCGTACCATTTGGGTTCGGCATATTAGGATTTGGGGACATGAGAAGTGTGAGCAAAGCTTGTGATGATAAGAGACTTATGAATCAGATTAGGGTTATGACCTTTTGGAGTTGTTGGTTTTTTATCATGGAAGGCCCATAATAGTAAAAATTGGGTCATATAAAAATATATATATATAATATATACATATAGGGTTTAGGGTTTAGGTTTAGAGATTAGGATTTAGGGTTTAATGCTCAGGGTTTTGGTATTCTTTTACATGGTGAGATAGATATGAAGCCCACGATAATGAGTGTTATATACTTATGATCAAATTATTTTACACGGGCCGGCAAATCGCATTGTAGTATAAGGACAATATGGTCACATCGGTTGGATGCACGGATCGAGGTCGAATTAAAGTCAAAAAAATTAATATTTTTATAGCAAGCTTATATTCATCTAATCATCTCATCCAACGGTCAAATTCACAAAATGAATACTATTTTGTGATTTAGTTTCATAAAGATTTATTTTTCCCTAAAACCAAAAAACAATATAGACAACACTAGTACTCATATGAGGAATTTAAATAATATGAGAAACTGAAATGGTCTAATGAGAAATGAGTCCGCACATACACGTCTACCTCGTAGTAAATAGGATTGTGCAAAAAAAAATTAACCTTGTCGGAATTCATTTAGTGCCCGGTCAATGAGGTCAAATAATCTAGAATACTAAAACAACTTTTTTTATGGAATTTGCGCATTCTCCCTATGGGGGGAGTAGTTAAATTGATCTTTTTGTAATTTTTTTACATGGTAAGATAGATATGAACCCCATGAGAATGTATATGAGGAACTTGGTTTCAAATTAATTTTTGCATAGTGGCAAATGGAGTTTTATTCTAAATCACCCAAGGGTCACAACGTTTCAACACACCGATCAAGGTCAAATTCAAGTGAAATGATTATAAGGTTTTAATGGTATACTTAGAGTATTCTAATAATCCCATCTAACGGTCATTTTTGCATAAAAAAATTATTTGTCGGCAAAAATGACTTTGCGACGGCATTTCTTTTCCGTCGCAATTGATGAAACTTTTTACTACGAAAAAAAATGTCGTCACAATTGATGGAATCTTTTGTGCCAGTGTCGGTTTGCCGTCGCAAAAGGTTTCCACATTTTCGACGGTGAATTTTCCGTCGCCATTGGTAGGTATTTGCGACGGCATTCATTGCCATGGAAAAAAACCGTAGCAAATTGAATTTTTTGTTGTAGTGGTGGTATGCGTTCTTGTTGAATGGTTTCCCACGAGGATATGTCACACCGAGCCGAGGCCTTAGGCAAGGGGATCCGTTATCTCCATACTTGTTCATCTTGTGCACTGAGGGTCTCTTGGCCCTGTTACACCTTGCTCAGCAAATCAGGTCATTATAAGGTATTAAAGTCTGTCTAAAAGCTCCTAGACTATCTCACTTACTTTTTGCAGATGATAGCTTGATCTTCTCTCAAGCTAGTCCGCAAGCCTGCAACAATGTCAAGGAAATTTTGCAGGTGTATGAAACTGCCTCGGGTCAATCTATTAACTACTCAAAGAGTAGTGTGTGCTTTAGTAAGAATTTACAGGAGGATGCACAGGATGATTTGGCTACACTTTTGGGGATGACCCAAGTTCCTTTTCATGAGCAGTACTTTGGCTTGCCTACACATGTGGGAGCTAGCAAGAAAGCTACTTTTTCCTATATTAAGGACTGGCTGCGGGACAAATTGAAGGGATGGAAAGGATCCTTGTTAAGTGGAGCGGGCCGTGCTGTTGATTAAGGTGGTAGCTCAGGCCCTTCCCAGATATACCAAGAGTTGTTTCTTGATCCTGAAAACAACTTGTGAGGAGCTGCAACAAATGTGTGCAAATTTTTTCTGGGGTGATACTAAAGACAAATGCCGCATACACTGGTGTACATGGAATGCCATATGCAGGCTGAAGGATAAAGGTGGTCTTGGATTCCGAAATTTATATGCTTTTAACCTTTCTTTATTGGTAAAGAAGGTATGGTGGATACTACAGAATCCGGATTCTCAGGTAGCACAAGTGTACAAGGCCCATTATTTTTATAGCGAAGCATTTGGGATGCCAAAGTGGGGGATTCTCCATCTTATACTTGGAGGAGTTTTATGAAAGCACGAGAGGTGCTTATGAGAGGGTTCAGATGGCAAGTGGGGTCGGGAGATCAGATACATATATGGTGGGACCGGTGGATTCCTCGACCTCCATTCACTTTGGAGGCACTCCGGTTCCATACCACTTTGGATTGGGTTTCCTAACTTATCACTCTACAGAGGAGCTGGGATCAGGATGCACTACAACATTTTTACACATTGCCGGCGACTTTTAAGTCGCCGGTAATGTCCAAAAACAAGGCCGGCGATTTTTGGACATTACCGGCGACTTAAGTCGCCGGTAATGTAATTTTTTTTTTTTTTTTTTAGACATTGCCGGCGACATGAATTTATGTCGCCGGTAATGTCTCGAAGCTAAAGACATTGCCGGCGACATAAATTCATGTCGCCGGTAATGTAAAAAAAAAAAAAAAAAAAAAAGACATTACCGGCGACATAAATAAAGTCGCCGGTAATGTCTTTTTTTTTTTTTTTTTTTTACATTACCATCGAGGGATTGCCGGCGACGGACATTACCGGCGACAAAAATCGCCGGTAATGTTAAAAAAAAAAAAAAAAAAAAGACATTACCGGCGATTTTCCGGCGAAAATCGCCGGTAATGTCTAAAGACATTGCCGGCGACTTAAAAGTCGCCGGCAATGTCTCCAAATGTTGTAGTGATGCTCTACAGAGGTACTTATCTCCTGAGGATGTATCTGTTAGTTTGACTATTCCTCTGAGCCATAGTGCAGGACAAGATAGAGTTGTTTGACATTACACATCCAGAGGTAACTATCCTGTTAGCAGTGCCTACCGGGTAGCCCGTGACCAGATGGTCCTCCCATAGTTAGTGGCACCTGATCAGTGGGGGAATTTTTGGAAGACTTTTTAGAGAGTGGATGCAGCCCCGACAGCCAAGCTCTGTGTTTGGAGGGCATGTCAGGGCTTCTTGCCTACAGGGACGAGACTGCAGAGCCGTAGAGTAGACGTGGATGGGCTATGTCTGTTATGTTAGTAGAAGAGAGAGAAGAGAGAGAGAGAGAGAGAGAGAGAGAGAGAGAGAGTTGCACCTATTCCGAGACTGCCCTGCTGTGCAACCTATTATGTCTCCCATGCTGGCAGGTATTGGTCAGACAACTGCTTCCTTCAGGGACTGGATGGTAGCTTGTTTTGTAGGCCTTCCTAGATGTACTTTTGCTCGGCTAGTAGTGATGATGCGGTTCATTTGGAAGGGCCAAAATGACAAGCTTTGGAACAAGAAATAGTTTGATAGTCAGACTCAAAGGGTGTTGGCGAGGATTTGACATGATCATTATGTGTTTTTGCACAATACTCCGGACCGCCCAATTAGAGTTCTTCAAACATGGACGAGACCTCATTTGGGTTAATACTGTGTAAGCATTGATGGAGTTTTCGATTCCTCTACACAGATGTGGTGTATGCATGATTGTTCATGTCTAGGAGGGAAGATTTGTTTTTGTAACAACTAGTCGTATTACTGATGTATATTCAATATTGGCAATAGAGTGAGGCAACTTGGAGAGTGATGCAGCTTGCCAGCCAGTTGGGCTATAGCCCAGCTAGAATTAGTTCTGGCAGTCTCAATATAGTCAGAGCGGTGGAAGATCCCACGACGGTTTCTCACATGTTCCGAGACTCCTGTGAAGATCTTAGACAAACTTTCAGGACCCTGTCCAACTATAAATTTGTCCATTTAGGCCGAGAGGCCAACATAATAACAAATAAATTAGCAAAATGGACCTTGCACAATGCTAGGATCCTTTATTGGTTCCAAGCTGCGCCTGATTTCATGCGGCCATGGTTGGAATGATTGTATGTACTACTATGCATTAATAAAATTTCTATCTTCACTTCAAAAAAAAAACAATAACAATAGAAACAATCTCTTGAGACACCAAACCATAGGACAAGATTATTTTTATTATAAATTAAGAATTCTAATGCAAGTATAACAAACATCCCCCCTTTGGCTTGCTCTTCAAGGCGGAATCCGGCCAAAGGCTCATTCAACTTTGATCATGGTCCAGTTGCCCATATTTACTTTGGTTCTTGATGATAGCACTCTCCTTCCTTTTTGATGGATGTTTTTCCCATGACATCGGGGACCTTAAACAGGAGAAACTCACCAGATACTATGTAGTGCCTTTTTATGTTTCTTTTCGATTAGTGCACCGTTGTCTTTATATTTTGTTTTGGTGCTTGCACCCATGTATTCTTTAGTATAATTTACTAAATCTGACGTTTTCCTTACAGAAAGACCCTGAGCTAAAACAGAAAGACCATGAGCAAAATAAATTAGTAAATTCCTTACCATAAGTACCAGCATTAATTGTAACACATAAATCACTACTTGGTTCAGTTCACTACTTTTTTGAGCCAACTTTGTTGAGACCTTCACTGGATAGAGCTCCATTCCTAACAGCGGAATCTTTATCCTTCACCCGGCGATAGAACAACACATATGCTGCAGCTGACTTCACATCTTCTTCATTTATAAGTGATATGTGACTATCATCAAAACTATACCATTTGTTCTCGTCTAGGAGCTGTAAATAAGTAAATAACATTTCTCAATATTATTCAGTTAAAATGAACCAAATGTAGCTGATATATGAACAATAATATTTAGCACTCACCTTGATATGTGCTGTGTAATGCCCACTACCCATACCGCCATAATGATTGGTCAAGGCATAGAGTTCGTAAAGCTGATGCCCGGAGTTGCTTTTGTGAGCAATGTAATTAGTTAAATCAAAGTCATGAATGGGAAAGTTGACAAATGTCTCCAGTTTATGCTTCATTGACCTGCTGTACGAGAACCTCTTTAGATGAATGACCAAAACAGCGGGAAGCCTCCAAAGATCTAGCTTTTTACTTGCTTGTCGTCGTTCCTTGCACTGGGGACAGTACCTTCACCATATTCATTAATAGATTAGTTCAGTGGTTAAATGGAAAATTAACTCTTTTAAACAATAAACTAGCGGAACACCGAATATAGTAAAAAAAAAAATTAAAAATCTTCAATATAGGTAAAACAACTGATATTTCACATTCAAATGCAATATTTGATTCACAAAGAAGATTTAAAAACAAAAAAAAAACAAAAATCCCATTGAATAAGTAGAGATGCAAGATACAGGCTCTCTCATTCATCTGTAATGTAACAGTTTAAACTTGACAGGAAATATGTCGCAGGATGTGCAACTCAGCAAATTTGATTGGCAAATACTTTGAACAATTAAACTATCTTAGAATACTATTGAATCATGACCATAATGTTAAATCGCCACATACTAGATCCCCTCATTGACTTACCACATATCTTCAGGCACCAGTGGTTCTTCACGCAGAAATGCTTCAAGGCAAGTGTACAAGGAGAGAGGTTCAGTGCGGGCTTTCTTCGCTACAGGTCCATACTTATAAACTTCTGGCAAGTTCTCCAGACAATGGGTATCATATTTATCTAAAAGCTTTGGTGACCAATCAGCATATACCAATATTGACGTTGACGCTGAGGTCAATCTAATAGTTATCTCTTCTCCCACTGAGAGATCAATACATGAATCATTATCATCCACCAACTGAAGAGGCAAATTGAGTGATGTCACTGACTTGGAACTGGCAATATCATCATTCTTTGTTGAATTTGATGTAGCGACGTCAGTACATACTCCAGATGTATCAGTCTCACTTCTTAGCATTGGCGAAAGCATTGTAATAACCACGTTCTGTATATTGGTTCTATTGATTTCGCCATCGTATGTGATAGATGACAGAAGAGGTGTTCCATAGGGTACCCATCCTGATGTGATCTGGCCATCACTGGTTTTTCTGGAGACATATGACAGTTAGCTGGAGTAGCAAATGATTCAACATATGGCAGTAATATTCTTATCTAAGCAAACAGCTTTTATTCTGGATGCTTAAACTACGCACTAAGATGGTCAAGATAAGGAATAGTCCCTCAAAACAGTTCCTTTCGGCTGTTTGCATAAACCAATGTTATGAATAGATGGGGTAAAGCTTTCTGGGTAAACGGTTTTGAGTCAGCACCAAGCGCAATACAAGGACATAAGCATACTACAAGGCAAAACCAAAGTGTACATACTGGTCCTTACGGCGGTGTATCAACTGAAGATATTTTGTGTTCTCCTCCAACTTTGGAACCTTGTAAGCAGCAAGATGGTCATCATCTTTGACGGTAGATAATAATATTAATGGGTCGTCTAGAAATCGCTGAACCATATGGTTTTGAATCTGTCAACAACTTGAACAAGTTAAACCGATAGGCTCCCATTCATTGAAAAGTTAAGAAAAAACAAGAATTACAAAAGTAGTATCCAACAAACCTCCACAAGAAAAAGCCTCTCATTGTGCTTCACAGAACTCGCATTGCTAAGAGCCTGAATCAAGTCCCGGCAACGTCCTTGTTTTGGGACTGTGACGGTGTAAGTCGTTGGTAATGCACTTCCGTCACAAGTAAAGACTGTTACTGTCATTGATCTAGTTGTGGTGGACTGAAGTGGCAATGATAGGTACATGAAGGGATCGAATGTGACAGATACTTTGTTACAAATGGGACAAACCAAAGTTGATTTGTATTGGCCCTGTTAACCAGATACAGATAATGCATCAAGACGCATGACATATAGCTAATTGTTCTTGTAAGAATTTATGAATAATACAGGTCTAACTATATCTATGAAGGAAGCTATTTGGAGATATAAATCCATTCCAGCAATCAATAATGATGATCTCAAGCATTAAAACGATAATTTTTTACTGATACCCAGTCACAAGTAGAATGCATAGTCAGACGATAATTCCAATTATTGGAAAGGCTTAATTGCCGATTTGCTATCCTAGGAATTATCTCAATGTCAATTTGCTACCCTAGGAATTTTTTCTGCCAATTTGCTACCTTGTTGTCTAATTACTTGAATTTCGTCAATTTATTCATCAAATTATAAACATTTGAAAGCACTTTAGTACTCTGAATCCTCTATTCTATTCATTTGAACGAAAAAAAAAATTAATAACTATCAAAAAATTTAAACCTAGAGTAGCAAATTGGCACAAGGGTCATTCCTAAGGTAGCAAATTGGCAATTATGCCAATTGGAAATGATGACCACAGGAGACCTTCGAAATAATAAATCAAGCTGAGGAAACGTTTGATGAGGGGGAAACATCTGGAAACTCATACTTATGATGAAGTCAAGAAGCACCACTCACATAATCCAAGAAATGATGAAAGCAGATGGATAAATGTATCCATTGATATGGCAAACATGGAGCAGATCATAATAAGGGATAGCTGGAAAAGGAAGTACGTTGGCAATGCACAGTAGATATATTTAAAAAAGAATTATAACTTGACTTAAAGTAGTTTGAAGTATCTTCATACTAATTCTTTACAATTTGTCATAGAAATAAACTAGGAATCTCACAAGTTTACAAGCAGAAACCGTAGGATCGCATATCATTAATGGAAGGGTCATCAGTTACCATCCCAAGCCAAGCGTTACATGTGAAGCAAATGAACACAGTTGCTGCGGACTGCAAGTCGCACTGTAAAATACTTTTTGGCTTCGAGAAAAATTCTTCCAAGCTAAATTGTTAGCGAGTTTTGCTTCTATCAAGAGAGACCCAAGGATTTGAGTTTTCATCGCAGGGACAGGCTCCTATACGAAAATAACACTTATGGAACCAAAGATCCCACTGCTTCCACTTAAAGCTTATGCCTTGAGAAAGTAGAACTTTCCAAAGGGATGATCTCAGTTGTTTTCCATACTCCTCACCCTAATAAGTGCGTCTTGTTAAGACCCCTTAAAACCTTGTTCCTGGATCTGTTGCAACTCTTAAAGCAAGTGTCATGCGGTTTCACTTGACGATGAGTTACAGTAGAGTGGATTTGAGGTGGAAAAATAAATTAGCAGAATGTCTCGGGATATGGTATAAATTTCATAATAACCACCAGTAAAGTGCAACATAAAAGAGTAGTTTTCTGTTTTAACAAAATCATTCGTGATTTTTGTAAGTTCAGTTTTGCGGGTATTGAACTATTTTCCTAGACCTCAGAAGTCAATGGCACACTCAGACCAATCCTACATTAGTCCTACCTCTGCAGTTATTTATCAACAGCACCATTCCAATTTCCAGCTAACACCAGCAATTGGTCAATTGGTGTGGGTGCAAGATAGTATCTATCATAGTCAATCATGAATTAAACTTCAGAGATTTAATTCGCCTGATTGTGTTTATCTCAAATTCTCTAATTCAATTAGCAGCAAGTCAAAGTCTCTAGTTCTTGACTGCAACAAATTCTAGTGACATTGAGGCCCAAGAGGATGGAGGCTGGAACAAGGTAAGAGGATTTCCTCCGCAGTTTTTCTGAGTGTTATGTTCGTTTAGTTTTCATTTATCACCGATTACTTTCAAGTTAGATGGTATGTTTGGGTTTCTACATTTCTTGACTCAGTTTTAAAATATCTTATATAGCACAGTATAGCTTTCAACAAAAAATCGATATGAGGAATGTTAATGCCCTGTTTTACACCTGAATCTTTAACAATTGGCTGATTAAGCAACATAGAGGTAATGATCCAAGGTGCACAAGATTGTCAGTTATGGGTCAGAACGAAGGAATTATGAAAGACACAACTGATGAAAATACATTGAATATTTAAAACAAATTAAATTAAAACGCATCAAGGACAAGATCCTTGTGGTATAAAAACTTGTCAAAAGCTGAAAGCATTTCACACGATATGGCTTGGGTCCCGCATCATGCAATACCGAGATGAAGCACCTTGAGATTTTTATTTCGTAACTTTCATAACAAAAGGTGATCAATTTCTCCTATCGATGATGACTGATTTAATACATCATCATATACTGTTTCATTGCTAATTAGTCTGCAGGTCCAGTGATTCACAAGTAAAGTATATCAACAAGGAAGAACACTAGAAATGGAAGAGCACAGTGAACTGTGGGTAATGCTGCATATGAACCAGCAATATGAACTGCCCTATAAACACACCATTTTAATATTGCAACATTGCACATTTCCACATCTACCCATATAAAAGAAACTCAGCATACCGAAGGGCATCTTTACAATATAAAAAAGGAACACAGCATATCAAAATATTGCTGACCAAGCTGTACATAACCAGAACATAAGCACTATAATGGCACTCAAAGAAATTAATGAACAACATGACTCACAATTATATTAACTATAACAAATAGCACTAACCAAGCTGTAGTAGCAATAACATTTGACGGCATGAAAATAAAACACTTGTTAATCCTGTAATTTATTAACATCCAATATTTTCAAAACTTACCTGGCATACATCAACAATAATCGAATCATTACGAGCAATGTGGTTTGCCCAATACTCATCCGCGACTTCTTCATCAGGCCGGCCATCAGCATCTTTAGATTTTATGTAAGGTTTCAGTTTCACACGGTTTAGATCTTCATGAAGACCATCTAGCAAAAATGCCAGAAGTTCCTGAAATAACTAGCACCCAGTTAATACATATTTCATGCATACGTTGGTGAAAAGAAAATATCAAGTGCCAAACCTGAGAATCATGCTGATTATAACCACTAAACTGGGGGGCAAAACGAGCAAGTTTTGTTTTAAAAGGTCGAGGAGCAACTGGTGTTCGTCCAGGTGCCCAAAGCTTCCGCAGTAACTCACCAAATGCTAGAGCCAATTCACCCTACATTATGAAGAATTAACTTCTGTGAGATACTGCAAAGAAAACATCAGTATTTATCAAAAGACAGAAAAAATATGTACATATCATTACATCCTAAAAGTTGCTTGCTTAGATCACCATCAGGTATCAGCTAATTAATTTCAACAGGATATCTATAGCAAACCTGCACGTAAAGTGTAGGTAATGTTGGAAAACATGATATAGGAGGTCAGAACCAGAGAATGGTTGAAATCATCCCGCAATAAATTAGTAGAATAATCATCTAGAATTAGCAAAGATGCAACTTAAAAGTTTTAAGATTTTAAAAAGCCTGTTATGGCTAACAAAGTCTCTTTGGAGTACAAGGTTATTGTAAACAAATGACCTTATAGCACACAGGTAACATGGACTTTATGGCTGCCTCTTAATAACATAATCAAGTCAACTAGTTTTCCTTTTCATGACAACAAAGATAAAAGAAAAAAGGACACAACGGTTGACAAGCTACCCCTAATGTTGCAAAAAATAATAAATAGCTAGTTAATCAAGAAAACAGGAATTGTAAGCATCAATGCTGCCTACTAATATTGTGGATCATAGGGCAAGGGGAATTATATGGAACCATGTGATCAATCCAATAGCCACTCATTATGCATCTGCTTACAAAATTATTGTGGACTCTAACAGACAATCAACATTTTTAAGCTCAATGAATTTTGCTTAATCAAGGCTGTCCATTGAATAACTAACTGAATTAAAAAGGAGCACACAGTATAGAAAGAAGTCTGACCAAATTATTACAGACAAGAACCTCATGAATGAAAGAAATAGGCACATACAACCTACATACCGATTAACAAAACAATTTGAAAGGCTTTAAGATTGCAGTTAGACAAAACATATTCATTTCATATTATGTAAGATTTTAGAAACTTACACGCATGCCCAGAGTGTTTTCAAAGTTAATCTCTTGATGATAATCCTCCCTGAAATATCTGGCGAACTCTGGTGTATGAACAAGACATTGTATAGCACTGTTCATAAAACAAGTATTGCCCAAGTTCTGCAACCCAGTCAAACCACCAGATGACCCCCTTGTACATACACCGATTGTACCATATGTAGTATCTAAATCTCTAACTGAAGTCAGGCTTTGACTTGGTGCAAGCTCTGTGTTATAGCTTCTTGATGAACCCTTGCTAGCAGTTAAACCTCCAGCAATCGATAAGCTTAACTTAGAAGGCTCTACAAGAACAGAGGCAACCCCTTCATCTAAAGATCCATTGTAACGAACAGAATTTGTGTATCCACCCGATGTGGTACTATTTTCAGGACTAATGACCTCCACCAAAATCTGTTTCATCGACCCAAATAAAAAATAACAATTACTCCAGAGCATATGAGTTTTCATAATATTTGTGTGGGTTGATACATAATTTCACAAAAGTACGCATAAAGAAAATAGAATGCATATATGATACTTTACAGTTTGTGGTAAATCATGGATGCACAAAATAAAGACTAAACTAAAATAAACTCCTTGCATTCTATATCAAAATCGCTTTGTTCATTTTTCAGAAAGGGCCAAAAAAATTGCATCAGGTACAAACAAAAATGGACCCTAGGAGTAATAACAGTTTAGATACACCAAATGATACAAAAGATCAATCTTGAAATGAAACAAATCTCTAAACCTTATGATATATATGTGTATATATATATACACACACAACACCCTTCCACAAATGTATACATTTTTTTGATTATTTTCAGGTATAGGGCATTATACCAACTTTTCAATCATATTTTATCATCTCCACCGTTTAGATCTTAGGTCCTAATGTGTAAATCAAGCCTATAAATTTTCAGCCAAAATAACGATTATTAAGATATTCAAAACTGTAATTGAAATTTATACGTATGAACGATTTAGGTTTGACAGATTTGATCCGTCCCTTGATTAAACCTAGTTCGATACTTTAACGACCACCATCTTAGTTGAAAATTTACAGGAATGATCTATACTCATATAAACCTAATAATTGGACGGTGGAGATGTTAAAATATGATCAAAAATTTGTGTAATGCTCTATACCTGAAAATGACCAAAAATAGGTATACCTTAGTGGAATGGCCCTCTTTCTCTCTCTCTCTCTCTCTATATATATATATATAAATGACTCATCCAAATAACAACTAGTATATATTCCAGAATACATACACTTAGCAGTACATGCTCTTCTCGGCCAGAACCAATCTATTTCCTAGAGAGGAAATATTAACTTGAGCTTTCTAGAAAAGAACATCATTTCGAACAAAATGATTATTCAAACTTCAGACATTTCTGAAAGTTCAAACATCAACCAACATGAGTAGGTAATTCATGAAACTGCAACTTTGATCATCAAGCTGTACATGTGTATGCATTAAAATTTCAAAAATATCCTTTCACATAAGCCATCATAAATTTGAAATCATATGCTAAAAAAGAAGCTTAACTATTAATTCACTGAAACACGTGAAATAGGAGAAAATAATGTTACCCACATCCTGATCCATTTGTATATTTGCATCATCAAGTGTTTTATCAGTGTCATTCATCAAAGCATGCTGCTTGCGTCCATAAAAATCCCAAATGCATACCTGCAGCACAGGAAATTCCTAAGCAGCCAATTCCAAAGTACATGGGCTGAAGAAAAGAAAAATCAAAATAAGAAGTAAAAGCAGATATAGTGGTTGAAACATAAGAATCTGTACTTGTTCTGGGATAAGATCAAAGATCTCACACGCTCTTCTGTGAAGCTCCCCAATTGTTTCCTGCACACAATATTACAAAGGCTGGATAAGAAAATTCATCCAAGGTAGAACCAGCAATGGGAACATGAGTGTGTATTTATTGTACCTTCTTGCTTATTCTTATAGTAGAGCGATCGCCTTTCGGCATGACAAGCAATTGAAGACGCAGCGGGTACACTTCAACAGCCATTTCCGTGTGCGATGGACCAGAACTAATAACTCTCCGGGGTAATGTTGGGCCGCCTCCATACCTACAGCCAAGCATCAGCAAAGTCGAGTTGAATTGTTTTAACAGACAAACAAACAAAAAAATATAGTACACACCATGTATGCAACTGGTTCCACACAGGTTGTGGTAGCAACACATAATCACGGCCTTCTAATAAAGCATCATGTATCTCATTGGAGTCCTCCTCGGCCACGTAAATCAAGTCAGAGTTATCGATACTAGGAGGTCTGTTCAAGCTAGTAGTTGAGTCAATATGCTCTGATGCTTCTTCTTCTTCTTTGATTGGGTTACTGGGTTGTTGTTGTTCTTGATTCACATATTCAATCCAATTTCGCCACCATCTATATGAAAAGACATCAAACAAATAAGAACCCTGAGAAACTGTTTCACCCACACACACACACAGGGTAAAATGATTGAAAGAAAAACCCTAAGAGAGAGAGATTTGTTACCTTTGCGTGATCAAGTAGAAGATGTCGCCCTCTTTGGAGTTGGCTTCCGCAGCCAAAGCAATGTCTTTTATCAGAATCCTCTCTTCCTCTGGAGAAAGCGCCATAGTGCTGCTGCTCCTACACATCCCCGTTAATCAAATTAAATTTGAGCTTAATAGACGAGATCTAAGGAGTTTGGAGTTTGGGAAGGGGGCGCCAATTACAGTAACTCCACTCGGTGGGCTGAATCATCCTTACACAACTATAAAGTGCTTTTTGATCGATAAGAGCACCGCACCGGTAATATAGTCTTGCTCGTGCTATTTGAGGAGAACCAGGCACTGTTCATCGAATAGGAGGTGCAGAAATTGTTTTTCGCGCACCGGTGCCAAAAAATAGCACGTGCTATTACTGTTCATAATTTTTTTTTTTTTTTAAATTTCAACCAATCCATAAACAACACGTGTCGATGTCGTATGAATAATTGAATAAGATTTCGGGTAAGATTTTCGACGAATGGAGAGTTGACACGTGTCACGCCGACAGAAGGTTATCGAGTAAATAATTGTGGAAAATTTCCGATAAGATTTTCAACCAATCACGAGGCAACACGTGTCATGTCCACGTGTCGTTATCGACTCTAATAATTGTATAAGATTCTCAGAGAGATTTCCGACCAATTGAAAGCCGACACGTGTCACCATCTTTTCTAATCACTTCATCTACACTCAGCTATATATTTGTTGATCGGTGCTCATCGTTCATTCACACATTTCCAACCATATATACTACATTCTGATAAGATGAATCCTTATAGTTTTGAGAATTTTTTCCGGAGGAGGCGACAGCAACGTCGGCGAAATGCCGAAATTGCTAATGCTTTCATCACCGAAGCTGTCGTGGTTGATGCAATGTTCGATGATGAACCACCTCACCGCCGACCAAATGAAGAAAGATTGAGGGAGTCAAGGGGACATAATATGATGGAGGATTACTTCATCGAACCCCCCGTCTTCAACGAACAAGCCTTTCGTCGAAGGTACCGAATGAGTACGAATTTATTCAACCATATAATGACGGATCTCTGCAACCACGATCCATTTTGGCACCAAAGAGCCGACGCCATCGGATTGGTTGGACTTCTTCCACAACAAAAGATGACTGGCGCTCTTCGTATGTTGGCGTATGGCGCAGCCGCAGATCAGTGTGCTGAAATAACAAGGATGGGTGAATCCACAACACTACAATGCATGAAGAAGTGGTGTATGCATATATACGAGCTTTACGGTGACCTCTATCTCCGCGCTCCAAATGCCACAAACTTAATCCGACTTCTGAAGAGAGCAAGGCATCGCGGATTTCCTGGTATGATCGGAAGCATTGACTGTATGCACTGGGAATGGAAGAACTGCCCTACAGCTTGGCAAGGAGCATTCTCGGGCCGAAAGAAGCGTCCAACTATTATTTTAGAGGCGGTGGCCTCATATGACACGTGGATATGGCACAGCTTCTTTGGGATACCCGGATCACAAAATGACATCAACGTGCTCCACCAATTGGACATATTTGATTCGCTCCTTGCCGGAAACAGTCCGAGTGCAACCTATAAAGTCAACGGTATGATTTACCACAATACTTACTATCTAGCTGACGGTATATATCCCAAGTACTCCTAGTTTGTGAAAACAATCTCCAATCCCCAAGAGCTTCCACAGAAACTGTTTGTCAAGAAACAAGAGGCATACCGCAAAAATGTAGAGAGGTGCTTTGAAATTTTGCAATCTCGTTGGGGAATTATTCGACATGCAGCTAGGTGTCATCATCAATCGACATTGAAGAGCATCATGTTGGCTTGCATTATAATGCATAACATGATTGTCGAAGAAGAATTTGTGGATGAGGAGTTCGAGGAGTTGGAAGAAGAAGATCTTCAAAACCCATCAACTGCTTTCAATGTTTATGATGGACCAGTAGATGAACAAGGTAATCGTATTCCTTTTGAGCAGGTTGGAAGAGATGCACAAAATGAACAACGATTTGCCGACCGTGTTGTAGATCTCCAATCTGCATACATCCATGGAGAATTGCAAAAGGACTTAGTTAAGCACAACTGGTATCTAGAGACCGGCGAACGACTTTAAATGATGTGGGTGTGTAATTTTAATTAACCTGGTTTGCAACATATTTGCTTTATTTGTTTTTCCTTTTAGTTGTTTGAGTGATGTGTGTTTGATTTTAAGTCATTATGTGTTATTGTACTGTGCGGGAGCTTTGATGGAATAAAAAAAGTGCGTTTTTATTACTTGGAAATTTAAAGTACATAATTTCAATCAAAGCCTAGAATTATTGGAAATTTAAAGAACATAATTTCATAATGGAAAAATAAATACCAAACTAATGAAACAGTGGGCGATAACAATTTGAAAATGTTTCATCGCTACCATCTCCTTCCTCTTCCTCCATTTTCTCTTTTTTCTTCGAAAAATACCTCTTTGATTTTGGGGTCATAGCATCCGTATCCATTGCCATTATCCTTGAATCCTCCGCTTCGGCCCTCAATTTGTAGTCCTTCTCCTTAAGGGCGAGTTGTTTTTGGTATAAAGCTAGTTCAGAGGCATCACTTTCTTTTTGCCCGGCGAGATGCATTCTTTGATTTTCCATCATACTTTTCAAAACCTCATCTCTTACCTCATTTGAAGCTGAGCATGCTCTTTTCCCCTTTCTTTTAGCTTCCTTGGCCGTCTTCACTCTGATTGGTCTAACCGGACTAGAGTACACTTCTTCTTCATTGCTTTGTGGTGTTGCAATGACTTCATCATCCTCCACGTCGACGGGGGGAGGCATTGAGGTAAAAGGAGGAGTAGTTGCGGAGTTCGAATATGAAGGAGGTGGTATACTAGGTTCGACGGCCCGAAAATTTGGATGGTTTTTCATCACTTCCCAACAATCAAACTTGGTAAACGGTTTCTTTTTTTGTGCCACGTACCATGATTGAGCTTTTCTTATCTAAGGTGCAAACAAATTATATGTCAAAATAATATCTAGGAAATTGAGATGTCAACATTGATTAAAATAAATGTAATAAATAATTTATGACAAAATTATTAACACTTACCTCATCTTGCAAATTTGAGCCGGATTGTACATTCCTTCGTGCATATGCAAGAGCGGCACCCCAAGTTCTAAAACTCGGCTTCAACTTTGTAAAACGAGAAGAAACCGCGGTTTGGGTCCTAGGCTCCGGCCTTGATTCACCATGCGCAATCTCCCAATTTTCCTTATAATCGGCATAGACTTTTTCCCACAATTTGTCGGACTTTTGCATGTTGCCGGTAATTGGGCAAACGCTAATGCGACAATAAGAAATACAAAGTTGTAAATCTTCGGAATCAAGCCAATTTGACATTTTTTGGGAACTAAAATACAAAGGGATGAGAGGAGGATGAGAGGAGGATGAAGGAGAAGAGGAAGGAGAGGATAAATTTGTGTGAGATGTGAATGAAATTGATGTAGTATTTATAGAAAAATACTAGGGTGTTATTTGCAATTTTTTGGAATTTTTAGGGATTTTTTTGCAATTTTTTAGGGGTTATTTTGCAAAATGGCAGAAAAATCAGAAAAATCAGATATTACCGTTTCAGTTGAATCTGGACCGTCCGATCAGAATTTTTGATTTGAAATGGACGGTCCAGATCAATCTGACTGTTACATTTTTTTTTACTTCGGCCCGCCACGTGTCAGCTTCTTATTGGCTGGTAATTTTTTTTTAACTTTTACTGGCGCGTGGATGACACGCGCCAGGTAGAAAAAAAATTAAACCGGGCTGACGTCACCCACGCGCGTGGATGACATCAGCACAGCTCGAGCAGCAGAACGAGCAGGAGCTACACGAGCAGCTGCTCCTCCCTCCGGTCAACGACCAGTCGCGGCTCGCCTTCTCCCCCGCTGCACGTCCTCATCATCGCTGCTCGTGCTACCGGCCACTGGGGTCCACCTCCGAAGGGCTGCTCCACCTACTCGTGCTGCTTGCACTGCAGGTGCTCTAACAAGCCAACTTGGGGCCCGTTTGAGTTGAGACGCTAGAAAGCATTTTTTGATTTATAAGAAAATTGGCGTATAAATAAAAGAAAAAAAATTATATTTATTTGAGTTTTACAAGTACTTTTAAGATGTTTCTTGGTTGAAAAGTAAGTTTTGTTGAAGGAGAAAATTGATAGACAATTAATATGTACTTTATTTATTGATAAATGGTTTTAAATAGACATTATAATCGGTTACAATCAATATTCCTATAAATAAATCAAGGATCGAGATAATATCTATTTCTACTCTACTTAGAACGTACAAAACACACACCGGGATACCAGGAACATTATTCCCTTAAACACTTCTCCTTGTGTCGCAATCATAATGTATGATGCATAACATGTTGCCTCACTAAAAACCTTGTCAAGAAAACAAACCTCATGGGTAAAACAAAAGTTTAGTCTAAGGAAAAAAGAGTACAACGCATCAACTATAAAAGTGATCACATATGATGTAGACTCCCCATGATGTCTACGAAATGAACTCCCCCTGATCAATAACTCAATCTCAGAGTTCAGATAATATTTGCATTATAATGTGTCTCACATGCATCACAAATGTAGATTTTGATAGAGACTTTGTAAACAAGCCTGCAGAATTATCCGCCTAACCAATTTGGCTCACATGGATATCTTTATTGTTGTTGTTGTTGATTGAAGAAGTACTTCGGCGAAATATGTTTTGTATGATCACCATTGATGTATCCCAGCTTCATTTGTTCAATGTAAACCGTATTGTCCTCAATTATACAAGTTGGTGTTGTCGTAGTACATGGTAATCCACTAGATCCTCGAATGTGGTATATGATTAACGTAACCCAGACACACTCTTTAACCACTTCATATAAAGCAATGATCTCAGAATAATTCGAGGAAGTAGCAACAAGGATTTGCTTTGTTAAGCTCTAAGAAATCGTCGTGTTCTCCATGGTGAATATATAACTTGTTTGGGAATGTCCTTTATGTGGGTCAAAGAAATACCCGGCACCAGCAAAACCAACCAAGACATCACATGGTGTCTCAAAGTAGAGGACCACACTGAATTAAATGCTTGCAGCCAGAGCTACCTTCGATGGGTCGAGGGTTTATCTTGACGGGTAGAGAGACATGCTTTGATTGATCCAAGGGCTTCCATTCGATGGGTCGAAAGATCCACTCGACGGGTCAAAAATCCCATTATTTGAAAGCTATGTTTCAACCATTCATTTTTCCGGAATTTCAAGCTTCTCTCTGGTTTCTTTGTAGGGAAAGAACAAGCTTAAGTCAATGGATCCCTTCAAGTACCTGAAGATATGTTTAACACCATTCTAATAACATTGCGTTGGTGCAAAATTGAACCTAGCTAATAAGTTCATAGAGAATGCAATGTATAGGCGAGTACATTGATCTATATACAATAAAGCTCCAATAACACTAAAGTATGATACCTCAGCTCCCAAAAGTTCATCATCATCATCATCTCTTGAATGGTACGGATCCTTGTTGGGTACCAGACTGCGAACAACTAATGGTGTGTTAAGAGGGTATGCTTTGTCCATATTAAATCGCCTAAACATATTTTGGATATAGCAGATTGGTAAATAAGTATTCCACCAACTAGATGTTCCAGCTTTAAACCAAGACAAAATCGAGTCCTACCAAGACTTTCATCTCAATCTCAGACTTCAAGTAGCTAACCATCTCATTGATTTCATCATGAGACTCAATGATATTCATATCATCAACATAGACCGCTACAATGGCAAATCCTTAACTTGTTCTCTTAATGAACACGCACGGGCACAAATCATCGTTCTTGTATCCCTTCCCAATTAAGTAGGCACTTAGACATGTGTACCACATCCTACCAGATTATTTAAATCCATATAGTGAACGTCTCAATCTAATCACATGAGCACTCTGTGGGTTAGAGTTACTTGAATTGGGTGTGACAATGCCTTCCAGCACTCTCATGTATATCTCTGAGTCAAGGTTTCCATAGAGATATGTTGTAACCACATCCATCAGCTACATGCTCAATTTTTTTGAACACTACCAAACTAACAAGGTAACGAAAAGTAATGAGGTCCATGACCAAAGAGTATGTCTCCTCATAATCAATGTCAGGGCGTTGAGAGAATTCTTACACCACAAGTCTAGCTTTATACCGCATAACTTTATTCTTCTTATTACGCTTCCAAACAGAGACCAATTTATGTCCTACCGACTTAACATTCGGTGGGCATAGCACTACCAGACCGAAAACTTGTATTTTATTCAGAGAGTCTAGTTCAGCCTTTTTTGCCTCTTTCCATTTTGGCTAATACGCTCTCCTCTAACATTCAGCAACTGAGCAAGGTTCCACTTCATCATCATTAATAATCTCATGAGCGACGAGATAAGCAAAAATATCATCAACTACCTTTGATGATCTATCCATAACAATGCATGCATCATTGTTAGTTTGTGAAATTTCACCGTTCTTTGACATCATATATGGATCTAAAACGTCCTCCAGAGATATAAGAACGTGATTAATGCCCATGTGTGTTCATTAAGAGAACAAAAATCAGGATTCACTCTTGTAGCGGTCTATGTTGATGATATGAATATCATTAAATTTCTTGATGAAATCAATGAGACGGTCAGCTACTTGAAATCCGAGTTTGAGGTAAGACGTGGTACACACGCCTCAATGACTACTTGATTGGGAAGAGATATAAGAACGATGATTAATGCCCATGTGTGTTCATTAAGAGAACAAATTCAGGATTCACCATTGTAGCGGTCTATGTTGATGATATGAATATCATTAAATCTCTTGATGAAATCAATGAGACGGTCAGCTACTTGAAATCCGAGTTTGAGATGAAATACCCCTTGGTAGGACTCGATTTTGTCTTGGTTTGGAATTAGAACATCGAGTTGGTGGAATACTTATTCACTAGTCAGCTTATGTCCAAAATGTGCTCATGCTATTTAATATGGACAAAGCACACCCTCTTAGCACACTAATGGTCGTACGCAGTTTGGAACCCAATAAAGAACTGTATCATCCAAAAGATGATAATGGGGAACTATTGGGGGATGGGGTGCCATACCTTAGTGCTATTTGAGCTTTGTTGTATTTAGCTCAATTCACAAGACCAGACATTGCATTCACTGTGAACTTGTTAGCTCGGTTTAGTTTTGCACCTACACAACGTCATTGGAATGGTATAAAGCACATCTTCATGTACTTGAAGGGTTCCATAGACTTGGGCTTGTTCTTTCCCTACAATGAATACAGAGAGAAACATGAATTTCCTGAAAAATAGATAGTTGAATCACAACATGCAGATTCCAGGGCCTTCGACCTCTCAACCCGTCGAAAGTTGCACCTTGGACGGACCAGAGCCATACCTTCGACTCGTTGAAGGAATTTCTCAAACCATTGAAGACAGGTCCGACTGCAAGCACTGTTACTCCATTCAGTGTAGTCCTCCATTCAGAGACACCTTTGTGATGTCTTGGTTGGTTTTTCTGATGCTGGGTTTTTCTCTAACCCACACAAAGGGCGTTTCCATAGGGAACACAACGATTTCTTAGAAATCAACAAAGCGGACCCTAGTTGCTACTTCCTCGAATCATTGTGAGATCATTTCTTTATATGAAGCGATTAATGAGTGTGTTTGGTTTAGGTAAATCATACACTACATTCGAGGAACTAGTGGATTACCTTCCACTACTGCAACACCAATTTGTATCTTTAAGGACAATGCAGCTTGCATTGAACAAATGAAGTTGGGATACACAAAGCGTGATCATACCAAGCACATATCGCTGAAGTTTTTCTTTAATCAGCAACAACAGCAGCTATTGAACATTCATGTGAATCACGTTTGTTCGGTAGATAATGCTGCAGACTTGTTTACCAAGTCATTGACTAAATCTACATTTGCTAAGCATGTGAAACGCATTGGTATGCGAAGATTTTCTGGACTCTAAGATTGAGTTACTAATAAGGGGGAGTTCATTTCGTAGACATCAGGGGAAGTCTACATAAGATGTGGTCGCTTTTATAGTTGATGCGTTGCACTTTTTTCGACCAAAATTTTGTTTTAACCAAGAGGTTTTTGTTTACTTGGCAAATTTTTTAGTGAGGCAACAGATTATATATCATACTTAAGATCGTGACACGAGTAGGAGTGTTTAAGGAAATAATCTTCCTAGTAGCCCGGTTTGTGTCTTGTCCTAATTAGAGTAGATATAGAGATTCTATCAATTTCTGATTTACCAGAAATTTATTGTATCAGATTGTAATGCTTATTTAAATGTCATCTATCAATAAATAAATATAGTTTCAAATCTAGGCAAAATAGCATAAATGGTCACTAATTTTTGTCCAAAACGACAGTTTGGTCATTATCGTATGACATATGTCAAAATGGTCACTCATTCTAACGTTTAATTATCAAATTGGTCACTCCCGTCAACTTTTTAGGGGTAAAAATGTCTTTTTATCATTAAATTATATTTATTTACAAAAATGCCACTACTAAAAGTTTTAAATGGTCATTGATCTTTGCCCAAAACGACACTTTGGTCACTATCGTATGACATATGTCAAAATGGTCACTCATCTTCGTTCTCTGTCTATAAATTTAGTCACTCTATCTATTTTAGACGTTAAATACTTGATATCTAAGAGGTACAAATGTCTTTTTATCATTTAATTTTATTTAATTTACAATAATGTCATTATTACAAGTTTTAAAAAATTATTAACTCTCTCTCTCTCCATCCCACAATCGTCAGCCGATGAAGATTGAACCCAAGCCTGAGAACAACACGAATGAGCCGTAAACCCTAAACTCTAAATGATGAGGACCTATAAACCTCTCTCTTCCCTCACCCTCGCCGTCGTTGCCCTTAGATTCTCCACAATCGCAGTCACCTGATGGCATCCTATGCCTCCTCGCAGGTAACAAGCCTGGTCGAGGTAGAGATCGATCTATCAACAATGGATTTCGGTTGCGGTGCTACTACAAATGTTGATCGACGAGCTGTCACTGGTGGTGGCGAGCCTCGGGGGAGGAGAGATAGAAATGATAATTTTTTTTATATTTTTTAGATTTTTAGATTATTTTTTGTCAAATGAGGATAAAAAGATAAAATTACCCCTGAACATAAATGAAATATTCTTTTTTTAACGGATGTTTGAGCTCGAATGACCAATTTGAAAATGAAACCTTAGCGGGAGTGACCATTTTGACATATGCCATACGATAGTGACTAAAGTGTCATTTTGAGCAAAGATTAATGACTATTTATGCAATTTTGCCAAGATAAAAAGACAAAAAGACAAAAATACCTTTGAAAAAAATAGTTTTTTTTTTAACGGGAGAATGACCATTTTGATATACTTTCGAAAAAGACGAGTGACCATTTTGACATATGACATACGATAGTTACCAAACTGTCGTTTTGGGCAGAAATGAATGACCATTTATGCTATTTTGCCTCAAATCTATCACTTTTATCTACATTTATCTTTCAACACAGACACCCCTACTTTTTTTTTGTAAGGTGACCCTCGATAGCAGAGAATTTTTGAGATATTTCACTCCTGGCCTACATGTCAGTCCTAATTTTTATTTTATTTCTTTAAAACAACCGGCCCTAATTTTTTTGCTTTCGGGGATCAACTAGGTTCATCGTCAGCCTCTGGCCCACTCCATCCACACCCAAAACCCAAACAACTCTTTCATCTATTTTCTATTTTCTTCTCGTCATTCCATTCATTTCCAACTGTGACCGACTCCAAAACCCACCCACCCACCCAACTTGTGCTATCGAAAAATTTGCCCGGAGCTCCAGAGAAAGATCCAGGTTGACCCTTCTTTGCCGTATCACTACTCTAGTCAATTCGTAATTTTCAATTCTCAGTCTTTCTTGTTTTTTATAGCTTTTGTGGCGTTTACTTTTCTTGCTCTTAAAGATTTTGAAGTGAATTTTTCCATTGGGTCTTCTGCTTGTGGTTGAATTTTTGTTTGTTCGTTCTCCATTGTCAGGATCAGGTTTTGGGTCCCTTTTGTTTTTTGGGGTTAGAGAGCTACAGGGAAGATATTTCAGATTTGTTGTTGGTGGTTATACTGGATTTTGAAGCTAGCTAATTGGATTTGAGCTTAGAAAAGGGGCATGCTCGTGTTCAATACTTGTTTTCGAGGAAACTGGGGTTGCGTTGAGATTGGTTTTGAAGCTTCTGGGTGTTGTTTGAGATTTTAAATGGATTTGCTTGGTGGGTGTGTTGCAAAGTACAAGTATGTTGTTTGCTGAAGTTGTTTGAACTCGTTTAGTGTGATTCAAGCTGCTGCTGGTGGGTTTTGAGCCTTACGTTTGAAACTGAGAAGTCATTGAACTATTGTAGTGGAGTTTGTGAATGGTTTGACTTTGTGTAGGCATTCACAGAAGATCATTCGGTTCGGTTTGTAGTGTGAGTTTGTTTGCAGTTTGTTCGAAAAATGGAGAACTCCACAAATAGGCATAGTGATCATTTGGGTGTGAACAAGATGGGGAAAAACATAAGGAAGAGTCCGTTGCACCAACCCAATTTTGATAATGGCGCTGCTAGTGTTGCCAATCCTGCTAGACAACAGCCTCAGCCTCAGGTCTACAACATAAGCAAGAATGACTTTCGGAACATTGTTCAGCAGCTCACTGGTTCACCGTCGCCGCAAGATCCTTTGCCGAGACCACCTCAGGGTCCTTCAAAACCCCAAAGTATGCGGTTGCAGAAGATTCGACCTCCTCCTTTGACGCCTATCAATAGACCTGTAATCCCAACACCTGCCCCTGCCCCTGCACCTGCACCGGCAGCTCCACCACCGGTTCAATACAACAATGGCTTTGTTAGGCCTCCCCATTATGGACAACCATCTCCAACACCAATGCCACCATTTCCACCCGGAGATTCAATGTGGGCAAGTACTGCTGAGTCTCCAATCTCAGCATATATGAGGTACCTTCAAACTTCGATACTGGATCCAACTCCAAGGGGAAACCAACCTCCGCCTCAGCCACAAGGTCCAGGTCAAGTTCAAGGACAGCCACCATCAACTGGTTTACTTCCACACCCATCCATTCCTGCACAGCCGCCACAAAGAGTGAATGGCCCTGTGCCACCTGCACCCAATCTCGCATCCCCGCAGTTTAGTGGTCCTCCACTTTTACCTTCTCCAACTTCCCAGTTCTTATTGCCTTCGCCAACCAGTTACAACTACTTGTTATCTCCACGGTCACCTTATCCTTTGCTTTCACCTGGGACACAGTTTCCTCCGCTGACTCCCAATTTTCAGTTTTCACAAGGGATTTTAGGTCCAGGGCCTCAAGCCCCACCTTCTCCAGGATTTTTA
The DNA here is from genome assembly GCA_946800695.1 of Geum urbanum. Taxonomy (NCBI): domain Eukaryota; kingdom Viridiplantae; phylum Streptophyta; class Magnoliopsida; order Rosales; family Rosaceae; genus Geum; species Geum urbanum. Next base: position 3,792,309 of record OX327009.1, read on the forward strand.
TATCCATTATCTCCATCAGGGTTCTTTCCCATGCCAAGTCCACGATGGAGGGGTCAATAGTCGGCTCGACAGTGTTCTGTATGTAGCTGTAGTGCTTGTTCCTGAATTGCTGTTTATGTAGATTCGTCTACTTCATGTGAGAAAGATTCTGTCATGAAAAAATTTATGTATACTGGTAGCATAAGAGGTTATTTGAGCTACTTGTAGTGTTCATTGTTGTTTTCTTTAGTCAATCATCCGGCAGCTAATCCTAAATCCTGCAGCAGCTGCTATCTTTTCTTTTTATAAATAGATTTTTCCCATCAATATAGGAACTATACTGAAGATTATCTACAAAGCAATTGGAAGATTAAACAGGAGCATAATCATAAGATCATAATGACAGATGTAACATGGAAGGAGGTCGAACACTTGAATTACTCGTGTAGGCTCTTTGAAGAGAGTTCTTGTAATTGTATGTAGTATTTGAGTTGAATCTTAATTTGATATTGAATTCATCTTTAGCCAACTTTTTCAAGTTTTACTTTCTTTATCGAATGAAAGATATCTTGCTTGAACTTCGCTCGGATGTTGATGAAATGATGTCCTCATTTGATTGCTGCTTCACTTTCCTTGTTCAGGTTTGTTCAGATATGTGTTCATTATGAAACAAATGTCTGCTTAGAAACATAAGTTAATATAGATACTTCATTTACCTTTGCATTTTAATCATTTTGTTCATAGTTGTTTGTTAGTAGTTATCAGTGCTTATATGTGGTTTGTCATATCCTACACTTGTACCAAGGCTTTAGTCGGGATAGCATACTTGCATTGTTCTACCCCTGATTGAGATGATCTGACTAGTTCTATATTATCTATGAAGTTTTGAGTATTGAACCAATGTTGCACTCTTAATTTGCATTCCTTCCCTTACATGAGTGTCATTGAGTTCTTATAAAAAAATGTCAAGGAGGTTCAGATGGGTTTCTGTTCATAGTAGTCATAACATGAGCTGTGGCTAGAGCAGAAAGTATTGCTTAGAGTTCCGCGTTACAGACCTCTAGTATGAAGATACACTGTACCATGAATCCAGGAATTCTCATACTTCAATTGTAGGAATAAAATCCACCAAATTCTTGTTGCCTTTTTCTGCAAGAGGACACTGAAATAAAAAAAAATATCGGAACTGGATTTTGAAATATACAGGACCATGTCTGGACTTGGTTTTTTCCCATGGTTGCGACACATACACGTATTTCCTGGAACTTGGGCCGAGGAATCTGCTTACTTGAGCGAGATGCGCCAAACCCAACTCCACTGCTGACGAGAAGCAAGGGAAGTCGAAGACTGAAGATTTCTTGTTGTCATCGAGTCATTGACCATCAAGTCATTTGAAGGGGAGAGATACAAAGAGAAATAATCATTTTTTTTTTTTGGTTATAAGGAGTCAAGCAGGCTCGACCAAAAAGAAAATTAGACAAAACGACTAATTCTAGCTTTCCTAGGAAACTTCATCCCAGCTAAGTCATCCGGGTAGCGTTGAATTTAATCAGCCCAACATCATGTTCAGTGCGGCATTTAGCCAAAGAGTCCGCTGTCCTGTTCTTCTCTCTGACAACATGATTTATCAAATAGTTATCACACTGATGCAAAAGTAACTTGCATCCATCACTTAGAGAGCCCAGAGGATGATTCTGGGTGTCCCCATGTTTACACAGATTTACCAAGATCTCAGAGTCAGACTCTACAATCACATTCTTACAACCTTTCTCCAAGACCAACTGCAGACCAAAAAATAGTCCCCATGATTCAGCATCTAAAATGCATCCAACTCCCAGGTTCACTTGAAACCCACCAACCCAGCTCCCACAATGGTCTCTCAAGACTCCACCAGCTCCAATACATCCTGAACGGGTCATGGTGCCATCTACATTCAACTTAACCCACTGGCAAGGAGGTTTAGTCCAAGAATAGAGCACAGTATGGAAAAGACTACAAGCTTGGCCTTTTTGAATAGAAGCACTCCATTCAGTTGTAGTATCAATAATTACTTTGGCAGGGTGAGTAGGCATTTGGAAATCATTATCAAAAATAACCTTATTTCTCCATTTCCAAATCATCCAGCACACATTGACAAACAAAATGTTCCATTTATTGTTATGCACCAGCCATGAGCAATACAACTGAGCACACATTCAATCCTTCCAAGACAAAGTAAAAGATTTCATAATAGTGCTAGGCAAATTCAACTCTTTCCAAATTTGCACAGACTGAGGGCAATCTCTAAAGAGATGCAACAAGGACTCATCATCCCTCTGACACCTAGGGCATTTGGTATCATAAGTGAGGTGCCTCTGTGCCCTATGCACTTTAGTCAAAATCTTACCATGCATAACCATCCACAAAAACGTTTTCTGTTTAGGTGGGATTTGCAGCTTCCAAAGGAACTTCCATAAGGGACTGCAATCATTAAACTGAAATATTGATTGATAAGCAGTTTTAACTGAGAACTTACCATCAGAAGAAGCACCCCAAATTTTCTTGTCTGCACCACACCCATCAAAACCGGTAGGAACATTGATTATCTTTTGACACACATCATGGGACAACACAGCATAAAGCATAGCACTACTCCAGCCATATTCATCCCAATAATCACGTACAAGATCAGCACCATTTACAGACTCAGGATCTAAAGCATGATTGAACAAAGGAGAGAATTCACACTTCTTATCACTCAAAAATAAAATAGACTTTCCATCGCCAACTCTCCATTTAAGATTCTGCTTTAAGAGTTTAGCTCCATAGACAATACTTCGCCAAGTGCTGGAACTGTGAGGAGGAGCAGCATAGTTAGCATCAAATAAATCACCTCTTTTCAAATATTTTTCTTCATATATCTCATCCCAAATGCTAGCATCTTTCTGAAATAATCTCCACCCAATCTTTGACAGCATTTCTTGAATCATCTCCTCCGTTTTTTTAATGCCCAAACCGCCCAGAACTTTAGGCAGGGTGACTAAGTCCCAATTCACCAAAGGAACCTTTTTGACATCTTGAAAATCACCCCAAAGAAAGTCTTTGTTAGCCTTGTCAAGTTTATTACAAAGATCAGTAGGCAACTTAGCAGTCCCCATAGCATAAATAGGTATAGAAGAAGTCATAGAGTTTATCAAAGTGAGTCTGCCAGCAATGCTCAAATGCTTACATTTCCAACCAGATAATCTATCCTGCACTCTGCTTAGAATTCCAGCATAAGTGTGTCTGTTAATTCTGGACTGAATTAAAGGCATACCTAAATACCTGCCTAAATCAGAAGTTAAAGGAGAACCACAAAATCCACTTATTCTGTTTGCAAGACTTCTTCTAGTATTAGGAGAAGTGAACACCAAAGACTTTTCAAAACTAACTGCCTGCCCAGAAAGTTTACAAAAGGTGTCCAAGCAATTTTTCAAAACCTCAGCCTGTTGTATAGTAGCTTCAGAGAATAACATCAAATCATCTGCAAAGAACAGATGAGAGATATGTGGCCCATTTGAGATGGCTTAACCGCCCTCCAAATATTGCACTCAGTAGCATCTTGAATAATATGAGAGAGCTTCTCCATACATAGAAGAAAGATGTATGGAGACAATGGATCTCCCTGCCTAATTCCTCTATGAGCATGGAAATTCTCAGAAAGTTCACCATTTAAGGACACTTGAAATGTGGTAGATGTTATACAATTCATGATCAGCTTAACCAAAGAGTGAGGCAGCTGGGCTTCATACAAAACAGATTGAATAAAACTCCAACTATGTTTGTCGTATGCTTTAGTTAAATCAATCTTCCCGGCCAAAAAACCCAACCTTCCAGACGACTTTTTAAACTTGAACAAAAGCTCCTGCGCAACTAGGATATTGTCAGAGATATACCTGGAATGTAACTAGCTTGATTAGGACTCAATAATCACATGAAAGGCCTGAGCCTAGCAACAATGATTTTGGAGATAATCTTGTAGACAATATTAAATAGGCTTATAGGCCTGAAGTTCACCATATTTGGGGTCCCTCAACCTTCGGAATCAGAACATAGATGGTATGGTTTAGTCCGGGAGGAAGGGCACACTCAGTAAAAGCCTTGTTAACTAAATCAACAATCTCTGAAGAGTATATATCCCAATGGTGCTGATAGTAGAGTGCAGGAAACCCATCTTTACCAGGGGCTTTAAGCCCACCAATGGAAAAAAGAGAGTTTTTAACCTCAGAGAAAGATATTGGTCTTGATAATCTAGTCAACTGCTGTCTAGGAATCTCAGGAAATAACATCGGCAATAACAATCTAGTCATCAAAATCAGGAGCAGCAAAGAGGGCTTCAAAAAAACAACTGCAATAGCTCTCATCTCACTAGAATCTGAAGTTCAGACTCCATTCTTATCAAACAATCCTTCTGTTTTATTTCTCTTTCTTCTAACAAGAGTAGTTAGAAGAAAAAAGCTTGTATTTCTGTCCCAAGCTGAAGCCACATCTCCCTTGATTTTTGCTTCCAAAATATCTTTTCCTGATCCAGCAAGTTTTCATACTCCAATATAAGCTTCACCTCTAAATCCCTCAAAAACTGGTTCAAACCTCTATCAGCAGCTCTTTGGATCCCACCAATTCTTGCCAATAGCTTCTTTTTCTTATAAAAGAGATTACCAAACACCTTTCATTTCCATCCAGTTAGCATAGTAGCCATATAATCAATTTTTTGGGAAAAACTACCCACAGCATTGGTCCAAGCCTCATTCACAACATCATTATAATTTGAATGAGACATCCACATTGCCTGAAACCTAAAAGGTGTGTTTCTTCTATCAACTCTAATATTGGAATGCAACTGAAGCAAAATTGGACAATGATCAGACTTGGTTCTAGGTAATTGAGAGACAAAAGCCTCAGCAAACATAGATCTCCAATCACAATCACAGAAGGCCCTATCAAGTCTCTCCAAAATTCTTTTATTTGTCCAGGTGAAGCTTGACCCCTTGAAACCCATATCCAACAAAGATCTTCTCTCAACAAACTCTCTTAAACCACCAAACCTTCCCACAACAGTCCCACTACTCTTATCATTTTCAGACAAGAGCTCATTGAAAACCCCCATAATGACTGACGGCAGTTTCTCTTGATCCAGAATATTATTCAAAAAAGGCCATAAAGATGCTCTAGTGGACTGTGTTGAACTAGCATATAGAACCGTTAAAAGCCAGGGAGATTAGCCACAAGACTCAACTCTCATAATAATTGACTGGAAGTTGCTGATAACAAAATCATGCTTGAAGACAGCAGCATTCCACAGTAAAATCCCACCTGAAAATCTTGCAGCCTCCACCACTTTGTAATCAGTAAATCCCAAGTTTAACAAGAATTCACAGTTCCTGACAAAAGGAACACGTGGCTCACAAATAGCCAAAGCATCAATAGAATGCATATTAACTAAATCAACAACAATAGTCCTAAATCTCTCACTTGCAGCTCCCCGAGCATTCCAAAACAATATTTTTGACATAATAAGAACTAAAAAGAGGGGGACTGAGTCCCAAAAATCAAGCAGAGACCATGTCCTCCAAAGGATGAGAAGGAATGGGAGTCTCACTATCAAGCATACCATTGGCAGCAAAAATATTATCAGCAAAACATGCAGCAGCACTATCCTTATCCTTCATGCTAATCCCCAAATCAATCTCCTCTGGAGGACAATGGCCAAAGATAGCATGTGTCTCGGCAATATCAATCCTAGAAACACCATCAAACAACAGCTTCTTAGAGATAGTGGAACAAGTAGATTTGGACGAGGAGGACATATTTTTTCTCTGGTATTTAGCAGTAATTTTGGCCCCAGACTTGGCCATATTGTTGTTGGATAGATCATTCATGGCTCTGATCCCAACTCTCCACACTCTTGATGAACCAGCACCTTCTTACCAGCCCTTGACACTTCTCAACATCTTTCTTCTCAGGAATAGGAACAGGTTTACTAGAAGAATATGGTGATAGAGCTAGTTTTAGTAGTAGCAGTTTTATCAACAGTAGGTTGACCAGGTTTCTTTTCAAGTTTCTTCCACAAAATCTTGATGGAGTTATTCTCAGTGTTTTGCTTACTATGAGCTATATCGGCAGTAGTTCCAACCTTAACATTGGCTTCCTCAGAATGGTTCTGCAACACATCGAATCTGGATCCTGAAGCTTGCACATCCTGCACCTTTTTCATTCCTCCACCCTTCTTTTTGTTCCTATAATTCATCAACATCCAGGAACCAAATTCCTCCTTTTTTTTCCCCGAGGCCACGGCTGCCATATCAACATTCACCTACGTCACAATATCTACACCAGGTTTGGAGCTCATCTTGTCATTAGGGTTATTAGGAGCTTCAGTAGCAGGTTGTGCCTTCTTCAACGTTGGGCATAGATCCTTCGAGTGGCCAAAGCAACCACATTCAAAGAATATTAAGGAAACTACTTCATATATGACATTATACTAGATGTTTTCCACTTCAACAAAAGGTTTTAGTGGTTTGCTTAGATCAACTTCCACGCAGACCCTAGCAAATTTTCCCGTCTTGTTTCAGTGTAATAGGATCCACACGAACCACATTTCCGATAGTCTGACCAATGCTAGTCATAGTGAATTTCTTGTAGAATTTCATTGGGAGATTGACAATTCTAACCCACATCGCCATATTCTCAATCTTTTCTGTTCTTGGGTCAAAATCACCACTCCATGTCCTTACAATGAGAGTCTGACCAGCAAGGATCCAGGGACCTCCACAGAGCGCATTATTCATGTCCTCCTCGAGATTGAATTTAACAATGTAAAATTGTCGGGGAAAATCGATCAATTGCCAACCTCCCCTAACCTGCCACTTTCTTCTCAACCCTCTAAGCATGAAGTCATAGCTAGTACTAGAATTTGGCTTCCCCATCAGTTTGACAACAACAGCACAACGCCAATCTAAATTAAGTTCACTATGAACTTTCTTAGAGAATGAAATACTAGGTCCATAGATACTCTCAGTCACAACATAATCTCATCCGTCATAACAAAATCCTCAGTCATGGTACCATGGTACTTCGAGATAGGGCTACAAAGCTTTGAAGCATAGCTCACCGGAGATCGCGCCGGAGAAGACTCATCCACCGACATACCTTGCAGAACCTCAGCAAGTTCATCGCCAACTCTTGATCGCTTCCCAGAGGAAGGGCGGAGAAGACAAACGTCGTATCAGACGCCACCAGGCCGGCGACAGAGTACCAATCGATCGGAAAAGCCCAGTGGTAACGCAGAAAGCCAACGTTCAGATATGGAGAGAGCGCGTGAGGCGCGTTTCCATTTTAAAGAGAAATAATCATTAATTGGGTTATCAACGGGCCGGCCTGGCCCAAGTAGTGCTAGCACAGGCCGGGTCAGGTCGGGTTTCAACAATGTTTCAAGATTTGCGGGTTGGGCTGGGCAGGACTTTGCCTTTTATATTAAGATCCAGGCCCGGCCCATTCAGCCATGCTTCACGGGTTTCTACGAGCCGGACCTCTTAGATTTTAACGAGTCGGCCCTATTTAAATGACTAGAATCAAAAGTTTAAAAACATTGCAAATCTAAAATGCATATATACATCTAAATTGTATCTTCAAATCAGAATATCAGATTTACAAATCAGTCAAATCTACAATGCATCTTCAAATATTGGATACAAAAATTTAGAATGCTAAAAATTCATATCCACAGAATGCTTAAAATCCAAATATAGAATGCTATAAATCCAAATCCCAGAATGCTATAAATCCAAATCTAGAATGCTTAAAAGTCCATAGTTCAAAGTCCAAAATTACATCTTATAAATCTAGAATTCTATAAACCCAAAATTCTATCAACCCAAAATTACATCAGTATGAATCAGGAAGATTAGTTGATGAGAAAACTTCAGATGGAACTTCTACCGGAGTCCTCTCTTGAGGATGTTGAGAGACTTGAGGAAATATGGCCTACACATTATACAAAAAATGTTAATAACCTACACATTCAAAAAAAAATTAAAAACCAAAAAATTTAACAAATTGCATCAACATACCTCTCCTACATCCTCAAAAGTGCATTCATCTTCAGCCTCACTATCAATCATCCAATCTGGTCGTGCAGCTCTAATAAGCCTTATTTCTTCGGCTCTCTCTTTCTCGCGCATAGCCTCTTGCATCCCTCTTTTGGACTCAAACTGGCCCTTCTTTCAGATACAATTCTACCACCTAAACTAAAACATGACTCTGAAGCTACAGTAGAAGCATGAATTGTTAACAGATCTCTAGCCATAAGAGAGAGTATAGGGTATAATGGTTGATTTATTTTCCACTAAGCCAAGACACTAAACTAATTATCATCATCAACCTCAATAGTTGGCAAATCTAAATATATTTGTAAATCATTTGATGTAGCAGAAGAAGAAGCATATGAAGATGATGTCTTTGCCCTTTTTAAAGACTGCATTGAGAAATCTCCTACAATAGGCAATCGTAAAGAACCAGAAACTAAGGACAAAGAAGGAGAACTCAAAACTTGAGGTTAGCTAGGTACACTAGAGACAATATTGACCTTGTATGTTTCATAAAGATCATGCAATTCAGTTTTTAAAGCTAGCAATTTTCTATCTATCTCAAGCTGATCAATGTTCAAATATTTCAACCATTCACCAATAACATATAACTTAAATCTAGGATCCATAATCGTGGCAAAACAAAAGGCTATTGGAAAAGTTCCCCAATACTTATCAAATTTCAATTTCATTGCATCCAATGCATTCTTAAACATAGTAAATTCAGAATATGCAACGAATGAAGCATGTATATTCATCAAGCAACTAATAACACGACAAGATGTAGGGTAATATACACCAGAAAATATCTTAGTTGAGAATGCAAAAATTGCTAAAAAACCATTAACTAGTGTAGCAATTGCCCAATCTTGATCTGATGGGACATCTAAATTACAAGATCGTGACTCATTCAATTTTATAGCATACTTATTCAAAGGTCCTTTGTACTTTATAGCTACTTCCAAAAGTTCATAAGTAGAATTCCATCTATGAGGCACAACATTATCAATATTTTTTTTAGAAAACTGCAAATCAATACAACAACGCACCCACAACTCTTGTCTCTTATTCGAAGAATTCATGCTTCGAACAACATTCACAATTTTATCAATAGATGAACCTAAAATGGATAAACCATCTTGCACAATCAAATTCAAAATATGTGCACAACAACGAACATGAAACAACTTTTTAGGCACAAAATCTATCATTAGATAATCCGGAAGAATGCATGCAACCACTTCATTATTTGACGCATTATCTAAAGAAAGAGAAAATATTTTATCATGAATATGCCACGTGTGCTACCGACATACAAACATGATTAAAGGCATAATATAACAATTAAAATTGAAACACATCATATTTATTATACACTTACAGAAATTGAAACACACATATTGAATTTGAAACACACATATCGTTAACCGAAAATGACACGTGTTACAACCTCATTCGATCACTGAATAGTAACTGCTTAAGTAGTTGTGAACTGCTGCATTCTGTTTTGCTCTTGCTCAAGCAGTTTGGGGAATTGCTTGAGCAATTACTCAAGCAATTGGTGCATAAGTGCATTTTCTCTTAGTGACCTTACTTCTATACTTTGTATTTTATTAATCAAAACCACTAGTTATAATGTTATATACACAAATTTACAATTAAGAAATATACAAAAACTTAGCCAAATCTAAATTCGTTTAACCATTTGATTAACATAATACTCTTAAATAATAACTTACTATAAATCTCAAACTCCAAAACCCCTAAACCTAAACCCTAACTTACCATAAATATCAAACCCCTAAACCCTAACCTTACCCTAAACTTTGAACTGCTAAAATCTAAACAATGATTGAATAGTAATATTACTAATATAGAATAATAGATACACAAATATAAGTTTATATGTATATTATTACGAATACTTTTATGATTATAATCAAATCTATACTTTTTATTTGGATAGATGGATTATATTATTGAGTTATGTCATATATTATTGGTGACACCTTAGTGCTTAATGGCCTTACTTCTATACCTTTTATTTTATTAATCAAAACTACTAGTTATGTACTTAATTAACTACATTATACATTTAAAAATTGACGGGTTTTGACAGGCCGGGCCTAGCGGGCTTTGATGGGTCGGGCCTAGCGGGCCGGGCTCACGGAACAGGCTGGGTTTTAGACCTCTAAACCAAGCCCGGCCCTCTAACCACCTCGGTGGGCTTTTACGGGCTTTTTTATGGGCCGGGACGGGCTTTTAGCCCACGGACTTGTGGGACTCCGCCGACCCATGGGCCAAATGATGAACCTTACTTCATCTTTACTCTAGTCTTTTTGTAGATAATTCGAATAAAAAATGTGTTGCGACAGCAGAAGAAAGAGAGCACCACTCATGTACAGTTTTAAGAAATTAGATGTCATACTGAAAACTTTTAATGTCTTTCACTCGGGTACGGTTTTAAGAAATTAGACATTATATTGAATTTTTTTTTTAATATTTAACCGAAAAATGTACCTTGCAGCGTACAATTTTTTTTATGAATTTGCGTGATGATTAAAATTTAACATAATAAATTGAGAAAAAAGATATAGTTTTATAAAGTACAACTCACTAAAATTTTAAATTTTATACTTGAAAGACTAGACGAAGTCGAGCAAACACCAAAAATAGAGTATAAGCAAAAGATAGATGCCTTATACAGGTATTGAATCCTCGAGTTTGAATAAAAGTTTTGATCATAATAACGTACTAAATCGGGGTTGGGTCCTTTCACCACCATTATATGTCATTTTGATCGTAATAACGTACTGAGTTTAATGTTGAGGTTTTCAAATCAATCTGACTTAGTTTATTGTCGGGATTGGATTTAATTGGATTTAATTATATGTTTTATGATTTTCGAGACAGGCATTGATTCAACGTGAGTCATGTTGCGATTTAGGAACGAGTCCAAACATTTTAATTATGTTCAGATTATTAACTCGTCGGGAGTTTAGGAATCATGTGATTCAAGAATGAGACGTTCTCAACGATATTGCTCGTTAGATGAACGAGCTTAGTTATTCAATATTATTCTCAACAATTAGTTTTTAAATATGAATCGTTATATCAAGAAGATGTATTAGCAGCTAGTGGTAGATGTATAGTTACGTCAACATGCAGGGTTCGGCTTGGTGGAAATCATGGCACAGTACTGTGAGTGGACACTTTATTTTCACTGTTGATTTGCGAGTCTATGATGATACATTTTATGATTATGCATTTTACAATTATGTATTTTACGAGTATGCATTAACTATTATGCCTTTGCATGGATGCACATATGATTTGTTTTACACAGAGCATAGTCACAATTGTTGCATCGATGCACTGGCTTCTCGGCTGATCCTCGAGACGCTCCGGGAGGAATATGACAAACTCATGATCCGTGATTTACACAGTACCCAAGAGGGTTAGGACAAACACCTGACCTGAGAATTCTTGTAACTTTGAGGAAAATGTACTCAAGTTACTGTCTCCACACATTACGCAGTACCCAGGAGGGTTAGGACACCTGACCTGGGCTTGTTTATTTTTAGACACACATCATTTTTATGTACATTTATAGTGAAATGCATATCATTTATAGTTTTTAGTTTAAAGTGAAATACTTAATTTTCGTCCACTTACTTTAATAATTTTTATTATTTTATGTGTCTTTCTTGGGTTTTTGGTTTATTGCCCTGTTTGCAGAGTTCATTTGGGGTCGAGTGCGCACGCAGTTCATGGCATAGTAGTATCTACAGTAGGATCTAAGGTTAATCCTGCGAGTTAGTATTTTACTTTACATACTCAGTTTAATTTGTCTAACTGCTCTGATGTCGAAGACAGCTATAAATATTGTTAATTTTAATAGTGAACCTATATGTGGAAAATTTCTTTATTTCATGAGTTTCAAATTTTGAATCTCTACATTGGCTGTCAATTAATGAGTAGTAACTAAGGTTAGCAGATTCGTTAGGGCTTAATTCTGGTTTAGGCAATTAAATTAGGGTTGGGTCCTTTCAGTTGGTACCAGAGTATTAGGTTATAGGTTCTATAGATTGTACTTGGTTTTTTATGTCGTTGTGTTCGATTACGCTCAACACTTCCGGAGTGATGGCCTGACTACAGCGGATCCCCATCAAATACTCATGGTGTTGAACGTCGTCGAACACGTGACGAAAGTGACCAAGTACGAACTTCAGCCTGTGAGTCAGTGTGCCCTTGTCGCTATGCCTTGCGTGTGCCGACCTCGATCAGATATATGGAAACATTTAGGTATTTCTCTACTTTAAGCAGAACGTGATGAAACGATTAGAAATAATTGAGTTCCTTAGAAATGTAAATTCAGTGAGGGGTCAAGTATTGGATCGATTTCCTCACATTGTTTTGTGTAGTATGGTGAACCTCTTGTATTCACTGCCTACCTTTTGCATGTGTCCATTCTACGATGGTACCAGCTAGATATTTCACCTCCATGGTTCTATACCATGTGTCTTGATTCAGGTTTCGATTTTCTGTTTCCACGCATGCAAAGAAAACAAGAAGATATTGATCATATGTGTTGTTTCTTAGTTTAATTGTTGAAGAAGAAATATAGATACAAAAGTGATAGATCTGAAACTGTACTTTAATCATTGATAGATGGCCTTATATAGCATTACAATTTATTACAATGTGACGACCCGAACCAGAATCAGATATGTGTTTGGCACGATTCTCGAGATTTGGTTATAGTCGCAGTTTTACGACATTGTGTGGTTTGTCAATTCGATTCGCGACTATATTTTCAGTCGAGAATTTGAGTTTGGTGTCTTCACGAAAATTGTAGAGTACGTGATTTCGAGCTCGTGAGCAGTTCCGGAAGATTTTTCCGATAACCGAAGAATATTTTATGATTATTTGAAGTTTCGGGTTCCGACGAGTTTATCCGATTGTTTCGAGCTTATCCGAATCACATCGTATATTCATTTCGGACCGTTGATCGACCCGAGGGACGAGTATAAATATAGAAAGGTCGAAAAATAGTCGAGAAATAGTCGCAAAAACATGAATTTGCATTGACTTGCGTTGACTTTCCCGTTTTGGAAAGTTTGACTGGTTGACCGTGGGAGGAGAGTTTCCGTTTCGGTCTTGTACTTACGGCGACCGGATTCCGGCCACCATCGGCCACGGGACAGGTACAGATCGCTTCCCCTTGTGATTTCAAGCTTGATGGTAATTGGTTTAAGTTGAATTGATGTCGTTTGGGTGGAACCCGAAGTCGGTAATTTCGCCGGATTTCGCCGGAGTTGGGAGGTGGTGCTCTGGCGAGATTTGAGAGGGGATTTGTTGGGGGTTTTGCTCCCCACACCTTGGGGAAGCTCACGGGGTGACTAGTTTTGGAAGAGAGGAGGTTTTGGGGCGAACCCGAGTAGGGCTCCGATTTGGGAATTTCGATCGGGTTTCGTGAATTTGAGGTAGTTCTGCTTTGAATTGGTCTTAGTGTTAGAAGAGAATGAGGTTCGCATGGTTGAGGGGATGAAAACTGGAGTTTCCCGCCGTGTGATTCCACTGTTGACGGCGCGCCGCCGCCGGCGGCGGCGGTCAACGGCGGAGAAAAAGTCAACTTTTCAGATTTCGATAATTTTAATGTCGTTTTTCTCGTAATCACGCCCCGGTTATCGTACGGAGGTTTTTGGGTCGATTTGGTTAGCCGATTGTCAGTCGAGATTTCGAGTGGGGATTTCGGGATTACCGTTATACATTTTGTACTGCATTTCGTATTTCCGGGAACGGTTGGTATCCGTGCATCAGTACAGTGTTGTGGATTACGATATTGATCAGTTATGTTTATATATATTCAGGAGATCGAGATCGAGATCTGGATCGTGATCGTGCTTCAGGCGAGGGAACTTCCGCCGGACCACGAATTTAGCGCGAGTTCGCGCTAGCTGATCTGTGAGTGGACAAGTTTATGTTTTCACTGTTGATTTGCGAGTTCGTGGATTTTATGATTTCCGTATTTAATTATTACGATGTTGTGATATATGTTGTTTCCGGAGGTATTGTTATAAGTGTTTATTTGTGATGGCATTTAATACATCGATGTACCAGAGTTGAGAGATTCCTCTGGGCGGGGTTGAGTGGTCCCCTGCGTGCCGCCAGGGTTGAGTGGTCCCCTGGCCTATCACCGTCAGGTTTGAGCGATTCATCTGACGTCGGGTTTGAGAGGTCTCCCGACAACCTCCGTGTATATATATATTTATATGTGTTATGTTTCTTCCGAACTCGCACTGTTTTATATGAGAATGTGTATAACTGGTGAAAGGCATATGATTATTTTCGTCCACTCACTCTAACGTTTTTATTTGCCTTTCCCCTGGGCTTTTCGGTTTCCGTGCCCAGTTTGCAGTTCGGATTCCACTGTTTCACGTCGCGGTTTGGAGGCTAGGGATCAGAGCTATCTGTGTTTTCCAGTAGGTTCTTGTTTCGCCTACTGATGTATATATTGTATATGTTTTACTTTAGAGGTCGCTCTGATACGTTCTGATACTTGTTATGCGGATTTTCACGAATATATTATATATGATACAGTACTATTTACTGTTTATGATTCATATATTGATGTTGAGAAATCCGGATGGGATTGGTGCCCACGGTTTGCTTTTTGTGGCATAGGACGAAGTGTAAATTTCTGGGTGCAGGTTATGGTAATTCTACGCTAGTAACGAAACTCTGCCCAAATTTCGAAAAGTTTTTGTTGGTTCGTATTTTTGAAGGGTTTGATTCCGGTTTAGGTAACTGAATCGGGATTGGGTCCTTTCAGCTTGGTATCAGAGCTCTAGGTTGTCAGATTCTGTAGACTCTTGTAGTTGTGACGCTTAAGGTATTTGAGTTGATACAGCATGACTGGAGTGATGATCCGACTGGCCAGCGGTACTCATCAATACTTCGGGTGTTGTGTGTCCTCAAATATCTGCGGTTTCATGATTACGTTCTTTCTGCTTGTACCTAATGCTTGTCTTGTATCAGTAGGATGCCTCCTCGACGTGGTCCCCGTGTTGATTGGGATGATGATCCTGATGAGGATCGCCGAACGCGCGACTTGCTGATGCGAGTGCTGCGTTTGGAAGAGCGTTTTGACCCTGTGGTCAAGGCTCGCACTGCGGGTGCTACTGTGTTTTCGGGTTCAGTTGATCCAGAGATATGCGAGGCATGGTTGGTTCAGATTGAGCGTGTTTGTGAGCGTCTGCAGTTTACACCTGAGCAGATGACAGTAGCCGCAGTTGGTTTACTTGAGGGTGATGCATACTTTTGGTGGGTCAGCACTGACAGAGTTCCTGTAGATACTCCGTGGACATTGTTTCGTGATCTGTTTATGCGGAGGTATTTTAATCAGGCTACCCAGCAACGCAAGTACGAGGAGTTCACGAACTTGAGGCAGGGCAGTTTGTCTGTACTTGAGTATCGGGATCGGTTTACTCGATTGTCTCGTTTTGCGCGGGATATGGTGGCTACAGAGGAAGCCAAGTGTCGCAGGTTTGAGCTGGGATTGAATTTGAACATCAAGGCGACGTTGACTACGATGCCAAGGAACAACTTTGATGAGTTTGTTAGTGCTGCACTCCGAGGCGAAGATATTGAGCAGGAGAGACAGCAGAGGTACCAGCCGAGACGATTTGAGGAAGGTGGACCGAGTCAGGGGCCTTCAAAGAGGCAGAGTTCTGATACTTCCGGTTCAGCCTCATCCTCAGGTGGTGGATCTTATCGTTCACCAGTTGATGTACTGAGGCGGAGATCGAGATGGAGGAGAGACCGACCGCGGCGACCGCAGGCGAGTGCAGGTTCTAGCGGTTCTAGTTATCCTCGGCGTACTGGTGGCACTTTTGCCGTACCGAGGGAGTACCCGTTGTGTAGTCTCTGCAGTCGACATCATGTGGGTCCATGTCAGCGAGGTCCTGTTACTTGTTATCATTGTGGCCAGGTGGGTCACTACTTGAGGGGGTGTCCCCAGTTGTTTGGTACTGATGGTCAGGCGGCTCAGAGTTCCGGAGGA
Organism: Geum urbanum; assembly: GCA_946800695.1. Lineage (NCBI taxonomy): Eukaryota > Viridiplantae > Streptophyta > Magnoliopsida > Rosales > Rosaceae > Geum > Geum urbanum. The sequence goes on from OX327009.1 coordinate 3,808,455, forward strand.
GAACGAGATGCCACTTTGGGAGCGCGACCAGTACAGTTTGCAGGCCAGGGTAGGCAGCAGGGACAGCCCCAACGAGGACGACCAGCCGGACAGGCGAGAGTTCATGATATGACTATGCGTGAGGGCAGAGCATCACCGGAGGTCGTTATCGGTACGTTACATGTTTTTGGTATTCCTGTAGTTGCATTGCTAGATCCAGGTGCTACACATTCATTCATATAATTTAGACTGTCATCATCGACAAACCGGAAACGTGGATACAAGACATTTTATAACTCCGATTTTGGAACCGTCGAACCTCACACACCAAAAATTGCTTACTCTATAGTCTTGACGAAAAGAATATACATTGGAAGATGATCTAGATGGTCGTTGTCTTAGATAAAATTACGAAATCTGAACTTGGACGACACAAATGAGCTTCTCCGTCGTCCAAGTGAGTACCTGGACGACGGAGAATCTCATTTGCGTCGTCCAAGTACAAAACCCTGAATTTAGGGGTTAGGGCCTAACTGTTTAGGGTTTAGGGTTTTGCTTCACTTGGACGACGCAAATGAGCTTATCCGTCGTCTAGGTACTCACTTGGACGACGGAGAACTCATTCTCCGTCGTCTAGGTACTCACTGGGACGACGGATAAGCTCATTCTCAGTTGTCCAAGTGTCTCCGTTCAATTCTTCTGATTCAATTCGATAATTGAAAAAATCATCGATCCGATCCGCTCTGATCCGATCCGCTCCTCGATCGATCCGATTCGATTCGATCCGATCTAGATCGATTAATTAATTAATTAAATTTAATTTACGTATGTCGGTCAATCCGATCCGAGCATGGACGCGTGTAATTAATTAAGTACAAAAATAATAGTTTTACATACGTACTCCTCCTTATAATATTTATATTAATTATTGATCGATGATGCATCATATATTATAATAATTACAATAATTAATTAGCAATTAATAATCCTCGTCATATAATTGTACTCTTCGTCATAATCGTCATCATCCTCATCTCCGTTATCCGATTGCTCATCATCCTCATCATACTCAACATCGTCCGACGAATAACTTGAGCCCTCGTCCTCGTCATCATCCTGCACGCCTTCTTCATCTACCTCATTAATTGCCTCAATAATCTCATCTCCAGTTAGATCTGTACAACCATCAGGCATGGGTAACCGTTCACCATCTTGAACCAGGTCCATTATATCGGTGCGGATGACAGAAATATTAGGCTCTTGATAGGCAGGAATGTCTCTTTCTGGTTCAGCAGCATCTTCAGTCGCCGGTATCCCTTCAATTGTCTTTGTATTCCATATTCCTCGATGAGAGATATGGTTCACTATTTTCCACCCTTCACCAGGTTTCGGATCGTCGAGATAGAACACCTGCCTAACTAAGGTGGCGAGAGCGAAATGCTCATTCTCATACCAGCTTGAGTTTGTATCGACTGATAAAAGTCCCAGGTCTTCCTTTGTACGCTTGAACCATCTGCACTTGAATAGGAAAACGTTGACATCATTCCCGTAACATAGCTGAACCACATATACAATAGCCCCGTAATATAGATCATTGTCTTTCCCAACCGCTACCCCACTGTTTTGTGTTCTTCTTCCTTCATCTCGGGCCAATGAATGGAACTTTACACCATTAACAAAACATCCGGGATAAATATAGTGGTTAATCAGCTTCCCTGCTAGCAAGTGCTTTGGCCAGGACCACCACCCCCCGTGGTTTTCAGATTTTTGTAGATCAATCATTTGCGAAAATGGGAATTTTAAGGGTTTACTTTCTACAAACATGATCGATATGTATATAAATTACTAAATACAAAGACGTATGTACGTACCCATTGGAAGAAATAATCAGGGAACTTTTTCTTAACCATTTTCTCAATCCACGTCGAACTCTTGTCTGGATTTAACGCCTGAAGCCTCTCCCTGTATGACATCATGTACGGCTCAACTTCGTCATAGTCTCGCAACACTACCCAATGTGCCTCAATAAGTTCTTCCCGTGTTAACGATTCCTTTAATACTCCTCTAAACGGTCGGACGACATTGGTGACAACAGAAAGATTAGTGCGGACACTACGATCGGAGGCAGTGGGAGGTGGTGGATCTTTGAGGTACCTGTTGTAGTAAGTAACACACTCATGCATCAGGTATGTCTCAGCTATGGAGCCATCCGGGGCTGACCTGTTTTTGACGAATCCTTTATACTGTCCTAGCTATCTACAAAATCAAACGTACAATAAGAATAAGTACATATAGCTAGTAATCTCCAGTGGAACAAATTATGAATCAAATCACCCGTCTAATTAATATAGTTGTACGTACCTTTCTTGAGGATACATCTAAGTGTACTGGACCGGACCAGAAATGAGCACTTGCTCGGGCAGGTGGATCATTAGGTGAATCATGATGTCAAAGAAAGCAGGGGGAGAAATCCTCTCTAGTTTGCAAATGATGTGCACAATTTTGTTGTTGCAGTTCCACCACATCTGACTTCTTTAATTCTCTGGCGCATAACCTCTGTCACCATCTGCACAGTGCCATTATTGGTTCTACGACGTCACGAGGTAAATATGGTCGAATTACCACTGGAATCAGACGTTGTGGCATAACGTGATAGTCATGTGTCTTTAGACCAACAAACTTGTGTTGCACCTCGTCCACTGCTCCAATTATAGTAGCTACATACGTAGCCGGATAACGAACGCCCTTAAACCAGTGAAATACAGAACGTCTAAGTGTCGGCTTCACTATGTAAGGTGCAGCTGGCATCTTGTTGTACACTCATTTCCTATCCCTCCTCAACCACAAGGGATGACATAGATTTATTGATTCTAGATCTTTGCGCGCTTTGGGAGTATCTTTAGTCTTGAACTTAATACTAAGAATTGTTCTCACCACGCTGTCACACACATTCTTTTCTATGAGCATCGTGTCCAAGGTGTTCCTCAACTTCAACTTCGACCAGTAAGGGAGTTCAAAGAATATACTCTTGTGATGCCAATAACGGAGATCATGTGGAGGAATTGGATTGCATTTCTTTACATCCACGTCATTGGTCAACATACCAAAGTCGAAAAAGCTCAATCTCTCTAAAATCTCTTCGCCCGACCAACCATAGGGTTTAGGATCATTCTCTACCGTCCCGTCGAAATGAGCTTCATCCTATCGCCATGGGTGGTCGTGAGGAAGCCATCTACGGTGACCTAAGTAACACACCTTCCCCGCGTGCCAACTAGAGTTCACGTCATCCAAACATATAGGAAATCCATTATATCCTTTTGTCCTGCAGGCTGCCAACATCTCATACGCTGGAAAATCGTTGATCGTCCACATTACGGCAGCCCTCATCGTGAGCATCGTGTCAGTGAATTTGTCATAAGTTGGGACTCCATTTTGCCACAACAGTTTCAGCTCGTCGATCAAAGGTCTGAGGTAGACATCTAAGCACTTCGATGGAGATTTAGGACCTGGAATTAATACGGTAAGGAAATTAAATTCCTTGTTCATGCACATCCACGGAGGCAAGTTGTATGGCATCAGAATAACTGGCCAAGTGCTGACGGCGGAGCTATTACTTCCCCAAGGATTGAATCCGTCTGTAGATAGGCCGAGTCTAACATTTCTAACCTCTGCAGCAAAGTCTCCAAATTCTCTGTCGAAATGTTTGAAACCCTCCCCATCTGCGGCGTGTCGTAGGACATCGTCATCTATTCGCTTTTCTGCGTACCATCGCATCGCCTCTGCTGTGTGTAGAGACATGTACAGGTGCTGCAATCTGGGAATCAAGAGAAAATATCGAACGACTTTCACAGGAATTCTCTTTTTCGAACTCTTCCTATTCAGCTTATATATGCACTGGCCACATACGGGACAATAGTCCAAATCTTTATACTCTTTGTAAAAAAGCACACAATCATTCGGATACGCGTCAATTATCTTGTACTTTAGGCCGAGGCTGCTCAAGATATTTCTAACCTTATAATGAGGTTTAGGAAGATTGTGATCATCAGGAAGCAACTTACATATTTGCTCCTGAATTTCGTCAAAAGCACTGACTGACATTTTGTGCTTCACTTTTATCTTCATTTGCTCCATCACATATTGCAACACATTCTCTCGACATCCAGGGAACACCGGGGTCTGCGCTTCAAGTAGCATCCGGTTGTACTTATCCATCTCACTAGTGTCAGTGGCCAAGCTAGCAGCGGGGAATGTGTCATCATGCTCATGAGTGGTACTGTAACCTCCCTCTTGGTGTTGATGTCCACCATGACTAAATCCCGGAAACGCATCATGGACCAAATCTGCAGTTGGGTTGCAAGCAGGGGGGCCGAGACCACTGCTGCTGGATGAGGCACCCTGGTAACTGTACCCTGAGCTGAAGTCTGCTGAGCTGAAGTCTACTACTTCACCATGCTCGCTCCATGTAGTGTAACTCCACATCATACCATTTTCGTACAGGTGTTGCACCATAACATTAACCTCCACATACTGACAATTAAGACATTTCTGGCACGGACACTTGAAACGCTTCTTTCCCTGACCATGTTCTATCGCAAAATTCACAAATTCGCTAATTCCATCCATATACCGGACATCACATCTATTCTGCAACTTCATCCAACTCTTGTCCATACTTCTACAAAATATTATAATTTATTAATTATTACATATATATTAGTCAATTAACTATTAATTATACGTACTCGATCTACATCAATTAGGTACTTTAATATGTCTAGCTAACATACATGCATGTATGTACGTTTTAACTAAATATTAACCAAATTTTAAAACATCCATACATATATACGTACTACAGGTCTATAATTAACTAATTAATATATATATCATCCGTTTCCTAACTTAATATATTAATTATATATTAGACGTACTAATTAATTATTAACAATGGGCGTTTTAACTAACGTACATGCAATTAATTATATATATATATAAACCTACGTTAATGGTGTTGGAAAATTAACTGCGTACGTACCTGGCCTTTTCCGATATATGGCGAATTAATCGATGGTCGGACCCGAAGATCGATATATATAATGCTATATATCTAGCTAGCTAGCTAGGACGTCGATCGTCGTTTGCATATATTGCGTGCACGCGTGAGGCGCTGATCAAGATAGGAAGAGATTATGATCGATAAGTTGAGAGACGAGCTGATCGAGCTAGTGAGCGGAGAGGAAGAGAGTTTGGCATTGGCCTTATATAATGCTTTACTTAGACGACGGAGGTGTCGGTACGTCGTCTAAGTGGCCACTCGGACCACGGCGTGTCGGTCCGTTGACCAAGTGGAGCTTGAACGACAGAGACGACTATCTCCGTCGTCCAGGTGTACACCTGGACAACGGAGAATATTCCGAGGTCTAGGTGTGCACCTGGACGACGGAGACAACTATCTCTGTCGTCCAGGGGCACACTTGGACGTCGGAGAATTCTTCGTTGTCCAAGTTACACTTGGACCACGGAGAATTCTCCGTCGTCCAAGTCACACTTGGACCACGGAAAGTTTACGTTTCCGTGGTCAAAGTGCTGTTTTCTTGTAGTGCAAGCAAACAAAAACCTTTTGGGTAATACAAAAGCTTGGTCGAAGGGAAAAAGAATACAACACATCAACTATAAAAGTGACCACATCTGATGTATACTCCCCTTGATGTCTACGAAATGAACTCTCCCTAATTAGTAACTCAATCTTAGAGTTCAGGCAATCTTTGCATACCAATGTGTTCACATGTTTAGCAAATGTAGATTTCGCTAATGACTTGGTAAACAAGTATGCAGTGTTATTGGCCAAACATACCTGATTCACATGAATGTTCAATAGCTGATGTTGTTGTTGATTGAAGAAAAACTTCAACGATATGTGCTTAGTATGATCACCCTTGATGTATCCCAACTTCACTTGTTCAATGCAAGCCGTATTGTCCTCAAAGATACACGTTGGTGCTGTAGTAGTGGAAGGTAATTTACTAGTTCCTCGAATGTGGTGTATGATTAACCTAAGCCACACACACTCTTTAATTGCTTCATGTAAAGCAATGATCTCAGAATGATTCAAGGAAGTAGCAACCAGAGTCTGCTTTGTTGATTTGCAAGAAATCTTTGTGTTCCCTATGGTAAATATATAACCAGTCTGGGAACGTCATTTGTGTGGCTCAGAGAGATACCCAACATCAACAAAACCAACCAAGACATCACAAGGTGTTTCTGAATAGAAAACCAAACTGAATTGAGGAACAATGCTTGTAGCCGGACCACTGTTTGACGGGTCAAAGGTATGGCTCTGGTTCATCCACGGTGCAACATTCGATGGGTTAGGAGGATTCTTCGATGGGTTGAAGGCCCTGGAACCAACATTTTACGATTCAACCATCCATTTTCCAGGAATTTCATGCTTCTCTTTGTTCTTTGTAGGGAAAAAACAAGCCCAAGTCTATGGAACCTTCAAGTACCTAAAGATGTGCTTTATACCATTCCAATAATGTTGTGTAAGTGCAGAACTAAACTGAGCTAACAAGTTCACAGAGAATGCAATGTCTGGTCTTATACATTGAGCTAAATACAATAAAGCTCCAATAACACTAAGGTATGACATCTCAGCTCCCAATAGTTCCTTATCATCATCTTTCCAGACTGCGTATGACCATTGGTGTACTAAGAGGGTATGATTTGTCAATATTAAATCGCCTGAGCATCTTTTAGACTTAAGCAGACTGGTGAATAAGTATTCCACCAACTCAATGTTTTAATTCCAAACCATGAAAAAATCGAATCCTACCAAGGTCTTTCATCTCAAACTCAGATTTCAAGTAGCTAACCGTCTCATTGATTTCATTAAGAGACCTAATGATATTCATATCATCAAGATAGACCGCTATAATGGCAAATCCTGAACTTATTCTCGTAATGAACAGACATGGGCATAAATCCTCATTCTTGTATCCCTTCCCAATCAAGTAGTCATTAAGGCGTGTGTACCACATCCTACCCGATTATTTCAATCCATGTAGTGAACGTTTCAATCTAATCACATGCATACTCTGTGGTGTAGAGTTACTTGAATTGGTATGACCACGCCTTTTGACACTTTCATGTATATCTCTGAATCAAGGTTTCCATAGAGATATGTTGTCACCACATCTATCAGCTGCATGTTCATATTTTTGGACACTACCAAACTGACAATGTAGCGAAAAGTAATGATGTTCATAATCGGAAAGTATGTCTCCTCATGATTAATGCCCAAGCGTTGAGAGAATCTTTGCACCACAAATCTAGCTTTATACCGCGTGACTTCATTGTTCTCATTACGCTTCCAAACAAAGACCTATTTATGTCCAACCGGATTCACATTTGGTGGGCATAACACTACCAGACGAAATATCAGACTTTTTTTTTATAAAGTCTAGTTCGGCCTGCATTGTTTCTTTCTATTTCGGACAATCCGCTCTCCATTGATATTCTGCAACCGAACAAGGTTCCACTTCATCATCGTCAATGATCTCCTGAGCGACGGAATAAGCAAAAGCATCATCAACTAACTTAGATGTTTTATCCATAACAATGCGCGCAACATTATTATTTAGTGAGATTTCACCATTCTTTGACATCGCGTTGATGCATCTACCAAAACCATAAAATATTTAAATGGTTTGCATTCCGGTTCGATAGGTCCACAAATATATCCATGGATTCTCTATAAGAATGGTATATTTCCAGTGTTATCAACAACAAAGGAGGGTCTAGTCTTCTACTATGCCAATGAGCAAGCTTTGCAAAAAGAGCGATGAGCATCATAGATTGCCATAAAGGAATCTTGTGGAATACCACTAGGTGTTGAGACCGGATTGAGATTGTTAATCTCATCCACTCCATCAAATCCGATGATTTTAGGAATTTCCACATGATTTTTACCTTCGAAAAATGGACGACCATGAGAGTTTTTTAATAGTTTGATCATCATGTCATGACCTGGGTGTCCCAATCGAAAATGTCAAAGCTTGTATGAGGCCATGTCACACACAGTAGTATGTGTGACAACATTAGATTCAATAATCCAAACTGTAGTAAGATATAATCTACTACGAATTTCCCTTAACTTCTCCAAGGTGTGCTTTCTATTACACTCCTCTGAAGTTATGTATAAGAATTCTTTATCCATTCTCACAATGAGTTTACAAGTGTAAACCGTTGGCTCTATTTTTCTTAAAACTTAGCAAGATTTGGTTGACCTTAGGTGCGTACAATGCATCAGTGATATGAATTCTTATTCCATGTAGTAGCAAAAATTGTGCTGAACCACACTCTTGTATAACTGGCGCAGAACCAATCATGGTTGTCATTGATAATGTATTTGGCACAAGATCAATAAACAATTACCTATTTTGAAGTATAGTATGAGTAGTACCACTATCTACTAGGCACTCGATCTCGCTTTCAAACATCTACAAAAGAATTTGAATTAATTAGTCTTCAAGACTTGTTAACCACTTGAAGTAAAGACTTGAAGATTTATCAAAGGGTTGTGGCCATTAAAGAGTGTTGATATGATATAAACAAACCGATATAAAATACATTAAAAACACCATTCCCAAGTGACATCTTCGACGGGTCGAGAAGTACCACTCGACGGGCCGAAGAAACCCAAAATAAACTTTGATTTTTCGATAAAATTTTCTTCGACGGGTCGAGGATAATTTTCGACGGGTAGAGAGTTGGAAAATTTTGTCATAGTGGGAAACATTTGACGAGTCAAGGTAAACCATCGACGGATCGAAGAAATCCTAAAACCAATATTGATTTTCTGATATCTTTCTCAATAGTTCGAACATGAAATTGGACGGGTCGAATTTGTGACAATGTGGAGACAGGATCGTGCATTCGACAGGTAGAAGGTATGTTCGACGGGTCGAAGAATGCAAAAAATGTTCTAGAGTGATTCCTTCGATGGGTCAAGAAATAATTTTGACGGGTTGAAAAATCTCTATAAGCAAATCATCATTTCTTTTGTCTCATTTTTATGATATTTCTGTGTTACAATGCCATAGGATTTTGTAGAATTTGAATCTTGTAAGCACTATGTATGAACATAACCATTCTTAATATTTTCAAATACTGAAAGAAAGAACTTTTATTGCTTTGCCAACATCAAAACTTACATCAAAAGATTGTTCTTATTCAATAACCATGACTAAAAATAAAGTCAAATACAATACCAAACTTCATTACATAGTAGAGATATAGTCTAAGCGAAATCTATAGTCGCTAAGTTTACATTTGGGATATCTGCTACAACTAGATTGGCTTCACTACCATCTTCCATCTCTTCATCCGTAGTGTAGTTGGTGTCATGAGCTAAGTACTACTTTCATTTCTTGTAGGCATTCCAGATATCTTTGGGCGCACAGAACTGCTTATGCATATGATTGCTCAAACCACACTGATAGCAAGGTACTAAGCTATATGTCGAAGGAGGAGACCTCGAAGAATTTTCGTTGTTCTTGGAACCTGAACTTGATGGAATCTTGTTCGAGTTGTCTTGGTGAGTCCAAGTGATATTCCGACTATTTCCTCCTTTGCCGTGACCTCTACAATGACCTCCTCTACCACCATTAGTTTTATAAGGTTCCGAACGATTGTTCTCCTTATCTTTTCGTGCCTTTTTAGTATGATGAGCCTCATGGACTTTCTTTATACCGGCTGGCCTGACATTATTGTTGAGAAGGATCTCCTAGTGCCGTTCTTTCTTGGCTTGCACACTCATGAGATGACTGAATGATCTAAGTCTTCCTTACTCATAATCAATCTGATATTGGTTAGCAAGTGTGTCTATGTAGGTAGGAAAGGTAGTCAATGACTTTTCGACTATAGCCTTGTCATTCTTTTCAACGCCACAAATGGCTAGCTCAGACTGCAACTCTAGCATATCCTGATAAAAATCATTGATTTTTGGATAATCAAATAACAAGATTTGATCCCATTTTTCAAGCAAGTCAAGAAGCTATGCGTCATGCACATTGTTGAACCGTTCTTGCAAAGTCACCCACAAATTCACGGGGTCGTCGTTTAGCAAGTACTGCTTCCTTAGGGCATGATGGATATATATATCTCTTAGGAAACATAAGAGCTTGAGCTTTGCGAGCTATAGTGTCATCATCGACTTGAGTGTCAGGTGTTAGTGGTTGGATCGTATCTATGAGTCTTTTACAGATGAGAGTAATCCTCACATCTGAGACCCATCTATGGTACTCTGCGCCTTGAAGATCAAGGATGTCAAATTCTGGTCTTGCTGGCTTAGTCATCTACAAAAGACAAGAGATTAAATTTAATTTACAGATCGAAAAATCACGATCACTAATCAATTTTAGGGAATAAGAAAATATGATCCATTGATGTATGGTCACAAATATCAATGCAACAACCGGTGGTTTCATACCACACCCCATAAAATCTTGATTGACTCAGAGTCACAAAATGTCGACTTCCTTTTTTTTTCTTCATGTATACCGTAACTCCCCCAGGGCTGTCACTATTGTTTAAAATTTTTGAGGAGGAGGATTTTATCCTCTCTCACTCAAAGCTGCAATAATCAATAGGAACTAGAGGCTTATATAAAATTCAAGGTATTTAAACCTAAATCTAGAACTAGATCTAGGGTGTTGCGGTAATTAAGTTTTGCAACCTAATTCTAAATTGAAGAAAGTTAGTTGATTTACCTCGAGTGTGTTATGCTCGGAATGAAAACTTAATTTTTTTTTAGAAACCATAAAATCCGGCAATGAACGGCGGTGGTGTTCCGGTGATGGTGGAGAATTTCCATCAAGGACGAGGCCGACGTTGGAGCTTGTCGTGTTTATGGATTAAGATTTTTTTCTGTTTGGGGTTTGAGTTGGCTATCAACTCAAGAGCTGTTGATAACGTGTTGAAGGAGAAATATAGATACACAAGTGATAGATCTGAAACTGTACTTTATTCATTGATATATGACTTTATATAGGCATTACAATCTGTTACAAATCCATATCCCTATAAATCAGGGATTGAAAGAATATCTACTTCTATTCTAATTAGGAGAAGACACACACCGAGATACCAGGAATATTATTCCTTTATATAGTAATTTGTTTTCATCAGTTGAAAAAAAAACATAGGTATTGATAATATTGACTAGTGATTCTCTAACTAAGAAAGCATAAAAGTCTAGAATATTGTAAAATAAAAAATACAAGTGTTGATGAAAAATTCCTTATAAAATCATTAATTCAAAATTTCTCATTAGAGAACCTCATCTATCAATATCATTTAATACAGATTCGATCTGATAAAAAAATATCCAATAAATAAATGAAGTCTATTTCTTTAGCTGGAAAATCATAAAAATAAGCATATATAATGAAATTTGTGAAAACCACGAAAACTATTTGTACATGCCAAGACTTATCGGTTATAACATCCGTTGACTTAATATCTTGCAGATGAGTGGAAGAAGTAATTAATGTATTATCCAATAATTTGAGATTTGTTAATTTTATAAGAAAAAAACATGAATAAACTGTGTTAATAGGGGCGGACACGAGTTAAGTCAGTGCAGTTTGAAGTTCAAACCGTAACCATCCCACTTATTGCAGTTTACTAAAAATGCAAACCACAACTGCTTTACTTATTTAGTGCACCACATCTTAGGTGCGGAGCAATACAGTTTCGGTATTTAACTCATATTTAATAATTTTGAAATAACAAGAAAATTTAAAGATTTGAAAATTACATGATCAATGTTAAAGAATATCAACAATTTACATGATCACTAACTTAGTTGTGGTAAAAATGCAGAAGTGAGTAAAACATCTTTTATATTTAATTTCTAAACGCTTGAACTGTGAAGAAAAAAAATGACCAAATGTTTTAATAGTTCATATATTTATATATTATTAGAATTTTGGGTCAGGTTTGTCATATTCTTACTCTCAAACAAACAAACAAAATGGTTAAAATCATAATTAGGTAGAGGTAGATATGCATAAGCTCTTTTAAATATATCAATGAAACATAAATATAATGAAAAATTATATTATATATATATAAAATTAAATATAATGCGGTGCGGTATATTCGGGCGGTTTAGTTATTCAACCCGCAACTACCCTGTTAAATCAGTTGCGGTGCGGTTCATCGGCAAACTTACACCCACATTATTTGATGCAGTTCCCGTTTTACTTTTTCGGATCAATACAGTGCAGTTTTCACTTATAAAATAATTTTTGCCCAACCATAGCATATTCAATTTTCTTCCCATGTGGTATATTGCAATTAGATTATGTTTAGTTTCTGCATGTAGGTAGGATAAGTCAAATATTTGTGAGCGTATAAACATAATGAGCAGCAAATTATCATGTTTCCTCTATAAATTGACTGACCTTTATATTCACCTCTAATCTTAGTAAATGAGCCTTTAAGTACATTATCTCAACATGCAAGTTTAATTTTTTTCATATAGCAACACACCTCTATTTTTAATATATAGACCTCCTTAAATTTTTTTGCATTAAAACTTCTTATTTTGCCCCTTAATTTTTCTATTCATACCTCTCTTCCAAATTCACACCTTCTAACTTACCCAACGAACTTCTGGAATCAGACATGGGCATTATCATGTGATTGAAATTACTTAGAAGTAGGGCCATCTAGCACCAAGATTTCATCGAACATGTAATGTGAAAGATTATTTCCTACATAAGTTAATTGCTGAGTTGTGTGCCCAGAAGTGAAAAGAAAATGAGGTCGTAAGAGATATAACAACCTAACATTGAAAGAGTTGACATGATTACAATTAATTGTTGATATGTTAATCAAAGGATCCTTCGCGGTTTTTTTTTCTTAAGATCGTACACTTCGTGGCTTCATCCTTCTGTTTATCCTATTGTTTGCGTTGTTTTTTTTTTCTGCTACTATAATTAGAGTGCGCAGGAGGATAAAGTTGGAATATAAAAGGTTCAAAAATTTTGGAAAGTTAGTTTAACAAAAAGGGAGGTGTGAATAGACGCACAATAACAAATATTTTCTTGGAATTTCTTTTTCCAGCAAAACCTGGGAGTGAAAATTGAGACATTATGAGTTTTACTATACGAAGTTTAGAATAACAAGGACGAACCATATCTTATAACCAAACACACTTCTCAATGTGTTAAACATGGTCTCTTGCACAAAATTATATCAAATCTATTCCACATTTCCACTGTAATTAAAATTTGTAAGTTAGGACTTATATATATTTGACAAATCACTCGCTCGAAGACTTATTGCCTAATTTACAAAACTAGGCAACAAATTTATTTTTTTGTGTGTGCAAACAACACCAACCTTCATTAAATTATGCAAGTAGTACAATCACGATATGCATTAGTAACGACAATAGATTGATTACATTTTCAGCTCAAATATATATATATATATATGTAGTGTGATTTCTAAATATGCAGAACATAATTTAAGCAACTGTATATTTTTGGACACTTACTAGTAAGAGTAAAAGTGGCTACAATATATCAATTATAAAAGCAAATGGGAGATTTAAAGCCATTAATGATATCTTACTAATATCCAATATTTCCAAAGGTTTTTTTGAAGAAATATATTTGGAGATCACACTTGTTGAATAGTTTACATTTAAACATGCCATAAATTACGATGAACAAAAACTAATAATCGTGCAACTATAAAAGACTTCATTTAAATTAAAAAAATTATCTATGGAGACAAAACAAATTGTATTGCATCATGCTACAAGATACCTTAGAATAATGAAGAGGATAACTACCTTCCACTTGGTAATAAGCAAATATGCAAGCCCACTTGAAACTGATATTATCACTAAGTCTGGGTACGATTCGGTTCCAGCCATAATTTTGAGGAATCGGAATCAAATCGTTTAATGTATATACGGTTCGGTTCCTTTCATTTAAAAAGTAAAACTGTTTGGAACCGAATCGGTTCCACGGTTCTGCGGTTCCTCAATTTGGAACCAAACTACCTTCCAGCGGCAGGGCGGCGTCAACGGTGACCAACTCCGGCAAACCATACATCAAACTCTTCCTCTCCTCAAGCCCAAAACTTTTTCCTTCTACCACCAAGGCCAAAACATATCACACCGGCCGAAATTCCCCTAAAAAAACTCGCCAGTTTCCTCCTCGCTCTCCGGTCACCACCACGGTCACCACCACATACCTCCTTGCCCAAAATTGAATGCCCAGAAAGCTTCAAGGGGTTGAGGGGAACCTAACCCCCAACAAACCCGACACCAAATCTCGCCGGAAACCGCCACCCAATTCCGGCAAAAATCTCAAATTTCACCGAGTTCAAACACCCTCCAAACACAACCAATTCTCAAAAATAAATACATGAAACAATAGGAAATAAAGAGAGTTTTCCAACCATACCAAGAACACGGCTGGAGGTGGCCGGAATCGACGGGTCCGACGGCGACAATAAAACGGGTCGGTGGAGCTCCGGTCAACCCGAGTCAACTCGGTCAAACTCAGTCCAACTCGGTCCAAATGTGTGATTTTCCGATTTTACGACAATTTGATATTTATACGTTGCGAACTGACCAAAACCACAACTTGGATAATTCCAACACAATTGGATAAGTACGACTAACTCGACGATAATTTCAAATATTCATTTTATATTCTCCGATTACCTGAAAAATCCTCTGAAACCTCCTACGAGCTCGAAATCAAATCCTCTACAATTTCCGCGAAGGAACTTAAATCAAATTCTTGCCCGATAATTTAGTCGATAACAAACCACATATTTACAATCTACTTGCGATAATCACGTGTCGTGCCGATAGTCACATACTCAAGGTTCGGGTCGTTACAAACTTACCCCCCTAACAAAAATTTCGTCCTCGAAATTTACATCCCTGCTAACTAAAGAGGTAGGGATACTGCTCTCGCATGTGCTGCTCGGTCTCCTATGTAGCCTCTTCAACTGAATGGTTCCGCCATAAAACTTTCACAAGAGGAATAGTTCTGTGCCGCAATTCCTGAACCTTCTAATCGAGAATCTGGACTGGTTCTTCCATATAAGTCAAATCCTCCTGAATAGGAAGCTGATACGGTGCTAACACATGAGATGGATCAGAAATATATTTCTGCAACATAGATATATGGAACACATCATGTACCCTGGCCATCTCAGAAGGTAATGCCAACCTGTAAGCCACAACACCAGCTCAATGATCTCATATGAGCCAACATAACGCGGACGAAATTTACCACGCTTCCCGAAACGAACAACACCCTTCCAATGAGAAAGTTTCAGGAAAACCCAATCACCAACCTCAAACTCAAGATCTTTCCATCTCACATCAGCATAACTCTTCTGTCAATCCTGTGTAGCCTTCAATCTGTCTCGAATAACTTGAACATCTTTCGTGGTGCTTTTCACCAAATCAAGACCAAGAAGGCATTTCTCTCCAACTTCCCTTCAACACAATAGAGTCCGACACTGTTTGCTATACAAAGCTTCATAAGGTGCCATATCAATGCTAGCCTGATAGTTGTTATTGTACTCAAACTCAATCAGATGAACCTGTTGATCCCAATTCCCTTTGAACTGCAACACACAAGATCGTAACATATCCTCCAGAGTCAGAATAGTCCTCTCTGACTGACCATCTGTCTGAGGATGAAAAGCTGTGCTGAAGTGTAGTCTAGTCCTCAATGCTCTCTGTAATGCCTACCAAAATTCTAAAGTAAACTGACTATCCTGATCAGAAACTATAGACACAAGCACACCATGTAACCTCACGATCTCTCTCAGGTGCCAATCTACTCATAGAAAGCTTTCCTGGAAATGCAAGGAAATGAGCTAACTTCGTAAGGCGATCCACGATCACCCAAATACCAGTATTACCACTAGACGTATGAGGTAACTGATACACGAAATCCATAGTGATATGCTCCCACTTCCACACTGGAATCTCCAAAGATTGTAGTTTACCGGCAGGCTTCTGACGTTCTGCCTTCACTTGCTGGCAAATCAGATATCTGCTCACATACATTGCTATTTCTCGCTTCATGTTATACCACCAATAATAAGCTTTAAGTGTCCGAAACATCTTCGTACTACCAGGATGCATACCATACGCGGAACAATGAGCTTCATCAAGTATTTCCTTCTTCAAATCATCATCTCTAGGCACACATAATCTTCCTCTGAACATCAAAGTGCCATCGCTCTTCATCTAAAACTCTGTTGGTACATTATTCTGAATCAAATTCTTCTTGCTCAGCAAATAGGCATCCGAATCTTGAGCTTCACGAACTTGATCAAGTAATACCGGAAGAACTTGAAAACTAGCTAACAATGCTCCATCTTCATTCTATTCCAATTCTGCTCCCGTTGTACGCAATTCAGTCAAAAGTGACATGCTTGCAACACGTACATGGAAAAGAGAAGCACCATGCTTCCGACTAAGAGCATCAGCAACCACATTAGCTTTTCCTGGATGATACTCAAAAGTGCAATCATAATCATTAATTAGCTCCATCCATCTCCGCTGCCTCATATTCAAATCTGGCTGCATACGCAAGTAGGTAAGGCACTTGTGATCGGTGTAAATCTTGCATTGCGCTCCGTACAAGTAGTTTCTCCAACTCTTTAATGCTAAGACAATGGCGGCTAACTCCCATAGCGTGATGGAAACATTGTCTTATCAACATTAGACTCTCGAATCCGTAGCTGATGGTACCCAAACCAAAGATTAATCTTCGAAAATGCTGAAGCACCCTTCAACTGATCGAACAAATCATCAATCCACAAATCATCAATCCATGGAAACGGATACTTGTTCTTCACTGTGACCTGATTCAATTTCCGATAATCAATGCATAGCCTCATCGAACCATCCTTCTTCCTCACAAACAATACTTGAGCACCCCAAGGTGAAACACTAGGTTGAATGAAGCCTTTTTAATCAATTCTTAAAGTTGAATCTGCAACTCCCTCAACTCTATTGGTGCGATACGGTAGGGTATCTGCGAAATGGGTCCAGTACCTGGAAGTAACCCAATAGTGAAGTCAATCTCCCTGACTGGAGGAACACCAGGTAAATCCTCAGGAAATACATCCAAATACTCACAAACCACTGATATATCCCCAATGTCTGGTACACGAACCTCTGTATCAATCACATGTGCTAGATACGCCACACAACCCTTTTTCAACATCTGCTCACCCTTCATTGCTGAAATCAGATAAGGTAAAGAAGTATTCTTTTCACCACAAAATAAAATTTCTGGTACACCTGGACTCCTGAAAACAACATTCTTCTTGTGACAGTCAAAAACAGCCCAATGGTTCTCCAAGAAATCCATGTCCAAAATCACATCAAAATCCACAATATCCAGCAGCATCAAATCTGCGGCTAATCCAAAACCTCCTATAAAAATCTCACAACCCCGATACACCCACTCGACACACACTACCTCGCCGGATGGATACAACACTCCCCACAAACTAGGGAGTGGAGATGTAGGCACAGTAGCCAATGATGCTAATCTATATGACATGAATGAATGCGTAGCTTTTGGATCTAGTAAAGTAAGAACTGGATGACTAAAAATGTACAACGTACCGATGATAACCTCCGAGGAAGCTCTGCTCTCTCCCAGGGACATGGCATGAACTCGAGCTTGTCCAGTTGGTCGTCCACACTGACTACGGTTCTACTGACCATCACGTCCAGAATCTTGTGTTGCACGATCACCAGAAGTAGTACCCTTACCATGACCGCTTCCCTGAGCTGCAACACCCCCAAAAGTACCACCCTGTGAACATCCCCTTACAAAGTGACCCTCATGGCCACAACGGTAACAACTGGTGGTACCCCGATAACATGAACCATAATGCCACCTATTACAAATGTTGCACACTAGATAGTCTCTAGGTGTAGTTGATAGATCATATGTGAAAGGACCCAACCCTGATTTAGTTTCCTAAACCGGAATCAAACCCCTTCTGAAAACACGAACTTTCAAAAACCATAGAAATTTCGGCAGAGTTTCACTATATCGCGGAATTACCATTGACCTGCACCCTAAAACACACTTCATCCTATGCCACAAAAGTCAAACCGTGGGTACCAATCTCATCCGAATTTCTCAAAATCATATCATAATATATAGCAATAAGCAAAAACTGTAACTTTATAGAAATCCGGTAAAATCATATGAAAATATAAACATCAGAGTATTCAGAGCGACCTCTAGTATATATACATAAATATACAACAGTAGGCTAAACAAGAAACCTACTGAGAAAGAAAAGTAGCTTGAATACTAAGCCTCCGACTGCGACGTGCGACACCAGAATCCGAACTGCAAACTGGGCATTGAAAACAAAAAACCCAGGGAAAGACATATAAACCGTTAGAGTGAGTGGACGAAAATAAATGTCTTTCGCCGAATAATATATGTTATAAAAATATATGCGAGTCTAAATGAATGAAAATGATATAGTACACGAGGGAGACTCTAACTCCTCGTGCGTACAGAGCATGCGTCGTAAAATCCCGCGGGTCACTCATAGACACATCCGCACTAGTATAGTTCGAATCAAGGGATCCCAAACCCACACGTGATTCAAGCCAGAAAGGCCTCAGGTCAGAGGTCTGCCCCCCCTCCCCCCCCCCCCCCCCCCCCCCCCCCCGGTAAAGGCCTCAGGTCAGGGGTCACAACCTCCCTCGGTAAACATCCACGGGGATCAGCCGGGATGCAAGTGTATCGATACAACAATATATACTGTGACTGTACTCTGTGTAAACCAAATCATAAATTGTTTCATGCAAAGGTTTAAAGCACAATGTAAATGCATATTCGTATTACATAATTATATAAGCATATTCGTCGATGCATATTCGTATATGAATAATCGTAAAACACATGCTCGTATAAATCATAATCTCATATGCATGCTCATGCTCGTAAAACATATAATAAAGACTCGCAACCAATCAGTGAAAAGAAATGTCCACTCACAGACAAGCACAGCGCGCAAACGCGCTATTCCTAAGATCCGGCGGAAGATCCCTCGCCCAATATACGATCTCGATCCCCTGAATAATCACAAAATATCACTGATCAAAATCACAATTCAATACTCTGAACCACACCTCGGAAACCAACCATTCCCGAAAATATATAACTCGGATAACAGAAAACTCGCCGAAAACCCCAAATATACTCCACAAAACCTTCGACTTAAAATCCACTACTCAAATTAACTCAAAAACCTCAAGGCGATGATCGGGGCGTGATTACGAGCAAAACGGCATAAAACTTGACAAAACTCAAAAAGTCAACGGGTCACCGGAGCTCCGTCGTTAACCGCCGCCGCCGTGCTGTCACTGGAAAGATTTCCCGGCGACCAAGACTCCAAAATCTTCCTCTCCTCCAGCGTAGCCTTTTTCTCCAAAGGATCACCACCGTCCAGCCACTACCGTGGTCGGAAATCAGCTCGAAAGCCACCAAAGTTCAAACCGGCCAGAAAACTTCTCCGGCAAAATTCTCCACCGTGAGGCCACCTCGGCCTCCCATCTTTAAGGGGTTTTATCACAAGCTCAAACCCAACCAATTCCACCCAAAATCCCCTTCGGAAAGTCATCGGAAAACACTCCACCATTAAACCCGATTTCGGCAAACTTCTCTCTCAAAATCGATCAACCAAAACACTTCCAAACTTCACAATATACACATCAATCGAAAGCTTAGATACCAAGCTTCAAAACCTTACCTTGATTTCCGTCAACCGCGCCGTATTCCAGCAGCCACCTCGACGGTTAGTC
Organism: Geum urbanum; assembly: GCA_946800695.1. Lineage (NCBI taxonomy): Eukaryota > Viridiplantae > Streptophyta > Magnoliopsida > Rosales > Rosaceae > Geum > Geum urbanum. Next base: position 3,828,337 of record OX327009.1, read on the forward strand.
CGTGACTCACTGAGTCAACACGGGTTGACTCGGTCAACTCGGCCCAGCTCAATCAACTCGGTCAAACATCCCATTTTCGAACTTTTGCGAAAATTTTACGACTATTCGGCTATTTATACGTCGCGAAACAACTCTATCCACAATTCGGATAACTCAAACTTGAACGGATAAACACGACTAACTCGGCAATAATTTCAAGTATTCTTTTTATATTCCTCGATTATCCGAAAAATCTTCAGAAAGCTCCTACGGACTCGAAATCAAATTCTCTACATTTCCCACGAACAAACCAAAATCAAATTCGTGTCCGAAAATTAAGTCGTGAACAAAGTTGCATATCTAATTAATTACGCTAAACCACAATTACTCGTAAAACTCGCGGATTAAGCCGATTACTATACCAATTCCGACCTCGAAATTTACATACCTGCTAAGTGAACAGATGAGGATACTGCTCCCGCATATGCTGCTCAGTCTCCCAGGTGGCTTCCTCAACTGAATGATTCTGCCATAAGACCTTCACAAGCGGTATGACTTTGTGTCTCAACTCCTGCTCACGCCGATCGAGAATCTGTACTGGCTAGTCCACATATGTCAAATCTTCCTGGATAGGAAGCTGATATGGCGCTAAAACATGTGATGGATCTAGAATGTATTTCCGCAACATCGAGACATGGAAAACATCGTGCACCCTCGCCATCTCCGGAGGCAACTCCAATCTGTAAGCCATGGCACCAACTTTTTCTGTAATCTCAAAAGGACCAATATACCGTGGCTGAAGATTGCCACACTTCCCGAAATGAACAACTCCTTGCCAAGGAGACAATTTCAGGAAGACCCAATCACCCACCTTGAACTCGAGACTCTTTCTTCACACATCTGCATAACTTTTTTGTCGATCTTGGGCAATCTTCAACCGATCTCTGATAATCTGAATATCCTATGTGGTGCTCTTCACCAAATCAGGACCAATAAGCCATCGCTCGCCACCTCACTCCAACATAATGGAGTACGACACTGTCTCCCGTATAGAGCCTCATACGGTGCCACATTGATATTGGCATGATAACTGTTGTTGTAAGCAAACTCAATCAAATGTAGTTGCTGGTCCCAATTTCCTCTGAACTGCAATACACAGGACCGCAACATATCCTCGAGGGTCTGAATAGTCCGCTCAGACTGCCCATCAGTCTGGGGATGGAAAGCTGTGCTGAAATGCAATCTGGTCCCCAAAGCTCGCTGCAATGCTTGCCAGAACTCTGAAGTAAACTAACTGTCTCGGTCAGAAACAATGGATACAGGCACACCATGTAATCGAACAATCTCGGCCAAATAAAGCTTTGCCAGTCTGCCCACTGAAATCTTCCCTGGAAGTGCAAGGAAATGAGCTTATTTCGTCAACCGGTCAACAATAACCCAAACACCAGTATTACCAGCAGACTTCTGCCTTTCTACCTTCACTTGTTGACAAATGAGGCATCTGCTCACATATGCAGTGATCTCCCTCTTTATATTTTGCCACCAGTAATAGGCTCGAAGTGTATGAAACATCTTTATGCCGCCTGGATGCATCACGTAAGCAGAATAATGGGTTTCGTCTAAAATCTCTTTCTTCAAACCCTAGTCTCTGGGCACACATAATCTGCCTCTGAAAAGCAATGTACCATCATCACTCAACTGGAACTCTGTTGGCACACCATTCCGAATCATGGTCTTCTTGTCCAACAGATAGGAATCCGTATCCTGAGCTTCCCGAACCTGATCAACCAGTACCGGTCGAACTTGGAAGCTAGCCAACAAGGATCCATCATCATCCCACTCTAACTCAGCTCCCGTAGCTCATAACTCTGCTAACATGGAAACTCTGGCCACACACACATGAAACAATGAGGCTCCAGATTTCCGACTAAGTGCATCAGCAACGACATTAGCCTTCCATGAATGATACTCAAAGGTGCAATCATAGTCATTGATCAACTCCATCCATCTGCTCTGTCTCATATTCAAGTCTGACTGCGTGCGCAAATAAGTGAGACTCATGTGGTCTGTGTATATCTTGCACTGAGCTCCATATAAGTAGTGTCTCCAACTCTTCAAGGCTAATACAATAGCAGCTAACTCCAAATCATGCGTAGGATAATTGACTTTATGTGGTTTCAACTGCCTGGAACCGTAAGCCACCACTCTGCCATGCTGCATCAAAACACAACCAAGACCTAATTTTGATGCATCGCTATAAACCACAAACTCCCCACTATCGTTAGGTAGGGTCAGAACCGGTGCAGTAGTCAACTTCTCCTTCAAGATCAAGTAACTCTCCTCACATGCATCAGACCACTCGAACTTGATGCCTTTGTTCGTCAGTCTGGTAAGCGGAGCGGCAATCCGTGAAAAATTCTGCACAAAGCGCCGATAATAACCTGCCAAACCCAAGAAACTCCTGATCTCTGGTACGGTGGTAGGTCTACTCCAATTCAACACGGCTTCAATCTTGTCAGGATCTACGCTGACTCCCTCAGCAAATATCACATGACCCAAAAACTTCACGTTATTCAACCAAAACTCACACTTGCTGAACTTTGCAAACAGTTGATTATCTCGCAAGTCCACAAAACAGCTCGCAAATGTTTCTTGTGCTGGCCCACACTCCTGGAGTAAATCAGAATATCATCGATGAACACAATCACAAACTTGTCCAGGAATCGTCTGAACATTCTGTTCATCAAATCCATGAAAGCTGCAAGGGCATTTGTCAACCCAAACGGCATAACCAAGAACTCATAATGCCCATACCATGACCTGAAAGTTGTCCAGACCACATATGACTCTCTGATCCTCAACTGATGGTATCCAGACCTGAGATCAATCTTCGAAAAGACTGAAGCTCCCTTAAGCTGATCAAACAAATCGTCAATCCGTGGCAACGGATACTTGTTCTTCACAGTGACCTGATTCAGCTTCCGGTAATCAATACACAACAGCATAAAACCATCCTTCTTCCTCCCAAATAATACAGGAGCACCCCACGGTGATACACTGGGTCGTATGAAACCTTTCTCCAGCAACTCTTGAAGTTGAATCTGTAACTCTTTCAACTCCACTGGCACCATACGATAAGGTGCCTGAGATATAGGTCCAGTTCCTGGTAAAAGCTCAATGGTGAAATCGATTTCTCGAACTGGAGGAACACCTGGTAACTCATCCAGAAATACGTCTGAAAACTCGGAAATAACCTCAATATCACCAATGTCTGGTACAACAGCCTTTGTATCCACAACATGAGCTAAGTATGCAACACAACCCTTTTTCATCATCCGTTCGACCTTTATTGCTGAAATCACACAGGGCAGGGAATTATTCTTCTCACTGCGAAACAATATCTCTGGGAAACCAGGTCGTCGAAACACTACCTCCTTCTTGTGACAGTCGAATATAGCCCAATGTGTCTCCAAGAAGTCCATACCCAAAATCACATCAAAATCGACAATATCCAGCAATACCAAATCCGCGGCTAAACCATAACCTCCAACAAAGATCTCACAATCCCTATACACCCAGCCAATACTCACAACCTCACCGGATGGATACAACACTCTCCATAACCCCAGAAGTGGAGATGCAGGCATAGTAGCTAAAGATGACAGTCTATATGATATGAATGAATGCGTAGCACCTGGATCTAACGAAGTAAGTACTGAATAGCCAAAAATATGCAACGTACCAATAACAACCTCCGGTGAAGCTCTGCCCTCGCGCAATGACATAGCATGAACCCTGGCATGTCCAGCTGGTCGTCCACGTTGATGGTGACTCTGCTGTCTGCCCTGACCAGAAGACTGTACAGGTCGAGCTCCAGAAGTGGTACCTCGATCTCCTCCTGAACTCTGAGCTGTCTGTCCACCAACACCAACAGGCTGGACACATTCCCTCGCAAAGTGACCCTCCTGGTCACAACGATAACATATAGTAGTGCCTCGCTGACAAGGACCATAATGATGCCTGCTGCAGAAGTTGCACAATGGATACTCCCTCGGTACAGCAAAAGTGCCACCGATACGTCGAGGATAGCTGGATCCGCTAGAACTCCCACTGGATTGTGGTCTCTGTGGTCGATCCCGTCTCCATCTCTGTCTCTGTCTAGCCATACCAACTGATGGTCTATATGGTCTACTGCCAGATGATGATGCCGATCCGGAAGTGCCTAAACTCAGCCTCTTGGAAGGTCCCTGACTCGGTCCACCCTCCTCAAATCATTGAGACTGGAATCTCATCTGCCTTTCCTTCTCTATGTCCTCGCCTCGCAGTGCAGCACTCACAAACTCATCAAAGTTGTTCTGAGGCATCGTAGTTAAAGTTCCCTTGATGTTCAGGTTCAAGCCCAACTCAAATCTCTGGCACTTGGCTTCCCCTGTAGCCATCATGTTGCAAGCAAACCGAGATAAGTGAGTAAATCTATCCCGGTACTCAAGTACTGACATGCTACCCTGTCTCAAGTTGGTGAACTCCTCATACTTTCGCTGCTGTGTAGCCTGGTTGAAATACCTCCGCATAAAAAAATCACTAAACAGTGTCCATGGAGTATCAACCGGAACTCTATCAGTGCTAACCCACCAGAAGTATGCATTAGACTCAAGTAAACCAACTGCTGCCACTGTCATCTGTTGCCACTGTCATCTGCTCAAGAGTGAAACACAGACGCTCACAAACTCGTTCAACCTGAACCAACCAAGCCTCACATATCTCTGGATTAGCTGAACCCGAGAAAACAGTCGCTCCAGCAGTTCGAGCTTTGAGCACAGGGTCAAAACGCTCCTCCAAACGCAATACTCGCATAAGCAAGTCATGCGTCTGGCGATCCTCATCAGGATCCACATCCCTATTGACACGGGGACCATGTCTAGGAGGCATCCTAATGATAAGAGAAAATCATTGGTCACAAGGCACAAGGAACGTAATCATGAAACTTCAGACATTTGAAAACAAGCAACACCCGAAGCATTGATGAGTTACCGCTGGCCAGTCGGGTCATCGCTTCAGACATGCTGTACAATCTCAAATACCTTTAGCATCATAACTACAAAAGTCTACAGAACCTAAAACCTAATGCTCTGATACCAAGCTGAAAGGACCCTACCCCGATTTAGTTTCCTAAACCGGAATCAAACCCTTTCTAAAAACACGAATTTGCAAAAAACCAAAGAAATTTCGGCAGAGTTTCACTATATCGTGGAATTTCCATTAACCTGCACCCGAAAACACACTTCATCCTATGCCACAAAAGCCAAACCGTGGGCACCAATCCCATCCGGATTTCTCAAAATCATATCATAATATAAAGCAATAAACAAAAACTGTAATCTTTACAGAAATCCGGGAAAATCATCTGAAAATATGAACATCAGAGTATTCAGAGCGATGTCTAGTATATATTTACATAATTACACAGCAGTAGGCGAAACAAGAAACCTATTGATAAAGAAAAGTAGCTCGAACACTAAGCCTCTGACTGCGATGTGCAACACCAGAATCTGAACTGCAAACTGGGCACGAAAACCGAAAAGCCCAGGGGAAAGGCAAATAAAATCGTTAGAGTGAGTGGACAAAAATAAACATATGCCTTTCACCATTTACATAATCATAAAGATAATGCGAGTTCTTAAAATAAATGGAGGTGTCAGGCGAATCTCTCAACCCCGACGGTGATAGACTAGACGAATCTCTCAAGCCTAATGGGCACATCAGGGGAATCTCTCAACCCTAAAACTGGAATACTGGTGATCAGCCGAGTAGTCAATGCATCGATGCTAAGTAAATGTCATCACCAATAAAACATAAAACAATACCTCCAAAAACAATAAATAATCTCAATAATATAATGGAAATAAATGCTGAAACCAAGGACTCGCTACAACAGTGAAATAAATGTCCACTCACAGATAAGTACAGCGCGCAGACGCGCTAATCCCGAGATCCGGCGGAAGATCCCTCGCCTAACGTACGATCTCGATCTCCTGAATAATCACAAAATATCACTGATCAAAATCACAACTCAATACACTGAATCACACCTCGGAAACCAACTATTTCCGGAAATATATAACTCGGATACAAAAGAATCGTCGAAAATCCCAAAATACTCCACATAAACCCTCGACTTAAAATCTGCTACTCAAATCAACTCAAAAACCTCAAGGCTACGATCGGGACGCGATTACGAGCAAAACGGCATAAAACTTGACAAAAATCCAAAAAGTCAACCCTTCGCCGGAGCGCCGTCGTTGACCGCCGGCGCGGCGTCAACTGTGACGGATTCTGGCCAAAATTTCCAAATCACAAGTACTCCTCAAGCCCAACAACTTCTTCTTTTGCACCAAGCTCCAATTCCAAGCCCACCGGCCGGAATTGAACCCGAAACCTCACGAAATTCATTGATTTCGGCGAGATTCCGGCGAGCTCCAAACGGCGTCCAAACCAAAATTCCTTCCACCTAAAAGCATCAAGGGGTTGAGAGGAACCTTTCCCCCTACAACCCCGACCCCAAACATCGCCGGAGCACCCCACCCAAATCCGGCGAAATCCCAAATCTTCTTCGAATTCGTCCTCCCCCAAAACCTCATCAAATCACACAATTCCAAGTTCTAAACCATACGAAATCAAGAGAGGAAGCTAGCCATACCAAAATCAAGGCTGGAATTGGCCGGAAACGGAAAGTCCACGGCGACTCAAACGGTGGTGCTCCTCCTTCTCGGTCAACGCGTGTCAACTGGTCAACCTCGGTGAAACGACGATCAAACTTCCAAAACAGTGATTTTCGACAATTTTACGACTATTCCGATATTTATACTCGCGGCTCGATACGATCGACGGTCCAAATCGAATCAGATCCACGTTTCGGATAACTCAAACTCAAACGGATAAACACGACTAAATTACGCGATTTCAAATATTCATAACATATTCCTCGTTTATTGAAACAATTATTCGAAACCGCCCACGAGCTTGAAATCATGCATACTACAACTCTCGTGAAGAGACTCATACCAAATTCTCGCCCGATAAATTAGTCGTGAATAAAGCCGCTAAAACTGCTCAATTACGACAAACAGTGATTACTCGTAAAACTCGTGGATTAAGCCGATTACTATACCAATTCTGGTTCGGGTCGTCCCAAAAATACTCTCCAAAATTCTCCTCAAACACCAAGTTTTCAAGGTCTAAGCCGACTACATCACCTTCCATACCTTTAGATCACTGCATCGTTTAAAGCCTCTACAAGTGTGAACCACTTCCGGCCTTCCTAATCACGTTAAGTCCCTGTTCTAGGCTGGCGCACCATAGGATTCATCTAGGCTCTTGGAGTTTGTCAAGCATTAAGAGGATCTTCAAAAAGTGTAATCATGAAACCATTACTCCATAGACCTCTTTTGTTCTTGTTTGACATTAGATTTTGGTGAAGTAATTTGGATTTTCAATACTTATTTGAGTCTATCTTCCATGTATTTATGTTCTTTATTTTATTTGAAGTTTACTATGTTATGATCTTAATGCGTTGATTTAGTTTAGGATGATTGCGTTAAGCTCCTCACCTATAGTTAATTCAATGAACTTATGAATTAAGGTACTGTCACTTTAAACCACATAGCATGAAAATTATAAAAATAAGAGCATGAATTTTGTAGGTAACAAGAATAGGTAAAGGAAATTGGTTAGGGTGAAGTAAGATGATCACTTGTATATAATTAATTAAGTTTATTTTTGTCTTAAGCATGATTTAGAGTTCTTAGGGGTCTTTTATGTGTTGCTTGTCTATGAGTTTATGCATGCTAGAGTCCTAGGTTCTTTGCTTTGTGTTTATGATGATTTTAGGTAGGAATTTAGGATAATTAAAATCAACCTTTAACCCCCCCTTTTCTTACACAATTATTGCATGCACTCTTCAATAATTGGTTAGAACGATCCCTACTTGCTTAAAATACTACTACATCTATAAGGTTTTTGATTGTGTGTTTAGATTAGGTATTAAGTGTTTAATTTAATGCTTAGTTTTAGCGTATAAGATAGCACATTAACATATGACCATTTTCTTTGCTTTTGGAACCCAAAATTTCTATCAAACATCCAATGTTTCCATAGTCCACATCTGAATTTCCACTTTATTCCTTGATTTTCTCATGAAATAATAAAATTGTAATCCGGAAAACAATTCCATGATAAAAGTTATAGACAAAAGCTTTTGTTTTATTATTCGAAAACAATTTCGCAATTACAACCAAGTTAAACTTTTAAGTCAATTAAGAGAAGACCAAGTGTGAAATATGGTAAACAGACCGTGTATTTTCATGTGCGTGCACTAGATGTTGAGAGGTAGAGAGTTGAGAGAGCCATGTTAGTAGAAAAGTATTTCAGGGACAATTCGATGATTTCATTCATCCCAATTTTGGGGTTAATATAGATGTACAAGTGGTTTCCCAAAACAAAAAGATATTTACACAATCCTATCACATCTACAGAAGTTAATTCTATTTATTATAGGATATTCTTTCCAACACTCCCCCTCAAGTTAGTGCATAGTTTTCAATCATGCCTAACTTGTCAATCCATCTTGCAAATGCTTGGTGTGATAACCCTTTAGTGAGTACATCCGTCAACTGCTCCTCAAATGTTACAAACGGAAACCGTATAACCTTCTTATCAAGATTATCCCAGATAAAATGTTAATCAATCTTCACATGCTTGGTTCTATCATACTATACAGGGTTATGAGTAATCTCAATTGCAGCAGTATTGTCACAATGCAAATCCATGGACTTATGAAGCTTGAAGGCTAACTCCTTTAATACATTTCGAATCCACAACAATTCACATACACCATGTGCCATTCCACGGTATTAAGCTTCAGCACTAGAGCAGACAATCACATTCTGCTTCTTACTGCGCCAAGTAACTAAACTTCCACCAATAAATGTGAAGTATCTAGACAGAGATGCTCTATTAGTCTTGTCACCAGCCCAATCTGCATCAGTATATCTTGTGGCTGCAAACTCACCATTCTTGGAAAACAGTATATCTTTTCTAAGTACAGACTTTAAGTACCTGAGTATTCGCATCACATCATCCCTATGCTATTCACTAAGATCATGTATGAACTGACTGACAACACTTACAACATATGCAATATCAAGATGTGTATGTGTTAAATAGATCAACATCCCAACTAGCCTTTGGTACCTGCCTTTATTTGTTTGAACCTAACCAGAATATAATTCCAGCTTGTGATTTATCTCAATTGGAGTATGAGCAAGTTTACAATCCAGCATTCCTGTTTCAGCAAGAAGATCAAGCACATACTTTTATGGTGACAAGGTGATTCCCAACTTGGATCTTGCAACTTTAATTCCTAAGAAATAGTTCAATGGACCCAATTCCTTCATCTCAAACTCTTGGGACAAACGCTTGTTCAAATTTTCCATCTAAACTGGATCATCACCTGTGACAACAATATCAACCACATACACAATCAAAGTAGTAATCTTACCATCCTTGCGTTTGATGAACATGGTGTGATCAGAGTTGCTCTGCCAATATCCAAACTTCTTCATAGCTCTAGAGAACCTCCCAAACCAAGCTCCTGGAGATTGCTTCAAACCATACAAAGACTTCTTTAGTCTACAAACTTTTCCAACATCATACGGCCTACGGTTGACACCTGGAGGGATGTCCATATACACTTCTTCTTCAAAATCTCCATTTTTCCACATCAAATTGTTGCAATGGCCAATCATGTCGAGCTGCTAAGGCAATAAGAATGTGTGCAGTATAGATCTTTGCTACAGGGGAAAAAGTCTCCTGATAGTCGGTTCCATATCACGGAGTATAACCTTTAGCAACCAGACGAGCTTCATATCGATCAATGCTCCCATATGCCTTCAGCTTTACTATAAATACCTATCTACATCCAATAGTCTTCTTTTCAGCTGGTGCAGGAATTGTAACGACCCGAACCGTGAAATGTGCATATATTGCTCCGAGCCGTGATTATTGTGAATTAATCGTACTCGTGGGTTTGTTCACGACTAAATTATCGGGCAAGAATTTGGTTTGATTTCCTTCGCGGGAATTATAGAGGATTTAATTTCGAGATCATGGGAATTTTCGGAGAATTTTTCGGATAACTGAGCAATGTTTTATCGAGTTTTGAAGTCGGTTGGTGAAAATATATAAAAGTGTTATTTTTATTGTTGATTTAATCGTGACCGTCCGATCTTGATCAGATTTGTTTTGAACCGTTAATTTTGGCATGTATGTGTACGGTATATATATGGTATTAATACGAGACAAATGGGGAAAATTTCCATTTTGGGAAATTGGGGGTTGACCGCGTTGACCCACGGGTCAAAACTGACCCGTTTAGGCGGTGAGCTTCTCAGCGTTGGTGTGCTTGATTTCGGCCTCATTTGGCCGTGGTTCCTTTATAGAAGTTGTTGGGCTTGAGCTCCTCTTTCTTTTGATGGGTGGATCATCGAATTTGGTTGCCGGATGAAGAAGATACGACACGCTGAAGTTTGGGGAATTCTGGCTGAATTCGCCGGCGACGGAGGTGGCAGAGACGGCGGCGATGGGGGTCAACCTCATGGGGGTTTTGTAGCCCTTGGGATGGTGAGTCTATCCCAAGTGGTCTCGGCCCTTGCTGTGCCCGGTGGTGTCTGATCGGAGAAATTGAATTCCGGCGAGGTTTTCGAACTTCAAGGTGAGTTTTGGACTTTTTCCGATTAAAATTGGGTTTAGCTTTGAACTACAAAGTTGTTGGAAATTTCAAGATCTTCAAATTAATGTATAGGTCGAAGATTTCTGGGTTAGTGAATTTTTCGGTGACCGACAGCGGCGGTGGCGGCCCCATATGCCGCCGTACGCGGCGGAGCTCCGGCGATGTGAGATTTTTGGAAAGTTTTATGTCGTTTCGCTTATTTTCGCGTGCTGAACGTGATGGTGAGGTTTTTGAGTCAAGTTAAGTGTTCTATTTTGGGACGAGGGTTGTTTGGATGTATTTTGGGTATTTTCCTATCCTCGTCAATATTTCGAGCGATACGTCTTTCGAGAACGCGGGGTCCTTGACGTATTAGCTCCGTATGTTGTGATTCTATATGTATTGATCGTATCCTTATTGTTTAGGTGATCTTGATCGAGTGTTTGGTGAGGGATCTTCCGCCAGACCTCAGTGTTAGCCTCGTACTGTGAGTGGACACTTTGATTTTCACTGTCGATTTGCGAGTCTTGATTATACATTTTATGTTATGCATTTTATAAGTATGCAATTATGATTATGAATTTATGATTATGTATTTTTACTCTGAGGCACATATATGATTTTTTTTACATGGATTATGGATATATGTATGCATCGATGCACTGGCTTCTCAGTTGATCCCCGAGATGCTCCGGGAAGGTTATGAAAAATGCATGACCTGTGATTGGCTCCCAGGAAGGTTATGACAAGCCCCTTACCTGGTTGAGCATGATTGTAACTTTGAGGAAAATGTACTCAAGTTACGGCCTCCACATTTTATTCGGTATCCAAGAAGGTTATGACAACCACATTACCTGTGTTTGATGATTTTAGACTCGCATCATGATTTCATGCATATATTGGTGAAAGGAATCTTTTGCCTAGTTTGCAGTTTGAATTCCGGGGTTGCACGTCGACGGTGGAGGCGTAGAGTTCAAGTCACACTTCAGTTCGTGTAGGTTCTCGGTTCGACCAACTGGTTGTATATGATGTGTATAGACATCGCTCTAAATACTTATGTTATGTTTTCAGTTGAGTTTACTCCTAAATGTTTTCTGAATTTCTTATAAACCTTGTGGTTTATTGTTATATATGATGTTGAGAAATCCGGATGGGGAACGGAGCTCCACTGTTTGGCTTTTGTGGAATATTCAAAGTGTGATTCTCTTTGCAGGTTTTAATTTTGGCTCAAGTATTTCAAAGTAAACTCTGGCAAAAAAAAATTTAAGGTCATGTTTTCGAAGGGGTTTGATTTCGGTTTAGGCAATTAAATCGGAGTCGAGTCCTTTCAGTTTATATCAGAGCATTAGGTTTTAGGTTCTGTAGACTCTTGTAGTTATGTTACTATGGGTATTTGAGAACGTACAACATATTAGGAGCGATGACCCGACTGACCAGCGGACAATCATCAATGCTCTAGAGTGTTGTATGCTTTCAAATATTTGAAGTTTCATGATTAAATTCCTTGTGGTGTGGGACTTATGTCCTTTCATCTTTAGGGTGTCTCCTCGACGTGGAGTCTGTGCTAATGGGGCTAGGGATCCTATTGAGGATCAACATACTCACAACTTGCTTATGAGAGTGTTGCGTTTGGAACAGCGTTTTGACCATGTGGTCAACACTAGGACAGCTGGAGCAACTACCTTTTCTGGCTCCTCTGATCCTGAAATATGTGAAGCTTGGTTAGTCCCGATGGAGCGTGTTTGTGAACGCTTACATTTGACTCCTGAGCAGAGGACTGTTGCTGCTATTGGGTTACTGGACTCAGATGCTTATTTCTGGTGGGTTAGCACAGAGATAGTTCCTTTCGATACTCCATGGCCTCTATTCAGATATTTGTTCATGTGTCGGTATTTCAATCAGGCTACTCAATACAGGAAATATGAAGAGTTTACCAATCTGAGGCAAGGAAATATGTCAGTGCTTAAGTTTCGGGATAAGTTCACCCGTTTGTCTCGGTTTGCACGTGATATGGTGGCATCAGAGGAAGCAAAGTGCAAAAGGTTTGAGTTGGGTCTGAATCTGAATATCAAGGGGACTTTGACCACTATGCCTCATGATAACTTTGATGAGTTTGTTAGTACTGCACTCAGAGGTGAAGACATTGAGAGGGAGAGGCTGATGCGGTTTCAGATGCGTCGATTTGAAGAGGGTGGACCTAGCCAGGGTGCCTCGAAGAGGTTGAGTTCAGGTAATTCTGGATCAGCATCATCTTCTAGTAGTGGACCTTATAGATATCCTACTAGCACTGCTAGGCAGAGTCAGAGATGGAAGAGGAGTCGACCGCAGAGGCAGAAGTCGAGTGGGAGTTTCAGTGGATCTAGTTATCCTCGACCTCTATCGGGCGCATTTGTTACACCGAGACATCGCTCTGGTCAATGTTAGTATGACACCTCTACTTGTTACCGTTGTGGCCAAGTGGGTCACTTTGTGAGGGATTGTCCTCAGGGTGGTACATTTGGAGGTGTTGTGGATCGAAGTACTGGTCAAAATCATGGTACTATTTCTGGTGATCGTGCAACACAGCCTTTTGGACAGGATGGTCAGCAGAATCGCAGCCAGTATGGACGACCAGTTGGACAAGCTCGAGTTCATGCCATGTCTCTACGTGAGGACAGAGCTTCCCTAGAGGTTATCATTGGTACTTTGTACATTTTTGGTCATCCAGTTCTTACTTTACTAGATCTAGGGGCTACGCATTCATTCATGTCATATAGATTAGCATCATTGGCTACTGTACCTGTATCTCCACTCCCTAGTTTGTGGCTAGTGTTGTATCCATCTGGCAAGGTAGTGTGTGTCGGGTGGGTATACAGAGATTGTGAGATTTTTATTGCAGATTATGGGTTAACCGCGGATTTGATGTTGTTGGATATTGTGGATTTTGATGTGATTTTGTGTATGGATTTCTTGGAGAACCATTGGGCTGTTCTTGACTGTCACAAGAAGGGGGTTGTTTTCAGGAGTCCAGGCATGCCGGAGATCTTGTTTCGTGGTGAAAAGAATACTGCTTTGCCTTGTTTGATTTCAGCAATCAAGGCTGAGCAGATGTTGAGGAAGGGTTGTGTGGCGTACCTAGCACATGTGATTTATACGATTCTTTGTGTAATAGACATTAGTGATATTGCAGTGGCTTGTGAGTATCCAGATGTGTTTCCCGAGGACTTACCTGGTGTTTCTCCAATCAGGGAGATTGACTTCACTGTTGTGTTACTTCCAGGTACCGGACCTATTTCGCAGACACCCTATCGTATAGCACCAACAGAGTTGAGGGAGTTGCAGATTCAACTTCAGGAATTGATTGAGAAAGGCTTCATTCGACCTAGTGTTTCACCTTGGGGTGCTCCAGTCTTGTTTGTGAGCAAAAAGGATGGTTCGATGAGGCTATGCATTGACTATCGGAAGTTGAATCAGGTTACGGTGAAGAACAAGTATCCGCCTCTACGGATTGATGATTTATTCGATCAGCTGAAAGGAGCTTCAGTCTTCTCGAAGATTGATCTCAGGTCTGGGTACCATCAGCTACGGATTCGGGAGTCCGATGTGGATAAGACGACATTTCGGTCACGCTATGGGCACTATGAATTCCTTGTTATGCCTTTTTGGATTGACCAATGCGCCAGCTGCTATCATGGACGTGATAAATCGGATTTTCAGATGTTATCTGGATGAGTTCGTCATTATATTCATCGACGATATCTTGATTTATTCCAGGAGTACGGGGGAGCACAAGAAGCAGTTGCATCATATTTTGTAGACTTTATGAGATGCTCAGTTGTACGCCGAGTTTAGCAGATGTGAGTTCTGGTTGGACAGTGTGAAATTTTTGGGTCACGTGATATCAGCTGAGGGAGTCAGTGTAGATCTAGATAAGTTTGATGTCGTGTTGAATTGGAGCAGACCTACCAACGTGTCTGAGATCTGGAGTTTCTTGAGCTTAGCAGGCTACTATCGCCAATTCGTGCAGGATTTTTCACGGATTGTGACACCGCTTACCCGTTTGACAAAGAAAGGAGTCAAGTTTGAATCACCTAATGCTTGTGAGGAAAGTTACTTAATTTTGAAGGAAAGGTTGACTACTACACCAGTGTTGACTTTACCTGACGATAGCGGTGAATATGTTGTGTACAGTAATGCTTCGAAGTTAGGTTAGGGTTGTGTTTTGATGCTGCATGGAAAGGTGGTGGCATATGGTTCTAGACAGTTGAAATCTCATGAAGTTAACTATCCTACTTATGATCTGGAGTTAGCTGCCATGGTGTTAGCATTAAAGAGTTGGCGACACTACTTGTACGGAGCGCAGTGCAAGATTTACACTGATCATAAAAGTCTTACCTACTTACGTACGTAGCCAGATTTGATTATGAGGCAGCGGAGATGGATGAAGTTGATTAATGATTATGACTGCACTTTCGAGTATCATCCAGGAAAGGCTAATGTGGTTGCTGATGCTCTTAGTCGGAAGCATGGTGCTTCTCTCTTCCATGTACGTGTTGCTAGAGTGTCACTTTTGACAGAGTTGCGAGCAACGGAAGCAGAGTTGGAGTGGAATGATGATGGAGCATTGTTAGCCAGCTTCTAAGTTCGTCCGGTGTTATTTGATCAAGTTCGTGAAGCTCAAAATTCATATGCGTATCTGCTAAGCAAGAAGAATTTGATTTAGAATAATGTACTGACAGAGTTTCGGATGAGGAGTAATGGCACTTTGGTGTTTAGAAAGAGGTTATGTGTTGCCAGAGATGACAGATAACATGCAGATTTTCTTAGCAGATTAAAGTTATCGGATTATCAGAAAAGTTTGCGCGAATGTCAGTCAGGGTATACTGTGGTAATTGAGTATCCTTCTAGCTATTGCCATGGAAATGAGTTATGAACAGTTGTTAGCGCGGTAAGTTATGCACGTTAGTAAAGATATGAGCGTTATGGTTTATCGTTTGAAAAGTATTATCAGGGCTGGCATATGGTATGACGTATTTTATGCATCGTGGTTATAGACGTATATTCCTAATTCGCTGATGTTAGCATGCCTCAGAAATTTCCATTGTAGACAGTTTCAATTGCAGTTCAGTTCAAGTTGTGGAACCGTTGGATGTTCTTAATTGTCGAGAGTAGATTCTCTGGAACATAATTTTTTGTTAGTGTCATTGTTTGTGTTTGTACAGAAATCATACAGTAAAGGTAGTCACGTAGCAGTTAGAACAGTTTGTATGAGCAATAGCTTCATTCTCCTAGCCGGTATGTAAATTTCGAGGACGAAATTTTTGTTAGGGGGGTAGATTTGTAACGACCCGAACCATGGAATGTGCACATATTGGTCCAAGCCGTGATTAATGTGAATTAATTGTACTCATGGGTTTGTTCACGACTAAATTATCGGGCAAGAATTTGGTTTGAGTTCCTTCGCGGGAATCATAGAGGATTTAATTTTGAGATCGTGGGAATTTTCGGAGAATTTTTCGGATAAGCGAGAAATGTTTTATCGAGTTTTGAAGTCGATTGGTTAAAATATATAAAAGTGTTATTTTTATTGTTGATTTAATCATGACCGTCCGATCTTGATCAGATTTGTTTTGAACCATTGATTTGGGCATGTATGTGTACGGTATATATACAGTATTAATACGAGACAAATTGGGAAAGTTTATATTTTTTCCATACGAGACAAAACTAACCCGTTTGGGCCGTGAGATTCTCGGCGTAGGTGTGCTTGATTCCGGCCTCAATTGGCCATGGTTCCTTCATGAAAGTTGTTGGGCTTGAGCTCCTCTTTCTTTTCATAGGTGGATCATTGAATTTGGTTGCCGAATGAAGAAGATACGACGCGATGAAGTTTAGGGAATTCCGGCTGAATTCGCCGGCGACGGAGGTGGCAGAGATGGCGGTGATGGGGGTCGACCTTGTGGGGGTTTTGTAGCCCTTGGGATGGTGAGTCTATCCCAAGTGGTCTCGGCCCTTGCCGTTCCCGGTGGTGGCCGATCGAAGAAATTGAATTCCGGCAAGGTTTTCGAACTTCAAGGTGAGTTATGGACATTTTCCGGTTAAAATTGGGTTTAGCTTTGAACTAAAAAGTTGTTGGAAATGTCGAGATCTTCAAATTAATGTATAGGTCGAAGATTTCTGGGTTAGTGAATTTTCCGGTGATCGGCAGCGCCGCCGTGCGCGGCGGAGCTCCGGCGATGTGAGATTTTTGGCAAGTTTTATGTCGTTTCACTTGTTTTTGCGTGCCGAACGTAATGGTGAGGTTTTTGACTCGATTTAAGTGTTCCATTTTGGGACGAGGGTTGTTTTGATGTATTTTGAGTATTTTCCTATCCTCGTCAATATTTTGAACGATACGTCTTTCGAGAACGGGGGGTTCTTGATGTATTAGCTTCGTATGTTGTGATTCTATATGTATTGATCGCATCCCTATTGCTTAGGTGATCTTGATCGAGTGTTTGGTGAGGGATCTTCCGCTGGATCTTAGAGTTAGCCTCGTACTGTAAGTGGACACTTTGATTTTCACTGTCGATTTGCAAGTCTTGATTATGCATTTTATGTTATGTATGTGACGACCCGAACCAAAATCAGTAGAGTAATCAGTACGATTCACGAGATTGTGCGTAATCACGGTTAGTCGTTAATTGTGTGGTTTGTCGATTCAGTTTACGACTTAAATATCGGTTGAGAATTTGAATTGAGTTTCTTCACGGAAGTTGTTGAGCACGTGATTTCGAGTTCGAGGACGGTTCCGGATGATTTTTCCGATAACCGAGGAATATAATATGATTATTTGAAGTTTCAGTTTTCGACGAGTTTATCCGTTTGTTTCGTATTTATCCGAATTGTTGTGATTATCTGTTTTGGACAGTTGATCACCCCGAGGCGCGAGTATAAATATCGGAAATAGTCGTAAAATCGTCGAAAAACACTGTTTGAAGTTGACCAACGTTGACTTTCCAATTTTGGAAGTTTGACCCGTTGACCGAGAGGGAGGACTTAACCGTTTGAGCTTCGCCGGCCGATTTGCTTTTTCCGGCCACCTCCGGCCACGTGAAGGGTATGGTTCGCTTCCCCTTGAGTTTCTTAACTGTTTTGCAATTGATTTTGTGGAAATTGGTTGGGTATTGAGTGAACCCGAATCGGGTTAGGTTGCCGGAGTTCGCCGGAGTTAGGTAGGGGTGTTCCGGCGAGTTGTGGAGGTGGGGATGTTGGGGTTTCAACTCCCCAAGCCTTGGTGATGCTCCCTGGGTGGTTAGTTTTGGACGAGGTGGTGGTTTTTGGAGAACCCGATTAGGTTGCCGGAATTTGATTCCGTTTGGTTTCGAGCTGAAATTGGGGAGGTTCCGATGAGATTTGGCCTTGATGGTAGTTGTAAAAGTGGTTAGGCTTGACGTGATCTTCAAATCTGGAGCTTCCTCGCCGGAGAAAGTCTCCGTTGACGGCTCGCCGCCGCCAGCG
Source organism: Geum urbanum (assembly GCA_946800695.1). Classification (NCBI taxonomy): domain Eukaryota; kingdom Viridiplantae; phylum Streptophyta; class Magnoliopsida; order Rosales; family Rosaceae; genus Geum; species Geum urbanum. The sequence goes on from OX327009.1 coordinate 3,846,560, forward strand.
GCGGCGGTCAACGGCGGCGCTCCGGCGAGACCGTTGACTTTTCAGATTTTAGTGTTTTTAATGTCATTTTTCTCGTAATCGCGCACTGATTATCGCCTAGAGGTTTTCGTATTGATTTGGGTATCGGATTTTTAGTCGAAGGTTTCGAGTGGAGATTTCGGAAATTCAGTCGATTATTTTATACAGTTTTATATGTTTCCGGGAACGGTTGATTTCCGTGGTTAAGTACAGTGTTGTGGGCTATGATTTTGATCAAATGTGTTTATGATTATTCAGGGGATCGAGATCGTGCTTCAGGCGAGGGATCTTCCGTTGGACCACGAGATTAGCGCGAGTGCGCGCTTGCTGATCTGTGAGTGGACATTTTTTATATTTTCACAGTTGTTTGCGAGTTCGTGATTTAGCGGGATTTTCCGTATTTACTTTATACGATGTTGAGTTATATGTTATTTTCGAAGGTATTGTTTTATATTTATTGGTCTGCATCGATGCTTCGGCTACTCGGCTGATCACCGGTAGTCCGCCAGAGTTGAGAGATTCCTCTGGACCAGAGTTGAGAGATTCCTCTTGGCAGGGTTGAGAGATTCCCCTGTATGCCGCCGTGGTTGAGTGATTCCCCTGGCCTATCACCGTCGGGTTTGAGCGATTCACCTGACGTCGGGCTTGAGAGATTCGTCTGACAACCTCCATATATATATGCTTTCCGAACTCGCATTGTTTTACATTGATTATGTATATAAACTGGTGAAAGACATATGTTTATTTTCGTCCACTCACTCTAACGTTTTTATTTGCCTTTCTCCTGGGCTTTTCGGTTTCCGTGCCCAGTTTGCAGTTCGGATTCTGGTGTCTCACGTCGATATTGGAGGCTAGTGACTCGAGCTACCTGTGTTTTCCAGTATGTTCTTGTTTCGCCTACTGATGTGTATATTGTATATATTTATACTAGAGGTCGCTCTGATACATTCTGATACATGTTTTATACGGATTTTCTCGGATATATTATATATATTACAGTATGTTTACTGTTTATTGATTATGATATGATATTGAGAAATCCGAATGGGATTGGTGCCCACGGTTTGGCTTTTGTGGCATAGGATGAAGTGTTATTTTCTGGGTGCAGGTTAATGCAATTCCGCGTTAGTAGAGTTACTCTGCCGAAATTTTGAATGATTTTTGTTGGTTCGTGTTTTCAGAAGGGGTTCGATTCCGGTTTAGGCAACTAAATCGGGGTTGGGTCCTTTCAGTTTGGTATCAGAGCATTAGGTTGTCAGATTCTGTAGACTCTTGTAGTTGTGACGCTTAGGGTATTTGAGTTTGTACAGCATGACTGGAGTGATGACCCGACTGGCCAGCGGTACTCATCAATACTTCGGGTGTTGTGTGTTCTCAAATATCTGCGGTTTCATGATTACGTTCTTTCCGCTTGTACCTAATTCTTGTCTTATATCAGTAGGATGCCTCCTCGATGTGGTCCCCGTGTTGATCGGGAAGCGGATCCTGATGAGGATCGCCAGACGCACGACTTGCTGATGCGAGTGCTGCATTTGGAAGAGCGTTTTGACCCTGTGGTCAAAGCTCGTACTGCTGGTGCTACTTTTTTTCGGGTTCAGCTGATCCAGAGATATGTGAGGCATGGTTGGTTCAGGTTGAACGTGTTTGTGAGCATCTACGGTTTACCCCTGAGCAGATGATAGTGGCAGCAGTCGGATTACTTGAGTCTGATGCATACTTTTGGTGGGTTAGCACAGACAGAGTTCCAGTTGATACTCCGTGGACTTTGTTCCGTGATTTGTTTATGCGGAGATATTTCAACCAGGCAACCCAGCAGCGCAAGTATGAGGAGTTTACGAACTTAAGACAGGGCAGTATGTCTGTGCTTGAGTACCGGGACAGGTTTACCCGTCTACTGAGGAAGCCAAGTGTCGCAGGTTTGAGCTGGGTTTGAACTTGAATATCAAGGGGACTCTGACTACGATGCCTCGGAACAACTTTGATGAGTTTGTCAATGCAGCACTCCGAGGTGAGGACATCGAGAAGGAAAGGCAGCAGAGGTACCAGCCGATACGGTTTGAGGAGGGTGGACCGAGTCAGGGGCCTTCAAAGAGGCAGAGTTCTGATACTTCCGGTTCGGCTTCATCCTTAGGCGGTGGATCTTATCGACCACCAGCTAGTGTATCGAGACAGAGGCAGAGATGGAGGAGAGATCGACCGCAGCGACCACAAGCTAGTGGGGGTTCCATCGGTTCCAGTTATCCTCGACGTACTGGTGGCTCATTTGCTGTACTGAGGGAGTACCCGTTGTGTAGTCTCTGCAGCAGACATCATGTTGGTCCATGTCAACGAGGTCTTATCACTTGTTTTCGCTGTGGCCAGGTGGGTCACTATGCGAGGGAGTGTTACCAGTATGATGGTGTTGATGGACAGGCGGCCCAGAGTTCCGGAGCTGAGCGAGGTGCCACTTCAGGAGCTCGACCAGCACAGTTTACGGGCCAGGGTAGACAGCAAGAACAGCCTTAGCGAGGACGACCAGCCGGGCAGGCGAGGGTTCATGCCATGACTCTACGAGAGGGCAGAGCTTCACCGGAGGTCGTTATCGGTACGTTACATGTCTTTGGTATTCTAGTACTTGCATTGTTAGATCCAAGTGCCACACATTCATTCATGTCATATAGACTATCATCATTAGCTACGGTACCTGCATCTCCTCTTCCGGGGTTATGGAGAGTGTTATATCCGTTAGGTGAGATTGTGAGTATCGGTTGGGTATACAGAGATTGTGAGGTGTTTATTGGAGGACATGGTTTAGCCGTAGAATTCTTGTTGCTTGATATCGTTGATTTTGATTTGATCTTGGGTATGGACTTCTTGGAGACGCATTGGACCATGTTTGATTGTCACAAGAAGGAGGTCGCGTTTCGACGACCAGGTTTTCCCGAGATACTGTTTCGCGGCGAGAAGAACACTTCACTACCGTGTTTGATTTCCGCGATGAGGGCGGATCGATTGATGAAGAAGGGTTGTGTTGCTTACTTAGCTCATGTGGTCGACACTACAGTAGCTGTGCCGGATCTTGGCAGTATTGAGGTTGTTTCTGAGTTCCTGGATGTGTTTCCAACAGAGTTACCTGGTATACCCCCTGTGCGGGAGATTGATTTTACTATTGAGTTATTGCCGGGTACAGGACCAATTTCACAGACCCCGTATCGTATGGCGCCAGCGGAGTTGAAAGAGTTGCAGGTTCAACTCTAGGAGTTGCTGGAAAAGGGTTTTATTCGACCTAGTGTTTCTCCGTGGGGTGCTCCGGTGTTGTTTGTGCGGAAGAAGGATGGATCTATGCGTTTGTGCATCGACTACCGGAAGCTGAATCAGGTTACGATAAAGAACAAGTATCCATTACCATGGATTGATGATTTGTTTGATCAGCTCAAGGGAGCATCAGTCTTTTCGAAGATTGACCTTCAATCCGGATATCACCAGTTGAGGATCCGGGACTCCGATGTGGCCAAGACAGCATTCAGGTCGCGGTATGGGCATTACGAGTTTTTGGTTATGCCGTTTGGGTTGACCAGGTTTGGGTTGACCAACGCCCCCGCAGCTTTCATGGACTTGATGAATCGGGTGTTCAGACGGTTTCTGGACAAGTTTGTGATTGTGTTTATCGACGAAATTTTGATTTATTCCAGCAGTGTGGGCCAGTATAAGAAGCATTTGCGAGCAGTATTGCGGACTTTGCGGGACCATCAGTTGTTTGCAAAGTTTAGCAAGTGCGAGTTTTGGCTGGATAATGTGAAGTTTCTGGGCCACGTGATATCGGCTGAGGGAGTCAGTGTTGATCCTGATAAGATCGAGGCCGTGCTGAACTGGAGTAGACCTACTACGGTACCAGAGATTCGGAGTTTCTTGGGTTTAGCAGGCTATTACCGGCGGTTTGTTTAGGAATTCTCTCTGATTGCTACACCACTAACCAGATTGACGAAGAAAGGAGTCAAATTTGAGTGGTCTGATGCTTGTGAGGAGAGTTATTTGCTCCTGAATGAGAGGTTGACTACTGCACCGGTTCTGACATTGCCAGACGATAGCGGTGAGTTTGTAGTGTACAGTGATGCGTCGAAATTGGGGCTTGGCTGTGTGTTGATGCAGCATGGTAGAGTTGTGGCCTATGGTTCCAGGCAGCTGAAACCACATGAGGTCAACTATCTGACACATGATTTGGAGTTAGCCGTTATTGTGTTAGTGTTGAAGAGTTGGAGACATTACCTGTATGGAGCTCAATGTAAGATCTACACCGACCACAAAAGTCTCACTTACTTGCAGACGCAGCCGGATCTGAATATGAGGCAACGCCGGTGGATGGAGTTGATCAACAACTACGATTGCACTTTTGAGTACCATCCAGGGAAGGCCAATGTTGTAGCTGATGCACTTAGCCGGAAATCTGAAGCTTCGTTGTTTCATGTGTGTGTGCCCAGAGTATCGATGTTAGCCGAGCATCGGGCTACGGGTGCTGAGTTCGTGTGGGATGATGAGGGAGCTTTGTTGGCCAGTTTTCAGGTTCGACCCGTATTGGTTGATCAGGTACGAGAGGCCCAGGACTCAGATTCCTACTTTTTGGGCAAGAAGACCATGATACGGAATGGTGTACCTACAGAGTTCCGATTGAGCGATGACAGCACGTTGTTGTTCAGAGGCAGGTTATGTGTGCCCAGAGACGAGAGCCTGAAGAAGGAGATTCTGGATGAGGCCCATAGTTCAGCGTATGCGATGCATCCTGGTGGTACGAAGATGTTCCGTACACTTCGAGCGTATTACTGGTGGCGCAACATGAAGCGGGAGATTGTAGCGTACGTGAGCCGATGTTTGATTTGTCAGCAGGTTAAAGCGGAGAGGCAGAAACCTGCAGGGAAACTACAGCCACTTGAGATTACAGTTTGGAAGTGGGAGCACATTATGATGGATTTCATTTATCAATTGCCGCGTACTTCGGCTGGCAATACTGGTATTTGGGTTATTGTGGATCGACTGACGAAATCCGCTCATTTTATTGCACTTCCGGGAAAGATATCAGTAGGCAGATTGGCCCAAGTTGTACTTATCTGAGATTGTCCACCTACACGGTGTACCTGTGTCTAATTTTTCCGACCGAGACAGTCAGTTTACTTCTGAGTTTTGGCAGGCTTTGCAGCGAGCCATGGGCACGAGGTTGCGATTCAGTACAGCTTTTCATCCTAAGACTGACGGTCAGTCCGAGCGGAATATACAGACACTTGAGGATATGTTGCGGTCATGTGTTTTGCAGTTCCGCGGGAATTGGGATCAGCAGCTACATTTGATAGAGTTTGCCTACAATAACAGCTATCAGGCCAGTATTAAGATGGCACCGTACGAGGCTCTGTACGGGAAGCAGTGTCGCACTCCGTTGTGTTGGAGTGAGGTAGGCGAGCGATGGCTTATTGGCCCTGATCTTGTGAAAAGCACTATGGAGGACGTCCAGATTATCCGGGATAGATTGAAGATCGCCCAGGATCGTCAGAAGAGTTATGCGGATGTAAGAAGGAAGAGTTTAGAGTTCGAGGTTGGTGATTGGGTCTTCCTGAAACTATCTCCGTGGAAGGGAGTTGTGCGTTTCGGGAAGCGTGGCAAGCTTCGACCATGGTACATTGGTCTGTACGAGATCACAGAGAGGATTGGAGCTGTTGCTTACAGACTTGAGTTACCAGCTGAGATGGCTCGTGTTCATGATGTTTTCCACGTTTCGATGTTGCGGAAGTACATCTCAGATCCTTCACATGTGTTAGCCCCACAGGAGTTACCGATCAGAGAGGATTTGACGTACGTGGAGGAGCCTTTGCAGATTCTTGATCGTCGTGAGCAGGAGCTGAGACACCGTGTGATCCCGCTAGTGAAGGTCTTGTGGCAGAATCACTCAGTTGAGGAGGCCACCTGGGATACTGAGCAGCGTATGCGGGAGCAGTATCCTCATCTGTTCACTTCACAGATACGTATATTTCGAGGTCAAATTATTTTAAGGGGGGTAGATTTGTGACGACCCGAACCAAAATCAGTAGAGTAATCAGTACGATTCACTAGATTGTGGGTAATCGCGGTTAGTCGTTATATGTGTGGTTTGTCGATTCAGTTTACGACTTAAATATCGGTTGAGAATTTGAATCGAGTTTCTTCACAGAAGTTGTTGAGCACGTGATTTCGAGCTCGAGGGCGGTTCCGGATAATTTTCCGATAAGCAAGGAATATAATATGATTATTTGAAGTTTCGATTTTCGACAAGTTTATCCGTTTGTTTCGTATTTATCCGAATTGTTGTGATTATCCATTTTGGACCGTCGATCGCCCTGAGGCGCGAGTATAAATATCAAAAATACTCGTAAAATCGTCGAAAAACACTGTTTGAAGTTGACCAGCGTTGACTTTCCAATTTTGGAAGTTTGACCCGTTGACCGAGAGGGAGGACTTTCCCGTTTGAGCTTCGCCAGCCAATTTGCTTTTTCCGGCCACCTCCGGCCACGTGAAGGGTATGGTTCGCTTCCCCTTGAGTTTCTTAACTGTTTTGCAATTGATTTTGTGGAAATTGGTTGGGTATTGAGTGAACCCGAATCGGGTTAGGTTGCCGGAGTTCGCCGGAGTTGGGTAGGGGTGTTCTGGCAAGTTGTGGAGGTGGGGATGTTGGGATTTCAACTCCCCAAGCCTTGGTGATGCTCCCTAGGTGGTTAGTTTTGGACGAGGTGGTGGTTTTTGGAGAACCCGATTAGGTTGCCAGAATTTGATTCCGTTTGGTTTCGAGCTGAAATTGGGGAGGTTCCGATGAGATTTGGCCTTGATGGTAGTTGTAAAAGTGGTTAGGCTTGACGTGATCTTCAAATCTGGAGCTTCCTCGCCAGAGAAAGTCTCCGTTGACGGCGCTCTACCGCCGGCGGCGGCGATCAACTGCGACGCTCCGGCGAGACCGTTGACTTTTCAGATTTTGGTGTTTTTAATGTCATTTTTCTCGTAATCGCGCCCTGATTATCGCCTAGAGGTTTTCGTATTGATTTGGGTATCGGATTTTCAGTCGAAGGTTTTGAGTGAAGATTTCGGAAATTCAGTCGATTATTTATACAGTTTTTTATGTTTCCGGGAACGGTTGATTTTCGTGGTTAAGTACAGTGTTGTGGGCTATGATTTTGATCAGATGTGTTTATGATTATTCAGGGGATCGAGATCGTGCTTCAGGCGAGGGATCTTCAGCTGGACCACGAGATTAGCGCGAGTACGCGCTTGCTGATCTGTGAGTGGACATTTTTTATATTTTCACAGTTGTTTGCGAGTTCGTGATTTATAGTGATTTTCCGTATTTACTTTATACGATGTTAAGTTATATGTTATTTTCGGAGGTATTGTTTTATATTTATTGGTGATGGCATTACTGCATCGATGCTTTGGCTACTCGGCTGATCACCGGTAGTCCGCCAGAGTTGAGAGATTCCTCTGGACCAGAGTTGAGAGATTCCTCTTGGCAGGGTTGAGAGATTCCCCTGTATGCCGCCGGGGTTGAGAGATTCCCCTGGCCTATCACCGTCGGGTTTGAGCGATTCACCTGACGTCGGGCTTGAGAGATTCGTCTGACAACCTCCATATATATATGCTTTCCGAACTCGCAATGTTTTACATTGATTATGTATATAAACTGGTGAAAGGCATATGTTTATTTTCGTCCACTCACTCTAACGTTTTTATTTGCCTTTCTCCTGGGCTTTTCGGTTTCCGTGCCCAGTTTGCAGTTCGGATTCTGGTGTCTCACGTCGATGTTGGAGGCTAGTGACTCGAGCTACCTATGTTTTCCAGTAGGTTCTTGTTTCGCCTAATGATGTGTATATTGTATATATTTATACTAGAGGTCGCTCTGATACATTCTGATACATGTTTTATACGGATTTTCTCGGATATATTATATATATTGCAGTATGTTTACTGTTTATTGATTATGATATGATATTGAGAAATCCGGATGGGATTGGTGCCCACGGTTTGGCTTTTGTGGCATAGGATGAAGTGTTATTTTCTGGGTGCAGGTTAATGCAATTCCGCGTTAGTAGCGTTACTCTACCAAAATTTTGAATGATTTTTGTTGGTTCGTGTTTTCAGAAGGGGTTCGATTCCGGTTTAGGCAACTAAATCGGGGTTGGGTCCTTACAATGTATTTTACGAGTATGCAATCATGATTATGTATTTTTACTCTGAGGCACATATATGATTTGTTTTACATGGATTATGGATATATGTATGCATCGATGCACGGCTTTCTCGGCTGATCCCCCAGATGCTCCAGGAAGGTTATGACCTACACCTGACCCGTGATTATATGGCTCCCAGGAAGGTTATGACAAGCCCCTTACCTGGTTGAGCATGATTGTAACTTTGAAGAAAATGTACTCAAGTTACGGCCTCCACATTTTATTCGGTATCCAGGAAGGTTATGACAACCACCTTATCTGTGTTTGATGATTTTAGACTCGCATCATGATTTCATGTATAGATTGGTGAAAGGCATATTATTATGTTCGTCCACTCACTCTAACAATTTTATTTGCCTTCCCCTAGGTTTTTCGGTTTCTTTTGCCCAGTTTGCAATTTAAATTCCGGGGTTGCACGTCGACGGTGGAGGCGTAGAGTTCAATTCACACTTCAGTTCATGTAGGTTCTCGGTTCGACCTATTGGTTATATATGATGTGTATAGGCGTCGCTCTGAATACTTGTGTTATGTTTTCAGTTGAGTTTACGCCTAAATGTTTTCTGAATTTCTTATAAACCTTGTGGTTTATTGTTATATATGATGTTGAGAAATTCGAATGGGGAACGGAGCCCCACGGTTTGGCTTTTGTGGAATATTCGAAGTGTGATTCTCTTTGCAAGTTCTAATTTTGGCTCACGTATTTCAAAGTAAACTCTGGCAAAAACAAAATTTAACGTCATGTTTTCGAAGGGGTTTGATTTTGGTTTAGGCAACTAAATCGGAGTCGGGTCCTTTCAGGAATAGTCTCTCATGTTCCATTCTTTTGCAAAGCCTCCAGTTCTTCATTCATAGCATGTTTCCATTTTGGATCAGCCAAGGCATCATGTACAGTACTGAGAATAGATATTGTAGATAATTGATTAACAGTAAGTACATGTTATCCAAACAACCTGTGGTGGGACACAAAGCTAACAATATGATATTTGGCTTTGGCTTCTATACTGGGCTTATACTGCTTCTTGGGAACCCCTTTTGTTTCTCGTTGCGATCTCCTAGGAATGACTTCTACAGTGCCTGATTCAATGTTATCAATACATACCTCAGGTGAGACATTCTGAGAAGACTCTTCAGTTGATGGAGTAGAAGGGGGGTCTTCATGAGATATTGATTCAGAAGACAGTGGAACTTCAAATGATGATGTTTCAGATTCAGTCCTCAATGGATCAAAATTGCCCTTCAATCTATCAAAGGTTCCTCTCACGTTCATCTCTGGTCTAAGCTTTGATGGATCGAGAGTCTCCTTTGATCCATCGAAGGATACTCTCAGGTTCGTCGCTGGTCCAGACTTCGATGGATTGAGAGTTTTCTTCAATCCATTGAAGAAGTCTCTCGGGTTTTTCTGATTACCAGCTTCAAAACTTCTTTCAACTTCAAAACTTCTCTCCAAACTCTCCAATTCTTCAAATTCTAGTAAGTTCAGAGAATTTCCTTCACATATACTTTTCTCCCTCTGAAGGGAAGACTCTGAAACTCCCTCTGAGTAATATGGTTCAAACTCACGAAAAGAGACATCTAAAGAAACATGAATTTTGTTGAGAATTGGATCATAACATCGATATCCTTTTTGGAAGTCAGTATATCCAACAAGGATACACTTCACAGCACATCAATCAAGCTTGCCTCTCAGTTGTTTGCTGATGTGAACATACACATTACACCCAAAAATCTTGGCTCCAAATTTGGCAATTATGACATGGTAAGCAATTGATGCAACTTCTTATAAGGATTCTAAAAATCACATGGGAAGGAGTGCGATTGATCAAGTATGCAACAAAATGAACAGCTTCACCCCACAAGTTTTGTTGAACAGTATATCCAGTTAAAGTCTGGTGTCGGATTCCATGAGAGCTTAAGAATGCAGACATCTCACCATTCACATATTCACCACCATTGTCGGATTGAAGTACCCGAATTTGCTGTTGATACTGAGTTGCCACCATCATATGAAATTCAGTAAATCTAGAATATACTTCATTCTTGTGCTTCATCAAGGAGACCCAAGTCATCCTAGTACATTCATCAATAAAAGTTACAAAATAACGGAAGCTAGAGCAAATAACTTGTTTAGGACCCCAAACATTAGAGTGTATTTTCATAAAAGGGATAGAACATTTATTCAAACTTGGCAAATAAGTACTACGGTGGCTTTTAGCAAATTCACATGTATCACACTGAAATTCTGAAGCATGCACACGAGAAAATAATTAAGGTTGAAACTTCTGCAAATAATGAAAATTCAAGTGACTAAGATGACGGTGCCATAACCACACATCTTCCTTAGCTTTATCCAAACTGGTGGTATCATTCGCCTGTCTCGATGATTTCAATTGTTGTGCTCCGCTGCTTGTCAAATCAAGATAGTATAATTTTTCCCTTCGATCACCATAACCAATAACTTTTCTGGTCACAATTTCTTGAAAGATATAAAAAGCTGGATAGAAAGTAACAGAACATGCAAGTTTCACAGCTATCTGACTAACAGATAAATGGTTATAGGCAAGAGAGGGTACAACAAGAACAGAATTAATTGACAAATTATTAGAGATCTTGACGAAACCTTCACCAATAACAGGAGATGGAGAGCCATCAACAGTAGACACAACATGTTGAGGGGATAGATTAATGGTTTGTACCAAACTAGGGGTATTTGTCATATGATTAGTTGCACCAATATCAATAATCCAAGTAGTATTAGTAGATAATATAGAAAGAGATAATGCATTACTTCTTATACCCGATTCAACTATATTAGCGGAGGCAAATGATGATCCAGGCGACATCTTCATGTAAGTAGTAAGAATTTCAAGAATTAGGATTTCAAGGTACTTCAGAATTATGAATTTTCAATTTCAAGGATTCAAGTTTAATTTCAGAGGTTTCAAGATACAGTGAAAGAAAAAATTTGGTGGTGGTAATTCAAGGTTTTTCAAATTTCAGGAATTCGGCTCTGATGCAAAGTAGAAAAGTATTTCAGGGAGAATTCGATGAATTCATTCATCCCAATTTTGGGGTTAATATAGATGTACAAGTGGTTTCCCAAAAGGAAAAGATATTTACAAAATCCTATCATATCTACAGAAGTTAATTCTATTTAAAATAAGATATTCTTTCCAACAATGTTAAGAGAAAAAAAGCCCTAGCGGACTTTTCTTCCTTCTTCCCCGAAACCCAAAACTGATCGGCATCGCTCGGCTTGATCAGTTTCTCTTTTTCTTCTTACTCTCGAATGTCCTCTCTACCTCTATGGCAGAGGCCGACAACGTCACCGACCGTTTAGCTGTAGTTGGGTTTGACCCAGACCTTGATGATATTGAGATCATCGATTTAGCCTTGGAGGCCGATGTAGAAATAGAGAACGGGTGCAAATATGTCGTGGCATGACTGTTTGGGCTGATTGCTTTGCCGGAGGTCCATGAACAGTTATTTAAAGCGGTGATGGTGTGATTATGGCATGGACCACTTGGTCCGGCGAGGATCTCTCTTCAATGTTGAGGACCAGACTGCTTTTTCTATAAGTTCAAAGATTTGGCAGTGCTCCACCGTGCGAAGAAGCGCGGCCCTTGGTACTACTAAGACGTTACCATAGTGGTTGAAGAATTTGATGGCTTTTCCTCCTTGGATGTCGTGTCGACTACAAAGAAAATGGTGGAGGTGTTCATTTAAGATTGTTCGGATGCTGCCTCGGACAAGAGTTGGACGAGGAGGATCGAGAGTGCGATTAGCACTTTTCGGGCCCATGATGAGCTTCTCCTCCAATCAGAGAAAATGAGAACATTATGGATTTGGATCTTCACGCGTGGTATTATGGGAAGAAAGTAGTTTCAATTTGCTCCTCGTGTACTTTGATAATTGGACTTGATTATCCTGCTATTTGGGGCTATAGCGAATTGTGTGGACAATTTGTGCATAGTGAGGAGGGCTTCTAGATTTTACAGGCTAGAGAGGCTAAGAAGGCGGTGATGGTGATAGCGACAATGGCCACTTCCTTGGCTGGGGATGGGATACAGAAGGACCCATCTCTAGTCCCACCGGGATTTGAGGATATGGTAGTAGATGCAGCATACTGGGTGGCATCATCTGCTCCGGACAGCCAGTGGCGGCGGCGACTACCACGTCGTCCATTGAGGCTACTGTACAGATGGGTGGCATTAATGTCCTATAGGCCATGCATGTTGATCACGTGTCAGCCATGCAGGAGCCTTTGTTAAGGCTTATGGGACAGGTGTCCTACATGCTAAAGAACAGGACAATCAAGGATATGGTGAGATGCATGCTGAAACTAAAAAGCTTGCCAAAGTAGTTTTGGGCATAAGCTTTTTCTTGTGCAGTGCATATTTTGAACAGAGCTTTTAGCAAAATTGGTGGAAGAACTCCTTAGAAGTATGGAGTGGAAGAAGGCCAAATATCCAGTATATGAGGGAGTTTGGATGCATTGCTTATTCTCATGTACCAGACAATATCAGAAATAAGCTTGATGAAAAAGTCGAGAGATGTATCTTTGTTAGGTACAACAATATCATCAAATGTTACAAGTTGTACAACCTCAAGACAACAAAGGAAATTGTGAGTAGGGATATTGTCTTGGATGAGAAAAGTTGTTCGAATTGGTCGTCTAAGGAAATAACACAAGGAGTACTTGTGCCAGTGGATGATGATTTTCTTGCTGGAGAAGAAGAAGTGCCAACAGTCCTTGCAGTTCGAACAAAAGCAAACAATCGTCAAATTCCACGTAACACAGTCCATTGAAGTACAAGCCTAGTTGAAAGGACCAACCACGATTTAGTTGCCTAAATCAAAATTAGGCCCTAACGACACCATAACTTACAAAAAATTTGCCATAGTTTACTTTATAGAACGTACAAACCAAAAACCTACAAGAAAATTACACTTCACAGATAAATTCCCAGACCATCAACGGTGACATTCCCCAGCGAGCCATACACCAAAATCTTCCTCTTCTCAAGCCCAAAAAAACCCCTAAAACCATATCTCCACCCAACCACCACCGTGGCCGGAAATCCCCTCGAAAATCTCGCCGGTTTCTCCCTCTCCTGTCACCACCACGGCACCCCTAAAACCTCCTCCTTAACCCAAATTAAACACCCAGAAATCTTCAATGGGTTGAGGGGAACCTAACCCCCAACCAACCCAACACCAAAACTCGCCGGAAACTGCCACCCAATTCTGGAAAATCCATGAACTTCAACGAGTTTGAACTCCCTCAAAACTCAACCAAATCTCACAAATGAATACATGAATCAATAGAAAATCAAGAGAGCTTTCTAACCATACCAAGAACTGTGACGACCCGGAACAGAATCAGTAGTGTAATCGGCTTAATCCACGAGGTTGCGCGTAATCGCAGTTTTCCGTAAATTGATTGAATTGCCGGTTTTGATTACGACTTAATTATCGGCCAAGAATTTGAGTTGGGTCTCTTCTCGAGAGTTGTTGTACGCATGATTTCGAGTTCTTGGGCATTTCCGGATTATTATTTCGACAACCGAGGAATATAATATGAATATTTGAAATTTCAGAATATCGTCGAGTTTATCCGTTCGTATTCAAGTTTATCCGAATCGTGATTGTGATCCGTTTTGGACCATCGATCGACCCGAACTGAAATTGGAATGATTATCGGCTTGATTTGCGAGTTTCACGATTAGTCGCAATTTCGTCGTAATCCTTTAATATGGCATCCTCGTTAACAACTAAATTATCGGGTAAGAATTTGATTTGAGATCCTTCACGAAAGTTGTAGAGAATTTAATTTCGAGCTCATGGGAACTTCCGGAGGATTATTCTGAGTTACGAGGAATAAGTTGTGAATATTTTTGGCCGTTGGATTTTGTCATATTTATCCGTTTGAGATTCGATACGTGTACGGTATAAATACGGGCGAATACGTGACGAATTGGGAAACTTTCCATTTTGAGAAATCTGGCCCATTGACCAGTTTGACCCGTGGGTCAAAACTGACCCATTCCAGGCCGAGTTTTGTTTGCCTTCTTTGAGCTCGATTCCGGCCTCTTTTGGCCGTAGTGTCTTCATAAAATTTGTTGGGCTTGAGCTCCTATTTCATTTGATAGATCATTTTTTCAATTTGGTCGACGAATGAAGAAGTTATGGCTTGTCAAAGTTTGAAAATTTTGGGTAGTTTTCCGGCGAGATTTTGGTGATGTCGGAGGAGACTTTTCCGGCAACGGTTGGCCGAGGTTCCTTCATGAGATGTGTTGGGCTTGTGGCCCTCTTCAATTTGAGAGGTGGATCGACCCTTGAGGTGGCTAGAGGAGGAAGAATCGAATCGGCAAAGATCATGAAATTCCGGCGAGATTTTGACGGCTTCGGGTGACAGCGTGGAGGCCGAGCTGGTGGTGGCTCTTTGAGGGGTTTTGTTAGCCTTGGCGAGAATAAGTTTTTAGAAGTGGTTTCATGTCTTGCCGTGGCCGGAGGAGAGAGATCGGAGAACTTGAAATTCCGGTAAGGGTTTGTGACTTTGAGGTTGGTTTTGGACCTTTTCCGGTCAAAATTGGCCTTAACTTTGAACTGGAAAGTTGTTGGAAATGTCGAGATCTTCAAATCCATGTGTGGGTTGCATTTTTCTGGGCCGGTATGATTTTCCGGCGGCCAGCGGCGGCGACTTTTCGTCCGACGTGTTTTTCGACGAATTATATGCCATTTCACTCGGAATCGCGCACCGATCGCAGTGATGAGGTTTATTTTTTGAATTGAGCATCGGAAATTATAGTGAGGTTTTATGGTGTGGATATTGAATTATACGTTTCCGAGTATGGTTGGTTCTCAGGATGTGGTTCAAGGTTTTGAATTATGATTTTGAGCAGTGGAATTAATGATTATTCAGGGGATCGTGATTGTTCGTTTGGCGAGGGATTTTCCGCCGGATCACTGGATTAACGCGTATTGCGTTATGCTTGTCTATGAGTGGACCTTTCTTTTCACTGATCGATTGCGAGTCTTTATATTACATTTTATGAGCATGTGCTTTGCGATTATACATTTACATTATGTTTTATACGTATGCATGAAACTATTTATGATTTGATTTACACAGACTACAATCTTAGTATATGTGGTTGTATCGATACACTTGCATCCCGGCTGATCCTCGAGGATGTCTACCTGGGGGAACTGTACCTTGTGCCGATGTATTTCCGGGTGGGAACAGATACCCTGACCTGAGGCCTTTCTGGCTAGAATCACGTGTGGGTCTGGGATCCTGTGATTCGGACTGTACTAGCACGGATGTGTCCATGAGTGACCCCGTGGGATTTTTCTATGCATGCTCTGTACGCTGGAGGAGTTTGGGTTCACCTCGTGTACTATATCATATTCATTCATTTTGACTCGCATATGTTTTTTTTATAACATATATTATTCGGCGAAAGACATTTATTTTCGCTCACTCACTCTAACGGTTTTCATGTCTTTCCCCTGGGCTTTTCAGTTTCGTGCCCAGTTTGCAGTTCGGATTCTAGTGCCGCACGTCGCAGTCGAAGGCATAGTATTCGAGCGATATTTCTTTTATGGTAGGTTCTTAGTTTGGCCTACTATTTGTATATATATATATATATATACTAGAAGTCGCTCTGAGCATTCTTATGTTATACTTTTATACGATTTTCTTCGGATTTCTGTAAAGTATAGTTTTCTTGATTACTTTACATTACTGTTATGATATTGAGAAATCCGGATGGGATTGGTGCCCACGGTTTGATTTTTGTGGCATAGGATGAAGTGTATTTTCCGGGTGCAGGTTAATGGCAATTCCGCGTTAGTAATGAAACTCTGCCAAAAAAATTTGTGATTTTTGTTGGTTCGTGTTTTCAGAAGGGGTTTGATTCCGGTTTAGGAAACTAAATCGGGGTTGGGTCCTTTCAGCATTCACATGAGAAAAAGAAGGATTGACATGTTTTCAAGCTATCCATGCCCCATGTGAGACTTTGAGCCTAATTGTGCATCATAGCTACATTATGCACCTATTCTTTCATGTGTGATACCGATTGATCATTGTGTAATCTAGAACTTGCTTGAAACCGTGCGAATTATTTTTCAAATCATGAGATATTTTCAAAAATGATAGAGGCATTAGGATTACCACCATGGCCAAATTGCTTATTGAACCTATGATGCATGTATCCATAGTAAGCCAATTTGAGCCTTAAATTACTTAGCATTTCACTTCGTGAACGGCACCAAATCATACCTAGATTAAACACTTATCTTACCCCTAACCCAGAAATTTAGCAAGCAATGATGAATTCCTAGGAGGATGTGCTTTTAATGTTGTGCTTGTGAGAAGAATGTCAAAAAGATAAGTGTAAGGTGAAGGAGGTTGTTGTGATGTTCAAATTTTAGTGTATCTTGCTCAAAAAGAAAACAGAAAACAAAAAGAGAAAAAGAATACCAAAGAAAAGAAAAGAGAAAAGAAAAGTAGAAAATAGAAAAGAGTTCCACAAAAAGATGGTAGTTGTACATAAGAAATAAGTGTTTTTGGAAAAGAGTTGTTTGAAAAAGGGAAAGTTAGTAGTACCTAGAGTTATGTTTGAAATTCAACATGTGAGTTGCTTGCTAGGTTCCTTGGTTTTTGAACTCTTATATCCTTCTTTCACGTAACTCCTTTCCTTAAACCCCATTACAACTCGAATAAAAGTCATCTTTATTGAAATTTCTTATGATTTTGGATTGTTGGAGCATTTGGTTGAAAAGCAAGCTTATGGAAAACATGTCATTAATGCGATTTTGAGTGCAAACACTTGTGTGCATTGAGCGGTATCTAGTGAGTTTGATGGTTAAAAAACATATTAATCTGAATACATCTCATTGTGATGCATTTAACTTAGCATAAAGTGCAATCACTCCAACTTGTTACATGTGCATTGGTTTCATGTTTTTAAAAGTGTTGCTCAAAAGTAGTTCAATCCACCTAGCCATGGTTCTTTGAGGGAAAACAATCTACCATTTGGGACATTTACAGGCTTATGTGTTTTTATGTACTTTGAGTCCAGCTTAGCTTAGTTCTTTTCTTCTTAGTTTGCTTGAGGACAAGCAAGTTTAAGTGTGGTATTTTGTTAGGACCATAATTGTATTCCAATTATGTACATAACCTTATGCTTAAAGATTACCTTCTTAGAATAAAGCATCGTTTTTAATACGTTTCCTTGTCATGATAGGAAATGGAGGAGTTTGCGAGGAAACAAGCTAAAAGATGGAAATTAATCACTTTTTGGAGAAGCCAAACAAGTTTCCGCAGCATTGGGAGAAGAAGGAGCAAAACCCAAGAAAATGACGAAAAGTCAACCACCGGTCAAAATCAACTCCGACCGGTCAACGGTCAACTCTGACGGTCAACTACGGCGAGTCCTTGCCGGAATATTTCAAGGCCCAAGACTTCAAGTCCAAGTCCACAAGCCCAATTGGAGAAGATATTTTGAAGAGTCATGTGCCACTCACATGTTGGTGGTGAGTCATCTTTGGACCACCAACAAGTCCCTAAAATTGTGGATTATGTCTTGATTTATTTTTGAATTATTTCAAAGCCAAAATATCTCTCAAAAAGCCTTAAGGTGGAGCTCCCCTTCATAACATAACATAACATACTTCATTTTTCACTTTTTTCAAGTTTTAGCTCTCTAGAGATAGCCATCATCCATACCCATTTGAAATAGCCATCTCCTCCACCACAAACACATCCATAATCACCACCTAAAGGCCTCTAAACCTCCATCACCACCACTATACTCCCATCTACACCATCTTCTACAGGGCCTAAGGTGGGTGACTCAAGTTCTAGGAGCTTTGGAGCATAGTTGGAGCAAGAAGTGTAGAAAAGCTAGAAGACCTTGGAGATTTTTGGGACTCTTGGTTATTTCTTACCCTATCTTGTATCTAAACTCTACACTAGTTATGGGTAGTGAGTAGTAGATTTTGGGAGGCTAGGGTTAGAACCCTAGCCATGTGATGCGATGAACATGTCTTGGATTATGTATGCTTCTTAGTTTTAGTGTATGTTATGAAGATTTGTGTTGTGAATGAGTTTATTATGTGATTGTGGTATGTTTATATGCTTGAGCTTGTTGTCTAAGTCTCTTATATGTATGTGTTGACTCTAGCTAGGTTGATGTATGTGTTAAAGGACTTAAAAATAACCCGTGAATGAATTAGCTACTCACTTAAGGATAGATGAGCATGTAAACATGATTAGGGTATTATCTATGAGATTTATCTTAAGATTTGGTTCCCTAGCACTTAGCATGGACTACAGCTTCTTTGAGTCTCTATAGACTTGAAGGACTTGAAGGACTCTAGTCAAGGACACATTGATTAAAAAGGTTATTATGGAAAATCGTAGGATCTCTTGGCTCGTAACTCACTAGGTGTGAGTTGAGGGATTCAACTAGACATCCTCTTGGATTCTCCAAAAGAGATTCGAGGGGGGAACCTTTTCACATATATCACACGAGATGCTTGTTGACTTCACAACGTGACACATGATCGAGATGCAAGCCCAAAATGGCTTGGGTCTTGGTTTCGATTCACGAAATACTTCAATGTTGAGCTCAAGTCATCTAAAGTTTAAAACGACCTAGGAACTTGGGTTCAAAACCAAACGTGACCCAAAAGGTCACGATTTGGACATTAACTTATGTGAACGGACTTTAGTCCATCACATAAACTGGGACATTGTTTGATGCATCATATGGTTGGAGGTGACTCCCCTAGCTGACCTACTTTCTTTATATTGATTTCGCATCATTTGAGCTTTCATACCTTAGTGTAATCACAACCAATCTATCAACCTACGTTTAATCACTCACCATAATTACATCATCCCTTGCAATGCTAAGTCTCCCAAGGACTTAGTAGTGTGAGATTCACTTTCACATTTTATTTTCCTTTAGTGTCAAGTATTATCTAGTGAGTTGTAGTCTTTGTGTTTTTCACTCCGAGCTAAGGAATCTAAGTGCTTAATCCTCATGGGTTCGACACTCGATTTCCTTTTCTATACTATTACTTGTCCCCGTATACTTGTGGGTGAAGATCGTTCTTGCACTTATGAGTTAGCCAATAACTTACTAAGTGTGGGGGTATAAATTTTCCAACAGTGATCTGATCAATTGTTTGAATTTGTTTGATGATTTGTTCTTGTTCCTAGTTCAAAATCATCTTGTCTTGAATTGTTCTTGTCTTGACCAATAGACCCATCACTTTTTTGATCTGTTTGATGCTTGTCTTGTTCGCTTCTGAAGAATTTGTCATGGATTTTAATATTTTGTTGTTTGAGGAACCTGTTTCAGTGGTATAGAGAGTCAAGACCACATGGAAGGTAATGTTTTTCTCACTGAGAAACATCAAGGTAAAATTGGTATTACTTTTAAGGTTTCTAACTTTACTGGTGGCAATACATGGATAACTGATTCTGGTGCGTCTGATCATATGACCTTTGATAAGTCCTTGTTTCTAAGTCTGTCACCTTCTCTTGTACCTGAAGTATCTAATACAAATGGTATGTCTTTTCAGACTTAGGTATTAGGTCAATCCAAGTTACTCAATCTCTTGTGTTACATAATATTTTTTATGTTCCCTTTCTATCCCATCATCTATTGTCAGTATCTGAATTAAATTGCCAAAAAAAAATTATCTATCACCTTTTATCCTATGTGTGTGGTATTTCAGGATCTATGTACTCAGAAAATAATAGGCAAGGAAAATCGAAGGGAAAAACTATTTCACTTAGATTGCATGTATAGCGAGGAGATACAAGCGCCATCAAGATTTGTTACTTTAACATTGAATTCTGATCAGAGTTAAAGTAATTTGGTTTTGGCATCACTAGTTGGGTCATCCGTCCTTTGGTGTTAAGAAGAAGTCTATGTTATCCTTGTTTTTGGGAATAAAGGAGTCTATTCTTCATTGTGAAACCTGTGTGTTTGCTAAAAGTCATAAGTCTAGTTACTCTTCTAGTTCTCATTCTAGTTCAGCATCATTTGAGTTTATATATTCTGATGTTTGGGGCCATCGAAGAATCCAACATTGACAGGAATGAGATATTTTGTTCTGTTCATTGATGATTTTATAAGACTGATATAGGTTGTGTTGCTAGAAAAGAAGAATGTTGTGTTTTCTGCCTTTACTGTGTTTCATAGTCTAATTCGAACTCAGTATGATGCTTGTGTAAAAGTCTTTCGATCTAACAATGGAGGAGAGTATGTCAATCATTATTTCCAAGATTATTTTTAGCAGCATGGAATTGTTCACTAGACTACTTGTCTTCAGACACCGGAGCAGAATGAAGTTTCTGAGAGAGAGAATCGACATCTCCTAGACATGGGAAGAGCCATCTTACTCATTGCCAACATGCCAAAATATCTTTGGGGAGAAGCTGTATTGTGTGCCTTTCATCTCATCAATTGCCTACCATGTGTAGCTCTTCAGAATCGGGTTCCATTTGAGGTATTGTCTAAACATGTTTCTATCCCATCTCTCAACAAACTTCCTGCTCGTTTCTTTGGTTATGTGGCCTAATATGTTCATCTTCATAAGAATCAGAGATCTAAATTGGAGGATCATACTCTCAAGTGTGTGTGTTTGTTGGCTACTAGTACTTAGCAGAAAGGATATAAGTGCTAACATTCTCCATCTCAGATGTTCTATGTCACCATGGATGTCATCTTTAGTGAAGACTTATGTTATTTCTCTCCCACAACCACTTTTAGTGAGCATGAGGAGAAGAATGTGTTCTATGAGGACCAATTTGGAGGATCGGAAGTTAGTGTTAAGTTGAAAGTGCCCCAGCCGGAGGTGTTTTTTGACCCGTCAAAACTGTGCCTAGAATCAGACAAAATGTGATCTTCGACTTGTCGAAGGCAATTCCCAGATAGCCCCTATTACTGAAACTGTAATTCGACCCGTCGAACAAAGGGTTTGAAAAGGTACCCTTGACCCTCCCAAAGAAATTTCTTGACCCATCGAAGAAGAGGTTCGACCCGTCGAACAAAGTATCATGAATCTTCCCGAAGCAATTTCTTCACCCGTACAGATTGTAGGGTCTATTCCAGTTTATGAGAGTGTTCGACATGTCAAAATAGTGTCCGACACATCGAAAGGAAGAGAATTCATCAGCAATCAACCACCAATTGTTGAAGATGTACATACAAGTTCAGTCTCTTCCTCTCTGTCAACGATCTCTCCTGGCATGTTATCACTTGAGGTATGTAGTAGTGTTTCTTTGTTTAGTTCTAGTGTACCTGAAAGAGTCTTACATGTTAGGTTAACCCGTGGTCAACCTTCAAAAAGATATGAACCTCTCTTTTCAGCTAAAGCGAAGTAGCATGTAGCTAATTATATGTCAATCCATAGATTGTCAAAGCCATATGTAGCATTTGTGAATCAATTATCTATTGTGCCTCTTCTTAGTAAAGTGCAGGATGCAATCATGGAGGGGAAGTGGGTCAACGCAATGGAGGTTGAGATGGATGCTCTCAACAAGAATGGTACTTGGGACTTGGTACCTTTACAACCTGGAAAGAAGACCGTTGGGTGTAGATGGATTTATACTATGAAGCATAATGTGGATGTCTTAGTTGACACATACAAGGCAAGGTTGGTTGCAAAGGGATATACTAAGAAATATGGAGTGGATTATGACCAGACATTTGCACCAGTGGCGAAGATCAATACCATTTGAGTCCTTATGTCTTTGGCAGCTAACTGAATTAGCCCTTGCAACAGTTTGATGTGAAGAATGTCTTTCTTCATGGAGATTTAAACGAAGAAATTTACATGGATCGTCCTCTAGGATATGGTACTTCTACAAGTGAGAATGTGGTGTGCATATTGAAAAAGACTTTGTATGGATTGAAACAGTCTCCAAGAGCTTGGTCTGGAAGGTTCACAGCTTTCATGAAGAAGATTGGGTACAGACAAGGTAATTCATATCACACTTTATTTATGAAGCACTGACATGGTAAGCTGATTGATTTGATCATTTATGTGGATGACATGGTTATGACAGGTGATGGCATTGATGAGATCAAGAGATTGCAAGTTCAGTTATCTTCTGAATTTGAGATGAATGACCTTGGGAACTTGAAATATTTCTTGGGAGTTAAGGTAGCCCAGAACAAGAACTGTATTATGCTGAGTCAAAGGAAATATGTTCTAGATTTGTTAGCAGAGACTGGTATGCATAATTGTAAACCGGTTGATACATCTATAGAACATAATCAGTGGATTACAGAGTATCCTAATCAAGTTCTCACAGAAAAATCTCGATATCAGAGGTTAGTTGGGAGGTTAATTTACTTGTCACATACTAGATCTGCTTGTGCTTATGTTGTTAATGTGGTGAGCCAGTATATGCACAATCCTAGTGAGGATCACATGAATGTTGTGATAAAAATCTTGATGTACTTGAAGTCTGTTCCTGGTGAAGGTCTTGTATTTCGTAAGCATGGAGAATTGGGGACTAATGGGGGCACTGATGCAGATTGGGCAGGTAACATTACTGACAGACGTTCTACTTCTAGATACATTATGTTTATTGGTGAAAATCTGGTTACATGGAGGAGCAAGAAGCAGAATATGGTAGCTTGTTCTAGTGCAGTGGCTGAGTATAGAGGTATGGCTCAAAGGGTTTGTGAGTTGTTATGGTTGAAGTATTTGCTAGGAAATTTGAGTTTCAAGCAGAAGCGAAAAATGCCTCTTACTGCTGCAGTTGAGATTGCACATAATCATGTTCAACATAATCGGACGAAATATGTGGAGATTGATAAACACTTCATCAAGGAAAAATTAGATGTTCGTACTATCTCATTCTTATTTATGCATTCAAATGAACAGTTAGCTGACATCCTTACCAAACTTATTTCATCATGGACTTTCAATGACTCACTTGACAAATTAGGCATTCGAGACTTGTATGCTCCAACTTGAAGAGGAGTGTTAGAGTGAGTTACGCTCCTAGTATATTAGAAAGTGTATATTCTGTAATTATATAAGATTCTGTAATTGATTAGATGTAAGTGATCAATATAATATAAAATTCTCAAATTCTTATGTTCACTGTTTGCACAATGAGGTTCACAACTTGCTTTTATCACTGTATGACACGCCAAGCAGGAAGATGATGATGATCGTGCACTTTTACGTTTCCTACAATTCAAGTTTGGCACAGAGTTCTTCTTTGATCCCAAGTATGCTTTCGCCTTTGTCTTGAAGAAAAGCGAACGCGGGCCCGTGTTTCATATATGTAGAATAATGTCCATGCATGAAGAAGCTAGGGGCCGGCAAAAATCTCGGCCCGGCCCGTGCCGGCTATACATGGGCCGGGCCTCAACAACATTTTAATATTTGCGGGCCGGGTCGGGCCGGGCTTTATCTTTTATATAAGGATCCGGGCCCGGCCCATTCAAGCGGGCTTTGTGGGCCTTTGCGAGCTTTTACGGGCCGGGCCTATCGGGCTTTAATTATTAAAAAATTAATACATTTCAAAATAAACGTAACCTTCATCCATGCACTGGGGTTTAAACGTACTCCGACGAGTCTAAATTTTACGTACAGTGTTTATCACTAAAAGATGGACCTTTCTACATGTCCTCGTTTATCATTAAAACATATTTAATTCTCATATTGCTTGAATTCTCCATATGTATATTAATGTTCTTACGTTTGTTCCTTTGTTATATGGAATGAAATACCTTTATGAAACTTAATCGGACATGTTTAATTATTTTATAAAATTGACCATTGGATTGATTGGTTAGAATATTATAACCATGCCTTTAAAATTTTATAAATTTTGGACTTGATTTAGACATCGATCCATGTATTTCGCCAAATGTGACCGTAGTACTCTTACAACTAAAACAGAAATTACCCCTCCAGAAAATAATTTTTTAACATCAAATTTTGGACACATATTCATATAGAATACATATCTATCTCATAGTGTCAAAAAAATTGACATAAAAATTGATTTATCTACTCCCCCCATAGGAAAATAAGGAAAATGAGATGAGTGTATTTTAGTGTTTTCACAAATTTTGTTTAACTGTATTGACCGGGATCCAAACGTACTTCGATTAGGCTAATTTTTACGTACGGTGTCTTTTATTACAAGGTGAACTATTATATATGGCCTTCTTTATTGTTAAAACATATTTAATTCTTATATTGCTTGAATTCTCTATATGCATACTAATGTTCTTACCTTTATTCCTTGGTTATATGGGTTGAAAGACCTTTGTGAAACGTAATCGATCATGTATCATCATTTTACAAAACTGACTGTCAGATTGGTTGTTCATAATATTCTAAGCATGCCGTTAAAATTTTATAAATTTTGGACTTGATTTAGACCTACATCTATGAGTTTCGCTAAATGTGACCGTAGTACCCTTACAACTAAAACGTAAATTACCCATCCCTAAAGGAATTTTTTAAGATCAAAATTTTAACACACATTCTTGTAAATTACATATCTATCTCATAGTGTCAAAAAAATTGACATAAAAATTTGATTTATCTAGTTTCTCCATGGAAAAATAAGCAATATATAAGATAAAGGTATTGATGTCATTTCACACACTCTCAATTAAACTCTCACCATTGAAAAATTACAAGATCTAATCTGAACCATCTATTATATTTACTGTTTTACTGTGTGAGGTAAATCGATAAAAAAAAATTACAATGAAACCCTAAAACCTAAAACCTAAACCCTAAACCCTAAATCATAAACCCTAAACCCTAAACCCTAACTTACTCTAAACCTCAAAATTCCTAAAACCTAAACCCTAACTTACTCTAAACCTCAAAATTCCTAAACCTTAACTTACCCTAAATCTCAATCTCCTAAACCCTAACTTACCATAAACCTAAACTCCAACTTATCATAAACTCTAAACAATGATTTAATAGTAAAATAAATACACAAATATAATTATATATGGAATTCTAATATTTGATCAATATATGTATATGTAATATATTAATATAGACATACACAAATATAAAATATATATCTATATAGTACTAGTCACTATATTATATATATATAAGTGTAGGTATAATGATATATGTACTACTATCTTATATATAAAAAAAATTGCGGGCTTTGACGGGCCGGGCCTAACGGGCCTTGACGGGCCGGGCCTAACGGGCCTTGACGGGTTTTTGGCGGACCGGGCCCGCGGACCGGACCGGGCTTTAGATCTCTAAACCAAGTTCAACCCACCAACCACCTTGGCGGGCTTTTGCGGGCTTTTTTTCGGGCCGGGCCGGGCTTTTAACCCACGGGCTTGCGGGCTTCCATCGGTCCACGGGCCAAATGATGACCCCTAGAAGAAGCAGTTGCACTCGCGTCCTGAGCTTGCTATGGATGAAGCTGACAAGGTTGAAAACGATGAGGACTTGCGGAGAACGAAGCTCTGGTATATGGTTGCGAAGCATGTGATAGAGCAAGAGAAGGGAGCCAAGAGGGAAAACATACGGCAAGGCAATAGCATTTCTTAAAGAAACCGACGGCCTCTTAATAAAGATAGAGGATATAATACCATTCTTTCTAGACTTAATTTGCCCTGATTGATGACTTTACGGAGGCCATTTGCTCAACATCAGAGGATTACAACAATCAAATCATGCGGAATGCTTGATTGCCCATCATGTAACACGATGCACAATTGAAGCTCAAGCGGAGTATATATTGGATTTGCAGAAGGTTTTTTTTTTCGAGAATGAAATTGACCTAAACATATTGCAGGAAAATAATAAGCATACCTAGAAACTAGGATGCAATCAGTGAACCACTCCTTACTCTCAACAGATCAAAATGTTCCTTCTATAAAAGTCCATAACCAAAATATGACAGTTGTTATTTCATAACTGAGATTATGAGTACCCTCTGCATTACATGTAAAACTCCGCACAGTTCTACAGAAAGAAACGCTTCAGGGATTTGTTTACCACCTTTCTCATACACGAAGACAAAGTACTTGGTCCCTGCCAAGTGCTAAATTAACTATTCAACTCATTCATCCGGTATTCAGAAATTTAGAAAAAATCAAGATGAAAGCTTGATATACGTACCTCTTTTTCATAAGCATAAATACTTATACTGACCAGCGTCTTAGTCAGCATCACCTAGTCCATCACTCCCATCCCCTCTTCTAGATATAGGTGCTACATGAGAGCTTAATTTCTTGTTTTGAGAAGCAATCTCGTCATTCTTTCTCAAGACAGCACCAGGTGATGGGTATGGACGCTGTTGGAACAGAGGACCCTGTAATATCCAGAAACATAAAAGCGTGAAAAAAATATCAAATGCAGTGTACTTTCAAAAAGTTAAAACAACATATGAAAGATATGTTTTTGTTTTGCTGTTGACTGGAACTGGAGTCATGTCTCATGTGACATGAGTCTTATGGTGGGAGTAGCCGAGTAGGTAACTGGAAAATATTCAGCAAATGAAATCTCATCATTGAATGTTGTACTAACCGTGGACAAAACTGTTGAGGCCATTTGCACCGCAATATGGAGTTTAAACATGGTATGCATGAATTTTTTTTATCAGAAATCACACGGCTTCATCAAATGATTTGTAGGCCCAAAGACTACTCTGTGCGGGGTTGTGTTAAAAATTCAGGAAGGCAAAACTCTTGAATACCGAATGTGCATTAAGTCACAGCAATTTTGTACTAATATGCATTCAGTATGCAAAATGATTGAGCATATGCCCAATAAGTCAGTTCAGACCCAATATTATATGAGTGAACACCAAGCAGATGAGGCTTGTAATTTTCTACGTTTTGGCTTTCCTCCCTTGAAAGACCATTATACTAAGTCAGTGCAGTATATCAAAACAAAATAAGAAAAAACTCATCAAAGCATAAGTAATTGATTTACTGTGGCAGTGGTATCAGCTTCTCGTGGTTGCACTCCTTTGAGACCTACACAACCCTGCAAAATAGCACGAGATAAATTTACAATAGATGCATAGATCAAAAGTTCTATTTGGGGTCACTTCATATATATTGTGAAAAGCACTTTCCACTACAAAAGTGTTTGGCACAAAAAGAACCTAATATTGATTTTTGAAAGCACTTTTAATGGTTTTTCAAGAACTTCGCATGTTCTACCTTTAGAAAGCACTGCTTTTACGGAATACAACTGAAAAATGAAACTTGATGTACTTAATAAAACCACTTCAGTGGAAATGCTATTTAAGGAAAGACAGAGAAGCAATCCAAATAAAGCCAAAATGGTGCTATACCAGAGTGCTTAATAAGGTTTGATAACATACCATTTCCCACGGGGTGCATCTGAATAAGAGCTGGGGTCCATAGGATCCAATTCATCATCCTCAGCGCGAGCTTGCTTCTTACTCTCTCGTTTATTCCCTTTTCCCATGGGAGGTTTCTGATTGGACCTAAAACTCAAAATCAATATCATATCATCTCTAATTAAAGAGAGTAAATAGTGTTAAATTTTCCAACATGCAGCCCCAGAACATTTAAAAGCCATTAAGAATCAAGACAAAGCTGAAAGGAAGTAAGGAACTGACCCTTCAGAACAATGGGAATTTAATAATTTATTTCATTATTCATTATAATAAGCCTCAGTGATAATTCTACATTTGTGTTGTATGAACTGTCTTGGATAACAACCTTAAAATCCTTAAAGAGTACAAAATTCTAAGTTTTGATTTTAATTAACTTCATTTCAGGTTACAACTTTTCAGTTGAAAAAAAAAATAACTTCAATTTATACCTTTGCATGATGGCCTCAATTTATACCTTTGCATGATGGCCTCTTTGTTGGAATCACCATTGGTATCGACAGAACTTGTGATCTGGTGATTAAAAATCAAGCTAGTTGCCGAGTACTGGCTTTGTGGGAGATTAAGAGTTCTGCAATCAATAATGTATATCAGTAAAACCAGTATTACCATATAATGGTTTAATAGAAAAATATATATATATTGTATACGCCAAACCAATAATTTTCAAAGGTGAGGAATACCAAATGGAATATTCCTAACCTTTTTGTAGAAAGCCCAAACTTGAGGCGTTTCTTTTGGACTTATTACCTTTATTAATATAATATTCAGTTGACAATCGACTAGAAGTTCTCCAAAGCTATGATTTCCTCTACATTTATACAAAAATGTGGCAATTGATAGTCTGGACATGACAACCATGCAGAAAAACCATTTCATCAAAACTAAGACTGTAGCTTGGATTGCAGAAAATGCAATGCTCAACACGTTAAAACGAAAAACAAAAGTAGAAAATTATAAAACAAAAACAAAAAGAAACCAGATGATGATAATCCAACTTCCTGTGTTGACGATAAGGGTGTACATCATGCACCTGACGCATTGCTTTGCGTCAAAAGCTCTCTCTAAATGTTAAAGGGAGGCAGTGATTGCAGTAACCCCACATCTGAACAAGCCCTACTCCCCATCCACCGCAACCATGCATCTTTGTTGTTTTGATAATTGATTCTTTTGAGCTTGTACGTCAGAGGGTTGATCATCATATCGAACAAAATGTTGAGATAAAGCTTGCAGTAATGAGTCTGGGCATTTCCATTGTGATAAAAGTGTCTTTGTATTGTAGTAATACTTGTTGCCTGTAGGTGATTAGGAAGTGTTTACTTTAAAAGTAAAAAATAAAATAAATATACAAACTAAAATAGATTGCAAAGTATTAATACAAATATAGCTTAATCTAATTATGTCTGAGTTCCACACATTCATGAAGAGGTGTATGATGTTTGGGTGCCTACCTGTACCATAAAATCGATCTTAATGAACCATCACAAATCTTATCCGAATCAAGAGAAACTAGAGATGACATCAAATTTAAATCTCCTCTGACCATGTATGTATTGTTTAAACAAAACATTGATGAACTAATACATGTGAGACTAATGAAATGTCCATTGAAACCAGGGCCGGCCCTGGGTATAGGCCATATAGGCCGGTGCCTAGAGCCCCCAAATGTTGAGGCCCCCAAATTTGAAAATTTTATATTATATATATATATAAAAAAACTATTCAAATAGCAAGATATCACTTACGTAGTTACGTACCTAACGTACGTAACCAATACTCTAATAGCCCAACCCAAACAAGGAAACAGTAGGTAAGCCCAAACTAAAATAAAACCCTATGGCTATACCCAAAAGTCTGCTATTTTATTGCATCTCATTGATCTCAATCGTCTTGTCTGCGACAGCTAGAGCAACAGAGTGAACAGAGACACATAGTGATCATTTCATCTTGCATTCATCTGATCATCGCAAGTTCCTCAATCCTCATTCATCTGATCATCTCGTCTTGCATTCAGGTATTTTTCTTTTCAAATCATCTCTTTAATTTGCATTGATGTAAACTTCTAATCTATTTTCATTCTAAGAATTAAGAATTTGATTAGAGATTAATCCTTTATTCCTTTAATCATTTTGCTACT
The DNA here is from genome assembly GCA_946800695.1 of Geum urbanum. Taxonomy (NCBI): domain Eukaryota; kingdom Viridiplantae; phylum Streptophyta; class Magnoliopsida; order Rosales; family Rosaceae; genus Geum; species Geum urbanum. Next base: position 3,876,345 of record OX327009.1, read on the forward strand.
GTAATCAGTATATGAAGTTATGAACAATTGAACATTGAAGTATTGAACATCAATTTGTTTGGGTGAATAGATTAACACGGTTTGGGAATTCTTTTCGTTTTTAAATAATTTGTTGATGTACTCATTTGTATTGTATCATTTGTATGCGATTTTGCAGACTTGATATGGCTCCTAAAAGAAAGTATCCATCCGGAGCAAAAAAAGAGAAAGCAAGGAAGAGAAGAAAAGCTTTAGAAAGACTTCAAGCGGGTTCTCTCAATAAGTTCTTCACTAAAAAAGGAGAAACTTCAAAAAATACTGTGACAAATAAGGAACTTGAGAATGAAAACAATATTGAGGCACAAGGGAGTGCCAATGAACAAGAACATGATCAACTCATGAATGAGAATGAGGAAGAAAGTCAGGCTAATGAAGCTACGACTGAAGATGTAATTGAAGAGGAGACTCTGCCCACAGAAGAAGAAGAAAATCAACCTTTGAATGTGGGAATAGAAAGTGATCAGCAGAGTTAGCAAGAAGCATCAGAAGAAATTGTCTACTCATTTGATTTTGATGATCCAGCGAATTGGGACAAGATGAAGAATAATTTTAGAGAGTTCTTAACTGAAAGAGGGCCAAAACGAGTCAGTGATGTCATCTATCCTACAGATGATTCAGATAGACACTTCAACCCGTCATATTACATCCGTATCTTACCAAACGGGGAAAAGCAAGATCGCCGGTGGTTAGTGTACTCAGAATCCGTGAACAAGGTATATTGTTTTTGTTGTAAGTTGTTTAAACAAGACCGCAACAAGATGCTTGTAGGCCAATTTGGAAATGAAGGAGTGAAAGATTGGAAAAATATGGGTGCAAGACTTACAACTCATGAAAAGAGTATTTACCACATTGCTTGTTTTACTAGTTGGATTGAGTTAGAGAAAAGATTGAAGACAAAAAAACAATTGATCGAGCCGTGGAAGAACAAATAGACAAAGAGATGGAGCACTGGAGGAAATTACTAGCACGGATCCTTGCTGTTGTGAAGAGACTTGCAAAGAATAATCTAGCATTCCGTGGAAATAGTGAGAAGTTGTATGAGGACAACAATGGAGTTTTCTTACAGATGATTGAGATGATTGCAGAATTTGATTATGTGATGGATGAACATGTTCGACGTATTGGTAAAAAGGAGATTCATTACCATTACTTGAGCCACAAGATCCAAAATGAAATGATTCAGATGCTGGCAAGTGAGGTAAAAGTTTCTATTGTTGCAAGAATCAAAGAAGCAAAGTACTTTTCTGTTATACTTGATTGCACTCCTGATACTAGTCATGATGAACAAATGTCTCATGTGGTACGATGTGTTAATGTTTCGGCATGTCCAATTGTTGTAGAAGAATTCTTTTTAGGATTTTTACAGGTGCATGACACATCAGGGCTTGGACTTTTTAACGAGCTTACAGCTGCATTGGACTCTCTTAGGCTTGATCTTAATGATATATGAGGACAAGGATACGACAATGGAGCTAATATGAGAGGAAGACACAAAGGGGTGCAGAAAAGACTACTTGAGGTAAATCCTAGAGCATTGTATACTCCCTGTGGTTCTCATAGTCTCAATCTTGCAATATGTGATATGGCAACTTGTTGTGAGAAAGCTGATTCCTTTTTTGGAGCAACTCAACGAATTTATTCATTCTTTTCATCTTCTACAAAACGATGGAAAGTTTTTAGAGAGCATGTGACAGGCTTGACAGTTAAGCCATTGTCTGAAACTCGTTGGGAAAGTCGTGTTGAAAGTGTGAAAGCAATCAGATTTCAAGCTCCACAAATAAGAGATGCTTTAGCTCACATGAAAAAATATGGTGATGATTCTAGAACAAGGAGTGAAGCTGGTTCATTACTAACACATGAGATGGAGAATTTTGAGTTCCTCTTTGGTATGGTTATTTGGTATGATTTATTGGATCAGATTAATATTGTGAGCAAAATTCTTCAGACCGAAGATATGCACTGATTATGCTATTAGTAAACTGGAAAGTCTCATGTCATGGTTGCAAACATACAGAGAAACAGGTTTTGAGAAATCTTTGATTGAAGCTGAAGAGATTGCAACTATGATGAAAATTACTGCCTCATTTCATGAAAAGAGAATCAGTAAACCAAAGAGGTGGTTTGATGACAATGATACAGTTGATACCGAAGACGTGACACAATCAGCAATGGAATCATTCAAGGTTAATTACTTCCTTTACATTATTGATCAAGCTCTTTCTTCACTTGAAAGTAGGTTTGAACAATTTAAGAAATATAAAGTCGATTTTGGACTCTTGTTTGATTTTAAGGAGTTGATGTCTGCTGATAAAACGAGTTTGATGAACTTTTGTTCGAATCTTGAAAAGTTACTGAAGCATGGAGATATTTCAGACATCAATGAGTTTGAATTGTTCTTGGAACTACGTCGCTTAAGCGAAGCTGTACCAGAAGGAACAAAAAGAGCAGTTGAGGTTTTGAATTTTTTGAAAGATCTTGAGGCTTGTTATCCCAATGCTTGGATTGTCTACAGAATTCTTCTAATAATTCCAGTCACAGTTGCCTCTGCTGAGAGAACATTCTCAAAATTGAAGTTGATCAAGTCTTACCTTCGTTCAACCATGTCACAAGAAAGATTGAATGATTTGGCTATGTTATCGATTGAAAAGCATCTTGTTGACAAGCTTGAATATGAGAGCTTAATCAATACTTTTGCTTCAAAAAATGCAAGAAGAGTTATGTTTGAGTAGTGGTCTTTTGAATAGCTTGAAGGTTATTTTGTAAAACAACGATATTCTTAGTATACATTTGAGTTTTTGTTACATTTTTTTTTTCTTTCTATCATTACATGTGAGGCCCCAAATTTTTTTACCGCCTAGAGCCCCCTGAAACTCAGGGCCGGCCCTGATTGAAACCATAAATCATAAATGTAACAAACACATGCAAATTGTGATCAAATTAGAGGTCTCCCTTATAAATAATTAATCAAAATAAATTATGGAAAGATGGCAAAGGAGAATATTAGGTCTACTTTATAGCAGACAAATTATACAACAGAATTACTTTCCCACTTGTTTAGAATAAGAATCCTTTCTCTCTTGTTAAACCCACCATGCATGAAGAACTCATACAAGGAAAAATCAATATTCCACAAAACACCGCTAAGACATGTTGCGCATGAACTGGGGCACTGGGCCAGTTTAATGAGGTGTAGTTGGTTTAGGCAGAATTTGATCAGATAGTAAAAGTACGTTTTTTGGTTTAGACAGGATTTCCGAACATGATTTAGATGAATAGTCTAGAAACATTCATGAATTGAAGTTCATGACATGGAGAATGTACTGTGCCAGGCATCGTTGATGTATTCATCTATCTCTCTCAATTCCTGTCTAGCCTATTATAAATTTCATATGCTCACTGAATATCAGCAAGCTGGGGACATTGCGTTGGTCCAACATAAACAGGATGATGAGATGGAAGTTTATTTTTTGCAAGTAAAGAAATGGAAGTTTAACTCACCAGGAGTTTTTTTAAAATCTTAATCAGGAAAATCTCATGTAAAAACTACTGGGAAAGGTAAAGTTGTTACTTTTCTCAATATATAACAAATGCGTACCTGTTGTTTCGTCCAAAGCCTCAACCCAATCTTCCGGCTGCATATTTGTTTCACCTGGCTTTTCCCATTGACAAAACACCACTTGCAGGATCTTTTGCTGCCACCTATGTTGTAATTCAACAAGTTACAGACTGGCATGAAACAAAAACGCAGATGCACAAAAAAAAAAAATTATAGCCCTCTCCTATTTCTACAGCATATGATGTACAAGTGTACAACTTACTTCGACTCAAGAAAAGTGAGCTTGTGCATGTTACTTGTATAAAGCTTTAGTCAAAATTGATGGCATGTGGTGTCAACCAATGCCAACCCCAGGTTTTAAAATGTATTGACCTATATGACTTACACTCTATCTACTTCGGACATAAACAATGTTAACTTTACCCACCTTTCTAAAATTGTCATTAAAGTTTTACAGTGTGCTCTCAATTGTCCGAGGCCGTGGGATTGGAGGTGTGAGAAAAAAGGGTGATACTGAATCCATTCCACATGTCATTTCTCAATAATTTAAACTCCTAGTGTGGTCTTTGCAGATCCATTGCCTTCAACAGCTGGGGATTGGAGTAAAATGAACCTAATCAATATGCAGCATTTATGAAAACTTAAATCTTACAACTTACGCACCCATCCTGCCGGCAATGTCCCATATTCCATCTGTTGAGCAGAAGAAATTTTCATTTCTGAAAATTGTTACAGATCAATCAAGGCAGAAGAGAAAATGTTCAGCAGCACAAAGTAATAATGAAAATACAGAAATAACGAAATGAGAGCTATAACTTGCAGAATAAGTCAAAAAAAGTAAGAGATCAAGGTACTTTTCACTGTTTTCAGAACTCACAACCATTTCTCCGAGTCAAATAATAATCAAGAACATAACTCAGTTTAGACTACAAAACGAAGGCCCCCAAATCTTAAGCATTTAAGAATTCCAAAGTGGAGCTGGGATAATAAGTATAACAGGATAACGATCTGGTGATTGCACAATTTACAGAAATAAAAAATAAAAACCTAACTTAGTGAAGTCGCCAAAGAAGTTGCTTTACAAGTTGTACTTGTTTTTATCACTAACCTAGTACACATACAATATCAAGCCTGAACAGATGCCTTCAACTAAACAAGACTGAAATAAGGACTTGCATGATCTTCTTTGCTCGAGTTGTCTTTAAGAATACCCCCATCTCTCAACTTTTTCTTAAGATACTCGGACATTTCTTTAGATGGAGGTTTCGTTCAATGTCCTTATCAGGCTCAAAGTTCATATGCCCCGTCTCATTAGTTCCAGCAATAGAATGGCCTAGCATCACAAGAATAAAAAACGCTTTTGCACTAGATTCAATAGATAAAATAACGAAATACAGTCTGACTTCTGGTATCAATCTTACTAGGCAGAGTACTATTAGACACGGAACAACCATCGCCTTTCCCAATTTCAACATTACCTGTCGTAAAAGCAGTATGTGCAAGTCTTTTTTCAGTTATATCCAAAATGAAGATTAACTACGTTCAGTACTTCAATAATTTGCATATTCAATCTGGTGAGTATCTCTAAAATATGATGCATAGAAAGGCCTAAAAGTTCTAGTGGTCAGAGTAAACCAAAAGCAGTCATTCTATTAGAATACTATCACGTGGTTTTGAAGACATAAGCCACACTGTTCATCAGCGTGAGCTGACTTGGGTGATGGTCTGAGAAGTTTACACTCGCAAAAGTAAATGCTAGCTATTGATTCATTTGTCAGGCTTCCTAAATGACTATTTCTGATGAAATTTCAGTTTATGCGTACAAGTTCATTAGAAAATTTTGGGAAACAGGAGATATTAGGAGAACTTGAACTGACTTTCAGGCCAAACAAATTTTTCTCATGCTTTTGGAATTTCAAAGAACTGAACTCTGAAACTACAGGAAAATTTTCATGAAAGCAGTTCGAAGCTGTTTATACTAACGAAGACGTAACACCTTTAACTAACTTCATTTACTTTTAAGCTACTTTCTGCATCTTTATCAGGCCCTTTTCTCAAGAAGAAAAAGAAAATTCATTAGAGAAGGAGGCCACATTACAACAAGTCCTCAAACAAAACAATCAAATAATCTTAAAAAAAAAAAAATTAACACCCAACTAATGAAACCAGATAGCTGTAGTAACCACTATAAACAAAATAATACTAGAAAAATCTTACAGCTAAAATGAGATTGATAAATGATCAAATAGGAACCTTGTGCATCAAGGGTAGTAGATTTTCTACATTTAACGGCCATTAGAGCACGATGTTGTGTAGTCATCTTCAATAGATGCTCCTGTCTCGAATTTCACGATAGTAAAAACCGAATGCCCGAAATCGATAACAATTTCATAACAAGTAAACTAACAGTAAAAAAAAACTAGAGAGACCTTTAGAGCGCTGGGATCAACGCTGTTTCTACCGGATTACGCGGGACGTAATCTAGCAGAAGCAAGTACGAGTAATCTTCTTCTCCTCTTCCGAACGTTCGGGCTGTTCGGATGATCGGATGCCTTCTCTCTCTTCGGGTGTTCGGGTAATCGGGTGTGCGTGTTCGGATTCGGCTGTTAGAAGAATACAACGACAAACGGGCGGTCAGATGGTCGAGACAGGGTTGGCCTGCCTTCAACGCTCCGATGCCTAAGTCAGAAGATGTATTGGATATAACAGTCAAGCGAACGTGCGTGAAGTAGGTGAAAGTATTTAATGCTTGGGTTCAGATCCTCTCTACCTGTAATAAATACCTTTCATATATAGGTGGTTGAGTTTGTTGCTTGCCTGTGTTCCTCGATGTGGGACTGGACCGTTTCTGTTGTCATGTGATCCGCATATTCGGATGTGCGCCTGTCGGGCGCGTGCGCGATCGGATAGGCTCGGTCTTGCGGGCGAAGTTGTAGCCTTCCTGGTGGTCTTTCGGATGGTCGGGTAGGTGTTGATTATCTGCTTAAGTGGGTAAGTATGTTTAATCGAAGAACTAATTGATGCTATACTAACAAGTCCCCCAAGTCCCCAAGTCAAAGAGAACTTTCTTGACTGCGGAATTGAAAAAGGGTTCGTGCGATTAAACAAATACTTATCCAATTGAGCAGTGATGCGTGGTCCTGTAACCCCCAAGTCCCCCAACTCTCCGGTCAAGGAAGGGCTCGTTTAACGGAGTGGGTACCTGTTCGTCCGACCGTGTACCTGTTCGTGCGGTGGTGTACCTGTGGCCCGGCCTCCAAACGAGTATTGCTGTTTTGGAGCCGCGCACCTGTGGAGTCTTTCGGGTGAGTACAAATGGGTGAAATACAGAGATAGTTATGAGTATGTGAATGTGTGGATGTATGCGAATGTATGTATGAGTGAATGCGTATGCAGGGGGGCGTACGTCAACAGTGGGGCCCACGACCGTTACGTACGTTTATTGCAGCGCGCACGGAGAGGGCGGACCCCGTGCCCGTGCCGCTCATCGATCTTAGCGCGTTGAAAGAGGGGATGCGCCCCATGCCTCTACCGCCTAATCCGGCTTGCTTTCGCGTTCGGGGAGGACTGATACCTTGCCCGCAACGCTCATCGGTCTTAGTGCACACAAGGAGGGGACGGACCCCGAGCCCTTGCCGCCTAAGTGGGCGAGTCGATCGTTAACGTTGCGCGCATGGAGAGGACGGACCCCACACCCATGCCGCCCATCGGTCTTAGCGCGCGTAGAGAGGGGACGAACCGCATGCCTCTACCGCCTAATCCGGCTTGCTTTCGCGTTCGGGGAGGACTGATACCATGCCCGCAACGCTCATCGGTCTTAGTGCGCACAAGGAGGGGACGGACCCTGAGCCCTTGCCACCAAAGTCGGCGAGTCGATCGTTAACGTTGCGCGCACGGAGAGGACGGACTGTGACGACCCGGACTAGAATCAGCAGTATGATCAGCTGTATACATGAGTTACTGCGTAGTCGCAGCTCTTCGACAATTATTCGAATCGCCGAACTTGTTAACGACTTAATTGTTGGCCGAGAATTGGAGCTAAGTTTCTTCTCGAGAGTCGTAGTACATGTGATTACGAGTTCGTGGGCGGTTCCAAATCGTTATTTGGATGACCGAGGAATTAGTTATGAATATTTGAAGTTTCGACGGAAACGGATTTAAATGGCAGGTTTGTTCGCGACTAAATTACCGGACGAGAATTTGGTTTTGGCTTCTTCACGGAAGTTGTTCGGAATTTAATTTCGAGTTTGTGGGAACTTTCAGAGCGTGATTTGGAGTTACGAGGAATTAGTTGCGAATTTTGCCGTTTGTTGATTAATTAGTCGATTTAATTGTGTGTTGGTTCGGAGGGTTGACTTTTTATCCGTTTAGCCGATGTGTTTGACTTTGGGTGATATTGGAAGAATATGTCGAGACGAGTATGTGGCCGCGAGAATTATCGGAATCGGAATTACGACGAGAAAGTTACGCGCGTTTGAAGTTTGCCGAAATGGATAATTATGGGTTTCCTTTTTGGGAAAGTATAAATAGTGGACTTTCCTCTTTGGGAAAGTCAAACCTGGAATTAATGAGCTTTGACCGAGTCAAGCTCGGTGGAGAGAGGGTGGCGCGACACCGTTCGGCCTCGCCGGCGACGTGACTGTTCCGGCCACCCCACGGCGTGGGGGTGGTCTTGTTCTCTTCGTCTCGAGGTCACGAGTCTAGCCCCGGTCTTGTTTTCCGGCATGGTGCACGGTGGAGAGAGAAATAGTGAACCAAAGTTTGAAGGTTTTGGGTTTAATGGTGGTTTGTGATTCAAGCCGAATTGAGCTGCAACTTTGAGTGGGCTTTGAAGCTCTCATCCCCTTGATGCTCCCCTGTAAGTTTCGTGTTTCAATTCGATGTGTACATGGAGAATTTTGGAGTTGAAGTTTTGGTACCAATTCGGGTTTCCATGAAATTGAGCTAGTTAGAGTTTGAATTGGACTTTGTTGCAGTTATGAAAGTTGCTCAGTGGGTGATTTTGCATGGAATAGGGGTTCCTTCTCCGGAAAATCTTCAAGTTGGCGGCGGCGCCACCGTTGACGGCGGTCAACGCGGCGGTCAATGGTCAACGGCGGTCAACTTTGACTTTTTCGGAGTTTTCGACGAGTTGCATGTCATTTTACTCGAAATCGCGCCCCGATCGCAGTGGGGAGGTTTGTTTTTCGAGTTGAGCGTCCGAACGTAAAGCGAGGTATTGAGGTGTTATATACGGATTTTCGACCATTCGTCGACTTTGAATCGTGTGTTTCCGAGAACGGTGGTTTCTCGTGATTTGATTTGAATTGTCGAATTATGTTTGAGAGGATTGTATATTGTGATTATTCAGGTGTTCGTGATCGTTTGTTTGGCGAGGGACTTTCCGCCGGATCACGGGTTAACGCGATACGCGTTACGCCAGACTGTGAGTGGACAGTTTATTTTCACGGAATCCTTGCGAGTCTTTTATTTATGATTCACGAACTTGAGCATGCAGATTGATTGTGGTTTTACGAGCATGTGTTTTATGATTATACATATACGAATATGCGTATACGAGTATACATACGCTGATATAATGTTTCATGCATTTGCATCGAGCTGTTTATGATTTGGTTTTCACAGAGTACAGTCGTAGTTTATGAGGTTGTATCGATACACTGCATCCCGGCTGATCCCCGAGGATGTTACCAGCTAGGATCACGTGTGGGCTAGGGACCCCGTGGTTCCGACTGTGCTGCTGCAGCTAGGATCACGTGTGGGCTAGGGACCCCGTGGTTCTGACTGTGAGATTTTACTTGCATGCTCTGTTTACGAGTTGGAGTCAGCGTCTCCTCGTATACTATTTGGTTTGATTTATTATATTTCGACTCGCATATGTTTTTATAACATATATTAACTGGTGAAAGACATTTATTTTCGTCCACTCACTCTAACGTGTTTATTGTCTTTCACCTGGGTTTTTCGGTTTCCGTGCCCAGTTTGCAGTTCAGACTCTGGTGTCGCACGTCGTGGTCGGAGGCATAGTGCTCGAGCTACTTTGTTTCATCCAGTAGGTTTATTGTTCTACCTACTGTGGTATACGTATATGGTTATGTATTAGATGTCGCTCTGAGCTTTCTGTGGAATATGTTATACGATTTTAAACCCGGATTTCAGTAAAGTACTATGATATGTATTGTTTACTTTACTGTTATGATATTGAGAAATCCGGATGGGATTGGTGCCCACGGTTTGATTTTTGTGGCATAGGACGAAGTGTGTTTTTCCGCGTGCAGGTTAAGGTAATTCCACGCTAGTAACGAAACTCTGCCCAAATTTCGGAAAAGTTTTTGTTGGTTCGTGTTTTCGAAGGGGTTCGATTCCGGTTTAGGTAGCTAAATCGGGGTTGGGTCCTTTCACGGACCCCACACCCGTGCCACCCATCGGCCTTAGCGTGCGCAGAGAGGGGATGGGCCCCACGCCTCTGCCGCCTAATCCGGCTTGCTTTCTAGCGTTACGCGCACGGAGGGGATGGGCCCCACGCCCGTGCGGCGCAAGCTCTTTATTTAGTGCGCGGAAGGAAACTCGGACGTTTATCCTCTTCCGGGTCGCCTAAATGGTTTTGTACTGACCTGGTGGCGTGTCGTTCGTTTTGCCTGTGGGATTTTGTCGGGCGTTTGGTCGTGTTGCGTGCGCCAGTCCAGATGGTGGGAATTGTGACGTATGTGGCGTGTCTTGGGCAGGGTGATCCAGCTAATGGGACGTTTGGAGTGACATTCCTTTCAGCTTCTCCTTGGGAACCATTATGTAATAAATGCTAGCCGGCGCAATTAATGCTGGCGTGCCCCATGCATTAAATGCTGATGACGTAGTAGCTGCTCGGGGGTCAGGCGTCAGGCACGTGGGGGCGTGGAGTGTTTGCATGGTTGACACGTGGCGAGCCGTGGGAGACTGTGCTAGGGTTTGAAATCGAGGCGGGAAGCCGAAGGGTGAGCGCGGTTACTTAGGCGGGTAAGTGAACCGCCTCGGTGCCACGTGTCACCATCTGACGGTTCTTGTTCAAATCTGTGTTCTTTGCTTTCTTGCCGGGATCCCTCTACGACGTGCAGCCTTCTCCTTCACTCTTCAACTTTGGTGAGGCTCTAATCTGTTTTTTTGTTGTTTTCCGTTTCTGTTTCCGGTTGCTTTTCTGTTTTGCCCTTCACAGTTTCTGGGTTTTTCGTCTTTTTCTGGGTTTGCGTCTCAAGAACAAGGCGTGTTCTTGAGGCGTGCCTGGTTTGATCTTGTTTGGGGTAGATTTTCAGGGTTTTGGTGTTTCTGGTAGTTTGTTTTTTTTTTTGCTAAGTGTGGGTTTCGCGTGCGTCTAGGAGATGGAGCCAATAGAGATATCGAGCGGCCAATCGCGTGAGCGAATATATGTTCCGGGGGTAGGGTGGGTTAGCTGTAGTCCGTGCACGAGCGGGTCGGGCTCATCGTCCGATTCCGTGATGAGTGTAACGCCTCTTCGGTACATCCCTAACGGTTCTCCTATCGTGCAGCCGATGGATCAAGAACAAGCGCTCGCTGCCGCAGGGTTAGGGGAATCGTCTGGGTCATCGGGTGGGTCCTCATCGTCTGGGCCATGGGGTGACGAGTCCGTTCGATCAGATCAGCCCGTACCTCAGTTTCCAGAGGGTGGGCGCGTGCATTGGGTGCTCCCTGACGGGGTGCCGGTGCAAGAGCCTAAGCGGGCGCTGAGCGTCAAGGAGATGGCGCGATGGGCGCACGATTATCACATTTTGTCGTCCGTCAAGCTGAAGGTACCAGGGAAGGGGGAGACGTTCACTCGACCGCCGGCCGGCCACGTGTGCCTGAGCGAGTTCCATCTGAAGGCGGGGATAAAGCTGCCCATTCACCCGTTCTTCCAGTACATGCTGGCGTTCCTCAGGATCTCTCTTGGTTAGTGTGAGCCGACACTGACCCGAACGTTGGTGGCGTTCTTCAACATCTTCCGTCTGAGCAGGTTGGACCATCCTACACGGGCGGAGTTCCTACATTTCTTCCGTTTGAAGTACTCCTCCCGTCGGCGAGACTCAGGCACCTTCACCGTGGAACCACGCGTGAAGTGGTGGCTTATCGATCCTCCTAGTTCCTCGACCACCTGGCGCACGATCAACTGTCTGGTCGGAGGTGACTGGGAGTTTGGCGCCCACCCCTCCGAGATTGTGGCCAACGCCCGTCTTGTCCACCGAGTCCCCCAGCGCTTCCACTAGCTTGATACGAACGAGTATCCGCTGACGGCCGGGGAGGAAAACAGGATTGCCCGTCTGAAGTTCGTCTTCGACCCGAGGCCCGAGGCGAGGAATTTCTGGGCGGCGTGTCACTGGGACCTGATTGAGAAGTCACGCCTGGCTCGAACACCTGGTCCGTCGGGCGGTGATACCTGAGATGCATATATGTTGTGTGGTTTATCGAAATGTTACTAACCTTGTTCTTTTTTCTTGCAGCGAAAATGTCCAAGTCAAAGGCGACCGAGCGGGATGGGGATCGCGTTCGCCACCTCAACATGCTGCTGGAGGGTGCGGACAGCGTGCGTCACGTCGTCGTGGACGGGTTGGGCGAGATGTTTGTCGGTGGTGAAGTTCAGCCCACCATTCGTACACCGGCCGTGGCCTCGCACGCTTCTCCCATCCTCCATCGGACGAGCGTCGAGCCCTCTATTTCCGGTGCTGCTACTGTCGGGCAGGGTGCTTCTACCCCTCTTCCTCCTCCTCCTCCGAGTAGTCGGGGCCAGAGTCGAGTTGATCGGGATCGCCTCCACCGGGAAAAGGAGCAGAGGCAGGTGGAGCGCGATCAGTGACGTGTCGAACAGCAGGACCGTCGCGAGGCCTTCCAGGGCTCTGGGTCGCGCCGGTCCTCCCACGATGGTGCAGACCTTTCTGTTGGTGAAGCCGAGCGCCCACAGAAGTGCTCCCGTACGAACTCTCCTGCTCCGGATGCCGGAGGGCCGGTTGCCTTCGTTGTTGATGCTCTCCGCCAGGCGCTGGTTGATGGTGCTGCGTCGGTGGGGCCCCTACTACAGCCGCTTGAGAATCTTGCTCCTGATGGTCTGGATCGGGCCTTTGTTGCCAGTGCCAGGCTTCAGCACCAGCTGTTTCGCCTCCGGTCCCGGGATAGCCTGGATGAGTTGAAGCGTCTTAGGGCTGAGGTGTCGACGGGTGCCCAAGTGTGCGAGAGGATGGTGGCCAGCCTGAGCAAGGCGAATGACATGGTCCAGAAGCAAACCAAGCGAGCTGATGAGGCGAATGCCCGGTCCACTGAGGCTGCCGCGCGGGAGGCGACTTTGAAGGCTGAGGCTGTTGAGCGTGAAGCCGCGCTGAAGGCAGAGGTGGAGCGCGTGTGTGCTGAAGCGGCGGCTCGTGAGGCGAAGATGGAGTCCCGCATGATGGAAGTGGATCACGTTCCTCGCACGGATGTTGTTGCTATGTTCAAGGAGTCAGATGAACTCTACGAGCTGGTGAAGGCTGATGTGGAGGAGCAGGTGACTGCCTTCCGTGAAGCGGTGACTCCCTTTATCAGGTTGGATGAATACCGGGCGTTCGTGCGGGCGGAAACAGCCAAGCTTGCGGATGCCCGGGCTTCAGGTGCTGATGGAGAGGTGGGGCCTTCTGGGCAGGGGGGTGAGGTGGAAGTGGAGTCGGTGCTGGAGCCTGTGGATCCGGCGGATCAGGTGGAGCAGGCGGGGCCAGTGGAGTCCGAGGAGGCGGAGGAGCTGGATGTAAATACCGGGGCGTAGTCTAGGAATTTCCCTGTACTTCTTTTGCAAGTGTAGGTTTTTTGTAACGGGCCTTGTGCTCTTTTAATGAAATTTTTTCTTTCCGTACATGTGCCTTTTTCTTCCGTTTCTTCCTTTTTTTGGCATCTTTTGACTGATTCACGCGCGTGCGCTCTCTTATTTCTTGCTATGGCTTTTCAACCAAGTGTTGCATTGGCGCGACAAGTCTCTCCCCAGTCCCCCGAGTGCCGGGCGGGCGGGTTGAGAACAAACGTAAATAATAAAACGAACTTTTAATGAAAATAAGTGCACAACATAATGGAATTTAATGAAAGTACTTCCGTAAGTGTTGGATGTTCCACGGATGTCGCAGTCGCTGACCCTGCATGTCCCTAAGGTAAAAGGTGCTGGCGTTGACCACCTCGTCCACGACATACGAGCCTTCCCACAATGGGCGGAGTGCCTTGACTTTCTGCTGGATCGCTTTCATTACACAGTCCCCCTTTTGGATCGGTCGAGCCCGAATACGCTAGTTATACAGTCGGGCGATTCTCTGCTTGTTCGCAGCGTTGTGGAGGTGGGCCGTGTCTCTCCGTTCTTCCAGCAAGTCGTTGTTGAGTCGTAGTCCTTCGTTGTTCGTGTTCGGGTCGTACCCCTCGATCCGTGGGCTCTGGTGGGTGATCTCCAGGGGTAGCACAGCCTCCGTTCCGAACGTCAGGCTGAACGGGGTTTCGCCCGTGGCTGCGTTGGCGGTCATTCGGATGGACCATAGGATCTCCGGGATGACTTCGGGCCAGCGCCCGTAGCCCGCGTCCCCGGGCTCGATATCTTCAATCTTCTTCTTGATGCCCGCTTTGATGATTTTGTTCGCTGCCTCTACCTGCCCGTTTTTCTGAGGGTGCGCTGGTGATGCGAACACGAGATCCGTTCCTTGCCGTTTGCAAAAGGCTGTGAGCTTGGGGTTGTTGAACTATGGCCCGTTGTCCGTGATGATGCTGATCAGCGTCCCGTAGCGACAGAAGAGGAAACGCCAGAGGAAACGCTCGACCTTCTCCGTCGTGATCTTTACCATCGGCTGGGCTTCGATGAACTTTGTGTGATAGTCGATGATAACGATCAAGTACCTGTACTGTCCCTTCGATTTTGGGAGTTCCCCGATGAGGTCCAGTCCCCACTGTGCGAATGGTATGGGCGACAGGAGGATAGACAGTGGGACGGCAGGCGCATGGTGGTGATGCGCGTGCAGCTGGCACTGGTGGCATTTGCTCGTTAGTGTTGTAGCGTCCGCGTGGATGGTGGGCCACCAGAATCCACACCGGAGTGCCTTGTGTGCAATTGATCTGGCGCCCGCATGGTGGCTGCACGTGCCCGAGTGGATTTCTTGTAGGATCGAGTTGCCCCTTGATGGAGTGACGCACTTAAGGCTCGCCCAATTCCTCCCTTGCCGATATAGTGCTCCATCGCGCATGCTGAAGTTGGTTGCCCGTGCGACAATGGTTCTGGCCTCTCGCTTGTCTTCTGGTAGCTCCCATCTTATCTTGTAGGCGGTGAGTACGTCCATGTAGCTGTGCTCGTGTGGCTCGATTGCCAGGACTTGTTCTGCGCCCGAGATGCTCGGTCGTCGCAATACCTCGACAATCCGCTGCCCTGGTCCCGTGTGCACGGGGGCCGTGGCCAATCGGGTGAGTTTGTCTGCCTTCGCGTTGAGCCCTCGGTGGATGTGGTTGATGTTGACGTACTTGAACCTACTGATCAACGCCTTTACGTGTTTTAGATAGGCGATCATGGACTCGCACTTCGCTTGGAATTCCCCTCTGAACTGACTCACTACCAACTGCGAGTCGCTGAATACATTGAGGTCGGGCGCCTCCGAGTTTTTGGCCAGTTGTAGGCCTGCGATGAGAGCTTCATATTCAGCTTCGTTGTTGGTTGTCTTGAATTCGAACTTGAGGGCGTACTCCGCATTTACCCCTCCTGGCCCGGGCAAGATGATCCCGGCGCCGCTTGTCTTCTTCGTGCATGATCCGTCGACGTAGAGGTTCCATTTCGACAATGGCCCCCGCTCGACCTCCGGTTTGTCGGACGCCTCTACCGCCGGAATGTCGGGTGCGTCGAGTGATGTGGTTTTCTGCCTCCGTGTATTCGGCGATGAAGTCTGCTACTGCCTGTCCTTTGATTGCCGTTCGGGGTTTGTAGTGGAGGTCAAATTCGCTGAGCTCAACCGCCCACTTCGCCAGGCGGCCACTGTGGTCGGGCGATTGTAGGATCTGGCGCAGGGGCACGTTCGTGAGGATGTGGATGCTGTGTGCTTGGAAGTATGGTCTTAGTCGTCGGGCAGCGGTGACGAGTGCCAGCGCCATTTTCTCGATCGTCGGATATCGGGTCTCAGCGCCCGTCATGCCCTTTCCTGAGAAGAAAACGGGCAGTTCCGTGCAGTCCTCCCGGCGGACGAGGGCTGAGCTAACGGCCGTGGGGGAGGCGGCTAGGTAAATGTATAGTATCTCTCCTCGAATGGGTCTGGAGAGGAGTGGGATCGAGGCCAGGTATTCCTTGATCTGAAGGAAAGATGTCTCACATTCGGGTGTCCACGCGACTTCCTGCTTGTTCGTCGTTCGGATGGCTTTGAAGAATGGGGCGCATCTGTCTGAGTAGCGAGATATGAACCTGTTCAGTGATGCGAGCTTGTCCGTGAGGCTTTGCAGGCCTGCTTTCTTGACGGGCGGTTTCATGTCGATTATTGCCCTTACCTTGGCGGGCGCGGCTTCGATCCCGCGCTGGCTGACGATGTACCTGAGAAATCTGCTGTTTGTGACTCAGAACGTGCACTTGGCCGGGTTTAACCTCATGTCGTTCATGATGAGGATGTCGAGCACAGTCCACAAGTTCTGGATGTGGTCGACTGCCCGAACGCTCTTCACGAGTATGTCGTCTACGTAGACGTCCATGATGTTGCCTATTAGGCCGTGAAATATTGCATTCATGAGCTTCTGGTATGTGGAGCCTGCGTTCTTCAACCCAAATGGCATAACCACGTAACATTAGAGGCCCTTGTCCATGACAAATGTCGTCGCCTCCTGGTCCCCGGGGTCCATGAGAATCTGGTTGTAGCCCGAGTATGCGTCCATCATAGACAGGAGCTCGTGCCCGGCCGTCGCGTCCACCAGCTGGTCGATCCTTGGCAGAGGGAAGCTGTCATTGGGGTACGCCTTGTTGAGGTCGCTGTAATCGATGCACATCCTCCACTTCTTGTTGCTCTTCTGCACCATCACAGTGTTGGAGATCCATCTTAGGTAGTCCACCTTGCGGATAAACCCGATGCCCAACAGTCGGTCTACCTCCTTGTGCATTGCTGCGTAGTGTTCCGCCTTGTACGCCCGTCGCTTCTGCTTTACCGCCCGTGCGCCTACGTTGACGCTCAGTTTGTGGGATATGATGCTTGTGTTGATTCCGGGCATGTCCCTGTACGACCATGCGAACACTGCCTGCTTCTCTTTTAATAGTGCGATCAGCCGCTCGGCTATCGCGGGCGCTAATGACGCGCCGATTTGGATCGTCCTCTCCGGATGCTCGGAGGATAGCTGGATCGTCCTCAGCTCTTCGCGCTCGGGAACGGGAATGGGGGATATTGCCATCAGCCCGTCGCGCGGGTCATCTGGTGTCTCTGCCTCGGTTGCTAATTCTTCCAAGGCCAAGACCTCCTGTCTCTCCCGGGGCTTTGCTGCTTCCTCGTAGTTGTATCCCCGGACGTATCCGACCCCGTGCTCGGTTAGGAATTGTCCCAAGAGCATGTGTCCTGCAATGATCAGCTTCAACTTACCGATTCCTGGTCTCCCGAGTATGGCGTTGTATGGGGAGGGGGTGTCCATGATGATGAAGTCCGTCCGGACCTCGCTATGCGGAGAGTCGGGGTGCCGATCCCCACCCGAACGTTGTCGCTCCCGATCGGGTATGATGTTTCGAAGGTGAAGCTCGCGACGCACTCGTGGTCCTGCGTCATTTTATGTGCGGGCCTGCCAAGCGCCGCATACGCATCTAGATAGATTACGTTCACGGACGCCCCGTTGTCCACTAGCACCCTCTTCACGAGGAATCGGTCGATGATCGCGTCGATCACGAATGGTAGGGTGCTGTCCTTCGGGCTCCCTTCTTCGTCTTCTGCCGTGAAACTGATGGTTGGCGTCTCCCTCCTTCCTGCCTTGTGCGTCCTTTCCGTCTCGATCGTCAGCACTTCCCTGCTCGATCGACCAGGCGACGAAGTCCCCTCCTTATGCTTCCCCCCGGATATCGTGCTGATAGTCCCCCGGATTTCGATGTTTACCCCGCGCAGTTGTTCCTCCGCCTTTGGAGGGGTGACCCGACCGTCCTTCTGCATATCCGCGAGGGCCTTCTTCATCATGACGCAGTCGTTGGTGTGGTGGGTGGCGGTGTTATGGTACTCGCACCAGATGTCTGGGGTTCGGCCGAGCGGGACCCTCTCCTTCGACATGTTGTTTGGTGGCGGGATCTGGCGCCGGTTCAAGCGGAGCAGACATTAGTTTGACTGCCGATTGATGGCATAGACCTCTTGTCCGGCCGGCCGGTGTCGTGGTGGATGTGGGAGGCGGACCTCTTGCGGCGCTGGTCCCCTTGTCGGGTTGTGTTGGGCGTTCTGGTAGTTGCGGTGGGACGGCCTCCGATAAACCTGTCCGGGCGCGTCGCGATTTCGCTTGTACCCTTCCCTTGGTTCTCCTCCGTCGTTAGTGGGCAGTTGTGGACGAATGCTTGCGACCTCCGGCCCGTTGGTACTGGACTCGGAGGCGGATCCGTACACTCGCGTCTCCACCAGTGCCTTTTGCACGATCAAATCCATGATCTCGTCGTAGTCGAGATGCTCATTCCTTACCAGTTTTTCTACGAACGGCGTTGCGAGCATGTTGTCCATCAAGGCTATCTTGGCCACCCGTTTGTCGAGGTCCCTGCACGTGCTCGCCGACGTCCTCCATCGGTTGATGTAGTTGGACAGGCTCTCGTCCGCTCCCTGGCGGACCTTGAGGAGGATGCCCGTGGTGTTGTACTTTCCCTGGAGCCTGTAGCGCTTCTGGAAGCTCTCCGCCAGTTCGAGGAAAGAGTTGATGGAGCCTGGCGGTATTTCGTAGAACCAGCTCCTTGCATCTTCGGATAGCATCTCCTGGAATAGGAAACACAGGGTCGGATCCGAATACCTAGTTCTGTCCGTGGCGGATCGAAATTCATCGATGTGCGAACGGGGATCCCCACTTCCGTTGAACCGGGTAATCTTCGTTGTCTTCGCATTGAGGTCCCTTCCTCTCTCCAGTATGTGCGTCGAGAATGGGCTGACCCGGGGGGTGAACGTCCCACCCTGCCCGGCGAGCTTATCCTTCCGCAGACGTGAGACCTCCTCCGCCAATTCCTCCATCCTCCGAATGATCAGGCTATTGTCCGTCGAGGGGATGGCCCCGCTGGACTGGTGTTGGGCTTCGGCGCTGGCGGTCTCCTGGTTGAGGTTTTCTTCGTGGTGCGTCTGTCGCAGGCTAACGAGCGCGTCAAGCCGTTCCTCTAGCCTTCGCCAGACCTGTCGTTCCTCGTCCTTTTCGAATGCCGCCTCTCGCAGTTCGTGGAGCAGGCCATCGACGCGTTCCTCGCTGCTTGGTCTGGGGCTGCTATTCATTCCGAGCTCTATTATCCGTTGCGCTCGTGCGCCCGATGGTGTTTCTTCGATGGGTGTGTCGCCAACGTTTGTCTCTTGGGTATGCATGTGGGCTTTTGGTTGGTGGTGTTTATACGAGGTTTGTAATTTGTAAGAATTCCCACAGACGGCGCCAACTGTTTCTACCGGATTACGGGGGACGTAATCTAGCAGAAGCAAGTAGAAGCAAGTACGAGTAATCTTCTTCTCCTCTTCCGAACGTTCGGGCTGTTCGGATGATCGGATGCCTTCTCTCTCTTCGAGTGTTCAGGTAATCGGGTGTGCGTGTTCAGGTTCGGCTATTAGAAGAATACAACGACAAAGGGGCGGTCAGATGGTGGAAACAGGGTTGGCCTGCCTTCAACGCTCTGATGCCTAAGTCAGAAGATGTATTGGATATAACAATCAAGCGAATGTGCGTGAAGTAGGTGAAAGTATTTAATGCTTGGGTTCAGATCCTCTCTACCTGTAATAAATACCTTTCATATATAGGTGGTTGAGTTTGTTGCTTGCATGTGTTCCTCGATGTGAGACTGGACCGTTTCTGTTGTCATGTGATCCGCATATTCGGATGTGCGACTGTCGGGCGCGTGCGCGATTGGATGGGCTCGATCTTACGGGCGAAGTTGTAGCCTTCCTGATGGTCTTTCGGATGGTCGGGTAGGTGTTGATTACCTGCTTAAGTGGGTAAGTATGTTTAATCGGAGAACTAATTGATGCTATACTAACAAACGCGTTTGGAGAAGACATCAGGATCATCCTTAGCAGCTTCTCTATAATTATTGCCATAAAACCAAAAAATCAAAATCAAACAGATCACACTGTAATTGTATCCCCATCATATTTTTACATCATAGATAAAAAATACATACCTCATTTGACTTCGTATGATATTCTGCGTAGAGATTTCCTATAATTCGCAAAGCAGCAAAAGAGAGCCAGCCTGAAGTTAAGAAAAAACACAAACAAAATTGAAAGAGAAATAACACAAACAAAAAACACAAGCAAAAGTGAGTGACTTCTTGTTGATGGAAGACGGCATTCTGGGAAGCGGTTTGAGTTTGAGTTTGCGTTTGAGTGTTTTTGGGGAGAGAGTGAACCCCTGGTGGGAGGGGTTGTTCCTCATCCTCCATGTTGATGGCGGCTACTGCTCCCCTGGATTGGATTTCAGTTTGCTACTTTCACCGTTTGATTGATTTATTCAGGGGAGCTTTCTGTCTTGAGAGTACCAACACTTTCACCATTTACGAAAGAAAGGAAAAATAGTAAATAGTTTTGGACTTTTTTTTAAGCTCTCTCTAGAAATGAATTTCATTAAAAAAAATTAGACGGAAACAATACATACATTGCATCTAAAAGGGACAAAAGTCTTAACATTCTCGCAGCGAAACAAATACTACTCTTTAAAAACTACTAAGCTCTACAATAGTCAAGTTTATTAGCAATTTATCATTTTACATCTAGTCAACCTTAGGTGAATCATCTATCCTAATGCACGCAATTGTGATACGTATAATAATTTCTCGACCAGATGCACCAAGACAAACCGAAAGTAAGCAGCTCCCCACAATCTAGAAAGATGGAGGGAAATTGACTAGAGACACAAGACCTCGATATAATCTAGAAAGGTCGAAACCCTAATAGACCTAGTCCCTAATAGTTTTAGACTTTTGGTCATGATATTAACATAAGTTATATCGTTCATTTTTGCCACTTATATGTCATACTTGCTCTAATAATAAGGTAAACCAAGTGTATAAAATGTCACCCTTGAATGTTTGTCTTGGACAACCAGTCTGGCTGAGCTGCTGCTGGCTTTGGACGAGGAGTCTTTTGATCTGACAGTTTCGTGGTCTGTCGTTTGGTGTGTAGCTTCGAGCGGCTACTATGGCAATTGGCAACGTCTCTGGCTATGGCAATTGGCGACATCTCTATCTTTTTGAACACCAACAAAGGATAGGGGGAATAGAAATATATTTATTCTATGAAGGAGTTATGTTTAGTGCTTTTTTATTTATAGAGATTGATAGGTTGTGATGAGTGAGTGGTTGCACGCAAGTACCAAATGACACGAAAAGGCGCTGAAACCTTTGTGTTTTCGGATCAATATCGAGACCAACTCTCGAGCCAGGATTTATTTTCATAAATTCGTCTAGGAACCAGGGAAAGTTTTTGTGTATGTTTCGGCTTCATTTCCATGCACTGAATTCATTGCTAATTCCTTGCCATACCACACCATCATGTAAGAGACTTTCAGACCAAAACTCTCTCTGATTTCTGTATGTAAGGCTTTGGCTTCCTTCTTAGGATCAGCGCGTAATTTGTCCTTAACGATTGAGTTGAGTATTGAATAAATGATAAGTTTCAAGTATAGAAAACAATTGACACAAAAGAAATGAAGAAATCTTTAGACAGATATATTAACAGCTAGTGTTGTTAGAAAAAGAATACTTGACAATAGAAGATCTCATCATCTCACTGATTTGTTTCCGGACCTTTTCTTTGCATATATGCTTATTGTTGATTTTAGTGATATAAAATGATCCATTCGCCCGATATAGTCTTGCCTTCACACACCATTTGCATTTATCGCGCCTTTTGTATCTACAATGTACACTGAGGCGTGTGGGCTCATTTTGATCATATGTAAACATGAATCTATTTTCAATTGAGTACTTTCTGATTTTCAGCCTGAATTCAGTCACTCCATCTAAGAATTGTTGACATTTTTCTTGTATTAGTTTAGCCCATGGTTTTGTCAAGTAATCATTTGCCCCCTCTTCTTGAAAGCATCCAAAACCAACGTCAGCAACATTACTTATTTCCATGTAGCCATCCATTTGCACATCTAGCCCTGAGTTTTTATTTTGCATGTTACAAACCGCTAATTGGTTGGAACTGATATTTTCTGTTTGCCGGAAAGAGGAAACGTATACATGTTTAGCGTGATATAATATCGAAACAGATACTCAAACATATACACAAACATATATTCAAATGAGTTTTTGGATGTTCTACCTTATTCAGGTCAGTGATTTTGATCTCAATATACTTTGAATTGAGTCTTTGTAGAGAAAACATCATCAAAATCACGTCACGATCAGTTTCCAGGAAAATGTGTTCATCCTCTGGTGGGATACGGTATTTGTATGTCAAGATTGAGTTGTTGAGTGATTTGAATCGTTGACGAACAATATCCACTATGTCAGTAAATGTGATGTCAACATTTAAATTATTCATCACACCGTCTTGTCCGTGAATATATTTCACAATGATTGAAGATGGCGTTGTTGCCATTGAATATACTATAGGCATAACGTAGATAAACATATACTCAAACAGATACTTAGACAGATACTCTAGCAGAGAGTCAGACAGATACATTAATAGATATGGAAACAAATCTTCAGAACCAAAATCAGATTCAGACCTAATTAAGTAATCAATACTATTATGAAATTGAATAATACAATTACGAACGGAAATATTTTCATGCAACATCAATTCAAATCATCTATTATATACAAAAACAGGGTGAAATTGGATGTACAACAAAACTTAACATATGAAATCATCAATTTATATACAACAATCGAGAGATCGAGAGATCGAGAGATCGAGAGAGAGAGAGATAGATTCTCTTTTCGTGAATTGGAATGTAGCGACATTGAAATATTGAGATGCAAACAAAGAGAATGGGGAAGAAGTGAGTGAGAGGCTGATCTCGTCGATGAAGAGCAAGGAGGTTGAGGGAGTGCGAAGTAGAGAACGAGTTTTGGTCGACGATGACAAGTAATTGGCTTCAGGGATAAAATCGGTAGAAAAATAGATTTTATAACTTATTGAACTTTTTTGGGAGGAAATTATGTCAGCCGATTTTTTTTTAAAAAAAAGTAATAAGTTGAACTTTGATGTTATAAGTTATTTATTTTAAAAAAATATTATCTGTTTTTGAATTTTTAAAAGAAGGTTAATTTTTCTGGAACTGTGTATTTAAAAGTTGATCGTCCATTTACAGAGGAATGAAATATCAGTCGCTCTGTTCCGTTTATTAAAGGCACAAACTTTAGTTTTAGTATTTCTATTCTTCTTCTTCTTCTTCTTCTTCTTCTTCTTCTTCTTTCTGTCTGGGTGTGGAGAATTCTGAGTCTTCATCTCGCTCGTTTTCATTTCCTTGTTGGGTTTTGCTCTAAATTCACTTTCGCTATCAAATCATGGGTAAAGGAGCTGTCGTCTCTGACGAAGAGGGTAAATCCTGTAACAACATCTCTCTATCTGTTTAGCTTTTGAAGATTTGGGGGCTCCTTGAAATTTGTGTAATGTTTTTTGTTACAGATGAGGTCGAGCTCGACGAGGACGAAAGGGAACCCATCGATGGCGACGCAGTCGAACGCGGAGAAGGCGCCGAAGAAGATGACGACGAAGAAGACGGTACGTTCCTTTTAAATTCCTTTTCTCATTATCGCTTCTGGGTATATGATTTTTTAGTGGTAAGATTTGTGGGGTTCAAGGCGCTTTTAGGGTTAGGGTTAGTTTTTTTTTTTTGCTGTTGGGGAATGGGGTTTGTTTGTAAATATGCAAATGGTTTCTGGGTCTCCACTGTCAATGGCTTTGCTTTAATGGGTAGTTCCTAAATTTGATTGCTTTGTACTGCAAACTATTTTGTTTCAAGGCTCTTGCTTTTTGTGCACTTTCTGGTGAGACTCTCACTTGATTATGTGCATATGGATTGGGGACACTGTGTACTCTTAGATTGTGCTTTTGTGTGCTGTGTTGATGCTGATTGTTTGTATTCTGGATAATGCAGAAGGGCCAGATGAATATGAGAAGGATGATTTTATCGTAGATGATGTTGATGAAGAAGAGGAGCAGGATGAGGAAGAGAATAGGGCTGACAGTGATGAGGAGAGGCAGAGAAAGAAGAAACGAAAGAAAAAGTAAATTGCATTTTTTCTTCTTATCTCGATGTCTTTAAGTCCTTCTAGTTAATAGTGGCAGCTCTTAATTTTTCATTTGTTGGGTATTTTTGTTTTGTTTTCTGTAGAGAGGAGTATGTTCTTGATGAAGATGACTATGAGCTCCTGGAGGACAACAATGTGATTGCCCCGCGCAGGAAGGTTTGGAACACTGTCCATTATCCTTTGTAGTTTCCGTTGCATCATAATTGCATTTATATATGTATAAATCGTTTGTTAGTAATGCATAACTAATGTTTGAATGTTTTTTTTTAAATTTCTTTACTCATACTTTCCAGGGAAAGTTTAAGCGGCTGAAGAAAGCTCAGAGGCATGCTCAGGGGGACACTGGTGGAATATCTGATGAGGAGGAGTTTCATGGTAGCGGTAAAGGAGGAAGAACGGCAGAGGAGAAGCTTAAATATACACTATTTGGTGATGATGAAGGTATATTAATCTATAATAGTAGTTAACGGGTTTCATTTTATGAAGATACAATGGAAACAATTTAGTATGAAGATAAAATTTTAGGATTTATGAAGATAGAATAATCTTTTGTATCTTCTTGATTCATCATTTTTTTT
The DNA here is from genome assembly GCA_946800695.1 of Geum urbanum. Lineage (NCBI taxonomy): Eukaryota > Viridiplantae > Streptophyta > Magnoliopsida > Rosales > Rosaceae > Geum > Geum urbanum. Next base: position 3,900,901 of record OX327009.1, read on the forward strand.
TCCTGAAAATTTAGGTGCTGCATTTGAAGACATTGCTGAAGAGGAGGAACCAGCAGAAGCAGAAGATGATGGAGAAGACGAAATGGCAGACTTTATAGTCGATGAAGAATTTGACGAGGCTGGTGTTCCTGTCAGGTATATCCTGCAGCATGCATGCCCATGCATTGGTTTTGAACTGCATTTGCTGATAGTTGATTTATCATTGCTATTTTCATTTTATCCTTGGCTAGACAAAGGAAGCCTGGGAACAAGAGATTTAGGCAGCCAGCAGGAGTATCTTCATCTGCCTTGCAGGAAGCCCAAGATATATTCGGAGATGTTGAAGAGATTCTGCATCGGCGCAAGCAAGGTTTGGATTCCAGTGAATGGAAGGAGAGGACGCTTGAAGATCAGTTTGAACCACTTGTTCTTGAACAGAAGTATATGACAGATAAGGATACCCAGATTCGGAAGATTGATGTCCCAGAAAGAATTCAGGTTTGTCAGTAAGAAACCTCTTATGAATAATGGCCTACAATTTAAAAATTCGGATGACATGACTCTCTTTGTGTAGGTGTACGAGGAAAGCACTGGGTTTCCTGTACTTGATGAAAAGAGCATCGATGATGAGAGTACCTGGATATTTAATCAACTTGCAAGTGGTCCAGTACCTTTATTTGGCAAGACAGGCTTGGGGAATTATATAAGAAGGGACGACATCATTGGTTTCTTAAACTTGCACCATGTGCAGAAATTGGATGTAAGTATCCCTTATTCTTCTATAATGTCACGTTACTCTGTTAGTATATCTGATAATGATCTATTAGTCTGTCATTCTCTCATTTTTAGGTTCCCTTTATTGCTATGTATCGGAAAGAGGAGTGCCTGAGTATACTGAAAGATCCTGAACACAATGATGAGAAAGCATCTGCGCTGAAGTGGCACAAGGTATCTTATCGTCATACTACAACAATGTCATGCTGTTTCAATTTGAGTGTGAGCTTGAATAGCTTTATTTCTCTGTCCAGGTACTGTGGGCCATTCAGGATTTGCACAGAAAATGGCTGCTGCTTCAAAAGCGGAAAAGTGCTCTCCAATCTTACTATGATAGGCGGTTTGATGAAGAATCCCGACATATATATGATGAGACGAGACTAACTTTAAATCAGCAACTTTTTGAATCAATTATGAAGTCATTGAAGGCAGCAGAATCAGAGAGGGAAGTTGATGATGTGGACACCAAGTTTAACTTGCATTTCCCCGCTGGTGAGGTAGGTATGGATGAAGGACAATATAAGAGGCCCAAGAGGAAGTCACTTTATAGTATTTGCAGTAAGGCTGGCTTGTGGGAGGTTGCAAGCAAGTTTGGTTACACCTCTGAACAGTTTGGATTGCAATTATCACTAGAGAAGATGGCAAGTTTTTTTTTTATTGTTTTTTTTCCTGCAAATTCTTATGTTGGCCTTGTAAGAGATACAAGCTTCACACTATAATGGATTTTAGAGAATGGATGAGCTGGAGGATGCTAAAGAGACGCCAGAAGAGTTGGCTTCAAACTTCACATGTGCAATGTTTGAGACACCTCAAGAAGTGCTCAAAGGAGCTAGACATATGGTAAGCTTGGATAGTTTTGAGTTTATAATATTTACTCTAGCTTGTTTTATCATAAGCCCATAAGCTATGGTACAATGCTGTATGATGTTCATTTATTACTTGTTCCAGGCAGCTGTTGAGATAAGCTGTGAGCCATGTGTCAGGAAGTATGTTAGGAGCAACTACTTGGATATGATTGAGCTATCCACGAGCCCCACATCAGATGGAAATGCTGCAATTGATGCTTTTCATCAATATGCAGGGGTGAAGTGGTTGCAAAGGAAGCCACTAAATAGATTTGAAGATGCACAATGGCTGCTTATCCAGAAGGCTGAAGAGGAGAAGCTTCTTCAAGTTACTATTAAGCTACCGGAAGACAGACTACATAAGTTGATGAGCGACTTTAATGAGTACTATCTTAGTGATGGTGTCAGTAAATCTGCACAATTATGGAATGAACAGCGGAAGTTAATATTGCAGGATGCTCTTTCAAATTTTCTTCTACCATCGATGGAGAAGGAAGCAAGATCTTTGTTGACTAGTAGGGCAAAAAGCTGGTTACTGATGGAATATGGAAAGGTATTGTGGAATAAAGTTTCTGTTGGACCATATCAACGTAAAGATAATGATATAAATTCAGATGATGAAGCTGCACCCAGGGTCATGGCTTGCTGTTGGGGTCCTGGGAAGCCAGCAACCACTTTTGTTATGTTGGACTCATCGGGGGAGGTGCTTGATGTGCTGTACACGGGGTCTCTCTCCTTGCGCTCCCAGAATGTGAATGATCAGCAACGTAAGAAAAATGATCAAGAACGTGTTTTGAAGTTCATGACTGATCACCAACCTCAGGTTGCTGTGCTAGGAGCAGTTAATCTGTCATGTGCTCGCCTGAAAGATGATATTTATGAGGTGAGTGTAACTACAGTTATGATGCTGGTAACTAGAAAATGAATTCTGTAGTTACTAGTTTTATATAGTGGCATATCCTGTTGATTTCTGTAGTTATTCTGGGATTTGAAACAAGTTTAGGCGGGAGAGAAGAAGGCTAAATCTTCATAGGAATTGAATTGGATGTCTTGTTCATCTTGAATGTAATTTTACATGCTAATATACTACAAAATCATTTGATGGCATTGGCCATTGAAATGAGTTGACGTCCTTTCATTGCGCCTTACATTTTGTCCAGTTTTGTTTATGTTTCTTTTTATGTGTAGAGTACATGCATCTTTTATTTCAATTGCCATCTTTCATACTCCTGAGGCTTATTTCTTTGTTTTTTTGCCATTATTAGATAATTTTTAAAATGGTGGAGGAGAATCCAAGAGATGTTGGCCATGATATGGATGGACTAAGTATTGTGTATGGGGATGAATCTTTGCCTCGCCTGTACGAAAACTCTCGCATTTCATCTGATCAGTTACCTGCACAATCAGGTACTAACATATCTCATCTTTAAATTTCGTGTCTTTATATTCAATGGCTTGTAGTTGACATCACATCACATGTTGTCAGGAATTGTCAAGCGTGCTGTAGCCCTTGGGCGTTATCTTCAAAATCCATTGGCAATGGCCGCCACTCTTTGTGGACCAGGAAGAGAAATCTTATCTTGGAAACTCAATCCTTTGGAAAGCTTTCTCACACCTGATGAGAAGTATGGAATGATTGAACAAGTTATGGTAGATGTCACAAATCAGGTAGGCCTTGACACAAATTTGGCTATAAGCCACGAATGGTTATTTGCACCTTTGCAATTCATTTCTGGACTTGGGCCTAGAAAAGCAGCATTTTTGCAGCGATCATTAGTAAGATCTGGTGCAATTTTTACTCGGAAGGACTTCTGTACCTTACATGGTTTAAGTAAGAAAGTGTTTGTTAATGCGGTTGGTTTTCTGCGTGTTCGGCGTAGTGGGTTGGCTGCTAGCAGCAGTCAATTTATTGATCTGTTGGATGATACAAGAATCCATCCAGAATCCTATATTCTGGCACAAGAATTGGCGAAAGATGTTTTTGATGAAGCTGATGGAGGCAATGATGATGAGGATATGGAGATGGCTATAGAACATGTGAGGGATCGACCTGCATATCTGAAAAGTCTTGATGTCGAAGCATATGCTAAAAGCAAAGAGCGTGTAAATAAGATACAGACATTTTATGATATCAGGAGAGAGTTGGTACACGGTTTCCAGGATTGGCGCAAGAAATATGAAGAACTCAGCCAAGATGAAGAATTCTATATGCTTTCAGGTGAAACTGAAGATACTGTTGCTGAAGGAAGGATTGTGCAGGCCACTGTGCGCAGGGTGCAAGCTCAAAAGGCTATTTGTGCTCTTGAATCTGGACTTACGGGTATGCTTATGAGAGAGGACTATTCAGATGATTCAAGGGATTCTGACTTAACTGAGAGTCTAAATGAGGGAGACATTCTCACATGCAAGATCAAATCTATTCAAAAGAATAGGTTGATGGTGTTCCTAGTTTGTAGAGAAAGTGAAATGAGAAACAACAGAAATCAAAACAATCAGAATTTTGATTCCTACTACCATGAAGACCGGAGAAGTCTACAGAGTGATGGAGAGAAAGCTCGTAAGGAGAAGGAGCTTGCTAAAAAACATTTCAAGCCAAGAATGATTGTTCATCCTCGCTTCCAGAATATTACTGCAGATGAAGCAATGAAGGTATACTGTATAATTTTAATTTCATTAATAATTGGACTAACTTTCTGCCTTAGCCTATTGCTTTTCTCAATTTCAAGACATCATCGTGAGTGGGCCTTACTGAATATTTGTTAATATATGTAAAATATCTAAAAATCATTTTGACAACTATTTTTGTTCTGTTTGATTCACAGTATTTATATGATAAAGATCCTGGTGAAAGCATTATTCGTCCTAGTTCTCGTGGGCCTTCATATTTAACGCTAACTCTCAAAGTATATGATGGAGTTTATGCTCACAAAGATGTAGTTGAAGGTGGAAAGGAACACAAGGATATCACCAGCTTACTCCGTATTGGAAAGACCCTGAAAATTGGAGAGGACACTTTTGAGGATTTGGATGAGGTCAGTACTTTAATTACATTTGTTCTTGGAAGCAAACTTTCATAGTTGTCTTATTGTTTTTAACCAGCCTATGCATGATATCTTAGTGCTGATCAATTGTTGGCCACTATACAGTATCTTAGTTCTTTTCAGAAAAGCAAATAATATTATGCCTTGTATATGAGCTTTTCAATAAATAAATAACTAAATAAATATTGCTGCCTCATGATGCTTATATTCTCAAAAAATGAAGGGATATAAACTCTACCACATAAAGGACTTTTGTGCTTTTCAAATTTATATGCATCTCAATGTGAAACGATACAAATCTGACTGCCTAGAGGACTGATGTGCTTGTTGGAAAATATACATGCAGGTAATGGATCGTTATGTTGATCCCCTTGTGTCTCACTTGAAAGCAATGCTAAACTACCGCAAATTCCGACGAGGCACAAAAGCAGAGGTGGATGAACTTTTGAAGATAGAGAAGTTGGAGTTTCCCATGAGAATTGTTTATTGTTTTGGGGTATCACATGAGCATCCAGGGACTTTTATACTGACCTATATACGGAGTACAAATCCACACCACGAGTATGTTGGTCTGTATCCAAAGGGATTCAAGTTCAGAAAAAGGATGTTTGACAGTATTGATAGGCTTGTAGGACATTTTCAGAAGTACATTGATGAGCCTCAACATGAATCTGGACCATCAATTAGATCGGTTGCTGCAATGGTGCCAATGCGAAGCCCTGCAACTGGAGGTTCTTCAGGGGTATCTGGGGGCAGTGGATGGGGTGGTTCAAACCATGAGGGTGGCTGGAGAGGCCAGTCTTTTGACAGGGATCGGTATTCTACACCGAATTCACGAACAGGTGAAAGTTTATCCCCAGTTTAAATATGGATTTGCGATTTCTGTGCTTGATGTATTCTTGTGTATGCTTGGGTGCATGGGCACTTTCGTTAAAATCTTTTTTCTGCACTTACTAGTTTCGAGACTCAATGGCGTGCTGTGTAAGGGACTAGTGCCACTTTTTGTAGGTTAATTGTTGGGCCCTTCAAGTAGAATGCCTGTAGATAATTCATTTAAGCTACTGGTTAAAAACTAGCTCTTTTGTACTTTCTTTACGATTGAGTTTGCCCTACCCTTGGAATGTATAGTGTCATTTACTGAATCTCCAGTCAGTCAATATTGGCTTATATTTCTGTTTGTTTACAGAAGGCGTTCTTTTCACTTGGTTTTCTTTAATCTCTATTAATTAAAACAAGGGGGCTTAGGGAGGTTACAAAGGTAGAACTTTGGAAAACCCTTCAATTACCCTTCTCTCAATCTATTATCTCCGCTTGGAAAAAAAATTAATAGAGACGAGATCAAGACAGTCATAAGGTCGTCAAAGTCCATGTTCTCTCACGCACAAAACTGTTCACGCAAAATCCTCCAACTGCTCTCCGGTGTGATCCAAAAGAAACTGCTCCCGGCATTGCCATGTGTACGGAGATATAGAAGTACAAGAGTTTCCACGATCAATTTGCAGATCTACAGTTTCAAATCGCCGACCGACTTCTCTCCCGCTTTGTAAACGTCCATACTCGATTTCAATAGATTTTTCATTCCATAATGAATACTGAAAGAATTGATCATATGCTTTAAATGATTTGGCTTAGTACTTCAATGAATTGATCATATTTTTCATTTGTGGATTTTTTTTCTTGCAGATTAGAGCTTTATGTTGTGGTTGTGTAGTAAGGGGGATTGCGATTTAAGGGAATTTTTAGGCAGACGGTGATTGACGGCGGTGCCGGGCTGGTGGATGAACAAACTCAGAATTCAATTGGAGTTTTCAGATTCGCTCAATGTTAGTTTGGCAGTTTATTTTTAGTTTGAATGTTAGTGATCAATGTTAACCGATGATATTCAATCAGGACATTTGTCTTTGTGTCGATAGTTTCAATTAATAACATCAGTGAAAGAGCTTTCTATGGTGGAAGTTTTTCGCAGAGCAATCAATCACAGGTGGTAGTTGATTTTGTTTATTGTTCTAACATAATCATTGACATAGCTTGCACTCAATTGTCTTATGCGGCCTCAGTGTAAATGTTGATTAGTTGTTCTGAAATTGACTTGGTTTGCCGAATTTGTTTGTCATTCATTAGTTAAAGAGGAATAGGAGGAATAGTTGTCATCAATTTTGGGTTTAATTTTGAGATATACTTTCTTGCTGATAATCAGATGCATGGGACAGAAAAAGGAAGTGTTAGACATTGTATATATGTTACTAAACTTAATAAACTTACTGTATGTTTTCCAGACCTCAGTTAATCAAGATCATTTTGGAGTCCGCTGGAATTTATTTACTTGCTTTTGATCTTTTTGTTAGTGTTGTGCAAGATGAATTTTGAAGGGCTGTAATAAATTCCACCAAGCTTCCTGCTTTGTAAAGGCATGCAAGGCCCTGGATACAATTGGGGATGGTTATGGTTTATGATATAGTAACAATGAAGCATCCATTTGTAATCGTCTTACTCATAAGGGGAGTAAAGAACAACAGGGAGCAGCAGTTCAAAAGATTGGCGACTGAGAAAAGTAAGAGGGCTGAGGCAGCGACAACTGGGAATGAGAGTGTGAGTGCTCTGTGAGAGTGACAACCGAGACAGAAGGTGGTTGCCATTTTGGTTGCTCATTAGAAATAGAAAAGTTATGCTGCAAAGAATATGAGTCTTCTTTCTTCTTTAAGAACTACATATTAAATTTACTATATTGTGTCGTTATCTGAAGTTCAATTTTATTTTCATTTTCATATATTCAAAGAACATGATACTGAATTACTAAACTATATCATCCTTTAAACTGTGGAGTGAATATACTGATGAAAGGTTTGTTTATTGGGTAAATCAAGTAATCAAGAATGTGGTGGGATATGACATATGGGGACCGTTGTTAGTTTGTTTTGGTTTATCTTTCAACTCTTTACCACGATTTCATTATGTAAGTAATGTTTAGTGGTGATGGTGAAAAGAGAGTAAAGAGTAATGTCCAGAAAAGGGCTGAGCAAAAGAGCCCATAACACAAGTGTGGAAGGGCACCTTGAGTAGGATGAATGCATTGATCGATGTTTCAAGATATCTAAGGTATCATGAAAGAAAGAAATAAAGTTTCGTGCTCAGGCATAGTCATTTCAAATGGGTGTAACTGCGTAACTTTACATTCTCAAAAATACTAACAATTCGCTCGCATGAACTTCCACACGCACATAGGCTAGAAAAAAGTTGATGATAACAAAAACGTTATCTGAAGTCACAAGACCACGGAGATAAATTTTGCACCGAAAGTATGCTATACTAAATGAGATATGGTACAATTTTTTAGTTCTTTGTTAGAACTTAACAGTTGCAAAAATGTTACCAGGAGGAGACATCATCATGAGTGAAATTGCTTCTTAAACAAGGTCTAATAACTTTTTACGTATACAAGACATAAGCATTGATAGCCGACTTAAATTAATTTTAAACTTTCTTACAAGTTATTTGTATCTTTTACAGTTCTACAAAAAGCGTAAAAATTTGATGCAGATTCCTGTGGTAATTACGTAATGCAATCAGGTTTTACATATGCATGTCTGTGACGGTGTATTTATTTGTTTTAACACTCCTAATTTTTATTTGTAGTTGGAGTGATGAGTCGTTCTACATGATGGTTATAGCGAATGAACTTAATTGGAGATCTCGATGTAAATTTTTTACTTGAAGTCCCCAACACTCGAGAAATACATACTTTTGGCTTCTCAATGTTTCTAGGCCAATAATAGAAGAGGGGAGCATGAATATGAATACAAGCAGAGGTAAACTTACTATTGGTTTAGATTTACTGGAGGTCCCTGGTCCCCTTATCATTTAGGGCTCTCATGACTACATTGTTGTTTTCTTCAGCTAAAATAAAAAACAAAAAAATTCAGATACTTAGTCCATGATTTAGCAAAGCTCCTTATTAGGCATTTAATTCATATATAGAAGTACAAGAGTGTACTGAGATGACTATTAGCTTATTAGTTATTGTTTGTTTAATAATCTAAATTACACAATTCATGAGTGCATAATTCTCACTTGATCCCCGAAAAACCTCCTTCATTTGCTTGCTTATGAAAAATTATAAATTTAAGAAAGGTGCGCTGTAATTTGATTGCAACAATGAAAATATGTTCATCCCATATGCCATGTGTTTGTTGTATGATTTTGTTTTCCTGTAAGTCTTGAAGGTTTTCTCACAATCTAATAGTAACCTCCATGTGTCCTGCTTAGTAGTATATGCTTACCCTTCATAGCTGTGGTCCATTTCAGGGCTCATCCTCGAAGTGGACAAGTGAGAAGCACAGATTGTATATTCATTCTTTAGAAACATCCTTTGTGAATAAATTAAACCATTCCATGCGTTTACGGGGCTGCCATCTGCAGAAGAATGTTCAGGGGCCACATTCAACGCAAGAGCTGCCTTTCAAGACTTATAATTCTTCTGAGCGGGTGAGGAAGTAAAAATTGCTATATAACTTTTCGTTCAGTGAGCATGCTGGTCTGTTGCATAATCTGATTCATCACCCTGATTACAGCATTTGTTATCTGCTTGAATTGTCTGCAGTTCATGGTTGTTCGAGGGAAGATCAACTTTCCAAGGAATGAAACACTATTGGAGAGCACAGCTGATTCTCATGTTACTTTGCCAAGTCCATGGATATGTCATTTTACAGCTGCAGGCAAAAAATTCAATATGGCATCTCCTAATCTTCGAGCACATACCCTGTCTTCAAATAACAGGACCCCCCAAGAAGGAATACGACTTTAAAGGAATCGATTGTAACTGCAAGAGTTTCAGAGCATAACCCGGCATGTCATCAGTATTCAGTTGATGTCATCGATGAATGGTCTCTAATATCTAGTTTTGTTAATAAACGTGGGTACGGGAAGATTATATAGTATATGTTCATCTGCATGCCAGATAGATAATTGGTGCTGATTTCTGATGATGATTTCAAATTCATAGTTAAGGTGGGAGAGGAGAATAATAGATGTTCAAACCATGACAGAATATTTTGCAGCCACTAATCTCTATTAATTAAAACAAGGGGGCTTAGGGAGGTTACAAAGGTAGAACTTTGGAAAACCCTTCAATTACCCTTCTCTCAATCTATTATCTCCGCTTGGAAAAAAAAATTAATAGAGACGAGATCAAGACAGTCATAAGGTCGTCAAAGTCCATGTTCTCTCACGCACAAAACTGTTCACGCAAAATTGAAACTGATTTGCAATCCTATCTACTCAAAATCCTCCAACTGCTCAAAATCCTCCAACTGTAGTGTATGATTGTTGTAAATTGCTTTCTCTTGCTTAAATTTTATGTTTGTAAATGATGTTGAAAGTGAATCATGATTGTGTGAATGAATATGGGATCTGGACTCTTTCACTGACTTTATTTTTTCTTCGCTGATGCTATGAACATGGACCAGTGTTACTGTAGACTATGAATATGATGTATATGATATAGATTCTTTCAATTGTTTAATTATTTACACTGTCAAATTCACAGGTGGACATGAAAATAGTTAGTGTCAAAAGTGGTACAAAGTTGGCTTTTGCTGGAAAGAAATTGTCTTTCCTGTGGAAAATTAATGCACTCTTGCAACTTCTCACGTTGCCTAGCTAATGGTCACCAGGATCAAGAATCAATACCTAATGTATATGTTACAATGTGTACTAAGATTTTAATGTGTAATTTGAGATGTAACCTATGTACGTATCAAACAATGATGTGTTGAAACTCTATTCATAGATAACGACGGGCATTTACTATATATTAAAGCTAGGTTTAGCAGCTTCACTGTTCCCCATTTGCTCACTTTCATGACAATTTTTGTCTCTTAGCTCTCTGTTTCATAACCTTAATCTCTTCGAATCTCTTCGATTCTCTCTCATTTCTGATTGATTTCATGGATCTCTCCATAATGATCTCCATCACGACTCCCATCACCGAAGAGCATCAGAACTTGACTTCTAGATTTTGTAAGATTCTCAGCCTCGAATCCCCAAATCTGGGATTTGATTTCATGGATTCATCTTTGAAATTCACCACTATAACAGATGGACTTGATATGTCTGAAAGTACACGATAGTATCTAGCAGCTGCAATGGGCATGGGCAATGATATACTGACGATATAATTACACACTCTTGAATATTACACAGATAAATCGCACGCGCGAGCGCGACGCCTTTCGCATGCGCATATCAGTGGCATACTCAAGAGCGTGTAATTCTATCGTCTTCACTTAATTGTCCAAGGCCATTGCGGCTGACAGATACTATCGTGCACTTTCAGGCCTATCTCTATTATTCAAACACTGATCTAATTGAGATCTTTATTATTCGAACACTAATCTAATTGAGATGTGAGAAGAATTACCAATGATTTATGATAAATTTTGCAAAATAATATTAGCCTACTTCATATTAAGTCAACACTACGTAAAAAATAATCAATCATTAATAATAAATGAACTTGGGCAATTAAGTGAAAACGATATAATTGTACACTTTTAAATATGCCACCGATCATTTTGTACACTTTTTACTTATGTCTTGTATACGTAAAAAGTTATTAGACCTTGTTTAAGAAGCAATTTCACTCATGATGATGTCTCCTCCTGGTAACATTTTTGCAACTGTTAAGTTCTAACAAAGAACTAAAAAATTGTACCATATCTCATTTAGTATAGCATACTTTCGGTGCAAAATTTATCTCCGTGGTCTTGTGACTTCAGATAACGTTTTTGTTATCATCAACTTTTTTCTAGCCTATGTGCGTGTGGAAGTTCATGCGAGCGAATTGTTAGTATTTTTGAGAATGTAAAGTTACGCAGTTACACCCATTTGAAATGACTATGCCTGAGCACGAAACTTTATTTCTTTCTTTCATGATACCTTAGATATCTTGAAACATCGATCAATGCATTCATCCTACTCAAGGTGCCCTTCCACACTTGTGTTATGGGCTCTTTTGCTCAGCCCTTTTCTGGACATTACTCTTTACTCTCTTTTCACCATCACCACTAAACATTACTTACATAATGAAATCGTGGTAAAGAGTTGAAAGATAAACCAAAACAAACTAACAACGGTCCCCATATGTCATATCCCACCACATTCTTGATTACTTGATTTACCCAATAAACAAACCTTTCATCAGTATATTCACTCCACAGTTTAAAGGATGATATAGTTTAGTAATTCAGTATCATGTTCTTTGAATATATGAAAATGAAAATAAAATTGAACTTCAGATAACGACACAATATAGTAAATTTAATATGTAGTTCTTAAAGAAGAAAGAAGACTCATATTCTTTGCAGCATAACTTTTCTATTTCTAATGAGCAACCAAAATGGCAACCACCTTCTGTCTCGGTTGTCACTCTCACAGAGCACTCACACTCTCATTCCCAGTTGTCGCTGCCTCAGCCCTCTTACTTTTCTCAGTCGCCAATCTTTTGAACTGCTGCTCCCTGTTGTTCTTTACTCCCCTTATGAGTAAGACGATTACAAATGGATGCTTCATTGTTACTATATCATAAACCATAACCATCCCCAATTGTATCCAGGGCCTTGCATGCCTTTACAAAGCAGGAAGCTTGGTGGAATTTATTACAGCCCTTCAAAATTCATCTTGCACAACACTAACAAAAAGATCAAAAGCAAGTAAATAAATTCCAGCGGACTCCAAAATGATCTTGATTAACTGAGGTCTGGAAAACATACAGTAAGTTTATTAAGTTTAGTAACATATATACAATGTCTAACACTTCCTTTTTCTGTCCCATGCATCTGATTATCAGCAAGAAAGTATATCTCAAAATTAAACCCAAAATTGATGACAACTATTCCTCCTATTCCTCTTTAACTAATGAATGACAAACAAATTCGGCAAACCAAGTCAATTTCAGAACAACTAATCAACATTTACACTGAGGCCGCATAAGACAATTGAGTGCAAGCTATGTCAATGATTATGTTAGAACAATAAACAAAATCAACTACCACCTGTGATTGATTGCTCTGCGAAAAACTTCCACCATAGAAAGCTCTTTCACTGATGTTATTAATTGAAACTATCGACACAAAGACAAATGTCCTGATTGAATATCATCGGTTAACATTGATCACTAACATTCAAACTAAAAATAAACTGCCAAACTAACATTGAGCGAATCTGAAAACTCCAATTGAATTCTGAGTTTGTTCATCCACCAGCCCGGCACCGCCGTCAATCACCGTCTGCCTAAAAATTCCCTTAAATCGCAATCCCCCTTACTACACAACCACAACATAAAGCTCTAATCTGCAAGAAAAAAAATCCACAAATGAAAAATATGATCAATTCATTGAAGTACTAAGCCAAATCATTTAAAGCATATGATCAATTCTTTCAGTATTCATTATGGAATGAAAAATCTATTGAAATCGAGTATGGACGTTTACAAAGCGGGAGAGAAGTCGGTCGGCGATTTGAAACTGTAGATCTGCAAATTGATCGTGGAAACTCTTGTACTTCTATATCTCCGTACACATGGCAATGCCGGGAGCAGTTTCTTTTGGATCACACCGGAGAGCAGTTGGAGGATTTTGCGTGAACAGTTTTGTGCGTGAGAGAACATGGACTTTGACGACCTTATGACTGTCTTGATCTCGTCTCTATTAATTTTTTTTCCAAGCGGAGATAATAGATTGAGAGAAGGGTAATTGAAGGGTTTTCCAAAGTTCTACCTTTGTAACCTCCCTAAGCCCCCTTGTTTTAATTAATAGAGATTAAAGAAAACCAAGTGAAAAGAACGCCTTCTGTAAACAAACAGAAATATAAGCCAATATTGACTGACTGGAGATTCAGTAAATGACACTATACATTCCAAGGGTAGGGCAAACTCAATCGTAAAGAAAGTACAAAAGAGCTAGTTTTTAACCAGTAGCTTAAATGAATTATCTACAGGCATTCTACTTGAAGGGCCCAACAATTAACCTACAAAAAGTGGCACTAGTCCCTTACACAGCACGCCATTGAGTCTCGAAACTAGTAAGTGCAGAAAAAAGATTTTAACGAAAGTGCCCATGCACCCAAGCATACACAAGAATACATCAAGCACAGAAATCGCAAATCCATATTTAAACTGGGGATAAACTTTCACCTGTTCGTGAATTCGGTGTAGAATACCGATCCCTGTCAAAAGACTGGCCTCTCCAGCCACCCTCATGGTTTGAACCACCCCATCCACTGCCCCCAGATACCCCTGAAGAACCTCCAGTTGCAGGGCTTCGCATTGGCACCATTGCAGCAACCGATCTAATTGATGGTCCAGATTCATGTTGAGGCTCATCAATGTACTTCTGAAAATGTCCTACAAGCCTATCAATACTGTCAAACATCCTTTTTCTGAACTTGAATCCCTTTGGATACAGACCAACATACTCGTGGTGTGGATTTGTACTCCGTATATAGGTCAGTATAAAAGTCCCTGGATGCTCATGTGATACCCCAAAACAATAAACAATTCTCATGGGAAACTCCAACTTCTCTATCTTCAAAAGTTCATCCACCTCTGCTTTTGTGCCTCGTCGGAATTTGCGGTAGTTTAGCATTGCTTTCAAGTGAGACACAAGGGGATCAACATAACGATCCATTACCTGCATGTATATTTTCCAACAAGCACATCAGTCCTCTAGGCAGTCAGAATTGTATCGTTTCACATTGAGATGCATATAAATTTGAAAAGCACAAAAGTCCTTTATGTGGTAGAGTTTATATCCCTTCATTTTTTGAGAATATAAGCATCATGAGGCAGCAATATTTATTTAGTTATTTATTTATTGAAAAGCTCATATACAAGGCATAATATTATTTGCTTTTCTGAAAAGAACTAAGATACTGTATAGTGGCCAACAATTGATCAGCACTAAGATATCATGCATAGGCTGGTTAAAAACAATAAGACAACTATGAAAGTTTGCTTCCAAGAACAAATGTAATTAAAGTACTGACCTCATCCAAATCCTCAAAAGTGTCCTCTCCAATTTTCAGGGTCTTTCCAATACGGAGTAAGCTGGTGATATCCTTGTGTTCCTTTCCACCTTCAACTACATCTTTGTGAGCATAAACTCCATCATATACTTTGAGAGTTAGCGTTAAATATGAAGGCCCACGAGAACTAGGACGAATAATGCTTTCACCAGGATCTTTATCATATAAATACTGTGAATCAAACAGAACAAAAATAGTTGTCAAAATGATTTTTAGATATTTTACATATATTAACAAATATTCAGTAAGGCCCACTCACGATGATGTCTTGAAATTGAGAAAAGCAATAGGCTAAGGCAGAAAGTTAGTCCAATTATTAATGAAATTAAAATTATACAGTATACCTTCATTGCTTCATCTGCAGTAATATTCTGGAAGCGAGGATGAACAATCATTCTTGGCTTGAAATGTTTTTTAGCAAGCTCCTTCTCCTTACGAGCTTTCTCTCCATCACTCTGTAGACTTCTCCGGTCTTCATGGTAGTAGGAATCAAAATTCTGATTGTTTTGATTTCTGTTGTTTCTCATTTCACTTTCTCTACAAACTAGGAACACCATCAACCTATTCTTTTGAATAGATTTGATCTTGCATGTGAGAATGTCTCCCTCATTTAGACTCTCAGTTAAGTCAGAATCCCTTGAATCATCTGAATAGTCCTCTCTCATAAGCATACCCGTAAGTCCAGATTCAAGAGCACAAATAGCCTTTTGAGCTTGCACCCTGCGCACAGTGGCCTGCACAATCCTTCCTTCAGCAACAGTATCTTCAGTTTCACCTGAAAGCATATAGAATTCTTCATCTTGGCTGAGTTCTTCATATTTCTTGCGCCAATCCTGGAAACCGTGTACCAACTCTCTCCTGATATCATAAAATGTCTGTATCTTATTTACACGCTCTTTGCTTTTAGCATATGCTTCGACATCAAGACTTTTCAGATATGCAGGTCGATCCCTCACATGTTCTATAGCCATCTCCATATCCTCATCATCATTGCCTCCATCAGCTTCATCAAAAACATCTTTCGCCAATTCTTGTGCCAGAATATAGGATTCTGGATGGATTCTTGTATCATCCAACAGATCAATAAATTGACTGCTGCTAGCAGCCAACCCACTACGCCGAACACGCAGAAAACCAACCGCATTAACAAACACTTTCTTACTTAAACCATGTAAGGTACAGAAGTCCTTCCGAGTAAAAATTGCACCAGATCTTACTAATGATCGCTGCAAAAATGCTGCTTTTCTAGGCCCAAGTCCAGAAATGAATTGCAAAGGTGCAAATAACCATTCGTGGCTTATAGCCAAATTTGTGTCAAGGCCTACCTGATTTGTGACATCTACCATAACTTGTTCAATCATTCCATACTTCTCATCAGGTGTGAGAAAGCTTTCCAAAGGATTGAGTTTCCAAGATAAGATTTCTCTTCCTGGTCCACAAAGAGTGGCGGCCATTGCCAATGGATTTTGAAGATAACGCCCAAGGGCTACAGCACGCTTGACAATTCCTGACAACATGTGATGTGATGTCAACTACAAGCCATTGAATATAAAGACACGAAATTTAAAGATGAGATATGTTAGTACCTGATTGTGCAGGTAACTGATCAGATGAAATGCGAGAGTTTTCGTACAGGCGAGGCAAAGATTCATCCCCATACACAATACTTAGTCCATCCATATCATGGCCAACATCTCTTGGATTCTCCTCCACCATTTTAAAAATTATCTAATAATGGCAAAAAAACAAAGAAATAAGCCTCAGGAGTATGAAAGATGGCAATTGAAATAAAAGATGCATGTACTCTACACATAAAAAGAAACATAAACAAAACTGGACAAAATGTAAGGCGCAATGAAAGGACGTCAACTCATTTCAATGGCCAATGCCATCAAATGATTTTGTAGTATATTAGCATGTAAAATTACATTCAAGATGAACAAGACATCCAATTCAATTCCTATGAAGATTTAGCCTTCTTCTCTCCCGCCTGAACTTGTTTCAAATCCCAGAATAACTACAGAAATCAACAGGATATGCCACTATATAAAACTAGTAACTACAGAATTCATTTTCTAGTTACCAGCATCATAACTGTAGTTGCACTCACCTCATAAATATCATCTTTCAGGCGAGCACATGACAGATTAACTGCTCCTAGCACAGCAACCTGAGGTTGGTGATCAGTCATGAACTTCAAAACACGTTCTTGATCATTTTTCTTACGTTGCTGATCATTCACATTCTGGGAGCGCAAGGAGAGAGACCCCGTGTACAGCACATCAAGCACCTCCCCCGATGAGTCCAACATAACAAAAGTGGTTGCTGGCTTCCCAGGACCCCAACAGCAAGCCATGACCCTGGGTGCAGCTTCATCATCTGAATTTATATCATTATCTTTACGTTGATATGGTCCAACAGAAACTTTATTCCACAATACCTTTCCATATTCCATCAGTAACCAGCTTTTTGCCCTACTAGTCAACAAAGATCTTGCTTCCTTCTCCATCGATGGTAGAAGAAAATTTGAAAGAGCATCCTGCAATATTAACTTCCGCTGTTCATTCCATAATTGTGCAGATTTACTGACACCATCACTAAGATAGTACTCATTAAAGTCGCTCATCAACTTATGTAGTCTGTCTTCCGGTAGCTTAATAGTAACTTGAAGAAGCTTCTCCTCTTCAGCCTTCTGGATAAGCAGCCATTGTGCATCTTCAAATCTATTTAGTGGCTTCCTTTGCAACCACTTCACCCCTGCATATTGATGAAAAGCATCAATTGCAGCATTTCCATCTGATGTGGGGCTCGTGGATAGCTCAATCATATCCAAGTAGTTGCTCCTAACATACTTCCTGACACATGGCTCACAGCTTATCTCAACAGCTGCCTGGAACAAGTAATAAATGAACATCATACAGCATTGTACCATAGCTTATGGGCTTATGATAAAACAAGCTAGAGTAAATATTATAAACTCAAAACTATCCAAGCTTACCATATGTCTAGCTCCTTTGAGCACTTCTTGAGGTGTCTCAAACATTGCACATGTGAAGTTTGAAGCCAACTCTTCTGGCGTCTCTTTAGCATCCTCCAGCTCATCCATTCTCTAAAATCCATTATAGTGTGAAGCTTGTATCTCTTACAAGGCCAACATAAGAATTTGCAGGAAAAAAAACAATAAAAAAAAAACTTGCCATCTTCTCTAGTGATAATTGCAATCCAAACTGTTCAGAGGTGTAACCAAACTTGCTTGCAACCTCCCACAAGCCAGCCTTACTGCAAATACTATAAAGTGACTTCCTCTTGGGCCTCTTATATTGTCCTTCATCCATACCTACCTCACCAGCGGGGAAATGCAAGTTAAACTTGGTGTCCACATCATCAACTTCCCTCTCTGATTCTGCTGCCTTCAATGACTTCATAATTGATTCAAAAAGTTGCTGATTTAAAGTTAGTCTCGTCTCATCATATATATGTCGGGATTCTTCATCAAACCGCCTATCATAGTAAGATTGGAGAGCACTTTTCCGCTTTTGAAGCAGCAGCCATTTTCTGTGCAAATCCTGAATGGCCCACAGTACCTGGACAGAGAAATAAAGCTATTCAAGCTCACACTCAAATTGAAACAGCATGACATTGTTGTAGTATGACGATAAGATACCTTGTGCCACTTCAGCGCAGATGCTTTCTCATCATTGTGTTCAGGATCTTTCAGTATACTCAGGCACTCCTCTTTCCGATACATAGCAATAAAGGGAACCTAAAAATGAGAGAATGACAGACTAATAGATCATTATCAGATATACTAACAGAGTAACGTGACATTATAGAAGAATAAGGGATACTTACATCCAATTTCTGCACATGGTGCAAGTTTAAGAAACCAATGATGTCGTCCCTTCTTATATAATTCCCCAAGCCTGTCTTGCCAAATAAAGGTACTGGACCACTTGCAAGTTGATTAAATATCCAGGTACTCTCATCATCGATGCTCTTTTCATCAAGTACAGGAAACCCAGTGCTTTCCTCGTACACCTACACAAAGAGAGTCATGTCATCCGAATTTTTAAATTGTAGGCCATTATTCATAAGAGGTTTCTTACTGACAAACCTGAATTCTTTCTGGGACATCAATCTTCCGAATCTGGGTATCCTTATCTGTCATATACTTCTGTTCAAGAACAAGTGGTTCAAACTGATCTTCAAGCGTCCTCTCCTTCCATTCACTGGAATCCAAACCTTGCTTGCGCCGATGCAGAATCTCTTCAACATCTCCGAATATATCTTGGGCTTCCTGCAAGGCAGATGAAGATACTCCTGCTGGCTGCCTAAATCTCTTGTTCCCAGGCTTCCTTTGTCTAGCCAAGGATAAAATGAAAATAGCAATGATAAATCAACTATCAGCAAATGCAGTTCAAAACCAATGCATGGGCATGCATGCTGCAGGATATACCTGACAGGAACACCAGCCTCGTCAAATTCTTCATCGACTATAAAGTCTGCCATTTCGTCTTCTCCATCATCTTCTGCTTCTGCTGGTTCCTCCTCTTCAGCAATGTCTTCAAATGCAGCACCTAAATTTTCAGGAAAAAAAAATGATGAATCAAGAAGATACAAAAGATTATTCTATCTTCATAAATCCTAAAATTTTATCTTCATACTAAATTGTTTCCATTGTATCTTCATAAAATGAAACCCGTTAACTACTATTATAGATTAATATACCTTCATCATCACCAAATAGTGTATATTTAAGCTTCTCCTCTGCCGTTCTTCCTCCTTTACCGCTACCATGAAACTCCTCCTCATCAGATATTCCACCAGTGTCCCCCTGAGCATGCCTCTGAGCTTTCTTCAGCCGCTTAAACTTTCCCTGGAAAGTATGAGTAAAGAAATTTAAAAAAAAACATTCAAACATTAGTTATGCATTACTAACAAACGATTTATACATATATAAATGCAATTATGATGCAACGGAAACTACAAAGGATAATGGACAGTGTTCCAAACCTTCCTGCGCGGGGCAATCACATTGTTGTCCTCCAGGAGCTCATAGTCATCTTCATCAAGAACATACTCCTCTCTACAGAAAACAAAACAAAAATACCCAACAAATGAAAAATTAAGAGCTGCCACTATTAACTAGAAGGACTTAAAGACATCGAGATAAGAAGAAAAAATGCAATTTACTTTTTCTTTCGTTTCTTCTTTCTCTGCCTCTCCTCATCACTGTCAGCCCTATTCTCTTCCTCATCCTGCTCCTCTTCTTCATCAACATCATCTACGATAAAATCATCCTTCTCATATTCATCTGGCCCTTCTGCATTATCCAGAATACAAACAATCAGCATCAACACAGCACACAAAAGCACAATCTAAGAGTACACAGTGTCCCCAATCCATATGCACATAATCAAGTGAGAGTCTCACCAGAAAGTGCACAAAAAGCAAGAGCCTTGAAACAAAATAGTTTGCAGTACAAAGCAATCAAATTTAGGAACTACCCATTAAAGCAAAGCCATTGACAGTGGAGACCCAGAAACCATTTGCATATTTACAAACAAACCCCATTCCCCAACAGCAAAAAAAAAAAACTAACCCTAACCCTAAAAGCGCCTTGAACCCCACAAATCTTACCACTAAAAAATCATATACCCAGAAGCGATAATGAGAAAAGGAATTTAAAAGGAACGTACCGTCTTCTTCGTCGTCATCTTCTTCGGCGCCTTCTCCGCGTTCGACTGCGTCGCCATCGATGGGTTCCCTTTCGTCCTCGTCGAGCTCGACCTCATCTGTAACAAAAAACATTACACAAATTTCAAGGAGCCCCCAAATCTTCAAAAGCTAAACAGATAGAGAGATGTTGTTACAGGATTTACCCTCTTCGTCAGAGACGACAGCTCCTTTACCCATGATTTGATAGCGAAAGTGAATTTAGAGCAAAACCCAACAAGGAAATGAAAACGAGCGAGATGAAGACTCAGAATTCTCCACACCCAGACAGAAAGAAGAAGAAGAAGAAGAAGAAGAAGAAGAAGAAGAATAGAAATACTAAAACTAAAGTTTGTGCCTTTAATAAACGGAACAGAGCGACTGATATTTCATTCCTCTGTAAATGGACGATCAACTTTTAAATACACAGTTCCAGAAAAATTAACCTTCTTTTAAAAATTCAAAAACAGATAATATTTTTTTAAAATAAATAACTTATAACATCAAAGTTCAACTTATTACTTTTTTTTAAAAAAAAATCGGCTGACATAATTTCCTCCCAAAAAAGTTCAATAAGTTATAAAATCTATTTTTCTACCGATTTTATCCCTGAAGCCAATTACTTGTCATCGTCGACCAAAACTCGTTCTCTACTTCGCACTCCCTCAACCTCCTTGCTCTTCATCGACGAGATCAGCCTCTCACTCACTTCTTCCCCATTCTCTTTGTTTGCATCTCAATATTTCAATGTCGCTACATTCCAATTCACGAAAAGAGAATCTATCTCTCTCTCTCTCGATCTCTCGATCTCTCGATCTCTCGATTGTTGTATATAAATTGATGATTTCATATGTTAAGTTTTGTTGTACATCCAATTTCACCCTGTTTTTGTATATAATAGATGATTTGAATTGATGTTGCATGAAAATATTTCCGTTCGTAATTGTATTATTCAATTTCATAATAGTATTGATTACTTAATTAGGTCTGAATCTGATTTTGGTTCTGAAGATTTGTTTCCATATCTATTAATGTATCTGTCTGACTCTCTGCTAGAGTATCTGTCTAAGTATCTGTTTGAGTATATGTTTATCTACGTTATGCCTATAGTATATTCAATGGCAACAACACCATCTCCAATCATTGTGAAATATATTCACGGACAAGACGGTGTGATGAATAATTTAAATGTTGACATCACATTTACTGACATAGTGGATATTGTTCGTCAACGATTCAAATCACTCAACAACTCAATCTTGACATACAAATACCGTATCCCACCAGAGGATGAACACATTTTCCTGGAAACTGATCGTGACGTGATTTTGATGATGTTTTCTCTACAAAGACTCAATTCAAAGTATATTGAGATCAAAATCACTGACCTGAATAAGGTAGAACATCCAAAAACTCATTTGAATATATGTTTGTGTATCTGTTTGAGTATCTGTTTCGATATTATATCACGCTAAACATGTATACGTTTCCTCTTTCCGGCAAACAGAAAATATCAGTTCCAACCAATCAGCGGTTTGTAACATGCAAAATAAAAACTCAGGGCTAGATGTGCAAATGGATGGCTACATGGAAATAAGTAATGTTGCTGACATTGGTTTTGGATGCTTTCAAGAAGAGGGGGCAAATGATTACTTGACAAAACCATGGGCTAAACTAATACAAGAAAAATGTCAAAAATTCTTAGATGGAGTGACTGAATTCAGGCTGAAACTCAGAAAGTACTCAATTGAAAATAGATTCATGTTTACATATGATCAAAATGAGCCCACACGCCTCAGTGTACATTGTAGATACAAAAGGCGCGATAAATGCAAATGGTGTGTGAAGGCAAGACTATATCGGGCGAATGGATCATTTTATATCACTAAAATCAACAATAAGCATATATGCAAAGAAAAGGTCCGGAAACAAATCAGTGAGATGATGAGATCTTCTATTGTCAAGTATTCTTTTTCTAACAACACTAGCTGTTAATATATCTGTCTAAAGATTTCTTCATTTCTTTTGTGTCAATTGTTTTCTATACTTGAAACTTATCATTTATTCAATACTCAACTCAATCGTTAAGGAAAAATTACGCGCTGATCCTAAGAAGGAAGCCAAAGCCTTACATACAGAAATCAGAGAGAGTTTTGGTCTGAAAGTCTCTTACATGATGGTGTGGTATGGCAAGGAATTAGCAATGAATTCAGTGCATGGAAATGAGGCCGAAACATACACAAAAACTTTCCCTGGTTCCTAGACGAATTTATGAAAATAAATCCTGGCTCGAGAATTGGTCTCGATATTGATCCGAAAACACAAAGGTTTCAGCGCCTTTTCGTGTCATTTGGTACTTGCGTGCAACCACTCACTCATCACAACCTATCAATCTCTATAAATAAAAAAGCACTAAACATAACTCCTTCATAGAACAAATATATTTCTATTCCCCCTATCCTTTGTTGGTGTTCAAAAAGATAAAACGGCCAATACCTCCAAGAACCACAAGTCCAAAAAATCAAAGAAGGAACCTGAGGACTCTGCTGAAGAGATTATCAAAGAAATGGTCCGGGAATGCAAGGAAAACAAACGTCGTCGCCGCTGCTATCGCAGTCAAGAAGAAACTTCTCCATCTCCAACTATGCTGCAACAGTTATCCACTAGGATGACTAACCTTAAGGATGGCCTCAAGGGTCTCAATGCAAAGCAGAAACTCATCGCGGAGAATGATGAGATAATCATTCGCCTTCTTCGCCAAATCTTTTAGATGTTGTCTCCCCCACCGCCGGGATTTGATGGAGTAAGCAGCAGCAAGAAGAGGAAGCTTTGAAGAGGAAGCATTGTAGTTTATTATGTATTATTATAATTTCTACTATTATATTTTTTTCAATATTATCAACGAATCTATTTTAGTTTAAAGAATGAATGGTGTTGTTTCATTTTTGTCCATCAATTCTGTCATTTTCAAGGTCTATCTGCTCAAGTATATGTTTATGTATTTGCTCAAATATTTGTTCATGTATCTGTCATTCAAAATGAACAAACGCAACAGCAAACAACATGTTGTTTCTGAACTACCATTGGTATCTGTTTAAGTAGCTGTCTAAGTAGTTGTCTTTAAGTTGGTTTATGAACTGCATTTCACTACCAACTATACACCCGGATTTGAGTTCTTTTTGTGTTGTAAATGAATCACAGAGTGCAAAAACAAACATTTCATTTCATAGGCTTTATACATTGATTCACTCATTCAACATTCCAGACAGTGTTAGAGACAGATATTTAAACAGATACTTTAAAAGATACTCTAATAGATACTCATATGATTACATTCATAGTACTCTGAGTAGTACATTCAACCAGATAGTCATATGATTACATTCCTAAACCCTACAACTAACAATAATGTTCGCAAAATGATCACTACAACAAAAATATGCACATTAGTTTGTCCTGCACTTGTTCATGAGCTCATTCATTCCTTGTGCCGTGATACCCATGATAGATCATGGTCCATAAATGATTCCAACAATCTAGCCTTAAACCGAGCCACATCCTCACGACTCAGATTTTGCTTTATTTCATTGCCCAGATGTATGTGATACATCATGTAGCAAACAATAGTTCCTCAATCAAGGCTAGGAGGTTGTTGAGGACTGTTGTTGATTGACTGCACAGGAATTTTGTCAAAGTCTACCTTCTGATCTTTGACCCACTGAATATTTTTGCATTCATTTTCTAATATAGGGGTTTCCCTCATCATCAGTTCCTTGCTGGTGCTATGAGAGTCATCTACCAACATTCTAACTTTCAGTGATAACATATCGTCACTCATGTCCCTCACAGAATCTATCTGCATGGACACCAAACAAACCTGCTTCAATATAGTAAACCATCTGTCGACCTTTTTGTAAACTGTATATACTAAACGTCTGGAAAAGAAAAAGAAAAGAAAAGTAGAAAGTGAGAATGCCATTTTTAGTGCCTCCCGAAAATGCGGGTTGTTTATCAACTTTGCATTCTTTCTCAGTGAGTCATAATGAGACTAACAAGGCACACTTTTGTCAAAGATTAGAAGGTGGAAATGTCCATGGGAAAGAATCGGGAACAACAATTTGCTACTGTTGCCCAAAACCTTGAACAACCTCTCAAAAAGATGTTTATGCATCATCTTTACTTTGAGCTCTGACCCAGAAACCTGTTAACAGCAGCACATAAAAATTAAAAACACACAAAGGCTAAAAAAAACATAAAAGAAGGATTACATGAGCCAATGTGTGGAAAGCATAGCAACTTTCAGCTCCCATATCATCCATTTCTTCACTAAGAATAATGGAATAGCCATTCAAAACAGAGTTCAAGATCTCTTTGCCATCAATAATAAACTTCACATCTTCCCGGTCAAAGAACTCAAAAGAAGCAATAACATTCCAAAATAAATCATTGTCTAAAATAACAACAGAGCACAATTAAAACTGAAACATTACTATAAAAAAAATAGATACCAGACAGATACCCTAACAAATATGCTAACGGATACTTACCCGGTTTTGTCAGTTTTCTTCCAGTACCTCACCAACTCACTCTAGTAGCACTCTCTTATGTACTGGAAAACATCACATTCAACAAACGGTACAGCCTACTCCTCATCAGTCAGACTCGCACAGATTCTTATCGAATCGGTGTTAGAACTATAATTATGTGTCTATTGCGCTCCTAACTTTATGCTTATAACTTGTTTTCTAGGAATAAAGCATTGTTCTTATGACGTTTCCTGTTCTTGCCAGGAAATGTGGAGTTGGCTCGGAAATGTATTAAACATGAAGAATTAGATACTCGTTGGAGAAGACATATACATTTCCGAGGTCAAGGGAGAATTTGGAGCAACTTTAGGAAAAAGACGAAATAGCTTCGCCGAAAGTTGCCCGGAACTCATCGGAATTCGTCACAGCCGGCCGGTCCATTTTAGCCGGCCCAATCACATGGAGTCCAGGCCAATGGAGGCCCATTGAGCCCATTTATGCTTACTAATCTAATTTGGAGAGAAAGAGAAGGAGTTGGACCGCATGATGTCACTATTTTTGGGGCTTAGCCTTCCATAGCCTAAAATAGTGGATCATGGTCTCCCTTGTTCAAAGTTGACCATTGGATCCTTCATCTCACCACCTCCTATCATCTAAGGTCCATATTTGTCTCCCCAATCAGCCCAAATTTGAGCTCCCTTGGAGAACCAAAAAGAACTTACTGAAAATTTCAGATTCTCATAGTTTTTCTCTCTCTTTTGAGCCTCCATCCATTCCCCATTCAAAATCCATCCTCTCTACATCTCAAACACCCATAGCACCACCAAAAAGCTTAAAAACCTCCATTACCACCACCATACTTTCATCTACATTACTATTCCTCTAGCTTTTGGGGGGGGGGGGGGGGGGGGGGGTGACTCAGCACTTGGAGCTTTGGAGCAAGATTGGAGCAAGAAGGAGAGAAGAGCTAGAAGACCTTGGAGATTTTTTGGGGATTCTTGATTATTTCTCATCCTACTTTATATTTCAATCATGTATCTAGACTCTATGCTTGTTATGGGTAGTGAGTAGTAGATTTTGGGAGGCTAGGGTTAGAACCCTAGCCATGTGATGTGATGAACATGTCTTGGATTATGTATATTTCATGGTTTTAGTGTATGTTATGAATATTTGTGTTATGAATGAGTTTCTTGTGTGATTCTGGTATAGTTATATGCTTGAGCTTGTTGTATAAATTCTTATACATGTGTTGACTCTAGCTAGGTTGAAGCATGTGTTAAAGGACTTAAAAATGACTCTTGAATGAATTAGCTACTCACTTAAGGATAGATGAACATGTAAACATGATTAGGGTATTATCTATGAGATTTATCTTAAGATTTGATTCTCTAGCACTTAGCATGGACTAGAGCTTTTTAAAGTCTCTATGGACTTGAAGAACTCTAGTTAAGCACACATTAAATCCAAAAGGTTATTGTGGCAAATAGTAGACTCACTTGACTCGTAACTCACTAGGTGCGAGTTGAGGGAATCACATAGTCTTTCTCTCGAATTCTCCAATAGAGATTCGAGAAGGGGAACCTTTCCACATCTATCACACGATTTAATTGTTAGCTTCACAACGTGACATACGGTTGAGGTACAAGCTCGTAATGACTTAAGTCTTGATCTCGATTCACCAAACACTTCAATGTAGGGCTTAAGTCTTCTACTGTCCGAAGTGACCTAAGAATTTGAGTTCTAAACCAACCGTGACTCACAAGGTTACGACTTGGACAATACTTTGTGTGAACGGACTTAATCTATACATGAACCAGGACATTATTTGATGCATCATATGGTTAGTGGGGATTTTCCTAGTTGATCTACTTTCCCTTATATTGAATTTGTGTCATTTAGTTTGCATTTAGTGTAATCAATCAACCATCAACCAACTCGTCAATCACTCACCGTAATTGCATCATCCCTTGCAATGCCAAATCTCCAAAGGATTTGGTAGTGTGAGATACACTTTCACATTTCATTTCCTCTAGTGTCAAGTAGTATAGTGTCTAGTGAGTCGTAATCTGTGTGCTTTCACCCGAGCTAAGGAATCTAAGTGCTTGCTCCTCATGGCTTCGACACTCGATTCTTTTTCTATACTATTATTTGTCCCCGTATACTTGTGGGTGAAGATTGTTCTTGCACTTATAAGTTAGCAAATAGCTTATTAAGTGTGGGGGTGTAAATCTTCGAACAAGTTTTTGGCGCCGTTGCCAGGGAGCTAAGTTCATCTTAATTCCTTAGCCGGTTCGCCTTTGATTGCGGATTATCTGGACATTTTTGCTTGATGCTTGTTTGTTTTGCTTTTGATTTGTTTCAATTTACCACTTAGAATCTTGTTTTTCTTATCTTTGCTACAAAAGGATACTTTGGTAGGTTTGTTGGGGTAAAAGGGTGCTAGAGATTTTTGTTTCTAACCTTTGTTGCAGGACATTTTCGACCCGTCGAAATTTGCCACAACTGTGGCAGATTGGTTGCATTGACCGGTCGAAATTTTCCTCGTTTAAATTTTCGACCTGTTGAAAACTGGGCTGCTCTTAAGGTTGTTTTACTTACTCTCTCAACTCTTTACCTTGCTTATTTATATCCCTTTGAAGCACATTTAAATTGAGTCTTATTTTTACGTATTGTAACTAGTGTGAGTCTAGATTTAGCGAATTTAATTTTTGCTACACCCTAGATTTTAGGACTTTATTCGGCAATTCCGGTATATTGGGTCACGCAAGCCTTTACCTCAGTTCACCTCGGTGTCCATAGCACAGTGAATGCCTCTGCGCCACGTACCAGAATTCCATAAACTCTTAGAGTGCTCATTGATGTTTTCTTGAGGGGGGTGTCAAAGAAGCTCCGTGGAAAGTCCTCAAGACTTTGAGAGTTTAGGCCTAACATCTATTGGTTGCTTAGTGTGTTTTCAGGTTTATGCCCTTCCGGCACACACGTCCACTCAGTACTCCACCTTCGAATTCATCACCCGTTTTGTGGAAGAATAATTTGGGTTTCGACAACGTGGCTTCTCCAAGTGGAAGAGCTAGTACAAGTAGTAGAGAAGGGGTTGAAGCGCCGGTGTTGAGGGTTAGTAACCGAGAAGCACATGGAAATTTGTTCGATCTTGCTCTAGAAGCTCAACGGGAAAATTCATCTTGTGGAGGCCGAGTGTTCACAATCGAAGTTGATCCTCACCTTGAAGAACAAGCTAGTGAGCACGGGGAAGACCCCTCATCCGAAGGTGAAAGGGTACCTTCAATAGATCTAACAATAGAGCCAACAGTTATGGGTGAAGGTGGATAACTCTATGAAGGACGACCATTGAGGGAGTGTGCTCTCCCCTCTTTGGCAGCGCATACCGGCTGCATTGTCCTCCAACCGTTGGTGGGAGAATTGTTCGATATCAAGCCTAGCTTTCTGTAAACATTACCATTGTTCCTTGGCCATGCCAATTCGGATCCTTACTCGCATCTATTAGAGTTTGAGGAGGTGTGTGCCTGGCTAAACATCCGCAACATGGACCCGAGCCAATTGAGGTTGAGGGTCTTTCCAT
This sequence comes from Geum urbanum, assembly GCA_946800695.1. Lineage (NCBI taxonomy): Eukaryota > Viridiplantae > Streptophyta > Magnoliopsida > Rosales > Rosaceae > Geum > Geum urbanum. Next base: position 3,929,438 of record OX327009.1, read on the forward strand.
CAAGTTTGCGTGATAAGCAAAGGAATGGCTTAACAAACTTCCGCCCAACTCCATCAATTCATGGGAGACACTCCAAAGGAAGTTCATTACGAAGTACTTCCCACCGGGGAAGATCAATGAGAGGAGGACAAGCTTGATGACCTTCCGAGAAGAGGATGGAGAATTATTTTGCGAAGCTTAGGAGAGGTTCAAAGACTTAGAGCTTGGTTATCCCAACCATGGGCAGTCTTAAGATATGCTAATGTCCCTATTCTATCAAGGGCTTAGCACGGAGACGAGAAGAAAAGTGGACAACGCATGCGGTGGTGACTTTATGGACAAGACCACGGATGAAGCCCACATCTTATTGGAGAAATTGGCGGAGCGATCGGCGTTGTGGGACATAAAGCCCCATTTGAAGAAGTCGGCGGTCTCCATGCGAGAGGCCACCCAACCTCATAGGAGTGGTATCTATGAAGTCAAATGAGCCCAACAACAAGAAGATGCTATCAACCGACTTGAGGAATCGATGAATAGGAAGTTTGAGCTCCTAATGAAGAAAAGTAGAAATGGAGGCCAACCCCACCAAGTGTCAGAAATTTGTGTAGAGACGGTTACTTGTATGATATGCGAAAGCACGGTGCACGAAACCTTACAATGTCCTCATCAAGAGGACTATCCGGAAATCATCGAGGAGTGTAAAGGAGTTTTCTATGACTAACAAAAGAATGATCCATACTCCAACACTTATAATCCGGGATGGAGGAACCATCCTCACTTCTCATGGGGTGGTCAAAATCAAAGTCAAGGCAATCAAGGAGGACCTTCAAGGCAAATGGGAGGATATCAAGGTGGGTTTCCAAGATCACATGGAGGGTTTAACAATCAAGGTGGAAGTCAAGGTAGTTATGGTGCATCGAGAAGTGGAAACAAGGGAGCATCTACCTATCAAGGAGCTCCTGGATTTGCGCCAAGGCCTAGTGGAGGATTTGCAAATGTCTCGAATGGTAATACTTACCAAGCGCGAACACCTTTCGTGCCTAGAACTCAACAACAACAACCACCAATGATTCAAGCGCCAATTCCTCCACCACAATTAGAGGCACCCAAGTCCAACACGGACGAATTGCTTGCCAAGCTTGTCAAGAATCAAGGGGAGGACAAGAAGATGTATCTTGATATATTTATGAACATAAAGAATGAGAACCAAGTCCTCCGCAATGAGAGCCAAAGCGCCATTCATAAATTGGAAACTCAAGTTAGTCAATTGGCAAAAGTAATCACCACTTAAGGGAATGTCAAAGCCCATGAGTTTCCCTCAACAACCGAGAAGAACCCCAAGCACCAAGTGAACGTGGTCAAGGCGGTGTTGAGATCTAGAAAGGGATTTAAGAACTATAATGGTGCTCCTATTGTGGAGAGCGATGATGAGGATGACTTAGACACCCCATTCGTGTCAAGGCCACAAACCAGAGTGGAGAAGGGTGCATCAAGTAGAGAGAAGATTGTGCGTTTCCAAGCGGGAACAGAAATGATTCCGTTTGAGGATGTTGAGGCGTCGGATGACGAGGAAGATGAGTTAGAGATTGATCAAACGGGGTCCAAGATTGATTTAGGTCACCATGGGAACTCCGGAAAGAGTCAAGAGGGTAAGGAGGTGAATATAGAGCATGTCAGGGCTGATTTGATTAATACAAGAAGGGAAAATGCTACCCAGAATTCGACCGGTCGAGAAGATGCTTTGACCGGTCGACGATGGCAAACTGTCCGGAATGATGCAGATTCTTGACCCGTCGAGGATAATACTCAAACCGTCGAAAAATAGGGTCAGGGCAAGTCCAAGAGGCATTCCGAGGAGACCCTAAGAGACAGAGATTTGTCTCTACCCTTCCCTCAAGTGAAAAACAAGGAGAGGGCACAATTGAACTTGGACCGGAAGACAAAAGAGTGCTTGGATGTCTTCAAAAAGGTCGCGATTAATATCCCCCTTCTTGATGCTATCCAAACCATCCCTATGTACTTCAAGTTCCTCAAGGATTTGTGCACCAATTGCTGGTTGAAAAACAAGCTCCAAGGGGAGGAAAAGAGTGAGAAGGTCAAGCTCAATTCCACGGTGTCAGCCATCATCCAACGCAAGGTGCCCAAGAAGTTGAAAGATCTGGGTAGCTTCACCATACCGTGCACCATTGGCACTAAGCATTTTCCGAGGACGTTGATGGACCTTGATGCCTCCATAAACTTGATGCCATATTCGGTCTACACGGAGATAGGATTGGGGAAGATAAAGTCGATGAGCATGTCATTGCAACTTGCCGACCAAAGTATTGTTCATCCAAGAGGCATTGTGGAGGATGTGTTAGTGATGATTGGTGAGCTTGTATTCCCGGCCGATTTTGTTATCTTGGACATGGAGGAGCCGAGGGGGTTTGAAGATCTCCCCATCATCTTTGGGAGAGCTTTTATGGCCACAGCGGGCACCAAGATTGATGTCAAAGGTGGTGTGCTTACAATGGAGGTCTTTGACAAGTTGGAAACCTTCAAGATCTTCCACAACAATGGTCCCGTCCCCAAACTCCAAGCTTTCATGGTTAGGGTGATTGAAGAGGAACTAGACGAGGAAATTGATGATCTCTCTACTCAAATCTACATGGAAAGTACTCCCGAGGAGGAGGTGGAAGCGGCTTTAGTAGTGCCATATGAGGTGTGCCTCTTGACATCTATTATTGATGGCCACACAGCCTTGAATTGCACCATGACGTCTCAAAACATCTATGGGCCAAGAATCTCCTATAAACCACTCCCTTTCACCGGTTTGGGGGCTAGAGCACTAGAGGGTAACTACCACTCTCGTAATACGGTGAACCGGATTAATGTGCATGACATTATGCTCACAATTCAACAAGGACGAATTATACAGGACTTGGAGCTTAAGCAACTCCCGGAGACGTTGAAGTATGTATTTTTGGAGGCACTAAACAAGAAACCAGTGATAATCTCATCTTTGCTCAATGAGGGACAAGAGGGTATGTTGCTAGATGTGTTAAAGAGGAATAAGGAGGCTATCGGGTGGTCGTTGAGTGACATAAAAGGGATAAGTCCAACCATTTGCGAGCACCATATCTACACCGCTACGGATGTTAAGCCGGTTAGGCATCCCCAAAGGAGATTAAATCCGAATATGCAAGAGGTGGTCAAGAAGGAGGTCTTGAAGTTGCAAGCTAATGGTATTATATACGCTATATCGGATAGCTCATGGATCTCCCCAACACAAGTGGTGCCAAAGAAAGGGGGTCTCACTGTAGTACCTAATGCTCAAGGTGAGCTTATTCCTTCCCGGATTGTGAGTAGTTAGAGATTTTGCATCGATTACCGGAAGTTGAATGCGGCAACACACAAGGATCATTTTCCATTATCGTTCATTGATCAAATGCTAGAGAGGCTAGCCGGGCATGAATATTATTGCTTCTTGGATGGCTATAGCGGGTACAACTAAATTGCAATCAATCCCGAGCACCAAGAGAAGACGACCTTCACATGTCCTCAAGGTGTCTTTGCTTTTCGCCGGATGACGTTCGGCTTATGCAATGCTCCCGCAACCTTTCAACGTTGCATGCAATCCATCTTCGCCGGGATGATTGGTGAATTCGTTGAGGTCTCGATCTTTATGGACGACTTCTCCCTATTTGGGAATTCATTTGACAATTGCTTACACAATCTTGATCAAGTACTAGCGAGATGTAGGGAGAAGGACTTGGTCCTCAATTAGGAGAAATGCCATTTTATGGTAAGAGAAGGTATCGTGCTTGGTCATTGTATATCTAAGAAGGGATTGAAGTTGATAAAGCCAAGATTGAGGTGATAGAGAGGTTGCCTATTCCCACCAACGTCAAGGAGGTTGTCTATACACATGAGGTCGAGAGTTCGATTGAGGGCTTAGGTCATTCTAAAAATGAGTGTTTGGAATATTCAGAACACGCATTCGGTTCGGCTAAACCATATCGAAATTCGGTTGGGCCGAGATTTCGGTTTAAATTGGCTAAAATTGCTTGGTTTTCGTCTAGTTCAGTTCATTTTGGCTCATTATGCTAGCCCTATTAAATTTTTTGATAATGTTAGATGAATTTGTACGTGCTGATGGATAATTAAATAAAATTTAATACTTTTTTTTTCGATGGATAAAATTATAGAAATGCTATGTCATCACACATTTTGTACATTATGTTACATATCATAAAATTTATTATGTTACATATCATAAAATTTATTATATCATATACCATAAAATTTTATGGTAAAGTTACGTTGGTTCTTAAGTATGAGGTAATAAGACCTGTGGTGTATAAAACAATTATCATTAACAAACTTATCATGTAAAAAGATATTCCAATTCAATAATAAATACATAACGCTCTTTGCAAATATAAAAAATGACAATCCTTAGTGCGTCTATTCACACCTCCAAGAACACTATTTACACTGTCAAAGTTTTTTAAACATTAAATATTCTATTTTTAACCCTAATAAAAAAAAACTCTACAATTGTTCATATTAAACTAGCTAGCATGTCAAGCTCCACGTTACCACCATCTATCAATTTTTTTTTGTTTTGACAAAGAGTAATTGATAGATTTTGAGTTCTAAAAGTTTTTCTTGAAAATTTAAGGTTGAGTCTCATGACTTTGATGATTAAAACCTAGAACATCAGTGAAAACTGCATCTCAAAAAATAGAGCAAGTTCAAAATTGAATTGATGTTAGTTTTTTTATTGTAAGTCACTATGCAATTTCTTTTGTTAACATCAATGTTGGTATATGTTCTTCTACATGGATTTGGGTTACAAGATTTCAAACAATATTTCATATTTTGTATTTCAATGGTTGAAGGTTTAGATTGGTGATTTTTATTTTATTTTTAAATTGTAAGATTAATGATAAAATATTTAGAAGGAGGTGTAAGTAGCGATTTTAGAGGTGTGAATAGACGCACCATTTCAAAAAAAAAACTAGAAAAATTCACACCCATTATTATAAGGTGTGAAAATGGAATAAAAATAGGAGGAATTTTAAGAAAATCTATCTTTCGTTTTTTTATTATAAGTTTACTATACAATCCTTTTTATATTCTTTCAATTTATTTTTAAATTTTATTGTTCATTGGGTGATTTTGGAAGTTCAAAATTTGGTATGCCGATGACACCGAATAGTGTTAAGGGGGCTTCCCTTTATTATAGTAGAGTTATAAAAAAATGACAATTAACATTTAAGTTTCAGTTATATATATATATATATCAGAATCGGTAAGTGAATGACAAATAGTCACCAAGCACGTTGGCTGGGGTTTTATTATGTCTAATTAAATGAACAAAATTATCGCCGAATTATCAACGATAATTTTAATTTTTGACTTCATGAATGGAGTCATCTCAAGTACTACTTTGTTGCCGACTTGTCGATAGAATTTGGAAAAGGACTGGAACCAGGGCAAGCACCACAATAAACCCGTCCGGTCTCGTCATCCCTGTCCGGCAGCAAAACCCATGGCAAAAGCTAGGCTGCCACCGGACGAGAAGAAGAAGTACATAGGTACGTTGCCATCCTAGGTTACTTTTCGAGAGAGAGTATATCGTAAAAAAATGCAATGTTATAAGCCTTTATCTAGTGTGATATAAGTATACAAAATAGCTAAAAAAGATATTATGTGTGGTAGTTCCAAATAAAGTTTTCCGAACTCGAGAATTTCAATTTATTGTTCTTTCTTATGCTTTAAATGCTATAAAATATTTAAATTTACAAAAAAAAAAAAATTTGATTTAACATCAACTTATTCATTGATCAACAATCTTCGTACATATAACATTCCACGTACCCATTCAAGGTTGATAAAAGAAACTTTATCAAAGTAGGACTACCTTTTTACCTGAAACTGGACTACTAGCTAAAAAGTAAAAACTACTAACTTATCTTCCGTGAAACTCTTCCAACCACCCAGAAACTGCCCCAAATAAAAAAATTAATTGACAAGCAATCACTAGTTATTTGGAGATGCCAATCAAATCTCGATAGATGATTCCTGAACAGGATTAAGCGCCTTTGATGTCATCGTCTAAGAAATTGGAACATGGCCTCCAACTCCTCTTGAGTTACATCTAGCATAGACGAGGCCACCTTACTCTTCAATGTCATAGTCTCAAGCACAAGACTCTCAATCCCCATTTCAAATTTCTACTTAGGGACTCTTTGACAGGATCCACCCCAAAATAACGTGTAATCCAGAGCGACTCTTGTGGGACTCGTGTTTGGATTACTCGCATTGATGATTCAGTACTAATAACCCTAATACGAGTAACCCGAAACCTGAAATAAGAATCTAAACTATACAAACAGAAGGCAATGGATTGTTATGCCTCGTACCCTGGACGGTCACGACTTCAGCTGACTAACCTGCAAACTAGGAAATTAAAAACAAAAGGTCTAGGGAACACAGTTTAAAAACGTCAGCATGAGTGGACAAAAATAACTAAACTGAAAATTGAAATATAATTGTGTTCCCGTTGTCATATATAATAAAATATTAAGCGAATCGAAAAGACTAAAAAGATATAAGGGATACATTGAGGGGGACTTTTGACCATTCTTGAGTATCGTGCATAAGCGGAGGCAGTGACTAGGGTTCTCTGAATTTTGACTACCCAAAGTTGTGAAGTGACTCCTGACATAAAGACAACGTGAATGCAGGGGAGAAATGCTGATACTTCCCTGGAGCTACTCGGGGATCAACCGAGTAACCGATGCATGCATGCATAACTGATAAGCCTACTTGCTATATATATAGCCTCCAAAGAAAACTGAAAACTGAATAAAATAATGAGAATGACTCGTTAAAAGACAGTGCAAATAAAATATGTCCACTCACAGCACTATGTCGTTGTATGTCTAGCCGAAGCCTTTTTGTCGTCGCACCTAAACACCGTCTCCTACTGACTCCTCATTACATCCTTTGAGTGGACAAATTTTAAGGACGATTCTCCATGAAATTTCAATATTTCGATTCTCCTAGCTCAGGTTGAATTAGAACTTGTTTTTGGTGTCTTTAGTTTCATGGCGAGAAGACCTTTAAAGCCCAGTACACCGCATCCACCAATTTAAGCCGAAAACCAACGTTCTAAGTAGTTAGGTTTTCATGTGGTCGACAGAGGTTTCGAGCATCACAGTGGTTTCATCTTTGAGTAATATAACTCGAGACTATAAGGATTTGAAAGAGGAGAGCAAGATGAAACTTGTAAGACCAAAATCACATGTTTTGGTGGCTTGACGGAGGAGCTCTATTGCCAGAGGTTCAGCCGTGAAAGAGAGCTCGAGAGAGGAGAGAGAAACTCGAGTGAGGAGAGAGAGAAAGTTGTCAACGCCAAAAATGGAAATACTAACTTTCCATTTTCGGAAAGTTGTATTTATACTAGTGGCTAACCGAATCCATAAATTTTGCAATACTTTCACTGACCATAATCTCTTTATTAAAACTCCGATTTGAATACTTGATATGGCCACGAACTCATCTAAATGAACACTACGACTCTTCTTAATAAAATTTCTCGAAAAACTTAACCAATTAAATTTCGATCGATAGGTAGTAATGGTAAAATTAATTACCTTCCTCGATGAACTTTTAACTGACAATTAAGAGATGATTTTCAAAACGAGATGTTACAATCTATCCCCTTTAAAAAAAATTCGTCCTTAAAATTTACATACGTGCTAGTAAAAGAAAAATTGGTACTGCTCTCACATGAGTTCGTTCGACTTGTAAGTAAACTCCACAACTACATAAGTGTCACATTCCAGTCCACATAGTAAAATATTGTCCGCTTTGGGTCTCGCCCGCACAGTTTTACTTTTGGGCCTACCCCTAAAACGCGTCTTACTATAGAGATGTGGACATGCACATATAAGCACATCACCTTCCCATTCCCGAGCGATGTGGGATTGCATCCCCATTTAGGAAGCTAGTGCTCTTGGCACCCCCACACATGGGTCATCACAATCTACCTCCCTTAGGGGACCCGACGTTCTCATCGGCACACTTCCGTTTGGGACATGCTTTGATACCATTCTATCACATCCCATTCCACATAGTAAGATATTGTTCGTTTTGGGTCTCGCCCGCACGGTTTTACTTTTGGGTCTACCCCAAAAATGCCTCTTACTATATAGATGTGGGCATGCACATATAAGCACATCACATTCCCACTCCCGAACGATGTGGGATTGCATGCCCATGTAGGAAGCTAGTGCCCTTAGCACCTCCACACATGAGTCATCACAATAAGTTTCCATAATACATTTACGAGAGTAAATCCTTATACGTCGTTCTTGCTCTTCTAATCGAGAGTCGCAAATATCTACTCATTTATGCCAGATTAATGACTTATGCATTCTCTGCAATGCATACACTTGGAAGACACCCGTTACTCATGCCAGTTCTTATGGCAGAAGTTTTTCACGCCTACCAAACATGCACAGTATTCATGCTGCTTAAAACTCAGAAAAGTGAACATGATTTTGAAAACTGAATCGAAATCGAGAAAAGGTTCTATCAAAATTTTTGCATAACATCCCCTAAAAATCTCAAAATCCAAAGAATCCACGGAAATAAACGCTTCTAATACAAATCCACAAACATATTGCGAACTACCGATGCTCATCCGGATTTATCAAATAGTCCTAACATCATATATGTGTCACATTGATTACAAAACAAAATATCTTGACAATTCATATATGTCGACTGATACATACCATTGAGTAACTTATGTAACGATCACCTGAGTTTCGCCTCTAATACGCCTAATATTACGGGCGGACTCTAAAGAGTCAAACTAACATTTGACTTCTCTATCTACTCTGGAGCTATGAACTATCACAGCTCTAAGTAATCATGTTAAGCTGTGCTCTAACTAAGATGAATAAGTTACGCTTGTATATATCTTGAGTCTCGAAACTCAAAGTGACTATTCTCAGAAGTCAAGTACTTAAATGAGTAATAATTAATTAATATCGCACCAAATCTGAGTAGCCCCTTAGAGCATGTGCAACGGTGCTGTTGCTCCTCCTCTCTGCTCGAGCAGAAGAGTGAGCAAGGATTGCTCGTGTAGCTGCTTTTCAGCTCGGTCAACGAGCGGTCGCCACTGCAGTCCCACTAAATTTCAGTTGCTCGTGCTGTTTCTTTCTCCCCGGTGCAGGTGCTCTTAGTGCACTGTTGATTCTACTAATGTTCAGCGCTAAAATGTTCATTAAAACTGATAAATAATTCATGTACTCCTGAATTGAATCTGAGACTTACTAATCTCAGCTAAAGCCATTCTATAATGATCATGAGCAATGGGTTTTATGCCCAGAGGAAGTTATCATGGGGATACTATCAAGGCACCACATGAATCAATATAATATTCACAGTGTTTGGTGGTGAAGAATACTAGTGTGTATATTTCCTCCTTGCGAGTGCCTAGAAACTTTTTGCTTGCTGGTTTTTTTCATCAGAATAAACGAATGGTTCGGCTGCAGTAGGGGTCTCAACGAGTTTCGTGCCATGTACATGGCTAAAAACCAGGGAAACCTGGGCCGCCCATATGTCAACCATTGTTCAAGTAGAACTCTCCCCTGCAACTGGTGTTTCTACCGGATTACACGAGACGCAATCTGGAAGAAGCAAGTACGAGTAATCTCCTTCCTTCTCTTCTTCTTCCGAACGTTCGGGCTGTTCGGATGGTCGGGCGCTTCTTCTTCTCTCGGGTGTTCGGATAGACAGGTATGCGCGTGTTCGGGTTCGGCTGTTAGAAGAATACAACGACAAACAGACAGTCAGAGGTCGAGACGGGGTGGCCCGCCTTCAACGCTCTGATGCCTAAGTTAGAAGATGTATTGGATATAACAGTCAACTGAACGTGCGTGTAAGCAGTGTTTTGTGGAGTTCAGATATATCTCTTACCTGTAATAAATACCTTACATATATAGGTGGTTGAGTTTGGTGCTCACTTGTGCTCTTCAATGTGGGATAACCTGCATTTGCTGTAATGTGATCCGTGCATTCGGGTATGCGCCCCATGGGCGTGTGCGCGCTCGGATGGGGTCGGTCTGGTGAACGAAGTTGAAGCCTTCCTGGTGGTCTTTCGGGTGGTCTGGTAGGTGTCGAGTGCCTGCTTAAGTGGATAAGTATACTTAATCGGACAACTAATGCTATACTAACAACTGGTTCATTGAGCATTACATAGACATCAAGGAATGGTATAAGGACCCGATCCTCGTCTTCGGTGATTGGGATGAGCATGCCCGAGAGCTGGGGCTCGCCATCCCTATAACCAAGGAATTATCCAGGGGAGTGTCAGAGTTCAACGACGTCCCCTCCTGTCGCTTGGACCTTGTGCAGCGAGCTTTCGAGATCGAGCCCAAGTTTCGATCCATGACCGAAAGGTCTAGCTAATGTCATGCCCTTGGCCGCTGCCCCCAATGTGCCAAAGATCACGGGAGTGAAAACTTTCCAGGCCTCGCGAAAGCGCAAGACCGACGACTCCTCTTCTGCTGCTGCAAACGCTCTTACCGAGTCCGAGTTGCATTTTATTGGTCCACGGAGGTCTTGCCTTGGTATTGAGAAGAAGCTTAAGGTTTATATACCTATCAATCTTGGTGAAGAAGAAGAAACTAAGCCAAATTCAAAGCCAACAGAGCCAACCTTTTCGAAGAAAAACTTAAGGCGAAGACCTTAGGTATGCGCTTCCCAACTTCCTTACTTTTCATTCCATGCTCTTTACTTATAATGCCTAACCATGTTTACCTTTGAAGAAAAAGAAGTCCCTTTCGAGTGCAAGAACAAAGCCGACAAAGCCGAAGAGAAACTGAAGGGGAAGACCTTAGGTAGCGCTTCCTAACTTCCCTACGTTTCATTCCATGCTCTTCACGTACAATGCTTAACCATCTTTACCTTTTCCTCTTTAACTTTCGCTCAGAGCCCGATGGCACGTTCTCCGTGTCTTCTCGTTCAGACCATCCCTGAGCTTTCCTGACCACCGACGTTGCCCCTATTGACATTCTAACTTACCCGGACGCCGCCTTATCTGCAAAGGAGATGGCCGCCCTTCGGCCTTACATCTTCGAGCCCACAATCCACAGCTAACCCATTGCCGACACCGCCCGAGTTCAGAGTGTCCACATCTAGCCAGGGCCCTTCTATACCTCCGCGGTCCTCCCTAAGGACCAAGAACAATTGGAAGATCTCCCTATTTCTATCCAAACTAACTTGGCTATGGTCAGGCCTACCAGGTGCCTTTATTTTCTCGAACTTTCATTCTTTGATTTCTCTTGCGAACTCGGGATATGTGCCTTACAGTGTACTTACTTCAGATGGTTGTTCCTCTATGAATCGCTCCGCAACAAGAGCTTAACCGAAAGGCTACCGGAGCCACCTTGGAGGAGGAGAGAGCTACTAGGGAGGAGGAGAAAGCTACCCTGAAGACTCAGGTCGAGAGCTTCAATGTTGCCATGGTGGTCGCCAGGCCACCTGAGAGGAGGAGAAAGTTACCTTGAAGACTCAGGTGGAGAGCCTCAAGGTCGCCATGGAGGTTCAGGGTAAGAAGGTGGAGCTCCCCGAGTCTGCCTTGGAGTCTGAATAGGGCATCTTGAAAATCACCATCGGCGAGCTCAAGGTCGAGCTAGATGCCAGCAAGAAAGCACATACACCGAGGATGTTGAGATATTGAATGCCTGCATAAACGACGAGGTAAACAGAGATTTGACTTATGCTCATGAGGAGTTCGAGGTTGAGAAACAACAAATCATTGCCTCAGTTGGCGTCCACCCGGAGACACTTCCTTCTGCAATTCCTGATGATGTCGATACTGCAACTCCTGATGATGTCCAAAACTCGGTTCAGAATGTTGTTGCGGATAGCTTGACTGAGGAACAAGCTGCTGTGAAGGATGACAAGGGAAACCAGACGCTGGATGCTGAGAAGGGAGATGCAGAGGCGTATGGGAAGCCCTAATTGATGAAGAGACTATTTATATAATACTCTAGGTATAGTACTTTCCCTGTTTTATCCTAACAATCTACCTTTTGTGCAGTCGGTATTTTTGGGCTTTTGAACCTTCTGGTCTTTCGGCTATACTTCCTTTCTCTGTGTTTTGACCTTTACCTTATGTTTTGTTCAACTACCAACGATGCACGCGCGATACTATCGTTTTTCGTAATCCAATATGATATGATATAGTTGGCAAAACATAGTTAAGATAACAGGAGAACCTTCGTAACTACTCTGATATATGTGAGAAATTGAGATGTTTCTCATTGCTCTATGCTTACTTCAATGCATCTTCTCTTGCGAAAAAAAAATCAACACTCGACACAGAAATTGTACAAAAAACGATAGGCTCCAGTGGCATATATCGAACAAAGATCAAAGAAGTAAGAACTCAAATATACCAACTATTATAAATGTTTACAGTTACAAAATTAAATCACTTATTTTTATTACAAATTTCTAAGTTTAAAGCCTCATTGCCTGCCTCAGGCAGTCAGATGTCAATCAACATGCAAGTGGTATTAATCATGATGATAGCTTCAACCACCATAAGAATGGCTATAATTCTTGTCAGGTATATCCTGGCTTCTACTACGTACGTGGAGCAGCATGATCAGGAACGACCACTGGAGTCAAAAGAAGGTGACAAATGGTGGAGGCAGAAGAAATGATAATTGGATTGTTAGCATAAACTGAAGTCTTCAACTAATGGATCATGCACAAGAACTCAAACACGTACTGCACACTCCATAAACAACTAAGAACTCTAGCTATTGTGGTCTGTAAACATACCTGTTGTGTCGTTGCTAAGTGCCATTGTCTCTGATCACAAGATTGACTGCTGGAAGCAAATAAGCCTTCTGCAATTCACTACTGTTGCACTCCTGGATGGGGCAGGCTTGATGTGTTCTATTTCGTAGTGATTGCAGGGACTCTTGCTCTCATATATATACTGTCTGTAGTAACTCTTGTCCATCATAGAGTAGTAAACGAATCTGTTTCCAACTTAGAATGAGAAATCCTATTCACTTATAACAGCTCTTACAGCTGCTTATTGAATTCCTAAGCTGATAAGGAATGTACACTTATCAGTTATACAAGGAGTTGCAATTCCTCTATACTTCCTATTAGTATTCAAATACAATCCCATTGCTAACTAAACTGCAGACAGCTTAGTGGCAAGTTCACCTAACAATCTCCCACTGAACTGTCACTTACTGTTTTTAACAATAGAACAATGTATTTTTCATACAAATAGCTGAAGTGTGCACTGAAGTATAGATTAGCATAAAATCCAATCAGTTCAGTCTTTGTACATTTCCTGATACAGAATCCAAAACTTAAACATGCTTATCAAGACATGCCAGTTATAGATCACAATATCCGAATCAATACAACACATGAACTAGTGAAAAGTAATAAGAACAATGTGTAAGTGTACATTTATATCTGCAGTACACAAGTTCATTTGTCCAACCAAATGCTATACCAATGAATAGCTCAAAATCAAACACAATGTTTAAACACTAATGGATATGTGTTTGTAACCCAAAATATGTATATACAAAACCAAAATCTGTACACTGAATATCCATCTGAATAAAAAGAAAACTGACAGACTATAACCAAAATTCACAGAAACTAAATACATCAACACAGTATTTCAAAATTTTTGAATAATCAATGTATTTCATTTAAACTGTCAAGCTTACAAGAAAATGAGAAAATTCAAAACAAAACTACTAAACTGAAGCCAAGAACTCATATCTCAAAATTTTCATTACAAACTTTTAGCTCCCACTGAATCTATGAACTGAAATCTGCTAAAACTCCCAGATTTGAACAATGCTTCTTGAACAATGCTACAGGTAGAGCTTTAGTGAAAGGATCTGCCAACTGGTTTCCTGTGTCAATGTGAACAATCTCAACCTCCTCATTCTTAACTCTCTTTCTTACACTATAGAACTTCAGGTCTATATGCTTAGAGTTCATTGATCTCTTGCTATTTTTACTAAAGAACATTGCTGCCTCATTATCACAGTAAACTTTAAGTTTCTTTGAGATAATATTACTTAATACCTTGGTTTCCTTTAGAAAATTTCTAATCCAAATGCCCTCACACACACCTTCATAAATGGCTATTAGTTCAGCCTGCATTGTGGAGGTGGCAACCAATGTTTGTTTCATGGTTTTCCAGGCTACAGCTCCTTCTGCAAGCATGAAAACATATCCAGATGTTGATTTTGCTGAAGCTGGATAGTTTCCTGCAAAATCAGAGTCTGTATACCCTATAAGCTCTAGGTCCTTTGACTTTCTGTAAACAAGCATATGATTTTTGGTTCTTTGTAAGTATCTTAAGACCTTTTTACCAGCAATCCAATGTTCAGGTGTAGGATTTGACTGGAAACGTGAAAGCATACCAACTGCAAAAGCCAAGTCTGGCCTAGTGCAGACTTGGGCATACATAAGACTACCAATCAGCCTTGCATATGGCTTAGTCTTCATGTCTGCCTCTTCTGTTTCACTCTTAAGACCTGAATTTTTGCTCAGTTTGTCTCCTTTAGATATAGGGGCCTCACCAGATGCACAAGACTGCATTCCAAATCTGTTAAGAATTTTGGAAATATAATTTTTCTGAGATAGTCCCAGAACACCTTGTGCCCTATCCCTACTGATCTCTATGCCTAATACATACGATGCTTCCCCCAAATCTTTCATGTCAAAGTGCTTTGACAGAAATATTTTAGTATCTTTAAGCAACTTAACATTGCTACTAGCTAAAAGGATGTCACCAACGTATATGATCAGAAAGATAAAATCATTTTTCACTGTCTTAAGGTAGACACATTCATCTACTATATTTTCAGTGAAACCAAAAGATGAGATTACTGAGTCAAATTTCTTATACCATTGTCTAGAAGCTTGTTTCAATCCATAAATGGATTTCTTAAGTCTACAGACTAGACTTTCTTTTCCTGGTTCAGTGTAACCCTCAGGTTGGCTCATATATATAATTTCCTCAAGTTCTCCATTTAAGAAGGCAGTTTTTACATCCATTTGATGTAATTCCATATTGTAATGAGCCACAAGAGCCATGATGATCCTAAAAGAATCCTTACTGGATACAGGTGAGAAAGTTTCAGTATAATCTATCCCCTCCTTTTGTGTGAAACCTTTTGCAACTAATCTGGCTTTAAATCTTTCTATCTTGCCCTCTGCATCTCTTTTGGTTTTATATATCCACTTGCAACCTATTGGTTTCTGATGCTTATCTGGTTTGACTAATTCCCATACTTCATTTTGCTTCATGGAGTCAATCTTAGCATTCATAGCTGCAATCCATTCTGTAGAATTTTCAGATTCTAAAGCTGCACTGAATTTTGTGGGATCAGTGTCATTAGCAAGTGTGTCTTCAACCTCTTGCAGATAAACCATGTAGTCATCATGTTCCCCCCCCCCCCCCCCCCCCAAATTTTGGTTTTCTCACTCTTTGTGATCTTCTTAGAACAGGTTGATCAAGGAGAGGATTTGGTTCAGGTATTTCCTCATGTTGATTTTCAAAATTTTGTTCAAGTTCAGCATAATTTTCTCCATTCAACTCTACTGTATCTTGTTCAAGTATTGAACCTAAGCCTTGAGCTGAAGGTAAGATGGCTGTCAAATCCACATTTTCTGCAATTTCCTCAAAATCAGTAGATAAATCTTCTAATTCTGTATTGCTGTGTGATTCTCCTAAAAATTTGACTTGGTGTGTTTCAAAAATTTTAGGTGAATGTGCAGCTGAATAGAGTTTGAAACCCTTGGATTTTTCATAATAGCCTATAAAATTGCAGCTGACTGACTTAGAGTCTAATTTTGAAAGATTTGGTTTGTATAGTCTAGCCTCAGATTTACAGCCCCATACATGACAATGGTGAAGACTAGGTTGCCTGCCACACCACAATTCATATGGTGTTTTAGCTACTGATTTACTGGGGGTTCTGTTGCAAAGATAATTTGCAGTCTTAAGGGCTTCCCCCCACAGAAACTTAGGCAATCCAGATGCACTCATCATGCTTCTTACCATGTTCAAAAGAGTTCGATTTTTCCTTTCTGCTACCCCATTCTGTTGGGGATTATATGGAGTAGTGTACTGTGCTTTGATTCCACAGTCCTGTAGAAACAAGGCAAATGGCCCTTTGACTTGGCCACAATCTGTAGTCTTCCCATAAAACTCCCCTCCCCTATCAGACCTCACAGCCTTAATCCTTTTTCCTAACTGAAGTTCAACTTCTGTTTTAAAGATTTTGAATGCCTCAATGGACTGTGACTTCTCTGACAGTAAATAGATGTAGCAATATCTAGAAAAATCATCAATAAATGTGATGAAATAAACATTTTTACAGATTGTTTGATGCTTAAACGGACCACATATATCTGTATGAATCAACTCTAACAACTGTTGTGTTCTGTAAGCTGTTTTCTTTGTCATGTTGGTCATTTTACCTTTATAACATTCAACACATTCGTTAAGTTTTGAGAAATCAAGTTCTGGAAGTATTTTATCTTTTACTAAAATCTATATTATTTCTTTTGAAACATGGCCTAGTCTCCTATGCCATAAACTTGTAGAGTTTTCATTAAATCTGGTTCTTTTAACACCTGTTATAGTGTTATTCACAGATGTGTTTTCATCTTCAACAAGACAGATCTCTTGTTGAGGAAGAGAGCAATTCAACTTTAAGTAATCATTCTCATAAACACCAGAACCAATATAAGATGAACCAGAAAATAACTTTATTTCATCAAAGTCAAGAACAACTCTTGTACCAGTTTTAATCAAAAGAGCAACAGAAATTAAGTTCCTTGTCATAGCAGGAACCAGATAGACATTTTCCAAAAACAAAAAATTTCCTAAACCTAAGTCTAACTTCAGAGAACCTATGGCCTTGACAGAAACCTTCATGCCATTTCCTACTCGTAGGTGGTCCTCATTAGTCCTTGGACTCCTCTCCCTTATGAATCCCTGTGTTGAATTAACAATGTGCAAAGGTGAGCCAGAATCTAACCAAAAAGTTTTAGGGTCAAAATTTATTAAGTTAATTTCTAAAGGAAAAATGTGAGGAGAGTTCTTACCCTTTTTAACCAACCAGTCCTTAAAGCCTGTACAATCCTTTCTTCATGTGTCCCATTTTTTTACAAAAATAGCACTTGAATTTGAATAGCTTCTTAGCCTCAGACGCATCTCCAGCAGAAACTGTTGATGATTTTGCTAAGGTTCTCTTTGGTTTCAGGTTTCTCTTCCAGTTCTTTCCTCTGTTAACCACGTTGACAGTAGCACTGGAGGGTTCTCTCTCTTTCTTAATCCTGGTTTCTTCATCTACACAAATGCTGATGAGTTCATTCAGGGTCCATCTTTCCTTCATTGCATTATAGGAGGTCTTAAGTTGACTAAAGGTATTAGGTAGTGAGTGCAGTGCAGTATGCACTACATATTCATCAGTTAAGGGCATCTCTAGTTCCTTAAGTCTTCTGGAAATATCAATGATCCTCAGAATGTGCTCCCTCACGTTTCCTGTCCCACTATACTTAGATGTATTAAAAGCCTGAGACAGGTTTGCAGCTTCAGATTTATCACTTTCCTTGAACCTGTGAGAGATTTGTTCTAAGTAATCCACTGCAAAATCTGGTTCCTCAATGCTCCCAGTTATGGTATCTGAAATGCTAGTCCTAATCACATTTTTAGCCATTGCATTCTTATGGTACCACTTCCTATAGTGTTTCTTTTCTTCCTCAGTACTATCAGAATCTAACCCTTCTGGAGCTTCCTCAGTCAAACAAAAATCTAGTTCATTTGTCATGGATAGATAAAACTTTACTTGTCTTCTCCATTTCTTATAGTTAGAACCAGTAAGAAGCTGAATGGTTCCTAAGTTCACACAAGGCAGACCTAGAGAGCAAAACAAAAGGAAAATAATGAGTTCTTGTTCTGTAGATTGTTAAACGTAAGGTTTTATTTCTGTTTTCTGTAGATTATGTACTGTTCTTAACAAGAATTGAACTAAAACGCAAGCATATCAGAAAACACAAACCAAAATTTAACATGTAACCCCAACTGTAATCAATGTCCAGCTACACCTTTGTGGCAGTAGACAGGTCATTCTGAAGTTCTAAATATCAACCTATGAAATCTAAAATTCACATTATAGATAGAAACAGTCAACATCTTTGTGACAGAAGAAAAGTTCCTAAATATCTGTAGGTGAATCCAGAGTCCACATTTGATACTGTTCCGAAACTAAATCATGCATAAACACTTCTTTGGAAGACACAAGATGCATAATTTAAATCTCAGTCCACAAGCTTCTTGGTTTGTTACTGAAATGATGTTTCATAAGCTTAAAAGGATTTTGCTTTATGCAATATATCAGTCTAAGATCACAAAGCATCACATACCAAGACAATGAAATTTTACTTAATGTTTCCTTCATACAAGTCCTTACTGTCTTGTTTTGAAACTAAAATTTCACATCTGTTGATTTTATGTACAACCATAAGGTTTGGGAGAAAACCAATTCTTGTATAATTAACCAGACTGTTGGACAACACACATACAGTTCATAATCAAACCAATTCAGTCATGTTATACATAATTGATTCAGACAATACCATCAATCAAAACATGAAGTCATCCAATCATGCTTTATAAATTTAATCAAACTACAAGAGGTGATCATTCAGAACATACCTTGTTCTGCTACAGCGCTGCATAAGAGAATTAGCGGAAACAAATCTCATACAGCAGTTAATCACACAATTTTACTAACATGGATTGTTTGTTGTTACTAATTTTCTTTATCGATTTAAGGTCTGATACATGATGGCTCTGATACCACTTGTTAGCATAAACTGAAGTCTTCAACTAATGGATCATGCACAAGAACTCAAACACGTACTGCACACAACAAACACTCCATAAACAACTAAGAACTCTAGCTACTGTGGTCTGTAAACATACCTGTTGTGTCGTTGCTGAGTGCCATTGTTTCTGATCACAAGATTGACTGCTGGAAGCAAATAAGCCTTCTGCAATTCACTACTGTTGCACTCCTGGATGGGGCAGGCTTGATGTGTTCTATTTCGTAGTGATTGCATGGACTCTTGCTCTCATATATATACTGTCTGTAGTAACTCTTGTCCATCATAGAGTAGTAACGAATCTGTTTCCAACTTAGAATGAGAAATCCTATTCACTTATAACAGCTCTTACAACTGCTTATTGAATTCCTAAGCTGATAAGGAATGTACACTTATCAGTTATACAAGGAGTTGCAATTCCTCTATACTTCCTATTAGTATTCAAATACAATCCCATTGTTAACTAAACTGCAGACAGCTTAGTGGCAAGTTCACCTAACATGGATCTCTCAAAACCCTTTGGCGCTTACACATCCATGGAGCGGATCAACCTGAGAGACTGTATGCCAGGGACTAACAAGACAGTAATGACACCGCAACTGTAGATGACATGTGAATTTGTGGATAGTTAAGAGGATGTGCAAGCGCGATTCTTCGCAAGGTATGAAGTGGCATGTCTTGATAACAACGAGCCATGCCGGGCTTTCTATCCCAACGAAATTAGGGCGGGCTCGATCCGTTTTATTTACAAACGAGTCGGGTCTTAGCTTAGCCTGAACTAGTGCAGACCTGCCAAGAAGTGACAGACTTGTATGGAACCTGAACTAACAGGGTTTTGTTGGTTGGAAAGAATATATCTTTAATCAGTTTAATTTCCCTTTGGCGCGCAACTATATAAGACGTGGGAATCCATGGATAGTTTCGAAGATTTTATAATTACCATAGTTTTTGGATAGTTTAGCTTCAAACTTTACAACATAAGTTTTCACCGCATCTCTTCAAGATAACTTTACATAAGTTATCTTTCGCATGCATCTCTTCGAGATTTTTATTACATATATATTCAAGTATTTTCTCAACTTCAAAAACCTCATTTTCAAAAACAATATATAATTATAACATAAGTTTATCATTTGCATTAATCTCTTCGAGAGAAATTCCCATGAGTTAGACATGTTCTCGACAACGGTCGTAGAATACTTATTTAAATTATTGTGAATAATATTGTTGTCGAGAAACATGCACCTTCTTATTCTTCTCCCATCATTTACAAAGAGATGTATGTGAAAGCAGACACTTATATGGTGATGGACATGAACGGAGCCAGGAATTGATATTAAGGGGGGGGGGGAGGCAAAATTATGTGAAAAAAAAATACAAAGAACTGCGGAAGGAACACATATATATAAATAGACAAAAAAATTGAAGAAAAAAAAAGGATTTTTAATTTTGTTGGTACACTGTAAAATAAAGTAACACAACAACAAAACTGAAGAAAAATAAAAGAAAATAAGAAGAATATTGATTTTTTTTGTTTAGATATTGATTTTTTCTTCTTCTATAAACCGTAAAAGAGAGCAAGAAAATAACAACAAAAAAATAATAAAGCTACTGTGACATAGTAGAGATTCGAACCGAGCACAATTACAAACCTAGTTGTAATTAAAGACTTTCCACTGGAGCAAGACAGATTTCCATGCTTCTCATACAAACTATACATACATAATGATTTTTCAGGGGGGACCAATGTGCACCCTCGCCTTTAAGTGGCTCAGCCACTGGTGATGGATGATCTTCAAGGTACAGTTTGATTCAGCCAAAGCCACATAAAATGAAAAGTTGGTCCCAAACATAGGTCGGGAACAGTCGTATCACTATAAGAAAAACTCACTTAGACCACGAAATTGTTCCGTCGTCTAGGTTAGAGTTTCAGTCGTCTAAGTATTTAGACGACGGAATCTCCGTCGTCTAAAGTCTGTCGTTCAAGTGTCGTAGTCTAAGCACTTAGACGACGGAAATGGTCCGTTACGTCGTCCAAGTAACGTCTTAGACGGCGTAAATGGTTCGTCTTCCAAGTGAGGATTAATTTAGTCGGTTTAAATATGTGTTGGTTTGAATAGTTGACTTTTTATCCGATTGGTCGATGTGTTTGACTTCGGATGATAATTGAAGAACATGTCGAGTCGAGTTTGTTGCCGCGAGAATTATCGAAATCAGAATTACGACGAGGAAGTTACGGATATTCGAAGTTTGCCGAAAAGTGAATTTTGAGGTTTCCATTTTGGGAAAGTGTATATATGTGGGTTTCCCCTTTGGGAAAGTCAAAGATGAGTTATTATTGTTGACTGGAGTTGACTTGGTCAACTCGGCCTTTGGTGGGGTGGCGCGACGCCGTACGGCTCGCCGGCGGTGGTCCTTCATCCGGCCACCTCCGAGCCCAACTCCGGTCCCAAACGACTCGCCCCGGCCTCCTTGTCCCATCCCCGGCCACCATCCACGGCAAGACTCGCCGGAGGAGGAGATAAATCCGGCCAAAGTTCAAGGTTTTTTGGTGAATTCGGGTTTCACTTTTCCGGCCGATTCGAGCTGCAAAAAGGACTGGGTTTTGTAGCTCTCATCCCCTTGAAGCTACCATGTAAGTTTGGTGATCTAATTTTGCTTGTGTATGGAGAATTTTGGATTAGAAATTTGTGAGGCAATTCGGTTTTGCTTGAAATTGACATGGTTAGAGTGGGAATTGGCCTTCGATGCAGTTGACAAAGTTGCTCAGTGGATGATTTTGAGTGGAATAGGGGTTGCTCCGCCGAGAAATTTTTAGGTTGGTGGCAGCGCCACCGTTTACGGCGGTCAACAGTCAAACTTTGACTTTTGGAGTTTTCGACAAGTTGCATGTCATTTCACTCGAAATCGCGCCCCGATCGCAGTGGGGAGGTTTGTTTTTCGATTTGAGCATCCGAAAGTACAGCGAGGTATTGAGGTGTAAATATCGGATTTTCGACGATTCGTCGACATTGAATTCCGTGTTTCCGAGAACGGTGGTTTCTCGTGATTTGTTTTGAATTGTCGAGTTATGACTTTGAGTAATGGATTTTGTGATTATTCAGGGGTTCGTGATCGTTTGTTTGGCGAGAAACTTTCCGCCGGATCACGGGTTAACGCGAACTGCGTTACGCTAGTCTGTGAGTGAACATTTATTTTCACGGATTATTTGCGAGTCTTAGTATACGTTTTACGAACTTGGGCATGCATGTGAGATTTCGGATTATATGAGCATGTGTTTTACGATTATACATATACGGATATGCATATACGAGTATACCTACACTTATATGTTGTTTCATGCATTTGCATCGAACTGTTATTGATTTGATTTACACAGAGTACAGTCTCAGTTACGTTGTTGTATCAATACACGTGCCTCTCGGCTGATCCCCGATAGTAGGCCTACCAGGAGGGGCGTCGTTACCCCGACCTGACCGGCGAGGGGCGTTTCCCCGGAACCGAGGCTTTTCTGGCTTAGAATCACGTGTGGACTAAGGACCCCGTGATTCGGACTGTACTAGCACGGGTGTGTCCATGAGTGACCCCGTGGAATTTTTACTTGCATGCTCAGTACGCTGGAGGAGTATGAGTTTACCTCGTGTACTTTGTTATTTCTATTTATCTGGACTCGCATATGTTATTTTAAACATATATATCAACTGGTGAAAGACATTTATTTTCGTCCACTCACTCTAACGATTTTCATGTCTTTCCCCTGGGCTTTTCGGTTTTCGTGCCCAGTTTGCAGGTGTTGCGGTGACTGGTGTTCGCGGAGCACTCTCAGTTGCTGTTTCGGTGACCAGGAGGGTCACGTTGCGAGGAAGCGCCCTCAGCCAGCTGTTTTAGCGGTTCGGCAGTTCAGAGTTCACGAGGTGGTCATTATGCCATTTCTGGAAAGTGACCAACGCAGCTTTTTAGACGAGTTAATCACAAGTCGCGATTGACATGGGCAGCTAGATGAGCATGTTGGAGTTGGTGCCATGACCTTGTTTGAGGACAGAATTTTCTCCGAGGTTACTGTTGTTTGATATCCATGGCTATTGTACCTGCATCTCCACTTCCGAGGTTTTGGAGAGTGTTGCATCCATTCGGAGGTTGCGAGATCCTTGTTAGAGGATATGGCTTAGCCGCGGATCTGTTATAGCTGGACATTGTGGTTTTGGTGTGATTGTGAGTATGGACTTACTGGCGACGCATTTGGCTGTGTTCGAGTACCTCGAGAAGGAGGTTGTGTTTCGACGACCAGACTTTCCCCGAGATACTGTTTCGTGGTGATGGTCGAGCGGATGATGGAGACGGATTATGTTGCTTGCTTAGTTTATGATGTGGATACTATGGTTGCTGTGCCCGACATTGGCGACATTGAGGTGGTTCCCGAGTTTCCAGGTGTGTGCCGGAGGAGTACCAGGTATCCCTCCAGTTCGGGAGATTGACTACACCATTGAGCTTGTATCGAGTGCTGGACTCATTTTACCGGCATCTTGTCGTTCAGAGCCAGCGGAACAGATGGAGCTATAGTTTCGACTCCAGGAGTTGCTGGAGGAGGTTTCAGGAGATTTCATGCGACCCCGCGTATGTGCGTGGGGTGCTCTTGCATTATGTGTACGGATGATGGATGGTTCGACGAGGTGGTGAATTGACTACTGAAGCCTGATTCGCTTCAGAGGAGAGTGAGTATCCTCCGCTTGGGATTGACGATTGGTTTGATCAGCTCGCGAGAGCTTCAGTCTTTTTGAAGTTTGATTTCGGATCCGGATACCATCAGTTGAGGTTTGATGAGTCAGATGTGGCTTGGACGATTTTCGGATCTCGGTGCGGACATCAGGAGTTTTTGGTCACGTTGTTTGGTTGACCAATGTCCCGCAGTTTTTACGGACTTGATGGATAAGGTGTTCAGACGATTTCTGGACGAGTTTGCGGTCATGTTCGTTGGCAACGTCCTGATGTACTCCGGGAGTGTGGGCCAGTACTTGAAGCAATTGCGAGCGGTTTTGCGGCCCTTACGAGATGATCAGTTGTTGGTAAAGCTCAGTAAGTGTGAGTTATGGTTGATTAGCGTGAAGATTTTGGGCTGTGTGATGTTATCTGAGGGAGTTGGCGTGGATCCTGACCAGTTAGAAGTCGTGTGGATTTGGGGATTGTTCTACCATTATACCAGAGATCAGGGGTCTCTTGGGTTTGGCAGGCTATGATCGACGGCTTGTGCATGATTTTCCCGGATTGCCACTCTACTTTCCGGATTGATGAAGAAGGCGTCAAGTTCGAGTGGTTCGATGCACGCAAGGAAGGTTACTTACTCCTGAAGGATGGTTGACCGTTGTTTCGGTTTTGACCTTACCTGACGAGCGTGATGCGTTCTTGAGTTATGGCGATGCATCGAGATTTGGACTTGGTTGTGTATTGATGTTGTGTAGCAGAGCGGTGGCTCTTGGTTTCAGTCAGTGGGAACCTTATGTGGTTGCATATCCTGTGTATGATTTGGGGTAGCTATTTTGTGTTAGCATTAGAAAGTTGGAAATACTACTGCTACGGCGTGCAGCGCGATGTAGGACGTACGCTGATCACTTGAGTTTCATCCACTTGCATTTTCGGCCAGATTTGGGCTTGAGGCTGTGTAGATGGATGGGGTTGACTAAAGACTATGGCTGCACCTTTGAGTTTGTTCGAGAAAGGCTAGAGGTTGTACTTTGACCATCCATCTGGGATGTTGTTACTGATGCATTCAGTTGAAAGTCGGGAGCTTCAGTGTTTCATGTGTGTGTGGTTCGAGTTTCTGTGTTAGCCGAGTTGCAAGCTACGGGAGCTGTGTTCGAGTGTGATGATGTTGAAGCTCATTGTTTTGCGTGCGTTATGCACTGGCAGTACGGAGATGTGTCAGATGTTTCGAGTTTTCTACTCGTGACGTAACCTATAGAAGAACGTAGCAGCTTGTGTGTGCAGATGCCACATTTGTCGACAGGCGATGGCTAGGAGACGGAGACTTGCCGGAGAGTTACAGCCATTAAAGATTTCTGATTAGACGTGGCGTTTGTCGCTGTAATCTTGTGTTTGTTTGTATGCGCTTTGGTTTGTAATACCAGTTGTTAGGCCATTGTGGACCATTTGATGAACTTAATACGTTTCCTAGTACTTTTCGGAAAAGATTTCAGTGGCAGGTTGGCATAGCTGTGTTTGACAAAGGTTGTCCATTTACGTGGTGCACCTGTGTTCCAGTTCGCTGACCTAGATAATCAGCTACAACAGAGTGTTGGCAAGCGTTGCAACGAGCATTGGGGACCAGATTACGAATTAGTACCTGTTCTTATCCTCAGTTTGGCGGGCGACCTTTGAGGACTATTCAGACCTTGGAGGGCATATTGTGGACCTCGGTATTGCAGTTCCAGAGGATTTGGGACTAGGAGTTTCACTTGTTCGAGATTGCTTGCAGTACCAGTTTGTTGACCATTGTGATATTGACGTTACTTGATGTCGTTTTGAGGAACGATGTTGTACTCCATTGTGCTGGAGAGAGTTTGTTTTGAGTTTGAGTTGACAGTTGATTCGGATTTTGTGGAGTATGCTACCACAGATTGTCAGATTAGCAGAAATGGGTTGATTATTGCTCGAGTTCGATGTTTGGGCTATGTTGATATGAGTGTGTTGAGTTATGAATTGCCACGTTGTTTTGATCCTTATGTGATCATAGGCGAGTTTGTGTTGTGCCGTATAGTTCGGCGTCGCCTATATTGTTGGCTTTTGTGTGTTGTGTTCCGTATGGCGGAACTACGTTTCAGGTTTGTTACGTGTTGTGTACCCTATCTGTTCCTTATGCAGGAACACTTGGCGATTGTGTGGAACCAGTTCAGATTTGTGATTTGAGGGTACATGGATTTCAGCACGGAGCTATCTCCTATTGCGGAGTCTGTTATCAGAGTTGTTCAGTTGACGTAGCCACTTGAGAGTTGAGCAATATGCAGAGGCAGTGCTCATACTTTTAGTCGGCAGACTCAGAAATTTCGAGGTTGAAATTTTTTTAAGGGAGGTGGATTTGTGACGACCCAGAACAGAATCAGCAGTGGAATCAGCTTGATCTACGAGCTTATGCTTAGTCGCAGATTGCCGACAGTTGTTTGAATCGCCGGACTTGGTAACGACTAAATTATTGGCCGAGAATTGGAGCTGGGTCTCTTCTCAAGAGTCGTTGTACGTTTGATTTCGAGTTCGTGCGTGGTTCCGGATCGTTATTTAGACGACCGAGGAATAAATTATGAATATTTGAAGTTTTGATTTAATCGGTTTTATATGTCAGATTTGTTAGCGACTAAATTACCGGACGAGAATTTGGTTTCGGCTTCTTCACAGAAGTTGTTGAGAATTTAATTTCGAGTTTGTGGGAACTTCCGGAGCATTATTTTGAGTTACGAAGATTAAGTTGTGAATATTTCCGATTGTTGATTATTTAGTCGGTTTAAATATGTGTTGGTTTGAACAGTTGACTTTTTATCCGATTGGTCGATGTGTTTGACTTCAGGTGATAATTGAAGAACATGTCGAGTCGAGTTTGTTGCCGCGAGAATTATCGAAATCGGAATTACGACGAGGAAGTTACGGATATTCGAAGTTTGCCGAAAAGTGAATTTTGGGGTTTCCATTTTGGGAAAGTGTATATATGTGGGTTTCCCCTTTGGGAAAGTCAAAGATGAGTTATTATTGTTGACTGGAGTTGACTTGGTCAACTCGGCCTTTGGTGGGGTGGCGCGACGCCGTACGGCTCGCCGGCGGTGGTCCTTCATCCGGCCACCTCCGAGCCCAACTCCGGTCCCAAACGACTCGCCCCGGCCTCCTTGTCCCATCCCCGGCCACCATCCACGGTAAGACTTGCTGGAGGAGGAGATAAATCCGGCCAAAGTTCAAGGTTTTTTGGTGAATTCGGGTTTCACTTTTCCGGCCGATTCGAGCTGCAAAAAGGACTGGGTTTTGTAGCTCTCATCCCCTTGAAGCTACCATGTAAGTTTGGTGATCTAATTTTGCTTGTGTATGGAGAATTTTGGATTAGAAATTTGTGAGGCAATTCGGTTTTGCTTGAAATTGACATGGTTAGAGTGGGAATTGGCCTTCGATGCAGTTGGCAAAGTTGCTCAGTGGATGATTTTGAGTGGAATAGGGGTTGATCCGCCGAGAAATTTTCAGGTTGGTGGCAGCGCCACCGTTTACGGCGGTCAACAGTCAAACTTTGACTTTTGGAGTTTTCGACAAGTTGCATGTCATTTCATTCGAAATCGCGCCCCGATCGCAGTGGGGAGGTTCGTTTCTCGATTTGAGCATCCGAAAGTACAGTGAGGTATTGAGGTGTAAATATCGGATTTTCGACGATTTGTCGACATTGAATTCCGTGTTTCCGAGAACGGTGGTTTCTCGTGATTTGTTTTGAATTGTCGAGTTATGACTTTGAGTAATGGATTTTGTGATTATTCAGGGGTTCGTGATCGTTTGTTTGGCGAGGGACTTTCTGCCGGATCACGGGTTAACGCGAACTGCGTTACGCTAGTTTGTGAGTGGACATTTCTTTTCTCGGATTATTTGCGAGTCTTAGTATACGTTTTACGAACTTGGGCATGCATATGAGATTTCGGATTATATGAGCATGTGTTTTACGATTATACATATACGGATATGCGTATACGAGTATACATACACTTATATGTTGTTTCATGCATTTGCATCGAACTGTTATTGATTTGATTTACACAGAGTACAGTCTCAGTTACGTTGTTGTATCGATACACTTGCCTCTCGGCTGATCCCCGATGGTAGGCCTACCAGGAGGGGTGTCGTTACCCCGACCTAACCGGCGAGGGGCGTTTCCCCGGAACCGAGGCCTTTCTGGCTTAGAATCACGTGTGGACTAAGGACCCCGTGATTCGGACTGTACTAGCACGGGTGTGTCCATGAGTGACCCCGTGGGATTTTTACTTGCATGCTCAGTACGCTGGAGGAGTATGAGTTTACCTCGTGTACTTTGTTATTTCTATTTATCTGGACTTGCATATGTTATTTTAAACATATATATCAACTGGTGAAAGACATTTATTTTCGTCCACTCACTCTAACGATTTTCATGTCTTTCCCCTGGGCTTTTCGATTTCTGTGCCCAGTTTGCAGTTCGGACTTTGGTGTCGCACGTTGTGGTCGGAGGCATAGTGCTCGAGCTACCTTGTTTTTTCCAGTAGGTTTATTGTTCTACCTACTGTAGTATACTTATATGATTATACATTAGAGGTCGCTCTGAGTATTCTGTTGTATATATTATACGATTTTACTCCGGATTTCAGTAAAGTACAGATACATTTACTACTTTACATTATTGTTGATATATTGAGAAATCCGGATGGGATTGGTGCCCACGGTTTGATTTTTGTGGCATAGGATGAAGTGTATTTTTCGCGTGCAGGTAATGGTAATTCCACGTTAGTAACGAAACTCTGCCGAAATTTCTACGGTTTTTGTAGGTTCGTGTTTTTGAGAGGGTTTGATTCCGGTTTAGGGAGCTAAATCGGGGTTGGGTCCTTTCACAATTCTTCTTCGAAGTGGTTGACCAACCACTCCCACTCATCTTCCCTATCCCCACGCAGCTCTATAGGGGTAGGTGAGTGGCCGAATTGGAGGTAATACTTGTGAAGTCTGTACTTCCAATCACAGTAGATGGTGTTGGCGGTGGTATTGATTGCCTAAACATCTCATGTGTGCCATTCACCGCATATTGTTCATACAAGAAAAGAATAAAAAATTATAATCGTATATATTATGAAATTACGATGTTTATTGGTTATTAAAAAATGAATTTAAAATTGTATTACGTACCGAGAGTTCTTTAAACACCTTCCCCTTCTTCAAGTTTGGCAACTCCTTCCAGCTAGGTGCAACCATACGAATCTTGTTGCGAATAATTGCTCCGATGCTGTGCGATGAGAGACTAGCTAGCTGCTAGGTGGGAGGATAATCGGTGAAATCGTCGTTCGACAACTGGATCTTTTGCCCGGTAGCCTTGAAAAACTTCTCCGATTTTTCGCCCTTTCTGAGTCTTCCGGTCCTTTTTGGTTGATGGTCTGACGGGGCCCTCCTGACCTTGCGCCGCGCGCTGTAGAGAATAGACTTGGAGGCCGACTTCTGGGTACTTTCTGACATCGATGATCGGCCAGAAGGGGAGTTATCGTCATTGGTCTCTATAATTGGGGCATTAGGAATTTCTCCAGTCGCCGCAGCCGAGGGACTAGTCGAAGGGTCCGAAGTAGGCACGACGTTGTCCTCTAAGCTCTGCCAACCCACTTGTTTTACGAAGCGTCGGAGCTGAGTATCTTCTACCTCTTTTTGTGCCTTCTTTAAAATCCATGAGGACATTTTAACCTAGGAGTTGTAAAAATCAACTATTAAACATATTTTACCATTAATTATAACTACATTAACATTTACTATTTTTAATAATTTTTACTATATATTTATTCGATCTTCTTCATATTTACCACAAAATTTACAATTTTTAATATTTTCATTTGTAAAATTTACAATTTTTGATATTTATCATTTTTTAATATTAACCAATTTGTAATTTTTTTATATCTTTTTTAACAATTTACAATTTTTATTATTTACAATTTATTTTTATCATGTTTCTATTTTACCATTTTCGCATATTTAGTATTTTTAAATTTTATCATTTTTAATATTTACCTTCAATTTGTATATTTTTATCAATTTATTATATTTACCCTATTTACAATGCTCACCAATTTCCAATAATTACCAATTTATAACTTTTACTAATTTACCAAATTTATAATATTTACTTAATTTATAATATATTTAGCAACTTATTTTTTTTTACCATTTTTTAATATTAACTAATTTACAATAATTACTAATTTATAATATTTACAAAATATTTACCAATTTATAATAATTACTAATTTACAAAATATTTACCAATTTTTATTTTTACTAATTTACAATATTTACTAATTTATAATTTTTACCCATTTATAATTTTTTACCAATTTACCCAATTAACCAATTTATAATTGAACATAAATACATTATATTATACATAAATACGTAGTATTATACCTAAATACATATTAAAAAGAAATTATAAAAACATACATACGTAAAACAAATAAAAATTACCGGCGGTGGGTCTGGGCAAGGCGGTGGGAGGCGTCGGAGGTGGAGGGAGGAGGCCGGAGAGAGGGAGAGAGCAAGGAGGATCCACATACGAGGTGGAGGGAGGGAAGAGAAGCCGACGGTGGAGGAGGTGGGAGGCGGGGGGGGGGGGGGGGTGGTGGAGGGAGGAGGTGGGAGGCGGGGGTGGAGGTGGAGGGAGGAGGTCGGAGAGAGGGAGGGAGCGAGGAGGATCCATGTAGGAGATGGAGGGAGGGAGGAGAGGCCGACCGTGGAGGAGGTGGGAGGCGGGGGAGGTTGTGGAGGCCGGCTGGTGGGAGTCGTGAGGGCGCCGGAGAGAGAGAGAGAGAGAGAGAGAGAGAGAGAGAGAGAGAGAGAGAGAGAGAGAGAGAGAGAGAGAGAGAATGGTGTAAGAGAAGTGATCGATCGAGACTGCCCATAAACTGCAATTATACGGTTTCACTTAGATGATGGAGGGCCATTTTTCGTCGTCTAAGTGACCAGGATCTCACCTAGATGACGACAACTGATGTTGCGTCGTCTAAGTGTGCACATAGACGACAAAAAATCATATTTCCGTTGTCTAAGTCAATATCGTTTTCTCCCCCAGTTAATTGGCAGGTGGAAGTTGACCGCCATATTTTTTGAGAATGGTTCAAAATTTTAACTTAGACGACGGATATGGCCATCTCCGTCGTCCAGGTCAAATTTTGAGCGGTTCCAAAAATAAATGGCAGTGAAATTTGAACTGCTTAAAATTTGAACTTAGACGATGGAGAGTCCTCCTACTTCGTCGTCTAACTACAATTTCTTGTAAAAATTATATTTAAAAATAACTCATAAGGAAGTTTCTGATCTGTCATTTGATTTTTTTGTCGTAAAATATAAATTAAAGAATCGTATATATAAAAAGTGGGATTTAAGACAACGAATTAATTTACGTCTTTAAACTTGTTAAGTATCTACTAATGTGTATAACTTAAGTGTTATTAAGTATACGCTCACTGCATATCGATATTAACAAAATTGAATTTGGAACAAACAACCATTGGATACATTCACCATAAGACAATATATAAGTAAAATAACTTTCAGTAAATAGTAAGTTCGTTAAGGGTTTCATCGCACAGTCAACCACAAAACTAAAATTTTTACAAACCAAAAATGTGGATAAACGAAAATCCGTAACTCCTATTTTGGAACCGTCGACGCTCACAATCCAAGAATTGTTTACTCTATAGTCTCGACGAAAAGAATATGCATTGGGACATGGTCTACATGCTCGTTGTCTTAGATTTAAAATTACGATATCATGACTTAGATGACGCAATGACACGTTTGCGTCGTCCAAGTATGCACTTAGACGATGCACATGTGTCATTGCATCGTCTAAGTGCATACTTGGACGACGTAAACGTGTCATTGCGTCGTTTAAGTTAAAATTTTAGGTTTAGGGTTAAGGCTTAGGGTTTACATAGACGACTGAATGACTCGTTTGCGTCATCCAAGATAAAGGTTTTGGATTTAGGGCTATATAATTAATATAATGTTTACCTTGGCATAGACTACGAAAAGTAGTTCCGTCATCTCGGTTTTAGGGTTTAGGGAAAATGTGATTCTTGGTCGTTCGGATTAATTTTGTATTTCTGTCCATCGAAGCGACATCTCTATTTAATTAATTTGAAGTTAATTATGCAAAAAAGTTAAAAGTTATAATTAATTAATTATTAAATTAAGTACATAATTAATAATTGTACCTACTCCTCCTCATAATATAATTAATCATGCATCATTACGTCAAAAAAGTTTAATTACAATAATTAATTACCAATTAATATTCCTCGTTGTTACACTGTACTCTTCGTCATAATCGTCATCATCCTCCCCACCACTATTATCTGATTGCTCCTCCTCATCATCATACTCAACATCGGATCATCAAGATAGAACACCTACTTAACTAAGGTGGCAAGAGCGAAAGACTCATGCTCATACTAGCTTGAGTTTGTATCGACTGATAAAAGACCCAAGTCTTCCTTTGTACTCTTGAACCATTTGCACTTGTATAGGAAAATGTTGACATCATTCCCGTAACATAGCTGAACGACATATACAAGAGCCCTGTAATATATATCATTGTCTTTTCCAACTGCTACCCCACTGTTTTGTGTTCTTCTTCCTTCATCTCGGGCCAATGAATGAAACTTTATACCGTTCACAAAATATCTGGGGTAAATATAGTATTTAATCGGCTTCCCTGCTAGCAAGTGCTTTGGCCAAGATCACCACCCCTCGTGGTTATCGGATTTTTGTAGATCAATCATCTGTGAAAATGGGAAGAATATATATATATATATATAGAATTAAAGGGTTTAATTTCTACAAACATATATATAAATTAAATAAGTAAACATACGTACCCATTGGAAGAAATAATCGGGGAACTTCTTCTTAACCTCTTTCTCAAACCATTCCGAACTCTTGTCCGGATTTAACGCCTGAAGCTTCTCCCTATATCCAATCATATAAGGCTCAACTTTGTCACAGTCTCACAACAGTACCTAATGTGCCTCAATAAGTTCTTCTCGTGTTAACGATTCCTTTAGTACTCCTCTAAACGGTCGTACGACATTTGTGACGACAAAAAGATTGATGCGGGCACTAGGATCGGAGGTGATGGGAGGTGGTGGATCCTTGAGGTACCTGTTGCAGTAAGTAACACACTCATGCATTAGGTATGTCTCTACTATGGAGCTATCCGGGGCTGCCTTATTTTTCACGAATCCTTTATACTGTCCAAGCTGTCTACAAAATCAAACATTCAATTAATTAATTATAGAATAAGTACATATAGCTAGTAATCTCGAGTGGAACAAATAATGGATCGAAAAACCTGTATAATTAATTAGTTATACGTACGTTTCTTGAGGATACATCCAAGTGTAGTTGACCGGACCAGAAATGGGCACCTGCTCGGGTAGGTGGATCATTAGGTGAATCATGCTATCAATGAAAGCAGGGGGAAAAATCATCTCTAGTAGTTGCAAATGATGTGCACAATTTGTTGTTGCAGTTCCACCACATCTGATTATTCTTTAACTCTCTGGCGCATAACCTCTACCACCATCTGCACAATGCCACTATTGGTTCTAAGACGTCACGAGGCAAATATAGCCGAATTACCACTGAAATCAAATGTTGCAGCACAATGTGATAGTAATGTGTCTTTAGACCAACAAACTTGTGTTACTCTGTGGGTCTGGTTGAAACATGTGATAGAGTTGGGTAATTTACAGAAATGTGTTTCATTGTTATATTATTTGACCCCATATTGATGAAGTTACTGAATGGCCTACAAACCAATGAGTTCTTCACGTTTGTGCTTTGACTGATGTAGTGTATGCCATCTGTTCAGGAGCTGCAACATATAGGAAATATGTTGCAGATTATATATACAGTGGTTGAATTTATACCGTGAAATACAACCTGGGATTACTGAACTTGGTAGAGTTGGTCTTGGGTTTTGATTCAGGTTGAGGTGGGTTTAGGGATGGTAATGTATTCAATTTGTCAGCTTAGTTCTTAAGAAACATGTCTACGATTAAGAGCTATAGTTTGGATAAGTAGATACCAAAAGAGGAATTTCAGTGTGAATGCCAATCTTAGTTAAGTGGTGAGAACATTTGACAACAAAACCCAATTAAGTACGAAGTCATATCAATATGTGAATGACTGGACTGTGAATGCAGAACTCACTTCATAGTAATATCATATTGATATGATATCATATTGATATTGATAAGCGATTTAAGTTCATATACATGTGAAATAGGTAGTTACGTTTCAAGTTGAAAGATGGTAGATCACCATGCAAAGACTTTTGAGATGGTAGATCACCTATGTTGTTTTTAACAATTACGATGAAAACATGAATCAATGTCTTTAATAAGAAATATGAAGTATTTCTTATATGAGGTTGTTGATGTCTTTTAGGGTGTTAAGAGGGTGCTATATGAGACGGTGGAGAAGCGTTGTAATCCGAATTTAAGTATCTATAATGTTGTCATTAATGTGTTTTGTATAGTGGTAGGGATGTTAATGAAGCCATTGGGGTAACGTAGAAGGGATTACGACTAAGCTTACTGTTCCTCAGAAGCTCTTCATTTGTTGAGCAAGGTTTGGTAAGCAAGTACCTAATTATTTCTGTGATCTAGGTCGCTACAACTAAGGTAGATGTAAGAACATAGATGCTCATCTGATCATAAGTTACGTCTTTAGTTGCAGCTTCAATCATTGATTACAACTAAGTTTCATTCATTATAGCTTTAATCTTTAGTTGCAACAAACGATCATTGATCGAATAGTTATAAAAAAAAATCACATGTTATGTCTTTAATCTATCATGAGTGTAATGTAACAACATTAGCACATAGGTGCATTGATTGGATTGTTTTTATGATATAGGATTGTGGATATGTGAATTGGCTGTGAATTGATCACATTGTTTTTTGTATATTTGAGGTCTGGGTGGTTTTTGGTTGTGTATGCCTATTACTTATCCCCTGATAGGGTAATATTCTTTTTTTCCGTTTTCGATCTTTCGCATCGCTCACTTGATATGTCTTTGTAGGCTCTCTCTGAATCTGTGGCTTTCTGTCTCAATCGATCAAATCTGTTGCCGACGTCATCAAATGAAATTGATTAAATACATTGTTTGATCGGATCGTACTCAGTGCTTTATTCTAACTCAAAGGCAGTAGGTTGTTTATTCTCTTTCTCTTTTGTTTTGTCATGTCATTTTGTTTATTTGGGATCATAAGTTATGGGTTTTATGTTCATTTGCCTAGAACTTGAATCCATACTGAATTTGGATTATAACCGCTGCCTCCATGTACTAAGTCATCTATATGTAATATGTTATCTAATAATATTATTTAAATATTATGATATGTCACTGTGTCCATATATTATTATATCTCTAATAATATGTGTTCTATGATATACATACTCTATTAATATTTCTGCCTCAATGGAAAGTTTTGGAGAGTGCATAAGTCGAGAGGTACCCTATTGTTCGATGTTAAATCTGCATCGATGGCTTCATTTGTCAGTGAATTATTTATGGTATGTGGGTCTGTATATAATTTTCTTATTTTCAAGTCTTTTGTCCCAACGTATCTCAACTACTGCACTCTTATAAACTTCAATGACATGATTGATTGTTATAATTATAATGGTCTTACAAAATGTGAGATGTAAAATAACCGAATTGCAAATGGTCTACATAATTATCAAATGGTCTCTACAGCCCTCTAAGAGAGTCATGTTTTTTCATCACGTTCAAGAGAGTCATGTTTGTTCAGTTTTGAGGAAACTGTAGTTTTTTAGTTTGAATTTAAGCTACTGTGATGAGCCAATGAGGTATAGATTTTTGAGTATGACAAAAGCTAAAAAGTAGATTTTTATGACAGTCTACTGTGAATGCCATTCTGATGGAGTTGGTTTTCCGTAGAGTTCAGAGGGGAATTTTAATTCTTTGTGCATTTTTGGTATGGACTTATAGTATTTTTTCTGTTGCAGCTGGTTTTTGCTAGAAGTATTGTTGGTGCTTTATCGACGTGGTTATTTTCCGTGCAGCTAGATTTCGTGGTGTTGCACGGGCTATACTCTCTTTAATTAGAGATACTGGTATTTTTTTCGTTTTCTTTTGCTCATCAGTATTTCATTGCTAAGATGAATGAGTGTGTGTGATGAGCTATGCTGCAAGTACTGCTGCTTGTATTTTGATGTGATTATGTTTTGCAAAAAGGACTGCATATTGCTTTGTTTATGCTTTTATGCTTCCTGGATTACTTTAGAGGATACAATATTGAATGTTGATTTATTCAGAAATTTTGTGTGGTTCATTGATTGATATTCTAAATATTGTGTACATCTTTTGCAGGGTTTGTGGGTTATATGAAAAAATCACTTGCCTACTTTGTTCTACTGTTGTGTGTCTGCTTAATTTCTTATTCTCATGAATATTCAGCAGTGTGTGATAAGTGATCTAGCCTTTTAACAGTGCCAACATTATTATCAGTTGATTATTTGTTGTACTACTTTCATAATTCACCTTTTTTGTTAATTTTGTCCAAGCGATGGGGTGAAAGAAGAATTCTGTTTGTGGAATTCTAGAACCTTCGGTGTCTCTTCACACAGCAGCACAACCGGGGAATATGAAAGGACCCGACTCCAATTTAGTTGCCTAAACCGAAATCAAATCCCTTCGAAAACATGACCTTAATTTTTTTTGCCAGAGTTTACTTTGAAATACGTGAGCCAAAATTAGAACCTGCAAAGAGAATCACACTTCGAATATTCCACAAAAGCCAAACCATGGGGCTCCGTTTCCCATCCGGATTTCTCAACATCATATACATATATAAACCACCAAGTTTACAAGAAATCCAGAAAACATTTAGAAGTAAACTCAGTTGAAAACAAACATAAGTATTCAGAGCGACTCCTATATACACCATATACAACAAGTAGGTTGTACAAAGAACCTACTCGAACTAAAGTGTGACCTGAACTCTACGTCTCCACCGTCGACGTGCAATCCTAGAATTCAAACTGCAAACTGGGCAAAGGAAACCAAAAAACCCAGGGGAAGAAAAATGAAATCATGAGAGTGAATAGACGAAAATAATAATATGTCTTTCCCAACATAAGTATATATGCTCATAAAAGCATAATGCGAGTCGATGCACATGAAAATTTTGACCAGGTACATTTTCCCTGATTCAAAAAGATGCACATAAAATCATGCGGGGTCACTCATGGACTCCTCCGCGTAAGACAGTCTAATCACAGGATCCCAGACCCTCTCGTGATTATAAGTTTGAAAGACCTCGGGTCAGGATATCTGTCCCCCCCCCCCCCCCGGAGCATCTTGGGGATCAACCGAGAAGCCCAAGCATCGATGCTACCTCTATATCTGAGACTGTACTCTGTGTAAACCAAATCATAAATACTTTCCATGCACATGCATAATCGTAAAGTGCATAATCATGAATGCATAACGTAAATGCATAAAGTAAGACTCGCAAATCAACTGCGAAAATAAAATATCCACTCACAGTACGAGGCTAACTCTGAGGTCCGGAGGAAGACCCCTCCCCAAACACTCGATCACGATCACCTGAATAATAGGGATACTATCAATACATATAGAATCACAACATACAGAGCTAATACGTCAAGAACCCCGCGTTCTCGAAAGACGTATCACTCGAAATATCGACGAGGATAGCAAAATTCCCAAAATACATCCAAATAACCCTCGTCCCAAAATATAATACTCAAATCAACTCAAAAACCTCACGACTACGATCATGACGCGATTATGAGTAAAACGGTATAAAAGTCTCCAAAAATTCCAAAAAGTCAACCCTCGCCGGAGCTCCGCCGTTGAGCAACTCCGGCGACCCATACCTCAAAATCTTCCTCTCCTCAAGCCCAATACAAAGTTCAACTACACCACCAATCAATTTGGCCAGCAAGCACTCCAAAATTCCCTCGAAAATTTCTGGCCCAAAATCGCCAGAAAACTTCTCCGACTGATTCCGGCGCCGTCGCTCCTCCTCGGCCCTCCAAAACCCTCCCTTCCCTAGCTCAAACTCAACCTAAACCACCCCAAAACCCCACCGGAAACCCGCCGAAAAACCCTCCCCCATTAACGTTGATTCCGTCCACCTTCATCTCCACATTTCTCCAACAAAATCAACATTAAACAACACAATGAATACATTAATTAATAGCCCTCGGGGAGAGCTCCAAATCCCTACCTTTCTTTCCGACAACCGTGCCATTTTTCGGAAAGCACAACGACGGCGAGTCAACTCAACCGGGCGGGTCAACTCGGGTGGCTCGGTCGAAACTGGTCAACTCGGCCCAAATGTGATTTTTCGACAATTTTACGACTATTTCGATATTTATACGTCGCGAACTGACCAAATTCACGATTCGGATAACTCAAACCCAAACAGATAAGTACGACTAACTCGACGATAATTTCAAATATCCATTTTATATTCTCCGATTACCCGAAAAATCATCCGAAACCTCCTACGAACTCGAAATCAAATCCTCTACAATTTCTGCGAAGGAACTTAAACCAAATTCTTGCCCGATAATTTAGTCGTGAACAAACCCGTCATATCGACCAATTACGACAAAACCACGATTAATCGTGTAATGCGCAAATCAAGCCAATTAACTTACAATTTTCGGTTCGGGTCGTTATAGAATATCACTGATGATCATATTGTCTGTCAAAATTTATTTGGTCATTTCTTCTATGCAATGTTTGTTTCTGTGGTGTGGTAGATTAGGTTACATTTTCAGGTTGTAAATCATGTTTGTTGCCGATACATCATCTCTATTTTGGTCAATTGAATTTTTTTTAGGAACTGAGCAAGGCAGTGGTTATTCAACAAACAAACGACGTTTTTTTAAGCTTATTCCAATGAATCCTTAATGGCGAAAACAACACAAAACAATGGCTCTAATGGAGATCTATGTGGAACTATTCCAAGTAGTGTGGTGCTGACTATCATGATGTTGTCGAATTTTAAGTTCTGCATTTCTATTTCATAATGCCCGGATTTATTATTATTATTTCTATAGGGTCATAGATTTAAGTAATATTTTCAAGTTTTAAACCCTGTTTGTCATTGATACATTATGTCTATTTTGGTCCATTGAAAATTTATTTTAGGGAGCGAGGAAGGAAGAAGTTTCTCAACCAAAAAATGATGCTTTTTTGAAACTTATTCCGATGCATCATTGATGGAGGCAACCACACACAATAGTGGCAGTGATGGAGATCTCCACGAAACTATTGCATGTAGTGTGATGCCAGATAGGATCATGTTGTTGGATTATAGGTTCTGTTTCAATCTCATAATGCTTAGACTTATTATTAATTTTGTAGCATGGTAGATTTAAGTTAGATTTTCACATTCTGCATATATGCATGCAAAAAATTCGCATGGTATTGTTATGTGTTACTCTCATGATTTATATTTAAAATTGCCTTTGTTTGGTTAATTTTTTTCCCAGCCATGGGAAAAAAACCAACATGAACTGTAGAGGTAAAGAGACCTCAATGTCCTGTGAAATAGCACCACAGACAAGGAGCAGAACTCACAGTAGACGGTGCTATTGGATATGGATATCAATGATAAACAACCTAGTTGTGAAAATATATTGGGTAATCTCATGCATGCAATCTTCAATTCTGTAGCGTGGTGGATTTAAGATATGTTTTCAGTTTATAAACTCTGTCTGTCATTGATGCATTGTGTCTATTTTGGTCTGTTGAAAATATTTTGAAGGAGCGGAGCAAGGCAGGAGGTATTCAACCAAAAAACAACGCTTTTTTGAAACTTATTCCAATGAATCGTTGATAGAGACAATGACGCACATGACTGCCACCGATGGAGATGTCCATGAAAATATTGCAGGTACTATGATATGTAAGATGATGTTGTTGGATTATGAGTCCCGTATTTTGATTTCATGATGCCTCGACTTATGATTGTTTCTGTGGCGTCATAGATTTAGGTTAGGTTTTCAGGTTCTAAACCCTCTTTATCACTGATACATTGAATCCATTTTGGTCCACTGAAATTCTGTTTTAGGAAGCGAGTAAGACATGACCTATTCAACCAAAAAACAACGTTTTTTTGAAGGTTATTCTGATGGATCCTTGGTAGGGACAACAAGACATAACAGTGATATCGATGGAGATTTCCATGAAACTATTGCAAGTAGTGCCGTGTTGTATAGAATCATGTTGTTGGATTATAAGTTGTACGTTATGATTTCATAATTCTTAGACTCATTACTATTTATGTAGCATCATAGATTTAAGTTAGGTATTCCGATTCTAAATATATTCACAAAGAAAATATAAATTTTTCCTCAGATGGCTAATTGCATTGATTGCAAAGTATATGATTGTTGCTGTTGAATTCATTTGTTAGTATTTGTCTGCTCTGCTTGCTGTTGTTTTAACATGAATTCTTGCTTTTAGTTATATATTAGACTATTTATGTATTGTCGATTTTTGTTTGCATGTGATCTAGGGGTATATCAGCCTGTACATGCATTTTATATGCTACAAAAATTTTATTTATTTATGTTTCTGATTTCCTTTGGTTGTTGACATTATATCTTAAAGGTATTGATGCATAAAAGATAAAATGGTTGCTCACTAATTTTCTAACTACATATGGTAATGATCTAATTTGATTGCTTTATTGTTGTATTACTTTTTATGATATGAATTATTGGTTTTGGCTATGTAATTGTATAATGTTTCTTTTTGGTCATCTGTTGATGGATTTGATATATTATGCAGTTAGTTGAAATATATTTACCATTGATTGATTGATTGAAGTCCTTGAATGGTGAGGCAAATGTGGCCATGAGAATTTGATGTTTATCAATGTTACTTTTGCGTTTGAATATGGATATGTTTGTAAAAGATTGTTTTGTTGTCTGTGATTGTTGTAAATTGGTTTCTATAGCGTGAATTTGTGACAACTCGAACCGGAAATGGTAGTTAATCAGCTTAATTCGCGAGTTTGACATATAATCATAGTTTGTCGTAATTAATCGAATTGGCGGTCTGGTTCACGACTTAATTATCGGGCGAGAATTTGAGATGAGTCTCTTCACGAGAATTGTAGTATGCGTGATTTTGAGCTCGTAGGCGATTTCGGATAACTGTTTCGATAACCGAGGAATATGTTATGAATATTTGAAGTCGCGTGATTTAGTTGTGTTTATCCGATTAAGTTTGAGTTATCCAAAACGTGGATGTGATTCGATTTGGACCGTCGATCGTATCGAGCCACGAGTATAAATATCAGAATAGTCGTAAAATTGTCGAAAACCACTGTCTTGGAAGTTTGACCGTCGTTTGACCGAAGGTTGACCAGTTGACTCGCATTGACCGAGGGAGAACCGCACCGCCGTGGACTTTCCGTTTTCGGCCACCTCCGGCTACAATTTTGATATGGTTAGAATCCTCTCTTGATTTCCTATGGTTTAGAACTTGGTTTGGTGTGATTTGATGAGGTATTGAGTTAGAACGAGCTCGGTGAATCCCGTGGATTTCGTCGTCGCCAGAGGCGGCGTTTCGGTGACTTTTGGGGCCGGGGTGGTGGGGGGAAATGTTCCCCTCATCCTTGTGATGCTTTTGGGTGAAACCATTTTGGGTTTGGTTTCCGTTTGAAGCTCGCCGGAAACCTCGCCGGAATCCATGGATTCCGTGGGTTTCAGGCTCGATTCCGGCCGGTGGGCTTGGAATTGGAGCTTGGTGTAGAAGAGGAATGTGTTGGGCTTGAGGTGTAGACCATTTCTGGAAAGTTTGGCCGGAATCCGCCACTAATAACGCCGCGCCGCCGCGCCGCCGCCG
Organism: Geum urbanum; assembly: GCA_946800695.1. Classification (NCBI taxonomy): domain Eukaryota; kingdom Viridiplantae; phylum Streptophyta; class Magnoliopsida; order Rosales; family Rosaceae; genus Geum; species Geum urbanum. The sequence continues at coordinate 3,971,046 of OX327009.1, forward strand.
CCGCTCCAGCGAAGGGTTGACTTTTTGGTTTTTGACAAGTTTTATACCGTTTTGCTCATAATCGCGCTCCGATCGTCGTCTTGAGGTTTTTGAGTTGATTTGAGCAGTGGATTTTAAGTCGAGGGTTTATGTGAAGTATTTTAGGATTTTCGGAGATTATTTTGTTATCCGAGTTATATGTTTCCGGAAATGGTTGGTTTCTGAGGTATGGTTCAGAGTAATGAATTATGATTTTGATCAGTGATATTTTGTGATTATTCAGGGGATCGAGATCGTACGTTGGGCGAGAGATCTTCCGCCGGATCTCAGAATTAGCGCGTCTGCGCGCTGTGCTTATCTGTGAGTGGACATTTATTTACACTGTTATAGCGAGTTCTTGGTTTCAGTATTTATTTCCAGTACAGTATTGAGATTATTTATTGTTTTGGAGGTATTATTTTATGTTTTATTGGTGATGGCATTTACTTAGCATCGATGCATTGACTACTCGGCTGATCACCAGTAGTCCAGTTCCAGGCTTGAGAGATTCACCTGATGTGCCCACTAGGCTTGAGAGATTCGCCTATTCTGTCACCGTCATGCTTGAGAGATTCGCCCGACACCTCCATTTATTTTAAGAACTCGCAATATTTTTATGTTATGTAAATGGTGAAAGGCATATGTTTATTTTCGCTCACTCACTCTAACGATGTTATTTGCCTTTCCCCTGGGCTTTTCGGTTTCCGTGTCCAGTTTGCAGTTCGGATTCTAGTGTCGCACGTCGCTGTCGGAGGCTTAGTGTTCGAGCTACGTTTCTTTCTCAGTAGGTTTCTTGTTTAGCCTACTGCTGTGTATTTATGTATATATATACTAGAGGTCGCTCTGAATACTCTGATGTTCATATTTTCATATAATTTTCCCGGATTTCTATAAAGTTACAGTTTTGCTTATTACTTTATACTATGATGATATGATTTTGAGAAATCCGGATGGGATTGGTGCCAACAGTTTGGCTTTTGTGGCATAGGATGAAGTGTATTTTCGGGTGCAGGTCAATGGTGATTCCGCGATATAGTGAAACTCTGCCGAATTTCTATGGTTTTTGCAAGTTCGTATTTTCAAAAGGGGTTTGATTCCGGTTTAGGAAACTAAATCAGGGTTGGGTCCTTTTAGCTTGGTATCAGAGCATTAGGTTTTAGGTTTTGTAAACTTCTGTAGTTATGATACTAAGAATATTTGAGTATGTTCAGTATGTCTGGAGCGATGACCCGACTGGCCAGCGGTAACTCATCAATGCTTCGAGTGTTGTATGTTTTCAAATGTCCGAAATTTCATGATTACGTTCCTTGTGATTTGTGACTAATGCTTTTCTCGTATCATTAGGATGCCTCCTAGACGTGGTCCCCGTGTCAATAGGGATGTGGAACTTGATGAGGATCGCCAGACGCATGACTTGCTTATGCGAGTATTGCATTTGGAGGAGCGTTTTGATCCTGTGGTCAAAGCTTGAACTGCTGGTGTGACTATTTTCTCGGGTTCAGCTGATCCAGATCCAGAGATATATGAGGCTTGGTTGGTTTAGGTTGAACGAGTGTGTGAATGTCTGGGTTTTTCTCCTGAGCAGATGACAGTGGCAGCAGTTGGTTTACTTGAGTCTGATGCTTACTTTTGGTGGGTTAGCACCGATAGAGTTCCGGTTGATACTCCATGGACATTGTTCAGAGATTTGTTTATGCGAAGGTATTTCAACCAGGCTACATAGCAGCGGAAGTATGAGGAGTTCACCAACTTGAGACAAGGTAGTATGTCAGTACTTGAGTACCGGGACAGATTTACTCGCTTATCTCGGTTTGCTCATAACATGGTGACTACAGAGGAAGCCAAGTGCCGGAGATTTGAGTTGGGATTGAACCTGAACATCAAGGGAACATTGACTACGATGCCTCGGAACAACTTTGATGAGTTTGTGAGTGCTGCACTTCAAGGCGAGGACATAGAGAAGGAAAGGCAGATGAGATTCCAGTCTCGACGATTCGAGGAGGGAGGACTGAGTCAGGGACCTTCCAAGAGGCTGAGTTCAGGCACTTCCAGATCGGCATCATCATCTAGCAGTGGACCATTTAGACTATTAGTTAGTGCGCCTAGATAGAGACAGTGATGGAGGAGGGATCAGCCACAGAGACCACAGTCCAGTGGGAGTTCTAGGGGATCCAGCTATCCTCAACGTACCGGTGACACTTTTGCTGTACCGAGGGAGTATCCATTGTGCAATCTCTACAATAGGCATAACTTTGGTCCTTATCAGCGAGGCCTTATCATATGTTATCGTTGTGGCCAGGAGGGTCACTATGCAAGGGAATGTTTCCAGTCTACTGGTGTTGGTGGACAGGTAGCTCAGAGTTCAGGAGAGGATTGAGGTACTACTTCTGAAGCTCGACCAGTGCAGTCTTCTGGTCAGCGCGGATAGCAGAGTCACCATCAGCGTGGACGACCAGCTGGGCAGGCCAGGGTTCATGCCATGTCATTGCATGAGGGCAGAGCATCACCGGAGGTTATTATTGGTACGTTGCATGTTTTTGGCTATCCAATACTTACTTTGCTAGATCCAGGTGCTACACATTCATTCATATCATATAGATTATCATCTTTAGCTATTATGCATGCATCTTCACTTCCGGGGTTATAGAGGGTGTTGTATCCATCCGGTGAGGTTGTGAGTATTGGTTAGGTGTACAGGGATTGTGAGATTTTTGTTGGAGGTTATGGTTTAGCCGCAGATTTGTTTTTACTGGATATTGTCGATTTTGATGTGATTTTGGGTATGGACTTCTTGGAGACACATTGGGCTATGTTTGACTGTCATAAGAAGGAGGTAGTGTTTCGACGTCTAGGTTTCACAAAGATATTATTTCGCGGTGAGAAGAATACTTCATTGCCATATGTAATCTCAACGATGAAGGTCGAGCAGATGATGAAGAATGGTTGTGTTGCATATTTAGCTCATGTTGTGGATACAACGACTGCTGTATCAGACATTGGTGACATTGAGGTTGTTTTCGAGTTTTCAGATGTGTTTCCGAAGGAATTGCCAGGTGTTCCTCCAGTTCGAGAAATCGATTTTACCATTGAGCTTTTACCAGGCACTGGACCTATATCTCAGGCATCTTATCGTATGGCGCCGACGGAGTTGAAAGAGTTACATATTCTACTTAAAGAATTGCTGGAGAAAGGTTTCATACGACCCAGTGTATCACCGTGGGGTGCTCCTGTACTGTTTTTGAGAAAGAAGGATGGTTCCATGCGGTTGTGTATTGATTACCGGAAACTGAATAAGGTTACCGTGAAGAACAGGTATCCGTTGCTGTGGATTGATGATTTGTTTGATCAGCTCAAGGGAGCTTCAGTCTTTTCGAAGATTGATCTCAGGTCTGGATACCGTCAGCTGAGGACCAGAGAGTCAGATGTGGCTAGGACAGCTTTCAGGTCACGGAATGGGCATTATGAGTTCTTGGTTATGCCATTTGGGTTGACCAATGCCCCTGCAGCTTTCATGTACTTGATGAACAAAGTGTTTAGACGATTCCTGGACAAGTTTGTGATCGTGTTTATCGATGATATTCTGATTTACTCCAGGAGTGTGGGCCAGCACAAGAAACATTTGTGAGCTGTTTTGTAGACTTTGCGAGATAATCAGCTGTTTGCGAAGTTCAGCAAGTGTGAGTTTTGGTTGAATAGTGTGAAGTTTTTAGGTCACGTGATATCTGCTGAGGGAGTCAGCGTGGATCCTGACAAGATTGAAGCCGTGTTGAATTGAAGTAGACCTAACACCGTACCAGAGATCAGGAGTTTCTTGGGTTTGGCAGGTTATTATCGACGCTTTGTGCAGGATTTTTCACGGATTGCCACTCCCCTTACCAAACTGACGAAGAAAGGCGTCAAGTTCGAGTGGTCCGATGCATGTGAGGAGAGTTACTTGCTCATGAAGGAAAAGTTGACTACTGCACCGGTTCTAACTTTACCTGACGACAATGGAGAATTTGTGGTTTACAACGATGCCTCGAAATTGGGACTTGGTTGTGTTTTGATGCAGCATGGTAGAGTAGTGGCTTACGGTTCCAGACAGTTGAAACCACATGAAGTCAATTATCCTACGCATGATTTGGAGTTAGCTGCTATTGTTTTAGCCTTAAAGAGTTGGAGGCACTACTTGTATGGAGCTTAGTGCAAGATATATACAGATCACAAGAGTCTCACCTATTTGCACACGCAGCCAGATTTGAATATGAGACAGCGCAGATGGATGGAGTTGATCAATGACTATGATTGCACCTTTGAGTACCATCCAGGGAAGGCTAATGTCGTTGCTGATGCATTCAGTCGGAAATCTGGAGCCTCATTGTTTCATGTGTGTGTGGCCAAAGTTTCCATGTTAGCAGAGTTACGAGCTACGGGAGCTGAGTTAGAGTGGGATGATGATGGAGCCTTGTTGGCTAGCTTCCAGGTTCGATCGGTACTGGTTGATCAGGTTCAGGATGCTCAGGATGCGGATTCCTATCTGTTGGACAAGAAGACCATGATTCGGAATGGTGTGCCAACCGAGTTTCGGTTGAGTGATGATGGTACATTGCTATTCAGAGGCAGATTATGTGTACCCAGAGACGAGAGTTTAAAGAAGGATATCTTAGACGAAGCTCATTGTTCTGCTTATGCTATGCATCCCGGTGGTACGAAAATGTTTCGTACACTCAGAGCCTATTACTGGTGGCGAAATATGAAGAGGGAGATTGCTGCATATGTGAGCAGATGCCTCATTTGTCAGAAAGTGAAGGCAAAAAGACAGAGGCCTGCAGGAAAGTTACAGCCCTTGGAGATTCCGGTTTGGAAGTGGGAGCATATCACCATGGATTTCATGTATTAGTTACCGCGTACTTTGGCTGGTAATACTGGTATTTGGGTTATTGTGGACCGATTGACGAAATCCGCTCATTTCCTTGCACTTCCAGGGAAGATTTCTGTGGGCAGGTTAGCAAAGCTGTATTTGGCGGAGATCGTTAGTTTCCATGGCGTGCCTGTATCTATTGTTTCTGACCAAGACAGTCAGTTCACCTCAGAGTTTTGGCAGGCATTGCAGTGAGCTTTAGGTACCAGATTGCATTTTAGTACAGCTTTCCATCCCCAGACTGATGGGCAGTCTAAGCGGACTATTTAGACCATCGAGGATATGTTGCGATCATGTGTATTGCAGTTGAGAGGAAATTGGGACCAACAACTGCATTTGATCGAGTTTGCTTACAGCAATAGTTATCAGGCCAGTATTGATATGGCACCGTATGAGGCTTTATACGGGAGGCAGTGCCGCACTCCATTGTGTTGGAGTGAGGTGGGCGAGCGATGGCTTATTGGTCCTGATTTGGTGAAGAGCACCACAGAGGACATTCAGATTATCCGAGATAGATTGAAGATTGCCCAAGATCGCCAAAAGAGTTATGCAGATGTGAGAAGAAAGAGTCTCGAGTTCGAGGTGGGCGATTGGGTCTTCCTGAAATTGTCTCCTTGGCGGGGAGTTGTTCGTTTCGGGAAGCGTGGCAAGCTTCTACCACGATATATTGGTTCGTATGAGATAATAGAGAGAGTTGGTGTCGTGGCTTACAGGTTAGAGTTGCCTTTCGAGATGGCTCGAGTACACGATGTTTTTCATGTCTCGATGTTGCAGAAATACATTCTAGATCCATCACATGTTTTAGAGCCATATCAGCTTCCTATCCGGGAAGATTTGACATATGTGGAGGAGCCAGTACAGATTCTCGATCGGCGTGAGCAGGAGTTGAGACATAGAGTCATACCGCTTGTGAATGTCTTATGGCAGAATCATTCAGTTGAGGAAGCCACTTAGGAGACCGAGCAGTATATGCGGGAGCAGTATCCTCATCTGTTCACTTAGCAGGTACGTAAATTTCGAGGTCAAAATTTTTGTAAGGGGGTAGATTTGTGACAACCCGAACCGGAAATGGTAGTTAATCGGCTTAATTCACGAGTTTCACGTATAATCATAGTTTGTCATAATTAATCGAATTAGCGGTCTAGTTCACGAATTAATTATTGGGTGAGAATTTGAGATGAGTCTCTTCAAGAGAATTATAGTATGCGTGATTTTGAGCTCGTAGGCGATTTTGGATAATTTTTTCGATAACCGAGGAATTTGTTATGAATATTTTAAGTCGAGTGATTTAGTCGTATTTATCCGATTAAGTTTGAGTTTTCCGAAACGTGGATGTGATTCGATTTGGACCGTCGATCGTATCGATCCGCGAGTATAAATATTGGAAGTCATAAAATTGTCGAAAACCACTGTTTTGGAAGTTTGACCGAAGGTTGACCAGTTGACTCGCGTTGACCAAGGGAGAACCGCACCACCGTTGACTCACCGTGGACTTTCCGTTTCCGGCCACCTCCAGCTACAATTTTGGTATGGTTAGAATCCTCTCTTGATTTTCTATGGTTTATAACTTGGTTTGGTGTGATTTGATGAGGTATTGAGTTAGAACGAGCTCGGTGAATCCCGTGGATTTCGCCGTCGTCGGGGGCGGCGCTCTGACGACTTTTGGGGCCGGGGTGGTGGGGGGAAAGGTTCCCCTCATCCTTGTGATGCTTTTGGGTGAAACAATTTTGGGTTTGGTTGCCGTTTGAAGCTCGACGGAAACCTCGCCGGAATCCATGGATTCCGTGGGTTTCGGGCTCAATTCCGGAGGGTGGGCTTGGATTTGGAGCTTGGTGTAGAAGAGGAATGTGTTGGTCTTAAGGTGTAGACCATTTCTGGAAAGTTTGGCCGGAATCCGCCACTGTTGACGCCGGGCCGCTGGCGGCGGCAACAGTCAATGGCGGCGCTCCAGCGAAGGATTGAATTTTTGGTTTTTGACAAGTTTTATACCGTTTTGCTCGTAATCGCTTTCCGATCGTCACCTTGAGGTTTTCGAGTTGATTTGAGCATTGAATTTTAAGTCGAGGGTTTATATGAAGTATTTTGGGATTTTCGGAGATTATTTTGTTATCCGAGTGATATGTTTCCTGAAATGGTTGGTTTCCGAGGTATGGTTTAGAGTAATGAATTGTGATTTTGATCAGTGATATTTTGTGATTATTCAAGGGATCGAGATCGTACGTTGGGCGAGGGATCTTCCGCCGGATCTCAGGATTAGCGCATCTGCGCGCTGTGCTTATCTGTGAGTGGACATTTATTTACACTGTTGTAGCGAGTTCTTGGTTTCAGTATTTATTTCCAGTACAGTATTGAGATTATTTATTGTTTTGGAGATATTGTTTTATGTTTTATTGGTGATGGCATTTACTTAGCATCGATGCATTGACTACTCGGCTGATCACCGGTAGTCCAGTTCCAGGCTTGAGAGATTCGCCTATTCTGTCACCGTCGGGCTTGAGAGATTCGCCCGACACCTCCATTTATTTTAAGAACTCACAATATTTTTATGTTATGTAAATGGTGAAAGGCATATGTTTACTTTCGCTCACTCACTCTAACGATGTTATTTGCCTTTCCCCTGGGCTTTTCGGTTTCCGTAGGTTTCTTGTTTAGCCTACTGCTATGTATTTATGTATATATATACTAGAGGTCGCTCTAAATACTTTGATGTTCATATTTTCATATGATTTTTCTCGGATTTCTGGAAAGTTACAGTTTTGCTTATTACTTTATACTATGATGATATGATTTTGAGAAATTCGGATGGGATTGGTGCCCACGGTTTGGCTTTTTTGGCATAGGATGAAGTGTGTTTTCGGGTGCAGTTTAATGGTAATTTCGCGATATAGTGAAACTCTGCCGAAATTTCTATGGTTTTTGCAAGTTCGTGTTATCAGAAGGGGTTTGATTCCGGTTTAGGAAACTAAATCGGGGTTGGGCCCTTCCTGAATTATAGTCATTATAGTGTGCCAAAAATAAAAGTCTAGGATACTAAAGGAAAAGTTGTTTTTTGTCTCAACTGTTGTCTGTGTTTTCTATTAATTGATTGAAAATTCATATATTTGTGAGGGATTGTTTTGTTGCTTGTGGGTGTTGTAAATTGGTTTCTCTAGCTTAAATTATATTTTTCTGTATGATGCTGACAAAGAATTATAAATGTGTGAATGATTGCTAGGATCTAGAATGTTGCCTGGCACATTTGAAAGATAGTGTGTATCCAAGAATCATCGCTTTTTTGAATCTGGACAATCCTCGAGATGTGGCTAGACAACACCATCCTTAGATTGCGCGATGGCAATAGATGAGAGTAGTAATGATGAGGAAGTTGATGAAGTTATTTCAGGTAGTGTATGGATATAGTATCTTTTATATGCTATAGTTGTCTTGAACAATCTAATAATTGTGTTTATGTATCAATCACAAGTCCTGATGGAACAATTTATGGGCAGGTATCGTATCAACGAACCCAATCAACCTATCTAGATGAGGACAAACTTCAATATTAATTATCAATTTATAAAATTTCATTATCAATCATTAGTTATTTAATATATATTTTTATGATGTGATCACAGGAGTCATTGTAGATTATAATGACTGGTGATGATGCTCATACATGTGAACACTGTGCTGCCCCCTTTTGGTTAGATGAAGCATTAAAAAAAAAATAACCGATTGATTTACACTCATTGTCGTGAAAAAGGACAAGTCCAACTTCCGATGTTATGTCCAACTCTATCTTTTCTTGATGAACTGTTAAATCCAATTAATGGTAAAAAAAGTGTGTTATTTCGTGAAAATATTAGAGTTTATAATTTCATATTTGCTTTTACTTATATGGGGGCTAAAATTAAATATCACATAAATAATGGAACAACACCTTATGTATTTAAAATATGTGGACAAGTGCATACTTTAATGTGTTCAGTTTTACTTTCTGAAGGAGAAAATTCTAAATATGCTCAACTATATGTGTATGACATTCGGAATGAAATTTCAAATCAAATTCCCTAAACCCTAAACCATATTGATCCAAATAACACAAACAACAATATTGGTGCTAATATTGTTAAAGGATTAGTATAATTGTTAGATGAGTGTAATGAATTAACCAAAACATATCGATCTATCAGAGATGATTTTGAGAATCATTCGTTGTCCAAATTTTGATTTTACTATACTTGATCGTGAAAAAACTGATAGCAAATAATACGAATTACCATCTGCTTCTGAAATTGGTGGATTGATTATGGGTGATATAGGTGAATTTAATTCCAATAGAGACATAAATATTCGATCAAATGATGGACCACTGAAACGAATATCTAAAATTCATCCAAAATTGATGTCATTACAATATTCACTTCTTTACCCAAAACGAATACCAATTTTTTATTTTTATTAATTTATAATATTTACCAATTTATAATTTTTTACCAATTTACAATTTTTACCAATTTACAATTAAACATAAATACATTGTATTATACCTAAATATGTATTATTATACATAAATACATATTAAAAAGAAATTATAAATACATACGTACGTACATAAAAAAAATTAATTACCGGTGGTGGGACTGGGCCGGCGATGGGAGGCGTCGGAGGTGGAGGGAGGAGGCCGGATGGAGCGAGGGAGCGAGGATGATCCACGTACGAGGTGGAGGGAGGGAGGAGAGGCCAACGATGGAGGAGGTGAAGGCCTGCCTGTGGGAGTCGCCGGAGGGAGATGTGAGGGCGCTGGAGAGAGAGAGAGAGAGAGAGAGAGAGAGAGAGAGAGAGAGAGAGAGAGAGAGAGAGAGAGAGAGAGAGAGAGAGAGAGAGAGAGAGAGAGAGAGAGAGAGAGAGAGAGAGAGAGAGAGAGAGAGAGAGAGAGAGAGAGAGAGAGAGAGAGAGAGAGAGAGAGGTGTGAGAGAAGTGATCGATCGAGACTGCTCAGAAACTGCAATTATACGGTTTCACTTAGATGACGGATGGCCATTTTTCGTCGTCTAAGTGACCAGGATCTCACCTAGATGACGACAACTGATGTTGCGTCGTCTAAGTGTGCACATAGACGACAAAAAATCATATTTTCGTTGTCTAAGTCAATATCGTTTTCTCCCCCAGTTAATTGGCGGGTGGAAGTTGACCGCCATATTTTTTTAGAATGGTTCAAAATTTTAACTTAGACGACGGATATGGCCATCTCCGTCGTTCAGGTCAAATTTTGAGCGGTTCCAAAAATAAATGGCAGTGGAATTTGAACTGCTTAAAATTTGAACTTAGACGATGGAGAGTCCTCCTACTTCGTTGTCTAACTACAATTTCTCGTAAAAATTATATTTAAAAATAACTTATAAGGAAGTTTCCGATCTGTCATTTGATTTTTTTGTCGTAAAATATAAATTAAAGAATCGTATATATAAAAAGTGGGATTTAAGACAACGAATTAATTTACGTCTTTAAACTTGTTAAGTATCTACTAATATGTATAACTTAAGTGTTATTAAGTATAGGCTCACTATACATCAATATTAATGAAATTGAATTTGGACAAAACAACCGTTGGATACATTCACCATAAGAAAATATATAAGTAGAATAATTTTCAGTAAATAGCTAGTAAGTTCGTTAAGGATTTCATCGGCACAGTCAACCGCAAAACCGAAATTTTTACAAACCAGAAATGTGGATACACGAAAATCCGTAACTCTTATTTTGGAACCGTCGGCGCTCATACTCCAATAATTGTTTACTTTATGGTCTCGATAAAAAGAATATGCATTGGGACATGGTCTACATGCTCGTTGTCTTAGATGTGAAATTATGATATCATGACTTAGACGACGCAATGACACATTTGCATCGTCCAAGTATGCACTTAGACGATGCAATGTCACATGTGCATCGTCTAAGTGCATACTTGGACGACGCAAACGTGTCATTGTGTTGTCTTAGTTAAAATTTTAGGGTTTAGGGTTAAGGCTTAGAGTTTAGGGTTTACATAGAAGACGGAATTACCCGTTTGCGTCGTCTAAGATAAAAGTTTAGAATTTAGGGTTATATAATTAATATTGTGTTTACCTTGGCATGGACTACGAAAATTCGTTCCGTAGTCTAGGTTTTAGGGTTTAGGAAAAATGTGATTCTTGGTCGTACGGATTAATTTTGTATTTCCGTCCGTCGAAGTGATCTCGCTATTTAATTAATTTAAAATTAATTATGCGAAAAAGTTAAAAATTATAATTAATTAATTATTAAATTAAGTACATAATTAATAATTGTACCTACTCCTCCTCATAATATAATTAATCATGCATCATTACGTCAAAAAAGTTTAATTACAATAATTAATTACCAATTAATATTCCTCGTTGTTAGATTGTACTCTTCGTCATAATCGTCATCATCCTCCCCACCACTAATATCCGATTGCTCATCCTTATCATCATACTCAACATCGTCCGATGAATATCCTGAGTGCTCGTCTTCGTCATCATCTTGCGCCTCTTCTTCATCGACCTTATTAATTATATCAAAAATCTCATCTTCAGTTAGATCCCTACAACCATCAGGCATGGGTAAGCATTCACCAGCTTGAACCAGATCCATTATGTCGGAGCGGATGACAGAAATATTAGGCTCTTGATATGCAATAATGTCTCTTTGCGGTTCAGCATCTTCAGTCGCCGGCGTCCCTTCAGCTGTCGTGGTATTCAATATTCCTTGATGAGAGATATGATTAACTATTTTCCACCCTTTACCAGCTTTCGGATCATTAAGATAGAACACCTACCTAACTAAGGTGGGAAGAGTGAAATGCTCATGTTCATACCAGCTTGAGTTTGTATCGACTGATAAAAGGCCCAGGTCTTCCTTTGTACGCTTGAACCATTTTCACTTGAATAGGAAAATGTTGACATCATTCCCGTAACATAGCTGAACGAAATATACAAGAGCCCCAAAATATATATCATTGTCTTTCCCGACCGCTACCCCACTGTTTTGTATTCTTCTTTCTTCATCTCGCGCCAATGAATGAAACTTTACACCGTTCATAAAATATCCGGAGTAAATATAGTATTTAATCGACTTCCCTGCTAGAAATTACTTTGGCCAAGACCACCACCCCCCCTCCCCGTGGTTATCGAATTTTTGTAAATCAATCATCTGTGAAAATTGGAAGAATATATATATAATTAAAGGGTTTAATTTCTACTAACATATATATAAATAAAATAAGTCAACATACGTACCCATTGGAAGAAATAATCGGGGAACTTCTTCTTAACCACGCCGAACTCTGGTCCGGATTTAACGCCTGAAGCTTCTCCCTGTATCCAATCATGTAAGGCTCAACTTCGTCACAGTCTCGCAACACTACCTAATGTGCCTCAATAAGTTCTTCTCGTGTTAACGATTCATTTAATACTTCTCTAAATGGTCGTATGACATTTGTGACGACAAAAAGATGGATGCGGGCACTGGGATCGGAGGCGGTGGGAGGTGGTGGATCCTTAAGGTACCTGTTGCAGTAAGTAACATACTCATGCATTAGGTATGTCTCTGCTATGGAGCCATCCGGGACCGACCTATTTTTCACGAATCCTTTATATTGTCCAAGCTGTCTACAAAATCAAACATTCAATTAATTAATTATAGAATAAGTACATATAGCTAGTAATATCGAGTGGAACAAATAATGGATCAGAAAACCTGTATAATTAATTAGTTGTACGTACATTTCTTGAGGATACATCCAAGTGTACTGGACTGGACCAGAAATGAGTACCTGCTCAGGTAGGTGGATCATTAGGTGAATCATGATATCAAAGAAAGCAGAGGAAAAAATCCTCTCTAGTAGTTGCAAATGATGTGCACAATTTGTTGTTGTAGCTCCACCACATTTGATTCTTCTTTAACTCTCTGGCGCATAACCTCTGCCACCATCTGCACAATGCCACTATTGGTTCTACGACGTCACGAGGCAAATATGGCCGAATTACCACTAAAATCAAACGTTGCAGCATAACGTGATAGTCATGTGTCTTTAGACCGATAAACTTGTGTTGCACCTCGTCCACTGCTCCAATTATAGTTGCTGCATATGGTTCTGGATAATGAATGCTCTTAAACCAGTGAAATATAGAACCTCTAAGTGTCGGCTTCATTGTGTAAGGTGCAACTGACATCTTGTTGTACACTTCTCTTCTATCCCTCCTCAACCATAAGGGACGATGTAGATTTATAGATTCCAGATCTTTGTGCACTTTAAGAGTATCTTTAGCCTTGAACTTAATACCAAGAATTGTTCCCACCACGCTGTTGCACACATTTTTTTCTATGTGCATCGCATCCAAGTTGTTCCTCAGCTTCAACTTCGACCAGTAAGGGAGATCATGTGGAGTTATTGGATTGTGTTTCTGTCCATCCTTGTCATTGGTCAATACACCAAAGTCGAAATAGCTCAACCTCTCTAAAATCTCTTCACCAAAACAACTACGGGGTTTAAGATTATTCTCTACCGTCCCGTCAAAATGAGTTTCATCCTGTCGCTACGAGTGATCAAGAGGAAGCCATCTACGGTGACCCAGGTAACACACTTTTCCCGCGTGCCAACTATAGTTCACGTTGTCCAAACATATAGTACATCCATTGTATCCTTTCGTCCTGCAGGCTGCCAACATCTCATACGTTGGAAAATCACTGATCGTCCATATTACGGCTGCCTTTATCATGAACATCGTGTCAGTGAATTTGTCATAAGTTGAGATTCCATTTTTCTACAACAGTTTCAGCTCGTTGATCAAAGATCTGAGGTAGACATCTAAGCACTTCCCCAGAGATTTAGGACCTAGAATTATCAGAGTAAAGAAATTAAATTCCTTGTTCATGCACATTCACGGAGGCAGGTTATACGACATGAGAATAACTGGCCAAGTGCTGATGGTAGAGTTGTTACTACCTCAAGAATTGAATCCGTTTGTAGATAGTCCGAGTCTAACATTTTGAACATCTGCGGCAAAGTCTCCAAATTCGTTGTCGAAATGTTTGAAAGCCTCCCCATCCGCGGCGTGTCTCAGCACATCGTTATCTATTCGCTTTTCTGCGTACTATCGCATCGCCTCTACTGTGTATAGAGACATGTACAGACGCTGCAATCTGGGAATCAATGGAAAATATCGAACAACCTTCACAAGAATTTCTTTTTCGAACTCTTCCTATTATGCTCATATCTGCACTTGCCACATACGGGACAATAGTCCAAATCTGCATACTCTTTGTAAAACGACACACACTCATTTGGACATGCGTCAATTATCCTGTACTTTAGGCCGAGGCTACTCAAGATATTTCTAATCTTATAATGGGATTTAGGAAGATTATGATCATCAAGAAGCAACTTACATATTTGCTCCTGAATTTTGTTAAAAGCACTGACTGACATTTTGTGCTTCACTTTTATCTGCATTTGCTACATCACATGTTGCAACACATTCTCTCGACATCCAGGGTACACTGAGCTCTGGGCTTCAAGTAGCATCATGTTGTACTTATCCATCTCACTAGTGTCAGTGGCCAAGCTAGCAACGGAGAATGTCTCGTCATGCCTATGAGTGGTATTGTAACCTCCCTCTTAGTGTTGGTGTCTACCATGACTAAATCCCAGAAACGCATCATGGACCAAATTCGCAGTTGGGTTCCAAGCAAGGGGGCCGGCACCACTACCGCTGTATGAGGCACCGTGGTAACTGTACCCTGAGCTGAAGTATGCTGAGCTGAAGTTTACTGCTTCACCATGCTTGCTCCACATAATGTAACTCCACATCATACCATTTTCGTATAGGTGTTGCATCATAACATTAACCTCTACATACTGATAGTTAACTCCACATTTTTAGCACGGACACCTGAAACGCTTCTTTCCCTGACCACGTGTTATCGCAAAATTCATAAATTCTCTGCTTCCATCCATATACTGGACATCACTTCTATTTCACAACTTTATCCAACTCTTGTCCATACTTCTACGAAATTTAATAATTATCATATTAGTCAACTATTATATATACATATTTTCAAGTAATTATTAAACTATTATATATACAAATTTTCAACTACCTTAATTATTAATGTATAATTAATTACAATATTTATTAATTAATTATCTTTATTAATTAATATGTCTAACATGCATGTACATTTAAACTAAATATTAACCAAATTTTTAAACATCCATGCATATATATTAGTTAATTAATTTTCTAATATATATATCAATAAATTACCTAACTTAATTATAAATACTAGACGTACTAACAATGCAATCAATCAAACGTACAATTAATTATATATATAAACGTTAAGATTGTCGAAAATTAACTATGTACGTACCTAGCCTTATTAAACTATTATATATACAAATTTTCAACTACATACCTTAATTATTAACGTATAATTAATTAAAATATTTATTAATTACCTTTATTAATTAATAGTGAATATACTATTCATCAATTACTTTAATATATCTAACATGCATGTACGTTTTAACTAAATATTAACCAAATTTTTAAACATCCATGCATATATACTAGTTAATTAATTAACTAATATATATATCAATCAATTACTTAACTTAATTATAAATATTAGACGTACTAATAATGCAATCAATCAAACGTACAATTAATTATATATATATAAACGTTAAGATCGTTGGAAATTAACTACGTACGCACCTAGCCTTCTCCGATATATGGCGAATCGATGGTCGGAGCCGGAGATATATATATATATATATATATATATATATAATTCACCACTTAGACGACGGAAATAAGTATTTGTCGTCTTAGTAGATACTTAGATGACGCAGCGTCTGTGCGTCGTTTAAGTAATCACTTAGACGGCAAACTGTGCGTAGTTTCTGTCGTCCAAGTGGTGCATGAGACGCCACACCGATATTGCTTCGTCTAAGTGGTCACATAGACAACGGCATGTCGGTACATCGTCTGATCTCTAACTTAGATGACACTGACACATTTCCGTCGTCTAAGCATCACTTAGACGATAGAAAAAAGCTTAAGACGACATAATTTATTGACGTCGTCTAAATTCTACTTAGACGACGATATTTTTACTGTTCCGTCGTCTAAGAGAGTTTTTCTTGTAATGTATGATATTTCTCCGCACAAAAAGTGGGATGATGAAAATGAACAAGATAGTTTTATGTCTCTCTTCCCCATAAAAAGCACAACCAGCTCAAACTATTAAGTTCGGAGAAGAGAAAGAGACCAGAATGTCCAGCATATATCATGCTGAGTTATAAAACTCGACATAATTAAATAGGACTAGTCATACATTGTGGAATTCTCACATATGCCCTTTAATTCACATAATAGTCCCTGATTCATAAACCTTAACCATACTATTATTGTTTCCATATCCTTAGCGCCCAGACTCTAATCCATACTCAACATCTACTTGTACAATGTAGAGCAATTGGCATAAAACCACATAAATTAACACATAAGAGAAAATCTCATATGTTTTCCTGTTATCACAAGAGATAAATTGTTTTGTTCAACTAAATTACTAGCAAGACATTACCTGCTAAGGCTGCAGCTGCTTGGTTCTATTGCACAAGTGGAATGAAGAACTAATATTGGAAACAATATTGTTACGCTTAGGCTCTAGCACAGAGAAACTAGGACTTCCTTTTCTCAAACTGGTTTTGCGAGGGAATTTCTGAAGTGATCCTGTGGCCCTCTCAATATCCTTTGTTATTCGTGATACATTTATGTTTTCTTCAGCATTTTCTAGAGTTGAATTATCTGGAAGATGAATAAGGGTTGCAATTTCATATATCAGAGTTCAATGTCACAAGTTCAAGAGCAAAATTACATTGATAGCCGATATGTATGATACAACTAGAATCAAAACTGCTTGACAGTGAAGTGAGAAAAGTTACCCTATACCTTGTTTGTGCCCCCATATGACAAAAGTCTCATTACAAGTATTGTGTCTATGATTTCCTCTTAATGCACCGGGCCGGATTTGCCCGAGATGGATTAAAGTACAACTCACTGCTCCACCTGCAACCAAAATGCAATGTAAAAATTGATACCTTTTCAGCTGCAACCAGAAAGAAAAAGATTATGGCAAAGAAGAATGAGTAAATAGAGAGGACCAACCCCTATTGTCCTTGGCACTCGGAGAAGGAAACCCAGAAGCGAACCTGACGAGGTTAGCCATGGTGTCGTCGTCTTTGTGGAGATTTGGAGTGATATGATGAGATGATTGAATGGAGTAGGAGTGCTGGAGACAGAGAGAGAGCCATGTGAGGATGAGGAAGATTGAGAGTAGAAAAGGCAAGGCGTGAGGTTTCTTGAAGAAGTGAATGAGCAGCGATGAATATGAAGAAAGGTTGAGACTTTGGCTGTCGGATGAGCTCTGGCTGCTGCTGATGTTCCTTTGAGGGTTTGGCATTATTGCTTCCTCTGTTTCATCATCATCATCATCTATTTGGTAATTGAGGAATATACTATTTGAATATTTCTATTTTGTAGAAACAAGTATTCTATTCTCCAGAAATTATCACTTACTCTATATTGTATTCAGAAGACTGAGAAGAGGCTCTACTCATGACATAAAAGACAATCGAGTTTAACTGCGTGAATGTTGTGGATGAATCTTATGATCCGTATCTTCAGTTTTATTTTGTTTCTAATTTGCATATTCAATAAAGTTTCATATTACTTTCAAAAAAAAAGAAGGTTTCATATTCGTTTCATAAGTATGTTAACGTGCATATTGTTAATTCGTGCGATTCGACAATACGAAATTTCAAATAGTTGATTCAATTTTAAAGATGCGTCTCTTCTGCATAATTGTACGCATTTTGTGAAACGTTTGATCATTTTAATCCATCCTTTCAATATCGATCGATCAACGGTTACAATAAATACAAATAACAAAACAGAAAAAGATGAAAAGTTGAGAGCTCTCTTGAACCCTAGGAAAACTAGGGCAGTGCCAGTTTCTTTATGAGCCTCATCTCGGATTGCATCACATGTAGTCCTCTCTGGGTGCCTCACCTTTGTCTCCCATTGTTCTTCTTTGAGGTCGGCGTGGGGATGGCTTCAAGCGCTAGCTATCAACAGTCGAGATCCACACTGAAGTTTTGCAAGGTTTACGTGGGGTTGTTTCAGTGTCACACAGGGTTGGTGGAGGTTGGCCAACTTGAGATTAGACGAGAGTCACAGGTTCCAGGAACGGAGCCAAGAATTTATATGAGGGGGCCAAATAAACTTTTTCCAGCAAAAAATTGAAAATGGCAAAAACAAACTAAAAAAAAGAGTTTTTTGCTTGTTTGAGGGTTCGAACTTGGATGTGTTCAACGCTCTACATACATTTTACCACTAAACCAAACTGTTATACTATAAATCTATAAAATTTAGTTACTTTGACCATGGCTATGTTTGAGCTAGGAGATTCTGCATTGCCGAATCTTATTAGCGAGGCGGATTGATGTGGTCTACCCATGGGCTTTGTACCTTTGCTTTGGGCCTAGGTTTTTGGAGGCCGATATGTCTGTCTTGGGCATAGCTATTTTTTGAAGTGGATGCAGGGTTTCGATCCAAACCTAAAAGATTGATGAACATCCCTATACTAGAGGTTGTAGGTCTTACAAGGTAGTTGATTTTGTTCAGTAGTCAATGTTATAGTCTTGTTCATTTATGATTGACCGAGGTTATATGAGATTACTGGTTCTAAAGAGTGTCAATATCAAGTTAGTTTAAACTAGCTGAAGTAGTGAAGTAGTAGTTTAAACTAGATGAAGTAGTAGTTTAAACTAGATGAAGTAGTGAAGTAGTAAAAAGTGAGTAACATTGTTAACTATTTTGGTGATATAATTGTTTCTTGTTTAAGGGAATGATATTCCTGGTATTTCGGTGTGTGTCATGTCCTAATTAGAATAGAAGTAGATATTCTCTCAATTCTTGATTATAGGGATATGAATTTATAACAGATTGTAATGCCTATATAAGGTCATCTATCAATGAATAATAGAGAGTTTTCAGATTTAGCACTTGTGTATCTTTATTTCTCCTTCAACATGTTATCAACAATTCCTGAATTGATAGCGAACCCAAACCTTAAAAAGAAAAATACCCTAACCCCTAAACAAAAACAGCCTCCAACGTCGGAATTCCCACCTTGACGAAGACCTCATCACAACCATCGGAGAACCTCACCTTCGCCGGAATTCGTCTACCACCGCCGGAATTCGTGGAGCTTTTTGTTTCAAAATTTTACTACAAAGTTTTCATTCCGAGCTTAATACCCTCGAGGTAAATTTTCAAAATTATTCGATTTAGAATTAGGTCGCAAAACTTAATTAGCGCAACACCCTATATCTAGATCTAGATTTATATTTAAATACCGTGAATTTTATATATGCCTCTAGTTCTTATGGATTATTGCAGGTATGAGTGAGAGAGGATTAAATCCTCCTCCTCAAAGTTTAAACAATAATCACAGTCCTGGGGGAGTCACGGTATACATAAAAAAAGGGAAGTAGATATTTTGTGACTCTGAGTCAGTCACGATTTTATTGGGTGTGGTATGAAACCACCGGTTATCGCATCGATATTTGTGACCATATATACATCAATGGATCATGTTTTCTTATTCCCTAAACTTGATAAGTGATCATAGTTTTTTATCAGTAAACTAATTTCATCTCTTGTCTTTTGTAGATGACTGAGCCAACAATGCCAGAATTTGACATCCTTGATCTTCAAGGAACAGAGTACCATAGATATGTCTCAGATGTGAGGAATACTCTCATCGGTAAAAGACTCGCGGATATTATCCAACCACTACCACCTAGAACTCAAGTCGATGATAATAAAATAGCTCGCAAAGCTCAAGCCCTTATGTTTCTTAGGAGACATATTCATCCTGCTCTACGGAAGCAGTACTTGCTAAAGAACGATCCCGCGAATTTGTGGGTGGCTTTTCAAGAGTAGTTTAATAATGTGCATACGCACAGCTTCCTGAACTTCTTGAAAATGGGATCAAATCCGGTTATTGAATTACCCAAAAATCAATTATTTTTTACTAGAATATGCTAGAACTACAGTCTGAGATTGCCATTTGTGGTGTTGTCAAGAACAAGAAGGCCATGGTTGAAAAGTCATTGACGACCTTCCCTACCTCTATGGACATACTTGCTCACCAATATTAGATTGATTATGAGCAAGAAAGACTTAGACCCTTCAATGACCTCATGAGTGTGTTGGTCAAGAAAGAAAGACATCATGAAATTCTTCTCCACAACAATGCCATGTCAGCCGGTACAAAGATAGTCTATGAGGCTCATCATACTGGAAATGCACGAAAAAATAAGCAGAACAATCATTTGAAATCTTATCAAACTCATGGTGGTATAGGAGGATGTGGTAAAGGTCGTGGCAGAGGAGGAGATAGTCAGAATATGACTTGGACTCGCCAAGACTCTAATAAGAATCCATCAAGTTCTGGTTCCAAGAATAATGGAAATTCTTCAAGATCTGCTCCTTCAACATATCTCAGCACCTTGATATATGTGTGGTTTAAGAAAGCACATGCACAAGCAATGTCATGCACCCAAAGATGTCCAGAATGCCTATAAGAGATGTAAGCAGTACTTGGCTCATGAGACTAACTACACTGCAGATGAAGAAATGGAAGATGGCGGTAAAGCTAATCTAATTATAGCGATTATAGATTATCTTAGAAAAATATCTCTACTATGTAATCAAGTTTAGCACTGTATTTGACTTTATTTTTAGTCACGATTATTGAATAAGAACAATCTTTTGATGTAAGTTTTGATGTTGGCAAAGTAATAAAAGTTCTTTCTTTTGGTATTTGAAAGTATTAATAATGGTTATGTTCATATTTATTGCTTACAAGGTTCAAATTCTACAAAATTCTATGGCATTATAAACACCAAAGTATCATAAAAATGAGACAAAAGAGAGGATGATTTGATTCTAGATATTTTTCACTCTAGAACGGTTTTTTGCATTGTTCGACCCATCGGACATAATCTCGACCCGTCGAATGCATGACTATGTCTCCACATTGTCACAAACTCGACCCGTAGAGAATTTTCATCGACTCGTCGAGAAAGATATCAAAAAATTGATATTGGTTTTAGGATTCCTTCGACCCATCGAATGTTTCCCTCTGTGACAAAACTTTTGAACTTTCGACCCATCAAAAACAATCTGCGACCTGTCGACAAACAGTTATCGGAAAATCAAAATTTATTTTGGGTTCCTTTAACCCGTCAAGTGGTTCTTCTCGACCCGTCGAAGAGGTCACCAAGGATTATTGTTTTTGATGTATTTTACATATGTTTTCTTATGTCATATCATTACTTTTTAAGGGTCATAAATCTTTGGTAAATCTTTAAGTCTTTACTTAAAGTAGTCAACAAGTCTTGAAAACTAATTAATTCAAGTTCTTTTAAAGATGTTTGAAGATGAGATATAGTGTCTAGAAGATAATGGTACTATTCATACTATACTGTACAATGGGCAATTGTTTAT
Organism: Geum urbanum; assembly: GCA_946800695.1. Classification (NCBI taxonomy): domain Eukaryota; kingdom Viridiplantae; phylum Streptophyta; class Magnoliopsida; order Rosales; family Rosaceae; genus Geum; species Geum urbanum. The sequence goes on from OX327009.1 coordinate 3,992,595, forward strand.
TGATCTTGTGCCATATACATCATCAGTGACAACCATGGTTGGTTCCACGCCGATTATACAAGGGTGTGGTTCAGTACAATTCCAGCTACCACATTGTACTAAAATTCATATGTATTGTACGCGCCTAGGGCCAACCGAACCTTGTCAAGTTTTAAGGACATAAGAGCCAACGGTTTACACTTGGAAACTCATAGTGAGAATGAAAAAGAATTCTTATGCATAACTTCAGAGGAGTGCGGTAGAAAACTCACCTTGGAGAAGTTATGGGCAATTTGTAGTGGATTATATCTTACTACAGTTTGGATCATTGAATTCAATATTGTCACACTGGCTATTGTGTGTGACACAGCCTCATACAAACTTTGGAATTTTTGACTGGGACACCCATGTCGTGACATGATAATTAAAATATTGAAAAACTCTCATGGTCATCCATTTTTCAAAGGCAAGAAGCATGTGGAAATTCTCATAACCATCGGATTTGATGGAGTGGATGAGATTAACAATTTCAATCCGGTTTCGACATCTAGTATTATTCCACAAAATTCTTTTATGGCAATTTCTGATGCTCATCGCTATTTTTACAAATCTTGCTCATTGGCAAAGTTGCAAGCTAGACTCTTCTTTGCAGTTGATAACACTGAAAATATACCATTCTTATAGAGAATCCATGGTGATATTTGTGGACCTATCAAACCGAAATGCGGACCGTTTAAATATTTTATGGTTTTAGTAGATGCATCAACGCGATAGTCACACGTTGCTTTGCTATCCACAAGAAATGCTACATATGCAAAACTCCTAGCACAGATTATTAAGCTTTGGACTCACCAGCCGGACAATTCAATCAAGTCAATTAGATTAGATAATGCAGGAGAATTCATATCAAAGACTTTTGATGACTACTGTATGTCAATTGAAATTGAAGTTGAACATCCTGTCCCTCATGTTCATTCACAGAACAGTTTAGCAGAGACACAAATCAAGCAGTTACAGTTTGTGGCCATAACAATGGTTATGAATACCAATTTGCCGATATCTGCTTGGGGATATGCAGTATTACATGCAGCAATGCTTCTTCGCTTGAGACCTGTATCATGTCAACCATTTAGTGCGTACCAGTTAGTAACTGGATTTGAGCCTGACATTTCATTTATATGCATATTTAGTTGTGCAGTGTATGTGCCAATTGCGCATCCACATCGCACTAAAATGGGTCCTCAAAGTCGATTATGTATATATGTTGGTTATGAATCTCCAATAATTGTCTGTTACTTAGAACATTCGACAGGAGATCTATTTACTGCAAGATTTGCAGATTGCTACTTTGAAGAAACATATTTTCCGATGTTAGGGGGAGATATGAATGCCTCCATGGCGGTTGAACGCCAGGAATTGACGTGGAAAGCTCCTCCCACTATGTTTCAAGAAGACCAACGTATATCTCAAAGTGAGATTGAAGTGCAACGTATTCTAGATCTTCAGAAGGTAGCATATTTGATGTCTGACTTCTTCACTGATATTGCCAAAGTGATGAGATCACACATTCATGCTGCAAATGTTCTTGCAAGATTGGAAATCCCCAAGAGGCGGTTTAAAACAACTCCATGATAGAGAAACATTCCTCTTGCCCATATGGATGGAGTAGCATCGACCTCGACTCCCACTAGGAAGAGGGAGAGACCAAGAAAATACACAGATGAGCTACCGGCGAAAAGGAAGACCATCCAGGCACAAAATGATTGTTTCATCATCAACATTATGAATCCCACACATGAGATTGTTCTTGATTACAGTTTCATCCTAGAATCTCAAATGACATCTCTGAATAACGCTTCAGACCCATATGTGATGTCAGATAATGGTAAAATCTCACTAAATAATAATGAAGCGCTCATTGTTAAGGATAGAACATCCAAGGTAGTTGATGATGCTTTTGCTTATTCCGTTGCTCAGGAAATCATGGACGTCGATGAAGTGGAACCTCGCTCTATTGCTAAATGTCAACGGAGAGCGGACTGGCCAAAATGGAAAGAAGCAATGCAGGCCGAACTAGACTCTCTAAACGAAAGGCAGATATTTGGTTCGATAGTGCTATGCCCAAAAAATGTGAAGTCGGTTGAACATAAATGAGTCATTTTTTCGGAAGCGTAATGAGAAGAATGAAGTCATGCGGTATAAAGGTAGACTTGTGGCACAAATATTCTCTCAACGCCCTGACATTGATTATCAGGAGACATACTCTGTGGTTATGAATATCATTACTTTTCGCTACATTGTTAGTTTGGTAGTGTCCAAAAAATTGAACATGCAGCTAATGGATATGGTGACAGTATATTTCTATGGAAACCTTGATTCCGAGATATACATGAAAGTGCCGAAAGGCGTGGTCATACCCAATTCAAGTAACTCTACACTACAAAGTGCTCATGCGATTAGATTGAAGTGTTCACTGTATAGATTGAAATAATCTGGTAGGATGTGGTACACATGAAAGGACCTGACCCCGAATTAGTTGCCTAAACCGGAATCAAACCCCTTCTGAAAACATGAACTTTCAAAAATCATAGAAATTTCGGCTGAGTTTTTCTATATCGCGTAGTTACCATTAACCTGCATCAGAAAATACACTTCATCCTATGCCACAAAAGCCAAACCGTGGGAACCAATCCCATCCGGATTTCTCAAAAACATAACATAACGTAAAGCAATAAACAAAATTGTAGCTTTACAGAAATCCGAGAAAATCATGTGGAAAATATAAACATCAGAGTATTGAGAACGACCTCTAGTATTTACAAATATACACAACAGTAGGCCAAACTAGAAACCTACTGAGAAGGAAAAGTAGCTCGAATATTAAGCCTTCAATCTTGACGTGCGACACCTGAATCCAAACTACAAACTGGGCATTGAAAACAAAGAGCCCAGGGAAAGACATATAAACTGTTAGAGTGAGTGGACGAAAAATAAATGTCTTTCACCGAATAATATATATGTTCTAAAACATATGCGAGTCTAAATGCATAAAAATCATATGGTACACAAGGGAGACTCTAACTCCTCACGCGTACAGAGCATGCATCGGAAATCCCGCGGGTTCACTCATGGACACATCCGCGGTAGTACAGTCTGAATCACAGGATCCCTGATCCTCACGTGATTCTAGCCAGAAAGGCCTCAGGTCAGGGTATCTGCTCCCCCCCCCCAGTAAAGACCTCGGGTCAAGGTAACAGTCCCCCCGGTAAACATCCTCGGGGATCAACCGAGATGCTAAGTGTATCGATACAACTATACATACTGAGACTGTACTCTGTGTAAACCAAATCAAAAATAGTTTCTATGCAAATGTATAAAGCATAATGTAAATGCATATTCGTATTGCATAATTAGAAAAGCATATTCGTAAATGCATATTCATAACACACATGCTCGTATAAATCATAATCATAACTGCATGCTCAAACTCATATAACGTATATAAAAGACTCGCAACCAATCGGTGAAAACAAATGTCCACTCACAGACAAGCACAAAGCGAAAACGCGCTAATCCTGAGATCCGGCGGAAGATCCTTTGCCAAGCGTACGATCCCGATCTCCTGAATAATCACAATTACCACTGATCAAAATCACAATTCAAAACTCTGAACCACACCTCGGAAACCAACCATTTCCGGAAACATATAACTCGGATATCAATGAAATCGTCGAAAATCCCTTAAATACTCTACTTAACCCTCGACACCAAATCTATTTCCCAAATCAACTCAATAACCTCAAGGTTACGATCGGGGCGCGATTACGAGTAAAACGGTATAAAACTTCCCAAAATTCCAAAAAGTCAACTCTTCGCTGGAGCTCCGCCGTTGATCGCCGCCGCGACGCCATCGGTGAGATTTTCCGGCGACCAAGACCCCCAAAGCTTCCTCTCCTCAAGCCCAGTCCAACTCTCTTCTACACCAACACCCAAAACGGCCGTCAACCACCTCAAAAATGCCCCGAAAGTCCACGGCCCGAAATCGCCGGAAAACTTCTCCGGCCGATTCTGGCGCCGTCGCACCACCATAGGCCCCCAAACTATAGGGGTTCCCTTCCTTAGCTCAAACCCACTCCATTCTAACCCAAAACTCCACCGGAAAGCTACCGGAATCCCCCCTCCGATTACCCCAATTCCGTTCACCTTCTCCTCCAAAATCTTCCAACCAAATCAATACCTAATCACACAATACATACATCAATTGAAAGCCCAAGGAAAGAGCTTCAAATCCATACCTCAAACTCCGGCAACCGTGCCGTTTTTCGGCGACAACCACGACTGCGAGTCACAGACTCAATGTGTCAACACGGGTTGACTCAGTCAACTCGGTCCAATGCTGGTCAACTCGGTCAAATAGCCCAATTTTCAACTTTTGCTACAACTTTACGACTATTCCGCTATTTATACGTTGCGATCCAACTCTATCCGTGATTCGGATAACTCAAACTCAAACGGATAAACACGACTAACTCGACGATAATTTCAAATATCCATTTTATATTCTTCGATTATCCGAAAAATCCTCTAAAAACTCCTACGAACTCGAAATCAAATTCTTTACATTTTCCGCGAATAAACCCAAACCAAATTCGTGTCCGATAATTAAGTCGTGAATAAGGCCGCATAACTGATTAATTACGACTAACCACAATTATACGTGAAACTCGCGAATTAAGCCGATTAACTACCATTTTCGGTTCAGGGTGTCACAACACACGTCTCAGTGACTACTTGATTGAGAAGGGATATAAGAACGATGATTTATGCCTATGTGTGTTCATTAAGAAAACAAGTTCGGGATTTTTCATTGTAGCAGTTTATGTTGATGATATAAATTTCATTGGATCTCTTGATGAAATCAATGAGACGGTTAGCTATTTGAAATCTGAGTTTGAGATGAAAGACCTTGATAGGAATCGATTTTGTCTTGGTTTGGAATTAGAATATTGAGTTGGTGGAATACTTATTCACTAGTATGCTTGTGTCCAAAATATGTTCATGCGATTTAACATGAACAAAGCACGCCCTCTTAGCACACCAATGGTCGTATGCAGTCTGGAACCCAATAAAGATTCGTACCATCTGAAAGATGATGATGAAGAACTATTAGGAGCTGAGGTACCATACCTTAGTGCGATTGGAGCTTTGTTGTATTTAGCCCAATGTACAAGATCATATATTGCATTCTTTGTGAACTTGTTAACTCGGTATAGTTTTGCACCTATACAACGTCATTTGAATGGTATAAAACACATCTTCAGGTACTGGAAGGGATCCATAGACTTGAGCCTGTTCTTTCCCTACAAAGAATACAAAGAGAAGCATGAAATCTCCAGAAAATGGATGGTTGAATGGCAACATGCTGGTTCTAGGGCCTTTGACCCGTCAAATGTTGCACCCTAGACGGACCAACCCATACCTCCGACCCGTCGAGTAGTGGTCTGGCTGCAAGTACTATTCCTCCATTCAGTGCAGTCCCCTATTTAGAGACACCTTGTGATGTCTTGGTTGGTTTTGCTGATGCGGGGTATCTCTCTGAACCACTCAAAGAACGTTCCCAGACCGGTTACGTGTTTAACATGGGGAAAGAGCACAACGATTTCTTGGAGATTAACTAAACAGACCCTGGTTGCTACTTCTTCGAATCATTCTGAAATCGTTGCTTTACATGAAGCGGTTAAAGAGTGTGTTTGCTTAGGTCAATTATACATCACATTCGAAGAACTAGTGAATTACCATTCACTATTACAGCATCAACTTGTATTTTTGAGGACAATGGGACTTGGGAAGAAAGACTTCCTTTGACTAATTTTTCCTGCAGTTGGACCCACACCATACACGTATACATGTAGTCTGGCCCACCACTGGAGGAGGAGAAGAAGAAAAAGAAGAAGATGTGGGCGAAGCCACTGTCGAATCAAAGCGGGCGGAAGAAAATATGGTGATGAGAATGAGTAGAAATTTGTCATGGCCATGGCGGTCGATGTTGAAGAAGAAAAATGGTCTCAGGTATTCGAGCAGTGAAGGAGTCCCAAAGGAGAGAGTAGATTGCGTCGTCATCGGAGCCGGTGTGGTCGGATTGTCAGTTGCAAGAGAGCTCGCTTTGAGAGGCCGACACGTGTTGGTCTTGGACTCTGCTCCCACATTCGGTACGGCCACCAGTTCTCGCAACAGTGAAGTCATCCATGCCGGAATCTATTACCCTCCTCAATCTCTCAAGGTGTGGGTCCCTACTACTCTTCACTTCACTTGTCATTTGATTCTCGGAGTGAAACAAAGTTTGCGTTTGTCTGTTGCAGGCATTGTTTTGCGTGAGAGGGAGAGAATTGCTGTATGAGTATTGCTCTCAACGCAAAATCTCCCATAAACAGATTGGCAAGCTCATTGTTGCAACTGGGTCTTCTGAGATAAACAAGTTGTATCAGTTGATGGATTGTGGGAGTAAGAATGGGGTTAAGGGTCTGGTAATGTTGGAGGGTTCCGAAGCCATGAGATTAGAACCTGAATTGAGATGCTTGAAAGCTTTACACTCCCCACTGTCTGGGATTGTTGATTCACATTCTCTCATGCTCTCTTTCGTGGTAAGCCAAGCCCCCTTTTCATTCTACGACCATGTTCTCGAAATTGAAATTTGTTCTAAAATGCAATGCAAAACTGGGCAGAAGGTTCTATCAGTTTGTTACTGTGGAAAGTCCTAGCTAGCTGCTTATTGACTCAGACTTTACCACCATTTTGGTTTAGGGTGAAGCTGAGAACTATGGCACAACCTTTTCCTATAACACTACTGTTATTGGTGCCCATGTGGAAGAAAATCAGTTGTGTCTTCATATTTCCCAAACCAAGGATCTCGAGAACTGTGATGGACACTTTCCATTGCAACCAGAGTTGGTTCTGGTTCCTAAGCTTGTAATCAATTCTGCTGGTTTGAGTGCCCCGTCCCTTGCTAGGCGATTTCGTGGCCTCCAAAGTACAGTTATTCCCGCTGCCCATTATGCTCGTGGCTGCTACTTCACACTGTCTAATACTAGAATCTGTCCCTTCAAACATTTGATATATCCTATACCAGAGGACGGTGGCCTTGGAGTGCATGTTACTTTGGACTCGAATGGACAGGTCAAATTTGGTCCCAATGTTGAATGGATTGACGCTGTTGATGACGTTTCAAGCTTCCTCAACAAGTACAATTTCTTTTATCGGATATGTTATGTCTTCATTTGGTGCATAAAAATTCTAATTTGTCGAGCATGGTAGAATGCCCTTTATCTATTGTCCATGATTTTTAGTTTGCTTGTGCTGTTTAAAAATGGTTGAAGTTCATATATATGCTTATAGCGAAGATATATAGAAAATAATTGCTGCAAAATTTTATATCTCTATAATATATATTCATAGGTTCTAGTGAAGATCAAATGTAGGTACTTCTTACTCTTTCTGATAAATGCCTATTCACTTGTATAGATGTGTATTAATGTTTATATATGTATATATATATATAAACATATTATTTTTTCCATTTCTGCAGACATCCTCACTTAGAAATAAGGCTTGCCGACCCTGATATAAATGGATTCTGGAATGTAATGTGAATTGAAAGCATTTGGTCACCTAAACTGAATGGTTGATCATCAATCCTTATTTTTAGATGGGTTGTCCGCAGTTGTCAGGATATAAGGCCTGTATATGCACAAACTATAACAAGTTAAATAATTTTAGTATATATGTGTAGTCTTGTATGTTTACAGTATGTGAATGCTCTTTCTTCACAATTTTGGATGACCTACCTGATTCAGATGCATCTGGATGTCAATAACCTTGACATTTTGGTAATCTGATCTTCTTTTTGAGACAAAGGGGATGCTTCAGTTCTAATTTTTGCTATTATGTTATGATAAAAGTGTTACAAATGAAGCTGTAAGTGGTAAGCAAAACTATATGAAATTATATGCTGCTTCTATTAGAGGAAAAATTGAGGAGTTTGTTCTATTTCAGGCCCACAAATTTTGTATTGATCAAGGAACAGATTCAGTTATTGTCCTCATTTAGCATAAGTATTCTTTGTATACCTATATCATTTAGATTTGTACATTTCCTTGAAAATAAATCTGTTGGTCCCAGGTTTGACTATTCAGTATGCACGAGTCACATGAAACTACTTTACCCTGAGATAAAGAAGTACTATCCAAATCTAGAAGAAAAATCCCTCGAGCCAGGCTATGCAGGGATTCGACCAAAGCTTTCAGGCCCTGGACAGCCTCCAATTGATTTTGTGATACAGGTTTTTCTTGGTTCTATCTTATGTAGAACCTAAACATTTAGCTATTTACGTGCCGTCCATATATTCTCGGACATTAAATTGGCATAATGACTAACATTTCAAGTAATATCACATTATCTTCAGATGCATTCACATGCTTTCATCTGAATTAAATTGCAAGTGCATGCATGGTATCGATTTTGGCATTTGAGCCAAAAGTGCTGTCAAAGTACTGTCTTGCTGCAAATTAACCAATATTTTGGGCTTAGTTTTATTTTCATACTATAACCACATAACTTTGTCATGCATGTGTTATTACTTATTACTCAAAAGTGGGAAAATGTGGAACTTTGTTTTGTTACCTGGTATCATATCCCTTTGTTTGCGGTAATAGCTTGGTAAGGCCAACTATGGATATTTAATGTGCCCTTAAATGATACATCACTTTCATTTTCAAATATACCCAGAGGCTTAGCAGCAAAGTAACAGGAATTTACCTTAGAATCTCGAATTATTTTTATCTTTCCTTCACTCCATTTGGCTTTGCAAAAACATATGTTTACCCAGACTGCTATGCTCTTTAGTACTTGCAGTTCGTTTATTGATCGTAACTGTTCTTGGCATGTTACAGGGTGTATTTTTTTTGTGTGACTTCCTCTGTCACTGCTTATAGAGACAAATACTGCCTGATTACATCTCTGTATATACAGGGTGAGGATATTCATGGGATAACCGGTCTTGTCAACCTTTTTGGAATCGAGTCACCTGGTTTAACATCAAGCATGGCAATTGCCGAGCACATAGCCACCAAATTCTTGAGAAGCTGAGGTAACTACAGTGTATCCTCCAACTTTTTTACGAGCTGTATATTCATACGAAGATTAATCGGTTCCATAACATGATTCATATGTTGTGACTGGTTTCCTATTTAAGGTGACTACAGTTTATTCCTATTTAACGTAAAATCAGGAACAGCTGTTTTGGAGAGTGGAGAGTGGAGAGTGGAGAGTGTTTCCTCTTCTCAGGTTCTTGATTTCTGTCTAGATTCTGTCCTGAACGAGGTTTTTCAACACGATCCTGGATGCTCATCCTTGCCTCACTAGTCTCTCTTCAGTCTTTCTGTAGTTCATGTTGTGTTGTATCAGCTACTGTATTGTTTCTAAAATTATTGTTGTATTGCCTCTTTTGAGATATCTACTGAGAGCCAGATGGGAAAATGAAAGTAAAGAAAAGAAAAAGAAGAGGGTCATTATTTAAGGAGCGCTCTCCAGCCGAGTTATGACCTAGAAAAGAAAAAGTAGTTACTTGGCATACGATTTATTAATGTTCATTTGGTCCGGAAAATATATTGATACATATGGACCATGACAAGTAGTTTAGTAAAAATATTGGATTATGTCACAGGAACATTAAATCTGTAGAACTTTATTATCGTGATGGCGTCCTAATAAATTTGTTGAATTAGTGAATTATAAATGTGGCTATGGAAAGATTCAAAATTATTGTCATCAAACTTGACTTGACGAAATGATTCTCTGGGTTATGTAAAGAGTCAAATGATTTTTGGGTAAAAATAAAAGCTTGGTTTGTGAAAAAAAAGTACAATGCATCAACTGCAAATGCGACCACATGTGATGTAGATTTCTCCTGATATCTACGAAATGACCTCCCTTGATTAGTAACACAATATTGGAGTTCAATCTTCGCATTCCAATGCGTTTCACATGTTTTACAAATGTAGATTTGGGTAATAACTTGGTAAACAAGTCTGCATCATTATATGACGAACAAATCTGATTCACATGAATGTTCAATAACTGTTGCTGTTGCAGATTAAAGAAGAACGAAGGTGATATATGCATTGTATGATTACTCTTGATGTATTCCAACTTCATTTGTTCAATACAAGCTGCATTGTCCTCAAAAATAAAAGTTGGTGCTGTAGTAGTGGATGGTAATCCACTAGATCCTCTAATGTGGTGTATGATTGACCTTAACCAGACATACTCCTTAACTGCTTCATGTAAAGCAATAATCTTATAATGATTCAAGAAAGTAGCAACAATGGTTTGTTTGGTCAATCTCCAAGAAATCGTCATGTTTTTCATGGTGAATACATAACCAATTTGGGAACGTCCTTTGTGTGGGTAAGAGAGATACCCAGCATCAGCAAAACCAACCAAGACATCACAAGGTGTTTTTGAATAGGGGACTTCACTGAATGGAGGAATATGGTGTACTTTGTCCATGTTAAATCGTCGGAGCATCTTTTGGACATAAGCAGACCGGTGAATAAGTATTTCACTAACTTGACGTTCTAATTCTAAACCAAGACAAAATCGAGTCCTACCAAGATCTTTCATCTCAAACTCGAACTTCAAGTAGCTAATCGTCTTATTGATTTCATCAAGAGACCCAATGATATTCATATCATCAATATAGACCGCTACTATGACAAATCCTGAACTTGTTCTCGTAATGAACACACATGGGCATAAATCATTGTTCTTGTATTCCTTCCAAATCAAGTAGTCACTTAGGTGTGTGTACCACATCCTACTAGATTGTTTCAATCCATATAATAAATGCTTCAATCTAATCACATGGGCACTCCGTGGTGTAGAAGTGGAAGCCCAAATGCCCATGAGAGCGGGAAGAGCCTAGCCCAAGGGATTTATTCACAGTACATTCTAGGAATCCACCGAAGGTAGGCAGGAAGGATTGACCTCCAATCACTTTCTTCTGCAGTGAAGAAGAAGGCAACCGGAACAGCACACTGCCATTTGTCATTGACGGAATGGTGGACATATACCTTGTCAAGAGTATCCTCATCGACAACGAGGCATCCGTTAACATCATCTTCCGGGAGGCATACGAAGGGCTCAAACACCCAAGATGCAAGATGACACAGGACTACGAAAGCATTGCTAGCTTCTCAGGTGAAACCACATACCCTTTTGGGAGTGACTATATGTGATTTGGCGTCGGGACGTCAGGCACCTCCAAAAACGAGATCAGAACGGACTTCGTCTTTGTAGACATTCGCACGTCTTACAACATGATCCTTGGACGACCCAGAATCTCGAAGTTAAAGTTGATTATCGCAAGCCACATGCTCCTCGCCAAGTTCCCAATAGATTACGGAATCAGCACAATCAGAGGATACGATTTTGTGGAAAAGGCTGCACGACCGGACGAAGGCAACACACGAATGGAGGTACTCGCAATGGCAGAAAGCTCCCCAAAAGAACAGCAACCTGATGACCCAAGGGATGGGCTGAACGCCATCTAGCCAGCCACGGAACGAGAAGAGTTGCGAACGATACACCTATCGAGCGAATACCCATAGCGCACGATCTGCATCGGTGCCCAGCTAGAGCCAGACATAGCAGCCAAACTGGTTTAGATCCTATCAGATTGTCAGTAGGTGTTCGCATGGTCTTACGCAGATATGCCCAGAATCGCCCTAAGCATCATCTCCCACAAACTCAGCATTAATCCAACCGTGAAACCGGTCAAGCAGAAATGACGAGCGTATGACCAAGAATGATACACGGCCATGCACGTGGAGGTGGACAGACTGCAGAAAATCGGTTTCATCCGAAAGGTTGACTACCCAAAATAGATCTCCAACGCCGTTATGGTCAAGAAGAACAACGGGTCATGGCGCATGTGAGTGGATTACAGCAATCTGAACAAGGCCTGTCCGAAAGACAGCTTCCCATTGCCCAGGATTGATCAGCTGTTGGACGCCACTGCAAGACACGAACTGCTATCCATGATGGATACGTATTTAGGGTACAACCAAATTCTCATAAACAACGAAGACTAGGAGGCCACCTGTTTCACTACAAACAAGAGACTCTACTGTTACGTAGTCATGCCGTTCTGCCTCAAGAACGCAGGCTCCACCTACCAAAGATTGATGAACATCATATTCGATGGGCTAACAGGCGAAATCGTGGAAGTCTACATTGATGACATACTAGTAAAAAGCACAAAGGCAGTGGACCACCTCGAACACTTTTGAACTATACTCGAGCTTCTGATCAAGAATGGCATGCGATTGAACCCAGCTAAGTGCACATTCGGCGTAACGACAAGCAAGTTCCTCATATACATCATTAGCCAGCGGGGTATCGAGGCCTTCACCATAAAGGTCAAGGCAATACTAGACATGCAACCTCCAACGACCAAGGCCGAGCTCCAAAGCCTAACGAGAAAACTAGAGTCCCTGAATCGCTTCATCTCTCGCTACTTCGACAAGTGCACACCGTTCTTCAAGGCCCTTTGAATAACAAACAAATGGAATGTCATTTGGACACCCAATTGCGAAGCCGCATTCACATCCATCAAGCAATATCTGGCCCCAATCCCCCTCCTATCTAGACCGTAAAGGGAGAAACCTTGCATATATCTTCTTCTTTAACGGTTGTTAGTTCCGCCCTTGTTCGGAGGGAAAAAAATTAGGAACTGCCAGTTTTCTTCGTCGGAAAGGGTATGACACCACTCGAGACCCGTTACCCAACAATCGAGAAGGTGGCACTCACACTCGTAATGGCAGCCAGATGACTCAGGCCATACTTCTAGTCCCACAGCATTCATGTTCTTACAAACTTTCCACTACGACAAGTGCTGCAATCGGCCGATCACAGTGGCCGTTTGGCAAACTGGGCTGTCGAGCTGAGCGAATACGACATTCGATCATTATATGCCCCGAATAGTAATAAAGGGCCAGGCCATCGCAGACTTCATAGCCGAGTACACTGAGGCTGAAGATACAACAAAGCCCGCTCCCGACAGCACAGACATCCCCAACCAGGAGCCTGTAACACCTGAATCACCATGAAACCTCTATGTAGACGGTTATGCACCAAGAAGACTAGTGGGGACGAAATCATCCTTACCGTGCCAGGGGGCGTACGAGCAGAGTACGCACTCAGATTTGAATTCAAAGCCTTAAACAACGAGGCCGAATATGACACCCTCATTGCTAGGCTACAACTCACCCGAAACTCAGAAGCCCTAAGCATCAACATCTTCAGCGACTCGTAACTGGTCGTTAACCAAATCCGGGGCGACTTCAAAATAAAGGGCGATACGATGACGACATATCTCAGCCACGTTCACACAATGCTAAGCAAGTTCAAAATTTTCAACATCAACCACATCCCCAGGGGCAGAAACATTAAAGCAGATGCACTCACCCGACTGGCAATATCGCCCGTCTATACAGAGCCGGGGCAACGTGTAGTGGAAGTTCTAAAAGGATTAAGCATCGCGAAAACACTAGAGGAGATCTTCATCATGAAGTCACACATGGCCAGCTGGATGGACCCAATCGTCAAATACAAAACCAGGGCGAACTCCCAGTAGATCGAGCACAGGCATGAAACATCATAGCCAGAGCAGTCAACTTCAGCATCTGACACAACAGCCTCTACCGATAAGGAAGGACATGGGCCAACCTCAAATGCGTTACACTAGAAAGAGGCGATATGATACTGAGGGAAATCCATTTGGGCGTATGTGACTATCACGCAGGAGCACGATCAATCACACAGAAGGTACTTTGAAGTGGATTCTGGTGGCATACCATCCATGCTGACACAACCGCAATTACGACGATCTGCCACCAATGCTAGCTATACGCACACAAGAACCATACGCCTGCAGTACCCCTATCGATCCTCACTTCTCCAGTTTCGTTTGCACAATGGGGACTCGATCTCATCGGAGAACTTCCAAAATCCAAGGGCCAGTATCGCTACATCATCGTGATCATCGACTACCACACCAAGTTTATCGAGGCCGAACCAATGGTCAAGATCACAACCGAAAAGAGAACGTCAGTCCGAAAGCCACACAAACATCACAAGCAAAAGCATGAAATAAAATAGGGCGCACACATACCGGGAGGGCGTGAAAGACCGCAACGTTCAACTAGCTCCCAGTGATTGGCTGCCCAAAAGTTCCTCACGTATGGATGGGGATCGAAAGCAAACTTGATACGAGCCAAACGCCTTTCCTCCAAACGGGTGAGGGGATACGATCGTTGATCTACAAAACAACAGAGGGCATTATCAAGCACGAACACGAAAAGAGATGAGCAAACAAACATCGACAACCGGCAACCAACACCACACCTAAAGGCTGAAAGAACTCGGGGACTCGATGTATCTGATCGCACCCATGCTAAAGCGCACCATCGGGCTTGTCGAACTCCTACTCACCCCCAACAAGACAATGATACCGGCGCCAGGCAGCCAAAGAGGAAGGGGGCTCCCTTAACCACCACTTCATTCGGGGCTCCACTGTTATCGTACCCTTGTCCTTCATACGAGGGGAATACTTCAAACGGAAGAAGTACCCGATCTCTGTACGAGTGGGGAACTACAATCCACTAAACTTCTAAATATTGTGAAAAGCGATCAACACGCGTGTAAGCGTAGGACCACACTGGCCCAACGTGATGTTGAAGAGGGCGAAGGTGTATTGAAAGAACGGGTAGAGTGGAAGCTTCACCCCAGCCTTTAGCTGGAACTCGCTCACGCAGACGTAACCAAGAGGAGGACGCGTAAACGACTAGCCTTCACGAATGGCCCTCACCTTCACCGTTCGGGGAATGTGGTAGTCCCGGTAGCACTGTTCGATCTCACGTATGGACGGGGACCCCTTTGGCTCTTGAACCGCCTGCTTATTCGCAAGACGCCAAAGCATAGGCCTGCCTCTAGGGAGCACGGGGAGAGTAGCCCCTGACGCCCGGCCACCACGGGGCAGTATCACATAACCTTGCGAACCCCCAAAAGAAGAGGTCGACACTTCACCACTGAGCACCATGGATGCACCTCGACGCTCAGACTGCACCATGATAGACTCGCTCTGCTCTATGTTTAGGGTGGACTACCTATGCAAAGCACCACAAACGTTAACCGACAGAGAGGAGACGCTCAGTACGCTATCGAACGAGGAGTCCGAAACGTTATTGGTGGGACCGTTTGACCCTATACGGAACCTAGGGGTTTGCGAGGGGACTCATTGCTTGTAACGGCTACAAATTCCATGATCATAAGAGAGAAGCAAACGGGAGAATAAGCCAAACGACGAATGCGTGGAGTATGTCACGACCTCAGTTCTTCAAACTGCACAAACAGGTACCAAACATTTTGCAACACCCAAAAACATATCAAAAATCCCAAAAGAAACAAAAACCTCAAGAACAAGATTGTTCTTCGTAACGTACCCAGAAAAGCCCAGAAAGCAACAAACCCAGAAATTCTATTTTGAGCATGAAAACAGAGAAACGCAGTACCTTACCTAGCCAAATGTATTCTACACTAGCAAAACCACAAGAAACATACCACAAAAATCTAGAAATTACCACAACAGTACCACAAGCAGTAACAAAAATGAGTGCAAACGCACCAAAGCAACACAAACCACACGTTTTGAAGCAAAGAACAAGCAATTACCTTTAAGACTAGAGGAAGAATTATGAGATGGCTAAAACTCCAAATTGATCACAAGAGCTTCGGGAAGGCGTTTCGGCAGAGTTTCAGTTGAGAAACGAAAGTGTAAAAAGTGAGAAAGTGAAAGCCAAGCAATTTATAGGCAACGAAACTAACCCTAGGCGAACGCCTATCGTTCATTTCCAGCGCTTCCCACCGCAGGATTATGACACGTGTCCTACGCGCTCCCGCCAAAACTAATTACCCTACCGCTCTGAATTCTGTGCGCCACGCTTCACAAATGCAACAAACAACTGTCAAACAACAAGTAACCGTTACGAAGTTGAAAAGTCAGAATGCGAAAGGACGGTGGGGCCACTCTGAAAACAGCAACATCAAGTTTCGGAGTCAACCCTGATAATCGAACAACAACAACGTTCGCACTATCGTGGGACAAGTAGCAACATCACTTGTCGACACGAAAACGGCTCCAAACAGCAACATCAAGTTTCAAATTCCACCCCGATAGCCGAACAGCAGCAATGTTCGCACTATAGTGGGACAAGTAGCAACATCACTTGTTGCCACAAAAGCGGCTCCAAACAGCAACATCAAGTTTTGGAGTCCACCCAGATAGCCGAACAACAACAATGTTCATACTATCGTGGGACGAGTAGCAATATCACTTGTCGCCACAAAAGCGGCTCTAAATAGCAACATCAAGTTTCAGAGTCCACTCAGATAGCCGAACATCAATAATGTTCACATTATCATGGGACGAGTAACAACATCACTTGTCGCCACGAAAGCGGCTCCAAACAGCAACATCAAGTTTCAAAGTCCACCATGATAGCCGAATATCAACAACGTTCGCACTATCGTGGGACGAGTAGCAACATCACTTGTCGCTACAAAAGCAGCTCCAAACAGCAACATCAAGTTTCAGAGTCCAAACAGATAGCTGCACGGCAAGAACATTCGACATCCGACCTCGGACTAGCTCTTCATCGGAGAGTTGGAGGACTTGGAGGTATTGGGGCGCAAACCCCTCTCTGAGTGGCCACGTGTGCGTAAACTGGGAAAAATATTTACAACTCCCCAATCAAGAGTTGATCCCCTTGTCTTGGGGACTTGTTGGTGTGTGATCCCGTAACACACAATTACCGCACACTTAGCCACTAAAAATGGGTCAACACAGCTTAGACCAAATGCAAGGAAGCAATGCAGGCTTCAACTTTAAACAAGGAACCAACACAAGCAATGGTTAAAAGACGTTTTGTACGGTGGACGGGAAAATTCCAGAGGTAGAAAAAGACAGACAACCCAGGGGGACAGTCATGATGCGTCAAGTGGCAGCAATAAAAGTCAGGGGGACGATCAACACGATATTTGGGGGCCAATCAAAGAGACAGTGGGAAGCTGACCCTGGGAGAGAGGTTTGCAAGGTCAGCCATGACACCGTTCCAAAAGCCAGACGCACGGGCTGGGGTACCATCAGCTTTTCAGCGGATAAGGAGAATGGTAGGAAGATGGTTGACCCCAACACCGCGTTTGTAATTACCGCAATGGTAGAAAGGTGGAACATTGGTAGATAATGGATAAGCTGTGAATATTATCTACTTGTCATTCTACAAACTCTTGGGGAGATCTTCTAGGAAGCTTGTGCAAGATCACGAACCACTAACGGGCTTTTCGGGAGAAAAATTGCTTTTGTTAGGAAGCGATACGATGACGTTCGGGCTGGGCTCACCTGGGACCCCACAGAAAGAAATCAGGATGGAGTTCATTATGTCAGCTTATAATGCCATCTAGGCAAACAAACTATCAACAAACTGAAAATCATCATAGCCAACCATCTCCTCCTCTTGAAATTCCCAACGAATCATGGAGTATGATATGTCAAGGGATATGAGACCCAGGATATCCCAGTAAATTTTGACGGAGGAGGTGCCATGAGGTGTTGGCAGTAAAAGAGACTCTGGCAGCCACTACTCCTAAGGTCGAAACACCAGACGACCCCCGAGAAAAGACTTGGTTCTGTTAAGACTGCTAACGGAAAAGATTCCTTTACCATAGTGCAACTCTCAGACAAACACCTAGAGCGGACCGGTCCGCATGGGAAACCAGTTGAACGATGACCTCAAGACGTAACTTGTAAAATGTCTGAGGGACCATTAGGCAATATTTACATGGTCCTATGTGGACATGTCGGGCTTCTCACCAGAGTTAACCACCAACAACTTAGTCTTGCTCCTAACGCAGTACTGGTCAAACAAAAACGATGAGCATATGATGAATAACGCTACACAGCCATGCACACGGAATTAGACCATCTACTCAAGATAGGCTTCATCCGGCCAGTCAGTGTTAGAACCATAATTATGTGCCTATTATGCTCCTAACTTTATGCTTATAGCTTGTTTTCTATGAATAAAGCATTGTTTTTAATACGTTTCCTTGTCATGCTAGGAAATGGATAGTTTGCGAGGAAACAAGGTTAAAGATGGACATTAATTACTTTTTGAAGAAGCCAAGAAAGTTTCCCAAGCATTTAGAGAAGAATGAGCAAAACTGGGAAAAAGACGAAAAGTCAACCACCGGTCAACGGTCAACTCCCGCAGTCAATGGTCAACTCCCGCAAGTCTTTACCCAGGTCATTTCCAAGGTCAAGATATGATGGCCCAAGACTTCAAGGCCCAAGCCCACAAAAGCCCAACTGAAGAAGATATTTTGGTAGAGACATGCATGTGCGACTCACATGCTTGGGGTGAGTCATCTTAGGACCACCAATTAAAGCCTAAAATTGTGGATCATGTCTAAGCTTCATTTTGAATTAATTTTCACCCAAAAGATCTCTCTCAAGGCTATAGGGTCGAGCTCCCCATTACACCCATACACAACTCACCTCATTTCTTAGTTTTTCATAGTTTTAGTCTCTCTCTTAGGCCTCCATTCATACCCAACCCATATAACCATCTCCTCCACCTCTCAAATACCCATAGCACCACCAAAAGGCTTGAAAACCTCCATCACCACCACCGTACTTTCATTTACACCATCTTCTTCTAAGCCTAAGGTGGGTGACTCAAGTTCTTGGAGCATAGAAGCATATTTGGAGCAAGAAGGGAAGGAGAACTTGGAGCTTTTAAGACTCTTTGGTTATCTCTTCTCCTATTTATCTCTAATTTATGTATCTATACTCTATCTTAGCTATAGGTAGTGAGTAGTTATTTTTTGGAAGGTTAGGGCTTAGCCTTAGCCAATTTGATGTACATACAACTATGTTTTGAGTTATGGATTTGAATTTGGTTCAGTTTATTACATGTTGTGAATGAGTTTGATAGCTTGTGATGTGATTGTGGTATGTTTGCATATTTGGTCTTGATTCAATGTTTTCATATTCATGTCTTGGGCATAACTAAGTTGAGATGTGTTTAAGGAAGCTAAAAATGAACCTAAGTGAATTAGTAACTCACCTAAGGAAGATAAGCATGTAAACATAACTTAGGTCTATACTTAAGAGGATAAGCTTAAGTTTTGGTTTTCATTCGGCTTGAGCATAGACTGAAGCCTTCTTGAAGTCCAAATGACTCAAGGAGCTTCGGTCAAGCTTACATTGGCTCGAAAGGGCTTTGTAGCTAATCATTACTTCTTCTAATTCATATCCTAAAAAGTGTGCATTAGGAAAGTCATTAGAACATAATTTCATGTCCTCTAATAGGGACTTAGGAAGGAAAGCCATTCACATTCATCATAAGTGTACGATTCGTAATTGAATTGCATTCTAGTTTCGGTTTTTTTTTTATACTTGAATGTTGGACCGGAACGCTTCTAGTGACCTAATGGCCTAGGAGATTCGGTTCACAACCAATGGTGACTCCAAAAGATCAGGAATTGGACAAACGCATGTGAATTAGACTAAACTCATAACGTGGATATTGTTTGTACATTGAGTTGGCTAGTGGAGATATCTCTAGCCAACCAAACATTTCCTTTATTTTGTTTTACTTTATATTTTCACTTCATTTAGTTAGTTAATCAACCAATCAACTTTGTTAAATCACTCACCATAACTCTATCATCCCTTGCAATTCCAAGTCTCCAAAGGACTTGGTAGTGTGAGATACACTTCCATCTTTTCTTTTAGTCTTTGTGTCAAGTCATGTCTAGCTGTCTATAGTCTTTATGCTTTTCACTCCGAGCTAAGGAATCTAAGTGCTTAATCCTCGTGGGTTCGACACTCGATTTCTTTTTCTATACTATTACTTGTCCCCGTATACTTGCGGGTGAAGATCGTTCTTGCACTAATGAATTAGCCAATAGCTTACTAAGTGTGGGGGTATAAATCTTCCAACAGTCAGCTACCCTAAGTGGATTTCAAACGCTATCATGGTCCAGAAGAGTAATGGAACATGGAGAATGTGCGTCGACTACACCAACGTTAACAAGGCTTGTCCAAATGATAGTTTCCCCCTTCCCAGAATCGACCAGCTTGTTGACGTAACCGCAGGTCATGAATTACTATCTTTCATGGATGCATACTTCGGTTACAATCATATACTAATGGAATCAAGTGACCAAGAGGCCACAATGTTCGTAACGGACAAGGGATTGTATGTGACGACCCGGACCGGAATTGGTATAGTAATCGGCTTAATCCGCGAGTTTTGCGAGTAATCGAGATTTAGCGTAATTAATCGGATATGTAGTTTGATCACGACTTAATTTTCGGACACAAATTTGATTTGGGTTTGTTCGTGGGAAATGTAGAGAATCTGATTTCGAGTTTGTGGCAGCTTTCCGAGGATTTTTTGGATAATCGAGGAATATAAAATGAATATTTGAAATTATCGCCGAGTTAGGTCCGGCCACAGTTTTGGTACATATGGCTTCCCCTTGTAATTTGCTTATGATTAGAACTTGAATTGGTTAGAATTGATGGAGAATTGGAGGTGAACAGAGCTGTTGAAAATGGGGGATTTCGCCGGAATCGGGTGGCGGATTCCGGCGAGATTCGGTGTCGGGGTTGTGGGGGGAAAGGTTTCTCTCAACTCCATGATGCTTTCTGGGTATTTAGATGTGAGTTTGGTTGAGGTTTGAGGTGTTTGGGGACGGTGACTGGAGGAGGAATTCCGGCATAGGTTTCGGGCTGATTTCCGGTGAATTGCGATAGAATTGGAGGTTGTGGTAGTGGAGAGAAGTTTTGGGCTCGAGGAGGAGAAGAAATCTGGGCTTTCCTCACCAGAAAATCTCTCCGATGACGGCGGTCAACAGCAGAGCTCCGGCGAGGCGTTGACTTTTTGGATTTTGACAAGTTTTATTCCGTTTTATTCGTAATCGCGTCCCGATTGTCGTCTTGAGGTTTTCGAGTTGATTTGGATGCCAGATTTTAAGTCGAGGGTTTATGTGGAGTATTTTAGAATTTTCGGAGATTATTTTGTTATCCGAGTTATATGTTTCCGGAAATAGTTGGTTTCCGAGGTGTGGTTCAGAGTAATGAATTGTGATTTT
This sequence comes from Geum urbanum, assembly GCA_946800695.1. Lineage (NCBI taxonomy): Eukaryota > Viridiplantae > Streptophyta > Magnoliopsida > Rosales > Rosaceae > Geum > Geum urbanum. Next base: position 4,013,847 of record OX327009.1, read on the forward strand.
GATCATTGATATTTTGTAATTATTCAGGGGATCGAGATCGTACGTTGGGCGAGGGATCTTCCGCCGGATCTAAGGATTAACGCGTTTGCGCGCTGTGCTTATCTGTGAGTGGACATTTATTTACACTGTTGTAGCAAGTTCTTAGTTTCAGTATTTGTTTCCAGTATAGTATTGAGATTATTTATTGTTTTGGAGGTATTGTTTTATGTTTTATTGGTGATGGCCTTTACTTAGCATCAATGCATTGACTACTCAGCTGATCACTGGTAGTCCAGTTCTAGGCTTGAGAGATTCGCCTAATGTGCCCACTAAGCTTGAGAGATTCGCCTAGTCTATCACCGTCGGGCTTGAGAGATTCGCCCGACACCTCCATTTATTTTAAGAACTCGCAATATTTTTATGTTGTGTAAATGGTGAAAGGCATATGTTTATTTTTGTCCACTCACTCTAACAATTTTATTTGCCTTTCCCCTGGGATTTTTGGTTTCTGTGCCCAGTTTGAAGTTCGGATTCTGGTGTCGCACGTTGCAGTCAGAGGCTTAGTGATCGAACTACCTTTCTTTTTCAGTAAGTTTCTTGTTTAGCCTACTGCTGTGTATTTATGTATATATATACTAGAGGTCGCTCTGAATACATTGATGTTCATATTTTCATATGATTTTCCTGGATTTCTATAAAGTTACAGTTTTGCTTATTACTTTATATTATGCTGATATGATTTTGAGAAATCCAGATGGGATTGGTGCCCACGGTTTGGCTTTTGTGACATAGGATGAAGTGTTTTTTCAGGTGCAGGTTAATGATAATTCTGCGATATAGTGAAACTCTGTCGAAATTTCTATGGTTTTTGCAAGTTTACGTTTTCAGAAGGGGTTTGATTCCGGTTTAGGAAACTAAATCGGGGTTGGGTCCTTTTATTGCATTGCTATAACGTCATGCCTTCCGGACTAAAGAATGCAGGTTCCACATACCAAAGATTCATGACCTAGATCTTTGGACCTCATATGAGCAAAAAGGTAGAGGTGTATGTGGACAATATAGTAGTCAAAAGTGTAAATAAAGAGACACATATGGAAGACCTAACGGCAAACTTGCAGATTCTGCTAAAACAAGGAATGTGATTGAATCCCGCCAAGTGCATCTTTGGCGTTACCGTCAGTAAGTTCCTGGGGTAAATTATAAATGAGAGAGGAATCGAGGCTAACCCTGAGAAAATTCAAGCAATACTCGATACCAAAACACCATCTATGAAGGTAGACTTACAGAGCCTGACAGGAAAGTTAGCATCCCTCAACCGCTTCATCTCCCGTTACACAGACAAATGTGAACCCTTCTTCAAGGCTTTGCGGAAGACAAGTAGAAAAGCTGTAGACTGGACCCCTAAGTGCGAAGAAGCTTTTCAAAACATCAAACGGTACCTAACCTCTGTACCAATGCTTTCCAGGCCACTCAAGGGAGAAACCCTGTACCTATATCTCTCAGTGTCCCTAACGGCAGTCAGCTCTGCACTTGTCAGATGGGACAAAGACAAAGGGGAGTTACCGATATTTTATGCAGCAAGGGGACTCACATAGCCAGAAACTCGTTATCCCATGCTGGAACTTCTAGCATTAGCCCTGGTAACTTCCGCCAGAAGATTGCGCCCTTACTTCCAAGCTTACACAATTCAAGTGATGACGAGCATGCCACTCCATCAAGTACTGCAATCCCCCGATCACAGCGAATGGCTAACCAAGTGGGCTGTGAAACTTAGTGAGTTTGACATCCACTACAAACCATGAGTGGTAATGAAAGCTCAAGCAGTGGTAGACTTCATTGCGAAACTCACCCCAACTGACGGAGAAAGGATCATGGACAAACAAGTCGCAACGGAGCCCAAGCAACATAACCCTTCCTCGCCATGGCACCTATATGTTGACGGATCCAGAAACTCAAAAACAAGCAGAGCAGGGGCCATACAGACAGGACCTGGAGGAATTTCTGCAGAGTACGCGCTAAAGTTTGACTTCAAGGCTTCCAATAATGAGGTAGAGTATGATGCATCCATTGAGGGACTATAATTGGCAAAGGAGTCAGGAGCACCGAACATCATCATATTCAGCGACTCAGAACTAGTGGTCAACCAAGTAAACAGAGAGTTCACAGCCAAGGGGGACTGAATGGCTACGTACCTGGGTTACGTCAAGACATTGTTAAGCAGGTTCAAGAATTACACAATAATGCACATCCCAAGAGAACATAATGGGAAGGCAGAAGCACTCGCCCGTTTAGCCACCTCCTCGATAGCCCACACTCTAAGTTAAACCACAGTGGAAATACTTAAGAAGCCCAGCATCGACAAGACTCTAACGGAAGTGTTCTCACTATCAGTTCAGGAACACAGTTGGATGACTAAAATTGTAAAATACAAGTCCACTGGGGAACTTTCGTAAGACAAGGTCCAGGCTCGAGCGATTGTAACAAAAGCAACAAACTTTAGCCTGCGAAATGGACAATTGTATAGGTAGGTTCCCAATTGGCCCAATTTGAAGTGCGTTACAAAAGCAGAAGGACAATCCATCTTGGAGGAGGTACATTCAGGAACTTACAATCATCATGCTGGCGCAAGAACGTTAGCATACAAGGTCATGAGATATGGCTTCTGGTGGCCAACAATGAAGGCTAACGCATCCGAGCTGGCAACAAAGTGCCATGAATGCCAAATATGTGCACACAAGAACCAAGCTCCTGGTATACCGCTCTCCATCATCGTCAGCCCAATTCCGTTCGCACAGTGGGGACTCAACCTGATTGGAAAACTCTCAACTTCCAAAGGACAATTCAACTTCATCATTGTTATTGTAGACTATCACACGAAGTACGTTGAGGTGGAAGCGTTGTTGGTAGTAACAACCGAGAAGGTCAAGAACTTCTTATGGAAGAACCTATTTTACCGTTACGGATCCCCGTTAAATATTATAATGGACAATGGTGCACAGTTTAACAACAATGAGCTGATCAATTAGTGTAAACGGAAGGGAACTATAATGTTATTCTCTCCACCCTCACACCCAAAGACAAACGGTCAAGTGGAAGCAGTGAACAAGATAATGAAGAAGAGACCGAAGAAGAAGTTGGGCAACCTTAAGGACAGACTATGGGCTGAGAAGTTACCCTAAATACTCTGGTTCATCAAAACTACCGCAACAAAGGCCACGGGGGAAACACCATTCTGTCTTACGTTTGGAATGGATGCAGTCCTTCCTTTAGAGCTAACCTACCTCAGTCCAAGGATCGAAAGCTTCGATGAGGCCACGAATAAGTAAGGCCTCTGCCTAGACGTAGCCCTACTAGAAGAAAGACGTGACGCAGCACACCTCTGCAATGTTGAGAACAAGCAAAGAATGACACACTTGTATAACAGATGTGTCCGGGCTAGGCCCCTGCACTTAGGTGACTGGGTTCTAAAGGTAGTTACCCACAAGGTAACCGATTTCTAACCAAAGTGGGAAGGCTCGTACAAGATAACGAAAGAAATGAAGCTAGACACTTTTTACCTTGAAGACATGAACGGAAAGCCCTTGCCGCATCCATGAAATAGCAAAAACCTCAAGAAATACCATTATTGACACCATTGTGTAGTTACCTTAACGTAGCCAGCTGCACTCACACTGTGGGGCAGGGTTGCGTTAAGGATTTTGTTTGTAATAGATATTGTCCTTACTTCTTTATTTTGTCAACTATAGTCAATGAGTTGGAGAACTTTTCAGACCATCACATGTGTTAAAATGATAAACGCACTTCCGTTTGATTAATAATTCTGTTTCATTTAACATATGGGACAAATGAGATTAAGTTCTCCTCAGACCATCAGTGAATAAAGACAAAGCACAAAAAGGCAAACGTAGAAAAAGAAAATGTACAATCAATCTACACTTAGCCAAAATATTGTCTTCAAGTTTACATATAAAAACATCCAACACTTGGGAAAATTAACAAAAAGAAAGACAACAAACAAAACTACTACACTTCCTCCCCGTCCTTGGAGCCTGACGTACTAGAGCTTATCTCCTCACCTTCATCTCCTTTGATTGATTCAACAGAAGTATCATGGCCATCGTTTCCGCCTGAGGAGTCATTACTGGTAGTCACGACTTCATCCTCAACAAACTCTGTCTGGCCACCTTGAGGATCTGTCTAAGTCTCCTTTTATGAAATCTCCTTCTCTCGAGCATCGACATGAGGACGAGTCTCTTCCTCAGAGCCAGACCCATCATCACTTTTGTTATACTCCAGACCATGATCCTTGGCATACTTCTTCATGCGGAAGTAGCATGACTCCTTGCAGGCAGTCATCAGGTTAGCCATGGCAACCTGACTTGCATGTTCCATTTCAGCACATTACATAGCCAGAGCATTCGCTAGGGCACTCTTTTGCTTAGATACGTTTGACGCAATCTTCGCTTCCAAATAAGCCACCTGCAGTTTCAGCTCACTGACTTACTTTTCCAGAAAGTCTATGGATTCCACGCTCGCGTCATAACGCTCTTCTGCCAGCTTCAGAGCCACCTTAGCAGACTTCTTCTCCTTCTGTGCTTCCTCCTAGGCTTGCTGCATAAGCTCTTTACTCTGCTCCCAACCCTCAACCTCCTTTCTGTGGGCGTCCCAGGTGAGCAACTTCTACTTGAGTTGGCAAAGGTTCTTTTTATCCTTCCTCCTTGCAGCAGTGAGATGTCGAATCTCTCCCTTCGCCAGTGTGAGCTCATGCTTCACCCCAACAAGCTCCGTCTGCTCAACATCAGATCCTTGCAACTCCGTCAGAAGGTGGTCCTCATGCACAACCTCGGCCACACGACCAAAGACTCGTTATTTGTTGTCCTGCGGAGTGATGGCTAGTTGACGGACCTTGTGGAGAGACTTGATGTTTTCATCCAGCGAGTGGGAGAGATGGTTGTAGAAGTCAGACACAACCCTTGTGCCAAAAGGCACACCCTCATGTGGAGATTCCACTGCCACACAGACGGGAGTCTCACCTGCTGGCTTTATCAGTTCGGCACGCTCCCCAGAGAAAACATGCTCCTTGCCTTTCTTCTTTTGCCTCTGACGCAGCTCCTCCATGTCATCATCCTCTTCCAGGATGGGACTCCATTTCACAGGCCTTTTACTCCCCACACGCTTGCGTTTGGGCTTGGGCTTGGACTTGGACTTAGAGGAACTACCACCTACCTCACCAGGGGTGTGCTTACCAACCCCTACTTTCTTCCTCATGGCATCATATTGCACTGTCTGTTTAGAAAGGATGTCAACGCTAGCCTCCGTTGGTGCTAGTTGAATATGCAAATCAATTCCGAATTTAATGATCAGATATGGTATTTTAAATCCCTTAAAGTATTCTTTCCAACGAATCAAGAATCATAATTTTCTGATGTCTACAGCTCCGGGAAAACGCATTTGAAGACAGGCTGTCAGATTTACCCGGGTACATAAGGAAAGTCTTGTTTTGGTAGGAAAAGACCTAATCTTCTTCTATAAATTGGGGAGCTCGACTCATTCATCACCATCTCTCATTCTACAAGCCAAAGCTCTGCCTAAAATACTTTGTCTCCTCCAAAACCTGAAATCATCAAGAAAGTCTGTCCTCCTCCACACTCCATCAACGTCGTGCCTCCAAGAACACCTAACGCAATCAAAGGGTGTTCTCCTCCATCCACTAGAAGACCATTCTATGCTTTGCACTAGTGCAGTCACGAAATAAAAAGTGTAACATGTCACCTTCTATTTTCTTTATCTTTTTGTATGAACTTCTGATTTTTAAGGAAGAGTTTAAAGAAGTACTTTTAGTTATATGATTCTAATAATTTCGTGTGTCTTCTTATGTCTCTAGGTATTTTCTATGCGTGTGTCTTCTAATCTTAATGCTTAATCTAAATGCGAGCAATCTTGGTTTAGGTTTTGATATGCTTAAGTGTTTAAATGCGAGCAATCTTGGTTTGAATACTTACCTACAAAAGATACATGAAAAACATAGTAAAAGGCTTAGATACTTAGTAGGATGCATGAAATTGGTTAGGTTATAAAGAGTTAAGGTGAGGAGATGAGATGATCACTTGTAAAGAATTAGTGTTTTATTTTCGGTCTAGCAAGCATGTTTATGATTCTTTGTTCTTGTTTGTTTTCTACTTGTCTATGAGTGAAACATGATAGAATCTAGGATTTCTGAATATATTTGTTTACCAATGTCTGTTCTTAATTTCGTAGATCACTAAATCAAACTTTTCAAACCCCCCCCATACCTTTTATTTTATGTTTATAAATGTTGTCATGCATTAGTACCCCCAATCCCCGGTTAAGAACGATCCCTACTTATCAATGTTACATCTACAAAGAAGGGTTTTAAATTGCATACGTGTGAATTATGTGTTGAGTGTCTACTTTGTGTTAATATTTAATGCATGTTTTACGCGTTATCAATTTTTTGCGCCGTTTCTAGGGATTGAAAAATCTATTGTGTGATTTCTTTTGTGTAAATATGTTCATATCGTGTAAATATTATATTTGTGCATAATTTTTTGTTTTTTTGTTTTGGAACTGTGCACTGATCTATTTTGTGCATTTTATTTGACATAGCTACAAGTAATAGAAAAATCTGAACATTTTCAGACGTGTTAAGTTTTGTGTGGTGTTTATTCCTGTTAAATTTTATTGTATTTGGACCAGCCAACAATTCTGGAAAAATCTGACAATCTGCTATGTTCAATTGTGTGCGAATATGGATATTTGTATGTGTTCTTTAGTTCCAAGCATGTTGTAACTTTGTTTTTGTTTTTTCAGGTCAAAGAGTCAATTTTATAAGTTCAAACAGTCATGTTGTTGTAAAGAGATTCGTCATTGTTTTTGCATAATGTGATTATAATTTTTTACTTTTAGTGTTAATGTCAATTCAGGACTGCGTATGGGTTATATTGTGTGATTTATCTGACGTGGTTGCAGGTCTTGGAAAATTATGAAAATTTACAAAGTTATGTATATATGTGTCTAGTATCCTCTTGTAAAATTTCGTAAAATTCCAACGTGTGATTAATTCTACATAAATTATGCAAGTAGCTATATTCAGTTTCTCCGATTTTGTAAAATGTTAAATAATAAGTCTTAGCTATGTTTTTATCACTTGTTATTTAGTTTTTAAGTTGCATTTTGATTGAAAAAGTTGATGTAATATCGTATTGAACTTTTGCTCTTAGTAAGAAATTTTCGGTTATGGTGACTAGAAAGGTTATGACTCGTGACGGGATTTGGATCTAAGAAAGAGAATATTCTCGAAATTAGTCATACCTCTTGCGTTACATCTATCCCAACTGGCCATTCCCGGACTTGCCCAAAGGAGCGGAACAGATTTCGAGCCGTTACACAATTTAATCATCTAAGTCTTAATTTAAATTATAGATGCATGTGATAATCATATATCTTTGGCGAAAAATCAATTGTGACATTGTTTTGTAAACTGTATTTATCTAATGTTGTAATGAATTTGTAACGAAAGATAAACATACTTGTTGTAAATGCTACATGAGCTACGTTTATGATTAATTAGTTAATTGATCACTAACTAATGTATCTTTGCGTGGATCATGAGTCCTAACAAGCTCGTAAAGAGAGGAAGAAAGTCGAGCTAGAAGAGTTAAAGGAGATGGCACTAACATGTACATGCAAGTGCACATGCAAAGAAAACGTCAAGAATGTTGGAAGTCGCAAGTGAAGAAAGAGCAAAGCAACACGTCTAGGCTGTAAGACGTTAAAAACAAGCGCTTGTTGGGAGGCAACCCAATGGAGGAGTCTACAAACCAGATTTGCTTTCTCTTCCTTTTTTTTATTATTATTATTTTTATTTTCGTAGCTTTTATTTTTCTTAGTTAGATTTTTCATAAATCATATTCTTCATGCTTGATTCTTTGTTTTACTTTAGTACATTGAGGACAATGTAGAGTTTAAGTGTGGGGGAGGGGTTTACAACTTATTTGAGTCATAAATTATAAAAACCGGGCGGACAATGGAACTTTCCTGCGGATGATGCCCTAAAGAAATTGTTTTGAGTCTTTGTGTTTAACTTAGTGTTTTAAAGAGTCTTTAGGATGCCCTTAATTAGTCTATGATGAGAATTAGACTAAAAAGTATAAACATATGGCGTTGCATGAGATTTCTAGTGCTAATTGAGATATTTTGATTGTCATGACATGTAGTAGATATGGTTTGCATAAACATGGTACAGATTTCTCATGCTAGAATGAGTTTTAAATCATACAAACCTTAAAGTGAGTTTTTCAGCCTACATTACATCCTTTGTTGAGTGAATTTCGTGCATCATGGTCTCAAAAACATTTATATGCCTCATTTAAATTACTTTCCATAGATTTCAATGAACTAGAGAATGCTAGAACTTACTCATGTAGATTTGCAAAGCTTTTAAGTTGATAAATGCTTTGATTTTGGATATGATTAAAGGCACTTAAGTTTTCCACCACTAAACCAAATAGCCATATGTCCCATATGAGCACACCAGATGCGACACCCATAAATAAACCTTTTGAGCCTACATTGAGCCTTTCTTTCATTGCCATATATATCTAAACACTTTAACCAAGTGTAGAATACCCATACCCTTGTTCTAAGGACTTGGTGAGGATTTTTGAAGCTAAGTACATGAAAATGGCGTGAAGATGAAGATTTTGAAGAATAAGATGAAGATGAAGATTTTGAAGAATAAGATGTTTGTATGAGGATAGACTTGTTCAAATAACTTGAAAAAGTGTGTAAATTGCTGCGAATAAAAAAAATATCGAGAGCTAAAAAAAGAAAAAAAAGAAAAAGTGAATAGAAAATTCAAAAGCTCTCCAGCAATGTGTTTTAGATGTCAAAGTTTGGATTAATGTCCCCCATATTTACGGATTTGGAGTGTACCACAAATTGAAAGCCAAAAATGAAGAAATATGGCATTTGTCCTGTCCGTAAAGCCTAAGGAAAATTTAGAATGAAGTCTTGGCCCAAAACGAGGAAATTCGGCCCCCGGAATGGAAATCTGACCATGGTGACGTTTTGGAGAAGATGAGGCACGAATTTGAGAAGTTTTAAGTGTTAGACTAAGTCTTTTGAATGTTTTTATCACCACATACCTAAATTTCAAATGCCTTAGCCTTAGACCTATTACAACCTTTCTAAAGTCCTTTATGATCCTTAAGATGAGTAGCCTTCGATTGGTTGAGTAAATTGCATGAGTTAGCATATGGTTTAGGTTCATTTATGCAAGTAATTCATTGTATTCATAAGGTTTTCGATTGAATTATAATATATCTTGAGTGAACCTTTCTTTTCATGAGTGAAAAAGATGATGAGTGCATCCTTATAAGATTGATTTGAACTTGTTCGAAATATGCATAGTTTAACTTCACCATTGTTTACTTCCAAGTCTTGCTTGTTCATGACATGATTATATCTCTATTATCTCTTAAAATCATTGAGCATTCACGTTGAAATCTTATGATTCCATCGCCATATACTTTGTATAATTATGGAGACAAGGGCTTAGATGTGTTTTTGTCAACTTAGAGTTTTCAGAGTTTTAAACATAATAACATGATGAGTTGCGGCTTTGAATTGTTGAAAAATCTAAGTGTGTTAGTTTTTAGATTGTACGTTTTCCTTTGTTTGTTTTTTGATTTTTGAGTTCGCGCATGCGAATTATTCATATATTTATTAAGAAGACTCTATTTTGAAATCGACTCTTTGGTGATACATATAGTTTCTCATCAAATTGAACTTGTATGTGTTGCCATTTATTGAGTTGTAAGTGCTCATTCCTCATAAGTATTTTACATAAAATCATCAAAGCCAAGGATGGTCGGTCCACGCCTCATAATACAAAGAAGTATTTTAGTTACTCGCTATATAAAAAGATGAACATATTAATCATACTAATAGTTATACAAAATCTTAAAGATTACATAATGTTTATTCAAGTAGATAACAAACTAAAGCAAACATGGTAAGGGTATGGTAGGGAGGTTCCACTATAGAATTTTTATTTCAACTACTTAAACAAAATTACACTTTATTGAACTAGAAATTACAATATTTTGAATAAGTTTACGATCATTTTTATATCATTTACAAACAATTGAACCCAAATTGCAACAATGACAACAATTTACTTAATAGAATCTAGGTATATCAACCCCACTCTATAGATATAGCTATATAAAGATCAACACAAATTTTATGTTGGATGGGATCTACCTAAATGGTATTCAAATAATTTTTGTTACTATTATTGTAAAATATGACATTTTTTGTGTAATTTTTTGTTCAAGTTTAAAATAATTATTACAAAGAGTACTTTTTTACAAATTTGAGAAAAAAACCGTTGTCATCAGGTCCGACCTTGAGAAATTTAAGGCTCGGGCGGTAAATAAAATTTGGCCCTTTAGATAAAAAAAATTATGTTGAAATTTCCGAGATATTATGTTATGTGATTTACCTTCCTTAAATAGGCTTAGATGTAAAATATCTATTGTAATTAGGATTCCTATTACTTGGTGATCAAGTAGTAGATTTCCATACCTTATATGGATTAGGTCTAAGTCCCCATATATAGACCATGTATTCTATACATCAATAACAACAACATAATTAAGAGTTATTTCTCTCTCTAACACTATCTTATTCCAACAAATTATTATTATTTTTTCTTTCTTTTATTTCATAGGCATAGAACATAAGTTGTACAAGGACCGTTTCATACGCAGAAGCTTCAAATTTCAAAGACAAATGGAAGCCATAAACAAGGAAGAATCGTGAAATGTAATAATATTAAACTTAAAATAAAAGGTATGATAGCTTTTACCAAAATTAATGGTTTCAAGGTATATAAGCGTATATTGTTAGGTGCCACACGTGGGTCAAAACCTATACTAAATAGGATTGCTAGACTTTTATACTCTCGATCTCTCCTTTGAAATTGGTAAAGACCATCAAATGAGAACGAAGAGATTCATTACTTGATTTGAGTACGAAAAATGGTCTTCTAGCTCTCAAACTATTTTCTTTCACTTATTCACCGACTTTAACCAAAACAAAATCTACTTGTCCATGAGTTCATCTAATAACAACAAAATCTACCCAAAAAAAATACTAGTTCTAGCTATATATATGCTACCGTAAGAACTTAAGACTATTCTTCCACATTGAATAAACTAAAAGTACGAACCGAAATTCAAATTTGAAGTCACCACAAACTATTGAGCTCAACTATAATCATTTGTGATATTCCAAATTTTCCATATAATTACTCGCATTTTGCAATATTTCTAATTCTATTTAGCGAGTGCGGTAACTAATATCTATCAATAATAAATGTTGGAAGGTCTTCAGTTGACTTTTTTATAGGTTGATTATATGGAATGATTTTGTTGACGGTAAGTCGTAGTATTCGTTGTGATAAATCCGTAGACATGAGGAAGTTCGGAAACAAAGTTATGACGAGAAAGTCATGGTCCATGAAAGTTTGTCTTGAATTGTGGAAATAAAAGTACAGAACTATAAATAGAAATTTCCCAAAATAGTAATAAAGACTTTTCCATTTTGGACAATTTGTGACGACCCGGACTAGAATCAGAAGTATAATCAGCTTGATTCGTGAGTTACAGCGCAGTCGCGGATTTTCGACAGATATTGGAATCGCCAGAGTTCTTAACGACTAAATTATTGGCCGAGAGTTGGAGCTGGGTCTCTTCTTGAGAGTCGTTCTACGTGTGAATACAAATTCGTGGGCGGTTCCGGATCGTTATTTGGACGACCGAGGAATTAGTTATGAATATTTGAAGTTCGGATTTAAATGGTGGGCTACTTAACGACTAAATTACCGGACGAGAATTTGGTTTCGGCTTCTTCACGGAAGTTGTTCAGAATTTAATTTCGAGTTCGTGGGAACTTCCGGAGCATAATTTGGAGTTACGAGGAATTAGTTGCGAATTTTTCCGTTTGTTGATTATTTAGTCGATTTAATGTGTGTTGCTTTGAAGGGTTGACTTTTTATTCGGTTGGCCGATATGTTTGACTTCGGGTAATATTGGAAGAGTACGTCGAGGCGAGTTTGTGACCGCGAGAATTATTGGAATCGGAATTACGACGAGGAAGTTACGCGTGTTTGAAGTTCGTTGAATTGGATAAACATGAAGTTTCCAAAAATGGAAAGTCTATAAATAGAAGTTGCTATTTTGGGCAGGTCAGACTTTTCCTATTTGGGTGTTGACCGAGTTGACTCGGTCAACTCGGTGGAGAGAGGGTGAGTTCGACGGCTTGTGGTGGCTCACGGCGGTGGAGTCTTTTCCGGCCACCCCAAGGCTTGGGGAAGGGTCCGTTAGGTGCGCCTCGGCCTTCCCGTGGTGGTGCCGGCCACCGTTTGTGGCGTGGGTCGCCGGAAAAGAAGGATTTTCCGGCCCAAAATTGGAGAAAATTAGGTGTATTCGGGTTCATGGTTTTTGGCCGAATTGAGCTACAACTTTGAGTGGGCTTTGAAGCTCTTATCCCCTTGATGCTTCCCTGTAAGTTTCGTGTTTCAATTCGATGTGTACAAGGAGAATTTTGGATTTGAAATTTGTGTGTTCATTCGGTTTTTCATTAAATTGACCATGTTAGAGTGAGAATTGGACTTCGGTGCAGTTGACAAAGTTGCTCAGTGGGTGGTTTTGCATGGAATAGGGGTTGCTCCGCCGTGAAATTCTCCGGTCAACAGTAGCGCCGCCGTGGTCGGCGGTCAACGGTCAGAGTTGACTTTTTGACTTTCGGCAAGTCGCATGTCATTTGACTCGAAATCGCGCCCCGATCGCAGTGGGGAGGTTCGTTTTTCGAGTTGAGCGTCCGAACGTAAAGCGAGGTATTTGAGGTGGTATATATGGATTTTCGACGATTCGTCGTATTCGAATTGTGTATTTCCGAGAACGGTGGTTTCTCGTGATTTGATTTGAATTGTCGGATTATGACTTTGAGTATTGGACATTGTGATTGTTCAGGTGTTCGTGATCGTTTGTTTGGCGAGGGGCATTCCGCCGGATCACGGGTTAACGCGATACGCGTTACGCTAGTCTGTGAGTGGACAGTTTATTTTCACGGAATTATTGCGAGTCCTTTATATACGCTTTATGAGCTTGAATATGTAGTATGATCATGGTTTTACGAATATGAGTTTTCGTACGAGATTATGTTTATATTGAGCATGTGTTATGTGATTACTATTTATACGTTGTTATATGTCCACGAGTGGCCCCGTGTGATTTATACACATGCTCTATACGCGTGAGGAGTTAGAGTCTCCCTCGTGTATGTATACGTGAGGAGTTAGAGTCTCCCTCGTGTACCCGGACACGTGAGGAGTTAGAGTCTCCCTCGTGCATTATTTGTTTGTTTATATTTTCGACTCGCATATGTTTTTAAAGTATATATTACTTGGTGAAAGACATTTATTTTCGTCCACTCACTCTAACGTGTTTATTGTCTTTCACCTGGGCTTTTCGGTTTCCGTGCCCAGTTTGCAGTTCAGGCTCTGGTGTCGCACGTCGTGGTCGGAGGCATAGTGCTCGAGCTACTTGTTTCATCCAGTAGGTTTATTGTTCTACCTACTGTGGTTTGCGTATACGATTATGTATTAGATGTCGCTCTGAGCTTCCTATTGAATACGTTATACGGTTTTACACTGGATTTCAGTAAAGTGCATATATATTTACTACTTTACTTTACCGTTGACATATTGAGAAATCCGGATGGGATTGGTGCCCACGGTTTGTTTTTTGTGGCATAGGATGAAGTGTATTTTCCGCGTGCAGGTAATGGTAATTCTACGTTAGTAGCAAAACTCTGCCCAAATTTCGAAAAGTTTTTGTTGGTTCGTGTTTTCGAAAGGGTTTGATTCCGATTTAGGGAGCTAAATCGGGGTTGGGTCCTTTCATAATTACCCAAGTTGACCACGTTGACTCGAGTTTATGTAGCGAAAATAGTCGCTAGACTCGGCACCAGCGGTGCGTTGCCGTCTGCCCGCCTCCGACCATGATTCTAGTCAGAATCAAAAACCCATCTTCCTCTCTTCCTTTTCCATTGCTCAATTTATGATTTAAGGCTTGAGCAGAGAGATTCAATGATGAGAAAATTTAGGGTTTCAGGTTAGTTTCGTCGGTCGTCATCGGCGAATCCTCCGACTCTGATTCAAGTATGATTGGGTTGGTCTTGATCTATAGATTATGTTGATATATTGGAATTTTCGCTTGCAAGCTTGAGTCAAGGAAAATCGGATTAGATTTCCCAAGGTCAATCATCAGTCGAGACTCGCCATCACTGTAGTGGTGGACGACGATGATTGTTAATGAGAGGTTAAGGCTATGTAGGCATTGTTCTTGTGAGTCTTTTCTGACCAGACATGAGCCCTAGGGTGGGTCATCGATGCCAGAATCACGCTTGGAAGTTTTCTGGCGATTGGGGGTTCGACGCCTTTCAGGGCAAATTTTGACCAGTTTCTAGCCGAATTGACCCTCTACGTAGTTAGATAGAATAATGGGTTTGAAAAGATCTTTCATTTGGTATATTAATTTCGCCACCCGTAATGGTCATCAGTTATGGCATGTTATAGCATGTGCCAACATCTGTGGCGGCGCGTCTAGCTGGAAAATTGTTCCTGAAATTTTTCGTGTCATATGTTGTTAGATTCATAACATTGTTGCGAGTTTCATCATGAGATTTTGTTAATGTTTAGACTTTGTCAACCCAGTGGGTGCACGATGATGACGTGTGGGGTCACGTATCTCTGCCAGTGGCATTGCGGTCAGCAGTATAATTTACTGTGTCATATATCATTACAATTATATTGTCGTGACGAGTTTAACGAATAAGGTTTTCTACTCAATTCTTTGTGATTAAAATTTGTATCGATTAATTACAAGATTTACATAATTTTTTTTACTGATTTTATGATATTCCAGTAGGGTCGGGTCGTTAGGTCATTGAGGAGTTCATAAATTTCAATAATTCATAAACCATAATCTAATCCTAAAACAGATATATTTCCTATATAACACTGCTCAGTTACTATTCATTTCATGGCATTTTCTAAGTTCTTGAATAAATAGAAGGGTGGTATCAACAACTGATGCTTGCTTTTTGTCATATGCTAAAGCCCTTCTCAGACTCCTCATTTCGTGTTATTCACTGACAATTGCAGAGACGCCAAGACCCAGACTTTAATTCCCTTCACCTCTCGTCGCCCAGACATATCTTTGTTTATATTCCAAATCCACACTGAATCCTCTATTTTGATTCCAACTAAAAGGCTGCTCATCTAAGTTAAGCTTTGATGTTAGTTCCTCTCTACCTGAAACTTCAAACCTGCTTCGAAATTTAGGTAATTTTCCTCTTTTTTTTGCTTTTTCGTTTGTTATTTGTGATTGTGTGAATCCTTATGATTGTGAGAGTTTAATAATTTGGCTTTCGAAATTACAAAACAAACGAAATTCTATTTCTAATGGGGGATTTTTATCCAACCTATGCTGATTATTGCAAATCTACAATGAGTTCTGAAAATTGCAAAACTCGAGCCTGTGTTGATTATTGTGCGTTCTGAGTTCTTATTGGAACTAGCTCTTAACTAGGTTGGATTGGGTTTATAGGGAGCAAAATACAGAGGTGAAGTTTCGGTACTTGATAGTGGGATGGGATGTTTAATTAGTCAATCTGGGTTCTTTGCCCAAGATGTGATTTTCGTTACTGGATTTCATTTGAGGTATTAGATTAATACAATGGCGTAGTGCTAAACACAAATTATGATTATGATTATAGATAGCTGGAAATCCTATAGTGCAATTTTCCACATTATGTTTAAGAAGTCCATGTAATCTATCATATATTGCTTACTTTTGTCTTAACTTTTTCTTTCATACATTCTACTTGCTCATGAATTCTAGTCATTATTGGTTCATGTATATACCTTTATTTGATATAATCTACTTTCACTACTGTAACGACCCGAACCCAGATTAATGAGCTAATCTTCATTCGTCGAGGTTATTAACGAGTTAACCATATTTCACCGCGATTGTCGAGGTTTGTCATTAGTCGCACTATAAAAATTGACTTTTTATATTTCAAATTTTAGTTTTGCTTCATTCACAAAAATGTAGAGGGGATTATTGCAAGTTCGTTGTTACTTTTATTAGATTTTTCGGAGATTCCAGCTAATTATTATGAATTTCTAAAGTTTAGGAGATTATGTAATTAGTTGTTAAGTAAAACAAATTTTCTATTGGCAGTTGATATTTCTTAGTCGTTGTATCTTGTGGTAAATATCTAGTCCACTGATTTGTTTTATATAACTTTAAATATTTACCCTTCGAGTAAAAAAAAATCTCATTTCTGTCTCTATCGGCCTGAGAGAGCAATAGCGGCGTCATTGTCCGTTCTCCAGCGAATGGCCATCGCTGGTCATCGGACCGGTTGGGTTCGACTGCTCTTCCTCACCTCTATCCTTCTTCTTGCTCGATTAAACCATGCATGACACGTGATGAGGAGATCAAAGAGAAGTTTCACGGCGAGTTACTATCGTCGCCGGCGATGGAGCTCCGACCGGAGTTAGGCGGCGAAGTCATATGGTTTTTGAAGGCCACAACTTAACGACTTAAACGCAACCTATCTCAGGTCACCCCGTGGCCTGACGACGCCGATCAGTCGACTCAAATTTCCAACGAGGGTTTCATATTTCAAAGGACTTTTGAATCCCATCGTTCCAGCATTCAAATGACACCCTTCTCACGGTGCATCTCGTATGTAGGACGGCGAACGGTCGACGGCGGAATCCGACATAATTTTCGAGTTTCAAATGTAGATATCGATGACTTCCGACCAAATTCGGGTTTAGGTCTAGTTGAATGAATTGTTGTGCTTACTTTGAGCTTTTGATTGGTATATGATTTGCAGAGATCAGATCTGGCCAAATTTCAGTAGCGGCTGGCCGCCAGCAGTGGTGGCTTGTGGGTCCCACGCATCGCCTTGCACTGCAAAGCTCCAGCGTCCTAAAAGCCAAACTTTCATGGGAAGTTTTCTAAGTTATTTACTAACCATTTTCATGTAAATTAATATCATTCGACATATTTCGTAATGTTTCAGCTCTCATAGGAATCGTGGCAGCTCGACACTTTGATGCGGGCAATTATCATTTGTTAAGTCAAGAGGTCTTAGCGAGCACGGGTATCGACAACTCTTCAAGGATATCCCAAGTGACTAGGCACATTAGCGAGGAATATTAAATGTGAGTTTCTGATATGCGTTTCATCTTAGATTCTTTTATCTACGATAGTTGCACAACTGAACAGTTATTAATCTTGTTAGATCTTCATATTGGCTTAGGGCTCTGAATACGATTTTTGAGTTAGTGAATTGATGGCTTCTTTTATGGTGATCTAAGCCCTGGTGAGTGGACATTTTATTTTCACAGTCATAGCATGTCATCATTATTTTACTTATTATTGTGCAAGTTGTTCGATGCAGAAATATCTCCCGGGAGAAATCCTTCCCGCGAAGCAGTCTCTTTTATCTCGGATGTCTTAACCGCGTGAGCCGGTCTATCCTGCTTGTGCTTCGTGTGCTAGCGTGCCACCGTTCTTCAACGGAATATGGACTGATTGCAGCCGCCTGACTTCTTAAGTAAGCGATTAGAACAGGGAGAGCACCAACCCTGCTCGAATAGGTCCTTTTCGCCTAGAAACCTAGGACTTTGATATGTGTATCTCTTTGCCAAATCTCGAAATCGATACTCCCACGTCTCTCGTGTAGAGCAGAGCAATCTCTTGACGAAGTGTGGAGAACACTAACTTCCTTTGAGTATTCAAGCTCTCAACATACAAGTGAGCCGCTCTTCAACCTTCAGGTTGCAATTGCTTCCTTGGAGTCGTAAATACCTTCACTCTATAGGTGAACAGCACTCAGACCTTCTGGTTGCAAGGCAGATAGAAATCTCGAGGACGAGATAACCTTCTAGGTTTGTTTGCGTATAGCAAGGCTGTTTGATTGATTGTCGGGGGGGCTCTTCATAAGATCCTTGCCTTCCTTACATACTCGCTTACTAATCAGTCATTGATTCTATTTCTAACTTCTTTGCTCTTGTAATCTTGTCTGAATATCATACCAGCATACGTGTTATACCACTCATAGGTATTCTACTTCCACCATAACTCTTCATAGAGTCCCATTATGATCAACTAGTTATGATAGAAAACTGAGCCGCGTGAAACCAGCTCGATAAGACACAGTTCTAATAGAACTCTAAGTCTTCTTCCTAGCGAAGCTCGCTAGACACTTTATAACTCAATTCCCTCGATAGGAATTAATAACACAATGGGCCGCTTGCTAGACCTCGGCCATCCAGGCCCAACATAAATATTTTATTTAGGCCCAAACATTGCCCCTCAAGTCTTGAACTTGGAAGCTTTCCGAACAAGTGAAAAGACTTGAATTCACCTTGAACAACGCGCTTATTGACTTTGAAACGCTATACCATCATTCGAACGCCACATTTACCCATCTCTTCGAAAAAGTATGACGCTCGACTGACCCTTCTACAAAACACCCATCCAAATTCACAAATTTTATCTTTCAACGAAACCCTTTCACCTGCACAGAACCTGCAACTTTCTAACTTTCTCAGTCAAAAAGCTTCACCCTTTCTTTCTCACCGCCGTCAAAACCTAACTCACAAAAATGCCTCCTCGTAAAGACACTTTCAGCCCTTACGATGCTTCTGACGTCCAAAGATTTTCCGAACAGCTCAAAGCAGTCGCTACACGACACAGCCCCGACACCGTTTGCAAACTCAAAGTAGACCCTATTAAGAACACAGGACTGCTTGGTCCATTTTTGAATACTCCATTCCACCCAGAGCTTTTCACCCAACTCCACAGACCTATCTGCAACTCTTCCCTCATATTCCAGGAAGAACCCAAAGCAAACTGTTCAAAGGATTGGACGCAGAAAGACACTCTCTGTCTTATCGGGAAATGGCCACATTCAACCCCAGACGACCTCGCTTGGTACCAGCACCGTCGTGGGCAAGACAAAGATCGCTGGGAGGTAACTGGAATCTCTCAATTTATAGACTTATGCTTTTCCCTCCCAGCTGGGGGTAACAAAGCTCCTTTTGCTTCGGCCATGTGTTTCTGGGATTGCTCGGTGAATTGTTTCCGACTCCCTTGCGGTGATATGAGCATTACCATGCTTGACCTTTACACTATCTTCGGAATTCCCGCCTCTGGAGATACTTGGACTTCCCAAACCCAAGTCTTGACTGCTGATTAGGCCTCTTCAACACGCCCCTAATCATACTTTTCCTGGATGAAGAAATTCTCTCAAGATGAGAAAGACACTCCACAAGGAGGAATAGCCTTTTTAGAATATTGGCTATCCAAGTATGTGTTTTGTACAACCTCCGCCAAGGTTACCAAAACTTGGACCAACCTCGCTGAACGCCTCTATGCTGGCGAACAAATAAGCTTAGTCGAGCCCATCCTCGCCTACCTCTATCACGGTCTCAGGCGAGCAGCATTGTCCAAACTGGGCCACTTTGGATGGTAGACCTCTGGCTACAGATTTATTTCCCCTTCTTCTGTCCTTCAAAAACTCCTGTTTACGAAGAAGAACAGTTGCTGGGTCAGTCATTGATCTCTACAGATCCCAGGACCAGATAATGGTCGTATCTCCACTGCTTCGAGTATCTTTACTCGCATGAGGACTTCCCACATTCAGCAGTGAAGAAAATATTGAGACACCGCCATCCTGGTCTCCTTGCAAGTGGTTTCATGCCCTCACCAGGACAAAATGCCCATGCGAGAAACTTGTTTATTAAATTCAACACTTGCCAGGACCTGCCTATTCCTGACTCAACGAGCTCCGGGTACGAGCTCTACACTCTTAATCACTTTTGTAGACAGTTTGGGCTAAGTCAAGATGCTCCCATGCCCCTCGCCTGCTCTATTAACAGATATACTTCATGGCGAGGAAACAACGAACCTCTTGAGGAAGATGTTCAAGATATCCATTTTGGTTTTCCTCTGGTGACTCTTCCAACCATCAGGCAGCCACTGGTGATCTCGCGATCAGTCACCTCTTCTTATATCACATAGAGCACTGAACTCTGGAAGAAAAAACGAAGTCAAAA
This sequence comes from Geum urbanum, assembly GCA_946800695.1. NCBI lineage: Eukaryota > Viridiplantae > Streptophyta > Magnoliopsida > Rosales > Rosaceae > Geum > Geum urbanum. The sequence continues at coordinate 4,034,062 of OX327009.1, forward strand.
AGCTCGTGCATGCTTTGCTATCATCTTTCAAGACTTCAGTTCTAAATTCTCGCATAAAGACGACCTGGCTGCTCTTCAGAATAACTGCTCAGACTTACTGTCACAGGTAATCTTACTATTCCATCGCCACATGCTTTAGTGACCCCTCTCAACATGACTAACCATCTATATTTTGGCTGGCATAGCATGACCCTGAACTGGATGTGTCCACAGCTATTCAGTCATTCAAGAAGAAACGATCCAATCCCTCCGATGCCTCTGTAAGTATTTGTTGTTGGCATCCCAAAACTCACTGTTTTTAGTTTACCACTGATTTTGGTACTAACATGAATTCTCTTTGGCAGCCTCCAAAACCCAAAAAGATTAAGCTGAGGCCCAATAGACTAGAGATTGGAGTTTGGCTGAATCCTCAAGTTATCAGTAGGCATAAACGGTTGAGACTCACCACTCCAGCCTTTCTAGCCTCATTCGACCAGAGAAGCGATAAAGTCTCAGGGTCCAGTGCATGTTCAATCATAGCTTTCACTATCGCACACTGGTTATGTGCCAATCTTGACAACATGCCCACACTCTCTGAGCTTGATGACTTCCTAATACAAGGTTCCAAGGAATGGCAGAAATTGTGTAAAGACGCCACCCTTGCAAAGGAATTTCCTGATCAGCACTTCGATCTGGAGACAATTCTCAAGGCGAACATCAGACCGCTTGAATTCTCGTCTGATGACTCCTTTGTTGGGTGCTTCCACCCTGAAAAGTTTGCGAAACTGGATGGCTATCCCTCCTTTGATTATTTATGGGAACAAATCCAGGAAAGCTCAAAGCCTCAAGTTTACATAGTGAGCTGGAACGATCACTTCTTTGTCCTTAAAGCTGAAGATGAAGCTTATTATATAGTAGACTCACTAGGGGAAAGGCTTGCTGAGAAGCTCCGCAAAGCCTTCATTGTAAAGTTTGATGATTCCAGCATCATATATAGTAATGAAGACGAACCTTCAGACCATGAAACCTTTAACAGCGAGAAAGAATGCTGTAAAGACTTTATAGTTGAGTTCCTAGCTGGCATTCATCAAGCAGAACTTGAAGAAGAAGAGAAGGAGAAGCCTGCAGAATTAGCTACCCTACTCAAGCGCTTACAAATCGAATTTCAAGCTTGTTCACTTCCTTCTTCTTCTAGCAAGGATCCCAGTACCCCGGATGAACTAGTTGTTCAAAAGGCTGAGCAAATCGTCTCCTCGCCAGAGCCTGTAGCTGAACAACCACAAGTTTTGGTCGAGACTAATCCAGAGGTCGAAGAACCCAATCCTCCCTCGCCAGAACAACGAGTTCCAGCTATTGAAGACACACAACCATTGTCTCCTCAACAAGTAAGAATTTTGTACCCTCACTCCTGGATTACTGATTTATAATACTGGTCCTGACAATACTTGTTTTGTCTGTTTGTTTGAAGTCCAAACGCATTCCTGTGGAACTGGAGGCTCCTGAGAACTCCCCCCATAGTCCAAGGGGACAAGCGAGTACTTCAGGCGAACTAACTGTAATATGTGCTGAAGACCGACTTGAAAGCACTCCAAATGTCAATGATGAAGGACCTGTGATTTCACGCGAGGAAGCTCAAATTTCTCCTTCATCATCAGGTACCAAACTTCAACCGCTCAGTGCGCAAGAGTCGACCAAGATTCAAGAACTTGCAGGTGCACTGAGTACTTTAAGCACTCCTCCTGAGCATACCGACTTCACTTGTCAGCTCCGTAAAATTCTCTCTGGGCCCCTAGACTCCAATTCAGATGTTTAGGCCGTTTCGAGACAAGTGAAGGTTTTGCGAGCCACTGCCCCTGCAGATTTTATTCCTCTCCTGAATAAGTTAGAAGACAATTTCCTTGAGTACCAGCGCCAAAGCAAAGTCTTTCATGACTTAACACTCGGGGCTGAGCGTGAGAATGAAGCAGCGAGCACCCTAGAGCAAACAACTCAAAGGGAAGCAGAGGAAATTCAGAAACTTCTGTAGGAAAAAGAAACAAGGGAAGAGACCCTATTGACCAAACGTGCCTGAAGGCTTGCTCTTGAGGCTGATCTCGCCAAACTCAACTCTGAAATAAATGCCTTGGAAACTGACATCCCCGCTTACCAGGATGAAATGCGTCATTTCCTGAATGAAGGCGAGACTCGAGCTCAACTCCTACAAGAAGCACGTGCGAAAGCTAGCGAAGCTCGTTCAGCAGCTCAACAAGCCTGGGTGGCCTCGGAGTATACTAAAATCTTGATAAAGAGCTTCGTCTTCCAATTGTAAATTTTTGGGCCTCCAATGTGGGCCTTTTATTTGTTATAAAATAATCGAACCTTTTTAGGTATCCGAGTTACTTTAACAACACAAATTAAATTGGGTCTTACACCAACTTGGGCCCCTGTAATAAGCCCTTTGTCTTGATCTAGCCCCATTTTAGGCTATTAATTTATTTCGACTATTTCCCCGTCAACAATAAATGGAATTGAATTCTAGACTTGGAATCCATATCGCTTCAAACGATCAAAAATGTTTGAAAATACGTTTTACCTGCCCCAAAGATCTTTCATTTATCATGCATTCCTTGCGAGCAAATAAACCGCTTCCATGGTCCACTGTTATTTGGACACGTATTATTTACCTTTGGGTGTAATTACTCTCGCGAAACCAAACCGTTGTGATTCCTGGCCTATAAAAGGCTTCCTTCTCTTCATGTGAAATGAACCAAGTCCTTTGCGAGAATGAATCAAACCCAAGCCTACTTGTTCTGGTCTTACTATCCAAAGAAACCTCCAGATAAATTCCTCAAAGTTATATTCCTTAGATAGCAATATCCATGCCCAAACCTGGACTAGATAGCAATATCTATGCCCAGGCGTTGCCTTGGTTTTCCCTGATTGAAGGAGTCAAAAAGGGAGAAACCACAATCCCGAGGTGGCAATCCCCTTCGCCTTCCGCCACGCACCTGTTTGGTGCCTACGTGCATTGGAGGAGGTAGCACTCTTCAATGCCTCCATCAATACATGGGGGAAGAAGGGGGTGTCACCCTGGGAAGAAGGCGACAATCGTCAAGGCAGGTGCAACTCTTATTGTAGTCCTCCTCCTCTTGTCTTGACGACTCAGCTTCCTCTCCGTCTCCAATACCGAGGTCGATTTCTTCCTCTCCAATCGCCGAGGTTGATCTGCAGGTTTTAAATTTAACTTCTTGGGAGATGGAGAGCAACGCAGAGGAACTTGTGAAGAATGAATCTTTTAATTTCTTGAGTTTCTTTCTTTCTGCAAATGTCCAGATTCATCTTCACCATATGGTATCAGAGCCTGAGGCCGCAAAGCCTTTGTATTATTCCAAGTATTTGAATGTAATATTTATTTGAAATGTGTTTTAAAAGATCTTTATATTGATAAACTCATATATAGTTTGCTCAAAAAGTTAAGCCACAAAGACTGGCCTAACATGAACTTTTGACTTGGAATAAACAAAAATAACTACTCTGATTACAAAATTTGGCCTCAACTATAGGCACTAACTATTTAACCCCATTGATAGGTTGTTTGATGTCTATGATCCTCGATGAATATATGTGTTGCCCCTGTAGTTTATTTATGCGAAGGCATGAATAAACTAGATTAAGCAATATCTGGAGGATCATCATACTCCCAAACGGGTTGTATGAATTTCTTTAGGTAACGACCATTTATTGGGTTCGCGTGTATAGTACCATCTCGATCTCTCAAGCGAACCGTTCCTTTGCCCAACAGTCGATCGATGATGTATGGTTCTTCCCATTTGTCTGACCATTTTCCTCGTCCTTCAGTCTTCTCGCCAACAGGCAAAATCACCCTCCAGACAAGCTCTCCTTCAGCAAAACTCATGCCCCTTGTACGTTGGTCATAGGCACGAGCCACCTTCTGTTTTTCAGCACGTAGACTTTCATAAGCTTGTATACAACTCTCATCGAGGTCTTCATGCTCTTGCCACATCGCTGGGACATAGTCTTCACCGATCAAGTTATGTTGTTCCATTACACGTAAAGACTGAACATTGATCTCTAATGGCAAAACAGCATCGTGCCCAAACATTAATGCATAAGGAGTTGTACTTGTGGGTGTTCTCTTACTAGTCCTGTAAGCCCACAAAGTATTAAAAAGTTCTTCATGCCACAGTCTGGCATTGCTAGCGAGCATCCATTTTAGGATATGAATGATGATTTTATTGCTCGCTTCAGCTTGACCGTTGGATTGGGCATAGTATGGAGAAGAGTGGAGAAAATAGATCCCAAGATCCTTCATTAAAGTGTCCACTTTGCCAGACATGAAGGCTGCCCCTCGGTCTGAAACAAAACACTCAGGGATTCCAAACCGACAAATAATATCTTCGAACAAGAATTAGCGGATGGCCTTCGCTGAAGATACCCTGAGGGGTCGAGCTTCGACCCATTTTGTGAAGAAATCAGTAGCCACTATAATAAACTTGTGCCCTTCAGATGAATGAGGATGAATCATTCCTATTAAGTCTAAAGCCCATCCTCGAGCTGGCCAAGGCTTGATGATTGGCTGTAGTGGTATTCTGGGCATATGGTTGACTGGACCATGTCTCTGGCATTCTTCACAACCTTTGGCTAACGTGATGCAGTCTCTGAGCATTCCTGGCCAATAAAAGCCATGTCTTCTTAATAACCACCTCATCTTGGGACCAGCCTGGTGTGCTCCTGCAATCCCAAGATGGACTTCTCTCATTAACCGTTTAGCATCGCGTCCAAAGACACACCGTAACAGTATGCCCTCCTCTCCCCTTCTATATAACTCAGTATTCTTGAGTACATAATTGGGAGCTAAGAATCGAATCCGCTTGTCAACCGGATTATTTGGATCCTGGAGATAAGAGATGATTTCCTGTCTCCAGTCTTTGTCGATGTGATCAAGTGTAGCAACGTACCATTCATTTTTATCTTCTTGTCGTGCTAGGAAAGATGGAAGGGTTCTTCTTTCAACTTTTAATATTCTCTCCCCTACTCCATCTTGCAAGCTTACACCCGTTGCTAGTTGAGCCAACTCATTAGCTGCATAGTTCTTCTCGCGAGGAACATGGCTCAATTCCACTTCTGTAAACAACCTTAATAAGTCACAGGCCCTCCTCGCATAAGGTTCTAGTATTGGACCTGCCTTGTATTTTGTCTCAAGTTGTCTGATCACCAATTGGGAATCTCCAAGGACATGCACATCACTGATCTCCATATCTAACAGAAGTTCTAATCCAATGATTAAAGCTTCGTATTCTGCTTGATTATTGGTGCACTTGAAGTCCAACCTGAAAGAATAAGAATAAGTTTGGCCGCGTGGGGAGATCAAAGCTACCCCTGCCCCAGCCATGGTACTCGTACTGGACCCATCGAAATATAAACACCAAGGGGCCAAGTCAATACGAGCGAGATCCAGCTCTGGCCCTTCGATCACGTCTTCCATGGGATGATGAGCCAAAAAATCAGCCACTGCTTGGCCTTTTACCGCCTTCTGAGGAACATACTGCAAATAAAATTCTAACAAAGCCAGAATCCACTTCCTAATGTGTCCACGTAGAATCGGTCTGGATAACATGTACTTCACTAAATCTGTTTGTGCAATAACACACGTAGTGAAGGATAGCATATAGTGCCTTAACTTACACCCTGAGAAGTATAAGGCGAGGCATAACCTTTCCATTGGGGAGTACCTTGTCTCACAATCGTTCAAGGTACGGCTCAGATAGAAAATGGCACGTTCGACTCCTGCTGTGTCGTCCTGAGCCAGAAGACTTCCAATGGAGAGCTCTGTAGCTGATATGTATAGCTTAAGAGGAACCCCAGGTCTTGGAGGAACCAAGACAGGTGGGTTCGTTAAGTATGCTTTGATGGTATCGAATGCCTCTTGATGGATGGGCTCCCATACAAAGTCCTTTTTATTTTGAAGCTTAAGCAGAGTAGAGAATGTCTGTGTCTTCCCAGCAGCGTTGGCAATAAACCGTCGTAAGAAGTTGATTTTTCCTAATAAGCGTTGTAGCTCCTTCTTACTCTTTGGTGGGGTTGCACTGATAACCGCTTGTTTCTTGTCATCCGGTATTTCGATCCCACGCTGATGAACCAAAAACCCCAGGAAGTCACCTGCCTGGACGCCAAACACACATTTGGCTGGGTTCATCTTCAGTTGATGCTGCTTCATTCTGAGAAACACTTTCCTCAAGTCTTCAAAATGATCACCTCTGCGTTTCGTCTTGACTACCACATCATCGATGTATACTTCCATGGTCTTACCAATAAGATCATGAAAGATCAAGTTCATGGCTCGTTGGTAGGTTACCCCTGCATTCTTAAGTCTGAATGGCATATCCACGTACTCAAAAACGCCGGCAAAGCCTGGGCATCGAAACGCTGTCTTATGTCTATCCTCTTCAGCCACTGGGATTTGATGATATCCAGCAGTGCCATCCATGAAGGTTAACATTTCATGGCGGGCAACTGAGTCAACCAACAAATCAGCTACTGGCATAGGATAGGCATCTTTAGGGGTTGCATTGTTCAAGTCCCTGTAGTCGACGCAGACTCGCATCTTCCCGTTCTTTTTCTTGACTGGAACTATATTAGACAGCCACTCATTATATTTGGCTACTCGTATAATCCCTGACTTGAGCATTTTCTCAACCTCTTCCTTGACTAAAATTGCTGTCTCTGTGTTCATGCGACGCATCTCTTGTTTTACAGGCTTCTTTCCTTCGATGATAGGTAAGTTATGACAAACCAAATCTGGTGAGAGACCAAGCATGTCATCATATTTTTCTGCGAAACAATCGGAGTATTCTTTTAGCAATTCGATCAACTTGAGCCTCTCTTCAGGCTCCAAGAAAGTACTAATAGCCACAGATATTGGCTCTTCCTGTGTCCCAATCTGAATGTGTTCGATAGGATCCTTGACTTTAGGAGGCATATCATCTAAAGCTGCAGGAGCTAATTGAATCTCGTCCTCCTCCTCAAAGTCTTGCAAAACGTCTTCATCCACGTATTCCAATGCTGCCACCATTGGAACCTTCTCAAAGGCTTGGCTTTCTAACAAAAAGTTGTGAAAGCGTTCGTGTAACGAAAGACAAGCCTCGGTCTCTATTTCTGATAGAGACCCATTCATGGAGAACGTCTGGATGGTAGCTTAATGGTGTAGGGTCTTTTGCTATCCTGATTTGCTTGGATAATCCCCCACTGAGCCAGTTCAGAGGCCGTAACACCGACTGGGCGGCCTTTACTGTCGACGCCACATACCTCCAGTGGCCTAAGGTCACTGTGGTAATATCTGGCTTCTAGTGCATTAGCAGACACGGAGTATGGACGAGGGTCAGCATTGACAAGCTCTGCTTCGCCTGTCTCCATGTTCCATAGCAGCATCTGCTGATGAAGTGAAGAAGGTACACAATAGCTTCGATGTATCCAGTCGCGCCCCAGGATTGCACTATATGGAGATGTACATTCCACCACGAAGAATGTATAAGTGCCTGAGGTTAGCCCAATGTGTACCTGTAGAAAAACAATTCCCAAAGTCTTGGTTATGCTACCCTGAAAGTTTCTGACACTAAGCGAGGTCTCTTGGATAGCTGACTTGGGAACACCTATTAGGGCCAATGCCTTAAAGGTGATGATATTCACTGCTGCCCCTGAGTCCACTAAAAGTTTATTTAGTTGCACTCCTTGGACTTGTCCTGTGACATATAATGGCCGCATGTGCATGGCCATGTCCATGGTGGGCTTAGAGAACATCATTTGCCCTGTTGTGACTGACGACTCCAGTTCTGGTGTGTCAACCGGTGTTGGATTATCTGGTAGTTCTGGTTCTTCTTCCGGTAACACCACGCTATTGATGCTCTTGGATTCACCTTTTGGTGCTGTGAGGATAAAGCATATTTGGAGGATAGAACATACACCATATTAACGGCTGCAGTGTTCTTCTCGGTGCATTCTTGTGTTTCTTCATCCTCATCCTCGCCGTAGTCTACCAACTCTTCATCGTCCTTATAACTATCTCCTTCGGTCGACAACTGTCCATCATCGATGGACGTTGTAGTTACTTCAAGGTGAGCAACTTGCTGTATTAAATCCTCAGGAGTAGGATCGATAGCTGTCGGTGGTGGTGGTGGAGTTTTTTCCTTGGGAACGGGAACTAATTTCTGGGCCTTCGCTTGTTCTTCCACAACAAGAGGCCTTGGTTTCCATCGCAAGACCGGTGGCTTGCTTGGAGTACTCTGTTTCTGTATATCCACTGTTCCCTTGGGAGGTGTCTTCAACCCTACTGGCTTCATCGTGTCTTCGCCAAAAATAAGGCGTCTCCTTACTGGTTGTCTTTCTATGACTACACGATGAACCTCTTGAGAAGGTTCGGGTTCCTTACCTTTACTTCCAAGTGCTGGGTTTCTCTCGAAAACCCCTGGTCTTTGGGCTCGTATCTTTGGTTCATGACATTTCTTCCCAAAGACCACCAATGGGTTTGCTGCAAGGGTGTTTAGTCTTTTTTGCAGCACTGCTGGAGGAAACTCCAGGTCTTCTTCTTTGACAAGGCCAGCCTCATAAGCATCCAATGCTCTCTTGGCCCTGCCAAAACGTCGTTGTAGGTTTCTCCTCTTGCTTGGAGTTACCTCGACGGTCTTTCCTTTCTCCCTTATGTACCACACATCCTCCTTTGTAATATTTCTCGATGCTGGGGGAACATATGGCTTGGCGAGCATATCTACACCTTTAGACTCAGGTGTTTTAGCCACACTGTTTTGGTTTGTTGCTCGCGGTCGCTTGGGAGTTGGAGTGTCCCTTTGGTTTGCTTGTGGGTACTGCTGATCTTTGTTCGAGAATAACTCCGGAAAGGAATTGGCTGCCTGAGCCAGTTCCTCAAAGGAGATCTTCAGCCCACTCCTTAATTTACAGTGTGCACAAAGGGCCACTGGCGACTCTGCTTTGGGGTCCACCTTCTCTTTCCCCTTGTTCTTCGGTGTATGGGGTGGATTCTCGCTAGCAGTTGGTTGGTTGTTGGACTGTTTCCTCTTATTGGATTTGTCATGTGTTACGTCTACCATTCCAACCATCGCGTGCATGGGGGTCGTTAAGTTAAGCGAGGGGTTTTGTTCTATTGCTATTATTCCCTCGTCAATCAACTGCTGAATCTTATACATCAAGTCTCGACATGCAGCTGTAGTATGACTTCCCCATTTGTGGTGATACTGACAATAAGGCAAACCCCTAACATCATCAGGATGTGGGTCTGGTGATCCCCAATTGTCAAGTATCACTGCTATCCCTTCGAGGCATAGCTTCTCAAATATCTCCTCTCGCCAGGACGCGTCATATGCGATGCGAGCTCGCTTTGGTCGGGCAAACGCTATGTTTCGCCTGGACCTTTTCTTGGATTTCTTCTTCGCCTGGGTCGGTTTATCTATCGAACAAGACTTTGAAGAAACGCCATTGGTGAGAGGATCTGTAACTGGAGGAGATGGTGTCCTGTGATGATAGTCTGGGTGATAATCCATCTCTCCTTCACCATTGATTATAATCACCTGCCAATTGATTAAACCCTGAATCTTATCTTTCAAGGTTGAACACATTGTTGTTTGATGGCCAAAGTGATTGTGGAACCTGCAAAAGTGTTGGGCTGGCTCCTCGTACCGAAGGTGTCTTAACTCAAAGACTGGGTAGAAGAAAATCAGCCCCAAGTCCCTTAACCTATCCAAGTATTCTTCTGTCTTGTCTAACCTGAATGAATAGGTTAAGTAGGCTGGATGATTCCAAGCCTCATTACCTTCAAGGATTCTATTAGGTGATGGCCAACTCACGTCGACCATGCTCACCTGTGGAGCCGGGAACGGCTCAGAATCCACTAATGATGCGGTTTTGGATGAACCTTCTAGCTCCAGTTTTCCCTCATTGATCCACTTCTGGATCTAGTCCTTCAGCTTGATGCAGTCCTTGGTAAGATGGTTCCATGCTCCATGGAACTTACAGTACTTTTTACCCTTCAACTGTTCGGCTGTGGGGAGCGGTCCAAAGTCTGCTTTGACAACACGCAGACCGTATATTTCGTCCAATATCTCATGAGCCATATTGGCATCATAAGTATATTTCTCGAACTCTGGCTTAGTGAAAGCCACCGTTGAGAGTTTGATGGGACCTCTATTCTTCTGAAGCTTCCGGGGTTTTAACAACTTATTTGCTGTCAAATCAACAGCTCCTACCCGATCGTCATCAGAATCAGACTCCTGGTCATCCATCTGTTCAACATAAGCCACTGTTTTTGGCTTTAACCTATCGTAGGTCTTATTATTATACGTCCCTTTGGACGAATTTCTCCTGTTATCTCTCTCTTGCATATTGTTATAAGCTTTAGTTACTGCCGTGATGAGCTCGTTTAGAGAGAAATATTTGCTATTTAAGAATAACTGGTGGTAGGTATCCTCCAGCCCATTCTTGGCCATCTCGACCACCTCTTCTTTGCTTAGAGGGGTCTTACATAGATTGTACTCCGAACGGAAACGATATAAGAAAGTGACTGGACTCTCGGTCAATGATTGGCTAAGAGAAGCCAACTTTCCTACGGTAGTCTCTGGTCGTGCCTTTCCAAAGTGGTCTATGAACAAGGACTCCATATCCTTCCACTCGTTGATCGAACCCTTCTCGATCCTAGTATACCACACGAGGGCTGATCCTGATAGTGATGATCCGAAGACCCTCAATTTGAGTCCCTCATCTTCGGCAAATTGGCCTAACTGCAACGTGAAATAGGCCAAATGTGTTGCCGCGTTTGTATCATCATCACCTGAGAATGTCTGGAAGGTTTGGTGTTTGTAAAACTTTGGCCAATGCCACTCGTTAGGGTCATCTTTGCTTGGAGGAAACGGTGTCTTGTAAGCTTCATGCATTTTGGAAAATTTTATGTTACAATCATCCAAAAGCTTATTTATACGCTCCTCCCAAGCGAGAGGGAAAACCTCTGCTTGCCTGGTCTTCCTAGCCAAATCCGATACGGTTTTGGTTAGAGAACCCAGCTCCCTGTCTACTCTTTGGTTGATAGCCGCCGCGTATCGGCAGTATTCCCCCAATCTTTTCTCTAGTAGGCTATGGACATCAGCCCGTAGTTTGTCTTGACCCTCTGCCAAACTAGTTACCTGGGCACTTAAGGCTTCTCTATCTTCTTGTTCTTGATTCAGATCGCCCTGTATACACCGGATGCTACTCGCTATCTCCTTTATAGAGCTAGCTTAAGCAGCGAGATGATCTGCCTGTTGCCCGAGTCTGTCCTCGAATAATCGAGAATAACTAGTCTGGTGGTTATCTCGCTTGGCCGCATAAGCCAAGTATTGTTCGTACGTTAGTGCGGCTATTTCCACTTCGCTTAAAGGTTCGAACTCCATAATATTAAAGTCGTTAGCGAAGATAACTTCAAATGCTCGATCACCCAATGAACGACACTGACTAGAAGTGTGTTCGCGGTATCCCGGTTGTGGATGTTTACGACACTGAGGATAAACCCTTCGATAAGGATCTCCAATTGTCGTATCTTGTCTAGAGACACGCGAACTTGGCAAATATTATTATATGGTCCCACTGGGCGTGCCAAAATGTTCGATGCAGAAATATCTCCCGGGAGAAATCCTTCCCGCGAAGCAGTCTCTTTTATCTCGAATGTCTTAACCGCGTGAGCCGGTCTATCCTGCTTGTGCTTCGTGTGCTAGCGTGCCCCCGTTCTTCAACGGAATATGGACTGATTGCAGCCGCCTGACTTCTTAAGTAAGCGATTAGAACAGGGAGAGCACCAACCCTGCTCGAATAGGTCCTTTTCGCCTAGAAACCTAGGACTTTGATATGTGTATCTCTTTGCCAAATCTCGAAATCGATACTCCCACGTCTCTCGTGTAGAGCAGAGCAATCTCTTGACGAAGTGTGGAGAACACTAGCTTCCTTTGAGTATTCAAGCTCTCAACATACAAGTGAGCCGCTCTTCAACCTTCAGGTTGCAATTGCTTTCTTGGAGTCGTAAATACCTTCACTCTATAGGTGAACAGCACTCAGACCTTCTGGTTGCAAGGCAGATAGAAATCTCGAGGACGAGATAACCGTCTAGGTTTGTTTGCATATAGCAAGGCTGTTTGATTGATTGTCGGGGGGGCTCTTCATAAGATCCTTGCCTTCCTTATATACTCGCTTACTAATCAGTCATTGATTCTATTTCTAACTTCTTTGCTCTTGTAATCTTGTCTGAATATCATACCAGCATACGTGTTATACCACTCATAGGTATTCTACTTCCACCATAACTCTTCATAGAGTCCCATTATGATCAACTAGTTATGATAGAAAACTGAGCCGCGTGAAACCAGCTCGATAAGACACAGTTCTAATAGAACTCTAAGTCTTCTTCCTAGCGAAGCTCGCTAGACACTTTATAACTCAATTCCCTCGATAGGAATTAATAACACAATGGGCCGCTTGCTAGACCTCGGCCATCCAGGCCCAACATAAATATTTTATTTAGGCCCAAACACAAGTGTTTCAGTTTCAGCTTCAGTGTACAGATTTTAGTTTCTAGTGTCGAGGCTTGTGTGCATTTTTATATTATTGCAGTGATGCATACCTACTCGGCTAATCCCCGAGGGCTCCAGAATGGGTCAGAGGCCTAACCTGGTAGTTACGTTGTCCGAGTCAGAGGCTCTTGACGACATGCACATACAGTTATAGTCTCGAATTAGAGGTCCCTAGACGATGCCTCTACTTCACTTGCACCTAGAGATTTTACTTTTGACTCGCTTAGTATTTTATACAAGGAGTATCGGTGGAAAGGTATAGACTATTTATTTTCATGTATACTTGAATATTACTTTTGTCCACTTGCTTTAACGATTTCTATGTTTTTATATGCCTTTCCCTGGGCCCTTCAGTTTCAAATGCCCAGAATTACAGATTTTCAATGGATGTGGGGCGTACATGCAGATCAAGGTATAGCAATACCCTCCGTAGGATCTGATGTTGATCCTACGTGCTAGAAGTTTATTCAACATAGTTAGTTTAGAATTTCTAGCTGCTCTGATGTCAAATTGAGTTTATGTATTCAGTATTAAGAAATAGTCAAGTGATTTATACTCATGTGATTATTGATCTTCACTTTGGTCTTTGGTTTAGTATAAGTAGGCATTAATTGTCGTTAAGACCTAATCCTAGTTTAGGCGGTTAAATCGGGTTTAGGTCCTTTCAGTTATGCTCCGGTCTAAATCTGCCCAAGTATATTTCTAATTTCTCTATACTGAAAATCCTATAATTAGTTATTCATATGTTACTATTGTCTTGGTGGTTTACTATTTAAGGTCTTCCATTATAAACTTCTTCATCCATTCTTGAAAATAGAGCTTCGTGCAAATAGTAAACAACACAACTAAAAAGGAGAAAGGTAAACAAATACAACTTCTTACATTGACATGTACAATTTTTGATGCTAGTAGTTTCCTATTGATTGTCCATTTTAGTTTCAAATCAAATATTCCTTCGTCTTTTCTTAATCGATTTTGCTTTCATTTTCAGATACTAACTCCAGTTCTTCATAAAAGAAAACCTTACTACTTATGAAGAAGATCTACTACACTTTGGAGAATAGGAAGATTTCTCAAATAGGTACAAAACTTCTAAACCTTAACAATAATCTATGTGGTGCTCATTGGGTTTACCTCGAATTCACTCAGCTGCATAATGCTCTCCCTTTTTTCTTCAGGTTGGTATATGTAAAACAAATTTCAACAAATAGTAGAGCGAAGCAAATGACCTCAAAAAACTCTACTACTGACCTCACCAAAAAGCTAACCTTGAAGGAATATTTTTTTGTAAAATCACTCATACACATGTCACATTTAATTGTTACACATTACTACTAAAAATAATTGGGGTATGTCAATTTTCTACAAAGATTCCATTAATTTATGTGCTCAGCAGTGTCATCATTCAATTTATGTACCTATAGTGCTATTCTCAGAGGTACAAATGGTATTTCAACGATTAAAGTTTAAGCGATTAAATCATATGTACCAATTTTTCAATCTATCATACACATATAAAAGTACAAATTTTTAGTTTTATTTTACCGCACCAAACCACCTGCGCCTTGGATGCAGGTAATTGCCCTAGTTCAATTCAAATACGAGATTGACGTACTATTGAAATACCCAAATAGTCTGGGTATGAACATTGAATAGATTTGGTGATGATGTTGTTGATGGCAGTGAAGATCAACTTGAAGAATCCATCGGATCCCATCACGAGAGAGAGAGAGAGAGAGAGAGATTTTGAAGATGAATTGTCTTCTCCATAAATTTGAATCGGGAGTATTGCACCTTGATTTTTTTTTTTGAATAAAGATTGCACCTTAATTAATGCTGAGCCTTGTGAATTGAGAGGAAGACGAGAAGATAAAGAGGAAGAGCGAGTCTAGTTGCAGGGCTGTGTGACTTTTACTTTTTATAGTTTTTTTTTTACTTTCAAATAGCAAACAATAAAAAAGATTGGCCCCCCTAAAATTATGGGCCATGTCTACCCTAGATCAGGGCCGGACCTGGTTGTTATTGTTGTATTTTAGGTTAATTGTATGTAAATAATATAACAATTGGTTGTAATTTTTTTCTAAATGTAGAAATTTCCAATTCAATAAGTTAGAATTTCATCCAACTAGTTTTTAATAAAAGTTTAAAGTGGATCCTCCCCACCTTAGCATTACCTCAACATACCAATCATATCAATATGCATATATTTCTTAGTTCTCTATTGTAACTCAACTATTAGGTATTTTACACAAAATCATCAAAGCTTACATAATGTTTATTTAAGTATCTAACCCAATGCAATTAAAGCAAACATGCTATATTTCTATAGATATCATTATTTAAAAGATCAACATATTAATCACACTAATAGTTAAATGCTAAGATTATGCCTCAAATATTTTCATACATTATTTGTCGAAGAGAACAAACAATATAAATAATCGTCGTTGTATACATCATTATACACCTGAATGATTGTATAAAAAAGAGAGGATAAAATAGAAAGAAAAAAAATCACATGTAAAAAAAATAGCTTGTCAAGACTAGAACTTGGGTGGAGACAATCTTAATTATAGAGCTTAACCAACTTAACCACAAGTCTAATACTTTCCACTTCTTTCCTTTTCCTCTGCAACTCCAACTTTCTTATATTCTCTTGCTTCACTCTTGCTCACCATTCATAGCTTCATTCTTCATCTTACATTCACATCTTTCCTTCCCGTAAGATGATTTGCAGTTTACGTTGACTATCTTTCCTTCAATATTGTTTCCATGTAAGAACGTTTTCTTGTTATAGTAAGGGTTTATGACCACTTTTCTCTCAATATCCTTTATTCTTGGGCCCAGCTTTCAGGTGTTTATTTTTTACTCTAATTCGGTTGGCCAAAGCACACGTCGGCTTTATGTAATGAAGGGATGTACCAATAAAAAAGATCCCACTGCGTCGCGCTTACGGGTGCAAATTATCATTTTGTGTATTAAGGTTGCGTGATTATAGTGTTTTATAAAATCTATAATTTAACCACTACGATTTTTTTTTCAATCATGACACTCCCAGTTGTATGAAAATTGAAACGAAGTAACACATTGTAAACAAGGTATTAAGAGAAGAATAAGGCGTTGAGATATCAAATGACGCTGAGATCTCCAATGAAGACCGGCCACTTTAACGACTTAGAGATTACACGCATGCAAATTATTCATTTATTTATTAAGCAGACTCTCTAATAGTTATGCTCAATAGGTGTGTTAAGTGGTTTGCAATCAATCATATTAGTTTCTGCCAACAAATCCAGGACATACTTTCTCTTACTCAACATAATATAGTCCTTGTTTTGGGGTACCTCAATGCCCAAGATAATACTTCAAGTTTCCAAGGTCCTTCATCTCGGACAAATGAACTTGCAACTTTTTGATTTCTTCAAAGTCATCACCTATCAAAACAGTGCCATCCACATAAATGATTAAAATAATAACTTTACCCTCCTATGCCTCAGAAACAAAGCGTGATTTGAATTGTTTTGGTGATACCCAATCTTCTTCATGAATGTTGTAAGTCTACTAAACCAACCTCTAGGAGATTGCTTCATACCATACAGTTCTTCATTTTACACACCATCTTTTTACCAGTAGAAGTACCATAACTCAAAGGTAGCCATGTAAATCTTTTCAGTCAAATCTTTATTTTTCACATCAAACTGCTATAATGGTCAATCCAGATTAGCTGCTAGGGTATGAGAACTTGGAATGATATTGATCTTCACTACTGGTGCAAAAGTCTCATCATAATCCCCTCCATACTTCTGAATATACCATTTTGCAACTAACCTTGCCTTGTACATGTTAACTAAACCATCTGCATTATGTTTCACTGTGTAGACCTATTTGTAACCAATTATCTTCTCTCCTGGTGGAAAATGCACCAAATTCCAAGTACAATTCTTGTTCAGAGCATCCTTCTCTACCTCCATTGCCCTGACCCATTTTTCTTCCTGCATGTTATTAGGAAAAGATACAGTAGATAATTGATTCACAAAGACTATATAGCGTTTAGAAAATCTATGAGTTGACACATATTAGCTACATTGTACTTAGCTTTAGCTAACAAAGTGGGTTCATTATTCTTGGGAGGCTGACCACAGTTTGGCCAACCAAGCAAAACTTTTCTAGACTCATCAACATGAACACTAGAAACAAACACAAGATGAAGACTACTAGACAAAGGAAGACTACTATATACCTCAAACGATCATAGTCAGGAGAGATTGGTGATAAAAGAGGAGAGACTGGACTAACATGTACATTCTTCAAATTATAGTCTTCAGATTATGCTTCACCTATACTACTGTTGATGCACCTGTTTCTTTAAATAGTGGTTAAGATGGACGGAGTTCCTTGGAGATCTCATACAGCATAGTATTCATATCAGATTCTCACAACCAAGTCATAGTATCAGAGGTTAGTTGGCCGTTTGATCTATTTGTCTCACACTAGACCTGATCTTGCTTATGTTGTTAGTATTGTGAGTCAATATATGCATAATACTAGTGAAGCACATATGGATGATGTGATACAAATATTGAGAAATTTGAAGTTTGTTCTAGGTAAGGGTCTTGTGTTTTGCAAGAATGGAAATTTGGGTTAGTGGATATGTAGATTGGGTAGGTAGCAATACTGACATGTGTTTTACTTCTGACTACTAGGAAAAGCAAGAAGCAAAAATAGGTGTTCAAGTGTAGAAGTTAAATATTGAGGTATGACTCGTGGTGTTTGTAAATTGTTGTGGTTGAGGCATTTGTTGAGAGATTTGGAGTTTAAGCATAAGCAACAAATGCCTCTTTATTATTATATCAAGGTTGCAATATATATTGCACACAATCTGGTTCAGCATGTTCGGATGAAGCATGCATGTGGAGATTGATATGTACTTCATCAAATAGAAGCTTGATGTTCAGATGATCTTGTTTCTTTTTGTTCGTTCAGAGGAGCAGTTAGCTAAGTTTTCGACAAATCTATTTCGTCTGAGACCTTTAGTGACTCACTTGACAAGTTGAACATTTGTGACTTGTATGCAACAACTTCAGGGGAGTCTTGACGTGAGTCATACTCCTAGTAATATTAGGAAGTGTTTTTTTTTGTAATTACTATATGTAATTAGATTCTTATTAGAACTGTAAGTAGAATTGTATACATACCCCAATTTGAGAGTTGATCAGTATATCGAAAAAAATCCATCTTTATGTTCTCTTTTGAGATAAAACCCAACACTTTAAAGGTGGTTGAAGTTGAGATAATATTGGTTATATATTGGAGGTTCACTTACCACACTTACCACAATATAACTTGGTATCATAGCCAGATTCTTTCATCCATGGTCTTGGTTCGCCCTGCTTATCGACCCAAATTGGGTCATTTGTCTCCGCTTCCGATTTTTCAAGAAAGATTACTTATTTGTCTTTGGTGGCATTCTGGATTTTGTCAATTTGTCTACAGTTTTGTCCTAGAAGATCATTTAATCAAGTTTCTAATGTGGACTTGGATTTATCGCACATGCAGGTTTATGTAGGTTGCACGTGAGGGGGCATATTAGATAGGGAAGATCCTACATCAGAAAATTCATAAATAAAAGATGGCTTATTAGTGGATGGACTATACCTAATATTAACCAAGGTCTCTTAAGATAAAACTCAACACGTTAAAGGTGGTTCATGTTTGAACAATATCGGTTATGTATTAGGAGTCCATATGCTACGCTTGCCGCAATTTAACTGACTTGAGTTTTTATTAGCGTGAAATGTAGTTTGTCTTTGAAAATGTTAATGTTCTTTATTTCTAAGCATTTGATATGTGTTTTGTTTATTTAGTCGAATTTGGATTTGATCCTGCACTTTACATATGTTCTCTCCCTTAGGCTCCTAATATCAGAACAATTCTCAGTAATCTTTCTGGCGAAGTAGTTCTTGGGTTAGGTTTGGTGAATTGATGACGGTTCTTTCCAGTTTAGGGCTGCTGAGATCTGGTTTCGATTTATTTGTGTACCTGTTAGCCGTGAGTGAATGTGAACCAATTATTTCATAAAACTTCACCAAACATGGGATAAGACATAACAATGCTTAGCTAAGCTCCCTAATTAAATCCATCGTAATGGAGTGAGAGATTGTATAAGAAATTATGGAGGTCTAATATAATCGCGTGCCACAAACATGCCCTCATCCATTTTAAAAAAAAAATTAGATGAAAGGTAGAAATTTATTAGGTCTGATAAGTTACAAGGAGAATAGTGATTAACTGCAAGAGTAACATATACTATTAAATGTTCCACACAAGTACCATTACATAACTAGATGAGTCCTCCTTCTTCACAAGAGTGGCTAAATCCAGTGCCACATTCTTTTATGAGGACTCATACTTGTCCACCCTTGCTAAGCAGTCACTCGTTGCTTCTCCTGAGGTTGTGTCCAGTGTTGGGGTCTCCTCTCTAGTCCTTCTCTTGCCTCCCAAGATAAAATGTCCTGCAGTCGGCTAAGACTCACCATATGCATGTCAGAATACTCAATCTGCATGTCGAGACTCACCACCTACATGTAGAGACACCATATCTGCATGTGAGGGATGTCTGGTACGGCATCGTTTGAATCCGACGATAGGAACCATAGCCTTAGAGGCTCCACCTTTGACTTGTTAGGCCTTCGGCTTTGCCCCACTGGGCCTAATTGTGGACTACAAGGCAAATGTGTATCCTGCAAAAACCTAAGCTTTGTCAATGGGTCCCCTTCAAAAAGAGGGTTCCCTTGCATGATGGACACTTTTCCCAATCCTCCTTCCCGAGTATTATGCATGCCCGCCACTTGTTTACCATGTACGACCTCAATTTGAATTATCACTTGCCTCGAAAGCATTGTCCTACTCACCACACCTCTCCCCTACCACTAAGGATGATAGTATGGATCTCGATGCAGTTTCATTCATAGGAGCCGAGCCAGTTTTTTCAAAACCTAATAGCTCTTTCAGACTCCTCCACTCACTAGCCGTTGCCATCTCTCTCTTTTCCTCACGGGCTCTCACCACCACACATACACTACTACCATGCTCAAACAATCCACACAAAGCACAAAAACCATGCATGATAGGATCTTTAAAAGTAATCAGTAAGACACAAGAAGGAGCAAAACGAAACTTGCGCCTTACCACCACAATCCTCCAAAGATCCACATGCACATAGATATTCATTTTGACCCGGTTTAAGCAAAGATGAATATAGGTAGAGAAAGCCACCAATGGAGTTGCCAAGCTTCTCGGCCCATGCATCATCAAGCACCGCCTTCAATATGTTTTGGACAAAAACCCAAACCCTAGTCACCACCGCCGTCATCTTCGAGCGGTTAGAAAATTCGTCAAACTCCTCCAGCACCACCGTGTAATCTTGAAAATACTTAGACGCCCTTAACGTCGTATTTTTCTTTTCTCATCAAAATTTTACTATAAAAACAAGGAGGAGTAATTCCTAATTGTTGCATAGTCATCTTCTAAGATTAATAAGATCTTCAAATCCAACTTAAACTAACAAACAAACAAAAATCTTCAAATCAACCCATTTTGCAACAATTTACATATTACAAAGCACATAGTTTACATTTGTCTAGTTACTAGATGAAAATCCTATGCGCGAGGTGCGATGATTCAATCATCTAAACTCGGATAAACAAAAAAATTATCTCGTAAATGAGAATTATATAACAAAGTTACATACGAATCTTAAATTTGTTTTAATACTGGTCAGAGATACAATATGCAATAAGAACATAACCCCGCTCCTAGATGCAAATGATTAAATTGTCCCTTTATTTTTAGCTCAAAAGAACATGAAATTGCTCAAAAATGATGATTTTTACCTCTTTATTTTCTTCATGCTTGTATAATTCATTTTAAGCTCAATAAAAAATTTGATCTCTTCTTATGTCAATCTCTCCTCTAGTTCTAGCAAGTATTTTCCATACTCTTCCAAATCTCTTTCCTATTCACATGCCTCCCCATTTATTAGTAAAATCAGAATACTAAAGCAATTCAATGAGATTTTAGTATTAAACTAATTACAGTATGAAAAATACTAACCACTGATGGAATCATCAATGGAACATATGCAGTTTATACAACTACGCAGTTAAAAAAAGTGTATGAAATCAAAACATGCAGGTTAATATAAAAAACTCAAATACAACTCCACAAACCACATATGTATTATGTACATATTTTCAGCTGTTTGAGCAGTACCAATCTATTTACATAGGCAATTTACAGTGCCTTATGATGAAACCGTATTCTTTCTAAAAAAACAGCAATTACATAGCTAATACCTACAGTCCTCAAATATAATTGTACATTGCATGTATAAGCATCCAAGCGTCTTAAGTGAATTCAATGAAGTAGCAAGACATGCATGCAAAAGGATTTACCAAACAACAACTTTTAGATACATTAAAACTGCAATGGCATTCAGATATAAAATTTACAACACTCAAACATCATATTCTGATTGCAAGAAAAAAAAAGCATCCTACACATATCTGAACCAGAGTCATAAGCCTTCATGAAATGGTCATAAAAGCCTTCAACAATTTCTTCCCATCTTTTAGACGTTTCAATCACCCCAAGTCCTCCCCTTTCCTCACCTTGGTTCACATTACCTCACAATCATAGCCTCAGTCTCATAACCGTCACCACAATCACCAAAATCCCCACCTTTGTCCAACTAATTATTACTCATCATTTGGGCACATCTTCTAGTTCTAGAATACCTTCTCTCTCGCAGCCCTAAACATTGTTCATTAGGCTTTGTTGTGATAGAATAAGACATGTTATTCCATAATAGTGCACATTGCATAGGATAAAAATCAATTTTACCTTCACTAGTTCATTAGTTGTGGTAGGCTTTGTTCGTCTAGTACGAACAAATACATTACATAGCTAACGTAAACTACTGAAGTACACAAAACTAAATAAATAAATAAGGGAGCTCACAAAAGCAACTAACATAGTGTGACAACCATGAGCCATCCTGAAAATTGGCGCCACAATCTTTTCATATAACCAAGGCATGACCATTTCTCCATTGCCTGAAATATCAAATCAAATAGGTAAGGAAGGCTGATGGGGTAACCCCGCAATGGTCTGAGACTTAACAATGCATCTGCAACCGTCACTTGTCCCTTGGCTTCTGAACTAAAAAATTCAAACATGGGCATTGCAAAACTTGTAAGAGCCCAACTATATCTCAATACTCTACATCACAATATTATAAAAAATCAAACAAAAGCAGTAAGAAAAGTTCAATAAAATGTCTGTAAATTTACTTAATTACTTATTGAAGAGTTTCAATCTTTCATACTCAAAACGAAACAACTAAATCAGTTTACGCACAGTCAATAATGCTTAGAATAAAAGGAAGAGTCTTGCTCGTGTAATTTTTTAATTCTATCAATGAAAACACCAGGCATGGAACAAAGAAGCAAGCAAACAAAGACAAATTAAACAACATCATGATTGCATGGGCATATTTTTTTTTAGGGTAATTGGTTTATAGGTTTTATTATTGAGGCCTAATTTGCTCATGTTATGCAACCCAAAAAAGGAAAGAAAAAAAATTAAGAGATGCGTACGTATAAATGTAAGGAACCTTGTGTGTGTTGAAGAAGGGCTTGGGTCGTCAGCTTGGTGCTCGCTTTAAACCTCACTCGTTGAGACCTTGCTCTTGTCTCATTTGTCGCTTTGGTCTCTCAACCCGACTAAGCTTTCGGGTTCGGCATCGATGCCGATAGAGAGAGCCTCCTCACTCCTCATCGGTTACTCAATCTCATTTGACTCTCTATCCATCTAGTACTTAATCTCTGATTTGCGATGAGAATCTGAGGGAAAGGGAGGCCCTTACAAAGCCTAGGTTTCCACCAGAGTGAAAGAGACAGAGGCGATGAAGGGTGAAGGCATGAGAAAGGGTTGTGACAGATAAAAAATAATTGACCCTGGAAAGTTGATAAGGCCCTCTCTTTCACTCAAAAATTTTGAGAATGCCATGTACAAGAAAATGAATAGTGCTGGGAGGAATAGTGCTAAGAGGTTCAGCTTTGTTATATAGGAAATTAGACCTAGTCTGATCTCATCCTGATTACATTTTTGTTGTTGTTGCAAGAACAGTAAGTGGTTGCTATAAATTTAGAAAAATAAAAAAGATAAACTGTATAATAAAGAAAAAAGAATATTCGGGTGGTTGCTCAGGCTTTGCCATCCTACACCATGAGTTGTTTTCTACTGCCAAAGAATTTTTGCCATGTTATGCATCAAATGTGTGCCAAGTTTTGGTGGGATGCACCTGATGACAAAAAGAAAATACACTGGTTATCGTGGGAGCAATTGTGTAAACCAAAGGAGGCTAGGAAGGAGCTAGGTATGGGTTTTCATGATTTATTTGCTCATAATCTTGCTCTCTTAGCCAAGCAAGGTTGGAGAATTTCTACGAATCTAGAGAGTTCGATTTCCATACTTTATAAAGCTCGGTACTTCCCCAACGAAGATTTTTTTTTTCTGCTGAGAAGACCTCGGGTTCATCAGCTTGTTGGTGGGGTCTGTTCGAAGCTCAAGGAGTGCTCAATCGAGGGAAGAAGTGGCAGGTTAGAAATGTGGCTTCAATTCGCATTTGGGAAGAACCATGGATTGATAGGCCTCATTCTTTCAGGCCTATGCAAATGAGATTGTCAACCTTGTCACGAGTTGATGAGCTTCTTACGCCTACCCCTTACTTGGAATGAAGTTTTGATTCAGAATTCTTTTTTAGAGGAGGATACAAATATGATTTTATCCCTTCAGTTAAGCCGTCATTATGTCCCTGATCGCCATATTTGATACTTTGATCGTAAGGGTTTCTTTATTACTAAGAGTGATTATAAGATGGCTCTTGGTATGTTATCAACAATCACTTCCTCTTCTTCTTCTACTAACCTCTCAATGTGGAAATCCATTTGGAAGTGTCGGATTCCAGCGAAGGTTAAAGTGTTTGTCTAGAAGCTAGGTCATGATATTCTTGATACAGTCGAGAACCTCCGTTCAAAACGTGTTTTTTTTAAGGTACTTGTTATTTGTGTGAAAGAGAAGTCGAGTCATCAGTTCATTTAAGTCGGACTATGACTTTGTTAAGGAGCTGTTATTGGCAATCCCAAGTGTTGCAAGCAAAGTTTTGGGTTCTCATGTTACATGCTCCACACGAGAGTGGTTGAAGATTTGTGTGGATACTCTAGAGACTGACGAGTTGGAAGTCTTCTTGATGCTTTTATGGTCAACGTGGAAGGAAATAAATGCTCGTTTGTGGAAGGGTAAGTGTTTGGGAGTGGAACCAAGTTTTGTTTGCTCCTCAAACTATGTTATCTCAGTATAGAGATGTGCATAAGAAAGCTCCTAAGATGTCTAGGCCTCGACTACAGTGGAGTCCGCCTCTGGTTGGGTGGGTGACAATAAGTTGTGATGGTGCATGAGATTAGCTTCGGTCTCGTGAAGGAATGGGTATACTTGTTCGTAATGAACATAGTTTGATAGTTGGCAGGGGTTGTGAATCACAATCTCATGTAAGTAGTCCTGAGGTGAGTGAAGCACTTGTTCTACGTATTGCTTGTGAGCTGGTTGTCCATTTTCATTTATCTCCAGTGTTATTCGAAGCAGATTGTCTTGCTTTGGTTGGGACAGTTAATGGGGGTGTAGGTGATACCTTAAACATTGGACGGATTGTTGATGACATTGTGAGTCTCATGTCACAACTCTCAGGCTGCAAGTTTCGTGGTTTAACTCATTAGTTGACGTAGTCTTGATTCTTTACTTTCATGTAAGTACGTAGAGTGGGAATGTCCCTCCTATTTTAAGTAACTTTATAGCTACCCTATCTACCTCTCAGGCTTCTTCTTTTTTTCCATATGTGACGCCTTTCCCCTAAAAAAATAATAATAAAAAAAAAGAAAATAAAGTCGAGGCAGATAAACCACACCATTCCGTAAAAGACTCCAGTTGTCATTTTGTTGCAGAAACAGAAGCAGCAGCAGCACTACTAGTTACTCCTAGTGAAATTGAACCAAGAACCCTAAAATTAGTAACTAGTTGAGTTTGAAGAAATGGCACAGGCCATGGATCCTGAGTTATAATTCTTCTCTTCCACCTCTAATGGGAAAGACTGAAGGGGAAGCTTCCAGCGATGGAGGTAGTGGCGGCGGCTCTGAGCCTTCACCGCAAAATGCAGAGCCTCACTGTGCTTATTGTTGCTACGGTTTCCGAAGCATTCCAACTCTAATTGGCCTCAGATGCATTTTCGTCCTCTTTCTCTCTCTCTCTTTGTTCCTCTCTGCAATCTTTTGGTTGCCTCCGTTTCTTCGGTTTGCGGATCAGAGCGATCTGGATCTTCAATCCAAGTTCAGAGGTACCTTAATTCACTACTTTTAATTTACCATTTATTTGTTTTTTTCTTCTACTGATGTAACATTATGTTTAAAACTTTCATTGGATCTGGAATTTCCGGATTTCCAGACTTTTTTTTTGGTAAATTTTTTAATTTTTGGATGATATTTCTTGTTTTGGTAAGTTGGTGGTTATGGGCTTGTTCAGAAAATATAAGAAAACTTGTGTAGAATTGTGGAATTTGGTTTTGTCGGTGTTTGGTGACTGACATCGACTCTTTTCCCAATTGTTAATTGTGTATATTTAAAGTAAGCAACTAAACTAGGGGTTGATGATCAAGAATTGGACTTCTGTGCTTCATAATTTTAATTTCTTACTTCTTTTCCAATTACGAACTAGTAGAGAAGCATTGAATGATTATTTTCTTTTGGATACAGAAGCATAGACTGATTTCTATATAAAAAAGTGTGTATTCATTTTTAGTTTTTGAACTTGCGGGTCACTTTATTTTATTTCTATACGTAATAAGCTGCCAAGAATCATAGTGGTTCAACTAAATGATTATTTCTAGTTTCTATGAGCAATGAATTCTTCATGAAGTTTAGAAATTGCTCCCTTTTAGCCTTAATATTAGATTGGAAAGCCGTGGTGTGTTTATTTATGTCTTTCTTGCAGTTCTGTCATGCTTGTTAGTCTTGAGGATTCTAGTCCTAGAGTTCTGTTTTTATTTTCCCAACAAAATCTGAGTTTCTATCTCAAAAACTCAAAATAAATTAATCAAGTAAGTAAGAAACTTATTGCATGGTCGTAGACTGTAGGTTAGTTGAAAGTGTTTTAAGTAAACAAGAAACTTTTACATTACAATGTTCTCCTAACTGTTCCAGGTTAGCTAAAAGTAGTTTTCCCGAATTTGTAATCTCAGATTGTCATCCCCTTACCAGCTGAATGACTCTTTTTTTCTGTGTAAATTCTTCCAATGGTTTAATTATTTATTTAATTACATGTAAAAAAGATGGTTAGGTTATAGATTCGTTTCAAACTGCATCCATATATGTCGTGTGGCTACTCAAGCTATCTGATTATAATTGGATAACTTGAGGTCTGTAAACATTTCAAAGTAGTATCCAAAATAAAATGTTATTTGTGTTCTTCGGATATGAAGACGTTGGACATGATACCATTAATACATCATATATATACTTTCACTTGGGTAGCTGTACAGATATCTAGATTCGGCTTCACATAATGTTTATCGTTTGGGAATATTAATATTCGATGACTGATGATTGAGTGGATTTTGATAGGCTGTAAGAAGTTCCATGTATGTTGATATATGATTGAAACTTGGTTACCTGTTTATCTTCTGCCTTTCAGAGATTGGTCTTGCTTGCTTGCAATCAGTTTGCAGTGTTCTCATGTTTCTTGCCAAATAAGATTCATGATGCTGCAACCATGAATAATTGTTGGCTATTTTCTGGCTATACCTTTTAAGTTTCTAAAACAAAAAAACAAAAACAAAAACAAAGGCCACATACCATCAGATCTGAAGCTGCAACTAGTTCGCCGTATTTAGGTTTATGAATTTCTGATGGTTTGTACTTGTTGGTAAACATGTTTCTGTGTAGCTGATTTTTGTTCTGTGAACCATTCGTGAAGGACAAAGCGATGAGGTAGTTGCTGCAGCTCATTTGGTTCCTATCTCCGTTTTCTTTTTACCTTATAGATCTCTGTGTGAAATGGTTTCTTTTATTTGATCTAAAGGCTTTTACCAAGATCCATCCAGCTGGTATGTTGTGATCTGGATATTTTATTAGATCGCCAAAACAACATACAAGCCCAGTGTTCTTACTACCTGAGCTAGGAAAATTTGTGCTATTTATATTTTTTTTATGCTGAAATCCCATTAGTTATAGTTCACTCTACCTCTGAGCTTAAAACTTTACATTTATTTATTCATTATTTTTCTTACTTTATGTGAGTATTATTATACTCTTTGTGACAGCATTTGCTATGTTATACTTAGTACCCTTTGACCAAGACATTTGTTTATGCAGATCATTATATAGTTGCAAGTTTCAATCTTAGGCAGCCGGTGTCTTTGCTGGAGGATAATATTATGCAGCTTGAAGACAACATTTTTGATGAGATAGTGGCTCCCTCAACTAAAGTACTTGTTCTCATTTTTCTTATTTTCTCCATCTTTCAGTTATTTTGATCTAACGTACTATTTGAACCAGGTGGTGATACTATCTCTAGACCCCTTAGCTGGATTGAATGTAACGAGAGTTGTATTTGGGGTGGATCCGGACCCAAAATCATCAAAGTTATTGCCAACTTCTCAAAGTTTGATCAGAGCATCTTTTGAATATCTGGTTACACACCAATCACTGCGCTTGAATACATCCTTGTTTGGGCCCACACACCTTTTTGAGGTGCTAAAATTTCCAGGTGGCATTACCATAATTCCTCCACAGAATGCGTTTCTTCTGCAGAAAGTGCAAATCCTTTTCAATTTTACGTTAAACTTCTCTATCTTACAAATACAAGAAAATTTCAATGAACTGAAAAGCCAGCTGAAGTCTGGGTTACATCTATCACCATATGAGGTTAGTGTATCATCCTTCTGTTTTCGCATATGTATGTACTTTAATTATACAGAGCTACTATAATGCAAATGTATGCATATTTTTTATAACTGGCAAATGTTGTTTTACTGAAATCTGTCACTGAATTTGTAGATTCTAATTCGTATAGTTTTTTTCTTTTTTTTGTCTGGATGCAGAATCTATATGTTAGCTTGTCGAATTCAAAAGGTTCAACAGTGGCACCCCCCACTACTGTTCAGTCATCTGTTCTACTGACAATTGGGAATACTCCATCAATGCAAAGATTAAAACAACTGGCTCAAACCATCACACATTCTCATTCACGAAACCTGGGTCTGAATAATACTGTATTTGGTAGAGTCAAGCAAGTTCGTCTTTCATCTATATTGCAACACTCTCTTAATGGTGGAGATGGCACTGGGTCGCCTTCGCCTGCTCCATTGCCTCATCCCCAGCCCCACCATCACTCCCATCATCACCACCACCACCACCATCACCACCACCACCACATTTCCCAACAAGCTCCTGCCATTTCACCTGCACCTGCAACTGGCAGTGGTGCACCTGTAACTCATATAGGTTCTCCTGGACCGGATTATCGTTCACCTTTGCCACAGATACGTTTGCCTGCACCTGAGAAGAGTTATGAAGCAAAGCCTCCCAGCTACTGGGCTGGGCGTAGCGGGAAGACTGGAAAACAGTCTCATTTACCCCATGCCGGTGCCCCAAATGTTTCTCCTCCCATCTTTGGTCCCTCGCCACAAAAGCCATCAGCACCCATCTATAGTTCAGTACCAGCGTCTGGTCCTTTGCCTCATGTAGTTTTTTCTCATGCTCTGCCGCCATCAAAGAGTGAATCAGATAATAGCCGATCTTACACAATGCCATCACCTGAACCGTCGCCGTCAACATGTACGTCAACTGGTTTTTTGTTCTGTTATATTCTAAAATCAATGCAGATCTCTCACCTTCTCCATAAATATTATTACTGCTATGGTTATGGAATTATCCAGTTGTGAATTTGATGTTGTTTGACTCTAGAAAGTTGCTTTAACTGTCAAGATCAGTTATATTTTAAATCATGGCATGCTGACATGGTTATTGCAGCAGCTTCTGCAGCTTATCTACCTTCTGTTGTATCGGCATTATCACTACTTGTGGCTCTGGTGTTACATTTATAACAAGAGAGGACGATAAACTATGTGTGTCCTGTGAAACCACTTCTCTGGGGTAGACAAGGAAGGACTCAACATGCAAGTGTATAATTCCAAGCCGGAGGACTTCTGTTTGATTGTACCACATAAAAGTGGTATGTAAGGGAGCGTAAAGTTGAGCTACGCAATGAGTAAGCTGTTTCTATGCGTGTAAATAGTTGATTAGAAATATCCAGCCGGCATATTGCATCATATTCAGGTCAAAGTCACAGTGGTGGCAGTCCTTTTGATTACATGCATTGCCAGCTGTTTTGTGTTTTCTCTTCCACAGCAATGTAAGAGAGTCAGTAACCCATCAAATGTATCCCTTTTTTTTGTGAAGGAAGCTTACATCTTATCTGATTTTTTTCGATCGATAGATATTCACATACTAAATGAAAGTCTAAAACACATAAATTAAAGCAAACACAAACAAACCCAAATCGCAATTATAAACACGGAGTTTTTGCACAAAAATTCAGCCCAATCGTTGCATTGATAACTAGATTCATATTTTGAACTAAATCGGACGAATTGTATGTATTTTTAAACAATGCAACGATCAAATGACTAAAAAAATCTCTAATTGGGCTGAAATTTTACAAGCACGATCCTTGAATGAATGTCTAAAGTATGTCTGATTCTACTAATTGAATTACTTGTTGAAATTTTGTGTAAAATAGAACTTCACAACAAAATTTCAATGCGAAGCTTCGTACTTGATAGCATGTGTATGTAATACAAAAAAATCTAAGTTTAGATGTAATTTAGTAACATTCAGTATTTACCAAAAACCAAACAAACTCTTTTAGTTTTTATTTTATTTTATTTTTCAATGGGTGCGTCTATTCACACCTTTTCATTTGCTATTTGTACATCTTCTAATATTTTTGCATATTGACTTTCCAACTTTACCCATATTTACCTTTTCACCTCTTCTTCTTCATCTCACCATCGTAAGTCAGCATCAAGTCTGAGAATAACTAAACTTCTTGTTAATGTTCTCTCGTCGATATAGCTTGTTTGCAATAAGTTCTCATCAAGGTTCTTAATTACAAAAAGATTAAAAAGTAGGTGATGATGGTGAGTAGAGTGTTTGAGAGGATTGAAAGAGAAGGGAGAGCTAGAGAGAGAGTTTAAAGCTATGAACTTGTAAAATGAAAAGTGAGTAGATAATTGTAGAGAGGAGAGAGTGTAATCTTAAAATATGTGGCTCAAAATATATTTTTGCTGATTTTAAATTTTGAAATTAATGTGGACACATTAATGTGGTACTAAGGTAGCTCACCCCCCCTATAGTGACATGTATGTGACATGCACTCCACTTGCATTTCATTTGTATTTGGCCCAAACAAAATATCTTCATGTGACTTGAGGTCTTGATCATGTTTGATCTTGACCGGAGTTGACTATTTATAGCCCCGAATTTTAATATGGAAACCATAGTATTAAGCTTGAATGGTTTATAGTTTGACAATAAAATTAAATTATGCAGATCTCTCCAAATAGATCAACCCAACAAGCCAACACCCAAATCAAAAGCAACACTAAATTCATTAAAAAAAAATCAAGAAAGTTGAATTTCAAGAAGTACTAATTACCTTGATTTGTTACTTTGAACTAGATAATTAAAATGGTAGAAGATCGAATTCGAAGATTTCTCAATGGTATGGTGATGGAAGATTAAAAAAACTATAAGGGACTTTGCCCCCTACAAACCAAAAAGAATTACAAAATAAAAAGGGGATTGTTTCTACCAAATTTCGTTAGGTCTTAGGTAGAAGCACGACTAGGTTTATGGTGATGGATGCTCCTCGTCTGATCACTTCTCTGCTAAGACACTGTTACATGTAATACGCAAACGAGAGGTCAGAGGTTATGATGGAGTTTGAATCGCCTTCAACGCTCTAATGCTTAAGTCAAAAAACGTATCAAGTATAACAACGTTAGAGGGTTGAATGAACAACTTACCTCTACTTGTCATAAATGAGGTCTTTATATAAGTGGTTGGAGGAGCTCTCTTTCTTTCATTTTTTATGTGGGACTTGCTACTCTCCAGGTCTGTTTATTGTGAAGGCCCTGACATGGAGCGTTGTTACTCTTTTGGGGACAGGCCCGTCAGCCAAGTTGGAGCTGTTATTGTGGTAGTCTACTAGGTTTAGGTGGTGATGTCTCAATTAGTAATTAAGTATCCATAATTAGGCGGTACAGTTATGTTCACCAATAAGTCTCCATATCAAGGATATCAGTTTTTGATTGAGGAGTTGACAAGCTCTTGCGTAATTACGTGTGCTTAGCCACGTCAAAACAGGCTAATGTACTATACACCCTAGTCTCCTCAACTCCTCGATCAATAACTGTTCTCCGACCCATGTAAACTCAATAGTATATACCAGTGTGTGTGATGGTTGAGTATGAGTAAATGACGTGTAGGTTTATGTATGTATGTTATATTGCAATTTGTGTGTAATTCGTTAAGTCCCCTTAGCTCGGGGGTGATCAGACTAATGTAACATTTATGAATAGCTGTCAAACGATGAAGTTACATCCCGTTTGGCTACTATGGGAATCATAATGATGGGCTCCGGGCGCCATTCTGTTAAACTATCATTAATTGATGAACGGTGGAGTAATCTTCCGTTTGGCTATCTTATGAGTCCTAACGATGAGCTCTGGGTGCCATTCAATTAGACTATCAATAGCTGGCAAACGGTGGATTAATCTTCTGGTTGGCTATATTATGATTTCTAACGCAGAGGCTTTGGGCGCAATTCTGTTAGACTAAATAGTG
Organism: Geum urbanum; assembly: GCA_946800695.1. NCBI lineage: Eukaryota > Viridiplantae > Streptophyta > Magnoliopsida > Rosales > Rosaceae > Geum > Geum urbanum. The sequence goes on from OX327009.1 coordinate 4,065,656, forward strand.
ATCGCTTCGTATCCCGTCTGCTCGGTGATTCAACAGTTACTTTCTATATAGAGGACATGTGTCGTGCTATGTGTAACAGTTACTTTTTGCATGTCTCCCTATGATTTGAAGCGTCGAGTGTAATTTATTTGTTTAGGAACGCATGGGGCGTGTATGACGCGTGTTGCAATCTGGTAGTTTGCAACGCTTCGCTTGGATGGCTCAAAATAGCCCTAGGGTAACTCTGGTTTCCTATAAGTAACCCTTCCTCCTTTCATTTTCATTTTTAAAGTTTTTTTTACACCGCTACTCTACCCTTTTTGCGCCAGAGTTGTTCTTGAGTCCCTGAAGTTCACCCCTTGTGATTTCTTCGAGTTTCTAGGTATCACTGATGGTCTCTTGCATTGAGTTTTTGCTTTTGGTTTGGTTTGTTTGGATTTGATTCTGTTCATGGTTCAATAATGCATGAAGTACGTGTTTTTGGTAACTCTGGTTTAGTTCTCGGTGTAGATAAGTATTTGGTTATTGCTAAATGCCTGATATGTTCTTTTCTTGGGTTTGGAATATCTGTTAGTTGAGTGGGTAAGTATTTTTGAAAGGACCCAACTCTAGTTTAGCTAATTAACTATAATTAAATCTTAACAATTAATTAACTCTGAGAAATTCTACAAAATTTTTGACATAATTCCCCCTTAAAAAGTGAACAACCAAAAATCAGCAAGAAGAGAATACTTCTAACCAAATTCCCACAAACAAACCGTGGACCACCGATTTTTCATCCAAATTTTTCAACAAATAACCAACAAGAACCAGGAATCTAACTTAGGAATTTAAATTGTAATTAGAACATGCTGGTTCTGAATACAAAGAGAACATACTCTACTACAATTCGAGTAACTGAAACTAACATAAATAACTGGAATTTCAGAGCAACTTCTATGAACATAAGATACATATAAATAAGTCTAATAGTAGACTGAAACCTACTAAATGAGGAGCTGACTGGTAGACTCAAAGCCTTTAACAACACCACACAAACTCAGGATTTATATTGCACTCTGGGCAACAGAAATCGAAAAGACAAGCAAAAGACATTTAAAATATAAAACGTTAGAGTGCGTGGACAAAAATAACGTAAACTACGTAAAACAATAAATTTGTAATAACATGCATTTCCGCTAATTTCTATAAAATAAAGCGACTTCCAATATAATGAACTGAAATAAAATATGAAGGTGGGCACTCAGGTTGTTTGTCTTAACCCGAAGCATCTCCATGACTGTCAATAAAAGGTGATGGGATCGTCTAGGGTGTTTGTCCTAACTCGAGACAATCTGGGTCGACATGGTGTTTGTCGTAACCCTGTCTAACCCAACTAGTCAGTGATTAGCCAACTAGTCAAAGCATCGATGCTGGAAATAAAACCATCACAAACATACCTCCAAATTCGACTGTAATAAAATACAGGACACTGCAAATCTGCGTAAATATGAACTCGCAGTAACTGTGAAAACCGTCCACTAACAAGTCTGCGACTACCGCTGGGGTCGAGTGAAATTTCTTTCGTTGTTAGGGTCGTGATCACAATGTCCTATAAATATGGATCATACGATATCATAATATGCGTAAAACTATGGAAATCGACCCTAAAAATAACCCTGGAAGTCTCGCTAATAATTTTGGCAAACTGCCTCACCGGAGCACCATTATGGGCGGCGGCGTGTGGCCCTCACACGCCTCCACATGTGATGACGCATGAGCCACACACGCATCTGGTGAACATTATTTGATAGGGGATTTTGACCCCTCGTTGGAAAGCTCTCGGCGAGCCCTTCCACTTTCATAACTGGACCAAAGTCCAATTCACCAGCAGTTGGCCAGAATTAGCCGAAACAGACCGAAAATCCACTTTCCAGTAACCGCCACCAATGGTAGCGATTAACCCCACAAAACGTTCCTCTCAACCAACCCAACCAAACCCCCACACCTACGCGCCTCAACTCGCTGCCTAATCGCCGAAAAATCCTTCAAAATTCCACGGCCCGAAACCAGCCAAAAATTTCAACACGGCGAAGCTCCGCCGTGGAGCTTCGTCAGACCTTCCTACCTACCCAAAAAGACTCAGGGGGAGGATAGGATCATTTCCTCTGAACTCCCGACCTCTACAACACGACAGAGCACGGCCATCGACGGTTGAGATTCAACGATACAAAATCAGATAGCCCAAAATCTTGCAAATTTTCCCAAATATCACACAACACAACAACAAGGAAGCATCAAGGATCCTTTTCCTACCTTTTCTTTAGCTGGAGGTGCCCAGAACCGAAAAATCTCAACGGGTACGGTCAATGGATCACGGGAAACAAAACGGGTTGAGCACTGTTTGAAAGTTTTTGAAATTTTTTCTGATTTTCTGAAAACAAAATCCCAAAATTCCTTTATTTATACCCCTCATCTCCTCGACAAATCGACGACCCAAAATCAATCTTATCGCAATCGAATGGTCGAGAATTAACCGATTAAAAATTATTTTATTTTTATTTATTACTCGTGCGAACTTCCAATAAGCATAAGAAATATCTCGCTTATCCGAAAAATTTCCCAAAAATTCCTACAAGCTCAAAATTAAATACTCTACAAATTTCATAAAGAAAGTCAAATCAAATTCTTTCCCAGTGAAAAAGTCGTTAACAACCTCGATAATGCGACTAATCCGCGATAATGCTTAATATAACTCGATAAAAGTGTAATTTTGGTTCGGGTCGTAACAATCTACCCCAGTACAAAAATTTTGTCCTCAAAATTTATGTACCTGCTAGAAAAGATGAGGGTACTACTTTCTCATGTACTGCTCTGGTTCCGAAGTGGTTTCTCCTACTACACGATTCCTCCACAATACTTTCACTAAAGGAATGGTCTTTTTTTTGGAGAAACTGCTCTCTACGGTCAAGAATCTAGACCGGTTCCTTAATATAAACCAAGTCCTCATGTAATGGAATCTGCTGAGGTACAATAACATGAGAAGGGTCGGAGATGCATTTCCGTAACAAAGACACATGAAATACGTCATGAGCACGTGCTAGTTTTGATGGTAACTCCAAACGATAAGCGACATAACCAACACGTTCAATAATCTCATATGGTTTGATGTATTGTGGCTGAAGGTTGCCCCGCTTTCCAAATCGCATAACACCCTTCCATGGCGACAATTTCAAAAATACCCAGTCACCAACCTCAAATTCTAGTTTCTTTCTCCTAGCATCTACATAACTCTTTTGTCGATCCTGGGCAACCTTTAATCTGTCTCGAATGATCTGCACGTTCTTCGTCATTTTTTGCACAATATCTGAACCAATAAGACTTTTCTCGCCTACCTCCCTCTAACACAGTGAGGTCCTGCACCGTTTCCCGTATGAGACTTCATATAGTGAGATACCAATGCTGGAGGGGAAACTGTTATTATAAGCAAATTCTATCAACTGCAGGTACTTATTCCATTTCCCTGGAAATTACAATACGCAGGACCCAAGCATATCCTCCAGTGTCTGAATGGTTCTCTCGGACTGGCCATCCGTCTGGGGGTGAAAATATATACTGAATCATAACTTGGTGCCTATAACTTCTTGTAAAGGTCTCCATAACTGTGAAGTGAAAAGGGAATCTCAATCTGAGATAATAGAAACATGCACACCATGTTGCTTCACAATCTTTTGCATATAGAACTAAGCTAATTTGCTCACAGAAAGTTTCTCTGGAACTGGTATAAAATGTGCAGACTTTGTGAAACGGTCCACAACTACCCAGATACCTGTATGACCCTCGGAAGTACGAGGTAGCTTATATATAAAATCCATAGTAACATGCTCCTATTTCCAAACCGGAATCTTTAGACGTTGCATCAAACCTGAAGGTTTCTGCCGCTCCGCCTTCACTTGTTGACAAATGGGACACTGGCTCACATATGTCGCTATTTCTCTCTTCATATTAGGTCACCAATAATACTCATTAAGAGTTCGATACATTTTTTGTACTACTGAGATGCATTGCATAAGCTGAACAATGAGTTTCATCAAGTATTTCTCGTTTCAACTCTTCATTGTTCGGAACACAAAGTTACCTTTAATCACCAATAAGCCATCTCTCTATAATGAAAAGTTTGGTTGTCCATCGCTACGTACTGCTTCCTTTAATTTCAGCAATGAGACATCAAAATCTTGTAAGTCACAAACTCTGTCAACAAGAATAGGTCGAACCTTGAAGTTGGCAAGTAAAACTCTCGGTTTATCATCATCTGTGTACGAGAATGCACCAGTGGCTCGCAACTCAGAAAGTAGTGGCATCCGAGTCATTTGTATATGGGACAGAGCAACTCCTGATTTCCAACTAAGAGCATTAGCTACCACGTTCGCCTTTCCAGGATGGTACTCAAAAGTGCACTCATAATCTCTCAATAGTTCCGTCCACCTCATCTGCCTCAAATTCAGTTATGGTTGTGTGAAGAAATACGTAAGACTTTTATGTTGGTCAAAATCTGACACCTGGCACCATACAAGATGTCTCCAAACCTTTAATGCTAAAATAATCGCTACTAACTCCAAGTCATGAGTGGGGTAATTCACTTCATGAGGCTTTAATTTTTGGGAACCATAAGTAACAACTTTGCCTTGCTGCATCAACACACATCCCACACCTAACTTGGATACATCACTGAAAACTGTAAACTCCCCATTATCATCCGGTAAGGTCAACACTAGAGCAGTGGTCAACCTTGTCTTTAAAGTCTGGAAACTTTCCTTACAAGTCTCTGACCATTTAAATCTAACTCCTTTCCTCGTAAGTCGGGTAAGAGGTGTAGCAATATGTAAAAAATCTTGAAAAAACCGACGATAGTAACCGGATAAGCCCAGAAAGCTCCTGATATTAGCTACACTTGCAGGTCTGCTCCAATTTAACAATGTCTCCACCTTGTCAGGATCAACTCTAACTTCATCTGCCGAAATCACATGGCCAAGAAATTTAACTCTGTCCAACCAGAATTCACATTTACTGAACTTAGCATACAATTGAGATTCTCTCAAGGCCTCAAAATAATATGCAAATGTCTTGCATGTTGCCTCGCATCTGAAGAGTAAATTAGGATATCGTCAATAAATACAATGAAAAATTGATTAAGATATGCTCGAAATACTCGATTCATCAAATCCATAAAGGCAACAGGTGCATTCATTTGACCGAATGGCATAACTAGGAACTCATAATGCCCATATCGAGATCGGAACACGGTCTTAGAGACATCTGACTCTCTAATCTGCTACTGATGGTATCCTGATCTCAAATCAATCCTAGATAATACAGTAGCTCCCTTAAGCTGATCAAATAAATCATCAATTTCAGCTTCCGATAGTCGATGCATAATCTCATAGATCCATTCTTTTTTTTCATAAATAAAACTGGAGCTCCCCATGGTGATATGCTAGGACGGATGAAACCTTTATCAATTAGGTCTCGAAGCTAAATTTGCAACTCTCTCAACTTAGCTGAAGCCATTCTATATAGAGCTTGAGCTATGGGGCCTGTACCCAGAAGTAGCTTGATCGTGAAATCTATTCCCCTAACTGGAGGAAGACCTGGTAATTCCTCATAAAAGACATCAGGATATTTCCTAACCACCATAATCTGCTCAAGGTTAGGGGTGGAAATACTGGTATTCACCACATGTGTCAGATATGCGGTACACCATTTCCGCAACATCTTCTCAGCCTTCACAGCTAAAATAAGACACAATGAAAAAAAATTTCTTTCCCTGCAGAATAAAATCTTAGGGAACCCTGAACTTCTAAATACTACCTCTTTCCGATGACAATCAACCAAAGCTAATGATTTCTCAAAAAGTCCATGCTCAGAATTAAATCAAAATCAGTGATGTCAAGAGGTATCAGATCGGCAGACAATCCAAAACCTCTAACTATCACGCTACAGTCTTGATACATTAGCCCAACTAAAATCACCTCGCCAAAGGGATAAATAATTTGCCACATTTTCGATAAGGGAGTGGCAGGTACGTTAAGTTTTGATGCTAATCTCACGGATATGAAATAGTGTTTCGCCCCCGGATCTATTAAAGCATAAACAGCGCAACCAAAAACACGTAACGTACCAATAATCACTTCAAGAGAGGCTCTGCTCTCCTATAGAGTCATCCGATGAAGTCGGGCCTATCCAGTCTGTCCTGTTGGTTGCCCTCTCTAGCTCAGATCCTGATAAGCTGGTTGTCTGGGCGGTGGTACGGTTCTACCCCCTAAAGTGGCTCCTGACTACCACCAAAACTCTGCACTGAATATCCACCTGAGGTGTCCCTCTGTGAACACTCCCTCGCAAAGTGGCCCGTCTGACCACAACGATAAAAAGCTGAAGTCCCAAACTGACACTGTCCGAAATGGTGCTTGTTACATCTATTGCAGAGAGGAAAATCTATGGGTGCCAATGGAGTAAATCGAGACCCACTTGATCCACTGGAACTGGCCCCAAACCTCTGCCTCTGTGATCGACTTGACCTCCACCTAAAAAAAAAAACTTAGACGACGTGCACTAGAGGTCTGAGATCCCTCACCAGATGATGATGTGGAACCAGATGCGCTAGAGCCTCTCCTTTTTTAAGGACCATAATTGGGCCCACCTTCCTCGAATCGTCAAGTCTGACTCTGCTCCAATGGAAGCCTATCTTCACATCTCACAGCAGCACTGACAAACTCGTCAAAGTTAGTGTGTGGTACACCTGACATGTGTGGGGCAATCTCATGTTGCAAACCTTGCTCAAACCTCTAACATCTTTCCTTCACTAACCTGATAGGATTTGGTGCAAATCGGGATAAACGGGTGAAACAATCCCGATAATTCATCACGGACAAGTCTCCTTGCCGAAGATTCATAAACTCATCATATTTCCCCTGCTCTGTAGCTTCATTGAAGAAGCGACTCATGAACAACTCCTTGAACTCTGCCCATGGGTGGTGTTTTCATTTTTCTCAGTGCTCTCCCACCAACGGTAAGCATGGTCCTGCAACAGACCCACAACTATCATTGTTCTCTACTCTGAAGTCAACTGGGGACGCATGCGGTAGCATACTCGACCAATCTCTATAAGCCAATTCTCACAAGTCTCAGGGTCATGAGATTCTGCAAAGGGAACTGCTCCTGCTGATTTATCTTTGGTGACTAAATCATCATGACCCTCACATGGCACTGCCATCATGCGTGTAATTAACTCACACATCTATTGTGCCAAAGACTGCACTTCATCCTGTTGAGATAGTTGTTGAAGCATAATGACCTAAGAGTCCTCAAAAAAATATTTAGCTGCAAGAAGAGAACACTTCTAACTAGATTCCGACAAACAAATCGTGGACCACCGATTTTTCATCCTGATTTCTCAACAAATAAAAAACAAGAACAAAGATTCTAACTCAGGAATTTAAAACGTAACTATAACATGCTGGTTCTGAATACAAAGAGAACATACTTGACTACTATTCGAGTAACTAAAATTAACATAAACAACTGGAATTTCAGAGTGACTTCTATGAACATAAGATACATATAAACAGATCTGACAGTAGACTGGAACCTACTGAATGAAAAGCTGGCTGGTAGACTCAAAGCCTTCGACGACACCACGTAAACTTAGGATTTATACTATCGCCTGGGCGATGGAAATTGAAAAGCCTAGGGAAAGGCATTTAAAATATAAAACTTTAGAATGAGTGGACAAAAATAACGTAAACTAAGTAAAACGATAAATCTGTAATAACATGCATTTTTGCTAATTTCTGTAAAATAAAGCGAGTTCCAATATAATAAACTGAAATAAAATATATAGGTGGGCGCTCAGGGTGTTCGTCCTAAACCGGAGCGTCTCTATGACTGTAAATAAAATGTGATGGGATCATCTAGGGTGTTTATCCTAACCCAAGACAATCTGGGTCGGCAGGGTGTTTGTCCTAACACGGTCTGACCCGACTAGTCAGTGATCAGCCGACTAGTCAAAGCATCGATGTTGGAAATAAAACCATCAAAAACATACCTCCAAACTTGATTGTAATAAAATACAGGAAACTGTAAATCTGCGTAAATATGAACTCTCAGCAACTGTGAAAATAAATAAATGTCAACTCATAAGTCTACAACTACTGCTGGGGTCCAGCAGAATTTTCTTCTCTGCTAGGGTCACGATCACAATGTTTTGTAAATATGGATCATACAATATCAGAATATGCATAAAGCTATGAAAATATGCCCTAAAAACAACCCCAAAAGTTCAACCGATAATTTTGGCAAACTGCCTCGCAGGAGCACCATCGTAGGGGGCGGTGCGTGAGCCACACATGCCTCTGGTGAAAGTTCTTTAATGGGAGTGTTCGACCCCTCCTTGAAAAGCTCTCGGTGAGCACTTCCACTTTAATAACTGGACCGAAGTCCAGTTCACCGACGTTTGGCCAGAATTAGCCGAAACATACCGAAAATCCACTTTCCAGCAACCGCCACCAACGGCGGTGATTAACCCTACAAAACATTCCTCTCAACCAGCCCAACCGCCTACATCTACGCGCCTCAACTCGCTGCCTAGTCGCCCGAAAATCCTTCGAAATCCCACGGCCCGAAACCGGCCAGAAATTTCAACACAGCAAAGCTTCACCGTTAGAGCTTTGTCAAATGTTCCTACCTACCCAAAAATACTCTGGGGGAGGAGAGGATCATTTCCCCTCAACTCCCAATCTCCACAGCACGTCGGAGAACTGCTACCGACGACGGCGATTCGACGATACAAAACCTGAATTGGGTAGCCCAAAATCCTGCATTTTTTCCCAAAAATCACACAACACAACAACAAGGAAGCATCAAGGATCCTTTTCCTTTGTCGGAGGTGGCCGAAATCAAAAAATCTCGTCTGGTCAGGTCAATGGGTCACGGGAAGCAAAACGGGTCGAGCACCGTTTGAAATTTTTTGACCTTTTTCTGATTTTCTGAAAATAAAATCCCAAAGTTCCTCTATTTATACCCCTAAGCTCCTCGGCAGATCAATGACCAAAAATCAATCTTATCGCGATCGAATGGTCAAGAATTAACTGATTAAAAATTATTTTCTTTTTATTTATTTCTTGCGCGAGCTTTCGATAAGCATAAAATATTTCGCTTATCCGAAAAAATTTCCCAAAAATTCTTACGAGCTCAAAATTAAATACTTTACAACTTTCGTGAAGAAAGTCAAATCAAATTCTCGCCCGATGAAAAAGTCGTTAACAACCTCGGTAATGCGACTAAACTGCGATAAAACTTAATATAACTCGATAAGCGCATAATTTTGGTTTGGGTCGTAACAAGTTTTTAGTTGGAATTGGTTTGCTTTCTGGGTTTTTCTTTCAATTTCTGGGTTTCTATTTGAAGAACAGTGAAGAACAATTATTGTTCTTGGGTTTTGGGTCTTTTTTATCTGGTTGTGGGTTGGGTGGATAGGTTACAATGAGTCCCGTTAGCATGTTCATATATCGGGCATAAGATTACTTAGTTTTAGAAATACATGTAGTTCTTCTGACTTATAGTCAGATAGTGTGTTGAGCGTCAGCCCGTTAAACGTTAACGTTGGCGGTGCTTGTCTTAGGTTGCCAGTTTTGCCAATGGATATGTCAGCGATAGATGATTATTTGAGCGGATCACCAAGAGGTCGGGGCTTGAATGATAATATTATGTCTCATCATTTTGGCGGGGAACCTAGTACGTCAGCTTAGCACTCCGTTGTTTAGGCCCCTGCACCTGGTGGTGTTGGTGATGTGAGGATGTCCCTTTCAGTCTTTCCTAGTGGCAGGCCGTGCTTGTGGCGCTTAGACGATAGTGAGGCTATTCAAGAGTCAGCATCTACTATAGAAATTGAGCGATGGTATCGAGTTTATAATATCCCTAGCTCCGTGAAGTTGCAGGTCTTAGGGCCTAACGATATGTTTATAAGGCCGCCAGCGGGGCATATCTGCGTCAGAGAGTTCCATATGAAGTTTGGAATCAAGCCTCCTCTTTACCCTTTCTTCCAATATGCGATGTTGTTGTTCAATGTCACGCTAGCTCAGTGCTGAACTACAATGACACAGGTCCTTGTCGCTATGTTCAATATCTGGCGACGATGTGGTCTTCGTCATCTGACACGTGTTAAATTGAGTCATTTATTATGTTTGGAGTATTCGAACCAGGCCATGGATTCAGGCACAATGACCTTTAGGCCTAGAGGTAAATGATGGCTGACGAACCTGCCTACATTCGCTACCATCTGGTGCATTGTCCATTGTTTGGTTGGCGATGACTGGGAATTTGACAAACACGCTGCCCACCTTGATGAAGCGGGGAAGAACTCCATTCATGGAGTCCCTGAGTGGTTCCGGCCATTAGGTTGCTTGCTTCTTTGGTTTTGTTTTCGTTTCTAGGTGCCACTATTTTTGTTTTGTTGTGCTTGACTTTTTTGGCTTGCTTTTGTAGGCCGCTTCAATTATCCTTTGATGCCCTTGGAAGAGCAAAGGATTGGGCGTGTGTGTTTCATCTTTGACCCTTTCCCTGAGTATTGTGATTTTAGGCCACTACCCACTGAGATTTGATAGAGAACACTCGTGAAAGGACCCAACCCCGATTTAGTTTCCTAAACCAGAATCAAACCCTTTCTGAAAACACGAACTTGCAAAAACCACAAAAATTTCGGCAGAGTTTCGTTACTAACGCGAAATTGCCATTAACCTGCACCCAAAAACACACTTCATCCTATGCCACAAAAGCCAAACCGTGGGCACCAATCCCATCCGAATTTCTCAATATCATAACAATAAAGTAAAGCAGTAATCAAAACTGTACTTTACCGAAATCCGGCGAAAAACATATAAAAGTATATCAGTAGTGTATCAGAGCGACCTCTAATGTATATATACAAAATATACAACAGTACGCAAAACAAGAAACCCACTGAAAAAGAAAGGTAGCTCGAACGCTAAGCCTCCAACCACGACGTGAGACACCAGAATCCGAACTGCAAATTGGGTACGAAAACCGAAAAGCTCAGGGGAAAGGCAATAAAATCTTTAGAGTGAGTGGACGAAAATAAACATATGCCTTTTACCATTTACATATATCATAAAATCAAGCAAAGTGAGTTCGGAAAATATATGGAGGTGCCAGACGAATCTCTCAAACCCGACGGTCAGGCGAATCTCTCAAGCCCGACGATGATTGGCTAGGCAAATCTCTCAAGCCTAGCGGGCAAATCAGGGGAATCTCTCAACCCTGAATCTGACTACCGGTGATCAGCCGAGTAGCCAATGCATCGATGCTAAGTAAATGCCATCACCCTATAAAATATAAAACAATACCTCCAAAAGCAATAAATAATCTCAACATCGTATATAAATAAATACGAAAAACACGAACTCGCTACAACAGTGAAAACAGAAAAGTCCACTCACAGATGAGCACAGCGCCCACACGCGTTAATCACGAGATCCGACGGAAGATCCCTCGCCCAACGTACGATCTCGATCCCCTGAATAATTACAAAATATAACTGATCAAAATCACAGTTCAACACACTGTACCACACCTCGGAAACCAACCGTTCCCGGAAACATATAACTCGGTACAAAACAATCGACGTAAACTCCCAAAATCTCCACATAAACCCTCGACTAAAAATCCGGTTTCCAAATCAACTCGAAAACCTCAAGGCGATGATCGGGGCACGAATACGAGCAAAACAACATAAAAATCATCAAATTCTAAAAAGTCAACGGGTCGCCGGAGCTCCGCCGCGCACCGTTAACCTGAGAAATTTCCCGGCGGCCAAGCTCACCGTAGCTTCTCCTCCTCAAGCCCAACACATCTCATAACTGTGGCTACCTCCAATTCCGGCACAAACAGCCGGAAAACAGCTCTAAAATCCCGGAATTCAAAATCATTGGCGAACCTGTTTCTCCGTCGATCTCAGTCCACGACACACGGCGGCCCTTGAGGCCACTCCCAAAAGCTCCGCCGTGGCCCCACGGGTCGAAACCCTCTAATCTCCGGCCACCACCGTGGCCGGAGCACCGCCGTCCAACTCCCCCGATTCCGGCCGGAAAACCTCGAATTTCAACTCACAATTTCTCTCTCAAATCAACACCAATTCAAGCAAAACCAAGTTCTAAACAGTTTTAAATCACGAGGAGAATATTTTACCTTCCAAAGTCGTGGCCGGAAACTGCAAGTCTGCCGGTGGATCACAAACGGTCAAAAATCCTCCACGGTCAACGGTGGTCAACGGGTCCAAGGCTGGTCAACGCCGGTCAAACTTCCCAAACAGTGTTTTCGACAATTTTTTAACTATTTCCGATATTTATATTCGCGGCTCGATACGATCAACGGTCCAAAACGGATCACATCACGTTTCGGATAACTCAAATACGAACGGATAAACAAGACGAAATTCCGCGATTTCAAAAATTCATAACATATTCCTCGATCATCAAAATAATCATCCGGAACCGCCCACGAACTCGAAATCACGTGAACTACAACTCTCGTGAAAAGATCCAACTCAAATTCTTGCCCGATAATTAAGTCGTGATCAAAACCGACAATTCAATCAATTTACGAAAAACTGCGATTACGCGTAAACTCGTGGATTAAGCCGATTACTGTACTGATTCTGTTTCGGGTCGTCACACTCGACTCGCCAAGTTCCCTGGTAAGTGGTTTCACTTTTGTGTCGTTTTTTGTTTTCATGGTGATGAGGCCTAGTGACTGGATTTTGTTGTTGTCTGTCTAGCGAAAATGTCGAAGTCCAAGACTGACAAGTGGATGGAGAAGGTCCATTCTCTTGATCATAGCAGCATTGTCATCTGGCAGAATCACACCGTCTTCCTTCCTTTTTTTCTTTCTCTGCTCTCGTTAGCTTTTTTGGCAACGAGGCTGGCCCTGTCAAATTTTTTTTTATGAGTCCCTCATGCAGGTTATTCTTGATTACTTCATTTTCAGGTTCTTTACCATCTCTGTCACACTCCTCAAGGTGAGGTTCTATATCGATACTCTTCTTCTATTAGTGTATGAACACGTCAAACTTTTCTTCTAATCTTTCTCTGGCCAAACACTTTTGGTCCCTCTCCTTTCTTATAGATCTCTAACCCCCTTATCAATTGGGTGTGGATACCACATTCCGTCAAGTGCTGGATGTTGCTAATGACTGCCTCTGAAATTGACGACATGTTCTTATGACTTGTTAAAGTGATGAATGTTGCTCTGTCTCTGATTCCTTCTTCCATCTTAGCGGTTGGTTCTTCACTACGTGTTTTTGGGTAGTGGTGTTTGTACGTGGCTTGTAAGTATACGCTTCGATTCCTACAAATAACACCATGTTTCTACCAAATTTCGTTAGATCTTAGGTAGAAACACGTGTAGGGTTTATGGTGATGAATGTTCTTCGTCTGATCACTTTACCACTAGGACACTATTACAAGTAATACAAAAACAAGATATCATAGGTTGTGACGGGGTTTAACCCACTTTCAACGCTCTGATGCCTAAGTTAGAAAACATATCAAGTATAACAATGTTAGTGAGTTGAATAAATAGCTTACCTCTATTTGTCATAAATGAAGTCTTTATATAGGTGGTATGAGGAGCTCTCTTTCTCTCTTTTTCGATGTGAGACTTGGTACTCTTCAAGTCCGTTTACTATGAAGGCCTTGACATGGCGCGTTGTTACTCTTTTGGGGTCGTGCCATCAGCAAAGTTGGAACTACTGTCGTGTTAGTCTGTTTGGGTTAGGCGGTGATGCCTCAATTAGTGGCTAAGTACTTGGAGGTACAATTATGTACACCAACATGGATCAACAAATTGATTTTGAATTCTTGATTGATCTCATAGAGCGGAATTGTACGAAACCTATAATCTCTTAGGTTTTCTTCTATTATCAATTGTTGAAACATAATCACGGCTAGTTGCCTTATTTTTTTGGAGGAGAGAGGGTGAGGGCAAATTTGGATTTTGAAAGCTCCAAACAAATATGCAAAAACTAAGGACATTTGATATAATTATCTTTACGACCAAGGAGTGTTGTTTGGCTTGTAAACATTGGACTCACCAAATACCGAAATGAAAAAGGTGCGTCTATTCACACATCCTTAAGGTCTAGTCTGTAAGTCTAGGGCATGGACTTTCAGATAGTCAAATTTTTTGGCTAGATCGTGACCTAACTTTTGGGCTCCAGTTTGTGGTGAACTTTCGGGTTTGGTATTTGGCCCGATTGTTGGACCCGAACTTGTGGTACTATATGTATTGAGCCATAGTTTTCACTTTTGAGAGAGAAGTTCTAGATGCATTTATCAAGGTTAAAAATAAGGTAATCGACTGTGAATCGTTTTGATACCGATTACCGTTCAGTCGAGTACTCGAAGTCGGTATTTTATAATTTAAAACTAGTAATATAATTATCAATATATTATATATATAATGTCATTATTTAAAAGATAAAATAATTAAAATAAAAAGAAAATGACATCAAAGTTATCAAAATCATTAAACACATAGTTTAATACTCAAATAAAAGCATAAGAAAATGTATTTCAAAACAAAAAATCACTCCATGTTGTTAAACACTCCAAATGCGTCCTTTTTTTCTTCAACTTCGGATTAAAACTTTTGTCTTATTTTGAATTTTTGGATGTTTTTAGCTTTAAAAATTAGATATATTTTTTTAAACAAAAAAGAGATGTTGATTTGGGCTGATTAAGCGACTGATTCGGACTTATTCGGAAATTACTTAGCTACTACTCAGGGAGAGGGAGTGAGCCTATAACATTTCGTTCTTTGACTGAGTAAGAAGTACTCGGCCAAATCGGGCGATTTTTGGAATAGAGGTTTTTATACATAGAAGAGACTTTAGACCAAAAAAAAAAAATTACATAGAGACTGTTTCTTAGATGATGTGAACGGCCATCATTGTAGGGTGTCTGCTAAAAAGAGCATTCTAGGATTTCATGCATTTTCGAAAATTGAAAAAGAAAGAACAAAAAAATTGAGCGGCTAGTATGCAAATGCAGCGAGATCTGAGAATTGCGATGGTTTTGTTCTCGTCTCTCTCTCTCTCTGTTTGGTCCAATTAAAGAAATATACTCATGTGAGAGTGAGACACAGGGGGCGAGGTGTCGCCGTGTCGCTCGTGAATTTGGTGCAAAAAATATCAGCAATCAATTAAAAAACAAACAAACACAAACCAGACTCTCTAACATGATCACGATTGCTCTGTCCTCTCGTCATAAAAATCCGCTTCACTAAATCAACAATCCCGCATTTCCTCTCCATTCCTTGTAGAAAACGTGTGAAACTGCTTACTTTCCACAGTGAGTTTCCTCCGATGAATTCCTCGTCGTCTTTCTTCTGTTTTTTTCTTTTTGTTGTTTCGATAAATGTGATGGTCTAACTATTTCTCGCAGACAGAAAAACTTGGATCGGAGAAAAAAAAGAAGCAGCGAAAATGGCGGTGGTGGAATTGGGGAGCAAGCCGGTGAGTGTGAGCTTCAGAATCCCTTACTACACGGAGTGGGGCCAACGCCTGATGGTGTGTGGCTCCGAACCGGTGCTCGGCGCGTGGAACGTGAAGAAAGGCGTGGTGATGAGTCCGGTTCACGAAGGCGACGAGCTCATATGGATCGCAACCGTAAAAGGGAAATTCGGATCGGCTGTGTGTGAGTACAGCTATTATGTTGTGGACGACGATAAAAAGGTTCTCCGATGGGAGATGGGGAAAAAGCGTCAGCTACTTTTGCCCAAGGATATTCGAGAGCCGATTCGCTTCCATGACTTTTGGCAGGTACACTACATTTTTCCTCAGAATCTTTGCTTTACTGTGTTCTTATTCCCTTTTTTTACTTTCTGTTTTTACCATTTTATTTATATTTATATTTTTTTGTATCTGTTATAAAGCTGGAGGGATTATTTATTTTTCTGCATAGGATTAAATAGGCCTGGGAACAGTTTGGTTTCAATCATAATTTTCAGGAACTGGAATCGAACCGTTTGGTTTGATGTATATACGGTTCAGTCCTTGTATTTAAAAGATAGAACCGTTTGGAATGATTCCTCAATTTGGAACCAAACTAATATATGTGATTATTGTTTCTACTCTATATAAGTCTATTCTCATCAAATTATATTTACTAATTATTAACAAACAAATATATTTCGTAGTTCTAGTGTTAATGATATAAACAAATAAAAATATCATAAAACTTTATAAAAGATGGTTGATCCATGATATGATGATCACCGAATAAGTCATATGAGTGACATAAATAAAATAATAAATGACATACCCAATATATGACCCATAATCATCAACTTAGTGATTTGAATGACAAACAAAATAACAAATTCTTCATATATAATGATATAATGACATAATTTTAATATTTAGTTAAAATATGGACTATATACAATTCTAGTCGGTTCCTTGCAAAATGAAAATGAGGAACCAGAACCGAATCGAACCATCCGAATACAGTTCAGTTCCTGACAAAATATATAATTTAAAATTTTAGAATCGAACCGAATCATCCAGTTCCGATTCGATTCGAATCGGTTTTGCAGTTCCTGGTTCCAAAGTCCCAGGCCCAGGATTAAATTCTGCTGTTGTATCCAGGTTGGTGCTGATGCACTCCCCTTTACGAGTGCATTCAAAGACGTCATCTTTCGTCGAAAGTCGAGCTTGGACATTGAGAAACCTCTAGGAGTCCTCCAGAATTCGTTGCGCGACAATGGTAATGATACTACTCTAATTTCACGACCTTTGGCTACTTTGAATAGTATAGTCTTGCATTTACAGTTTTGTTATATCTAAAATCAGTGTAATGTGTGCATTGTTATTAAAACAGATTCTGTTCTGGTCCATTTCAAAATTTGCTGTCCGAATGTTGAAGAAGACACATCGGTAATCACACGTTTTATGTAGTACATTTTTCATGTTTATCTGGAAATATACTGATTATATAGCAAGCTCCAATGCAGTGGTATATTAGTGACAGTACTGATGAAGTCTGGTTTTGCAGATTTACATTATTGGTAGTACTTCAAAATTGGGGAACTGGAAAGTACAAGAGGGGCTAAAACTAAGCTACTCTGGTGAATCAACTTGGCATGCAGATTGTGTCTTGTCGAAGAAGGACTTCCCCATAAAATATCCTTTAGGAATCTTTACTCTTGATTCTTGAACAGCTGATTATTTGTTTTTCATTTCCCTTTGATTTGATCCAACTATTGTTGATAAAGTCACTTGCTCTTTTGTTTTTACACATATACCTTATATATTATTTGTGAAGCTTCCCTCTCTATTCCTGTCCACGTCTCTCTTCCTTGACGTGTATCCACATATAAGTACTGTAAATATGGCAAAGCAGGAAACATTTCTTCTGAAACTGGTCCAAATCGTGAAATTGCTCTCGATTCGTCGACTACTCAACCAAGATACCTCTTCCTGTCGGATGGCATGTTGCGAGTAAGCTAGTCAATTTGTATTGACCATTAGTTAATATTCTGTAAATAATCCATTCCATCCTGGAGATAGTATTTTCAGTGCTGAGTTGCAAAGTGCTCTATTTTGGGTATGTTTATCACAATTCTCTGCTTGTATTCGTCAGGATATTCCTTGGCGAGGTGCTGGTGTTGCCATCCCAATGTTCTCTGTTAGATCAGAAACTGATCTAGGAGTTGGAGAGTTTCTTGACCTGAAATTACTTGTGGACTGGGCTGTAGAGTCTGGCTTTCATTTAGTTCAGCTTCTACCCATTAATGATACATCTGTGAATGGAATGTGGTGGGATTCATATCCCTACAGGTATGTCAACACCTCAAAATGACACTACTAGTTGCAGTTCTTGTGCTGTTGGCTATCCATTAAAAGTCAAATGAAAATTTGATGTATTAAATTGCTGAAAAATGCATGGGAAAAGTTTCTGCCATTTCTGTACCGGATCATATTTATTCACATTTTCATATTTCTTTTTATTCCATAGTTACCAGAAATGGGAAAAGTACATCTTATTCTTACAAAAAATTACCATGGAAAGTATGTGCATTCCCTGGTTTTATAGTGTCTTTTCCTATCCCATACAGTAGTACTATGTCCCGAAGAATATATATGAATGAGGAATTACACTGGAAGGTAAAAGAGAGAAAAAGAATTGCAGATATTCCTGTATTTGTGAGGTGGAAGGGAATAATACACCATAATGAAAGGAAAGTAAGAAAAATATGATATTGCAGATTTGCTTAACATAGAGTGGTTGGGTTGAGGTTAAGAAGATGAAATACTAAACGGAGATTACTCTGCGTACTTTACCTCCAGTCTTATTTTCTCTTACCAAAGTCTGTGGAGGCTTTCTATTGTCTGTTCACTACTGATCATCTCTCTCCCCCTTTTATTAAACTTCCTCATTCTCCATCACACTTTCAAAGAATAAAAAGCATATCACTAAGTTGCTTTCTGGTTCTTATATTTATATAAACTACCTCATTTAAGCCTCTGTTGTCTTCATCATGCAGCTCACTTTCTGTATGTGCATTGCATCCTTTATACCTGCGAGTACAGGCACTCTCAGATAATATTCCCAAGGAAATCAAGGTTGATCGATTATTACTCCACTATTCTTGTTCACTAAGATAACAGTACATTATCTATTATCCTGCACTTTAAGAGTTGCATTGTTGTCTTCAATGAAGAATGAGTGATCCTACTACTTCTCATTACTTCTTTGAAATATTTTGCTTCTTTGTCTTACAGGTAGAGATCCAGAAGGCAAAAGAAGAATTGGATGGCAAGGTATACTTGGATTACTGCCTGAAAGAGCAACTATAGAACTCTTTGATGACTCTGTTTTCTGTTACGAAATGACAAATATTATGAACAGTTCTAATGAGCAATATTTATGATGGTGATGCTATCATACATTCAAGTGGTACCAAAAGTAATTTATTTTGGTTTTGTTTTTCGTAGGATGTCGATTATGAGGCTACCTTGAGAACTAAAATCTTCATTGCGAAGAAAATTTTTGCCCAAGAAAAGGATAAGATTTTCAACTCAAGTTCCTTCCAGAAGTTTTTTTCTGAGAATCAGGTCCGACAGAGCTTGCTTCTTATTTGTTATTACCATAATATGCAGCAATCCTTTCTTTCTTTTTGGCTACAGTTTAACTGTCTTTTGTTCATTGTTTTGTATTAACTGAACATATTTGTCATCACATTTTGAATTGCAAGTACTAACTTGAGGCCTCTTGATGTTTGGTCATAGGATTGGTTAAAACCATACGCGGCCTTCTGTTTTTTGCGAGACTTCTTTGAAACATCAGATCACAGCCAATGGGGTCGCTTTTCCCAATTTTCAACAGAAAAGGTGACTGTCCTGTGAGACTTCTCTACCGGGTTGGCAGGAGGTTTTAACATTGTTATTTTGTTTCCGCTATATACCTGTCATATGCAGGTTATGCAGTTAACAGCTTCTGATACCGTATTATGACTCCTGAGAATATTTTCTCTCTTTCTTACAGCTAGAGAAACTTATCTCTAAAGACAGCATTCATTATGGTGTAATTTGCTTCCATTATTACATCCAATTTCATTTGCACATTCAGGTAAATACTATTCAGGCTTGTAAGCATATTATGTACTTATTTTTAGCTTAAGTTGTTCAGTTCTTTTATTAATTCATGAGCTACAGCTGTCAGAAGCTGCAGAATATGCAAGAAAGAGAGGAGTAATCTTGAAAGGAGACCTGCCTATTGGTGTTGACAGAAACAGTGTTGATACTTGGGTCTATCCAAATTTGTTTCGCATGAGCACATCTACTGGAGCTCCTCCAGATTATTTTGATAAAAATGGGCAGAACTGGGGTTTCCCTACTTACAATTGGGAGGAGATGTCCAAAGACAACTATGCCTGGTGGCGTGCTAGATTGACACAGGTATGGGTGCTAGGTTTACCTCAAGTCTTTTCCTATAATATCTTTATTGCGAGTGCATCCTTCTTCCCGAGTGTTATGGGAGTTAAATATAACTTCTCTTTGTTTATGCTGTAGATGGCAAAATACTTTACAGCTTATCGGATTGACCATATATTGGGGTTCTTCCGTATCTGGGAGCTCCCAGAGCATGCCATGACTGGTCTTGTTGGAAAGTTTCGACCTTCCATCCCTCTAAGTCAGGTACACATCTACCTTCATTATCAAATATCAGTTTGCCTAAATGGTGAGGGGTATACTGGTAGGAATCAAGAAGCATATGGTACTCCTGAAATTACCAAATATGACACCTAAACAATAGAGGTATGCAGACGTGCAAGCTCCAAAGTTTACAGAATGTCACTTCTGTAACGAAGAATAATATTAGAAGACAGAAGTGCCAATTCCGTTTACATTATTGACTTAAGCATTGTCAGGTGAGCTCCCGTCTTTTTTAATTGTCTTGCCAACATGAAAAGATTGTTTGTGTAGGAAGAACTTGAAAGAGAGGGCATTTGGGACTTTGATCGCTTGGCTCATCCGTATATCCCACAGGAAATTTTACAGGTTATTGAACTCTTACAGCTTCCTGTGATTTTTTCTTTATTTTGTTTTTCTGAGGAGCATATTACTTCCTACTATGATTGAATTAAGATTGTATATTCATTTTCAATTCTATGTTTAACACTATGTTGTGCTTCTCTATATGCCATTGTTTTGTTTATTTCAGGCGAAGTTTGGAGACTCATGGACTTTCATTGCTTCAAATTTCCTGAATGAATATCAGAAGAACCGCTATGAGGTGAAAATATACTGTTCATTGTAGGCATTCTTTTATTTTCAGATCTATGGTTTTCATTTCGTTGCTCCTGAATCTATTGACATTTATATTTGCATGTGTTAGTGCTTCATGCTAGGAGTTTCTTAGTGCTGTTACTGCCAGTGATAGATATTTCAAAGTCAATGATAAAGTTGATACTGAATTGCTGGTAAAGTGCTCCTCAGCAAAGGTGGAATTTAGTGGCTTCTATGTTGTCCTGAGTCATGAAAGAGTACTAAGAATTTGGAATTTAAAACTGATTTGCTATAAAATATAGGTTTGTCAGTGCCTGATATATTTGGAGATAGATGCTGCAAAGCAAACATTTAATCAACAAGGGGCTCACATTGCATACTCCTCCCATTTGGTCCTGAGACAGCATACTTTATTTGCGTGGACCCATTACCTTGACAAGTCTGGGACCATATTTTCATGGATCAAATGAGCATATTTCTGCAATAGTTTTTACAGGGACAGCAACTCTATCAAAGCTAGACCATCCAATCCAAAACCAACGGGCATGAGTGTAGAGGCTCAGGATTACGTATTATAATAAAAAGGCTTAATTACCTGATCTAGAGTTTCTCTCTTTCTAGTTAACTGTATTGTGGTTGATGCTGGATGAGAACTGCCTCAAGTACCAGGACCAGCAAAACTCTAGATTTAGGAGCAACTATGATATAAGAGTAGGGTAGGAAAATAGACAGTTAGGATAATGGAATTCTTTCCTTAGGCTTCACACCCAACAAAGCTTTACACCATCATTCCCATCACAGCAAGACTCAGAAATCTCTACAATTTGGATTCATCATATCATGGCTATCCACAAAGCCACTTACACTAATTTATACTTAGACGATAAAGCTTGCATTAACAAACTTTGAAGACTTAATCAAGCATAAGACTTGTAGACTTCTAAACTGAAAACCTCAATGGACCCAATAAGAAGACTTGTGTTCTTTAAACTGATTCTTAGGTAATTGATAAGACACATAAGAATGATTCATCTGTAGAACACACAGTCTATCCATATAGACGGATGAATTGGCTGCTCTCTTTTTCTCCATTTCGTTTGCGCAAAAACCCTAATGAGTGTGACTATGATGTCAATATCCATGCAACATAAACCTATTGCAGCAACACTCCTGTCCTGGTTTTTGTAGATGACTACGTTTCGGTATTTTATGGTACGTAGAAACTAGTCTAATGTGGTTCTCCCACCAGGCCTTATTTGGCTCAAGTATTAGAGAGGCTTGGGAATGGGTCATTTCCTTTCCATGTTTGGTGAGTGCAGGCATTGTGTAAATAATATTTGCCAAATAGGAATAAGTGACTAAATAGGAATTCTGCCCCATAGGTCTTCTCTTTCTTTCCCAATCATGATCCCAGTAAGATCCTGAGGGATTGCCAATAAAAGTTTATCAATTTAACACACCCACCTCTTTTTGGGTTTGACTTTCAAATTCGTTTTAGAATTTATGTCAACTTAGAAAGCATATCACATGATATATGACTGCTTTTGCCGCACATTTTCATAATTACAATATGTTAGTGAAACTTCGACATTCTTGAGTTGTTCGAGATCCGTTCTGCTTCAGTCTTATATTTTTATGTTGCTTATAGTATTATTTGTCATATTTCCTTGTGCTCTTGAGTAATGACTTCTGCATGACGTTCAGTTTAAGGAAGACAGCAACACTGAGAAAAAAATTGCTTCCAAGCTGAAGTCATTTTCAGGAAGATCTCTATTGCAGAATGAAGATGACATAAGGCATGGGCTCTTTGATATATTACAGGTAGCAATTTTTTTAATTTAAATTTCCTCTTAATTTTATTCTATACTGGCAAACCATTATTGTGCTACTGCTTCCCTTGTGACTTGTGGTTTTAGTAAGTGCATAGGTTTTTATTATTTAAATGGTATTGCAGAATATAGTTCTTATAAGAGATCCCGAGAATCCAAGGAACTTATACCCTCGTTTTAATCTGGAAGATACTTCAAGCTTTAAAGACTTGGATGATCACTGGTATGTTAATAATTTTGTATCAGGAAAAAAAGTCTTTCCTTTTTCTTGTAATTTTACTGATCAAGGAAAATAATTAGTTCAGGGTAAAATCTGTCTACAAAATTGTAGTCATGTTCAAATGTTTTGGCATGCTGTTGTGTCTTGAATAAAGTTACACCACATTACCACCCCTCCCCCTCCACCAATTTGTTTTGCCTGAATCTCTTGTTCCTGTTTTTGTGTGATACAGCAAGAATGTTCTAAAACGGTTATACTATGATTACTACTTCCATCGGCAAGAGAATCTGTGGCGTCAAAATGCTATGAAAACGCTGCCTGCTCTACTGAATTCCTCAGATATGCTAGCCTGTGGGGAAGATCTGGGCCTTATTCCGTCTTGTGTTTATCCTGTATGTTGGCTATATCTTTCAACCCACTTTGAATCCCAGCCTGGTTTCAGTTGTTGGGGTTTTTTTCACTGTTTCCTATTCTTTATTTTTCTTAAAAATATAACATGCGTTCCAGAAATGATATTGTGACTCGTTTTTTGGGACCAGGTGATGCAAGAATTAGGGTTAATAGGTTTACGAATTCAACGTATGCCTAGTGAACCTGGTTTGGAGTTTGGTATCCCTTCTCAATACAGTTATATGACGGTGAGCATTTATATTGACATTGGAATTACGTTACAACTTTTCTATAGAATCTGGAAGCGTATTCCCTGGAGGAGGTACAATTGAAATACCTATCTATTTAAGTGTACTTCAACATACACACGAGGACAAAAAGCTTGTTGTTAAAGCAAAAGAAGCAAACTGTACCTCGTTGATGCTCTTGATTTTCTTATAAAATTTGACTTTCTTATTTTTTTTATATAATGAATTCTTTTTATGGGATCTCTGTTATTGAACTTTGGTTAATTGGATTCAATTATTTTAGGCTAAATTTTCAATGATATTATGACCGATGGTTGAAATGCAGGTTAGTTTGAATATCATTAAACTCTCCGTCCTGTATTTCTTTCAGGTGTGTGCTCCATCATGCCATGACTGTTCAACTTTGCGTGCTTGGTGGGAAGAAGATGAAGAAAGGAGGCAGCGATATTTTAGCAGTATGGTGGGGTCCGACTCGTCACCACCTAGTCGCTGTGTTCCAGAAATTGCAAATTTCATTATAAGACAACATGTCGAAGCTCCATCAATGTGGGCAATTTTCCCTCTTCAGGTACTGTGATAGCCATGTTAATAACTCTTGCTCTGTTCTCAACTGGAAATGGAGCATCTCTGACGGCTTGGGAAACACAAGAAATGATTTACTTGACTCTACTATATGTCGATTGCATGTCATGCAGCGAAATTTAATCCTGCACATTGTTTAATTTGTAGGATTTGTTAATTTTGCGAGAAGAGTACACAACACGGCCAGCAAAGGAGGAGACGATCAATGACCCGACAAATCCAAAGCATTATTGGAGATACCGTATGCATTCTTTGATTATCTAAGTTTGCTGATGTTTCCAGTGATGAAAATAATTCAATTTGGATTGATGACAAAATTGTATTGCATACTCAGGTGTACATGTGACATTGGAGGCTTTGATTAAGGATAAGGAGCTCACGTCGATCATAAAAGATCTTGTGCAAGGAAGTGGAAGGTCACATCCGGGGAAACAAGTCGAGGAACGAGTGATACAGGAATCAGCTGTTGCAACCACACAGAAGCAGCCGATTGGCAACAGCAAGGAAAAGGCTTACCAGGCAACTCCAGTAAACGGAGCAACTTTAAAGGAGGCAGTTGCTGTTCCCAATTAACAAATCATGCGAATCTTGGCAAATTAAGGTGATTTTGAATACCTCTGTGTATACTATTATTCAACGATGGTTGGAGAGCCGAAAATAAGCCTAATGTCAATAAGCATCAACAGTTTTGGCTTTACAATGTTATAAGCCATAGTAGATCTTTTTTTTGAACAGCTTGCTCGAATTCCGTCCTCCACTTTGGGAGTCTGAACAACATTTAATGAATCTGAACAAGTCTGGTCCTAAACCCTGTGTTGTACCATCACTTCACTACGATGTTACTAGACCTTGGTAAGGGTTTCATGTATGGCATTTGGTACCATACTATTATTTCAACTGGTTCAGTGGTTTGTTAAATTGAGAAAACCGGCATGGGCAGCTTTGTTTGTTAACTTGGAGGAAGTCCAATTTCGCATCTATGTGATTTAAGAACACAATTTGGCATCACCTTAAACCAGCCCCATCACTGTTTTGAGACACATTAGCTTTCATAGTCTCATTACTACGATAGCCTCCATTCACGGGCCGGAAAATACTGAGGGGTAAAACAAAAACTGGTGCAGGTTTAGTGACCTGTGTAGTCTAGGCTTGAAGCTAGCTGGCATGGCTATGTAGGGTAGTGTAGGTCACCATTGCCATTCCAAAAACAATATAAGAGGTCGCCAATATTCTCTATCAATTTCTTTTGTTAATTGTCAAAAGGGCCTTGGTATCCAAATGCAAAATAACCAAACTCTTTGACATGATTTGGTTTGGTCCGTCGAATACACCATAAAGAAGCAAGTTTCCTTTTGTCATGCAAAAACCACTCGAGATGTGTTTACTTACCTGTAATTGATATAGAAAATTAGGAATCGATTTTAATTGATGAGTATTACATTCATATTTTCACATGAATCGATTCGTGAAGAAATTTTCGACTTGATACTCAAGTGGGGTCGTGAGAGTATGTATTTGGAATGTAATCACTTTGAATCAAATTTTTATACCTAAATTATCCAAATAAAAGTTTATAATTTTTAAATTATCCTTTATTTTTAAAACAATAATCATATTCATAATGTTTTATTGTGACTTATGATAATTGATTTACTTATTACTTTTATATTTTGAATGATTGTTATTGTAAATTTGTAATTGAGGTGGAAGACTCGTGATGATATGTAGACATGTTATGTATGTATATTTAATATATATATATATATTAATAATGTATTTAGATGTGAAAAGCTCTCGAGAACGACGTCTTGGGTTTGGGGTCTGCCGCAGTGCCTCCCTTTCTTTGTTCCTGGGCTCCGCCGTCGTTCTTCGGCCGGAGATTGTTGTCGACGCTGCTTTCAGCTAGGTTTGTGCATGCTTGTATAACGACAGTTCTGTTTGCTTTTGCTCCTCCATCCGTTTGATCCTGATTGTTGGCTGTGGTGTCGTTTCATGGCTAGAGATTCACGACTGACCACCTCTCGGGCTATGTCTGCGGTGGTCCTTAACGGACAGCAAGTGTCAGTTGGGGGACAGAGGAGTCATCAACCTGTGGTGGTGGATTCAGGTGGGCTACATCGAGGCCAGCTCCAGCTTGACCCAAAACGACCTCGTCCCACTTGAGCATGTCTCAAGTTGGGGAGGTGTTCGAGGTGGTTGAAACTCAGCAGGGGTGATGACCTTGGGTGTCGGCGTGCTGGTTGCGGCATGTTGGAGGAGTTGACCAAAGTAGGGGCGGAGCAGAGTGGCGGAGGGACATGTGTGATAGGGGCTGCTGTACCAAGGCAGGAGTTGCAACGTCCCAAGTGGTCTGGATAGGCCTCTCAACTTTGGGCCTTGGTTCCTTTCAACCTGCTAAGTCATTTGGTTTGGGCTGGGCTTAATTCTTTGAGCTTAGCATTTGGTCATCCTCCAATGGGCTTTGATGTGGGCCTCATCTGCCCTTTAGGTGTGTGTCGTTTTTGCCCCTTGGCATGGGATCCAGGGGGCGTAGTCCCTTAGTAAGAGGGGTTCCTATCTAATTAAGGAGTGGTGCACCCAAAAAGTTTGACAGTTACACGTGCTACTCTGGTTTATTAATCTAGGACATGTTCGTCATATTGTTATCAGGTGTAGTGATACTTTAGAATTTCTATCTTTTTGCATGCCAGGTAATCCAGTGAAATTCTGTACTATTACCAACTTTGATTCTATAGTGAATAATTTTGAACTCATTTCAATTCATGAGATAAGTAAACAATATCGACAACATTCTTATTTCATTTCCTTATAGATAATAAACAAGTGAATGAGAATGACTTATTCCATTACCAATTTTTTATAATACCCATTAATTTTTATTTTTATTCATAACTAATTCATTTCAGATAAATAAACACACCCTCAAAGTATAACACAAAATAAGGTACTAAACTAAGCCAGAGCTAACACTTCGCTTTACTTTAAGTTTTAACGCCGGCCATTATCAACGCCGGCCATTATCAACACTTCGCTTTATTTAGTGGTTCTTTCATAGCTGCTCGGTAAGTTGTTCAGGTTCAATCGATCTTATAAACTCACTCTCCGTTCAATAGGAATAGCACAGGCACAACCCAAACATCATAACTTCGTAAGTGTGTATATCAGACACAACTGTAGCATTCTTCTAATATATACAAAGTCCATTTTATATTGTACATGTTCAATTCTTTACGGCCTCGTTTGTTTCACTGGAACAGAAGGGAAGGAAACGAATCTGGGCATTTCCTTTGTTTGGTGTGCACAAGGAAAGAAAAAGCTTTCTTATATCAGAAGAAAAATTGGATGGAAAGTGGTTCCTCCCATATCTTGAAGTAATTACTTTCCTTTCCAATTACTAAACGCTTCTTTTGTCCACGACGGTCTCCTCGGCCTCACTTTTTTTTTCCTGCTAATGCAACAAGAACAAATATGTAATTAGCAAATTAAAGCGCCCAACAAAAGCATATGCAAAGGAGGAACAAGACAAAGAGCCTGCCTGATATGGCAAAAAATGGAACTGCTTTCACCAATTTTAATTAGAGAGGGAGAAAGTGCATGTAGACCAGACCAGACTCAGTACTGTAGAGCTACTGCGACGAAGGTACGTACGTAAAAGAACCACGTGATGATGAATCAGAAAGTAAAACGACGACAGAAACAACAAGAACGAAGCGAGCTAGCCAGGGACTTGATAACAAAAGGGTTTCAAAGCAAAGTAGTCATTAGTCGGTCTCTCTGGAGAGAGAGAATCTGGTGTAGTGACTGGTCTCTGTGAGGCCCTAGACCCATGCTGAGGCTTTAGGGCCGTACGTAGTTTAAAACATCTGTATCGGTGTAAAATTTTACTGAAGTAAATGGTGAAATTTACTAAAAAAGTTTTACTCAAGCAAAATTTTATTTTTGCTCAATCAAGAGGAGTAAAACTTTGCTCTTGCTCAATCAAGAGGAAGATAAAAACTTTGCTCTTGCTCAATCTTACTCAATCAAGAGCTTAGAGCATCCGCACCGGTGCAAAATTTTGCTCAAATAAATGGTGGAGTCCACTACAAAAGAGCAAAACTTTTTTTCTTGCTCAATCAAGAGCTCAAGCAAATTTTGCTCCTCCTCTTGATTGAGCAAGAGCAACGTTTGGCTTGAGCAAAACTCTTTTGCTTTTGTGGTGGACTCCACCATTTTCTTGAGCAAAATTTTGCACCGGTGTGAATGCTCTCAAGCAAATTTTGCTTATTTTCTTGATTGAGCAAGAGTTGTTTTGCTTGAGCAAAACTTTTGTGGTGGACTCCACCATTTGCTTGAGCAAAATTTTGCACCGGTGCGGATACTCTTAGATAGCTAGTTGCTGCTTCTTCTTCCTTCTTCTCAATAAGGGACCTCTATATACTGGTTAATGTACAACTATAGTATCTATCCTATAAGAAATATTAGTCTTACTACATCTCATATCCTCAATTACTTAATAAATAAGCAATACAATAAGCCTCCAATACGATAATCATCATTATAATAACGTATTTATTGGAATAGAATTACAATTAATCTCAGTTACTTAGTCTGCAAGATTTGTAATAATTGTTATGCTTTAGGACTTTACGACAAGTTCACAATTAGAATAACTCTAACAATCTCCCACTTGAACTGTCGTAATGTCTATAACAAGAAATTACAAGTAACCAGATATAGCAACTCCTTATTGTACAATGAAATTAAAGATAACTCAACAACTTAACACATCAATATGTCATCATGTAGAAATAATGCAGAGCTAAGGAATGAACTACACTTTACAAAATGTAGCAATCCCAAAACCACAAACACTACAGCCACACAACACATGATCGAATAGGATATCAATCTTTACACTTACATTTGATTCTCCGGAGAAATCTGAAATAGAACACAAATGCAACATGGTCCTCCTTATGGTTCTGTATGTGTGAACCTAAATGCATAATTTCAAAATAGAAAACAAAATTGTATGCATTCCTTTATAGCAAGTAACACAATTTCATGCTCAATTTTCTTTACATACACCATTTCTGAGTATAAAAAAATAGTTATTCAAACCTCAAAATTGATTTTATCAACAAAAATGATAAACTGAAAACTACAGGAACATGAAAAACTCTTTCATAATTCAAAATATCCAAAAACAGAAACAAAACAATACAAGTCTTGTAACATGAAAATCGTAACAGTTAACATCAATACATCATTAGGACTCACTCCCACTGAACCTTGGTATTCAAAAACAACTTGAATAAACTTAAACTCCCACTGAGAATAAGCAAACCATGTCAGAAAATAAATTTTCCTAACAAGCTCATAAAAAACACAACTGTAAGTCTACATACATAAACTTTTCATTTTAAAAAACCATAAGTAAATCAAATGTCATATAACAAATACTTATCACACAAGCTTATGACAATACTCAAGCAACTAACATTGTTAATCAACAAATATGGTATCATGCGTTTGAAACCAACAAGCTGAAAAATAGATTGAACATATGCATATAAACAGATTGCTTATGTACATATATTGCATTACCATGAAATAATATCCCACATGCTTGTAAGAATCACATGTCAAATTACAAACTAACATGTAACTTAAAACTATCAAGTTGTAATACGTATAAACATATGCTAGAACTACAAAAACATGTTGTACATTAGCTAATAAACTAACATGAATACACATTCCAGAACATGCCATAAAATACACGAAACTCATGTATTTGTTCAATAGAAGTCTGCTACTGAAAATAAGACAATTATATTGACATACAACTGGAATTTCCAGTACATTGTAAAACTGGAATATATAGGATATTGAATGATACTCTCCCTCTTATCTGATCTCATTGTACCTCAATTTCAGTTAAAAACTAGACAACTTCCACATCCACTTCTTAAGCAAGAACTATTTCTTACACAGATGTACATAATCGCCGAGTTTCTATTGAATAACAAATGAGAGCATGTTTATTAATATGTAGAGCATGAACTATATAGATATTTGCAGATTATAAAAAAAAATTGGAAAAGTAATCTTTGAAGATAATAAGGTATCACATCACACATATGGCTTTGATAACTTAAAGGAACTGATAATATAGTTTAAACAAGTACATGCAACTAGTCCAATACTGTAGCTAGAAGCTGCGTCTCCTTTCTTTTCCCTTTAGAAAACATTCACTTTTTATCAACCATTCAATGTAATCACCAACTGAAAACCTTGTAATATAACATACATGTCCAGAAAACTCTTCCCCAAACCAAGACAGTAAACAAGCAAGAGTATAGTATTTAAGCAAAAAATTTTTGTTCTATTCAAGACAGATAATTTAGGAACAATAGAGCTTAATCTCCAATCAAGAAACGTTTCACATTTGTGATGATCAAAAAGTAGAAAAAACCTGCAGTAAAACTTGTCTGTTCCAGCAAATCATAAACAAGAAATGCAACTAACTATATCCTAGAAAAGGAACAGAGAGAACTGAGAACATATGTAAAGTAGGAAAAACAAAAGCAACTAACTGTATCCTAGAAAAGGAACATAAAGAATTGAGAACATATGTAAAGTAGGAAAAACAAAAAATTGAGAGGATAAAGTTGGTGTTACAACAATATGATGTGGCAAGATAGATTATTTGGATTTTAATATTAATTTAATATTTACTTATATGACATGTCACCTAATTTTAAGGCTACAAAGTTAGGCCTTTTGTAAGGCCTCGTAGTGTTGTTCTTTGTAGGAAATGGGTGTGATTTCACCTTTCATATAATTTTGTACATTTTCTGAGCATCTCCAACAATGAAGTCATATCTTATATCTTTTTTTAGCTAAAAAAGTTAAATGTAGCTAACCTAATTTGACTTTTGCTTTAGCAGTGGAAGCTATACCTCCATTGTTAACATTGAAAAATTATAACTTTTCGTCATTTTATCTCTCCTCCCTTTCTGCGAAGCAGTCTCTTTTATGGATTCGGATAGTTTTAACCGCAGGTACCGGTTTATCCTGTATGTGTGCTTCGTATGCTGGCGTGCCACAGTATTTCAACGGAATATGGACTGTTAAAAGTCGCCTGACTTCTTGATAAAGCGATTAAGACAGGGAGAGCACCAACCCTGCCTGAATAGGTCCTTCTCGCCTAGTAACCTAGGACTTTTGATATGTGTCTCTCTTAGAGCCTTCAAAATCGATACCTCACACTCCTTTATCAGTACAAAGTAGAGCAATCTCTCTGACGGTGTGTTGAG
Source organism: Geum urbanum (assembly GCA_946800695.1). NCBI lineage: Eukaryota > Viridiplantae > Streptophyta > Magnoliopsida > Rosales > Rosaceae > Geum > Geum urbanum. The sequence continues at coordinate 4,097,047 of OX327009.1, forward strand.
AACACTGCTTCATTTGAGTATCCAAACTCTCACTCGATAGGTGACAAGCCCTTCAACTTTCCAGTCGCAATTGCTTCCTTCTGATCGTAATACTCTCACTCGATAGGTGACAAACACTTTGATCTGCTGGTTGCAAAGAAGATAGAATCTCGAACACGAGATGTCTGTCTAGGTGTACTTGCGTATAACAAATTTTGTATTTGGTCGGGGACCTTTTCCACAAAGATCTTACTTTCCTTATATACTCGCTTAACAGTAGTCTTTCAATTCATTTGAACTTCTTATGTTCTTGCTCTTTGAATCCCAATGTAACTCCAACACCAGCATACGGGTTTTTATCCTTATAGAATTTTAATGCCATCACAACTCTTCTATCAAAGACACCTATCTGGAATAGAAAAGGTATGATAGACATCCAAGCCGCATGGAATCAGCTAATTAAAGAATCACAATTCTAACTGAACTCTATTTCTCACACTTGGCCGCTCGCCAAGCTCTTTATAATACATGGGCCGTTCGCCAAGACTTCAGCCAATCTTGGGCTGCTTGCCAAGACTTCAGCCATTCAAGCCCAATATGAAATATTTATTTCAGACCCAAACATTGCCCCTCAAGTCTTGAACTTGAATTACCTGAACAAGCGAAAAGACTTGAATATTACCCGACTGAAGCGCTGTTAAACCAAACGGTAACATAACACCCAAGTGCCACTTTACATAACTCCTCCAAAAAGTTGCATCATTCGGCTGACGTAATATAAAAGCACTAGTCCACATCAACAAAATCTCATTCCCCAACGAGACCTTTTCACTTGCCTTGATCCTGCACTCTTAACCTCCTAAGTTAAAAGCTAAGACCTTTCATTCTCGCCGCCGTCCATATTTTCCGATCTAGAAAATACCTCCACGTAAAGACATCTCCATCCCTCATGAAACTCATGACGCCAAGAAATTCTCGAGATACCTCAAGGCTGTCGCCAAACGATAGAACCCAGAGGCAATCGTCACCCTTTCTGTAGACCCAAATGAAGGTACTGGCCTTCTTGGTCCCTTCCTGGATGTTCCAATCAATCCAGAGCTATTCAATATCCTTTGCCATCCCATTTGTAAATCATCCGTAATAGTCCAAGAGAATCCCAGGGCAGACCCAAAGGAATGGACTAGCAAAGACACCCTTTGTCTCATTGGGAGATGGCCGCACCCAAACGTAGAAGATCTCGCTTGGTACCGGCACTGTTGCGAACACGATATCAACCGGTGGGAAGCAGTTGGAATTACCCAGCTCATCGATTTGTACTTTACTCTCCCAGCTGGTGGCAACAGTGCACCGTTCGCCACAACCATGTACTTTTGGGATTGCACCGCCAATTGTTTCCGTCTCCCTTGTGGTGATGTGAGCATCACAATGCTTGATTTGTATACCATATTTGGAGTCCTTGCATTTGCAAACCCTTGGTCACTCAACCAACACCATGGGATAGCAGTTCAAGCCTCCCTCAATAGTCCTTCCTCCTACTCTTCCTGGGTGAAACATTTTGCACAAGAGGAGAAAGACACAGATCAAGGAGGAATAGCCTTTCTAGAATACTGGCTATCGAAGTACATCTTCTGTCCTTCTTCTGCAAAGGTCAATAGATGCTGGACCAACCTTGCCGAACGCCTTTTCAACAGTGAACAACTGGGCTTGGTTGAATTTGTTCTCGCCTATATCTACTATGGCCTGAGGCGAGTCACACTTTCAAAGCTTGACCTTAATCAACCAGGACCGCTCTGGATGGCGGAGCTCTGGTTACGGATGTACTTCCCCTTTTTCTACCCCACAACACCTCCTGCCTTTGAAGATCAGAAGCTGCTGGGCCAATCGTTGGTTTCTACACCAACTAGGACCAGACCATGGTCCTATATCAACTGTTTCAACCACCTCTGCTTGCATAAAGATGATCTACGCATTTTATGCTTGATTCTTAATGTCTTTCTCTTTACATTTAGCTTTGTTTTGACCTTAGTACTATCATTTCTTACTTACTTTATGCTTTTAGGTAGAAATAAAGGAGAAAATAATAAATGAGGCGATTTGGAGCTAAAAGCGTGCTAAGGAGGAAATTCCTAATTTCGGAGAAGAAATGGTCCGAGGAATGGTCTTCAAATGGTTACTAAAATGCATTCCCATATGGTGTCAAGAATTGGAAACCAAATGACAAATGAAATGGATACCAATATGGTGCACAAAAAGATGAAGACATTTCTCCCGCGCGACCCAGGAAAGAGCAAATATGGCGGAATATATGGAGCATATAATGGACGAATTTTGGGAGGATATTCCATGAAGATAAATACCTTATTTGAGGGCCAAAATATGTGCAAGAATATGGTATATTCGGCCAAGAATTATTAGGGAATAAAGAATGCAAGATTTGAAGATATGAAGATTTCCTTTTCCTTGAAGAAGAAGAAAACAGGGCAGCCAGGTCACTTGACTTCTAAAATCCGTAGTAAATCCAATTCAATTCCAAATATGGCGTTCCTTATATGGATTTTATAGCCCTTTGAATAAGCTTTCCAATGAAATAAGAATAAGAATTTTCCAAGATCTGAAACTCCGGGAAAACGCGTTTGAAGACAGACTGTCAGATTTACCCGGGTACATAAGGAAAGTCTTATTTTGGTAGGAAAAATCCTAATCTTCTTCTATAAATTGGGGAGCTCGACTCATTCATGACCATCTCTCATTCTAGTACTCAAAGCTCTGCCCAAAACACTACCTCTCCTCCCTTGCACCAAATCTGAAGAAGCCATCCCTCCAACGCCATAAACACCATCCTCCACCGAAATATTAGGGGAGTCCCGAAGTATTTCGCCATCTCCATTGAAGAGCAGCTTACACCAAGTAGTCTAGGGGAGTCCCGACAACAAAAAGTGTAACCATAACTCTTCTCTTATTTCTTTGTATTTTTGGCATTCTTTGGAGTGAAGTTGTAAAGGATTTTGGTTATATAATTCTAGTTAATTTTCTGCCATCTTCTAGTTCTTACGTTTTTGCTATACATGTTTATTCTATGCTTAATACTTAATCTGAATGCAGGGGAGTCCCGGTTTAGATTATTGATGTGTTAGGGGAGTCCCGAAGCACTTAATCACGAAATTAACATGAGTTATATAGTTGAGGACGTAGGCACTTTTAGGTTGCATGAAATTGGTTAGGTTATAAAGAGTTAGAGAAAAAGATGAGATGATCACATGTATATATTAGATAGGTTTTATTTTCGGTTTAGTAAACATGTTTAGGTTCTTTGATTCTTGTTTGTTTTGCTTGTCTATGAGTATAAAGCATGATAGAGTCCTAGGATTTCTAAGTGTGTTTTACTTGCCATTTTTTTTTTGTCTTTAATTTCGTAGGTCATTAGAACACCAATTCAAACTCCCCCCATACTTTCTAACGTTTTCATGCAGGTGAACACCCTACAATCCCCGGTTAAGAACGATACCCTATTTACCAATGCTACATCTACACAAAAGGGTTTTAAATTGCATTTCGTCTAGATTGATTATTGAGTGTTAATTTAGTAGTCACTTTAGGCGTTATCAAAAGACTTTCCAACTACAGCAGTTGAAGTAGTTCTGAATCGTCGCCATCCTGGCCTTCTCGCGAGTGGATTTATGCCTTCGCCAAAGCAAGACGCTCTTGCGAGGAACTTCTTCACTCAGTGCAACACCTGCAAGGACCTGCCAGTCCCAGACTCAGCGAGCCCCGGGTATGAGCTTTATGCCCCAAACCACTTCTCCATACAATTTGGGCTTACTCAGGATGCTCCGATGCCCCTCGCCTGTTCTGTGAACAAATATACTCTCTGGCGAGGAACAAGTCATCCCCTTGCAGCAGAAGTGCAAGATGAACACTTTGGCTTTCCAACAGTAATACTTCCTATCATAACCAAGCCACTAGTGATTTTCCATTCGGTCACCGAGTCGTACCAAGCATGGCGCTCCCAGCTTTGGGAAGATATACGACACAAGGGACCGCTCGTATGCTTTGCCACTATCTTATATAATTTTGGCAAAAGATTTTCAAATGAAGAAGACTTGGCTGTTATCAGTAAGTCTTACAGGAACATAAACACAACACCTTGGCCACAGGTATGCTTCTTCATCCAAAAATGCCACATGTATTAGCAATTCCTCAAATTGTAACTGATCAACCTTCCTTCTTAACACAGCACACCCCTGAACCAGACATGACTGTGGCCTTACAATATTTTAAGAAGAAAAGGTCCAATCCTTCTGGGCACTCCGTAAGTGTTTGCATTTATTTACCCAGAACAATATTTGATTTTGTCATTGAAATGTAACTAACCCAAACTCTTTGACAGTCTCAAAAATGTAGGAAGATCCACTTGAAGCCCAAAGAGCCTTCAAGCGGAGTTTGGCTAGCTACAGAGATCACAAGCAGGGACAAACAAGCAAAGCTTCAAGCTCAAGTCTTCCATGCTTCATTTGATCAGAGGAGTGACAAGGCCTCCGGGGCAAGTGCCTGTTCAACACTAGTTTTCACCATTGCACACTGGCTATGTGCAAATCCAAACAGCATGCCCACGCTCTCCCAATTCAATGACCTCTTGATTCAAGGTTCCCGGGAGTGGCAAGAACTATGCAAGGATGAGGCCCTTGCAAGCACTTACCCAGATCAACATTTTGATCTGGAAGTTATTTTGAAGGCTGGCATCAGACCATTGAAGTTCTTATCTGATAACTCATTCATTGGGTATTTTGACCCAGAAAGGTTTACAGCCCTGAACAATCTTCCATCTTTTGATATGTCATGGGAGCAAATCAGGAAGAGCCACAAGCCTTAGGTATACATAGTGAGTTGAAATGACCATTTCTTCGTCCTCAAAGTTGAAGATGAGGCCTATTATATAATAGACTCACTAGGAGAAAGGCTCTTTGAAGGATGCTGTAAAGCCTACGTTCTGAAGTTCGATGATTCCAGCATCATATATGGAAGTGAAGATCATGATACAGGTAATGAAGTCATCAACAACGGTAAAGAATGCTGCAAAGACTTCATATCCCAATTTTTGGCTAGAATCCACCGAGCAGAACTTAAGGAAGAAGAGAAGAAAAAGCCTGTTGATATTGTCATTCTATTCCAGCGCTTGCAGATTGAATTCCAATCTTGATTCATTCCTTCCTCCTCTGGCGAGGGCACAAGTACTCAGGATGACCAAGTCATCTTAGAGCTAGAGCAACAAATTCCCTCCTCGCTAGAGCACTTAGTTGCCAAACCACAGTTATTGGTTGAGGTCAATCCAGAACATGAGGACCCAACTCCTTCCTCGCCAGAGCTTCATGTTCAAGCAACTGAGGGCACACAGTTATTGTCTCCCATACAAGTAAGAATTTCTTTACTTACTTCATTCTGGATTATCAATTCTAATTGATCCTGACAACTTGCATTATTATTTTAGTCCAAAAGCGTTCATGTGGACAAAGAAACTTATGAGATGATTCCCACAAGTCCCAAGGAACAACTGAGCTTGCCAAGCCAAACTTCTGAAATGGCCGCCAAGGGTCAGCCTAGCAGTTCTCCAGGTGTCAATGATGAAGATCTTGAATCCATAATTGAAGAAGTTATTGCACCATCTTCATCATAAGGAGCTCTTTCTCAGTTACTCAGAACACAAGAGACAACAGTAAAGTTGCAAGAGCTTGTAAGCAAATTGGGTACACTGAGCTCTCCTTCTGACACTGATATCACTCTCCAGGATATCCTTTCTGGGGAACTGGATTCTCCTCAAGACATCCAAGATGTCTGCAACCAAGTGAAGATCCTGAAGACTACTACCCCAGCAGACTTTATCCCTTGCCTAGACGACCTTGAGGAGAAACTTTTCCAACTCTTGAGCCAAAGTGAAGTATACCATTGTCTAAAACTCGAGGCCGAGCGTAAGAAAGAAGCAACAAAGACATTGGAGCGCCAGACTCGAAGAGAGAAAGAGCGAATCCAGGCGATTCTGAAGGACACATATACCCAGCAAGGAGCCTTGGCAACCAAAAGGGCTAGAATAGCTATTCTTAAAGCCGAACTGGCTACCCTCGAAGCTGAAGTAGATGTCCTGCGAGCTGATGCCCTCAGACATCAAGACATTACATGCCAGATCATGATAGAAGGTGAGAGCCAAGCTCAGCTCATGCAGGAGGCACGAGAAGAAGCCAAAAATGCTTACCAAGCAGTCCATCAAGCCTGGGTGGCCCTGGAAGTCGCCAAAGTATCAGTGAGAAAATATTCCCTCCTAATGTAATTTTTGGGCCTTAGATTTAAGCCCTATTTTATTTGTTCCAAAATTCTTTAAGTATTCATTTATTCAATCCAAATTTTGGAAACAAAGTGCGAATTGGGACCAATAACAAGAATGGGCCTCAGGTTTAAGCCCTTTCCACACTTGTTCTAATGAAACTAGCCTCATTTGTAGGCTGCAACCGTTCGCTTGTTCTGATTGTTCAACATTAAATGGAATTTAATTCCATGCTTGGAATCCGTCTCGCGTCAAATAATCAAATCTTCAAAATACGTTTTACCTGCCCCATAAATCTTTCATTTATCATGCTTTCTTCGTGGGTAGATAAACCGTATCATGACCCAATTCCAATTAGCCGCGTGTCCTTTATTATCGGGTGCAATTACTCTCGCAAAGCCTTACCGTTGTGACTCCTTTCTATAAAAGGTTTCCATTTCTTTGTCTTGTGAACCACCTTCTTTGCGAGAATGAACTCCCCTCTTGTTCTTTTGCTCTGGTCTTCCTATCTAAAGAAACCTCCAGATAAAATCTTCCACGTCGTGTTCCTTAGATAGCAATATCCACGTCCAAACCTGGACTAGATAGCAATATCTACGTCCAAGCGTTGCCTTGGCTATCCCAACTTGTGTCAGCATAAGAAGGGAAAGCCACAATCCCGAGGTTGAAAACTTCTCGTCTTCCTCCGGTGCATCCACTCTGTTTCCATATGCATAGAGATTGTAGGCCCCATGAATATGGCCTGCAAAGATGAGAAAAGATAGGGACCTCGCTCGGGAAAAAAGGCAACAAACGCCAAGTCTAGTGTAAAGGTCTTCTGATATGATGAACTAGCTTTCTTGGCGTTTCAAATCCTCTCCATCTCATCGCTGAAGTCGATCTCTCTTCTCTAGATGTGCATATTTGATACATCGACCCCAGGGAATAGCTATCAACTATGAGGATTTGAAAAAACAAACTGTATTTACCTTTATGATCTGTTGCTGATTTGTAGTTTGTTTCTCATGTGGTATTAGAGCTTGAGGCCGCAAAGCCTTTGTATTCTTCTAAATGATAAATGTAATATTTTGTTTGAAGCAAAGAGTTCCTTATGTAAATTTATATTGATAAACTCAGATGTAGTTTGTACATAATTTTGGCCACAGTAATTGGCTAACATGAACTCTTTTGACTTAGAAGAAATACAATTTTTTTAAAATTTGGCCTCTAATATAGGCCCTAACTTAGCCTCAAGTATAGGCTAATTTGATGTACATAATCCCTATGTGTTGCCACTGCAGTTTACTCATGTGAGTGAAATTGAATGAGCATGAATAAACTGGATTAAGCCACAGTTGGAGGATCTTCATACTCACAAACTGGTTGTATGAACTTCTTAAGGAATCGACCATTTATAGGATTAGCGTGTATTGTACCATCTCGATCTCGTAAACGAACTGCTCCTTTACCCAAAAGTCGATCGATAATGTATGGTCCTTCCAATTTTTCTGACTATTTTCCTCGTCCTTCAGTTTTTTCGCCAACAGGCAAAATGACTCGCCAAACGAGTTCTCCTTCTGCAAAACTCATGCCCCTGGTACATCGGTCATAGGCACGAGCCACTTTTCGTTTTTCAGCATATAGACTATCATAAGCTTGTATTCTCTTTTCATCCAAGTCTTTATGCTCTTGCCACATTGCTTGTACATAATCTTCACCGATCAGGCTATGTTGTTCCATCACCCGTAAAGATTGAACATTGATTTCTAAAGGCAAGACTGCATCATGGCCGAACATTAATGCATAAGGATTTGTACCTGTGGGTGTCCTCTTACTTATTCTATAAGCCCACAGGGTGTTAAATAATTCTTCATGCCACAGTCTGGCATTGCTCGCAAGCATCAGTTTAAGGATATGGATAATGATTTTATTGCTTGCTTTAGCTTGACCATTGGATTGGGCATAATATGGAGAAGAGTGGAGAAAATGTATTCCAAAATCCTTTATAAGCTCATCCACTTCTCCAGACATGAATGCTGCCCCACGGTCTGAAACAAAGCTCTCAGGAATGCCAAACCGACAAATGGTATCTTCAAATAAGAACTGGCGGATGTCCTTTGCTGATGATACCCTGAGAGGTCGAGCTTCAACCCATTTTGTGAAGAAATCAGTAGCCACTATGATGAATTTGTGCCCTTCAGATGAATGAGGATGAATCATTCCAATTAAGTCCAAAACCCATCCTCGAGCTGGGCCAAGACTTGATTATAGGCCGTAATGGTATTCTGGGCATATGGTTGATTGGACCATGTTTCTGGCATTCTTCACAACCTTTAGTGAACATGACGCAATCTCTGAGCATTCCTGGCCAATAAAAGCCATGTCTTCTTATTAACCATCTCATCTTAGGACCGGCCTGATGTGCCCCTGCTATCCCAAGATGGACCTCCCCCATTAATTGCTTAGCTTTACGTCCAAAGACACCGTAAAAGTATGCCTTCTTCTCCCCTTCTATATAACTCATCGTCCTTGAGTACATAATTAGGAGCTAAAAAATGAATTCGCTTCTCTGCCGGATTATTAGGATTCTGGAGATAAGAAATAATGTCCTGTCTCTAATCCACGTCAATGTGATAAAGTGTAGCAACGTACCACTCATTTTTATCTTCTTGGCGAGCAAGGAAAGATGGAAGGGTTTTTCGTTCAACCTTTAATATCCGTTCGCGTACCCCATCTTGCAAGTTCACCCCCGTTGCTAGTTGAGCCAACTCGTTTGCAGCATAATTCCTCTCGCGAGGAACATGACTCAACTCCACCTCTGTAAACAACTCGAGCAAATCACAGGCTCGTTTAGCATATGGTTCTAGGACTGGTCCAGCCTTATACTTGGTTTCAAGTTGTCTGATCACTAGTTAGGAGTCTCCAAATATATGCACATCATTGATCTCCATATCTAAACACTACCACATTTTAACCCATTGCCGGCGATTTTTAAATCGCCGCCGGCAATGTTTTTTATCATTACCGGCGATTTTTTCCTCAAAAATCGCCGGTAATGTTTTTTTTTTTAATCATTGCCGGCGATTTTTTCCTCAAAAATCGCCGGTAATGTTTTTTTTTTTAATCATTGCCGGCGATTTTTCCGGCAAATCGCCGGAAATGTTCCGCCGGTAATTAAAAAAAAAGAGACATTGCCGGCGACTTACATTTAAGTCGCCGGCAATGTCTTTTTTTTTTTAATTACCGGCGGAACATTGCCGGTGACTTACATTTAAGTCGCCGGTAATGTTAAAAAAAAAAAATACATTGCCGGCGATTTTTGGGTGAAAAATCGCCGGCAATGGGTTAAAATGTGGTAGTGAAAAGAAGTTCTAATCCAATTATTAAAGCTTCATATTCTGCTTGATTATTTGTGCATCTGAAGTCCAACCTGAAAGAATAAGAAAAAGTTTGGCCGCGTGGAGAGACTAATGCTACTCCTGCCCCAGCCATAGTACTCGTACTTGACCTATCAAAGTATAAACACCAAGGGGCCAAATCAATATGAGCAAGGTCCAATTCTGGCTCCTTACTAACATCCTCCATTGGATGATGAGCCAGAAAATCAGCCACTGCTTGGCCCTTAACTGCCTTCTGGGGAACGTACTGCAAAGAAAACTTTGACAAAGCCAGAATCCACTTCCTAATACGTCCTCGGAGAATGGGTCTGGATAACATATACTTCACCAAATCAGTTTGTACTATGACACACGTGGTGAAGGAAAGCATGTAGTGCCTCGAAAAGTATAAGGCTAGGCACATTCTTTCCATTGAAGAGTATCTCGTTTCACACTCATTTAAGGTACGACTTAGATAGAAAATAGTACGTTCAGTTTCTGATGTGTCGTCCTGAGCTAATAAACTTCATATTAGCTTAAGAGAAACTATAAAATAGAAAATAGAAATGTCAGTAGCTGAGATATACAGCTTAAGAGAAACCCCTGGCCTTAGAGGAACCAAGACTAGCGGGTTCGTTAGATATGCTTTGATGGTATCAAATGCCTCTTGGTGAATAGGCTCTCATACAAAGTCTTTCTGATTTTGAAGCTTGAGCAATGTTGAGAATGGTTGTGTTTTCCCAGCAGCATTGGCAATAAACTGTCGTAAGAAGTTAATTTTTCCTAATAAACGTTGTAGGTCTTTCTTACTCTTTGGTGGGACTGCACTAAGAACTACTTGTTTCTTGTCGTCCGGTATCTCAATCCCACACTGATGAACCAAAAAACCCAGGAAGTCTCCTACCTGGACTCCAAATACACATTTGGCTGGATTCATCTTCAGTTGATGTTGCCTCATTCTCAGAAACACTTGCCTTAAGTCTTCAAAATGGTCACTCCTGCATTTCGTTTTAACGACCACATCATCGATATATACTTCCATAGTCTTGCCAATAAGATCATGAAAGATCAAGTTCATTGCACGTTGGTAGGTTGCCCCTGCATTCTTGAGTCCAAATGGCATGTCCACGTACTCAAATACTCCTGCAAATCCTGGACACCGAAACGCAGTCTTATGTCGATCTGATTCTGCCACTGGAATTTGATGGTAGCCAGCAGTTCCATCCATGAATGTTAACATCTCATGGCGAGCCACTGAGTCCACTAGAAAATCCGCTACTGGCATTGGGTATGCATCTTTTGGAGTTGCATTGTTCAAGTCTCTATAGTCAACACACACGCATTTTTCCATTCTTTTTCTTGACCGAGACTACATTGGATAGCCACTCATTATACTTGGCTACTCGTATAATCCCTGACTTGAGCATCTTCTCGACCTCTTCCTTGACTAGAATTGCAGTTTTTGTATTCATCCGACGCATTTCTTGTTTCACGGGCTTCTTTCCCTCTATGATAGGTAAGTTATGACAAACCAAATCTGGTGACAGTCCTGGCATGTCGTCATACTTTTCTGCAAAACAATCAGCGTATTCTTATAGCAATTCAATGAGCTTGAGTAGTTCTTCAGGCTCTAGGAAGGTACTAATGGCCACAGAGATTGGCTCTTCATTTGTCCCAATATTGATGTGTTCAATGGGATCCTTGACTTTAGGAGGTAATCATCCAAGGCTGCTGGAGCTAATTTAATCTCTTCCTCCTCTTCAAAGTCATGCAAAACATCTTCATCCACATATTCCAATGCTGCAATCATTGGAACCTTCTCAAAGGCTTGACTCTCCAACAAATAATTGTGAAAGCGCTCGTGTAAAGAGTAACAAGCCTCGGTCTCTATGCTTGATAGAGACCTGATCATTGAGAATGTTTGGATGGTAGCTCAATGGTGTACGGTCTTTCACTGTCTTGATTTACTTGGATTATACCCCACTGAGCTAGTTCAGAGGCCGTAACGCCAATTAGGCGGCCTTTGTTATCAATGCCACATACCTCCAATGGCCTAAGGTCACTGTGGTAATAGCTGGCTTCTAATAAGTTAGCAGAAACAGAATATGGACGAGGATCAGCATCAACGATTTCTGCTTCACCAGACTCCATATTCCAGAGTAACATCTGCTGATGGAGGGACGAAGGTACACAATAGCTCCTGTGGATCCAGTCACGCCCCATAATTGCACTATACAGAGCTGTACATTCTGCTACAAAGAATGTATAAGTATGGGTGGCTGGACCGATGTGTACCTGCAAAAGGACAATGCCCAAAGTCTTGGAAATGCTACCCTGAAAATTTGTAACGTTTAGTGAGGTCTCTTGGATATTAGACTTGGGAACGCCTAATAAGGCCATTGCTTTGACTGTGATGATGTTTACTGCTGCCCTTGAGTCCACTAAGAGTTTATTTAATTAAATCCCCTGGACTTTTCCTGTGACATACAACGGCCGCATGTGAATGGCCATGTCTACAGTAGGCTTGGGGAACATCATCTGTCCCTTTGTTAATGATGAATCAATCTTTGGTGTCTTGGCGAGTGCTGAATCATCTTTCAGTATTGGTTCTTCTTCTGGCACCACCAAGTTGTTGACGCTTCTGCTTGTGATTGATTCATCCATTGATGCTGGTGGAGGTAAAGCATATTTGGAGGACAAGATAAACACCATGTTAACAGTAGTATCCTCCTCTTCAATGTATTCTTCAGCTTCTTCATCTTCACCTTCACCATAATCCAACAACTGCTCATCATCTTCATAGTTGTCCCCCTCAGTCGATTGCCCCTCAGAGTTCACAGTTGTAGTGACCTCGAGAGAAACAACATGTTGCAATTGACCCTCAGGTATAGAATCAACGGTTGCTGGCATGAGAAGTACTGGATCATGCTCCTTTGGACGGGAAACAGGTTGTCGGACCTTCTTATGTTCTTCTGCAACTAAAGGCCTCGGTTTCCATTGCAAGACCTTGGGCCCGCTTGGAGTGTTTTGCTTTTGAATGTTTTTCCCTTCCTTAGGAGGTGTATGTAGCCCTATTGTTTTCATCGTGTCATCCTCAAAAGTGAGCCGTCTTCTCACTGGCTTTCGTTGCGTGACTTCACGGTGATCCTCAGGAATAGGTTCAGGCTATTTTCCTCCAGACCCCAACTCTGGGTTACGGCCAAAGACACCTGGTCATTGTGCTCTCATTTTGGGCTCACGAGACTTCTTCCCGAAAACCACTAATGGGTTTGCTGCAAGGGCATTCATCCACCTTTGTAGTGTTTCTGGAGAATACACCAGTTCTTCTTCTTTGAGCAGGCTTGCTTCATAAGCCTCTAATGCTCTTTTGGCTTCTCCAAAGCGTCGTTGAAGATTTCTTCTTTTACTTGGAGTTACCTCAATGGTTTTCCCTTTCTCCCTTATGTACCATACGTCCTCCTTTGTGATATTTCTTGAAGCTGGAGGTACATATGGCCTTGCGAGCGCGTCAGCAACCTCTGATTCAGATTTCTTGACTGTACTGAATTTTTCTGTTGCTCGCGAGCGCTTAGGAGTTGGAGTGTCCCTTTGTCTTGCTCGTTAGGGTTGCTGATCTGTTTGTGAAAATAATGCTGGGAAGAACTTAGCTGCTTCGGCCAATTCCTCGTAGGAGATCTTCAACCGGCTTCTGAGTTTACAAGGAGCACAAAGGGCTACTGGCGACTCTGCCTTTGGGTCCACTTTTTCTTTTCCTTTACTTGTTTTTGTCGTTTGTTTTCTTTGTGGACTCTCGCCAGTAGTTGGATGACTGTTGGGTTGTTTCCTTTTGTTGGATTTATCTTGTGTTAGGTCCAACATTCCAACTGTCATCGATATGTCAGTCGCCAAGCTTGGCGAGGGCTCTTGGTCTATCATTATTTTTCCCTCATCAATCCACTGCTGTATCCTGAATTTCAAATCACGACAAGCACTTGTGGAATGGCGACCCCATCTGTGATGGTATCGACAATAGAGTAGACCCCTGACATCCTCAGGATGTGGGTCTGGAGTTCCCCAATTATCAGGAACTACTGCTATTCTTGCTTGGACTAGCTCTTCAAATATTTCCTCTCGCCTAGACGCGTCATATGTAATCTCAGTTCGCTTAGGCCGGACAAATGCAATATTGCGTCTAGACCTCCGCCTTGACCTCTTCCTCTTATAGGTTAGTTCAGTTTTATCGCACTGGGAAGAAGTTTCGATGGAAGGAAAGGTTGTGTCGGGAGGAGGTGATGCCCTATGTGGATATCGTGGATGCCATTCCACCTTTCCCGTGTAGTTGATGTCAATCACTTCCCAGTTGATCAACCCTTGGATCTTATCTCTCAAGGTCGAACACCTTGCTGTTCGATGACCAAAGTGATTATGAAATCTGCAAAAATGCTGGGCTGGACCTTCATACCGTAATTGTCTGAGTTCATGAACCGGGTAGTAAAAGATCAAACTCATGTCCCTTAGCCTATCGAGGATCTCTTCCAACTTGTCACAGTTGAAAGAATAGGCTAAAAATACAGATTGATTCCAGTCTTCCACACCTCCAATGCAACGATCGGGTGATGACCACTCGATGTCAATCATATTTACTTGAGGTGTTGGGAAAGACTTAGAATCCACTAATGCTGCTGTCTTGGATGCTCCCTCCAGCTCTAATCTTCCTTCGTTGATCCATCTCTGGATCTGGTCTTTAAGCTTGATGCAGTCTTTTGTAATGTGATTCCATGCTCCATGGAACTTGCAGTATTTTTTACCTTTTAACTGCTCAACTGTAGGAAGAGATCCAAAATTTGTTTTGACAGCACGCATACTGTATAATTCGTCCAAGATTTCATGAGCCATATTGGCATCATAAATGTATGTTTCAAATTCTGGCTTAGTAAAAGCCACTGTTGAAAGCTTGATTGGACCCTTATTCTTTTGAAGCTTGCGGGGCTTTAAAACTTTGCTTGTTGTTAAATCCGCAGCGCCCACCTGTTCGCCATCAGAGTCCGATTCTTGGTCGTCTATATCTTCAATATAAGCCACTGTTTTTGGCTTTAGTCTATCGTAAGACTTAGCATTGTACGTCCCCTTGGATGCATTCCTTCTATTATCTCTCTCTTGCATGGTACTGTAGGCTTTAGCTACAGCCGTGATAAGCTCATTCAAAGAGAAATACTTGCTATTTAGGAACAGTTGGTGGTACGTGTCCTCCAAACCATTCTTGGAAATCTCGACCACCTCTTCTTTACCAAGTGGAGTCCTACATAGATTATATTCTGACCGAAAACGGTGCAAGAAGGTGACTGGGCTCTCTGTTGCCTATTGGCTCAAGGAAGCCAGCTTTCCAACACTGATTTCAGGTCTTGCCGTTCCAAAGTGGTCTATGAACAAGACCTCCTTCCACTCACTAATCGGGCTGTTTTCTATTCCCGTATACCATACGAGGGCCGATCCTGACAAAGATGATCCAAAGACTCTCAATTTGGGTCCCTCGTTATCGGCAAACTACCCCAATTGTAGCGTAAAATAAGCTAAGCGTGTTGCCGCATTAGAATCATCGTCGCCAGAGAAAGTCTGGAAGGTCTGATGCCGGTAAAACTTTGGCCATTGCCAAGCATCAGGATCGTTCTTCTGCGTAGGAGGAAACGGTGTCTCATATGTATCATACATCTTAGCTAAATGTATGTCGCAATCGTTTATGAACCTATTTAACCGTTTCTCCCAAGCAGGGGGGAAAGACTTTGCTTGTATAGTCTTTCTAGCCAAGTCAGATACGGATTTGGTTAGAGACACTATGTCTCTATCTGTCCTTTGAGACAGTGTCGCCGCGTGTCGGCGGTATTCATCCAAACTTGATCTCAAGTGTTGGAGGATATCTATCCGTAATCTATCTTGACCTTCCACGAAACTAGTTACTTGGGCCCCCATGACCTCTCTCTCTTCTCGATCTCTGTTGAATTCTACCCGTATTGATTGAATTCCGGCTACTGCCGTGTCTATTAAGTTGCTTTGGGTAGTGAGAAGAGTTGCCTGCTGCTCGATCCTTTCATTGAGAGCCGCGTAGTAATTAGCCTGGTGGCTATCGCGCCTAGCCGCATAAGCTAGGTACTCTGGGAACGTAAGTTCCGCTACCTCCGCTTCACTTAAGGATTTGAACGTCATGATGTTAAAATCTTTAGTGAAGATAATTTCAACCGCTTGATTACTCAATGAACGACACCGAGTAGATGTATGTTCACGGTAAGCCGGTTGTGGGTACTTGCGACACTGAGGGTAAATGCTTTGATAAGGATCCCCAATTGTCACTTAGAGACACAAAGAGATGTCCCACTGGGCGTGCCAAAATGTTCGATGCAAAAATATCTCCCGCGGAGAGATCCTTTCCGCGAAGCAGTCTCTTTTATGGATTATGATAGTTTTAACCGCAGGTACCGGTTTATCCTGTATGTGTGCTTCATATGCTGGCGTGCCACCGTCTTTCTACGGAATATGGACTGTTAAAAGCCGCCTGACTTCTTGATAAAGCGATTAAGACAGGGAGAGCACCAACCCTGCCTGAATAGGTCCTTCTCGCCTAGTAACCTAGGACTTTTAATATGTGTCTCTCGCAGAGCCTTCGAAATCGATACCTCACACTCCCTTATCAGTGCAAAGCAGAGCAATCTCTCTGACGGTGTGTTGAGAACACTGCTTCCTTTGAGTATCCAAACTCTCACTCGATAGGTGACAAGCACTTTGATCTGCTAGTTGCAAAGAAGATAGAATCTCGAACATGAGATGTCTGTCTAGGTGTACTTGCGTATAGCAAATTTTGTATTTAGTCGGGGACCTTTTCCACAAAGCCCTTACTTTCCTTATATACTCGCTTAGCAGTAGTCTTTCAATTCATTTGAACTTCTTATGTTCTCGCTCTTTGAATCCCAATGTAACTCCAACACTAACATACAGGTTTTTATCCTTATAGAATTTTAATGCCATCACAACTCTTCTATCAAAGACATCTATCTGGAATAGAAAAGGTATGATAGACATCCAAGCCGCATGGAATCAGCTAATTAAAGAATCATAGTTCTAACTGAACTCTATTTCTCACACTTGGCCGCTCGCCAAGCTCTTTATAATGCATGGGCAGTTCATCAAGACTTCAGCCAATCTTGGGTTGCTCGCCAAGACTTCAGCCATTCAAGCCCAATATAAAATATTTATTTCAGACCCAAACACACATTGACATGACATGCATTACCAACTTTGTCGCTTTACCTTTTTTGTTCCTGCTCCGGTGAGTGACACATTGGTGTTGTCTCGTACTAAACGCAAGTGTGTGGATGGTTTTGTGGATCGCAGCCGCAGTTGAAGACCTTTCAAAGGCGAGGTTTACCTAAAAGAGGTGACCATTGCTTCTGCTTAGCTTGCAGGAGATGGCTATTTCTCTGGCCATTTCCCAAGAGGGTGGCATGTTGACCAAGTCACCTAGGAAGAAGAAGAAGAAACGAGGTTATTCTGTAGGTTCCAAGAATAAGGACAAGGTCTAGGAGCAAGAGGATGACATAGAGCTTCTGGCGGAATTGATAATCAAACCTAAGCGCAAGAGGAAGTCCAAGAAGATTTCAGAGGAGGCCATGGAAGCACAAATGGGCTCAGAGATGGTTGATGAGAGTGAGCTACAACTAGCTATTATGTCTCTTGCGAGGGATCCTGGGGAATCCCAGGAGTAAGAGAGAACCGTTTAACGAGGACGTTTAGAGCCTTGATTTATCCTTATTTCTAAACGTAAATGATAATTACTTTGTTTATTTTTGGTGCTGAGCTTATTGTTGGCCTAGAGTTAGTTTGCTAGGTTTGTTGTATAGGATAGCAATGATCTTTTTATCTTGTTCGTCGCCCCTGTGAGATTGGCGATTTTGTTACAAGGTAAGTGGTAAAGTCGATGGTTAGAAACAAAACAAAAGCCCAAAAATAGAAAAATAGTTGGCGAATGATCCGCAGCACGAGGAAACAAGGAAAACGGGCGAATACCAAAAAAAGAAAAGGGTGGGTGAATCGAATAGAGAAGGCCAAGGAAGAGAGAGAGAGGTTTAGGGTGGCCTGGGGTGGTTGAAAGTTATTGCTTTCCTCATATTCTGCAAAAAGAGTAGGAGGAGGAGGGATAGTGTGTTTGTAGAAGAAGAAGGAGATTAATAAGAATATATTACATTGTTTGAACATAATTGGGTGACAAAGTGTTTTTCCTCCCTCTCGCGCTCCTCCCCTTCTGTTCGTCTCCCTGAATACCTTACCAGTGTTCAGGGTACTCTTTCAATCTCTTTATCTCTCTCTTGATTCTTTCCTGCACAAACTAACCCATTATGGGTCTTGCTTGACTTGTTTCAGAATATCGTGGCGATTTGTGTGCGGTGGAGCGAGGGAAAAATAGGTTGTTCTTTTACTACCAAATCTAAACAGAAAAGAGGTTGTTGGGTCTTTCTTTCTCTTTGCATTTTTCTTTTTTGGGCTTTTTCGATTTTATGTTGTTGTTTGTTGTGAATTCTGGATTTTTAATGTGCAGGTTCTGATGGGTTGCTGTAAAATGAAGAATATTTGGGTTGTTTCTTCTTTCCTCATTCATAAACTATGAAAATCAATCCAGCATTTGCCACTCTTTGGTAAGATAATCTGTGTTTCTATCTTTGCTTGATATATGATAGATTGACTGATGAAAGGATACTTGCGCATAATAGACCGAAATTCCTATAAAGAAAGCAACTGAAATTTCATTTTCATATATGACTTTCTCATCTAGATGAATAATGGCATATCAGACCTGCCATTGATAAAATTAAGGTCCCAAAAATTTACGATGAAGAGAAATTTACCAGGTTCATCGATAGAATTTTGTTTCTGTGGACAAAGCATACGAGTCAACTTTAAAAGTTAGGTCCCAAACAGGGGACACTACATAGTATGTTAGCCAATTTGAGGCAGATTACCAATTCACTACTTCATATAGGGGACACTAAATAGTTTGTTAGTCAATTTGAGGCAGCCTACCAATTCACTACTTCATATGTTGTGGTGCAATATTGAAAGTTTACTTGAAACTGAAACACATAAACTTCAATTTAAAAGATAGGTAACAGAGTTTGGTTTCTCATGTTACTGATTGCCATGCAGATATATGATGTGTAATCTCCCAGGGAAGTCTAGTTCTCCAGGGATCATGTGAAGAAAAAGAACAAAGGAAAAAAAGAAAAATTTCCCCTGGCATGCACTGCTTTCATTTTTACCTGCATGAGATTCGTCAAAATGGCTGTAGCAGTTGATCAGAATCATGGAAACAAGCCACTAATCCGACCACAGAGATGCAGATTACCGTCTTACACCCACCTTGATTACAGCATATTTCCTCACTCCTTTAAACATACATGCAGAGTTGCTAATTTCCACAAGAGCTTTTCCACCCCATGTCTCTCCCAGACTACTGCATTAGAGGAAGACTTCGATACTAATCCAAGGATTGAGATTGTTGGTGGCAGCAAGATTCCGAGGGTACATGGTTTTGTAGTTGAGGTTGCCATAGCCATGGCTTCTGGTGCTGATCTATTGCCAGTACCAAGTGGTCTAGGTGGGGCCTATTTCTTATGCAGTCGAAATGGTGACAACATTGCTTTAGCAAAGCCCATAGATGAAGAACCCTTGGCTTTCAATAATCCTAAAGGCTTCGGGGGTAGGATGTTGGGCCAACCTGGATTAAAACGATCAGTTCGGATTGGTGAATCTGGAATTCGAGAATTAGCCGCGTATCTCCTAGATCATGGCGGATTTGCTGGTGTTCCTCCAACAGCTTTAGTAAAAATTTCTAATGTTGCATTCCACATTAATAATAATGCAGCTGCAATTTCAGCTACTCCTTACAAGATTGCGTCTCTTCAACGCTTTGTAGATCATGACTTTGACGCAGGCGAGTTAGGATTTTCCGGCTTCTCTGTTGCTTCGGTTCATCATATTGGTATTTTTGATGTAAGAGTCCTAAATCTTGATAGGCACGCAGGGAACATGCTTGTTAAGAAGTATGAGCAAGACAATTTTGCAGTTGGGGGGGTTGAGCTTGTCCCTATTGACCATGGGCTTTGCCTTCCTGAGTGGCTTGATGATCCTTACTTTGAGTGGCTGCACTGGCCGCAGGCTTCATTTCCATTTTCCAAGTCCGAGATTGAGTATATATCAAATCTTGACCCCTCTAAAGATGCAGAGCTTCTTCGAACTCAGATCCCTTCTTTAAGGGAGGCTGCAATCCGTGTTCTTGTCTTATGCACCATCTTCTTGAAGCGGGCTACAGCTGCTGGGCTCTGTCTTGCTGATATAGGTGAAATGATGACTCGACAGTTTTGTGTTGGTGAAGAAAGATTGAGTGCATTGGAGAATCTTTGCGTACAAGTTAAAGCTGCAATGGTTGATAGAGATGACAAAGACCGAGAAACAAATGAAGAAGGTGAAACATTTCAATTTCAGAATAATACCATGGAAAGTTCTGATGAGAATTTTGATCTTCCTCAACTCTTACAGATATATCCTGGAATGTCAAGGTTTTCATCTGCGGGATCAATTACTGGGTTGAGTAATGCTTATCAAAATCAACCATTTACAGAAAATGGCCACGGCAATAATGATTCTAATAGAAAGATTATGAAAGGCAATAATAGTTGTGGTGATGGTACTGCTAGTGATAAGCACAATGGTTTGATCAAAACTGTTAGTCTCTCAGTAAATACCATCAATTGTGAAACAGGGGCAATATCTTTTGGAGACATGAGTAAGGATGAGTGGGATATGTTCTTAGACAATTTTGAAAAGCTTTTGCCCGACACAATCCAGAAGAGCACAAGTTACTTGAGCATGAAGCAAAGGATGGGAACTTCTTCGTGCAAGTTCTGAGGATACTAAAACCAAAACTGCAGGTTGCCGCTAACATCTAGTATGAAATAACCGTACATCATTGCCAGATGACATTAGAGTACATTGTAAATAAATATTGTAAGGTACGGTAGGAAATGTGAATGGTAAAACGCCATCCTTTCCATGTATTTGTCGAAATGTTTCCTTTCTTGTACATTGTAAAATTTGTAATCGACATACAATTCTTTTGCGGATGTTTTGCAATTAATTGATTTGATTCTCATCCCATTGGGGGATGGCTTTCATTGGGAGATATGGAGTGATCATAGTGAAAAATGTCATATTTTAATAATCAAAGTGTATAATGCTTCCTATTTGAGTAAGCAATTCAGCTATTTTATTAAAAAGAAATCTTAGAAGTAACGTCTCGAGCAAATTCTTGAAGAAAGTAAAAGGGGAGAAAACAAGAGAAGAACAAAGACGACAAGAGAATTATCAAAGCCGACTAACATAAGAGAGAAGATAAAGGAAAAAAATTATGAAAAAAATCAAAGTGAAACATAACACTCAAACTTGGAAAATTCTACCACTTTCCTACTCGACAAATTTGTGTCTTGTCGGTACCACATCGGCACTATAAAAGAACCAGAAATAAAAGGATGTACTAAATCTGGTCACATAACACTAATTCATGGTCAGGGTTGTTTTAAAAGTTTAGCTACCAAAATGTGTATCATACTCTTTAAGTAGCCAAATGAAGATTTTAAGACTTAAAAGAGTTCAAGTATTAGGAATCCACATGGCACCCCTGGTTGAAGGCAAACTATGATAGTCTCGACTCTTTTGTATCATTTGAGAAGGAAATCAATAGGCACCCTATGTTGGACGATAAACAAACATTATCAGGTGGAATATTATGTCATAACACTTCCAATTCTACAAGTGACAATCATAGATATTGTCTAATTGTCATATTGGCAATGGGTTGCTGACACATCCAATTCAACTTGGATTAGGAGGCTCCAAGTAATGGATGCCCATTTTAAGAGCTTTATTGATATATTATGAGCAAGAGAAATTACTAATACAACTAAAGATCTCATATGAGTGTAAGGGTTTAGGCTCAACTAAAACTAGGTCCCGCTAATCCACATATATTTTTTCTTGTAAGGAAAGGGGATGCATATGTCATCTAAAAGGTGATACTGCGATTAGATTATACAAAGATCGCTTGAGGGTTAGCTAAGGGTAATTTGTTTTGAGCAGGGGAGATTAATTGGTACCAATGTTGCACGATAAACGGACAACCGCAAGTGCAATATGGTGTCATGGCCTTTTTCAATTTTTAATAGAATATGAGAGACCTAACGGCACTTGGTTCGTGATCGGTTGTCGTTCAATTTGCATACAACATATGATATTGAATTACATTTTAAATTATTTAAAATTAATTCTTTCGTCAGATACAGATCTAACAACAGTTTGATCACAATTGACCACGAATTACTGACTACAAGAACATTACCCCATGAGAGATATTGGCAATTGGGATGTCTTTTGTTCTTTTGCCTTTTTTTGTTCTCTCTATGGCTTAGTTTGGTATCGAGGTGAAATTAAGTATGGTGAGAAAAAATAATGGTGAAATAAATCAATAGTGAGAAAAACACAGTTAAGAAAAAATAACTCATTGGCTGTTTTTGATTTATGTGTTAATTGGCCCAAAAATTTAAGAAAACACAGATATAGAATATTAACAAAACAGGCTAGTACCATACTATAGTTAGATTAAACTATTTTTTCTCTCAAAACTCAATAACAAACTGGGCCTATGTGTGTAAATATTTTGTTGTTGTTGTGATAAACCATAAATTCTATTAATCAAGTAATCAAGTACAATTGAGATATTGACGGTTGCTGTGTTTCCTAATTTATTTTACCTAACCACACTTTGGATGTCTCGTTGCTAGAGCGTCAACTCAGTCAACAAGATGTAGATCTTGTTTGCGTTATTCTTCTCAGCTGTCGGGTTGGAAAAGATAGATTGATATGGCATCGTACATCAAAAGGAGATTTCAAGGTTAGCAATGTTTATATCACAGCTAAAGACTCTATTGTCTTACCTAATCAGGCATCCCTTAAAAAACGTAGTGCCTACAAAAAATATGTGTGTTTGAAAGGCTTGGCATGGGTATCTTCTTCTATATACCCTATTGTGTACTCGGATGGTGGACATGGCCCCAGCTTGTGTACTTTGTGGTTCGGCCCCGAAAATAAAGATTCATTTATTTTGTGAAACAAATGTAAAGAGGGTTTCATCAGATCCATTGCGGCAGAAGTTGGTTGTTTCGAGAACAAGTTTTCCAGCTGGTTACAGGTCTGTGCAACTACTCTAATAGATACATTATTTAGCCAACTTGTTGCTCTTATTTGGTTCCTCTGGAAGGCAAAGAATGATAAGCTTTGGAATAAAATCGAATTCCCTGGGGATATTGTCTGGATTCAGGTAGTGGCATGGCATGAACATTATGCATATGTTAATCGAAAACCACTGAAACCAGCCCCTCAAGTACAACTGAAAGGAACCGATCCCGATTTAGTTACCTAAACCGGAATTAAGCTCTAACTACAACCGAATCTATAAAAAAAATTCCAGAGTTTCTTCTAAAATCAAGAAACCCAAAAACCTATAAGGAAAATACACTTCTAAAATGTCTACAAAAATAAACCATGGGTACTAAATCCCATCCGAATTTCTCAAATCAGTCAAACACTGAATCCACAAGAAATATAAATTGTTTATAGAAGATGGTAAGAAATCCGAAGACTGAATGGAAAACACAACACAACAGAAGTAAACTCTATAAAGTATTCAGAGCGACTTCTAATTTACATAACACACAAAACTAGAAAGTTAAGCTAGGAACATACTAGATGAGTACAGTGACACGAACTCTATGCCTCCGTCGCTAACGTGCAATCTCAGGATACAAATTGCAAATTGGGCGGAGGAAACTGAAAATGTGACAACCCGAACCGGAAATGGTATGTTTATCGGCTTGATTTGCGAGTTTCACGAATAGTCGTGATTTTGTCGTAATTGGTCAATATGGTGGGTGTGTGAACGACTAAATTATTGGGCAAGAATTTGATTTGAGATCCTTCATGAAAGTTGTAGATAATTTAATTTCAAACTCGTGGGAATTTCCGGAGGATTATTTCGAGTTACGTGTAATAAGTTATGAATATTTTTTGCCGTTGGATTTAGTCGTGTTTATCCGATTGGTTTCGATCCGTTTTTGACCGTTGATCATTTTTATCAGATAAGCTTGTGTCGAATTGAGCCGTTGACTTTTTATCGGATTTGTCGAAGTTGGTTGACTTCAGGTGGAAATTGAAGAATTTGTCGAGATAAGTTCGTAGACACGAGAATCGTTGAAAACGGAGTTACGATGCAAAAGTTATGTTCGATCAAAATTTATCGTAAAATAAATACAGAAGTTACCAAAGTATAAATAGTAGGTTTTCTTTTTGGGTAAGTCAGACTTGGACTTTGGGGAGTTGACCGAGTCAACTCGGGTGAATTGACTCACCCTTGTTCACCATTTCAGGCCGAGCTTTGTTTACCTTCGATGTGCCTTATTCTGGCGTCTTTTGGCCGTGGTTCCTTCATGAAAGTTGTTGGGCCTGAGCTCCTCTTTCTTTTGATAGGTCATTCACTCAATTTGGTTGCCGGATGAAGAAGTATGGCTTGTCAAAGTTTGGGAATTTCGGTGGGCTTTCCGGCGAAATCGTCGGCGACGGTGGAGACGGTGGAGGCCGAGATGGAGGTCGAATTGTTAGGGGTTTTGTTGCCCTTGAGGAGAGGAAGCTTTTAGAAGTGGTCTTGCACATTGCCGTGGCCGGAGGTGGCCGATCGTAGTTAATGAATTCCGGCGAGGGTTTTCGACTTCAAGGTGAGATTTGGACCTTTTTTGATCAAAATTGGGCTTAACTTTGAACTAGAAAGTTGTTGGAAATGTCGAGATCTTTAAATTCATGTGTAGGTTGAAATTTTCTGGGTCGATGATATTTTCTGGCGGCCTGGCGCCCCGCCGTGTGCGACAGTTTTCCGGCCGAGGTGTTTTTCGACAAGTTTTATGTCGTTTTGCTCAGAATCGCGCACCGATCGCAGTGGTGAGGTTTTTATTTTGGTTTGAGCATCAGAATTTGTGGCGAGGTTTTATAGTGTGTTTATTGGATTTTCGACAATTTCGTCAATATCGAGTTATATGTTTCTGGAAACGGTTGGTTCTCGAGATGTGGTTCAGGATTTTGAAATATGATTTTGAACAATGGTATTTGTGATTATTCAGGGGATCGTGATCATCCGTTTGGCGAGGGATTTTCCGCCGGATCTCGGGATTAGCGCGTTTGCGCGCTGTGCTTATCTGTGAGTGGACATTTATTTAGACTGTCGTAGCGAG
This sequence comes from Geum urbanum, assembly GCA_946800695.1. Taxonomy (NCBI): domain Eukaryota; kingdom Viridiplantae; phylum Streptophyta; class Magnoliopsida; order Rosales; family Rosaceae; genus Geum; species Geum urbanum. The sequence continues at coordinate 4,122,048 of OX327009.1, forward strand.
TTCTTGGTTTCCGTATTTATTTCCAGTACAATATTGAGATTATTTATTGTTTTGGAGGTATTGTTTTATGTTTTATTGGTGATGGCATTTACTAAGCATCGATGCATTGACTACTCGGCTAATCACCGGTAGTCCAGTTCCAGGCTTGAGAGATTCGCCTGATGTGTGCACTAGGCTTGAGAGATTCGCCTAGTCTATCACCGTCGGGCTTGAGAGATTCGCCCGACACCTCCATTTATTTTAAGAACTCGCATTATTTTTATGTTATGTAAATGGTGAAAGGTATATGTTTATTTTCGTCCACTCACTCTAACGATTTTATTTGCCTTTCCCCTGGGCTTTTCGATTTCCGTGCCCAGTTTACAGTTCTGATTCTGGTGTCACACGTCGCAGTCGGAGGCTTAGTATTCGAGCTACTTTTTCTTTCTCAGTAGGTTTCTTGTTTAGCCTACTGCTGTGTATTTATGTATATATATACTAGAGATCGCTCTGAATACTCTGATGTTTATATTTTCATATGATTTTCCCGAATTTCTGTAAAGTTACAGTTTTTGCTTCTTACTTTATATTATATTATGATTTTGAGAAATCCGGATGTGATTGGTGCCCACAGTTTGGATTTTGTGGCATAGGATAAAGTGTATTTTCGGGTGCAGGTTAATGGTAATTCCGCGATATAGTGAAACTCTGCCAAAATTTCTATGGTTTTTGAAAGTTCGTGTTTTCAGAAGGGGTTTGATTCCGGTTTAGGAAACTAAATCGGGGTTGGGTCCTTTCAGAAAAGCCCAGGGAAAGGCATATAAAATAATAAATTGTTAGAGTGAGTGGACAAAAATAATATTTCAATTTAAATTGAAAACTATAAACAATATGCCTTTTACTATTAATATACATAAAAATAATGTGAGTCTAAAAATATGATCATCCAGGTATTCTTGGGTACTATAAAATATATGGAGGCTACAACTTTGGTCACCCGACCTCATGTCCTAATACTACCCAAGTCAGGTTTCTGGCCCTCCTGGGTGCTCTATAAATCCTTGGTTCAGGTCCCTGGCCCTCCCGGAGCGTCTCAGGGATCAGCCGAGAAGCAGTGCATCGATGCATCAACTGTGTAAAATCAAATCATACGTGAAAATAATCGTAAATTCATAATTGTAAATGCATAATTGTAAATTGTATAACTGAAAAATGCATAACTGCAAATGCATAATTGAAGACTCGCAAAACAACAGTGAAAATAAAATGTCCACTCACAGTACACAGCTAGCTCCGTGGTCCGGCGGAAGTTCCCTCGCATAAATCTCAATCACGGTCTCCAAGAATGCGGACAATGGTGGCGTTTTCTGGCAGATTCGAATTCGGGTCATGTCGGACGACGATACGGGTCGACGGAGAGATATGGGTCAAGCTGAGGTATTTCTGATTTTTCTCCTGTATTTTTACCATAAATACCATATTTATACCCCCAAGCACCTGATCAGATCAATGGATGAGGTTTGATCTGATGAAGATCAAACTGTTTAGGTTAAACTGGCCTAAAATAAATACTTTTAAATATTTTCTTCACGCAGACTTCCAAAAATCCTAAAACATAGCTCGCTTATCCGAAAAATTTCCTGAAAATTCCTACGAGCTCGAAATAAAATACTGTATGACTTCCGTAAAGAAAATAAAATCTAATTCTTGCTCGGTGAAAAATTCATTAACAAACTACATGATACGATTAGTTAGCGATAATCCTAATTCGTGCCGATTTGTGTGTAATTTTTGGTTCAGGTTGTTACAACAACGCTGGACTCCATCACCAATAAGATGCTACTTTATTTGCATGGATGAGGCTTTTGACCGACAGACAGCTCGAGAAGGAGTAGGCATACTTCGGGATTGGTTTGGACACTTCATCATGGGCTATGTGGAACGTTTGGAAGGTTATTACTCACCATTTCCAGTGCAAATTACAATGGCTTTTGAGGCATGACAATTGGGGCTGGAGTATGGTTTTGACCTTATTCGGTAAGGCATTTAGGATCTGGAAACTATAGCCATTGATCATTGGGATTCTTGTGAAGATGCGGTGGATCTACTTCGACAAGCCTTAAATTCTACTTTTGGCCATCTACAGCGGGAACCAAATAGTGTAGCACATCTTTTAGCTAAGTAGGCTTTATTTAATACACAAAATCCCACAATTTTTCATTATGTGCCTCATTTTCTAGAGGTTGCATGCTATATCCCACAATTGTACTTAATTCCCGTTTATTGAAATTTTTGACTTATAATAAAAAAGTACAATTGACCCAAAAATACATAGAGAGCTACTTGAATCCTAATAAGTGATAATGTTACTATAAGACCAAGAACCATATTTTTTTAATTCGTTAGGTAGATCGTAGGACCTGGGATATGAGTAACCATATAATGGCATCCCCACTATCGTGCTATGTTTAATAGCTGGTCATTCGTAAAAATCTCAGTGTCTCGACATACCATCTTAGTCGCCAATCCCACATCAGCACATCATATGTCGTAAAAATAACACAAATAATGGGACGGAGAAACCTTGCAATGAACTGTGTGATTCGATCCCGGAAAGAAGTACCAATATTAACAAAATGGTTTAAATAGGCTAGATTCCCAAGATCGCAAGCCCAAAACCAAAGCATGCCGATGAGCCCAAAGTGCAAAACCCTATCTAATAGCCTATGTTCAATCTCTATGGCCTAGGCCTATGATGGGGTCCAACAGAGCACATTGGACAACCAACCTACGCCTCTCCTTCTCCCTAGACATCTAGCATTGCCACACCACAAACTTGACAACTATGCCACTCCCACTTCCAACCAACCACCCTTCCTCGACAAAACCCTGCCTTCGTTTGACCTATGGAAATCGTCACTGTCGAGGGATGAGAGGCCAACCTTTTACTGAACCGAACTGCTCTGTTCCAACACCAGTGCAGATGCACCATCCTCGATCCCAGTGAATCACAAGTGGTCGGTGTCAATTAATCCTTACAGGCCGCTCCTTGAGCCGTGCTCAACGAGGTCAATGCCATCCTCAAACATTGCATCCACGCCATCAACTATCCCCCTAAATCCTGCAATATCAAGAAAAGCCAAAGACACCCTTCATAAGGCTACTTCTTCACAGTTCCACGTCCACTGTCTCCAATGACTGAAGCTGCCACCTTGATACACAATAAAACATGACCAAACTTTAGGGTGTAGCTTCACTTATCATAGAGCTAAAAAACTTCAGCGTTTCTAAGGTCACAATTTTAGAAGTGCGTTTTGGTTGTTTTAAAAAGCTGCTGTCACTTATCAGTAATTATCATCAAACCTCTCTCTTTCTCTCTTACTATAATAAGTTACACCTCTTAATACACAGGAGCCCTAGGTTCACTAGACAACTTCTCAATGGCTTGGGAATGATCACATTTGTCAACTAAGACTGTTCATGTGAGTCACACTCCTAGAAATATTAGGAGTTGTATATTCTGTAAATAGTAGGTGTAATCAATTTCCTAGTAGATTTGTAAGCAGCTTTGTATATATTTCTCAATTCAGGAGTGGTCATTATATCAGAAAATTCTCCAACTTTGTGTTCTCTTTGATTTGGCATTAGACCTTAAGTTTGATCCTAGATTTTAAAGATATATCTTTCTTTGTTTCCGCCGTAAACTTGTCCTTATTCTTTGTCCAGAAACGTGTGACTTGTCTAGTTCAAAGCATCAAAAATTTCTCTTGACTCGTCAAAATCTCTTCTGTCCAACTGATTCCTTGATCTGCTTGTTGTTTCTTGTCTCCTTATGAAGAATTTGAGATGACTTTGGATTTGTTGGATAGAAGAGATTGAAAACCCTTGAAAGGACCCAACCCCGATTTAGTTGCCTAAACCGGAATCAAACCCCTTTTGAAAACGTGAACCAACAAAAACCATAAAAAATTTCGGCAGAGTAACGCTACTAACGCTGAATTACCATTACCTGCACCCGGAAAATAACACTTCATCTTATGCCACAAAAGCCAAACCGTGGGCACCAATCCCATCCGGATTTCTCAATATCAATAAACAAGTAAACAAAACTGTAATATATAATATATCCGAGAAAATCCACATAAAACATGTATCAGAATGTATCAGAGCGACCTCTAGTGTAAATATATACAATATATATACATCAGTAGGCGAAACAAGAACTTACTGGAAAATACAGGTAGCTCGAATCACTAGCCTCCAACCGCGATGTGAGACACCAGAATCTGAACTGCAAACTGGGCACGGAAATCGAAAAGCCCAGGGGAAAGGCAAATAAAAACGTTAGAGTGAGTGGACGAAAATAAACATATGCCTTTCACCAGTTATATACATAATCAATGTAAAATAATGCGAGTTCGGAAAGTATATATATGGAGGTTGCCAGGCGAATCTCTCAAGCTTGACGGTCAGGTGAATCGCTCAAACCCAATGGTGATAGGCCAGGGGAATCTCTCAACCCCGGCGGCATACATGGGAATCTCTCAAATCCTGCCTGGAGGAATCTCTCAACTCTGCCCGAAGCACGATCCCCGGAATAATCATAAAACATATCTGATCAAAATCATAACCCACAACTCTGTACCTAACCACGGAAGCCAACCGTTCCTGAAAACATATAAAACTGTAAAAAAAATAATCGACTGAATTCTCGAAATCTCCACTCGAAACCCTCGACTGAAAATCCGATACCCAAATCAATTCGAAAACCTCAAGGTGACGATCGGGGCGCGATTACGAGAAAAATGACATTAAAATCATCGAAAACTGAAAAGTCAACTATCTCGCCGGAGAGCCGCCGGCGGCGGCAGCGCGCCGTCAATGGAGAGTTTCTCCGGCGAGGAAGCTCCAGTTTTCAAGATCACCTCAAGCCCAACCACTTCTTCAACTAGGACAACACCCAATTCCAAGTAAAACCTCACCAAAAACAGCTCGAAACAGATCGGAGACAAACTCTGGCAACCTCCACGAGTTCAACCTAAAACCCAACCTTATCCAAATTCAAGCACATAGTAAGCTTCACTGGAGCAAAGGGAGTCGAACACCTCTCACCCCCGCCACCGTGGCTCGCCGGAGCACCACATCCCGTCACCGGCGAAAACCCCAAAACTGACCCGATTCGTACTCATTCAATTCCCAACCAAATCACAAAATTCCAATTACAAAACAACTCTAGAACTCAAGAGGAAGAGATTCATACCCCTCACGTGGCCGGAGGTGGCCGGAAAATCCAAGTCGGCCGGCGAAAATCCGAACGGGAAAGTCTCCCTCTCGGTCAACGGTCAAATTGCCCAAAATGGAAAGTCAACGTCTGGTCAAACCTCAAACAGTGTTTTTGACAATTTTTCGACAATTTTCGATATTTATACTCGCGTCTCGGGACGATTAATGGTCCAAAACGGATAACCATTACGATTCGGATAAATACGAAACAAACGGATAAACTCGTCGATAAACCGAAACTTCAAATAATCATATTATATTTCTCGGTTATCGGAAAAATCATCTGGAACCGCCCACGAGCTCGAAATCATGTGCTCTACAACTTCCGTGAAGAAACTCAATTCAAATTCTCCACCGATATTTAAGTCGCGAAGTAATCCGACAAATCACACAATTAACGATTAATCGTGATTACGCATACTCTCGTGAATCATATTGATTACTCTACTAATTCTAGTTCGGGTCGTCACAACCCTGAAGTTGTGGTGATTCAGAACACCATAGATAATTATGGATTTGGTGTCAAACTTGATGACACAAATTATAAAGTTTGGCAAAGATTCATCAAGCTACAAATCAAAGGTATAGGAAAATGGGGATATGTTATTGGAACTATACAAAGACTAACTGACATCGAGAAGAAGCAAGATGCATAGGACACAACCAACACCAATGTGATGACAATTCTCTTCAAGGCGATGACTGCAGAGATCATGTTGTTGTTTGCCAACTTAAATTCACCAAAGCCGATTTGGGAATTCTTTGCTTCTACGTACATTGATGGCAGCGATTTTGTTAGGGTACATGACTTGATCACCAAAGCACGCAGAAGCACCCAGAACGATCAATGTGTTGCTACATATTACGCAAGTTTAAAGAGTCTTTGGTAAGAGCTTGACAATAGGTATCCTAATTCGATGACGAGTGTAGGTGATATTTCCATATGCAATAGGGAATAGTACATGATGCGAATGTATATCTTCTTGGGAGGAATGGATTCAAAATTTGTCAGTGTGAAGAATGAATTGATGCACCAATCTACTCTACCAACGTTGGAACAAGCCTTTCAGTATATCCAGAGAGATTAGGGAAATCAGACTAGTGCAAGAGTTACATATCGAAGTCTCCAGCCTCACTATGGAAGAAAAATCAACTTTGTCTCCTCAGATGCCTCAATATAACTGGAAGACTAAAAACTTAGAAAATCAGCCTATAATTTTGCCAGCTCATGGTCCAGATATTAGCAAAGTGCAATGCTTTTATTGCAAGGAGTTTAGTTACTAGCATAAGAGCAACGACAGCAAGGCAACAGTCCAGCTAGTTTTAGAGCCTAGTTTCTATGGCGTGGAGGGACAAGATCACACTACAGGTAGCTGTCCTCAATCCGAGGAAAAATGAGGTAAAATTTGTATCACTTTGACAATTTCTGACTTTACTAGTGTGATACATGGACAATTGATTCTGGTGCATATGATCATATGACTTTTGATAAATCCTTATTTTCTAGTCTAGTCATTTCCTTTATTTTTGAAGCATCTAATGCAAATGGTGTGTCTTTTCTGGTATTAAGTATTTGGTGATTTCCAGTGACTCCATCTATTTTGTAACATAATATTCTTTATTTTCCCTCTTTATCCCATCATTTGTTGTCAGTTTCTGAGTTGAATTCATAAAACAAATATTTTGTAACATTTTATCTTACGTTTAGGATTCTTCATCTCTGGCTATAATAGGTAAGGGAGATCTGAGAGAGATTGTGTGAAAGAAATTTAGCTATGGCATCACCGATTGAGTCATCAATCCTATGGTGTTATGAAGAAGTCTATACCATCTTCGTTTTTAGAAATAAAGGAGTCTAGCATTCATTGTGAAACTTGTGTTTTTGCTAAAAGTCAAATATCTAGTTACTCTCCTAGTTTTCATTATAGTTCAACATTGTTTAAGTTGATTCATTATGATGTATGGGGTCCTTCGAAAAATTCTACTGTGACATGAATGAAATACTTTATTTAGTTCATTGATGATTTTACAAGATTAACATGGGTTGTGTTCTTGAGAAAAAATGATGTTGTATTCTCTACATTTAATGTGTTTTATAGCCTCATTTTAACTCAGTATGATGCTTGTGTGAAAAATATTTTGATCTGATAATGGAGGAGAGTTTTTCAATTACTCTTTTCAAGACTATTTTCAGCAGCATATAATTGTTCATCAAACTACTTGCCCTTAGACACCGGAGCAGAATAGAGTATCTAAAAGAAAGAACTGCCTATTTTAGATAAGGGAATAGCTCTCTTATTAAGTGCCAATATGCCAAAGTACATTTGGAGAGAAGCTATAGTATGTGCCTCTCATCTCATTAACTGCCTACCATCTGCATCTCTTCAGAATCGAGTTCCATTTGAGGTTTTGTCTCACCCTGTTGCCATTCCATCTCTCAATAAACAACCTGCTCATATTTTTGGTTTTGTGGCATATGTTTATCTACAAAATAATTAGAGATTGAAGTTGGATGCTTGTGCTCTCAAGTGTGTGTTTGTTGGTTATGGGTCTCATCTGAAATGATACGAGTGCTACCATCCTCCATTGCAACGGTTCTATGTAACCATGAATGTAACCTTTAGTGAAAACTTGTATTATTTCTCCCCCACAACGACTATAAATGAGGAGGAGAAGCATGTGTTCTATGAAGGTCACTTTAAAGGTCAGCAAGTTACAATTGTGGAAGCAGAAAAAATGCCTAGTAACATTTTTGAACTGTCAGAAGCGCCTTGTTCACAATTCCAAGAGCTCAGAATTGATCCAGGGAGGAGGGCCGTCGAAGAATCTTAACGATGGGTGGAAGCTGGTTCGAGGGAGTCCCTGTGAGATGAGCTCTACTGGTAAAAAAATTCTGACCCATAAAAAATTCCCAGGTCACCAATTCTATTCCACTTTTAGAGACTGTTTTACAGGCAGAAGAATTGTCCAACCCGTCGAAAAGGGAGAAACTAGTTACTGATGATGATTCTGTTTTGAAATATTTAAATACAACTCCAGTTTCTTCATCTCAATCAACGATCTCTCCTAACCTGTAATCACCTGAGGTATGTATTAGTCTTCTTTTGTCAAAACCTAGTGTACCTGATTCTAGAAAATTTTAGACTAATTGTTCAACACGTGGTAAACCGTCAAAGAAATATGAGCCTACCTTATCAGCTAAAGTCAAATACCCTGTAGCTAATTATGTGTTGACTCATAGATTGCATAAATCTTATGTAGCCTTTGTGAATCAATTATCTACTGTATCTCTTCCTAGTAAAGTACATGATGCGATGAAGGAGGAGAAGTGGGCCAAGGCGATGGAAGTTGAGATGGATTCTCTCAACAGGAATGATACTTGAGACTTGGTACCTTTGCCACTAGAAATATGGAGTGGATTATGATTTGACTTTTGCACTAGTGGAAAAAATCAATACCATTTGGGTTCACATGTGTTTATCAGCTAGCTTGGATTGGCCATTACACTAGTTTGATATGAAAAATGTCTTTCTTCATGGAGAATTGAATGAAGAAATCATGGATCTACCTCCCGATATGGTACTTTTACAGGTAAGAAGGTGGGGTGTAAACCAAAGAAGTCTTTGTATGGATTGAAGAAGTCTCCAAGATGGTTTGGAAGATCCATGACGCTCATGAAGAAGATTGGATATCGATAAAACAATTCTGATCATAATTTTTTTTTTCTTTCTAAAACACTGGGAGGGTAAGGTGTTACTTCTTTGATCATTTATGTGGATGACATGGTTGTGATTGGTGATGATTATGAAGAAATCAAGAAGTTACATTGTTCAATTATCTTCTGAATTTGAGACGAAGGACCTTGGAAACATGAAATATTTCTTAGGCAGTGAGGTAGTTTGAATCAAGAACTATATTATGTTGAGTTAGAGAAAGTATGTTATGGATTTGTTGGAAGAAATTGGTACACTTGATTAGAAACCCGTTGACACACCTATTGAGTAGTACCATCGCATTGCAGAGTACCAGATCAAATCCCTACAACAAAGTCTCAGTATCAAAGGTTAGTTGGGCGGTTAATCTACTTGTCTTACACTAGACATGATCTTGCTTATGTAGTTAGTGTTGCGAGCCAATATGCAATCCTAGTGAGGCTCATATGTATGCTACAATATGAATCTTGAGGTACTTGAAGTTTTCTCCGAGTAATTAAAGGTCTTGTATTTCACAAGAATGGAAATTTGGGTGCTAGGATCAGATATAGTGATGCCGATTGGGTAGATAACATTACTGACAAACGATATACTTTTGGTTAATTACTTTATATTTGTTGGTGGAAATCTACTTACTTGGAGAATAAAGAAGCATAAAGTGATGTCTCGTTCTCGTGTAGAAGGAGAGTATAAATGTATGACTCGTGGTGTTTATGAGTTATTATGGTTGACGAATTTGTTGAGAGATTTAGATTTTAAGCATGAGCAACCAATGTCTCTTTATTGTTATAACAAAAATGCAATAAAGATTGCACATAACCTAGTTTAACATGATCGGACGAAGCATTTAGAGATTGGTAGACACTTCATCAAGGAGAAGCTAGATACTCATATTATCTCTTTTTTCATTTGTTCATTCAGAGCAGTAGTTAACTGACATTCTTACCAAAGTTGTTTCGACGAAGACCTTTAATGACTCATTTGGCAAGTTGGACATTTAATATTTGTATGCACAAATTTGAGGAGGAATGTTGGCGTGAGTCACACTCCTAGGAATATTTGGAGTTATATATTATGTAATTATTAGGTTTAATAAGTTTTCCTAGTAGGTCTCTATAACTAGCTTTGTACATATGTCATAATTCGGGAGTGATCAATATATTAGAACATTCCCCAACTTGGTGTTCTCTTTGACTAAGACTTCTCAGCCTTAAGGTGGTCTTTGTCTTTGATGAGGCTATCGTTGAGTCTACCTCAAACTTTGCTCAGAGTGATTAAGATCAATGTTATAAAAGTTAACGCTACATCGGGATTAATCAAAATTATGTGTGATTTCCAAGTACAAATGGTCTTCCGTAGCTAAATATTTCTTTTGAAAGATGACTCTAGAAATTGAAAAATTTTGGAATTCACTCTAGCTGTTCACCTTGGAGGATATTTTTCAACTTGACATGTGTCACAATAGGTTTGGTTTCTTTTATCTACTTTTTCAAAGTTGACTGAGCTTATGATAAGCTTAGCCTATGTAATAATTGTCTCTCCATACCTGTAATCATCTCTCCTATGCCAGCAACAACAACATCTTTGGCGAGCGGTAACATCTCGCCTACCTGTCATTGTCAAAAAATGCGTTGATCCACGTTGGAGGTTCCCGAGCAGCAATCGTAACTGTCAACGTTGTATTCTTCGTCGGGTAGAGTTTCAGTCTATCCATTCAAACTCAGCCTCATGAAATCCCCCAAGTAAATCCCTCAATCTATCTCATCTCAAGATTGGTTTTCTCTTTATGCACTTCAGGTATTCGATCATTTATCTCAGAGATCTTATATGCACATATGCACCTTTCATTAATCGACAGATATGCACTTTGAGTTTTCAATGGGAATGACACTCTTCACTTCTTTCATTTTACAGTAGCAGACAATCAAATAATGACCAAATTAATTGCATTGGGTGCTGAACTAGATGGTTCTTTCAAATTTGATCTATTACAAAGTCAAAATTGAAAGCAGCAAGCATATAAATTAAACCTTGAGACTTCATAGATTGATTAAAAAAGAAGAAGAGGTGAGTTAGATTAATCTGGGTTTTTTGAGTGGAAAAGGAGAGGCTGTGCACGAGGAAGAAAGATAAGGAGGAAGGATAGAAGGGAAGAAGACAAGGGAGGAGGGAGAGAATGCGGCGGAGTTCGTCGCATTTGGCGGCGGTGAGGTTACCAACGAGGCGGAGCACAGCGGAAAGGGAGAGAGAGAGAGAGACTTAGAGAGATGGAGTGTTTTCATGGTGTGATCCACTACAAACAACCTAGTGAAAGCTTGGTAAACCATGGAAAAAGTTGATAAAAACAACCGGTGTTCTATGACACATGTTACTTTTGGAATTTAGCCCTTGGGGTGTTTAGCCTTGGGGTGCATAGCAGCCTGATCCCTAGAAATTGATATCAATCTATTTAAGAGAGACTATGATCGAGGGGGAGATTTAATCTATCTATATATTGTCTTCCTGTAATACCCCCAATCTTTCATATAATTAATAATATTTTGTGATATTTCAGTTGTGAGATCTCTGGTTGACTTTTAATGAGTTTGTGATCTTGATGAACTTCGTTGACTAAAGTCATGGTATTCGTGGAGACAAATCCGTAGATGAAAATTTTATGGTCTATGGAAGTTTGACGAAAGCTTATGAATCGATAAAACACGAGTATATACATAAGTTTCCGCAATTGAAAATGGAGATTTTCCATTTCAAGGGTTGACTTTGTTGACACATTGATCAAGCTATGGTGACATAAACTGTCATCAAGCTCCAGGTCAGTCATCCGACCACCATTGAAGCCGATGTTGGTCAGAAATTTGGAGGTCTCACTCTCCTATACCTTCCATTGCCTTCAATCTGATTTTTTTTCCTCTATGGTCGGTGACGACTTTGGCATTTTGAGGTCAAAATCAAGATCTTTCTTTTTTCCTTTATATGTTGCTATATTGTGTGTTGGTGATTGCAGGCTAAGGCGATTCTTGACTAAAATTCTGTTGAGTTCGTCGAATTCGTTGTTGTCGAAGTCTAGGTTGCTGGCATCTATCAACAACGAGGTTAGAAGGGTTTTGCTCCTCTTCTTCCCCTTGTTTGATTGGGCTATCAAGTCCAGTGGTGGCTTAATGGCAGAGATATGTCGTTGGAAAGTTTTTTGATGAGTAGAAAGGTCCACTACCTTTCGAGGTGGATTTTGACCAGATGCCGATTGAATCAGAAGTTGACGTAGCTACAAAATTTTGATTGGTATGGTACTTGTTGCCATCGGCAGTGGTGTCAACTGAATCAGATGTTGATATTTTAAGAGACCTTTTGATTGGTATGGTACTTGTTGCCGTCGGCGGTGGTCACCAGTAGAGGCATGTAGGATGCACACGTCGCCACTTGTGGCAGCATGTCTGCCAGAATTTTTTTTCGAAATGTGTCATGTCATATGTTATTAGTTATGATGTTTGTTTGACATTTAGTCTTTGCTGTCAAAGTGGATTGGTGACGGTGATGTCCAGTAGTGGTACGACTGACAAAGAAATTAGACGTGTCTTATACCGTTGCAGCCGTTTTATCGCAACAGGTTTATCGAAAAGGTTTTTGACCTAATTTGCAGAAGTTAAATCTGTGTGGAGTAATTTACAATATTTATGCTTTTATCGATCTCACGATATTAGAGTAGGGTCGGGTCATTACACAAAAAGAGTAGGTTAACTTATTTTAGTGAGATTTTTGTGCATCTCGTTGTTCTTAAACTAGTTCATACACTACCAGAAAAAAAATACTTAGATGACGAAGCAATTTCATCTTCTAAGAGGCCTCTTTCGGCGTCTAAGTTTTGTCGTCTAGTTCATACACTACCAGAAACTTTTATGTTTTGTCGTTTAACTAACATCATAGACAAAGAAATAAATTTCGTAGTCTACTTTTTTAGAAGACAAAAGTTTATCGCAAATGACGACGAAATTTTTCATCGTTTTAGTGAACACTTGGATGACAAAACCAACAATTTGTCATCTAAGATGCAACACTTAGATGACGAAAATACTAAAATTTCATCATCTAGGTATTGCATGTTAGATGACGAAATTGTAATAGTTTTGTAGTCTAAATGCTGAATTTTGTTAAAAAAATATATTAAATGAACTACATAGATGAACAAACTACTACAATTTCGTCATCTAAGTGGTTGATTTTGTTAAAAAAAATTAAATGAAAAAATTCATTAAATGCTAAGTACTTAGGCGAGGAAATCTAAATAGTTTCGTCGTCTAAGTCAAAAATTTTGGCGATTTTTTTTTCTGCCAAAATTTTGAGGAAAATTTAAAACACTTAGACGACGAATCTTTCAGGTGAAAAGTTGGTGAAAATTTTAAAAATTTAAAACAATTAGAATAGGAGATTTTTTTTCTGCCAAACTAGGAAAAATTCAAATCACTTAGGCGACGAAATCTAAATAGTTTCGTCATCTAAGATAATTTTTTTTTAAAATATTTGAAAAATTAATTTTAGGTAGTTGCTTAAAAATTATCAAAAACCAACCGTCATATGTAACCATTACATTTATACAATGTTGTAGAAAAAAAATCTAACCTAATTCGGATTAGTTTGAGATTCAATCGATTGAATTTAGTGATTATTGAAAAATAGTTAAAAAACGGAAATGATCATAACATATAATTCGTAAACTCGTTTGTGAAGTTACGGGTGTTTGTCTTGTCACAAAAACTTAATTTATCAATTAGATAGAAATGAATTGAAATTTTGACATCAAAAGTTGATGTAAGACTAAAAACTTGTTATATATTTACTAATGTTGTATAACTTAAGTGTTCGTAAGTCTGTATTCACTCCATATCAATATTAACGAAATTGAATACGGACAAAACAACAGTTAGATATATTAATCACAACATAATATATAAGTAGACAAATTTTCAATCAATACGAAGTTCGTTAAAGTTTTGATCAGCGTAGTTAACCATAAAACCGAAATTTTAACGAAATGAAAACATTGATATACGAATCTTCGTAAGAGCTGACTTAGACGTCGAAACTGGTGACGAATGCTTATTTCGTCTAAGCTAACTCTTAGATGAAGAAAATTTGTGTTCGTCATCTCAGACATTTCTTAGGCGACGAAAACTCAATTTCGTCGTCTAAGTTTAGTCTAGACAACCAAATTTTCTCTTACTTGGCGAAATATTTTTTCGTCTTTTAACGGTGACTTAGACGACGAAACGATTAATGTTTCGTCGTCTAAGTGCGATTTTATAGTAGTGATAATGCATATAAGAAAAGTGTAATGTTTATCATTGTATAAGAGTGGGTTCAACAGCTTGTTCTTTAGTGTCATGTATCATGGATCCGAATTGGGTTGTCTATAAGTGCTTCTGCGTCCTCATGAGAATTGTTGATTGACGAGATCTCCTAATTTATGTGAAATGGTCCAATTGTACATTTCAACACATTACCCGAACACTTTGATGGCGTCGTGATTGGAACTTAATTACATTGGAGAGCACACTCAATTAGACAAGAACCAATATGCCACTTATAGTAGGTCTGTCAATGGGGCGGATCCGGACCGGATCAACCTAGACCCAGATCCATTTAAGGACAGAAAAAATTAGACATGACTCGCCCCGTTTATCTAGTAGATCCTTAATAATCAAATCCGGATCCGGATCTGGTGGATCAACGAAGTGGATCCGGACCCGTTTATAAATATGCTAATTATTAAATTTATTTCTTTTATCAATATGTTAATTATTACCAATATGTCACATGATCTCTTTACATAATCAAAATATTTCATTAAAACAAACTAGAGAGACCAAAATAAAAAAAATCTCCATTTAAATCGAGGAACTTGACAAGAAACAAATCATTTTGGGTTTTTAATCTCTTAATTTTATATAACTTTGCTAAAGAAATTTATATTTTTTATTTTTAAAAATGAGAGTTTTAGATTAAAAATATTTCATATATGTAAATAAAAATAAATTATATTTAATAAGTTAAAAAATAAATAAACGGGGTGGATCATAAACGGATCGAATCGTTTGTGATATGGATCTGATCCATTAAATAAATGAGTCAATGGATCTGGAGCACAAACGGATCAACGGGTTAAAAAATTAAATTTAGATCCGCCTAATATATTAGGATCTGAAACGGATCTGAATCAAAACCTGCCCCATTAACCTACTATAATTCTGTTATTACTTTCGAATAGTACGGTTTACTATATAATTAATTAAGTAGAATCATCACGTACTGTTAGAATAGATGAGGATCGAGGAATGAGTGAGGCGGGATGCCGCGCGAAACCTCGATGCCGCGTCGAGAAGCAGCAATAAGGCCAACCAATTGCATGGGACACCACCTTTAAGAGCGCATTAACTTTGTGTTTGTTGTTAGCTAGTACTAGTGCTGCCACATTGAAAACCATTAACATAAATACATAATTATTGTATTTGTCTTCAATGCCAAAATGAACCGAGTGAATCTCCAAATTACAATAACTTTTTTTTGCTTATTTGGTATCCAAACCAGTGAGTGTATGATAATTTGCAGTTAGGTTTGAGGTGAGTGCAAAGCTGATGCAGCTATTCTAAAAGCTGGTACACTACACTTGACTAGCTATAGCAAATGGAGTAGAAAATCCAAAGCTAGCTTGCAGCCCCGTCGGTCTCGAGTCTCGACAGCGGTCTGTAACTGAAATTAAAAACAAAACTATAAAGAGACAACATGCAAAACACCAACAATTTAAATAATAATAATAATAATAATAATAATAATAATAATAATAATAATAATAAATGATGTTAAATTATATCATAATCATTAATGTTCTTTTTTGATTACACAAGAAAGGACTTCAAAAACTACATCTAAAACTAACCCTCAGTCGCAGCCTCTGATCATGTCAAACTGATAGGCATACTTAATAGAACAAGGCATGCTAGAACACTAAGCAGACATCGAAGACACATAGTGCTCTAATGTAGCGGGATTATTAGTTAGAAAATTTGTCTCACGAAAGTCGCGCCTTAATCATCATATTGTAGTCATTGTATATGTAGCTCTATGTATTAGATTGGAGATCTCACATCAAAATAGAATAAGTTGAAATATAATTTAAATGAATGTGGATTATTCTTAATTATATTAAGGCATTTTATGGATAAAACTCAATTGCAACACCGATTTTGATGTGAATTGCAAATTTGGTTGCACGTGAGGTAGCGTACTGTTGAATTGGAGATCCCACATCGAAATAGGACAAGATGAAATACAACTTAAATGAATGTGAACACTATGAAATACAACTTAAATGAATGTGAACTATTCCTAATTACCGAGACCTTTTGTGGATAAAACCCAACATTTAAGAGTGGTTATGTTGAGACAATATCGGTACAATGCGGACCACACATGCCATGCTTGTCGCTACTCAACTGTACGTGCGTCTTACAATCATATCGACATTCGGTCTACCTTAAAAAAGGAGATAAGAATACAATTAACTATCATATTCGTATCGACATTCAGTCTATCCTTAAAAAAAAGTAGAATACAATTAAAATTAACTATCATATATATTGACATTCCGTTTATGAGCTAGAAAAATTTCTTGATATTTTGCGATACTATCCAATAGTTGGCCAAACATATTTTGACCAACTTGAAATTAATTAACTACAAAAATGCAACTACCACTCCTAAAAAAACTTCGAACTTAATCTTGTATGAAGAAAATAATATTAACTTTCCAAGTTCATTTCTCAATAAAATTTCTTGGTATCAAACTTTATTCAATAATTCTAACAAATTATCAATTTTCAATTCTCTCGTTTGTCGATATACACTAAATATATACTTAGTTACATATACCATGTACTTTGGAGACTAACATTATTATAAAAGTAAATTTCTATGAAATTAAATAACGACAAACGCGGCGTTTAGACCTCAAAATATATCGCTCCGATATAGTTTTAACTCGCACCAATTTTAAGGTGTTAGGTTTTACTCAAATTAGATGTCACATATGATGTCGTGTGTAATCCATCCACATATAATCGATTAAGTATATTTTATGAGATATTTTATTTATGACTTTTCTTATGTGCGATCTTAGTTACATCATGAACACAAGGTGTCAAGGTTCTTTTTTAATTTCTATCTGTGATCTCTCTCAAATTAATAATTGGTATGGCCTAATTTAACAATCATTTTTCTCTCACGTATCTATAATCAAACTTCAGTAGATGATTCGGATCTCTTTATTTTTCATATCAAGTGAATGGTGATCGATGGTGGTCCTCTAAGGGCAAGGGGCGGAGTCATGAAGAGACCAGTAAGGACCAGGCCTTCCATGACGTAACCTATATATATTTTGTTCCCATTAGCTTTATGAGTTTTGAAATAGTGGAAGTGGTAAAACATTTGAATTGTGTGTTCAAGTCCTATACTCGTCACATTGAACTTTTAACACATTTTATTTTTTTCAGTAAATTTTTGGACAAAAAATGACATTATTCTAAGTATTTTCTTTTTTTATTCTTTTTATTTTTTCAGTTCAGTATATTTTTTTTACTATAAAATGACATGTTTTCCTGAGTTTAATTTTTTTTGTTTTTCAAGTTTGTATAAGAATAAAAACTTTGGCCCCTTATATCAATTTCTGACTCCGCTGGGCAGGAGAGGCTTATATATATATATAGGTAAGCTGGTTACCATTAATCACTCAGGAAATAAACACACAAGCAAACTTCAAGTACGTGTTCTTCCTCATCGTCATCTTTCTTTCTCAGTTGCTCTAGTTCAGCTCCTTTTCCTCTCCACTTGGCTAAATTAGCTAGCTAGAGCAATAATGGAGGGAAATGGCAGATGTATTGGAAGCCTTTTTCAGAGATCAAAGCCATACATAGCAATGATCTCTCTGCAATTCGGGTATGCTGGTATGAACATCATAACCAAGGTCTCCCTCAACCATGGAATGAGCCACTATGTGCTTGTTGTCTACAGGCACGCCTTTGCAACCGCAGCCATTGCTCCTTTCGCTCTTGTTCTTGAGAGGAAAATTAGACCCAAGATTACATTTCCCATTTTCATGCAACTCTTTGTACTCGGTCTACTTGGGTAAGTATTTATATTTATGCATGCACATCTGTGTGTGTATGCAGTTGCTGGTTATGTATATATGGATGCATGTTTGAAGCTAGCTAAATTGATCGAAAATCATGTTAGTAACTAACCTCTTCTTCCATCTGTTTTATGTACAGTCCTGTAATCGATCAAAACTTCTACTATGCTGGATTGAAGTTCACATCCCCTACCTTCTCTTGTGCCCTGAGTAACATGCTCCCAGCCATGACATTCGTCATGGCCGTCATTTGCAGGTATAGATCGACTAACTATTTGTGAGTAATGTTTTAATGGTCTCTAATATATGTCGTCGATCAATTGTGATCAGTAATCCTTATATTTGAATCTAATGGTGGTAATTACAAATAATTAAGTGAAAACATAATTTATTGTCATCCATGAACTTATAATAATTGATCATAATTAACTTACCACAAAACAGTCAAGCAAGACGAACTACGTACTTGTTTTTCGAGATTGACTTGAGTTTACTTCGACGTGAAAGTAATAGAGAGAACATGCTAATTAACATCTCAATGTGATATTTGATTAATCCAGGATGGAGAAACTGGACATGAAGAAGCTGAGATGCCAAGCAAAGCTGATCGGCACAATAGTGACAGTGGCCGGAGCAATGTTGATGACCTTATACAAAGGAAGTCTGATAAATTTTCCGTGGTCAGCTCACTCATCCAAATCCAGTAATGTCCCTGGTGCAAGTAGTGACGAGGACAAGGAGTGGCTCAAGGGTTCCATTCTGGTCATCTTAGCCACCCTTGCATGGGCATCCTTCTTCATCATTCAGGCAGTGTTACAGAAGAGTTACCAAGCTCCATTATCGCTGACCGCAATCGTGTGCTTCCTCGGCACGCTGCAGAACGTAGCCGTCACCTTGGTCATGGAACACAAGCCCGCGGCTTGGAACATTGGTTGGGACATGAACCTTATTGCTGCTTCATATGCGGTAAGTGCTTACTATATATCATCATCAATTCATCATCATCTTTATTTTCTTTTTCGTTTTCCAATTCGAATCACATAAATAATTTTTTATGATGATTTCGAATCCCTGCATATTTATATGTACGTACGTATCTCTTTGTAGTCGTTAATTAACATATTTATATGATATGGAACGCAGGGTGTAGTTTCTTCGAGCCTTGCATACTACGTCCAAGGGCGGGTGATGGAGAAAACAGGTCCTGTTTTCGTTACGGCTTTCAGCCCTCTCATGATGATCATTGTGGCCGTCATGGGTTCTTTCATCCTTGCAGAGAAGATATATCTTGGAGCGTAAGTACCTAGCTAAAGATTCCGTTACCTTTCTCATTCTTTCATTTTCTAAAATCAGTCAATTTATTTCTGTGTGGTTATAACTTTTCAGTGTTCTTGGTGCTGTACTAATTGTCATGGGGCTCTACTCGGTTCTTTGGGGCAAGTACAAAGAAATGAAGGAATACAAAGAACAAGAATTAGCTGAGACCTTAAGTATTCCTCAAGTAGTGAAGGGTACCACTGCTACAAAAACAGGAGATATCACTGATTTGCAAGCCATTGAAATACAGAAGAGCAGTCAACTCCTCACAATCAAGAATGAATCAAGAACCTAAAATTAGAGAACATCCAAGAGAGGCCTTTCCTTTGTTTCATTTTTGGACTGCTAGTTGAAATTGATCCCTTTCCAAGCTTAGTTTTTTTGGTCTAATCACTAAATTAGACATGTACGCCCTTGCAGTACGTTGTCTTACGTGCAAATATAATGAAATATTTCATCTTTGAGAAAAAACATGAGAAAGTTGAGAGTATTATGAGTGTTAATGCGCACATTTATGTGGCTTAGTTGGCATGTCTAATGACTTATGATGCGGATTCCACTATGGTTAGCTGTGCCACAATGTTTGGTGTTTTTTTTTTCTCCTTGAGTAATAATCATGAATTTCCCAAGTTGATTGATTAGATATGTAATCTCTTTGACGTCATTGTTTACCAAGTCATTTGCGATACCACTTGGGTGAAATTAGTTCACTATTAATCACCCTCAATTTTACCATCTAGATCGCATACATGGGTTGATGATTCTATATATTTTTCAAAAATTTCTAGTTGAATCCGATTCATACGAGAATTATCCGTCATTTACATAGTATAAATATACATATATACACCAACATGATGTAATCATTATTTACGATCAAAGAATTACAATTTTGTTTGGTACCACCATGCCTGGCCCTTAGATTTAGAGAGCTTTAGGCAAAATGAGAATGCTAAGGAAAAAGTTCAAAATGATATGAAATTGTAGAGAATCATATGCTTCTAAAGTTCAAGAATAAATTTTTAGAAGTTTTAATTTGTTTTCTTAATCAAACTAGAAAAAACCCAATAAAATGACAAAATGATTAGTTATCTATAAAAGTAAAATAAAAATTGTAAAGAAAGTTTGTGGACCAAATTTTTGGCATTCTGCTTTTACTCATGATCAGATGGATTCTTTTGTCTAGGGTCCTAACGCTAGTGAAATATATTCAATTAAGTCGATCTGCTACTTAGTTACAAAATGAAGGTATCCAAAAACATGAAAACACAAATTTGTTGGAAAAAGTTTGGAAATCCCTCGTCCCCAAAGGTTAAGTTTTTTGCATGCACTACTAGAAAAGTCTACTTAAGCGACGAAATCTTTACGGTTTCGTCGCCTAAAGTTTACTTAGGTGACGAATATTTACTTGGTTGCCTAAGTTAGACCTTAGATGACGAACCACTTATTTCGTTGCCTAAGTTGCATCTTAGATGACGAAACCGTCATTCCGTCGCCTAAGAAAAAACCTAAAATGACGTAATGTTAGTCACTTGGACGATGACAGTGTGGTCGTCGCCTAGGTGGTCACTTAGGCGACGAAACGTATCACTTAGGCGACGAAACTGATCAATTATTAGCTCAATCAGTTTCTTTTCTCCTCGGGCTCTCTCTCTCTCTCTCTCTCTCTCTCCTCACTCTACCTAGCAGCCCGATCCCGGCCGGGAAAAAATCATCACGAAATATCGATCAATCGATTGTAATTTTTCATCAACCCCTGCTCTCCTTCTAGGTGAAGGTAGATATTAACTCGTTTTCCACGAATTATTTATTTGAATTTAATACCGTACGTAAATTCAGTGAAATATTCTGGTGAATACATAGTTTTAGATGATCTTAGGTAGCTTAATTACTAGCTTGTTGTACGTATTGTATTGTATTGTTAATGTATGTAATTGGTTAATAATTAATAGTATAATATATATATTAAATTATATAATTAGTTAAAACATGTTAGCTAACTAGATTAAGCTAATTGGTAATTTATAAGCACGCTAATTAATGATTTAATTAAGCTAGGTAGTACATTAAGGTTAATTAATTAATAGTATATATACATATATATAATATATATATAGATTAATATAAGCTAGGTATGTAGTATGTTAATTAGCTATATGTATATAGGTTAATTAAGCTAGGTACGTAGTTTGTGGTTTTTACGATGGAACATAGTTAGGGAAAGAAGCGTTTCATGTGTCCTCGCAACACCTGTATGAGAATGGTATGATGTGGAGTTATACTACGTGGAGTGAGCATGGTGAAGTAGTAGACTTAAACTCAGAACCAGACTTCAATTATTATGGTACCTTATCAAGCGGTAGTGGCGCCCCTTCGTGGAACCCAACTGTGGATTTGGTCCATTATGCCTTTCTGGGATTTAGCCACAGTGGACACCAACACCAAGAGAGAGGTTACGATATCACTCATGGGCATGATGACATATTCTCCGCTGCTAGCTTGGTCCTTGACACTAGTGAGATGGATAAGTACAATAGTATGCTACTTGAAGCCTAGACCGGGTGTACCTTGGATGTCGAGAGAATTTATTGTAATATGTGATGCAGCAAATGCAGATAAAAGTGAAGAACAAAATGTCACACAGTGCTTTTGTCGAAATACAGGAGCAAATATGTAAGTTGCTTCCCGATAATCACAATGAAAGGACCCAACCCCGATTTAGTTTCCTAAACCGGAATCAAATCCTTTCTAAAAACGTGAACTTTCAAAAACCAAAGAAATTTCGGCAGAGTTTCACTATATCGCGAAGTTACCATTAACCTGCACCTGAAAATACACTTCATCCTATGCCACAAAAGCCAAACCGTGGGTACTAATCCCATCCGGATTTCTCAAAAACATATCATAATGTAAAACAATAAACAAAACTATAACTTTACAGAAATCCGCGGAGAATCATATGAAAACATATACATCAGAATATTTAGAGCGACCTCTAATATATACATAAATACACAACAGTAGGCTAAACAAGAAACCTACTGAGAAGGAAAAGTATCTCGAATACTAAACCTCCAACCTTGACGTGTAACATTAGAATCCAAACTGCAAACTGGGCATTGAAAACAAAGAGCCCAAAGAAAGACATATAAACTGTTAGAGTGAGTGGATGAAAATAAATGTCTTTTGCCAAATAATATATGTTATAAAAACATATGCGAGTATAAATGCATGAAAATAAAATGGTATACTATTGGATGCCTCGGTTCTTTATGGTTTATAAAGACATATAAACTAATTAATAGTTATGTTGGATGCCTCGGTTCTTTATGGTGTTGTTTATCCAACCAAAGTCAGAGAATAGAGTCGGGGCCAATGAGGAAATTTATTCTTTAAAAGATGAAACATATGTATTCGGCTTTTAAGATGATTTGGTGATGTAAGTCTTCTAATTAACTAAATATTCTACTAACTAAGATATCATGTCTAGTTTCTAAGCCAGATTATGGATGGATATAAATCCAGTTATGGTTGTTCCTGAAAGTAGATATGGTTAACATCAAGGTCGTAATGGCAGAACATTTAATCTGTTATGAGAAAATGTAAATATAAACATCTTCCAAGTGTCATCGGCTCATATTCTCATAAGGTAAGACATGCACTCTCTTCATGCAACAGTTATATGACAGAAAAGTTACACGATTGTGAATTTACCTGATTTAAGGCCAAGGTCGGAAGAAGTGAAGGAAGGGATATTGCGGGTGAACTTAAATTCTTGCAAATGCTTGAAATTGATCCATGGTTTGACCCAGACCTTGGCTTCATAAATCTTGTTGACACCAGCATCAACGGCTTCAAGAGTCAGATGGTAAATCTTACCAGCAACCACTTGTTCCCTTGACTTCAACACCCTGGAAAATTCAAGCATACCATTCTGTCCCAAACAGACGGTACAACCAGACAAGAAGTAAATTAAACAAGCCCAGGATCAACTAAATTGATTTAACTACCAAGAGAGAAAAGTAAGAACCTGTTGCTTGTTGTGTTGTTGAACAGCAAAGAGACCAATGCTTTCTGCGCTGTTCTGAGAAGCCGGAGAATCTTTGACGCCACCCAGATTGGTAGTGACGAGTGGCTCGTTCCTGCAAAAACCCAACTCACAAAAAGCATAGAGGACGATTATCACCAAAACGAAAGACGACTTCATTGTATGTGTTTGTAATCAGGTAGGTTTCGTTTTGCTTCCGAGTTCAAAACGAAAGACGAAAGACGACTTCGTTGTATAAGGAAGATTGACTGCAGGACACTTTGGGAAGGGAGACTGTTGGGGATCGGTTGGTTTACTTGCGATTTCAGCGAACTGTATCTGAGACGGACAACATTCGGCCTCATTAGATTTCAGTCTATTTATCGGCCCATATACTAATTTATTAATCCAGTATCTTAGCTCTTTAAATTAAATTTCATTATTGTGAAATTCTGCATCAAAAATAAGTATAGTATATGTTTGAGGAAAATATATTCAATATCTTCTAACGTGTCTTATTTTAATTAAATTAGATATATATATTTTAGCAATTCTTGATTATTCGAGAATATTAATTGTATTGATTGTAATTTCTGTATTTCAGACTATCTATCTATGAATAAATATACAGTTTCAGTCTGCAGTTATTATGTATCATTTTATCCTTTAACACGTCACCGTCACAGACCACCGTCGCCGGCCAACTTTATGGTCGACACCGATCACCACCACCGATCGCCGGAAAAATCATCATGTAAGCATCTTCTTCAGATTGTCAAGATTGCTCGACTGCCTAAATCCCGAGTTAGACGAGAGTTACCTCATTGTCGTCCATATTTACATACTGAGCATAACACCAATTGATGTGAATTTTTCTAACATTTTATTTTAGACATTTAGGTGACTACAACACCCTAGATCTAGGACTAAAACTTAATTTATGAAGCACGCTAGATCTTAGGTTGTTCATTGTTTTGAATTACATTGTGAAATAATGCTATGTTGAGAGAAGAGGATTTTATCACCTCTTCGATTGAAAATTTTGATTAGTGATGGTCTTGGGGGAGTCAGGGTATAAAGAAAAAAAAAGAGGAAAATCGATTCCAGGTGACTGATTATGAATATCACAGTTTCTGGGTATGCTACGAAGCCAGCGTTTATTGAGCATCGATTTTTGTGACCATACATCTTAGATCATGCTCTTATTCCCTAAATTTAATATTAGTAATCGTAGTTTCGATACTAATTAATTATCCCCCTTGTATTTTTTGTAGATGACTACGACTACTAAGTCGGCTAAACACAAGTTCAACATCCTTGATGTGAAAGGAACAGAGTATCATCGTTGGGTCTCTATTGTAGAAAATACTTTTATCGAAAAGAGATACAACAACACCATCTTCCCACCGACTGAACCCAATGCGTCCACCCCAAGTGCGGAAACCAAAGCTCAAGTCCTCATGTTTTTGAGGCATCATATATATCCATTCAATTCTCAAGAAGCAGTACTTAAAAGAAAGAAAAAATCTTAAAGACTAATGGGACGTTCTGAAGCAATGCTTTCAATAATGTGCATGATGCACAGCTTCCATAATTAACTAAGATTCCATAATTGACTAAGAGATGGAAAACCATAAGTTTATTGGATTATCCAAATGTTTATGCATACAACCAAACTATGTTAGAACTATAATCTGAGCTGAGTTTCTGTGGGGTAGAAAAGACTGATCAAGACATGATCGAGAAGTCTATAAACACCTTGCCTTCTTCCATAAGTATACTTGCTCACCAATACCAACTTGAGTACGAACAAGGGAGAATAAAAACTTTCAGTGATCTCATTAATATCCTAGCCAAAAAGGATAGATATCATGAGAGAATTTTCAACAACAACTCTAGGCCCGTTAGGACAAAAAAAATACCTAAAAATTACAACATTGCAGGAAGGCACATAAAGAAAGGAAGAACAACCGTTCTGAGCCTTACAGCAGTGGTGGGAGAGGAGACCGTGGCTTCGAATTTTGACTTGCTATCGCCATCACAAAGCCGACCCCAATGCTTCAAACAAGAACCAATCAGGTTCTGGTTTTAGGAATGAAGAAAATTCTTCCAACCCTACTTTGTCTAGAAAGTATCCATGTTTTAATTGTGTCTCTAGTAAGCATATGCACAAGAAATATCGTGCAAGCAAGGAAATTCATAATACCTATAATAGGCACAAGCAATACTTTGCACATGAGGCTTTGCTGAGGGAGACTATGAGATAGAAGAAGACAGTGAAGTCAATCTCATTGTAGCAGACAACAAGTAGGAGAGTCTTGAAACTCTGGATGTTCATTAGTCATGCATGTTTAGTTTGAAGAAGATGATGAAGTCAATCTCATTGTAGCAAACAAGAAGAAGAAGAAGAGTCTTGAGGCTCTGCGTGATTAGTCTTGAGACTTCGGCTTTTCATGTTTAGTTTTTTTGTTTGGCCTTTTTAGTCATGCATGTTTTTAAGACTTTGTTATAGTCGTTTTTGGAAAAAAACATCTTTGATGTAATTGAGTTGGCAAGTAATAAAATTTCTCTATTTTTCAGTCATATGAAAGTGTTGAGAATATTATTTTTACTTCAATGTATGAATGGTTCGTGTACAATACTCCATGATACCACCAAAACACAAGAAAAATAAGAAAATAGACAATTTTTTTCCGAATTCGGGTCGGGTCACATTTCGACTCGTCGACTAGGATCTCGACCCGTCGACAAGGAGTTATTGGAAGGGTCATTGACCCGTCGATGAGGCACTTTGACCCATTGAAAAGTTTGTCCCGTAGATGGTATATTTCAACTCGTCGACCCAAACCTTCTGAAGTCCTTTTCAACCCGTTGAGAAGTTTTTTGACCCATCGAAAAATGCATGATACATTGACAGTCCTTTGGGACATTAGATACTGTTTATGCATCAGTTTTTGGTTATTTCCATGACAAGCACTCTATAAGGGTTATAATTCAATACAAATCTTTAAGTGTTCACTTCAAGTGTTTGCCATGTCTTGAGTTCATAGACTGATTAATTAATATTTTTTGTGGATGTCTGAAGGTGAGATTAATTGTTTGGCAGATAGTGGTACTACCCACACTATTCTGCAGAATAGGTAATTGTTTATGGATCTTATGTCATATAGTTTCTCAGTGATAGCCATGATTGGTTCAACGTCGGTTATACAAGGGTGTAGTTCTGCACAATTTTTGTTGCCACATGACACTAGAATTTATGTCACTTATGCCTTATACACGCCAAAGGCCAATCAAACCTTGCTAAGTTTTAAGGACATTCACGCCAACGGTTTTCACTTAGAAACATACCAAAAGAATGAAAAAGAATTCTTGTGTATAACCTCCGTAGAATGTGACCAAAATCGCATTCTAGAGATGTTTGTGAGCATTCGTAATGGTTTATATCATACTACAGTTTGAATCATTAAATCTAAAGCAGTCACTCACACCACTATGTGTGACTCTGCCTTATATAAGATTTGGCATTATCGTCTAGCTCACCCAGGTCAAGATATGATGATCAAAATATTGAAAAATTCATATGGTCATCCGTTCTTTAGAGAAAAAAAGCATGTGGAATACCTAAAACTATTGGTTTAGATGGAGGGACTGAGATTACTCCTCTCGGTCCAACCTCGGTTTCCAAAATGAGGGTAGTAGAATCCAAGCCAAATAGTGCTGAGGCACCGTACGTTATCCCATATATTCCTTCGTAGTAATCTCTGATGCACACCACTCGTTCTGCAAAGCTTATTCATTAGCAAAATTTATATGCATGAACCTCTTTTGTCGTAGACACAACTCTAAACAATATTCCATTCTTGCAAAGAATCCAAGAACATATTTTTGGACCTATCAAACCTGAATACGAACCATTTAAATACTTTATGGTTTTGGAATATGCATTGACACGTTGGTCACAAATCGCTTTGCTATCCACAAAGAATACTACATTTGCAAAAATCCAAGATCATATCATTAAGCTTCATGCTCACCACTCGGACCACCCAACTAAGTCTATTCGATTAAATAATGTAGGAGAGTTTACATCAAAATATTTTGATGGTTAGTGCCTGTTTGTTGGGATTGATGTTGAACATCTCGTTCCCCATGTTCATTCATAGAATAGTCTTGTAGAAGCACATATCAAGTAGTTAAAACTTGTGACACGGGTTTTGGTCATGCACACCAATTTATCCGTCTTTCCATGGGGCTATGCAATTTTACATGTAACTATGCTTATTCGTTTCAGACCCGTTGTAACAATCCGAACCAAGATTAACGAGTTAACCCTATTTCGACAAAGTTAATCGAGGAAGGTAATTAATTTTATCATCAGTAATTATCATCAGCATTTCATTTGAAATCTAATTGTTTAAGTTTTTAAAGAAATTTATTGAATAAAAGTTTGGTAAGATGAGATTGTGGCCATGTCAAGTGTTGAAAACAAAGTTTCAACGAAGAAATTACGCATTGTCTGAGTTGATCAGAACTGTTGTGACAATGTTTGATAGTCATGCCATAGAAAAGGAGAAGATAGACGAAGCGTCGGAGGCTTTCGTGGGCAAGCTAGAGTTGGCATTGGACAGTTCTAAACAAAAATGTCAGAATTCCATGATATGTAATTTCAAAGACACAAACAATACTCAAGTTGCTTGTGTCCTCGGCCCACACTGCCGTTATGGCATGCCCTCGATTGTTGCTGAAGTATTAGAGACCCCTATAGTTGACCACTCCACACTTTTTAAAGGGTCTCAATGCCCTCCGTCGAGTTGGCTGAATCTGACAACCAAATGGAAGAAATGGGTGCCGCGTATGGAGTCTCATTTTGGTGATACATGGATGAAACTTGGCATTTATGATGCCGTAAAGATGACCGAGAAAGAGATCATTACACTACCAAAAAAGCTCACTTAGGCGACGAAACCTTAATAATTTCGTCGCCTAAGTAAAATTTAGACGACGAACAATTTTTTCGTCGCCTAATTTTTTTTCGTCGTTTAGGTAGTTTTTAGACGACGAAACAAAATTTTGTCACCTAAGTCATATCTTAGGCGATGAAATTTTGTTTCGTCGCCTAAATCACCATTTAAACGACGAAATAAATATGTCGTCGTCTAAAAATAATCTTCGTTGCCTAAGTACTGACCTAAGCGACAAAACAAACAATTAGTCGTCTAAGTAAATGATCTATGACGACCAATAACCATTTCATTGCTTAAATGATGCCTTAAGTGACGAAGTCTATTTCGTCGCCTAAGGTTTCACTTAGACGACAAAAAAATTAATTTAGGCAATGAAACATTTCGTCGTCTAAGTGGAATCAATTATTTAGATCAGATTCTCTATTCAGATCGCCTCCTCCTCCTCCTCCTCTCTCTCTCTCATTTCTCACCATCTCTTAGCCGAAAAAAAATCTCTCCACACCACCTCTGGTCAAACTTTGATTTATATACGGTTTTCCCACCTCCGGAGCTTAACATTACCCACATATCTCTTTATCAGTGAAGGTATTTACTTGTTTCTCTCGATTAATTTTTATGAATTTAATTACGTACATAAATTACGTACGGTAATGGAGTTATCCGGTGAAATAATCCAGCGACCACAATATAGCATGCATTAGTTGTTAGGTAGCTAGCTATAAAGAAATTGTATGAATATCATGCATGTTTGATGATTAATTCCTTAATTATATATTGATATGTTGATTAAATGTTAGATTGGTTGATATTTAGTTGATTAGTTGATAAGTAGTTTATTAAGTGATAATTTGTTGATAATTAGTTGATTAGGTGATAATTAGTTGATTATTTGATAATTAGTTGATTAGTGGATTAGTAGATTATTTTATAACTAGCTGATTAAATGTTAGCTAGATTAATTAGTTAATAATTATGCATATATATATATTCATCGATGGATTTATACATGTAAAATGCATATATTACTGTGCTATGTTATTTAATTATATGTGTTTAAGGAGATTTATTCTCCATTAATTCTAGTACGTGTTTTGTCCTATTTAGATACGGATATTGATTAGATAGATACAGAGAATCTCTATTATATCGGGATAGTTATTGTAACTGAAAGGACTCAACCCCGATTTAGTTGCCTAAACCGGAATCGAACCCCTTCGAAAACACGAACCAACAAAAACCAACAAAATTTCGGCAGAGTTTCGTTACTAACGTGGAATTACCATTACCTGCACGCGGAAAATACACTTCGTCCTATGCCACAAAAATCAAACCGTGGGCACCAATCCCATCCGGATTTCTCAATATATCAACAATAATGTAAAGAAGTAAATATATCTGTACTTTACTGAAATCTGGAGTAAAATCGTATAACATATACAACAGAATACTCAGAACGACCTCTAATGTATAATTATATAAGTATACCACAGTAGGTAGAACAATAAACCTACTGGAAGAAACAAGGTAGCTCGAGCACTATGCCTCCGACCACGACGTGCGACACCAGAGTCCGAATTGCAAACTGGGCACGGAAACCCAAAAGCCCAGGGGAAAGACATGAAAACTGTTAGAGTGAGTGGACGAAAATAAATGTCTTTCACCATGTAATATATATATAAAAACATATGCGAGTCTAAATGCATAAATAAAGAAATGGTACACGAGGGAGACTCTAACTCCTCACGCGTACAGAGCATGCATCATAAAAATCGCGGAATCACTCATGGACTACCACGCGATAGCACAGTCTGAATCACGGGATCCCAGACCCACACTTGATTCCTAACCAGAAAGGCCTCGGGTCAGGTTATCTGTCCCCTCCCGGAGCGTACTCGGGGATCAGCCGAGAAGCTAATGTGTATCGATACAACAACGTAACCGAGACTGTACTCTGTGTAAACCAAATCATAAATCCTTTTCATGCACATGCATAAAACATAATATATATATATATATGTATGTATACTCGTATACACATTTCCGTATATGTATAATCGTAAAACACAGGCTCGTAAAACCATAATCAAACTGCATGCTCAAGTTCGTAAATCAAATATAAAAGACTCGCAATCAATCCGTGAAAAGAAATGTCCACTCACAGACTAGCGTAACGCAGTTTGCGTTAACCCGTGATCCGGCGGAAAGTCCCTCGCCAAACAAACGATCACGAACCCCTGAATAATCACAAAGTCCATTACTCAAAGTCATAACTCGAAAATTCAAGACAAATCACGAGAAACCACCGTTCTCGGAAACACGTAATTCAATGTCGACGAATCGTCGAAAATCCGATATTTACACCTCAATACCTCGCTGTACTTTCGGATGCTCAAATCGAGAAACGAACCTCCCCATAGCGATCGGGGCGCGATTTCGAGTGAAATGACATGCAACTTGCCGAAAACCCCAAAAAGTCAAAGTTTGACCGTTGACCGCCGTTGACCACCGCCGGCGGCGGCGGCGCCATCCATTCTGAAAATTTCTCGGCGGAGCAACCTCTATTCCATGCAAAATCACCCACTGAGCAACTTTCACAACTACATCAAAGACCAATTCTCACTCTAACTAGGTCAATTTCATGAAAACCTGAACTGTCTCACAAATTTCAAATCCAAAATTCTCCAAGCACAAATCAAATTAGGACTCCATACTTACATGGTTAGAATCATGGAGATGAGGGCTTCAAAACCCAGTACTTGATTAAGCCCAAATCGGCCTGAATCATGTCGACCCGAAACCTCCAAAAAATCCCAAACTTGGCCGGAAATTCCTCCCTCCTCCGGCGTCCCACGCCGTGAGAGGAGGCCGAAAACATGATGAGGGAGGTGAGGCGAAGAGAATGGGACCGGTGTCGAAGCCGGTGGTGGCCGGACGACGCTCCGTCTCCGGCAAGGTCGTGGCATCCCGTCGAGCTTCTCTCCACCACGTGTTGACCGAGTTAACACAGCCATAAATAGTTGACTTGCCATAAATGGAAACCCACATATATACTTTCCAAAATAGGAAACTTCCAAAATTACGTATTTCGACAAACTTCAAACACACGTATCTTTCATGTCGTAATTCCGATTTCGATAATTCTCGCGGCAACAAACTTGACTCGACGTATTCTTCAATTATCACCCAAAGTCAAACACATCGATCAAACCGATAAAAGTCAACTGTTCAACTCAAACACAAACTTATCCGATTAAATAATCGACGGTCGAAATATTCACAACATAATCCTCGTAACTCAGAATAATGCTCTGAAAGTTCCTGCGAGCTCAAAATTAAATTCTCAACAACTTCCATGAAGAAGCCGAAACCAAATTCTCATCCGGTAATTTAGTCGTTAAGAAATCCACCACTTTAACCCAATTACGTCAAAACTTCAAATATTCATAGTATATCCCTCGGTCGTCCAAATAACGATCCGGAACCGCCCACGAACTCGAAATCACACGTACAACGACTCTCGAGAAGAGACTCAGCTCCAATTCTCGGTCAAAGATTTAGTCGTTATCAAACCTGGCGATTCAAATAACTGTCGGCAATCTGCGACTATGCGCAAGCTCGTAGATTAAGCTGATTTCTCATACTGATTCTGTTCTGGGTCGTCACAGTAACAGATTGTATCAGCCTGTATTTAAGGTATTCTATCAATGAGAAGAGTAACTACTTTATGTTTATTCTACTTTCTCTTGCAACACGTTATCAGCACGACTCTAAGAGTTGATAGAAAAAAGAAAAAATAAAAAAGAATGTAAACTTGGAGAAAGTGTCACCGCCACCAAACACCACCGCCGCCACCAACCACAGCCGCCGCTGATCACCGCCAGCAGCCAAGTTCCACCGTCGGCCTCCTTCTTTCTTCAACGAATCCCACAAAGTTTTAAAAGTTGACAAGATTTGACGACTTTGAAAAAATCATTTCAGAAGAACTTCTTCGTCATCAAGTGTATCGGTCATACCGAGCACAATACCTGTTAAGGTAAACATTTTCTAAACCATCTATAAATAGATTTAGGCCAAACTTACTTATCGCAAAACTCTAGATCTAGGATTATTGAAATTGTGATATGAGTTATGAATATTACATGTTACCCTAGTTCCTATGGACATATATCCATAGAGTATACGTGACGGTCCTAGAAGAGTCACGGTTTGGAAAAGAAAAGAAAAGGAAATTGATTCTATGTGACTGTTGTGTCATGGTCACTAGGTGTGGTTTTTACCACCGTTTTATAATTGATTTTGTGACCATGCATCATGGATGACGTTCTTATTCAATGTAACTTGAAAGTTTTGTGATCGTAGTACTCGATCATTTCTAATAAAACATCTCTGTGTATTTTTGTAGATGAGTTCAAATGAGCATGAAAGGCCGGAATTCGAGATCCTTGACCTTGAAGTCAAGAAGTGCCATCGTTGGGTCTCTGATGTAGAGAACACATTCATCGGAAAGAGACTTACCATCACCATCAAACCCACTGGGCCTAGAACAAACCTCCTCCCACCTACTGAAGAGACAAAAGCTCAAGCCCTCATGTTTCTGAGGCATCATATTCACCCATCTCTGAAGAAGCATTATTTAAACAAGACAGATCCCATGCTTTTGTAGGATGTTCTAAAAAAAAGGTTCAATAATGTGCATAATGCACAGCTTCTTGAGTTGAATGCGAAATGGAACAATACCAGAATGCTGGATTTCCTAAAGATCAACGCTTTTAACCAAGCTATGCTCGATCTGCAGTCTAAATTAAGCTTTTGTAGTGTGAAAAAATCTGAGGAAGATATGATTGAGAAGGCGTTACAAATCTTCTCTATATCAATGAGTCTTCTAGCTCATTAGTACAAGATTGAGTACTAGCAAGGGAGGATAACCATATTCAACGATCTCATTAACAGTCTTGCGACTAAAGAAAAGCATCATAAAATCATCTTGAATAATAATTCAAGACCGGCTGGTACTAAAATGCCTGAGTATTTTAATAAGAGAGGAAATGCTAGAAAAGATAAGAAGGTTGCTCGTTCAGAACCTTATAATCGTGGTGGATATGCTTCACGTAGGGGAAGAGTAGGGTATGTGAAAGGACCCAACCTCGATTTAGTTTTCTAAACCGGAATCAAACCCCTTCTGAAAACATGAACTTGCAAAAACCATAGAAATTTCGGCAGAGTTTCACTATATCGTGGAATTACCATTAACCTGCACTTGAAAACACACTTCATCCTATGCCACAAAAGCCAAACTGTGGGCACCAATCCCATCCGGATTTCTCAAAATCATATCATAATATAAAACAATAAGCAAAAACTGTAACTTTACGGAAATCCAGGAAAATCATATGA
Organism: Geum urbanum; assembly: GCA_946800695.1. Classification (NCBI taxonomy): domain Eukaryota; kingdom Viridiplantae; phylum Streptophyta; class Magnoliopsida; order Rosales; family Rosaceae; genus Geum; species Geum urbanum. The sequence goes on from OX327009.1 coordinate 4,155,903, forward strand.
AAGCATAAACATCCGAGTATTCAGAGCGACCTCTAGTATATATATACATAAATGTACTACAGTAGGCTAAACAAGAAACCTACTGAAAAAGAAAAGCAACTCGAATACTAAGCCTCCGACTGCGATGTGCGACACCAGAATCCGAACTGTAAACTGGGCACGGAAACTGAAAAGCCCAGGGGAAAGGCAAATAAAATCGTTAGAGTGAGTGGAAGAAAATAAACATATGCCTTTCACCATTTACATAACATAAAAATAATGCGAGTTCTTAAAATAAATGGAGGTGTCGGGCGAATCTCTCAAGCCTGACGGTGATAGACTAGGCGAATCTCTCAAGCCTGGAACTGGACTACCGGTGATCAGTCGAGTAGTCAATGCATCGATGCTAAGTAAATGCCATCACCAATAAAACATAAAACAATACCTCCAAAACAATAAATAATCTCAATACTGTACTGGAAATAAATACTGAAACCAAGAACTCGCTACGACAGTGTAAATAAATGTCCACTCACAGATAAGCACAGCGCGCAGACGCGCTAATCCTGAGATCCGGCGGAAGATCCCTCACCAAGCATACAATCTCGATCCCCTGAATAATCACAAAATGTCACGGATCAAAATCACAATTCAATACTCTGAACCACACCTCGAAAACCAATCATTTCCGGAAATATATAACTCGGATACAAAAGAATTGTCGAAAATCTCAGAATACTCCACATAAACCCTCAACTTAAAATCCACTACTCAAATCAACTCGAAAACCTCAAGGCTACGATAGGGGCGCGATTAGAGAAAAACGGCATAAAACTTGACAAAAATCTAAAAAGTCAACCCTTCGCCGGAGCGTCGTCGTTGACTGCCGCCGCCCCTGGCGGCGCAGCGTCAACAATGGCGGATTCCGGCCAAATCTAGAAATGGTCTACATCTCAAGCCCAACACATTCCTCTTCTACACCAAGCTCCAATTCCAAGCCCACCGGCTGGAATCAAGCCCGAAACCTCACAGAATCCATTGATTCCGGCGAGTCCCAAACGGCGTCCAAACCAAAATTCCTTCCACCAAAAAGCATCAAGGGGTTAAGGGGAACCTTTCCCCCCACAACCCTGACCCCAAACGTCGCCGGAGCACCCCACCCGAATCCGAAAAAATCCCTAATTTTCTTCGAACTCGTTCTCCCCCAAAACCTCATCAAATCACACAAATCCAAGCTTAAAACCATAGAAAATCATGAGAGGACTCCAACCATACCCAAATTGTAGCCGGAGGTGGCCGGAATCAGAAAGTCCACGACGAGTCAACGACGGTGCTCTTCCTTCTCGGTCAACGCGGGTCAGCTCCAGTCAAGGGCGGTCAAACTTCCTAACAGTGATTTTCGACAATTTTACGACTATTCAGATATTTATAGTTGCGGCTCGATACGATCGATGGTCCAAATCGAATCACATCCACGTTTTAGATAACTCAAACTTAATCGGATAAACACGACTAAATCACGCGACTTCAAATATTCATAACATATTCCTCGGTTATCGAAACAATTATCCGAAACCGCCTACGAGCTCAAAATCACGCATACTACAATTCTCGTGAAGTAACTCATCTCAAATTTTTGCCCGATAATTAAGTCGTGAACTAGACCGCCAATTCGATTAATTACGACAAACTATGATTATACGTGAAACTCGCGAATTTATCCGATTAACTACCATTTCCGGTTCGGGTTGTCACAGCATGGGTGTGGCCAAGGCCTCAGAAAAAATATTACTTGGCATAGAGATCAAAATGCCCATTCACAAAAGAACCAGTCTGGTTCGATTCTTGATGGTCAACGGTATCAACAATCTGGCAAGCTTAGTTGTTTCAAGTGTGGTTCTACTAGATATATGCACAAACAATGTCATGCTATTAGAGAAATCCATAATATCTACAAGAAGCACATACAGTATTGGGCTCAAGAGTTGAATTACACTGGAGATTATGAGATGGAGGTTGACACCAACCTAGTTCTAGCAGATGACAAGTGGAAAGAACTTGGTACCCCGAATTTTGATTGAGCCTATGTAAAAGGCAATTGTCTCTATAATCTTTTAAGTTTTATTTTCATTTTTGGCTCACTTTTCGGTCAAGAATTTTTAAAGACACTTGTCTTTATTTTATGAATAATAACACATCTATGATGTAATTTTTATTGCCAAGCAATGAATATTTCTCTATTTTCGATATATGAAAGTGTTTGAAAATGTTCTATTTCATATGATTCTTATGTATGGTTCCATGTTTACATATATATGGAAAAAGCAAGACAAGATATCATTTTGACAAAGAAAAAAACGTTGAAAAACAACTTGAAGTAGTTCACAGAGCGGATTTAACCCGTCAAAAATTGAGCTAAACAATTTTCGACCCGTCGAAGCCATGCTTCTGTGCGAAATTGGTTCAAATTCGACCCGTCAAAAAATTGAACTAAACAATTTTTGACCCGTCAAAGCCATGCTTCTGTCCGAAATTGGTTCGAATTTGACTCGTCGAAAAATTGAACTAAACAATTTTTGACCCGTCGAAGCCATCCTTTTGTCCCAAAATTGGCCCAAATTTGACCTGTCGAAAATTTTCTCAACTAGTCAAAATTCTGGTATCGGAAAATCACAAATTATTTTGGGTTTCCTCGACCGGTCGAGGCCTTTCTTCGACCCTTCGAAAATGATATTTTTAGATAAGTTTTTCATCTGTTTTATTGGCTTATGATGTTGTTATTACATCTGTTTATGCCATGCCATATCTGCACTCAACAAGGGTGTGACAACCTGGACCGGAATTGGTATAGTAATCGGCTCAATCTACGAGTTTCACGAGTAATTGTGGTTTATCGTAATTAATCGGATATGCAAATTTGATCAAGAATTAATTTTCAGGAACGAGTTTGATTTGGGTTTGTTCGTGGAAAATGTAGACAATTTGATTTCGAGTTCGTGGGAGCTTTCCGTGGATTTTTCGGATAATCGAGGAATATAAAAAGAATATTTGAAATTATCGCCGAGTTAGTCGTGTTTATCTGTTTGATTTATCCGAATTGTGGATAGAGTTGATTCGCGATGTATAAATAGCCGAATAGTCGTAAAGTTAACGAAAAGTTCGAAAAATGGGCTGTTTGACCGAGTTGAACAGAGCTGGGCCGAGTTGACCGAGTCAACCCATAATTGACTTAGTGAGTCGCGAACTCGCCATTGTGGTGGCTGCCGGAAATGCCACGGTTGCCGGATTTTAAGGTATGGTTTTGAAGCTTGGGATCTATGCTTTCGTTTGATATGTATATTGTGAAGTTTGGAAGTGTTTTGGTTGGTTAATTTTGATCGTGAAGTTTGCCGGAATCGGGTTTAATGGTGGAGGGTTTTCCGGCGGCTTTCCAAAGGGGATTTTGGGTGGAAATGGTTGGGTTCAAGTTGGGGATGAAGCCCCTTGAATTTGGGAGGCCGAGGTGGCCTCACGGTGGAGGATTTCGCCAGAGAAATTTTCCGGCCGGTTTGAGTTTTGGTGGCTTTTGAGGTGATTTCCGGCCATGGTAGTGGTTGGACGGTGGTGACTCTTTGGGAAAAAAGGTTAGGCTTGAGGAGAGGGAGATTTTGAGGTCTTGGTCGCTGGAAAATCTCTCCGGTGATGCGTTGACTTTTTGGATTTTGTCAAGTTTTATGCTGTTTTTCTCTTAATCACGCCCTGATCGTCGCCTTGACCTTTTCGAGTTGATTTGGGTGACTGATTTTATGTCGAGGGTTTATGTGGAGTATTTTGGGATTTTTTGCGATTCTCTTGTTACCGAGTTATATATTTCTGGAAATGGTTGGTTTCCGAGGTGTGGTTCAGAGTATTGAATTGTGATTTTGATCAGTGATATTTTGTGATTATTCAGGAGATCGAGATCGTACGCTTGGCGAGGGATCTTCCGCCGGATCGCGGGATTAGCGCGTTTGCGCGCTGTGCATGTTTATGAGTGGACACCTTTCCTTTTCACTGGTTGGTTACGAGTCTTTATTATACGTTTTACAAGCATGAGCACGCGTATGTGATTATGATTTATTCGAGCATGTGTTTTACGATTATGCATTTACGAATATGCATCGACGAATATGCTTTTATAATTTTATATTACGAATATGCATTTACATTATGCTTTATACATTTGCATGAAACTATTTATGATTTGATTTACAGAGAGTACAGTCTTAGTATATGTGGTTGTAGTGATACACTTGCATCTCGGCTGATCCCCGAGGATGTTTACCAGGGGGGCAGATCTCTGACCTAAGGCCTTTCTGGCTTGAATCACGTGTGGGTCTGGGATCCCGTGATTCAGACTATACTAGCGCGGATGTATCCATGAGTGATCCCGCGGGATTTTTGATGCATGCTCAGTACGCGTGAGGAGTTAGTGTTTCCCTCATGTACCATATCATTTTCATGTATATAGACTCGCATATGTTTTTACAACATATATTATTCGTCGAAAGACATTTATTTTCGTCCACTTACTCTAACGGTTTATATGTCTTTCCCTGGGCTCTTTGTTTTCAATGCCCAGTTTGCAGTTCGGATTCTGGTGTCGCACGTCGCAGTTGGAGGCTTAGTATTCGAGCTACTTTTCTTTCTCAGTAGGTTTCTTGTTTAGCCTACTGTTGTGTATTTATGTATATATACTAGAAGTCGCTCTGAATACTCTGATGTTTATACTTTTACACTACCAGAAATGGAGACATTACCGGCGACCTGCCGTCGCCGGCCTTGTCTTTTTTTTTTCGCCGGAATTGACATTATCGGCGACAAGTCGCCGGCAATGACATCGCCGGAGATTCCCCGCCGGTTTTAACATTACCGGCGACGGCGTCGCCGGCAATGGCAGCGCCGCCGTGGCCGGAATGTGAGACATTGCCGGTGACTGAGGTCCATGTCGCCGGCAATGTGTGGAAAAATTTTGAAAAAAAAACGCGGTTCTGGATTGGGCCCAATTCCAGAACCTGCATTGAAAGACATAAACCGTACAATCATACAAGTTCAACAGTACACATAAATGTCCAACGTTACAGTACAAATAGCAACGACGATACGAAAATTAACTACAACTACAGGTCAGGTCGAGGAACTTGCGGGTCAAGGTCGAGGAACTTGCGGGTCAGGGTCGAAGTAATCCATATACTCATTTGAATTCCGGTGGCTACCTTGGTCTTGCTCTGGCGTTGACTGGTGTGGTGGTGGTGGTGGATAGCTAGGGATATGAGGGACCGAGGGAGGTGTGGGGAACGGTTGTCCGGTAGTCTGAGCCTCGTACATCGTCCGCATCCATGTGTACATCTGAGCCTGCACCTGTGTCTGCTGCATTTGGTACTCGGCCATCTGCCTCTTTTGCACCTCCAACTCCCTCTACGTCCTGTGAAGCTCCGCTGCGAGGTTACGACTAGAAGTTGAACTTCTTGACCCGGTAGAGTATTCTGAAGTGTTCTTCAATAGTCCTTCGCCCGCCGTGCCCATTCCCCTACAGTAGTAGGTATTCTTTCCAATCCCGCACGCTTTTGCCATGATCTGAGCCGCTATAGGGCGATCAAGCGGATCGATCTGAGAGGCATACTGGGTGACTTCTTCCTCGGAGCAGTCAGGATGGTTAGTCCGAGCTATATTCATGGTCACTTCCACGGTCGCCTCCTCCACTCTCGCCTAATTGAAAAGCGAAAATGAATAACGTATTAGCTAATAAGATAAATTAATATCGAAAAATAGTTTTATTAACACATGGAGAGGCGAAAGACTTACCGCTTCGTCAGGGCACTGTGGATAGAACTTCTGATGAATATACACCAAGGGGTTCACTTCTTGTTGTTGCTGCGCCTTAGTCGACCAACCCATGTAGTTGAGTGAACCTGCATGATGGGCCCTGGTGTTTTTCAATCTATTTGCCCGGTTCGTCTTCGAAATCGCCTTGTTTGATAAACATATGGAAAACAATTAGTAACTAACTATTTCAATCTGATACGATACATTAGGCTTGTATGATATATTAAGGATGCATACCCGAGCTTTGGGGTGCTCGAAGTGGGCTATCAGCCACAGCCACTCGTACTCCCTAAACCGGAATTCGCTAGGGGTAGAACCTCGGCCTAGCTCCTTGTATACAGTGTAATGGGAAGAAAGCTCGTTCTTCCACTCTTTATACCTATATTAAAACAAGGAAAAAAAGTTAGAGATATTAAAACACTTGATAAACAAAAATCTAACTCGATATATATTCAAATAAGTCGAAGCACATCACCTCATATGTAGTTGACGCTCTACCCACGTGTGAATAAGAACTTCATCCACGTCAAACCACACCTGCAATATGAATATATAAAAGGTAAAATTATATATTTATTCGGACTTAATTAACAAATGTAAAATTTACGTAATGAAAATACGATTTTACTCACACTGAGTGCATTATGCACTTGCATCTTCACGTAGATAGGCACAGATTCCCAATCTGGCTAAAGCATTGGGACCTTGTCCCGCACGATCGCACCGGCCATGCTGACATATTTGCGCGTGGTGTCGAATGCCTCGATCACCTCGCCATCCTCATTGGCCCTTATGGGCGTTTTCCTTCCGCCGGTGGCCTGCTCAAGTCTCTTCCCGGTGCAGGTGCCTCTAGCCCCTTTCCGTTTTCCAGTCCCATTAACGAAATTGCCTAATAATACAATGTCAACAAATTGATATCATTAATTGAACCTATCACAAGTCTTAAGTAATAATTAAGTAATCAATCTGATGTTAAATAAAATTTACCTGCATCGTCCGTTTGTTGGTTGGTGCACCTCACACTCCAAAGATGCACGGGTCGAACGGGAGGAAGTTATACACTTCCTCCACGGTCAGGAACTCCCGCCGTCCTTCAATATAAACAGGCATCCCCCTATCATCAAATTCAGGGATGACAGGAATCTCGTCGGGTAGGAAGAGACCGGATGGCGGAGATAGACGAGGCCTGGACGATGAGGCGCCAGCACCACCATGTGTCTCAGATGATTCCCGTGAAATGGGAGTAGGCACCGGGCGAATATGGGGCATTTGGATTGAGGGAGTTTCTGATGCCCCCCGTTGAATGTCGCTCGTCTGAGGCTCTGCCACAGGAGGGACGTCTGCTGATTGAGCGTCTGGAGACTGAGGCTCGAGCCTCGACTTCCGGTTCCACGGCTCTTGATCGTGCAGCTTCCTCCTCAGCTCGCGCCTCTAGCAAGGCTCTCGTGCGAGCAGTCATCATTGGCCCACTGGGCGTGTTGCTAACTACGGGCGAGGAGGAAGCTTGACTACTGTTCCCTCCATTATTTTGGGAACCTCTCCGAAGCCAATTAGCCGCAAAACCTCCTGGCATGGACACCGTAATAGTCATGGAAACTGAGGTTCTATAACAAATCGGAACCGGAACGGTTTGGAACCGGAACCGTTTGAACCTGGAACTGTTATATTACAAACGGTTCCGGTTACAAACAGTTCCGGTTCCAAACGGTTCCGGTTCCAAACCGTTTCGGTTCTATAACAAATCGTAATCGGAACGGTTTGGAACCGGAACCGTTTGAAACCGGAACTGTTTGTAACCAGAACCGTTTGTAACATAACGGTTCCGGTTACAAATAGTTCCGGTTCCAAACCGTTCCGGTTCCAAACCGTTCCGGTTCCAAACCGTTCCGGTTCCAAACCGTTCCGGTTCCAAACCGTTCAGGTTCCAAACCGTTCCGGTTCCAAACCGTTTCGGTTCTATAACAAATCGGAACCGGAACGGTTTGGAACCGGAACTGTTTGTAACCGGAACCGTTTGTAACATAACGGTTCCGGTTACAAACAGTTCCGGTTCCAAACCGTTCCGGTTCCAAACCGTTCCGGTTCCAAACTGGGGTTCTATAATAAATCGGAACCGGAACTGTTTGGAACCGGAACCGTTTGAAATCGGAACTGTTTGTAACCGGAACTGTTTGTAACATAACGGTTCCTGTTACAAACAGTTCCGGTTCCAAACCGTTTTGGTTCTATAACAAATCAGAACCGGAACGGTTTGGAACCGGAACCGTTTGAAACCGGAACCGTTTGAAACCGGAACCGTTTGAAAACAAACGGTTCTGGTTATAAACAGTTCCGGTTTCAAACTGTTCCGGTTCCGATTTGTTATGGTTCCAATATCACCTATTATACGTTAAATTAACAACTATATCACCTAACTTAACATATATACATACATCATTTCCAGCTTTAAACTTTTCACATATATATACATCAAATATACACTTTGTATACATCGATCATGCATCTTAATTTCACCTTAATTCACACATATATATATACATCACATATTAATCCAATTCACCCTAGCTAATTAATTTTCCACATTTTTCAAACATACGTATATATATGCATTCCATATATATTAATTAATTTTTCACATATATACATCGTGAAATATATTTCTCCTTCACCCCACAATTATCCACATTATTTTCCCACAATTTTCAAACATACCTTAATTACATTTTACAAATATTTTCCACATGCATACATATATACATCCAACAATTATCAAAAATTAATCAATCAAAATACACAAAAATAAAATGTGGAATGAGAGAGAGAGAGGGAGGGAGGGAGAGAGGGAGAGAGAGTGAGCTATTACCTGCCATGGTGGAGCTCGACCCAACTGAAAACGTCCGGCGACGGAGGTGAGGGGAGGAGGAGAGAGGGGAGGAGAGGAAGAGAGGGGAGAGGGGAGGAGAGGAAGCTAATTAGAGAGGATTGAGGAGAGGGAGGAGAGGAGAGAATTTCTGTGTAAGAGAGGGAAGAGGGAAGAGAGATTCGGCCGAAGAGAAATGGGGAGGAGGAGAGAGGGGAGGAGAGCTCGAGCTGTCCTGGTAATACCGCCACCATTGCCGGCGAGTTACGTCAACTCGTTGGTAATGTCATTATTTCTCGAAGATTATCCGATCGACCAATTTCCGACCAATTTCCGACTAAATAATTTCCGACAACATTTCCGACCATATATAACTACAATTTCCGACTACAATTTCCGACTACGATTTCCGACTACAATTTCCGACTACATTTTCCGAGTACAATTTCCGACTACGATTTCCGACTACAATTTCCGACTACAATTTCCGATTATGATTTCCGACTACGTAAAATTTCCGACTACATTTTCCGAGTACTTTTTCCGAGTACAATTTCCGACTACATTTTCCGAGTACATTTTCCGAGTACATTTTCCTAGTACATTTTCCGACTACAATTTCCGACTACAATTTCCAACGTACTAAGGATGATAATCGTAATCATCTTCATCACTTGAGTCTGACTCAGTTTCATAGGTAACCTCTGGCAATATGTGCCGCTTCTCGTCATCTGAATCAGCGTCAACTTCATATGGATTAACATCGAGAAGTTCTTCTCCAGTAATTCGAACCACACTCCCAGATCTCACATTATTAAGGCGAATCGTAGATGATTCCGGAATGTCAAAAGCGTTCGGCTCTTGGTATGCAGTAACTTCCTCATCATCTGCGGTATCACCAAGTGTGGCAGCACTGTATATGTTTCTATGAGCAACATGGTTAACCACCTTCCACGGGACTTTGTTAAGAAGATCGTCCAGGTAAAACACTTGTTTTACTGATGAGGCAAGAACGAAAGGGTCATCTTCATACTAGGTAGTGGCAGTATTCACCGAAAATGTTCCGTACTGATCAGTCCTTGTGTTCTCCAGGCTAGTATCAAACCATCTACACTTGAACAAGTGCACTTTCATGCGGTTCCCATAAATTAGTTCAACAACTGAATGAAGGACACCGTAAAAGTCAACGCCATCCTGCCCACCATGGACCATCACCCCACAATTCTGTATTTTCAGTCGGTCGTCTCGATTTTCACATATAAATTTCACGCCATTGACCTGACACATCGAGTAAACTTTTGAAGCTATCGGTTTCATCGCCAGGACCCTCAATTCGTTTGACCACTCTGGGCAACCATCATCTGCTACATGGTTCATCTGAAAACGTCCAGTAATACGTACAGAAGAAATTATGTCATCTTGAAACCACAAAACCACGTACATACATACATGCTATATAAGGATATATATAAAAATAGACATATACACATATACCCTTACCCATTGACCAAAGTAGTTTGCAAACGTCCTGTTGTGGTAATCAACATTTCCGGCAATAGCAGGGCAGTGAAGATGATAGTTTTTCCAATATTGTACTTCTTGAAAGTTAATCAGTACCGACCAGTGGGCAATGGCTACCTCATTTCCATCCAACTTGTACGACTTTGGCAAGCTTCCCTGTACTACCACGTCACTGGAGATGATAGAAAGGTTGAACTGGGGTTCATCTATCGGCATCTGTTGTTGGGGGTCCTCAAGCGCTCCCAAGTACACTTTGGTGTACGTTACACACTCGTGCGCAAGATATGCTTCAGCGATACACCTTTCAGGTGCATATTTATTCTTAACATAGTCCTTGTAGGCTCCCAATTGTCTACAAGTTAACAAGTGCATGTTAACTTACTTAAAAAATAAGAATTTACATATAAAAACATAGGCAAACCAAATGTATGAATCATTTGTACCTTTCCATGGGATACATCCAAGTGTAGTGTACGGGACCGGTAAGCAACAATTGTTCGGGAAGATGGATCATCAGGTGAGGCATTATGTCGAAAAAATTTGGGGGAAATATCCTCTCAAGCTTGCACATGATAAAAATGATGTCATCTTGCATCTCCCTGAGGTCTGAGTTTTTAACTTCCCTGGTGCATAACTTTTGAAAGAATCTTGACAAGGCCACCAACGGCTCCACCACCTCTTTGGGCAGGTACCCTCGAATGAAAATAGGGAAAAGGCGTTGAAGCAGTACATGGCAGTCATGACTCTTTAATCCGTACATCTTATTGTCCCGGAAGTTAACACACCTGCTTATATTTCCTGTATACCCATAAGGATACCTGCATATATATATATATATCCATAGGCAACAATTATATTTCTCGCATATAACCATAATCCGGTAAAAATTTAAGGCCAAATTCCTGCGTAGCCATAAGAATATATACCTGACATTACTCAGCCACCGAAAAATTTCATGCTTATGCTTCGGCTTTACGGTGTAAGGAGCTTGCGACATTTTTCTCTTACCATCTCTTAACCACAAATGTTTCCGCAAACCCATTGCTTTCAGATCAATGCGTGCCTTAGGGATGTCTTTTGTTTTCCCCTCCAAGTTAAGAACTGTGCCCACAACACTTTCACACACATTCTTCTCTATGTGCATGACATCTAGGTAGTGTCTGATAGGCAACCTGGGCCAGTATGAGAGTTCCCAGAATATGCTCTTGTGTGTCCAAAACTTATACCTTTCGGGCTTGTCTGGAATTGACGCGACTATGTCAGGATGATTGCTCAGTTGGCCAAAATCATATTCATTCAACACTTCTAAAATTTCTTCCCCTGTCCATCGCCTGGGTGCCACACCTGTTTCCACAGTCCCATCAAACGCGTCTGGATCCTGCCTAAATGGGTGATCATATGGAAGTCAACAACGGTGACGCATCTGAACAATTTTACTGCAATGAGGACTGCAACAATCAACCGTCATGCACTCTGAACAAGCCCTGTAACCCCTGGTAACATTGCCCGACAACATACCGCAGGCAGGAAAATCACTGATGGTGCCAACAAGCATGGCATGCATCTGGAACATCTTCTTTTTGAACCTATCGTAAGTGGGGTGGCCACACTCACTCAGGTACTTAAGCTCCTCAATCAAAGGCCTCAAATACACATCGAGACACTTGCCTGGATAACCTGGGCCCGGAATTAACAGAGTGAGCATATTGTATTCCTTCTTCATGCACATCCATGGTGGAAGGTTGTACGGTACCAAAATAACTGGCCATATACTGTATTGAAGACTCATGTTGCCAAAAGGGTTGAATCCGTCAGATGAGAGCCCTAGCCAAACATTTCGGACCTCTGCTGCAAAATGATCAAACTCCCTGACCATGTGCATCCAAGCCTCTCCGTCGGAAGGGTGTATAAGGGTGTCATCGTCAGACAAGTTCCTCTCAGCCCACCATCTCATTGCCTCGGCCGTGAAAGCACACATGAACAACCGCTCCAGCCTATCAATAAGCGGGAAATATCGAAGTATCTTCACAGCTTTCTTGTTGCCTGCAGGAGTCAACTTATACCTTTCTGTAAAACATACCGGGCAGGCTTCAAGGTCTTCGAGATCTTTTCCCCAGAAGAGAATACAATCATATCTGCATGCATGGATTTTGATGTAGGAAAGCCCAAGATCTTTCAGGATATGTCGCACCTTATGATGAGTGGTAGGAAGACGATGACCGGGTGGCAGTAGCGAAGCAGTCCACTTCAACCAAGAATCAACAGCTTTGACAGACATTTTGTTCTCCATTTTGAGCTACATCACTCCCATCACACTTTCAAGAACAGTCTTACTACAACCGTCGTACAACGGAGTCTGTTGCAATGCAATCAGGTTGTTGTACTTGTCCATACCGCTTGTGTTGACATGAGCTCCAGGTAATGGCTCGACTGGCTCGATATGGGGGAAACCCTCAACGACGGGAGGGACATTTGGTGCTTCATCAGCAAATACACCGCTCTCATGAGGAAACATATCATTGATTAACATCGCTGTTGGATCATAGGATGAACTGGCCCTCTCAGCAAAATCTCCATGATCATAGCGTGGACTGGCCCTCTCACCAAATTGTCCATGATCATGCGGACCCGCTAACGATGTTTCACCGTGATAAATCGAACAAGTGTACTTATCCCAAAACCCGTATTTACTCAGGTGCCTCTGGACTTTATCAATGGGAAAACGAAATCGATCGCTGAAACACTTACATTCTTTACACGGGCAATAATGAAGTGTAGTGTCTCCACAATTAGCCTTCACAAAATCCACAAAACTCCTAATTTCCTGGTGATATCTGACATCCCATCTTTCGAGGCTCATCCAACTCTTGTCCATCCTGAAAATTCTAACAATTTTACGTATTAATTATATATATATATACACACATTCACTACTAATAATCGACGCGATATCTCAATTCAATTCACACATTCTCTGAATTCAATTCAGTACTCGATGATGGTACATATTCTTCTTTTTTCAATTCAAAACATATTTGACTAGGTAGGAGGCTCTGTTAAGCCTGGCTCCGATAACACTACGATAATACCAGTCGTTGATTCAGACACAAGATAAGATTAACTACAAGCAGTTTTCTCGTTTCGGTGACATCAAAAACATTTCATATATATCTCACGAATTGGATTTGATCAACACACACACACACATATATATATACATACACATATACGTATATATACACGTACCTATATATATAGCTTCTCGAGTGATCGAGTTTTCGACGCTCGCCTTAATTTTCACAATATACCGAAGGATCGATTTCAGAGCGTACGTTTTCCTTCTTTCGATTTCTCTAGATTTTTTTCGATCAAAATGAAAGAATGATCGAGCTGATGCAATCTTCGTCTAATATAAGAGACATTGCAGGCGACGGAGTAAGTCGCCGGAAATGAAGACATTACCGGCGACTCCAACCGTCGCCGGCAATGTCAAGCCACACATTTCCGGCGAAATTCCGGCCGGAAAATCGCCGGAAATGTTCGGCTTGACATTTCCGGCGACGGTTGGAGTCGCCGGTAATGTTTTGGAACATTACCGGCGATTTTCCGGCGACATTACCGGCGACGGAGTAAGTCGCCGGTAATGTTGAACATTACCGGCGACTTTTCCGGTCGCCGACCTTGTCTCCGGTGATCTCGCCGGTAATGGCAACAAATGTGGTAGTGTTATTTGATTTCCCCAGATTTCTGTAAAGTTACAGTTTTGCTTATTGCTTTATATTATGATATGATTTTGAGAAATTTGGATGGGATCGGTGCCCACGGTTTGGCTTTTGTGGCATAGGATGAAGTGTATTTTCGGGTGCAGGTTAATGGTAACTTCGCGATATAGTGAAACTCTGCCGAAATTTCTATGGTTTTTGAAAGTTCGTGTTTTTAGAAGGGGTTTGATTTCGGTTTAGGAAACTAAATCGGGATTGGGTCATTTCAGCTTGGTATCAGAGCATTAGGTTTTAAATTCTGTAGACTTCTATAGTTGTGATGCTAAGGGTATTTGTGAATGTACAGCATGTCTGGAGCGATGACCCTACTGGCCAGCGGTTACTCATCAATGCTTCGGGTGTTGTATGTTTTCAAATTTCTAAAGTTTCATGATTACGTTCCTTGTGCTTTGTGACTAATGCTTTTCTCTTATCATTAGGATGCCTCCTAGACGTGGTTCCCGTGTCAATAGGGATGTGGATCCTGATGAGGATCGCCAGACGCATGACTTACTTATGCGAGTATTGCGTTTGGAGGAGTGTTTTGACCCTATGGTCAAAGCTCAAACTACTGGAGTGACTATTTTCTAGGGTTCAGCTAATCTAGAGATATGTGAGGCTTGGTTGGTTCGGGTTGAACAAGTTTGTGAGCATCTGCGTTTCACTCCTTAGCAGATGACAGTGGTAGTAGTGGGTTTACTTGAGTCTGATGCATACTTCTGGTGGGTTAGCACTGATAGGGTTCCAGTTGATACTCCATGGACACTGTTCAGAGATTTGTTTATGCAGAGGTATTTCAACCAGGCTACACAGCAGCGAAAGTTTGAGGAGTTCACTAACTTGAGACAGAGTAGCATGTCAGTACTTGAGTACCGGGACAGATATACTCATTTATCTCGATTTGCTCATGACATGGTGGCCACAGAGGAAGCCAAGTGCTGGAGATTTGAGTTGGGCTTGAACCTGAACATTAAGGGAACATTAGCTATGATGCCTCGGAACAACTTTGATGAGTTTGTGAGTGCTGCACTCCGGGGCGAGGACATAGAGAAGGAAAGGCAGGTGCGATTCCAATCTTGACGATTTAAGGAGGGTGGACCGAGTCAGGAACCTTCCAAGAGGCTGAGTTCTGGCACTTCAAGATCGGCATCATCATATGGCAGTAGACCATATAGACCATCAGTTGGTACGGCTAGACAGAGACAGAGATGGAGGAGGGATCGGCCACAGAGACCACAACCCAGTGGGAGTTCTAGCGGATCTAGCTATCCTCGACGTACTGGTGGCACTTTTGCTACACCGAGGGAGTATCCATTGTGCAACTTCTGCGACAGGCATCACTTTGGTTCTTGTCAGCAAGGCCCTACCATTTGTTATCGTTGTGGCCAGGAGGGTCACTTTGCAGGGGAATGTTTCCAGTCTACTAGTGCTGGTGGGCAGGCGGCTTAGAGTTCTGGAGGAGATCGAGGTACTACTTCTAGAGCTCGACTAGTCCAATCTTCTAGATAGGGCGGACATCAGGGTCATCAGCAGCGTGGACGACCAGCTGGACAGGCTAGGGTTCATGCTATGTCATTGCGTAAAGGCGGAGCTTCTCCAAAGGTTGTTATTGGTACGTTGCATGTTTTTGCTATCCAGTACTTACTTTGCTAGATCCAGGTGCTACGCATTCATTCATATCATATAGATTATCATCTTTAGCTATTATGCCTGCATCTCCACTTTCGGGGTTATGGGGAGTATTGTATCCGTCCGGTGAGGTTGTGAGTATTGGTTAGGTATATAGGGATTGTGAGATCTTTGTGGGAGGTTAAAGTTTAGTCGCGGATTTGTTACTGCTGGATATTGTCGATTTTGATGTGATTTTGGGTATGGACTTCTTGGAGACACATTGGGCTATGTTCGACTGTCACAAGAAGGAGGTGGTGTTTCGACGTCCAGGTTTCCCAGAGATATTGTTTCGCGGTGAGAAGAATACTTCCCTGCCATGTGTGATTTCAGCGATAAAGGTTGAGCGGATGATGAAGAAGGGTTGTGTTGCATACTTAGCTCATGTTGTGGATACAAAGGCTGCTGTACCAGACATTGGTGATATTGAGGTTGTTTCCGAGTTCCCAGATGTATTTCTGGAGGAGTTACCAAGCGTCCCTCCAGTCTGAGAAATCGATTTCACCATTGAGCTTTTACCAGGCATTGGGCCAGCACAAGAAACATTTGCGAGCTGTTTTGTGGACTTTGCGAGATAATCAGTTGTTTGCGAAGTTCAGCAAGTGTGAGTTTTGGTTGAATAGCGTGAAGTATTTGGGGCACGTGATATATGCAGAGGGAGTCAATGTGGATCCTGACAAGATTGAAGCTGTGTTGAATTGGAGTAGACCTACCACCGTACCAGAGATAAGGAGTTTCTTGGGTTTGGCAGGTTACTATCAGCGATTTGTGCAGGATTTTTCACGGATTGCCACTCCACTTACCAGATTGACGAAGAAAGGCATCAAGTTCGAGTGGTCCGATGCATGTGAGGAGAGTTACTTGCTCTTGAAGGAGAAGTTGACTACTGCACCGGTTTTGACTTTGCCTGACGACAGTGGAGAGTTTGTGGTTTATAGCAATGCATCGAAATCGGGTCTTGGTTGTGCTTTGATGCAGCATGGCAGAGTGGTGGCTTATGGTTTCAGGCAGTTGAAACCACATGAAGTCAATTATCCTACGCATGATTTGGAGTTGGCTGCCATTATATTAGCTTTGAAGAGTTGGAGACATTACTTGTATGGAGCTCAGTGCAAGATATATACAGATCACAAGAGTCTCACGTATTTACGCACGCAGGCAGATTTGAACATGAGGCAGTGTAGATGGATGGAGTTGATCAATGACTATGATTGCACCTTTGAGTATCATCCAGGGAAGGCTAATATTGTTGTTGATGCACTCAGTCGGAAATCTGGAGCCTCATTGTTTCATGTATGTGTGGCCAGAGTTTCCATGTTAGTCGAGTTACGAGCTACGGGAGCTGAGTTAGAGTGGGATGATGATGGAGCCTTGTTGGCTAGCTTTCAGGTTTGACCGGTATTAGTTGATCAAGTCCGTGAAACTCAGGATGCGGATTCCTATATGTTGGACAAGAAGACCATGATTCGGAATGGTGTGCCAATAGAGTTTCAGTTGAGTGATAATGGTTCATTGCTGTTCAGAGGCAGACTTTGTGTACCCAGAGACGAGGGTTTGAAGAAGGAGATCTTAGATGAAGCCCATTGTTCTGCTTACACAATGCATCTAGGCGGTACAAAGATGTTTCGTACACTTCGAGCCTATTATTGGTGGCGAAATATGAAGAGGGAAATCGCAGCATATGTGAGTAGATGCCTCATTTGTCAGCAAGTGAAGGCAGAAAGACAGAAACCTGCGGGAAAGCTACAACCCTTAGAGATTCCGGTTTGGAAGTATGAGCATATTACTATGGATTTCGTGTATCAGTTACCACGTACTTCTACTGGTAACACAGGTATTTGGGTTATTGTAGATCATTTGACGAAATCAACTCATTTCCTTGCACTTCCAGGGAAGATTTTGGTGGGCAGATTAACGAAGCTGTATTTGGCTGAGATCGTTCGTTTGCATGGTGTGCCTGTATCTATTGTTTCTGACAGAGACAGTCAGTTCACTTCAGAGTTTTGGCAGGCATTGCAGCGAGCTTTGAGGACCAGATTGCATTTCAGTGTAGCTTTCCATCCTCAGACTGATGAGCAGTCTGAGAGGACCATTCAGACCCTCGAGGATATGTTGTGGTCCCATGTATTGCAGTTTAGAGGGAATTGGGACCAGCAACTACATTTGATTGAGTTTGCTTACAACAACAGTTATCAGGCCAGTATCGATATGGCACCGTATGAGGCTTTATAAGGGACGCAGTGCTGTGCTCCATTGTGTTGGAATGAGGTGGATGGGCGATGGATCATTGGTCCTGATTTGGTAAAGAGCACCATGGAGGATATTCAGATTATCCGAGACAGACTAAAGATTGCCCAATATCGACAGAAAAGCTATGCTTATGTGAGGAGAAAGAGTCTTAAGTTCGAGGTGGGCAATTGGGTCTTCCTAAAATTGTCTCCTTGGAGAGGAGTAGTTCGTATCAGAAAGCGTGACAAGCTCTGGCCACAGTATATCGGTCCTTATGAGATTACTAAGAGAGTTGGTGTCGTGGCTTTTCAAGTTGGAGTTGCCTTCAGAGATGGCTCGAGTACACGATGTTTTCCATGTCTTGATGTTGCGGAAATACATTCCAGATCCATCACATATTTTTGCGCCATATCATCTTCCTATCCGGGAAGATTTGACTTATGTGGAGGAGCCGGTACAGATTCTCGATCGACGTGTGCATGAGTTGAGGCACAAAGTCATTTCGCTTGTGAAGGTATTATGGCAGAATCATTCAGTAGAGGAAGCCACTTGGGAGACTGAGCAGCATATGCGGGAGCAGTATCCTCATCTGTTCACTTAGCAGGTACGTAAATTTCGAGGTCAACATTTTTGTAAGGGGGGTAGATTTGTGACAACCTGGACTGGAATTAGTATAGTAATTGGCTTAATTTACAAGTTTCATGAGTAATTGTGGTTTATCGTAATTAATCAGATATGCAACTTTGATCACGACTTAATTTTCGGGCACAAATTTAATTTGGGTTTGTTCGTGGAAAATGTAGAGAATTTGATTTCGAGTTCATGTGAGCTTTCCGAGGATTTTTCGGATAATCGAGGAATATAAAAAGAATATTTGAAATTATCGCCGAGTTAGTCGTGTTTATTCGTTTGAGTTTGAGTTATCCGAATTGTGGATAGAGTTGATTCGTGACGTATAAATAGACGAATAGTCGTAAAGTTAACGAAAAGTTCAAAAAATGGGCTATTTAACCGAATTGACCAGAGCTGGGCCGAGTTGACCGGGTCAACCCGTGATTGACTCACTGAGTCGCGAACTCGCCGTCGTGGTGGCTGCCGAAAAATGGTACGGTTGCCGGATTTTAAGGTATGGTTTTGAAGCTTGGGATCTATGCTTTCGTTTGATATGTATATTGTGAAGTTTGGAAGTGTTTTGGTTGGTTAATTTTGATTGTGAAGTTTGTCGGAATCAGGATTAATGGTGGAGGGTTTTTCGGCGGCTTTCCAAAGGGGATTTTGGGTGGAAATAGTTGGGTTCGAGTTGGGGATGAAGCCCCATGAATTTGGGACGCCGAGGTGGCCTTACATTGGAGGATTTCGCCGGAGAAATTTTCAGGCAAGTTTGAGTTTTGGTGGCTTTCGAGGTGATTTCCGGCCACGGTGGTGGTTGGACGGTGGTGACTCTTTGGGGAAAAAGGTTAGGCTTCAGGAGAGGGCGATTTTGAGGTCTTAGTGGCCGGAAAATCTCTCCAGTGACGGCGGAGCTCCGGCGATGCGTTGAATTTTTGGATTTTGTCAAGTTTTATGCCGTTTTTCTCGTAATCGCCCTCGATCGTCGCCTTGAGGTTTTCGAGTTGATTTGGGTAACGGATTTTATGTCGAGGGTTTATGTGGAGTATTTTTGGATTTTCGGCGATTCTCTTGTTACCGAGTTATATATTTCTCGAAATTGTTGGTTTCCGAGGTGTGGTTCAAAGTATTGAATTGTGATTTTGATCAGTGATATTTTATGATTATTCAGGAGATTGAGATCGTACGCTTGGTGAGGGATCTTTCACCGGATCTCAGGATTAGCGCGTTTGCGCGCTGTGCTTGTCTGTGAGGTGGACACCTTTCCTTTTCACTGATTGGTTGCGAGTCTTTATTATACGTTTTACGATCATAAGAATGCATATGCGATTATGATTTATTCGAGCATGGTTGTATCGATACACTTGCATCCCGGCTGATCCCCGATGATGTTTACCGAGGGGGGGGGGGCAAATCTCTGACCTGAGGCCTTCTGGCTTGAATCACTTGTGGGTCTGGGATCCCGTGATTTGGACTGTACTAGTGCGGATGTGTCCATGAGTGACCCCGCGGGATTTTTGATGCATGCTCAGTACGCGTGAGGAGTTAGAGTCTCCCTCGTGTACCATATCATTTTCATGTATCTAGACTCGCATATGTTTTTATAACATATATTATTCGGCGAAAGACATTTATTTTCGTCCACTCACTCTAATGGTTTATATGTCTTTCCCTGGGCTCTTTGTTTTCAATGCCCAGTTTGCAGTTCGGATTCTGGTGTCGCACGTCGCAGTTGGAGGCTTAGTATTCGAGCTACTTTTCTTTCTCAGTAGGTTTCTTGTTTAGCCTACTGTTGTGTATTTATGTATATATATACTAGAGGCCGCTCTGAATACTCTGATGTTTATACTTTTATATGATTTCCCCGAATTTCTGTAAAGTTACAGTTTTGCTTATTGCTTTATATTATGATATGATTTTGAGAAATCCGGATGGGATCGGTGCCCACGGTTTGGATTTTGTGGCATAGGATGAAGTGTATTTTTGGGTGCAGGTTAATGGTAACTTCGCGATATAGTGAAACTCTGCCGAAATTTCTATGGTTTTTGAAAGTTCGTGTTTTCAGAAGGAGTTTGATTCCGATTTAGGAAACTAAATCGGGGTTTGGTCCTTTTAAAGGGTCACACCATTCTCAAATCTTCAAGTGTATACTTGAAGTGTGTACCACGTCTTTGCTACAAAGACTTACTTATTTACATTGATTTTGTAGATGTATCAAGGCGAAATTGGGTGTCCAGTAGATAGTGGTACTACTCATACCATTCTGCGGAATAGGCAACTGTTTGTGGATCATTTCCTATACAAATCCTCAGTGACAACAATGATTGGTGCAACGCCCGTTATTCAGGGGCATGGTAGTGTAGAGTTTCTGCTGCCCCATGGTACAAAATTATATATCACTGATGCCTTATATGCACCAAAGGCCAATCGAACCTTGCTAAGTTTGAAGGATATTCGTGCCAACGAATTTCACTTGGAAACCTACTGTGAGAATGGAAAAGAACTTTTGTGTATAACCTCTCTTGATTGTAGCCGCAAGCTCATTCTAGAGAAGTTTCCGACAATTTCTAGTGGTTTGTACTTAACCACTATTCGGATTATTGAATCCAATGTCGTGACTCACATTACTACGTGTGACTCTGACTCATATATGCTTTGGCATGTACGACTGAGACACCCAGGTCGTGATATGAAGATCAAAATCTTGAAAAATACCCATGGTCATCCGTTCTTTAGAGCCAAGAAACATGTGGGATTACCTATTTCCATTGGTTTAGATGGTGAGGATGAGACTACCCATCTCAATCCTTGGTGTCAACGACAAGTATAACACCTTCCCAACATCTCTATGCGTTATCCCACCAGATTCTTATGTTGCCATCTCTTATGCGCATCGCTCATTCTGTAAAGCTTGTTCTTTAGTAAAGTTGATGGCTCGTCCTTCTTTTGCTGCTGATAACAATGAAAATATTCCATTCTTACAAAGGATCCAAGGTGATAATTGTGGACCTATCAAACCTGAATGTGGACAATTTAAATATTTCATGGTTTTGATAGACTCATCAACGTGATGGTCACACGTTGCTTTGCTGTCCACAAGGAAGGCTACATTTGCAAAACTCCTAGCTCAAATCATTAAGGTCCGGGCTCACCATCCGGATCATCCAATCAAGTCTATTAGATTGGATAATGCAGGAGAGTTTACATCAAAGTCTTTTGATGATTACTGCATGTCTCTTGGGATTGATGTTGAACATCCCATTCCCCACGTTCATTCTCAGAATGGTTTAGCAGAGGCTCATATCAAGCGGTTACAGGTTGTGTCTAGAGCTTTGGTAATGTATACAAATTTACCAGTCTCTGATTGGGATTATGCAGTGTTACACGCAGCAATGCTTCTTCGTTTTAGACCTATTATCCGTCAATTATTCAGTGCGTACCAGTTGGTAACTAAATATGAGCCTGATATTTCACATTTACGCATTTTTGGTTGCGCGGACTTTGTGCCTATTGCGCCTCCACAACGTACTAAGATGGGTCCTTAACTAAGATTAGGTATTTATGCTGGTTTCGAATCACCTAAGATAATCCGCTATCTTGAACTTTTGACAGGAGATCTCTTTATTGCTAGATTTGTAGATTGTCAATATGATAAGACATATTTCCTGCCTCTAGGAGGAGATAGTAATAGTTCTATTCCAGTTCAACGTCAGGAATTGACGTAGTTTGATCCCACTGTGTGTCATCATGATCCACTCACGTCTCAAAGTGAGATAGAAGTGAATAGGATACTCGATCTTCAACAAGTGGTAGACTCTATGCCTGATTCATTTGCTGATATCGCTAAAGTGACGAGATCGGATATACCTGCTATTAATGTTCCTACAAGGTTGAAAATCCCAGTAAAAGGATTCATTAATAGCAACACTGGGCAAGGAGGCGTTCCTCCTGCTCATGTGGATGGTGTTGCTTCGGCCTCAATTCCTACCAGAAAGAGGGGGGACCAAGAAAACCCATAGATGAGCCGTCGGTTAAAAGGTACGCCATCAAGGCACCAAAAGATCCACTTATCATCAACATTGTGAATCTTTCATATGAGATTGTCTCTGATTATGGTTATGTTCTTGAATCACTATTTGCATCTCTGAGAGACGCTCCATAACCTTTTGTGATATCAAAGAACCCAGAAATCTCACTTAGAACAAATGATGCACACATTCTTATGGGTAGATCTTCCATGTTAGTTGATGATATGTTTGTTTATTCCGTCACTCAGGAAATTATTGACGATGATGAAGTGGAACCCCGCTCAGTTGATGAATGTCAACGTAGAGTAGATTGGCCAAAATGGAACGAAGCAATCCCGCTTAAACTAGACTCTCTGAATAAAAGGCAAGTTTTCGGTTTGGTTGTGCTATGCCCACCGAATGTTAAGCCAGTTGGACATAAATGGGTCTTTGTTCAGAAGCATAATGAGAATAATGAGATGTTGCGTTATAAAGCTAGACTTGTAGCGAAGGGTTTCTCTCAGTTCCCTAGAATTGATTATGAGGAGACGTATTCTCCAGTTATGGACATCATCACCTTTCGCTACCTGATAAGCTTGGTAGTGTCCAAAAAGCTTAGTATGCAGTTGATGGATGTGATTACTGCATATCTTTTTAGGGATCTTGATTCAGAGATATACATGAAAGTGTCATATGGCATTGCTATACCCAAATCAAGTAACTCTAAAACATGGAGTGCTCACGTTATAAAGTTGAGACGTTCACTGTATGGACTCGATTTTGTCTCGGATTAGAACTAGAACATCGAGTTGGTGGAATTCTTATTCACCAGTCTTCTTATGTCCAAAAAATGGTCAGGCAATTTAACATGGACAAAGCACACTTTGTTAGCACACCAATGGTTGTTTGCAATCTGGACCCCAAGAAAGATTTGTTTCGTCCATTAGATAATGATGAGGAGATCTTGGGAGCTGAAATTCCATATCTTAGTGCTATTGGAGCTTTGTTGTATTTAGCTCAATGCACACGTCCACATATTGCCTTCTTAGTGAACTTGTTGGCAAGATTTAGCTCTGCACCCAGCAACGTCATTTGAACAGAGTAAAATAAATCTTTAGGTACTTGAAAGGTTCCATTGACATGGGTTTATTCTTCCCTTAGAAAAAATATATAGAAAAGCATGAAATTCTCGGAAAAGAGAAAGTTGAAGCAAATTCTGGGGATTTCGACCCATCGAGGATTTTTCTCAACCCGTCGAAAATTGCACCCTGGACTGACTAGAGTGATTCCATCAACCTGTCAAGGGATTCTCTCGATCGGTCGAAAAATGGTCCTGTTTCGAACAGTTTTCATGTTATCCCCTATTCCAAAACACTGGTTGATGTGTTGGTTGGATTTGCTTATGCTGGGTACCTCTCTGACCCACACAAAGGTCGTTCATAGACTGGTTATATTTTCATTATGGGAAACACGATGAGCTCTTGGAGATCAACAAAGCAAACCCTTGTTGCTAGTTCCTCGAATCATTATGAGATAATTGCTTTGCATCAAGCAGTTAGAGAATGTATTTGGCTTAAGTTAATCATAGGTCATATTCGAGGCTATAGTGGATTGAAATCTACTGTTACTGATCCCACTTGCATCTTTGAGGATAATGCTGCATCCATTAAACATATGAAGTTGGGTTTCATTAAGGGTGACAGCACAAAACATATATCGCCAAAGTTTTTCTTTAATCAGCAATAACAACAGCTTTTGAATATTCATGTGAACCAGATTGGTTCTATTGATAATGTTGTGGACTTGTTTACCAAGTCACTTCCTAAATCTACTTTTGTGAAACATGTGAGAGACATTGATATGTGAAGATTATCTGAACTCCTAGACTAAGTTTATAGTCAGGGGGAGTTCCATTTCTGTAGACATCAGGAGGAGTCTACATCACATGTGGTAGCTTTAGTAGTTGGTGAGTTATACTTTTTTTTCCTTTAGACCAAGCTTTTGTTTTACCCATGGAGTTTTTGTTTGCTTGGCGAGGTTTTTAATGAGACAACAAGTCATGCATCATTCTTATGGCCATTGACACAAGGGGGAGTATTTAAAGAGATTTATTCTCCATTAATCCCAGGGTGTGTCTTTTCCTAGTTAGATACAGATATTAATTAGATAGATACAGAGAATCCCTGTTATATCGGGATAGTTATTGTAATAGATTGTATCACCATGTAATTAAGACATTCTATCAATGAGAAGAGTAACTACTTTCTGTCTATTCTACTTTCTCCTGCAACAATATGATTAATATTATTTATTGTAAGTTTAGAATTATAAGAAGCTCGTTAGACTGACATTTTTTGCAAATTGTATATGTATGGCTTATTCGATAGTTAAATTTATGTGTCGCTTAACTTATGCAGAAATATGGACAAGAGTTGGATACTGTTGCGAATAGAAGTGATGAGAGGTATATGGACGAAATCATTCAGTTTATTTCGTTTGCAGTACAGTATGATCAGGGAAAGAAGCGTTACAGATGTTCATGTAGAAGATGTCTTAACAATCAGTTTGCGATAATTATTGTTATGTCTTAACACCTGTATGATCACGGTATGATGTGGAGTTACACTATATGGAGTGAGCACGGTGAAGTAGTAGACTACAACTCAGAACCATTTTTAAGCTCAGGATACAATTACCAAGGTGCCTCATCCAGTAGTACTGGAGCCTCCACTTTGAACTCCACTATGGATTTTGTGCATAATGCTTTCCTGGCATTCAGTCATGTTACACACAACACGAAAATAGAGGTTATGATAATCCTCATTATGACACAGTCCCTCCAGCCTTTCCTGACACTGATACTACTGAGACGGATAAGTACAACAACATGCTACTTCAAGCCCAGACCATGGTGTACGATGAATGTGAATTGAATGTCTTGCAATCCATAATGACTAAAATGGAGTACACAGTGAAGCGCAAAATCTCGGATGCTGGTTTTAATGATATACAACAACATATATGTGATTTTCTTCCTAAGGGTCACAAGCTTCCCAATTCTCATTACAAGGTAAAAACAATGTTGAGCAGCCTTGGTCTAAAGTACGAGAAAATCCACGTGTGAAAAAATGATTGTGTGTTGCTTTACAAGGAGAATGTACATTTAGACTACTATCCTGTATGCAACAAGTCCAGGTGGTTTAAGTGTAATGCAAGCAGTTCGAAGAAGAAGGTTGTTTTGATGGTGCTTCACTATTTTCCGTTGATTCCCATACTACAAGTGATGAGATGGTACGCGGAATAGAGAATAAATGACGATCTGCTCAGATATCCGGCGGATGGAGAGGCTTTTAAAGATTTCGACAGGGAATTTCAAGACTTTGCAGCAGAGGTTTAAAATGTTACACTCAGACTTTCTACAGATGGATTCAATTATTGGGGTAATAATAGCGTTACCGTTAGTACTTGGCATGTTATTCTCATGTTGTATAACCTACCTCCGTGGATGTTGTATGAACAAGGAATTTAATTTTCTTACTATGCTAATTCCAGGTCCTAAATCTTCTGGAAAGTGTTTATATGTGTACCTCAGACCATTGATCGATGAGCTGATACTGTTGTTGGAAAATGGAGTCCCAACTTATGACAAGTTCACTGACACAATGTTCATGATGAGAGTAGCTGTAATGTGGACTATCAACGATTTTTCTGCATATGGGATGTTGGCATCTTGCACAACCAAAGGATACAGTGACTATCCTGTCTGCTTGGACGAAGTCAACTCTAGTTGGTACTCAGGGAAGGTGTATTACATGGGTCACCGTAGATGGCTTCCTCACGATCACCCATTGTGACAAGAAAAGGATAATTTTGACGAGACAGTAGAGGATAATCCACAACCCTGACAGTGGTCTGGCGAAGAGATTTTTGAGAGGTTAAACAACTTCTATTTCGGTGTGTTGAGAAATGATGATGATGTGAAGAAACTCAATCCACATGAGTATTTTCTATGAGCCAGAGAGTTGAAGAAGTTGAAACTCAAGAACATGAGTATTTTCTATGAGCTGCCTTACTGGTCGAAGTTGAAACTCAAGAACAACCTAGATGTCATGCACATAGAAAAGAATGTGTGTCACAGTGTAGTAGGAACAATTCTAGGTATTAAGTTCAAGACTAAAGATACTCCCAAAGCATAAAAAGATCTTGAAATTATAAATTTGCATCATGCCTTGTGGTTGAAGAGGGATAGAAATAGTGTGTACAACAAGATTCCTGATGTACCTTACATGGTGAAGCCTACACTGAGGGGTACTGTATTCGACTGGCTCAAAAGTGTGAAGTATTCATGTAATTATGCAGCGAATATATATCAATGTGTCAATGTTCAGGAACACAAGTTCTATAGTCTAAAGACTCATGACTATCATGTTATGTTGCAACATCTGATCCCAGTGGTAATTCGACCTTATTTGCGTAAAGACGTTGTCAAACCAATAGTTGCATTGTGTAGATGGTGACAGAGGTTATGCGCCAGAGAGTTGAAGAAGTCGGATGTTCACGAACTACAACACGAAATTTTCCACATCCTTTGCAACTTAGAGAGGAATTTTTTCCCTACTTTCTTTGACATCATGATTCACCTCATGATTCACCTTTCTGAACAAGTACTGCTTTCCGGTCCGGTCCACTACACTTGGATGTATCCTTAGAAAAGATACAATTTATAAATGTAACTAAATTTGTTAAACACGGTTTTCATCATTTATATATATCTTTTTCTTACAGTAATGTGAAATATAATTAATTTTACCCCATTGTTGTAGACAACTCCTACAGTACAAAGGATTCGTCAAAAGTAAATCTGCCTCGAACGACTCTATAGCCGAAACATACCTAATGCATGAGTGTGTAACATACGACATCATGTACCTCAAAGATCCATTTCATACTGCCTCCAATACACATATTAGGCACAATCTCTTTGTCGTCACAAATGTTGTACGACCGTTTAGAGGAGTGTTAAAAGAAAAATTAACTCAGGCAGAACTTAATGAAGCACATGGGGCAGTGTTGCGCGATTGTGACGAGGTCGAGGAGTTCATGAAAATGTACAGGGAAAAAATTGGGGCAGACAAACCTGACAAGAGTGAACTTTGGGTTGAAAGACAAGTTAAGAAGAGGTTTCCTGATTATTTCTCCAAATGGGTATGTTAAAACCTTAGTGTATAATCTCTTTTGTTCTTACTTTATTTGACATTGAGAAATCTGGATGTTGATTTTTTGGTGTTGTGTATTCATAGTATTTTTCCTTAATTTACACATGCTTGCAGGTTTATGGTTTCCTTTAGTTCTAGGAGAAACTATGTCAAATATTTTATAGGAACTTATTAAATATACATTAATATATCTTGTTCACTATTTTTCAGATGGATGATCTACATAAATCCTCTGACCACGGGGGTGGTGGTCATGGGAAAAGTATATGTTGGCCCATAAGCCGGTCTAACACTACATTTACCGGATGTTTTGTCAACGGCATAAAGTTTCATTCAGTCTACCGAGATGAAGAAATAAGAACACAAAATAGTAGAATCACGGTAGGAGAAGGTGATGATGTATATTACGACGTTCTTGTTAATGTCGTTCAGCTACTATATGGGAATGAGATAGAAGTTTTTCTATTCAAGTGCAAATATTTCAAGCGTACAAAAGAACATCTCGGGCTGTTATTAGTCAATACAAACTTAAGTTGGTATAAAGATGAGCCATTCGCTCTTGCCACCTTAGCCAAACATGTGTTCTATCTGGATGATCCGAAAGGGGGTGCAGGTTGAAAAGTAGTTAACCACATGTCTCACCGAGGAATATAGAGTGTCATAACAGTTGATGGGACTAATACTTAATTGAATAATGTCCATGCATATCAAGAGCCTAATACGTTTGTCATTCCCGACACAAGGCAACTGATTCAATTTAACAAAACCTTACCCTTACCTGATGGTGACACAGATCTTACTAAACAGGAGATCATTGATCTAGACAATATTAATGCCTATGAAGAGGAGCCGGAGGAAGAAGATTTCGTCGTATACGATGATGATGATGATGATGATTCTAAAGATGAAGAACCTGATCAGAGTGACGAGGAAGACGTTGATGAAGATTATGATGATCGAAGTGATTGATGCATGTGTAAATTAATAAGATTGAATTCGAACAGAATTATTTAATAATTTAACTAATTTGTATGTGTACGATTTTGAATTGATGGATGATAGATATTTATATATCGATCGATAAACTGACATTGATCGATGGATTGAATTTGGTTTAGTTTAATTTAGAGTATTTTTAATACTTGTTTTGTCTTACATGTATGATTTTGTGTCAAACAAAAGAATGATGCTTTTCTGTTATAAAAATAATCTTAGACAACAAAATAAAGAAATTTTGTCGTCCAAGTAGGGGTTTAGCCGACGAAACAACTTGGACGACGAAACAATCAAGGTTCATCGTTTAAGTACAACTTAGACGATGAAACTGGAATAGTTCGTTGTTTAAGTTGCCACTTAGGCGATGAATGATTGCTATTTCGTCGTCTAAGATCAATTTTATTAATTGCCTCCAAC
Source organism: Geum urbanum (assembly GCA_946800695.1). Lineage (NCBI taxonomy): Eukaryota > Viridiplantae > Streptophyta > Magnoliopsida > Rosales > Rosaceae > Geum > Geum urbanum. Next base: position 4,185,010 of record OX327009.1, read on the forward strand.
AAAGAGCACGACCATTTATACCATCTTAAAATGCTTATTTTTTTCATCGAGGGCATAAAGTACACAATTCTTTAATTTTGAGTGTTGCCCGTTACAAAATCGGAGTTACAAAGATTTGTATATAAATTTTTCCGTTTTATTGAGTATTTCGGTTCTAGGGTTGACTCCACCGATGAAATCCTTAACGAACTTCGTATTTCCTAAAAGTTTGTTCGCTAACATATTATGTTATGATGAATATATCTACTAGTTATTTTTTTTTCAAATTCATTTTCTTTAATATTGATATTGAGTGAATATATATGTATGAACACTTAAGTTATACAATATTAGTAGATATATAACAAGTTTGTAGCCTTAAATAAATTTTTATGTCAAATTTCAATTAATCTCTATCTAGTTGATAAATTAAGTTTTACGACAAGACAAACACATGTAAATTCGAAAACGGGTTCATGATTTATTTTTGATCGATTTCGTATTTTTAACTATTTGTCGCTAATTAATCACTATATTTAATCGATCGAATCCTAAACTAATTAGAATTGAGATAAAAAAAATTCTACAATATTGTGTAAATATAATGGTTACAACTAACGATTGATTTTTTTATGATTTATAAGCAACAACGAAAAATTAATTTTACATATATTAAAAAATATATAAAATTGCATTTAAAGGACGAAAATTCCCAAGTTTCATCGCCTAAGTACCACTTAAGTGACAAAAACCAGTGGTTTCGTCGCCTAAGTATAAGACTTAGACGACGAATATAATATGTTCACGGTCTAACCCCAAAAATTTGGCGGTTCATATCTTCCGTCAAATTTTTGGAAAAATTTCATAAATCATCTTAGATGACGAAACAATTGTGGTTCGACGAACTTTTCATTTTCGTCGCCTAAGAACCTTTATTAGATCGATCCCTTTCCCAGAAATCCTTAAATTTCCTAAACCCCTCACTTTTCTCTCCCCATCCCAAAATCGCTGCCGCTGCCTCGGTCATCAACCCAACATCTCCGGCCTCCTTTCCTCTATCCTCTAAACCCTACTCCGCCGCCTCCTCCTTATTCCCCCTCCCCCCGTCGTCGCCTCCTCCCTAAAATGTTCACGCCACTGCTGCCTCTCTCTTCGGCCTCCTCTCCACCAATTTATCAAAGAAAAGGTCTCTCTCTCTCTCTCTCTCTCTCTCTCTCCCTCACTCTCCCTATCTTTTCCTCTCTCATTTTTCTAAAACTGTGAGGCAGTTTCAATTTCTCTGTCTCTCTCTCTCTCTCACCAATATATGTTGATTAAAGAATTTCATATTGTTGATTGTTTGATCGTTGACTGTTGATTAATGGATTGCTGATTGTTGAATATGGCTACGGTAATGGATTGTTTTAGTTAGGGATGTAATGATTAAGTTGATTATAATGGATTAAGTTGATTATAATGGTTTGTGTGTTTTAGTTAGGGCTGTAATGGCTATAATGGATTGATGTTTTGAATTTGATGATTGATGGAGTTGTGATATATGGATTGCTACTGTGATATAGGATTGGTGTGAGATTGAATCATTGCAACTGTGATATGAATTAAGGATGAATTGAGGCATGTTAATCAATTTGGATTGATTGCATTGAGAAATAGATGAATTGATAGTGATATGATTAATCATGAATGGTTTCGAATGACAGTATGGTTAATTGTTTTGAATGGTTTTATACATTATGTGTTGATGTTGCTTATATGTGCATATGGTATGAATATGTTTTGAATTGTTTTGGTTGTCTCATAGGTACTTAAGATGTCTGGCAGAAAGAAGAGGCAAACAGAACAGGAGCGAAGGGCTGCATTGGAATTGTCATTCCAACAGTTGGGTTGGGGGGGGGGGGGTCAATGGTTAGAGGAGACCTTTATGAAATGACCCAATCCCGATTCAGTTACCTAAACCGGAACCAAACCCTTTCGAAAATACGAACCAACAAAAAATTTTCAAAATTTCGGCAGAGTTTCGTTACTAGCGTGGAATTACCATAACCTGCACCCAGAAATTAACACTTCGTCCTATGCCACAAAAGCCAAACCGTGGGCACCAATCCCATCCGGATTTCTCAACATCAATATAATCAATAATAGTAAACCAACTGTACTATGTATATATGTATATCCAAGAAAATCCGTATAACAAGTATCAGAATGTATCAGAGCGACCTCTAAAGTAAAATATATACAATATACACATCAGTAGGCGAAACAAGAACCTACTGGAAAGCACAGGTAACTCTGATCACTAGCCTCCAAACCGCGACGTGAAAACACCAAACCTGAACTGCAACTGGGCACGGAAACCGAAAAGCTCAGGGGAAAGACAATAAACACGTTAGAGTGAGTGGACGAAAATAAATGTCTTTCACCAGTTGATATATATGTTTAAAATAACATATGCGAGTCCAGGTAAATAAAATAATAAAATACGCGAGGTAAAAATCATACTCCTCCAGCGGACTGAGCATGCAAGTAAAAATCTCACAGATAGAACCACGGGGTCCCTAGCCCACACGTGATCCTAGCTGGGTAGTACAGTCAGAACCACGGGGTCCCTAGCCCACACGTGATTCAGAACCACGGGGTCCCTAGCCCACACGTGATTCCAGCCGGTAACATCCTCGGGGATCAGCCGGGATGCAGTGTATCGATACAACAACGTAACTGAAACTGTACTCTGTGAAAATCAAATCATAAACAGTTCGATGCAAATGCAAGATACAGCATATAAGTGTATGTATACTCGTATACGTATATCCGTATAAGTATAATCGTATAATCGTAAAACACATGCTCATATAATCCGAAATCTCATACGCATGCTCAAGTTCATAGATCATATAAAAGACTCGCAAGATTTCCGTGAAAAGAAATTGTCCACTCACAGGTGAGCAAAAAGCACACTCGCTTAATCTCGTGGCCCGGCGGAAGATCTCTCGCCAGAAGCACGATCACGATCCCGATCTCGATCTCGATCTCCTGAATATATTCATAAAACACAACTGATCAAAATCATAGTCCACAACACTGTACTGATGCACGGAAACCAACCGTTCTCGGAAATACGAAATGCAGTACAAAATGAATTACGGAAATCCCGACATCCCCACTCGAAATCTCGACTGAAAATTGGCAAATCAAATCGACCCAAAAACTTCTGTACGATAACCAGGGCGTGATTACGAGAAAAATGACATTAAAATTGTCGAAATCTGAAAAGTTGACATTTCCTCGCCGTTGACCACCGTTGACCGCCGCCGCTGCCGGCGGCGCGCCGTCGACGGTGGAATTTCACGGCCAAAATTTCCAGAATTAAAGCCCATCTCAAGTCAAGTCTCTTCTTCAACAGTCACGAGGTCCAATTCACGATCAAACTCGTCCAAAACGGCACGAACTCGAATAGGATTTCACCTCCGGCAACCGAATCGGGTTCGCCGGAAAACTCCATTACAACCCAATCAAAACTTAAGAATAGCTTCACCAAGCCAAGGGAAGGAAAACCCCCAACCTCCTAGCCACCGTGGCTCGCCGGAGAGTCTCCTCTGATCACGGCGAAAAAAACCAGTTCGGCCTCTAATGGTCCTCACCCAAAACACAACCAATTTTCTCAAACTCAAACACTAATCAACTCGAAATTGAACAAGGAATCGAACCATACCCTTGCCGAAGTCGGAGGTGGCCGGAAAATGGGTCGTCGGACGTCACAGCTCAAAGAGGAAACTTTCCTCTTCGGTCAAAGAGGTCACTTGCTATTTTTGGAAAGTCAACGGCCGGTCAACGCGAAACAGTATTTCTCGACAATTTACGACTATTTTCAATATTTATACTCGCGCCTCGGGTCGATCGACGGTTCAAAACGAATATACGAAATGATTCGGATAAACTCGAAACAATCGGATAAACTCGTCGGAAACCGAAACTTCAAATAATCATAAAATATTCCTCGGTTATCGGAAAAATCTTCCGGAACCGCCCACAAGCTCGAAATCACGTACTCAACAATTTCCGTGAAGACACTCAACTCAAATTCTAGACCGAAAACAAAGTCGCGAATCGAATTGACAAACCACATACACGACGAAAACCCGCGACTAAACTCAATCTCGAGAATCGTGCCGAATATGCAACAGGTTCTGGTTCGGGTCGTCACACGTTACGAGTCACGACCCGGGTCGATGGTCATCAACCATTCTGGTTGGACCTAATGACCAATTGCCTGTAGTTAAATGAGCAAGAAAATCCATCTTCCGACTTTGGGCCATCCATACAACAGCCTCAGTCTTCCACCAACTCGTGTTACATTAGCGTCCGACGCAAAGCAAAGAGTAGGGAACCCTCTGCCCCGGTCCCCAAACATTCTTAAGGAGTTGCAAATGGGCAAAAAATAGAGGAGACTACCAAGAGGCTGGGGAAACAGATCGACGTGGCCTATGATGTTTTCAGCAAAGGCCCTTCGTCGAAGGAGCTCTCTAGTTTGACCTCGACTCAGATCGGGAATATCGTACGGAGCAAGATACGTATGATAGCTCCTACTTGGGAGCAGCTAGAGGAATTTGAGAGGCTCAGAGTTGTCCGCGAACTCTCGGTAATTAATATGGGCTATTTAATTTTATTTATTTTATAAATAATTTTAAATTATAGAGTTTATCAATTAATTTAATCTTAATTTTTTTCGTAGGTACACTTCACCTTGGATGAAACTACAGAGATGTTGGAATCCGTAAAGAAGTCAGTCGTGGACATTTACAGGAGATGGAAGCACCAGCTGCACAAGCACTACAAGAAATACTGCGAAGCCCCAGAGGAGTTCCAGGAGGAAAGGAGACCTGAGTGGGATTTGTTGGTCAACCACTTTGAGTCGGACAAGTTTGTGGTTCTTATTTATTTTCTTTTGATTTTTTAATCATATAATACTTTTATAAGTTATCTTAGTAATTAATTTTTCTGGTTATGAAACAGACAAGGTCGAGGGAGAACACAGCCAATCAGGCGATGAAGAATTACCACCACGGTCTGGGCTCCACGAAAATTGCCTACCTTGCAAAGGCTCACAGAGAAAAGGGTTTGAAGCACCCGCATCTCTCTGCCTTCATGAATGCTTACAATAGGCCTTTAGCAAGAAGAAGATATCGGGACTCAAAACGCTGTAAGTAACACTTTTTGATTCCTAATTCAAATGAGTTGAATATTATTGTTGGTTTGAAGTATTTGAATTACGATTAGAACATTTAATTAGGTTGTACTCTTGAATTTTGGTATAGTTGACTATATTCAACATGATTATGAAGTTGAGAAATTCGGATGGGAATCAGTGCCCACAGTATATTATTTTGGAAAGTGAGATGTTATTCGAAGTGTTTTCTTCCGTACAGATTTTTGGTTTCCTACATTTTAAGGGGAAATTATGTCAAATTTTTTTATATAAATTGATGTTCATATGTTTTTAACGATATCCATTTCAGCCAAAAGTGCAAGAGATGGCCGCCGAGGCAGTGGCGCACATGTAGGCGGAGAACTCGGGGTTGACGCTGGAAGAGTTGCCTCATATGCCCTTGGAGACTGAGATCGCTATTGCCGATACGGTTTTTGGCCGTTGACTTGGGAAGGAGGTTCGAAGCCTCAGATGGGATGTCCATCAAGATCTGAGTCAGGTTTCGACGACGAGACGATCGAGTAATGCAGTGGCTAATGAGGGAGTCCAAGCAGCCGAGGAGCTGGCTCGGGCGGCCGAGGCAGAGGTTTAAGCATCAACTACAATGGCTCAAGCGGCAACCACATGAAATGATGTGTTATAGAAGAAGTTGGATAAGTTGCTCAAATTCCTTAATGTTCTGGCAGATGTTTGTTGGCCGCGTGTCCTGCATCGGTAGCTCCGGTTTGATGACGACGATCCGAGCATTGGGGGGCCGAAACTCCCGTCCATGTCAATATTTTTGTTTAGTTTCGGTTTCTACGTAGTGTACACATACGTTTGGATTGGCACAATTTTTTATTTAATATATAAAGTTTTTGTTCAATTTGTATTGTTCTCAATTTAACATTTAATTTTAAATCAATTTATATTTATGAAAATAATTTTTTTTTTGAAAAAACAAAATACAGAACTTGGACGACAAAATCTAACGATTTTGTCGTCTAAGTTAATTCCACAACCTAGACGATGAAGAAAATATTCGTCGCCCGGGTTGGACTCTTAGACGACAAACTCATCAGTGTTCGTCGTCTAAGATGTTTGTCTTACACGACAAAAAATGTTCGTCATCTAGGTGTAACTCTCAAATGACGACACATTTTTTTCGTCTATGTGTGACTCTAAGACGACGAAACTATTTCGTCGTCCTACATAAACTTATACGACAAAAACTTTCGTTGCATAAGATAGTAAATTTGCGTTGTCTTGAACTTGAGACGACGAATATAGTTTTGTCGCCTAAGATATCACTTAGGCAACAAAACTTTTATGTTTCATCTCATAAACTCTTGGGCTACGACACTTAGGCGACAAACTTTAAGCCATGAATGTTTTGTCGCCTAAGTACTTAGGTGACGAATATTCTTGCTTAGGCGACGAAAATGCTTTGTCGTCTAAGTGTTATGGATCAAACATTTCTCGCAGCTGCACTTTATTTTTGGTCATCGACCACCAACACTCAGAACCTTCCTTGTGGGCCGACGAGCCCGAAACTTTTGGACATGGCTGCCATCTTTGGTTAAGAATCTAAGGTAGGAGAATTCTCTACATACGCCAAGTTCCCTAAGCAGTTTCTACAGTATTTGAAAGATTCAGGAGCCGGCTCAATAAATGTTCTAAACTATAGAACCTTATATGCGACGTACGAAGTTGACGAAGATCCATTAGTAGGTTCTCAAGCGCCTCCCAAAGAACGTGAGCATGCCACATTCCTTCTGTACTAGTTATGCAAGTATGAATTTTGTACTAAGTCAAACAAATACGTATATGAATATGTTGGTTTTGCAAACGCCCTTGCATCGGACAAGTCCTTAAACCTTGGAACTTTTGTATTGGCCCATTTGTATCGCACCTTGCATAACATAGTTACAGAAGACATGACATCGAAAGTTGGAGGGCCATTGTGGATGTTCCAAGTTTGGCTTCAGACTTACTTTGGTTCTCTTAGGCTAACGTTTGATTTTTCTTCGGTCGTGGTTATTGCCCGAAAAATTACAAAGATGGGTCTTAAATAACACAAAACCAAAGAATGTTTTGCTTTCTTCTTCTCTAAGAAGGAAATGAGTCAAGAAGAATTTGTGGTATGCTACTCTAGGCGTACTACTCAATGTTTGTCTCAAGATATGTCCAAGCCATATGATTCAGCAGATCTTCTTGAGTTACATCGTATTTGGGGTTGCTTTCTAATTTCCAGGGATTTGAACAACGGTCTAAGTCAAACCACGAATCGTTTAAGGGTTGAGGTCTATCTACCAAACTTAGTTGCTCGTCAGTTTAGATTTTTCCAAAGTTGTTTAAACTTGTTCGAGATGTCATACAACTGATACTTATCTAGGAGAAGTAAGTTGATTGCTCTCGAATAATGTGCAAAACTATCATGGGACTACAACTCCAAGTTATGATTCTACATTCAAACTCACTTGATACCTCAGAGATCTTACTTCAAAATTAGTCCTCATTTTGATGCGTGGTGGACGTGTTACATAAGGATATTTTTCGAACAAAGCTTGGATGAGACATCCTCATTAGCTATGTGTGGTTTTCCTTTCTTGTATATAATGAAGAGCGGCAAGCACTCTATAGCTAAGCGGCCGAAAAAAGCAAATGATTTGTCACCTTCAGGTTTGTCACTTTTTTTTGCGTGATATTACCAAGTATATATTGTTCGACTACATCGTAGAACTCTACACTTCTAACATCCTTGATTATATAGGTAACATCTCAAAAAAGCGTCGTACCAATACTTTATAGAGATGAGCAGTTGAAGGCTAACACATTAGCGGGGTCAGAGCATATGGGTGAAAACAATTGCGACATTGTGACGAACTTGGTAACATTGTTTAAGTGCAACTACGGGGCCTCCCAACCTATCCAAGTTGAAGCCTATGAAGAGAATGCATAGGATGGGTTAGTCAATGAGAGAGTGACTACTGAAAGACATGACTCCCACGTTGATAGTGATACCATGTCAGGAGACAACTCTGTCGAGTCGAGTGAGGTATCCTTTTGTGCTAAACTAAATGATAACGACTCAATTGATGGTTAACTGTATTGATTTTCTTTTCTTATACCGACATGATGATGATGATGATGATGATGATGATGGCATGACCCCCCTTGTATGGCACCCAACATAGACATGAGTTTGTTCATCTCCCCCCTTATCATTCATTGCATATGCGTTCATACTTATATGGTCAACAAGAAATGCAGATTGTCACAAGTGACTTTGATGATTTGGAGCCTAATGAGATTGTATACGTGACCCAACTGAGTTCGGGGTTACATGTCTTGGATGATGTTAAGCCTTGTGATGCCACCTGGGTGATAAGGTAATTATCTTCTAGTGTTCATTTACTTTTCAACTTATGCAAAATCTTGGCATAAATAGCTCAGGTACCCATGTTTATATGCTGGTTAATCTAGGTGCGACCAGTACATGCCGAAGCAAGTCACAGCCTAAGCCCACTTGTTCCACAACTTCTTCACAACCAAAATCCCTAGCACTCCTAAGGGTAGAGAATGATTCTAACAATGTATCATCAGTCGTCGTCTTGGTAATTTGACTCTCTTAATATTTAGCCAGTTACCTTGACATTATTCCTTTGTGTGATCCGGTTAGGATTAACAATTTATCTTCTTTTGATTATAGGATGCTCCAATAGACAATTCTTTAGAAATGGTCAATAACCTTCTTCATCTTCTGGAGTACGAGGAAGAATTTTTCACCTGACAATGATTTTGATGTCGATGATGTCAAGTCCGCCTGGAAGAAGGTTGAGCGGTTCCTTTCTTTGAACGAGGATCTATTGATGAGACAAACTTCCTAGCATTCAAGGTGGTGATAGAGAAGTTGATATCGTCCAACCAAATTTTTGGTTCGAATGCTTTGTCAGTCGGGTCATACTTAGCCGCCGCCCAATATAGCATGTCGTCCATATTCATTGCTCAAAAAAAGGTCAACGCTGGTAAGTTGGTCAAAGAAGACACTGGAAAAGACAAGGTTCAATTGAGGACCCATAATTGAAACTCTGACTCAATCCCAGCAAAGAGTTGACGAGGTACAAAAATAGTTGGCTGATGAAATGCAAGAGAGAGCTAAAGCCGAATTAGTCCTTCAAAATTTCATTATTCGGTACAAGGGTGATGACCTTCGAACGAAATTGGTTGTGCAAAGGATTATGATTGCATACAAGTTGTCCAAGTGGAATATGAGAATCAACAAAGGTAAAACCGGCTTGGAAGCTTTGAAGGTGTTTGTACGATCGCGCCTTCCTCTAGAGTAGGACATGATTCTCTGACTACTTTGTGCTAGAGCTGTATTTTTGTGTCAATGGATCTAAAATGCTGAACACATTTGTAATCGGCTAGAAAACTAAAACTTGATTTTGCATATGAAGGTATCACTGTGGCTTAACTTTTATTTAGTTGTAATTGTCTCTTACTTGATCAAATCTTAATTTTTTGATACCCAACCAACACTTCTCTCCCATATACTACAAGAAAAACACACTTAGGCAATGAAGCATTTTCGTTGCCTAAGTGAAGTTTTTCGTCGCCAAAGTACTAGGCGACGAATATTATGTAGTACAGGTTTTGTCGTCTAAGAATTATCGCCTAGGTACCTAGACAACAAAACTGATTCATTTTTTCGCCTGAGTACTATCTTAGGCGACGAAAACTATTGCGTCGTCCAAGTACTTGGGCGACGAAAAATTGTCCCTCTAAACGACAAAACATGTTTGTTTTCTGAAAGACCTCTTAGACGACGAAACATGTTCGTCGTCTCAGAGACCACTTCGATGACGAATACGTTCTGTCGTCTCAGATACCACTTCGATGATGAAGTTAGACGACGAAGCATGTTCGTCGCCTAAGTTAATAATTATGTTTTTTTTTCTGAATTAAATAAATAATTAATAATACTTTTAAACATTATAAATTAATATAAAAATAATTATATTAATAAAATATTCATTAAATATAAGAATATTTTTTACAAATTAAAGAAAATAGAAAACTAAACTATGGGGGATAAACAGGCCGCCTATTCCGTTGTCGCCGGTCTGATCGTCGTCGTTGGACCCGTGAGGAGAGGGGGGGACGACACGAGTTCTCGGAAACGGGCAAACCCATGAGTGTGCACATCGGGAAAAAGTCGGTCATCCTTTTGTTTTGCGCGTCCAGTTGCCTCTACATCGACCTGGTCTGCTCCCAGGCCTGATCGACAGACTCCTGTGTCAATCGAGCCTGCTCTTGTGTGGCTCAGACCACCTCGGCATCGACCCCACCTTGCCTACTGGACGACGATCCTGAGGGCTGGGTCGATAAATCTCAATGGACCCTCTGTTCAAGCCCACGAACCTCCTTGCCAGTTCGGCGGCTGTAAATAGCATCGGCAATGGCGAGCTGGCTCTCCATCGATAGAGATGGCACCTCTTCAAGCATCATACATGGGTTTTTCAGCTGGGTGTTCGCCAACTTCTCCTGGGCCATTTCTATCAATTTCGCCTAGAATTAAAAATGAAATTACCATTATAGTAAATTTCGATACATTTTTGAAGTAGGATTAAATTGAGCCAAGATGAGTCACTTACCCCTTGTTGACTTGCTTCATCGTTGACCCCATACCTGACATAAGCCGAGACACTGGCATCCTGAAGAGAATGCTTCGAACCTGCATCCTTGTGCTTCTTTGCGATGAACATGAAGCCTTTGGATCCCGAATTATGGTGTTTATCCTTCTTCACACGGTTTGCCTTGTTGGCATCCGACCCAACCTATTGACAAAAAAAATTATTAAATAATAAATAAATGGTTAAAAATAAGAAATTATTTAATTTTCTCAATTTAAAGAAAATGAAAACAAACCTTATACTTGTCGGACTCAAAGTGTCTGATCAACCATTCCCACTCATGTTCCCTGTCGTCCCGCAGCTCATGTGGGACAGGCGTAGCGCCGTGTCGGAGATAGTACTTGTGGAGGTTGTACTTTCAATCCTTGAAAATGTTCTTGGCCACGGTGTTGATGTGCTCCATCATCTCCGGCGTGACGTCGATATCAAAATGTGTCTAGAAAAAAAAATTAGAACCTAAACATTATGCCTAGCTTCGTGGTTTGTAATTAATTATAAAAATATAAAAAATTAAATAGTATTACCAAGAGTTTGCATTACACCCTCAACCTCTCAGATTTAGGTAGCTTGTTCCACGAATGGGCAACCATACAGATGTTATTCCGTATGATTGAGTCGATGGTGTGCGATGTGAGGCTGCCGAGTTGTGAGAACGGAGGGCCTCAGGTGAAATCGTCGAACGGCACCGCGATCTTCTTCCCGATCGACCTGACTATGCGCTCAGTTTTCACGTCCTTCCCAAGTTCCCGACTATGTTTGGGGACCTGATTTGACGGTTGCCTCCTCGCCGTGCGCCGTGCGCTGTAGTGAACGGAGTTGTCAACCGACTCCATGGGACCTTCAGACGTCGCCGCTGAAGCAGTGATGAGTGGGTCGTCGGTATGGGCAGTGACCGCCTCATTCGGAGTATGACGGATTGGGCCAGTCAGAGTCAGCATACCTGAAAGGACCCAACCCCGATTTAGTTTCCTAAACCGGAATCAAACCCATTCTGAAAACACGAACCAACAAAAACCATTAAAATTTCGGCAGAGTAATGCTACTAACGCGGAATTGCCATTGCCTGCACCCGGAAAATAACACTTCATCCTATGCCACAAAAGCCAAACCGTGGGCACCAATCCCATCCGGATTTCTCAATAACATATCAGCTGTAATAAACAGTAAACATAACTGTAATATATAGGAAATCCGGGAAAATCCGTATAAAACACGTATCAGTAACATATCAGAGCGACCTCTAGTGTATACATATAAAAAATATACAACAGTAGGCGAAACAAGGAACCTATTAGAAAACACAGGAGGCTCGAATAACTAGCCTCCGACCGCGACGTGAGACTCCAGAATCCGAACTGCAAAATGGGCATGGAAACCGAAAAGCCCAGGGGAAAGACATGAAAACCGTTAGAGTGAGTGGACGAAAATAAATGTCTTTCGCCGAATGATATATGTTATAATAACATATGCGAGTCAAGATGAATAAATATAATAAAGTACATGAGGTGAACTCAAACTCCTCATGTATACAGAGCATGCATGGAAAAATCTCATGGGGTCGCTCATGGACACATCCGTGCTAGTACAGTCCGAATCACGGGATCCCAGACCCACACGTGACTCTAGCCAGAAAGGCCTCAGGTCAGAGGTCTCTCCCCCCCCCCCCCCGGTAAAGGCCTCGGGTCAGGGGTCACAGCCTCCCCCGGTAAACATCCTCGGGGATCAGCCGGGATGCAAGTGTATCGATACAACAACATATACTGAGACTGTACTCTGTGTAAACCAAATCATAAATAATTCGATGCAAACATATAAAGCAATAAGTAAATGCATATACATAATGAATAATTATATAGGCATAATCGTATAACACATGCTCATATAAACCATAATCTCATATGCATGCTCATGTTCGTAAAACGTGTATAAAGACTCGCGATTATCAGTGAAAAGAAGTTGTCCACTCACAGGTGAGCAAAACGCGCACTCGCGCTAATCACGTGGTCCGGTGGAAGATCCCTCGCCCGAAGCACGATCTCGATCCCCTGAATAATCACAAAATATATCTGATCAAAATCACAATTCCCAACACTGTACCACACTGCGGAAACCAACCGTTTCCGGAAATATATAACATAGTACAAAATAATCGACGAATTTCCCGAAATCTCCACTTAAAACCCTCGACTGAAAATCCGATACCCAAATCAACTCGAAAACCTCAAGGCGACGATCGGGGCGCGAATACGAGAAAAATGACATTAAAAACATCGAATTCCAAAAAGTCAACGGGCCGTCGGAGCTCCGGCGTTGACCGCCGCCGCTGCCGGCGGCGCGCCGTCAACCAGAGAGATTTCCCGGTGACCAAGCTCACCAAAGCTTCATCTCGACGAGTACAAAACATCTCTCTTCTATAGCTAAGTCCGATTTCGGCTACACACGCCGGAAAACATCTCGAAAGCCACGGATTCAAAACCGGCCGAAAAACGCTCTGCCGCTCGATTCCGTCAGCGTGAGGCCACCACGGCCTCCCATCCTCAAGGGACCACCTACCTACCTCAAACCCAAAAGTTTCCATCACAAACCTCCCTCGAAAAGTCGCCGGAACTCCTCCCACCGTCGAAACCGATTCCGGCCAAATTTCCCCAATTTTCAAATCAACATTTCTCCCTCAATTCTCAACCAAATCAAGCAATTCCAAGTTCTAATCTACTAGAAATCAAGAGAGGAATCAAAATATACCAAGGTCCAAGCCGGAGGTGGCCGGAAAATGAAAGTCGCCGGCGAGTCAAACGGTGGCCGGTTCTCTACCTTCGGTCAACGCGGGTCAACTCTCCAAATATGGTCAAACGTCGGTCAAACTTCCAAACAGTGCATTTTCGACAATTTTTGAATATTTTTGATATTTATACTCGCGCCTCGGGGCGATCGACGATCCAATGGATAACCATTACGATTCGGATAAACTCGATACGAACGGATAAACTCGTAGATATTTTGCAACTTCAAATAATCATATTATATCCGTCGGTTATCGGAAAAATCATCCAGAATCGCCCACGAACTCAAAATCACGTGTACAACAATTCTCGAGAAGATACTCAACTGAAATTCTTGGCCGATAATTAAATCGTAAACAAAACCGGCAAACCACACAATTAATGAAAAACTGCGATTACGTGATAACTCGTGGATTACTGAAAGGACCCAATCCCGATTTAGCCGCCTAAACCGGAATCAAACCCCTTCGAAAACACGAACAAACAAAACCGTAGAAATTTTGGCAGAGTTTCGTTACTAACGTGGAATATACACTTCATCCTATACCACAAAAATCAAACCGTGGGCACCAATCCCATCCGGATTTCTCAACATATCAACAGTAAAGTAAAACAATAAATATATCTGTACTTTACTGAAATCCGGGGTAAAATCATACAGTATATACAACAGAATACTCAGAGCGACCTCTACAGTATAATCATATAAGTATACCACAGTAGTTAGAACAATAAACCTACTAGAAGAAACAAGTTAGCTCGAACACTATGCCTCCGACCGCGACGTCCGACACCAGAGTCCGAACTGCAAACTGGGCACGGAAACCGAAAAGCCCATGGGAAAGGCAAATAAAACGTTAGAGTGAGTGGACGAAAATAAACATATGCCTTTCACCAGTTATATACACAATCAATGTAAAACAGTGCGAGTTCGGTGCACATATACATATGGAGGTTGTCGGGCGAATCTCTCAAGCCCGACGTCAGGTGAATCGCTCAAACCCGACGGTGATAAGCCAGGGGATCTCTCAACCCTGGTGGCACACAGGGGACCTCTCAACCCTGCCCAGAGGAATCTCTCAACTCTGGTGGACTACCGGTGATCAGCCGAGTAGTCGAAGCATCGATGCAGTAATGCCATCACCAAAAAATATAAAACAATACCTCCGAAAATAACACATATCACAATATCGTATAAAGTAAATACGAAAAATCATAAAATCCACGAACTCGCAAACCAACTGTGAAAATATAAATGTGTCCACTCACAGACTAGCGTAACGCAGTTTGCGTTAACCCGTGATCCGGCGGAAAGTCCCTTGCCAAAAAAACGATCACGAACCCCTGAATATTCACAAAATCCATTTCTCAAAATCATAACTCGACAATTCAAATCAAATCACGAAAAACCACCGTTCTCGAAAACACGTAATTCAATGTCGACGAATCGTCGAAAATCTGATATTTACACCTCAATACCTCGCTGTACTTTCGGATGCTCAAATAGAGAAACGAACCTCCCCACTGCGATCGGGGCGCGATTTTGAGTGAAATGACATGCAACTTGTCGAAAACCCCAAAAAGTCAAAGTTGACCGTTGACCGCCGCCGTTGACCACCGCCGGCGGCGGCGCCACCATCAACCGTGAAATTTCTCGGCGGAGCAACCCCTATTCCATGTAAAATTACCCACTGAGCAACTTTGTCAATTGCAACGAAGGCCAATTCTCACTCTAACTAGTCCAATTTCATGTGAAACCGAATTGATACACAAATTTCAAATCCAAAATTCTCCATCCACAATCAAAATTAGAACTCTATACTTACATGGTTAGAATCATGGAGATGAGGGCAACAAAACCCAGTCCAAATTGCAGCTCAAATCGGCCGGAATCGGATCGCCCCAAAAACCCCAATTTTTCCAAACTTTCCACCGGAAAATCTCTCACCTCCGGCAACCTCGCCGTGAGAGGTGGCCGGGAATGGAACAAGAAGGTTGAGGCGAGCCATTTGGGTCCTCCCCCGTGACCGGAGACGGCCGGACGGCAGCTCGCCGTCGACCACCGTGCCACCGTCGCGTTTCTCTTTCTACACCACGTGTTGACCAAGTCAACACGGGTCAACCATTAAATGCCACCATTTGACTTTCTAAAACAGGAAATCCTCCATAAATAGACTTGCCCAAAATGGAAACTTCGTAATTATCTTTTCGACAAACTTCAAACACACATAACTTTCCCGTCGTATTTCCGATTCCAATAATTCTAGCGGCAACAAACTCCACTCGACGTATTCTTCAATTATCACCCGAAGTCAAACATTTCGACAAATTGGATAAAAAGTCAACTGTTCAAACCAACACATATTTAAACCGACTAAATAATCAACAATCAGAAATAATCACAACTTAATCTTCGTAACTCAGAATAATGCTCCGGAAGTTCCCACGAGCTCGAAATTAAATTCTCAACAACTTCCGTGAAGAAGCCGAAATCAGATTCTCGTCCGGTAATTTATTCGTTAAGAAATCTGACATATAAAACCGATTATATCAAAACTTCAAATATTCGTAGTATATTCCTCGGTCGTCCAAATAACGATCTGGAACCGCCCACGAACTCAAAATCACACGTACAACGACTCTCGAGAAGAGACCCAGCTCCAATTTTCGGCCAATGATTTAGTCGTTATCAAACCTGGCGAGTAAATCCATTATCGAAAATCTGCCATTACTCATAATCTCACGGACCAAGCTGATGACACTGCTCAATCTATTCCGGGTCGTCACAAATCCACCCCCCTTAAAAAAAATTTCGACCTCGAAATTTCAAATCTGTCGACTAAAAGTAGGAGCACTGCCTCTGCATACTGCTCAATTCCCCAGTGACAACGTCAACTGAACAACTCTGACAACATACCCCACAATAGGTGATAGCTCCGTGCTGAAATCCCTGTACCCACAATTCACAAATCTGAACTGGCTCCACACAATAGCCAAGTGTTCCTGCATAAGGAACATATAGGGTACACAACACGTAACAAACCTGAAACATAGTTCCGCAACACGGAACACAACACACATAAAAGCCAACGATATAGGTGATGCCGAACTAACGGCACAACACAAACTCGCCTATGACCACATACGGATCCAAACATCATGGCAAATCACAACTCAGTCTACACACATCAACATAACTCAAACATTGAACTCAAGCAATTATCATCTCGTTTCCACTAATCTGACAGTCTGTGGTAACACATTCCACAAAATCAGAATCAAACGTCAACTCACATCAAACTCGCTTCAACACAATGGAGTACAACATCGTTCCTCAAAACGACATCAAGCAACGTCAATACCATAGTGGTCCACAAATTGGTACTGCATGCAATCTCAAACAAGTGAAACTGCTGGTCCCAAGTCCTCTGGAACTGCAATACCGAAGTCCACAATATGCCCTCCAAGGTCTGAATAGTCCTCAAAGATCGCCCGCCAATCTGAAGATAAGAACCGGTATTAACTCGTAATCTGGTCCCCAATGCTCGCTGCAAAGCTTGCCAATACTCAGTTGTAGCTGATTACCTCGATCAGCGAACTGGAACATAGGCACACCACGTGAATGGACAATCTCCACCAAACATAATCATGCCAGCCTGCTACTGAAATCTTTTCCGAAAAGTACAAAGAAAGGTACAAAGGTCATCAAATGGTCCACAATAGCCAAATAACTAGTACCACAAACCAAAGTGCG
Organism: Geum urbanum; assembly: GCA_946800695.1. Classification (NCBI taxonomy): domain Eukaryota; kingdom Viridiplantae; phylum Streptophyta; class Magnoliopsida; order Rosales; family Rosaceae; genus Geum; species Geum urbanum. The sequence goes on from OX327009.1 coordinate 4,202,401, forward strand.
TACAAACATACACAAGATCACAGCGACAAACGCCACGTCTAATCGGGAATCTTCAATGGCTGTAACTCTCTGGCAAGTCTCCGCCTCCTAGCCATCGCTTGTCGACAAATGTGGCATCTGCACACACAAGATGCTATATTGCTCTTCATGTTGCGTCACGAGTAGTAAACTCGAAGTATCAGATACATCTTCGCATCACTAGCGCCTAATATGCGCAAAATAGTGAGCTTCAACATCATCACACTCGAACTTAGCTCCCGAAGCTCGCAACTCGGCTAACACGGAAACTCGAGTCACACACACATGAAACACTGAAGCTCCCGACTTCCGACTGAATGCATCAGCAACAACATCCCAGAAGGATAACCAAAGTACAACCTCTAGCCTTTCCCGAACAAGCTCAAAGGTGCAGCCATAGTCGTTAGTCAACCCCCCATCTACACTGCCTCAAGCCCAAATCTGGCTAAAAATGCAAGTGGATGAAACTCAAGTGATCAGTGCACGTCCTACGCTGCGCTGCACACTATAGCTGTAGTGTCTTGAACTCTTCGATGCTAACATAAGGACAGTAACTCCCAAATCACACATAGGACACGTAGCCCCATAAAGTTTCCACTGTCTGAAACCATGAGCCACCGCTCTGCTACACAACATCAAAATATAACCAAATCCAAATCTCAATGCACCGCATAACCCACGAACTCATCGCGGTCGTCAGGTAAGGTCAAAACCGAAGCAACGGTCAACCATCCCTCAGGAGTAAGTAACTCTCCTTGCGTGCATCGAACCACTCGAACTTGACGCCTTCTTCGTCAATCCAGAAAGTAGAGTGGCAATCCGGGAAAATCCTGCACAAGCCGTCGGTAATAGCCTGCCAAACCCAAGAGACCCCTGACCTCTGGTACAATGATAGGTCAACCCCAAATCAACACAGCTTCTAACTGGTCAGGATCCACGCCAACTCCCTCGGATAACATCACACAGCCCAAAATCTTCACGCTAATCAACCATAACTCACACTGGCTGAACTTCACAAACACCTGGTCATCTCGCAAATTCCGCAAAACTGCTCACTATTGCTTCAGGTGCTGGTCCACATTTCTGAAGTACCTCAGGATGTTGCCGATGAACATGACCGCAACTTGTCCAGAAACCGTCTGAACACCTGGTCCATCAAGTCCACACGATCTACGGGGGCATTGGTCAACCAAACAGCGTGACCAAGAACTCCTGATGCCCGCATCGAGATCCGAAAGCTGTCCAAACCACATCTGACTCATCGATCCTCAACTGATAGTATCCGGTCCCGAAATCAAGCTTCGAAAAGACTGAAGCTCTCGCGAGCTGATCAAACCAATCATCAATCCGAAGTGAAGGATACTCGCCCTCCTCTGAAACGAATCAGGTTTCCGGTAGTCAATGCACCACCACGTCGAACCATCCATCACCCGTACACACAATGCAAGAGTACACCATGATGATACGCCGGGTAGTAATCTCCTCCAGCAACTCCTGAAGTCGAAACTGTAGCTCCATCAGCTCCGCTGGCACCGAACGACAAAATGCCGGTGATATGATGAAAGGACCCAACCCCGATTTAGCTCCCTAAACCTAAGTCAAACCCCTTCGAAAACATGAACCAACAAAAAACGTAGAAATTTTGGCAGAGTTTCGTTACTATCGTGGAATTACCATTACCTGCACGCGGAAAATACACTTCATCCTATGCCACAAAAAGCAAACCGTGGGCACCAATCCCATCCGGATTTCTCAATATATCAACAGTAAAGTAGAACAATAAATATATCTATACTTTACTGAAATCCGGAGTAAAATCGTATAACATAAACAACAGATTACTCAGAGCGACCTCTAATGTATAAACATATAAGTATACCACAGTAGGTAGAACAATAAACCTACTGGAAGAAATAAGGTAGCTCGAGCACTATGCCTCCGACCACGACGTGCGACACCAGAGCCGAAACTGCAAACTGGGCATGGAAACCGAAAAGCCCAGGGGAAAGACATGGAAACTGTTAGAGTGAGTGGACGAAAATAAATGTCTTTCACCAGTTGATATATATGTTTAAAATAACATATGCGAGTCCAGGTAAATAAAAACAACAAGTACACGAGGTAAAACCATAATCCTCCAGCGTACTGAGCATGCAAGTAAAAATCTCACGGGGTCACTCATGGACACGTCCGTGCTAGTACAGTCTGAATCAAGGGATCCCAGACCCACACGTGATTCTAAGCCAGAAATGGCCTCAGTTCCGGGGATACGCCCCTCACCGGTCAGGTTGGGGAAACGCCCCTCCTGGCGGCCTACCATCGGGGATCAACCGAGAGGCAAGTGTATCGATACAACAACGTAACTGAGACTGTACTCTGTGTAAACCAAATCATAAACAGTTCGATGCAAATGCATGAAACTATATATAAGTGTATGTATATTCGTATACGTATATCCGTATATGTATAATCGTATATTCGTAAAAACACATGCTCATGTAATCCGTAATCTCAATACGCATGCTCAAGTTCGTAAATCATATAAAAGACTCGCAAGAATTCAGTGAAAAGAAATTGTCCACTCACTGACTAGCGTAACGCGACACGCGTTAACCCGTGATCCGGCGGAAAGTCCCTCGCCAAAACAACGATCACGAACCCCTGAATATTCACAAAATCCATTTCTCAAAATCATAATTCGACAATTCAAGACAAATCACGAGAAACCACCGTTCTCGGAAACACGTAATCCGAATACGACGAATCGTCGAAAATCCGATATGTACATCTCAATACCTCGCTATACTTTCGGATGCTCAAATCGAGAAACGAACCTCCCCACTGCGATCGGGGCGTGATTTCGAGTGAATTGACATGCAACTTGTCGAAAATCCAAAAAGTCAAATTGTTGACCGCTGTTGACCACCGCCCACGGCGGCGCCGCCACCCAAACTGAAAATTCCTCTGCGGAGCAACCTCTATTCCAAGCAAAATCACCCACTGAGCAACTTTTTCAACTACAACAAAGGCCAATTCTCACTCTAACTCATCCAATTTCAAGCAAAACCGAAATGGTACACAAATTTCACATTCAAAATTCTCCACACACAAGCAAAATTAGATCACCATACATATATGGTTAGAATCAGGATGAAGAGGGCTACAAAACCCAGTGCTTGATTTAGTTCGAATCGGCCGGAATACATAAAACCGAATTCACCAAAAATTCCCAAATTTAGGCTGGAATTATCTCCCTCCACCGTCCACCTCGCCGTGAATGGTGGCCGGCACGGGGTCGAGGGCCACAAGGCGCATCGAGTGGGACCGGAGGCAAGCCGTGGGGTGGCCGGAATCCCCACGCCGTCGTGGAGCACCGAGAGTCGTCGCACCTTCTCCTCCCACTCGGTCAAACCGAGTCAACTCACTAGTCAACACATTAATTCAGCTTTGACTTTCCCTTTTTGGCAACCCACTATTTATAGCCTTTCCCAAAGAGGAAACCCGCATAAATACATTTCGCGACAAACTTTAAACTCCCGTAACTTCCGCGTCGTAATTCTGATTCCGATAATTCTCGCGGTAACAAACTCGTCTCGACATGATCTTCAATTATCACCCGAAGTCAAACACATCGACCAAACCGATAAAAAGTCAACTGTTCAACCAAACACACTCTTTAATCGACTAAATAATCAACAATCGGAAATATTCATAACTTAGTCTTTGTAACTCAGAATAATGCTCCGGAAGTTCCCACGAGCTCGAAATTAAATTCTCGACAACTTCCATGAAGAGGCCGAAACCAAATTCTCGATCGGTAATTTAGTCGTTAAGAAGATCGCCATAATAATCCGATTCTGTCGAAACTTCAAATATTCATAATTAATTCCTCGGTCGTCCAAATAACGATCCGGAACCGCCCACAAACTCGAAATCACACATACAACGACTCTCGAGAAGAGACTCAGCTCCAATTCTCGGCCAATAATTAAGTCGTTATCAAACCTGGCGATTCAAATAATGTCAGAACTCTGTGACTACGCAGTAACTCACGTATATAGTTGATCATACTACTGATTCTGGTCCGGGTTGTCACATATGAGTCCAGCGCTCAGTAAAAACTCGATGGTGTAGTCGGTCTCCCGAACTGGAGAAACACCTGGTAACTCCTCCGGAACACACCTGGAAATTCGGGAACCACCTCAATGTCGCCAATGTCGGGTACAACAACTGAAGTATCCACAACATGAACTAAGCAACAACACAACCCGTCTCCATTATCCGCTCGACCATCACCGCGAAACAATATCTCGGGAAAATCTGGTCGTCGAAACACAACCTCCTTCTCGAGGCACTCGAACACAGCCAAATACATCGTCAATAAGTCCATACTCACAATCACACCAAAACCACAATGTCTAGCTATAACAGATCCGCGGCTAAGCCATATCCTTCAACAAGGATCTCGCAACCTCCGGATGCATACAACACTCTCCAAAATCTCGGAAGTGGAGATACAGGTACAATAGCCATGGATGTCAAACTACAGTAACCTCGGAGAAAAGTCTGTCCTCAAACAAGGTCGTGGCACGAACTCCAACATGCCCAACAAGCCGCCCACGCCAATTGCGACTTGCTATATAACTCATCTAAAAGGCTGCATTGGTCAAACTCCAGAAACAACATGAGGATCTCCTCGTGAACTCTGAGCTGTCGAACTGCTAACACAGCTGGATGAGGGCACTCCCTTGTAACGTGACCCTCCTGGCCACCGAAACAGCAACTGAAAGTGCTCCACAAACACTTTCCTCAACCTCAACCTCATCAAAACATCTCGACTAAGTCCACTTTCCTCAAACCATCACATTGAAAACCGCGTATACCTTTCCTTCTCAATAGCCTCGCCACTGAGTGCAGCACACTAAGCTCATCACGGCCATCTCGAGGCACATCAATCAGACTATCTCTGATGCTCAGGCTCAAACTCACCTCGAACTTCGTGCACCGCTTCCTCTGAAGCCACATAACTCGTGCAAATAGGGACAAACATGTGGACAATGCATCTCTGCCTCAGGTGGGTAAACACTCCACATTTAATTGCTGGGTAGCCTGATTAAACCATTACCATATAAACAACACCCTGAATGTAGGCCATGGAGTCGCAACAGGAACTCACACAATACCAGCCCACCAAATGCAACAATCTGACTCAGGCAAACATCAACTGCCACAATTCTCAGCTCTGAGGCAACATGTAGACGCTCATAAACACACAACCAGGCAAACCGTGCCACACAAATCTCTGAACTCAGAATACTCATCCAAACGCATCTCTGCCTCAGGTGGGTAAACACTCCACATTTAATTGCTGGGTAGCCTGATTAAACCATTACCATATAAACAACACCCTGAATGTAGGCCATGGAGTCGCAACAGGAACTCACACAATACCAGCCCACCAAATGCAACAATCTGACTCAGGCAAACATCAACTGCCACAATTCTCAGCTCTGAGGCAACATGTAGACGCTCATAAACACACAACCAGGCAAACCGTGCCACACAAATCTCTGAACTCAGAATACTCATCCAAACCCGCAGTTCACTGGCAAATCACGCGTCGATTGATCCTCGATAGGATCCACAACCGAAACAACACGGAAAGCACGTCAAGGAGGCATCCTAATGACTAAAACATTGTTCATAACGAGTAGAACGTAATCATGGAACTTCAAATATTTGAAAGTATACAACACCCGGAATATTGATGAGTATCCGCCGGCCGGTCGGGTCACCATTCCAGACATGCTGTACATTCTCAAATATCCTTAGTAATCACGACTATTGAAGTCTACAGAACCTATAACCTAATGCTCTAATACCAAACTGAAAGGACCCAATCCCGATTTAGCCGCCTAAACCGGAAACAAACCCCTTCGAAAACACGAACAAACAAAAACCGTAGAAATTTTGGCAGAGTTTCGTTACTAACGTGGAATATACACTTCATCCTATGCCACAAACACTACAAGAAAAGGAGACATTACCGGCGACGGGAGGTCGCCGGCCTTGTCTTTTTTTTTCGCCGGAAATGTCATTCCCGGCGACGAGTCGCCGGCAATGACGTCGCCGGAAATCTCCCGCCGGTGTTAACATTGCCGGCGACGGGAAACGGCGTCGCCGGCAATGGTTCCGCCGCCGTGGCCGGAATTTGTGACATTGCCGGCGACTGAGGTCCATGTCGCCGGCAATGTCAGAAAAAATTTTGAAAAAAAAACGCGGTTCTGGATTGGGCCCAATTCCAGAACCTACATTGAAAGACATAAACCGTACAATCATACAAGTTCAACAGTACACATAAATGTCCAACGTACAGTACAAATAGCAACGACGATACGAAAATTAACTACAACTACAGGTCAGGGTCGAGGAACTTGCGGGTCAGGGTCGAAGTAATCAAAGTACTCATTTGAATTCCGGTGGCTACCTTGGTCTTGCTCTGGCGTTGACTGGTGCGGTGGTGGTGGTGGATAGCTAGGGAACGGAGGGACCGGGGCCGGGGGAGGTGTGGGGAACGGTTGTCCGGTAGTCTGAGCCTCGTACATCGTCCGCATCCATGTGTACATCTGAGCCTGCACCTGTGTCTGCTGCATTTGGTACTCGGCCATCTGCCTCTTTTGCTCCTCCAACTCCCTCTGCGTCCTATGAAGCTCCGCTGCGAGGTTACGACTAGAAGTTGAACTTCTTGACCCGGTAGAGTATTGTGAAGTGGTTTTCAATACTCCTTCGCCCGCCGAGCCCATTCCCCTACAGTAGTAGGTATTCTTTCCAGTCCCGCACGCTTTTGCCATGATCTGAGCCGCTATCGGGGGATCAAGCGGATCGATCTGAGAGGCATACTGGGTGACTTCTTCCTCGGAGCAGTCAGGATGGTTAGTCCGAGCTATACTCATGGTCACTTCTGTCGTCGCCTCCTCCACTCTCGCCTAATTGAAAAGCGAAAATGAACAACGTATTAACTAACAACATCTATTAATATCGAAAAATAGTTTTATTAACACATGGAGAGGCGAAAGACTTACCGCTTCATCAGGGCATTGCGGATAGAACTTCTGATGAATATACACCAAGGGGTTCACTTCTTGTTGTTGCTGCGCCTTAGTCGACCAACCCATGTAGTTGAGTGAACCTGCATGATGGGCCCTGGTGTTTTTCAATCTATTCGCCCGGTTCGTCTTCGAAATCGCCTTGTTTGATAAACATATGGAAAAAAATTAGTAACTAACTATTTCAATCTGATACGATACATTAGGCTTGTAAGATATATTAAGGATGCATACCTGAGCTTTGGGGTGCTCGAAGTGGGCTATCAGCCACAGCCACTCGTACTCCCTAAACCGGAATTCGCTAGGAGTAGAACCTCGGCCTAGCTCCTTGTATACAGTGTAATGGGAAGAAAGCTCGTTCTTCCACTCTTTATACCTATATTAAAACAAGGAAAAAAAGTTAGAGATATTAAAACAGTTGATAAACAAAAATCTAACTCGATATATATTCAAATAAGTGGAAGCACATCACCGATTATGTAGTTGACGCTCTACCCACGTGTGAATAAGAACTTCATCCACGTCAAACCACACCTGCAATATGAATATATAAAAGGTAAAATTATATATTTAAGTGGACTTAATTAATAAATGTAAAATTTACGTAATGAAAATACGATTTTACTCACACTGAGTGCATTATGCACTTGCATCTTCACGTAGATAGGCACAGATTCCCAATCTGGCCAAAGCATTGGGACCTTGTCCCGCACGATCGCACCGGCCATGCTGACATATTTGCGCGTGGTGTCGAATGCCTCGATCACCTCGCCATCCTCATTGGCCCTTATGGGCGTTTTCCTTCCGCCGGTGGCCTGCTCAAGTCTCTTCCCGGTGCAGGTGCCTCTAGCCCCTTTCCGTTTTCCAGTCCCATTAACGAAATTGCCTAATAAAACAATGTCAACAAATTGATATCATTAATTGAACCAATCGCAAGTCTTAAGTAATAATTAAGTAATCAATCTGATGTTAAATAAAATTTACCTGCATCGTCCGTTTGTTGGTTGGTGCACCTCACACTCCAAAGATACACGGGGTCGAACGGGAGGAAGTTATACGCTTCCTCCACGGTCAGGAAATCCGGCCGTCCTTCAATATAAACAGGCATCCCCCTATCATCGAATTCAGGGATGACAGGAATCTCGTCGGGTAGGAAGAGACCGGACGGCGGAGATAGACGAGGCCTGGACGATGAGGCGCCAGCACCACCATGTGCCTCAGATGATTCCCGTGAAACGGGAGTAGGCACCATCCGAATATGGGGCATTCAGATTGAGGGAGTTTCTGATGCCCCCGTTGACTGTCGCTCGTCTGAGGCTCTGCCACCGGAGGGACGTCTGCTGATTGAGCGTCTAGAGACTGAGGCTCGAGCCTCGAATTCCGGTTCCACGGCTCTTGATCGTGCAGCTTCCTCCTCAGCTCGCGCCTCTAGCAAGGCTCTCGTGCGAGCAGTCATCATTGGCCCACTGGGCGTGTTGCTAACTGCGGCCGAGGAGGAAGCTTGACTACTGTTCCCTCCACTATTTCGGGAACCTCTCCGAAGCCAATTAGCCGCAAAACCTCCTGGACATCGTAATAGTCATGGATTCGGTTCAATAACAAATCGAAACCGGAACGGTGTGGAACCGGAACCGTTTGAAACCGAAACTGTTTGTAACCGGAACCGTTTGTAACATAACGGTTCCGGTTACAAACAGTTCCGGTTCCAAACCGTTCCGGTTCTATAACAAATCGGAACCGGAACGGTGTGGAACCGGAACCGTTTGAAACCAGAACTGTTTGTAACCGGAACCGTTTGTAACATAACGGTTCCGGTTACAAACAGTTCCGGTTCCACACCGTTCCGGTTCTATAACAAATCGGAACCGGAACGGTGTGGAACCGGAACCGTTTGAAACCGGAACTGTTTGTAACCGGAACCGTTTGTAACATAACGGTTCCGGTTACAAACAGTTCCGGTTCCACACCGTTCCGGTTCTATAACAAATCGGAACCGGAACGGTGTGGAACCGGAACCGTTTGAAACCGGAACTGTTTGTAACTGGAACCGTTTGTAACATAACGGTTCCGGTTACAAACAGTTCCGGTTCCACACCGTTCCGGTTCTATAACAAATCGGAACCGGAACGGTGTGGAACCGGAACCGTTTGAAACCGGAACTGTTTGTAACCGGAACCGTTTGTAACATAACAGTTCCGGTTACAAACAGTTCCGGTTCCACACCGTTCCGGTTCTATAACAAATCGGAACCGGAACGGTGTGGAACCGGAACCGTTTGAAACCGGAACTGTTTGTAACCGGAACCGTTTGTAACATAACGGTTCCGGTTACAAACAGTTCCGGTTCCACACCGTTCCGGTTCTATAACAAATCGGAACCGGAACGGTGTGGAACCGGAACCGTTTGAAACCGGAACTGTTTGTAACCGGAACCGTTTGTAACATAACGGTTCCAGTTACAATAAGTTCCGGTTCCAAACCGTTCCGGTTCCAAACCGTTCCGGTTCCAAACCGTTCCGGTTCCAAACGACCCCGATCCCGATTTCCACCTTCATTTATACGATTAATTAACAACTATATCACCTAAATTAACGACTATACATATTCGATGTGTATATATATATACATCATGCATCTTAATTAAATTTATCCATCACATATTCATCCAAATCACAAACCCTAATTAATTTTCCACATTTTTCACACATATATATATCATGCATCTTAATTAGGTTTAATTTCCGTATATATATACATCACATATTCATCAAAACCACATTTATACATAATTTTCACATATATATATACATCACTTCATATTCACATACCTAAATATATATATACATCACATATATACATACATGCTAATTTAGAACTTATCACCCTAATTTCCAACTTAGCACCCTAATTAATTTACACATACACATACACATACACATACACATACACATACACATACACATACACATACACATGCAAAAAAATAATTAAAAATTGAGAGAGAGAGAGAGAGGGAGAGAGAGAGGATCGGACCTGCCATTTTCTTCCACCTACAATGGTGAGGGGAGGAGAGGAGGGGAGGAGGAGATTTTCGGAGGAGGAGAGGAGAGGGGATCGGTGGAGAGGAGGAGAGGGAGAGGAGGAGTAGAGGATAAGGAGGAGGAGTGGGAGAGGAGGAGGAGGACACTCACCGGACCGATTTGGGAGGAGGAGAGGGAGAGGAGAGGGAGAGGAGGAGGAGAGGGAGAGGAGGAGAAATGAAAGGCTCGGGCTGGATAAAATCACAAACCAGAAGACATTACCGGCGAGTTTCTTATAACTCGTTGGTAATGTCATTACCAACGACTTCAACTCGTTGGTAATGACATTACCAACGAGTTAACTCGTTGGTAATGACATTACCAACGAGTTATAAGCAACTCGTTGGTAATGACATTACCAACGACGAGTTAACTCGTGGGTAATGTCATTACCAACGAGTTGCTTATAACTCGTTGGTAATGTCATTACCAACGACTTCAACTCGTTGGTAATGTCATTATTTCCCGAAGAATATCCGACAACATTTTCCGTCTACGATTTCCGGCTACATTTTCCGACTACATTTTCGATTATCAATTTCCGTATCCGTACGATTAATGACTACATTTTCCGTCTACATTTTCGATTAATGATTTCCGTATACGTACGATTAACGTCGACTACATTTTCCGTATACGTCCGATTAACGACTACATTTTCCGTATACGTCCGATTAACGACTACATTTTCCGTATACGTACGATTAACGACTACGATTAACGACTACGATTTCCGTATACGTACGATTAACGACTATGATTTCCGTATACGTACGATTAACGACTACATTTTCCGTCTACGATATCCGGCTACATTTTCCGACTACAATTTCGATTATCAATTTCCGTCTACGATTAACGACTACAATTTCCGTATAGGAATTCAATGAGGATCTGTCATAGACCAATCTATGTTTTCGAATACATAGTTATATCTGTGTATATATTGCAGTAACTTCAAAAGGCACATCAGTTCAACAGAACTGATGCATTGGTTCACATTGGTTCACATTGGTTCACATTGGTTCACATTGATTCAGTCCCTGAACTGATGCATTGGTTCACATTGTTCAGATCAGTTTCTGAACACAGATGCATTGGTTCACATTGGTTCACACTGATGCATTGGTTCACATTGGTTCACATTGGTTCACATTGGTTCACACTGATGCATTGGTTCACATTGGTTCACATTGGTTCACATTGATTCAGTCCCTGTAAGTTCTATTTGTTTTCATTCTATAAACACAGATGTTCTTAACATGAGTTTTGCAGAATTCATATCACTAGAAACTAAGTTATCTAACATTAGTACCCAGTCTTAAGTGTCTAACAATCAATGCTTCAACAAATTTGTAATCAATGCTTCAAAATAAATTAATAAGATAGCATTAAAGTGACTAAACCACAAACAATCAAGTAATCAACAATTCAAAATGAATTCCCGCTGTGAGAAGATATAATGCAGAAGTTGATTATCCTCTTATGCATTTCTCAGCCCTACAATTTTCGACTACAATTTCGACTACATTTTCCGACTACGTACGATTTCCGACTACAATTTCCGACTACAATTTCCGACGTACTAAGGATGATAATCGTAATCATCTTCATCACTTGAGTCTGACTCGGTTTCATAGGTAACCTCTGGCAATATGTGCCGCTCCTCGTCATCTGAATCAGCGTCAACTTCATATGGATTAACATCGAGAAGTTCTGCTCCAGTAATTCGAACCACACTCCCAGATCTCACATTATTAAGGCGAATCGTAGATGATTCCGGAATGTCAAAAGCGTTCGGCTCTTGGTATGCAGTAACTTCCTCATCATCTGCGGTATCACCAAGTGTGGCAGCACTGTATATGTTTCTATGAGCAACATGGTTAACCACCTTCCACGGGACTTTGTTAAGAAGATCGTCCAGGTAAAACACTTGTTTTACTGATGAGGCAAGAACGAAAGGGTCATCTTCATACCAGGTAGTAGCAGTATTCACCGAAAATGTTCCGTACTGATCGGTCCTTGTGTTCTCCGGGCTAGTATCAAACCATCTACACTTGAACAAGTGCACTTTCATGCGGTTCCCATAAATTAGTTCAACAACTGAATGAAGGACACCGTAATAGTCAATGCCATCCTGCCCACCATGGACCATCACCCCACAATTCTGTGTTTTCAGTCGGTCGTCTCGATTTTCACATATAAATTTCACGCCATTGACCTGACACATCGAGTAAACTTTTGAAGCAATCGGTTTCATCGCCAGGACCCTCAATTCGTTTGACCACTCTGGGCAACCATCATCTGCTACATGGTTCATCTGAAAACGTCCATATATTAATACGTACAGAAGAAATTATGTCATCTTGAAACCACAAAAGCACGTACATACATACATGCTATGTAAGGATATATATATAAAAATAGACATATACACATATACTTACCCATTGACCAAAGTAGTTTGCAAACGTCTTATTGTGGTAATCAACATTTCCGGCAATAGCAGGGCAGTGAAGATGATAGTTTTTCCAATATTGTACTTCTTGACAGTTAATCAGTACCGACCAGTGGGCAATGGCTACCTCATTTCCATCCAACTTGTACTACTTTGGCAAGCTTCCCTGTACTACCACGTCATTGGAGATGATAGAAAGGTTGAACTGGGGTTCATCTATCGGCATATGTTGTTGGGGGTCCTCTACATTTTCGAGGTACACTTTGGTGTACGTTACACACTCGTGCGCAAGATATGCTTCAGCGATACACCCTTCAGGTGCATATTTATTCTTCACATAGTCCTTGTAGGCTCCCAATTGTCTACAAGTTAACAAGTACATGTTAACTTACTTAACCAGAAGTCATTACATATAAAAACCATAGGCAAACCAAATTTATGAATCATTTGTACCTTTCCATGGGATACATCCAAGTGTAGTGTACGGGACCGGTAAGCAACAATTGTTCGGGAAGATGGATCATCAGGTGCGGCATTATGTCGAAAAAATTTGGGGGAAATATCCTCTCAAGCTTGCACATGATAAAAATGATGTCATCTTGCATCTCCCTCAGGTCTGCTTTTTTAACTTCCCTGGTGCATAACTTCTGAAAGAATCTTGACAAGGCCACCAACGGCTCCACCACCTCTTTGGGCATGTACCCTCGAATGAAAATAGGGAAAAGGCGTTGAAGCAGTACATGGCAGTCATGACTCTTTAATCCGTACATCTTATTGTCCCGGAAGTTAACACACCTGCTTATATTTCCTGCATAGCCATAAGGATACCTGCATATATATATAGATGAAGCCATATATATGGACCAATTATATTTCTCGCATATAACCATATATACTCCGCTAAAAATTTAAGGACAAATTCATACATAGCCATAAGATCGAATATATACCTGACATTACTCAGCCACCGAAAAATTTCATGCTTATGCTTCGGCTTTACGGTGTACGGAGCTTGCGGCATTTTTCTCTTACCATCTCTTAACCACAAATGTTTCCGCACACCCATTGCTTTAAGATCAATGCGTGCCTTAGGGATGTCTTTTGTTTTCCCCTCTAAGTTAAGAACTGTGCCCACCACACTTTCACACACATTCTTCTCTATGTGCATGACATCTAGGTAATGTCTGATAGGCAACCTGGGCCAGTAGGAGAGTTCCCAGAATATGCTCTTGTGTGTCCAAAACTTATACCTTTCGGGCTTTTCTGGAATTGACGTCACTATGTCAGGATGATTGCTCAGCTGGCCAAAATCGTATTCATTCAACACTTCCAAAATTTCGTCCCCTGTCCATCGCCTGGGTGCCACACCAGTTTCAACAGTCCCATCAAACGCGTCTGGATCCTGCCTAAATGGGTGATCATATGGAAGCCAACAACGGTGACGCATCGAGACAATTTTACTGCAATGAGGACTGCAACAATCAACCGTCATGCACTCTGAACAAGCCCTGTAACCCCTGGTAACGTTGCCCGACAACATACCGCGGGCAGGAAAATCACTGATGGTGCCAACAAGCATGGCATGCATCTGGAACATCTCCTTTTTGAACCTATCGTAAGTGGGGTGGCCACACTCACTCAGGTACTTAAGCTCCTCAATCAAAGGCCTCAAATACACATCGAGACACTTTCCTGGATAACCCGGGCCCGGAATTAACAGAGTGAGCATATTGTATTCCTTCTTCATGCACATCCATGGTGGAAGGTTGTACGGTACCAAAATAACTGGCCATATACTGTATTGAAGACTCATGTTGCCAAAAGGGTTGAATCCGTCAGATGAGAGCCCTAGCCAAACATTTCGGACCTCTGCTGCAAAATGATCAAACTCCCTGACCATGTGCTTCCAAGCCTCTCCGTCGGAAGGGTGTATAAGGGTGTCATCGTCAGGCAAGTTCCTCTCAGCCCACCATCTCATTGCCTCGGCCGTGAAAGCACACATGAACAACCGCTCCAGCCTATCAATAAGCGGGAAATATCGAAGTATCTTCACAGCTTTCTTGTTGCCTGCAGGAGTCAACTTATACCTTTCTGTAAAACATACCGGGCAGGCTTCAAGGTCTTCGAGATCTTTTCCCCAGAAGAGAATACAATCATATCTGCATGCATGGATTTTGATGTAGGAAAGCCCAAGATCTTTCAGGATATGTCGCACCTTATGATGAGTGGTAGGAAGACGATGACCGGGTGGCAGTAGCGAAGCAGTCCACTTCAACCAAGAATCAACAGCTTTGACAGACATTTTGTTCTCCATTTTTAGCTGCATCACTCCCATCACACTTTCAAGAACAGTCTTACTACAACCGTCGTACAACGGAGTCTGTTGCAATGCAATCAGGTTGTTGTACTTGTCCATACCGCTTGTGTTGGCATGACCTCCAGGTAATGGTTCGACTGGCTCGATATGGGGAAAACCCTCAACGACGGGAGGGACATTTGGTGCTTCATCAGCAAATACACCGCTCTCATGAGGAAACATATCATTGATTAACATCGATGTTGGATCATAGGATGAACTGCCCCTCTCAGCAAAATGTCCATAATCATAGCGTGGACTGGCCCTCTCACCAAATTGTCCATGATCATGCGGACCCGCTACCGATGTTTCACCGTGATAAATCCAACAAGTGTACTTATCCCAAAACCCGTATTTACTCAGGTGCCTCTGCACTTTATCAATGGGAAATCGAAATCGATCGCTGAAACACTTACATTCTTTACACGGGCAATAATGAAGTGTAGTGTCTCCACAATTAGCCTTCACAAAATCCACAAAACTCCTAATTCCCTCGTGATATCTGACATCCCATCTTTCGAGGCTCATCCAGCTCTTGTCCATCCTGAAAATTCTAACAATTTTACGTATTAATTATATATATATACACACATTCACTACTAATAATCGACGTGATCTCTCAATTCAACTCTAATTAAATCAACACATGCATGCATATGTATATATATCGATCTAATCTCTGAATTCGATTCAGTACTCGATGATAGTACGTATTCAGTACTCGATGATAGTACTCAATGATATATCGATCTAATCTCTGTTAAGCCTGGCTCCGATAACAATACGATAATACCAGTCATTGATTCAGACACAAGATTAACTACAAGCTGTTTTCTCGTTTCGGTGACCGTACATCAACAACATTTCATATATATATATATATCTCACGAATTGGATTTGATCAACACACACACACACACATATATATATACCACATATACGTATATATACACCTACGTACCTATATAAATAGCTTCCCGACTGATCGAGTTTTCGACGCCCGCCTTAATTTTGACAATATACCGAATAATGATCGATTTCAGAGCGTACGTTTTCCTTCTTTCGATTTCTCTGGATTTTTTTCGCTCAAAATGATTGAATGATCGAGCTGCCCGATCCGGCATCTAATATAAGACACATTGCCGGCGACGGAGTAAGTCGCCGGAAATGAAGACATTACCGGCGACTTTACGCCGGAATCTCGCCGGTAATGTTGCAAAACATTACCGGCGACTCCAACCGTCGCCGGCAATGTCTAGGGAGACATTTCCGGCGAAATTCCCGCCGGAAAATCGCCGGTAATGTCTCCCTAGACATTGCCGGCGACGGTTGGAGTCGCCGGTAATGTTTTGCAACATTACCGGCGAGATTCCGGCGACATTGCCGGCGACGGGCTAAGTCGCCGGTAATGTTGAACATTACCGGCGACTTTTCCGGTCGCCGGCCTTGTCTCCGGTGATCTCGCCGGTAATGGCCAAAAATGTTGTAGTGAAAAATCAAACCGTGGGCACCAATCCCATCCGAATTTCTCAACATATCAACAATAAAGTAAAACAATAAACATATCTGTACTTTAATGAAATCCGGAGTAAAATCATATAGTATATACAACAGAATACTCAGAGCGACCTCTACTGTATAATCATATAAGTATACCACAGTAGGTAGAATAATAAACCTATTGGAAGAAACAAGGTAGCTCGAGCACTATGCCTCCGACAGCGACGTGCGACACCAGAGTCCGAACTGCAAACTGGACACGAAAACTGAAAAGCCCAGGGGAAAGGCAAATAAAACGTTAGAGTGAGTGGACGAAAATAAACATATGCCTTTCACCAGTTATATACATAATTAATGTAAAACAGTGCGAGTTCGGTGCACATATACATATGGAGGTTGTCGGGCGAATCTCTCAAGCCCAACGTCAGGTGAATCGCTCAAACCCGACGGTGATAGGCTAGGGGACCTCTCAACCCTGGCGGCACACAGGGGACCTCTCAACCCTGCCCAGAGGAATCTTTTAACTCTGGTGGACTACCGGTGATCAGCCGAGTAGTCGAAGCATCGATGCAGTAATGCCATCACCAATAAATATAAAACAATACCTCCGAAAATAACACATATCACAATATCGTATAAAGTAAATATGAAAAATCATAAAATCCACGAACTCGCAAAACAACTGTGAAAATATAAACGTGTCCACTCACAGACTAGCGTAACGCAGTTCGCGTTAACCCGTGATCCGGCGGAAAGTTTCTCGCCAAACAAACGATCACGAACCCCTGAATATTCACAAAATCCATTTCTCAAAATCATAACTCGACAATTCAAATCAAATCACGAGAAACCACCGTTCTCAGAAACACGTAATTCAATGTCGACGAATCGTCGAAAATCCGATATTTACACCTCAATACCTTGCTGTACTTTCAGATGCTCAAATCGAGAAACGAACCTCCCCACTGCGATCGGGGCGCGATTTTGAGTGAAATGACATGCAACATGTCGAAAACCCCAAAAAGTCAAAGTTGACCGTTAGGCGCCACCACCAACCGTGAAATTTCTCGGCAGAGCAACCCCTATTCCATGCAAAATCACCCATTGAGCAACTTTGTCAACTACAACGAAGGCCAATTCTCACTCTAACTAGTCCAATTTCATGTGAAACCGAATTGATACACAAATTTCAAATCCAAAATTCTCCATCCACAATCAAAATTAGAACTCCGTACTTACATGGTTAGAATTATGGAGATGAGGGCTACAAAACCCAGTCCAAATTGTAGCTCAAATCGGCCGGAATCAGATCGCCCCAAAAACCCCAATTTTTCCAAACTTTCCACCGGAAAATCTCTCACCTCCGGCAACCTCGCTGTGAGAGGTGGCCGGGAATGGAACAAGAAGGTTGAGGCGAGCCATTTGGGTCCTCCCCCGTGACCGGAGACGGCCGGACGGCAGCTCGCCGTCGACCACCTTGCCACCGTCGCGTTTCTCTTTCTCCACCACGTGTTGACCAAGTCAACACGGGTCAACCATTAAATGCCACCATTTGACTTTCTAAAACAGGAAATCCTTCATAAATAGACTTTCCCAAAATGGAAACTTCGTAATTATCTTTTCGACAAACTTCAAACACACGTAACTTTCCCGTCGTAGTTCCGATTCCAATAATTCTCGCGGCAACAAACTCGACTCGACGTATTCTTCAATTATCACCCGAAGTCAAACACTTCGACAAATCGGATAAAAAGTCAACTGTTCAAACCAACACATATTTAAACCGACTAAATAATCAACAATCGGAAATAATCACAACTCAATCTTCGTAACTCAGAATAATGCTCCAGAAGTTCCCACGAGCTCGAAATTAAATTCTCAACAACTTTCATGAAGAAGCCGAAATCAGATTCTCGTCCGGTAATTTAGTCGTTAAGAAATCCGACATATAAAACCGATTATATCAAAACTTCAAATACTCGTAGTATATTCCTCGGTCGTCCAAATAACGATCCGGAACAGCCCACGAACTCGAAATAACACGTACAACGACTCTCGAGAAGAGACCCAACTCCAATTTTTGGCCAATGATTTAGTCGTTATCAAACCTGGCGAGTAAATCCATTATCGGAAATCTGCCATTACTCATAATCTCACGGACCAAGCTGATGACACTGCTCAATCTGTTCCGGGTCGTCACAATTACGCTGATTACTCTACTGATTCTGGTTCAGGTTGTCACAATACCCGAACGATTCGGAGGAGCCGAAACGGTCACCTCTGACTCAGTTTGGCTCCAACCTATTACTTGTCCAATGGCTTGGAGTTCGGTTTCCCTCTCTTTGGTGGTATCGATTGTAATTAATGAAGCTGAAAAAATTAATTATTAACAATATATATATATCCAAATTAATTCATCCAAATTAATCCAAATTTTTACAAAATTTCATGAAATATAAATATATCCAATTTATCTAAATTTCACAAATTAATATATCTAATTTATCTAAATTTCACAAATAACATCAATATATATACAATTCAGTTCAATTCAATATATTACCAATTTTTGAATAAATTTAATTCAATATATAATACTAATTTACCATCCAAATTTTAAAAAATTATCCAATTTATATACATTTTACAAATTTATCAAAATTTAACAAATTTATCCAAATTTATTTAATTTATTCAAATCTCACCAATTTATTTTGTGGCATTTATATTACCAATTTAACAAATAAAATATACCCATATTAATTCAAAAATTATTTTTCAAGTACAATATACCCAAATTAATTCACATCTAATATTAATCTAACTATATACAATATACCCATATTTAATTTAATTCACATAAAAATAATACAATATATATTAATTAATCTAGCTAATTCATTTAATCTAATTCATATATAAATCCATAAATGCATATAATACATACACAATATACAATACAATACCTACACAAATACATACATAAACACAAAAACAATACAAATATATATATATTAATTGATTAATTGGGGAGAAACTCTGGCGAGTTTGAGGCCGGTGAGGAGGATGGGTGGGGGGGAAACTCTAGCGAGTTGAGGCCAGGAGAGAGAAGGCGGAGATTTCGGGAGAGAGGGAGGAGGAGGACGTGTACGTACGGCGGTGGCCGGCAAGGAGGAGGACGGCGGCGCGGTAAGGAAGAGGAGGCCAGGTTTGGGGGTTTTCGGGGGAGAGAGATTGATCAAGTGAATGGCCGGGAGAAGTCGATCCGGGTTTGGATATAATGGCCAATTTAGGCAACAAAACCAATGGTTTCGTCGCCTAAGTGCATTAATTATCCACTTAGGTCACAAAACAAACCACTTTCATCGCCTAAGTGGTATTTAAATGGGCCCCGAAAAAAATGGCGCAAAAACTGAACCGCCCAAAAATTGGACTTAGGCGACGATACCACATGTGTTCGTCGCCTAAGTTATATTTAAACTACCCCAAAAAAATTTGGCGGAGGTTTATTGAACCGCCAGAATATTTGGTCTTAAGCGATGATGAAAGGACCCAACCCCGATTTAGTTTTCTAAACCGGAATCAAACCCCTTCTGAAAATACGAAACAACAAAAGCCATAAAAATTTCGGCAGAGTAACGCTACTAACGCGGAATTGCCATTAACCTACACCCGGAAAATACACTTCATCCTATGCCACAAAAATCGAACCGTGGGCACCGATCCCATCCGGATTTCTCAATATCATAACAGTAATGTAAAGTAATCATTAAAACTATACTTTACAGAAATCCGGGAAAAAATCGTATAAAAGTATAACATAAAGATGCTCAGAGCGACTTCTAGTATATATAAACAAATAGTAGGCCAAACAAATAACCTACCATAAAAGAAATATCGCTCGAATACTATGCCTCCGACCACGACCTGCGACACCCGAATTCATATTGCAAACTGGGCAAAGAAAACGAAGAGCCCAGGGAAAGATATATAAACCGTTAGAGTGAGTGGACGAAAATAAATGTCTTTTGCCGAATAATATATGATATAAAAACATATGCGATTCTAAATGAATGAATATGACATAGTACACGAGGGAAACTCTAACTCCTCATGCGTACAGAGCATGCATCATAAAATCCCGCGGGGTCACTGATGGACACATCCGTGCTAGTACAGTCCAAATCACAGGATCCCAGACCCATACGTGATTCAAGCCAGAAAGGCCTCAGGTCAGAGGTATGCCCCCCCTCCTCCGGTAAAGGCCTCGGGTCAGGGGTCACAGCTTCCCCCGATAAACATCCTCGGGAATCAGCCGGGGTACAAGTGTATCGATACAACAATATATACTGTGACTGTACTCTGTGTAAACCAAATGATAAATAGTTTTATGCAAGTGTATAAAGCATAATGTAAATGCATATACGTAATACATAATTGTATAAGCATAATCGTCGATGCGTATTCACAAATGTATAACACATGCTAATATAAATCATAATCTCATATGCATGCTCATGCTCGTAAAACGTGTAATAAAGACTCGCGACTAATCAGTGAATAGAAATTGTCCCTTCACAGATGAGCGTAACGCGATACGCGTTAATCCAGTGATCCGGTGGAAAATCCCTCGCCAAACGAGCGATCACGATCCCCTGGATAATAATAAAATCCACTGCTCAAAACCATAACTCAAAACCTCGAATCACATCACGAGAAACAACCGTTCCCGGAAACATATAATTCAACATCGACGAAATCGTCAAAATCCGATAATCACACCATAAAACCTCGCTATAATTTCCGATGCTCAATTCAAAAAATAAACCTCACCACTGCGATCGGTGCGCGATTCTGAGCGACACGACATATAACTCGTCGAAAAACACGTCGCCGGAAAAGTCGCCACCGCGCATGGCGGCGCCGCCGAAAAATCTCACCGGCCAAGAAAAATGCAACCTACACATGGAATTGAAGATCTCAACATTTCCAACAACTTTCCAGTTCAAAGTTAAGGCTTTTGTGACGACCCGGAACAGAATCAGAAGTGTAATCAGTTTAGTTTGTGAGTCAGCGGGTAATCGCAGTCCTCTGATAATTGATTAAATCGCTGGTCTTGATCACAACTTAAATATTGGCCGAGAATTTGAGTTGAGTCTCTGCTCGAGAGTTGTTGTACGCGTGATTTCGAGTTCGTGGGCGGTTCCAGATTATTATTTGGACGACCGAGGAATATAATATGAATATTGGAAATTTCAGAATATTGTCGAGTTTATCTGTTCGTGTTCGAGTCTATCCGAATAGTGATTGTGATCCATTTTGGACCGTTGATCGACCCGAACCGTAAGTGGAATGATTATCGACTTGATTTGCGAGTTTCGCGATTTGTTGTGATTTCGGCATAATCTGTTAATATGGCGGCTTCCTTAACGACTAAATTATCGGGCGAGAACTTGATTTCGGATCCTTCGTGGAAGTTGTAGAGAATTTAATTTCGAGCTCGTGGGAACTTCCGGAGAATTTTTCCGAGTTATGAGGAATTAGTTGTGAATATTTTTGTCCGTCGAATATTGTCATATTTATCCGTTTAGGGTTCGATACGCGTACGGTATAAATACGGAAACGATACATGCCGTTTTTGGAAACTTTCCAAAAAGAGAAACTTGGTTGTTGACTGGGTTGACCACGGGTGGGTCGACCCATTTTGGAGGCCGAATGGGTTTGCCGGAAATTGAGGCCGATTCCGGCCATATTTGGGCAAGGTTCCTTCACGGATTTTGTTGGGCTTGTGTTGCTCTTCAACTTGGTAGTTGGTTCCCCTTCTATGGTGGCCGGAGGAGGAAGAATTTCGGCGGCGAAATGCACGGTTTTCCGGCGAGATTTTGTTGGTTTCGGGTGACGGCTTGGAGGCCGATTTGGTGACGGCTCTTTGGGGGCTTTTGTTAGCCTCGAGCCAAGGAAGTTTTTCCAAGTGGTCTTGAGGGTTGCCGTGGCCGGAGAAGAGAGATCCGTCGATTTGAAATTCCGGTAAGGGTTTGGAACTTTGAGTTGATTTTTGGAGGTTTTCCAGTCAAAATTGGCCTTAACTTATAACTGGAAAGTTGTTGGAATCGTCGAGATCTTCAAAGCCATGTGTAGCATGACATTTTCTGGGCAGGTCTGAAATTCTGGCGGCCGGCGACGGCGGCGACTTTTCGCCCGACGTGTTTTTCGACGAGTTATATGTCATTTCGCGCGGAATCGTGCCCCGATCGCAGTGGTGAGGTTTGTTTTTCAATTTGAGCATCAGAAATTATAGCGAGGTTTTGTGGTGTGATTATCGGATTTTCACGATTTCGTCGTTATTGAATTATACGTTTCTGGGAACGGTTGTTTCTCGTGATATGATTTGAGGTGTCGAGTTATGATTTTGAGCAGTGGATTTTATGATTATCCAGGGGTTCGTGATCGTTCGTTTGGCGAGGGATTTTTCGCCGGATCACAGGGTTAACGCGTATCGCGTTACGCTCACCTGTGAGTGGACAATTTCTTTTCACTGATTAGTTGCGAGTCTTTATATTACATTTTACGAGCATGAGCATGCATACGAGATTATGTTTTATATGAGCATGTATTATATGATTATGCATATACCATTATACATTACGTATATGCATTTACTTATTGCATTATGCATTTGCATCGAATTATTTATGATTTGGTTTACACAGAATACAGTCTCAGTATATGTTGTTGTATCGATACACTTGCATCCCGGCTGATCCCCGAGGATGTTTACCAGGGGAGGCTGTGACCCCTGACCCGAGGTCTTTACCCGGGGGGGGGGGGGGGGGGGGGGGCAGACCTCTGACCTGAGCCCTTTCTGGCTAGAATCACGTGTGGGTCTGGGATCCCGTGATTCGAACTGTACTAGCACAGATGTGTCCATGAGCGACCCCGTGGGATTTTTACGTGCATGCTCTGTACGCTGGAGAGGTTTGTGTTCACCTCGTGTACTATATCATATTCTTTCAAATTGACTCGCATATGTTCTTATAACATATATTATTCGGCGAAAGACATTTATTTTCGTCCACTCACTCTAACGGTTTATATGTCTTTTCCCTGGGCTTTTCAGTTTCTGTGCCCAGTTTGCAGTTAGGACTCTGGTGTCGCACATCGTGGTCGGAGGCATAGTATTCGAGCTACCTTGTTTCTTCCAGTAGGTTTCTTGTTCTACCTGCTGTGGTATATTTATATAATTATACACTAGAGGTCGCTCTGAGCATTCTGATGTATACTTTTATACGATTTTCCCTGGATTTCTGTAAAGTATAGTTATATTTATTACTTTACATTACTGTTATGATATTGAGAAATCCGGATGGGATTGGTGCCCACGGTTTGATTTTTGTGGCATATGATGAAGTGTATTTTCTGGGTGCAGTTTAATGGCAATTCCGCGTTAGTAGCGTTACTCTGCCGAAATTTTTATGGTTTTTGTTGGTTCATGTTTTCAGAAGGAATTTGATTCCGGTTTAGGAAACTAAATCGGGGTTGGGTCATTTCAGCTTCGTATCAGAGCATTAGGTTTTAGGTTCTGTAGACTTCTGTAGTCGTGTTTACTAAGGATATTTGAGAATGTACAGCATGTCTGGTGTGATAACCCGACCGGCCGGCGGATACTCATCAATACTCCGGGTGTTGTATGCTTTAAAATATTTGAAGTTCCATGATTATGTTCTACTTGTTGTGAACGATGTTTTATTCATTAGGATGCCTCCTTGACGTGCTTTCCGCCGTGTCGGTACGGTTGTGGATCCTATTGAGGATTAATCGACGCGCGATTTGACAGTGAGTTATGGGATTGGATGAGCATTTTGAATTCAGAGATTTGTGTGGCATAGTTTGCCAGTTGTGCGTATATGGACGTCTACATGTTGCCTCAGAGCAAAGAATTGTGCATGGTAGTTGATGTTTTGCCTGAGTCAGATCGTTGCATTTGGTGGGTTGGTATTGTGTGAGTTCCTGTTACGACTCCATAGCCTATATCCAGGGTATTGTTTATACGGTAATGGTTCAATCAGGCTACCTAACAACGGAGATATGGAGTGTTTACCCACCTGAGGCAGAGATGTATTGTTCATATGTTTGTCCTAGTTTGCACGTGTTATGTGGCTTCAGAGGAAGTAGTGCACGAGGTTCGAGATGAGTTTAAACCTGAGCATCAGAGGGATTTTGACTGTTATGCCTTGAGACAACCGTAAGGAGCTTGATGTGCTGCACTCAGAGGCGAGGACATTGAGAAGGAAAGTTATACGTGGTTTCCGACATGTCAGTTTGAGGAAGGTGGACTTAGTCAAGATATTTGATGAGGTTGAGTTCAGGCACTTCGGGATCAATGACTTCATTAGGCTGTGGTCTTTTTCGATTATGTTGGGGGTCATCAGATCAAAGCTGAGAATCCGTTTAGTGATGATGGAGATCACAGAGTAGCGGACTTGTACCTGTGGCATGAGTTTGGGTGATTGTTGGTGATCCTTCCTCACAGCAGGCGTTGCTGTGATTTGTGTCCGTGGGGCACTCTAGGATGCTATTGTGGTGGCCAGGGGGGTCACGTTGCGAGGGAGCGTCCTCAGCCAGCTTTTTTAGTGATTCGGCAGCTCAGGGTTCACGAGGAGGTTGTGATGCTATTTCTGGAGTTTGACCAACGTAGCCTTTTAGACGAGTCAATCTGAATGTCGCAATCGACGTGGGTGGCTAGTTGAGCATATCAGAGTTTGTGCCACGACCTTGTATGAGGACGGAGTTTCTTTGAGATTACTGTCGCTTGACATCCATGGCTATTGTATCTGCATCTCCACTTCCAAGGTTTTGGAGAGTGTTGCATCCATCCGGAGGTTGCGGGATCTTTGTATGAGGTTATAGGTTAGCCGCGGATCTGTTATTGCTGGACATCGTTGATTTTGATGTGATTATGGGTATGGACTTCTTGGCGACACATTGGGCTATGTTCGAGTGTCACGAGAAGAAGGTTGTGTTTTGATGACCAGGCTTTCCCCAAGATACTGTTTCGCGGTGAGAAGAATATTTTATCGCCATGTGTGATTTCAGCGGTGGTGGTCGAGCGGATGGTGGAAACGGGTTGTGTTGTTTACTTAGCTCATGTTGTGGATACTACGGTTGTTGTGCCCGACATTGGCGACATTGAGGTGGTTCCCGAGTTTCCATGTGTGTTTCGGAGGAGTTACCGGGTATTCCTCCAGTTCGGGAGACCGACTACACCATTGAGATTTTACTGGGCGCTGGACTCATATCACCGACATTATGTTGTTTGGTACCAGCGGAGCTGATGGAGCTACAGGTTCAACTTCGAGAGTTGCTGGAGAAGATTTCGTACGACCCAGCGTATCATCGTGGTGTACTCTTGCATTATTTGTGCGAATATAGGATGGTTCGACGTGGTGGTGCATTGACTACCGGAAGCTGAATCAGGCTTCAGAGGAGAGTAAGTATCCTCTACTTCGGATTGACGATTTGTTTGATCAGCTCACGAGAGCTTCAGTTTTTTCGGGGATCGATCTCAGGTCTGGATACCATCAGTTGTGGAGCAGAGAGTCAGATTTGGCTAGGACGACTTTCGGATCACGGTGCGAACACTACGAGTTCTTGGTCATGCCATTTAGGTTGACCAATACCCCCGCAGTTTTTACGGACTTGATGGACCAGGTGTTCAGATGATTCTGAACAAGGTTGCGGTTGTGTTCGTTGGCAACATCCTGATTTACTCCATGAGTGTGGCCCAGCACCTGAAGCAATTGCGAGCGGGTTTGCGGACTTTGCGAGATGATCGGTTGTTTGCAAAGTTCAGCAAGTGTGAGTTTTGGTTGGTTAGCGTGAAATTTTTGGTCACGTGATATCAACTGAAGGAGTCGGCGTGGATCCTGACTAGATAAAAGCCGTGTTGATTTGGAGTTTACCTACCATTATATCATAGATTAGGAGTTTCTCAGGTTTGACAGGCTACTATCGGCGCTCTGTGCAGGATTTTCTCGGATTGCTACTTCACTTTCCGGTTGACGAAGAAAAGCGTCAAGTTTGAGCGGTCCGATGCGTGTGAGGAGAATTACTTACTCCTGAAGGAAAGATTGACCGTTACTTCGGTTTTGATTTTACCTGACGATCGTGGTGAGTTCTTGGGTTATGGCAATGCATTGAGATTTGGATTTGGTTATGTTTGATGCAGCATAGCAGAGCGGTGGCTCATGGTTTTAGGCAGTGGAAACTTTATGAAGCTACGTATCCTATGTATGGTTTGGGTGTAGCTGTCTTTATGTTAACATCGAAGGGTTCGAGACACTATTGTTGTGGCGTGCAGCGCAGTGTAGGATGTACACTGATCACTTGAGTTTTATCTACTTTCATTTTCGACCATATTTGAGCTTGAGGCGACGTAAATGGATGGGGTCGATTAACGACTATGGCTGCACATTTGAGTTTATCTGAGAAAGGCTAGTAGTTGTACTTTGACTATCCATCTGGGATGTTGTTGCTGATGCATTCAATCGGAAGTCGGGAGCCTCATTGTTTCATATATGTGTGGCTCAAGATTCCGTGTTAGCAGAGTTGGAGCTACGAGAGCTGAGTTAGAGTATGATGATGTTGAAGCTCATTGTTTTGTGTGCGTTATGCACTAGTGGTACGGAGATGTATCAGATACTTCGAGCTTACTACTCGTGACGTAGTATGAAGAGGAATATAGCAACTTATGTGTGCAGATGCCACATTTGTCGGCAGGCGATGGCTAGGAGGCAGAGACTTGCTGGGAAGTTACAGCCATTGGATATTCTCGATTAGAAGTTGGAGCTTGTCACTGTGGATTTTATGTGCCAGTACGCACTTCGGTTTATGGTACCAGTTATCGGGTCTTTGTGGACCATTTGATGAACTTAATTCTTTTCCTTATGCTTTCGGAAAAGATTTCGGTGGCAAGTTGGTATAGCTATATTTGGCGGAGGTTGTTCATTTTCGTGGTGTACCTGTGTCCCAGATTGCTGATCGAGATAATCAATTACAACAGAATGTTGGCAAGCATGACAGTGAGCATTGGGGACCAGATTATAGTTTAGTACAGTTTCTTATCCTCAGATTGGTGGGCGATCTTTGAGGACTATTCAGACCTTGGAGGGCATGTTGTGGTCTTGTGTATTGCAATTCCAAGGGATTTGGGACCAACAGTTTCAACTGTTCGAGATTGCATGCAGTACCAGTTTGTAGACCATTGTGATTATGACGTTGCATGATGTTGTTTTAAGGAACGATGTTGTACTCCATTGTGCTGGAGCGAGTTTGGTTTGAGCTGACGTTTGATCCTGATTTAGTGGAATGTGCTACCACAGACTTTCGGATTAGCGGAAACAGGTTGATACTTGCCCAAGTTCGACCTTTGAGTTATGTTGATGTGAGCAGGCTGAGTTATGAATTTGCCACGTTATTTTGGTCCATATGTGATCATGGGGTGAGTTTGTGTTGTGCCGTATAGTTTGGCATTGCCTATAGCGTTGGCCTTTGTGTGCGTGGTATTCTGTATGGTGGAACTACATTTCAGATTTATTGTATGTTGTGTACCCTATCAGTTCCTTATGCCGGAAGACTTGGCGTTTGTGTGGAGCCAGTTCAGATTCGGGATTTGAGGGTACAGAGATTATAGCACTGAGATATTTTCCATTGACAGAGTTGTTCAATCGAAGTTGCCACTTGGGAGTTGAACTGTATGCAGAGACAGTGTCCCTACTTTTTGGTTAGCAGGCTTGGAAATTTCGAGGTCAAAATTTTTTTAAGGGGGGTAGATTTGTGACGACCCGAAAAAGAATCAGAAGTGTAATCAGTTTAGTTCGTGAGTCAGCGTGTAATCGCAGTCCTCCGATAATTGATTGAATTGCTGGTCTTGATCACGACTTAATTATTGGCCGAGAATTTGAATTGAGTCTCTTCTCAAGAGTTGTTGTACGCGTGATTTCAAGTTCGTGGGCGGTTCGGGATTATTATTTGGACGACCGAGGAATATAATATGAATATTTGAAATTTCGGAATATTGTCGGATTTTCAGGATTTCGTCGTTATTGAATTATACGTTTCCGGGAACGGTTGTTTCTCGTGATATGATTTGAGGTGTCGAGTTATGATTTTGAACAGTGGATTTTATGATTATCCAGGGGTTCGTGATCGTTCGTTTGGCGAGGGATTTTTCGCCGGATCACAGGGTTAACGCATATCGCGTTACGCTCGCCTGTGAGTGGACAATTTCTTTTCACTGATTAGTTGCGAGTCTTTATATTACATTTTATGAGCATGAGCATGCATATGAGATTATGTTTTATATGAGCATGTATTATACGATTATGCCTATACTATTATACATTACATATATGCATTTACTTATTGCATTATGCATTGGCATCGAATTATTTATGATTTGGTTTACACAGAGTACAGTCTCAGTATATGTTGTTGTATCGATACACTTGCATCCTGGCTGATCCCCGAGGATGTTTACCGGGGGAGGCTGTGACCCCTGACCCGTGGTCTTTACCGGGGGGGAGACCTCTGACCTGCGGCCTTTCTGGCTAGAATCACGTGTGGGTCTGGGATCCCGTGATTCGGACTGTACTAGCACGGATGTGTCCATGAGCGACCCTTTGGGACATTTACGTGCATGCTCTGTACGCTGGAGGGGTTTGTGTTCACCTCGTCTACTATATCATATTCTTTCAAATTGACTCGCATATGTTCTTATAACATATACTATTCGGCGAAAGACATTTATTTTCGTCTACTCACTCCAACGATTTATATGTCTTTCCCCTGGGCTTTTCGGTTTCCGTGCCCAGTTTGCAGTTCGGACTCTGGTGTCGCACGTCGTGGTCAGAGGCATAGTATTCGAGCTACCTTGTTTCTTCCAGTAGGTTTCTTGTTCTACCTGCTGTGGTATATTTATATAATTATACACTAGAGATCGCTCTGAGCATTCTGATGTATACTTTTATACGATTTTCCCCAGATTTCTGTAAAGTATAGTTATTTTTATTACTTTACATTACTGTTATGATATTGAGAAATCCGGATGGGATTGGTGCCCACGGTTTGATTTTTGTGGCATAGGATGAAGTGTATTTTCCGGGTGCAGGTTAATGGCAATTCCGCGTTAGTTACGTTACTCTGCCAAAATTTTTATGGTTTTTCTTGGTTCGTGTTTTCAGAAGGGGTTTGATTCCGGTTTAGGAAACTAAATCGGGGTTGGGTCCTTTCAAATTTTGACCCGAAAATGTCCAAAACTCACCTCAAAGGTTCAAACCCTCGCTGGAATTTCAACTTCTCCGATTTCCCTCCTCCGGCCACGGCAAGACTTGAAACTACTTCTAAAAGCTTCCTCTCTCCAAGGCTAACAAAACCCCTCAAACCCCGAGCTCCATCTCGGCCGCCTCCACCGCCACCAACGTCGCCAAAACTCACCAGAGTACCACCCAAAATTCCCAAACTTTGACAAGCCATAACTTCTTCATCCGGCAACCAAATTGAACGAATGATCTATCAAAAGAAAGAGGAGCTCAAGCCCAACAACTTTCATGAAGATACCACAGCCAAAAGAGGCCGGAATCAAGCTCAACGAAGGCAAACAAAAGTCAGCCTGGAATGGGTCAGTTTTGACCCACGGGTCAAACTGGTCAACGGGCCAAATTTCCCAAAATGGAAAGTTTCCAAAATCGGCAAATATTCTCCTGTATTTATACCGTACGCGTATCGAATCCCAAACGGATAAATACAACAATATCCGACGGTCGAAAATATTCACAACTTATTCCTCGTAACTCGGAATAATCCTCCGGAAGTTCCCACGAGCTCGAAATGAAATTCTCTACAACTTCCATGCAGAATCCCAAACCAAATTCTTGCCCGATAATTTAGTCGCTAACGAAGCCGTCATATTAACCGATTACGTCGAAATTGCGACTAATCGCGAAACTCACAAATCGAGTCGATAATCCTTCCAATTTTGGTTTGGGTCGATCAACGGTCCAAAATGGTTCACAAACACGATTTGGATAGACTCGAATACGAACGGGATAAACTAGACGATATTCTAAAATTTCAAATATTCATATTATATTCCTCGGTCGTCGAAATAATTATCCAGAACCGCCCACGAACTCGAAATCACGCGTACAACAACTCTCGAGAAGAGACTCAACTCAATAATTAAGTCGTGATCAAAACCGGATATTCAATCAATTTACGGAAAACTACGATTACACGCAACCTCGTGGATTAAGCCGATTACACTACTTATTCTGTTCCAGGTCATCACAGATGATATCGTGTTGTTTCGTCGCCTAAGTCATCACTTAGACGACGAACTACATGATTTTGTCGCCTAAGCACATTGTTTTAAAAAAAGATATGAAAATTAATGTTTGGTAGTTGCTTAAGAATTCTAACAAATCAATCGTCAGATGTAATGTTTACATTTATAGAATATTTTAGAAAAAATTGAATCTAATTTGGATAAATTTAGAAATCGATAGAATCAATTCAGTGATTATCGATAAATAGTTAAATGACGAAAACTATCGTGAAAAATAATTCCTAAACTCGTTTCCGAAGTTATGGGTGTTTGTCATGTCGTAAAAACCTAATTTATCAGCTATTTATAAATTACTTGAAATTTGAAAAAAAAATTACTTAAGACTAAAAACTTATTATATAACTACTAATGTTGTATAACTTAAGTGTTCGTATGTCTATATTCACTCTACATCAACATTAATGAAATTGAATTTGAACAAAACAACGGTTAGATATATTCATCATCGCGTAATATGTAAGTGGATGAATTTTCATTAAAAACGAAGTAAGTTAAGGGTTTGATCGGAGTAGTCAAATATAAAACTAAAATTTCAACGAAACAGATTCGTTGATATGCAAATCTTCGTAACTCCGTTTTTCGAACCGTCGACACTCACAGTCCAAAAATTGGTTACTCTACGCCCTGAAGGAAAAAAAATTATATGTGCAGATGATCTGCATGGTCGTGCTCTTAGAGGTTAGATTTTGAAACTATGACTTAGGCGACGAAAACAGTTACATTTCGATGCCTAAGCTTCTTCTTAAGCGACGAACACAACTGATTTCGTCGCCTAAGTAATTATGGGTTAAGGGAACGGGTTTAGGGGTTAGGGCAAAGGGTTTAGGTGTTTAGGGTATGTAGGGTTTAGGGTATGACTTAGGCGACGAAAAGAGTTGGGTTCGTCGCCTAAGCCATACCTTACATACCAAACTAAAATTTGTGCGTCAAAGTATCATCCAAAGTAGACGCGAAAAAATACGATGTAAGATTGTATACGTACGGTAATTAATAATTGATTAAGCGTTAATTAATTAATTCGAGTTTGTGAGGCCGATCAATCCGAATTAACCAGTTCAAGTCCGGATCCATTAGTTACGTCGGGAATGACAGAATAATTGTACTTGTACTCTGATCCTCGTTAAAAAAATTCGAAATTAGAATATTAATTATATTGTACTCCTCGTCGATCATAATATAATTAATCATTATTACCTCAAAAAAAGTGAGATTACAATAATTAATTATCAATTGTTATCCTTCGTCGTTATATTGTACTCCTCGTCATAATCATCATTATCCTTCTCAAAACTATTATCTGATTGCTCCTCCTCATCATCATACTCAACGTCATCCGACGAATATCCCGAGTCCTCGTCATCATCCTGCGCGTCATCTTCACTGCCATCATTCTCTAGATCTATAATCTCATATTCACCAGCTTGAACCATTTCCATTATGTTGGAGCGGATGACAGAAATATTAGGCTCTTGATATGCAGCAATGTCTCTTTGCGGTTCAGCATCTTCAGTCGTCGGCGTCCCTTCAGTTGTCATGGTATTCCATATTCCTCGATGAGAGATATGGTTCACTATTTTTCACCCTTCACCAGCTTTTGGATCATCAAAATAGAACACCTGCCTAACTAAGGTGGCCAGAGCAAAAGGCTCATCCTCATACCAGCTTGAGTTTGTATCGACTGATAAAAGGCCCACTTCCGTTGTACGCTTGAACCATTTGCACTTGAATAGGAAAACGCTGACATCATTTCCATAACATAGCTAAACGACATATACAAGAGCCCCATAATATATATCATCGTCATCCCCAACCGTGACCCTACTGTTTTGTGTTCTTCTTCCTTCATCTCGGGCCAATGAATGTAATTTTACACCGTTCACAAAACATTCGGAATAAATATAGTGTCTAACCGGCTTCCCTACTAGCAAATACTTTAGCCAGAACCACCATCCCCTGTGGTTATCGGATTTTTGTAGATCAATTATCTGTAACAATTCAAATTAAAATATAATTAATTAAAGTGTTTAATTTCAAACAACATATATATAATTAAATAAGTAAACATACTTACCCATTGGATGAAATAATCAGGGAACTTCTTCTTAACCACTTTTTCAAACCAAGTTGAACTCTTGTTTGGATGTAACGCCTGAAGGTTCTCCCTGTACGCCTTCATGTAAGGCTCGACTTCGTCACAGTCTTGCAACACTACCCAATGCACCTCGATAAGTTCTTCTATTGTTAACGATTCCTTTAATACTCCTCT
Source organism: Geum urbanum (assembly GCA_946800695.1). NCBI lineage: Eukaryota > Viridiplantae > Streptophyta > Magnoliopsida > Rosales > Rosaceae > Geum > Geum urbanum. The sequence continues at coordinate 4,235,585 of OX327009.1, forward strand.
AAAGGGTCGTATGACATTTGTGACGACAGAAAGATTGATGTTGCCACTCGGATCAGAGGCGGTGGGAGGTGGTGGATCCTTGAGGTACCTATTATAGTAAGTAACACACTCATGCATTAGGTATGTCTCTGCTATGGAACCATCTGTGGCCGACCTATTTTTGACGAATCCTTTATACTGTCCAAGCTATCTAAAAATCCATCGCTCAATTAACTAATTGTAGAATAGGTACATATAGTAATCTCGAGTGGAACAAATAATTGATCAAAAAACCTGTATAATTAATTAGTTGTACGTACATTTCTTGAGAATACATCCAAGTGTACTGGACCGGACCAGAAATGAGCACCTGTTCGGGTAGGTGGATCATTAGGTGAATCATGATGTCAAAGAAAGCATGGGGAAAAATCCTCTCTAATTTGCAAATGATATGCACAATTTGTTGTTGTAGTTCCACCACATCTGACTTCTTCAACTCTCTGGAGCATAACCTCTGCCACCATATGCACAATGTCACTATTGGTTGTACAACGTCATAAGGAAAATATGGCCGAATTACCACTGGAATCAGACATTGAAGCATAACGTGATAGTCATGTGTCTTTAGACCAAAAAACTTATGTTGCACTTCATCCACTACTCCAATTATAGTAGTTGCATATGTAACCGGATAAAAAACACTCTTAAACCAGTGGAATACAGAAGCTTCACCGTCTAAGGTGCATTTGACATCTTGTTGTACACTCCTCTTCTATCCCTCCTCAACCACAAGGGACGACGTAGATTCATTGATTCTAGATCTTTGCGCGCTTTGGGAGTATCTTTAGTCTTGAACTTAATATCGATAATTGTTCCCACCACGTTGTCGCACACATTCTTTTCTATGTGTATCACATCCAAGTTGTTCCTCAGCTTCAACTTCGGCCAGTAAGGGAGTTCAAAGAATATACTCTTGTGATGCCAATAGTTGAGATCCTGTGGAGGTATTGGATTGTGTTACTGTACATCCTTGTCATTGGTCAACACACTAAAGTCGAAATAACTCAACCTCTCTAAAATCTCTTCGTAAGACCAACTACGGGGTTTAGGATTATTCTCTACCATCTTGTTGAAATGAGCTTCATCCTGTCGCCACGGGTGATTGTGAGGAAGCCATCTATGGTGACCCAGGTAACACACCTTCCTAACGTGACAACTAGAGTTCACATCATCCAAACATATAGGACATCCATTATATTCTTTCATCCTGCAGGCTGCCAACATCCCATACACTGGAAAATCGCTGATTGTCCACATTATGGCTGCCCTCATCATGAACATCGTGTTAGTGAATTTGTCATAAGTTGAGACTCCATTTTCCCATAATAGTTTCAGCTCGTAGATCAAAGGTCTGAGGTAGACATCTAAGCACTTCCCCGAAGATTTAGGACCTGGAATTAGCAGAGTAAAAAAATTAAATTCTTTGTTCATGCACATCCATAAAAGTAGGTTGTACGACATCAGAATAACCGGCCATGTGTTGACGGCAGAGCTATTACTATCCCAAGGATTGAGTCTGTTTGTAGAAAGTCCGAGTCTAATATTTCGAACCTCTGCTGCAAAGTCTCCAAATTCCCTATCGAAATGTTTGAATGCCTCCCCATCCGCGGCGTGTCTCAGCACATCGTCATCTATTTGAATTTCTGCATACCATCGCATCGCCTCTACTGTGTATAGAGACATGTACAGACGCCACAATCTGATAATCAATGGAAAATATCGAAGAACCTTCAAAGGAATTTGGTTTTTCGAACTCCTCATATTCCCCCGGTTCTGATATCTGCACTGGCCACATACGGGACAATTCAAAATATGCATACTCTTTGTAAAACAGCACACAATCATTTGGGAAGGCATGAATTATCTTGTACTTTAGGCAGAGACTGCTCAAGATCTTTCTAACCTTATAATGCGATTTCGGAAGATTGTGATTATCGGGAAGAAACTTACATATTTTCTCCTGTATTTCATCAAAAGCACCGTGTGACATTTTGTTCTTCACTTTTATCTTCATTTGATGCATCACATATTGCAACACATTCTCTCGACATCCAGGGTACACTAGGGTCTGGGCTTCGAGTAGCATCCTGTTGTACTTATCCATCTCACTAGTGTCAATGGCCAAGCTAGCAGTGGGGAATGTGTCATCATGCCCATGAGTAGTGTAGTAACCTCCCTCTTGGTATTGGTGTCCACCGTGATTAAATCCCAGAAATGCCTCATGGACCAAATCCATAGTTAGGTTCCATGAAGGAGCGCCACTATTACTTGATGAGGCACCATGGTAATTGAAGTCTAGTCTTGAGCTTAAGTCTACTACTTCACCATGCTCACTCCACGTAGTATAACTCCACATCATACCATTCTCGTACGAATGTTGTAACATAACATTAGCCGTCACAAACTGATGGTTAAGACATTTTCTGCAAGGACACCTGAAACGCTTCTTTCCCTGACCATGTTCCATCGCAAAAACCACAAACTCTCTGATTCCATCCATATACCGCACATCACTTCTATTCGTCAACCGTATCCAACTCTTATTCATATTTCTGAATGCGTAATAAGTTAATAATTATATATCAAATTAATTATATTTTTTCAACCAATAACTAAGTAATCTAATATACATACTATATATATGGGCGCTATAATCTAGCTAGCTAACGTACTACGTACCTAGTTTAATTAAAAAATATATATAGCTAGTTAACATACTACTTACCTAGCTTATATTAATCTATATATATACACTATATATATGTGTGTATATATACTATTAATTAATAAACCTTAACATACTACTTAGCTTAATTAAATCATTAATTAGCGCGTTTCTAGATTACCAATTAGCTTAATCTAGCTAGCTAACATGTTTTAACTAATTATATAATATAATATATATATATATTATACTATTAATTATTAAATAATTAACCAATTACCTTACAATTACGTACATTAACAATACAATATAGACAATACAATACGTACAACAAGCTAGTAATTAAGCTACCTAAGATCGCCGAAAACTATGTATTCGCCTGAATATTTCACCGGATTTACGTACGTACATATGGTTGTAAATTCAAATAAATGATTCATGGGAAATTATTTAATACGTACCTTCACCTAGCAGGAGAGCAGGCTAGGGGTTAATGAAAAATCGCAATGGATATTTCGTGATATTAATGATTTTTTCCCAGCCGGGATCGGGCTGCTAGGTAGAGTGCGGAGAGAGAGAGAAGTTGAGAGGAGAGGGTGAGATAGCTCAAGGGGAAAAGAAACTGCTGATTGAGCTAATAATTGATCCATTTTATTGCCTAAGTGATACCTTTCGTCGCCTAAGTGGACATCTAGGTGACGACAATGTGGTTGTCGTCTCGGTGGCCACTTAAGTGACGAAAAAAGTATGTCGGCGCCTAAGTGATGACTTAGGTGATGACCACACTGTCGTCGTCCAAGTGACTGACATTACGTTATTTTAGGTTTCTTCTTAGGCGACAGAATGAGTGGTCCGTCATCTAAGGTATCACTTAGGCGACCTCCGTCGTTTGAGGTATAACTTAGGCGACCAAGTAAATGTTCGTCAGCTAAATAAACTTTAGGCGACAAAACCTTAAATATTTCATCGCCTAAGTAGACTTTTCTGGTAGTGATAATTAATGACTTGGCTACTTGATCGAACAAAATATCGGTGTCGGTCATGGGAAACTAGAATTTGGCCAAGCAAAATGAGAATAAGCCAGGCAACTTGATCGCCCAATTAACATTAGCGTCGACCAAGCAAAATAAGAGTCAGCCAAGCTGAGTGATTCTCATGATTTTCAATCTCGTGATTTTTAGTAAATCCCGTCAGATTCTAAAGCAGTCAAACTAATCATACGATCGCAAATTTGCATCGATATGCAAAAAATCAATTTGTATATATATCTCTATCAAATTGTACAGATAATCATGAGTATGATAAGAGAGAACACTTTGCACATTCATTTCGATCTCATGTTTTGGCTTGTATCATTTTGTTTATTGTTGATATCGTTTCATTTCATCTTTGTTTGACAACCAATATTGTTGTTCATTTCAAAAGGTGGCAAAACCCACCACGTACATGTTTCAATAATAAACCAGGGTAAGCCTTACGGGAGCCGTATTAGGTCCTTTAGCACCGCCTAAATGGTACCAGCTACCCTAGCACGAGCAACCCAGAACTTCAACTAAGTACCTATACTGAGAAAAAAAATAGTTGTGGACTGTTATACCTCGTACTCTGAACAATCACAACTTCACCTGGAAAATCTGCAAACTGGGCAATTTAAAACAAAGAGCCCAAGGAAAGGCATAAAACATAAAATGTTAGACTGAGTGGAGAAAAATCATAATATTATGATATTCGTAAAACTTTAAAAATATATAATTGTATGCCTTTCCACAGTTTTTGATAATCTGATGCGAGTTCAAAATATCATAAAACTAAAACAAAGTGGAGGTGGTCGCCCAAGCGTTTGCTTTAATCTGAGTTGACAATATCTTAATATTAGAGGTGATAGAATCGTCCCATGTGTTTGTCCTAACCTGAGTCGATTTAGGGTCAGACGAGGTGTTTGTCCTAACCTCCCCTGACCGGACTATCCGGTGATCAACCGAATAGTCAGATCATCGATGTAACTAAATATGGCCATCACAAATCAAACCTCCAAAACATAAAGTTCATAAAGTGTAATCATAATAAACATATTGCGTAATAACGGAACTCGCAATTCAACAGTGAAAATAAACGTCCACATAGTACTATGCCATGATTTCCATCCAGCCAAAACCCGTCTGTTAGCGTTTCTAAACATCTTTCACTGACTATTAACACGTCGTCCTAAAACAACGATTATTATATAATAACTAATCGTCAAAAATCATAATGAATAGCTAAACTCGTTTACCAACGAGCATTATCGTCAAGAACCTCACATTCTCGAATAACATGCTTTCTAACTAAATACAAGCTTTAATCTAATTTCAATTTCTAAATCTTGAAGGCTTTTTAAAGTTGCAACAAATTCCTCAGGGGTCGAATCGACGATAAACTCAACCGTTCAAAACTATCATAAACTCGTTTAATTAATATCTGATTAACCACGCGTTTTAATCAACTATGTCCAACTCAATTCAATAACCTCTTCATTACAATCAGTATGTAATTACAAGCAAAACAATATAAAATTTACATGAAAATTTCTTTTGTCAGAGCGCAGTTGTGTACCACTGCCGCCACTGCCGTTGCGGCGGCTGATAACGCGTAAAACATGCATCAAATATTAACACAAAGTAGACACTCAACACATATCTCACACATATGCAATTTAAAACCCTTCTTTGTAGATGTAGCAATTATAAGTAGGGATCGTTCTTAACCGGGGATTGAGGGTACTAATGCATAACAACGTTTGTAAACACAAAAGTAAATGTATGGGGGGGTTTATAAGTTGGTTTTTTAATTGGCTAATTTATTTACTAAAAACGTCAATCACATAGCAAGTATTCCTAGAACTTAAACATGCATCAACTCATAGACAAGCAAACACATAAGAAAATTCCAAAAACCCTTACCATATTTTCGACAAAAATAAATAAAAACCTAATTAATTATTTACATGTGATCATCCCATCCTACCCGCATGCATATTATACGGCTCTAATTCTCCCATCATCTTCGAAATCTACAAACCCTAATTCCAATTACATGTTATGGTTTTCTTTATCTTTTAATTAAAGTGCAATGAACAACATATAAACACCTTAACTAAATCATCGATTTAACTAAAGGTAAGGACTAACATGCGATGAACAGCATACAAACATCCTAGTGATCCTAACCTCTACTCATACCGAAGCTTTATGCCCAACACATAACACATAAGAGGAACTAAGACTCATAAACACATGGAATATATATGGAATTCATAAAGTGTATAAAACCAAAATAAGCATTCATTCACCGGGTTTTTACACAAATAATTACAAAGACAAAGGAGACTACGGAGTAAAAAGTTCATGTTTACACTTTTAGTTCCGTGAACAGCACTGCAAACTTCGAGAGCAAGAGGACCCTTTGATGGAGATGGCATCGGTTTTAGGAGGTGGTGATGGTGTAGTTGGCCTTGACTTTGGAGATCTTTGTGGTGGAGAGTATTTGAGTATTTTGGCAGCGTGAGAGCGTAAGATAGGTGATGATTTACTTTGAGGCCGAGCTCCCCAATTTATAGAAGAAGATTAGGTCTTTTCCTACCAAAGCAAGACTTTCCTTGTGTACCCGGGCAAATCTGACAATCTGTAAAGATTTGCACTTTCCCGGAGTTTTAGATCTCCAAAAATTATGATTTTAGTGTCGTTGGAAAGAAGACTCAAATATCTTTCCAACCATAGGTTAATCGCCTCTTAACTCGTCCTGATTCGTTCCCAGTTGTCGTTCGAAGTTGGCCCATCTGCACAGGCAGATTCTGCTTTCCTTATTCTTCATGATTTCCTTCTTCTTTTGACTTTGGGAATCCTTTTCCTACCAAATCTTGATCTCCACGAAATTGGCTGATTGGATCTTCATATTTGGGCTATCTAAATGGTCTTCTAATTAATTGGACCCATTTTCATTTGTTCTTCTTCAAGATCCTTCCGGAAGCTTTCAAATCCTAGTCAACATAGGAAAGGTTTTCCTAGTCAACCAATGATTTCTCTTTCTCCTCTATTTTTCTCCTTTCTTCCTTGGAATTTTGAACCAATTTCTTTTCTCCATTATTTTGCTGTGTTTTGCATGCTTGTAGACTCCTTTACTCCGTCTCTTTTGGTCAACACCTGAAATTAACAAAATAAGTTAAAACTAATAAAACTAAGCAATTATCAAAGTAAAAATGTAGAGAAAATATATTAATTAATACGCCTAAAATGCGTAGATCAAATTCCCCCACACTTAGACTTTGCTAGTCCCTTAGCAAACACTAAATTAAATTAAGACTCAAAATTTCCCAACAAAAATACTACTAAGCCCTTTGACTACTAAATTTTGAAATTCATGGCAATCATAAAGTTTAAGCACAAGGAATTCAAGAGTTAATAAAGACATTCTCATGCATGAATAAGTAAGACTTAGAAGAAAACAATGGTGATTTATAAGCTATGCATGCACTAGAAAAGTTCAAAATCCTCACATGGATGCACTCATCATCTTTTCACTCATGAAAAAGGGCTATTCACTCAAGATATATCGAAGAATAAACAAAATACCTCATGAATAAAACCAATTACTTGCACAAATGAACCCAAACCATATGCTTACTCATGCGATTAACTCCACAGATCAAAGACTACTCATCTTAAGGATCTTAAAGGACTTTCAAGGGTTGTAATGGGGCTGAGACTAAAGCATTCAAAATTTTGGATAAGTGGTGTTTCAAGAATGTTCCAAAGACTTAGTCAAGCTCCAAAAACTTCAATAATTTTGTGCAAACCTCCTTCATCAACGTTACCAGTGCCAACATTCAAGAACAATGGCCAAATATCATCTTGTTGGGCCCAGACTTCATTCTAATCTTCCTCTGAGCTTTGTGAACAGGACAAATGCCTTATTTCTTTACTATTAGGCCTTCAATTTAATACAAACTCCAAATTCACAAATATGAGGGACATTAATCCAAACTTGAACATTAAAAATCTATTGCCGGAGAGCTTCACAAATTTTTTTTTCTTTTTCTTTTCATGCTCCCGATTTTTCTTCTTGTTTTTTTTTTCGGCAACTACTCTTTCTTTTATCTTGTTGGACAAGTCTATCCTCATACACACATATTTTCATCATCTTCACACCATCTCCATGTCTCTAGCTTTGAAAATTCTCACCAAGTCTTTAGAACAAAGGTAAGGAAAATTTACACTAGGTTAAGTGTTTAGATATATATGGTGATGAAAGAAAAGCTTATTGTGGGCTCAAAATGGCTAACTAAGTGTGTCGCAACTCCTGCACACAAATGGGACATTTGGAAATTTGGCAAAATCGGTGGTAAATCCTAAATGCCTTTAATCATATCCAAAATCAGAGTATGTATTGACTATAAGCTTTGAAAATCAACATGAGCAAGTTCTAGCAATCTCTAGTTCATTAAAAACTGTGGCAAGCAATCATATGAGGCATGTTTAATTTTTAAACAAAAATCCCTATGTATGTCGAAATTTCCTCTCTAAAATCATGGATTTTGGCTCAAAAACTCTCATAGGTTCAAATGATTTAAACTTATCTATCATGCGAATTCTGCACCAAGTTTTACAATCTATATCTACTACATGTTAATGCAATCAAAACATCTCTATTAACAAAAGAATTCCATAAATTAGGGACATGAAAGCCATGAACTCGAAATTGTCTCAGAAAAATATCATCATCGACGAGTTAAAGGCATCCTAAGACTCTGAAAAACACTAAAATACACTCAAAAACTACCTAAAATTTTAGAAAAATAAAAACCCACGAAAATTAAATTTTTTTTTTTAGGGCATCATCCGCCGGAAATCCTTTGTTCGCCCAATTTTATAATTTATGACTCAAAGAAAGTTGTAAACCCCTCCCCCACACTTGAACCCTACATTGTCCTCAATGTAATAAAGTAAAAGCATAGAATCAAGCATAGAGAAGAAAATTTACCAAAAATATCTCACATACTAACATACTAATTAAGGAGGAAGAGAAAAGAAAGCAAATCTGTGTGTCGATCCTCCATTGGGTTGCCTCCCAACAAGCGCTTGTTTTTTAATGTCTTACAGCCTAGACATGATGCTTCATTTATGCTCTTGGAACAGCCTGATCTTGAAGGTGCATCTCCTCCATTTGTTCTTTCCACTTTGCAGCTTAATGTTCTGACCTCCGTGTCTTTAAACTAGAATTCCGAACGATGTAGAGCTCAGAAATTCGTGATCTTTATATGACTGAAAACTAGACGTCTCGAGCTTTCCATTCATATAAAGAACTCGTGCTAACTCCAAACGAGCTTAAAGTTATGACTTTTCAAAGTTGACTGTTCTATTTTGGACAGAAGCTGCGAATTATGAAAACACTTGGAGCACGTTCCTCCTTCGTATCCTTCAAAACTCAACAAACATAAAATCCAAAACAAATGCATGAAATGCAATGATGAATATGATTCAAGATGATGCAATTATGTAATGCATGAATGAATGAATGAATGATATGCAAAGATGCTTGACTATTCTAAATATTCACAAAAATCGAGCAACCTGAGCATGACTATTTGAATAATTTCTCTAGAATTAATCACACGTTAGAACTAGCTGAAATTTTACGTGAAAAGACTAGACACATATATAAATACTTCATAAAAGTTTCAGAATTTTCCGAGACGTATAACTATATCAGATAAATCACACAAAACAGCCTATTGCCCAGCACTGAATTTATACTAAACATATAACACATATGCAACGAAAATACTAAGGCACAATATACTAGAAACATGAATGCACATGATATATAATAAGAATGAATGCAAGTGATCCAAAAATAAGAAGTCAACGAAAATTATATATACATAGCTAAGTTAGAATTGTTTCACACGTTGGAATCACAAGATTGAACATGTTTAAACAGTTTTCGAAATTTTTAGCATACATGTCCCAAATTGATTTCGCCAAAAATTTATAAGGATTACAAGGCATTGATTTTTCAGTCTTTCCAAGGACGTGCGACCCGTGCGATAAAGTATGAATTTTCAATTATTCAGCTTTGGTTCAATCGAAAAACATGGCCAGTTGGGGATAGAGATAACGCGAGAGGCAGGACTAATTTCGACGATACACCTCGAGGCTAACCGGGCCAATGGTATATACTCTATTGGTGTAAGTCTTTCTTAGATCCAGAACCTGTCACCAGTCATAACCCGTTCTAGACACCATGTCCGACATTCAGCCAAACTTTCAAAAATTCACACTCCCTCATAGTTCTTGTAGACTCCGCCCTCAACCTTATGTGTAAAACATAAGGGGTTAAGGAGATAAACAAGAAAAAGAGGCACCATCTATTCCAAGGAGTGAAACCTAATTAATCAAGCATGTAATCAATGTAAATCTAAGACTATCCTTTAACATGCTTAACAATTATTAGATATATATATATATACAAACACCGATTAATATTTACAAAAATTAAAATTTACACTAACATTTATTCACATGTATTTATTTACGAAAAATTAAATCAATTAGGGCACATATATATACAAGGCATTGAAAATTTGTAAGTAAAATTAGCATATATACTTCGAAAATTCCTGAAAAAGAAAATGGTTAGTAATATGCACAAGTATAAATTTACATATATACACACAAAAATCACAAACAATTAACAATTCCCGGCAGCGGCGCCAAAAATTGATATAAGCAAAATATGCATTTAAATTAAACACATAAATCAACCATAAACAATTTAAAACCCTATAGATGTAGTATAATATAAGCAAGTAGGGATCGTTCTAAACCGGGGATTGAAGGGTGCATACAATTATTGTGTAATATGGGGGGTGTATGAGTTGATTTTAATTACCTAATTTTCTATCTAATTACTACCTAAAAACGTTGAAAAATATAGCAAGAAATTCTAGGACTCTAACATGCATCGACTCATAGACAAGCAAAACACATAAAAAGAATCCCAAAAATCCCACCATAAATTTCGACAAAAATAAAATATAAGCTAATTATTTACATGTAATCATCATATTAAACCTAACCAATTTTCTCTACCTAATTAAGCTACCTTCGAAATTTATGCTCCTAATTCTTATTGTTAACATGCCATGTGGTTTAAAGCTTAACGCCTTAAAATCTAAGAATCATTGAATAACTTCCAGGCGAAAGGTTAAAACACAATCATCCCGCACTACCCAACGCATTAAGAACTAGACATAGCATGCCTCAAACAAAACTAAGAATATAAACACATGGAAGATATACTCAAGTAAGTATTAAAAATCCAAAAATATTCACCAAAACCCAATGTTAAACAAAAAGAGTACAATAACAAAGTATGACTACGGAGTAAAGGATTCATGGTTACACTTTAAAGAAATCCCGCTTAATGTTGCAAACTCCCAAGGTGTAGACGAATCCAAAGATGGTGGTTCTCACTTGTATGGACTTAACGTGTGCAAGCGATCCGAGTGATGGTGGATGGCGGTATTGTCAACTCCGTGCTTGGTCTTGGTGTTTGAGGGAGAGGTTGGAGAGTAATTTTGTAGAGCTTAGGCCTAGAATATGTGATGATCCACTTTGAGGCCGAGCTCCCCAATTTATAGAAGAAGATTAGGTCTTTTCCTACCAAAACAAGACTTTCCTTGTGTACCCGGGTAAATCTGACAGTCTGTAAAGATTTGCACTTTCCTGGAGTTGTACATATCCGAATTACGTGATTCTTGTGGCATTGGAAAGATCATTCCGAGAGCTATAAAATATCTTCATTAATAATCTCAATCAGAGTGGATATGCAATTTCTACAGCTTGTCGAAGTTTGCCCATCTGCACAGGCAGATTCTGCTTTCCTTATTCTTCATGATTTCCTTCTTCTTTTGACTTTGGGAATCCTTTTCTTACCAAAGCTTGATCTCCACGAAATTGGCTGATTGGATCTTCATATTTGGGCTATCTAAATGGTCTTCTAATTAATTGGACCCATTTTCATTTGTTCTTCTTCAAGATCCTTCCGGAAGCTTTCAAATCCTAGTCAACATAGGAAAGGTTTTCCTAGTCAACCAATGATTTCTTTTTCTCCTCAATTTTTCTCCTTTCTTCCTTGGAATTTCAAACCAATTTCTTGTCTCCATTATTTTGCAGTGTTTTGCATGCTTGTAGACTCCTTTACTCCGTCTCTTTTGGTCAACACCTGAAATTAACAAAATAAGTTAAAACTAATAAAACTAAGCAATTATCAAAGTAAAAATGTAGAGAAAATATATTAATTAATACGCCTAAAATGCGTAGATCAGCGGCGCCAGTGTTAGAACCTGACCCCAACTTTGTAGCCTAAAATGGGATCAAGTCCTAATAACACAACTAACAGAGGTTTTCCTTCGAAAATTTAATTAAACATCTTCTAAAATAGCATAACAAAACTAAAACTAAACTTTTTCTAAAATTAACAAATCCAAAAATCTAAACTAGCAAGTTAGGATGCTTGTGAACTGAGCTACCATGTATTCTAAATTAACTAACCAGCTAAGCTACAAGCTCGTAGGATCAACTACGGATCCTACGGTAGGTTGCTGCTATGCCTCAAACTGCGGGTGCGCTCGACCTCAACTGAAACTCTGTAAACCTGGGCATTTGAAACCAAAGGGCCTAGGGAAGGACATTTTAAAAATAGAAAATTGTTAGAGTGAGTAGACAAAAAATCATAATTCATGTAAGAAAATATAAGAAATTATATTTATGCCCCTCCGCTGAATTCCAATGAAAACCAGGATGCGAGTATTTTTTAAAAAGTCGTAGGGCGATACAGAATAACTAAGAGATGAATAGGAACTGACTGTGAACTGAATCTGAAATGAATACCAAATAAAAATGACTGATGAATTGACGTCTCTAGACATCATGACTGGGACTAACTGATTGTGAACGATGGTTGAGGAAATTGCATCTCCATGTCATTGGAAGTAATGTTTAATTGACTGACTCAAGTGTCTAATAAGGAATACGAGATCGAGTAGCTAAGAGTTGACTCCGAGTTGACTGGCTGAAACTGAATATCCCATAACATCGATGACCGACGAATCGACATCTCTAGCCACCCTAAGTGATGAGTGACTGTCTAAGAGATGAATCTGAAATGAAATAATAAAATCAGGATGACCGAAGACTTTAAAGTCCCTAGTCTTCATACACTGTAACCAATTGACTGAGAACTAAATCTGGCAACAAATAATCGTCAAATAAGGATAACTGAGGATTTTGACATCTCTAGGCATCAAGTGTCATTTAGGAGCCTAGCATCCAAGGCGACACATGACTAACATGACTCAAGGAAATAAAAAGGCACTGAAGACTGACAATAAACTATAACCCCAGTCCCGTGACTCTAAGAAATGAGGAGGCGTTGGTGACTAGTAGTGAACTACAACCCCAGTTACCCATATTATCTAGTAGTGAACTACAACCTCAGGTAATGCATCAGTAGTGAACTACAACCCTTCTATGGCTAGCTGGGAGCAAGGCAGGTAACATATATGCACATATATAATATTCTCAAAAATATAGCCTCCAGAATACTGACTCATCGATCTCTCAACAAGACATTAGAAATTAAATGATGAACTGACAAGTCACGTGTAAGGTTAACCGAGCAGGAACATCAAGTATAACCCATAAACGTGGATCGGAATAAAACTCAAAATTGGAAACTAGACCAGATTCGTTGGAATTAATCAAGATGACACCAAGCTAACGCTAATAGAATCGAATTTGCAAACTTACAACTATTAAATTATGTCTAAGAAGCCAACATCATAAAATGTCATCAAAAAAAAAATATTAGTATCGAAAATATAATAAATTAACTACCCACATACGCGACAGTGAAAAGCAAAGTCAACTCACCTGGATCGCGATAAAAGTAGTCGTCGATCCACTAATTCGTAAACTGCACTCAACATTCCTAGATCAAATTTAGAGATCTAACTTAATTAAAAAAAAAATTGTAACTGTACAACTCAAGGAGATAATGGAGCCCGAGACAAGTCGTATCTCAAATACTCACTTCCCATTCTTGATAATCCTGATGCCTCACCGAAGTGTATTCGATAATAAACTCGAAGCAACATAGTGATAGGTCTTGCTACTCGAGTACCCCTGACGGTGAGCCTCGACTCGATACGGCATCACCATGTCGAGTCGTCACAAATCCTATGCACAATCTGTACGTTACAAAAAAATTTGAACTACACGAAACTACGAAAAATGGATTACGAAAGGGCTTAGGAACTTGCCATGAAAAATGTTGGCTTTCTGCCTGTCAGAGCTCTGCTGGACGAGGCGGCGCGTGAGGCCTACACGCCCCCAATGATGGAGGCCATGTGCTGCCAAACTTAACCATCTTTGATTCCTACAATTGACATATCAACATAAAGCTCGTTTATAGCCCAACACACCTCTTAACTGCACTAAAGCCTAAATCAAATCGGAATATGTCCAATTTTTACCCTGAAACATTGGGAACTCACCGGAATCCTGCGGTATTCGTATGTAGTGCTCTAGCCGAGGCGGGTTGCATGGTTGGTGGCAATTGAATCCTGGAAGAGTGGGCTTGAAAACCCCTAAGGTAATGGTAGCTTAGATCGCTATCACTAGCGTTGGTGAAGTCCGCCGAAATCAAAGCATTTTCGATGTCGAATCTTCCTTCTCCAACAACGATTGATTGATATTCCTCCATGGATGGGACAAGGGAGGAGAGAGGAGACGATTCAGATCAGAGGGACGGCCAAAGGTGGCCATTGCCGGAAAATTGAGCCGGCAAGGTCAATGGCTCCTCAAGTGAAGGAGAGAGAGAAAATCAGCCAGTTTTGGGTTCTACCCCCTTCAGTAAGAATCTTTAAAAATATCACTTACTAAATCAACGTCTCAGATCGAGTTACTGTTTGATCTAACGGCTATGATTAATCGCCAAGTGTAACTTTATATTTTAATTTCCTTTTTCAAGAAACTTTCGAAATTAGTAAAAATTAGCTCGGTCCTCTAAAAATTGAACAAAAAATATGTACAATCTCGTAATAGTTTTTTCCACAACTTCCTTGAAGAAAATAAATCCAAAATAGAACTTCTAAAAAGTTAATTTTTAGTCGCAATGAATTTCGATAATCGCGCAAAAATGTAATATATCACTATTCAACTCTACTAACAAGTTTAGCACGATAATTTGGGTATGAGTTACAGCCATGACTTTTCTCGATGACCCGAACACCAATATGTGCAAAATCAACCTAACAACAACTTTCATAACTACACCAAAGTCCAATTCTAAATATAACTCACTGAATTTCATTTTGAAACCAAGAACACAAAAAATTCTCAAATCTTCGATTCTTCTTCCATGGGTGGAATTATAACATGATTTTGGTGTGTTTAGTTTCATGGTGAGGAGAGCTTTTAAAGCCCAATAGGTCTCAATCATCAATTAGAGCTCGAGACCGTCGCCCCTAAAGCTTTGGGTTTTTGAACAATCTGGCGATTTCATGTCAATACCACAACTTAAACATGAAGAATTTAAGAATAAAAGGTTGAGAATATGAAAGAGGGGGGGGGAGGCGCTTCTTTTGACTACTCAGCCGACTGTTTTGGTGGTCGGCTGACAAATCTCCACTGATGGCAATTCATGGCTCATGTGAGAGAGGAAAGACACAGAGAGGAGAGAGAAGGAGGTTTGACTCGAAAAAAGAAAGTTTTAACTTTCTCTTTCTGGTAAGTCTTATATATACATGCAAGTTGCGACTAATTTATATTTGTAAAATCATACAAAACTTTAGTTGACCATAACTTCTTCGTAACTCCAATTTTAACACTTGACGTGGCCACAAACTCATCTCAATAAACTCTACAACTTTCCCATAGAAATTTCTCAAAAAACTTAATCAATAAATTCTGAGAGGAAGGTCATCGATAATTACCAACGGTAAAAATAAACAACCTTTCTCGTTTAACCTTAAATAAATTATAAAAAGAAAATTTTCGGGACGGAATGTTACAATAGGATATGTAAAATCAATATCAAAATCAAATCATAATAGAATTCAAATCGATATTAAAAACCGATTGATAAATTAAACACAAGTACGAGAAGGAATACCAAGATGCATACCTTAAGTCTAACAACGACAGGATTCGCTTACTCCAATGCTCATCCACAATCACAATACATTGTCTTCGCAACGATCACGATAGGACAGAATCACATTGGACAAGTCTCAAATTACAAAATCCTATATTTATACATTTACGAATAATTCTAAAATAGGAATCGACAAAAGCGAAGTCTGAGAGTTGAACCGCGCTCTGATACCATTTTGTGATGACCCGACCCAATTCAAATATCGTAAAACTTGATAAATATACACATAAATTAAGGAAGTACTTGATACAAAATCAACTTCGACTAATCTAGTTGAAGAACTTATTCGACAAACTCGATATGACGAAACGATATAGAACACACCTAATTTCTCCGTCGGCTGCACCATCACTGGTGGTGACGCTCAACACCTGAAAGGACCAGGCCCCGATTTAACTGCCTAAACTGAGATTATGCCCTAATGACTCTTAGTACTTACACATACTATCAAAAATGAAACAAAGAATTATAATACAAAAGTTATAAGTTAAAGAAACGGTTTCTAGTATCAACTCAGAGCTTCCCTTTATAGAAATCAAAAAATTCTTTGCGACATCAAAGTAGCTAAACATACAAAACCAACTATGCTAACTAAATACTAACTCGTAGGATAAACTTTGGTTCTTATGATGGATACTGCTATGTCTCAATCTATATGTGCGTCCAGCCTCAACTGAAACTCTACAACCTGGGCAGCGAGAAATTGAAGGGCCCATGGGAAGGGCATAGAGAACATAAATCCGTTAGAGTGAATGGACAAAAATAATGTTCGTAAAAAGAAATAAAATTTGTAAGCCTTTCAATGTAATGATATAGTAAAAACATAGCGAGACCAAGTAAATTATATAAATCCTAAGTGTGTGGAGGCAAGGACAACGTTACCACGAGTCAGGAATTTGTCGTGGCCCACCCGGAGCTATTCGGTGATCATCCGAGAAGCCAGTGTATCGATACAACATACATAGACATAATGTGCATAAAACGATAAATTTTATCATAGAGGCCTCCATGCATATATGTAAACATATCATAGTATATTTGCGTAAATGAAATCCTAAGCATAAAAATAGACATGCTAACAACAGTGAAAAATAAAGTGTCCACTCACCTGGATCACTTGGAAGGTAGTTGTCGATCCACTAACTCAAAAATCACACTCAATGCTCTTAAGGCCAATTGAAGTTCTAAATAAAGTAATAAAAGTTTCCATCTTGCATTGCAACTAAGGTAGAAAAGGAATTCGTGACGAAACATCTACTGGAAACTCACATTTCATTTCAGAAAACCATACGTCCCTTCTCTGACTCCTCATAATATTTGTTAAACCATTTATATGATCTCGTTCATTGTGCCATATTACCCAAGCTCCATAGAAGAGTGAGCCTCGACTCGACACATGACAATTGACCGCGCTAAAAGTGTCGAGTCATCTTAATTCCTGTGAATAAGCTGAAACATTACGCTAATCTATCAAACTTTACGAAACTTCTCAAAAACCATTACAAGTTAGCTAAGGAAACTTCACGTGAAAAAGTTAATCTTCTAGTCGTCGGAGCTCTACCGTGTACAACGATGGATGGATACCACGCGTCACTGCAGGCAATGGCCAAGACAGATCTGCTCTGATTCACTTGACCTATATATCAAATTGAAGATCACATCAAGCCTAACAACTTTCTAGTCCAACATGAAGCCGACAACTGGCTAGAAACCAACTAAATTTACCTTTAAAGCTCGATGACCTCTTTGGAAAATCAAGTCGACCAGCAGTGTCGTCAGACCATGGCTTGACCTGAGACAGATCAAGTTCTACTCCTGGGTTGATGGGCTTAAAGACTCATATGGTTTCGCGAACTAAGTCTGATCTTAACTCCATCGTCAGCAAGGAAAAAAGCTTGCCAAGTAACATCTCGTTGGTTTCCTCTCCACGCTTCATGCATGGTCCAATCGAGCAGAGAGCGAGGAGGAAGTGCAATCAAACCTAGGGATGTGACTTTGGAACTGAGACCGCAAAATCGATTCGAATTGAATTAGAACTGGGAAATTCGGTTTGATTCCAAAAAAATTGAGTGTATGTTTTGTAAAGAACCAAACCGTATTTGGACAGTTTGATTCAGTTCCGGTCCTTCATTTTTATTTACAAGGAACCATCAAGAATCATATATAATCTATATTTTAACTAAATATTAGAACTATATGTCATTATATTATTACATATGAAATATTTGTTATTTTATTTGCCACTCAAATCATCAAGTTGTTGATCATGGTCATATATTGGATATATCATGTGTTATTTTGTTGATATCAGTCAGATGACTTATTTGGTGGTTATCAGATCAAGGGTCAACCCTCCTTTATAAATTTTTATGTTATTTTTATTTAATTAAGTCATTCAACACAAGAACTATGAAATATATTTGTATGTTATATTGAAGACGTGAAAAAGAAAACAATGAAGAAAACCTAGAAGAACAAGGACATATATTCCTATTCATGTGAAATGTTACATGCATCTTTGAAGAATGAATCGGTAGTGGATGAAGTGTTCTCATTCAATTCAATGACCAGAAATAAGGTATGTATGGATAAATTTGTTTATTTCTAGGATTTTTGGAAAAAGAAAAAAGGTATGATGATTTCACTAACACAAATGAAATGAGCATTACTTATTTGGATGAACCTATATTACTTCCATAACCATCACCCTCCAAAACACATGATCATATTGATATAGTACACACATACCTCTCCTTGACAGGACCATAAAGATGATAATAATCTGAAAATTCTTACAGACATGCGTTCTCTCTAACTTGGAGAACACTGTCTTGCAAAGGATGTAGCACACATTGCCAAGAAAGAAAAGAATTACAAACCACAAACATATAGGTTTATTCATTTTTTCTTCTCTAACAAACTGACGATATTTACCTAAATATGGGGCTCCGTCCTCATAACGGTGGATACAATTTCATCCCACCAATTCTACAGTGTTTTATCAAATGACATATATTAACTTTTTAAAATATTTGTAGTCATTGATATATTTATTTAATAAATCTAACGATCACGAAACAACATAATCTGATAACTTGCTTACCCCTTATTCCCTTAAAAAAGCTGATAATAATCTGGAAAACCTTGCAGACATGCATTCTCTCTAACTGGGAGAATACGCTCTTGCAAAGGATGTAGAACACATTGCCAAGAAATAAAAGAAATAAAAATGTCAAACCAATAGGTTTATTTATTTGTTCTTCTCTAAAAAAAACTGACGGTATTTACCTGATTGTGGGGCTCCGCCCTTGTAATAACGGTGGATATGATTTCATCCCACCAATTCTACAATGTTTTATCAAATAGCACACATTAAAATTTTAAAATATTTGTAGTCATTGATATATTTAATAAATCTAATGTTCACAAAAAAATATAATTTGATAACCTGCTTACCCCTTCTTCCTTTTTTAAAAAAATATTCCAACAATTGCAATAAGACCTGTGTGAATTACATTTTGGGATGAAAAAAAAATGAAGATGTTAAAGAGAAGACAATGAACAAAACCAAGAAGAATAAGGACATCTATTTCTATTTATGTGAACGGTTACATGCATCTCTGATGAATGAATCAGTAGCCATTGAAGTGTTCTCATTCAATTCAATCACCAAACATAAGGTATGTATGGATAAAATTGTGTTTCTAGGGTTTTTGGAAGAAGAAAAAAGGTACGATGAATTTATTAATGCAAATGAAATGAGCATTATTTTTATGGATGAACCTACATTACTTCCATAACCATCACCCTCCAAAAAATACATGATCATATTGATATAGCACACACATACCTCTACTTGACAAGATTACAAAGATGATAATAATTCGGGAATCCTTGTAGACGTGCATTCTTTCTAACTGTGAGAACACGGTCTTGCAAAGAATGTAGAACACCTTGCCAAGAAGGAAAAGAATTACTAACCCCAAACATATAGGTTTATTCATTTGTTCATCTCTAAAAATCTAACGGTATTTACATGATTGTGGGGCTCCGCCCTCGTAACAACAGTGGATATGATTTCATCCCACCAATTCTACAATGTTTTGTGATTAAAACCCGACCGGGTTCGATGGCAAATGATTTGGGCTAGTTCAATGGCCAACAAACACCAAAATAAGGTTTTGGACTATAATACGAACGAAACTGGCTATCTCCTCAGACCTTTCCCTATAATCCCCTTCATTGATTTTTGTTACAGAAGAAAACTTTGAAGGTTGAATAGTCACAAATTTCTAGACTAGCTTATCCAAATCACTTGTAGTGGCATATTGAATCGAAAACCTAGTTATTACTTTCATTAAAAATCCACACACAATTGAAATTTGTCTTCATTTCACACACCTACATAACTAAGCTAAAACCACAACACATCGGTAAAGTGAAACCCAAAAACACAAAAGAGCCAAACCAAGCTCAAAATGAAGAGAGTTCTCTCTCCTCTGGACTAAGACAAGTTTGACAACCAATGATACCCAAGTCACCAAACAAAGATGCTCATCGGAATTATCACGCGGCAGTGCAAGGGATGCAACATATGAGGGTTGCCGATGGCGGAGAGAGATAGACTTGTGTATAATCTTGGCCATAGAATTTATCATTTGATGAATGCATGGATGACTGAATGAAGTTCAACCCATTCCATTCATCATATATTGTTGCTTAGAAGAACAGAGTCCTGGTGTAATCTCTACTACAATAAAGGGAAACGTGTCTTTGGTGTCATCAGGTTCACTAAAATAGTGAAATCCCAAAATATCCCCATGAAAGAATAAACTCATGAACAAAAGAATAAATGAGGAATAGATAGAGGGAGGGCATGGAAGTAAATGCACAAGAAAAGAAATAAGTGAAGAAAAAAAAGGACGATCGACCAATCACCGTGTGAGAAAAAAAACTGAACAGCAGTTTTGCATATGAACCAAGCAAAAAATTCAGTGGAGTAGTGGATGGAGTAGTGGGAGTTGATCTGATCAATTATATATGGCCATCTTTGTAACGCATGGAGAAAAACCAAGCAGAGCAAAACCAAAATTGACTGGGAATCCTCTACTATCGAGTTTAGACAAAGCAAGCAAGAACAAAATCAACTCTGTGATTGACGGGTAAGAATGATCGATTCAGCTTACATTAATCAATTTGGTTCATTGATTGAGAGTTTTCATCAATTTGTTTCTCATCGATGCTTTAATTTTACAGAAAGTGGTGTTTGTTGTTTGAATTTATTTCATCAATGGCAACTTATTTGTTTCGCGCTTCCTTTGGTCCTCTAGATGGAACAAAGAGCTAACAAAGATTTGACTCTCTAACCTATTTGTTCAAAGTATCTTTACGTCGGCAGGTAATTTTTCCCTTTATTTTCCCTCTTTTATTGGTGCTTTTACCTTCCTATCAAACCTGCTAACCTTTTATTCAACTTTTGACCCAAAGACAAGAAAGCAAAGCTGAGGCGGGATTGAGGGAATATAAAGTCAATTGTCGAGGAGTTAGGAGCACTAAGCAAGGAACACAAACTACCTTAAGAGTGCATATATGCCTAGCATAGTGAGATATCCATTTTGATTAAGAGTGTTGGAGTGAGTCACACTCCTTATATATTTAGGTGTATATTCTATAAAGTGGGTAGGATCCTGTAATTGTCGAGGAGTTAGGAGCACTGAGCAAGGTACACAAACTACCTTAAGAGTGCATATATGCCTAGCATAGTGAGATATCCATTTTGATTAAGAGTGTTGGAGTGAGTCACACTCCTTGTATATTTAGGTGTATATTCTATAAAGTGTGTAGGATCCTGTAATTTGGGTGTAGGTTCCCTCTCTATCCCATCATCTATTATTAATATCTGAGTTGAATTGCCAAAATAAATTCTCTGTTACTTTTTATCCTATGTATGTGGTATTTTAGGATCTATGTACTCAGGCCATAATAGGCAAGGGAGATTGGAGGGGGAGACTATTTCACTTGGATTGCATGTATAGCGGGGAAATGCAAGCGCCATGAAGACTTGTTGCTTTAATTTTAAATTCTGATCGAGTTAACGAAATTTAGTTATGGCATCACTGATTGGGGCATCCGTCCTTTGGTGTTATGAAAAAGTCTATGACATCCTTATTTCTGAGAATAAAAGGATCTAGTCTCCATTGTGAGACCTGTGTGTTTGCTAAAAGTCATAAGTTTAGTTACTCTCCCATTACTCATTCTAGTTGAGCACCATTTGAGTTGATCCATTTTGATGTTTGGGGGCCTTTGAAGAATCCAACCTTGACAGGAATGAGATACTTTGTTCTGTTCATTGATAATTTTACAAGACTGACATGGGTTGTGTTGTTGAGAAACAAGGATGCTATTTTTTCTGCCTTTACTGCATTTCATAATCTAATTCGAACTCAGTATGATGCTTGTGTGAAAGTATTTCTATTAAACAATGGAGGAAAGTTTGTCAATCATTCTTTCTAAGATTATTTTCAATGACATAGAATTTTTCACCAGACTACTTGTCCTTAGACATCAGAGCAGAATGGAGTTTCCAAGAGAAAGAATCACCATATCCTGGATATGGGAAGAGTTCTCTTACTCAGTGCCAACATGCCAAAATATATCTTTGGGAAGAAGTTTTAGTATGTGCCTCTCATTGCATCAATCACCTACCATCAACAACTCTTCAGAATAGGATTCCATTTGAGTTACTGTCTAAACATGTTGTCATCCCATCTCTCAACAGACTTCATGCTTGTGTCTTTGGTTGTGTAGTGTATGTTCATCTTCATAAGAATCAAAGATCTAAGTTGGATGCCAGAGCCCTCAAATGTGTGTTTGTTGGTTATAGTACTCATAAGAGAGGTGACAAGTATTACCATCCTCCTTCTCAGTGTTTCTGTGTCACCATGGATGTCACTTTTAGTGAAAACTTGTGCTATTTTTCTTCTACGGTGTCTTAGAGTGAAGAGGAGAAGAATGTGTTTTATGAAGACCAGTTTGAAGGACCAGAAGTCATTATTATAATTAAAAGTGCCCTAGCTGGAGCACCTGTTCGACCCGTCGAGGAAGGTCCTCGATCCATTGAAAATAGTACACAGAATCATACAGAAGATGACATTCGACTCGTCGAGGAACATGTAGATAACCTTCGACCTGTCGAAGGTAGCACTCTGGATCGTCTCGAAGTAGTGTCTTGATGGGTCAAAGATGTGGCTCGACCCATGGAAAGTACCCATACTGGTGGGTTTGTTTCGAGTTCTGAAGATGTTCAACATGTCGAACAAGTGTCTGACACGTCGAAAACAGGAGAACTAGTCAGTTGTCAGCCACTAGTGATTGAAGAGGTATATACAAATCCAGTCTCTCCCTCTCCATCGTTGATCTCTTCTAGCCTTGCTTCACCTAAAGTATTTAGTAGTATTCCTTTGTCAAATTTTAGTGTACCTGAGTCTGATAGTGTTTTGCCTGTTAGGTCAACCTGTAGTCAACCTTCAAAGAAATATAAGTCTTTCTTGTCAGCTAAAGCCAAGTACCCTGTAGTTAACTATGTGTCAACCCATAGACTGTCTAAGCCCTATATAGCCTTTGTGAATCAATTATCTGTTGTGTCTCTTCTTAGTAAAGTGCAGAATGCAATCAAGGAGGAGAATTGAGCCAAGGCAATGGAGGTTGAGATGGAGGCTCTCAACAAGAATTGTACTTGGGATTTGGTACATTTGCAACCTAGAAAGAAGATTGTTGGGTATATATGGGTTTATACTATGAAGCATAATGTAGATGACTCAGTTGACAAATATAAGGCAAGGTTAGTTGAGAAAGGTTATACTTAGAAATATGGAGTAGATTATGATTAGACGTTTGCACTAGTGGAAAAAATCAATACCATTCGAGATCTTATGTCTTTGGCAGCTAATCTGGATTGGCCCTTGCAATAGTTTGATGTAAAGAACTCATTTCTTCATGGAGACTTGAATGAAGACATTTACATGGATCTTCCTCTAGGATATGATACTTCTATAAGTGAGAAGATGGTGTGCAGATTGAAGAAGTCTTTATATGGATTGAAGCAGTCTCCAAGAGCTTGGTTTGGAAGATTCACAGCTTTCATGAAGAAGATTGAATATAGATAGAGCAATTCAGATCACACTTTATTTCTGAAGCACCGACAGGGTAAGCTGACAGCTTTGATTATTTATGTGGATGACATGGTTGTGACAGTTGATGACTCTGATGAGATTAAGAGATTACAACTTCAGTTGTCTTCTAAATTTGAGATGAAAGATCTTGAAAAGTTGAAGTATTTCTTGGGAATTGAGGTAGCCCGAGATCAAAATTTTATTATGTTAAGTCAAAGGAAGTATGATCTAGATCTGTTGGCAAAAACTGGTATGCTTGACTGTAAACCAATTAATACACCCATTCAACAAATTCATCGGATTGCAGAGTATCCTCATCAAGTTTTACAAACAAGTTCCAATATCAGAGGTCAATTGGTAGATTAATTTACTTGTCACACACTAGTTCTGATCTTGCTTATGATATTAGTGAGGTGAGCTAGTATATGCATAATCCTAGTGAAGATCATATGAGTGCTGTAATACGGATTTTATGGTACTTGAAGTTTGTTTCTAGTAAAGGCCTTATGTTTCGCAAGCATGGGGATTTGCGGACTAGTGGTTACACTGATGCAAATAGGGCAGGAAACATCACTGACCAGCATTCTACTTCTGGCTACTTCACATTTGTTGGTGGAAATCTGGTTACTTGGAGGAGTAAGAGCTGAAGCTGAGTATAGAGGTATGACTCAATGACTTTGTGAGTTGTTATGGCTGAAACATTTGTTAAAGAAATTTGGGTTTCAAGCAGAAACTAAAAGGACCCAACCCAAGTTTAGTTTTCTAAACCAGAATTGAACCCCTTCCGAAAACACGAACTTTCAAAAACCATAGAAATTTCGGCAGAGCTTCACTATATCGCGAAGTTACCATTAACCTACACCCAAAAACACACTTCATCCTATGCCACAAAACCCAAACCGTGGGCACTAATCCCATCCGAATTTCTCAAAATCATATCATAATATAAAATAATAAGCAAAACTGTAACTTTATAGAAATCCGGAAAAATCATATGAAAATATAAACATCAGAGTATTCAGAGCGACCTCCAGTATATATATATACATAAATATACAGCAGTAGGCTAAACAAGAAACCTATTGAGAAAGAAAAGTAGCTCGAACACTAAGCCTCCAACTGCGACGTGTGACACCAGAATCCGAACTACAAACTGGGCATTCAAAACAAAGAGCCCAGGGAAAGACATAAATAGTTAGAGTGAGTGGACGAAAATAAATGTCTTTCGCCGAATAATATATGTTATAAAAACATATGCGAGTCTAAATGCATGAAAATAATAAAGTACACGAGGGAGACTCTAACTCCTCACGTGTACAGAGCATGCATCGAAAATCCCACGGGGTTACTCATGGACACATCCGTGCTAGTACAGTCTGAATCACGGGATCCCAGACCCACATGTGATTCTAGCCAGAAAGGCTTCAGGTAAGGGTATGAGTTCCCACCAGGAAATACATTGGCATAAGGAAAAGAAATCTGTTCCTACAAGGAAATACATCGGCACAAGGTAAAATTCCCCCCTGGTAAACATTCTCGAAGATCAGCCGGGATGCAAGTGTATTGATACAACCACATATACTAAGATTGTACTCTGTGTAAAACAAATCATAAATAGTTTCATGCAAATGTATAAAGTATAATGTAAATGCATAATCGTAAAGCACATGCTCGTATAAATTATAATCACATACGCATGCTCATGCTCGTAAAACGTATAATAAAGACTCGCAACTAATCAATGAAAAGAAAGGTGTCCCCTCACAAACAAGCACAGCTCGCAAACGCGCTAATTACGAGATCCGGCGAAAGATCCCTCGCCAAGCGTATGATCTCGATCTCCTGAATAATCACAAAATATCACTGATCAAAATCACAATTCAATACTCTGAACCACACCTCGGAAACCAACCATTTTCGGAAATATATAACTCGGATAACAAAAGAATCGCCGAAAATCCTAAAGTACTCCACATAAATCCTCAACTTAAAATCCACCACCCAAATCAACTCAAAAACCTCAAGGCGACGATCGGGGCGCGATTACGAGCAAAACGGCATAAAACTTGACAAAATCCAAAAAGTCAATGCGTCGTCGGACCTCCACCGTTGACCGCCGCCGCCGGTGGCGCGCCGTCACCGGAGAGATTTTCTAGCGACCAAGACCACCACAGCTTCTTCTCTTCAATACAAGCCTAAAACTCTTCTACTTCTAGTCCCAAATCGGTTGGCAACACCTCCAAAACTGCCCCGAAAAGTCCACAGCCAAGAATCGCCGGAAAAGTTTCCCGGCCGATCCCGCCACCATCCCGCCACCAAAATGCTTCAAACCAAAGGGGTTTTCACCCTTGGCTCGAGCCCAACTCATTTCAACGCAAGAACACACCGGAAACGCGCCGGAGCACCACCCACCGTTAAACCCGATTCCGGCAAACCTCAGGTTCAAAAATCTCCAACCAAACCATAACCAAAACTCACCATACATATATCAATCGGAAGCCCAAATCCTAAGCTTCAAAACCTTGCCTTTATTTCTGGCAACCGTGCCGATTTCCGGCAGCCACCACGACGGCGAGTTCATGACTCACTGAGTCAACATGCCTGACTCGGTCAACTCGGCCCAACTCAGGTCAACTCGGTCAAAACAGCCCATTTTCAAACTTTTCGATAACTTTACGACAATTCAGCTATTTATACGTCGCGAATCAACTCTATCCACAATTCGGATAACTCAAACTCAAACGGATAAACACGACTAACTCGACGATAATTTCAAATATTCATTTTATATTCCTCGATTATCCGAAAAATCCTCGAAAAACTCTTATGGACTCGAAATCAGATTCTCTACATTTCCCACGAACAAACCCAAATCAAATTCGTGTCCGAAAATTAAGTCGTAATCAAAACCGCATAACCGATTAATTACGAAAAACCTCAATTACTCGTGAAACTCGCAGATTAAGCCGACCACTATACCAATTCCGGTTCGGGTCATCACAAATCTACCTCCCTTACAAAAATTTCGACCTCAAAATTTACGTACCTGCTAAGTGAACAGATGAGGATACTGCTCCCGCATATGCTGCTCGGTCTCCCAAGTGGTTTCCTCAACTGAATGATTCTGCCATAACACCTTCACAAGCGGAATAACTCTGTGCCTTAACTCCTGCTCACGTCGATCGAGAATCTGTACTGGCTCTTCTATATAAGTCAAATCTTCCCGGATAGGAAGCTGATATGGTGCTAATACATGTGATGGATCTGGAATGTATTTCTGCAACATCGAGACATGGAAAACATCGTGTACTCGAGCCATCTCTGAAGGCAACTCCAACCTGTAAGCCACGACACCAACTATCTCTGTAATCTCATAAGGACTTATATACCGTGGCTGGAGCTTGCCATGCTTCCCGAAACGGAAAACTCCCCTCCAAGGAGACAATTTCAGGAAGACCTAATCGCCCACCTCGAACTCAAGATTCTTTCTCCTCACGTCTGTATAGCTCTTTTGTCGATCTTAGGCAATCTTTAATCTGTCTCTGATAATCTGAATATCCTCTATAGTTCTCTTCACCAAATCAGGACCAATAAGCCATCGTTCACCCACCTCACTCCAACATAATGTAGTACGGCACTGCTTCCCGTATAGAGCCTCATACGGTGCCATATCGATACTGGCCTAATAACTGTTGTTATAAGCAAACTCAATCAAATGCTGTTGCTGGTCCCAATTTCCTCTAAAATGTAATACACATAACCGCAACATATCCTCGAGGGTCTGAATAGTTCTCTTAGACTGCCCATCAGTCTGAGGATGGAAAGCTGCACTGAAATGCAATCTGGTACCCAAAGCTCGCTGCAATGCCTGCCAAAACTCTGAGGTAAACTGACTGTCTCGGTCAGAAACAATAGACACAGGCACACCATGTAAACGAACGATCTCCGCCAAATACAGCTTTGCTAACCTGCACACTGAAATCTTCCCTAGAAGTGCAAGGAAATGAGCTGATTTCATTAAACAGTCTACAATAACCCAAATACCCGTGTTACCCACAGAAGTATGCGGTAACTGATACACGAAATCCATAGTAATATGCTCCCAATTCCAAACCAGAATCTCCAAAGGTTGTAGCTTTCCTGCAGGTTTCTGTCTCTCTGCCTTCACTTGCTGACAAATGAGGCATCTGCTCACATATGTTGCGATTTCCCTCTCCATATTTCACCACCAATAATAGGCTCAAAGTGTACGAAACATCTTTGTACCGCCTGGATGCATTGCGTAAGCAAAATAATGAGCTTCGTTTAAGATCTCCTTCTTCAAACCCTCGTCTCTAGGTACACAAAGTCTGCCTCTAAACAGCAATGTACCATTATCACTCAACTAAAACTCTGTTGGCACACCATTTCGAATCACGGTCTTCTTGTCTAACAGATAGGAATCCGTATCCTGAACTTCACGGACCTGATCAACCAATACCGATCGAACCTAGAAGTTAGCCAACAAGGCTCCATCATCATCCCACTCTAACTCAGCTCCCGTAGCTCGTAACTCTACTAACATGGAAACTCTGGCCACACATACATGAAACAATGAGGCTCTGGATTTCCCGCTGAGTGCATCAGCAACGACATTGGCCTTCCCTGGATGATACTCAAAGGTGCAATCATAGTCATTGATCAACTCCATCCATCTGCGCTGTCTCATGTTCAAATCTGGCTGCGTGCGCAAATAAATGAGACTCTTGTGATCTGTGTATATCTTGCACTGAGCTCCATACAGGTAGTGTCTCCATCTCTTTAAGGCTAATACAATGGCAACCAACTCCAAATCGTGCGTAGGATAATTGACTTCATGTGGTTTTAACTGCATGGAACCGTAAGCCACCACTCTACCATGCTGCATCAAAACACAACCAAGACCCAATTTCGATGCGTCGCTGTAAACCACAAACTCTCCACTATCATCAGGTAGGGTCAGAACCGGTGCAGTAGTCAACTTCTCCTTCAAGAGCAAGTAACTCTCCTCACATGCATCGGACCACTCGAACTTGACGCCTTTCTTCGTCAATCTGGTAAGTGGAGCGGCAATCCGTGAAAAATCCTGCACAAAACGCCGATAGTAACCTGCCAAACCTAAGAAACTCCTGATCTCTGGTACGGTGGTAGATCTACTACAATTCAACACAGCTTCAATCTTGTCAGGATCCACGCTGACTCCCTCACCAGATATCACGTGACCCAAAAATTTCAAGCTATTCAACCAAAACTCACACTTGCTAAACTTCGGAAACAACTGATTATCTCGCAAAGTCCGCAAAACAGCTCACAAATGTTTCTTGTGTTGGCCCACACTCCTGGAGTAAATCAGAATGTCGTCGATAAGCACGATCATAAACTTGTCCAGAAACCGCCTGAACACCCGATTCATCAAATCCATGAAAGCCGCAGGGGCATTGGTCAACCCAAACGGCATAACCAAGAACTCATAATGCCCGTACCGTGATCTAAAAGTTGTCCTGGGCACATCTGACTCTCTGATCCTCAACTGATGATATCCAGACCTGAGATCAATCTTCGAAAAGACTGAAGCTCCCTTGAGCTGATCAAACAAATCATCAATCCGCCGCAACGGATACCTGTTCTTCACGATGACTTGATTCAGCTTCCGGTAATCAATACACAACCATATGGAACCATCCTTCTTTCGCACAAAAAGTACAGAAGCACCCTACAGTGATACACTGGGTCGTATGAAACCTTTCTCCAGTAACTCTTGAAGTTGAATCTGTAACTCCTTCAACTCCGCTGGCACCATACGATAAGGTGTCTGAGATATAGGTCCAGTGCCTGGTAACAGTGCAATGGTGAAATCAATTTCTCAGACTAGAGGAACACCTGTTAACTCCTCCGAAAACACATCTAGAAACTCGGAAACAACCTCAATGTCACAAATGTCTGGTACAGCAGCCTTTGTATCCACAACATGAGCTAAGTATGCAACACAACCCTTCTTCATCATCCGCTCGGCCTTCATCGCTGAAATCACACATGGCAGGGAAGTATTCTTCTCACCACAAAAAAATAGCTCTGGGAAACCTGGACGTCGAAACACCACCTCCTTCTTGTGACAATCAAACATAGCCCAATGTGTCTCCAAGAAGTCCATACCCAGAATCACATCAAAATCGACAATATCCAGCAATAACAAATCTGCGGCTAAACCATAACCTCCAACAAAGATCTCACAATCCCTATACACCCAACCAACACTCACAACCTCACCGGATGGATACAACACTCTCCATAACCCCGGAAGTGGAGATGTCGGCATAGTAGCAAAAGATGACAATCTATATGATATGAATGAATGCGTAGCACCTGGATAGCCAAAAACATGCAACGTACCAATAACAACCTCCGGTGAAGCTCTGCCCTAGCGCAATGACATAGCATGAACCCTGGCATGTCCAGCTGGTCGTCCACGATTATGGTGACTCTGCTATCCACCCTGTCCAGAAGACTGTACTGGTCGAGCTCCAGAAGTAATACCTCGATCTCCTCCTAAACTCTGAGCTACCTGTCCACCAACACCAGTGGACTGGAAACACTCCCTCGCATAGTGACCATCCTGGCCACAACGATAACAAATGGTAGGGCCTCACTGACAAAGACCAAAGTGGTGTGTATTGCAGAGATTGCATAATGGATACTCCCTCGGTACAACGAAAGTGCCACTAGTACGTCGAGGATAGCTGGATCCGCTAGAACTCCCACTGAACTGTGGTCTCTGTGGCTGATCCCTCCTCCATCTCTGTCTTTGTCTAGCAGTACTAGCTGATGGTCTATATGGTCCACTGCCAGATGATGATGCCGAACCAGAAGTGCCTGAACTCAGCCTCTTGGAAGGTCCCTAACTCGGTCCACCATCCTCAAATCGTCGAGAATGGAATCTCATCTACCTTTCCTTCTCTATATCCTCGCCTCGAAGTGCAGCACTCACAAACTCATCAAAGTTGTTCTGAGGCATCGTAGTCAATGTTCCCTTGATGTTCAGGTTCAAGCCCAACTCAAATCTCCGGCACTTGGCTTCCTCTGTGGCCACCATGTCACGAGCAAACCGAGATAAGCGAGTAAATCTGTCCTGGTACTCAAGTACTGACATGCTACCCTATCTCAAGTTGGTGAACTCCTCATAATTCTGCTGCTGTGTAGCCTGGTTGAAATACCTCTGCATAAACAAATCCCTGAGCAATGTCCATGGAGTATCAACCGGAACTCTGTCAGTGCTAACCCACCAGAAGTATGCATCAGACTCAAGTAAACCAACCACTGCCACTGTCATCTACTCAGGAGTGAAACGCAAACGCTCACAAACTCGTTCAACCTGAACCAACGAAGCCTCACATATCTCTGGATCAGCTGAACCCGAGAAAACAGTCGCTCCAGCAGTTCCAGCTTTGACCACAGGGTCAAAACGCTCCTCCAAATGTAATACTCGCATCAGCAAGTCATGCGTCTGACGATCCTCATCAGGATCCACATCCCTATTGACACGGGAACCACGTCTAGGAGGCATCCTAATGATAAGAGAAAAGCATTAGTCACAAAGCACAAGGAACGTAATCATGAAACTTTAGACATTTGAAAACATACAACACCCGAAGCATTGATGAATAACCGCTGGCCAGTCGGGTCATCGCTCCAGACATGTTGTACATTCTCAAATACCCTTAGCATCATAAATAATGAAGTCTAAAGAACCTAAAACCTAATGCTCTGATACCAGGCTGAAAGGACCCAACCCCAGTTTAGTTTCCTAAACCGGAATTGAACCCCTTCCGAAAACACGAACTTTCAAAAACCACAAAAATTTCGGCAGAGTTTCACTATATCGCGAAGTTACCATTAACCTACACCCGAAAACACACTTCATCCTATGCCACAAAAGCCAAACCGTGGGCACCAATCCCATCCAGATTTCTCAAAATCATATCATAATATAAAATAATAAGCAAAATTGTAAGTTTATAGAAATCCGGAAAAATCATATGAAAATATAAACATCAGAGTATTCAGAGTGACCTCTAGTGTATATATATATATATACACATAAATATACAGCAGTAGGCTAAACAAGAAACCTATTGAGAAAGAAAAGTAGCTCGAACACTAAGCCTCCAACTGCGACATGCGACACCAGAATCCGAACTGCAAACTGGGCATTGAAAACAAAGAGCCCAGGGAAAGACATATAAACTGTTAGAGTGAGTGGACGAAAATAAATGTCTTTCGCCGAATAATATATGTTATAAAAACATATGCGAGTCTAAATGCATGAAAATAATAAGATACATGAGGGAGACTCTAACTCCTCACGTGTACAGAGCATGCATCGAAAATCCCACGGGGTCACTCATGGACACATCCATACTAGTACAGTCCGAATCACGGGATCCCAGACCCACACGTGATTCTAGCCAGAAAGGCCTCAGATCAGGGTATTTGTTCCCACCCGGAAATACATCGGCACAAGGTAACAGTCCCCCCTGGTAAACATCCTCGGGGATCAGCTAGGATGCAAGTGTATTGATACAACCACATATACTAAGACTGTACTCTGTGTAAACTAAATCATAAATAGTTTCATGCAAACATATAAAGTATAATGTAAATACATAATCGTAAAGCACATGCTAGTATAAATTATAATCACATACGCATGCTCATGCTCGTAAAACGTATAATAAAGACTCGCAACTAATCAGTGAAAAGAAAGGTGTCCACTCACAAACAAGCACAGCGCGCAAACGTGCTAATCTCGAGATCCGGAGGAAGATCCCTCGCCAATCGTACGATCTCGATCTCCTGAATAATCACAAAATATCACTGATCAAAATCACAATTCAATACTCTGAACCACACCTCGGAAACCAACAATTTTCGGAAATATATAACTCGGATAACAAAAGAATCGCCGAAAATCCCAAAATACTGCACATAAACCCTCGACTTAAAATCCACCACCCAAATCAACTCGAAAACCTCAAGGCGACGATCGAGGCGCAATTACGAGCAAAACGGCATAAAACTTGACAAAATCCAAAAAGTCAACACGTCACCGAAGCTCCGCCGTTGACCACCACAGCTGACGGCAGCGTGCCGTCCCCGAAGAGATTTTCCGATGACCAAGACCACCATAGCTTCTTCTCTTCAATACAAGCCTAAAACTCTTCTACACCTAGTCCCAAATCGGCTGGCAACACCTCCAAAACTGCCCCAAAAAGTCCACGGCCAAGAATCGCCGGAAAACTTTCCCGGCCGATTCTGGCACCGTCCCGCCACCAAAATTCTTCAAACCAAGGGGGTTTTCACCCTTGGCTCGAGCCCAACTCATTACAACCCAAGAACCCACCGGAAACGCGTCGGAGCACCACCCACCGTTAAACCCGATTCTGGCAAACTTCACGTTCAAAAATTCTCCCACCAAACCATAACCAAAACTCACCATACATATATTAATCGAAAGCCCAAGTCCTAATGTGACGACCCGGAACAGATTGAGCAGTGTCATCAGCTAGGTCCGTGAGATTATGAGTAATAGCAGATTTCCGATAATGGATTTACTCGCCAGGTTTGTTAACGACTTAATTATTGGCCGAGAATTGGAGCTGGGTCTCTTCTCGAGAGTCATTGTATGTGTGATTTCGAGTTCGTGGGCGGTTCCGGATCGTTATTTGGACGACCAAGGAATTAATTATGAATATTTGAAGTTCGGATTTAAATGGTGGTGCTCTTAACGACTAAATTACCGGACGAGAATTTGGTTTCGGTCTCTTCACGGAAGTTATTCAGCATTTAATTTCGAGCTCGTGGGAA
This sequence comes from Geum urbanum, assembly GCA_946800695.1. Lineage (NCBI taxonomy): Eukaryota > Viridiplantae > Streptophyta > Magnoliopsida > Rosales > Rosaceae > Geum > Geum urbanum. Next base: position 4,269,593 of record OX327009.1, read on the forward strand.
CTTTCGGAGCATTATTTTGAGTTACGAAGATTAAGTTGTGAATATTTCTGATTGTTGATTATTTAGTCGATTTAAGAATGTGTTTGGGTTGAACAGTTGACTTTTTATCCGATTGGTCGATGTGTTTGACTTCGGGTGATTATTGAAGAACATGTCGAGTCGAGTTTGTTGCCGCGAGAATTATCGAAATCGGAATTACGAGTATTCAAAGTTCGTCAAAATGGATAATTATGAAGTTTCCGTTTTGGGAAAGTGTATTTAAACTGGGTTACCATAAGGGGAAAGTCAAAGATTACAATTAATAGGTTGACTCGGTTTGACTGAGTGGTGCGACGGTGGCGATGGTCCTCCACGGCTCGCCGGCGACGAAGTCTTTCCGGCCACCCCTTGGCTTGGGAATGGATCCGTTTGGTGCGCCTCGACCTCCTCATCCTCTTGCTGGCCACCGTTCACGGCGAGGTGGACGGTGGAGGGAGGAATATTTCGGCCGAAATGGAGGAATTTTGGGGTTATTGGTGGTTATCGATTCCGTTCGAATTGAGCTTAATCAAGCACTGGGTTTTGTAGCCCTCTTCACCATGATTCTAACCATATAGGTATGGTGTTCTAATTCGATTTGTGCTTGGAGAATTTTGGATTTGAAATTTTGGGAACAATTCGGTTTTGCTTGAAATTGGATGAGTTAGAGTGCGAATTAGCCTTTGTTGTAGTTGACAAAGTTGCTCAGTGGGTGATTTTTCATGGAATAGAGGTTGCTCCGCTGTGGAATTTTCAGTTCGGGTGGCGGCGCCGCCGTGGGCGGTGGTCAACGGCGGTCAACAGTTTGACTTTTTGGGTTTTCGACAAGTTGCATGTCATTTCACTCGAAATCGCACCCCGATCGCAGTGGGGAGGTTCGTTTCTCGATTTGAGCATCCGAAAGTATAGCGAGGTATTGAGATGTACATATCGGATTTTCGACGATTCGTCGTATTCGAATTATGTGTTTCTGAGAACGGTGGTTTCTCGTGATTTGATTTGAATTGTCAAGTTATGATTTTGAGAAATGGTTATTGTGAATATTCAGGGGTTCGTGATCGTTCGTTTGGCGATGGACTTTCCGCCGGATCACGGGTTGACGCGTATCGCGTTACGCTAGTCTGTGAGTGGACAATTTCTTTTCACGGAATCCTTGCGAGTCTTTTATATGATTTACGAACTTGAGCATGCGTATGAGATTTCGGATTACATGAGCATGTGTTTTACGATTATACGATTATACTTATACGAATATACGTATACGAGTATACATACACTTATATGTTGTTTCATGCATTTGCATCGAACTATTTATGATTTGATTTACACAGAGTACAGTCTCAGTTACGTTGTTGTATCGAAACACTTGCCTCTCGGCTGATCCCCGATGGTAGGCCGCCAGGAGGGGCGTAACCCCGACCTGACCGGTGAGGGGCATTTCCCCGGAACCGAGGCCTTTCTGGCTAGAATCACGTGGAAGTCGGGGACTCCGTGATTCTGACTGTACTAGCACGGGTGTGTCCATGAGTGACCCCGTGGGATTTTTACTTGCATGCTCAGTACGCTGGAGGAGTATGATTTTACCTCGTGTACTTTATTATTTTTATTTACCTGGACTCGCATATGTTATTTTAAACATATATATCAAATGGTGAAAGACATTTATTTTCGTCCACTCACTCTAACAGTTTTCATGTCTTTCCCCTGGGCTTTTCGGTTTCCGTGTCTAGTTTGCAGTTCAGACTCTGGTGTCGCACGTCGTGGTCGGAGGCATAGTACTCGAGCTACCTTGTTGCTTCCAGTAGGTTTATTGTTCTACCTACTGTGGTATACTTGTATGTTTATACATTATAGGTCGCTCTGAGAAATCTGTTGTTTATGTTGTACGATTTTACACCAGATTTCAGTGAAGTACTAATATATTTATCGTTTTACTTTACTGTTGATATATTGAGAAATCCGGATGGGATTGGTGCCCACGGTTTGATTTTTGTGGCATAGGATGAAGTGTATTTTCCACGTGCAGGTAATGGTAATTCCACGTTAGTAATGAAACTCTGCCAAAATTTCTATGGTTTTTGTTGGTTCGTGTTTTAGAAGGGGTTCGATTCCGGTTTAGGGAGCTAAATCGGGGTTGGGTCCTTTCACCTAAGCTTCAAAACCTTACCTTTATTTCTGGCAACTGTGCTGATTTCCAGCAGCCACCACGACGGCGAGTTCGTGACTCGCTGAGTCAACACGGCTGACTCGGTCAACTCATCCCAACTCTGGTCAACTCGGTCAAAACAGTCCATTTTCAAACTTTTCGATAACTTTACAATTATTTGGCTATTTATATGTCGCAAATCAACTCTATCCACAATTCAGATAACTTAAACTCAAACGGATAAACACGACTAACTCGACGATAATTTCAAATATTCATTTTATATTCCTTGATTATCCGAAAAATCCTCGGAAAACTCATACGGACTCGAAATCGGATTCTCTACATTTCCCACGAACAATCGCAAATCAAATTCGTGTCCAAAAATTAAGTCGTAATCAAAACCGCATAACCGATTAATTACGAAAAACTTCAATTACTCGTGAAACTCGTAAATTAAGCCGATCACTATACCAATTCCGGTTCGGGTCATAAAAAAAAAGTTAATGCCTCTTTATTATGACAGCATTGTTGTAGTTGAGATTGCACATAACCCTGTTCAACATGATCGGATGAAGCATGTAGAGATTGATAGACATTTCATCAAGAAGAAGTTAGATGCTCGTATAATCTCATTTCCATTTGTTCATTCAGAAGAGAAATTAGCTGATATCCTGACTAAAACTATTTCGTCCAGAACTTTCAGTGACTCATTTGACAAGTTGGCATTCAAGATTTGTATATTCCAATTTGAGGAGGAATGTTGGAGTGAGTCACAGTCCTTATATATTTAGGTGTATATTATGTAAATTGAGTAAGATCCTATAATTGATTAGGTTTCCTTTTATGAATGTAAATATGCTTAAATATAGAGCAAATTCGGATTTGATCAATATATCATAAAATTTCTCAAACACCTGTGTTCTATTTGACCGAGAGTGTCAAACTTTCACATGCTAGACATCCGTAGCCTATAAGGTATTGTAGTGTGGTGTAATTTGGAGCATGATTTGTCCTTTAATTAAATTTTCAATGACCATCAGTGTTTCAAAATAATTGGCATTCTGTGATTAGTTTGAAGTTTGATTTTAATAGTTTGACGAAGGTGTACTAATCAAGAACACTCTCGACCTATGAATCAGTTTTCTGATTTGTCCTCTCTTCCTTATATACTGACGAAAGGCACAAGTGTTTAATTAAGATGCACCATCCGGTATGAGTGGAAATTCGGTTGCATCAGATTAGTTAAGGGAGACATCAATGTTCAAATATATGCCATAGGATCTTATCATCAGTTGGTTCAATTTTCTTTCCTAAAATAGGTTTAATAGGATACTCATATATATATATATAATTAGATTCTATTAAGTGCGAACCTTCGCACTAAAACTTTGGTGTGAAGTTCTATTTTACGCAAAATCGAAAAAATAATTCGAAAATTGAAACCACTCATCCTTTAGATATCATGTAAGGATCGTGCTTGCAAAATTTTAACTCAAACGGAGATGTTTTGACTATTTGATCGTCACATTGTTTAGCAGTGCACATAGATTGTTTAATTTGGCTCAAAATTTGATGTGGCAATCAAATGGTCAAAACATCTCCGATTGAGCTGAAATTTTGCAAGCCCGATCTTTGTATGAGTATCTAAAGGATGTGTGGTTTCACTTTTCGAATTATTTTGTCAATTTTGCTTAAAATAGAAGTTCAAACCGAAGTTTCAATACGAATTTTCGCACTTGATAAGATCTATATATTTATATATATCTACATGTCTTTATTCTCGACCCTTTACAATGTGTTCCTATTTTATTTTAATTTGTTTTCATGTGCACCTCACAAGTACGTTTAGTAGCTACAACCATCAAACAAGCTGATTGGAAGAAATAAATTGAGGTTCGTATGATTTGATTCCCTAATCACACTTCATTAAATAGCTTTCACTCATATCTTCTAAAGATTATTATGAGATAACATGTGATGAATTTATAACAAATTAATAGTTTAATAGTAGCTTAGTAGGCATCATTGGTCGTCTGTAAACCTTACTAATGCATTTTGTTTAATCACATTGGATGTTACCATGGAGTGCATTCCTTAAAACTATGTAATTATTGGAATATTTTTGGGTTCTTCACTTTTGTGAATAAAGTAGCGAGGTGAATGAGGAAGCAGAGCAATTGAATGATTAGTTGACTACCTAGTGTTTATTGTTTTCATCATGGTTTCTGTTTTGTTTATGTAATTCAAAAGGACATAAGTTTGTTATTTGAATGTGGAAGGATTCGACTCCGATTTAGTTATCTAAATCGGAATTAAGCCCTAATGACCCTATTATCTTTAGTTACTATTCACTAATTGACAGTCAATATGGAGATCAAAAACTCAAATTTCCCACATATAGGTTCACTACTAAAATATACAAGTTATACAATTGTTTTCGATATCAGAGCAGCTAGACAAATTAAACTGAGTATAGAAAGTAAAATACTAACTCACAGGATCAACTTTGGATCCTACGGTAGATACTGCTATGTCATGAACTGCGTGCGTGCTCGACCTTAAACGAACTCTGCAAACTGGGCAATTAAATCGAAAATCCCAGGGAAAGGCATAAAAAATAAGAAAACTGTTAGAGAGAATCGACGGAAATAAAGTATTTCACTTTAAACTGAAAACTGTAAATAATGTGTCTTTCACTATAAATGTACATAAAAATAATGTGAGTCTAAAAATATTATCATCCAAGTACTCATGGATACTATAAAATATGTGGTGACTACAACTCGAGTCATCTGACGTCAAGTCCTAATACTGCCTAGGTCAAGTTTCTTGGCCCTCCTGAGTGCTCAATATATCCTCGAGTCAGGTCTCGGGCCCTCTTGGAGTATCTCAAGGATCAGCCGAGAGGCAGTGCATCGATGCAACAACTGTGACTATGTTTTGTGTAAAATAGTATGTTGTATGTTTCCAAACTAATGCATAACTATAATAATGCATAACTGAAAAGTGCATAACTGTAAATACATAACTAGACTCACAAAACAACAATGAAAATAAAGTGTCCACTCACAATACTGTACCGTGATTTCCACCAAACCGAAGTCTGTCAGTTGGCATTTCTATACGTCTGCCACTAGCTGCTAATACATCGTCTTGAAACAACGATTCATATTTAACAACTAATCATCAAGAATAATATTGAATATCTAAGCTCGTTCACCTAACGAGCAATACCGTCAAGAACATCGCATTCTCAAATAACGTACTTTCCAAACTTCTTACCAGTTTAATTCCAATTCTAATTTGTATCCCCTTAATTCTCCTTTAAAGTTATAATACTTTCCTCACGTTGTGTGACTTAAGGTTGATTCGACGTATTTCTCGACTGAACAATAAAAATATAAAAATATTTAATTAATTCATTAATGTACGATTAACCACATGTCTTAGTCAATAATGTCCAAATCAATCTAATAACATCTTCACTGCAATCAATAAGCGATTACGAGTAAAAGACATATAACTCGACATGTTTAGGAAATTAATTTTCAGTCAACTTTTCCGGCCACGCGCTGCCATAGACGGTGGCGAGTGCCGCTCATGCGCCACCATCAGTGGTGACAAATAACCCACCAAAACAAAGCTCTTGAGGAGCCCAACAACTTTGTCCAAAGTACCCTCACCTAATTTCGACTAGTTTACCCAGAAATTGCCCCAAAAGCTCACTGCTCGAAATATATTCCTGCTCCGATCTCTGACGTCGAGCCACAACGGAGCTCGAGATCGATCCCAAATGATACGTAGCAGTGAGGGGAGCAAAACCCCTCTCCCCTCACCAGCCAAAACCATCGGCAACACCGTTCACGGTAGTGGCCGAAACAATCCGATCGGAATCGTTTTGATTTTGGCGTCAAACACTTGCACCCAAAATATCTCATACACAAACACAAAGAGGAGCTCACAAGAATTTGAACCATACCATTCTCGATGACCAACTTGCCGAAAAATGCCACGACTCAAAACCTAGATTTTTTTTTTTGGCTACTTTAGATTGAAATTCTGGCTTGCTCCGGTCAAATCGAGGTCAAAGACTACTGGGAAAAGATAAAGGGCGTCAAGATAAACATTTTGATATATTGGATGGCTAGTTCGGTGGCCGAATGGCATGGCTTCGCCGGAGCCGAGCTCCCCGAAGATTTTCACCGTGGAGAGTCGGTCAAGATTTTGGAAAGTCCTATTTATATGTGCGAGTTGTGACTAACCGATTTCGTAAAATTATGCAAAATTTTCGCTGACTGTAAATTCTTCATCGTAAGTCCGATTTCAACACTTGATGTGGCTACGAATTCGTCTAGATAAACTCTACGACTTTCCTCAATATATGTACCCAACATATAAATTCCTATTTATACTTGTCCATTTATGATTATTACATTTCCAATAAACTTTCGATGATCATAACTTTCTTGTCGTAACTATGTTTTCAGCAAGCTTCGTGTCTACGAATTTTTCTTGACAATTTCTATGATTTTCACTTTGAAGTCAACCAATTTCGACAATCCAATAAAAATTCAACTTACAAGCTCACACTATTTATCGACGGTAAATAAACAACTACTCTTCTCCATTAACGTTGTCGAAACAAAATCAACCAAATAATAAACTCAACAAACGAAGATTGACTTACTAATCTGGTACGGGTCATTACAGAATGAGTACGTAATACGAGTTGAAATCCTTAGAAATCTGTATGCTTTATTGTATTTAGATAATCTAATCTTAATTAAAGTTCAATTTTAGGTTACACTTCTACCATTAAACATAAGTTTGTTGCAACGGAAAATCACATGAAACTTTGCATTAAGATTTTTTTCTCAAGGCATCATTATCTTATTTTAATTTTAATTCACTTTTTCGTTAAAAAAAAAAAGAATCCTGACATTGATTTTCTTTTTGGTAGTGACTCCGCATCGATTATGGGCACTGGGCAGGTAAATGAATATGTTGCTTCTAATTACAAAATCAGTTTCTAACTAGGTAAATGAATATATGACTTCTTGTTTTCAACTACAAATTATGAAAGTTAAACGAAACAAAAATCAACAGTCAATAATTTGTTCTCTACGATAAGCCTTTTTCTTGGTTGTGCATGAAGTTTCTTGTAGTTTAATTGATTTGGTTTTGACATTACCCTTTATTGTATGAATTTCCAAATTATTTTCTTTTCTAAGAAAAGTACATCGCCGCGAACCAAAGAAAAGGGTAAATGAAGGTGTAAGGAGATATGTTTCTATATTTATACCCGGTGTGTAGAAAACTGTTCTTTCATGATCGGTGGAAGTTGATTTCAATTATATAAGAGAAGAAGAAAAAAATGAACTTTCTGAAATATAACTTTTTCATTTTTCATCTTCTTTTTCAAAATTAGTACATCGTTGTCAACTAAAGAAAAATATACTGGAAGGTTTGAGGAGACGTGTTTCATCATCACCCGGTTGGTATAAAGGAATTTCAATAAAAACAAATATTGTTGAGTTGAGCAAGTTGATTTTGAAAGAATGGAATAAGAAAAAAGATGAGCAGTCTGAAATCTCAGCCTTTTTTCTATTGTGTCTTTCTATCTACAACCAAAGAAATTTAATGATATGTTAGCTACTATTTATCATTCTTATAGTTGGCGGCAATGGAATGCAATTAAGGAGTTGAAATTCCAGTCGGATTCAAACATTATATGTATATGCAAAAAAAATTCGCATATTAGGGTTGACTTAATTAAAATTTTCTTTTTTAATAGCAACAATAAATTTTCATCAGATATTAGTCAATCTCTCATAAGTTTTTTCATTTGTCAGCAGAAACACAATTGATCGCAGGAACAAGTCTTTCTTAGCTTAGGTACTACAAATCTCTTTAGTGATAGTCATAAACATGTAAACATAAGTAGTTAACATTTAAACACTTACCAATGTACAACAAATTTGTGTTTATGAAATAGTTTTACAATAAGCGTACCTCTGTTTGTATCCAAGATTTGATTGCATTATCTTACCTTTAAATTTACCCTACATTTACAAAATAGTAAATATATATTTATAGTTGCTATTATTACAGAGTACTTTGTGTAATTGGAGCAATGTTGTTGCAATGAACGAATATTGTGATCTATTGGTATGTATCTAAGCTTATAACATAAATTTTGAAAGTAATTCTAAGAAAATAGTACCACTAATATCTTCGATCACTTTTTTCGTGTTTGTTATTTCATATTTTCAATTCGTAGTTTCAAAGAAGGGTACGAGGAGATGGGTGGCTGACATGAAGTTGATTGGAGAAGATGAGCATGAATTAAGATACGTATATAGCATCCATATAGGTTTGTTTTCCATAGTTGTGATAATGAGCTTAATTCTTTACAAATTCTTTTATTTTGTTATTTTATATATTTATCTATTTCTTTATGAAGGAAAATCAATATTGTAGAGCATTAAATCATTGGAAGTGTGACATACACTACCATAAATACGCACTTAGAGGACGAAATATTAACCGTTTCGTCATCTAAGTAAGTGTTAGACGACAAACAAATAATTCATCGTGCAAGAAAATATTTTGTCATCTATGTTGGACTTAGACGACGAATTTTCCGTTTCGTCACCTAAGATTATGCTTAGACAATGAACATCAAGTTTTATCGTCTAAGAGTTTCCTTAGACGACGAAATATGTATTCGTCGAACGTTTCATCATCTAAGAAAAACCTTATATGACGAATAAAAGTTTCATCATCTAAGTACAACTTCTTAGATGACGAAAATATTATCCGCCGTCTAAAACCTCAACTTAGACGACAAATTATATATTTCTTCGTCTACGAGCTAACCTAGACGACAAAGTGATACTCTTAGACAAAAAATTATTTCTTCGTCTAAGAAAACTCAATTATTTAGATCAGATTCTATTTTTAAATCGAGCATTTTATCTCTCTCATCTCTCAATATCGCTCAAAACTTCTCAACACCACCTCCGGCCACAATTTTAATTTATACGGTTTTTCCACCTCCGGAGTTCTAGTTTACTCATTTATCTCCTTATCGGTGAAGGTATTAATGTGACGACCCGAACCAGAATCAGCAGTACAACCAGCTATGTACGTGAGTTACCGCGTAGTCACTGGTATCCGACGGTTGTTTGGAATCGCCGAGCTTGTTAACGACTTAATTATTGGCCGAGAATTGGAGCTGGGTCTCTTCTCGAGAGTCATTCTACATGTGATTACGAGTTCGTGGGCGGTTCCGGATTGTTATTTGGACGACCGAGGAATTAGTTATGAATATTTGAAGTTCGGATTTAAATGGTGGGCTACTTAACTACTAAATTATCGGACGAGAATTTGGTTTCGGCTTCTTCACGGAAGTTGTTTAGAATTTAATTTCGAATTCGTGGGAACTTCCGGAGCATGATTTGGAGTTACGAGGAATTAGTTGCGAATTTTGCTGTTTGTTGATTATTTAGTCGATTTAATGTGTGTTGCTTTGAAGGGTTGACTTTTTATTCGGTTGGCCGATATGTTTGACTTCGGATAATATTGGAAGAATATGTAGAGATGAGAATGTGGCCGCGAGAATTATCGGAATCGGAATTACGACGAGAAAGTTACGCGCGTTTGAAGTTCGTTGAATTGGATAAACATGAAGTTTCCAAAAATGGAAAGTCTATAAATAGAAGTTGCTATTTTGGGCAGGTCAGACCTTTCCTATTTGGGTGTTGACCGAGTTGACTCGGTCAACTCGGTGGAGAGAGAGATTTCCCGTCGGCTTCATGGTGGCTCCACGGTGGCGCGATGATTCCGGCCACCCCAAGGCATGGTTCTTGGCCCGTCCGACTCGCCTTGGAGTCCTCGACACCGTGCCGGTCTCCTCTCACGGCGAGGTTGCCGGAGGTGAAAGATATTTCCGATCAAAGTTTGCAAAATTTTGGGTTAATGGTGGTTTTCGATTCGGGCCGAGATGAACTTTAAGAGGTACTGGGTTTTGTAGCCCTCTTCATTGTGATTCTAACCATATAAACATGGTGTTCTAATTCGATTTGTGGATTGAGAATTTTGAGATTGAAATTTGTGAACCAATTCGATTTTACATGAAATTGACCTAGTTAGAGTGAGAATTGGACTTCGGTGCAGTTATGGAAGTTGCTCAGTGGGTGATTTGGAGTGGAATAGGGGTGGCTCCGCCTTGAAATTCTCCGGTCAACAGTGGCGCCGCCGTGGACGGCGGTCAACGGCGGCGGTCAACGGTCAAGGTTGACTTTTTGACTTTCGACAAGTCGCATGTCATTTGACTCGAAATCGCGCTCCGATCGCAGTGGGGAGGTTTGTTTTTCGAGTTGAGCGTCCGAACGTAAAGCGAGGTATTGAAGTGGTATATACGGATTTTCGACGATTCGTCGACTTTGATTTATCTATTTCCGAGAACGGTGGTTTCTCGTGGTTTGATTTGTATTGTCGGATTATGATTTTGAATAATGAACTTTGTGAACATTCAGGGGTTTTGTGATCGTTGTTTTGGCGATGGACTTTCCGCCGGATCACGGGTTAACGCGATACGCGTTACGCCAGTCTGTGAGTGGACAATTTCTTTTCACGGAAATGATTGCGAGTCTTTTATATGATTTATGAACTTGAGCATGCGTATTGATATTACGGATTACATGAGCATGAGTTTTACGATTATACTTATACGAATATACGTATACGAGTATACATATACTTATATGCTGTTTCATGCATTTGCATCGAAATGTTTATGATTTGGTTTACACAGAGTACAGTCGTGGTTACGTTTTTGTATCGATACACTTGCCTCTCGGCTGATCCCCGATGGTAGGCCTTATTGCCAGGGGAGGCTGTGACTCCTGACCCGAGGTCTTTACCGGGGGGAGGCAGACCTTTGACCTGAGGCCATTTCTGGCTAGAATCACGTGTGGGTCTGGGATCCCGTGATTCTGACTGTACTAGCACGGAGGAGTCCATGAGTGACCCCGTGAGATTTTACTTGCATGCTCAGTACACTGGAGGAGTATGAGTTTTACCTCGTGTACTTGTTATTTTATTTACCTGGACTCGCATGTGTGATTTTAAATATATATATTAACTGGTGAAAGACATTTATTTTCGTCCACTCACTCTAACGTGTTTATTGTCTTTCCCCTGGGCTTTTCGGTTTCCGTGCCCAGTTTGCAGTTCAGGCTCTGGTGTCGCACGTCGTGGTCGGAGGCATAGTGCTCGAGCTACTTTGTTTCATCCAGTAGGTTTATTGTTCTACCTACTGTGGTATGCGTATATGGTTATGTATTAGATGTCGCGCTGAGCTTTCTGTGGAATATGTTATACGATTTTAAACCCGGATTTCGGTAAAGTACTATTATATGTATTGTTTACTTTACTGTTGAGATATTGAGAAATCCGGATGGGATTGGTGCCCACGGTTTGCTTTTTGTGGCATAGGATGAAGTGTATTTTCCTCGTTCAGGTAATGGCAATTCTACGTTAGTAGCGAAACTCCGCCCAAATTTCGAAAAGTTTTTGTTGGTTCGTATTTTCGAAGGGGTTTGATTCCGATTTAGGAAGCTAAATCGGGGTTGGGTCCTTTCAATTAATTCGTTTCTCTCGATTAATTTTTTTGAATATAATTACCTACGTAATAACATACGATGATGGAGTTCTCTAGTGAAATATTTCGGCGAATAATTCCGGTGACCTTGCATGTTTGCATATTGCATTAATTAATTATTTAATTGTTAAACTAATTGCATGCATGTGTTGATTAATTATATATATATGATTACATATGTTAGATAATTTGTTAAAAAATTATATATAATATATAAATACATATTATTGTGTTATGTAATTTAATTAATTACATAGTAACAATGTTCATGATTAGAGCAGTCATAATGTGGACCATTAGTAATTTTTTTGCGTATGGGATGTGACGACCTGGACCAGAATCAGCAGTATGATCAGCTAAATACGTGAGTTACTGCGTAGTCGCAGAGTTTCGACAGTATTTGAATCGCCAAACTTGTTAACGACTAAATTATTGGCCGAGAATTGAAGCTGGGTCTCTTCTCGAGAGTCGTTGTACATGTGATTTCGAGTTCGTGGGCGGTTCCGGATCGTTATTTGGACGACCAAGAAATTAATTATGAATATTTGAAGTTCGGATTTAAATGGTGGTGCTCTTAACGACTAAATTACCGGACGAGAATTTGGTTTCGGCTTCTTCACGGAAGTTGTTGAGCATTTAATTTCGAGCTTGTGGGAACTTCCGGAGCATTATTCTGAGTTACGGAGTTTAAGTTGCGAATATTTCCGTTTGTTGTTTGTTTAGTCGATTAAATATGTGTTGGGTTGAATGGTTGACTTTTTATCCGATTAGTCGATGTGTTTGACTTTGGGTGATAATTGAAGAGTATGTCGAGACGAGTTTGTGGCCGCGAGAATTATCAGAATCGGAATTACGACGAGAAAGTTACGGATATTCGAAGTTTGCCGAAAAGGGTGTTTGAAAGCTTCCCAAAATAGAAAGTCTATAAATAGCAGTTGCCATATTGGGCAAGTCAAACATTTCCATTTTGGGTGTTGACCGAGTTGACCGAGTCAACTCGGTAGAGGGAGAGAATGGCGACGGGATTCACGGCGGTTCATGGCGGCGCATCGATTCCGGCCACCTCACGGCCTGGTTCCGGTCCCGTTTGATTCGTTGGGACACCCCCATCCCAACCTCGGCCTCCTTTCACGGCAAGCCTCATGGTGGAGGAAGATATTCCGGCAAGAAAAGTGGAAGGAACTTGGTGAATTCGAACTATACTTTTTCGGCCGATTCGAGCTACAACAAGGACTGGGCTTTGTAGCCCTCATCACCATGAAGCTACCATGTAAGTTTGGTGATCTAATTTTGCTTGAGCTTGGAGAATTTTGGGATTGAAATTTGTGTGAACATTCATTTTTCATGAAATTGACATGGTTAGAGTGAGAATTGGCCTTCGTTGCAGTTGTAAAAGTTGCTCAGTGGGTGATTTTACATGGAATAGGGGTTGCTTCGCCGAGAAATTCTGCGTTTGGTGGCGGCGCCACCGTCGACGGCGGTCAACGGTCAACGGCGGTCAACTTTGACTTTTTGGGATTTTCGACAAGTTGCATGTCATTACACTCGAAATCGCGCCCCGATTGCAGTGGGGAGGTTCGTTTTTCGAGTTGAGTGTCCGAAAGTATAGCGAGATATTGTGGTGTACATATCGGATTTTCGACGATTCGTCGTATTCGGATTATGTGTTTCCGAGAACGGTGGTTTCTCGTGATTTGTTTTGTATTGTCGAGTTATGATTTTGAGAAATGGTTATTGTGATTATTCAGGGGTTCGTGATCGTTCTTTTGGCGAGGGACTTTCCGCCGGATCACGGGTTAACGCGATACGCGTTACGCAAGTCTGTGAGTGGACAATTTCTTTTCATGGAATTCTTGCGAGTCTTTTATATGATTTATGAACTCGAGCATGCGTATTGAGATTACGGATTACATGAGCATGTGTTTTTACGATTATACAATTATACTTATACGAATATACGTATACGAGTATACATACACTTATATGCTGTTTCATGCATTTGCATCGAAATGTTTATGATTTGGTTTACACAGAGTACAGTCTTGGTTACGTTGTTGTATCGATACACTTGCCTCTCGGCTGATCCCCGATGGTAGGCTTTTACCAGGGGAGGCTGTGACTCCTGACCCAAGGTCTTTACCGGGGGGAGGCAGACCTCTGACCTGAGGCCTTTCTGGCTAGGATCACGTGGAAGTCAGGGACTCCGTGGTTCTGACTGTACTAGCACGGGTGTGTCCATGAGTGACCCCGTGAGATTTTTACTTGCATGCTCAGTACGCTGGAGGATTATGGTTTTACCTCGTGTACTTATTGTTTTTATTTACCTGGACTCGCATATGTTATTTCAAAAATATATATCAACTGGTGAAAGACATTTATTTTCGTCCACTCACTCTAACGGTTTTCATGTCTTTCCCCTGGGCTTTTCAGTTTCCGTGCCCAATTTGCAGTTCGGACTCTGATGTCGCACGTCATGGTCGGAGGCATAGTGCGCGAGCTACCTTGTTTCTTCCAGTAGGTTTATTGTTCTACCTACTGTGGTATACTTATATGTTTATACGATAGAGGTCGCTCTGAGAAATCTGTTGTTCATGTTATACGATTTTACTCCGGATTTCAGTAAAGTGCATATATATTTACTATTTTACTTTACTGTTGATATATTGAGAAATCCGGATGGGATTGGTGCCCACGGTTTGCTTTTTGTGGCATAGGATGAAGTGTATTTTCCGCGTGCAGGTAATGGTAATTCCACGTTAGTAACGAAACTCTGCCAAAATTTCTACTGTTTTTGTTGGTTCGTGTTTTCGAAGGGGTTTGACTCCGGTTTAGGGAGCTAAATCGGGGTTGGGTCCTTTCATGGGATGTTCGCATCTTGCACAATCAATGGGTATAATGCTTGTCCTGTCTGCTTGGATGATGTCAACTCCAGTTGCCACGCAAGAAAGGTGTGTTACATAGGTCACCGTAGATGGCTTCCTCATGATCATTAGTGGCGACAAGATAATAAGGAGAATTTTGATGGGACAATAGAGAATAGTCCTAAACCCTGTCTGTGGTCTGGTGAAGAGATTTTTTAGAGGTTAAATGGCTTCTTTTTTGGTGTATTGAGCAATGACGATCATGTAAAAAAGTTGAATCCACACCCTCCCCATCATCTTAGATATTGGAATCACATGAGTATTTTCTTTGAACTACCTTACTAGCCGAAGTTGAAACTCATGAACAACCTAGATGTCATGCACATAGAAAATAATGTGAGTGGCAGTGTGGCTGGAATAATTCTCGGTATTAAGTTAAATACTAAGTATACTCCCAAAGCGTAAAAAGATATAGAATCTAATAATTTATGTCATCCCTTGTGGTTAAAGAGGGATAGAAGAGAAGTGTATAGCAAGTTGCTAGATGCACCTTGCACAACGAAGCCGACACTGAGGGATATTGTATTCAACTGGTTTAAAAGTGTTCGTTGTCCGTCTAATTATGCAGTGAATATATTTGGATGTGTCAACGTTGGGGAACACAAGTTCATTGGTCTAAAGACTCATGACTATCACGTTATGCTGCAACGTCTAATTCCAGTGGTAATTCAACTACATTTGTCTCTTGACGTCGTCGAAGCAATAGTAGTATTAAGTAGATTGTGGTAGAGGTTATGCGCTAGAGAGTTGAAGAAATCAGATGTGGTCGAACTACAATACAAATTTGTCCACATCCTTTACAAATTAGAGAGAATTTTTTCCTCTGCTTTTTTTGACATCGTGATTCACCTCATGATCCACCTTCTCGAACAAGTGCTGCTTTCTAGTCTGATTCATTAAACTTGGATGTATCCTCAAGAAATGTACAATTAATTTTAATACGATTTTAATGATTTATATATATTTTTATGTTTATGCTATTCGTCAAATAATTAATTTTATCATTTTGCAGATAACTCAGGCAGTATAAAGGATTCATCAAAAATAAATCTACGGATGGCGCTATAGAAGAAACATACCTAATGCATGAGTGTGTAATCTACTGCAACAAGTACTTCAAGGATCCAATCTAGACCACCACCTCCAATCCATATGCTTGTAACAATCTTTCTGTCGTCATAGATGTTATACGACCATTTAAAGAAGTATTAAACGAAAGATTAACCGAAGAAGACCTTATTAAAGTGCATTAGGTAATGTTGTGAGGCTATGACAAGGTCGGCCCGTACATGCAAGCTTACAGGGAGAAAATTCAGACAGCCAAACCGGATAAGAGTTAAGTGGGTTGAAAAAGTGCTTAAGAAGAAGTTCCATAATTATTTCCTCTAATGGGTATGTTTAAACTATATAGATTTATAATTTATTTATTTTGAAATTGAGAAATCTGGATGGGAATAGGTGCCCACGGTAAATTAATTTGTGTTTTTGGTGTTTACTTATTCGAAGTGTTTTTCCTTAATTTGTGCATGCAGGTTTTTGGTTTCCTTTTGTTTATGTCAAATTTTTGTTAGAAGTTAAATACACATTCATATATCTTCTTCACAATTTTGCAGTTGATCGATCTAGAAAAATCTGGTAACCACGAGGGCTGGTGGTCATGGAAAAAGCACTTCATGATAAGTTGGTCCAACACTATATTTACCTCGGATGTTTTGTCAATGGTATAAAGTTTCATTCATTGGTTCGAGATGAAGGAAGAAGAACACAAAATAATGGGATCCCAGTTGGAGAAGACGCTGATGTATATTACGGGGTTCTTGTCAATGTCATTCAGCTACTTTATGACAATGATATCAACGTTTTTCTATTCAAGTGTAAATGGTTCAAGCATACGAAGGAAGATCTGGGCCTTTTATCAATTAATATAAACTCAAGCTGATATAAGGATGAGTCCTTCATTCTTGCCACCTTAGTTAGGCAAGTAATCTGTCTCGATGATCTGAAAGCGGATGAAGATTGGAAAATAGTTAACCATATGTTTCACCGAGGAATATGGAGTGTCACAATACTTGAAGGGACGTTGGCAACTGACACTTAAGCGAATAATGACAATGCATATCAACATAAATTCATCTACTTACGTCAGAATATTGTGATGAATATATCTAATGGTTGTTTTATCCAAATTTAATTTCGTTAATATAGATGTGTGGTGAATACAGTCATACGAAGACTTAAGTTATACAACATTAGCAAATGTATAAAAAATATTAACTCGTCAATCTACTTTTTATGTCAAATTTTAATTAATTTATATATAATTGTCATATAAAGTTTCAACATAAGTGGAATGCTCATAAAATCGGAATTTATGAATTTATGATTGTTTTGATCTTTTAAACTTTTGTCGATATTCACAAAACTATGTCGATCAAATACCAAACTATACCACATTGGCGTCACCTTTTTTTTACAATATTATATAAATGTAATGATTACATCTAACGGTTGATTTCTTTGTATTTTTATCCGGGTACCCAATTATTATTATTTTTCAAATAACTTAAAAAAGTAAATAAATTATGACTTAGATGACGAAATGCATAGGATTCGTCGTCTAGGTTCCTTCTTAGATGACGAAATCATGTTATTTCATCGTCTAACCCCAAATATTTGGAAGGTTATTTTTTCCGCCAATTTTTTGGGGATTTTTTTTTAAAAATGACTTAGACGACGAAACACCTAGAGTTCATCGTCTAAGTCGACTTAGGCAACAAAAGCCTATTGTTCGTCATCTAAGTCGATCAATAACATCGACTAAATCATCTTCTTCCCCAATTTCCCCTTAAATCCCTAAAACAACATCGGGCTCTCCTCTCTCTCTCTCTCCGATAGAGATTTCCACCCCTCCCCCTCCCCCTCTCTCTCTCTCTCTGAACGTCATCGAGCCTCACCTTCTATCTCCACCAAACGCGAGCCACCCCTCCTCTCTCCTCTCCTCCAAATTCCACAGTCGCCATTCCTCTATCTTTATCTGACCACAACACCGCCTCGCGTTCGTCTCTCTCTCTCTCTCTCTCTCTCTCTCTCTCTCTCTCTCTCTCTCTCTCTCTCTCTCTCTCTCTCTCTCTCTCTCTCTCTCTCTCTCTCCTTGTTCTGATTTAAGTGATGGATGTTGATGATGAATTATTGAGGCTTTAGAAATGATGTTGAATTGATGAAATTTGATGATGTTGATGATATTTAGGAAAACAGTAATAGGATGATGTTGATGATAATTTTTGTGTGGAATTAGGCATTAGATTTTCAACTGGAATTAGGCATTATTTATGAAAATTATTTTGTTGTTTCAATTATGGAGAGTATAGAGATTATTGAGATTAAGGAGATTATGTTCCGATTATGAAGTTTATTTAGAATTGTTGTTGATAGATCATTTATGTACTATATTGAATGAAAATGGATAAGGCATGAATGAATATCAAGGAGCATGTCAAATTTAGTTTGTGTTTGATGAATTTAGGTTGTGTTGGATGAATTTAGGCATGTAATGAGGCTATGCTGAACATGTACTGGATTGGATGAATTTGTTATTTTTGGTATGGATGTATTTTGATGAATATGGTTTTGTTGAGTAAATATTGTTAATTTTTGATGTCGTAGGACTTACAATGCCTGGTGAGAGGAAAACAATAGAAGAATGCTGAGTTTCAATCCATAAGACGACAGTTGGGTTGGAGTAAAAGGTCAGAGTAGACCGTTACGGCTCCTACGGCTCCTGAATAGGTCACAAGCAATACCTAATTCTCCTAATGAAGCAGACAACCTATACAGTCGAGCCAGGGATTTCCACTTCAGATGCCACATCGTCACAAGCTCCTCAATCATCCGTTGACGATTATGTTTACTTTAGCGCCTGATGCAAAGTGAACAGGAAAGATCCCTCAAACCCGGTTCCCAAATGCACTCGAAGACTGGTGAAGGGAGCTAAAGTTGAGAAGATATTCAAGTCAATCGCGAAGAAGATCGAGGTGTTGTACGTCGATTTCACCAGACGCCCTCCGACGCTGGAGCTAAGCAATTTGTACTCGCACAACATCAGATCAATTATACAGAACAACATATGTATGAATGCCCCTTTTTGAGACGAGCTTCTTGTAGCCGACAAGTTCATGGTGTACTGAAAACTCTATGCAATAGGGTCTACTTAATTTTATAATTAATTACAAATTATAGGGTCTAGGAATTTAATTTTCATTTAATTTTTTCCTAGATACATTTTGACTATGAAGCCAAACCGGAGATGTGGAAATCCATAGAGAAGACGGCTATGGGTATTTATAGGATTGGAAGCATGACATGCACAAGCACTACAAGGAACTCGGCGTCTCGAGTGTTCTAATGGAGTTGTTAACGAAAAGGGAAGACGAGTCGAAATTGTTGGTCATGCACTTTGAGTCTGATAAGTTTAAGGTTCGTCTTCCTTTTTCTTAATATAATGAAAATGAATAATTTTTTACTTTTAAACATTTATTCATTATTAAATTTCCCTTGTTGTGAAATATAGAAGGTTGACAGCCAACACTGCTAATCGTGCCAAGAAGACGATGCACCATAAGTCAGGCTCCAAAAGGATGATCAACATCGCAAAGGCTCACAGAGATTCGGGTTCAAAGCACTGTTTTTTTATGCCAGCGTGTCTTCTTATGTTAGGCCTAGGCAAGAAGATATCGCGAGTCAACGTGGCATTAGTAACCTTTTTTTTTCTGAAATTGATTGAGTTTAATCTTACAGTTGGTTTGAAGAAATTGAATCATGATTAAGACATTTATTAGGTTGTGTTATTGGAATTTGGTTTAGTTGGCTAAATTAAATATTATTCAGAACTTGAGAAATCCAGATGGGAATTAGTGCCGCGGTTTGTTATTTTGGAATTGGTTATTTGAAGTGTTTTCTTTCATGCAAGTTTTTGGTTTCCTCCACTTTCAGGGGAAACTATTTCAATTTTTCTTTAGAAATCGACATTCATATATTGTTCACAATATTAATTTTAGGAGAGTTTGATACAATTGGCCAAGGAGGAATTGTCACACTCACATTCGCAAAACCTGGAGATGACGTCTTAAGAGTTGTCTCCTCTATTGAAGGAGACTCATATCAATATTGCATATACAATTTTCAGCCACCGACCTATGAAGGAGGTTCGTGGCCTTGGACGAGCAGTCGAGCGAGATTTGAGTAAGCTTTCTATTTGGTTGAGTAAGTGTTCGAGTGCGATGACTTCTGAGGAACGGGTCCGAGTAGCCAAAGAGGAGGCTCAAGTAGCCCGGAAGGAGGCTCGAGTAGCCCAGACTTGGACTGATACGTTACAGACTCACATGGATCATATATTCTACTTCTTCAAGACTAGGCTAAGGATGGATCCTAATTCTATTTGTCATCCGAATGTCATGTCTCGGGATTCTGGGCACGATGATAACGATCCGAGCACCGAGGGCATCAACGGGCTCCAAACTCTAGCCGATGTCGATATTTCTGTTTTGTTTCGTATGTAGTTTGTATTTCGATCGGAACAGTACAAATTTTATGTACAAAGTTTATATTTAATATATTCGATGAGTATTTTCTTAATTTACTATTTAATTTTTAATTTAATTTATATTTCATAAATAATTATAAATAAAAATATATACAACTTAGACAACGAAATTGAAGATTTCGTCATCTAAGTGAGACATGTTAGACTACAAATTTGGTAAAATTTCGTCATCTAGCAAGAACATTCAGACGACGGAAATTTTTTTGTCATCTCGAATGGAACTATTGGACGACGAAATTTCAGGATTCGTCGTCTAGGGTAATTCACTATATTTTTGTCGTTCATCGTCTAAGTAAGAACACTTATACGACAAAAAAAAATTCATCATCTAAGTTAGAATTTCTTAGACGACAAATCAATTTTGTCGTCTAAGTGAATTACCCTAGACGACGAAAAAATTTTGTCGTCTAAAAAATTATACACGACGAAAAAATTTTGTCGTTTTTTCAGTAAAATTTCGTCGTCTAGAAACTTAGACGACGAAGTAGGTTTCCTTGTCTAAGATGTGCCTTAGACGATGAAACTTTTTTTGTTTTGTCGTTAAAGTACTTACACTACGATACTTAGACAACGAAACTTAGACGACAAAAACTGCATCTTAGACGACGAAATTGTGTGCTTCTTTTTTATAGATATATGTCAGCGTTGAGAACTTTATTTTTGTACCTATGCAAAGTTTAGCACCTGTAATATTGTTACTCTGCACAGTCTAACATCTCCAAGGTAAACTATCAGTTTCCTAATTTATTGCCACTAACTTGTAACCCTTATTAGTGTTACCATGATGGTTCTTTCTCATATAAGTGTTCAAACTTTCTTTAAAATATAAATAGATGTAAATAGGTTGTGAATCCTGCACTGTTCAAACTCATTTTTTTTATTTCTGCTATTGTCACGTTGTGGTCAAAACTGAATGTTTGTGTTCATACACTAAAGTTCGTGTTATCATGGAAGTTGTAGTAGACGTGTTACACATTATTTGAGGCTTCAAATCATGTCATAAATTTTTTTTCTAGATTAAGTTATAAATTTCCTAAGATAGAGAATGGTGCAGGTTTTTCTAAATTTTTAGCTGCACTGTCATTGTTTCGTGTTTGTCAAAAAGTAAATGTTTTTATTTATAACTTGAAGTTGGTGTTGTCATGAAAAGTGTAGTACACATGTTAGAGATCGTTTTAGGCTTTAAAACTTCTGAATATGATTTTTCTAAATTAAGTTATAAATTTCCAAAGTTAGGGTATGCTGCAAACTTTTTTTTGTAGTTTCAGCTACACTGCTATTGTTTTGAGTTGGTTAAAAACGGAATATTTATGTTCATGAGATGAAGTTGGTTTGTCATGAAAGTTTTAGTAGATGTGTGAAAGATCATTTTAAGCTTTAAATCTTCTGAAAATAATTTTCATAGATCAAGTTATGGATTTTCAAAGTTAGTATATTTCGTGTTTATATTTGAGATTTGTGATTATCCTCATTTCATTTGTAAATCATTAAATCTAATTATTTCTTTTACATTCTTTAATTTATAGAAATTATGGGTCAAGTTTCTTTGTCACGTTTTCCGACACGAGTTACAATATACTTTACATCTTTTCGTATAAGAGTTCAAAATTTATAGACTACTTTTTCCTAATTGTAGTTGAAACTCATTGTGGTTTACCATATAGAAATCTGTTAGTCACCATGCTTCAGAAGCACAATGAGAAAGAATACAATTATTGACTACTTCACAAAGCAAAGAAATGCAAAGTATGGATATAGTCAAAGGAGAAATGAGCCGATCAATAAGGTCGTCATCACATTTGCAACTACCCGACGAGAATCAAGTATATATTTTTGCCACGTCTTGAGTAACACAATTGAATTGACTATTTTTTAATTTTTTTTAGGGTCACACCTGTCTTCATTCATTAAAGGCAAAAAGACTACATAGAAATAATTGACAAGGAGAAAGACGACGATCATGGCGTTCTTCACAACAAGCTGAAAATTCAACTCAAAGACGTGCCATGTATCAAATACGAAGAGCGATGGGAAACACAAGTGTGTCAAGTCAATCTGATTTAATGGATGGTAACATACTATTATGTAATCCCAAACAAGAGCACATTGTCAACTGTATACAACATCTGACTAATAGAAGCATTTAATAAAGATGAAACATTTATTTTTTTGTATTCTTTAGGAGGCATTCTCACATAGTGTACTTTTATTGTAGAACAAGATTAAAAAAGAAAAATTGTACATTCAATTGACTTTTCAAGAAAGCAATAGTCGTAGAGTTCCATGATAACTCAGTCTAAAGATAATCTCATATATGATGCATCGTAACACATTGTGCTTCAAATGTGCACAACTTTTTGTCTTTTTCTTTTGTCTTTTTATTGATCAACATTGACTTTCAATGTTTAAATAATTTTTTTACATTTAAAATATAGGTGTGGAAAAGGAAGTTGAGGCCAATCACCACAATATGACAACTTCTCAAAGAGTGAGTGAAAGAGTTAGATGGCGAACAAATCAAAACAACCATCGAAATTCGATGACTCAAGAACAACGAGATTATTATTTGGCTCAACGTTGAGCCAATTATCATGGTCATCAAATTCAATCGCATCATACGACTCCCACACTTCAAACATTGAATCATGGTCATCAAGCACAACTGCATCATAATGACAATGTAGAAGTTCCAAATAGAATGCACTTGATACATATTCGACTACTAGCAGGTCGAATATGATAGTGCATAATGCATATAACAAATCATAACTCAATCAATGATATTGATCGATCAAACAATTGTCGATGAAGGTAACAAGTTAAAGCCACCGGTTAGTTTTTTTATATTATTTAAGTGTATCATAGCTAAATTTAATTTTTTTTACAATTGACCTTTTTTCGGAGGAGCTGATAATGTCACTGGCCAACATGATATGCATGCCACATAATAGAGTTGTTGTGCAAGTACAACCAAGACCTAGAGAACGACGTGGACCTCATAATGGTGCTTGAAATCAAGGTTCTAAAAGGCGCTAGGCGGAATTAGGCGGTGGAGCTATTGCCTAGCGCCTAGGTGTTTAGGCGGAGTTTAATCGGTAATTAAGCGGTAATTAGGCGGATCATTTTTTTTATATATTTAATTAATTATATATTTATATGGTATATTGTGATTTGAAACATAAAGTAAAAATTATAAAGAAATATCATAAAAATTCTAAACTAAGTTTATAAATAAATCCAATTAACCATCCATCTCAATTTTTTGAAATACATGCGCATAAACTGGAATCCCAGAAATATGAAATCATCTATTTCGAAGCTGATAATTCATTAACACCACTATAACCACCAATTTTCAAACCCGCCAACACTATGCTCTTACCCACATTTAATCATATCAAATTATCAATATATAACAAACAAGAATGAATCTTGTTTCCCAACTCAGGTCTGTCTCGAAACGTACCAATTGATGTTTAAGAAAGGATTCAGAGGAAGAGGGGATTATAAGGGAGAGAAGTGAGAAGAGAAAATCCTCGAAGGTGGACGGCGAGCGGGCACAGCGGCTGTGGACGACAACTGACGGCGACGGCGGTGTTCGGCGAGCGGTGTCCAAGTCGCGGCGTTTTCAGAGGGAGAGAGATGATGTTTCACAAAATAAATTGGATTAGATTTTCTATTTAGAATTCCTTCCTTTGCGCTGTACCTCTTAATTTAAAAAAACAAAAACAAAAAAACAAAAAAAAAAAACCCGCCTAGGCGGCGCCTAATTGCCGATTAGTCGTTAGTCGTTAGTCGCCCGCCTAATTGCCGATTAATCGGTTCCCGCCTAATTACCCCGCCCAGGACCAAAATTAGGCCATAACATGGTTTTTTCCGATTAGTCGGCGCCTAGGCGGCCGTTTTTTAGAACACTGCTTGAAATTTTCATGAGAACATTGGTGTCGCAAAACTTCATTTGTCAACACTGAACACATATCCACATTGTCACGCCCGTCTATTTCATCGTGAAAGTGGAGATATGTTATGCAAAAATGGTGCCATAATCCTTCCTTCGATACTAGCACCTCTGGAACTAAGAGAGATATTCTCTACTGAAACACCTTAAAGTACACATTTCAGGAAAACTATTCGGGCCTATAACTATGTATTTTCCTTCACATCAATGAGAGTTAATGTCGATCGAAATCTAGCAACAAGAGGGTCTACTTTCACATTCCGTGCTAAAGGATCCATATATTATAAGATAGGAAGTCTTCTCTCGTAAGGGGATAATAGACCAAGATGTCTACAGTTGTATATATATGATACTAACCATGAAGTAGATGACCGTATGTTGGAAAATGATGCATTGCACAAAGATTTAGTTGAAAAAAAAATACAGGATATTTTAAATCGACACAACCTATTCACTCAACAATTTCATCACTTGGCCTAGCGATTTAGTAAGTTGTAGACCTGCAAACCAACGTCAGTACACTTTGCCTTTAGCATCACAAGTTGATGCAATAATAGTACAAGTAGATGATATCGAATATTTAATGGGTCGTGATATCGTGATACAGACAAAGCATGGTCAACTTCAAAATATTCAAGATTGTATTGGATTTTATGATCCTTTGCAATATCAACTATTACTACCATATGGAACATACGGATGAGACGTTAACAGTCAAACTAATCATGGAAGAAAACTGACGTGTCGTGAATACTACGCATATATTCTACAAATGACTATTTTCTTTGTTCTTTTCAATTTCAGTTCAACAATAACAGTCACCATTGCAATTACATAATAATCGTTGCAGATCCATCAACATAACAAATCAGTTTTACTCCGAGGAGGTTGGCTTTTGCAAAAATATGTCATTGATAATTACGTCAAAATTGAAACACAAAAGTTAAGATGGATTCATACTAATCAAAGTACTCTCCAGAAATAATTGTATGATGAACTACATGACTCGCTACAAACTGGCGAAAATAATGCTAGTATAAACTTCATTATTGTATAATATTTAGTTAATTTTTCTATATTCAAAAGCAAGTATCAAAGTACTTTTATTTAGAAATAGGTAATGTTGGTCGTCAACCATTTTGCCATCCTCTTTTATTGGGATTTCAAGGCTAGGGATATGTGAAAGGACCCAACCCCGATTTAGCTCCCTAAATCGGAATCAAACCCTTTCGAAAACACGAACCAACAAAAACTTTTCAAAATTTGGGCAGAGTTTCGTTACTAACGTTGAATTACCATTACCTGCACGCGGAAAATACACTTCATCCTATGCCACAAAAAGCAAACCGTGGGCACCAATCCCATCCGGATTTCTCAATATATCAACAGTAAAGTAAATCAATAAATATATATATACTTTACTGAAATCCGGTATAAAATCGTATAACGTATTCAATAGGAAGCTCAGAGCGACATCTAATACACAATCGTATACGCATACCACAGTAGGTAGAACAATAAACCTACTGGATGAAACAAAGTAGCTCGAGCACTATGCCTCCGACCACGACGTGCGACACCAGAGCCTGAACTGCAAACTGGGCACGGAAACCGAAAAGCCCAGGTGAAAGACAATAAACACGTTAGAGTGAGTGGACGAAAATAAATGTCTTTCACCAAGTAGTATATGTTATAAAAACATATGCGAGTCGAAATATAAATATATCAAATAGTATACGAGGAGACGCTGACTCCAACTCGTAAACAGAGCATGCAAGGAAAATCTCACGGGGTCACTCGTGGACACATCCGTGCTAGTACAGTCGGAATCACGGAGTCCCTGACTTCCACGTGATCCATAGCCAGAAAGGCCTCGGTTCCGGGGTACTGCCCCTCGCCGGTCAGGTAGGGGTACTGCCCCTCCTGGTAGCCTACCATCGGGGATCAGCCGAGAGGCAAGTGTATCGATACAACAACGTAACTGAGACTGTACTCTGTGTAAACCAAATCATAAACAGTTCGATGCAAATGCATGAACAACATATAAATGTATGTATACTCGTATACGTATATTCGTATAAGTATAATCGTAACACATGCTTATATAATCATAATCTCGTATGAAATCTCATGCTCGTAAAACCATAATCATGCTGCATGCTCAAGTTCATAAAACGTATATAAAAGACTCGCAATCATTCCGTGAAAATAAAATGTCCACTCACAGACTGGCGTAACGCGTATCGCGTTAACCCGTGATCCGGCGGAAAGTCCCTCGCCAAACAAATGATCACGAACCCCTGAATATTCACAATGTCCAATATTCAAAGTCACAATCCGACAATTCGAATCAAACCACGAGAAACCACCGTTCTCGGAAATACACAATTCGAATACGACGAATCGTCGAAATTAAATTCTGAACAACTTTCGTGAAGAAGCCGAGACCAAATTCTCGTCCGGTAACTTAGTCGTGAACAAACCCGCCATTTAAATCCGTTTCCGTCGAAACTTCAAATATTCATAACTAATTCCTCGGTCGTCCAAATAACGAACCGGAACCGCCCACGAACTCGTAATCACATATAGAACGACTCTCGAGAAGAGACCCAGCTCCAATTCTCGGCCAATAATTTAGTCGTTTACGAGTCTGGCGATACAAATAACTGCCAACAAACTGCGACTACACAGTAACTCATCAATCAAGCTGATCATACTGCTGATTCTGGTCCGGGTCGTCACAAATCCACCCCCCTTAGAAAAATTTCGACCTCGAAATTTCCGAGTCTACTGGCTAAAAGTAGGAGCACTGCCTCTGCATACTGCTCAACTGCCCAGTGGCTACATCAACTGAACAACTCTGGCAACTGATTCCACAATAGGAGATAGCTCTGTGCTGGAATCTCTGTACCCACAAATCACAAATCAGAACTGGCTCCACACAAGCGCCAAGTGTTCCTACATAAGGAACAGACAGGGTACACAATGCAAAACCAATTGAAATACAGTTCCGCCACACGGAACACAACTCGCACAAAAGCCAATGCTATAGGCAATGCCGAACCACACGGCATAACATAACCTCGCCTATGACCACATATGGATCAAAACAACATGGCAAATCACAACTCCAACTACACACATCAACACAGCACAAACATCGAACTTAGGCAATTATCATCCTGTTTCCGCTGATCTGACAGTCTGTGGTAACAAACTCCACAAAATCGGAAACAAACATCAACTCAAATTCAAACCAAACTCACTCCAACACAATGAAGTACAACATCGTTCCTCAAAACAACGTCAAACAATATCAAAATCACAGTGGACAACAACCTGGTATTGCAAACAACCTCGAATAGCTGAAACTGCTGGTCCCGAATCCTCCGGAACTGCAATACCGAGGTCCACAACATGCCCTCCAAGGCCTGAATAATCCTCGAAGATCGCTCGCCAATCTGAGGATAAGAACCGGTACTAGCTCGTAATTTGGTCTCCAATGCTCGCTGCAAAGCTTGCCAACACTATGTTGTAGCTGATAACCTCGACCAGCAAACTGGAACACAGGTACACCACGTAGATGGCCAACCTCCACCAAACACAACTATGCCAGCCAACCCCTGGAATCATCTCCGAAAGTACAAATAAACATACCAAGTTCATCAAACTGTCCACAAAGACCTGACAACTGGTATCACCAACCAAAAATGCATACAACACACACAATCACAGCAACAATCGCCACGTCATAACCGAAAATCTCTAATGGCTGACACTTCTCGGCAAGTCTTTGCCTCCTAGCCATCACCAGTCGACAAACGTGGCATCCGCACACACAAACTGCTACTTGCTCTTCATGTTGCGTCACGAGTAGTAAACTCGAGGTATCTGATACATCTCCACATTACTAGCGCCAACCGTGCGCAAAACAATGAGCTTCAACATTTTCACACTCGAACTCAGCTTCCGTAGCTCATAACTCGGCTAACACGGAAACTCGAGCCACACTCACATGAAACACTGAAGCTCCCAATTCTCGTCTAAAAGTATCAACAGCAACATCCCAAATGGATAATCAAAGTACAACTACTAGCTTCTCCCGAACAAACTCAAAGGTGCAGCCATAGTCGTGAGTCGACCTCATCCATCTACATTGCCTCAAGCCCAAATCTGGCCGAAAATGCAAGTGGAGGAAACTCAAATGATCAGTGTACGTCCTACACCGCGCTGTACATCATAGCTGCAGTGTCTCGAACTCATCAACGCTAACATACGGACAGCTACACCCAAATCATACATAGGATACATAGCCACATAATGTCTCCACTGCCCGTAACCACGAGCCACTGCTCTGCTACACAGCATCAAAGCATATGCAAATCCAGACCTCGATGCATCGCCATAACTCACGAACTCGTCGCGGTCATCAGGTAAGGTCAAAACCGAACCAACGGTCAACCATCCTCAGGAGTAAGTAACTCTCCTCGCGTTCATCGAACCACTCGAACTTGACACCTTCTTCGTCAATCCGAAAGGTAGAGGGGCAATCCAGGAAAATCCTGCACAAAGCCGTCGGTAGAAGCCTGTCAAACTCAAGAGACTCCCGATCTCTGGTACAATAGTAGGGCAATTCCCAAATCAACACGGCTTCCATCTGGTCAGGATCCACACCAATCACTCGGACAGCATCATGCAGCTCAAAATCTTTGCGCTAATCAGTCAAAACTCACACTGACTAACCTTCGCAAACACCTGGTCGTCTCGCTAAGTCCGCGAAACCGCTCACAATCGCTTCAGGTGCTGGCCCACACTCCTGAAGTACATCAGGACGATGCCAACGTACATGACCACAAACTCGTCCAGAAACCGTCTGAACACCTGGTCCATCAAGTCCACACGACCTACGGGCATTGGTCAACCAAACAGCGTGACCAAAAACTCCTGATGTCCACACCGAGATCCGAAAGCTGTCCAAACCACAACTGCCTCATCGAACCTCAACTGATGGTATCCAAAACCAAAATCAATCTTCAACATGATTAAAGCTCTCGCAAACTGATCAACCAGTCGTCAATCTGAAGCGAAGGATACTCGCACTCCTCTGAAGCAAATCGAGCTTCCGGTAGTCAATGCACCACCTCATCGAACCAACCAACATCCGTACACACAATGCAAAAGCACACCACGCAAATACGCGGGGTTGCACGAAATCTCCTGAAACCTCCTCCAGCAACTCCTGGAGTCGAAACAATAGCTCCATCAGCTCCGCTGGCTCCGAACGACAAGACGTCGGTAAAATGAGTCCAGCGCCTGGTACAAGCTCGATGGTGTAGTCAGTCTCCCGAACTGGAGGAACATCTGATAACTCCTCCGGAACAAGCCAGGAAATTCAGGAACCATCTCAATGTCACCTACGCCGAGCACAGCAACCATAGTATCCACAACATGTGCTAAGCAAACAACATAACTCATCTCCATCATCCGCTCAACCATCACCGCGAAACAGCATCTCGGGGAAATCTGGTCGTCGAAACACAACCTCCATCTCGAGGCACTCGAACACAGCTAAATGCGTCGTCAGTAAGTCCATACTCATGGTCACATCAAAACCACAATATCCAGCTATAACAGATCCGCGGCTAACCCATAACCTCAAACAAGGATCTCACGACCTCCGGATGGATGCAACACTCTCCAAAACCTCGGAAGTGGAGATACAGGTACAATAGCCATGGATATCAAGCAACAGTAACCTCGGAGAAAAGTCCGTCCTCAAACAAGGTCATAGCACGAACTCCAACATGCCCAAACTAGCCGTCCATGTCAAATGCGACTTACTGAATAACTCGTCAAAAGGGTACATTGATCAGACTGCAGAAATAACATGAGGATCTCCCTGTAAACTCTGAGCCGTCAAACCGCTACAACAGCTGGCTGAGGCGTTTCCTCATAACGTGACCCTCCTGGCCATCGAAACAGCAACTGAAAGTGCTCCACGAACACAAATCACCGCAACACCTGCTGCGTGAAAGGATCACCAACGATCACCCAAACTCATGCCACAGGTACAAGTCCGCTACTCTGCGCTCTCCGCCATCGTCAAACGGATCAGCAGAGAATCCTCAACATAATCGAAAAGGCCACAACCTGATGAAGTCACTAATCCCGAAGTGTCGGAACTCAACCTCATCAAAATCTCACCGCCGAATCCACTTTCCTCAAACCGTCACATCAAAAACCGCGTACATCTTTCCCTCACAATAGCCTCGCCACTGAGTGCAACACACTAAGCTCCTCACGGATATCTCGAGGCACATCAATCAGACTCTCTCTGACGCTCAGGTTCAAACTCATCTCGAACCTCGTGCACCGCTTCCTCTGAAGCCACCAAAACACGTGCACACGGAAACAAACATACAAACAATGCATCTCTGCCTCAGGTGGTAAATACTCCACATTCGATCGCTGGATAGCCTGTTAAAACCATTACCGTCTCAACAACACCCTGAATGTAGGCCATGGAGTCGCAACCGGAACTCACACAATAACAGCCCACAAAACACAATAATCTGACTCAGGCACACATCACTGCCCCCAAATCTCAGCTCTGAGGCAACATGTAGATGCTCATATACACAACCAGGCAAACCGTGCCACACAATTCTCTGAACTCTGAATACTCATTCAAATTCACTGTTCTCTGGCAAATCACGCATCGATTGATCCTCAACAGGATCCACAACCGAAACGACACGGAAAGCACGTCAGGAGGCATCCTAATGAATACAATATCGTTCACAACAAGTGGAACGTAATCATGGAACTTCAAATATTTGAAAGTATACAACACCCGGAATTTGATGATTATCCGCCGGCCGGTCGGGTCACCATTCCAGACATGTTGTACATTCTCAAATATCCTTAGTAAACACGACTACAGAAGTCTACAGAACCTATAACCTAATGCTCTGATACCAAGCTGAAAGGACCCAACCCCGATTTAGCTCCCTAAATCGGAATCAAACCCTTTCGAAAACATGAACCAACAAAAACTTTTCAAAATTTGGGCAGAGTTTCGTTACTAACGTTGAATTACCATTACCTGCACGCGGAAAATACACTTCATCCTATGCCACAAAAAGCAAACCGTGGGCACCAATCCCATCCGGATTTCTCAATATATCAACAGTAAAGTAAATCAATAAATATATATATACTTTACTGAAATCCGGTATAAAATCGTATAACGTATTCAATAGGAAGCTCAGAGCGACATCTAATACACAATCGTATACGCATACCACAGTAGGTAGAACAATAAACCTACTGGATGAAACAAAGTAGCTCGAGCACTATGCCTCCGACCACGACGTGCGACACCAGAGCCTGAACTGCAAACTGGGCACGGAAACCGAAAATCCCAGGTGAAAGACAATAAACACGTTAGAGTGAGTGGACGAAAATAAATGTCTTTCACCAAGTAGTATATGTTATAAAAACATATGCGAGTCGAAATATAAATATATCAAATAGTATACGAGGAGACGCTGACTCCAACTCGTAAACAGAGCATGCAAGGAAAATCTCACGGGGTCACTCGTGGACACATCCGTGCTAGTACAGTCGGAATCACGGAGTCCCTGACTTCCACGTGATCCATAGCCAGAAAGGCCTCGGTTCCGGGGTACTGCCCCTCGCCGGTCAGGTAGGGGTACTGCCCCTCCTGGTAGCCTACCATCGGGGATCAGCCGAGAGTCAAGTGTATCGATACAACAACGTAACTGAGACTGTACTCTGTGTAAACCAAATCATAAACAGTTCGATGCAAATGCATGAAACAACATATAAATGTATGTATACTCGTATACGTATATTCATATAAGTATAATCGTAACACATGCTTATATAATCATAATCTCGTATGAAATCTCATGCTCGTAAAACCATAATCATGCTGCATGCTCAAGTTCATAAAACGTATATAGAAGACTCGCAATCATTCCGTGAAAATAAAATGTCCACTCACAGACTGGCGTAACGCGTATCGCGTTAACCCGTGATCCGGCGGAAAGTCCCTCGCCAAACAAATGATCACGAACCCCTGAATATTCACAATGTCCAATATTCAAAGTCACAATCCGACAATTCGAATCAAACCACGAGAAACCACCGTTCTCGGAAATACACAATTCGAATACGACGAATCGTCGAAATTAAATTCTGAACAACTTTCGTGAAGAAGCCGAGACCAAATTCTCGTCCGGTAACTTAGTCGTGAACAAACCCGCCATTTAAATCCGTTTCCGTCGAAACTTCAAATATTCATAACTAATTCCTCGGTCGTCCAAATAACGAACCGGAACTGCCCACGAACTCGTAATCACATATAGAACGACTCTCGAGAAGAGACCCAGCTCCAATTCTCGGCCAATAATTTAGTCGTTTACGAGTCTGGCGATACAAATAACTGCCAACAAACTGCGACTACACAGTAACTCATCAATCAAGCTGATCATACTGCTGATTCTGGTCCGGGTCGTCACAATATGCACTAACGATATCAAGATGCAATGACTTTGGTCCAAAAGTGTGGAAAGCCTAATATTTTCTCACGAAGACTTGAAACCCTAGATGGGAAGAGATACAAGCTGAGTTATTACCTAGCCAGGTACCACAAGATCATCTTGATTTAGAAACACGAATTTTTTGCTCTAAGTATGAATAACTAAAGGATGACGTTATCAAAAAAGGAGTTATTGGTGAAGTTTTGGCTTATGCATATGTCATCGAATTACAAAAATGTGGTCTCCCATGTGTGCATATACTTCTCATGTTTAAGGAAGATGATAAGCTGAATAGTTTTGATGATTATAATAAGATTGTCCTGGATGAGATACCAAATGCAGAGGAGGAGCCAAAATTGAACAACGGGGTATTGAGGCACATGATACGTGGTCCATGTGGGATATATAGGCACACTGCTCCATGTATGAAAAATGGGAGTTTTAAATGAGGTTATCCGAAGTCATTTTCACAACACACATTTCAAGGGAATGATTCTTATCCAGTATACCGTAGACGGGATAATCGTCAGGTTCAATCTGGTACAACAGATAGCATATGGGTTATTCCGTACAATTCTTGGCTACTTGAAAAGTATGATTGTCATATCAATGTTTAAATCAGTTATAGCATTAAGAGTGTGAAATATTTGTATAAGTATGTGTACAGAGGTCCAAATAGAGTGACGTTAGAAGTTCGTCCTAAAGCTAATCAGGACGAGATAAGGAACTTTGTTGATGTAAGATGGGTAAACGTGCATCAAAAGCTTTATGGAGGATCTTAAAAATTTTAATGAACAGAATGTCTCCTTCGATGGAACGATTGCAGATTCATCTTCCTAACCGACAGATGGTGTTCTTTAATGCATAAGAAAGGGTAACTGATATGGTCACCAATGATAGGAACTCGATGATGATGCTTACTGAGTATTTTATATGAACATGTTCTATGAAGATGCATGTGCATACTTATATTGAGAGTTCCCTGAACGATTATGCTGTGTTGCAAGATATAATCAACGGCAGTCAAGGGAAACCAACCAAAATGTCCTCGGAAGAATATATGCAGTGTCGCCTTCAGAGGGAGAAAAATTATACCTACTTGTTCTTCTTAATCATATCAGATGAGCTACTTCATTTGAGGATTTAAGGACTATTGCAACCAACTTTTAAGAAGGTTGTTGAACAACGAGGATTGTTAGCAAATGATGATAGCATCCGACAATGTTTGTATGAAGCTTCAACAATTCGTATGCCTTCATCTTTAAGACGATTTTTTGTAACAATTTTGGTATATTGCGAGCCCAAGGGGTGTGAAGTTTGTGGAATAAGTTTTTGAAATTCTTGATTGAAGACTATCCTTCTTCAAGCACCACTGACACCACATGTACTACAAATAGACTTTTGTAGAGTTGAATGGATTATTTGTGCAACATAATAAGTCTATCTCGAACTATGGTTTGCAAAAGATGACTGAAGACTGTGATGAAGAGTTAGAATTTCCAAGGTTACAAGATGAAATTTTAATAGATTTTCCTCAACAAGACCGAGATGCAGTTAATCACTTGAATGCTGATCAAACTTTTTCATATGAAATTATACTATCAGTCATCGAGAGTAAAAATAGTGCCATATTTTTTGTTGACGGCCCAGGTGGAACGGAAAAGACTTATCTATATCGTGCACTACTAGCAACTTTGAGAAGCACATGTCATATCATATTGGCAACAGCTACCTCTGGCATAGCGGAAAACTTAATGCTAGGTGGAAGAACTGCTCACTCGAGGTTGATAATCCCACTCAATCTTGATGCATCTTCCATATGCGGAGTTAACAAACAATTAGATTTAGGTGATCTAATCAGACTATCATCAACAATTATTTGTGATAAGGCCCCAATGTTGCATAGATATGCCTTTGAAGCTATTGATCAAAACTTTAAAGATATCATGGGTTGTGATGACTTGTCATTTAGAGGAAATGTGATGATCTTTAGCAGAGACTTTCTACAAGTTCTCCCTGTTATACATAGAGGCACAAGAGCAGATCGAGATGGTCCAAGCCAGTTTGATTAATGCTTCATTATGGCATATTGTGAAGATTCTGCATTTAAGACAAAATATGAGATCTATTAATGATCTAGAATTCTAACAATTCTTACTTGATGTCAGTAATAGAGATAAACCAAGTGTGATTTATGACATGATGTGATTATCTTCAAGTATAGTCATATTATGGGAGGATGAAGAATCAATCAACCAATTAATCAGTCATGTTTTTTTGGATTTGAGTTCTCATGTAAATGATGCAACGTACATGGTTAACAGAGAAATAATTACTCCAAAGAATGTTGATGTTGACATACTCAATGAAAAAATTGTTAAGCAGTTCCCAGAATCAGAATGCATCATATATTCTTTTGATTCTTGAATTTAATTTTGCCTTTTGGCATGCCACGACATTAGTTAATTATAGGTAAAGGGGCTCCCCTTATGCTTCTAAGATATATTGACAAAATTGGGTTGTGTAATGGTACAAGACTGACATGTCGTAGATTGTACAACAACCTCATTGATGCAGAGATTTTATCTGGACAATTTGCAGGAACAAGAATCTTCTTACCGAGAATTGAGCTAAAAACCACTGAGAATACGGAACTCCCTTTTAAGTTGATAAGAAAACAATTTCCTGTTAAATTGAGTTTTGCACTGACAATCAACAAATCACAAGGACAAATAATACCAAATATTGGTATTTACCTTCCAGATCATGTATTTAGCCATGGACAGTTGTATATGGCTTTATCAAGAGGAGTTTCAAAGGCCATTACTAGAATATTAGTGAAGAAGGGCCCAGTAGAACGTGAGGAAGGGGTATCGGTGGTCAAAACAAACGTCGTGTATAGGGAAGTTTTACTATCCTACGATTAATTCATCTTTAAAAGGCGTATGTGATGCTAACTATGATTTGAAATACTTTAGTGTTCACAAAATGAAACATACATTTACCATATTAAAATTTTCAGGACTATAGGTATCTTAAACTCTGTCACTGTTAACGAGACAAATTTAGAATATTGAATCAAGAAGATGATAACCATTAATATGTGACAGATGATGCGAATGTGGACTTAATTAGTTATCTTAACTTTATATTATGTTTTAGTTGTTTCTCTTCAAATATTTTAAGTTCTATTTTCAAACAATGTATTCAAATATAAGATATGAAATAAAGAATTAATAGTGCTTGAATTATTTGTCGTATGAAGTTATAATTTCACATTTAAAAGAAAATATCCGACAATATCAACAGGCGAGCCCGATGCATTTCCGCCGCACGTGCTTCTGCGCCTGCAAGAAGGCTAATATATGTTAAAGCCAATAAAACGGCGCAAATGTAATTAAGGCCCCAAGGGCTTAGGATGGAAAAGAATGACATAATTAGTGGAAGCGACCATAAAAGCAGCCGACTTGCAGTACTAAGCTCTCACTTCGCCATGGCCGAGAAGGAAGTCGCTCTTGCTGCTGCACCCTCTGATTCCCCTACCATGTCTCTAATTCTCTTTCCCTCTTGATTTTGATTTTGATTTCGATTTCTCTCCGATAAAAACAAGACCTGATTTTTCCTTTTTTTTTTACCTTGCAGTTTTGACAAGATCATCAACAAGGAGATACCCGCTACTGTTGTTTTCGAGGACGATAAGGTACGAGAAGCTTCTGCTCTTGCTTATTATTCTTCGCATATAGATTCGTTGAAAGTTTAAATCTTGTGCTCCATTGGGCCTGGCTGGCTTATGTATTTAGATTCATTTGCTCTAGTTTCTCGTATATCCAGATTGTATGAAAGTACTAATGCCTCGTTTAAAATTGAAACTGACTTAAGTTGTAGGTGTAGTGACTTGAGTGTAGTGGCTTAATCTTAGTGCTTCCTAGTATGTTATTGATTATGCAGCATTGTGTTTTCTGTGATTGATCTTCATCCCACCTTTATCATTCTTTCGAACAGGTTCTTGCTTTTAGGGACATTAGTCCCCAGGCTCCGACGCACATTGTGATCATTCCCAAAGTTAGAGATGGCTTAACTGGATTGTCAAAGGTAACTAGTTACAAGTAATTTTATATATGCCGCTTTCCCAGTTTTTTCTTTATAGGAATTCATAGGTGAGCACATGCCACTTTTTCATCTTAGTATGGAGAGAATATCAAGATTAAGTGAAGAAGATGTCATATTTTTATTTCACTATCGGAACTTCTGGTGCATATTTTCAGACAGTCTGAAAACGAAAGTGATAAGTTGGCTGGTATAGTTTCATTAATATGATCTCAGTCAGATATATGGGTACTCATAGATGAGCCAGTTAGCCAGTATATGGGAGTTGATGATTCTTTGTCAGCGAATTGGATCATGCATTTTCTTAAGTGTCTTGTTCTTCTGACTTTCTGGCAACAGAATAGTTAACGCCTCCTACTTAGCCATTGAATCATGTGTTGCTTTAGTGTCCTTGTGCTCTGTTTATATGGAAAAGATAACTTGGGCTACTGTGTGAGAGATATAAATTCTTTAGTGGCAGGAAAAGGGGAATGGTTTTGGGGAGATTTTCTCTGTGCATGCTTTATTTTGTATTGTTGGGATGGAGAACGGCGAAATAATTTTGTTGCAAGCTGCGGGTGTAGATGTGTAGCAACTGGAGGATAGGGTTTCTTTTTGGTGATTCTGTGGGTCTCCATTCCCTATCACTCTGTTCATGATCTTTCTTAACAACAGATTGAAGTTCGGACTGTTGATCTTTTTTTTTCATAATGTTAATTGTTTCTCAGGCCGAAGAGAGACACTGTGAGATTCTTGGTCGTCTTCTCTACACGGCCAAGCTTGTTGCTAAACAGGAAGGCCTGGATGATGGATTCAGGGTTGTGATTAATGATGGGCCAACGGGATGTACGTGTTCTTTACTTCCCTTATCCTGTTTTGATAATAATAGTGATAAAGATGTAATGAGTATATTTTTCCTGTAGGTCAATCAGTCTATCACATTCACGTCCACCTCATTGGAGGAAGGCAAATGAACTGGCCCCCAGGTTAATATAGATTTTTGGTTCAACTTATGTGAGGCCAACAAGATCTAGTTCAGGAAGCTCTATCAAACTTGTTCTATTATTTAAGTTGAGCCTATTGTATCTTTGGAGATCAGAAAGCTGTTGTGTGTAATGGTAACTTATTTCTCAAAACGCCAAGTGCCTCAATAATAAACTGGCTTGCCATTGATGGCATTGGTTCGCATGTTAATTGCTGTGTCAGTTCGATTTGTTATTTCTAGTGATTCTAGAATTGGTTTGTTTGCCATTGATGGCATTGGTTATGACTGATCGTTATTATCATCCTCCATAGAAAAAAGGCGGACTTCAACAATAGGCAAAAGCAATTCCAATTGCGTCTGTTCTGAGGTCAATGTCCCAGATTTTTTGGAAACAAAGCACTGAACTTTATTGATAAACCATCGGGAATAACCCAATGAAAGAGCCCCAACAGCTCAAATACAAGCAAACAAAATAGGAAAATTGTTACTCAAATCTAAACCACCACAAGGGTCAGGGCAAAGAGAGTAATCCTAAAAATTAAAAGAAAGTTTCCTAAATTGAAACTACTGCTATCTTCACCACCGATGAGTTGCATAACCATTGGCTGTTGCACAATGAGCACCGGTGATGCTGTCATAGAAGTCAAATACAAGGAATACATTCCAAGAGACCGATACCAAACGAGTCTCATTACACAATTCAAAATATAAACACCAAATTCAACAATACTCTCTCCAATGCCAAGACCTAGACTTTGGTTAACTCTGAACAAAGAAACAAAGCAATCTAAAAAAAGCGGGAAATAGTTTTCTTACCTCAACTAGGATTCGGTTCAGATCATCAGTTCCTTTTGATGGATGGGCGATCTTGTATGTGTGTGTGTTTTTTATCAAATCATTTTAACTGCTTCATGATTGCTGCGTTTTGTACACTAGCGTCAGTAGTATGCCTGATGGCTGTGTATAAATAATCATTTGCTGCTCCAGCATTAAGTACTGAAGTTGACAGGCCTTGCAGTTCCATTCACATCTTCCCTAAATTAGTATACAATCTTTCTTTCAAGGGGGAACTGGCAAGGGGAAAAAAACATAAGAGGATAAAAGGGAGTAGTACTAGAGAGAATAATGGAGAGATCAAAAGGTGTCGGTAGCAGCGGGAGCAACAGCATATATCAGAAACAAGGCATCCTTGGAGACAGAAATGCAGCATTCTCTGCGTATCGCAGAGCAGATCATGAGAAAGACCGCCATGCAACGGCAGGTGATGATTCCACCGAAATAAGCATTTTTGAGGCCCAGAAGTACTTCAATGAAAGCATCATTGATCCCCAAAAGGTGAGCAGCAACGGCAGCAACAACAACAATTCTGCTATTAGTACCAGAACATTCTCTCCTCCGATCAACAATGTCATCATCGATAACGTGGAACAGGTTTCGAGATCCTCATGGGCATCTTCATCGGTTCACAACGAGTACTCTAGTCTTAAAATGGGAAGCAAAAACTACAGAGCTCGTTCATTCCATGCGGCAGCAACGCCGACGGCTTCATCTGAAGCCAGTTGGAACAGCCAGACAGGATTGTTATCCCATCGTCCTGGTACTATTGCAGTTTCATTGCGGAGTCCTACTCATCATCACCAGCATCATGATCAGAAGAAGAAAAAGAGTGGAATGGCCACATTCTCTTCATCGTCTTCTCCAAGATTGAGGTGGTTTAGTTTTCCAAGGAGGTGCCCATGCTCGGGTAAGAAGTCAGTTCGAGTTGAGGAAAAAGTATCATCGCAGCAGCAACCGGTTCATGCCTCATCACCACATTACTCAGCAGTTGTAGCAGCACAGAACAGTAAAACCAATGTGGTGAGAAGCATTTCGTTGGATCTCAGAAATCAAACATCCAAGTCGAGGGCGGTGGTATCAAATGGTACAGCCAATTTAAACTCTTTGGTGGCAGAGACAGACCAGCATGTGCTGTGGGATCAAGAACATCGTCGTCGTTGGGATGGGCAAGGCAGTGGTAAGATGCCAACTAGAAATGTGTTATTCACTGCGGTCCCTGCTGTTGCTGCCGCCGCGGTGCCCCAGATGCAAGGACAACAAAATGCCAATGGCTTTAGCTTTCCCATATTAAATGCTAATGGGAGAGGCACACCATCTGCCACATTGAAATTGAAGTTGCAGCAGCAGACGGTGATGAAAACTAGCACTGAAAAACCAACTCTGGGTTTGGCGTCCCATGAAGGACACTCGGCAACAACAATCTCAATCCACAAGCCTATCAGTGATCAATATAGTAGTCTTGGTGGTTTCACATTCCCTACAAGTCCACCCAAATCCAGAGGGATCATTTGCAATGATGATGATCTGGGAAGTGATGCAAGCTCAGACCTATTTGAGATCGAAAGCTTGTCTGCTAGTACTCAAACAACAGCTACTGGGAACAACAACAACAACAACAACTACCCTTCAATGTTGTACTGTCGTAGGGACTCAATGGAAGACGATGCACCGAGCTTTAACGCTATCAGAGGTCTATATCGACGGCGAAGCAGCTTAGACATTGAGACAATGACAGCTTCAGACTGCTACGAGCCAAGTGAAGCAAGTATAGACTGGAGTGTGACCACCGCAGAGGGGTTGGACCGACCCAGCATTTCGTCAGAAGCGGATGAATTCGAGCTGGAAAAGATGAACAGACGGAGGTCGTCGTCGGCTGCAGGGAATTATGGGTTGTTGAGCTGTCGATGGGTGAGTGTGGGGCCAAATCCAGTGCCTAGAGCGGCACCAAGCAGTCTGGCTGTGAATGTTGGCGATGAGGTCCTGAAGCATGTCCATGTGGGGAGTAGGCCACCCTTACCCAATAAACCCCGCTCCTCTCACTTGTCTATTCCTTATGCAACATAACACACCATTCCTCTTCTCTCTGTCATATAATTCATATTCTCCCATCCTTCTTCGTTTTCTTCCTTGGTTCCCATCATGATAGTGTGATATGTTTTCTTTTCTACATTCCAAAATCCTGTCTGTCTACTTAAATCCATGATTGAAATGTACAAGTATATGAATGTTACCCATTCTGCTTCATCTTCCTTCCGCGGCATCCTGATACTGTACTGCTTCAAACTGCTTAATTCTTGACACATCAATCAGAGAGAATAAGAACCTACCTGTCCATGCTTTGACGCCAATGCATAAGAGAACTAAGTTGAATTCGGATCTAAACAAGTAGAGGGATTTAGATGTAAAGAAGTGGACACGCCGAATTTGTCATGGAGCATACATGCTACTATTTACACTACTCAAGTGGGAGACATATAAATAGTACATACATTGCATAATTACAAACTGACTGCGTGTGTATTTATACGTGGCATACATAGCATGGTTTATCATTTGAGCGCACAAGCATGATCAAAGACTACCGACAACTGGAATTTCTATTGTTCTGAATCACACAAGGAGCGAGGCTCCAAAGGCTCTCTCTGTGTAGCACCACCAGCTTGACCTTTCTTCAACTCTTTTTGCAATTTCCCGATACCAAATTCGCCACCACTTCCGTACATGTCCAGATCCCACTGACCAATAAATTTGTCTTTTTGGTCAGATTTTGAGGGTAGATTCGATGTGGTGTAATCACTCGGCAACCCATTATCAATTCTGTGTTTCTTCCTGGGAGAGGAGGGTACGGTAGAGGCATCACCAGATGTCTCCAACTGGGATGGCTTCTGCTTAACCTCGGTTGATGGCAATGCATCAGACCCTTTGAGGACGCCACCAATTTTCTGTTGCTCCTCAATGATCTTCTGTAAGTACTTTCCCTGAGCCTCTATTCTCATTTGTAGTTGTCTTTGAACCTGAACATGTATACAGTTTGATAAGTAAAGTTCACGACATGGTCATAACATGTATACAGCCAGGATCCAAAAGAACAGACTTCTCATTGAGCCAACGCAAATATTTAAGACAGACCCTAACAATGAAAGGAACACACAAGTACAATTGATTACAAGCTTTGACCATATGTTATGACTTTGCATCTGATGCTCTGATATGGAGCAGGAAACAGTTCCAGATGCTCGCTTTTACTCTAGAAATGAATATGCAACCTAACGAAGTTGCCATGTGCAAAAACTCAAGAATGCAGTACTTGACCACGTTGACTCATCAGTTGCAACTCATCTATGCAAATCCAGCATCTGGATTTCCACACGTTGTGGATCAAAATCAACAATGTTTCTGCTACAAAAGAAGAGGGTTTCCAATTCAAAGTGTTACCGGTACTTGTAAATAGGATAAATTTGTTGGCTAAGAGAATGAAACAACAGAGATTGTTTGCCTTATGTGCGACGTCTCAATTCAATATACATGGCATTAAATAAGTTTGTGAAGAAGATGAAAAGACTTTTATAAAAGTACATAAAGATAGAATAGCCTGCAGTTATATGAGAGGCATATATAGGTTGCACTCATCGGTATATGTTCTGTTAGATGAAATTTATAAATTTGTAAATTCACCTTTTATGCAACTTCATATAATCAATGCATCTTTCAACAGGGATAACTAAATCAGGAGAAGTAAGATCACAACTCAAGAAAAAATAAGGGGTAAAACATCAGGAAAGAAAACCACGCCTTTTGAGTTGGGTCGAGGACGGAAGATTGTGAAATGTAAAGTACTAAGGAATCTTCTTTAAAAAAAAAAGTGCAAGGTGTTAAAAGGGAATGCAAAGATCACTCCCCAATACTTATAAAAGTAATTGAACTGAGACCATTGACCCTATGCATGCTTTTGGGAGGGGAAAAATAAATGTAGTAGGCTGTATGAATATCAGAATTTTTGACAAATTTATTAACTTATAGCTTTCTGCATAAATTTCCCGCCAATACTGAAATAAGGATATGTGTCTATAGCAAAAGAAAGTAGAAGGGAAAGTCTTTTGTATCTGATTTGCAACGAACACTTGTTGCATCATAGCAACCCAGTACATGATAACATTCCAGCCAAAGACAGACAAACATCTTTTAACTTTATATCTATGGTTTGCTGAACTCACCTCAAGTTGTTCATGAAGACGCTTCTGAACTTCCATCTGCATCCTTAATGCCTCATTAATTTGTACTCCCCTGAAGAGTGAAATAATTTTGTAAAACATGGAATATATATCGATTATATGATTGAGATAGGATTATGCATGTAAGGTGATAGAATGCTTTTGGTGATGTATAGATGTTAGCTGAGGGAAAGGGTTCTCACGGAGAAGAATCTGAGCAAGAGAGGCTGTCTCCAGAACCCTTCTTCTCATCTTTCGAACCTAGAAGTCAAAACACTTATCAAATTAGATATTCACATACAGAACAAAAATAAAAATAACTGTTATCACTGTTTTAAGATATGTAGATAGAGAGAGGTACTTACCATCTGCCGGACTCTCTGGCAGGTACTTTGCAAGGCGATATTTCTAACCAAAACAAAATGAGAATGATATAAAATGGAGCACATAAAAGCATAACTTTTGAATCTGTGTAAATAATAAAGTGGGATGGGCACACCTGTAAATGACTTTTTACATGGTAAATAGTTAGTCCAGGAACACCCATCACTCTCAGAACACCTTTCGGTGTTGCCCCTACAGAAAATTGGAAACCAAATATGTAAATAAATGCATATGTTAAATTTGGTAATGAATATTATTGATATACACTAGTCTCGCACGAAAAGTTCGGCAAATTATTAATCCAATCCTGTAATATGGGAGTGATGGGACTAAATTTCTCAATACTATTTACCACTGATGACAAACTTGAGAATAACACCCTTAGCTACACATAAACTTTATGTCCATTTCATAAACAAAGCAAAACAAAATAAAGGAAATCAATGAATATCATTTATCTAGAACTAAATGCAATGCAAGGAGATACATGTTCATACGCTATGCATATTTTAGAGACTTAGACAAATAATTTTTTTATACAACTTATTTTGTATCATGTCATTTGCTTAGATACTGATGCAAAAGCTGCCTATAGTTTAGCATACAACTTTGTGAGATAAAGACAAGCAATTGGATTCTGCTACAATTTCACCAATCGGCTAAAGTACATAGACATGAAGTCTGCTTGTTGTCTAGAACAAAAGGAGCTCCTGATTTCAAACGCGAAAGTCACAGCTGACAATGTTGTACAAGAGTGACCAAGAAATGATAATGACATAGGTTGAAATGTTATTCACTGTGTCTCTCGATAATGAACAAATGTTCTATTGTTCCTCTAAATAAGTTTAAATGAGATTTCTGAAATCTTTGGCCATAAACTCATCTTGTATGTTGGTATCTCAAAAATTATAAGTGTCACAGGAAGTTATGAAGTTGCGCAAACTATTTGAATCCATTTCTAAAGGCTATGAATAGGCCAATCAAAATTATTTATAGGAGGACTTGAAGA
This sequence comes from Geum urbanum, assembly GCA_946800695.1. NCBI lineage: Eukaryota > Viridiplantae > Streptophyta > Magnoliopsida > Rosales > Rosaceae > Geum > Geum urbanum. Next base: position 4,313,984 of record OX327009.1, read on the forward strand.
TGATGACATAAACTACTATTAAAAATCAAAATTAAACTATGTGAGGCATCTATCTGACGAGTACATCCCTCTCCAACATGAAACAGATGCCAGAAAGTGAATGATTTCTTTAGCTGATTTGTTGTTGAATCGAAGACAGTAAGAAGTAAAAATATTACAATAGCAATGGGGTTTTGATTAGGGCTTACCCTAAATGTATGTTGCAGCAATTGATGCAAAAGAACACCTAGGAAATCATCAGTCTTACCCTACGTTGCACCGACAAAAACACCGCGACACCGACACGGCAAATCACACAGAGTCAACCTAGGAAATCACCAGTCTTACAGTCGAACACTCTAACCAAACAAAGTAGTGCAATAATTTAAGATGATAGAGTGCTGTAATGAGTACAATAAATAGGCAGTGGAGTTGAAGAATCTTCCATCAGTTTAGATAAGCAATGGTGGAAAGATCTAATCTTTGCCTATCGCCTCACTCCGCGAAGACCAAATTGAATGACGTGAGTGCATAAAATAGAGATATTAACACTGTTTTGGAACCATCTAACCAATGATCTGTTGCAAGTAGAAGAAGTTCAGGTTAGGGAAGGGGTGTGACCAGATATAGAGCAATGCACTACTATAGAGTATTTACTCAGTACATTATTTAGAACTTTGTAACATGATCAAGTTATCTTGCTTCCAAGCCTCTACACTAGATGACTGTTTCTCGCCTGTTGATCTGGAAAGATTGAAGGGGATTTTATGGCTCCTTCAGGCCCAAAGTTTGCTTCTGGGAACTAGAATCTACTGCTAATAATTGCTGGAGAGAACCACTTCCATTGAACTAAGGGTACACACTCGCCCTCTGCATCGTATTACATTAACCAAATGATAAACCTCACATTAATACTCTTCGGAATTCCAAAAGACAACAATGATGACACTATTCATTGAAAATTATGACAAAAGAAAATCAGAAGACATGCCACCAAATTGCACTGGTGAAATGCATCTAAATCACAATTAAGGAAAAGCCCTTGACGTATATTTACGGCCCCAATTTGCATTTCAGGGATAGGTGCAAAAAGATGCCGTTTAAGGTTTGCAGATACTATATTTAGCTCGAGCAACATAGATAATTAAATGACCCAAGTGTAGAGTTCACGCTTTTAACATGTAACATTATCAGGAAAAAGACAGGGTAACTGAATAGATAAGGTATCCTTAAGTTATGCTTTGACCTTGCACATTTCTGGGCACACGAAAAAGATCGGGTAAGTGAATAGATAGGGTAGATAGGGTCCCGAAGTGTCTAATTAACACTCAGCAATGCCTGACTCCTTCCTAGCAGATAATAAGTTTTGTATTCTAGTGCTACTAATGAGGATTATATATCACAAATCTCACACAAACAAAGCCAAACACTGGTTAATTAATTGGTTAAATATGATTGAGTGTAAATGTGTAAGAACTACTGAAAAGAAAATACCCACTGTCTGGCCCACCGAGCTGTGTGATGGCATCGACGAAACGGTCGTGGAGATCGGAAGTCCAGCGCAGTCGTTGCTTTCCGTTGCCGCCGGCAGAACCACCAGAGGCGGAGGCGGAAGGAGCTGATGAGTTTTTCATTGATGAGGAATCACTCGTGGCTAGTTGTTCGGAGCTCTGAGTGGGTTGTCTATGCGGGACTAAGCTCGCCGTCGAGAATTTCTTGGCGTGATACATGACTCGACTCGGACTCAACTGATAAATCAATCAAAGACAAGTAGTATTATTATGATTGTTATGATTTCAGAGAGAGCGAGAGAGAGAGATGGTACCTAGAGAGCAAGTCAGAGCTCCTCCGCCATGTGTAGTGGTAGTGTATTAAGAAGAATCTTATTCTTTCCTTCTTTTTCTTTTTGTGATTTGATGCGTGTACAGTTGGTGTTGTGTTGTCAACGGGATTTTTGATTGGAGGATATTTGGATCTTGGAGGCCTGCCTGCCCAAAATGGAAAGTGCTAAAACGAACGGGCCGATTTTTGAGTCAAAGGGTTTGCAGGCCACGGATGCACAATTCACATTTCACAAACTAACTTTTCTTCCGACTTAACCGGCCAACGGCAATGAGACTAATATAGTTCGGTATAATGTAAATACATTTTTACGAGTTTAGTTCTAGTGGTTAATAAATTTTGTGATAAATTTTGTGATAGTTAACTAAAATATAGTTAGAAGACAAATTAATATCATTCGTCAGATGTAGATCTAACGATATCCAACGATGATTAACCACGATTGACTACGAAGTCATTGACCATCAGAACATGACTGACATCTTTTCACATCATTTCGACTCTATTTTTAACCCAGAGAATAGTTTGATGACAATAATTTTGAATCTTTCCATAGCCTCATTTATAATTCACTAATTCAACAAATTTATAATAGAGTTCCACAAATTTAATGTTCACCTGACATGATCTAATATTTTTATTAAACCACTTGTCATTGTGCATATGTATCAATATATTTCCCGGACCAAATAAACATTAATAATTCGTAAGCCAAGTAACTGCTTTTTTCTTTTCTAGGTCATTAATTCGGCTGGAATGCTCCTTAGATAATGACCCTCTTCTTTTTCTTTTCTGTACTTATTTTCCCATCTGCCTTTGAGTAGATATCTCAAAAGAAAAATGGTTGAGATCCCAAATTTATTTACCAAAAACTTATACTGACAATTTGTCATGTCATAAACAAAATTTGACATCATTAAATACCTGGTAGGCTGGTATCCCTTTGTTTAAATCTTTATCAATTAAGGGAACTAGGCTTACGGAGGTTGAGAGAGCAGTTAAAGTAGAACAATCAAAATGCCATAATTTACCCTTTCTTTATCTAACTCAACAGCCACCAAAACCAAACCGTATCCACATTTATGAAGAGCGATCGTTATTGGTGCTTGACGATTTATGGCAGTTCAACAGAGCCAAGACCTCATAACCTCCTCAGCCACATCCACATCACTCAAGAGTTTGGCTCATCGGGTAAAAGGATTATGTTCTGTACAGCCCCTCTCTTAGTACAGCCCCTCTCTTTCTCTCATTCTCTCTCTGAATCCCGAAGAGCAGCAGCAACCCAGAACCCAGAGAGCTCTGGTGACTCTCATTCAAGCACGGCATCAACCCATCTCCAATTCAACTCTCTCCGACCTCCAAAACCCAGAGAGCTCCGGTGACTCTCGGTTCTTGGGAACCATCGCCGCTTCCATTTCCATCAAGCACGGCAAAAACCCATCTCCGATTCAACTCTCTCCGACCTTCGACGTTGCCGCCGACGAAGACAATGACCCCATGGACCGCTTCTCCGACGAGCTCGCCTCCAAGTCCCTCTCCCGTCCGATTAGCCCAAATCTCCAACCGCCACCGCTCCTCTCAACCTTCCGGCCAAGGTAATTGTTGAATCTCATTACATTTGAGTAATTCGAAAGCGGAGGGTTTAGAGATTTTACTATTGAAAAATGTTTGATTTGCATAATGAGATTGATGGATCTGACGACGAGGATGAAATCCAGGAACCTTCGGACTCATCTGTGAAGGTAATTTGGTAGTTTGAGTTATTATTATTGCCTAACTGTAGGAGCTTGGTGGACGTGAAGTGAGCTTGCTGGATTTTTGGGATGTGATTCGTGGTTTGGGCAATTTGATTTGGGAAACGATTCTCTAAATAGAGAGGTAAGAGTGGAAATTTGGTTTCATTTGTCTGCTTGATTTGTCTATGATGAAATAAATAGTCTCCTGAGCTTTTCCATTTACGTTTGGTTGTTTAATGAGAGTCATACTTAAAGCAGATGTGTTGTATTCCATTTGAGTTTACAAAAAACAGTCATGTTTGTTTTCAAACTTCGCTAACCAGCTACACTCCTAAATGGTTACGGAGACTGTATAGTTCTATATATACCGTAGTAACCTATCGTCTTTCTCATGTCTCTTATTTTTCTGCCGCACTAAGGTATCCTTAAGATACACTATTTCTCATGTTTTGCTTCTGTCCTGTTTCAATGTTTCATTAGTGAGTTATAGTTATATGCTTTGCTTCTGTTTTGTTTCAATACAACAGATTTGTGTTGATGTATTAGTAGTGCATCTGTTGGTTTAGTAAGTTTCAACTTCTTAGTGGCGAACCCATTGTTTTTCCATTGACGTTTGTTTGGTTAAGTATTCTTGGGTAATACAACTGAGTTGTGTTGATGTTTGTTTTAGTTTCCTACCCTGTTTTCATTTCCAGCAGTATATTGATGTTTGTTTTCTGAAATGAATTGGGTTTTTGTTTTTAGGAATTGGGTTTTCTTTTTGTTGTTAATTTGAAGACAAAAGAGGAACTGTTTTGTATTTGCAGGTTTATGAGTTAATTTCATATGAACTGTAATAAGATTGGTTGATTATATCAGTAGATGAAGTTTGAAGCTATCAACTTTAAGCATAATATCTGTGTTTTTCAGATTTCACTATGTGCATCTCTCTCTTTTTGTTACTCTACTTTAGACCTTTATCTTCTTTTTCAGTAAACAGATGCACTCCTGAGGTAAACCAAGATGCACTTCTACAAATAGCTTACACAGTCGAAAATAGGAGCTGTCAATTAATAAGTTGCGTGGTAATCCCCACCGTTTCAAGTATTTCTTATTCTGAAGACGAAAGAAGGACTGGTGGGTTCGACTGCGATTGGGTTGAAGACGAAAGAAGGACTGGTGCTTCACCTTTGTTGGTACGCAAACTCTCGCTCTTTACGTCACTTCTTCTCTGTTTGCTTTCTGTAATTGAAAAGCCTAATTTGGTTTTGGATTCCTTAGAGCTTTTTGTGTCTGTGGTAATCGATGGTTCAAAGTGTTCCTGGTCCTTAATTATTTTGGTGTGATTCAATCATGTTTAAGGATTTGTTGTGTTATGTAGTTTCTGAGTTCATCTTAGAACTTGGTTGCATGATCATTTATGTGTTTTGAAATGAAAGAACAGTTCTGCATTGCTTTGCTTCTGTCCTATTTCAATGTTTCAATAGTGAGTTATAGTTATATGCTTCGCTTCTGTCTTATTTCACGAACTTATTGCAAACTGATTTGGGAAACTGCTGGTATCATGTGTTAGTTTATACTGTTTGACACAGTTTTACAATTTGAAGGTGTATGAATTTTGGAGACTGCTTGATTTTGTGAATTTGGGAGAATAGCAGTTTCTGTATTGTGTGTTACAGGAGATGTTGATGAAATTTCAGGAAGGTGGAGTACTCTCTTCCGGGTTGGTGGGTTGAGGCATTGTGTGCAGCGGATATCAAGAAGGAGAAGTGGAGAACAGCCTAAAAATTCAATTGGAGTTTTGTAACTCAGTTAAGGTTAAAGCCTAATTTGGTTTTGGATTCCTTAGAGCTTTTTGTGTCTGTGGTAATCGATGGTTCAAAGTGTTCCTGGTCCTTAATTGTTTTGGTGTGATTCAATCATGTTTAAGGATTTGTTGTGTTATGTAGTTTCTGAGTTCATCTTAGAACTTGGTTGCATGATCATTTATGTGTTTTGAGATGAAAGAACAGTTCTGCATTGCTTTGCTTCTGTCCTATTTCAATGTTTCAATAGTTAGTTATAGTTATATGCTTCGCTTCTGTCTTATTTCACGAACTTATTACAAACTGATTTGGGAAACTGCTGGTATCATGTGTTAGTTTATACTGTTTGACACAGTTTTACAATTTGAAGGTGTATGAATTTTGGAGACTGCTTGATTTTGTGAATTTGGGAGAATAGCAGTTACTGTATTGTGTGTTACAGGAGATGTTGATGAAATTTCAGGAAGGTGGAGTACTCTCTTCCGGGTTGGTGGGTTGAGGGATTGTATGCAGTGGATATCAAGAAGGAGAAGTGGAGAACAGCCTAAAAATTCAATTGGAGTTTTCTAACTCAGTTAAGGTTAAACTTCATATTCGTTTCTCAAGTTAGGAGTTGTTAGTTTCTGCTCTGTTTTATCTGTTAGTAGGCTTACTCTCTTTGTACAAGCCTTTCTATTCTATTTGTTACTGATTTTGTTGATTCGATTCAGACAGAGAGAAGAGCGAGCCCAACTTAGTCTCCGCTGCAGATTCGATTCAGGTTAGTGATTCCCTTCTTTTTCTTTCTTCTTCCGTTTATGATTCCACTGTGTTCTTGAGAGAATGTGCACACAACCTGTTCGACTGTTTGCCAATACAGTAACACACAATACAGTAACTGAAAGAACAGTTCTGCATTTTGTATTTTGAAATGAAAGAACAGTTCTGCATTTTGTTTTTGTGTATGTGTGTGCATTATCAGATTATGTTTGTGTGGTTGCTTTATTGGATGATTTGGAACTTCGATATTGAATCTACCGACATAGCAGAGCTATTCCATTTCAAGGTTTTCCGTTGAAATTTGTTTGTTTCATACGAATTGTATGTTGATGCAGCATATCATATTGTATATTGTTTTTACTGATTGTTGAATTCTATAAGTACCAACAAATCACCCAGACCTATACATTCACTCTTATTTTGCTATATTGTTTTACCTATAGTTTGGATAGCATATTGAACTTATTGCAGATTGAAACCACTACTTATCAATGGTAAAGAAATATTACTCAATTAATCGTATCTAATGCTCCAGAACTTAGAAATGTGTTTTGGCTATATTTCAGGATTGCTTGGTGTTTGTGCTATGTGAAGTTGAAGATTTCGGCTTAGCTGGTACGCAAACTCTCGCTCTTTACGTCTCTTCAATCCCGTTGCTTTTCTTTGGTTCACCATTTCCCTGCTTTCGAATTCTTATGTTTCTGTTCTTAGAGAAGCAACGCCACTATTGAGATTTTGACTCCAGTTTACATGTTTTAGACTCTTTTATGTGTTTACTGCTTAATAGCTCTTGAAATTATCAAGAACATTCATTGTTAGGCAGCAAGCTATAGTGTTGTGATATCATCCTTACTGTTGCTACAATATATAGTCAATGCTGTCATTCATTCTTTTTTTTTCTTTCAAGTTTCAGTTATACTAGGCTTTATTTAGTTTTCGATTTAGGGTTTAGATATCTCTACATGAATACTGTAATTGTTGTGTTCTTTTATGATAATTGATCAAACCTAATTGCAATGCAGTTTGCAGGGGTTTCATTGTTAAGCTCATCTAATTGCGATACTCAACTTTTGTTCCTTGGGTGCAGCTCCACTTATAAACCAAAGAAGATCATTACTGCTAGAGGTAGAACAAGATTCGATCATTAGATGTTTTATTTGGGTTATATACTTGAATTCAATGTATGAGTTTGACATAAAATCTCTATTAATCAAAGAAATTTGATCCACTACGACATCTGCCATTGCATAACATTTGATGTTCTTAATTTTTCCCTTATGCGTCATATAATTTGAATCCACAAAATAGTAATACGTGCATCTTTAGTCTCACACACCATCCAACAAAATCACTAAAGAAATCTCTATTATATTATCGACAAAATTGTAACACTCGATAATTAACTATATCATCAACAAAATCACCCAAAAAAAAGTTGACTTCTATTTTTAAGTCATATATCGAACATCTTATGGATCAAGCAAATAGTTCGCGTACTCGAACGAGTCGACAATGGCGAGAGACATTGACTCCCGAACAATATCAAACTTATTTGGCCCGACGACGAGACCATGCTCGAGGAAAACGACATGTTGAATCTGTTGATGATGCTCCAAATTCACAATCAGAAAATGTAAATGAACCAACTAGAGGTAATGTTGATTATGAAAGGTTTTTGAATTAGTAGTGTTCATAAATTTTCTTACAAGTCGATATTTTTTATTTTATTTATTTATAGACAGAGTGCGCTTAACTCACATTAGACAAAGAGCACGTTCGGAAGGGATACGGATAAATGATGGTAATCGAGTACAACCCGTTACAAATGAAACAAACGAAGAGGTTTCAGGTACTGCATTATTTCACATTATATATGAGATGTTAATACACCTTAAATATTATCTATTTTGATTTTTTTTCAATATGCACTACAGTTGAATAATAATAAAAAAAAATTGTCTATTAAATTATCAATTTCATTATTATAAATCAGAAAATCTCGATACTACAATGATTAATGCAACGGAGCCAAATATGATTATTGATGAGGAAGTGAACGAAAATGGGAACATGCTTATTGGTGAAATGGAATGTCGAGTCCGGCCTGTGCCACGAACAAGGAGAGCAAGGATAAGGTCAAAGGATGCAAGAAATTTTCGTGAAGAAATTGGAGTACCAATATGTCAACTGCCACAACCGAGAACATGCCCCAAGTGCAATGCGCAATTGTTTTATAAAGAAACATCAAGTTTGTGTTGTTTGAACGGGGGAATTAGTCTGCCTCTAATTCACTGTCCCCAAGAAATGCTTGCTTTATTCTGTGACCAAACAACAATGGGAAAGAGATTCAGACAAAACATTCGTGCATACAATAATGTTTTTTCATTCACCTCAATGGGCGTTCATGTTGATGAGAGAATTAACGTTCGATCACATTACACCTTTCGTGCTCAGGGTTCTATATACCATAAGATTGGTGGCCTTATGCCGAGTGATGGAAGAAGACCACGATATCTACAAACTTATATATACGATACCGACCATGAACTCGATAATAGATTGTCAGAAAGTAGTGTTTTAGAGAGGGAAACAGTTGAGAGGATACAACATATATTGAACCAATATAACCCATATGTTCATACGCTACGAAGTCTTGGACAACGTGAAGACTTGCCTAATTGCAGATTGATTTTGAGAGAACAACCTTCTCATCGTCGTCAATACAACCTACCATCATCTGATCAGGTTGCTGCTATTATAGTAGAAGGGGATAGTATAAATCCAAATGGAAGAGACTTCGTGATTCAAACCGCTTCTGGACAACTTCAAAATATTCAAGACTCCGTTGGATATTATGATCCTTTGCAGTATCCGTTATTATTACCGTATGGGTCATATGGTTGGGACATTAACACTACAGACAATAATGGAAAGTCTATGAGTTGTTGTGACTATTACTCATATGTGTTACAGGTCAGTGCCTATTATTTCTTCTTTCCCTTCATAACATAGCCAACATGCCTTAAAACATAGTTAACAATCTAAATTGTGTAGATACGCCGAGATCATGACAATCTCTTACATCGAGGTAGGCGTCTCTTTCAACAATATGCAGTAGATAATTATGTAAAGATTGAGTCACAGAAACTTAGATATTTTCGTATGAATCAAGACAAGTTTCGGAGAGAGGCCCGTCAAGGACTTCAAGACTCTCTACATGCAGGAGAAAATAATGCAGGTGTGAATGCATATTTATCATTCAACTTAAAAGTATATAACACCATACTAGCCTTCCTGCACGCGCATATGCGCGTGCAAAAGGCGTCGCGCTCGCGCGTGCGATTTATCGGTGGCATACTTAAAAGTGTACAATTATATCGTTTTCACTTAATTGCTTAAGTTCATTGCTCATGACAGATACTATCGTGCACTTTCAGGCCTATCTATATTATGTCGTAATCAAAATTTATTAAATGGCCAACTCACCATCGCAAAATAAAAATTTCAGGTAATGTCGGTAAGAGAGTCTTTTTGCCATCTTCATTTATTGGGAGCCCGCAGGATATGTATCAAAGGTACCAGGATGCTATGGCTTTGGTTCAAAAATATGGAAGACCAAATCTTTTTATCACCATGACTTGCAATCCTAATTGGAAAAAAGTTATGGATGAATTACTCCCTGGCCAAACACCCCAAGAACGCCCAGATTTAGTCGCACGAGTGTTCCATACGAAACTCAAACATTTAAAAGAGGACATCATAAAGAAGGGAGTGTTGGGAAACGTGGTTGCTCATGCTTTTGTCGTTGAATTTCAGAAGAGGGGTTTGCCGCACATTCATATGTTGATCATGCTAGAAGATGGTGATAAGCTTAATAATCCAGATGAATATGACCGCATTGTTAGAGCAGAGATACCGGACGAGCAAAAAGAACCCTTACTTTATGAAGCTGTGTGTACACATATGATTCATGGTCCGTGTGGAGTTGTAAACAGAACCCTTTCATGCATGAAAGGCGGTAAATGTAGTAAAGGATACCCTAAATCATTTTCAAATTACACTGTTCAGGGAACTGAAGCCTATCCTGTATATCGAAGACGATCGGATCGTTTACCTGTACCTCTTAGAAGACGAAGTCATGTAACGATTGATAACAGTTGGGTAGTTCCCTACAACCCGTGGTTGTTACTACGATATAATTGCCACATCAATGTTGAAATATGTGCGAGCATCAAAAGTGTCAAGTATTTATATAAGTACATCTACAAGGGTCCTGACAGAGTTGCACTACAGCTCCAGTCTAATCCAAATTTTGATGAAATTCGACAATTCGTTGATGCTAGGTGGGTTTGCGCACCTGAAGCCTTATGGAGGATATTTAAATTTGTGCTCAATCGAATATATCCAACAGTAGAGCGATTGCAGATACATCTCCCCAACATGCAACAGATAAACTTCAATGCAGATGAAAGTGTGGAGGATATTTTAGAAGATGAAAATGCAGAAAAATCAATGCTTACTGAGTTTTTCCATTTAAACCAAACGGATGTGAATGCAAGAGCGTATTTGTATCGAGAAATTCCTGAAAATTATAGGTGGGATAAAAAAAATATTGGGCTAAAAGAATAACCAACTATAAGACTCTTGGGCGAATATACAGTGTGTCACCGTCGGAGGGTGAAAAGTTCTACCTGCGGGTTCTGCTCAATCATGTTAGGGGACCGAGATCCTTTCATGAAATACTTACTGTGGACGGTGTACTCCAACTTTCATTTAAGCAAGCGGCTGAGAGACGAGGTTTGCTAGAGAATGATAATAGTATTCGAGATTGTCTGTTAGAGGCCTCAAGAGTTAGAATGCCATCGGCCTTGAGAAGATTATTTGTCACAATATTGGTTTACTGCCAACCAACTGGTGTTCGAAGATTGTGGGACGAGTTCTATCCTTTCATGATGGAAGATTATCCTTCATCCAATAATTTGTTCAATCTAAACAAGTTATTACGTGATTTAGACAGAATGATGGAACAATTTAGAAAAAACATTGGACAGTTCGACCTTCCTGTAATGACGAGTGGACTTGAAGAAAATTCAAGAATCCCAAGATGTATTGAAGATGAAATGTCTGTACCAGTCCCACAAGTAGACATTGATGCAATAGGTCGCCTTAACGACGATCAAAAATATGCATTCGATACCATAATGCTTGCGGTGGAAAGTGACGGTGGTGCATTATTCTTTCTTGACGGTCCAGGTGGAACGGGAAAAACATATATATACCGTGCATTACTGGCTAATCTAAGAAGAATGAATCGTATTGTCTTAGCCACCGCATCATCTGGAATAGCTGCAATTAATATGCCTGGTGGCAGAACGGCTCACTCAAGGTTAAGTATTCCACTTCATGTGGATGCATCGACCCCGACTTTCATAAATAAACAATCTGATCTAGCTGAGTTGGTCAGAGCTGCAACTGCTATCATTTGGGATGAGGCACCCATGACGCATCGACATGTCTTTGAAGCACTTGATCGAACTTTCAGGGACATAACAGATGTTCAATTACCGTTTGGTGGAAAGATAATGATTTTTGGGGGAGATTTTCGTCAGGTGCTTCCAGTTGTTCCCAAAGGAACCAGGTCTCAACTCATTGAAGCTTCAATTGTGAAATCTTCGTTTTGGGCACAAACAAAGATTTTAAGGTTGAGACATAATATGAGATCCATCAATGACCCCCAATTTTCAGATTTTTTACTTCGTGTTGGCGATGGCAATCAGCATGCATTTGATGGTGAGATGATAAAGCTACCGCAAACCATGGTGATTCCGTGGGTAGGAGCTCAATCAATCGATCAAATCATAGATGCCATCTTTCCCAATTTGGGTGATCATGTATATGATACCGGTTATATGGTGGAGAGAGCGTTGATTGCTCCTCTAAATGATGACGTGGATATGCTAAATGAAAAGATCATCAACATGTTTCCTAGTGAACAAATCACGTTCTATTCTTTTGACTCGGTGCAAGACGACACCAGGAATTTATACCAACATGAGTTCTTGAACTCAATAACAATTGGAGGACTCCCGCCCCACAAGTTGACCATAAAAATAGGTGCCCCGATTATGCTTTTGAGAAATATCGACCCAAACTTGGGATTGATGAACGGAACTCGATTGTTATGTCGTGGTTCATATTTGAATCTCTTGGATGCTGAGGTTCTAACGGGACAGTTTGCTGGGACTAGAGTTTTTCTACCTCGAATCCCGTTGAGCCCGCCGAATAATGTTGATCTACCTTTCAAACTCATAAGAAAGCAATTTCCAGTCAAATTGAGCTTCTCCCTCACTATAAACAAGTCTCAAGATCAGACAATTCCTTACGTTGGTGTGTACCTCCCAGATCATGTTTTCAGTCATGGTCAATTGTATGTGGCATTGTCCAGGGGAACATCAGAGTCCACTACAACGATTCTGGTTTAAAATGGCTCCATATCTGGTCAAGATGGTGTATATACTAGAAATGTGGTGTTTAAAGAGGTTTTGTTGGGGTCAGACACAAATAATGTTGCATCTCATTAGGTATTTTAATATCGTTTATGTTTGACATATTAATACTTGATATTTACGTAATTATTTCCAGTTACTAATTTGATCGAAGATTCTTTATGTCTGTTCGTAGGTACTAAAACTATTCGAATGGACAAAAACTCTACTCGACGTGTTTCAATATTTTCGGTCAGTTGGCGTATGGGAAAGTCGATAAAAATGAATACCGGTTATCTCAGTAACTTGGTTTTGAAAGAATGGAACAAGAAGAAGCATGAACAGTATGGACCTTTGAGCACTTTTGTTTTTGTTATATTCCAAGTTCCGTTCTCAACTTAACTGTAAATTTTGAATATTATCATTAGTTGGCGCTATAAAATTGCACGGAGAGAGTTGATGACAACAAAACCGTTATCTGAAATCACACTAACATGGAGAAAAGTTTTGCGCTTAAGGTATGTACGTCATATATTATCTGAGATATATTACAATTTATGATTTTCCTTTTTGAATTTAACAGCTGGGAATATTGTTACCAGGTTGCGACGTCATCGCCAACAAAATAGCTTCTTATATAAGGTCTTATAGCTTCTTACTTATACGAGACATAGGCATTGATAGTCAACATAAATTTATTCGCAAATAACTAAAAGTTAACTTATATTTTCTACAGTTCTACAAAAAACGTAAAAATTTGGGACAAATTGATCAGGTAATTACGTAACGTATTCCTGTTCAACCTATACATGTATTTGACCATTTATTCATTTGTTTTAACTCTACTATATTTTATTTGTAGTTGGAGTGACAAGTCGTTCTATATGGAGATTAATGTTGCATGACTTCGTTGGACATATCGACGGCAACATAGTTAAAAACTTTTGCTATTTTTTTAAATAAATTTTATTCGTGTGTTTTTTGTTCTATTTTCATATGCACTGACACTGCATTTATTAACAGTGATTGATCATTATTTACATAGTGTTGACTTAATATGAAATGGGCTAATATTATTTTACAAATTTTATCATCAATCATTGGCAGTTCTTCTCACATCTCAATTGGATATGTGTTCGAATAATAGAGATCTCAATTAGATCAATGTTCGAATAATAGTGATAGGCCTGAAAGTGCACGATAGTATCTGTCAGCTGTAGTGAACTTGGACAAGTATGTGAAGACGATATAATTGCACGCTCTTCAGTATGCCACCGATAAGCCGCACGCGCGAGCGCGACGCCTTATGCGCGTGCAGGAAAGCTAGTATTATATGAAGAAAAAAAACTACTTATACGACCAGCAACTTCTCTCCTCCTCCATCTGTAGTCGAATGTCTGTAATCTTTTTCCTCCTCCACCTCTAGTCTATCATCTAGGCTATAACGAAATTAAGTTTATCAACTAATTCGATCTTATTGTAAAACTACTCAGATGGAAATAAGCTCCTGTCGTGGAACAAGGTCCATGATAAGTCAAGCTTTTCTAACACCAATTGCTTCAAACATCAGTTAGCAACCCAGAGTCTGGGTTGGTCGGTATGAACTATGAAATCCAGATCTAAAAGACAATTGTTTGATCTTTCGATTCCTTATTTGTTGATCAATTTTTCATGCTGGAATAGCATTGCCTATATCGAATGATCATTCAATTGAATTGAATAAACAACATGCCCACAATAAACCTATGCCTATGGAAACAGCAAATGCCCAGATTCAAAGTTCAAACGAAGAGAGAAACCATTAACACTATTTATCATTGTTGTTTATTTTATATAAAAACTAATAAATTATTTTGAAATTAAATAGGACGTGGCATCTCCGCATCTGCCGCACCATCAGCCCACGTCATTTGGTATCTCATTTAGAGCCGACACTTGGATCATTCCAATAGTCAGGACAGCCAATGAAATCATAATTTTTCAACCAAATTATCCTTGTTTTTCCCTCGACAAAACCCCAAAATACCCCGCCCACCCGTGCAAAGGCCAGCAATTGACTGTCTCTAGCTTCCTGCCCCATGGAAGAACTGTTCCATTTGGTGCTTGTAGCATTACTCAATCTCAAAAAAGGCAATACAACAATAATTTTAGAAACAATACAGTAGCTGATACAACACAACATGAACTACAGAAAGACTAAAGAGAGACTAGTGTCGATGAGTTGTAGTCCAGTGATAAGGACTCATAGCGTGATCTTTGAGATCACGTGTTCAAATCTCATCAAATATCAAATTCTATCGGTTCACCTCAAAAAAAAAAAAAACTAGTGAGGCAAGGAAGAGCATCCAGGATCGTGTTGAAAAACCTCATTAAGGACAGAATCTAGACAGAAATTAAAAACCTGAGAAGAGGAAACACTCTCCACTCTCCACTCTCCAAAACAGTTGTTCCTGATTTTACGTTAAAGAGGAATAAACTGTAGTCACCTTAAATACGAAACAAGTCACAACATATGAACCATGTTATGGAACTAATTAATCTTCCTATGAATATGCAGCTCATAAAACAGTTGGAGGATACACTGTAGTCACCTCAGCTTCTCGAGAATTTGATGGCTATGTGCTCGGCAATTGCCATGCTTGACGTTAAACCAGGTGACTCAATTCCAAAAAGGTTGACAAGACCGGTTATCCCATGAATATCCTCACCCTGTATATACAGAGATGTAATCAGGCAGTATTTATCTCTATAAGCAGTGGCAGAGGAAGTCACACAAAATAAAATACACCCTGTAACATGCCAAGAACAGTTATAGATCGACGATCAATAAACGAACTGCAAGTACTAAAGAGCATAGCAGTCTGGGTAAACATATGTTTTTGCAAAGCCAAATGGCGTCAAGGAAAGATAAAAATAATTCGAGATTCTAAGGTAAATTCATGTTACTTTGCTACTAAGCCTCTGGGTATATTTGAAAACGAAAGTGATGTATCATTTAAGGGCACATTAAATATCCATAGTTGGCCTTACCGAGCTATTACCGCAAACAAAAGGATATGATACCAGGTAACAAAACAAAGTTCCACATTTTCCCACTTTTGAGTAATAAGTAATAACACATGCATGACAAAGTTATGTGGTTATAGTATGAAAATAAAACTAAGCCCAAAATATTGGTTAATTTGCAGCAAGACAGTACTTTGACAGCACTTTTGGCTCAAATGCCAAAATCGATACCATGCATGCACTTGCAATTTAATTCAGATGAAAGCATGTGAATGCATCTGAAGATAATGTGATATTACTTGAAATGTTAGTCATTATGCCAATTTAATGTCCGAGAATATATGGACGGCACGTAAATAGCTAAATGTTTAGGTTCTACATAAGATAGAACCAAGAAAAACCTGTATCACAAAATCAATTGGAGGCTGTCCAGGGCCTGAAGCTTTGGTCGAATCCCTGCATAGCCTGGCTCGAGGGATTTTTCTTCTAGATTTGGATAGTACTTCTTTATCTCAGGGTAAAGTAGTTTCATGTGACTCGTGCATACTGAATAGTCAAACCTGGGACCAACAGATTTATTTTCAAGGAAATGTACAAATCTAAATGATATAGGTATACAAAGAATACTTATGCTAAATGAGGACAATAACTGAATCTGTTCCTTGATCAATACAAAATTTGTGGGCCTGAAATAGAACAAACTCCTCAATTTTTCCTCTAATAGAAGCAGCATATAATTTCATATAGTTTTGCTTACCACTTACAGCTTCATTTGTAACACTTTTATCATAACATAATAGCAAAAATTAGAACTGAAGCATCCCCTTTGTCTCAAAAAGAAGATCAGATTACCAAAATGTCAAGGTTATTGACATCCAGATGCATCTGAATCAGGTAGGTCATCCAAAATTGTGAAGAAAGAGCATTCACATACTGTAAACATACAAGACTACACATATATACTAAAATTATTTAACTTGTTATAGTTTGTGCATATACAGGGCTTATATCCTGACAACTGCGGACAACCCATCTAAAAATAAGGATTGATGATCAACCATTCAGTTTAGGTGACCAAATGCTTTCAATTCACATTACATTCCAGAATCCATTTATATCAGGGTCGGCAAGCCTTATTTCTAAGTGAGGATGTCTGCAGAAATGGAAAAAATAATATGTTTATATATATATATATACATATATAAACATTAATACACATCTATACAAGTGAATAGGCATTTATCAGAAAGAGTAAGAAGTACCTACATTTGATCTTCACTAGAACCTATGAATATATATTATAGAGATATAAAATTTTGCAGCAATTATTTTCTATATATCTTCGCTATAAGCATATATATGAACTTCAACCATTTTTAAACAGCACAAGCAAACTAAAAATCATGGACAATAGATAAAGGGCATTCTACCATGCTCGACAAATTAGAATTTTTATGCACCAAATGAAGACATAACATATCCGATAAAAGAAATTGTACTTGTTGAGGAAGCTTGAAACGTCATCAACAGCGTCAATCCATTCAACATTGGGACCAAATTTGACCTGTCCATTCGAGTCCAAAGTAACATGCACTCCAAGGCCACCGTCCTCTGGTATAGGATATATCAAATGTTTGAAGGGACAGATTCTAGTATTAGACAGTGTGAAGTAGCAGCCACGAGCATAATGGGCAGCGGGAATAACTGTACTTTGGAGGCCACGAAATCGCCTAGCAAGGGACGGGGCACTCAAACCAGCAGAATTGATTACAAGCTTAGGAACCAGAACCAACTCTGGTTGCAATGGAAAGTGTCCATCACAGTTCTCGAGATCCTTGGTTTGGGAAATATGAAGACACAACTGATTTTCTTCCACATGGGCACCAATAACAGTAGTGTTATAGGAAAAGGTTGTGCCATAGTTCTCAGCTTCACCCTAAACCAAAATGGTGGTAAAGTCTGAGTCAATAAGCAGCTAGCTAGGACTTTCCATAGTAACAAACTGATAGAACCTTCTGCCCAGTTTTGCATTGCATTTTAGAACAAATTTCAATTTCGAGAACATGGTCGTAGAATGAAAGGGGGCTTGGCTTACCACGAAAGAGAGCATGAGAGAATGTGAATCAACAATCCCAGACAGTGGGGAGTGTAAAGCTTTCAAGCATCTCAATTCAGGTTCTAATCTCATGGCTTCGGAACCCTCCAACATTACCAGACCCTTAACCCCATTCTTACTCCCACAATCCATCAACTGATACAACTTGTTTATCTCAGAAGACCCAGTTGCAACAATGAGCTTGCCAATCTGTTTATGGGAGATTTTGCGTTGAGAGCAATACTCATACAGCAATTCTCTCCCTCTCACGCAAAACAATGCCTGCAACAGACAAACGCAAACTTTGTTTCACTCCGAGAATCAAATGACAAGTGAAGTGAAGAGTAGTAGGGACCCACACCTTGAGAGATTGAGGAGGGTAATAGATTCCGGCATGGATGACTTCACTGTTGCGAGAACTGGTGGCCGTACCGAATGTGGGAGCAGAGTCCAAGACCAACACGTGTCGGCCTCTCAAAGCGAGCTCTCTTGCAACTGACAATCCGACCACACCGGCTCCGATGACGACGCAATCTACTCTCTCCTTTGGGACTCCTTCACTGCTCGAATACCTGAGACCATTTTTCTTCTTCAACATCGACCGCCATGGCCATGACAAATTTCTACTCATTCTCATCACCATATTTTCTTCCGCCCGCTTTGATTCGACAGTGGCTTCGCCCACATCTTCTTCTTCTTCTTCTTCTCCTCCTCCAGTGGTGGGCCAGACTACATGTATACGTGTATGGTGTGGGTCCAACTGCAGGAAAAATTAGTCAAAGGAAGTCTTTCTTCCTGTGGCATGGCGATGGGCATGAGTAAATAAATACTAAATAAATAACTATATTTTTTTTATTGATAAATGACTTTAAATAAACATTATAGTTAGTTATAATTGATATTCTTATAAATTAGAGATTGAAAAAATATATATTTCTATTCTAATTAGAACAAGACACACATCGAGATACTAGAAATATTATTTCCTTAAATACTTCTTATTAAGTCGCGATCATAATACATAACATGTTGTCTCACTCAAAATCTTATTAAGCAAACAAAAAACTCTTGGATAAAAATAAAAATTTGGTAAAAGGGAAGCAGAGTACAACGCGACCACATGTGATGTAGACTTCCTTTGATGTTTATGAAATGAACCCCCCCTCCCCCCGATCAGTAACTCAATCTTGGAGTTCAAACAATCTTCGCATTCCAATGTGTCTCACATGCTTTACACATGTAGATTTTGGTAAAGATTTGGTGAACAAATCTGCAGCATTATCCAACAAACCAAACCCGTTCACACGAATAATTAATAATCGCTACTGTTGCTGATTGTAGGAGTACATTGGCGAAATGTGTTTAATATGACCACCCTTAATGTAACCCAACTTCATTTGTTCAATGCTAGTCGTTTTGTCCTCAAATATACAAGTTGGTGTTTTCGTAGTAGATGATAATCTACTAGACCCTCGAACTCAGATAAACACACTAACCACTTCATGCACAGATATAATCTCAGAATAGTTTGAGGAAGTAGCATCAAGGGTTTGCTTTGTTGATCTCCAAGAAATCGACGTGTTCCCCATTGTGAGTACTTAACCTGTTTGGCAACATCATTTGTGTGGGTCAGAGAGATACTCATCATTAGAAAAATCAACCAAGACATCACAATGTGTCTCTGAGTAGGAGACCGCACATAATGAAGTTCAAGTGTTTGCAGTCGGAGCTCCCTTCAACGGGTCGGAGGTATTTTCTCGACGGGTCGAGAGACCTGCTCTGGTTTATCCAGGGTCTTCCATTCAATGGGTCGAGATAGAATCTTGATGGATCGAAAAACCCAGGTTGATTTGTCCCGAGTACATAGTTCGACAGGTCGAGGACCAGGTTCGTCGGTTGGAACTATGTCAAATCTGGCAGGTGTGTTTCAACCATTCCTTTATCTGAAATTTCAAGTTTCTCTCTATATTCTTTGTATGTAAAAAATATGCCAAAGTCAATGGATTACTTCAAGTACCTTAAGATGTGTTTTACACCATTCCAATGACTTTGCGTAGGCACAGATCAAGAAGATAATGTTTGGATGTGTGTACTGAGCTAATGTCAACCAAGCTCTAACCATACTAAGATATGGAATCTCAACTCCAAAAGTTCCTCACTATCATCTTTTTAGATGAAATTGATCATTTTGAGTTTTAGACTGCAAACAACCATTGATGCGTCAAAAGGGTGTGTTTTATCCATTGCCTGATTTAGATATAAGCAAACTGGTGAATAATAATTCAACCAACTCGATGTTCCATGTCTAACACCAAGACAAAATCGAGTCCTACCAAGGTCTATCATCTCAAACAACTTGTTCATTTATTGAACACACATGGGCATAATTTATCATGCTTGCATCCCTTCTCAATCTAGTAGTCACTTAGAATAGTGAACGTCTCAATTTGAACATATGAGCACTCCGTAGTTTATAGTTACTTGAATTGGGTATAACCATGTCAATTATATGTAGTGGAGGCGTAGTAGGCACATGTACCACGTAACCAGAGTTGCGTAGAAGTAAGATATCAGACTCATATCCATTGACCAAATGGAATGCACTAAATGGTTTGAAAGTTAAGGATCTCAAGCGAATAAGCATCGCTGCATGTAACATTACATATCCCCAAGAAGATACCGATAAATTTGTATGCATTACCAAATCTCTGGCCATTAGTTTTAACAGCTTGAGTTGTGCCACTGCAAGACTGTTCTGTGAATGAACATTGGAGAACTCCTACATTATCCAATCGAATAGACCTGATTGGATTGTCCAGGTGGTAAGCCCGAAGTTTAATAATCTGTACCAAAAGTTTTGTAAATGTAGCGTATCATGTGGATAGCAAAATAACGTGTGACCATCGCGTTGATGCATCTATCAAAACCATGAAATATTTAAATGGTCTGCATTCTGGTTTGATAGGTCCACAAATATCACATTGGATTCGTTGTAAGAATAAAATATTTTCGGTGTTATCGACAACAAAAGAAGGAGGTGCTTGTAACTTTGCTAAAGAACAAGCTTTGCAAAATGAGCGATGTGCATCAGATATTGCAATATATGAATTTGGTGGGATAACTGTTAGGTCCATAATTACATTCTAATTATGTGCCTAACCTTATGCTTAATGCTTGCCTTCTTAAAATAAAGCGTCGTTTTTTATACGTTTCCTTAGCATGCTAGGAAATGCTGAGTTTGCATGGAAACGAGCTTAAAGATGGAGATTAACCGCTTTTTTTAAGAATCCAAACAAGTTTCCTAAGAATTTGGAGATGACCAAAACTGGGAAGAAGACAAAAAGTATGAAGAATTATAAGGAAGACCATTCCGACATCGTTTCAAGTAGAACATATGCCTCTTCGGCGGTTTTGTCCATGAAATCTCCACCACTTACATTGTCGACCTTTCTTCTCGTCTCCATGCATAATGCTTGGTAGAAGAGAGACAATAACATGTCTTGGGTTTGACCGTGGTTTGGGCACCCAAGCTCAAGCTACTTAAAATGTTCCTATGTCTCATAGAACAACTCCCCATCTTCCTCACAAAATGTCATCAACCTTATCCTTCGCTCATTGATCTTCCCCGGTGAAAAATTCTTGGTGATGAACTTGCGTTGCATCGCCTCCCATGAGTGAATCGAGTTAGGAGCAAGCTTGTTGAACCACGTCTTTGCCTAATCCTGCAAACTTGAAGGAAATACTACTCAAAACATCAATTTGCTCGGATCCATGTTTTGGATGTTGAACCTTGTACGTGCTTCCTCAAGCTCCAATAAGTGAAAATAGGGATCGGAATGTGGATGTCCCATGAAGATTGGTAAGGTTTGAAGAAACTAGATTTGATCTCAAAATATTGGCCCACTAATGGTTGAAGACGATGCAACCGGTATGCATTGACAAAGATGGCAAAGCACTATCCATTAAAGGTGTTGCTTCAATGACGTCCTCATCCATGATTAATTCTTCCTTGAAAAGATGATTCAAAGGCATGATACCTAAAATCACACTAAGCAATCGATAGATATTAGTCCTCCAAACTCTTAAAGTACTCAAAGCCTTGAGGGCATTCCACAGTGCTACTTTGACCACCCCCTCAAGGAAACATCAATGAGCTCTCTAAGAGTTCAAATGAGATTTCGGTACGGAGTGCAATGGTATTCACTGTGCTATGGACACCGAGGTGAACCGAGGTAAAGGCATGCGTGATCCAATATATCGAAATCGCCAAATAAAGTCCTAAGAATCTAGGGTGTAGCAGAAATTAAATTTTCTAAATCTAGACACACACTAACTACGATGCATAAAAGTAAGACATTAATTAGATATGCTCCAAAATGATATAGCTAATCAAGGAAAAATAGGTAGAGAGTAAGTGAAACAACCTTAAGCACAATACAATTTTCGATGGATCAAAACATAGGCTTTAATGGATCTAAGCCAAGCCCCAGGTAGGAATGACCAAATACCCTCCGATGGATTGAGAAAATCTCTCGATGGATCGAAGGAGGTACCCTAGTCTCCTCTGCAAATAATTTTCGAAATACTGTCCTGCAAAAAGGTTAGAAGCACAAATTCTAGCATAATTTCACCTCAAAGTATCTACCAAAGTATCCTAGAGATCAAAGACAAAGAAAACAAAGTCATAAGTGATAGAACGAAGAAAAATACAAGCTAATTTAAGAAACAAAAATCACACACATGTCCGGATACTCCGCAATCAAAGGCTAACCGAAGCTATGAAATCAAAGTGAAATCAATCCCCGACAACGGTGCCAAAAACTTGTTCGTGAGATTTATCCCTTCAACCTTTCGACTATTGATTAATCTAAGGCTAAGTGAATTTCTCTTACCCGCAAGTATACGGGGTCAAGTTATAGTTTTTGTAAAGAAGTTGAGTGTCGAACCCACGAGGATTGACCACTTAAACTCTTTAGCTTGACTCGATTAAGCACTTGAAATCACGGTTTAACTAGACACAATACATGACACTAAAACTAAAGCAAGATGTGGGAGTGCATCTCACAAGACTAAGTCAATTGGAGACTTATCATTGCAAGGGATGGTTGAACTACATTGAGTAGTTAAACGAAAGGTTGATTGAATGTTTAATACTAACTAAATTAAGCGAAAACATAAAGTAAGAGCAAAATAAAATGTAAATGTTCGGTTGGCTAGAGATATCACCACTAGCCAACTCAATGTACTAACAATATATGTCCAAGTTATGAGTTTAGTCTGATTCACACGTGATTGTCCAATTCGTGATTTTTGTGGAGTCACCATTGGTTGTGAACCGAATCTCCTAGGCCATTAGGGGACTAGAAGTGTTTCAGTCAAACATTCAATTATAAAGCAAACTGAAACTAGAATGCAACTCAATTATGAATTGTATTCTAATCATACCACATACCTAATGAGTTCAATATGTGTTTACTTATGATGAACGTGAATGACTTTCCTTCCTAAGTCCCTATTAGAGGACATGAAAGTATGTTCTAATGACTTTCCTAATTCACACCTTTTAGAACATGGATTAGAAGAAGTAACGATTAGCTACAAAGCCCTTTCGAGCCAATGCAAGTTTGATCGAAGCTCTTTGAGTCATTTGGACTTCAAGAAGGCTTCGGCCCATGCAGCCCAATGAAAACCAAACCTTAGGCCCATCTTCTCAAATGCAACTGAAGTCATGTTTACATGCTTATCTTCTTTAGGTAAGTGACTAATTCATTTAGGTTCAATTTTAGATTCCTTAAACATATATCAACTTAGTCATGGCTAAGACATGAGTATGAAAACATTGAATCAAGCCCAAACATGCCACAATCACATCACAAGCTATCAAATTCATTCACAACATGTAGTAAACTAAACCAAATTCAAATCCATACTCAAAACATAGTTATATGTACATTAAATTGGCTAGGGCTTCCAAAAGGCAACTACTCACTAAGCATAATGAAATAAAAGACTAGATACATGCTCAAAACAAGAAGAAAGTAGAAATAACCAAGGGTCCCCTAGCCAAAGGTCCACCAAATGACTCCAAGGCTTCTATCTCCACTTCTTCACTCCAAACTAGTACCAAGTCTTCAAGAGGAGGTAAGGGTAGTCCTTAGGATTCTAAGGAGCCAAGGAGAATAGGGGTTACTTCCCACTCCTTTGACCTCTAAAGACCAAACCAAACCCTAGAGACAAAGATGAGAGGAGGAACACCCAAATAGGCCAAAGTGATGGTGTGATGGTGGAAAGGTTCGGCACTACCCAAAAGAGGGAAGATCTAGATCTCTAATAGTGGTTGTTATAAAGGTGTTTTGGCCTAGAAATGAAGAAGAAGAGGAAGAAGAGAGTGCTAGAGGGTTGGATAAGGATAAGGGGTCTAGAGAGAGACTTAAACTATGAGAAATATGAAAATGAGGTGAGATATGTGAGTGCGGAGAGAGGAGCTCGAATTTGGCTGAGTTGAAGGCTCCATTTCGACCCTAGGATGATAATAAAAGAGGAGGTGGAAGATCTAAGGGTTAGCTTTGAATTAGGGAGACCATGATCCATTAATTTAGGCTATAGAAGGCTAAGCTCCAAATTAGTGACATCATGTAGTCGAACTTCTTCTCTTTCTCTCCAAATCATATTGGTAGGAAAAAATGGGTCGAATGGGTGTCCATTGGGCTGGACTCTATGTGATTGGGCTGGCCAAGGTGGGCTGGCTGACTGTGGCAAATTTTGACGGGTTCAGAGCAACTTCCGGCGACTTTCGGTGAAACTATTTCGTCATTTTCTCAAAGTTGCTCCAAATTTTCTCTTGACCTCAGAATTATATATGTCTTCTCCAATAAGTATCTAATTCTTCATATTTAATGTATTTCCGAGCCAACTCCACATTTCCTAGCAAGAACAAGAAACGTCGTAAGAACAATACTTTATTCATAGAAAATAGGCTATAAGCATAAAGTTAGGAGCGTAATAGACACATAATTATGGGCCTCAAAAAACTTGAGGGGTCGAAAGAGTACCAAAACCAGTCCAGAATGAAGCATTCGACGGGCCGAGAAGAATCTTGACGGGTCGAAGATTTGCTGAGATCAAAACATCCGCTTTTTCGTATCTCTCTTTTACCTTATCATTATGTTATTATGCCATATAAAATTATAAAGATTGAACCATACAATGAATAAGTAGGGAAGTAGCATTCTCAACACTTTTATAAACCAAAAAATAGGGAAAAACTTCATTACTTGCCAACTAAAACGTTACATCATAGGTGTTCTTATCCAAAATCAAATAGAAACCAAGTTGTTTCTACCGAATTTCGTAAGGGTCTTTGGTAGAAGAGCGGGTCGGGCTATTTCGGACTGACCTGGTCTATCGCACGTATGTCGTCATTTACTTGTTGTTAAGAACAATACACCAAACGGACGTTAGGAGTCTTGACGGGGTGTTCCCGCCTTCGACTCTCCGACGCTCTAGTTAGAATGCATGGAGTGTAACAGTAGTATTGGTAGAGTAACAGGTGTACCTTATATCTATCATAAATATATTGCTTTATATTAGTGGTTGAGTATGGAGGTTGTTGTTGTCCTTTGATGTGGGATCTTGCCTATCTTGTACATGGCCTGCCCTAGTACTTTGCGGTTGCCGAACCGAACGTGTGGACGTTCGGATGGTGTTGGTTCCTTGGTTAAAGTTGAAGCTTGTTTTGTTGTTGTACGTTTGGTCTAAGCTGTGTTGACCTGTTTTCAGTGACCAAGTGTGCAGTAATTGTGTGTTACGGGATCACACACTAACAAGTCTCCAAGTCAAGGGGATCAGCTCTTGATTGGGGTGTTTGTAAAGCTTTTTCCTGGTTGCGCACACATGTGGTCGCACGAGGAAGGGTCAACGCCCTGATACCCCCAAGTCCCCCAACTCTCCGATGAAGAGCTGGTCCGAGGTTGAATGTCGAATGTTCTTGCCGTGCGGCCATCTGATTAGACCCAAAACTTAATGTTGCTGTTTGGAGCCGCTTTTGTGGCGACAAGTGATGTTGCTACTCATCCAACGATAGTGCAAACGTTGTTACTGTTTGACTATTGAGGTGGACTCCGAAATTTGATGTTGCTGTTTGGAGCCGCTTTCGTGGTGACAAGTGATGTTGCTACTCGTCCCACGATAGTGCAAACGTTGTTGCTGTTCGACTATCAGGGTGGACTCTAAAACTTCATGTTGCTATTTAGAGCCGCTTTCGTGGCGACAAGTGATGTTGCTACTCATCCCACGATAGTGCGAACATTGTTGTTGTTCGACTATCGGGGTGGACTCCAAAACTTGATATGTTGCTGTTTGGAGCTGCTTTCGTGGCAACAAGTGATGTTGCTACTCGTCCCACGATAGTGTAAACGTTGTTACTGTTCGACTATCGGGGTGGACTCCGAAACTTGATGTTGGTGTTTGGAGCCACTTTCGTGGTGACAAGTGATATTGCTACTCATTCCACGATAGTGCAAACGTTGTTGCTGTTCAACTATCAGGGTGGACTCTGAAACTTGATGTTGCCATTTGGAGCTGCTTTCGTGGCAACAAGTGATGTTGCTACTCGTCCCATGATAGTGCGAACATTGTTGCTGTTCGACTATCAGGGTGGACTCTGAAACTTCATGTTGCTATTTAGAGCCGCTTTCGTGGCGACAAGTGATGTTGCTACTCATCCCATGATAATGCGAACATTGTTGTTATTCGACTATCGGGGTGGGCTCCAAAACTTGATGTTGTTGTTTGGAGCCGCTTTCATGGCAACAAGTGATGTTGATACTCGTCCCACGATAGTGTAAACGTTGTTGTTGTTCGACTATCGGGGTGGACTCCGAAACTTGATGTTGGTGTTTGGAGCCGTTTTCGTGGCGACAAGCGATGTTGCTACTCGTCCCACGATAGTGCGAACGTTGTTGTTGTTCGACTATCGGGGTGGACTCTGAAACTTGATGTTGCCATTTGGAGCCACTTTCGTGGCGACAAGTGATGTCGCTACTCGTCCTATGATAGTGCGAACGTTGTTGCTGTTCGGGTTGGGGCCTTCCTGTCTTTTCGCATTCTAACCTTTCAACTTCGTAATCGTTACCTGTCGTTTGATATGCTCGTGTGCCTGAGACGTTTTTACAGTTGTTTGCTGCATGTGTGACGCGTGGCGCACAGAATTCGGAGTGGTAGGGTAATTGATTTTGGCGGGAGCTCATGGGGCGCGTGGGACATGCGTCATAATCCTGCGGCAAGAGGTGCTAGAAATAAACGGTAGGCGTTCGCCTAAGGTTAGTTTCGCTTCCTATAAATAGCCTTGCTTTCACTTTCTCATTTTTTACACTTCGCTCTCAACTGAAACTCTGCCGGAACGCCATCTTGAAGCTCTTTTTGTGTTTAATTTGGAGTTTTAACCGCCTCGTAAATCTTCCTCTTGTCTCAAAGGTAATTTGTTGTTCTTTGCTTCAAAACGTGTGGTTTGTGTTGCTTTGGTGCGTTTGCATTAATTTTTGTTACTTCTTGTGGTACTGTTGTGGCAATTTCTGGATTTTGTGGTTTTGTTAGTGTTATAGCACGTTTGGTTGGGTAGGGTACTGCATTTCTCTGTTTTTTTTTTTGCTAAAAAAAAGTTATGGGTTTGTTGCTTTATGGGCTTTTCTGGGTATGTTACGAAGAACGGTCTTGTTCTTGAGGTTTTTATTTCTTTGGGGCTTTTGATTTGCTTTTGGGTGTTGCGAAATGGTGGGTACCTGTTTGTGCTGCTGGGGTTGTGACGTACTCCACGCATTCGCCGTTTTGGCTTATTCTCTCATTTGCTTTTCTCTTAAGATCATGGAGTTTGTGGCCGTTTCAAGCGATGAGTCCCTTCCACAAACCCCTAGGTTCCGTATAGGGTCTAACGGTCCTGCCAATAGTGTTTTGGATTCCTCGTCCGATAGCGTACTAAGCGTCTCCCCTCTGTCCGTTAAAGCTGGTGGTGCTTTGCGTAGGTCATCCATCCCGAACATAGAGCAAAACTGGTCTGTGGTGGTGCAGTCTGAACGTCAAGGTGCCTCTGCGGTGTCGAGCGATGAAGCATCTACCTCATCTTTCGAGGGCTCACAGGGTTACGTGATACTACCTCGTGGTGTTCGGGCGTCAGAGGCTGCTCTCCCCGTTTTCCCAAGGGCAGGTCCCTTCTTTGGCGTCTTGCGGACGAGCAGGCGGTTCAAGAGCCGGAAGGGTCCCCGTCCATACGCGAGATCAATCGGTGGTACCGGGATTACCACATTCCCTGAACGGTGAAGCTTAGGGCCCTCCGTGAAGGTTAATCGTTCACGCGTCCTCCTCGCGATCACGTCTGCGTAAGCGAGTTCCAGCTCAAGGCTGGGTTGAAGTTTCCGCTCCACTCGTTCTTCCAATATGCCCTCGCCTTCTTCAACATCACGTAGGGCCAGTGTGGTCCTACGCTTACGAGCGTGTTGATCACGTTTCACAATATTTGGAAGCTTAATGGGTTGTAGTTCCCCACCCGTGTGGAGATCGGGGACTTCTTATTTTTGAAGTATTTCTCTCGTATGAAGGACAAGGGTACGATAACGGTAGAGCCCCAAACAAAGTGGTGGTTAACGGAGCCCCTTCTTCCTCGACTGCCTGACGCCGGTATCATTGTCTTGTCGGGGGTGAGTGGGAGTTCGACAAGCCTGATGGTGCTCTTTCACGTGGGCGCGATCGGATACATCGAGTCCCCGAGTTCTTTTAGCCTTTAGGTGTGGTGTTGAAATGTTGTCGGTTATCGGTGTTTGTTTACTCATCTCTTTTCGTATTCGTGCTTGCTAATGTCTGTTGTTTTGTATATCAACAATCGTAACTCATCACCCGTTTGGAGGAAAGGCGTTTGGCTCGAATCAAGTTTACTTTCGATCCCCATCCAAACGCGAGGAACTTCTGGGCGGCCAACCACTGGGAGCTAGTTGAACGTTGCAGTCTTTCTTGCCCTCCCGGTATGTTTGTGACCTCTCTATTTCGTGCATTTGCTTGTGCCGTTTGTGTGGCTTTCGGGCTGACGGTTTTTTTTGTAGTGAAATAAAGAAG
Organism: Geum urbanum; assembly: GCA_946800695.1. Taxonomy (NCBI): domain Eukaryota; kingdom Viridiplantae; phylum Streptophyta; class Magnoliopsida; order Rosales; family Rosaceae; genus Geum; species Geum urbanum. Next base: position 4,342,773 of record OX327009.1, read on the forward strand.
TCTTGTTCCTCCGCTAAGCAAGATGCGGCCTAAAAGTGCATGCTAGTGCTGATGGAGGGAGCTAGGCAGACCCGTATAGTGGTGGAAGATGGGAATGGCAACCCTGTCTAGGGTGACACCCTTCAGCCCGTGTTCCATCCTCCCGACTGTAACCTGTATCTCGACCCGGTTCCAGAGGTTGATGAAGAGGTGGAGGCCGTGGGTGCCGCTGCCGGAGGTCCGGTTATACGAGCCGCTACTCCTGAATATCGAGTGGATGAGGCTACTCTCGATACCCGTCGAGGGGAAGAGGGTGAACAAGCCCGAAAAGACCGCCTTTGCCGAGAGAAGGATGTGTGGAGAAAGGAGCGTCGTGAATGCCAGATCGACCGTGGGGACAAGCGCCAGAGTGAAGGTCGAGCGCGCTCCCACTCTGGGAGCAAGTCCCACTCGCTAGCTAAGATTGTCTCCTCCAAGAGTTCGTTCGAGCTCTCTCCCCTCCGTCGGCCTGGAGATGCGGGGTTGCCCAAGCCGGGGTCTACATCACGCCGACCAGAAGATCAGGGGGCGTCTAGCTGTCCTCTCAAACGTCCAAGGGGTCTATCCACTGAGGCCTCACTGGGCGTCACTATTGCTGTGGCGGGCGAAATTGTGCTATCCTCCGAGTTCTTTGCTCGTATCTAAAGTTCCATGGGTACGGGCATCAAGTCTCTGCAAAAGTGGCATCAGCTCGGCGCGACTCTGAGCGAGTCCCTGAACGCGGCGTTTGACACGTGCACTCAGCTCCAACACCATCTCTTCCTCATCAAGAGCTTAGAGGGGTCGATGTTGCAGACTACCCTGCTGTCAAAGGCGAAAGCCGAGAGCAAGCAGCTTTCTGCCGAGGTCAGTAAGTTGAAGCAGGCTCTTACAAAGTTCGTTGATAAGGCCAACTGTAAGATTTCCTGGGTGAATGAGCTAGTTGGTGAGCTCGATGAGCTGAAGAAGGAGCTCAGTGAGTCTCAGTCTGGGATCACAATCCTAGAGATGGATCTTGCCTCTCTCCGGTCGTCTAGTGCTGCTCGGATTATGGAGCTGGAGCTGGAGCTGGCATAGGCTCGCAGGCATCCGATGTCAGAGGACATTCGCAGGCAGATTGTGGAGGTGGTTGTGGCCGAGTTCAAGGCGTCGTCCGAGTTTGAGAAGGTCAAGGCTGAGGCCAATGTCTAGTGCGGAGGCCAATGTCTAGTTGGATATACGTGTATTGGTACCAATCAAACGCAGACAGAAAAACACTTAGTGAAAATACTTTCTCAAGTGCTGTGTGTTCTAGGGGTTGCTTAGCCTTCTTTCGAACATGTCCTTGATGCAGAACGTGTCTAGGCTTGCAACTGCGTCGATGATGTACAGACCTTCCCATGACGGGCGTAAATTCTTTGGCTTCGTTTGGTTTGCCTTCATAACCCAGTCCCCCAGTTGGAGTGGGCACTCTCGAACACGTTGGTTGAATAGCCAAGCGACTCGCTGCTTGTTTGCGGTGTTATGAAGATGTGCCGTGTCCCGCTTCTCTTCGAGGAGGTCGTTGTCGAGTCGTAGTCCTTCTCCGTTTGTGGTGGGGTCATAGCTTCCGATTCTTGGGCTTGCATATATGAGTTTGAGTGGTAGTACGACCTCCGTTCCGAATGTGAGGCTAAACGGAGTTTCTCCTGTTGCTACCGTTGTTGTCGTTCGGATTGACCATAATATTTTGAGGAGGAGTGTGCGCCATCGTCCGTACCAGATGTCTCATTTCTCGATAAGTTCGATCTTCTTCTTGATTCCCTCATTGATGAATTTGTTGGCTGCTTCTTCTTGTCCGTTTGTCTGGGGGTGTGCCGGTGACGCGAATGCCAGGTTGGTGCCTTGCTTCCTGCAGAATGCCTTGAGCTCGTCATTGTGGAATTACGGCTCGTTATCGATGATGATGTTGAGCGGGGTGCCGTAGCGACAATAGAGAAAATGCCAGAGGAATCTCTGGACCTTTTCGATTGTGATTTTGATCATCGGTTTGGCCTCGATTAATTTGGTGTGGTAGTCAATGATTACGATGATGTAGCGATACTGGCCCTTGGATTTCAGAAGTTCTCCAATGAGATCGAGTCCCCACTGTGCAAACAGGATTGGAGAAGTGATGATTGATAGGGGTACTGCAGGTGTATGGTTCTTATGTGCGTATAACTGGCATTAGTGGCAGATCGTCGTAATTGCGGTTGCGTCGGCATGGATGGTAGGCCACCAGATTCCACTTCGGAGTGCCTTCTATGCGATCGATCGTGCTCCCGCGTGATGCCCACATACGCCCGAATGGATTTCCCTTAGTATCATGTTTCCTTTTTCTGGTGTAACGCATTTGAGGTTAGCCCATGTCTTCCTCTGTTGGTATCGGCTATGTTGTCGGATGCTGAAGTTGACTGCTCTGGCTATGATGTTTCGTGCTTGTGCCCGATCTGCTGGGAGTTCACCCCTGGTTTTGTATTTGATGATTGGGTCCATCTAGCTGGCCACGTATGGCTCGATGATGAAGATCTCTTCTAGTGTTTTCATGATGCTTGGTCCTTTCAGAACTTCCACTACTCGTTGCCCTGGCTCCGTATGGACGGGCGATGTGGCCAATCGGGCGAGTGCATCTGCTTTGGTGTTTTGCCCTTGGGGATGTGGTTGATGTTGAAATTTTTTAACTTACATAGCATTGTGTGAACGTGGCCAAGTGATGTCGTCATCGTATCACCTTTTGTTTTGAAGTCGCCCCGGATTTGGTTAACGATCAGTTGTAAGTCGATGAAGTTGTTGATACTTGGGGCTTCTGAGTTCCGGGCTAGTTGCAGTTCGGCAATGAGGGCTTTGTATTCGGCCTCGTTGTTTATGGCTTTGAATTCGACTCTGCACGTACGCCCCCTGGCCCGGTAAAGGCTCTTGGTTAGGGATGTTTGTGCTGACGGGTGCTGTGCTACCGTGGGTGGGCTTTGCTATATCTTCGACCTCAGTGTACTCGACTATGAAGTCTACAATGGCTTGGACCTTTATTGCTATCCGGGGCGTATAATGAATGTCATATTCGATCAACTCGACGACCCATTTTTCCAAACGGCCGTTGTGGTCGGGCGATTACAGCACTTGTCATAGTGGAATGTTTGTAAGAACGTGGCAGTTATGGGCTTGGAAGTACAGCCTGAGTCATCTGGTTGCCGTTACGAGTGTGAGTGCCACCTTCTCGATTGTTGGGTTACGGGTCTCTAGTGGTGTCATGCCCTTTCCAGCGAAGAAAACTGGCAGTTCCGAATTTGTTTCCCTCGGAACAAGGGCAGAAATAACAACCATTAGATAAGCAGATAAGTATACATACAAGGTTTCTCCTTTCACGGACCTAGATAGGAGGGGGATTGAGGCCAGATATTGCTTGATGGATATGAATGCGGCTTCGTAATTGGGTATCCAAATGACGTTCCTCTTGTTTGTGGTTCGAAGGGCCTTGAAGAATGGTGCGCACTTGTCGGAGTAGCGAGAGATGAAGTGATTCAGGGACGCTAGTTTTCCCGTTAGGCTTTGGAGCTTGGCCTTGGTCGTTGGAGGTTGTGTGTCTAGTATTGCCTTGACCTTCGTGGTGGAAGCTTCGATACCCCGTTGGCTGATGATGTATCCGAAGAACTTACTTGTCGTTACGCCGAATGTGCACTTAACCGGGTTCAATCACATGCCATTCTTGATCAGGAGCTCAAGTACGGTTCGTAGGTGTTCGGGGTGTCCACTGCCTTGGTGCTTTTTACCGGTATGTCATCAATGTAGACTTCCACGATTTCGCCCGTTAGCCCATCGCATATGATGTTCATCAATCTTTGGTAGGTGGAGCCTGCGTTCTTGAGGCCAAACGACATGACTACGTAACAGTAAAGTCCCTTGTCTATAGTGAAGCAGGTGGCCTTCTAGTCTTCGTGGTTCATGAGGATGTGGTTGTAGCCTGAATACGCATCCATCATGGATAACAGTTCGTGTCCTGCAGTGGCGTCCACCAGCTGATCGATCCTGGGCAGTGGGAAGCTATCTTTCGGGTATGCCTTGTTCAGATTGCTGTAATCTAGGCACATGTGCCATGACCCGTTGTTCTTCTTGAACATCACGACGTTGGAGATCCATTTCAGGTAGTCAACCTTTCGGATGAAACTGATTTTCTGCAGTCTGTCCACCTCCACGTGCATGGCCGTGTATCGTTCTTAGTCATACGCCCGTCATTTCTGCTTGACGTGTTTCGCGGTTGGATTGATGTTGAGTTTGTGGGAGATGATGCTTGGGGTAGTTCCGGGCATGCCCGCATAAGACCATGCGAACACCTGTTGAAAATATGATAGAATTTGAACCAGTCTGGCTGCTATGTCTGGCTCTAGCTGGGCACTGATGTGGATCGTGCGCTCTGGGTGTTCCCTCGATAGGTGTATCGTGCATAGCTTTTCTCTTTTCGTGGCTGGATGGATGGCGTTCAGCCCATCCCTTTGGTCATTGGGTTGGTGTTCTTTGGGGGAGCTTTCTGCCACTGTGAGTACCTCTATTCATGTGTTGTCTTCGTCCGGTCGTGCTGCCTTTTCCATGAAATCATATCCTCTGATCGTACCGATTCCGTAATCTCTTAGGAACTTGGCCAGGAGCTTGTGACCTGTGAAAATTAGCTTTATCTTTGACATTCTGGGTCGTCAAAGGATAATGCTGTAAGACGTGTGAATGTCCACAATGATGAAGTCCGTTCTGATTTTGTTCTGGGGGGTGCCTGGCGTCCCGACGCCAAATCGCCTATAGTCGCTCCCGAGAGGGTATGTGTTTTTGCCCAAGAAGTTAGCAATGCTTTCGTGGTTCTGTGTCATCTTGCACCTCGGGCATTTGAACCCCTCGTATGCTTCCCGGAAGATGATGTTAACGGATGCCCCGTTGTCAATGAGGATACGCTTGACAAGATATCGATCCACCATTCTGTCAATGACGAATGGGAGTATGCTGTTCCAGTTGCCCTCTTCTTCGCTACAGGAGAAAGTGATTGGAGGCCAGTCCTTCCTGCCTGTCTTTGGTGGATTCCCGGGATGTACTGCGAATATGTCCCTTAGGCTAGGCTCTTCACGCTCTCGTGGACATTCGAACTTCCGCTTCCATTCCGAGATGTTGTTGATTGTACCCCTCGTTCGTATGTTTGCAACATGTCGTTCGGTGTTCGGCCTCTGGAAGATTAACGTTCTCTGGTTGTTTAGCCGCTTGATTTCCTTTGCCAGAATTTTGCAGTCGTTTATGTTGTGGGTGTTCGAATCATGGTATATACACCACGTTCCCCTGTTATTTCTCATGGGGGCGATACTGGGTGCTCTCGGTATTGGTGGGCGAATCTGGCTTTTATTTTTCTTGAGCACCTCATCGTTCGAGGCCTGGGCGATCGAGAAGATTTCACTGTGTGGGTGGAGATCTCTAGGTGGTGGTGGGTTCTGTCGGACTGGGGGTTCACGTCCACGATGCGCTTGCTGATATTGTTTGCTGCTTTTGTGTTCGTGGTAGTGGCTCTCGCGTTTGCGGGAGGTTAATTCGGGCTGTGTTTTTGGTGTTAAGCTTTTAGCTATGTGGGGGGATGGTGGGCGGTTGTGTATGTAGTTGGGTGCTTTCGAGGGTAGAGCTGCGTTCAGACCTTGTGCCATGTAGACATGGGTTTCCACCAGTGTCTTCTGTACGATCAGGTTGATGAACTCGTCGTACCCAAGGTGGTCCTTCCTAACCAGCTTATCTACAAATGGGGTTCCTGTCAGATTTTCCAGAAACGCCATTTTGCCACGTTTTTGTCAAGGTTCCTACATGTGTTCGCAACGGCTCTCCATCGATTGATGAAGCCGGATAGGTTTTCGGTGTCTCCCTGACGGATCTTGAGGAGTGTGCTGGCGATGTTGTACTTGTCCTGCGAACGGTATCGTTTGAGGAAACACTCCATTACTTCCTCGAATGAGTGTATGGATCTGGTGGGCACTTCGTAGAACCAGTTTCGTGCTTCTTCCATCAACGTTTCTTAGAATAGGAAGCAGAGGGTGGCGTCCGAGTATCGGGTCCCTGCGGTGGCGGATTGATACTCGTCGATGTGTGTTCGTGGGTCTCCCTTCCCATTGAATTTGATGATCTTGATGATCTTGGAATACGGGTCCCTGCCCTGTGCTATGATGATGCTCGATAATGGGCTTACGCAGGGCGTGTACATCCCCTTTGGCCCCGTGTGCGTGCTTTTATTTAGTGATGTGATTTCGGCCTCCATCTCTTCCGTTCGTCGGAGCATGGCATCCTCGATTGTCGCAGTTGGTTCCTCGTCGTCGTATTCCTGTACTCTTTCGGGAGGTTGGGGTGGGCCTGGAAGACGATTGTTTCGCAGTCCCCATGGTGGGTTGATTCTAATGACATGCCTGCCCACTCCTGCTTTCTTTGTCGGTCTTGGCTCCTCGCGTTGGGTCTCCTGGCTTAGGATGAACGCATCAAGTCGTTCCTCCAATTACTTTCGGGCATGGCGTTCCTGATCTCTTTCGGTTTTAGCCGATTGGAATTCCTTCACGAGATGGGTTGCCGCCTCATCCTCCATTAGGTCGTTGATGCTACTGATTGCATCTACGAGTGTGTCTCTTATCTTCCTGCTTTCGGGTGTGATGTGGTCTGTTGCCATCTTTGCTGCTAGTTTTGGCTTTCGGGCTCTCTTTTTTTGCCGGTTTTTTGTACGTGGTTTACGATTGCTCGCTTCCAACAAACGGTGCCAATTGTTTCTACCGAATTTCATAAGGGTCTTTGGTAGAAGAGCGGGTCGGGCTATTTCGGGCTGACCTGGTCTATCGCGCATATGTCGTCCTTTACCTGCTGTTAAGAACAATACACCCCGGGCGTCAGGAGTCTTGACGGGGTGTTCCCACCTTCGACTCTCCGACGCTCTAGTTAGAATGTATGGAGTGTAACAATAGTATTGGTAGAGTAACGGGTGTACCTTGTATATGTCATAAATGTGTTGCTTTATATTGGTGCTTGAGTGTGGAGGTTTTTATTGTCATTCGATGTGAGATCTTGCCTATCTTATACATGGCCTGCCCTGGTACTTTGCGTTTGTCGTACCGAACACGTGGATGTTCGGATGGTGTTGGTTCCTTGGTTAAAGTTGAAGCCTGTTTTGCTATTGTGCGTTTGATCTAAGCTGTGTTGACTCGTTTTTAGTGACTAAGCGTGCGGTAATTATGTGTTACGGGATTACACACTAACAATAGTCTTAAAAAATGGCATTTAAACAAGCCAAAAGCAAACCAAAAAGAAACAAAAACAAACAAAAACTTGAATTTATTACAGAGACAACGCCTTTTACATAGGCTATTCAAAATTTGAGTAACAATGGTCATCTCCTTGTCCTTTGTAATCACAAGATTGGGGGGTATCTGCATCCATCTCAAAATCTCCACCAAAATTTGACTCTTGAGCGAAGTATTGCTTGTGCCTCTTGTAGATGTTCTAGATTTCTTTGCTAACATGGCACTGCTTGTGCATATGTTTTATTGAACCATACCAATAACAGGTGAATGTCCCAGAATAAGAATGCCTTTGCCCATCATTACCCAAATTAGATTGGTTCTTATTAGAGTTAGCGTTCTAATCTCTATACCAAGTCAGATTTTGGCTGCGGCCTCGACCACGCCCACACCCTCCTCTCCCGCCTCATGGAGCTTGTCCGCCACGATTGTAAGGTTCTGAACGACCATTCTTTTTGTTCTTACGGGCATTTTCTCCAGTTTGGTAACTCTCAGAATTTTTAGTACCAGCCGGTCTTGAGTTATTATTGAGGATGACCTCATGATATCTCTCTCTTTTGGCTAGACTATTGATGAGATCACTGATGGTAAGAATCCTCGCCTTTTCACACTCGATCCGATACTAATGAGCAAGATCGCTCATAGGGATTAGGAAGGTGTTTAAAGATTTTTCAATCATGTCTTTTTCAGACTTTTCCACCCCACAGAAGCTCAAATCAGACTGTAGATCCAAGACCGCTTGATTGAAATCTTGGATCTTTGGAAAATCCAAAAGCCTAAGGGCTTCCAATCTTGCAGTTAACTCAGTAAGCTGTGCATTATGCACATTGTCTAAGCATTGCTCCAAAGCATTCCACAAATCCAGGGGATCTGTTTTCTTTAAGTACTGCTTCTTGAGAGTTGAATAAATACGACACCTCAAAAATATGAGGGTTTGAGCTTTTGATTCATCTGATGGTGGAATAACGTTTGGCCCAGTGGGTTGAATGGTGTTGTCGAGTCTCTTTTTGATGAATGTGTTAACCATATCGGAGACCGAGTGATGGTATTCCTTTCCTTGAAGATCAAGGATGTCGAATTCTGGCATAACCGACTCGTTAGAACTCATCTACAAAATACAAAGAGATTTTATTAGTATTGATCGAAAAACCACGATCACTAACATCAAGTTTTAATGAATAAGAACGTGAACTATGATGTATTGTCACAAAATCAATCATCAATAAACAGTGGCTCAAAAACCACACCAAGAAACCGTGATTAACCATCACATATAATCGATTTCCCTTTCTTTCTTTTCTTTTCTAAACTGTTACTAGGGCATATATAGATACAAATCCATAGGAACTAGGACATAGATATTTAATAATCACAAACAATATCACAATCCTAGATCTAGGGTTTTGCAAGAAGTAAGTTTTATTCCTAGATCTAAGATTGACGGTTTAGAAAATTTATCTCGATGTGTGTGAAAGGACCCAACCCCGATTTAGCACCCTAAATCGGGATCGAACCCCTTCGAAAACACGAACCAACAAAATTTTTTTTTTTTTTCCGAAATTTGGGCAGAGTTTCATTACTAGCGTGGAATTACCTTAACCTGCACGCATAAAACACACTCCATCCTATGCCACAAAAAGCAAACCGTGGGCACCAATCCCATCCGGATTTCTCAACATCAATATAATCATCAAACAGTAAACATACTGTACTATATATATGTATATCCGAGAAAATCCGTAATAACAAGTATCAGAACGTATCAGAGCGACCTCTAGTATAAAATATATACAACATGTACATCAGTAGGCGGAACTGAAACCTACTGGAAAACACAGATGACTCTGATCACTAGCCTCCAAACCGCGACGTGAAACACCAAACCTGAACTGCAACTGGGCACGGAAACCAAAAAGCCCAGGGAAAGACATGAAAATCGTTAGAGTGAGTGGACGAAATTAAATGTCTTTCACCAGTTATATATATGTTTAAAACAACATATGCGAGTTCAGGTAAATAAAATAACAAGTACACGAGGTAAAACTCATACTCCTCCAGTGTACTGAGCATGCAAGTATAAAGCCCACGGGGTCACTCATGGACACACACCGTGCTAGTACAGTCAGAATCACGGGATCCCAGACCCACACGTGATTCGAGCCAGAAAGGCCTCAGGTCAGGGTATCTGTTTCCACCCGGAACTACATCGGCACAAGAAACAGACATCTGTACCCACCCGGAACTACATCGGCACAAGGTACAGTTCCCCCCTGGTAGGCACCCTCGGGGATCAGCCGGGATGCGTGTGTATCGATACAACAACATAAACTACGACTGTACTCTGTGTAAACCAAATCATAAATATTTCGATGCAAATGCATGATACAACATATTAATGTATGAATACTCGTATACGTATATCCGTATAAGTACAATCGTATAATCATAAAACACATGCTCATTAAATCCGAAAACTCATACGCATGCTCAAGTTCATAAATCATAATAAAGACTCGCAATCAATCCGTGAAAATAAAATGTCCACTCACAGATCCGCTAGCGCGAACTCGCGCTAAACTCGTGGTCCGGCGGAAGTACCCTCGCCCGAAGCACGATCACGATCCGAATCTCGATCTCGATCTCCTGAATACATATACACATAACTGATCAATATCGTAATTCACAACTCTGTACGGATGCACGGAAACCAACCGTTCCCGGAAATACAAAATGCAGTGCAAAATGAATTACGAAAATCCCGAAATCCCAACTCGAAATCTCGACTGAAAATCGGCTAACCAAATCAACCCGAAAACCTCCGTACGATAATCAGGGCGCGATTACGAGAAAAATGACATTAATTACATCGAAAACTGAAACTTTGACTTTTTTCCGGCCGTTGACCGCCGTTGACCGCCGCCGCCGGCGGCGGCGCGCCGTCAACGGAGGAATTTCATGGCCATCTTCTCCAGTTCTCATGGTCTCGGCAAGGCGAGCAACTTCTTCTTCTATCCCAAGGTCCAATTCCAAACGCAACCTAACCAATTTAACCAAAACAGCTCGGACTCCATTCTTTCCGGTGACCCAAATCGGTGACCTCCAAAACTCAACCTCAAGCTATAACAAACACATGGGAAGACACACGAAGGCAAGGGGAGTCTAACCCCCCTAACCACCGCCACCCAAACTCGCCGGAGCTAAGCTCCCCGTCACCGGCAAAATCAACCCGATCGGTGCAATTCGGGTACCCCAAAAACCTTATCAATTCTCACAAATTAACATACCATCACACTTGAAATCAAGAGAGGAAGCTCATAGTACCTTTCAATCAACCAACGGTGGCCGGAGAACGGTGGTCGGACGGCAACCGAATCGGGAAACTCTCCCCCCCAAAGTCAACGTGGTCAACTTACCAAAACAGGAAAGTCCAAGGCTAGTCAACGCAAAACTAAACTTTTACGACTATTCACGACTATTTTCCGACTTTTCGATATTTATACTCGTCCCTCGGGTCCATCGACGGTCCAAAATGAAAATACGAAATGATTCGGATAAGCTCGAAACAAACGGATAAACTCGTCGAAACCCGAAACTTCAAATAATCATAAAATATTCCTTGGCTATCGGAAAAATCTTCCGAAACCACCCATGAACTCGAAATCACGTACTCTACACTTTCCGTGAAGACACTCAACCCAAATTCTCGACCGAAAATATAGTCGCGAATCGAATCGGCAATCACACGTTATCGTAAAACTGCGACTAATCTCAAATCTCGAGAATCGTGCTAAACACACATCCGATTCTGGTTCGGGTCGTCACAAATCTACCCCCCTTAAAGAAATTTCGACCTCGAAATTTACATACCTGTCAGGTGAACAGATGAGGATACTGCTCCCGCATACGCTGCTCGGTCTCCCAGGTGGCCTCCTCCACAGAGTGATTCTGCCACAGGACCTTCACCAGCGGAATCACGCGGTGCCTCAACTCCTGCTCACGACGATCGAGAATCTGCACTGGCTCCTCAATATACGATAAATCCTCTCTGATCGGCAACTGCTGTGGGGCTATCACATGCGAAGGATCTGAGATGTACTTCCGCAACATCGAAACATGGAATACATCATGTACGCGGGCCATCTCAGCCGGTAGCTCAAGTCGATAAGCAACAGCTCCAACCCTCTCCGTAATCTCATACGGACCAATGTACCGCGGTCGAAGCTTGCCACGCTTCCCGAAACGCACTACTCCCCTCCACGGAGACAGTTTCAGGAAGACCCAATCACCGACCTCAAACTCCAAACTCTTCCTTCTCACATCTGCGTAACTCTTCTGCCGATCCTGGGCGATCTTCAACCGATCTCGAATCACCTGTATGTCCTCCATCGTAGTTTTCACCAAATCAGGACCAATAAGCCAACGCTCGCCCACCTCACTCCAACATAATGGAGTGCGACACTGCTTCCCGTACAAAGCCTCGTACGGTGCCATCTCAATACTGGCCTGATAGCTGTTGTTGTAGGCGAACTCAATCAAGTGCAACTGCTGATCCCAGTTTCCGCGAAACTGCAACACACACGATCTCAGCATATCCTCAAGAGTCTGAATGGTCCGCTCGGACTGCCCGTCAGTCTGAGGATGAAAAGTTGTACTAAATCGCAACTTCGTACCCAAAGCTCGCTGCAACGCCCGCCAAAACTCAGATGTGAACTGACTATCACGGTCAGAAACAATGGACACAGGCACTCCATGCAAGCGAACAATCTCCGATAAGTACAACTTGGCCAATCTGCCTACTGATACCTTCCCTGGAAGTGCTAGAAAGTGTGCGGATTTCGTCAGTCGGTCAACAATAACCCAAATACCAGTGTTGCCCGCCGAAGTACGCGGCAACTGATAGACGAAATCCATCGTAATGTGCTCCCACTTCCAAACCGGAATCTCCAGTGGCTGTAATTTCCCTGCAGGTTTCTGCCTCTCCGCCTTCACCTGCTGACAAATCAAACACCGACTCACGTATGCGGCAATCTCCCGCTTCATGTTGCGCCACCAATAGTACGCTCGAAGTGTACGAAACATCTTCGTACCTCCGGGATGCATCGCATATGCTGAGCAGTGAGCCTCATCTAGAATCTCCCTCTTCAAATCCTCGTCTCGTGGTACACATAACCTGCCTCTGAACAACAACGTACCGTCGTCGCTCAAACGAAACTCTGTAGACACACCATTCCGTATCATGGTCTTCTTGCCTAACAGGTAGGGATCTGAATCCTGTGCCTCTCGCACCTGATCAACCAACACTGGTCGTACCTGAAAGCTAGCCATCAAGGCTCCATCATCATCATAATCAAACACAGCACCCGTAGCTCGAAGCTCGGCTAACATCGATACTCGTGCTACACACATGTGGAACAACGAGGCTCCCGATTTCCGGCTAAGTGCATCTGCCACCACGTTGGCCTTCCCCGGATGATACTCGAAAGTGCAATCATAATCGTTGATCAATTCCATCCATCGGCGCTGCCTCATATTCAGATCCGGCTGCGTCCGCAAGTAAGTGAGACTCTTGTGGTCAGTGAAAATCTTACACTGAGCACCATACAGATAATGTCTCCAACTCTTCAGCGCTAACACAATAGCAGCCAACTCCAAATCATGCGTCGGATAGTTGACCTCGTGCGGTTTCAGCTGTCTGGAACCGTACGCCACAACTCTACCATGCTGCATCAACACACAGCCAAGGCCCAACTTCGACGCGTCGCTATACACAACATACTCACCACTGTCATCTGGCAACGTCAGAACCGGTGCGGTAGTCAATCTCTCCTTCAGGAGCAAGTAACTCTCCTCGCACGCTTCCGACCACTCAAACTTGACGCCCTTCTTCGTCAATCTGGTCAGTGGTGTAGCTATCCGGGAGAAATCCTGCACAAATCGTCGGTAGTAGCCCGCTAAACCCAAGAAACTCCGAATCTCTGGCACAGTAGTGGGTCTACTCCAATTCAGCACGGCCTCGATCTTGTCAGGATCCACACTAACTCCCTCGGCCGATATCACGTGGCCCAGAAACTTCACACTATCCAACCAGAACTCACACTTGCTAAACTTCGCGAATAACTGATGGTCCCGCAAAGTCCGCAACACCGCTCGCAAGTGCTTCTTGTGCTGGCCCACACTCCTCGAATAGATCAAAATGTCATCAATAAACACGATCACGAACTTGTCCAGGAATCGACGAAACACCCGATTCATTAAGTCCATGAAAGCTGCGGGGGCATTGGTCAACCCAAACGGCATAACCAAAAACTCATAATGCCCATACCGCGTCCTGAAAGCTGTCCTGGCTACGTCTGAATCTCGGATCCTCAACTGGTGATATCCGGACCGAAGGTCAATCTTCGAAAAGACTGATGCTCCCTTGAGCTGATCGAACAAGTCATCAATCCGCGGCAACGGATACTTGTTCCTCACCGTAACCTGATTCAGCTTCCGGTAGTCGATGCACAAACGCATGGACCCATCCTTCTTCCGCACGAACAACACCGGAGCACCCCACGAAGAAACACTCGGTCGGATGAATCCCTTCTCCAATAACTCCTGGAGCTGAATCTGCAACTCCTTCAACTCCGCAGGCGCCATCCGGTACGGTGTCTGAGATATCGGTCCAGTACCCGGCAACAACTCAATAGTAAAGTCGATCTCCCGCACAGGGGGTATACCAGGTAACTCTGCTGGAAACACATCCGGAAACTCCGACACAACCTCAATACTCCCAAGGTCTGGCACTGCAGCTGTGGTATCCACAACATGGGCTAAGTAAGCAATACAACCCTTCTTCATCAACCGATCCGCCCTCATCGCGGAAATCAAACAAGGTAGGGAAGTGTTCTTCTCGCCACGAAACAATACCTCGGGTACCCCTGGTCGTCGAAACGCGACCTCCTTCCTGTGGCAGTCGAACATAGCCCAATGCGACTCTAGGAAGTCCATACCCAAGATCAAATCAAAATCCACAATATCCAGCAGTAACAGATCTGCGGCCAACCCATGGCCATCAACAAACACCTCACAATCTCGGTAAACCCAACCGATGCTCACAACCTCACCTGACGGATACAACACTCTCCACAACCCCGGAAGTGGAGACGCAGGAACCGTGGCCAATGATGACAGTCTATATGATATGAATGAATGTGTGGCACCTGGATCTAACAATGCAACTACAGGAATACCAAAGACATGTAACGTACCGATAACGACCTCCGGTGATGCTCTGCCCTCACGTAGAGTCATAGCATGTACCCTCGCCTGTCCGGCTGGTCGTCCCCGCTGAGACTGTCCCTGCTGCCTGCCCTGGCCTGCAAACTGTGCTGGTCGAGCTCCCGAAGTAGCACCTCGCTCTCCTCCAGACCTCTGAGCTGCCTGACCATCAGCACTAGCTAACTGTGGACAATCCCTCAGAAAGTGGCCCACCTGGCCACAACGATAGCAAGTGACAGGGCCTCGCTGACAAGAACCATAATGATATCTGTTGCAGAGGCTACACAATGGGTACTCACTCGGTACAGAAAATGAACCACCAGTACGTCGAGGATAACTGGAACCGCTGGAACCCCCACTAGCCTGTGGTCGCTGCGGTCGATCTCTCCTCCACCTCTGCCTCTGTCTCGATGCACTGGCTGGTGGTCGATATGATCCACCACCTGAGGATGAAGCTGAACCGGAAGTATCAGAACTCTGCCTCTTCGAAGGCCCCTGACTCGGTCCACCCTCCTCAAACCGTCTAGGCTGGTACCTCTGCTGTCGCTCACGCTCAATATCCTCACCTCGGAGTGCAGCACTAACAAACTCATCGAAGTTGTTCCGAGGCATCGTAGTCAGCGTCGCCTTGATGCTCAGATTCAATCCCAGCTCAAATCTACGACACTTGGCTTCCTCTGTAGCCACCATATCCCGCGCAAAACGAGACAACCGAGTAAACCGATCCCGGTACTCAAGCACAGACAAACTGCCCTGCCTCAAGTTCGTAAACTCCTCATACTTGCGCTGCTGGGTAGCCTGATTAAAATACCTCCGCATAAACAAATCACGGAACACTGTCCACGGAGTATCAACCGGAACCCTGTCGGTGCTAACCCACCAAAAATAAGCATCACCCTCAAGTAACCCAACTGCGGCTACTGACATCTGCTCAGGAGTAAACTGCAGACGCTCACAAACACGCTCAACCTGAACCAACCATGCCTCGCATATCTCTGGCTCAACTGAACCCGAAAACACAGTAGCACCCGCAGTACGAGCCTTGACCACAGGGTCAAAACGCTCCTCCAAACGCAGCACTCGCATCAGCAAGTCGCGCGTTCGGCGATCCTCATCAGGATCATCATCCCGATCAACACGGGAACCACGTCGAGGAGGCATCCTACTGATACAAGACAAGCATTAGGCACAAGCAGAAAGAACGTAATCATGAAACCGCAGATATTTGAGGACACACAACACCCGAAGTATTGATGAGTACCGCTGGCCAGTCGGGTCATCACTCCAGTCATGCTGTATCAACTCAAATACCCTAAGCGTCACAACTACAAGAGTCTACAGAATCTGACAACCTAATGCTCTGATACCAAGCTGAAAGGACCCAACCCCGATTTAGCACCCTAAATCGGGATCGAACCCCTTCGAAAACACGAACCAACAAAATTTTTTTTTTTTTCCGAAATTTGGGCAGAGTTTCATTACTAGCGTGGAATTACCTTAACCTGCACGCATAAAACACACTCCATCCTATGCCACAAAAAGCAAACCGTGGGCACCAATCCCATCCGGATTTCTCAACATCAATATAATCATCAAACAGTAAACATACTGTACTATATATATGTATATCCGAGAAAATCCGTAATAACAAGTATCAGAACGTATCAGAGCGACCTCTAGTATAAAATATATACAACATGTACATCAGTAGGCGGAACTGAAACCTACTGGAAAACACAGATGACTCTGATCACTAGCCTCCAAACCGCGACGTGAAACACCAAACCTGAACTGCAACTGGGCACGGAAGCCAAAAAGCCCAGGGAAAGACATGAAAATCGTTAGAGTGAGTGGACGAAATTAAATGTCTTTCACCAGTTATATATATGTTTAAAACAACATATGCGAGTTCAGGTAAATAAAATAACAAGTACACGAGGTAAAACTCATACTCCTCCAGTGTACTGAGCATGCAAGTATAAAGCCCACGGGGTCACTCATGGACACACACCGTGCTAGTACAGTCAGAATCACGGGATCCCAGACCCACACGTGATTCGAGCCAGAAAGGCCTCAGGTCAGGGTATCTGTTTCCACCCGGAACTACATCGGCACAAGAAACAGACATCTGTACCCACCCGGAACTACATCGGCACAAGGTACAGTTCCCCCCTGGTAGGCACCCTCGGGGATCAGCCGGGATGCGTGTGTATCGATACAACAACATAAACTACGACTGTACTCTGTGTAAACCAAATCATAAATATTTCGATGCAAATGCATGATACAACATATTAATGTATGAATACTCGTATACGTATATCCGTATAAGTACAATCGTATAATCATAAAACACATGCTCATTAAATCCGAAAACTCATACGCATGCTCAAGTTCATAAATCATAATAAAGACTCGCAATCAATCCGTGAAAATAAAATGTCCACTCACAGATCCGCTAGCGCGAACTCGCGCTAAACTCGTGGTCCGGCGGAAGTACCCTCGCCCGAAGCACGATCACGATCTAAATCTCGATCTCGATCTCCTGAACACATATACACATAACTGATCAATATCGTAATTCACAACTCTGTACGGATGCACGGAAACCAACCGTTCCCGGAAATACAAAATGCAGTGCAAAATGAATTACGAAAATCCCGAAATCCCAACTCGAAATCTCGACTGAAAATCGGCTAACCAAATCAACCCGAAAACCTCCGTACGATAATCAGGGCGCGATTACGAGAAAAATGACATTAATTACATCGAAAACTGAAACTTTGACTTTTTTCCGGCCGTTGACCGCCGTTGACCGCCGCCGCCGGCGGCGGCGCGCCGTCAACGGAGGAATTTCACGGCCATCTTCTCCAGTTCTCATGGTCTCGGCAAGGCGAGCAACTTCTTCTTCTATCCCAAGGTCCAATTCCAAACGCAACCTAACCAATTTAACCAAAACAGCTCGGACTCCATTCTTTCCGGTGACCCAAATCGGTGACCTCCAAAACTCAACCTCAAGCTATAACAAACACATGGGAAGACACACGAAGGCAAGGGGAGTCTAACCCCCCTAACCACCGCCACCCAAACTCGCCGGAGCTAAGCTCCCCGTCACCGGCAAAATCAACCCGATCGGTGCAATTCGGGTACCCCAAAAACCTTATCAATTCTCACAAATTAACATACCATCACACTTGAAATCAAGAGAGGAAGCTCATAGTACCTTTCAATCAACCAACGGTGGCCGGAGAACGGTGGTCGGACGGCAACCGAATCGGGAAACTCTCCCCCCCAAAGTCAACGTGGTCAACTTACCAAAACAGGAAAGTCCAAGGCTAGTCAACGCAAAACTAAACTTTTACGACTATTCACGACTATTTTCCGACTTTTCGATATTTATACTCGTCCCTCGGGTCCATCGACGGTCCAAAATGAAAATACGAAATGATTCGGATAAGCTCGAAACAAACGGATAAACTCGTCGAAACCCGAAACTTCAAATAATCATAAAATATTCCTCGGCTATCGGAAAAATCTTCCGAAACCACCCATGAACTCGAAATCACGTACTCTACACTTTCCGTGAAGACACTCAACCCAAATTCTCGACCGAAAATATAGTCGCGAATCGAATCGGCAATCACACGTTATCGTAAAACTGCGACTAATCTCAAATCTCGAGAATCGTGCTAAACACACATCCGATTCTGGTTCGGGTCGTCACAGTGTGTTATGCTTGGAATGACCGATACAAAAGTTGGATGACGTTGAGCTAGTAGGAGCTCGTCTATAGCGGTTTTTTGGGAGTCGAGCAATCTTGACGAAATAGGAAAATCGTTGGAAGCAAGGAGGAAGTAGTCCAGTTTGATGATGATCAATGGTGATGGATGATTGCCGGTGGTGGAGGCTAAGGTTGCCGGCAGTGGAAGTTAGGGCTAAGGTTTTTTTTTCCTGTGGTGATAGCTGCCTATTAACTCAGAGCGTGTCTGATAACACATGTTGAAGAAGAATAATTGATAGACTGAAAACTGTAACTCTTTTATTGATAGAATGCCTTATATATAGGCTGACACAATTTGTTACAATCAATGTCCCGATATAATAAAATTTTTCTGTATTTTCATCTAATCTAATCCGTATTTAATTAGGACAAGACATAAAAAATTACAGAGAATAAATCTGGTAATATTAATTTTGAGAATTTGTAAATAATTTCTTCCGAAGAAAAGTCAAAAGATGTCCACTCTCATTTCGCTTTACACCAAGGTGGTGGAGATCCTCTTTTGCTATAAAGTAGGTCTTTTGTCACTGTTTCCTTGTCACTTGATGTATTACTGTTATATATATGGGTTGCTTTTTCTATGTCTCACTCTCTCTCAACTCTTTTCATTTCCGATCACTTCATATACTACATTAGATCTGACAATATGAGAAGACAGGACAGCTGCTCTAGCGGTAGCGATATGCGGTTAGCCTCAGCAGTATCGGCGTCTGCTCACCATGAAAATCCGAATGAGACGACCATCGGCTGTGTCTCCAGCATCATTTGCTTGCTCTCCAAATACCACTGTACTAGTTTCCGCAAACGCAAATTCCTCACTTTTGGTAATTCTCTGTTAATGTCTTTCCTACCTAGCTTGGCTATTCTAAATGTCTATCTTGGTATTCACATTATTCATGTCAATGTATTATTGTCCATCATCAGGGAAGAAGCAAAATCAAGACAAGAATAAGGGGCGGATTGTTAATGGTTCCTCTTCTCCTGTAAGAACATCAACAACAATCCAAGCTGCGTCTGCTGCTGCTTCCTCACCAGCCCAACTTACCGAATTTAATACTTTTGGAGACAAGTCAGAATGCTGGAGTGGTAATGATCTCAAAAAATCCAGACTCTCCTGCAATATTAGAGTGCCAAGAAGCCCTACACTGCCAGCCGATATGCGTCGAATATCAACACCAGCGCTGGCAATAGCGCGGCTTATGGGTTTGGAAGAGGCTTCACTGAAAGAAATGCAAGATCAGTACTACTCGAGGACAAATGGCCAGAAGAGGCAACAGCTGCTAGGAGCATTGGAGAAATGCGACCAAGATCTGAAAGTGATTAAGAAGATGATAAATGCTGTTGCTGTTGCACCGAAAAGATCAATGATTGAAGACACTGCTGCTGTTACTGATAATGGAAGCAGGACAAGGTCTCGTGGTGGTGGGATTTACATGAGGAGGAGTTATAGTCCTGGTTATGTCATTGAAGATGAGTATCCTTTAAGCAACCACCACCACCACCACTCCAGGAAACAATCATCGTTTAATATCAATTTCGGTACGTACCTAAATGCTCTCAATAATTTCCATGCATCATTTGTGGTGATTCGAAAGCCTAACCTCCTCTTTAGAAGTAGCATCAGGTTATCCTTCAAATACTTTAGTGATTAATTAGTATGAACTGCAAATTGGTAGCTAGCTAGAATACTGATTGATGCAGTCAAAGAGTGAAATATGCTCTTTGTTTTTATTTTATTATTATGTCTTGCTAGAAAGACTGATAAATGGTTCAGAAATTAGCAAAAGCAGATAGTCAGTCTGGAGCATTAGCAAGAGATCCAATATATCAAATAGCACAAGAGAAAAATGCTTTTATCAATATAGGTTTGGAAGAGCGTACTGTACTAATTATAAAGCTGCTTGTGGTTGTGGCTTTATGCATGCGGAACTGGGGACGCTTATATATATGGCCAACATGATGATGACCAAGAACAAGCATCAGTCTTCCACTAGTCCTAGTTACTTCACTTACTTGGAAGATGTTCGTATATATATGTGATAAACTAATAATTAACATTTTAAATTTTTTATCATTATTATTTACAAGTGCTTGATTAATCAATGTCTGTAGGGCGAGCACAAGAAAGGAGGACCCTGCACGGAAACGAAGACTACATGATTACCAAATTCAGAACAAAATCGTCATCAGTAGTGGAGACAACTGTGATTCAAGTCTGTAGAGACATTGCTTGGGGTGAGAAGCGAGAAATGGGAAGAATAGGCTTGGCTTTACAAGATCAGATCTACAAAAACTTGATTGAAGAGCTCGTTGCTGAAATGAAAACTTCATGTTCAACATATACTAGTAGGAGTAGTCGTGTGTGCTCGCTATCCTTTAACGCATGTAAGAGAAGGGTTTCCTTTTAATTATTTCATCGGATCATCCAACTTGTCTTAGAATGTCTATATTTCTTTTCGCAGAATTGTTGAAATGATCATTGATGTTTGACAACTTCAACGTCTTGGTCACTCGAACAAATTTTTGTATTTCTTTCGATACTTATGTTTGACCTCGTCCATCACTTTTATCATTCTGTCAATTTTGGACGTTAGACGTTGATTTCTCTTTTAATTCGAAGGATACTGGTGCAATCACTCGTAAAATAACCTCGTTCGGACAAGAACAATAGACGAAAAACATGGTTTGTTCGAGACGGATGAAAACTTTTGCATCGCCATAACAATGAATCACACAAAATAAGGAGAATAGGACTCTAGCTAAGAGATGACTCGATCTAAATGTACAAAATCGTAATCTTGCCGACCAAAAATACAAAATGAATTCTTTAGCATTACGTAGTTACGTACTACTCGCTACTTACTCATCATTTTTCTTCAGTTCTTCCATTTCTTCTTCATCCCATCCCATTTGACGAGGAAGTAGTTGAGCTCATGCTTTGCACTATGCCGGCCACTATCTTAATCTGACGATATTGGCAGGGAGCATCCCATAAGGATTTAAACAATGACCACAAGTGACACGACACAAAGGAAGGATGCATGTCACCTATTTTCTTTTTATGGAAACTAGTCAAACAACACTCTCTTCTCTACGTACTGAGCATTTTTCAACCTTACAACTTCTAAATAATAAGTGCATCTATCTACATGTGTTTATTTTTTTGTGGGAAAAAGCTACAGTCTAGTTGTGTTGTGATTTATGAAGACCAGATATATATTGATGAATCTTACTTACAATTTGTTCTTGTTTAATGT
Organism: Geum urbanum; assembly: GCA_946800695.1. Lineage (NCBI taxonomy): Eukaryota > Viridiplantae > Streptophyta > Magnoliopsida > Rosales > Rosaceae > Geum > Geum urbanum. The sequence goes on from OX327009.1 coordinate 4,364,354, forward strand.
ACTGATCGGAAGTCTTGTCCTCCTGCAGCAGGTTTATTGGTTGAGAAATGTAACAAGTATATATGGAAGAGCTTTTGCCCTACTATAGTGAAGGCATATTGTTGATTGGCAATCTTTATTGAAGACAAAACACTCCTTGCTTGAATGATTGGTGTACACAAGTGAAGAAGATTGAAATGAAGAACCTAATAATCTCATGGAAATCAGGTAAAAGTATGCATGTGCATATGATATTTTTCATTGAGGATGACATCCTTGCCACCTATCCCAATACTGTCTGTTTTTTCCTAAGATAATTATATCCGTTAGTGGCTCGTTTTCAAAATTTTCCTCTAATTGAAAAAGGCTCTTTTTAGGACAGCTATATACGTTGACTTACTAAAAAGGTTTTAAAAGGTTTAGAGATAGCTTGTCTCTCAAAACGTGTTTGTTACTTAACCCGTTGACCTTTTTCCTCGGGTTTGCGGAAAACCTTTTTCAAACTGGGATTCTGTGAACCTCTGTGTGTGTGGGCTGGATATCTTGAATTCTGGGAAAGTGTTTTTGCCCTACTATGGTGTAGTCTCTTCTTAGAGTGTGTGGCAGCAGACTCTTTTACCTTGGTTTCAAACCGTAGTGTTGTTTAAGGAAGGCTCGTGACTGCTGGTTTCTTTCAACCCACACACACACCTGTCACTTTCTAGAGTGGGCGACCACTACAAGAAAAACTCACCTTGACCGCGGACCGTTTCCGTCGTCTAGGTGAGCATTTTCGTCGTCTAAATACTTAGACGACGGAACTTCCGTGGACTAATTTACGTCCTCCAAGTACCGTCGTCCAGGTACTTAGACGACGGAAAAGGAGGGTTGCACGGTCCAAGTGAAACTTAGACAACGAAAAATCCCTTCTCCGTAGTCCAAGTGGGACTCAGACCGCGGAAAAAGTCCGCGGTCTAAGTTTCACTTGGACCACAGAGAAATAATTTTCCGTGGTCTAAGTGAAACTTAGACCGCAGACTTTTTTTGCGGTCTGAGTCCCACTTGGACCACGGAAAATACTTTCTCCGTGGTGTAAGTCATCACTTAGACCGCGAACTTTTTCCGTGGTCTAAGTGAGCACTTAGACCGTGCAAAAAGTCCGCAGTCTAAGTGTTCACTTAGACTACAGAGAAAGTATTTTTCATGGTCTAAGTGGTTATTTAATTTTTTTAATTAAAATTTTAATTTAGACCGCGGATGTGGTGCATATTTCCGTCGTCTAAGTATTCACTTAGACCACGGAAAATACTTTCTCCGTAGTCTAAGTGATTATTTAATTTTTTTAATTAAAATTTTAATTTAAAGTAAAATATTAATAATTTAATTAAAATACTAAATTCTCATTTAAATATTTAAATATTTATAAATTAATTAAAATAATAAATTGTTACTTAAATAATAAAAATTTGTACATACATGAAATTAAATCGTTCGGAATCGAAAAAAATGATATGATAAACTATATAGCTAGAATACATGCAAACTACTAAAATACTGGAGGAGCAGATGCGCCGCTGAGTCCCCCGTCTCCAGCCGTTTCGTCGTCGTCGGGGTATGGGTTCGGAGGAGGTTGCCACTGTTGCCGAGCCTGATTTTCCATGAGGGTGACGAGTTGGGTTATCTGCGCTTCTTGCTGATCAAGCCTTTGACGCATAGATTGATTTTCCTCCCGTGCGAGTCGAGCCTCTTCAAAGGCTGCTTGGACGGCCATAGCCTGAATACTTTTCCTCGCCAAACATCTCGTAGATGAGTCGGAGGACAAATCTCGCTAGACCTTGCGTCCCATCCCCCTAACCTCCTTGCCAGCTCGACGACCGTATACCTCATCGGCGATTACAATTTGGCTCTCCATTGATAGAGGCGACAGGTCTTCCGGCGGCAAATCCAGGTGTGCAAGCTGCATGTTGGCCAATTCTTGCTGCGCACGTTCTACGAACCTCTCCTGAAAAAATAATAAAAATTAAATAATTATAAATGTGTACGAAAATTTAATAAATAATAATTAAATAATATCTATGTTAATTAAAAATTAATATATAGCACTTACGCCGTATTGACTCGTTTCATTCTCGAGCCCAAGCGTCAAGTACGCGCTGACGCTAGCATCCAGATAAGGGTGTTTGGAGCCCTTATCTCTGTGCTCCTTGGCTATTTGAATCATCTGCTTGGAGCCGGAGGTATGATGTTTGTCCTTCTTCCCCCGGTTGGTCTTGTTGATGTTGGAGAATTTCTGTTGGACAACATAAATCATTAAAAAATTAATAAGTAACTAAAATAAAAATAATTCAATTCTCTTAATTTAAATAAAAAAATAATCACCTTATATTCTTCTCCTTGGAAGTGGTTACACAACCACTCCCACTCATCTTCCGTATCCCCACGCAGCTCTACGGGGGTAGGCACGAGGCCGATATCGTCATAATACTTATGAAGGTTTGTACTTCCAATCACGGTAGATGGCGTGGGCGGTTTGGTTGATGTGCCTAAGCATCTCCGGTGTGGAATCCACCTCATATTGTTCCTATAAGAAATAAATAGAAAATTATAATCGTATATATTATGAAATTATGATTTTTATTGGTTATTAGAAAATAAATTTAAAGTTGTACGTATTACGTACTGAAAGTTCTTTAAACACTTTCGCATTCTCTTCATCGGGCAACTCCTTCCAAGTAGGGGCAATCATACGAACCCTGTTGCGAATGATTGACCCGATGTTGTGCGCTGAGAGGCTAGCTAGCTGAGATGTGGGAGGGCCATCAGTGAATTCGTCGTATGCATGGCAACTGGATCTTTTGCCCGATCACCTTAAACAATTTCTCGGATTTTCTGCCTTTTATGAGACCGCGAGTCCTTTTGGGTTGAGGGTTTGTCGGGGCCCTCCTGAGCTTGCGCCGCGCGCTGTAGAGGATTAATTCAGAGGAGGCTGACGATGCCTGAGCACTTTCTGCCATGGACATCGGACTGGAATGGGCGTCATCACCGGTCGGGACAGGTGGGGAAGCGGGAATTTCCTCAGTGGGCGCTGTCGAAGGACCAGCTGAAGGGTCCGGAGGAGGTGCGTTGTTCTCCTCCTTTCAATTTCAACCGACTTGCTCTGCCAAGCGTTGGAGTAGAGCATCTTCGGCCTCCTTTTGGGCATTTTTCTTTCCCAACGGGGCCATTTTAACCTAGAAGTTGTTAAAATATTATTACTATAACAATTATATATAAAAATTTACGATAATTATTTACAACTATTTAGTGCGCCTAAGATTTAAAGAGAGTACACTAGCTTGGTGTTTGGGTCGTTCAATGGACGTGCGACCTGCGCGATAAAGTATAAAATTTCAATCAATCAGTCTTGGTTCAATTGAAAAACATGGCCAGTTAGGGATAGAGATAACGCGAGAAGCATGACTAATTTCGATAAAACACCCCGAGGCTAACCAAATCAATGGTATATACTCTATTGGTATTAGTCTTTCTTAGATCCAAAACCTATCACCAGTCATAACCCGTTTCTAGACACCATGTCCGACATTCAGCCAATCTTTCGAAAATTTACACTCCCTCAAGTCATTTGCAAACTCCGCCCTCAACCTCGTGTCCATAACTTCACTTAGGTCATGGTGTGCGGTGATGAAATCCACACATCACGAGGGGTTAAGGAGATAAGCTAGGAAATGAGGTGCCATCTATTTCAAAGAGTGCGACTTAATAAACCAAACTTATGTACTAAATTTAAATAAAAAACTACCAATTTACTACAAAATTGTCATAATTACCAATTTATTATTTTTAATAATTCACTAATTTACCATATTTACTACAAATTTACAATATTACAACAATATTTACAAATTATAATTACATGCAATAATAATTACCAATTAAATATTAATTAAAACAATATTTAATTACAATAATTAATTATTATTTACCATGCCTTTACAATAATTAATTATCATGCATTTACTAACTAATATTAATTATTATTACCAATTATTACTAATATATTATTTTTACTAATTAATTAATTTACTAATTAAATTATAATTATGTTAAAAATTTAAAAAATTACGTAAAAGATGAGTCGCCGGAGGGAGGGAGGGAGTCGCCGGAATGTCACCGGAGTGGAGAGTCGCCTGAGAGAGAGTCGTCGGATTTTTAGTCGCCGGAGGAGGGAGACCGGATTTTTGAGAGAGAGTGAGAGAGAGAGAGAGAGGAGAGGGATGATTTGATTGAGAATGGGATGAGGAAAAGGCTTGGCCTTGCTGCCTTTTATAGAGTTCCAGTTAGACGACGGAGCCCTGTTTTCCGTCGTCTAAGTTCACTTCGTATGACATCATGTATGGCTCAACTTCGTCATAGTCTCGCAACACTACCCAATGTGCCTCAATAAGTTCTTCTCGTGTTAACGGTTCCTTTAATATTTCTCTAAATGGTCATACGACATTTGTGACGACAGAAAGATTGATGCGGGCACTAGAATCAAAGGCAGTGGGAGGTGGTGGATCTTTGAGGTACCTGTTGCAGTAAGTAACACACTCATGCATTAGGTATGTCTCGGCTATAGAGCCATCCGGAGCCAACCTATTTTTGACGAATCCTTTATACTGTCCAAGTTGTCTACAAAATCAAACGCTCAATCAATACATTGTACAATAAGTACATATAGCTAGTAATCTCCAGTGGAACAAATTATGAATCGAAAAACTTGTATAATTAATTAGTTGTACGTACCTTTCTCGAGGATACATCCAAGTGTATTGGACCGGACCAGAAATGAGCACCTGTTCGGGCAAGTGGATCATTAGGTGAATTATGATGTCAAAGAAAGTAGGGGGGAAATCCTCTCTAGTTTGCAAATGATGTGCACAATTTGTTGTTGCAGTTCCACCACATCTGACTTCTTTAATTCTCTAGCGCATAACCTCTGCCACCATCTGCACAAAGCCACTATTGGTTCTACGACGTCACGAGGCAAATATGGTCGAATTACCAATGGAATCAGACGTTGCAGCATAACGTGATAGTCATGTGTCTTTAGACCAACAAACTTGTGTTGCACCTCGTCCACTGCTCCAATTATAGTAGCTGCATACGTAGTCGGATAACAAACGCTCTTAATCTAGTGAAATATAGAATGTCTAAGTGTCGGCTTCACTGTGTAAGGTGCAGCTGGCATCTTGTTGTACACTCTTCTCCTATCCCTCCTCAACCACAAGGGATGACGTAGATTCATTGATTCCAGATCTTTGGGCGCTTTGGGAATTTCTTTAGTCTTGAACTTAATACCGAGAATTGTTCCCACCACGCTGTCGCACACATTCTTTTCTATGTGTATCGCGTCTAAGTTGTTCCTCAGCTTCAACTTCAACCAGTAAGGGAGTTCAAAGAATATACTCTTGTGATGCCAATAGCAGAGATCATGTGGAGGTATTAGATTGCATTTCTTTACATCCGCGTCATTGGTCAACACACCAAAGTCGATATATATCAACCTCTCTAAAATCTCTTCGCCCGACCAACTACGGGGTTTATGATTGTTCTCTACCGTCTCATCAAAATGAGCTTCATCCTATCGCCACGGGTGATCGTGAGGAAGCCATCTACGGTGACCAAAGTAACACACCTTTTCCGCATGCCAACTAGAGTTCACGTTGTCCAAACATATAGGACATCCATTATATCCTTTTGTTCTGCAGGCTGCCAACATCCCATACGCTGGAAAATCGCTGATCGTCCACATTACAGCAGCTCTCATCGTGAACATCGTGTTAGTGAATTTGTCTTAAGTTGGGACTCCATTTTGCCACAACAGTTTCAGCTCGTCGATCAAAGGTCTTAGGTAGACATCTAAGCACTTTCCCCGAGATTTAGGACCTGGAATTAGCAGAGTAAGAAAATTAAATTTCTTGTTCATGCACATCCACAGAGGCAAGTTGTACGACATCACAATAATTGGCTAAGTGCTGACGGCGGAGCTATTACTACCCCAATGATTAAATCCGTCTGTAGATAGTCCGAGTCTAACATTTCTAACCTCTGCGGCAAAGTCTCCAAATTCTCTGTCGAAATGTTTGAAAGCCTTCCCATCCGTGGCGTGTCTCAGGACATCGTCATCTACTCGCTTTTCTGCGTACCATCGCATCGCCTCTGCTGTGTATAGAGACATATACAGGCTCTGCAATATGGGAATCAAGGGAAATATCGAAGAACTTTCACAGGAATTCTCTTTTCAAACTCTTCCTATTCAGCTCATATCTGCACTAGCCACATACGGGACAATAGTCCAAATCTTTATATTCTTTGTTAAACAGCACACAATCATTCAGACATGCGTCAATTATCTTGTACTTTAGGCCGAGGTTGCTCAAGATATTTCTAACCTTGTAATGGGATTTAGGAAGATTGTGATCATCAGGAAACAACTTACATATTTGCTCCTGAATTTCGTCAAAAGCACTGACTGACATTTTGTGCTTCATTTTTATCTTTATTTGCTCCATCACATATTGCAACACATTCTCTCGACATCCAGGGTACACCGGGGTTTGCACTTCAAGTAGCATCCTGTTGTACTTATCCATCTCACTAGTGTCAGTGGCCAAGCTAGCAGCGAGGAATGTGTCATCGTGCTCATGAGTGGTATTGTAACCTCCCTCTTGGTGTTGGTGTCCACTATGACTAAATCCTGGAAACGCATCATGAACCAAATCTGCAGTTGGGTTCCAAGCAGGGGGGCCGGCACCACTGCCGCTAGATGAGGAACCATGGTAACTGTACCCTGAGCTGAAGTCTCCTGAGCTGAAGTCTACTTTTTTACCATGCTCGCTTCACGTAGTGTAACTCCACGTCATACCATTTTCGTATAGGTATTGCACTATAACATTAACCTCCACATATTGATAGTTAAGACATTTTTGGCATGGACACCTGAAACGCTTCTTTCCCTTACCATGTTCTATCGCAAAATTCACAAATTTGCTAATTCCATCCATATACCGGACATCACTTCTATTCCGCAATTTCATCCAACTCTTGTCCATACTTCTACGAATTTTAACAATTAATTATCATATTAGTCAACTATTCTAATATAGAGATTTTCAAGCTAGTAATTATATATGAAACTATTATATATATACACACAAATTAATTTTCAACTACCTTAATATATTAAATTAAATTATTAATTAGTTACCTTTATTAATTATTGGTGAATATATGTACTCGATCTACATCAATTAATTACAGAAATATGTCTAACATACATGTAGGTTTTAACTAAATATTAACCAAATTTTTAAACATCAATGCATATATATACGTACTACGAACTGGTCAATATTAATTAACTAATATATATAATAAATTATAAATATATATTAGAACGTACTAATTATTAATAATGCAATCAATCAAACGTACATTTAATTATATATATAAACGTTAAATGATGTTGAAAAATTAACTACGTACGTATGTACCTAGCATTCTCCGATATATGGCGAATCGATGCTCGGATATAGTGCTAGCTAGCTAGAATTTGCATGTGCCATATACGTACGCGTGAGGATTGGAGAGTCTAATCGATCAAGAGAGAGAATTGAAAGATCGATCGACATATATATGCATGTAGATGAAGTTGAGACAAGCGAGTGGAGAGGAAGAGAGTTCGGCATGGACATTATATAATACTTCAATTAGACAACGGAATGTCGTTCCGTCGTCTAAGTTGTCACTTAGAGGACAGGTTGGGCATTTTTCCGTCGTCCAAGTTCTTACAAGGACGACGGAGAAAGAACTCGTCGTCCAAGTGGCCACTCGGACCACGGCGTGTCGGTCTGTTGTCCAAGTGGTCACTTAGACGATGGAAACACTCTTTTCGTCGTCCAAGTGACACTTAGACCGCGGATACATTCTTCGTCGCTTAAGTGCATTTTTCTTGTAGTGGGCAGTAAGAACGTTTTCCTCGGGTTGAGTGTTAGTCTTGTTTGAGGAAGCTTGAGCCTGTTGTTTTCCTTTCGGCCTTCATGTGCAGATGTAGCTTCTTGATTCCTGCTTTTGACCACCACCCAAAATGTTGTTGCTGTGTTTTACGGTGGTGCCCTTAGTACTTGGTTCTATCAGCTTATATAAGAACGTAGGGCACCTTTGGTTTGGCGGTTGGCTGGGTGAGTGATTTCTTGTATATCTTTCCAGATCATTTCTATTTTCACTCCTTTCTCTCTAAGCTTTCCTTTATATTGTATGTAAGTCTTAGAGTGCAGCTCAAAACATTTTATCATTCATATTCATCTGCATCTTGCACACCATTGAGATTGGTATGGTAGTGTAGCAACCCAAGAAGTGTTTCTTAAGAACCAGCTCTGTGATAGCTGTGCTCTGGATATAAACCTTATGATATCTACATAGGTAGGAACGAAGAAAGAAAACCGAGTAAATTTCAAGCTAGTATGGCAGACTAGTTTTGATAGCATCGTGTCTTGCGATCCTCAGAGAGGTTTGCATGTGTAAGCACTTAGAAACAAGAGAGAGAGTATAATTCCTAGAGTAGTCTGAGAGACTAGAAAGGGTAGCCGCGTTGAGTGCTATTGGCAGAGTTGTAATCTTGTTAGAAGTGTCTTTGCATGTTTTCTTAAGGATCGATAGTAAGAAGCATTTTATGAAGAATCAGTTTACAAATAGTTGAGTTCTGAGATGAACCTTCTGATAACCTTTCATTTGTAAACAGTTAGAGGCAAGAGAGAGTGTAGCTCTGTTAGCACTAGTAGAGAGACTAGTTAGGATAGCATACAGGTTATGTATCCTCAGAGTACAAGAGTCTTATAAGTAGTGATTTTCACACAGTGGAAATGTTTGTCCTTCAAGAGTTAGAGGCACGTAGTTTTTCTCCCTGGTTGCAGAGTTTCTGCGGTAGAGAAAAACATCCTCATTGTATTATTTACTTATGACTTTTGCTATTTCTTTATTCGTATATTTTTTAATCGAGATAATTCACTACTTAGCTATATCTGAGAACAAACTTGAGCGAAAAAATTGACAAGGGACTATTCACCCCCAGCACCATACAATGCCTTTTGGATCATATTAATGAATTATGATCATATCCAATGCATGCATTACATTTGGGTGCTGGACGTGATGGATTTCTAGTGCTGGACGTACGTACGCGTACGTGTGAACTTGTGAGACCCGAGTCTACGTTACATTGCAAATTTGCAATTGCTATATATGTCTAAATCAAAGAATGTCCAATGCTCATTTCTACTACTACTCTGATTCTGTGAAGGAACTAAAATCAATATCATCATGTAACTGATGTAATCATGCATGTTGCTAGTATAGCATCGAACATACTTACCCAATTAAGCAAGTGATCAACACCTACCCGACCACTCGAAAGGCCACCCAGCAAGCAACAACTTCACCCGTAAGACCAAGCCCATCCGATCGGGCACGCGCCCGACAAGCGCACATCCGAATACTCGGAACACATGGCAACAAAACAGCTCTATCCCACATCAAAGAACACAAGCAAGCAACAATCTCAACCACCTATATAGGTAAGGCATTTACTACAGGTAAGGATATATTCGATTCTAGCATTAAACGCCCCAACCTACTTTCTAGCACGTTCGCTCGACCGTTATATCCAATACATCTTCTAACTTAGGCATCAGAGCGTTGAAGGCAGGCCACCCCTGTCTCGACCATCTGACCGCCCGTTTGTTGTTGTATTCTTCTAACAGCTGAGGCCGAACCCACACAGGCACCCGATCATCCGAACAGCCCGAACATTCAGACAAGAAGAGAGATTACTCGTACTTGCTTCTGCTTGATTACGTCCCACGTAATCTGGTAGAAATAGTTGGTGCCGTCTGTGGGAAACTTAGAAATTGCAAACCTCGTATAAACACCACAAACCAAAAAGCCCACATGCATACCCAGGAGACAAACGTCAGCGACATGCCCGTCGAAGAAACACCCCCGGGCGCACGGGCGCGGCAAGTAGTGGAGCTAGGGACGAGCAGCAGCAGCGACGAGCGCGTCGATTGCCTGCTCCAGGAGCTGCGAGAGTCAGCATTCGAATGGGACCATGAGCGCTAGGTCTGAAAGAGGCTGGAAGAACGATTGGATGCGCTCGTCGGCCAGCAGCAGATACAACCCGAACGGATCCAAGAGACCGCCAACAATGAAGAACAACACCCATTGGGGGGGACCCACCCCAGAGCGGTCCGCACGCCTACACCAGTAGGGGAATCGGCACCCTCGATAGACAACGCCTTGATCCTTCGGAGGATGGAGGAGTTAGTGGAGGAAGTCTCGCGCCTGCGGAAGGACAAGCTTGCCGGGCAAGGTGGGATGTTCACCCCCCGGGTCAGCCCGTTCTCGGCACACATACTAGAAAGGGGCAGGGACCTGAACGCGAAAACAACGAAGCCCACTCGATTCGACGGAAGCGGGGATCCCCGCATGCATATCGATGAATTTCGAACTGCCACGGATGGAACCAAGTATTCGGATTCAACTTTGTGCTTCCTATTCCAGGAGATGCTGTCCGAAGAAGCAAGGAGCTGATTCTACGAGATTCCACCAGGCTCCATCCACTTGTTCCTCGAGCTGGCGGAGAGCTTCCAGAGACGCTACAGGCTCTAGGGCAAGTATAACACCACGGGTATCCTCCTAAAGGTCCACCAAGGGACGGATGAGAGCCTATCCTGCTACATCAACCGGTGGAGAGCGCTGGCGAGCACATGTAGGAGTCTCAACAAGCAGGTGGCTAAGGTCGCCCTGATGGACAACATGCTTGCAACACCGTTCGTAGAGAAGCTAATAAGGAAGTAGCATCTTGACTACGACGAGATCATGGACCTCATCGTACAGAAGGCGCTAGTGGAGACGCGAGTATACAGGGCCACCCCCAGACCCGACGCCGACCAGCCAGAAAGCGCGAACATCCAACTACAACGAAACACCGACGACAGGGAAGAGCCAAGCAGAGTTACAAGCGAAATCGGGGTACGCATGAACAAAACAACCAGAGGCCAACCTACCGTAGCCACCAGGGCGCCCGAAATGAGCGGGCAACAGCACCAGCACCACGGGGAATCCAATCCCGAGAGACCTCTCGGTACTGACCGGCCGAGCAAGAATTCTACGCAATCAATCGATAATCAAACGAGCAGCTACTCCGCCAGCATCGACAGCAGATCCAACCGCTAAACAACGTCTCAAAGGAGAAGGCCCCGATTGGTCGGACCTCGGACTGATGGTGCGAATATCACCACACCATCACTCACCACACCAACGACTGCGTAATGCTGAAGAATGTACTCAAGGACATGCAGGGAGACAGACGGATCGCCCTCCCATAAACCAAGGATCGCCCGCGGGAGGCAAACATCGAGACCAGGGGGACTATTAGCACGATATCCGGAGGAAAGCACCAGGAAGGGACTTCGTCGCCCGATCGTCCGAGCAGGGAGGTGCTGACAATCGGCGCGAGGAGAATGAACAAAGCAGGAAGGAGAGAGCCGCCAACCATCAGCTTCACAGCGGAGGACGAGGAAAGAAGCCCGAAAAATAGCACCCTACCATTTGTGATCAATGCGATCATAGACCGATTCCTCGTGAAGAGAGTGCTGGTGGACAACTGGGCGTCCGTGAACGTGATCTATCTGGACGCGTACACGGTGCTTGGCAGGCCCGCACACAAAATGACGCAGGACCACGAGTGCGTTGTAAGTTTCACCGGCGAAACATCATACCCAATCCGGAGCGACAGCATTCGGGTTGGGATCGATGCCCCCGACTCCCCACACAGTGAGGTCCGAACGGATTTCATCATCATGGACACGCCCTCCCCGTACAACGGTATATTAAGAAGACCGGGAATCAGCCAGCTGAAGTTGATCATCGCCGGACACATGTTGCTGGGCCGGTTCCCGATGGAGCACGGAGTCGGGCACGTCTGGAGCTACAATTACGAGGAAACAAGAGAGCTGATCTACGCATTTTAGGCGTATTAATTAATGCATTTTCTCTACATTTTTACTTTGATAATTGCTTAGTTTTATTAGTTTTAACTTATTTTGTTAATTTCAGGTGTTGATCAAAAGAGACGGAGTAAAGGAGTCTACAAGCATGCAAAACACTACAAAATAATGAAGACAAGAAATTGGTTCGAAATTCCAAGGAAGAAAGAAGAAAAATTGAAGAGAAAAAGAAATCATTTGTTGACTAGGAAAACCTTTCCTATGTTGACTAGGATTTGAAAGCTTCCGGAAGGATCTTGAAGAAGAACAAATGAAAATGGGTCCAATTAATTAGAAGACCATTTAGATAGCCCAAATATGAAGATCCAATCAGCCGATTTCGTGGAGATCAAGATTTGGTAGAAAAGGATTCCCAAAGTCAAAAGAAGAAGGAAATCATGAAGAATAAGGAAAGCAGAATCTGCCTGTGCAGATAGGCCAACTTCGAACGACAACTGGGAACGAACCAGGAGGAGTTAAGATGCGATTAACCTATGGTTGGAAATATATTTGAGTCTTCTTTCCAATGACACCAAAATCATAATTTTTGGAGATCTACAACTCCGGGAAAGTGCAAATCTTTACAAACTGCCAGATCTGCCCGAAAATAGAAGGAAACCTTATTCTAGGAGGAGAATGATTCTTGTGAGCTTATAAATACAAGAGGCTCGGCCTCAAAACAGATCATCACCTATCTTATGCTCTCAAGCTGCCAAAATACTCAAACATTCTCCACCACAAAGATCTCCAGAGCCAAGGTCGACTACACCATCACCACCTCCTAAAAACCGATACCAACTCCATCAAAGGGTCATCTTGCTCTTGAAGTTTGCAGTGCTGTTCACGGAACTAAAAGTGTAACATGAACTCTTTACTCCGTAGTCTCCTTTGTCTTTGTATTTATTTGTGTAAAAACTCGGTGAATGAATGCCTATTTTGGTTTTATACACTTTATGAATTCCATACGTGTTCCATGTGTTTATGAATCTTAGTTTCTTTTATGTGTTATGTGTTGGGCATAAAGCTTCGGTATGGGTAGAGGTTAGGATCACTAGGATGTTTGCAGTGCTGTTCACGGAACATGTTAGTCCCTACTTTTATCAAATCGATGATTTAGTTAAGGTGTTTATATGCTGTTCATTGCACTTTGATTAAAAGATAAAGAAAACCATAACATGTAATTGGAATTAAGGTTTGTAGATTTCGAAGATGATGGGAGGATTAGAGCCGTCTAATATGCATGTGGGTAGGATGGGATGATCACATGTAAATAATTAATTAGGTTTTTGTCGAAAATATGGTAAGGGTTTTTGGGATTTTCTTATGTGTTTGCTTGTCTATGAGTTGATGCATGATAGAGTCCTAGGAATACTTGCTATGTGATTGACGTTTTTAGTTAGTAATTAGATAGAAAATTTAGGAAATTAAAATCAACTTTCTTACCCCCCTTTTTATTACCACAAAAATTGCATGCACCCTTCAATCCCCGGTTAGAACGATCCCTACTTGCTCAAAATACTACATCTATAGGGTTTTAAATTGTATATGGTTGAATTATGTGTTAAGTGTTTATTTGATGCATGTTTCCGTCATATCAATTTTTGGCGCCGTTGCCGGGGATTGTTAATTGTTTGTGATTTTTGTGTGTATATATGTAAATTTATACTTGTGCATATTACTAACCATTTTCTTTTTCAGGAATTTTCGAAGTATATATGCTAATTTTACTTACAAATTTTCGATGCTTTGTATATGTGCCTTAAATGATTTAATTTTTTTTTTCGTAAATAAATACATGTGAATAAATGTTAGTGTAAATTTTAATTTTTTTTAAATATTAATCGGTGTTTGTATATATATATCTAATAATTGTTAAGCATGTTAAAGGATAGTCTTAGATTTACATTGATTACATGCTTGATTAATTAGGTCTCACTCCTTGGAATAGATGGTGCCTCTTTTTCTTGTTTATCTCCTTAACCCCTTATGTTTTACACATAAGGTTGAGGGCGGAGTCTACAAGAACTATGAGGGAGTGTGAATTTTTGAAAGTTTGGCTGAATGTCGGACATGGTGTCTAGAAACGGGTTATGACTGGTGGCAGGCTCTGGATCTAAGAAAGACTTGCATCAATGGAGTATATACCAATGATCCGGTAAGTGGATGAAAACTTGTCTTTGAGTAAGAAATCTTTGGTAACTTGGTGTCTAGAAGGTGACGGTTTCTATGACGGGTTCTGGATCCGAGATCTCAAATCGGTCCTACCTCTCGTGGTCTCTCTTGCCAACTGGCCAAGCTTATTAAAGTTGCCCAAAGAAGACAATGACTAAATCTACTTTCCATGATCGGTAAGCCTCGGGATGCATCGTCGAAATTAGTCCTGCCTCTCGCGTTATCTCTATCCCCAACTGGCCATGTTTTTCGATTGAACCAAGGCTGAACAATCGAGAATTCATACTTTATCGCACGGGTCGCACGTCCTTGGAAAGACTGAAAAATCAATGCCTTGTAATCCTTGTAAATTTTTGGCGAAATCAATTTGGGACATGTGTGCTAAAAATCTCGAAAATTGTTGAACATGTAAAGGACTTTCCAACGTTGCAGGTACTTAGTTGCATTAACTCCCCTGCGGTTTCATGATGCTCGGATTTCATCACCGGGTACCCTAACCTAAGTGAAGTTAGGGACATGAGACCAATGGACGAGTCATTCTATTCATGATTGTTCATGTAACTTGGATGTTTTCTGCAGGTTCTAACCATTTTCTCTTATGCATTCACACCATTTTATCATCTAGGTTAATCTTGTTTGATGCATTTAGTTAATTCTCATTAAGTAAATGTGTGATACATGGTACATCGAAGTGTGACATTGTGTGAAAGGTGCCCTAAGAACATGTCCAACGTGTGAAACAAACTTTGTGTGTTTTATACTTAGATTTCTCATTGGTTACTATATTTCTGCATCATTTGCATTGCATTTTTGTTATATATCATTTGCATTCACGTTTAAGTGTGTTTCTGCATTTAACATTGTATATTTTTGCATTTCATATGTATTCTGTTGATACTAACGCTTGATCTGTTGAATCTCAGGCCATTTAATGAATGTCCACTCCTATTCTCCATCAACTTGAACTCAGAAACCGAACAGTTGTTAGACAGAATCAAGGGAATCAAGTTAACGCAGAAGGGGTTTTACAAGGGCCTATTTTCAACAGTCCACCAAGTAGTCCACCTAGACCACCATCACCTACATCATTTTCAGACACTTCAGAAGCCGAATCCATGGGTGACAACAGGGATAACGTTGAGCAGTCCATCAGACAGCAGACTTGCTCGAATCTGGGTAACTTTGGCCCAATGTCGATCACTTATCCAACACCAACAGCGGGCCAGACTACACCAGAACTCAAGAGTGGTGTCATCCATCATTTGCCACGTTTTCATGGCCACACAACAGAGGATGCCAACACTCACTTGACCACATTTCTGTTTGTGTGTGATTCCATGTGTCCCACCAACACTGATAGGGATGCATTTCGACTAAGAGCCTTCCCATTTTCACTGGAGGAGAAGGCCAAACATTGGCTCTTCAGTCTACCTGCTGGATCCATCACCACATGGGACGCTTGCATCCAAGCTTTCCTCACCAAGTACTTTCCGGCGTCCAAGATCACAAGTCTGAGAAAGAAGATAACGGGCGTTATGCAAGAAAGTGATGAGTCTTTCGCTACTTACTATGAAAGATTCAAGGAGTTGTGTGAATCATGCCCATCACATGGAATATCTGAGAGCAACCTCTTGACATACTTTTATGAGGGACTCAAGCCTTTGGAGAGAGAACTTCTAGATGCTGCCGCTGGTGGATCATTTCTGGAGAAGCCTGCAACTGTGGGACGTACTTTATTGAACCAGCGTGCTCTCAACACTCAGCAATATGAGGGAATGACGTTGCATCAGACTAGGAAAGTGAGTGAGGCGTCTTCCTCAAGCACTAGTGCCGAAATCGCCAAGCTTTCTTCATTAATTACAAAGCTTCTGGAGACCAAGTCGCCCCAGCCACAACCACCTGCAACGTTGGTATGTGGGATCTGTTTGCTGGATGGACATCATAATGATCAGTGTCCTCAGAATGCACCTACTCAGGGTATGGAAGAAGTCAATGCCATTGGTGGATATCAGAATAATCAAGGAGCCCCTCGCTACAACAATTATGGCAACTACAATCAGGGGATTCGAAATAACCATCCTGGTTTTCAGTGGAGGAATAATGATGGATGCCTTAACCCTCATGCAGCTCACCCATTTCAACAGCAGCAATCGACTCAGCAAAGGCCTCCTAACGTTGGAAATCGCCCAGCTCAACCTGTTACCACCAATCCAGATTATGACAGAATGTTGTCACAACTCTCATCATCCACACAGGTTTTGCTGAACACTCAAGCCCAACAAGGGAATGACATAGCTGAATTGAAGAAGCAGATGGGTCAAGTTGTTGAGTTCATGGGTCAGATTAAGGGAGGATCTGGAAAGCTGCCAATTCAATCAGTGCCCAATCCGGGAGGAGACCTTCACTCAGCAAGTGTTGTAGTTACTAGAAGTGGGAAGCAACATAGCGAGTATCAACAAAAGAAGAAGTCAACGCCACACACAGACATTCTGGATGACGTTGATCAGGCCACCATTGAGGCCGAGAAAGAGAAGGTTACGCCACCTGTCTCTATGGCACCTTCATCTTCACAAGTCGACCCGAAGCCACAAGGCATGAGCTCAATCCCTTCAAGTTCGACTCATGCTAATTCCCCGTTTGTCATGGCACCATTTCCCAGCCGTCTTGCAAGCAAGAAGAAATTAGAAACGGATGAGGAAATCTTGGAAATTTTCAAGAGGGTGCAAGTCAATTTACCCCTCATTGAGTGCCTCAAGCAAGTGCCGAAGTATGCGAAGTTTTTGAAAGAGTTGTGCACCACGAGGAGACAAACGAGAGAGAAGAAGATTGTGAAGGTGAATGCGACTGTTTCAGCAGTCATTCAACGACGGCTACCCCCAAAGTTGAAGGATCCTGGGAGTTTTTCTGTCCCCTGCGTTATTGGTTCAAGATCTTTCAACAACGTCATGCTGGACCTTGGAGCTTCTATAAACGTTATGCCTTATACATTGTATCAAGCTCTGGGTCTCCCTGCGTTGAAGAAAGATGATGTGATCATTCAGTTAGCCGATCGTTCAGAAACTTATCCACGAGGTTATGTGGAAGACGTTCTTGTCCAAGTCAATCAGCTTATCTTCCCTGCTGATTTCTATGTTGTTGATATTGAAGACAGTGACGTCAACACCACGCCAATGTTATTAGGACGTCCATTTATGAGGACTGCAAGAACTAAGATTGATGTGTTCAGCGGAACGTTCAGCATGGAATTCGATGGAGAGAGAATTGAGTTCAATATCTTTGATGCCATGCGACATCCTTCAGCTAGTGTCAACTCATGTTTTTCTGTGGATATTGTGGACACCTTGGCACAAATTCACTTGGACACTCACGGAAAGGAGCCGTTGGACTTGGTTTTACATGAAGGAGCTGAGCGGACTCGACTTGGGGATGATGCCCTTTTTAGTGATCTATGGCTCAAAATGGTACCTGTAGCACGGGAAGTTTTGGCTCTCCTTGATGCAGCTCAAGCTGAAATTCGTCACTTTCCCCATATGCCTATCATTTTTGGTGAAAACAAGATGCTGCCTTCAATTGTTCAAGCACCTGAGTTAGAGCTGAAAGTCTTACCTGAGCACTTGAAGTATGCTTATCTTGGAGAGAGTGAGACGTTGCCTGTTATTATATCTGCAACGTTGGAGGCTGAGCAGGAACACAAGCTTGTTGAGGTGTTGAAGAAACACAAGACAGCTATAGGTTGGACGCTTGCAGACATCAAAGGAATCAATCCGGCACACTGTGTACACCGGATCTTGCTTGAGGATGGCGCCAAACCTAGTAGGGAGGCTCAACGCAGACTTCATCCACCTATGATGGAAGTTGTGAAGAAGGAGGTGATTAAGCTCTATGACTGTGGAGTTATTTATCCAATATCAGATAGCCGTTGGGTGTCTCCAGTCCAAGTTGTTCCGAAGAAGTCTGGGATCGCTGTTGTAAAAAATGAAGATAATGAGTTAGTACCTCAGAGGACTATTACAGGACATCGAGTTTGCATTGATTATAGGAAGCTCAACGCCACAACCAGAAAGGATCACTTTCCTTTACCATTCATTGATCAGATGCTTGAGCGGTTGGCTGGCCATGCTTACTACTGCTTCCTTGATGGCTATTCTGGGTACAATCAGATTAACATTGCTGAAGAGGATCAAGAAAAGACCACATTTACATGTCCATTTGGTACATTTGCTTATAGAAGGATGCCCTTCGGTTTATGCAACGCCCCAGGCACTTTCCAAAGATGTATGTTGGCCATCTTTTCCGATTACATTGAGAAGATTATTGAAGTGTTCATGGATGACTTCAGCGTCTTTGGAGACAGTTTTGACGCATGCCTTCATCACCTGGATATGATTTTGCAAAGATGCGTGGAAACGAAGCTGGTGCTTAACTGGGAGAAGTGTCATTTCATGGTGACGCAAGGTATTGTTCTTGGTCACATTATTTCGGCAAAAGGGATTGAGGTTGACAAAGCTAAAGTGGATCTTGTTCGACATCTGCCATCGCCAACAAGTGTGAGGGAGGTTCGTTCGTTCTTGGGACATGCAGGATTCTACAGACGCTTTATCAAGGATTTTTCTCACATAGCAAGACCTTTGTGCCGCCTACTACAGAAGGAAATAACGTTTGAATTTGATGAAGATTGTCAACGAGCTTTTGACAAGTTGAAGGAGCTTCTGACTTCTGCTCCTATCTTATGTGCCCCAGATTGGTCCTTGCCCTTTGAACTTATGTGCGATGCATCAGATTATGCAGTTGGAGCTGTCTTGGGACAACGCAAGGACAAGAAGCCATACGCCATATATTATGCCTCTCGGACTTTGGATGAAGCTCAGATAAACTATACAACAACCGAGAAGGAGTTACTTGCTGTAGTATTTGCCTTAGACAAATTCCGATCTTACTTACTTCAGACTAAGGTAATTGTTTATACTGACCATGCGGCATTGAAATATCTGATAGCAAAGAAAGATGCCAAGCCAAGGCTTATTCGATGGATTCTACTTCTCCAAGAATTTGACATTGAGGTTCGAGACAAGAAAGGAGTTGAGAATGTTGTAGCAGACCATCTGTCACGTATTATACAAGACAAGGTGGAAGACGTTGACATCAAGGAGAGATTTCCAGATGAGCAACTTTTCAGAATTCAGACTAGTTCACAGGAGTTACCTTGGTATGCAGACATTGTCAACTATCTTGTTACAAGGGAATTTCCAGCTGATATGCCTAAAGCAAAACGTAATCACTTGAAATATGTGGCACGTCAGTATGTGTGGGATGAGCCATACTTGTGGAAACACTGTGCTGATGCTTTGATTAGAAGATGTGTACCAGACAGCGAACATAGATCAATTCTTGTGTTCTGTCATAACGAAGCTTGTGGAGGCCACTTTGGATCAAAGAAGACAGCTTTGAAGGTTCTGGAAGCAGGTTTCTTCTGGCCAACACTTTTCAAGGACGCTGCAGAACTTTGTGCTTCATGTGATAGGTGCCAACGCAGTGGAAATATTGGGCCACGTGATCAGATGCCAATGCACTATGTACTCAACGTTGAGATTTTTGATGTTTGGGGGATCGATTTTATGGGACCTTTTCCCATCTCCAACGGTTTCATCTACCTCTTACTTGCAGTGGATTATGTCTCAAAATGGGTTGAAGCTAAAGCTACACGCACCAATGATTCAAAAGTTGTTGCAGAATTCCTTCGTACTAACATCTTTTCTAGGTTTGGCATGCCTCGTGTACTTATCAGTGATGGAGGAAGCCACTTCTGCAACAAGACTGTGGCGACATTAATGAAGAAATATGGAGTTACTCATAAGGTTTCAACACCTTATCATCCACAGACAAATGGATTAGCTGAAGTTTCCAACCGTGAGATCAAGAAGATTCTGGAGAGGTCTGTAGCGCCAAACAGGAAGGACTGGAGTCAGCGTTTGGATGATGCTTTATGGGCCTACAGAACTGCTTACAAAACACCTATCGGAATGTCACCTTACAGATTGGTTTATGGGAAAACATGTCATCTTCCGGTAGAGTTGGAGCATAGAGCATATTGGGCCATCAAGAAGTTCAACCTGTGTTATGATGAAGCAGGGCTGCATCGAAAGTTACAGCTGGATGAACTTGAAGAGATTCGAAATGCAGCTTATGATAGTTCTTGGATCTACAAGGAAAAGACTAAGGCGTTTCATGATAGAATGATCAAGAACAAGTCGTTTGAAATCGGGCAGAAAGTGTTACTCTTCAATTCTCGACTCAAGCTCTTTCCAGGAAAACTGAGGTCAAGATGGGTTGGTCCTTTCATCATCACGCAGAAATCACCTTGTGGAACCTTCCTAATTCGTTCAAACACATCAGGGAAGGAATTCAAAGTGAATGGTCATCAATTGAAGCCGTATTATGAAGCTTTTGTGGAAGAAGACGTTGAGATCATGCCCCTCACAGAACCGGCCATTCCCAGCGATTAAAAGTGCATCATGTCTAGGCTGTAAGACAATAAAAAACAAGCGCTTGTTGGGAGGCAACCCAATAGAGGATCGACACACAGATTTGCTTTCTTTTCCCTTCCTCCTTATTAATTAGTTTGTTAGTGTGTTAATCAGTTAGTTATTTTTGGTGAATTCATTCTCCATGCTTGGTTCTATGTTTTTCTCTACTTACATTGAGGACAATGTAGGGTTTAAGTGTGGGGGAGGGGTTTACAACTTTCTTTGAGTCATAAATTGTAAAAATTGGGCGGACAATGAAAGGTCTCGGCGGATGATGCCCTAAAAATTTTAATTTTTTTTAAGTTTTTCGTGGGTTTTTAGTTTTCTAAAATTTTTAGGTAGTTTTTGAGTGTATTTTAGTGTTTTTCAGAGTCTTTAGGATGCCCTTAACTCGTCGATGATGATATTTTTCTGAGACAATTTCGAGGTCATGGCTTTCATATTATTAATTTATGGAATTCTTTTGTTAATAGAGATGTTTTGATTGCATTAACATGTAGTAGATATAGATTGTAAAACATGGTACAGATTTCGCATGTTAGAATAAGTTTTAAATCATACAAACCTAAAAGTGAGTTTTTGAGCCTACATTACTTCATTTGAGAGTGAATTTCGTGCATATGGTTTTCAAAAACAAAACATGCTTCATCTAATTACTTGCCATAGATTTTAATGAACTAGAGATTACTAGAACTTACTCATGTAGATTTACAACGCTTTTAAGTTGATATATGCTCTGATTTTGGATATGATTAAAGGCAAACTAGGTTACCACCACTTAAACCAAATGGCCTTGTGTCCCATTGTGCGCACGAGTTGCGACACCCTTAGATTACCCCTTTGTGCCTACGTTAAGCCTTTTCTTTCATTTACCACGTACATATCTAAACACTTAGCCTAGTGTAGAATTTCCAAACCTTGTTCAAAGACTTGGTGAAGAGGTTTCTAAGCTAGCATAAAAGAAGTGGCGAAAAAAGTGATGAAAGAATACAAAAGAAGGGAAGACTTGTCCAAAAGATGATTGCCGAAAAAAAAAAAATCGAGAGCAAAAGGAAGAAAAGAAAAAAAAATGTGTAAAAGCTCTCCGGCAAAAGTTCTCAGTGTAAAAGTTTGGACAAGTGAAGTTTAGAATGAAGTTAGGGCCCAAAAAGATGAAAATTGGCCCCCGATCGTGAAGTTTGACACAAGAAGAAGTGTAGAAAGGATGAACCACGAATTCAAGAAATTCTAAGTGCTAAACTAAGTCTTTGGAACGTTTTTACACCACCACTTATCTAAATTTCGAATGCCTTAGCCTTAGCCTCATTACAACATTTCTAAAGTCCTTTATGATCCTTAAGATGAGTAGCCTTCAATTGGTTGAGTAAGTTACATGAGTAAGCATATGGTTTGGGTTCATTTGTGCAACTAATTGGTTTTATTCATGAGGTATTTTGTTTATTTATCGATATATCTTGAGTAAATATTTTTTTTTTCATGAGTGAAAAGATGATGAGTGCATCCATATGAGATTGATTTAAACTTTTTCGAAGCATGCATAGCTTATAAATCACCATTGTTTTCATCTAAGTCTTACTTGTTCATGCATGAGAATGTCTTTATTAACTCTTGAATTCCTTGTGCTTTAATTTTGTGAATTTTCATGGAATTTTCGAAATTCATTTGTTAAAGGGCTTAGTAGTATTTTTGTTGAAAAATTTTGAGTCTTAGTTTAATTTAGTGTTTGCTAAGGGACTAGCAAAGTCTAAGTGTGGGGGAATTTGATCTACGCATTTTAGGCGTATTAATTAATGCATTTTCTCTACATTTTTACTTTGATAATTGCTTAGTTTTATTAGTTTTAACTTATTTTGTTAATTTCAGGTGTTGATCAAAAGAGACGGAGTAAAGGAGTCTACAAGCATGCAAAACACTACAAAATAATGAAGACAAGAAATTGGTTCAAAATTCCAAGGAAGAAAGAAGAAAAATTGAAGAGAAAAAGAAATCATTTGTTGACTAGGAAAACCTTTCCTATGTTGACTAGGATTTGAAAGCTTCCGGAAGGATCTTGAAGAAGAACAAATGAAAATGGGTCCAATTAATTAGAAGACCATTTAGATAGCCCAAATATGAAGATCCAATCAGCCAATTTCGTGGAGATCAAGATTTGGTAGGAAAAGGATTCCCAAAGTCAAAAGAAGAAGGAAATCATGAAGAATAAGGAAAGCAGAATCTGCCTGTGCAGATAGGCCAACTTCGAACGACAACTGGGAACGAACCAGGAGGAGTTAAGATGCGATTAACCTATGGTTGGAAAGATATTTGAGTCTTCTTTCCAATGACACCAAAATCATAAATTTTGGAGATATACAACTCCGGGAAAGTGCAAATCTTTACAAACTGCCAGATCTGCCCGAAAATAGAAGGAAACCTTATTCTAGGAGGAGAATGATTTTTGTGAGCTTATAAATACAAGAGGCTCGGCCTCAAAACAGATCATCACCTATCTTATGCTCTCAAGCTGCCAAAATACTCAAACATTCTCCACCACAAAGATCTCCAGAGCCAAGGTCGACTACACCATCACCACCTCCTAAAAACCGATACCAACTCCATCAAAGGGTCATCTTGCTCTTGAAGTTTGCAGTGCTGTTCACGGAACTAAAAGTGTAACATGAACTCTTTACTCCGTAGTCTCCTTTGTCTTTGTATTTATTTGTGTAAAAACTCGGTGAATGAATGTCTATTTTGGTTTTATACACTTTATGAATTCCATACGTGTTCCATGTGTTTATGAATCTTAGTTTCTTTTATGTGTTATGTGTTGGGCATAAAGCTTCGGTATGGGTAGAGGTTAGGATCACTAGGATGTTTGCAGTGCTGTTCACGGAACATGTTAGTCCCTACTTTTATCAAATCGATGATTTAGTTAAGGTGTTTATATGCTGTTCATTGCACTTTGATTAAAAGATAAAGAAAACCATAACATGTAATTGGAATTAAGGTTTGTAGATTTCGAAGATGATGGGAGGATTAGAGCCGTCTAATATGCATGTGGGTAGGATGGGATGATCACATGTAAATAATTAATTAGGTTTTTGTCGAAAATATGGTAAGGGTTTTTGGGATTTTCTTATGTGTTTGCTTGTCTATGAGTTAATGCATGATAGAGTCCTAGGAATACTTGCTATGTGATTGACGTTTTTAGTTAGTAATTAGATAGAAAATTTAGGAAATTAAAATCAACTTTCTTACCCCCCTTTTTATTACCACAAAAATTGCGTGCACCCTTCAATCCCCGGTTAGAACGATCCCTACTTGCTCAAAATACTACATCTATAGGGTTTTAAATTGTATATGGTTGAATTATGTGTTAAGTGTTTATTTGATGCATGTTTCCGTCATATCAAGAGCCCGGGAATAGGCAGGAGGTCCTGGCTTTGGAAGAATTTGCGCCAGAAGCAGAGACACCGGATGACCTGCGCAACGGGCTGATGGCAGTATCCCCCGTCCCCGAACGCGAGGAGCTGATGACGATTCAGCTATCATCCGACCATCCGGAAAGGACAATCCAGATCGGCGCATAGCTGGCGCCCGCGATAGCCGAAGGACTGATCGCGTTACTGAAAGAAAAGCAGGAGGTGTTCGCGTGGTCGTACAAGGACATGCCCGGGATCAGCACAAATATCATATCCCACAAGTTGAGCATCAACACCAGCACGCCGGCGGTGAAACAGAAACAGAGAGCATACAAGGCCGAGCACTATGCGGCGATGCACGAGGAGGTGGACCGACTGCTGGGCATCGGGTTCATCCGGAAGGTGGATTACCCGAAGTGGATCTCCAACGCCGTAATGGTGCAGAAGAACAACAAGAAATGGAGGATGTGCATCGATTACAGTGACCTCAACAAGGCATGCCCCAAGGACAGCTTCCCTCTACCGAGGATCGACCAGTTGGTAGACGCGACGGCCGGGCACGAGCTCCTATCGATGATGGACGGTTACTCAGGGTACAACCAGATCTTCATGGACACCGAAGATCAGGAGGCGACGTGCTTTGTCACCGACAAGGGCCTCTACTTCTACATCGTTATGCCATTCGGGTTGAAGATCGCAGGTTCCACGTACCAGAGACTCATGAACGCGATATTTGATGGCATGATAGACAACCTTATGGATGTCTATGTGGATGACATACTGGTGAAGAGCGTTCGGGCGGTCGATCACATTAAAACTTGGGGACTGTGCTCGACATCCTCATCAGGAATGACATGAGGCTAAACCCGACCAAGTGCACATTCGGGGTCACGAACAACAAATTCTTGGGGTATATCGTGAGCCAGAGGGGAATCGAGGCTTCACCTGCCAAGGTGAGGGCGATCATCGACATGAAGCCGCCCGTCAAGAAAGCAGACCTACAGAGCCTCACGGGCAAGCTCGCATCACTTAACAGGTTCATATCTCGCTATTCGGACAGATGCGCCCCATTCTTCAAAGCCCTCTGAACGACGAACAAGCGGGAAGTCGTATGGATGCCCGAATGTGAAGCATCCTTTCTCCAGATCAAGGAGTACTTGGCCTCGATCCCACTCCTATCTAGACCCGTTCGAGGGGAGGTACTATACATTTACCTGGCCGCCTCCCTCACGGCCGTTAGCTCAGCCCTCATCCACAGGGAAGACTACACGGAGCTACCCGTTTTCTTTTCAGGAAAGGGCATGACGGGCGCTGAAACCCGATACCCCACAATCGAGAAGATGGCGCTCGCACTCATCACCGCCGCCCGACGACTGAGGCCATACTTCCAGGCACATAGCATCCACATCCTCACAAACGCGCCTCTGCGCCAGATCCTGCAATCGCCCGACTACAGCGGCTGCCTGGCAAAGTAGGCAATCGAGCTCAGCGAATTCGACTTCCAATACAAACCCCAAACAACAATAAAAGGGCAAGCAAGGGCGGACTTCATCGCCGAGTATAAAGAGGCAGAAACACCGATCGGTGCACCCGACGGCCCGACCATAGAGACATCCGACGAGCCAGAGGTCAAGGGGGGACCGCTGTCGGAGTGGAACCTCTACGTCGGCGGATGATGCACAAAGAAGACAAGCGGCGCCGGGATCATCCTAACCGGGCCGAAAGGGGTAAACGTGGAGTACGCCTTCAAATTTGAATTCAAGATAACCAACAACGAGGCTGAATACGAGGCGCTCATCGCAGGACTACAATTGGCCAAAAACTGGGAAGCACCCAACCTAAACATATTCAGCGACTCACAGTTGGTGGTGAGCCAGATCGAGGGCGAGTTCCAGGTAAAGGGGGAGTCCATGATCGCCTACCTCAAATACGAAAAAGCACTGATCAACAAGTTCCAATACGTCAATATCAACCACATACACTGGGGACTCAATGCCAAGGCCGACAGGCTGGCCACGGATCTCGTCCATTTGGGACCAGGACAGCGGATAGTCGAATAACTGCGACGACCAAGCCTCGGGAGCAGAACAGATCCTGGCAATCTAACCACACGAACGGAGCTACATGGACGTACTCATCGAGTACAAGGCTAGGGAGGAATTACCAGAGGACAAACGAGAGTCCAGGACTGTCGTCGCATGGGCGGCGAACTTCAGCATACGCGATGGCGCGCTCTATCGGCGAGGGAAGACCTGGGCGAGCCTCAAGTGCGTCACTCCAACAAAGGGCAACTCAATTCTATAAGAAATACACTCAGGCACGTGCAACCACCATGCGGGAGTAAGATCGATTGCGCACAAGGCCCTCCGGTGCGGATTCTGGTGGCCCACCATTCACGCGGACGCCACCACACTAACGAGCAAATGCCACCAGTGCCACACACCATTACCACGCGCCCGCCGTCCCACTCTCAATCCTCCTGTCGCCAGTTCCATTCCACAGTGGGGACTGGACCTAATCGGGGAGCTCCCAAAGTCGAAGGGGCAATACAGTTACTTGATTGTTATCATCGACTATCACACCAAGTTCATCGAGGCTCAGCCGATGATAAAGATCACGACAGAGAAAGTCGAACGCTTCCTCTGGCGGTTCTTTTTTTGTCGATACGGTACCTCGATCAGCATCATCACGGACAATGGGCCACAATTCAACAATCCTCGACTCACAGCCTTCTGTAAGCGACAAGGAACGAAGCTTATATTCGCGTCACCCGCGCACCCCCAGACGAACGGACATGTCGAAGCAGCAAACAAGATCATCAAGGCAGGCATCAAGAAGAAAATTGAAGACATCGAGCCCGGGGATGCGGGATACGGGTGCTGGCCTGAAGTCATCCCAGAGATCCTATGGTCCATCCGAACGACTGCCAGCACAGCCACAGGCGAAACCCCGTTCAGCTTGACGTTCGGAACCAAAGCAGTACTACCCTTAGAAATCACCCACCAGAGCCCATGGATTGAGGGGTACGATCCAAACACGAACGAGGAGGGAATACGACTCAACAACGATCTACTGAAGGAAAGAAGGGACACGGCACATCTCCACAACGCCGCGAATAAGTAAAGAATCGCCTGATTATATACCAGCGTATTCAGGCTCGGCCAATCCAACAAGGGGACTGGGTCATGAAGGCAATACAACAAAAAGTCAAGGCGCTCCGTCCATCGTGGGAAGGTCCGTACGTCATGGACGAGGTGGTTAGCCCGAGCGCCTTTTACCTTAGGGACATGCAAGGTCAAAGGCTCCGACACCCGTGGAACATCCAACACTTGAGGAAGTACTTTCACTAAATCTTGTTATATTATGTACTTATTTCATCAAAGTTTTTTTTGTTCTTACGTTTGTATATTCTTGATCCGCCCATCCGCCTACTCGGGGACTGGGGATCCATTATTCGCGTTAATGTAACACTTGGTGAAAAAGAGCAAAAAGAATTGTGTGTACGGAAGGAAAAGAATTGTGAGACCAGCATACGTACGGAAAGAAAAGGAGAACTTTATTGATCTAAAAAGGCACGAGGCCAATTACAAAACCTACACTATTACAAAAGAGAGAAAAAAAAAGGGGGCCACCGCCAACAGGAAGGCAGTTACCTGCTCTTCCGCTTCAGTAGTCACCAACTCCAAGAAATCATCAGACTCCTTAAAGGCAGCGACGGCCTCAGCACGGGTTAGCTCGACCTGCTTCGGCGTCCAGGCGCAACGCTCGGCCTCCATCAATCTGGACTCCATTTCTGCGATGCGGTTAGCAGCTTCCGCATGCATGCGCTCCACCTCAGCTAGGGCGCTATTGCGTTCGGCCTTCAGCACGGCCTCCCGCTCAGCCACCTCTTGGAGCTCCAGGGTCAGCTCGTTCACCCGGGTGACCTTTCGTTCCGCCAGCTCATTGGCCTTGGAGAGCCCAGCCTACAGTTTCTCCCGGGCCGCGACAGCCACATGAGCTTCCTCTCTCAACCTCGTCTGCTCCACGGAGGTCTCCCGCGCACACAGTTGAAAGATTTGGTGTTGCAGCTTAGTGCACGCATTGAAGACCCGTTCAAGGTTATCGGGAGTAGGGTCGGCGCTTGACTGGAGCAGCAGCTAGAGCGAAGACACCCCATCGCCAATGGCCTGACAGATGGCCTGAACAGCACGACCAACCATATCACCCTCTCCGGCAGCAACAGCAGCATCCACCCGCGCTCGCTTTTGGGGACGGGAGGACTCGCCTTCAAGAACGGGCGACCCAACAGAGAGATCTGCACTACTAGACTGAGAAGCCCAGTTCCGTGAGCCGGAGTTCAGGGAGGCCTCCCGCCGGTCCCTCTGCTCCACACGTCGTTGGACGCGTTCGACCTGCCTCTGCTTCTTTTCGCTGGCAAGTCACTCTCGCTCCGATCGGTCGTGGCCCCGTGCAATGGATGACCCCCCAGGATGCGAACGAACGGCCCTTTCAGCAGCAGCAGAGGTAACCGGCACCCGGGGAATGATGACGGCAAGCGCCCACACGGCAGGGGCATGATCAGACACATCAGGCGCAGGAATCCTTGCCTGGACGGTATCCCCAACGACCAACCCCCCTGCCCATCGTCGACAACCCGGCGCACGGTCTCAGTTCTCGACAGCAGGAGCTCCATTCGGCGCTGGAGGGCCTCGTCCTTCTCAGTGGCTTTGGACTTGGTCATTTTGGCTGCAAAACAAACAAGCGAAAGGTTAGTAAGTAGATTATCAAGTACACTATGTATGCATGCAAAAACTATACAAGCATTCGGAGCCCGAACAGACCGGATGCTCGGGCGAGACGTGTGCGCTTGATTAAGTCCCAGTGGCACGCCACCCAGAAGTGTCTCGCCTCGAGCGCCGGGTCGAAGATATACTTCAGACGAGCAACCCTGGCCTCTTTCACATGCGTCATCGGGTACTCGTTGGTGTTTAGCGGGTAGAGACGCTGGGGGACTCGATCAATGTAGTGGGCGTTTGCCGCGAACTCCGGGGAGAAATACCCGAACTCCCAATCACCCCCGACCAGGCAGTTGATCGTGCGCCACGAGGTCGACGAGCTCGGCGGGTCGACTAACCACCACTTCACCCTAGGCTCCACGGTGAAGGTGCCCGAATCCCTTCATCGGGATGAGTGCTTGAGGTGGAAGAAGTGTAAGAACTCCGCATGCGTCGGGTAGTCGAGGCTGCTCAGGCGAAAAATGTTGAAGAAAGCCACGAGCGTTCGGGTCAGTGTGGGCCCACACTGACCGAACGTGATCCGCAGAACCGCCAGCATGTACTGGAAGAACGGGTGCAGAGGGAGCTTGACACTCGCCTTCAGATGGAATTCGCTGAGGCATATGTGACCGGGCGGGGGCCATGTGAACGTCTCACTCTTCGCCGGGACCCTCAGCTTCACGGACGAGGGAATATGATAGTCACGCGCCCATCGCGCCATCTCTTTCACCGAGGGCGCACGCTCGGGCTCCTGCACGAGTACTCCATCTGATAGCACCCAGTGAACGCGTCCACCCACCGCCATCTGGGGCAAGGGACCCCTTTCGCGCGCTCGCTCCTCACCCCACGGCCCAGTAGAGGAAGACCCACCTGACGAGCCCGAAGAAGAAGTAGAATCCCCCAACCCGATCACCTCGGCAGCCATTTGTACGCGTCCCTCTTCCATCGGTTGCACGATAGGAGATACATTAGGGATATAATGCAAGGGCGTCACACTCATCATGGAGTCGAACGAGGAGTCCGATTTGCTTGTGCACGAACTACAGCTAAACCACCCCACCCCCGGTACGTACACCCGTTCACGCTACATGCTGCTCGATACTTCTATCGGTTCCATCTCTTAGACGCACGCACGCAAAACCCACAAACACTTAGAAAAAAAAAAATCCTACCAAAAACAAGAAAAAACCCAGAAATCCACCCCAACAAAGATCAAAAACAGCCCTACCTCAAGAACACGCCTTGTACTTGAGGAGAAAACCCAGAAAAAACAAGAAGAAACAGAAACGGAAAAGACGCCGGAAAACAAAGAAACAGAACGGAAAAGCAACAGAAACAGTTCGAAACCTCACCAGAAGTTGAAATTAGAGCTTGAGAAGATGAACGTCGACGAGAACTCCGGCAAGAAAGCAACTCAGAAAATCAGAAAATGGTGAACAAGGAGCAAGGTAAATTTGGCAGAGCTTCAGTAAATATGAAAGTAATGGAGAAGACGACACCAGACAACCCTATTTATACTGATCGCACGGGACACACGAACGAACGCCAGCCATTCATTTTTCGCGTGTCCACCGTCAGATGGTGACACGTGTCAGCGAGGCGGTTTTTACTTACCCGCCTAAATAACCGTGCTCACCCTTTAGCTTCCCGCCTCGGTTTCAAACCCTAGCACGATCTCCCACGACTCGCCACTTGTCAGCCATGCAGCACCCCACGCTCCCACGCGCCTGACGCCTGACCTTCGAGCAGTTACTACGTCACCAGCATTAAATACACAGGGCACGCCAGCATTTATTGTGCCGGCTAGCATTTATTACACAACGGTTCCCAAGAAGAAGTCAAAATGAATGTCACCTCAAGCGTCTCGTCAAACAGAATATCACCTCACCCAAGGCAAGGAAACACACGTCACGACTCCATCCATTCGGACTATCACCCGCACGACCAACACGATCAAACGCTCCACAATCTCACGGGCAAGTAAACGCCACACCACCAGGTTAGTGCAAGACTATTGAGGCGTCCCGAAAGAGGTCAACGCCACGCATTTCCTTTCGGCGTGCACGCGCTCAAAGCAAGACCATTTAGTCGTCCCGAAGGAGTTTGATGGTCCTCGTCTGCTCTTCGGCGCGCGCGCGCTAAATGTACCGTAGACAGCGTGTGGTATCGTCTCCCTGGCTTTGTTGGCGAAGCCGAAGCTCAAGCGGCCGCTTGCGAGTCCGCGCCTAGACACCTAGTAAGAGGTGACGCACCGTTCGGGCTACGCGGCACGGAAGCGGCTAACGTCACTCGTTACCTTCTGGGGCGCGCAAACAGCAAGACCATTCGGGCGGCTCGAAAGAGGCACGCACCTTTTGGAGCGTGCACCGAATGATGGGCCACTCGGGAGTGGCCCCATTTCTTCCGAGGGCGTAACGTTATCATTCGCCGAATTAGGCGGCACGATAGCGGCAAGTTCCTTTCGTGCGCGCGCTAAACCGATGAGCGGCACGGGCATGCTGTCGTTGTCCCCCCGTGCGTGCTGCAACACATGTACGTAACGGTCGAGGGCCCCACCGTTGACGCTACGATAGGTCGGCGCCGAGAGTAAGGATCTCCTCTCGGGCACCTAAGCAAGACCGTTCAGAGGCTTAACGGCTCCAAACAAGTACGATTCGTTGGGGAGTCGGGGTCAGCTCAGATCCATCCATGCATCAAGAAAGACCGTTCCGAGGCTTAACGGCTCCAAACAATAAGATTCGTTGGGGAGTCGGGGTCAGCTCGGAACCATCCATGCATTTCAAGAAAGGCCGTTCCATAGGCCTATCCTTGGCGGACTCCGGACAGCAACATTCGTCGCGGGGCTGGGTAAGTGGCTCGGAACCATCCATGCATCCGCATACACACATACACACATACATCAACACATCCACTCAATCATCACTCAATCATATCGCACGATCATACACACATTCGCATACATCCACATACTCATTCACTCATCCCTACTTGTATATCTGTACTACATACACACATTCACTCCTACATACTGACATACATCCGCATACACAACATACATACCCATCCGCATAGCTCCACAGGCGGGTACGCGACTCCAAACAGCAACATTCGTTTGGGAGTCGTATGCCCGGATACAGAAGCACCCGAACAGGTACACAATCGGACGCACAGGTACCCACTCTGTCAGGCGAGCCCTTTCTTAACCGGAGAGTTAGGGGACTTGGGGGTTACAGGATCACGCATCACTACTCAATCGGATAAGTATTTGTTTAATCACACGAACCATTTTTCAACTCCCCAATCAAGAAAGGTCTCTTTGACTTGGGGACTTGTGGGACTTGTTAGTATAGCATCATTAGTTCATTAATTAAACATACTTACCCAATTAATCAGGTGATCAACACCTACCCGACCACTCGAAAGGCCACCCAGCAAGCAACAACTTCACCCGCAAGACCGAGCCCATTCAATCGGGCACGCGCCCGACAAGTGCACATCCGAATACTCGGAACACATGGCAACAAAACAGCTCTATCCCACATCGAAGAACACAAGCAAGCAACAATCTCAACCACCTATATAGATTAGGCATTTACTACAGGTAAGGATATATTCGATTCTAGCATTAAACGCCCCAACCTACTTTCTAGCACGTTCGCTCGACTGTTATATCCAATACATCTTCTAACTTAGGCATCGGAGCATTAAAGGCAGGCCACCCCTGTCTTGACCATCTGACCGCCCGTTTGTTGTTGTATTCTTCTAACAGCTGAGTCCGAACCCACACAGGCACCCGATCATCCGAACAGCCCAAACGTTCAGACACAAAAAGAGATTACTCGTACTTGCTTCTGCTTGATTACGTCCCGCGTAATCCGGTAGAAACACATGTCATGTTCAGAACCAAATACGCACGCACGGTTTCAAAACATAACGTAATCCACAATTATCAACATTAATTTGATTCATTCAATTTATCAGCAAAAATAGCCTACCATATATTTCTAGAAACGTACCGCAAATCGAACAAGATCGAAATAGACATCTAAATCAAACTGGAAGCACCTAGCAGCTGCATCAACGCCAGCTTTGTGGCCGAATCGTACATGGAGGCTAATCATCTATCCAGATTAGAGTCTCCTCATACTCGATTACGTGAGCTTTAAGAGTCACATTAATAGTATAATCGCGGCCAACCCTTTCTCTTTTTCTTGTGATCAAGATTGATCAACTCCATCCATTTGCCAGCTTTACTGCAGTGTTTCACAACCGTATTATTTCCTTTTATCAACAACTGCCGGCTACCAAACAGATTCTCAGATACACTGGAAAACTTGAAACTAGAGAGCTTACACCACAACTCAGGGACATAATACTCTCTCAAGACCCAAAAATCAACACGGTCACAAGCAACCTTGGGGAAACGCAACACACATAGGCATCCTCCAAATGAGACTCCAAGACTGCCGAAAGCCTTACCGTCTTGGCCGAAATTGGGCAACTGCAATATCCGAAACTCTTCCGTCGCCAAATCAATAGCAACCACTTCATCTTTATGACCATCTGCATAGTTCATCCAAAGAAGCGCCTCATCGGAAAGTTTACCTTCCTCACCGATAATGAAATTGCTAGGAACTTCATTAATGATCTTCAAAGCATCATCTTTCATAGAGAATATCGCAATGGTCACCTCAAAGTTTGGCTCGTCGTCGTCGTCGTCGGATAAAAAATCAAAGCGGCCTAGTGCAACTTTGTAGTCATCGGTGGCCGAGGCATAGCCAACACCATGAAAACAGACACTATCACCATGCAGATCTTCGGTGTAAACAGTCGGGGCACTTGGTTCCTTTGACTTTCCAATTGATGAATTACTTACCTAAAAATTCTCGCGCTCGAAAACCAAAAAAACCAAACCACCGCATGAACCAAGTAGGAACATGACACGCTCCGGTTCCTGGAAATCAAATTTCATAATTGTCCTCACTGAAGACTCGCGTCCAAACCATGGCGTCGTCAATTCTAAGGACTCGAGTTTGTGGGCGGAGTCGGTGGAGATGAGGAGTCTGTGACTCAGAGAATTCTGCTCAGTACAAACTTGGAAATTCAACTTGGCGAATGATGAGTCTCGTAGATATGATGCCATCTCTTGGAAACGGAAGCAAAACGTAGCAAGGATTTCAAGGGAAGGAAAGAGAGTATGGTAGTAATAATCTCTTTAGGTAAGTAGTCCACCGTTCTTGCACTACTGCTCCTAATCCTCCTCCTCTTGCTCTGCCTTCTTTGTTGACGCATTTTTCGATCGAAGGGCCGCCGCTACTCTCCGTTCTTAATAACCCTAATCAAAGACCAGAATTGGCAGAGAATATCTTACACTAGTCTAGTTAATTTTACCGTTGTACATGGAATTTGAATCGGATATGTTGACGACGCTATCCTCCTCATTTCTCGTTCTTATTGTTTCAATTCGTTCCATCAAGTTTTCTCTGATTAATATCCGAATCAATTTACTTAATAGTCACATCTCAAACGGTGTCAATTTCCAAATTATACACATAAAGATTTGCAATTCAAAATAATAATCAATTTTCACCGAGGAAGTAGCGCTGTACTATGAAATCCAATTATTTATTTATCTAATAAAAAAGAAAAGAAATACATCATATAATCAATGACTAATATTGACTAATTCGAGTATCACACAAAAGAAACACAAATAATCCATTCTAGACAACAAATCTAAGTAGACCACCGACGCGCCAAAAGAATTAACAAGCGACTAGCCTTTCTGCACGCGCATATGCACATGCGGAAGGGCATCACCATCGTGCGTGCGAATTATTAGTGTATTTACGTGTATTTCTATTATTTTATGGAGTCTATAACTCAACTACTGTTATTTATATTGTCCCAAATCCATGGATTACAATTTGTACAATACTACTACTTAATAAACTTAGTAATGTATTGAGCACTTCACATATATCATGTTTCACGTATCCACGTCCAACTAAATGTATTTCATCTCCGATCAATTCCACTTCAGCCATCCGCTTGCTTGATGGGGTAAAAAAAATTATAATTACATGTTAACATTGTATACGCATGAATTAATAACTGAAATAATAGAAAAAAAAAATATCATGCACTACAAGAAAATGAGTCATCACCGGCGAGATTCCGGCCAACAAGGCCGGCGACCGGAAAAGTCGCCGGTAATGTCGCCGGAATCTCGCCGGTAATGTCTTCATTTCCGGCGACTTACTCCGTCGCCGGCAATGTGTCTTATATTTGATGCCGGATGGGGCAGCTCGATCATTCAATCATTTTGAGCGAAAAAAATCCAAAGAAATCGAAAGAAGGAAAACGTACGCTCTGAAATCGATCATTCGGTATATTGTCAAAATTAAGGCGCGCGTCGAAAACTCGATCATTCGGGAAGCTATATATATAGGTACGTAGGTGTATATATACGTATATGTGGTATATATATATATGTGTGTGTGTGTGTTGATCAAATCCAATTCGTGAGATATATATGAAATGTTGTTGATGTACGGTCACCGAAACGAGAAAACAGGTTGTAGTTAATCTTGTGTCTGAATCAATGACTGGTATTATCGTATTTTTATCGGAGCCAGGCTTAACAGAGCCTCCTCCTACCCAGTCAAATACGTTTTGAATTGAAAAAAGGAGAATACTATCATCGAGTACTGAATAGAATTCAGAGATTAGATCGATATATATACATATGCATGCATGTGTTGATTTAATTAGAGTTGAATTGAGAGATCACGTCGATTATTAGTAGTGAATGTGTGTGTATATATATAACTAATACGTAAAATTGTTAGAATTTTCAGGATGGACAAGAGTTGGATGAGCCTCGAAAGATGGGATGTCAGATATCACCAGGGAATTAGGAGTTTTGTGGATTTTGTGAAGGCTAATTGTGGAGACACTACACTTCATTATTGCCCGTGTAAAGAATGTAAGTGTTTCAGCGATCGATTTCGATTTCCCATTGATAAAGTCCAGAGGCACCTGAGTAAATACGGGTTTTGGGATAAGTACACTTGTTGGATTTATCACGGTGAAACATCGGTAGCGGGTCCGCATGATCATGGACAATTTGGTGAGAGGGCTAGTCCACGCTATGATCATGGAGATTTTGCTGAGAGGGGCAGTTCATCCTATGATCCAACATCGATGTTAATCAATGATATGTTTCCTCATGAGAGCGGTGTATTCGCTGATGAAGCACCAAATGTCCCTCCCGTCGTTGAGGGTTTCCCCCATATCGAGCCAGTCGAACCATTACCTGGAGGTCATGTCAACACAAGCGGTATGGACAAGTACAACAACCTGATTGCATTGCAACAGACTCCGTTGTACGACGGTTGTAGTAAGACTGTTCTTGAAAGTGTCATGGGAGTGATGCAGCTCAAAATGGAGAACAAAATGTCTGTCAAAGCTGTTGATTCTTGGTTGAAGTGGACTGCTTCGCTACTGCCACCCGGTCATCGTCTTCCTACCACACATCATAAGGTGCGACATATCCTGAAAGATCTTGGGCTTTCCTACATCAAAATCCATGCATGCAGATATGATTGTATTCTCTTCTGGGGAAAAGATCTCGAAGACCTTGAAGCCTGCCCGGTATGTTTTACAAAAAGGTATAAGTTGACTCCTGCAGGCTACAAGAAAGCTGTGAAGATACTTCGATAATTCCCGCTTATTGATAGGCTGGAGCGGTTGTTCATGTGTGCTTTCACGGCCGAGGCAATGAGATGGTGGGCTGAGAGGAACTTGCCTGACGATGACACCCTTATACACCCTTCCGACGGAGAGGCTTGGAAGCACATGGTCAGGGAGTTTGATCATTTTGCAGCAGAGGTCCGAAATGTTTGGCTAGGGCTCTCATCTGACGGATTCAACCCTTTTGGCAACATGAGTCTTCAATACAGTATATGGCCAGTTATTTTGGTACCGTACAACCTTCCACCATGGATGTGCATGAAGAAGGAATACAATATGCTCACTCTGTTAATTCCGGGCCCGGGTTATCCAGGAAAGTGTCTCGATGTGTATTTGAGGCCTTTGATTGAGGAGCTTAAGTACCTGAGTGAGTGTGGCCACCCCACTTACGATAGGTTCAAAAACGAGATGTTCCAGATGTATGCCATGCTTGTTGGCACCATTAGTGATTTTCCTGCCCGCGGTATGTTGTCGGGCAATGTTACCAGGGGTTACAGGGCTTGTTCAGAGTGCATGACGGTTGATTGTTGTAGTCCTCATTGCAGTAAAATTGTTCAGATGCGTCACCGGTGTTGGCTTCCATATGATCACCCATTTAGGCAGGATCCAGACGCGTTTGATGGGACTGTGGAAACAGGTGTGGCACCCAGGTGATGGACAGGGGAAGAAATTTTGGAAGTGTTGAATGAATATGATTTTGGCCAGCTGAGCAATCATCCTGACATAGTGGCGTCAATTCCAGAAAAGCCCGAAAGGTATAAGTTTTGGACACACAAGAGCATATTCTGGGAACTCCCCTACTGGCCCAGGTTGCCTATCAGACATTACCTAGATGTCATGCACATAGAGAAGAATGTGTGTGAAAGTGTGGTGGGCACAGTTCTTAACTTGGAGGGGAAAACAAAAGACATCCCTAAGGCACGCATTGATCTGAAAGCAATGGGTGTGCGGAAACATTTGTGGTTAAGAGATGGTAAGAGAAAAATGCCGCAAGCTCCGTACACCGTAAAGCCGAAGCATAAGCATGAAATTTTTCGGTGGCTGAGTAATGTCAGGTATATATTCTTATGGCTATGTAGGAATTTGGCCTTAAATTTTTAGCGGAGTATATATGGTTATATGCGAGAAATATAATTGGTCCATATATGTGGCTTTATCTATATATATGTAGGTATCCTTATGGCTATGCAGGAAATATAAGCAGGTGTGTTAACTTCCGGGACAATAAGATGTACGGATTAAAGAGTCATGACTGCCATGTACTGCTTCAACGCCTTTTCCCTATTTTCATTTGAGGGTACATGCCCAAAGAGGTGGTGGAGCCGTTGGTGGCCTTGTCAAGATTCTTTCAGAAGTTATGCACCAGGGAAGTTAAAAAAACAGACCTCAGGGAGATGAAAGATGACATCATTTTTATCATGTGCAAGCTTGAGAGGATATTTCCCCCAAATTTTTTCGACATAATGCCTCACCTGATGATCCATCTTCCCGAACAATTGTTGCTTACCGGTCCCGTACACTACACTTGGATGTACCCCATGGAAAGGTACAAATGATTCATACATTTGGTTTGCCTATGTTTTTATATGTAAATTCTTATTTTTTAACTAAGTTAACATGCACTTGTTAACTTGTAGACAATTGGGAGCCTACAAGGACTATGTGAAGAATAAATATGCACCTGAAGGGTATATCGCTGAAGCATATCTTGCGCACGAGTGTGTAACGTACACCAAAGTGTACCTCGAAAATGTAGAGGACCTCCAACAACAGATGCCGATAGATGAACCACAGTTCAACCTTTCTATCATCTCCAGTGACGTGGTAGTACAGGGAAGGTTGCCAAAGTCGTACAAGTTGGATGGAAATGAGGTAGCCATTGCCCACTGGTCGGTACTGATTAACTGTCAAGAAGTACAATATTGGAAAAACTATCATCTTCACTGCCCTGCTATTGCCGGAAATGTTGATTACCACAACAAGACGTTTGCAAACTACTTTGGTCAATGGGTAAGTATATGTCTATTTTTATATATATCCTTACATAGCATGTATGTATGTACGTGGTTTTGTGGTTTCAAGATGACATAATTTCTTCTGTACGTATTAATATATGGACGTTTTCAGATGAACCATGTAGCAGATGATGGTTACCCAGAGTGGTCAAACGAATTGAGGGTCCTGGCGATGAAACCGATAGCTTCACAAGTTTACTCCATGTGTCAGGTCAATGGCGTGAAATTTATATGTGAAAATCGAGACGACCGACTAAAAACACAGAATTGTGGGGTGATGGTCCATGGTGGGCAGGATGGCGTTGACTATTACGGTGTCCTTCATTCAGTTGTTGAACTAATTTATGGGAACCGCATGAAAGTGCACTTGTTCAAGTGTAGATGGTTTGATACTAGCCCGGAGAACACAAGGACCGATCAGTACGGAACATTTTCGGTGAATACTGCTACTACCTGGTATGAAGATGACCCTTTCGTTCTTGCCTCATCAGTAAAACAAGTGTTTTACCTGGACGATCTTCTTAACACAGTCCCGTGGAAGGTGGTTAACCATGTTGCTTATAGAAACATATACAGTGCTGCCACACTTGGTGATACCGCAGATGATGAGGAAGTTACTGCATACCAAGAGCCAAACGCTTTTGACATTCCTGAATCATCTACGATTCGCCTTAATAATGTGAGATCTGGGAGTGTGGTTCGAATTACTGGAGCAGAACTTCTCGATGTTAATCCATATGAAGTTGACGCTGATTCAGATGACGAGGAGCGGCACATATTGCCAGAGGTTACCTATGAAACCGAGTCAGACTCAAGTGATGAATATGATTACGATTATCATCCTTAGTACGTTGGAAATTGTAGTCGGAAATTGTAGTCGACAAATGTACATAGTAAAATGTACGTAGTAAAATGTTTAAGGAAATTGTAGTCGGAAAATGTACTCGGAAAATGTACTCGGAAATTGAACGTAGTCGGAAATTGAACGTAGTCGGAAATCGGAAATCGGAAATTGAACGTAGTCGGAAATCGGAACCGTAGTCGGAAATTATACGTAGTCGGAAATTGTACGTAGTCGGAAATTGAACGTAGTCGGAAATCGGAAATTGGTCGGAAATTATACGGAAATCGGAAAATGGTCGGAAATCGGAAAATGGTCGGAAATTAGTCGGAAATCGGAAAATGGTCGGAAATTAGTCGATCGGATAATAGTCGACAAACCTAGACATTACCCACGAGTTGCTAAGTCGTTGGTAATGTCATTACCAACGACTTAGCAACTCGTTGGTAATGTCATTACCAACGACGTTGACCTACCTCGCCGGCAATGGTGGCGGTATAGCTCGAGCTCGAGCTCCTCCTCCCCATTTCTCTTCGGCCTAATTCAATTCTCTCTTCCCTCTCTTAGCTCGAATTTCTTCCCTCTCCCCTCTCCTCAATCCTCTCTTCTCTCTTCCCTCTCCCCTCTCTTCCTCTCCTCCCCTCTCTCCTCCCCTCTCTCCTCCTCCCCTCCTCCTCTTCCTCCTCCCCTCACCTCCGTCGCCGGCAAAGTTGGGTCGAGCTCCACCATGGCAGGTTTGAGCTCTCTCTCTCTCCCTCTCTCTCTCCCTCTCTCTCTCTCTCTCATTCCACAATATTTTTTTCTGTATTTTAATTAATTAATTTTTGATAATTGTGGGATGTATATATGTATGCATGTGGACAATATTTGTAAAATGTAATTAAGGTATGTATGAAAATTGTGGGAAAAAAATGTGGATAATTGTGGGGTGAAGGAGCAATATATGAGATGTATATATGTGAAAAATTAATTAATATATATGGAATGTATATATATACGTATGTTTGAAAAATATGGAAAATTAATTAGCTAGGGTGAATTGGATTAATATGTGATGTATATATATATGCACGAATTAAGGTGAAATTAAGATGCATGATCGATGTATATATGTGTGAAAAGTTTAAAGCCGGAAATGATGTATGTATATATGTTAAGTTATGTGATATAGTACGTTGTTAATTTAACGTATAATAGGTGATATTGGAACCATACCAAATCGGAACCGGAACGGTTTGAAACCGGAACTGTTTATAACCGGAACCGTTTGAAAACAAACGGTTCCGGTTTCAAACGGTTCCGGTTCCAAACCGTTCCAGTTCTGATTTGTTATAGAACCGAAACGGTTTGGAACCGGAACTGTTTGTAACCAGAACCGTTATGTTACAAATTGTTCCAGTTACAAACAGTTCCGGTTTCAAACGGTTCCGGTTCCAAACCGTTTCGGCAACGATTTGTTATAGAACCGAAACGGTTTGGAACCGGAACGGTTTGGAACCGGAACTGTTTGTAACCGGAACCGTTTGTAATATAACGGTTCCAGGTTCCAAACCGTTCCGGTTCCAAACCGTTCTAGAACCCCAGTTCCCATGACTATTACGGTGTCCATGCCAGGAGGTTTTGCAGCTAATTGGCTTCAGAGAGGTTCCCGAAATAGTGGAGGGAACAGTAGTCAAGCTTCCTCCTCGCCCGCAGTTAGCAACACGCCCAGTGGGCCAATGATGAGTGCTCGCACGAGAGCCTTGCTAGAGGCGCGAGCTGAGGAGGAAGCTGCACGATCAAGAGCCGTGCAACCGGAAGTTGAGCCTCGAGCCTCAGTCTCCAGACGCTCAATCAGCAGACGTCCCTCCGGTGGCAGAACCTCAGACGAGCGACAATCAACGGGGGCATCAGAAACTCCCTCAATCCGAATGCCCCATATTCGCCCGGTGCCTACTCCCGTTTCACGGGAAACATATGAGACACATGGTGGTGCTGGCGCCTCATCGTCCAGGCCTCGTCTATCTCCGCCGTCCGGTCTCTTCCTACCCGACGAGATTCCTGTCATCCCTGAATTCGATGATAGGGGGATGCCTGTTTATATTGAAGGACGGCCGGAGTTCCTGAGCGTGGAGGAAGCGTATAACTTCCTCCCGTTCGACCCCGTGTATCTTTGGAGTGTGAGGTGCACCAACCAACAAACGGACGATGCAGGTAAATTTTATTTAACATCAGATTGATTACTTAATTATTACTTAAGACTTGCGATAGGTTCAATTAATGATATCAATTTGTTGACATTGTATTATTAGGCAATTTCGTTAATGGGACTGGAAAACGGAAAGGGGCTAGAGGCACCTGCACCGGGAAGAGACTTGAGCAGGCCACCGGCGGAAGGAAAACGCCCATAAGGGCCAATGAGGATGGCGAGGTGATCGAGGCATTCGACACCACGCGCAAATATGTCAGCATGGCCGGTGCGATCGTGCGGGACAAGGTCCCAATGCTTTGGCCAGATTGGGAATCTGTGCCTATCTACGTGAAGATGCAAGTGCATAATGCACTCAGTGTGAGTAAAATCGTATTTTTATTACGTAAATTTTACATTTATTAATTAAGTCCGAATAAATATATAATTTTACCTTTTATATATTCATATTGCAGGTGTGGTTTGACGTGGATGAAGTTCTTATTCACACGTGGGTAGAGCGTCAACTACATATGAGGTGATGTGCTTCGACTTATTTGAATATATATCGAGTTAGATTTTTGTTTATCAAGTGTTTTACTATCTCTAACTTTTTTTCCTTCTTTTAATATAGGTATAAAGAGTGGAAGAACGAGCTTTCTTCCCATTACACTGTATACAAGGAGCTAGGCCGAGGTTCCACCCCTAGCGAATTCCGGTTTAGGGAGTACGAGTGGCTGTGGCTGATAGCCCACTTCGAGCACCCCAAAGCTCGGGTATGCATCCTTAATATATCTTTCAAGCCTAAAGTATCGTATCAGATTGAAATAGTTAGTTACTAATTTTTTTTCATATGTTTATCAAACAAGGCGATTTCGAAGACGAACCGGGCGAATAGATTGAAAAACACCAGGGCCCATCATGCAGGTTCACTCAACTACATGGGTTGGTCGACTAAGGCGCAGCAACAACAAGAGGTGAACCCGTTGGTGTATATTCATCAGAAGTTCTACCCGCAGTGCCCTGAAGAAGCGGTAAGTCTTTCGCCTCTCAATGTGTTAATAAAACTATTTTTGAAGATGGAAATAGATTTTGTTAGCTAATACGTTGTTCATTTTCCCTTTTCAATTAGTCGAGAGTGGAGGAGGCGACCGCAGAAGTGACCATGAGTATAGCTCGGACAAACCATCCTGACTGCTCCGAGGAAGAAGTCACCCAGTATGCCTCTCAGATCGATCCGCTTGATCCCCCGATAGCGGCTCGGATCATGGCAAAAGCGTGCGGGACTGGAAAGAATACCTACTACTGCAGGGGAATGGGCTCGGCGGGTGAAGGAGTATTGAAGAACACTTCAGAATACTCTACCGGGTCAAGAAGTTCAACTTCTAGTCGTAACCTCGCAGCGGAGCTTCATAGGACGCAGAGGGAGTTGGAGGAGCAAAAGAGGCAGATGGCCGAGTACCAAATGCAGCAGACACAGGTGCAGGCTCAGATGTACACATGGATGCGGACGATGTACGAGGCTCAGACTACCGGACAACCGTTCCCCACACCTCCCCCGGTCCCGGTCCCTCCCTTCCCTAGCTATCCACCACCACCACCGCACCAGTCAACGCCAGAGCAAGACCAAGGTAGCCACCGGAATTCAAATGAGTACATGGCTTACTTCAACCCTGATGACCCGCAAGTTCCTGGACCTGACCTGTAGTTTTAGTTAATTTTTTTATCGTCGTTGCTATTTGTACTGTACGTTGGACATTTATGTTGAACTTGTATGACTGTCTTTGCTACGTGTACTGTTGAACTTGTATGATTGTACGGTTTATCCGGTTCAATGCAGGTTATGGAATTGGGCCCAATCCAGAACCGCGTTTTTTTTTCAAAATTTTTTCCCACATTGCCGGCGACATGGACTCGAGTCGCCGGCAATGTCTCAAATTCCGGCCACGGCGGCGCTGCCATTGCCGGCGACGCCGTCGCCGGTCATGTCCGAGACATCACCGGCGACGGCGTCGCCGGCAATGTCCGAGACATCACCGGCGACGGCGTCGCCGGCAATGTCAACACCGGCGGGGAATCAC
Source organism: Geum urbanum (assembly GCA_946800695.1). Taxonomy (NCBI): domain Eukaryota; kingdom Viridiplantae; phylum Streptophyta; class Magnoliopsida; order Rosales; family Rosaceae; genus Geum; species Geum urbanum. The sequence goes on from OX327009.1 coordinate 4,408,111, forward strand.
CGGCGACAAGTCGCCGGTAATGTCAATTCCGGAGAAAAAAAAAGACAAGGCCGGCGACGGCAGGTCGCCGGTAATGTTTCCATTTCTGGTAGTGATGGTAAACTCTGCGGAGTCGAATCGATGGAATCCCTTATTGTGACGACCCGAACCAGAATCAGATGTGTGTTTGGCACGATTCTCGAGGTTTGGTTTTAGTCGTAGTTTTGCGATATTATGTGGTTTGCCGATTTGATTCGCGACTTTGTTTTTGGGTCAAGAATTTGGGTTGAGTGTCTTCACGGGAAGTGTAGAGTACGTGATTTCGAGTTTGTGGGTGGTTTTGGAAGATTTTTCCGATAACCGAGGAATATTTTATGATTATTTGAAGTTTCGGGTTTCGACAAGTTTATCCGATTGTTTCGAGCTTATCCGAATCACTTCGTATTTTCATTTTGGACCGTCGATTGACCCGAGAGACGAGTATAAATATCGAAAAGTCGGAAAATAGTCGTGAAATAGTCGAGAATTTATTGTGGGAGTTGACCAACCGTTGACTTTCCTATTTTGGAAAGTGGAAGAGCTGCCGAGAAGGGAAAGTTTCCCGAACGGGAAAGTGAACTCCGGCGATCTTTTTCCGGCCACGAGCGACTTCGGCGAGGGTATAGATCGATTCCTTGTTCAATTTCATGTTGATTCATGCTTGAGTTTGTTGAGTTTGGTTGGTTTTTGGTTGGGTTCGAATGGAGGCCGAACCGGGTTGATCGCCGTTAATGGTGACGGCGGTTCCGGCGACGGTTGAGGGCCATGTGGTTGGGGGTTTGCTCCCCGCCTCGTGGTGGAGCTTCCTGGTTGATTAGTTTTGGACGAGGAGGCGAGTATGGGTGAACCCGATTAGGGATTTGGGTTTGGTGTTTTCGATTTGTTTTCAAGAATTGGGGCAGTTCTGTTTGGAATTGGGTTGTGAGGTAGAAGAAGAAGTTACTCGCCTTGTCGAGACCATGGGAACTGGAGGAGATGGCCGTGAAATTCCTCCGTTGACGGCGCGCCGCCGCCGGCGGCGGCGGTCAACGGCGGTCAGAAAGTCAACTTTTCAGATTTTGATGTAATTAGTGTCATTTTTCTCGTAATCACGCCCTGGTTATCGTACGGAGGTTTTCGGGTTGATTTGGTTAGCCGATTTTCAGTCGAGATTTCGAGTGGGGATTTCGGGATTTCCGTAATTCATTTTGCACTGCATTTCGTATTTCCGGGAACGGTTGGTTTCCGTGCAACAGTACAGTGTTGTGGATTACGATATTGATCAGTTGTATTTTATGAATATATTCAGGAGATCGAGATCGAGATCTGGATCGTGATCGTGCTTCGGGCGAGGGAACTTCCGCCGGACCACGAGTTTAGCGCGAGTTTGCGCTAACTGATCTGTGAGTGGACAAGTTTCTATTTTCACTGTTGTTTTGCGAGTTCGTGGAATTTATGATTTCCGTATTTATTATATATACGATGATTGATATATATGTTATTTTCGGAGGTATTGTTATGTGTTATTGTGATTGGCATTTATTGCATCGATGCTACCAGAGTTGAGAGATTCCTCTGGCCCAGAGTTGAGAGATTCCTCTGAAGCAGGGTTGAGAGATTCCCCTGAGTGCCGCCGGGGTTGAGAGATTCCCCTGGCCTATCACAGTCGGGTTTGAGCGATTCACCCGACGTCGGGCTTGAGAGATCTGCCCGACTACCTCCTTATATAAATGTGTTGTGTTCCGAACTCGCATTGTTTATATTGGTTGTATATATTTATATAACTGGTGAAAGGCATGTGTATATTTTCGTCCACTCACTCTAACGTTTTTATTTGCCTTTCCCCTGGGCTTTTCGGTTTCCGTGCCCAGTTTGCAGTTCAGGTTTGGTGTTTTCACGTCGCGGTTTGGAGGCTAGTGATCAGAGTTACCTGTGTTTTCCAGTAGGTTCTTGTTTCGCCTACTGATGTACATATTGTATATGTTTTACTCTAGAAGTCGCTCTGATACATTCTGATACATGTTATGCGGATTTTCACGGATATTCATATATACATAGTACAGTTTATTTACTGTTGTTGAGTATATTGATGTTGAGAAATCCGGATGGGATTGGTGCCCACGGTTTGATTTTTGTGGCATAGGACGAAGTGTTATTTTCCGCGTGCAGGTTATGGTAATTCAACGTTAATAACGAAACTCTGCCCAAATTTCGGAAAAATTTTTGTTGGTTCGTGTTTTCGAAGGGGTTCGATCCCGGTTTAGGTGGCTAAATCGGGGTTGGGTCCTTTCAGCTTGGTATCAGAGCATTAGGTTGTCAGATTCTGTAGACTCTTGTAGTTGTGACGCTTAGGGTATTTGAGTTGATACAGCATGACTGGAGTGATGACCCGACTGGCCAGCGGTACTCATCAATACTTCGGGTGTTGTGTGTCCTCAAATATCTGCGGTTTCATGATTACGTTCTTTCTGCTTGTACCTAATGCTTGTCTTGTATCAGTAGGATGCCTCCTCGACGTGGTCCCCATGTTGAACGGGATGATGATCCTGATGAGGATCGCCGAACGCGCGACTTGCTTATGCGAGTGCTGCGTTTGGAAGAGCGTTTTGACCCTGTGGTCAAGGCTCGCACTGCGGGTGCTACTGTGTTTTCGGGTTCAGTTGATCCAGAGATATGCGAGGCATGGTTGGTTCAGATTGAGCGTGTTTGTGAGCGTCTGCAGTTTACACCTGAGCAGATGACAGTAGCCGCAGTTGGTTTACTTGAGGGTGATGCATACTTTTGGTGGGTCAGCACTGACAGAGTTCCTGTGGATACTCCGTGGACATTGTTTCGTGATCTGTTTATGCGAAGATATTTTAATCAGGCTACCCAGCAGCGCAAGTACGAGGAGTTTACGAACTTGAGGCAGGGCAGTTTGTCTGTACTTGAGTATCGGGATCGGTTTACCCGTTTGTCTCGTTTTGCGCGGGATATGGTGGCTACTGAGGAAGCCAAGTGTCGTAGATTTGAGCTGGGGTTGAATCTGAGCATCAAGGCGACGCTGACTACGATGCCTCGGAATAACTTTGATGAGTTTGTCAGTGCAGCTCTCCGAGGCGAGGATATTGAGCGGGAGAGACAGCAGAGGTACCAGCCGAGACGATTTGAGGAAGGTGGACCGAGTCAGGGGCCTTCAAAGAGGCAGAGTTCTGATACTTCCGGTTCAGCTTCATCTTCAGGTGGTGGGTCATATCGACCACCAGCTAGTGTACCTAGACGGAGACCGGGATGGAGGAGAGATCGACCGCAGCGACCACAGGCTGGTGGGAGTTCCAGCGGTTCTAGTTTTCCGCGGCGTACCGGTGGCACTTTTGCTGTACCGAGAGAGTACCCGTTGTGTAGTCTCTGTAGTCGACATCATGTGGGTCCATGTCAGCGAGATCCTGTCACATGTTTCCACTGTGGCCAGGTGGGTCACTATGCGAGGGAATGTTATCGGTATGAGGTTACCGAAGGACAGGGGCCCCAGAGTTCCGGAGGAGAGCGAGGTGCCACTTCGGGAGTTCGACCAGCACAGTTTGCGGGCCAGGGCAGGCAGCAGGGACAAGGCCAGCGAGGACGACCGGCCGGACAGGCGAGGGTTCATGCTATGACTCTACGTGAGGGCAGAGCATCACCGGAGGTCGTTATTGGTACGTTACATGTCTTTGGTATTCCTGTAGTTGCATTGTTAGATCCAGGAGCCACACACTCATTCATATCATATAGACTGTCATCATTAGCTACGGTACCTGCATCTCCACTTCCGGGGTTGTGGAGAGTGTTGTATCCGTCAGGTGAGGTTGTGAGCATCGGTTGGGTTTACCGAGACTGTGAGGTGTTTATTGATGGCCATGGTTTAGCCGCTGATTTGTTGTTGCTTGATATTGTGGATTTTGACTTGATTGTGGGTATGGACTTCCTTGAGTCGCATTGGGCCATGTTCGACTGCCACAGGAAGGAGGTCGCGTTTCGACGACCAGGGTTACCCGAGATACTGTTTCGCGGCGAGAAGAACACTTCCCTACCGTGTTTGATTTCCGCGATGAGGGCGGATCGGCTGATGAAGAAGGGTTGTGTTGCTTACTTAGCCCATGTTGTGGATACTACAGCTGCAGTGCCAGAGCTTGGTAGTATTGAGGTTGTGTCTGAGTTTCCGGATGTGTTTCCAGCGGAGTTACCTGGTATACCCCCTGTGCGGGAGATTGATTTTACCATTGAGTTATTGCCGGGTACTGGACCGATTTCCCAGACACCGTACCGGATGGCGCCTGTAGAGTTGAGGGAGTTGCAGATTCAGCTTCAGGAGTTGTTAGAGAAGGGATTCATTCGACCAAGTGTTTCTCCGTGGGGTGCTCCAGTGTTATTTGTGCGGAAGAAGGACGGGTCTATGCGTTTGTGCATCGACTATCGGAAGCTGAATCAGATTACGGTGAGGAACAAGTATCCGTTGCCACGGATTGACGACTTGTTCGACCAGCTGAAGGGTGCGTCAGTCTTTTCGAAGATTGACCTTCGATCCGGATATCACCAGTTGAGGATCCGGGATTCGGACATAGCCAGGACAGCTTTCAGGACGCGGTATGGGCATTATGAGTTTTTGGTTATGCCATTTGGATTGACCAACGCCCCCGCAGCTTTCATGGATTTGATGAATCGGGTGTTTCGACGATTTTTGGACAAGTTCGTGATAGTGTTCATTGATGACATTTTGATATACTCGAGGAGTGTGGGCCAGCACAAGAAGCACTTGCGAGCAGTGTTGCGGACTTTGCGGGACCATCAGTTGTTCGCGAAGTTTAGCAAGTGTGAGTTCTGGTTGGATAGTGTGAAGTTTTTGGGTCACGTGATTTCGGCCGAGGGAGTTAGTGTTGATCCTGATAAGATCGAGGCCGTGCTGAATTGGAGTCGACCCACTACTGTGCCAGAGATTCGGAGTTTCTTGGGATTAGCAGGCTACTACCGACGGTTTGTACAGGATTTCTCCCGGATAGCTACACCACTGACCAAATTGACGAAGAAAGGCGTCAAGTTTGAGTGGTCTGATGCGTGCGAGGAGAGTTATTTGCTCCTGAAGGAGAGATTGACTACCGCACCAGTTCTGACATTACCAGATGACAGTGGTGAGTATGTTGTGTATAGCGACGCGTCAAAATTGGGCCTTGGCTGTGTGTTGATGCAGCATGGTAGAGTTGTGGCGTACGGTTCCAGACAGCTGAAACCGCACGAGGTCAACTATCCGACGCATGATTTGGAGTTAGCCGCTATCGTATTAGCGTTGAAGAGTTGGAGACATTATCTATATGGTGCTCAGTGTAAGATTTTCACTGATCACAAGAGTCTCACTTACTTGCGGACGCAGCCGGATCTAAACATGAGGCAGCGCCGATGGATGGAGTTAATCAACGACTACGATTGCACTTTCGAGTATCATCCGGGGAAGGCTAATGTTGTAGCTGACGCACTTAGTCGGAAATCTGGAGCTTCATTGTTTCATATGTGTGTGGCCAGAGTATCGATGTTAGCCGAGCTTCGGGCTACGGGTGCTGTGTTTGGTTATGATGATGATGGAGCCTTGTTGGCTAGCTTTCAGGTTCGACCAGTGTTGGTTGATCAGGTACGGGAGGCACAGGATTCAGATCCTTACTTGCTGGGCAAGAAGACCATGATTCAGAATGGTGTGCCTACAGAGTTCCGTTTGGGCGACGACGGTACGTTGTTGTTCAGGGGCAGATTATGTGTACCCAGGAACGAGGACTTGAAGAAGGAGATTCTGGATGAGGCCCACAGTTCTGCATATGCGATGCATCCCGGAGGTACGAAGATGTTTCGTACACTTCGAGCGTACTATTGGTGGCGCAACATGAAGCGGGAGATTGCCGCGTACGTGAGTCGGTGTTTGATTTGTCAGCAGGTGAAGGCGGAGAGGCAGAAACCTGCAGGGAAACTACAGCCACTTGAGATTCCAGTTTGGAAATGGGAGCATATCACGATGGATTTCGTCTATCAGTTGCCGCGTACTTCGGCGGGCAACACTGGCATTTGGGTTATTATTGACCGACTGACGAAATCCGCACACTTCCTAGCACTTCCAGGGAAGGTATCAGTGGGCAGATTGGCTAAGTTGTACTTGTCTGAGATTGTTCGCTTGCATGGAGTGCCTGTGTCCATTATTTCTGACCGTGATAGTCAGTTCACATCCGAGTTTTGGCGGGCATTGCAGCGAGCTTTGGGCACGAAGTTGCGATTTAGTACAGCTTTTCATCCTCAGACTGACGGGCAGTCCGAGAGGACCATTCAGACTCTTGAGGATATGTTGAGATCATGTGTGTTGCAGTTTCATGGAAACTGGGATCAGCAGTTACACTTGATTGAGTTCGCCTACAACAACAGCTATCAGGCCAGTATTGAGATGGCACCGTACGAGGCCCTGTACGGGAAGCAGTGTCGCACTCCGTTGTGTTGGAGTGAGGTGGGCGAGCGTTGGCTTATTGGTCCGGATTTGGTGAAAACCATGATGGAGGACATTCAGGTTATTCGGGATCGACTGAAGATTGCCCAGGATCGGCAGAAGAGTTACGCGGATGTGAGGAGGAAGAGTTTAGAGTTCGAGGTTGGTGATTGGGTCTTCCTGAAACTATCTCCGTGGAGGGGAGTTGTGCGTTTCGGGAAGCGTGGCAAGCTTCGACCGCGGTACATTGGTCCGTATGAGATTACGGAGAGGGTTGGAGCTGTTGCTTACAGACTTGAGTTACCGGCTGAGATGGCTCGTGTGCATGATGTCTTCCATGTTTCGATGTTGCGGAAGTACATCTCAGACCCTTCCCATGTGATAGCCCCACAGCAGTTGCCGATCAGAGAGGATTTATCGTATGTTGAGGAGCCAGTGCAGATTCTCGATCGTCGTGAGCAGGAGTTGAGGCACCGCGTGATTCCGCTGGTGAAGGTCTTGTGGCAGAATCACTCTGTGGAGGAGGCCACCTGGGAGACTGAGCAGCGTATGCGGGAGCAGTATCCTCATCTGTTCAACTGACAGGTATGTAAATTTCGAGGTCGAAATTTCTTTAAGGGGGGTAGATTTGTGACGACCCGAACCAGAATCAGATGTGTGTTTGGCACGATTCTCGAGGTTTGGTTTTAGTCGTAGTTTTGCGATATTATGTGGTTTGCCGATTTGATTCGCGACTTTGTTTTTGGGTCAAGAATTTGGGTTGAGTGTCTTCACGGGAAGTGTAGAGTACGTGATTTCGAGTTTGTGGGTGGTTTTGGAAGATTTTTCCGATAACCGAGGAATATTTTATGATTATTTGAAGTTTCGGGTTTCGACGAGTTTATCCGATTGTTTCGAGCTTATCCGAATCACTTCGTATTTTCATTTTGGACCGTCGATTGACCCGAGAGACGAGTATAAATATCGAAAAGTCGGAAAATAGTCGTGAAATAGTCGAGAATTTATTGTGGGAGTTGACCAACCGTTGACTTTCCTATTTTGGAAAGTGGAAGAGCTGCCGAGAAGGGAAAGTTTCCCGAACGGGAAAGTGAACTCCGGCGATCTTTTTCCGGCCACGAGCGACTTCGGCGAGGGTATAGATCGATTCCTTGTTCAATTTCATGTTGATTCATGCTTGAGTTTGTTGAGTTTGGTTGGTTTTTGGTTGGGTTCGAATGGAGGCCGAACCGGGTTGATCGCCGTTAATGGTGACGGCGGTTCCGGCGACGGTTGAGGGCCATGTGGTTGGGGGTTTGCTCCCCGCCTCGTGGTGGAGCTTCCTGGTTGATTAGTTTTGGACGAGGAGGCGAGTATGGGTGAACCCGATTAGGGATTTGGGTTTGGTGTTTTCGATTTGTTTTCAAGAATTGGGGCAGTTCTGTTTGGAATTGGGTTGTGAGGTAGAAGAAGAAGTTACTCGCCTTGTCGAGACCATGGGAACTGGAGGAGATGGCCGTGAAATTCCTCCGTTGACGGCGCGCCGCCGCCGGCGGCGGCGGTCAACGGCGGTCAGAAAGTCAACTTTTCAGATTTTGATGTAATTAGTGTCATTTTTCTCGTAATCACGCCCTGGTTATCGTACGGAGGTTTTCGGGTTGATTTGGTTAGCCGATTTTCAGTCGAGATTTCGAGTGGGGATTTCGGGATTTCCGTAATTCATTTTGCACTGCATTTCGTATTTCCGGGAACGGTTGGTTTCCGTGCAACAGTACAGTGTTGTGGATTACGATATTGATCAGTTGTATTTTATGAATATATTCAGGAGATCGAGATCGAGATCTGGATCGTGATCGTGCTTCGGGCGAGGGAACTTCCGCCGGACCACGAGTTTAGCGCGAGTTTGCGCTAACTGATCTGTGAGTGGACAAGTTTCTATTTTCACTGTTGTTTTGCGAGTTCGTGGAATTTATGATTTCCGTATTTATTATATATACGATGATTGATATATATGTTATTTTCGGAGGTATTGTTATGTGTTATTGTGATTGGCATTTATTGCATCGATGCTACCAGAGTTGAGAGATTCCTCTGGCCCAGAGTTGAGAGATTCCTCTGAAGCAGGGTTGAGAGATTCCCCTGAGTGCCGCCGGGGTTGAGAGATTCCCCTGGCCTATCACAGTCGGGTTTGAGCGATTCACCCGACGTCGGGCTTGAGAGATCTACCCGACTACCTCCTTATATAAATGTGTTGTGTTCCGAACTCGCATTGTTTATATTGGTTGTATATATTTATATAACTGGTGAAAGGCATGTGTATATTTTCGTCCACTCACTCTAACGTTTTTATTTGCCTTTCCCCTGGGCTTTTCGGTTTCCGTGCCCAGTTTGCAGTTCAGGTTTGGTGTTTTCACGTCGCGGTTTGGAGGCTAGTGATCAGAGTTACCTGTGTTTTCCAGTAGGTTCTTGTTTCGCCTACTGATGTACATATTGTATATGTTTTACTCTAGAAGTCGCTCTGATACATTCTGATACATGTTATGCGGATTTTCACGGATATTCATATATATATAGTACAGTTTATTTACTGTTGTTGAGTATATTGATGTTGAGAAATCCGGATGGGATTGGTGCCCACGGTTTGATTTTTGTGGCATAGGACGAAGTGTTATTTTCCGCGTGCAGGTTATGGTAATTCAACGTTAGTAACGAAACTCTGCCCAAATTTCGGAAAAATTTTTGTTGGTTCGTGTTTTCGAAGGGGTTCGATCCCGGTTTAGGTGGCTAAATCGGGGTTGGGTCCTTTCACTTATCCGTTGGAGTAAGAATCTCAAGAGACTCTAAGAGCATCTTTCTCCTAGCGGCGTAACAGTATAGACCTGTCAACGGAGCGAATTTTGATCCAGACCTACTCCGAACCCGTACCTATTAAACAGATATAGATCTAATTTTCAGACCTATTGATTCGTTTGTGACCTGAACCCGTTGATCCATCTACTTAATGGATAAGATCTGAATCACAAGTAATTCGATCCGTTTATGATCCGTCCCGTTCATTTTTTAACTTATTAAATATAATTTACTTTTATTTACATATATGAAATGTTTGTAATCTAAAAGTCCTTTTTTAAAAATAAAATCTACATGTCTTTATCAAAGTTATATAAATATGTTAATCAATTGAATGATTAAATGATAGAAAACTCAAAATGATTTGTTTCTTGTCAAGTTCCTCGATATAAATTGTATTTTTTTATAAATATTTTAGTCTATCTAGCTAGTTTGTTTTTAATGACATATCAGTAATAATTAACATATTGATAAAAGAGATAAATTTAGTAATTAGAATATTGATTAGTAAAGATCCACCAGATAAATTGGGCGGATCGGGTCGATGACGTATGGTCTCTTGATGCCTCTTGTACACAAACCCTTCGACTCCGAGCACGGTGAGCCTAATGATCACAACTCCTTCCCATGCTCATCCCTCCTTCAGATGACACCTTCGCACCTCCATCGACGTGATATCACTATGGCTAACATCATTGGCTTCCGGTGTCGGTGAAAGAGCGGAAAGAGTAGGAGCATCACCCAAGGCCTGAGGGGATGAAGAATCGGAGGAGCTAAAGGTGAAGCGGAGGAAGACGGTAAGGTCGTCAGAGAGTTGGAAGGTGACGACGGAGGGAGTGAAATCTTGGACTGCGAAGTTGAATTCGATGTTGGATATGGTAAATCAGACTTTAACGGCTGAGCCAATGGAGTCGGCAAAGAGGAATCGATGAACTGGACTAGGAGGACAGCGTGGAGGAACAAGTGGAATAGCCTCGACATTTGTGAAGATGAAGAAGAAGGAAAAGTAGAATTTTGACTACCTCCTAAGCCGTACATCAACTATTTGCTCTCTAACGACGTCTCTCAAATCCTGGTTCGTTTCGTCGCCTAAGTTCAAATTTTTGGCGGGTAATTTTTTCCGACAAATTTTTTTTATAAAAAATTTAAATTACTTAAGCGAAGAAACTTGTTGGTTTTGTCATCTAAGTGGTCGCCTATAAAAAAATTTCACCCACTATTTTTCACAATCTCTCTCTCTTTCTCTCTCTCTCAAACTTTACACACCAGCACCACCTCGGCACCACCATCACCATCACCACCACCACCATACAAACGCCGCAGCCACCACCACCACCACCACCATCATTAAATTATTTATTAATTAAAAAATTTGCATTAATTAAAAATTAATTATGGTTTAATTAATTTTTATTTATTTATTTAAAAAAACACTTAGACGAAGGAACTATTAGTTGTTAATTTAATTTTTTTTATTAAAATCAACTACTTAGATTTCTTCGTCTAAGTGGTTTAACTTAGCCGACAAATTGTTTGTTTCGTCGTCTAAGTGCTCACTAAAACGACGAAAATTTTTGTCATTAATTTTTCGTCGTCTAAAAATCTAGACATCGAAATTTATTTTGTTGTGCCTAAGTTGTTACTTAGACGACGAAAAAAAAATTCATCGTCTAAGTACTTACGCTACGATTGTTAAACGACGAATTTTAAGCGACGAAAAAAGTTACTTAGGCGACGAAACTGTTTCGTTGCCTAAGTATGTTATTTTTTGTAATTCTTGGAGGCCGGGTGTAGGATTTCGGTAGCTGCAAGATGCACCCTTGCCTTGGGCAACATTAGTTTAATTTAGTGGGTGATTTTCTTTGGCTAGTCATGCCATGGCAGTCCTCGACTAAGATGTCGATCTCTAGTGCAGGTTTGTTAGTTGTTGAATCGTCGGTGCTCTTGCAGTGGATGGTCGAAGGTCGTCGACCATATCGGGCCAGACTTAAGGAAGACATGACGAGGTTCAAATATGGGGAGGAGTGCAGGAGTTAATTTGTTGGGACGACTAGGTTAAGAAGTGTGGTTCTTCAGTTTTGCCGTGGAATAGGTCGGAGGTCTGGCGCCACTAGTATCGGGTTGCAGTCAAGATAACATAAGAGATGATGAATTTTCTGATATATTGTTTACTCTCAAATCGGGACATATATACAAGATTACTTATAGACCTACTAGAAAACTAATTATAGAATATACACATCTTAATATTTCTAGGAGTATGACTCACTCCAACACTCCTCTTCAAGTTGATGCATATAAGTTTCCAATGCCCAACTTGTAAATTGAGCCACTGAAGGTCTTGGATGAAACAACTTTAGTAAGGATGTCAGCTAACTGCTCATTTGAATGAACAAATCGAAACGAGATACTGCGAGCATCTAGCTTTTCCTTTATTAAGTATCTGTTAATCTCTACATATTTCATCCGATCATGCTGAACATGATTATGTGCAAAATCTACTACAGTCGTGCTATCACTGTAAAGTGGCATTGGCTATTTCTGCTTAAAACCAAAATCTCTTAACAAATACCTCAATTATAAAAATTCATAAACATCTTGAGCCATACCTCTATATTCAACTTCCGCACTAGAACGAGCCACCACATTCTACTTTTTTACTCCTCCAAGTAACTAGATTTTCGCCAACAAAAGTAAAGTAGTTAGAAGTAGAACATATTTGTCAGTAATCTTATCTACCCAATTTGCATCAATGAATCCACTGGCACCCAAATCTCCATGCTTACAAAATACTAGGCCTTTACTAGGAGCAGACTTCAAGTACCTCGTGACTCTTATTACATCATCCATGTGAGCTTCATTAGGGTTGTGCATATACTGGCTCACCACACTAACATCATAGACAAGATCAGGTCTAGTGTGAGACAAGTAGATTAAATGTCCAACTAACCTCTGATACCAGAACTTGTTTTACTTGATTTTGTTCAGCTACCAAGAAGAACTTCAAATTCTCACTGGAAAATTGGCATCCCTCAACTGTTTCTTCTCTCGATACTCAGAAAAATGTAAGCCTTTCTTCAAAGCCCTCTCCCTTACCAACAAACGCGAGGTTAATTGGACACCAGAGTGCGAGGTAGTCTTTGCAAAATTGAAGCACTATCTTGCCTCCATTCCTACTCTATCCCGCCCGATAAAGGGAGAAATTCTATACTTATACCTCGTTGCTTCATCAACTGCTGTAACCATCGCTTTGGTTCGGCGAGAGGATGATAAAGAGCTCCCAATTTTCTATGCTGGTAAGGGCATAACAGATCCAGAGACTAGTTACCCCGATCTAGAGAAAATGGAATTGGTTATGGTTGTCACCGCTAAGAGACTTTGCCCATATTTCCAGGTGCACAACATACATATCCTCACCAACTTACCCCTTTGACAAATTCTTCAGCCAGCGGATCATAGTGGGCACCTCAGCAAGTGGGCTATTGAACTCAATGAGTTCAACCTTGAGTATAAGCCTCGCACTGCCCTGAAAGCGGCCGCTGAGTTCTTAGCCATATGCATAGATCTTGAACCTGCTAGGCCTACTCTTACCCCGCCCAGTAATAACATCCTTCCTCCCGTTCCAATTGCCCAATATTCTATATGGAACCTATTTGTGGATGGATCTAGAAACCAAATGGCAAGCGGTGTAGGAGTTATTCCCAGAGGACTAAGGGGTGTCCACGTCGAGTATGCTCTTCGCTTTGGTTTCAGAGCTTCAGATAATGAAGTAGAGTATGAGGCCCTCATCGCCGGGCTCTAATTGGCTCATCAATCAGATGCCAGAGACATCAACATATTCAGTGACTCATAGTTGGTGGTAAACCAGATCAAGGGGGATTTTAAAGCAAAGGACAGGAAAATGTCCGCCTATCTAGCACTTGCAAAATTCTTGTTAGGAAAACTCAAGTTTTAAAACATTACTCAAGTACCGTGTGCTTAGAATTCTAAAGCAGATGCACTCGCCCACCTAGCCACCGCTCTAATCCAGTCCACATCATCGGATAGGCGGGTCAAGATTCTAGACAAGCCAAGCACTGCTCGAATCTTCTCTGAACTCCTGTATAACACCCCCATCGAGCCAAGTTGGATGGACCCTATCTTTTTCACAAAACCAAGGGAAAGCTTCCAGAAAATAAGACCGAGGTGTGCACTATAATTGCTCGAGCAATAAATTTCAGTATCCGAGGTGGGCAATTTTACAATCATAGGCTCACATGGCCAAACTTGAACTTTGTCACTCTAGAAAACGGATGAAGCATTCTGTTAGAAATTTATAAGGGAGTGTGCGGCCATTATGTCAGCGCCTGATTCCTTGCCCATAAAGCAATCCATAGCAATTTCTGGTGTCCAAAGATCCATGCAGACGCCACATATGACAGGTCGGGTAAATACCTATTCAAAAATACCTTATTTTCAACTAAGATATATCATTGTAATAGTTAGTTATAAGGGTTATCGAACACAAGGGGTTGGTGAAACTAAATCCTAACACAAAACAAAAATGCTGACAAACTCGACTACAGTACACTAATGACACTATGAACCTAAGCTATACAGACTCAAATACTACAAAATTTGGATACAATGAACTAGACATATTGGCAGACTACCACACAAAATTTGAGGGTTTTCTGAATTGTTTTGGGTACCGAACTAAATCGGCTAAGCTACAGCTAATGCAGAAAATAAATGCTGAAAGTAAAGATGCTAATGAATGCAAATGGATTCAAACTATATAATTAATGAGTTAAGAAGCATGCAATCCACCACCGTCATTCTACCTTTTCTAACACATACTTAGCCTAATGTATATATCCGATGAATGAAAGTTCCCAGGAAGAGTTGATCGTTACAACCACATCCTATTACCTAATCCTTATGCCTATGCAAGTTTGTCATGGACCTCCCCTACATCTATCCTTCTAAGAACCCATAGTCATGGACTCTGAGGTTTACAAAGAAGAAATCATTAAACTTTAGAAAAGGTTTGAGAAGATACATGGGTTCACAAGTACACTATGGGCGTGTCTCACTAGACCTATGGATTTCAATCTCCTCATGGTAAAATCAGTGTATCACTATAGAGAATCTGGTGAAAGAAATTATCTTCAGTCGCCTGTATCTCATGAAAGTAGAACCCTAGTATGCATACTAAGTTGGCCACCAAAGCAACCATACAAGAATTCATACGGTGAATCGATCAGAGAAAGAAACCTCATTCAAATAATATGCAAAACTAGGTTAAAGTGTATGTATTAAAAAGACTTCATGTACGGGGCTTCAAGCAGCCTCTTAACAAAAGAAATTTAGCTACTCATAGTCTTAGATAATAATATCAAAGAATCCATAAGAGATAAATTAAATAAAGAAGAAAGAAGAACTCTCGTGGACGTCGAGATCGGACTAAGTTTCATGCATGAGAACTCTTCCTCTTTTTCTTTATTTTCAGTTTTTCTCTTATTCTCTCTCTCAATCTTCTTCCAGCCCCTTCTCCAAACAGCTCCACTAGCTATTTATATTAATTAGCAAGAGCAATTGACCTAGAAAGCCCACGTGCGAGCCAACTCCCACTCAAACTCCACTACTTCTTTTCTTTTCATATTTGGTCTCACTCTTCCGTTCCTCGCCAAGCTGCACATCTATCACTAGCTCTTTATATATATAGCTACAGCTAGGTTGATTAATTAACCTAGCAGCCTCACGTGCCAAGCTAATTAACCAAAGACCAAACCCACTCGCCAAAACAGCCTTGCCAAAGAGCAACTCTAAACTGCCTCCAAATAAATATATATATTACTCCTTTTAATCAACTAGGTACAATCCCCATCATCACGTGCTCGCCAAAGTTAAAACCTCCTCGCTAAGCACCTAGTATCTTTCAAAAATTAGGATTCTTTTACCTCGTACGTCCTCCACTTCTCCACTTAACTCCCAAATTGTATTATTTAATCTCCTTTTCTTTATTAATCTCCAAAATACCTAAAAACAAATAAACATAATTAATTCACTCGAATAACAACAATAAACTAAACATAGGGAATAAATTAAATACCAAATAGAGACATAAATATGCGACTATCAACAGACATCGCCGAAAAATATCACAAATGTCAACTACACGTCCATAAGCATCACATTCCTATCATCCCGCTTTCTATCACTGTGTCGCCTATTCCTTTCACTCAATGGGAACTAGATCTTATTGGTGAGCTACCTAAAGCATGGTCAATACAAATTTATCTTTGTCATAATAGACTATCAAACAAAATTCATTGGGGTGGAACCATTACTAAAGGTTACCATAAAGAAAGTCATAAAGTTCCTATGGTGCACACTTTATTGTGGATACGGTGCCCTAATTAACATCATTACTGATAATGCGCCTCAGTTTAACATCAACCAATTCATTCAGTTCTACAGAAAGTTGGGGACTACAATTTATTTTCTTCCCCCGCTCACCCTTAGTGTAACGGTCAGGTTGAAGCAGAAAACAAGATCATCAACGACGGATTGAAAAAGCAAATATGTGATATAGAAAAGGGAGATCCAAGATATGGCAGGTGGGCGCAAGAATTGCCCAAAATTTTATGGTCCATTCGCACCACTGCCACTATAGCAACATGCGAAACCCCTTTTTCTTTGACTTTTTGGATTTGAAGCATTGCTCCCCCTTGAATTCACCCATGAAATCCCTCGAGTTACGGCTTTTGATCTAGACACTAACCAAGATGGCCTCCGCCTAGACAATGATCTACTTGAGGAATTTCAAGGCGCCGCCTATCTCCATAATGTTGCCAATAAGAAAAAGGTAGCCTACCTCAATAATCAATATGTGCGAGCCCGTCTGCTTCAAGTTAGAGACTGGGTCATGAAAACAATATAGACAATTGTAAAGAGCCCGGGGTGGGTCCTTATATGATCGTGGAAGAGGTCTGCCCCAGTACCTTCTACCTCCAGAACGCTGGTGGGCGTATCTTGGCACACCCTTAGAATTTTTCTCACCTTCGCAAATACTATCATTAATGGTGAACTAATGTGTGACGACCCGGAACAGAATCAGTAGTGTAATCGGCTTAATCCAAAAGCTTGCGGGTAATCGCAGTTTTTCGTAAATTGATTGAATTACCGGCTTTGATCACGACTTAATTATTGGCCGAGAATTTGAGTTGAGTCTCTTCTCGAGAGTTGTTGTACGCGAGATTTCGAGTTCGTGGGTGGTTCCGGATTATTATTTCGACGACCAAGGAATATAATATGAATATTTAAAATTTCGAAATATTGTCGAGTTTATCCGTTCGTATTCGAGTCTATCCGAATGGTGATTTTGATCCGTTTTGGACCATTGATCGACCCGAACCGTAAATGTAATGGTTATCGACTTGATTTGCGAGTTTCGCGATTAATCATGATTTCGACGTAATCTATTAATATGGCGGCTTCGTTAGCGACTAAATTATTGGGCAAGAATTTGATTTGGGATCCTTCGCAGAAGTTGTAGAGAATTTAATTTCGAGCTCGTGAGAACTTCTGGAGAATTTTTCCGAGTTATGAGGAATAAGTTGTAAATATTTTCGTCCGTCGAATATTGTCGTATTTATCCGTTTGGGGTTCGATACGCGTATGGTATAAATACGGAAATGATACATGCCGTTTTTGGAAACTTACCAAAAGGAGAAACCTGGGTTGACTAGGTTGATCGGGTTGGGTCGACCCGTTTTGGGCGATATGGACGCCGTGACTTTGCCTCACCGTGGAGGCCGATTCCGGCCATGGGTGGCCGGGGTCCCTTCACGAAATCTCTTGGGCTTGAGTTGCTCTTCAACTTGGGAGTTGGATCACCTCCTATGGTGGCCGGAGGAGGAAGTTATGCGGCGGCGAAATTGGGCGATTTCCGGCGAGATTTCAGGGTAATCGGAGGTGACTTTTCCGGTGGTGTTGGAGCTCGGGGTTTGAGAGCTTTTGTTAGCCTCAAGGAGAGGAAGCTATTGCAAGTGGTCTTGAAGGTTTCCGTGGCCGGAGGAAGGAGACCCGTCGATTTGAAATTCTGGTAAGGGTTTGGAACTTTGAGTTGATTTTTGGAGGTTTTCCGATCAAAATTGGCCTTAACTTATAACTGGAAAGTTGTTGGAATCGTCGAGATCTTCAAAACCATGTGTAGCATGAATTTTTCTGGGCAGGTTGGATTTTCCGGTGGCCGGCGGACGGCGGCGACTTTTCGTCCGATGTGTTTTTCGGCTAGTTATATGTTGTTTCACTCGGAATCGCGCTCCGATCGCAGTGGTGAGGTTTGTTTTTCGAATTAAGCATTAGAAATTATAGCGAGGTTTTGTGGTGTGATTATCGGATTTTAACAAGTTCGTTGTTATTGGATTATATGTTTCCGGGAACGGTTGTTTCTTGTGATGTGATTTAAGGTTTCGAGTTATGATTTTGAGCGGTGGATTTTATGATTATCCAGGGGTTCGTGATCGTTTGTTTGGCGAGGGATTTTCCGCCGGATCACGGGATTAACGTGTATCGCATTACGCTCATCTGTGAGTGGACATTTTTATATTTTCACAGTTGTTGCGAGTTCGTGATTTTTTGTGATTTTCCGTATTTATTTATATACGATGTTGAGATTATTTATTATTTTTGGAGGTATTATTTTATATTTTATGGTAATGGCATTACTGCATCGATGTTTCGGCTACTCGGTTGATCACCGGTAGTCTGCCAGAGTTGAGAGATTCCTCTGGGTAGAGTTGAGAGATTCCCCTGTTATGCCGCTGGGGTTGAGAGATTCATCTGGGCTATCACTGTCGGGCTTGAGAGATTCGCCTGACCGTCGGGCTTGAGAGATTCGCCTGACCGTCGGGCTTGAGAGATTCGCCTGGCAACCTCCATATATATTTTCCGAACTCGCTATACTTGTTTATTGTATATGAAATTGGTGAAAGGCATATGTTTATTTTTGTCCACTCACTCTAACGTTTTATTGCCTTTCCACTGGGCTTTTCGGTTTCCGTGCCCAGTTTGTAGTTCGGATTCTGGTGTCACACGTCGCAGTCGGAGGCATAGTGTTCGAGCTACCTTGTTTCTTCCAGTAGGTTTCTTGTTCTACCTGCTGTGGTATATTTATATAATTATACACTAGAGGTCGCTCTGAGCATTCTGATGTTATACTTTTATACGATTTTTCCCTAATTTACCTAAAGTATAGTTTTATTGATTACTTTACATTACTGTTATGATATCGAGAAATCCAGATGGGATTGGTGCCCACGGTTTGATTTTTGTGGCATAGGATGAAGTGTATTTTCCGGGTGCAGGTTAATGGCAATTCCGCGTTAGTAACGAAACTCTGCCAAAATTTTTGTGGTTTTTGTTGGTTTGTGTTTTCAAAAGGGGTTTGATTCCGGTTTAGGAAACTAAATCGGGGTTGGGTCCTTTCAGCTTGGTATCAGAGCATTAGGTTTTAGGTTCTGTAGACTTCTGTAGTCGTGTTTACTAAGGATATTTGAGAATGTACAGCATGTCTGGAGTGGTGACCTGACCGGCCGGCGGATACTCATTAATACTCCGGGTGTTGTATGCTTTCAAATGTTTAAAGTTCCATGATTACGTTCTACTTGTTGCGAATAATGTCATGTTTATTAGGATGCCTCATTGACGTGCTTTCCGTGTCGGTACAGTTGTGGATCCTATTGAGGATCAATCGACGCGCGACTTGACAATAAATTGTGGGTTTGGTTGAGCATTCGGGATTCAGAGATATGTGTGGCATAGTTTGCCTGGTTGTACATGTATGAACGTCTACATGTTGCCTCAGAGCTGATAATTGTGGTAGTTGATGGTGTGCCTGAGTCAGATTATTAAATTTGGTGGGTTGGTATTGTGTGAGTTCCTGTTGCGACTCCATGACCTACATTCAGGGTATTGTTTATATGGTAATGGTTTAATCAGGCTACCCAACAACAGAAATATGGAGTGTTTACCCACCTGAGGCAGAGATGTATCGTTCATATGTTTGTTTCTGTTTGCACGTGTTATGTGGCTTCGGAGGAAGCAATGCACGAGGTTCGAGATGAGTTTAAACCTGAGCATCAGAGAGATTTTGACTGTTATACCTCGAGATAACCATGATGAGTTTAATGTGCTGCACTCAGAGGTGAGGACATTGAAAAGGAAAGGCGTACGTGGTTTCTGACATGTTGGTTTAAGGAAAGTGGACTTAGTCGAGATATTTGATGAGGTTGAGTTCCGGCACATTGGGATCAGTGACTTCATCAGGCTGTGGCCTTTTTCGATTATGTTGGGGGTCATCAGATCAAAGCAGAGGATCCGTTTGGTGATGGTGGAGATCACAGAGTAGAGGACTTGTACCTGTGGCATGAGTTTGGGTGATCGTTGGTGATCCTTCCACACAGCAGGCGTCGCTGTGATTTGTGTCTATGGGGCACTCTCGGTTGCTATTGTGGTGGCCAGGAGGGTCACGTTGCGAGGGAGCGTCCTCAGCCAGCTGTTTTAATGGTTCGACAGCTCGGAGATTACGAGGTGGACAAGAGGTCATTTCTAGAGTTTGACCAACGCAGACTTCTAGACGAGTCATTCAACAAGTCGCAATCGACGTGGACGGTTAGTTGGGCATGCTGGAGTTCGTGCCACAACCTTGTATGAGGGCAGAGTTTCTCTGAGGTTACTGTTGCTTGACATCCATGGCTATTATGCCTGCATCTCCACTTCTGGGGTTATGGAGAGTGTTGTATCCATCCGGAGGTTGTGAGATCTTTGTTGGAGGTTATGGGTTAGCCGCGGATCTGTTATTTTAAGATATCGTCGATTTTGATGTGATTTTGGTTATGGACTTCTTGGCGACACATTGGGCTATGTTCGAGTGTCACGAGAAGGGGATTGTGTTTCGACGACCAGGCTTTCCTCAAGATATTGTTTCGTGGTGAGAAGAATATTTTATCGCTATGTGTGATTACAACGATGAAGGGCGAGCGGATGATGAAAAGGGGTGTGTAACATACTTAGCTCATGTTGTGGATACTTAGCTGTGCCATACATTGGTGATATTGCGGTGGTTCCCGAGTTTCCAGATGTGTTTCCGGAGGAGTTATTGGGTATTCCTCCAGTTCGGGAGACCGACTACACCATTGAGCTTTTACCGGGCGCTGGACTCATATCACCGGCATCTTGTCGTTCGGTGCCAGCGGAGCTGATAGAGCTACAAGTTTAACTTCGGGAGTTACTGGAGGAGATTTCATACGACCTAGTGTATCACTATGGGGTGCTCCTGTACTATTTGTGCGAATGTAGGATGGCTTGACGGGGTGGTGCATCGACTACCGGAAGCTGAATCAGGCTTGACGGGGTGGTGCATTAACTACCGGAAGCTGACAATTTGTTTGATAAACTCACGAGAGCTTCAGTCTTTTCGAAGATTGATTTCGGGATCGGATACCATCAGTTGAGGATCAAAGAGTCAGATGTGGTCAGGACAACTTTCGGATCACGGTGCGGGCATTACGAGCTCTTGGTTATGCCGTTTGGGTTTACCAATGCCCCCGCAGCTTTTACGGACTTGACGGACCGGGTTTTCAGACGATTTCTGGACAAGTTTACGGTCGTGTTCATCAGTAACATCCTGATTTACTCCAGGAGTGTGGGCCAGCACAAGAAGCATTTGCGAGCGGTTTTGCGGACTTTGCGAGATGATCAGTTGTTTGCGAAGTTCAGCAAGTGTGAGTTTTGGTTGATTAGCATGAAGATTTTGGGCCACGTGATGTCAGCCCAGGGAGTCAGTGTGAATCCTGATCCGATAGAAGCCGTGTTGAATTAGAATAGACCTACCATTGTACCAGAGATCAGGAGTCTCTTGGGTTTAGCAGGTTATTATTGGCGCTCTGTGCAAGATTTTCTCGGATTTCCACTCCACTTTCCGGATTGACGAAGAAAGGCGTCAAGTTCGAGTGGTTTGATACGCGTGAGGAAAGTTACTTACTCCTGAAGGAAAAGTTAACTGTTACACCTGTTTTGACTCTACTTGACGACCGTGACGAGTTCGTGGTTTATAGCAATGCATCGAGATTTGGATTTGGCTATGCTTTGATGTAGCATAGCAGAGTGGTGGCTCATGGTTTCAAGCAGTGGAAACTTTATGAAGCTACGTATCCTATGTATGATTTTGGGGTAGCTGTCTTTATGTTAGCATCAGAGAGTTCGAGATACTACTGCTACGGCGTGCAGCGTAGTGTAGGATGTACACTGATCACTTGAGTTTTACCTACTTGCATTTTCAGCCAGATTTGAGCTTGAGGTAACGTAGAGGTATGGGGTCGATTAACGACTATGGCTGTACATTTGAGTTTATCCGAGAAGGGCTAATGATTGTACTTTGACTATCATTCAGGGATGTCGTTGCCGATGCATTCAATCAAAAATCGGGAGCTTCATTGTTTCGTGTGTGTGTGGCTCGAGTTTCTGTGTTAGCCGAGTTGCGAGATACGAGAGCTAAGTTAGAGTGTGATGATGTTGAAGCTCATTGTTTTGCGTACGTTATGCACTGGTTGTACGAAGATGTATCAGATACTTCGAGTTTACTACTCGTGAAGCAACGTGAAGAGGAATATAGCAGCTTATGTGTGCAGATGCCACATTTATCTGCAGGAGGCAGAAACTTGTTGGGAAGTTACAGCCATTGGAGATTCCCGATTAGAAGTTGGAGCTTGTTACTGTGGATTTTATGTATCAGTTCTTTTCCTTGAAGTTCCGGAAAAGATTTTGGTAGCAGGCTGGTATAGCTGTATTTGGTGAAGGTTGTCCATTTTATAGTACGCCTGTGTCCCAGATCGATGATCGAGATAATCAGTTACAACAGAGTGTTGGCAAGCATTACAGTGAGCGTTGAGGACTAGATTACCGTTTAGTACAGTTTCTTATCCTCAGATTGGTGGGCAATCTTTGAGGACTATTCAGTCTTTGGAGAGCATGTTGTGGTCCTATGTATTGCAGTTCCGAGGGATTTGGGAACAACAGTTTCTACTGTTCGAGATTGCTTGCAGTACCAGTTTGTAGACCACTATGATTCTGACATTGCATGATGTTGTTTTGAGGAACGATGTTGTACTTCATTGTGCTGGAGCGAGTTTGGTTTGAGCTGACGTTTGATCCTGATTTAGTGGAATGTACTACCACAGACCTTCAGATTAGCGGAAACAGGTTGCTACTTGCTCGAGTTCGACGTTAGAGTTATGTTGATGTGAGCAGTTTGAGTTATGAATTTGCCACGTTATTGTGATCCGTATGTGATCATGGGGCGAATTTGTGTTATGCCGTATAGTTTGGCATTGCCTATAGCGTTGACTTTGTGTGTATGGTTTTCCGTGTGGTGGAGTTACATTTAGATTTGTTGCGTGTTTTGTACCCTATCAGTTCCTTATGCAGGGAGACTTGGCATTTGTGAGGAGCCAGCTCAGATTCGAGAATTGAGGGTACCGAGATATTTTCCATTGACATAGTTGTTCAGTTGAAGTTGCCACTGGGGAATTGAGCAGTATGCAGAGACAGTGTCCCTACTTTTCAGTTGGCAGATTTGGAAATTACAGTGTCCCTAATTTTTTTTAAGGGGGGTAGATTTGTGACGACCCGGAACAGAATCAGTAGTGTAATCGGCTTAATCCACGAGCTTGCGCGTAATCGCAGTTTTTCGTAAATTGATTGAATTGCCGGCTTTGATCACGACTTAATTATTGGCCGAGAATTTGAGTTGAGTTGAGTCTCGAGAGTTGTTGTACGCGTGATTTCGAGTTCGTGGGCGGTTCCGAATTATTATTTCGACGACCAAGGAATATAATATGAATATTTGAAATTTTGAAATATTGTCGAGTTTATCCGTTCGTATTCGAGTATATCCGAATCCTGATTTTGATCCGTTTTGGACCATTGATCAATCCGAACCGTAAATGTAATGGTTATCGACTTGATTTGCGAGTTTCGCGATTAGTCGTGATTTTGACGTAATCTGTTAATATGGCGGCTTCGTTAGCGACTAAATTATCGGGTGAGAATTTGATTTGGGATCCTTCGTGGAAGTTGTAGAGAATTAATTTCGAGCTCGTGGGAACTTCCAAAGAATTTTTCCGAGTGACGAGGAATAAGTTGTAAATATTTTCGTCCGTCGAATATTGTCGTATTTATCTGTTTGGGGTTCGATATGCGTACGGTATAAATACGGAAACGATACATGCCGTTTTTGGAAACTTTCCAAAAGGAGAAACCTGGGTTGACTGGGTTGACCGGGTTGGGTCGACTACCGGAAGCTGAATCAGGCTTTAGAGAAGAGCGAGTATCCTCCGCTTCAGATTGACGATTTGTTTGATCAACTCACGAGAGCTTCAGTCTTTTCGAAGATTGATTTCGGGACCGGATACCATCAGTTGAGGATCAAAGAGTCAGATGTGGTCAGGACAACTTTCGGATTACGGTGCGGGCATTACGAGCTCTTGGTTATGCCGTTTGGGTTGACAAATGCCCCCGCAGCTTTTACGGACTTGATGGACCGGGTGTTCAGACGATTTCTGAACAAGTTTACGGTCGTGTTCATCGGCAACATCCTGATTTACTCCAGGAGTGTGGGCCAGCACAAGAAGCGTTTGCGAGCGATTTTGCAAACTTAGCGAGATGATCAATTGTTTGCGAAGTTCAGCAAGTGTGAGTTTTGGTTGATTAGCGTGAAGATTTTGGACCACGTGATGTCAGTCGAGGGAGTCGGTGTGAATCCTGATCAGATAGAAGCCATGTTGAATTGGAGTAGACCTACCATTGTACCAGATATCAGGAGTCTCTTGGGTGTGAATCCTGATCGACGACTTGCTTCTTTGCCTCCATTTTCTCAGCGAGAGCCTCCTCCTCCTCCTCCTCCTCCTTTAGCTTCTTAGTCATGCACTTCTCCGAGTCCTCGACCATCTTTAAATCACCTTGAAAAAGCTCATGTTTCAAGGAAAGCGCGACTAGCTCCGTCATCTGTGACTCACTCCACTCATTCTCTAAGGCCAGATACATCTTGTGACCCATTCAGATGTACTCTAACAGAATGGACTGCAGGGCCTCTCTCCACGGGGTGACCAATTCTAAATTTGATGAACACTCTTGGTCCCGCTGTCCAAAGCCTCAATCACCCGTCTGACATATCTCGAGTAAATAGTGGTCGCTCCTTCAAACGCCATTATGGTGTGCTCAATGTGTCCCCAATGAACGGGCTCTTCCTGGGCTACGAAGTGGGCGTCAATTAGTCGAGATCCACTATGCTTTCACTATGCCCAGGTATTTTCAGCGGGCAGAGCTCTGAATGCGAAGAATGAGAGTGCAGCTTTTTAGACTTCTTCTTGATTTTTTTCATCTAGCTTGGCTTTCTTCCTCTCAGCTCGCCTCCTTTGGAAGTCAAGTTCCTTCTCCAACTCATTCATCTCAGAAAGCACATTCGAGTGGTGACAATTGGACCACTACTAGTAAAATGCTCTTAGACAGCGCACCATTATCATCGGTTGGAAATTCACCCGATGTAAAATAGTTTTAAGACATTGTTTTTTTTTTTCCGATGTCGTTTGTTATATTTTACATTGCTTTTTATATTAGACTAATGTCTAGTATCTAATTCTTAATTTTTTGAAAGTGCAAAAAAAAAAAAAAACTAAGTATTGGGGAGAAAGGATTTTTTCATTCCCACCAAAACACTTATGGTTTTTTCATTCCCTCAAAAGACTTAGAACAAAAACACTCATCCTCAAAAAACACTCTCGAAACCTAGCTCCACTATGTTCTCCACCTCCGACGACGATGCCACTCACCTTCGACCATGATGTCGTTCTCCTTCGACCACGACACTGCTCTCCACCACAATTATCAGTCAATGTAGAGGCTTCCACTATCGCGCTAAACTCGGTTGAACCTACTTCTCAACTCGGCTAAATCTAACTTCGATTTTTCCCTATCTCGAAGGTGAGACCTTCGTTTCTCATCCAGAATAGGGTTTTTGGGTTCATCATCTAGATCCGGTAAAGCTTGTTATTGCATGTGTTGAATGGACTATGTTTTCAATAGTTTTGAAAGTGTGATTAGATTTAGGTATTGGGTTGGCTCTGAATTAGGTTTTGTTCTAAGTAATAGCTCTGTATTATAAATTATGAAATATGGATTGTGAAACTGAGAGACTTTGATGTTTAACTGGTGTTTTAGATTGAGAGACTTTGATGTGTAATTGAGAGATGCAATTGGTTCATATGAGTAACAGACTGCATGTTTCATTTTCTAAAAGATTTGACTGTTAATACATGTATCAATTTTGAAATTGTGGAATCAAACTAAGCTTATACAAGTTTATTGTTTCCAAGTTTGTTATTTATCATGTTGTATTGTATGATTGATTTGGCTGGAGTGTAAGCTTATTTTTGTTTGTTTGTTTGTTTACTTTACAACGTTAAGGTGTTTCGGGTGTGTGTTTGGTTAAGGAGTATTCAAAATGGAAAGCACAGTGTTGTGCAAATCTATAAGATTGTCATGAAGAAAGCATTGGGGAAAAAATTTAAAGTGTCATACAATGACACCAACAATCCAAATGGACCACAATGACATACTCTACAATTATATATAGGCATGGTAGCAGGGAAAACAGTGCTTATCTACATTAAAAACTGGAGTAAGGTGTCGAATGATGACAAGGAAAAACTTTAGGAAGACATTCAGGTACTAGTTTCAAATTTTCTTTGTTTTCTGGACTTATTTTTTCTTAATTTGATTTCAGGACATATTTCTTCTTAATTTTCTTTCTTGTTTCCTACGTCAATATATCATCTTTGCATAGAACACATTCAAAGTGGCCCCTAAAAGTAAGAATTTGGTGTTGATATCTGCCGGGACTAAGTGGAGACAGTTTGAGACCAACTTAACTCGCCAACATGTGCTGCCATACTTGGGAGATAAGAAGAAACTGAGAAAGCCTCTAAAGAAGTATAATTTTGTGAAAGGAAGCCATGGAAGCAATTCGTAAAAGAAATGAGTATACTTGAGTGGCTGGTATGGTTCTATACAGAGTTGTGATTATATGCATGTGTTTTACATTTTCTTTTGAAGTAAACATTAGTACTAGCTAATATTTTTCTTGTATGATGCAGAAACTTCATGAGGCCCAAAGTAATCAAGTGAAGAAGAGAAAATGTCATCACAAGATATCAAGAAAGGGTTATATTGGTACTAGAGGAGGAATTGGTTATAATCTTATACTCCTTTCCATTTATACATAGATTAAATTTGTCATGGAATTGATTATGCAGGTTTTTAATCTAATGCTTTTGACCTCTACACAGAGAAAAACTTGGCCTGAAGACGAGGTAATTGATCATGCGGTGTTGTGGAAGAAAGCTCGTCTACTGCCTGATGGGAAAACAAATGAGGACCTGATCCTGATAGTCAAAAGAATTGTAAGTATAACTGGTTGTGTGCTAATATGCAATTGTTGATTCTAATACTTCTAATTACACTAGTTATCAATCATTAAGTAATATCAAAATGATGAATTGTTTCAGGATGAATTGTTGGAGAAGAAGAGTAAGGGTGAGCTGAAAATCACAAGGAGTGATGCTGTATTGACTCAAGCATTAAAAACTCCAGAACACTTAGGTAGGATGAGGGGTGTTGGAGGCTATGTGAATTATGCTAGCTACTTCAATCTTCTGAAGCAGCAAAATGTCAGAATTACAAAGGCATAATTATTGGCTCGTGATAGAGAACGTGACATGAAATGGAAACAAAGAGAATGCTTTATGAACAATCTATGAGGATAGAAGAGTTATTTGAAAGAAAAATTGCTGAGTTAGAGGCATAAATTTTAGAAAAGCCCACAAGCTCAAACATAATGACACCAGAAAAGGGAAGTTATCATAATACTCCAAGTATGTCAAAAGGGCTTCCTTTGGTGAGGCCAATAGAAATTGATCAAGAGGATGCCTGTGAGATTATTCCTAACCCTCATAATGATGAGGTAAGTATCATTAAAGTTTCAAAAACCTTCCGATATATTATATTATGGCTAATATTGTGTATAATACTTCTATTTGGTACTTTTTGCAAAAATTTATGTTTTATAATTTGTCATATGTGAGTTGGCAGTGGATGTCATCACTAATGTAGTTGCTTTTGGAACCATAATCAATGACCCTGAAATGCAGAAGACACTACATAGTTGTCCAATGAAGGAGGGATGTGCTAGGGTCTCTGTGGATGGTCTAATTAAGGGTGAGGCACTACTTCCTAAAGGGTGTGATGGAATTTGTTCATGAAGCTTGGCCTAAGGAGCTTATTATTCAAAAGTAGCCTATATGGTATGGACCTATAATATCTTTTGTATTGGTATGGCACTGTAGGTAGTCATAAATCAATACTGAATCAATGCAATATATTTTCATAACAGAGAAACAAGAAGAAGTCTGGGAATGTGAAATCATTGTTTGGTGCAAATGAGCTTCACCCGTTTGTTCCTTAGTGATGCAAGTTATAGTACAAGCATGCAAAAACTGTCATGGCAGTGATTAATGAGTCAATAAGGACAGTTCTGGATGATCAAGTCTTTGGTATATAGAGACAACTTTACTTATTGACTGAGAATGTGAAAAAAAAATTAGAAATGAAAAAGATTGGTCAAGGAGTGTTGGCAGCATACATAGCGTAAGAACCTTCTTATTGAAATTTGATTTTTCATATTTCATGTCCAAAGTTTCAGATATTTAATCAAAATATAATGACACAGGCACCTGCATGATATTCTAAAAGAAAAATATCAGCTAGATGTCTTTGCCTTTATTGATCCAGAAGCTACATTTAAACTTGAAAGAGAGGAATTTGTACCCTACTTGTTGAATCGGTTGAGAGAGGGAAAGTCTGATAGTCTATTTTTTACTCCCTACAACCCCAAATGAGTTTTCATTCGCCTTCATTGTATAATGTGGGAGTGTGGATGTTTATTGTGCATCTAAGTTCTCTTGTCTAAGTTGGTTATATCATCTGAGCTGGTAACTATGTAGGGATCATTGGACACTGACTGTGCTTTTGAAAATGAAATCTACATATTGGACTTGATGCTTAGACCATTTCCTTACTGACAATG
The DNA here is from genome assembly GCA_946800695.1 of Geum urbanum. Taxonomy (NCBI): domain Eukaryota; kingdom Viridiplantae; phylum Streptophyta; class Magnoliopsida; order Rosales; family Rosaceae; genus Geum; species Geum urbanum. Next base: position 4,436,592 of record OX327009.1, read on the forward strand.
GAAGGACATTGTGACTAAGTAAGCTCTCTTTCGCAGCCTTGTATGTGTTTGAGCTACACGTGATTATTATATATAGAATTTGACTATTTGAATGTGTTGTGTAGTGTGGTTAAAACATCCAATGCTGAAACTTGAAGGGTTGGGAAAATGCCCAAAATGACACAACTTCCTGTAAGTCTTATCACATGTCAATTTGGTTGCTTGACTTACCTGGTGGATGAGTCAGTTATGACATTTAATGTCCTAATTCAATCATTTTTATTTATAGGGGGTCCTTAAACAACCTGGTAGAGTTGAATACGGTTATTATGTGATGCGATTTAGGAAAGAGATTGTGAGTGATGAAACGCTTTGTTTCAGACCAAGGTATGTATGTCCCTACTTTTGTAAGTACAGGTCATTATTTACAATTTTACATTCAGATTACCTTCTTGCATTCTTCTAATATGATTATCTGTGTCATGTTATATACTTCCACGATGTAGCATATATACTACTAGAATTACAGTTATTGTTGTGTCAAACCATATTTAGATTGTTATGAGTTCAAGACATCGTACCTATATTTCCTTTCTTGTCCATATCATATATAGTGATGGTTGGACCTCTAATACTGGTTTTAATACTGCTATTGATATGTGATGCCTTTGTTGGTTATATTTTACATTTGCAGGCTTCTGATTTGAGTTTTTAGAGTGGGATAAGGAGAGTTAGATCATGTTTGGTCTGTTTGTATTTGTGGGAGATTAGTTGCTGAGATTGTTGTGTTTAAATTGATGATTTTATTTGTACTTGTTGTTGGACACATTTGCAGTGGGTATCAAAGATTCGAACACAATATACACAAGAAGAACTCGACGAGGTGCGTTTTGAAGTGGCTGACTATACGCAAGCTTTACTCTAGATCGATCCAGCTATGTCTTGTATTTTGATGATGGATAAGATAGTAATCTTATATATATCCATATTTTTTTAACAACTTGAATTTGGCATTATGTAATTTGAAGTACTGTAGCAGGAAACTATGAATTAGTTCTAATTGTAGCCATTTTGTACCTCATATTTTGGATTCAAATGTTTATTCTGATATGTATCTCAGGAACATAAGATTGCAATAACAGAACTTGTGTCTAAGTCAAATATGGCAATCGTTGTAACTATAAAACCGATGTATAAGATAAGAACTAGACATCAACGCATGCTACAAACCGATGTCAAAAACAATTAGGACATCAACAAATAATAACAAAACTGAAGTCATATAAGATGTTTAACAATAGTTAGAAAGCCAAAATCTGATGTCACATAAGATATTTAACATCAGGTAGAAACAAATATCTAATGTAACATAAACCTTTTAACATCAGTGAATAAAGGAAAACTGATGTAACATGAGACATTTAACATTAGCTAATCATAAACACTAAGGTGTAGCATAATCTTGTACATCGGTATTTCTTAACAACCGATGTTACATGCATTAATTTATATCGGTTTATTGTACACTACCTTATCTACATTTAAATCTAACTTCTGTAATATGTCACAAATGTGGTAAAAATGCATGAACACCAGGAAATTTATAAATGATATAAGTGTTATTATTGATTTATGGACATCGATTTTATTAGCAAAAAGGATGTAAAGTAGAAAGTTTTTACTGTAAACTTCAGCTTCATTAGGCATTGAACACTAAATATGAATGTTTAAAAGTACATACACACAATAGAATAGTGATATGAAGAATAATATTACATCACTTTATTATCATAAATTGATGTCTACCTCAAATTTAGACATCGCTTTGAAAGTGATGTGTAACGACCCGGACCAAGATTACTCACAAATCGGCATGAATTAGGTTTATTACGAATTAGTCGCATCGTGTGATTTTTTAATTACATTTTCACCGAGCAAGATTTTGTGACGACCCGGAACAGAATCATTAGTGTAATCAGCTTAATTCGTGAGTTAGCGCGTAATCGCAGTTTTTCGATAATTGATTGAATTGCCGGTCTTGATCACGACTTAATTATTGGCCGAGAATTTGAGTTGAGTTTCTTCTCGAGAGTTGTTGTACGCGTGATTTCGAGTTCGTGGGCGGTTCCGGATTATTATTTCGACGACCGAGGAATATAATATGAATATTTGAAATTTAAGAATATCGTCGAGTTTATCCGTTCGTATTCGAGTTTATCCGAATCGTGATTGTGATCTGTTTTCGACCATTGATCGACCCGAACCGAAATTGGAATGGTTATCGACTTGATTTGAGAGTTTCGCGATTAGTCGCGATTTTGACGTAATCGGTTAATATGACGGCTTCGTTAGCGACTAAATTTTCGGGTAAGAATTTGATTTGGGATCCTTCGTGAAAGTTGTAGAGAATTTAATTTCGAGCTCGTGGGAACTCGGAGGATTTTTCCGAGTTACGAGGAATAAGTTGTGAATATTTTCGTCCATCGAATATTGTCGTATTTATCCATTTGGGGTTCAATACGCATACGGTATAAATATGGAAACGATACATGCCGATTTGAGAAAGTTTCCAGAAATAGAAAGCTGGGTTGACCCGCGTTGACCACGGGTCAAGAATAACCCGTTTTGGTCGAAATGGTTTCGCCGGAGTTAAGGCCGATTCCGGCCATGTTTGGGTGAGGTTTCTTCATGAGACTTGTTGGGCTCGAGCTGCTCTTCAACTTGGTAGGTGGATCGACCCGTGAGGTGGCTAGAGGAGGGAGAATCGGCGCAGTGAAGATCGTGGTTTTCCGGCGAGCTTTCTTTGATTTCGGGTGACGGCTTGGAGGCCGAGATAGTGGTGGAACCTTGAGGGGTTTTGTTCGCCTCAAAAAGAGGAAGCTATTGGAAGTGGTCTTGAAGGTTTCCATGGCCGGAGGAGGGAGATCAGTCAGTTTGAAATTCCGGTAAGGGTTTGGAACTTTGAGTTGAATTTTGGAGGTTTTCCGGTCAAAATTGGCCTTAACTTTGAACGGGAAAGTTGTTGGAAATGTCGAGATCTTCAAATCCATGTGTAGGTTGCATTTTTGTGGGCCGGTATGATTTTCCGGCGCCGGCGATGGCGGTGGCGACTTTTCCGGCGACGTGTTTTTCGACGAGTTATATGTCGTTTCACTCGGAATCGCGCACCGATCGCAGCGGTGAGGTTTATTTTTCGAATTGAGCATCGGAAATTATAGCGAGGTTTTATGGTGTGATTATCGGATTTTGACGATTTCGTCAATATTGAATTATATGTTTCCAGGAACGGTTGTTTCTCGTGATGTGATTCGAGGTTTTGAGTTATGATTTTGAGTAGTGGATTTTATGATTATCCAGGGGATCGTGATCGTTCGTTTGGCGAGGGATTTTCCGCTGGATCACTGGATTAACTCGTATCGCGTTACGCTCATCTGTGAGTGAACAATTTCTTTTCACTGATTTGTCGCGAGTCTTTAATACACGTTTTTACGAGCATGAGCATGCATATGAGATTATGATTTACATCAGCATGTGTTATACGATTATACATTTGTGAATACGCATCGACTATTATGCTTATACAATTATGTATTACGTATATGCATTTATATTATACTTTATACACTTGCATAAAACTATTTATGATTTGGTTTACACAGAGTACAGTCACAGTATATATTGTTGTATCGATACACTTGCATCCCGGTTGATCTCCGAGGATGTTTACTGAGGGAGGATGTGACCCCTGACCCGAGGCCTTTACCGGGGCGAGGGGGGACAGACCTCTGACCTGAGGCCTTTCTGGCTAGAATCACGTATGGGTCTGGGATCCCGTGATTCCGACTGTACTAGCGCAGACGTGTCCATGAGTGACCCCGCAGAGTTTTACGATGCATGCTCTATACGCGTGAGGAGTTAGAGTTTCCCTCGTGTACTTTGTCATATTCATTCATTTAGACTCGCATATATTTTTATAACATATATTATTCGGCGAAAGACATTTATTTTCGTCCACTCACTCTAACGGTTTATATGTCTTTCCCTGGGCTCTTCGTTTTCTTTGCCCAGTTTGCAGTTTGAATTCGGGTGTCGCACGTTGCAGTTGGAGGCTTAGTATTCGAGCGATATTTTCTTTATGGTAGGTTCTTAGTTTGGCCTACTATTTGTATATATATACTAGAAGTCGCTTTGAGCATTCTTATGTTATACTTTTATACGATTTTCTCCGAATTTCTATAAAGTATAGTTTTATTTATTACTTTACATTACTGTTATGATATTGAGAAATCCGGATGGGATTGGTGCCCACGGTTTGATTTTTGTGGCATAAGATGAAGTGTATTTTTCGGGTGCAGGTTAATGGCAATTCCGCCTTAGTAGCGTTACTCTGCCGAAATTTTTGTGGTTTTTGTTGGTTCATGTTTTCATAAGGGGTTTGATTCTGGTTTAGGAAACTAAATCGAGGTTGGGTCCTTTCAGCTTGGTATCAGAGCATTAGGTTTTAGGTTCTGTAGACTTCTGTAGTCATGTTTACTAAGGATATTTGAGAATGTACAGCATGTCTGGAGTGATGACCCGACCGGCCGGCGGATACTCATCAATGCTCCGGGTGTTGTATGCTTTCAAATGTTTGCAGTTCCATGATTACGTTCAATTTGTTATGAATAATATTCTGTTCATTAGGATGCCTCCTTGACGTGCTTTCCGTGTTGGTACGGTTGTGGATCCTATTGAGGATCAGTCGACGCGCGACTTGATAGTGAGTTGTAGGTTTGGATGAGCATTCAGGATTCAGAGTATGTGTGGCATGGTTTGCCCGGTTGTGCGTATATGGGTGTCTACATGTTGCCTCAAAGCAGAGAATTGTAGTAGTTGATGGTTTGCGTGAGTCAGATCATTGTGTTTGGTGGGTTGGAATTGTGTGAGTTCCTGTTGCGACTCCATGGCCTACATTTAGAGTGTTGTTTATACGGTAATGGTTCAATCAGGCTACCTAATAATAGAAATATGGAGTGTTTACCCACCTAAGGCAGGGATGTATCGTTCATATGTTTGTCCCAGGTTGCACGTGTTATGTGGCTTCAGAGGAAGCAATGTATGAGGTTCGAGATCAGTTTGAACCAGAGTATCAGAGGGATTTTGACTATTATGGCTCAAGACAATAGTGAGGAGCTTGATGTGCTGCACTCAGAGGCAAGGACATTGAGAAGGAAAGGCTTATGCGGTTTCCGACATGTCGTTTTGAGGAAGGTGAACTTAGTCGAGATATTTGATGAGGTTGAGTTCTGGCACCTCGGGATCAGTATCTTCATCCGGCTTTTTCGATTATGTTGGGGGTCATCTGAATAAGGCAGAAAATCTGTTTGGTGGTGATGGAGATAACAGAGTAGTGGACTTGTTCCTGTGGCATGAGTTTGGGTGATCGTTGGTGATCCTTCCACACAGCAGGCGTCGCTGTGATTTGTGTCCGAGGAGCACTCTCAGTTGCTATTATGGTGGCCAGGAGGGTCACGTTACGTGGGGACGTCCTCAGTCAGCTGTTTTTAGCTGTTCGGCAGCTCAGAGTTTAGGAGTAGGTCAAGATGCCATTTTTAGAGTTTGACCAATGCAGCCTTCTTGACGAGTCAATCAGCAAAGTCGTAATCAATGTGGACGGCTAGTTGGGCATGCTAGAATTCGTGCCACGACCCTATGTGAGGGTAGAGTTTTCTCCAAAGTTACCGTTGCTTGATATCCATGGCTATTATGCCTGCATCTTCACTTCCGAGGTTTTGGAGAGTGTTGCATCCATCCGGAGAGGTTGTGAGATTTTTGTTGGAGGTTATGGGTTAGCCGCGGATCTATTATTGCTGGATATCATCGATTTTGTTATGATGTTGGGTATAGACTTCTTGGTGACACATTGGGCTATGTTCGATTGTCACAAGAAGGAGGTTGTGTCTCGACGACCAGGGTTTCCCGAGATATTGCTTCGCGGTGAAAGAATACCTCATTACCATGTGTGATTTCGGCGGTGAAGGTGGAGCGGATGATGAAAAGGGTTGTGTTGCTTACTTAGCTCATGTTGTGGATACTACGGCTGCTGTGCCAGACATTGGTGATATTGAGTTGGTTCCCGAGTTTCCAGATGTGTTTCCGGAGGAGTTATCGGGTATTCTTCCAGTTCGGGAGATTGACTTCACCATTGAGCTTTTACCGGGCATTAGACCCATACCATGGGCACCTTATTTTTTGGCGCCATCGGAGTTGAAAGAGCTACAAATTCAACTTCAGGAGCTGCTGGAGGAGATTTCATACGACCCAGTGTATCACCGTGGGGTGCTTTTGTACTATTTGTGCGGAGGAAGGATGGTTCGCCGAAGTTGTGCATCGACTACCGGAAGCTGAATCAGGCTTCAGAGAAGAGCAAGTATCCCCTACTTCGGATTGACGATTTGGTTGATCAGCTCACGGGAGCTTCATTCTTTTCAAAGATCGATCTCAGGACCGGATACCATCAGTTAAGGATCCGAGAGTCAGATGTGGCCAGGACAGCTTTCGGATCACGGTGCGGGAGTTACGTGTTCTTGGTCATGCCGTTTGGGTTGATCAATGCCCCCGCAGCTTTTATGAACTTGATGGACCAGGTGTTCAGACAGTTTTAGGACAAGTTTGCGGTCATGTTCATCGGCAATATCCTGATTTACTCCAGGAGTGTGGGCCAGCACAAGAAGCATTTGCGAGATAATCAGCTGTTTATGAAGTTCAGCAAGTGTGAGATTTGGTTGATTAGTGTGAAGTTTTTGGGTCACGTGATATCAGCTGAGGGAGTCGGCGTGGATCCTGACCAGATAGAAGCCGTGTTGATTTGGAGTGGACCTACCATTGTACCAGAGATCAAGAGTTTCTTGGGTTTGGCAGGCTACTATCGGCGCTTTGTGCAGGATTTTTCTCGAATTGTCACTCTACTTTCCAGATTGACGAAGAAAGGCGTCAAGTTCGAGTAGTCCGATGTGTGTGAGGAGAATTACTTACTCTTGAAGGAAAGGTTGACCACTACACCGGTTTTGATTTTACCTGACGATAGAGGAGAGTTTGTGGTTTATAGCGACGCATCGAGATTTGGATTTGGTTGTGCTTTGATGCAGCATGGCAGAGCGGTGGCTCATGGTTCCAGGCAGTGGAAACTTTATGAAGCTACGTATCCTATGTATGATTTGGGAGTAGCTGTCTTTTTATTAGCATCGAAGAGTTCGAGACACTATTACTGTGGCGTACAGCGCAATGTAGGATGTACACTGATCACTCGAGTTACATCTACTTGCATTTTTAGCCAGAGTTGAGCTTGAGGCAGCGTAGATGGATGGAGTCGATTAACGACTATGGCTGCACATTTGAGTTTATTCGAGAAAGGCTAGTGGTTGTACTTTGACTATCATTCAGGGATGTCGTTACTGATGCATTCAATCGGAAATCGGGAGCTTCATTGTTTCATGTGTGTGTGGCTCAAGTTTCTGTGTTAGCCGAGTTGCGAGCTACGAGAGCTGAGTTAGAGTGTAATGATGTTGAAGCTCATTGTTTTGCATGCGTTATGCACTAATGGTATGAAGATGTATCAGATACTTCGAGTTTACTATTCGTGACGCAACATGAAAAGTAATATAGCAGCTTGTCTGAGCAGATGCCACATTTGTCGGCAGGCGAAGGCAGAGAGGCAGAAACTTGTTGGGAAGTTACAGCCATTGGAGATTTTCGATTAGAAGTTGGAGCTTGTCACTGTGGATTTTGTGTATCAGTTATCGCGTACTTCGGTTAGTGGTACCAATTTGTAGACCAGTGTGATTATGACGTTATATGAAGTCGTTTATGAGAAACAATGTTGTACTCCATTGTGTTGGAGCGAGTTCGGTTTGAACTGACGTTTGATCCTGATTTAGTGGAATGTGCTACCACAGACCTTCGGATTAGCATGGACAGGTTGATAATTGCTCGAGTTCGACGTTAGAGTTATATTGATGTGAGCAGGTTGAGTTATGAATTTGCCACGTTATTTTGGTCTGTATGTGATCATGGGGCGAATTTGTGTTGTGCCATATAGTTTGGCATTGCCTATAGCGTTGACCTTTGTGTGTGTTGTATTCCGTGTGGTGGAATTACATTTCAGATTTGTTGCGTGTTTTGTACCCTATTAGTTCCTTATGCAGGAAGACTTGGCATTTGTGGAGGAGCCAGTTCAGATTTGGGATTTGAGGGTACAAAGATATTTTCTATTAACAGAGTTGCTCAGTTGAGGTTGCCACTTGGGAGTTGAACTGTATGCGGAGGCAGTGTTCCTACTTTTCAGTTGGCAGACTTGGAAATTTAAAGGTCAAAATATTTTAAGGGGGGTAGATTTGTGACGACCCGGAACATAATCAGTAGTGTAATCAGCTTAATTCGTGAGTTAGCGCGTAATCGCAGTTTTCCGATAATTGATTGAATTGACGGTCTTGATCACGACTTAATTATTGGCCGAAAATTTGAGTTGAGTCTCTTCTCGAGAGTTGTTGTACGCGTGATTTCGAGTTCGTGGGCGGTTCCGGATTATTATTTTGACGACCGAGGAATATAATATGAATATTTGAAAGTTCAGAATATCGTCGAGTTTATCCGTTCGTATTCGAGTTTATCCGAATCGTGATTGTGATCCGTTTTGGACCGTCGATCGACCCGAACCGAAATTGGAATGGTTATCGACTTAATTTGCGAGTTTCGCGATTAGTCGCGATTTTGACGTAATCGGTTAATATGACGGCTTCGTTAGCGACTAAATTTTCGGGTAAGAATTTGATTTGGGATCCTTCGTGAAAGTTGTAGAGAATTTAATTTCTAGCCCGTGGGAACTTTCGGAGGATTTTTCCGAGTTACGAGGAATAAGTTGTGAATAGTTTTGTCCGTCAAATATTGTCGTATTTATCCGTTTGGGGTTCGATACGTGTACGGTATAAATACGGAAATGATACATGCCGATTTGGGAAAGTTTCCAGAAATAGAAAGCTGGGTTGACCCGCATTGACCACGGGTCAAGAATAACCCGTTTTGGCCGAAATGGTTTCGCCGGAGTTGAGGCCGATTCCGGCCATGTTTGGGCGAGGTTTCTTCATAAGACTTGTTGGGCCCGAGCTGCTCTTCAACTTGGTAGGTGGATCGACCTGTGAGATGGCCGGAGGAGGGAGAATCGGCGCGGTGTAGATCGTGGTTTTCCGACGAGTTTTCTTTGATTTCGGGTGACGACTTGGAGGCCGAGATGGTGGTGGAAGCTTGAGGGGTTTTGTTAGCCTCAAGAAGAGGAAGCTATTGGAAGTGGTCTTGAAGGTTGCCATGGCCGGAGAAGGGAGATCGGTCGGTTTGAAATTCCAGTAAGGGTTTGGAACTTTAAGTTGAATTTTGGAGGTATTCCGGTCAAAATTGGCCTTAACTTTCAACTAGAAAGTTGTTGGAAATATCGAGATCTCCAAATCCATGTGTAGGTTGCATTTTTCTGGGCCGGTATGATTTTCCGGCGGCAGGCGGTAGCGGCAGCGACTTTTCCGGCGACGTGTTTTTCGACGAGTTATATGTCGTTTCACTCGGAATCGCGCACCAATCGCAGTGGTGAGGTTTATTTTTCGAATTGAGCACCGGAAATTATAGCGAGGTTTTATGGTGTGATTATTGGATTTTGACGATTTCGTCAATATTGAATTATATGTTTCCGGGAGCGGTTGTTTCTCGTGATGTGATTCGAGGTTTTGAATTATGATTTTGAGCAGTGGATTTTATAACTATCCAGAGGATCGTGATCGTTTGTTTGGCGAGGGATTTTCCGCCGGAACACTGGATTAACGCGTATCGCGTTACACTCATCTGTGAGTGGACAATTTTTTTTCACTGATTAGTCGCGAGTCTTTAATACACGTTTTTACGAGCATGAGCATGCATATGAGATTATGATTTACATGAGCATGTGTTATACAATTATACATTTGCGAATACGCATCCACTATTATGCTTATACAATTATGTATTACGTATATGCATTTACATTATGTTTTATACACTTGCATAAAACTATTTATTATTTGGTTTACACAGAGTACAGTCACAGTATATATTGTTGTATTTATACACTTGCATCCCGGCTGATCCCCGATGATGTTTACTGGGGGAGGCTGTGACCCCTGACCCAAGGCCTTTACCAGGGGGGGCAGGCGTCTAACTTGAGGCCTTTCTGGCTAGAATCACGTGTGGGTCTGGGATCCCGTGATTCCGACTGTACTAGCGCGCGGACGTGTCCATGAGTAACCCCTCAGAGTTTTACACTGCATGCTCTGTACGCGTGTGGATTTAGAGTGTCCCTCGTGTACTTTGTCATATTCATTTATTTAGACTCGCATGTATTTTTATAACATATATTATTCGGCGAAAGACATTTATTTTCGTCCACTCACTCTAACGGTTTATATGTCTTTCCCTGGGCTCTTCGTTTTCTTTGCCCAGTTTGCAGTTTGAATTCGGGTGTCGCACGTCGCAGTCGCAGGCTTAATATTCGAGCGATATTTTCTTTATGGTAGGTTCTTAGTTTGGCCTACTATTTGTATATATATACTAGAAGTCGCTCTGAGCATTCTTATGTTATACTTTTATACGATTTTCTCCGGATTTATATAAAGTATAGTTTTATTTATTACTTTACATTACTGTTATGATATTGAGAAATCCGGATGGGATTGGTGCCCACGGTTTGATTTTTTTGGTATAGGATGAAGTGTATTTTCCGGGTGCAGGTTAATGGAAATTCCGCGTTAGTAGCGCTACTCTGCCGAAATTTTTGTGGTTTTTGTTGGTTCGTATTTTCAGAAGGGGTTTGATTCTGGTAGCAATTTTTTATAATTTTTTGAAGTCTGGGTGAGGAAAATATTAAAAAGTACTTTTTTATGTAGGTTTGATCTGGACCGTTGATTTCTGATCAGATCAAATCTGGATCGTTGATCTGATAAGGAGTTTAGGGGTATAAATAAGAGTTTTTTGAAAAAAAAAATCAGAATTTCAGAAAAACCAAAAACCTGTGACCTGTTTTGTAACCTGGCCCGACACTATATCGGACCTGCGGGAAAACGCCATTGTTTCCGGCGTTCTTGGTATGGTTTTGAATCTCTCCTCTCCCTATTTCGATTCATATAGGTATTGTTGGATTTTAGGTTGTTTTAAGGTGCAAATCGACGAGGTGAAACCGTTAGGTTTCAGGTTTATTTGTTGGCGGTGCTCCGACCAATTTCTGGCAATGGGGTGGGATGGAAACGGTTAGTTTTCACCGCAGTGGTCGACCTCCTAAGGTATGGAGGACCGAGGAGTGACGATGGCATTGGATTTGGTCGGAAAACTTTTCCGACGATTTTTGGGCCATGAGGTTTCAAGCTATTTTTTAGCCAAACGGCGACAATTTAGGGGTAGGTCAAGTTATGAATGTTGTAGGGCTCGTTGTGATCTTTCCAATTAGTTGTCGAACACTTCCATCAGAGTAGTCACCACCGGAGGCGCGTGGGGGCCACGTGCCGCCGTTCACGATGAGGCTTCGGCGAGGCAAAAATCTGAAATTAACCTGGGGGTTTCCAAGGTAGTTTCTGAGTTGATTTTTACACATTTTATCCTGTTACAATATTAAATGAATATGTTATTTTTTCAAGAGATCATGATTGAGATTTTGGCGAGAGAACTTCCGCCGGACCACAGAGCTAGCTGTCGACGGTGAGTGGACACTTTATTTTCTCTGTTGTTTTGCGAGTCTATAGTTATGCATTTTACATTTATGCATTATTATAGTTATGCATTAGCTTGAAGGTATACAACATATTATCTTACACAAAGCATAGTCACCTTTGTTGCATCGATGCACTGGCTTCTCAGCTGATCTCCGAGAGGGCCACGGACCTGAGCCATAATTTACTTAGCACCCAGGAGGGTTAGGTAAAATACCTGACCTGGGCATTCTTGTGGCTTAATGACAATTGACTCAAGTCACTGCCTCCACACATCATATAGTACCTAGGAGGGTTAGGACAAACACCTGACCTGAGCAAGTACATTTTTAGACTCGGATAATTTTTTATATATATACTATTTGGAGAAAGGCAAGATAGATATATCTTTCTGTTTAAAATAAAACATTATTTTCGTCCACTCACTCTAACAGTTTTATTATTTTATATGTCTTTCCCCGGGCTTTTTGGTTATCTTTGCTCAGTTTGCAATTTTTGTACTGATCATCGACAGAGTCCTAGAGTTCCAGTTACTGTACTCATCTAGTAGGTTCCTAACTTAACATGCTAGTCTTGTGTATTATGTAAATTAGAATTCGCTTTGAATACTATGTTTAATTTGCTTCCGTTTGAGTTGTATTTCTAAATAATCACTAAATTCCTTGTAACCTTTTGAAATCAGTACAGTGAATGATAGTAAACCACAATGATCTTACGGTGAACAAAGACTTACCTGATGCACTGGTAATGAAAAATATGATGAACGAGAACAAGAATGCTTCTGGTCTTTTCTTCTCTTTTTCACTTGAGCTCCTCGAATGGGGTCGAGGATTCTTATGATCAACAATGAGAACATAACATAGACATATATATATGTTACATACTTGTGCTTTACCCATTAAAGAGTACAAGTTGTTCTATTACTTCAAAGAGTATAAGAGCTTTCCATATTATGTTCCACAATGATTCCAAAATATACACAGTTTAGATATATGATATGTGCATTAATTACCTGGTTTAGCATATTCATGTGATACTTGCAATCTAACTTTAGTTTAAATTAGTTTGCTCAACACACAAGATATATGAATTAATATTGTTTCAGTTCACTCTTACACAAGGGTAAAAAAAACAGACAACCAGATAATGTACAAATTATTGAAATCACTTAAGAGAAGCATGAGTTAGATTTACTAATTATTGTCAAATTGAAAATATTACTGATGATTTAGAAAGTGAAGCAGAAATAAATATGACTTTTGATAACTTAGAAATAAATATCATTAAAAATAATTAAGATAGCATTGTTGATAAGCTAATAGAAGATATCGACAACTTTCGTGAAGAGCAATACATTAGTAATTATGATTTAGGATTACATCGATTAAACGATGAAGAAATGAAGCATTTAATATTAGAAATTGGTCTTGAGCATATATTAGGAGTAAAAGAATGCAATAATATGTTAGTTGAAACTAATGTATGCATGTCGAAGAACAGCAAGATTCCATTGAAATTATGGGTCGAACATTGGAACCAAAAATCAAAAAAAAAAATCCGACCCAAACCGAACCGCGACCGAAAAAAACAGAAACTGAAAAAAAAACTAAAATATTTGGTTTGGTTATGGTTTTTAATTTATAAAAATTGAACTGAACTGAAAAACCAAAATATGTATAAAAAGACATCGTTTTAGAAATTTTGTAATATATTATATAAATATATGCAAAACAAAAAATTTAAACTGCTAAAATCCTAATTTCTTTATACACAATTCTTCTCAATTTCTCTCATAGAAGCTAATTAATTAAAATGTTAGGCAACTGAAGAAAAAAAAGAAATTTTATAGACAACTTTTTAGTTATTTATTTAAAAGTTATTTTTTATGCATTATGTAAAAAACCGAAAGAAACCAAAAAAATCCGGAAAAAAAACCCAACCAAACCAATCCGAATAATAACAGTTTTTCTTTTAAAAAATGAAAAACCGAACCGAAAAAAATATTTCGGTTTGGTTATGATTTTTTGTAAAACTGAACCAAACTGCCCAAATTCCACCCCTAACTGGAACTTTTGGTGTTCATGTAGAATCTTCCATAGGAAGATCAGAGCAACAATATATAAGACCCATTGATGAGTCTTATACCGAGCGAAATACTACTCATATCAATTATGAAGTAGCTAGGCAGCATAGGACAAGAGTTGAGCATGTGAGGATAACCAGAAACATATTAAATCTAGATCAAGTAGATCCATAAAACTAGCAAAAAACTATAGAACGATCACTAGTACAAAAAATGCTTCAGATGATGGTCTCTCAGCGTCATCTTACATGTGTTTTGACTGTCATATATCGCAACGTTGTCTGTTGAAATCGCTTCAGATGACACGAAAAACATGAAAAATGACTCATATACCCATCATAAGGATGACGGTCATATTGTTCAGACGAATGATGACATTCATGATGCCAACTAATGTCATCTATGCAGGCACATTTTTTGTATCTAATGACATATAGTCAGATGACAATCGACTGTCATGTAAAGTTAGTTGTGACCTCAGTCATATTGTCAAATCAAACGTCATCTGACTGATTCTCAAACGTCAATTTTTCTATCATATTATGAGTCATCTGATTGCTTCTTATACATCAGTCTTTTACACATTAGTATGTGTCATATGAGTTTGGATCAAACAACAGACTTTTTATTTTGGTGACTACCCTCTTTGCTTTCTTTGCGGTGGGCAAACATTTAATTTTACTGAATAAACAATACACGATTCATAAATATGCTAACATTAATTTCAACATTGTACTTACAAATCGTAGATCGAATTCAACTCAGAATATATATTTTTTACTGCATGCTTAGATTGGTCTCACCGTCTCATCCAATGGTCGCATTTCCAAAATGATTACTTGTATTTAGTTTCATAAAGGTTTGGTTTTCATATAACCAACAAACATTGTAAGTAATTAACATTAGTAGTTATATATGCAATTAGTGACATATGACAAATTGAAATGATCTAATGAGACATGTATCCATACATATGCGTCAACCTCATAATAACATAGAGTTTTCAAAAAACTTGCCATCGTCGGAGTTCGTTTAAAGGTTGGTCAAATAGGTCAAATATTATGAAAAGACTAAAATAGCCATTTTCAAGGATTTTGCTCATTCATCTATGGGAGGAGTACCTAAATTGATTTGTTTTGTAATTTTTTTCATATAGTAAGATAGATATGAACTCCACGATAATGCATGTTTGGAACTTGGTCTCAAACTAATTTTTGACAGAGCCGCAAATCGAGTTTTACTATAAAGAGCCTTAGCATCACTATCGTGATACGCATAGATCGAGGAAAAATTCAAGTAAAAAAATTATACCTTTTAAACAGTGTCCTAACAATATTCTGATCATTCCATCCAATGGTCAAATTTATGAAAATGACTAGTTTTAGGCAATTTACGAAAATTGACGTTTAAAGGAGGAAAAGAAATGTCAAAGTTTACTTAGACGACATACGATTGTCATCTAATTTAACGCATAGTTCAAAATCATAGAAAATTTAGGTGCCCACTCTTATTAACATATGCAAATTTTGCATGCCTTGTGAGACGGTATATGTGGAAAATTTGCAGTCAAAATATGTCATAAATTAGACGACAGACGACCGTCTTCTCATTGAAGAACTCAATCTATTGAGATCCCTTGGAGAGTTCCACACATGCATTTTTCGCCAATTGTTTATTCCTCATCTGTTTGAATTGGCAAAAAAAATGTTTTCTCCAAATATTTAGACGACGGTCGACCGACATATGATTGAAGAACTTATTCAAGTTAGCCCCCTTGGAGGATTACCTATTAGTATTTTTTTTTCTCAAATATTCACATGACATACAAACGCCGTCTGACTTTAAGTATTATTTTTTAACAATCAAATTTTGAGATGTCCGCCCTTGAAAATTGTAAATTTTCGATGACCCCCTTAAAAACTGGAAAAAAAAAAGGTATTGTATTAAAGAACATCCAATGACGGATAGAAATAGACCAACTGATTATTTCATAATCACTTAGACGACGGACATTTAATTTATGTCGTCTGAGAGGCGTCATGTGAAACAATTTTTGTACTAGTGGATGGAAAAAAGGATGTGTTATGCCGCAATTATGTTAGATTTTAACAACACAAATGATATGTTAGAATAATTTAAGCATACGTTGGATGGCATAATTTTTTTATTTCTTTCAGTCATGAAATGTAAAAAATTCAAAGCAATATCAAGCATGAAAGTTAGCTTTTAATATTGATACTTTTCTTAAACTTATTAAATATGAGTCTTTAGATCATAATCGACTTGATGGAAGAAATGAGGAAGAGAAAATTCGAGCAATACATACTTTGGAGCAATTACAAATATGTGATTTAGAACATATTGGTAAATATATATATTTCTGATTTCTTTAAATACTTGGGCATAACTGGTAGAATAAATGATATAAATCAACCAAATACTTATATAACTAAAATAATTACAAGGACCAATAGGATAAAAAAATATGGAAACAATGGCTAAACCATCCTAGAAAAAATGATAGTGCAATTGGCCCTCAAATTCAACATGTATGTGATATATTACGAGAAGAGTGTAGCCAAATTAAATTAAACCAGAGAGACAAATAAGAAAGCAATTTTATATAAGCTATAAAAAAATTGACTTACCTAAACAATATGGGTGTCATAGAAAAGGAAAGACATACTAAGAAAACTAAGCATTATAAGAAAAACTATAAAAACAGATATAACCCTTATAAGCAATATAGAATATTTGATATACAATCTTCAAAAACCTTTAAAAAGCAAAAATATATACCTAAACAACTTAAGAAACGAAGCACTTGTAAATGTTACTTTTGTGGAGAAGTTCGACATATTAGACCAAAGTGTCATAAAATAGGAAAAAAACCTAGAGAAAAATATTTAATTACTTGAGTAATTTAATTTAAAAGAAGATAAAGATTTGGAGAGCAATTACACTTTGGATAACTTAAGCGATACTGAAAGCATTTATAGCATTAATAGCATCAACATGTTTGCAGAATCAAAATATGAGTGTTCTGATAGTTCAGACAGTGAAATAGAGAATTTATGTATGCTTGAAGAGAAATAAGAATTCAAATACGCAAATTTAGAATGGCTACAAGAATGTAATAAATATAAGAAAATAGTAGCCGAAAAACGTTATACGAGCAAAATAATATTTTGTAAGCCATGTTATAATAACAGAGCATTAGAGGTAAATTTTGTTGAAGAAGAAGTGAGCAGAATACATAGTCTAGATATCAAACAACAAAAAATTAGCACCTAAATAACTATAATTTGTGAGGTTGAATTACCAAAAGATCATAAAATAAAAACAGTAGCAATGATTAATACTGGGAGCACTAAGAGTGTCATAAGAGAAGAGTTAGTACTGACACAATATAGGCAAAAATTTGTCAAACTAGTTCGAGTATCTCAATGAGATTCGAGAACATTACATGCCACACATTGCCTAAACAACATACCTCTTCGAATAGAAAAATAGCAATTTAATTTACCTTTAACTTTTTTTCACCAGTAGGATCTTATCCATTTATTTTGGGATTAAATTTTCTAAAATATTTGTAAACCTTTTATTATAATTCACCTGATATAACATTATACAAAAAAAGTTATAACTACTACAGATTAAAGTAGTTTATTGAAAATATAATAATTTGAGCATAGAAGAGTCAAAAAAACAGGAAAATGATTTAATTAAAGCTATAGAAAATGAAAATTTTGAAGAGCAATTTATTGAGTACGATGACTCAACTTTTGAACTAGAATATCCAAATTTTGAAAAATAAAATAGTATCTTTTGAAATAATGCAAACTGATAGACCTAAAATATTGGAAGAATGATCACAATTAGCAGAGCAAACCAGGATTATTGGTGAAGATCTACAGCTACATTGAAGCGAAAATAAAATTTTAGCAAAATTAGATATTATAAACCCAAATGTAACAATTAAAACTGCACATATGCCTTGTAATTTGTTAGATAAAAAGAATTTGAGCAACAAATAAATGCGCTTTTAAATCTTAAAGTAATTAGACCATCTAAATCAAGACATCGATCAACAACTTTTATTGTTTGAAAGCATTTTGAGCTTAAATGTGGAAATGCCCGAATAGTAAATAACTATAGAAGATTAAATGATAATACTTATGAAGGCATAAGCTGCCTAATAAACATGAATTAATAAATAAAATTCAAGAGAACAAACACTTTAACAATTTTAGTTACAAATAAGGTTTTTGGCAAATTCGATTATCAGAAGAATCGATAGAGTGGACAGCCTTCACTTGTCCAGAAGGACATCTTGAATGGCTGGTCATGTCATTTAGGTTGAAAAATATACCTTCAATTTTTCAAAGCAAAATGGATCAAATTTTTAAGAAATATGATAGTTTTGGTAGTGTGTATGTTGATGATATACCTTATACATAGCAAAAATAGAAATGAGCATCGAAAATATTTGAAAATAATTTTGAGTGAATTTATAAATAATGATATTATTATTAGAAAAAAATAAAATAGACATGGAAAAGGAAAATATAAAATTCTTAGGAATCTATATCAAATCAGGTACTATACAACTATAAGAGCATGTAGCTAAGAAAGTTGTTAAATTTTCTGGTAAATTAGAATATAAGAAGCAATTACAAGTATTTCTGGGACTGCTTAATTATGCTAGAAATTTCATTCCTGATTTGGGAAGAAAAATAGCAGTTTTATATAGTAAAACTGGGCAAAAGTATTTTAATACCGAAGATATTTAATTAGTATAGCAAATTAAAATGAAATTACTCAACTAAAATTACTCAACTAAAATCTTTAGCATTTCTTTTAGATAATAGCTATAACATAGTTGAAACCGATGCATTCTCCTTTGGATGAGTATGAATTTTATATCAGAAAATGAGCAAAGAGCTATAAAATTCATATGAGGAAATACATTAGAATCTCGGTAATTCAATACTCGATTAATTAATAGTTTCGTTAAAATAATATTTTTACGTGGTAAATTAATAATTCGCTAAATTTATAAGATAATAGAAATTCGAGAATTCATATAAACCCCATGCAAAATATAAATTAATATCGCATTAATATCTATAATTATTATTCTTTAATGATGACTTTATGACTTTATGACGAATGACTCAAGTGTGACTTGTTATTTCTTGAAATTGATGTCACCTTGAACCTCATCTTGGAATATTTTTTTCTCTCATCTTGGACTTTTCTTAACATGGTATGAATTTGTGATGTTGTCTTCTTATAACACATTGAATAATCTAACGCAATAAATTGAAAAATGATGTACATTGAACAAGGTACAATAATAATAGTTTTTTAAATTATTAAGTTATTAATTAACCAATAAATTAATAAATTATTATCTTATTGATTTAATTAATATCTCGCTAAATTAATAGATTTTGTCAGTCTCGAGGCTATTAATTTATAGAGGTTTTGCTGTATGTAGATATGCTTCTGGCAAATTCAATGATATTCAATCTTGGTTACCAGCAACTGATTTGGAAATATTAGACATCATCAATTCTCTTGAAGCGTTTCTCTTTGTTCTTGCATAATGAAGTACTTACCACAAGAAAGTGAGGGACAACATTGTAAGATTGATAGTTCTCTGTGATATCAAACGAGTACTATTACTAACCTAAGTTTTCTCTCTCGAATACCCTAAGTCTCTAGCGGTTATGTTTCAGCGCCGGCAGCAGCATTATGTTCGGTCTCCCCATGATAGAGTTTAAGGTCCTTGTTTGGAACTATTGTAGCCTAGTAAACAACGAAACACAGTATGCCTTGATTTCCCTAGTGAAATAGAAGAACCCTAGTTTGATTTTTGTTTCAGAAACCCTAGCACCGCCGCGACTATTGAATATGTGTGGGGAAAGTTGGGGTTTAATGGAGTCTACTACAAGGAACGAACCTCCGATTCGTGAGGTGTAGCTCTATTTTGGATGAAGAAGTATCCGATAAAATTATGTACGTACTCCACCAATCACATTGATTCAAAAATTGGAGTACTAGGTACAGTGGATCACTGAAGGTTTATCAGGATTTATGGCTATGCTGGAAACGGGGATCGTATACGTACGTGGGATTTGTTGCGTACTCTTATGGCGTAAAGATCAATGTTGACTCTTATGACGCGATATTATAATCAGATCTTGAATAATATAGAATAGTCTGAGGACCTCCTAAACTTGCTAGACTGATGCAATTATTTAGAGAAGCTTTGGTGGATTGTTCTTTGATGGACATGGATATGTCGGTTCACGATTTATGTTCTTTTCCATAATGACTATGGAGATACTTGATCGAGCTTGCTTCAATCCTTCTTGGAGATCTCTATTCGCTTATTCAAGAGTCTTGACTCTTTCTTCAGACAAGTCTGATCATCTTCTCACTACCACATTTTGACTCATTGCCGGCGATTTTTAAATGTATGTCGCCGGCAATGTCTCGATGGTAATGTAAAAAAAAAAAAAAAAAAGACATTGCCGGCGACTTCATTTATGTCGCCGGCAATGTCTTTTTTTTTTTTACATTACCATCGAGACATTGCCGGCGACATACATTTATGTCGCCGGTAATGTTTAAAAAAAAGACATTACCGGCGATTTTCCGGCAAAAATCGCCGGTAATGTTAAAAAACATTACCGGGGGGGGGGGGGGGGGGCAATGAGTCAAAATGTGGTAGTGTCTACTGCTTATTGAGATTTCAAAGTCTCCCATTATTGATGAACGCTGATGATACATGTTCCAGTTTGAGGAGCTTTGGGCACAACATCTTGAATGTGCTGGCCAAGTATCACAAGGATGGGTGCTACCTACCATTGGAGATCCTTTACTTCAACTGAGTTCCAAAATTAAGCATACTAGAGGAGTGCTACAAAAATGGGTCAAGGGTTCCTTCAGGCAATGTAAGTTGGAGATGTGACTTGTACAACAACATATGCATGTTCTAGTCGGCCGTGCTTTTGCTCTACGGAAATATGAGGAATTCCATGCATTGCGACTATAGTAGTATGAGTTGTTGTCCCAAGAGGAAACCTATTGGCGACAACAATCAAGAGTGCTTTGGCTCCATTATGGAGATGAAAACTCAGGCCACTTTCATCGTAGAGCATCAAATCGACGTCGTCATAACTCTCTTAAGGAAATAGAATATGTGCATGGTGTGTGGAAGACCAAATAGCCTAAGATAGCGGCTGTACTTATGGAGTACCACGAACCAATTTTCAAGTCGGAAGGAGTTGATAATGAGGCGTTGGAAGAGGTTCTTCAACATGTTCAACCTTAAGTCATTGATTCTATGCTACATGACCTAAACTTGCCGTATACGGATAAGGAGATAAGGAAGGAATTATTCCAAATGCATCGATCGAAAGCACTAGGGTCTGACGGCATGTCTCATTTCTTCCTTCAAAACATTGGCACATGATGCAAACAAATGTATGTGTGGAAGTTAGAACATTCTTGACTACTGGTCATATCCCTCTCTCCCTAAACTCCACTAATCTCACTTTGATTCCTAACATAAAGGACCCAAAGACTGTAAAGGATGTGAGACTGGTCGCCCTATATGATGTGGCTTATAAGATTGGCTCGATAGTGTTAGCAAACAGGTTGAAAAATCTTCTACCTACTATTATCTCTCCTTACAAAGTGCTTTTTTCCCAGGGCACATGATTTCAGACAATTCCCTTGCTCCTAATGAAGTAGCACACCTCCTATATAAACTACGATGGAGTAATGGTGATGGTTTTTTCTCTTTGAAGTTGGACATTAGTAAAGGATATGACAGATAGGAGTGGAAATTCTTAGAGCTCATGTTATGTAAGCTAGGTTTCAATAGAGCTTGGATTGATATTGTTATAAGCACAATTCAAACAGTTAGCCACTCCATTCTTTATCAAGGCAACATGGCTACATCATTCCTTCTCGAGGTATGCACCAAGGTGATCCTCTTTCTCCTTATTTATTTTATGCGCTAAAGGTCTTTCTACTATAATCTCAGCTTCGACCTCAAATGGAAATATAAGAGGAATGAATATGTGTCCAAAAACCCCTACACTTCATCACTTATTAATTACGGATGATTCCTTTTTGTTCGGTGAAGCTACTAATCAGGAACATTTGGAGTTCAAGCGCATCCTAGTTACTTCTCAAAAAGCATCAGGGCGACATGTTAATTTGCAAAAAAGTAGTGTGGTGTTCACCAAGAATGTGACTCTAGATCTATAGGAGTCATTGGCCGCAATGTTAGGTGTGGAAATGGTAGATGATCATGGCCGCTATCTAGCTGACCTCTCTTGGGAGGGAAATCAAAGACTGCAATACTTTCTTATCTTTAAGCAAAAAAAATAAAAAATTTAGTGAGTTGCAGATCCAAGTTGCTTAGCTCAATGGGGAAGGAAGTACTCATCAAAGCTGTTGCTCAAACCATGTCCTCCTACTGTATGAATTTTTGTTTACTTCCCAAAAAGCTTTGTGAAGATATCCACCAACTTTGTTGTCTGTTCTTTTTAGGTAGTGATGAGGAAACGAAGAAGATTCAGTGGCGGTCTTGGGATCGTATGTGCCTCACTAAAGAAGAAGGAAGTATGATGAGGTTTAAAAATATCTATGCTCATAACCTTGCTATGCTTGCAAAACAAGGTTGGCATATGCTCCAAGTTCCAAATTCCCTCATTGGAAGATTTTATAAGGTAAAGCAATGTTTAAAATAGTGTGCTAATTATATGTTAATAGTGTATAGCGTAGTGAGCATTGGAGAAACGCCTCAAGGCATACTCAATTTAGCGAAATGTTTGAATAGCGTACGCTATTTTTGATATAGCATATGTTGTAGTCTATAGCGTACCATAGTGTGTCATAGCGTTTTGCTATTTCCTCTTTTTGTGTTTTTTTTTATAGTTTTATTTAAGTTAAAACAATGTCATTTAAAGAAGAAGAAAAACTCAAAAGCCACCCTCTTTCTCTTCATTCGTGACCTAATTAAGCTCAAACCCCTCTCACTTTCTTGCCTCCATCTCTCTCGCTCTCTAACTTCATGACCTAAGCTCAAAGTCTACCAATTGCTCAAATCAAGCAAGCACAAACGTTGTAAACATCGAATTGCTCATCAAGGTCAGTACCATTCTTCTATTTTCTTATTGTTTCCTCAATTATCATAAGTACTAGTGGTAGTGGTAGTAGGAGTGGAACTTAAAAGGGGAAAGATTTTGCGTGGGTTTATGCTAAGAAAGTTTACAGAGAGAGATATATTAGATGTGTGTTTTGCGACAAAGTTTGTAGTGGGGGATTACAAGGTTCAAAAAGCATTTGGCTGGGACTAGATATGGCATGACACCATGTTTGAAAGTTCCAAATGCTAATAAGTAGGTATGTCTTGATGCATTAACAAATTTTAAGATTAAACAAGCTAATCAAAATGCATTGCTCCATGAAATTGGGGAAGGTTATGATGGAGCTAATGTAATAGGAGAGGAAGATGATGATGTGATCATGGGGAGTGGGAATACAAGCACTCCAACCACTACTAAAATATGAAGTTTTCCTTTGCATAGTTTCTCAATTTGGCATTAAATCTAATGTTTTATGTATAGGCAAGGGTAGTGGCAGAGGCAAAATCTCAACACTGGAAATAGAGGATGATTATTAGGTTCAACTTGATGATATAGATCAACCTATGCAATTTGATAATGCAAATTACCCTACTCACTTTGATGCTTGTGATGAATTTCATGGTGATGTTGATGTGGGTGAACTTAGTGATTAGGAAGGCAGGCATTTGCAAGAGTAGAAGAGATGGATTAGATCTTTCTTTTGTTGTTTGTTATGTATTTTTGAGTTTAAACTTAATTTGTCAATGTTTGTGTATTAGTATGTCATATTTTTATAAAGTTTGGATATTAATCTATTTCTATTTTTATTTTATAAATGGAGATTTTTTTTCTTTCTATTATATTATATCTAGTGCACGAAAAGCGTAAGCATTATAGAACTAAGGCAGGTAAGCGAAGCAAAAACGCGTGTGTTATGCTATTCGCTATTTAAAACATTGAAGCAAAGTATCACCTTTTTTCTTCTTTCCTTGATGCAAAGGTTGGAGACTCTAATTCTTATTCATGGAGAAGCCTTATGGCTTCTGCTCCTATTCTCATAGCAGGTTTGTTAGGGCGGGTCGGTGTTGGAAAATCAATTCAATTATGGTAGAAAGACTGGATACCTAATGTTGCAGCTTCTGCTCTCAAGAGATTTCCAGGTACCTCCATTGAGTTAGTACAACAAATTTTTGGGGAGGGGTCTTTAAGATGGCATGCTTCTAAAGTCTCCAATTTATTTTTTGTGGAGATAGCATAACAAATTCTAGCTATTCTTAGAAGCAATAGGAGAACCTCGGATCACCTGGTTGGGAAAACGATTAGGCATGGGATGTACATCGTAAAGTCAAGGTATATGATAGCTCGGGATATAGTGCTAGGGGATGTTTTGGTGTCATCATCATCCGGTAATATCTTCAAATTTCTTTGGCAAACTATTTGGAAAGCAAAGGTTCTCGGCAAGGTGAAGATTGGTATCTAGAGAGCTTGTAACAACTTGTTACCTACTCAGACTAACCTTAGCTATAAATGCTACACTTGTGAGTTATGTTGTGTGTTGTGTGTTGTGCCTTTTGAATCCACTAAGCACCTCTTCTGCTCGTGTCCCACTGCCAAGCGTATACTGGAGAAAACTTGAATCTGATTATGTCACCGGGTTTCAATTTTAAAGATTGGATGTTTGAACAAGCACAAGGCCTGCCTTTGCACTTTTTTGAACAGCTTATGATGATAGTTTGGGGTTTGTGGCTTAATCGGAACGATAAATTGTGGAATGATAAGGTGAAGGAAGATTATACCATCACTGCAATGTCTTTGGCTCATTATGAAGAGTTTAAACATGTACATAACAAAGCTGAGATCAATTTTGCACTTGTAATGCCTAGATGTAAATATTGGTTGCTGCCTCAAGCTGTGGGATTCAAAATGAATGTGCATTCAGCTTTTGTTGATCACTATGGTGGTGTCAGTGGTGTAATATGATCGAACTCGAGAGGCTTCGTTGCAGGGTTCTCTCTTTACTATCACAATGTTTCTTCGGCACTACAGGCCGAGCTTGTGGCTATACGTAATGGTCTGGAGTTATTACAACTGTTGGAGCTTCAAGAAGTGGTCATTGAATCCAATTGCAAAGTAGAGTGGATAGTTGTGTGAGTCAAGTAGTGGATCACTCATTGTTAGGGACGATCATGGAAGATGTCAGGTTAATACTCTCTTGAAATCCTAACTGGTTATTGCAATTTGTTCCTCGTGCTTGTAATAGAGTAGCGCATAAGTTTGCATCTTTGCTTACAAACCGAACATTCACTTTGAATGGTTCCACCATGCTCCAGAATTTGTTCTAGATGTTATTTCTTATGACTTAAGTCATATTATTTAATTAAATTTCCTTCTACGTAAGGCCATTTACTTCAAAAAAAAAGTATTTACATTAAGAACTAATTGTCAAAAAATTATTTCTCATTATAATAAAATTAGTAGCAACATACAAGAAGTTTGTTGATGGGTTAATTTTATAAATGCAATTACTGACAATGGATTTAAACCACAATTTGAGCATATTAAAGGAACTGATAATACTTTAGCAGATATATTGTCTCGACTAATTCTTTGAATGATTTTGCAGAAATGGATCCAATAGAAGCATCTTTTTCAAATCCTAAGATGCCATAGAGCATTCCTCCAAATATTTTGAGCATAAGCATGGCAATAAGGCCACCTGTAAGTGAAAGTACTCAGTTGGCATTTCATGACAAAAGACAAGTTAACTAATTGGAACAACTTAGTTTGGTTGGTGATCTCACTCAAAATGGTAAGCCTATGCATAAATAAGTCTAGAGTACTTGTGGAAATTATTCTAGATGTTAAATTTGTTGATCTGATTAGGTTTTTAAATAAATTAAACTTTAAGGTGTGTAGTTAGTTTAGAACTGTGATATCAATTTGTTAATTGATTTGATTACAGTTACCTTTTCTATCTAATAACTTTAAGTACAAGAATTGGATTTGCTTAAAGATCTAATTTTAAGGAAAAGCACAATTCTTGGAAAGTAACAGATTGTGGTGATTGGGTCATGTTTGGTCTCTAATAGGTTAAGAACACTGATACTACATAAGCAAGGCTGCTTCATGAAGTACGTGTGCTTTTGAGCTGTGAAATACTGCATCTTTGTTTACTGAGTGTTGCATAATTTAAACTCTGTTCCTTGTTAAGGGTTTAAGTTTATTTGCATCTCATTGAAAGTTGAGAAAGTTGAGATCACCATCCGAGGCTGCTGAAGACTCTGAACTATGAAGAAATGTGTTTTCCTAGTTCAATCAAGGAATGTATTTTCTTGAGTACATTCTTGGCTGTGGAATTTAGATCTACAAACTAGAGGTTCACATGAATAGATTATTGTTTATCAATTCCTTGTATTGAATGAGTTTGTACTTGACTGGATTATTATTGGATTGGTTTTAAGTTATCCATATTAAGGATCCCGCAGTTGTTTTTTTGTTGAGGGATTTTTACTGCGTCAACACATATGTGTGTTCTTTCTTGTGTTTATTCTCTCTTATTCTTGTGTTTGAAGCTCCTTAGTTCAAATAGATCCTTTTAGTATTTTTATTTTGTCATCAGAGCTGGTCTAAACTGTTGTTTAGGTAGGTCTTGGTTAGAATGGATTGGAAAAGAGAGAGATGTGTGACCTCACTAAATGTTCCTCTCTACTTTGATGGTGACTGTGAGGAATTTACTGTCTGGAAGGTAATGATGCAAGCTTTCATTATAGGACAAGAACATAGGATGTGGGGAGTTTTTTTGAAAGGTTATAAATCTCCCACCTTAACTGAGGTCAAAAAGGATAAAGAAGGTAAGGAGATTTCTTCTAAGATTATTCCAAAACCTGAGTCTGAATAGGATGATCAAAATTACTACATGTTGCAGCATGACTATAAAGCATGTTGTTGTCTATTTACATCTCTCTCTAGGAGAGAAAGAGGTATAATTAATCACTCTATCACAGCTAAACAAGTTTGGGATCATCTAGCCATTACTTATGAGGGAAACCCTAGAGTGAGAGCTAAAAAAATGCAGAGATTGACTAATGAGTTTGAAAACTTAAAAATGAAAGAGCATGAGTCGATTGATGGTTTACATTCTAGAATCATTAGCATCACAAATCAGTGTAGAGGGGTAGGTGAACCTATTGAGGATGACAAGGTTGTGAAAAATTTTAGATGGCTCTTACTAAACCTTATCTTTGAAAGAAAACTGCTATTGAAGAGTTTCATGACTTGAAAAATTATTCCTTAGATGAACTTGTTGGAAATCTTATTACCAATAAACTGGAACATGATCTAGGTCCTAAGAAGTCTAAGATTATTGATTTTTCCTCCGTTGAGAACAAAAGAAAAATTCTAAGAAAAAGTCTATGATTAATTCTGATGATCTTGCTTTGATTTCTAAAGAGTTCAAAAAACTCTTGAAGAACAAAAAAGAAAATTCTGAAAGTTTTTCCTCCAAGAAAATTCAGAACTCTGGCAAACCTAAATGTTATGAATGTGGTGGCATTGGCCACATTTCTACTGACTATAGGTATGCTTCCAGGAATCAAAAGGTCTTCAATTCTACAACTTGGAGTGATGATGAAGAGAATGAAGAAATTGAAAATAAAGTGGAACAAGTTGCATTAGTATCATCAATTCATCTCAGTAATGAAGAATCTGACTCCGATGATAAGATAGATGTCAAATACAAACAAATTTTCAATGCTTCATGTCATGCTGAAGAGAAATAAGGAACTCGAAGATGAACTTGTCAATGTGCAACGTGAGAAAGATGAAATGGAGAATGAGCTCATACAAGAAATGCAAAGGATAAAGTCATTGGTGAATGAGAGATAGCAGAATGAACCTTCAAGTGAAAGATGCTCTATCTGTGATATTGATAAAGCTAGGTTGATAGACAAGAATCAACTCTTGGAAATAGAGGTAAAAGCTCATTCTGCTCTAAGTATTTCACTTAACTTGCAAGTTGATTCTCTGCATAAACAGTTGAAGAAAACGGAAAACAAGTTTAGGAAATTTGAATCTAGCTCTAAAAAAGTCAATTAGTTGTGCAAAATCAGTAAGATCAGCAAGGACCTGAGTGGAATAGGATACAATAGTGAAAAAAGTTCCACCTGAAAAGGTTTTGTCAAAGGTTCTTCAACTGAAGAAGCCTCAATGATGAACTTTGATGCTCAAGCTCAAAAATCTAGGGTACCTAGATTATATGGAGTTGTTCTTCCTATGGGAATCCTAAGTTCATCATTGTGTTCTTCATCAAATCAATAGGTAAGGAGTGTTCAAGAATTCTCTAATGAACATCAAAGGTATGATTCCTCAAAATCTAGGATAGTTCCCACTTGTCATTACTATGGTAAGGTTGGACACATTAAACCAAGATGTATCTTACTACGTTTTGAGAAGAATAGCTAGCACACTGAATCTCCAAACTCTTAGGTAACTGATCTCCAAAGAGAACTGAAAGAGCAGAGAAATCTCTTGAAGAAACTAAACATTATGATAAGTAGCTCAAGTAATAAGAGTACATGGAAAGAGAAACAACCTTCTAGATCGATGTATTTTATCTTGAATTAGTCTGTGTGAACTTTCTGATAAATCTAGTGACACTTGTGCAAGAAAAATAAAATCACAAGATGAGACCCTCAAATGTCTAGTCTCCTTCTCTTCTCTAGAAAGATAAAAATCCAGACATCTGGTATATTGACAGTGGGGGTTCTAGACATATGAATGGAACATTGGTTTACCTCACTGAACGATGAATTCATTGTTGGTGGAGTGACATTTGGTGATGGAAAGACATTCAAATCATTGGAAAAGGAGTGGTTAAAGCTTATGGAATTCCAAAAGTGACTAATGTCTACTGTGTGGAGGGACTTTCTGCAAATTTGATGAGTGTCAGTCAGCTTAATGATGAATATGAAGATGTCTGGTTCAACAGAAAAATGTGCATAGTTCTTGACAAAGAAGCAAGCTTTATGATGAAAGGAATGACGTCTAGTGACAACTGCTATCAAATTAGATCACAAGTTCCACAGCAAATCCAAGTGTGTTTGAAATCAACATCTGATGATTTGCTTGTTCTATGGCACAAAAGGCTAAGTCATGTCAATCTTCAAGACATGAAGAAACTTTCACATAAAGGATGTATCCATAGACTTCCTAATTTGAAAGGAAATGCTGAACAAATGTGTGTTGGATGCAAAGTTGGCAAACAAACTAAACATGCACACAAAGTAATCAACTCAGCAACCACAGCTAGACCACTGAAGCTGCTTTACATGGATCTTGTTGGACTAGCTCAAAAATCCAACTTTGGAAATAAAAGGTACATTCTAGTTGTTGTTGATGACTTCTCAAGGATCACTTAGGTAGAGTTTTTGAAAACAAAAGATGAGACCTTTGAGCCCTTTAGAATTTATGCACTAGAATGTTGACTAAAAAGCATGCTTCTCATCTGAAAATTATGAAAATAAGATCTGACAATGACACTGAGTTTAAAAATGCTTCTTCATAAATTACTGTCATGAGCTTGGTATTTTATACGAGTTTTTGTTCTCTAATCACACCACAACAAAATAGTGTTGTGGAAAGAAAAAATAGAGTTCTCATTGACATGGCTCGAGTGATGTTACACTCATATGAGGTAACCACAAATTTATGGGGTGAAGCAGTGAATACTGCTTGTTATACTATAAATTGTGCTATTCTACGTCCACACAGTGACAAAACCCCATATGAACTATGGAAAGGTAAGCAACCTACAGTAAGTCACTTTCACATCTTTGGAAGTCTTTGTTACATCTACAGAGATAGAGAAAAATTGTCCAAGTTTGCTCCTAGGAGTGATTATGGCATTTTCCTTGGATATTCAAATAACAGCCGGGCATATAGAGTCTATAATAAAAGAACTAAAGATGTGATGGAATTTTTTTAATGTGTCTGTTGATGATGCAACGTATAGACAGGTGGACTTTGTGCTTACTGATGATGATGATTGGATGAAATTTGAATCTAATAAAATAGTGGAGCTTACTCAACCTGAACTTACTTCTGAAGATTCAAATCTAGGAGCTGATCCCGTTTTCAGACCAGGATATTGATAGGTTCAAAAGGATCACTCATTAGATGATGTGATTGGCAATCCAAATGATGGAATGATCATTCGAAGGCAAGCATCTAAGATTTTTCAGAATGAGGTTCTCTTAGACACTACACTGGTATGTGTTAGGATTATAATTATGTGCCGAATATGCTCCAAACTTTAGGTTTATTGCTTGTTTTTTATGAATAAAGCATCACTCTTATGAGGTTTTATATACTTGCTAAGAAATCATGGTTTGACTAGAAAATGCATTAAAGAATGGAAATGGCACACTTATTTGAAAAGACGAAGGCAGTCACAAAAGAAGATGGAGCAACTTTGGCTAGAAGGCAAAAAAGGATCGCCAAAGACTCGTCGGAATATTCCAAGATTCTGGTGGTCAACGCCAGTCAACGGTCAACTCCAGTCAGTCAACGCCGGTCAATGGCTAGGTCAATTCTTGGTTAAGTCATCGAGCCACCATAAATATATTTGAAGCCAAATGCTAAAGCAAATTCAAGTGAGATGAAGAGCACATGCACATCACATGAATTTGGGACCATTTAGTGACTCATTTGAGGAGCACTTAAGCCTAATTTTTAGGCTCACGTCTCTAACTTATTATTTGAATTTGAAAGCTAAAATATCTCTTTGTGCTTCATATTTTCGAGCTATCCTATACCCTAGCACACAACTTACGTCATTTTACACTTTTTCATAGTTTTAACATCTCTCCTTAGCCCTCATTCTCTCCAAAACCCTCTAGCACTCTCTCATCACCTTTCCACTACCAAAAAGCCTAGAAATCCTCCATAACCACCATCATATTCTCACATCCATCCTCTCACCTAAGCCTAAGGTGGTGTTCCTCCTCTTTGTTGGAGCTAGAAGCAATAAAGGAGAAAGAAATGGAGGACGAGCTTGAAGATCTTAGAAGCTCGGCTTTGGATACTCTTGTGTTATTTCTATTTACTTATATTTCTCTAATCATGTATCTATACTCTATTTTAGCTATGAGTAGTGAGTAGCTTCCTTGTGGGAGGGTCAAACCCTAGCCATTTGATGTTGAACAATGATACTTTGATTTATACTAATGAGTATGTTTTAGGTGTTTTATGCTATTGAATGATTTTGTTGTGGGTGTGATGTGATTATGGCATGTTGATTTGTTTGTGCTTACTGATTAGTTTCACTTATGCATGTCTTAGCTTTGGCTAAGTTAGGATTTGTCTAAGGGACTAAGAAATGACACTTATGTGAACTAGCCATTCACTTGGGTAAAGATAAGCATGTAACATGACTTAGGCTTAGACTTAAAAGGTTAAGCTTAGGATTTGGTTTCCTTGTGCTTGAGCATGAATCGAAACATTTTTGAGGTCCAAGTGACTCAAGGGTTTTCAGTTAATCTTATATTAAACTGATAAGTTTTGTAGCTATTGTTGATTCTTTCGACTCATAACCCAATAGATGCGAGTTGGGAGGATTCATTAGAACTCATTCCCAAGTTCTCCAATAGAGGCTTGGGAAGGGAAATCATCCATAATATTCACATGTGTTTGCAATCAAACTCATTACGTGTGAAATACATTAGGAGTCTAGTACCAAAAGTCTTGATCCTAATCTTGGTTTACTTTATGCTTCATGGATGGACCAAAACCTTCTAGAATCCTAAAAGCCCTAGGAGTTTCGATCCAAAACCAAGCCTGACCTGAGAATGCATGGTTTGGACAATGAAATGATTTATTCTTATGATCCAAAAGATGTTTGAGCATGTGAACTGGACTAAACACCTCATGACTTTAAATTGGACAGTATTTGAGCGTCAAATGATTAACAGGGGCATCCCTAGCCAACCATTCTTTTATCTTGAATTTGTAATCATCTCTATTTACCATCTTTGCATTAGTCATAATCAACTAATCAACCTTTCGTTAAATTACTCATAGTAGTATAATTATCCCTTGCGATGTTGAGTCTCCAAAGGACTTGACGTTGTAACATTCATTTCCATATTTTGTGTTTCTTTGTTGCATTACTTGTTTATGTGTCATGTAATTAAAAGACTTAAACGGAAAAAGCTATAAAATCAGGTTAGTCAATCCTCGTAGGTTCGACAGTTGAAATCTATACAAATTATATTACTTGACCGCGTATTCTTGCGGGTAAGGAAAATTCACTTAGCCTTAGACTAACTAATGGTCAAAAGGTTAGGGGAATTAAATTCTCCTTAACAGTATGTTTCCTAACACAAAACAAGTTTGACATATACAAAATTGCTTATTTTGGTTTTGTGTTATTACTTGAACCAAAGAATGTTAAGGAAGCCCTTGCTGATGATGATTGGGTTAATGCTATGCAAGAGGAGCTAAATATATTTGCCATAAATAATGTGTGGGAATTGTGTCCTAGACCTGAAAAATGCGATGTTGTGGGAACTAAGTGGATATACAGGAATAAGAGTGATGAGTTTGGTATTGTTATTAGAAACAAAGTATGACTAGTTGCTCAAGGCTATTCAAAGATTGAGGGAATTGACTATGGTGAAACTTTTGTACCTGTAGCTAGACTTGAGTCAATTCGTCTACTTCTGTCCATTGCTTATAACTTAAAATTTCAAAATTTTCAAATGAATGTAAAAACTGCTTTTTTATATGGTGAACTAGAGGAGGAAGTTTAGGTTGAACAACCAAAAGGGTATATAGATCCACAGTTTCCTGATCATGTTTTCAAACTAAGCAAGTCTATGTATGGTCTCAAACAGGCTCCTAGAGCTTGGTATGAGAAGTTATCTACATGTCTTGTTAGTCAAGGATACAGTAGAGAAGTTGTTGATAAAACCTTGTTTGTTAAAAGAAAAGGTAAGCATATCATGATCGCTTAGATCTATTTTGATGATATTATCTCTGGCTATACTTGTCCTTCCCTGGTCAAAGAATTCACTAAGGTTATGCATAGTAAGTTAAAAATTAGTGCTCTTAGAGAACTGACTTACTTTATTGGGTTACAAGTCAAGCAAATGCCACATGTATGTTCTTTGTCAAACCAAATATGTTGAGAACTTGGTTAAGAAAATTTCACCTAGCATTAGCTAAACCAGTAAACAATCCCATGAGTACTACAAAAAAACTTTGTGAAGATTTTATTGGCACTCCAGTAGACCAAACATTGTACAGAAGTATGATTAGTAGTTTATTATATTTAAATGCTAGCAGACCTGATATTGCTTACAGTGTTGGTGTGTGTGGTAGATTCCAGGCAGTTCTAAAGGAGTCCCATCTTGAGGTTGTAAAAAGAACTATCATATATGTTCATGACACTACAAATTGTGGTGTGTTTTACTCCTCTGATAAAAATGTGGAAATAGCTAGATATAGTGATGCTGACTGCGAAGGTAATCTCAAAGACAAACGTAGCACTTTTGGAGGATGCTTCTTTGTAGGCAATTACCTAGTTGCATGACACAACAAGAAATAGAACTGCATATCATTATCTACTGTTGAGGCTGAGTATATCGCAGTTAGTAGTTGTTGCACTCAACTGTTGTGGATGAAGAATACGATGCGCGATTATTGCATATCACAAGGTAAGTTGACTCTCTTCTGTGATAACACCAGTGCTGTTCAAATCTATAAGAATCCAATTCAACATTCCTGAATTAAGCACATTGATCTTAGAATGACAAGCTTGATGACCTTTTGTGAAGA
Organism: Geum urbanum; assembly: GCA_946800695.1. NCBI lineage: Eukaryota > Viridiplantae > Streptophyta > Magnoliopsida > Rosales > Rosaceae > Geum > Geum urbanum. The sequence continues at coordinate 4,470,395 of OX327009.1, forward strand.
GGATGCCGAGTTGTTTTGTGAAGCATGGGAGAGATTCAAGGACTTAGAGTTTGGTTATCCGAACCACTGGCAATCCCAAGACATGCTTATGTCCCTTTTCTACCAAGGACCAAGCACGGAGATAAGAAGAAAGGTCAATAATGCATGTGGTGGAGATTTCATGGACAAGACCACAGAGAAAGCCCATCTCTTTCTTGAGAAGTTGGCGAAAAGATCAGCATTGTGGGATATCAAGCCTAGTATAAAGAAGCCGGCAGTATCAATGAGGGAAGCCACCCAAACCCATAAGGGTGGTATCTATGAATTCAAGGGATCCCATCAACAAGAAGATGCTATTAAGCGGCTTGAGGAATCAATGTATTGGAAGTTTGAGCTCTTAATGAAGCAAAGTAGAAGTGGATGCCAAGCCCACCAAGTGTCAAAAATTTGTGTAGAGCTGGTTACTTGTTTGATATGCGAAAGCATGGTGCATGAGACTTTGAGTTGTTCTCATCAAGAGGATTGTCCATAAATTATCGAAGAATGCAAAGAGTCTTCTATGACCAACAAAAGAATGATTCATATTCCAACACTTATTATCCTGGATGGAGGAACCACCCCAACTTCTTATGGGGTGGTTAAAATCAAAATCAAGGGAACCAAGGTAATCAAGGAGAGTCACCAAGGCCGAATAGTGGTTTTCAAGGAGGTTTTCAACGATTAAATGGAGGATACAAAAATCAAGGTGGAGGTCAAGGAAATTTTGGTGCTTCGGGAAGTAGAAGCAAGGGAGTCTCTACTTATCAAGGAGCTCTCAGATTCGCACCAAGAACTAGTAGGGGTTTTGCTAATGCCTCGGGTGGTAAATCTTACCCACCACGAGCACCATTTATTCCACAAACTCAACAACACCCTTTGCGACAAGTGCCAATTCCTCCACCACAATTGGAGGTGCCCAAGTCCAACATGGACGAATTGCTTGCGAAGCTTGTCAAGAATCAAGAGGAGGATTAGAAGATGTATCTTGACATTTTCATGAGTATGAAGAATGAGAATCAAGTTCTCCGCAATGAGAGACAAAGCGCCATCTATAAGTTGGAGACTCAAGTTAGTCAATTGGCAAAAGCAATCACCACTCTCAAGGGAATAATAGCAAAGCCCATGAGTTTCCCTCCACAACCGAGAAGAACCCCAAGCACCAAGTCAACATGGTCAAGGCAGTGTTGAGATCCGGAAGGACATTTGAAAACTATGACGATGCTCCTATTATGGAGAGCGATGATAAAGATGAATTAGACACCCCATTGGTGTCAAGGTCGCATTCCCGGATGGAGAAAGGTATTTCGAGTAGGGACAAGGTGGTGAAGTTCAACGAGGATGCCATTTTGATACCATATGAAAATGATGAGCTGGATGACAAAGAAGACAAGTTTGTGAATGAGAGAATGAGCACTAAGATGGGTACAAGTCACCAAGGGAACGCCAAAAATGGTCAAGAAGGTAGAGATATCAATGGAGGAAACAATTATGTTCCTTCGATGGGTCGAGATATTCCTTCGACCCATCGAAGGAATCACCCTGGGCAACAAGACACTCCTTATTCTCGACCCATCGGAGCCAGCTTCCTAGGTTGCCAAACAAAAAATTTTGATGGGTCAAGAAGTACCTTCGACTCATCGAAGGCTCAGTTCAAGGAAATTTCAAAAGAACTTCCAAGAAGAGTCTGAGTGATGACGAAGTGTACCTACCCTTCCCTTAAGTAAGGAATAAGGAAAGGGGTCAAGTAAACTTGGATAGAAAAACTAAAGAGCGTTTGGATGTCTTCAAGAAGGTTGAGATTAATATCCCTCTTCTTGACGCCATTCAAACTATTCCTATGTACTCCAAGTTCTTGAAGGACTTATATACTAACCGCTGATTAAAGAACAACCTATAAGGGGAGGAAGGACAGAGAAGGTGAAGTTCAATGCCACGGTGTAGGCTATCATACAAAGGAAGGTGCCCAAGAAGTTGAAATATCCGGGAAGCTTCACCATGCCATGCACTATTGGGATGAGGTACTTTGAGAGAGCTTTGATGGACCTTGGAGCTTCCATTAACTTGATGCCATATTTGGTATACAAGTCCATTGGCTTGAGAAAGTTGAAGCCGATAAGCGTGTCATTAGAACTAGTGGATATGAGCATTGTTCACCCAAGGGGCATAGTTGAAGATGTACTCGTCATGATCGAATACCTCATAGTGCCGGCTAACTTCGTGATTCTTGACATGGAGGAACCGAGAGGGTATGATGACCTACCCTTGATCTTCGAAGGAGCTTTTATGGCTACGGCGGGTACCAAGATTGATGTTAAAGACGACGAGCTGACCATGACTGTGTTTGAGAAGACAAGGAAATTCAAGATATTTGACAAGTCGGAAAAGATCCCTTCCTTACAAGCCATGAGCATTAAGGTCTTAGGCGGTAAAGTCGAAAATGATGAAAATGTAGGCTACACGGAGTCGGAAGCTGATCAGTTAAGTGTAGAAGAGGAGATGACACCAGATGAGGTCAAGGGTTATGAAAAGAAGAGATTGAAGTTGGAAAAACTTGTCATTAGAAACAAGGTCAACTTGAAGAACTCCGACCCCTCAAGGGATGCATACTACAAATTGCTTGAGATATATCCACATGAGTTAGTGCACTTGAGGAACTTGACGAATGGAAGAATGTTGGAGTTGCATAGAGAGAAAGTGGAGGCCTTGAAGGTGGCACCGAGAAAGTGTAATGGGAGAGTCTATCATTCTAAGGACCCAACCATGATGGTGTGACCTTCTCTTCCATGGACGGACCATGTTTACGTCCATAAACTACAACCCGTGATGGCGGACACCATTAGCTATGATTAAGGAATAAAAGTGTGAGTTAGAGTTGGTGATCATGTGACCTGGATGAAACCAATTTAAAGAAAGTCAAGGATGCCTAGCATGGAAGGCAAGACCAATCTTGGTCTTGCATGTTGGTGATTATTGGTGACTTGGGATGCAACATTTTTAGTCTTCAAGGGGGAGCATTCCTAATCTCTTACCTCACTTTGCATTATGTTGCTTGTTTATGCATTTGTGTGTTGCAATGGTTAGCTTTCTGCTTATGAAGTTTGTGGTAGGAGGAGGTTATGTGTTTTGATCTTTGTGTGTGCATTAGTGTTAGTTTTATTTTCAACTCAGGATCCTTTCTTTGATGGATCGAAGTGTGACAGTTTACTTTCTTTGATCCATCGAAATGTTGCACAGAAAGAAATCAAGATGACTGCCTCGATGGATCAAAGGAAATCCTTCGACCCATCGAAAATGTCCACCCGGTAACAAATAGCAGCACATCTTCGATAGATCGAAGGCTAATCCTTCAACCCATCGAAAGAAACCTGGGCCGAGTTTGACTGCATTTTGACTTTAATGAAACCCTTCTTTCCTTCTTTCCTTCCCCTTCTCTCTGTCTCTCTCTCTCATAATTTTAGAAATTTCTTCTTCTTTCTCTCAAACTCTCTCACTCTAAACACTCCTCACACACCCAATCACTATAATCCTTCAAAAATCTTCCAAAGAGTGTGAATTTCTTGCTTCTTCTTCCATTTGGATTGCTTTGTATAAAGCTTGAAGTATTTTGGGGATGTTTTGTAACGACCCGAATCAGAATGATATGTTAATTGGCTTGATTCGCGAGTTTCACAAATAATCATAGTTTATCGTAATTAGTCGATATGGCATATTTGTTTACGACTAAATTATCGGGCAAGAATTTGGTATGAGTGTGACGACCCGGAACAGAATCAGTAGAGTAATCAGCTTAATTCACGAGTTAGCGCGTAATTATTATTTTCCGATAATTGATTGATTTGCCGGTTTTAATCACGACTTAATTATCGGCCAAAAATTTGAGTTGAGTCTCTTCTTGAGATTTGTTGTACACGTGATTTCGAGTTCATGGGCGGTTCCGGATTATTATTTCGACGACCGAGGAATATAATATGAATATTTGAAGTTTCGGAATATCGTCGAGTTTATCCGTTTGTATCGAGTTTATTCGAATCGTAATGGTTATCCGTTTTGGACCGTCGATCGTCCCAAGACGCGAGTATAAATATCAAAAATAGTTTAAAAAAATTGTCGAAAACACTGTTCGGGAAGTTTGACCGACGTTGACTGAGTTGGAGACGTTGACCATCGTTGACCCGTGGAGAAAATTGGACCGTTTGGATTCCTCCGGTGAACTGGTCGATTCTGGCCGTTTTAGGCCACGACTTTGCAAGGAAAATGTTCTCCTCGTGATTCTAAGCAGTTTAGCACTTGGAATTTCTTAATTTGGTTTTGAATTGAGGGAGAAATGTTGAATTGAAAACGGTGGAATTTCGGCCGATTTTGGGTTTTGTGGACGGTGGCGCTCCGGCCACCCCTGTGGCCAGGAATTAGGGTGTTTGGACCATGGGGTCACGGTGGTGCCTTTGAGAGTGGTCTCGAAGGCCGCCGTGCACCGTGGACGGAGATCGGAGGAGATCCGGCGACAGCGGTCAACGGCGGAGCTCTGGCGACCGTTGACTTTTTTGGAAATGTGTCGAGTTATATGTTGTTTCGCTCGTATTCGTGCCCCGATCGTCACCTTGAGGTTTTCGATTTGATTTGGGTATCGGATTTTCAGTTGAGGGTTTTGAGTGGAGATTTCGGGAATTTCGTTGATTATTTTTGTATCAGTTATATGTTTCCGGGAACGGTTGGTTTCCAAGGTATGGTACAGTGTTGTGAGCTATGATTTTGATCAGTTATATTTTATGATTATTCAGGGGATCGAGATCGTGCTTCGGGCGAGGGATCTTCCGCCGGACCACGTGATTAGCGCTCTTTGCTCATCTGTGAGTGGACTTTTATATTTTCACTGTCGTTGTGAGTTCGTGATTTTCCGTATTTATTTATATACGATGTTGAGATTATTTATTACTTTTGGAGGCATTATTTTATATTTTTATGGTGATGTCATTACTTGCATCGATGCTTCGGCTACTCGGCTGATCACCAGTAGTCTGACCAGAGTTGAGAGATTTCTCTGGGCAGGGTTGAGAGATTCCCCTGTTATGCCGCCGGGGTTGAGAGATTCCCCTGGCCTATCACCGTCGGGCTTGAGAGATTTGCTTGACCGTCGGGCTTGAGAGATTCGCCTGACCGTCGGGCTTGAGAGATTCGCCTGGCACCTCCATATATATTTTCCGAACTCGCTATACTTGTTTATTGTATATGAAATTGGTGAAAGGCATATGTTTATTTTTCGTCCACTCACTCTAACGTTTTATTGCCTTTCCCTTGGGTTTTTCAGTTTTCGTGCCCAGTTTGCAGTTCAGATTCTGGTGTCTCACGTCGCGGTCGGAGGCTAGTTGTTCGAGCTACCTTTCTTCTCCAGTAGGTTCTTGTTTTGCCTACTGTTGTATATTTTGTATATATATACACTAGAGGTCGCTCTAATATGTTACTGATACATGTTTTATATGGTTTTTCCCAGATTTTCTATATAATACAGTATGTTTATTATTTATTGTTATTGATATGATATTGAGAAATCCGGATGGGATTGGTGCCCACGGTTTGGCTTTTGTTGCATAAGATGAAGTGTTATTTTCCGGGTGCAGGTAAAGGCAATTCCGCGTTAGTAGCGTTACTCTGCCGAAATTTTAATGGTTTTTGTTGGTTCGTGTTTTCAGAAGGGGTTTGATTCCGGTTTAGGAAACTAAATCGAGGTTGGGTCCTTTCAATGAGTTCCTTCACGAGAGTTGTAGTGTACATGATTTTGAGCTTGTGGAAGTTTCTAGAGGATTATTTTGAGTTACGTAAAATAAGATAAATATTTCTGACCGTTGAATTTAGTCGTGTTTATTTGTTTTGGTTTCAATTCGTTTTGGACCGTTGATCGTCTTGGGTCGAGCATATAAATATCGGAATAGTTGTAAAATTTTCGAAAAGTCACATTTGGCAGTTTGACTGGCGTTAACCAGGTTTGACTGCGTTGACCCGCGTTGACCAGAGCGCGCTCCACTGCGACCGCGAACTGCCGCCGTCCAACCCGCCGTTTTCGGCCACTTCCGGCCAAGATTTGGGTATGGTTAGAATCCTCTCGAGATTTCCTATTGTTTTGAACTTGATTTTGTGAGAATTGATGGAGTTTTGAGGGAGAACGAGCTCGGTGAAGTTTTGGGATTTTGCCGGATTCAGGTGGAGGTTTCCAGCATGTTTTAGGGTCGTTGGGCTTGGGGGTTTTGTTCCCCTCAACCTATAGATGCTTTTGGGTGAAAGAATTTTGGGTTTATACGCCGTTTGGTGCTAGCCGAAAACTCGCCGAAATCCATGGAGACCTTGAGCTTTCGAGCTCGATTCCGGCCTGTGTGGGTAGAATTGGAGGAAGGTGAAGAAGTAAAAGTTGTTGGGCTTGAGAAGTAGATGAGTTATGGGCTTCCTCCGCCGGATAATTTCACCGTTGACGTCGCGCCCCCGCCGACGACAGCAGTTAACGGCGGAGCTCCGACGATGGTTGAATTTTTGGATTTTGGAAATTTTTATACCGGTTTGCTCGTAATCGTGCCCCGATCGTAGTCTTGAGGTTTTTGAGTTGATTTGAGTACTTTATTTTGGGACGAGGGTTAATTGGGTGTATTTTGAGAATTTTGTAATCCTCGTCGATATTTCGAGTGATACGTCTTTCTAGAACGCGGGGTTCTTGACGTATTAGCTCTGTATGTTGTGTTTCAATATGTATTGATCTTATCCTTGTTATTCAGATGATCATGAGCGAACGTTTGGCGAGAGATCTTCCGTCGGACCTCAGAACTAGCTCGTACTGTGAGTGGACATTTATTTACACTGTCGTAGCGAGTTCTTGGTTTCAGTATTGTTTTCAGTATAATGTTCAGATTGTTTATCGCTTTGAAGATATTGTATATTTTATTAGTGATGGAATTTATTTATTTAGCATCGATGCATTGGCTACGCGGCTGATCACCGGTAGTCCATCTATCAGGCTTGAGATATTCGTTTGATACGCCGACTAGGTTTGAGAGATTCGCCTAGTTTATCACCGTCGGGTTTGAGAGATTCACCCGACCTGCTACTCTGGCAGGGAAATCCGCCGAAGTGGCCACTTTTATGCATTTAAGAACTCGCATTATTTTATGATTATATAAATGGTGAAAGGCATATGATTATTTTTCGTCCACTCACTCTAACGATTTTATTTGCCTTTCCCCTGGGCTTTTCGGTTTCCTTTGCCCAGTTTGCAGTTGGGGTTCCAGTGTTACGCATCGACTGTGGAGGCATAGAGTTCAGATCACACTTCAGTTTCTGTAGGTTCCTTGTTCAACCTACTTGATGTATATAGGCGTCGCTCTGGATACTTATGTTTGTTTTCAGTTGAGTTTACTCCTGAATATTTCTGGATTTCTTGTAAACCTTTGGTTTATTATGTATATGATGTTGAGAAATCCGGATGGGGAATGGAGTCCCACGGTTTGGCTTTTGTGGAATATTCGAAGTGTATTTCTTTGCAGGTTCTAAGAATGGTTCACGTATTTCAAAGCAAACTCCGGCAATTTTTTTTTAAGTGTTTTCGAAAGGGTTTGATTTCGGTTTAGGCAACTAAATCGGAGTCGGGTCCTTTCATGTTTTCACAAGGTATTATGCTTAACCCATTTGAACCCAAATTCAAATTTTGATGTGATTAAGGTGTGATTTTGTGATGTTTGTGATGAGTTATTGCTATATTCCTTGGTTTAGTTGTATGGGTGATGTGATTTGAGTATCATTATGCTTGAAATTGTTGAAATTAGACACAATGAGTTATGCATGAACCCTAAAATTTGAAACTTGGGATTAGTTTGTGTTGAGAGTTGTTCTTGCTAATGTGTATGTATATGTGTGATGTGAGTGCTAATTTGTTAGTTTATATAATTATGTTCTACGTACCTTCATCTCACCATCCATCATCATCGTCTCCATTGCCACCATGCCTCTCAAGCGAACTGCTAGAAAGAAAAGAGTACCAACATCAACTGAATCCGAATCAGAGCATGAACCAGTTTATGAGAGGACACCCACCTTTTTCAACACCAAAGATACCGTTCACAAGAAGATGGGCCCAAAGAACGGTATCGCCAAATGGCCCACCATCACGGAAGCACGTGCCATTCACCCTGAGCGGAATGTATGCACCAATGCTAAACACCCCATGCTCATCGTCGTGCTAGACCTCTTGAAAGAGCACCAGGTCATGCACCTCACACGCAACTTCATCGGTTATCATGAGCCATTGGTCCATAATTTCTATGCGGCACTGAAGGTTGCTAAAGTCAACAAGTCGAGAGTTGGCCGTATGTTTATATTTGAGGGTAAGATGATGGCAATATCCCCCCCCCCCCCCCCCACTCTTGAGGACTTCTTCAATTTGCCTCACCCATCACCGAATGCAAGACAAGCTTTCCGAGAGCGTTATGATGCGGTCACTTGGGCGGAATTCAAGGACGCGACTTGTGGGAATAATGTGGCCCCTCAGAGGAATAGGTGCTTCCAAACCAATAACCACGACGACTTCCACAAGGTGCTATGACTTTTTATTAAACGCAATGTCTCCCCTAAGACTCACTCCGCCAAGATTCATATTAATGAGTACAAAACATTATACATGCTGACACACAAGGGATGCCAAGTGGAGTATGGAAAGATCCTCTACAATGCTATGACTCGGAGTGCGATTATAGAGACACGGCCACTTTTGTTTCCTTCTACAATCACGAGGTGGTGCATCGCCCAAGGATTCTAAGACATTCCCCATGCACTCCATGCTCTCAAAGGAGATCTTCGTGATGGGAATTTGGTCAAGAGCTGGCGGAGGAAGCCACACCGGAGCCAAGGAAAGAGCAAGACCACATGTAAATGCCGAATATGGCCTACTTTGATGGCCAATTTGGTCAAGTCTTTGAAAATCATGTCATTATGATGTCAATGATTGGTGATCTTGGCAACCGAGTCTCACATTTGGAGATGCACTATCGTGGGGAGGGCACATCCAGGTCGGCACCTCGAGGGCATGGTGGTGGAAATGATGATGATATGATGGAGTGAAGACTTAGCATTTCTTATTTGTTTCATGTTTTTTTAATTTCTAACCCCCCTTATTCCATAGCCTTGTAGGACTTATTGTTATTTTGTACCCTTTGAACTTCGTTAACTCTTTGTGATTAATGTCAAATTGGTACCTTGTTTAGTTTGTGTTTTGTGTGGTTGGATGCATAATTTGATTGCATGTGTGTGCTTAGATGTTGATTTATGAGCAATTGGATGTGCATCCCACCAACTTTTTATGTGTTTAGCTTGTTGTGTGGTTGATGTGTGTGTGAAGGTCCATTTTTGGTGTAGGGAATGGCATAAACTTGAATAGATATTTGCATGATTTTACTCACCTTCACAGGGACATCCAGGATACTTTATTCGATGGATCGAAGGGTTTCCCTCGATCCATCAAACTCGAGCGGCCATTTGGATCCGGGGGCTCTGCCTTGATGGATCAAACGGTCTTCATCGACCCATCAAAGGTCATTCAACATATGCACTTTTTCAAGTCCATTGGAGTCCGAAGGCCATGGCTTTGATCATATACCCCCTCGAGCTTCCCAATGCTATCAATTTCAATGCGAGGGTGCCGCTTGCCGAGTATTATTTCACTAATGCAACCTTTGGATGATGATGCTTAACTTGTCCTTCGTTGGTTTACATATTCTTGCATATGGAGCTCGGAGTCGGTCGACAAATCGTTTGCACCCTCTCTTTCCCTACTCTATTTATTTTCTTGCTTCATATAGACATGATTGGGAACGATGCTTCAGTAACATTATTGTATCAATTTGTGTTACGTAGAACGTGGTATTCTTGTATAAGTGTGAGGTCCCCTCATGTTATATACTAGATTATAATGTGGTTTTCCTTTGAAGTGTGATTAGTATTTGTCCCCATTGTGGTTAATAGGACTCTAATAGCTTCATTATTTCTTAGAGACTATATGACTTTAAGTGTGAATGCATGCTAGTTGTTATGCCTAGGAGAACATGTGTTAGGTGAATAATTTTGTGAAATGATGATGCGTTGCTATCTTGTTTACACTTTTGGTTATTATGTGGTTATATGCAAATTGACAATTTGGTTCTAAAGAGTGAGGTATGTGGCTAAGTCATATCACTCCTTATCCTAAAATTCATAAAAATAAACAAAAAATAAAAATAAAAAATTTGAGAAAATGTAGTACAAAAATATGTGTGTTTGGTGTGTTTTGTGTCCCAATAACCACTCCCAATGATGATATTGAGAAAATGGATAGTAGATTGCATTATTTTGAGCATTGTTAAAAAGAGAAAACAATGCATGCTTAATCGGTTTGAAAAGTGCATATGTCATTCAAAATGCATTCACATGAGAAAAATAATGACTGACATGTTTTCGAGCTATCTATGTCCCATGTGAGATTTTTTAGCCTTATTGTGCATACATAGCTACATTATGCACTTATTCCTTCATGTGTGACATCGATCAATCATAGTGTAATCTAGAACTTGCTTTAAACAGTGCAAAACGTTTAAATGATAGAGGCATTAGGATTACGACCATGGCAAAATTGCTTTTGAACTACGTGATGCATATATCCTTTAGTGAGCCAATTTGAGCCTTATATTTTTTAGCCTTTTAATTCTTGAACATCACAAATCCTTACCAAGCCTAAACACTTACTCCTATCCTTAACTAGGCAATCAAGCAAGCGATAATCAAGTCCTATTAGGATGTGCTTAGAGTTGTACCTATTATGGAGTTTAGCAAAAGCTTAAGTGTGAGGTGGAGGAGATCGTTGTGATGTTCATTTTTGCTGTATTTTGTTCAAAAAGAAAGAAATGAAAAGAAAAAAAATGAGAAAAGAGTATCAAAGAAAAGAAAAAAAAACATAGAAAGAAGAAAAGAAGTTAATGGCACCTAGATGTTTAGTAAAGAACTTCGACATGTGGATTGCTTGTTAGGTTGCTTGGTTCTTGAATTCTTATACTCTTCTTTCATTAAACCCCTTCCTTAAACCCCGTTACAACCCGAATAAAAGTTCTCTTGATTTGAAATGCTTGTGCTTTTGGATTGTTAGAGCATTTGGTTAAAAATCGAGCTTATGGAGAACATGTGATTGATGCAATTTTTGAGTGCAAACACTAACCCTCAAACACTTGTGTGCATTGAGTGATATCTAGTGAGTTTGATGGTTAGGAAACATATTAATTTGAATACATCTCATTGGGATGCATTTGGCTTAGCATAGTGCATAACCATTTCGGCTTATTACATATGCATTGATTTCATGTTTTAAAACTGTTACTCAAAAGTAGTTCAATCCATCTAGCCATAGTTCTTTGAAGGACATCGATCATTAAGTCGGAACACCTACATACTTGTACATGCTTTATATGTTTTTGTGCTTTGAGTCTAGCTTACTTATTTCTTTTCGCCTTAGTTTTCTTGAGGACAAGCAAAGCTTAAGTGGAGGTAGTTGTTAGGACCATAATTATGTGCCTATAACACTCTTAACTTTATGCTTATAACTTGTTTTCTTTGAATAAAGCATTGTTCTTATGACGTTTCCTGATCTTGCTAGGAAATGTGGAGTTGGCTTGGAAATGCATTAAATATGAAGAATTAGATACTTATTGAAGAAGACGTATATATTTTCGAGGTCACGAGAGAATTTGGAGCAACTTTGGGAAAATGACGAAATAACTTCACCGGAAGTCGCCGGAAGTTGCCCGAAACCCACCGAAATTTGCCAAAACCAGCCGGCCCACCTTGGCCAGCTTAATCACATGGAGTCCAGCCCAATGGAGGCCCATTCAGACAATTTATGTTTACCAATCTGATTTAGAGAGAAAGAAAAGAAGTTGGACCGCATGATGTCACTAATTTAGAGCTTAGCCTAAAATAGTGGATCATGGTCTCCCTAATTCAAAGCCAACCCTTAGATCTTCTACTTCCTCATTTATTATCATCCAAATGTCGAAATAGAGCCTCCCAACTCAACGAAATTTGAGCTCCCCTCTCCCCATTCACACAACTCACCTCATTTTCAGATTTTCCATAGTTTTACACTCTCTCTAGACCCATTATTCTTATACCAACCCTCTAGCACTCTCTTCTACCTCATCTCCTCCGTTTCTAGGCCAAAATAACTCCATAACCACCATTACTAGAGACCTAGCTCTCCCCTCTCTTGGGTAGAGCCGAATCTCACCACCATATCACCACGACTTTGGCTTAGTTGGGGTATTCCTCCTCTCATCCTCACCTCCTAGGGTTTGGCTAAGCTTTTAGAGTTCAAAAGAGTGGGAAGTAATCCCTCTTCCCATTTCTTCATGGAATCCTGAGGGTTTACCTTACCTCCTCTTGAAGACTTGGTGCTTGTTGAAGAAAAGAAGTGGAGCTAGAAGTCTTGGAGTCACTTAGTGAAGCTTTGGCTTGGGGACCCTTGGTTATTTCTACTCTCTTCCTACTTTAAGCATGTATCAACTCTTGTATTAAGTTATGTGTAGTGAGTAGTTTTATTTGGGAGGCTAGGGTTAGAACCCTAGCCATGTGATGAACAAATGATGTCTTGGATTATGTATGATTTATGATTTTAGTGTATGTTATGTGATTGTGTGTTGTGAATGAGCAATTGTGTGTTTATAGATGTTTATTATGCTTGAGCTTCATGTCTAGTTTCACTTATGCATGTGTTGACCCTAGCTAAGTTAATGTATGTGTAAAGAGACTAAAAATGGACCTTAATTGAATTAGCTACTCACTTAAGGCTAGATGAGCATGTAAACATGATTAGGGTATTTTCTAAGAGGTTTACCTTGAGACTTGGTTGGCTTAGCACCTAGCATAGACTACAGCTCCTTTGAGTCTCAATAGACTTGAGGGACTCTAGTCAAGAACATATTAAATCCAAAAAGTTATTGTGGCTATTAGTAGATTTTCTTGACTCGTAACCCAATATGTGCGAGTTTGGGGAATCACATAGACTTTCTCTCGGATTCTTCAATAGAGATTAGAGAAAGGGAACCTTCCACATATATCACTCGATATGCTTGTTGACTTCACAACGTGACATACGAGAAATGGCTTGGGATCTTGGTTCCGGTTCACTACATACTTCAATGTTGGGCTCAAGTCATCTAGAGTTCGGAATGACCTAGGAACTTGGGTTCAAAACCAAATATGACCCAAAAGGTCACGATTTGGACATTAACTTGTGTGAATGAACTTTAATATAATACATAAACCGAGACAATGTTTGATGCATCATATGGTTAGTTAGTGGGGATTTCCCTAGTCGACCATCTTTCCTTATATTGAATTTATTTGCTATTTTTGTTTGCGTATTGTACTGTAATCAACCAACTAATCAAACTCGTATAGCCACTCATCATAATTCAATCACCCCTCGCAATGCTAAGTCTTCAAAATACTTGGTAGGGTGAGATACACATATCCGCATTTTACTTTTCATTTAGTGTCATGTTAGTGTCTAGATGTGTCCGTAGTCTAAGTGCTAATCATTCGAGTTAGAGAGTTATAGTGGCTAATCCTCGTGGATTCGACACTCAACTTCCTATAAATACTATAACTTGCCCCATATACTTGCGGGTGGGGAAATACTTTACTTTTATGAGTTAGTTCTTAATTCAATAAGTGTAAAGGGTCTATTTTCTCAACAGTTACATATCTAGAACTTGTATAATTACTTCTTGATATCATTAAGTGATTTTTTTCTGTACAGTTGAATCAACATGATTGAGGTATAAGGTCAGTTTCTCTCCACCATGGCCAAACTATGACAATTATGTCCTGATCTTCTCTTTTCTTAGTGAGCCCTTTGAGCCTATATCCCCTTCATTGTTTGCCCTGGTTACTTTAGCCTATGTGTTCAATAATGTGCATGGAAGTCTACACTAATTGTTGACAAGAAGAAAATAAGATCATAGATCAACCAAGAAGTATTGCATGTTCAACAACATGAACTTCTTCCTGATATATTGATCAAACATTTGTTCTTATGTCTACAGGATATATTAGACTGACCATGTTACTTAGATTTCTGTTCACTCTGATAGTTTTGTGGAATACATTCAGTATATTCATGGTCCATAGTTTCTTGTATTGCGTTATTTACCATTGGTAAAATTCTTACTGTGATGGTAAGTTTTTTCAACAATCATGAATACATTGGGAGATTTCAAAATCTTTTCCTCTTCTGATTTGGTTTCTTTTTCCAAGAAAAAAACTGATGTGACGATTTGCTACTCAAAGAAGTTTTGGGGATTTTTCATATAAAAGGACTTTGGTTGCTATCATCCTCTCTAACAGATCTCACTTGCTCTTAAGTCTATGCAGATTAGAAGAACATCAGGGTTTCCAACCATGTTAGACACCTCCAATTCATAGAATGATCATCTGTCGTCTTCCCCTTCTCCTCCTCCGCTTTGCCGTTATCATCAGGTTAACGTTTCTTCCACTTTCTCATATCACTTCTCTGAGATTTTGGACCAATTCGATCACTTTCGAAGGGAGCAAAATGTGATGGGTCGTGATATGGTTATCACTATGGAACGCACTGCCTTAATGCAACAGGATGTTGTCACCGTACTACAAAGGACTACTGCGATGCAACATAACATTCTTCATTTGCTTGAGAGGGCTGCAACTTTGCAGCAGGATGTCCACGCTCTGCGCTAACGAGCCGATGAACTTGATCATCTCTATGTTAGTGAGGAAGCTCGTAGTCTTGGCCTGGCCCATTGTCTTGGGAGGACCCTTTCAAGCGTAGTCATATGTTCTGAGCCTTCTGGCACTTCATGCAAAAAGGGGGAGAATTTATTGTTTCTGCTTAGGAGTTGTTTTTGTTTCCTTTTGCTTTTGCTTTTGGTGGTAGTAATAAACAAATTTATTTTGCATTGAATTCTAGGATGGATGTTTGAAGTTATTTGGGAATTCCAAGGTTGGTACTATAAATTGGTTCAATTACAGGTTGCATATCGATCTTGTCTTTTGCATGAAATGTCAAAGGGGGAGATTGAAAGTACCTTGTCTTTTCATGACAAAAGGCAAGTCAGCTAATTGGAACAACTTAGCTTGGTTGGTGATCTCACTCAAAATCAGGGGTGGATCCAGGATTTTGAAACCCCATGAACTCTACTGTGCAACACACAATATTTTTTCTAAAGGTTTGTAGCTTGTAGGAGGCTCATCCTCACTCCTTTCTTATTATAATTTATAGAACATATATTGGGGGAGGGGGGACATAAAACCAAACCCCGAGAATAGAAACGTCTACATTCATAAACTATTGCACAATGATTGAAAAAATACTAACCAACTAAATTTTACCCTCCGAGACCCACTAACTTCTAACTCAACAATAACAGAATCATTATCAATGCTATCGGCATACTCCTTTTCAATCCTGAGAAGCATCAAATCATCAAGAAACTCATCTTCCATCTTATTTCAAATTTCATTTTTTATGAACTTCATACATGAAAATGCTCTCTCTGTTGTTGCAGTAGAAACAGGAAGAGTCAACACAAGATACAATAACCTGAAAATCATAGGAAAGAATGGTGACTTTCCTGTTTCAACTAGTTGCTGACAAAAATTTGAAACAGTTATTGTCTTGTTAAATCTTATATCCATCCAAATATCTACTAGAAAATATCCACGCTCCATATCAAGAGAAAGCAAATCAATAGATGTAAAATCTTGAAGATAGAACTTCGAAGAAAGACAACTAACATTTCCACTAGCTTCTGTTTCAGGAGTTCACCAAGTATTGTATAGATAATTGCTTAAGCTAATTGCATCAACTTCAATTTATTCTTATCATTCTGGTGATTCTAGGACAATAATTTGCTAAATATAAAGTTGTAGAAATTGTTGTACCATTAATTTTGGCACCAAATGTTATCATCGTCAAGCTGATGGGCATCAAAGATATCATTCATCCTACCCCTCAACCAAATTTCTTCTATTTCAATCCATCAACTCATTCTACTGGTAAGATTAAAAGTTGAAAATATCGATTAAATTCAATTCAAATTGAACCCAACAAAACCCAATTCAAATTGAATCCAAATCAAGGGCAGATCAAAATCACAACAAATTAACAAACACAAATCAAATTCACTTACCCTATGCAAAGTTGTGTGTTGTGAGACTGTGAGAGCTTGTGAGGGATCAAGGATGGAGAGTCTTCACGAGCTATAGGTGAGAAAGTAGAGAGACAGAGAAAATAATGACTGAGAGTTTGAGTGAGTGTTTTAGGGCTGGAGATGTGTGGGCTGAGAGCTTGAGAGAAAGAAAGAAGACTACTACTAATTTTTTTGGGCTTCCTCAAAAATCTTTGTGGGCTACAGCCTACACAGCCCATAACACACATCCGCCCCTGCTCAAAATGGTAAGTCTATACATACATAAGTCTAGAATATTTGTGGAAATTATTTGAGATGTTGAATGTATTGATTTGATTTAGTTTTTGAATAAATTCTGATGTGCTAACTTTAAGGTGTGTAGTTAGTTTAGAACTATGATATCAAATTGTTAATTGATTTGATTATAGTTACCTTTTCTATCGGATAACTTTATACATGAGAATTGGATTTGCTTAAAGAGTTGATTTTAAGGAAATGCACAATTCTTGGAAAGTAACAAATTGTGGTGATTGAGTCCTGTTTGGTCTTTATTAGGTTGAGCATACTGATACTATATAAGCAAGGATACTTCATGAAGTAAGTGTGCTTTGGAACTGTGAAATACCGCATCTGTGTTTACTGAGTATTGCATACTTTTAACTTTGTTCCTTGTTGAGGGTTTAATTTTATTTGCATCTCATTGAAACTTGAGTGAGTTGAGATCACCATCGAGGCTAAACAAGAATTAGGCCCTAACGACTCTACTAATCTTAATTTCTACACACTAATTGAAAACCAAAGTGGAGATACATAACTCAAGTGACAAGAAATAAAGAAATTTTTCCACATAATAGTTCATTACTAAAATATAAAAGATAGACAACTGTTTTCGATATCATAGTAGCTAGAAATTCTAAACTAACTACACTGATGAGAATACAAACTTGTAGGATCTACCTTGGATCCTACGGTAGATACCACTATGCCTCAATCTGTATGTGCGCTCGACCTCAAAAGAAACTCTGCAAACTAAGCAATTTAAAACGAAGGACCCAGGAAAAACACAGATTAAAAATGTTAGAGTGAGTGGACAAAAATATACTTAACTGAAATAGAAATAATATTGTGCTCCCACTGTTATTTAATAAAATATTAAGCGCGCCAAAAAGACAAAAGATATAAAAGATACGCCAAGGGGGACACCTGATCATTCTCGAGTATCGTGCTCAAGTGGAGGCGGTGACTAGAGTTCTCTGGCCTCTGGCCACCTAAAGTCGTCTGGTGACTCCTAAAATAAAGATGACGTGAATACCAGGGGGAAGTGTTGATCCTTCCCTGGAGCCACTCAGGGATCAACCGAGTAACCAATGCATCGATGAAAACCTAATTGAAAATGTACTGAATCTAACCTCCAAAATTATAAACTAAATACTGAATTGAGTATAAATAATAAAGACTCGTTAATCGACTGTGAAAGTAAAAGTGTCCACTCATTGTACTGTTTTGTGATTTCCATCAATCCAGGGCATGTCTATCAACGTTTCTGTACGTCTATCACTAACTACTAATACGTCGCCCTAAAACAACAATTTTTATTTCACAACTACTCTTCGAGAATAATATTGAATATCTAAGCTCGTTCACCTAACGAGCAATACCATGAGAACATCGCATTCTCGAATATCGTAATTTCTGAAATTATGACAAGCTTTGAACTAATTCTATATTCTAAACATTTAATCCTTTTCAAAGTTGCAATACAATTCTCGAACATTACGCGACTCAAAGTCGAATCGACTTTGGACTCAATCGTTCCTTAAAATTGTTAAATTATTTAATTAATGCCTGATTAATCACACCTTTTAATCAACTATGTCCAAAACGAATCAAAAATCTCATCATTGTGATCGGTACGCAATTACGAGTAAAACAACATAAAATTTTTGCCGAAATTTCTCCGTTGGAGTGCCACCATGAACCACCGCATAAATCTATGCAAAATCAACCCAATAACAACTTTATCTTACAACATAAACCAATTTGGTCCACAACTTATCAAATTTACATTTGAAAATCAAGGACACCAAAAATTTCTAAAACTTCAAATAGTTGATTCATCCTCCTCGGTTTGAAATGGAGAGGGTTCTTGGTATGGCTAGACTCATGGTGATGAGGCCTACAAAGCCCAGTAGGTTACAACCATCAATTCGAGGTCAAAACTATCACCCCTAAAGCTTAGGGTTTTTGTTTGTCGGTGGTGCTTCTCCTCCACATTACGGCTTAATCTTTGAGAGATGAAGATTGAGGCTATGGTTCATCATGGGCTGGGCTGGGTTGGCCTCGGCCCTAAATTTAAGGCTTAGGGATGTGCTAGGCTGGGCTAGGACAACAGTCAAGCATAACGAGGCTGGACCGAGGTCACAATTTAGAAGCTTTAGCCCGCCCATTAAGGCTAGGCCAATGAGGCTAAAGAGGTCGGGACGGGCAAAGCTGAGCCCTTAAATTGAGAAAAAATAATATATAAAAAGTTCAATGTATTGTTATTATTGATGTATGATATTTACTTTAAATATATATATTTCTGCAGACAGAACATCGAGGTGAATAAGATGAGAAAATAAAAGTAATAATTCATAACATGATAATAATAATAAATTATATTATATTTTCTGATAAAAATGGCAAAAATGGGTCAGATTAGACTTAACCTCTAGGCCTTTAAAGTGATCTAAAAATATTTATATATTAATTAATTTCCTTATTTGAAAATAGGCTAGGCTTGACAAGGCTTACGAGGCCGAGGCTAGGGTAGGCCGAAGAGGATCAAATGGGTTGGGACGAGAGGCTGGGTTGGGCTTCAAATGTATAGCCTACCTCCTATCTATTTCAAAAGAGGTTGGGCCGGGTCGGCCTCGATTAAGGCTGGGTGGGTTAGAATAAGGCTCAAGGTCGAAGGTCCAAATGATGAGACCTAGTTGAGGCCTTGGGGTTTGAAAGAGGAAAGGAAGACGCAAAATTTAACACCTGTTTCATCGATTTTGGTGGCCAGACCGGTGAAGCCCGTCGCTGGTGACTCACGGCGTCGAGAGAGAAAGAAAAAGGATGCGGGAGAGAGAAGAGAGAATAGAGGTTGACCAGAGTGGAAAGTTTTGACTTTCCATTCCTGGTAAGTCCTTTATATTCCTACATAATTACCAAATTAGTAAATCTTGATAAACTTTGCTGGCCATAACTTTTTCCTCATAGCTCCGATTTTGACACTTGACATGGCTACAAACTCGTTTTGACGAACTCTACGACTTACTTCTATAAAACTTTTCGAAAAACTTAATCAATAAAATTTTGATAGAAGTCATCAATAATTACCGACGATAAGAACTAGTTACCATCATCGCTTAACATTTAATCAAAAATAAGAGGTCAATTTCAGGATGGGATGTTACACTGCTAAAGACTTTAAACTGTGAAGAAAATTGTTTTCCTAGTTCAATCAGGAAAGGTGTTTTCTTGAGTGCATTCTTGGTTGTGGAATTCATATCTATAAAATAGAGGTTCATAGAAATAGATTATTGTTTATCAATTCCTTGTATTGAATGAGTTTGTACTTAACTGAATGATTATTGGATTGGTTTTAAGGTATCCTTGTTAACAATCCTGCAGTTGTTTTTTTGTTGAGGGATTTTTACTGGTTTAACATCTGTGTGTTCTTTCTTGTGTTTGTTCTCTCTTATGCTTATGTTTGAAGCTCCTTAGTTCAAACCAAATCCTTTTAGTATTTTCAGTAAGACCCTGTGATACCAACTCACATCTATAGAAATATCCATACTTAGGAAGTCCAATATCGATATAACACTTGGTAACCACTTGTGCCAAAGCAAAAGGCATTACTTGATAAGTTTTGGAGCCTAAAAACCCAACCTCCACAAATGGACATAGCAATTGAAAAGTTGGTACGAGCATTAGAGAATGAATTTACAAAATATAATCTAGTAGAGAATCTTAACATGCAACTCCAGCCTTTACAGGAAAATTATGCCCGACTATCTGTTCAGCGTAATACAGCATTATGCAGATTTAATGCTTTAGAACAACGTCATGAAATATTGCTTAGACTACATAGCACATTGCATCTTAACTATGTAGCACTTCAAGAGCTATTAGAGTTTGAGAGAAATAGAGCAGTAACACACATGGATACACTCCTCAACAAAATGTTCTAACACTTAATTCTATAGGTGATCAGCAAGGAGTACTTTATCTCAGTTTGAGCACATATTCTCTACGTGTTCTTACAATGGAGCTATTTGTAATCATGAAACAAAGGAAGTATTTTGTCTTTATCAAGAATCAAAACATCTTTCTTTAGAAAGAGCAATTCAGAGGTTTCTCTTTGGCATGAAAGAAAATCTCCAACCTGGAATTAGCAAAATTAATAAAGCAGAGCATCACCATCCTAATGAAGAAATTAGGTATCAAATTCTTCTAGCAAGCATAGATATGACAACCTATCAAGAATTATATTTAGAGCATGAAGGAGCAATTTACCCTATTTCTCTGGGACTCTTGTTGGAAAATGGTTTTCTAGTACATCTTAACATGAGCATGAATGATCATATAGAATCCTTCCCAATCAATCTTTAGAGCATAGTAAATTACTTTGAAACCTTAGAAGACAGTCTTCTTTTGAACATTAATAACATTCCATTAGCACGATTCAACACTAGTTTGAGCCTCGATCCAGTCCAACAATATATCATCATGGAGCAAGCTATCTATGTCCCTGGGCTGGACTAAATGTCACTAGAATACCGAATTCAGAGGATATAAAGAGATATAGAGGAGCACAAATAGCTTACCATGAATTCTGGGAAGATACACGTACATTTCAACTTGGTTAAGCAAACCAAAGACTACAATCTCTACTCAATGAGAATGGTAAGAAGATTAAAAATAGATTATCATACACTCTACATGAGCAGATCTACTGAAATTGCTTACAAGCAATTTCGAGGCCAAGAGTTAGCATGGATAACAATCCTCGAAGGAGATGAAGATGACGATGAAGCAAACCATTGGCTAAACTTATCTAATACAGACTTATCTGATCCTGAAGAGCACAACATCGTAAATATGATCGAAGGATGAGTTTTCAAACAAATAAAGAGTAAGAAGTGCTCAGAGATAGAGATGAAGTTGATCAGCAAATAGAAAAAGTAGACAAAGAAGAAAAAAGAAGAGCAGCAAAAAATGAAGAGAAAGAAAAAGAAGAAACATAAGAATATATTGCAGAAAACAACGATCCTTAATAAATTATAAATGGTAATAAAGATGTTTTTTTTATACGAGTAATAACGACTTTTTAATCTCTTCAAATAACTTTATGTAAAAAAAAAATCTAACTTCATTTTTAACCAAAGTTCACGATGAACCTGTTGAAGCCAGCCATACCGGATAATACTGGATAATGTAACATTTGGATATGGATCTGACATTGCGGTAGTAAAATATCTTAATATCCCATGAACAAATCTTCGTACGCGTCAACCTCGTGTGACAAATATAATTTTCTGCCAAAAAAGAAAGATATATTTAGGGAGACATAATTGTATGTGGGCAGACAGGAACTTTCATATATCCGTATAAATAGAGAAATCTGGCTAAACGCGTAGAACTGTATACATAATTATTGTTTGCTTGTCCGAAGGAAAAAAACTTAAGGGAGAAGCAGCCATGGCGGATCAGCTGACCGATGATCAGATCTCGGAGTTCAAGGAAGCCTTCAGCCTCTTCGACAAGGATGGCGATGGTTAGTTGCACTCCGATTTCTTTTCTCTTTTTCTCTGCTCGCATATTTATTTTTATGATGGATCAATTCAATTGTCTGTTTCAGATCTAGCTATTCTCTTCTTACTTGTTTTATTCTCTGCCGAGAATTTAGATGATAGATCAGAGAGCATAGAGGGATTCAGGTCCTTTTCTTTTCTTCTTTTTTTTCTTTTCAAAATGATTTTAGGGTTTGTGAAATTATTTCTAAATACTATAGGATCGAAAATTTTGTGGATGCTTGTTAATGGGATGATTTTGAAAAGTATAAAACAAGCTAAGTGTTTTTGTTTCTATGTACATAAGAAGAAACAATTCGAATACACACACACACTTCTTTGTCTAGTAGTAAGAGAATATCAGAATTATTGCGAAACTACTTGTACGTTACTTTTGAATGCTTGTGGGTTGTATTGATATGGTTATTTTTCATTTCAAGCTCAAGTAGTAAAGAATGGAGTGTGATGTAAGACAACCTAGGGGTTAATGGGTATCCGGTTATAGAAAGGCTGAAGCTTTGGGTGCTGATGATGTGTGTGGAGTGGGTGTTGTGATTTAAGAGCTCAAATTTGGATAAGATGAAACAAGAGAATATACATAAAAGTAAAATGACATCAAGTTTCAAAAAATCACGTAACAGGAAAATGTAGAGTATATATGAGCTGTAGATATGTGCTTATTCTTGTGCACAAGCGACTTGACAAGCAAGAATAATTTTGCATGATTCATCTCTGATTAACTTTAATTTTGCAGGTTGTATCACTACCAAGGAGCTTGGGACTGTCATGAGGTCACTAGGCCAGAACCCAACCGAGGCTGAGCTCCAGGACATGATTAATGAAGTGGATGCTGATGGTAATGGTACTATCGATTTCCCCGAATTCTTGAACCTCATGGCTCGGAAAATGAAGGACACCGACTCTGAGGAGGAGTTGAAAGAGGCTTTTAGAGTTTTTGACAAGGATCAGAATGGCTTCATATCCGCTGCTGAGCTGCGTCACGTGATGACAAACCTTGGGGAGAAGCTCACTGATGAAGAGGTGGATGAGATGATCCGCGAGGCTGATGTCGATGGTGATGGTCAGATAAATTATGAGGAGTTTGTCAAGGTGATGATGGCCAAGTGATTATTCACAGCAGATCCAACTCAACATGATTTTTAGAGCCAAAAAGTTTTTTTTTTTAAACGAGGAAATGGTTAGAACTAGTATTCTTGGTTTCCTAACTTCCTCAATTTTATGGTATGGTATTTTAATCAATCCTTAAAGCAATGTTGTACACTCTTCTTGTGTAGGTGGTATTGAATTAGTGTGCCATGATGTTTTGTAATATGATCTTCTCTATTTTGTTTGTCCGGGGGGATGATGAATTTTTTATTCACTGCTCTACCGATGTTTAATACTTAATAGGGTCCTTTTTTATGTTTATGACTATTATTATTTTTAATGTTTAATTTAAACTTTTGTATGCAAAAAACGTGTAACAAGGAGAATATATATTCGCGGCACAAGGTTGGGCAGCCGCTCCTATCTTTATCCATTAAAAATCTGACATTTGTCCTCCACTTCCTCCAAATTTTAGGATAATACTTGGCTGGGCAGCCCATTCTATCTAGGCCTGGTAAAATGGGTGGGTATTTGTAAATTTGTCGATTATCATCCGTTTATGTTCTTTTGTGAACCTGTCTGTTATCATAAATCGTTAACTAGTATTGGGATCTGTTTAACCCTGAAATTTTATTTTTTAAATTTTCAAAATAAAACTTTAAAAAAAAATAACATTAAATTTAAAAAAAAATCATTAAAACGAAAATAAAACGCTTTCTCTTCTTCTCTCCTCTCTCTCTCTCCTCTCCTTCTCTCTCTCCCTGCTCTCCTTCTCTCTCCGTCCTCTCTCTTTCTCCAATTCAATACGGATTTTATACAAATAAAAAAAATCAATACAAAATTATATTTAAAAAGTAAAGATAAAAGAACAAAAGAAAAAAAAAATTGAAGAAAGAGAGATAAACAGGTTCTATAGACGTTATTGGGCTAACTGGCGAACTCATGGGGTTGATCCGTTTAACCTGTTACAATAAATGGTTAAATGAATTTCAACCGGTTTATAACCCGCCCCGTTACAACCTACCTCGTAACCAGCCCAATCCACCCGTTGGCTAGGCCTAATCCTACCCAACCCCGTGCCTTCTTATAATAGAAACATTTGTACTTTCAACTTGTTTAAGTTGCCATATTACTTCAATTACAAGTTGGTGCTCTTCTCCTGGTTTGAGATTGTTTTGCTTGTTTGCTTGCTCATTCATCGATCTCTTACACAATTGATGAATACCAAGTTTCAATTGAGTACTAGAGGAAACAACGAGAAAATTTCTTTTCTCGAAAAACACTTGGTTACCAATCCCATATTAGTTTGTTTTGGGTTGAAATCCCATATAGCAGTGAAAGAAAGAAATCAGCAAGAGAAAAAAAAAACGAGCAAGCTAAAAGGACAGGAAATAGTAGAAAGAGGACAACTGCTATGATTTTATTAGGTGACTTACAAGCTAGTTAGGAATCCTGGGCAGCCAAGTATTATACCAAACTGCATCTCCTTCTTCCTCTTCGAACTGCCAGAGCAGTAACGAATGGAATTACTGATTGAGTCAAGAGATTGCAGCTGTTCAGTGTGAAGGTGTTGAATTTTTGTGAAGCAAAGTAGAATAGAAGAAGGTGAGAGATGTTTGTAAAGTTGTTTCATTCAATTCATTCATAAACGAGAATCAAGATCTTCATAACCAAATTGGTTGCATGAGGAACATTTTTCATTTGTTTGATCGTCGTGATTTCCTCACAGTCAAATAGAACACAAGCGTTTGGAGAATTTTCTGATACATTGATCAATCCTGAATTGGGTATATATACAAGCATACTTACGGTTATAGAAGGAAACCAAATTAATTACAGAATTCTACTTAAATACAGAATATACACCTCCTAAATATACAAAGAGTGGGACTCACTCCAACACTCATCCTCAAGTTGGAGAACAAGTCTCGAATGCTTGACTTGTCAAGTGAGTCACTGAAGGTCCTGAACGAAATAGGTTTAGTAAGGATGTCAATTAATTGCTCATCTGAATGAACAAATGAGAATGAAATAATACGAGTATCTAGCTTCTCCTATACTTGAGTGAGAGGCTTGGGCCTGGCATTACGGAGGAATCCTCGTTGTGTTGTTGCTATTCTTGGGGTCCACGGTGACAACCTTATTTTGGAGGGAGTGTTGTGCGAGCTCTTAATGACTTAAGCGTCAGAGTGCCTTTGCAGGTACACCCCCCCCAACATTTTGGCATTGAAGAGTCAACTTCCGACGTGTCAAAGACGTGATACGTTTGGTATTTTTTTTATTGCATTGGTTCTTGTTGAGGTAACTAGTCCTTACCGATTTTTTATGCTCCAAAAAGTGGCACCGTCTGTGAAAAATGATGGCATCAAACATACCTAAAAACGTAGACAATGAAGGTTTTTCACACAAAAACTATGGCAACTCGTCGGATGAAGCTGAAAATGAGAAAATTTCTATGAGAGGAACCATCAGGCGTGTAAAAAAGAGGCATGTAGAGTCAGAGGTTCAAATCGTACGTGAGAATGGCGAAAGTTTGAAGAGATCAGGCTGAAGAAGAAAGAGAAATATCCCTGAGAGAATTTTCACTGCTGGAGATATTTAGAAAATGCGGCTGGAACTGGAACATCTCAAGGAAAAAGAAAAGGAAAGGAGTCGGAGACGAACAAAGAATGTTGATAACGCGTAAAACATGCATCAAATATTAACACAAAGTAGACACTCAACACATAGTTCACACGTATGTAATTTAAAACCCTTCTTTGTAGATGTAGCATTGATAAGTAGGGATCGTTCTTAACTGGGGATTAAGGGTACTAATGCATGACAACGCTAGGTTTGTTTATGGAGGTGCGAGATTTGGTTTGTTTCACTAATAACCTGCGAAATTTAAACCTAATTATACTATGTACACGTGATCATCACATCATGTCTACCTCCACCGTTTTCATGCTTCACTTACCCAGTATCAACGAAATTCTTACTTTTCAACCTGCAATTTATACACATGCTTTTAAGAGTGTGACGAAGAGCGCCTACACCTTAATTTATGTAAGATTCATACAAAACATGCTAGGGAGGAACGAAGAGCGTATCACCCAACACATTAAGAATCTTTAAGCATACAAGCATGCATACAAGTCAAAGACTAAAAACTAAGAACACATGGAAGGTAACATAAGTAAGTAAAAATGTATAGCCTTTATTAAACAAACCACAAGTCATAAACCGAATTCTTTACAAGACAAAAGATGAGATAGAAGGTTTATGGTTACACTTTTGAAGTCTGTGAAGAGCACTAACAACACCTCGAGTGGATGGATTCTCAAGAATAAGACGAAGAGCGCCGATTATTCTTGATCCGTGAGGAGGGAGCTTCGGCCTTGGAGAGAATTAGGCTTAGGACGACTTGGGAGGTGTTTTGGGCAGAGATTTGGTGTCTATGATGTGTGATAATGATGAATGAGTCGAGTTCCCCAATTTATAGCAGAAGATTAGGTCTTTTCCTACCAAAACAAGACTTTCCTTATGTACCCGGGTAAATCTGACAGTCTGTCTTCAAACGCGTTTTCCCGGAGCTGTAGAGATCAGAAAATTATGATTCTTGATTCGTTGGAAATAATACTTCAAGGGCTATCAAATAACATATCTGATCATTAAATTCGGAGTTAATTTGCATATTCGGTGCCCTTTTGAAGTTGGGTGACCTGGCAGCCCAGATTTTCTTCTTCTACAAGGAGTAGGAAATCTTAATATCTTCAAATCTTGCATTCCTTTTCCTCTACGCTTCCTTGGCCGAATATACCATATATTTTAACATATTTTGGCCCTCAAATCAGGTATTTATCTTCATGGAATGTCCTCCCAAAATTCGTCCATTATTTGCTCCATATATTCCGCCATATTCGCTCTTTCCTGGATCGCGCAGGAGAAATGTCTTCATCTTCTTGTCCACCATTTTGGTATCCATTTACATTTGGAATTTGGTTTCCAATTCTTGACACCATGTGGGAATACATTTTAGTAACCATTTTGAAGACCATTTCTTCTCCGGAATTAGGAACTTCCTCCTTAGCACGCTTTTAGCTCCAAATCGCCTCCTTTATTATTTCCTCCTTTATTTCTACCTAAAAACATAAAGTAAGTTAGAATCATATTTACTAAGCATAAAAAAAAATTAAATGTAGAGATAAAAACATTAATAATCAAGCATAAAATGCGTAGATCAAATGCCAGGGAGGACGATGAAGCATCGGAAGATAGCTTGCCCGATGACGACAACTTATGGGAAGATGATGAATCCTTCGAACCGACGAAGAAACTTCGGAGGGGCAAGACCAGCGTTGAGAAAATTTTGAACAATTCAGCTCCAGCGGGTCGTCGTTTAAAGGATTTCGTTACCGAAATCATGAAAGAAGCCAAAGAGGGACAAGGCCACAAAATATTGCTGCTAAACTAGCGAGAGGAATCACCCAATCTCCATTAACTAGTCACATTTTGAGAGCGTGAAAACCAACAAATTTCTCTAGACCATCGCTTAGCACGACAGATCCTATTGATCATCTGAAAGAATACACTGGTATAATAAGGATTGAAACCATCGACAAAAGGTTGATGTGCAAATTGTTCCCATCAATCTTGTCGGGGAAGGCAGCTGTTGAAGCATAAAAAATCGGCGAGGACTAGTTACCTCAACAAGACCAATCAACGAACACCAAAGCTACCATGTCTTTGACACGTCGGAAGTTGACTCTTCAACGCTAAAATATGTGTGTGCGGGGGGGGGGGGGGGGGGGGGGGGTGGTTGCAAAGACATTCTGACGCTCAAGTCACTAAAAGCTTCTCTCAAGCAGGATTTTGGTAATTAGAATATGAATGAATGAATGAGAATGCGAACTAGTATTTATAGGCACAAATCCTCCCCCAAAATAGGGATAATGGTATGGGCCTCAAGGATAGGAACGTCCTCCACTAAGAACTCCTCGGCGGTGTCAGCCCCAAGCTTCTTAATCACCGTCGCACGTTCTCCAGCTTTCCCTCATTTTTCACCTCATTCGTCAACAAACTTGACTAGGCCGTTTTAGCGCTCATATGTTTACCATGTGTCTTTTTACCGCCATAATTTTCTCGTTGCTGGCCATGTCCATATTCCCTCCTCATTTCTGGGCTTACGTTTCCCAATCATCTTATCATAGGGAGGGGGTACCTGCAAAGACACTCCAATGCTCAAGCTACTAGGAGCTCCTCTCAAGTAGGATTTTGGTAATTAGAATATGAATGAATGAAATGAGAATGCGAACTAGTATTTATAGGCACAAATCCTCCCCCAAAATAGGGATAATGGTGTGGGCCTCAAGGATAAGAACGTCCTCCACTGAGAACTCCTCGGCAATGTCAACCCCAAGCTTCTCACTCACCATCCTACCTTCTCCAGCTTTCCCTCGTTTTCCACATCATTCGTCAACAAACTTGACTAGGCAGTTTTAGCGCTCACATGTTTACCACGTGCCTTTTAACCGCCATAATTTCCTCGTTGCTGGCCATGTCTATATTCCCTTGTCCTTTTTGGGCTTAGGTTTCCTAATCATCTTATCATTCTCTGGGCCTTGTCGAACCTCCCCTTTTGGCCCATTATTCTTAACATCTCTTTTGACCAAAAAAATTATCTCCCACAATGGCTTAGTGGTTTAGGGAGTTAAAGCCAAACTTAATATCTAGTTTTGACGAGCTTGCTCAAGCGTTCATCTCACAATATTTCTGCTCGAGGAAGCAAAGGAAGGATTTGTCAGTGTTGTTCAATGTAAAACAGAAGCATGGTGAGAAGCTAGAGAAAAATTTTGATCGGTTTAAAGAAGAAATGACACGCTTCAAGTATGAATCGAGTGTGGCGGTTATTGCTTTCCGCAAAGTATTGTTAGATGAGTCACATCTTTTTAAAGAATTGACCAAAGGACTACCAAAGGACAAGGAAGACATCCTTGATAAGGTGGAAGGTGAGATACTATTAGAAAGAGTAAGAAATGCTTGACATAGTAGGATGGTGGAGAACGTCGAGAATAAATTGAAGCTGGAATCATAAGAGGGATAAGTTCGAGGAAGAGCACAGGCTAGGGGCAGAGAAAAATCCTCGAAGCAGAAGGAGAGGATCAACAAATGAAAAACCATGATTTTCTTGTAGTCCAGCTTACATATTTTGAAAGCATGAATCAGAGGAAATTTTCAAGGAGCCATCGCCTTAGCCCGAGTCATCAAACATGTTTGAGCGAAGACACTCTTACATCTTCTATAAGGCTAAAGGACATGGCATCAATACATGTGAAGTCATTAAGCCAGCCATACTAGAGCTCATGAGGCAGGAAAAACTTTTACAGTAGAAACAAGAGGAAACAGAAGTCCAACATCAATGAAGAAATGTTGACAAGGGACCTCCAGTGAGAGAAATTCTCATTGTACATGGGGGACCATCAACTATGAGGAAAATGGACGTTCGCATGAGAAGATGCACAAATAATTTCCACCAGAATAGATAATTGCATGGTACATCGAGTATTGATCAAAGCTGAAAGTAATGAGAATATCATTTACTATAGGGCCTTCAAAAAATTGAGAGTGGATCCAAGGATGGCAAAGAGGAGTGAATCTCCGGTGTTGGAGTGCGATAACACAGAATCTTGGCCCTATGGAGAGGTTACTTTGCCAGTAATCACAACAAGGAACAGAGTAGAGGTGAATTTTGTTATCATCGATAAAATTTTGGCATATATGTGATGCTTGGGTGAGGTTGGCAGAAGCATCAATGAGGTACCAAATGCTGAAGTTCGTCTCTGAGGATCGCAAGAGAGTTGTGTCGGTATGTGGAGACCAGCCACAAGCAAAAATTTTGTATGCAAAGAAAATAAGGAAGAACTATCCTGATTAAAGCCGTGAGAGTAAGGAAAAGGCTGGTATATCAATGTTATAAGAATTACATGAAGGCCTGGGGGCACAAGATGGAGAAAATGAGGATGAACGACTAATGTCGTTACAATGGAGGGGAGTAGAGAGATGTTCCTCGACGGAGAAAAGAAGAAGGTTTTTTTAATAGGAGAATTGCTGGCCGAGGAAGAGGCATAGAAATTTAAAATAATGGGAAAGTGGAGATTGACTATAAGAGTTGGCCAAGCAACTACATATCAGCCGCATTAAAAAACAATCGGATTTACAACTCGTAGTCGAGCAGTCGAATGATGATTGTGTAACGAGAGATTCTAAGATGTATGAGTATCAAAGATTAGTGCGTAACATGATCAGGGAGTTTGAGACAATTTTGTTGGTGAAAAGACCACGAGAAGAGAATCAACAAGCGAACGAGTGGGCAAAATTGGTTTTGGGGTTTACTCAAGAGCCCATCGCGAGAGAAAGATTAAACGTCGAGTTATGGCGATTGATTCAATTCCAAACGACTAAAAGGGAGAAATAGTCAATTATCTCGAGTTTGAAATTCAGCCTAAAGAATCTGTTAGGGCCTTTGTTGCGATGTATAAGACCCTGGCAAACCAAGCAAAGAATGCAAGAAGTCCGCGAAGTAGTGTGTGGAAGTCAAATTGGAGGCAAGAGCTTAAATAAGAGAATAATAACATAAGGATACTTCTAGCCATACATGAGAAGATTAGAATGATATGTGAAGAAGTGCACACACTTCCAAAAACATGCGCTGGTGAGCCATGTGCCTGCGCAAGAACTCATTGCACAGTCTGAATCATGGACATTTGCTCGTTGGGTAATAGACATTGTAGGGACATTACCAACAGCCCTCGACGGATTGAAGTTAGTACTCGTGGCAATAGATCATTTCATCAAATGGGTGGAAGCTGAGCCACACGTGACAATTTCTTCAAAGCATGTGGTCAATTTTGTATGGTAGAAAATAATATGCAGGTTCGGGATACCACGAGAAATTGTTTATGACAACAGCACGAAAAAATTCGAGCCTGTATGGGGGGGTCCATGTAAAATCATCGAGGCTTATAACTAGGGGGCCTGTCGAGAAGAGGAAGTTAGCACTGGGCGACACTTTTCGAGGCCTTGGAATGTCGTATACTTGAAATAGTATTACCTATAATCATTAGGAGGTACGTTTGTTTTTATAAAAGCCAAAAGTCTAGGACAATGTCATATTGATTGTAAATAAGTAAATTTATATTTATTTATTTTGTACGTGGATTAAATCTCGACCTTGAGAGCTCATTTTGCAAAGCTTACAAATTTGTCAAAACTCTTGAAGAAATGGCGTTATTATTCAATGAATATATCTCAACACCAAGGGTTGGGAAGTTAGAGGGCGAGATAATGTTAGTATGGCCAAAATATTAAAAGTAAAAAGGCACATGCCAGAATACTGAGGATAAAAAAGCACATGCCAGAATACTAAGGGTAAAAAGGCACAAGCCATAATACCGAGGGTAAAAAAGCGTATGCCAAAATACCAAGAGTAAAAAGGCGTAAACCAGAATACCAAGGGTAAAAAGACATAGGGAAAAATATCAAGAGTAAAATGGCATGAGCTGAAGGACCAAGGGTAAAATGACATGGCCAAAAAATTAAGGGTAAAATGGCATTGACATGGCCAGAAAACCAAGGGTAAGATGACAAAAATATGGCCAAACCTCTTGGAGAGATGACAATATTTTGTTTTAAAATGGCCAAGACTCTAGGAGAGATGACATTGTTTTTTTAGAATGGCCAAAACTTTTGAATATGGCATTATGATGTTGCAATGATTAAATCTCGACCCAGAATTGAGTGATGCTTATGGAATTGAGAAATAAAGATATGGTCAAAAAGTCAAGGGCAAAATGACATTAACTTGGCCAAAAAGCCTAGGGCAAAATGACACTAACATGGCCAAGAAGCTTAAGAAAAAATGACAAAAACATAACTAAAAGTCAAGGGCAAGATAACATTGACATGACCCAAAACTGTGAAAAATATGGTGTTAAGATCGAGAAAAATCCATCAATGAAGTTCTCGACTCAGCGGTGAAATTTGGAAAGGACCTTTTTTGAAAATCCTTTGTTAGCACAAGCAAAATCTCATTGTTGAGGTCGAGAAAAACTCAGCGATGAGGATGACAACCATAAAGGAGGAAATATATGAAATGCATGTCTTGTGCCAAGTGTAATTTGAAAAAAGTCACTGGGGGCATGAATAAGTGGTGACCTAGTACAGTCGAAGACCACAAGCAACTATGGCAGTTGAGCGAAAGAATACATATCAACCATGAGGGGTGAGTGTCCAATCACGGTTAATGGAACAAGTCTCATTCGTTAAGAATTGAGTGATATGTGATTATCAATGAGAGTCAAGAATAAAGTCATAGGACAAGAGAAAGAGGAAGTCGATTATTGGATGAGCGTGACTTAAGGTGCACGATTGGGAAAGTACGTGACTCTGAGAGTTCGGAAAGATGCATGGTGAGGCAGTAGTTATGGAACTCTAGAGTATGTGATGAGGAAGAAGTGATGCATGCAACATCAAGTTAATAAAATTTGACGAAAATTCAGTTGACCAACAAAAAAATACTAGAGAACGTGTGAAAAAGGACGAGAGACTTGAGCTTAACACTAGGGAGGAATCATCGACGCTGTGATGTATATTAGTATATATATCTTAATCTCAACGAGGGCTGGGTTGGAGGCCGGCGAAATTCGAGCAGCGTCACAGAGAGAGGCTTACAATCTCAGCCGCCCACTCTATCCATTAATAAGATGGACGGCTCAAATTCGTCATCTCATTTTGTTCCTTATCCAGGTGTGAAGTTATGAAAAAACAAAATCAAAAATCAAAAGTGAGGCGCGTGAAAGACAAACACGAGCGTATTTAGTAGGCACGGCTTTCGAGGCTCCAACGTCTCTAATGGCAGAGCAGGAGATCTGAGGAGCAGAGACACCTCGTTTCAAATTTACTTTGTTTTCTATTTTTCTTTTTCTTTTTCTTTTTATCTCTCATCTTTCAATTATATAAGTTTTTAATTTAATTTAATTTAATTTTGATTTTCGGCGTGATTCAAATTTAATTTTGTTTGTTTCAATAATTGTACCGTAGAAAATAATATTACGAAATAAATGTGATACATTTATTTATGGCTCCTCAATCAATCATCTCTTTCTCTCTCTCACTAGAAACTCTAAAAGAAACACACACAGATACGCACTCTCTCTCTCTCTCTCTCTCTCTCCTCGCAAATTCGCAATTCGCAAAACCCCCCAAAGGATCGCTCAATCATCGCCACAAAACAGTGTGAGTTTCTTAATGACTGACATTATCGAACTCTCTCTATTCTGGATTTTGGGCTTTCTTTTAATGGTGATGATGTTAGTTTAGGTTTTTTGATCATTAATTTTTAGAGTTAGAGAGTTGGATTCTAATTCATCTATGTATGTTTTGGTTTATGATAATAGGAGGATCTGATTTGCTTTACTTCTCTCATGTGGAAAGGAAACAATAGCTGAATAGACATTTGGTTTTCTTGATTTTGTTGACTTTTGATACCCACCAGGAAATGTATCTGGGTTTTGTTAATTAGTTCAGTTTAGTTCATAGTCTCTGTACCCAAGTAGGAATCATTCGGTGTTTGAAAAGCTGGGATTCGAGATTTAGGTAATTCTTAATCGTTTACTTATTTTGGGCTTCCTGGCTTACTATTTCTTAATGGTGAAAGTGAGGTTCAATGTGTAATTTACTTGAAGAAAAACTGTGGGATAAGAAAGCATAATGCTACTAGATAAAAACATTTGAGGTGGCAAGCCTTTTAATTTGTTAATGCTTTATAAACCAGTTAACCCGATAAAATTTACTTTTCAAGTTAGTCGTAAGGCTGATGATTAACTATCGATTTCAGTTGCAGGTATCTCTGCATACAGCTAGCCTGCCTGATTCTATCACACTAATTGACGAGGCTGACAGATTGAAGCACATAGTTACCAAGTTACCCAATTTTTTTGGTAGCCAAATACTGGGGAGACGTGAAATTCTTATGGTAAGGTTCTGTCTCAGTACAGAAAACATACAAATAGTCATTTTTCTTTATTTCTAGCTTGGTCAATCATTGCCAGAAAAAATAGATGTATAATATAGTGCATATTATGCAAAAGCAAGGTGCTGGTAGGAATGGTCAAGTTTTCTATTCATTGTTAGTTTTATCGTTATTGATTAATAACAGCTGCTTTATGCAGTGCCATCCACCAACAAGTGGTTGGTAAAACTAACCTTGGTTTGCTCCAGGATGGTCTGTGTCATGGTATATAGAAGTTTCCTGATAATTTTAGAATCCCCATGTTCTGTGCCGGGTTTAGGTTTCAGAAAGTGTGGGAATAAAAAAAGATACATGTTGTGTTATCTATACCGTAATGTTTCATGTTGTATAATTGCATGTTTTTTCATCTAAATCTAGGAGGTACTTTCCATTCCATGTTTGCAGTGCATAATGATGGGCTAGAGATCAATCAGTCTGTGCATGAAACACTAGCCCTAGTGTCTGAAATATGAATCCGCTATATAAAGAAGAGTTAGCTTGAAGCTTTATGTTTGCAAATTATTTATTTGATTTATTTTGATAGCATCTCATGTTTGATTTATTTTGATGACATCTCAGACCCAGTGTAGGGGCTGTAATTGTTCATGTGCATTGTGGGATATAGTAAACCGCAGGGTAATTTAATACTACCTGTCTGAATCCATTATTCGTGGAAGAAGATAAACTGAGTTGGACATGTATTTTTTGTATATATATTTTTTATTTTTTAATCTATAGCTCTTTTGATCTTATTTCTGTCAGGCTACCAACGAAAATCTGCCACCAAATGTGATCAAGCAACTTGCGAAGGAATTGAAGAGTCTTGATGAATCCCCTCCTGAAGGCATTAAAGTTTGTGTAAATGATGACGACTTTTCA
Organism: Geum urbanum; assembly: GCA_946800695.1. Classification (NCBI taxonomy): domain Eukaryota; kingdom Viridiplantae; phylum Streptophyta; class Magnoliopsida; order Rosales; family Rosaceae; genus Geum; species Geum urbanum. The sequence goes on from OX327009.1 coordinate 4,505,491, forward strand.
ATCATATTTGCTGATATTGAAGGGCCAGGCTAGTACTGTCTTTTGAATCTTGTATTTAATACTTTATTTTAGGATGATTGCTTACCTAAGTTAGTGACCTTGCAGCTGGCACTCCTTACGAGAATGGTGTATTTCGCATGAAGTTGCTATTATCCCATGACTTTCCACACTCTCCTCCCAAAGGTCTGTTTTATGCTTGATGGTTACACTTATGCGATGACTTCTGTTGTCAATCTCTTACATTCTTACCTTTACTTCCCGGTATACTACCTGGTTCATCTTATATCAGTCCTTTTTTGATCTTTGGCTTACACCTGTTACAGGTTTCTTTCTCACTAGAATTTTCCATCCAAACATTGCAAATAATGGTGAAATCTGTGTGAACACATTAAAGAAAGATTGGAATCCAAGTCTTGGATTACGACATGTTCTTATCGTAAGTTCTCTTTATAGTTCTTCTGCATTTGTTTGTTTAGTTTTGTCTGTCTTGCGTATTGACGTCAGAGTTTTGGTTTATTGATTATTTTTAATTTTGTTGCTATATGTTTTGTCATAACAGGTAGTTAGATGTCTGTTGATTGAACCATTTCCAGAATCAGCGTTAAACGAACAAGCTGGCAAGATGCTTCTTGAAAATTATGAGGAATATGCTAGACATGCCAGGTGCGTCATGGTTCATGGGAATATATATACAAATTCTCTGAATACTTGTCCTTGTAGAACTTATTAAGCAAATGTGTCACTGGAGATTTGTTCCAAGTTCTGATTGTTGCTGTCTTCCTATCATTGGGACATGCTGATTTTAGGCTCTCAATTTATTGAATACCTCGTATTAGGACTTGCATTGAATTATTATAGCTTATTACTATTCCATACTTATTTTGGGATACAAATCAAATGTTTTTCGGCAGGTCATCAGGGATGTGTATGACCTTGCATTAATGTGTACACATTTTATTTGATATGCAGTAGAGTTTCCTTTCTAGTCTCTGTTCTTCCTTGGGGTACTTTTTGAGGTCGGTATTATTGTCTTTCTGAAGTAAGGTTGGTACTATTGTAAGAGATCCAGAATTTGTAAACAATTCCCGTGCATTTGCATACCTAAAGAATTTTCTGAGGTTGGTATTATTGTATAAGATCTAGAGTTTGTATAAGTCCCCCTGCTTTTGCATCCCAATAGAACTATAGAAGTTGAGTTCCATGGTCTAGGCTCTACACGCATTATAGCCTTCAGTCCCTGCAACTTAATGTGTCCATGTTTTCTAGAAATAGCTAATGAACCTAATTTATTTATTTGTATAATGAAAGATATGGCAACATGAGTAAACTCATCTGAATTGACTACTAGAATTGTACCATGGCACACATTAATGAATTCTAATTTCTTGAATGCAGGCTTTATACTGGAATCCATGCTAAGCCAAAGCCAAAGTTTAAAACAGGAGCTATTTCTGAGTCTACTACTGCACTGAACGTTGATCAATCTAACACTTCGGCACTCAATGCTGATCAAAAGATTACAGCAGCTGGTGCTGCTTTGCCAATCCCATCTCCATCCCCATCTGTACTGGTCCCTTTGACAGTCGCAGCAAGAGGAATTAGCCAGGATCAGCCAACTGTTGCAGCTGCTGCAGTGGAGACAGGAGTTGGTGAGGCTGCTACATCAACTGTAGCAGCTAGTATGACACTGAAGAAGGAAGGTGGCTTGGCAAAAGCACAGGCAGAAAAGAAGAAAATCGATGCGAGAAAGAAAAGTCTGAAGAGATTATGAAATTTCAAGGGGAGGAATGGTTGACATTCCTAGAGCCCAGTTGAAAGGGGGCTGTTCTGTACTTGAAGTGTTGCACGGTGGAGGGGAGGGGAGCAGAATGTAACCAAAAAGGTCAAAGAGTCAAGTATGTGGGATGAGCCTTGTGTGTGTGTGTGAGGTGTTGTAAGAAATACTTGCATTGGGAAAAAGTTGTGAATTGAATTCAATATCATCATTTTTCTTTGCATTTGGAACCACTTTGTTCTGGCAATATCTTGGCATTCTTCATTTTCCGTTGCATGTCTTGCATATGACATTTCTTTTCAGTTTTCACATTTGTCTGGGAAGACAAATGCTTATATACAAAGCCCTCGAGTCCCAGTTGAGAATGCAATTTAGGCTCTACAAAACGCTTTAGGTTTAACTTTTGTTCAACAGTTCAGACATGCCCAGTTGGCAACAGGTGGACTTGAACAGAAAACTACTACGTGGGATACCGAACAACCAACAAAAGGGAGTAGTTAAGGACCTAGAAAGTGTTAAAGAGGTAGCTGCACACATACACTAGGTGTCTGAAGGGATCTTAGTTAGGTGGCTAACTACCACCGTCGTTGTTCACGGCGTAGTATTAAACAAGCTCATACTGTCGTTCATTATTGACAATATTCGGGGGAGATAGCGAGGATGGAAAGCGAGAAAGAGAAGAAGAAGATGAAGGTTCTGTGCCTCCATGGATTTAGAACCAGTGACAGCTTCCTGCAAAAGCAAATTAGCAAATGGGATGCTTCTGTCCTCTCTCACTTTGACATGGTAATGTATAAGCTAGCTCCCAAGTCTCTTTATATACACTTTCATATATGACTGGAACACTTTAGCAATAGTATTTGACATATCTAAATGATAAATATATGCACCGTATGCCCGCAGCTGGCATATACAGTTGCAATGCACCATGAATAATTGGTGTCAAACTGTCAATGATTAACATATTCGATTCTCCCGCTCTTCATGCAAAAAAAATAAAAATATATATTCGATTCTCATTTGAGTATTTGTATGCGATTGAGAAAATTATAAACTACAAGGTTGTTAGACCTTAGGAGACTTCAAATAAACCAATTATAAATTGTCTAGTAATTCACTAAACTTCAATGAGGACTAGTTTTGCTCCAAAAAGAGCTGTCTCATTGACATTGCCATAACGCTGTGAAAGCTGATAGATAAAGAGGTAGACAAGCGTCTGTCCTCCAAAAACTATATTTGAGAGAAATCTCTGTTATAATGTAAAAACGACATGCCATTTTATTTATTTGCCTCTCTAATAGTTTCAATCTGGTTCGATCAATAATAGGAGTTTCCAAATGGCAAGTTTCCTGCTGGAGGAAAATCTGACATAGAAGGCATCTTCCCACCTCCATACTTTGAATGGTTTCAATTTGACAAGGACTTCACCGAGTACACAAACTTGGAAGAATGCATTACTTATTTATGTGACAACATAAAAACCAGAGGCCCCTTTGATGGTTTGCTCGGTTTCTCTCAGGTAAATTCATGCAGCTACCTAGTTGATGCATTTCTTGTTGGAGTGAGTCACACTCCTTGTATACTTAAGAAGTGTATATTCTGTAATTAAGTACGATTCTGTAATTGATTAGGTTTCTTTCTAGGACTCTAAGTATGCTTGTATATATACCCAATTCAGGATTGATCAATATATCAGAAAATTCCCCAAACACTTGTGTGTTATTTGACTTGGCATCTGACCTGATCTGAAATTCCACTGCCTGACCTGAACCTAAACCTGAGATCTTGTCGAAACCTGACTCTGAACTTGTGCTTCTGACAACTGTTTATCTAATCTAATATCTGAACATGTCTGAAATAGATCTTACAATCTTTGAACAACCTGAAATTACTCGTGAGCAATTGATGGCTCTACAAGCTGGGAACACAGGATGTGGAGTACAACTGGATGGCACCAATTACCAGTTGTGGCAAAGAATGATGAAGATGCACCTTGGGGTGCTAGAAAGTGACAATATGTGGTGGGTACTCTACCGCGACCTGAAGATGCTGGCAAAGACAAACCTTGTGGGATACTATGAATTCCAATACGATGATGACTCTTCTGAAATCTATCACGAGACCTGTTATGATGTTGTTTTCTGGTTATTCATCTCCAAAGGCCATCTGGGATGCTGTGGCAACCACATATTATGATGGGAATGATTTTTCCAGAGTACATGAGCTAACCTGCCAAGCCTTTGCAACTACTAAGAATTGTCAACCTCTTGCAGAATACTATGCAAACCTGAAAGCTATTTGTCAAGAACTGGATGAAAGGGATCCAAACTCTATGGTGTGTGATCTTGATATTACTATACACACCAAGACCACTGACAAGATGCGTGTCCACATCTTTCTAAAAGGACTAGATTCGAGATTTGCAATTGCTAAAGGGGAGCTACTACGATAAGCCACGCCACCAACCTTGAAGCAAGCATATGCTTATGTTCGCAAAGATGAGTCCAATCAGTCTAAATAGATCTATACTGAGGTATCAAGTCTCGCAGTGTAATCAAAGCCTCAACAAGGTTGGTAACCCAAGAACCAAGACAATCAGCTGCGGGTTCAACCTACTCGTGGTTTCGATCTAAGTAAGGTGCAGTGCTTCTATTGCAAGGAGTTTGGAAACTACAAGAGCTCATGTCCTCAGAAAGCAAGTCAAGGTGCTACCTATGACAAGAATCGTAGTAGCAAGGCAACAGTTCAACTGGTACAAGAACCTGATTTCTATGGAGTACAGGGGCAAGATCTCACTACAGGTATTTGTGCTCGTGAGAGCAGGTAAAATTGGTATTATAGTGAAAGTCTTTAGCTTTAGTGGTGGTGATACATAGATAATTGATTCTGGTGCATCTGACCATATGACATTTGATAAATCATTGTTTTTGAATCTGTCTTCCTCCCCCATATTTGAAGTATCTAATGCAAATGGTGTATATTTTCCGGTATTAGGAATATGGTCAATCCAAGTCACTCCAACTATTGTGTTACATAATATCCTCTATGTTCCTTCTCTATCTCATCACCTATTATCTGTCTTTGAATTGAACTCACAAAACAAATGCTCTGAAACCTTTTTTCCTATGTATGCCATCTTTCAAGATCTGTCATCTCAGGCGATAATAGACAAGGGAGATCTAAGGGAGAGACTATTTCACTTGGATTGCATGTACAACGGGGAGACAAGAGTGCCATCACCAAATGTTGCCTTGACATTGAGTTCTGATCGAGTCAAGGAAATTTGGCTATGGCATCGTCGATTGGATCATTCATCTTTTGGGGTCATGAAGAAATTTATGCCATCCTTATTTGTGGGAATAAAGGAGTCAAGCCTCCATTGTGAAACTTGTGTTTTTGCTAAAAGCCATAACTCTAGTTAATCTCCTAGTCTGTCTTCTAGTTTAGCATAGTTTGAATTGATTCATTATGATGTATGAGGGCCTTCAAAGAATTTGACACTATCAGGAATGAAATACTTTGTTTTGTTTATTGATGACTTTACAAGATTAACATGGATTGTGTTGTTGGAAAAGAAAGATGTTGTGTTTTTTGCCTTCACTGCTTTTCATAGTCTCATCCGAACTCAGTATGATGCTTGTGTGAAAATATTTCGATATGACAATGGAGGAGAGTTTGCCAACTACTCTTTTTAAGACTATTTTCAGCAGCATGGAATTGTTCATCAGACTACTTGTCCTCAGACACCAGAGCAGAATGGAGTTTAAGAAAGGAAAAATCGTCACCTCTTGGACATGAGACAGGCTCTCTTACTCAGTGCCAACATGCCCAAGTATCTTTCGGGAGAAGCTGTGTTGTGTGTCTCTCATCTTATCAATCGTCTACCATTTGCTGCTCTTCAAAATTGGGTTCCCATTGAGGTATTATCTCAGTTCGTTGCCATACCATCCCTTAACAAACTTCCTGCTCGTGTTTTTGGGTGTGTGTCATATGTTCATCTTCATAAGAATTAGAGGTCTAAGTTGGAGGCTCGTGCTCTTAAATGTGTATTTGTTAGCTATGGTACTCACCAGAAAGGATACAAGTGCTATCATCCTCCATCTTAGAAGTTCTATGTCACCATGGACGTCACTTTTAGTGAAGACTTGTGTTAATTATCTCCTTTAACAACTCTTTGTGAGGATAAAAAGAATGTATTTTATGAAGACCAATTTGGGGAACCAGAAGATCGTATTTCAGTTGACAGTGTCCCACCCGAGAGAATTTTTTGATCCATTGAAAGACAACATCGACCCATAAAAAATGGTTCCCTAGATCGAGCAGACAGTGATCTTCGATCCATTGAAGGATCTCTTCGACCCATCGAAGGACCTTTTCGACCCATCGAAGGGGGTTCCTTGGATCATGCGGAGTGTGGTCTTCAATCTATCGACGACCATCCTCGACCCATCAAAGATTCCCAGACAAGTGTGACCGTTCCGGGTTCTGAATGTATTCAACATGTCGAACAAGTGTCCGACACGTTGAAAGGAGGAGAATTAGTCAGTAATCAGCCACCAGTTGTTGAAGATATACATGCAAGTCCAATCCTTCCCTTTCCATTAATAGTGTATGTCATCACCTGAGGTATGTAATAGTGTCCCTTTGTCTAATCCTTCCATTTCCATAATGATCTCTCTTAGCCTGTCATCACCTGAGGTATGTAATAGTGTCCCTTTGTCTAGTTCTAGTGTTTCTGAAAGAGTTTTACCTGCTAGGTCAACCCGTGGTCAAACCTCCAAAAAGATATGAACCTCTCTTGTCATCTAAAACCACATATCATGTAGCTAATTATGTGTTCACAGATTGTCTAAACCATATGTAGCCTTTGTGAATCAATTATCTGCTGTATCTCTTCCTAGTAAAGTGCATGATGCAATCAAGGAGGAGAAGTGGGTCAAAGAAATGGAAATTAAGATGGATGCTCTCAACAAGAATGGTACTTAGGACTTGGTACCATTACCACTTGGAAAAAAGATCGTTGAGTGTAGATGGATGTATACTGTGAAGCATAATGCAGAAGGATCGGTTGACAAGTATAAAGCAAGGTTGGTTGCAAAATGATATATTCAGAAGTATGGAGTGGATTATGATGAGACGCTTGCACCAGTAGCAAAGATCAATACTATTAGAGTCCTCATGTCCTTGGCAGCTAATCTGAACTGGCCCTTGCAGTAGTTTGATGTGAAGAATGCCTTTCTTCATGGAGATTTGAATGAAGAAATTTACATGGATTTTCCTCCTGGGTATGGTACTTCTACAGGTGAGAAGGTGGTGTGCAAATTAAAGATGTCCTTGTATGGATTGAAGCAATCTCCAAGAGCTTGGTTTGGAAGGTTCACGTACAACTTTCATGAAGAAGATTGGGTATAGGCAGAGCAATGCAGATCACACTTTGTTCCTGAAGCATCGACAAGGAAAACTGACAGCCTTAATTATTTATGTAGATGACATGGTCATGACAGGTGATGACTTTGATGAGATCAAAAGATTACAAGCTCAGTTGTCTTCTGAATTCAAGAGGAAGGATCTTGGAAACTTGAAGTATTTCTTGGGTATTGAGGTAGCTCGGAACAAGGACTGCATTATGTTGAGTAAAAGAAAATATGTTCTAGATCTGTTGGCAGAAAATTGTATGCTTGACTGTAAACTAGTTGATACACCTATTGAGAAGAATCATCGGCTTGCAGAATATCCTAATCAAGTTCCTACAGACAAGTCCCGGTACTAGAGGTTAGTTGGAAGATTAATTTACTTGTTACACACTAGACCTAATCTTGCTTATGCTGTTAGTGTGGTTAGTCAATATATGCACAATTCTAGTGAGGATCATTTGAATATTGTGAAAAGAATTTTGAGGTACTTGAAGTCTGCTCTTGGTAAAGGTCTTCTGTTCCATAAGTATGGAGAATTAGAGACTAGTGGGTACACTGATACCGACTGGGTAGGCAACATTATTGACAGGCGTTCCACTTCTGACTACTTTACATTTGTTGGTGAAAATTTAGTTACTTGGAGGAGCAAGAAGTAGAATGTGGTAGCTTGTTCTAGTGCAGAAGTAGAGTATAGAGATATGGCTCAAGCGGTTTGTAAGCTATTGTGATTGAAGTATTTGCTAGCAGGCGGGTTTCAAACAGAAATGACCCATGCCTCTTTATTGTAACAACACTGCTGCAGTTAAAATTGCACATAATCCTTGTTCAGCATGATCGGATGAAACATGTAGAGATTGATAGACATTTCATCAAGGAGAAACTAGATGCTCGTATTCTCTCGTTCATTTGTTCATTCAGAGGAGCAATTAGTTGACATCCTTACGAAAGCTGTTTCGTCCAAAACTTTCTGTGACTCACTTGACAAGTTGGACATTCGAGACTCGTATGCTCCAACTTAGGGAGAAGTGTTGGAGTGAGTCACACTCCTTGTATAGTTAGGAAATGTATATTCTGTAATTAAGTAGGATTCTGTAATTGATTAGGTTTCCTTTTAAGACTGTAAGTATGCTTGTATATATACCTAATTTGGGATTGATCAATATATTAGAATTCCCCAAACACTTGTGTGTTATCTGACTTCTCTTGATGAACCATATGTGATACTAATTACTTTGATTTATGAAAAAAATCTATCAAGGTGCGACTCTAGCAAGACTCTTGATTGGCTACCAATCTCAGGTAATGAAGTTAGTTCAATTAGCTCAGTTAATTTTCAAGACTGAATAAAGACATTCATATACAGGGAAAGTTGTTGAAAGAGCATCTACCTTTCAAATTTTTCATATCAATTTCGGGAGAAAAGTTCCGAGAGCCAAGCATTTGTGAGATTGCCTAAAAAGACAAACTCAAGGCCAAATCTATGCACTTTATCGGAGCCAAAGATTGGTTGAAAATGCCTTCTCATGAGCTTGCTTCTGAATTTCAAGACCCTGTCATCATAAACCATCCACAAGGGCATACTGTCCTAAGGCTAGGTCAGTAACTGTGTCACCATTCTTGTACCTTAGAGTGGAATTTGGTTCAGGGAGAATTCATTGATTTCATTCATCCCAAATTGGAGTTAATAAAGATGTACAATTGGTTTCCTAATAGGAAAGAATATTTACATTTGTATCACATCTATACAACTTTAATCCTAATTATAAAACAATATTTACCATAATACTTTTCAACACTCCCCCTCAAGTTGGTGCATAGATGTTAATCATGCCCAACTTGTCAATCCACCCATCAAATGTATGGTGTGACAACCTTTTAGTGAGTACATCCGCCAACTACTCTTCAGACGTTACAAAAGGGAAACATATATTCCTCTTATCAAGGTGATCCCTGATGAAATGTCGATCAATCTCCACATGTTTGGTTCGATCATGCTGTACAGGATTATGAGCAATTTCAATTGCAGCGGTATTGTCATAATGTAAGTCCACGACTTTATGGAGTTTGAATCCTAGTTCTTTCAATACAATTCAAATCCACAGCAGTTCACACACTCCATTTACCATTCCCCGGTATTCTGCTTCAGCACTAGAACGGGCAATCATATTCTGCTTCTTACTACGCTAAGTTACTAAGCTTCCTCTAATAAATGTGAAGTACCCAGATATAGACGCCCTATTTTTTTTGTTACCATCCCAATCTGCATCAGAATATCCTGTGATACCAAACTCACCATCCTTAGAAAACAATAGACCCTTTCCAGGTTAAGACTTCAAGTATCTAAGTATTCGCATTACAGCTTCCATATGCTCTTCACTAGGATCATGCATGAACTGACTGACAATACTCACAACATATGCAATATCAGAACGAGTGTGTGTCAAATAGATTAACCTCCCTACTAATCTTTGATATCTGCCTTTGTTTGTTGGAACCCGTCTAGGACATAACTCTAGTTTATGGTTCATCTCAATGGGCGTATGAGCATGTTTACAATCCAACATTCCCATCTCAGTAAGAAGATCAAGTACATACTTTCGCTGTGACAATGTGATTCCCATCTTTGATCTTGCAACTTTGATTCCCAAGAAATATTTCAGCGGACCCAAATCCTTCATCTCAAATTCTTGGGACAAACGCTTCTTCAAATCTTCCATTTCAGCTAGATCATCACCTGTAACAACCATGTCATCTACATATACAATCAGAGTAGTTATCTTACCACCCCTGCGTTTAATGAACAAGGTATGATCAGAGTTACTCTGTTGATATCCAAACTTCTTCATTGCTCCAGAAAATCTCCCAAACCATGCTTTAGGAGACTGCTTTAATCCATACAGTGACTTCTTCAATCTGCAGACTTTTCCAACATCACATGGCTTACAGATAACACCTGGAAGAATATCCATATACACCTCTTCTTCTAAATCTCCATTCAGGAATGCATTCTTCACATCAAATTGGTGCAATGGCCAGTCAAGTCGATCTGCTAAGGCTATAAGGATGCGTACAATACTGATTTTTGCTACTGGAGCGAATGTCTCTTGATAATCCACTCTGTATCGTTGAGTGTAGCCTTTTGCAACTAGACATGCTTTATATCAATCAATGTTTCCATATGCTTTTAGTTTCACTGCATATACCCATCTACATCCAACCGTCTTCTTTCCAGGTGGGGCAGGAACAAGTTCCCACATTCCATTCTTCTGTAGAGCTTTTAATTCTTCATTCATTGCTTGCTTCCACTTTGAATCCGCCAAGGCATCCTGCACATTACTGGGAATAACTATTATAGGTCATTGATTAATAACAAGTGCACGTGATCCAGACAACCTATGGTGGGATACAAAGTGAGCAATAGGATATTTGGTTTTTGCTTCTACGGTTGGTTCACATTGTTTATTTGGAACCTTTTTTGTTTCCCATTATGACCTCCTAGGCATACTAACTTCTATACTACCCAAATCATTTGCATGAATACGTACCTCAGGAGAGACATTCTAGGAAGATTCTTTAGTTGATGGAGTAGAAGGGGGGGGGACTTCATGGGACACTGCTTCAGGAGAAGATTGAACTTCAGGTAATACTATCTCAGCTATAGTATTCGACGGGTCGAAGATTTCATCATGCATTTCCCTCGACCGGTCGATGATCTCAAACTGTCCGACTTCGGTCACTATTTCGACAGGTCGAGGAATTCCCTTGACTGATCGATGCTTTCAATCTGTCCATCTTTGGTTACTATTTTTGACAGGTCGAGAGGGATGTTCAACCGGTCGAAAATTCCCCTTGAGCCTTCTTTCGCTCAATTTTCTCTAAGTTGTTCCTCCAACCTTTTCAAGTCCTCAAATTCGTCCAAATTCAGAGGATTGCCTTCATGTAAACTTCTCTCCCCCTAAAGGGAAGACTCTGAAACTCCCCCTGGGTAATATGGTTCAGATTCACGAAAAGAGACATCCAATGAAACATGTATCTTGTTATGGAGCGGGTCATAACAACGACAGCCTTTCTGAAATTCTGCATAACCAGCAAACACACACTTCATAGCACGAGGGTCAAGTTTTCCTCGCAACTCTTTGTTGATGTGAACATACACAATACATCCAAAAACTCTTGGTTCTAGATTTGGCAAATATGGCACATTCAGCAATGCATGCAGCTTCTAGTAAGGATTTTGAAACTCAATCACATGAGAGGGTGTGCGATTAATCAAGTATGCAACTGAACATAAAGCTTCTCCCCACATATTTTGAGGTACATTCATTCCAAACAAGGATGCACGAACAACTTCCAATAATTGTTTATTCTTTAGTTTAGCCAATCCATTATATATGTTGAGGAGTGTAAGCAATGGAAGTCTGGTGTCGAATCCCATGAGTACCTAAGTAAGTTGTCATTTCACCATTCACATATTGGCCACCATTGTCAGACTGAAGAACCCGGATTTGCTACTAATACTGGGTTGCCACCATCTTGTGAAATTCAGTAAATCTTTGAAACACATCACTTTTACACTTCATTAAGGATACCACGTCATTCTGGTGCGTTCATCAATAAAAATCACAAAATAGCGATATCCGTACCGAGAAGATATTTGAGTAGGACCCCAAACATTAGAGTGAATCTTCATGAAAGGAACTGAACATTTGTTCAAGCTTGGTGAATAGGTAATACGATGGCTCTTGGCTAGTTCACATGTATCACATTTAAACTCTGAAGCATTCACATGAGAAAACAATTGAGGGTGAAGCTTCTGCAGGTAATGAAAATTCAAGTGACCAAGACGACGGTGTCATAGCCATACATCTTCCTTAGCTTTATCTAAACTGATGGTAGAATTTGCCTGGCTTGATGATTGTAATTGTTGCTCTCCACTTCTTGTTAAATCAAGGTAGTATAGTTTTCCCCTTCTAATACCATAACCGAGAACTCGCCTAGTCAAAATGTCCTGAAAAATACAAAAGTCGGGATAGAAAGGTACAAAACATGCATGCAAGTGCTGAAGTTATTTGGCTGACAGATAAGAGGTTATAGGCAAGAGAGTGAACAATAAGAATAGAATCGATTGATAGATTATCAGAGAATTTTACAGACCTTCACTAAGAATAAGAAATGGAGAGCCATCAGCAATAGTCACAACATGTTGAGGGGACGGTTTAATGGTTTGTACTAGACCGGGAGTATTTGTCATATGATCAGTTGCACCAGTATTAATTATCCAAGTATTATTCGCAGATAATGCAGAGAGAGATGATGCTTTACCCTTCATACATGCTTCAACTATTTTAGTGGAGGCAATGGTTGGATGCTCTTCCTCTGAAATAGTAACAACTCCAAGTGACATCTTTAAGTAGTAAGGATTTCAAGAGTATACTTCATGATTATGTGTCTTCAAATTCAAGAATTCAGGCTTCAACTTCAAGGGTTCAAGAGTTTCAATTCAAGGATTTCAAGTGCAGCGGAAGAAATAATTAAGTGGTGGTAATTTAAGGTTTCAATTCAATTCAATTCAGGGTTTCAAGGTTCAGGAATTTGGCTCTGATACCAAAGTGGAATTTTGGTTCAGGGATAATTCATTGATTTCATTGATCTCAAATTGGGGGTTAATAAAGATGTACAATTGGTTTCCTAATAGGAAAAAATATTTATATTCCTATCACATCTATACAACTTTAATCCTAATTATAAAACAATATTTACCATAATATTTTTCAACACTTAGCCTATATGATGAATGGTGAATTGGTTGATTAATGTTTGGGATACATACATGAAGATGAAGCAGCAACCATGCAGTTACGCGACTGGACGCAGACAATCATCCAGCAATCTGATAATTCTCCTTCTCCTACTTTAGATAGGAAAAGTCATGAACTGGAAAATGGAAAAGCCAAAGATCCAATACCTGTGACACAGAAAATTGAGACAGAAGCCGAGGCAGTCCAAGCATGATCTGAGTCCAAAATGACCACTTGGACATCAATGTACTTTTGATGGATGCACTATGAATGGCTAATGAAATAACTTAGCTGTGTTGAACATTCTAATGTGATATCTGGCTCTTTGATATTACACAATGAGGTACTGTATGCTGCACAGTTGATATAAATGTGGGGGGATTTTTTCCTTTTTTCTTTTTCCTGAAGAAAAGGTTAGAAAATGGCCATAACAATCAAATGTGGTTTTATTTACCAAAAAGAAAGAAAAGAACTAAAGAGGACGTCCAAGAAACTCTGAACTAATCTGAATCCCCCACTCACAAGTAGCAAGTATACAAACTTGATGGATTTTGAATGGTTTCTATCTTTACAAAGGAATGGTAATAAATACAGCATATATATTTTGGGGGTGGGGGAAGAAACTCAACTGCAGAAAAAACAATTTTATCTTCGATGACCTTATAGCTAAAGGAACTGCACGCAAAATGCAAAAAATACCCAGATGAGTATTAATCTTCCAAATATTTAATCCTTGTGTCCAGCCGGATCACGCTCATTAACCAAAGTGGTAACAAAACGTTGAAGAGCATTGCCAACCTCTTGGAATTCAGGATGCCGGTCGCCAAAAAGTTCAGAGCAAGGAACACCCAGAGAACCACGGAAAAGGAGCCGGCCACCCTTGAATTTTTCAAGAAAATTCAGTCGAGCCATTCGTCGACTTCTAATCAAATAATCTGTCCAAGAGAATAGATACCAGAGTGAAACATTGGCATCAGGTATCAAAATTCTGGTCGAGGGATGTCTTCTAGATGTGTAGCCTTAGGAATATGTCTTAGCCTGATGCATCAATTTCCTTCCCATAGTCTTCCTCACTAATATTTCTCCTCAACCTTCTCAACCATATATTGTAGCCCATCAGGTATGGTGTTCCACATAAACTATCAACATAATCAGAAAATGCTTTCAACACAGTTGAGACATCCCCTAATTTCTGTTGAATCAATCTCCGAGACCAAGAAGTCTCTCTCCACTGCAGTGCTCCTTCGACTGAATCAAGATCAGGTAAAACTCCACCACAGGAAAAATAAAGCATGTAAACAAGACTTTCAGCATCTGAAGCTGAGCATAATTTTCCCTCCTGGAGAGCAGAGGTTGAGGAGAAATGAAGGTTCATTGCAGGGCGATCCCTATCTTCAAGGATAGCATGACCCCACCCAATAAGAACAAAAAAGGGATGACTCGTGGAAGACCCGACATAAATCACATTTTCTGGCCTGATGTCACCATGACGAATTCCTGCAGAAGCCGCAGTTGAAAGTGCAGACAAGCAATCATGGCAACACCTAATAGCTTCTTCCTTGCCAAATCTACCCTCATCTATCAAATCTGCAACTGTTTCACCGACCGGGGATGTCACAAGGATAGGGGTGCCACACCAAGGGTGATCACAGTTTCCGCCGGAGCTGGGCTTCTGACATTGACCGGGGTGAATAATCTTACCAGATGCACTCAATTGAGGTAAATGCTTGCTAGATAAACCCCTCTGTTTCATAAGCGTCAATATTTTTGTCTGCCTCTGAACTTGATACCACATATTCATTTCCTCCCAAGCTGGCTCCAGTTGGGAAGGGTGAGCACCAACGAATAAAAACAAACTTTTCTGAGGATCTTCAACTGGAGATGCAATATATGGGCATTTGCTGCTATGCATAACTTGATTGATCTGAAATCCTTTTTGCCAGTTAGAATCCTCCAGCCATAGCACAGATCCTACTTCTAGCTTCAATAACTGTTCAGACTCAATTTTGACAATATCATCCTGAACTTCCACAATTTCAGGGGAAGCACTGCGCTGCTGAAACCGAAATAGACCATTCCCGTTCACCTGAGTGTCCCCCAACTGCTTCTCAGCTCTTCTTGTTTGGAGACGAGAACCATGATCAGCAGCTAAATCTTCCACCGAGTGCTTGGGGAATCCAGCAAATTGCATGATACAGTGGAAGGTAGCGAAAAGTACCTGTATTGCACCAATATCTCCCCAGTTAGCATTTCCAAGTTTGTTCCAGATCCTATCAACCGAAGAGACCGCAACTGTAGAATGTTTTTCGATCCATTCAGCAGCACATTCATATACATTATCAACATCCAACTCCAACTTATTTACATCTCCCTCAACTTTTACAACACCACCATACTGAGAATCAACAAGAAGAATAAATACAGAGTTTGAAGACTGAGAGTATTTCAATCTGCTTGAGCTCCTTGATAATAATACTCGGAGAGCATAGAAAAGAGCCTCACCTATGATAGCTAGAGTAGGCTGCCTGTCACCATCCTCAACAAAGCCTCCAATATCAGGCCTTAAAAGAGCCAATTCAAGAATATTCTCCCACTTACCATGCGGATGTCTAGGGTTTGTAAGAAATATACCAGTAGCACAAAGCCTTCCAAGCTTACCATCGGCAACCGCATTCTCAGCCTGACAAAATTTGAGGTTTTCATTGTATAGACAAGCAACAGAGAAAGGCATGGGCTCATCCGGACTCCAGAATGCTTCCCACAATCCCTTCACACTGGCGTGTAAAAAATCTTCAATGGCGAGATATGCAGTTGCTTCCACCACACCAGAAGTTGAAGCATAAACGGCACTGGGCATCCTAATCAATTGCTGAAAAGAAATTCCTTCCAGTGCATAGTCAAACTTTTGAAGCTCTATTAACTCAAAAGGCTCATCAAAGGCAGGTTTCTTTGCTGCTGATTTACTGGATATACACTCAAACCAATCCTCTAATTTTTCAGTTAGCTTCTCACTGTCCACAAATCTATTAAGGAAGTCCTTGTGATTATGAGACCTACTTCCAGATGATACACTAGACCTCTTCGTCCCAGATCCTATTGACTCCTGGTCCGCAATACCACCTGAAAAGCAGTGTAATAATATATTGATCAGTCGGAAGCCAGACCAAAGCCACGTATAATGTGTGTATCAAACTGTATACATAACTACATTGGCTCAGTTGATAGTTATCAGCATTTGACTTCTAAAACTCAGAGAGTAACTCACAATTTCTTATGTTCTGACAGGCACAAGCAGGATACAAATAAGAGGGACAAACAAAAAAATATGGAAGTCCACGCAGAAATAAAATCCACCAATTGCTGATTCCCACAAAGTATTCAAGGAAATATAAAAACTGTAGGCTTCAGCATATGTCAAATGAAAATTATTGAGGTGGCCAACTTTTAGTCCTTGCAGATTCATGGCCGGAACAGAAAAAAATAAAATAAAAGGTAGCAGGAGGTAGAATTCAGGGGTTTTAGGCACAAAGGATGCAAAAGAAGTTCTAATAAGAACTGAGTTAATATATGAAATGTACAAATACACACTAACAAAGAAGAAACAAACAAACTTCAGTACATCTCAAGTCTGTCAGACTAAGATGACTTCTGGAACAAAGACAGCACCGTATAGACTAATCTTTCTTTCTACGGATCAAGAAAGAGCCGATGACTTTTATCTTGTACATATAGATGCATATGATCAAAGGAAAAGAAATGAAACGCTCCCGTAAAAGTAGCAGTTCTGAAGTAACGAGCATAAATCTAAAATGTGTCAGAAGCCAACATCTGTCTCTATGCTCAGGAATACAACAGCTAGATCCTCAATATGCTAATGCCAAAGTGCTAATCCAAACATCCAGTAAGACCCTCTTTAGAAAAATGTCCAATACCTTCAATGTGTTTTACTCTATGTTTCTATTTTCATATGGGACATTCTAAGATATCTAATGCTGCCTGCAATGTTATAGGGGTGTCCTATACTTCCCATTGAGATCCTCATTTTGTATCGAGCTTCGTTTACGGGAACTTAGGAGAATACCATCAATTCATACATGAAACAACTCAGGACTGATCATTTCGAGATGAAAAACATAGTCAGTTCTCACTAGTCAGTCAACAAACAAAGTAACACTGTAACAGAGAATGGAATTCTCAAATTAACAGTGGCAATTGGGAATTTCGGTACCTCTCAACTCTACATATTGAAAATTCGGTTAGAAATGGAAACAAGTATTCAAATTTATAGTAAGACATTAACTAATCTGAAGGATTGATTGATTGTTGATGCGTCTAAACCCTAAAGCCTATATTTTTATGAAATTGACGAGAGAAGAAAAGAAAAGAAAAGAAGAGAGAGAGAGAGAGAGAGAGAGAGAGAGAGAGAGAGAGCAGTGACCTTCCATTGCGGCAATGGCGAAGCTAGCTCATTGACCGACGACCATGTCAACGGAGAGGAGATCGAGTCCGTCTGATTTTGGAATACCAAGAAGAGATTTGGGATCGCTTTCTACTTGGCTTTGTGCTTTTTGGCTCCTTTCTTCTTCCACCCAAACCCAAACTCGCTCGGATTATTCGAACCACACAAATCAGCCCGAACCCGAATTGCTATACAAATTCCATCTTTCTTTCTTTTTTCATTTCTGTTACCAGCAAAAAGAGATTTTATTAGAAAATTAGAAAAAATTATCCTCAAGATTTGAATTTTTGCCGTGGTATCAAAATAGTTTCTGAACTTTAAAAACTATCAAAGTGATGTCTAAACTCTTGAAATTATATCAACATGATGCATACCCTCAATTTTCGTCTATGCTCCATCTATAATGATAACGTGACAATTTTTTTTTCTAAAAAAGAGGGAAAAAGACTGTAATACTCTTCTGATTTTTCAATTTTCTTATTTTTTTTTCTGTTTTTTTTTTCATTTTTTTTTCTAGTTCATTTTTTTCATTTATTTCTCTCTCTATCCTCTCCATCTCTCACTCGTCGTCGAGCCGGAGGAGAACAACCCAAACATAATCAATTAACTAAGTGATTTCTAAAAATCTTTCCGATTTTTATTTTTTTATTTTCCTTTTTAATTTTATTTTAGTTTCTATCTCTCTCTCTCTCTCTCTCTCTCTCTCATTTTTCGTCAAGCTCGCTGGAGATGAACCACCCAAAACGTAGTGTTGGGTATCGATCTCTTTGTCTCAGTCCCTTCTATCTTTTTTCCATAATCTCAACACTCATCTCTCATTTGTTTTGCTCGAATTTGGAGAGAAATGTTCAAAATTTTTAAGAACGCTAGAAATTTGGGGTTGACTGATTCGACATCAATTCGGCCAAGGAGATCTACTGTGCTTTATATTCTTCTTCCTTGTGAGTCTTCACATATCAAGGACAAACTTCAATTCAAACCAAGGAGTGAGAATTGACGAATTAAGGATTTGAGAATTTTTGGGTGTTCTTGGATTTAAAAGGTAATCCAGTGAGTTTTATTTCAAAATGGACTTAGGTGTAGTTGAGAAAGTTGTTGGGTTAATTTGGGATAGGTTTGATTTCTAGTTGCCTAAATTTAGAGCGTCGACACCGACAATGATTTCTGATGGTGCATCCAGCTGATGTGTTTTAGTAGATTTTAATGTCGTTTCGTTCGAAATTATGTACTGATCACGTTGAAGAGGTTCTCGAATCAATTAAATTTAGTTTGATTGAGACTTAAACTTTATCAGAATAATAATAAGAATAGTTTATAAATTTGTTGGGTTTTCAGAAATCATGTAGTTCGAGAGTGTCATATTCCTGACAGGTAATGAGCTTAGTTAATTGATAACGTTTTGGCCTCCGGTGAGTTCGATGACGAGTTCGATTGAGAGGATAGAGAGAAAATCAGGAGAGAGAGAGAGAAATAAAGGAAAAAAATAAAATAAAAGAAAGAAAATTTAAAATAAAAAATGTAAAGAAAAGAAAAAAGAAAAAAAATGAAAAATATAAAAAATGAAAATCGGAAGGATTTTTAGAAATCACTTAGTTTATAGATAACGTTTTGGGTGGTTCACGTCTAACGAGCTCGACGACGAGTGAGAGATGGAGAGGATGGGAAGAAAATCAGGAGAGAGCTAGAGAAAAATAAAGGGAAAAAATGAAATAGAAAAATAAAAGAAAAAATAAAAAATGAAATTTAAACAGAAAAACAAAAAAGAAAAAAAATTAAAAAAATAAAAAAAAATCAGAAGAGTATTACAGTCTTTTTCCTTATTTTTTGAAAGAAAAAAATTGCCACATCATCATTATAGACAGAGCATAGACGGAAATTGATGGTAGGCATCACGTGGATATGATTTCAAGAGTTTGGGCATCACTTTGATCGTTTTTAAAGTTCAGGCATCATTTTGATACTACGGTGAAAGTTCAGACCTTATGTATAATTTTTTTCCTAGAAAATTACATAATACAATCTTTTCTCATAGAGAGATTTCAATTTACTTATTGTTGCAAGATAAATGAGATACACAAGTAGATAGATCTGAAACTGTACTTTATTCGTTTGATAGATGACCTTTAAATAGACATTACAATCTGATATAATAAATCTCTCGGTAAATCAGGGATTGAGAGAATATCTATATCTACTCTAATTAGGACAAGACACACACTGGGATACCAAGAAGATTATTCCCTTAAACACTCTCTCTTGTGCTGCGATCCTAATGTATGATGCATAACATGTTGCCACACTAAAATCTTTGCCAAGCAAACAAAAACCCCTTGGGTAAAATAAAAGCTTGGTCAAATGGAAAAAGAGTACAACACATCAATTGCAAAAGCGACTATATGTGATGTAGACTCCCCCTGATGTCTACGAAATGAACTCCTCCTGATCAGTAACTCAATCTTGGAGTTCAGACATTCTTCACATACCAATGCGTCTCACATGCTTACCAAATGTAGATTTGGGTAACGACTTGGTAAACAAATCTGCAGCATTATCGGCCGAACAAACCTGATTTACATGAATGTTCAATTGCTACTGTTGTTGCTGATTGAAGAAAAACTTCGGCGATATGTGCTTGGTATGATCACCTTTTATGTATCCCAACTTCATTTGTTCAATGCAAGCCGCATTGTCCTTAAAGATACAAGTTGGTACTGTGGTAGTGGAGGGTAATCCACTAGTTCCTCATATGTGGTGTATGATTAACCTAAGCCAAACACACTCAGTAACCGCTTCATATAAAGCAATGATCTCAGTGTGATTTGAGGATGTAGCAACCAAGGTCTGCTTTGTTGATCTCCAAGAAATCACTGTGTTCCCCATAGTAAACACATAACCTGTTTGGGAACGTCCTTTGTATGGGTCAAAAAGATACCCATCATTAGCAAAATCAATCAAGACATCACATGGTGTCTCTGAGTATGGGACTGCACTGAATGGAGTAACAGTGCTTGTAGCTAGACTTGTCTTCGATGGGTTGAGCACTT
The DNA here is from genome assembly GCA_946800695.1 of Geum urbanum. NCBI lineage: Eukaryota > Viridiplantae > Streptophyta > Magnoliopsida > Rosales > Rosaceae > Geum > Geum urbanum. The sequence goes on from OX327009.1 coordinate 4,525,980, forward strand.
CCTTCGACGGGTTGAAGGTATGGCTCTGGTCCGTCCAGGGTGCAACATTCGATGGGTCAAGATGATCATTCGATGGGTCGAAATCCCTGGAATCAGCATGCCACGATTCAACCATCCCTTTTTCGGGTATTTCATGCTTCTCTCTGTATTCTTTGTAGGGAAAGAACAAGCTCAAGTTTATGGAACCCTTACCTGAAGATGTGTTTTATACCATTCCAATAACGTTAAGTAGGCACAGAAAATTGAACCAAGCTAACAAGTCCGCAGAGAATGCAATGTCTGGTTTTATGCATTGAGCTAAATACACCAAACCTCCAATGACACTAAGGTATGACACCTCAGCTCCTAATAGTTCCTCATCATTATCTTTTGGACGATACAAATCCTTATTAGGTTCCATACTGCATACGACTATTGGTGTGTTAAGAGGGTGCGTTTTATCCAAGTTAAATCGCCTAAGCATGTTTTGGACATAAGCAGACTGGTGAATAAGTATTCCATTGACTTGATGTTCTAATTACAAACCAAGACAAAATCGAGTCGTACCAAAGTCTTTCATCTCAAACTCGGATTTCAAGTAACTAACTGTCTTATTGATTTCATCAAGAGACCAAATGATATTCATATCATCAACATAGACCGCTACAATTGTAAATCCTGAACTTTTTCTCTTAATGAATAGACATGGGCATAAATCATCTGTGACATCCCTCTCGAGAATTTTCTTTTTATGATTTATTTAAGGTTAATCAAGAAAGATAGTTAGTTTTGTCATCGTTGGTAAATATTGAGAGCTTTTTAGTTGACTATTTGTCAGATTGTCAAAGTTAGTTGACTTTGGATGGAAGTCGTAGAAATTGTTAAGACGAGTCTGTAGACACGATGAATGCTGAAAACAGAGTTACGACAAGAAAGTTATGATCAACAGAAGTTTATCGGAAATGTAATAGTCATAAATGGACGAGTATAAATAGGACTTTCTATTTCAAAAAAATATATTGAGGAAAGTCGTAAAGTTTATTGAGACAAGTTCATAGCCATGTCAAGTGTTAAAATCGGAGTTACGATGAAAAAATTACAGTCGGCAAAAGTTTTGTACGATTTTACGATTCGGTTAGTCGCAATACGCAGGTATCAATAGGAATTTCCATTATTGAAAAGTCAAACTTTCCTTTTCGGGTGAAAACTCATTTCTCTCTCCTCATCGACTCTCTCTCCCACGTGAAAAATTCCCAACGACGCCCAACCGTGTTCTGACCACTACATCCGGCAGGGTTGGTGTCAATCTCTTCATCTTGCCTCACTCTACAAAACTCCTCTAGTTTCAGCCCTCATTTCGTGAAGACTAAGCCGTGATAAGTACATTAAGGACTTCCGATTTTGGAACCCTAGAATTTGAGGGTCATTTCTTTTCTGGCCAAATTGACCGACGAGGAGTACTGAGCTTTGAATCGCTCCTCACCACGAAGCTAACAATATGTAGATGGCTCTCCAATTCCATTTGAGGAGGAAGAATCGATCGATTGAAAACTTTTGGGGTTTTTGGTTCAAAACCAAATTTGGTGAGTTATGGATAGAATTAGACTTTGTTGTAGTTATGAAAGTTGTTGTTGGGTTGATTTTACATAGTTTGGTGTTCGGGTCGCCGGAAAAAGTCACTGGCGCCACCGCCGCCGGTGGTGGTTCACGACGGCGCTTGGGCGAAAGGTATTTTGATGCAAATTTTATGTCGTTTTGCTCGTAATGTCGTACCGATTGTAATGAAGATGTTATTGAATTGATTTGGACATTGTTGATTAAGACATGTGGTTAATCAGATATTAATTAAATGATTTTATGATATTATTAAACAGTTGAATCGATTTTCGATTGCACTTCGAGTTGTGTAACGTTTAAGGAATATGTTGCGACTATAAAAAAGATTCAAGAATTAGAATTTGGAATTAGATTAAAGCATGTCATTAGTTCGAAAAGTACGTTATTTGAGAATGCGAAGTTCTTGATGATAATGCTCGTCGGTGAATGAGTTAAACTATTCATTTTGATTTTTGATGATTAATATTGCAGCATTACAATATTATAGCATTACAGTTAGCGAGTTCAATTTTTAGTTTTCAGAATTCAATATGTCAGTTTTGAGTTTATTTTATTTCAGCATTACAGTATTACAGTTTAATTTACAGTATATTTCAGAGCAGTTTTAATTTGGAGGTTTACTTTGTGATGGCGTTATTTAGTTGCGTCGATGCTCTAGTTATTCGGCTAATCACTGGATAGTCGGTCAGACCGGGTTAGGACAAACACCCTGCTCGACCCAAATTGTCTCGAGTTAGGACAAACACCCTAGCCGATCTCATCACCTTACTTTTCATACATACAATCGTTCCAGGTTAGAACAGACATCCTCAACGACCACCTCCATTTGCAGTTCAATTTAAGCCTAAAGGTCAAGTGCACTTATTTCCATTGATATTTGTAAGTATCTGCCTGCCAAGCTCTTTTCTGTTTGCAAAGTTAGAATATAAAATTTAGTTCTTTTGGCATCAAATCACAAACTTAATCTCTCACACCAAGAGAGATTGTAACATTGATCTCTTGTGTTTATGTGATGAGCAGTGGGAAGCAACTTTATGATATGATGGTGGAGAGATCTGGCCCTTCAAAAAATAATGGGCCAAAATGATCTTCAAGTATAGATCATAGTGGTTTCTGACAGCAAAGGCACTTACTGTATTGATTGGGTTCAACTACAGAAATTCTGGAAATCTTTCTGAACCTCTCTTCCTCCCTCATGCATGTTTTGGTATCTTGGAGGTGGCAGCTTTTTTTCTTGTACATTATGCTGCTGCCATAGTCAGCACTTGCAACTTTACCTATATTCTTTCTGCACATTTGGTTTTATAAGATGTATGTGTAATCATTGATACCATCAAATGAATCGGCAAAAGATATCAATGTTACAATATCTCTAGTGCTTGAACTTTGTTCAACTCTTCGATGTCCAATTCCAAAAGAAATACTTGTGTATTTACTCAGGATTTATAAGAATGTTTCGAGTTTTTGGGTTGGTGCCTACCTAAGGATGAATGCTCTTGAAATAATTTAAATGAAAATAATAAACAGGAATGTAATCTATTCAGTTTTTTTGCTGCAGAAATGCATTTGATAGAAATTGTATATATATTCAAGGGGATTTAAGATATGTTTTTTCTGAAGTGAAACGGTAGAATATGAAGCTGGTAAGTTACAAGGAGGAATGTCGATGTCTGACCCGATAGAAAAATCTTCCAAAAGCAACCTACACTATTACAGTTCAAACAGGTACCCAACAACATAACTAAATATGACTAGGTATAGAACAAATAGCTAAAAGCTATGATTAAAGAAATCGGTGGTTCCATACCCTAACTAGCTATGCATATTCCACACTATAATAAAGTCAACTGACATTGATCCGCTTGTATCTTAGCGAACGCCGCCGGGTCCATAGCCACCTTTTTCTGAAGAGTTTCCAAGTTGTGTACCCCTTCGATCCTTCCACTACCCATCATGACATATGGTGGAGGATGTCCGATCTAAGAGAGAATCAACATGAACTGTAGAAATTATGCGAAATTGAAATTGAAACTCTAGGGCTAGTACCGTGGACGGTGGGGTTGGCAGAGGACAAGAGCGAAGTGGGAGGAGCAATTTTGTCAACGAGGAGTATGGAGGCGAGGTCTTGGTCTTGGTCGAAGAAGAAGGACTGCTTCTTTGGCCGTCTGGCGTCGTTGTCGTCGACATCTTTCTTTTTCACACTTGGGCCATGGTAGAGAGAGAGAGAGAGGAGAGAGAAATGGGTTTTTGAAAATGAAATACGGAAGGAGGAGATTTGGGTGTGTTATACTGTTGGTTTATAAGCTCTGATTGTACTTTAAATACATATTTAGCTAGATTTGTGTTCATAGATAGCATTTGTGTTCGTCGATATTATATTAGTATAGACTAGTAGAATTAAAGGTTCTTATGCTTCTGTATATGTTGTTTATGTTAGAACCAATCAGTTTGTCAAATACAAACAATTTGTTGTAGAGGAATATATAATAGATTGAATATTGTAACTCTATCATTGATAGAATGTCTCATATATATGTTGGTACAATCTGTTACAATAAATGTCTTGATATAACATGGATTTTTTGTATCTCTATCCGTATCTAATTAAGACAAGACACACACCATAAGTTACAGAAAAGAAATCTCCTTAAACACTGTCCATTATGTCGATAGCCTAATGAATGATGCATGATCGGTTGTCTCACTAAAAACCTCGCCAAGCAAAAAAAAACCTCATAGGTAAAACAAAAGCTTGGTCTAAGGAAAAAGGAGTACAACGCACAACTACAAATGCTACTACATATGAAGTAGACTTCCCTTAATGTCTACAGAAATGTAACCCCCCCTGACTGTAAACTCAGTCATGGAGTTTAAATAACCTGCGCATGCCAATGCGTCTCACATGTTTCACAAATGTAGATTTAGGTAGTGACTTGGTAAACAAGTTTGCAGCATTATCTACCGAACCTACCTGGTTCACATGGATAATCAAGAACTGCTGTTGTTGCTAATTGAAGAAGATTTTTGGCACTATATGCTTTGTATTGTCATCCTTAATGTAACACAACTTCATATGTTCAATGCATCCCGCATTATCCTCAAAGATGCAAGTGGGAGCTGTTATAGTAGATGGTAATCCACTAGACCCTTGAATATGATGAATGACTGACCTAAGCCAGACACATTCTGAAAGGACCCAACCCCGGTTTAGTTGCCTAAACCGGAATCAAACCCCTTCTGAAAGTACGAACCAACAAAAACCATCAAAATTTCGGCAGAGTTTCGTTACTAACGTGGAATTACCATTACCTGCACCCGGAAAATACACTTCATCCTATGCCACAAAAATCAAACCGTGGGCACCAATCCCATCCAGATTTCTCAACATATCAACAATAATGTAAAGTAGTAACTATAACTATACTTTACAGAAATCCATGGAAAATCGTATAAGAATATACATCAGAATACTCAGAGCGACTTCTAGAATACATATACAAGTAGTAGGCCAAACTAAGAACCTACCATAAAAGAAACATCGCTCGAATACTATGCCTCCGACCACGACGTGCGACACCAGAGTCTGAACTGCAAACTGGACACGGAAACCGAAAAGCCCAGGGGAAAGACATGAAAACTGTTAGAGTGAGTGGACAAAAATAAATGTCTTTCGCCGAATAATATACATTATAAAAACATATGCGAGTCAAATGTATAAATAATCAAATGGTACACGAGGAGACGCTGACTCCAATTCCCGTACAGAGCATGCAAAGAAAATCTCATGGGGTCACTCATGGACACATCTGTGCTAGTACAGTCCGAATCACGGGATCCCAGACCCACACGTGATTCTAGCCAGAAAGGCCTCGGTTCCGGGGTACTGCCCCTCACCGGTCAGGTCGGGGTACTGCCCCTCCTGGTAGGCCTCCATTGGGGATCAGCCGAGAGGCAAGTGTATCTATACAACAACGTGAACTGAGACTGTACTCTGTGTAAATAAAATCATAAACAGTTCGATGCAAATGCATGAAACAATATATATATGCATATACGTACTATATACTGGCATATGCATAATCGTATAACACATGATCATGTAAAACATAATCTCGTATGCATGCTCAAGTGCGTAAAACGTGTATAAAGACTCGCAATCAATCCGTGAAAAGAAATTGTCCACTCACAGACTAGCGTAACGCAGTTCGCATTAACCCGTGATCCGGCGGAAAATCCCTCGCCAAACGAACGATCACGAACCCCTGAATAATCATAAAATCCATTCCTCAAAATCATAACTCGACAATTCAAATCAAATCACGAGAAACAACCGTTCTCAGAAACACATAATCCAATAACGACGAATCGTCGAAAATCCGATAATCACACCTCAATACCTCGCTATGATTTCGGATGCTCAATTCGAAAAACGAACCTCCCCACTGCGATCGGGGCGCGATTTCGAGCGAAACGACATGCAACTTGTCGAAAACCCCAAAAAGTCAAACTTTGACCGTTGACCGCCGTTGACCACCGCCGGCGGCGGCGGCGCCACCCGAACGGAAAATTTCCCGGCGGAGCAACCTCTATTTCACTCCAAATCACCCACTGAGCAACTTTCAGAACCGCATCAAAGGCCAATTCTCACTCTAACTAGGTCAATTTCACACAAAACCGAATTCCCTCACAAATTTCAAACCAAGAATTCTCCAAACACAAGCAAAATTAGAACTCCATACTTACATGGTTAGAATCATGGTGATGAGAGCTTCAAAGCCCACTACTTGATTAAGCTCAACATGGCCGGAATTATACAACCCGAATTCCTCCAAAAACCACCAATTTTGGCCGGAAATATCTCCTCCTCCGGCGTCCCACGCCGTGAAAGGAGGCCGGGGATGGGTAGAGAACGTCGGGACGAATCGATAGGATCCAAAACCAAGCCCGGAGGTGGCCGGAATGTGTCTCGCCGCCGGCGAGCCGTGGAGGTGTCGCGCCACCTCTCCTAGGCCGAGTTGACCGGTCAGCAAAATTAAGGAAAAAGTTTGACTTTCCACTTATGGCAACCCTCATAAATACTTTCCCAAAATGGAAACTTCCGTAATTATCTTTTCGACAAACTTCAAACACACGTAACTTCCTCGTCGTAATTCCGATTCCAATAATTCTCGCGGTAACAAACTCAACTCGACGTGTTCTTCAATTACCACCTGAAGTCAAACACTTCGACAAATCGGATAAAAAGTCAACGGTTCACCCAAACACATACTTTAACTGACTAAATAATCAACAATTGGAAATATTCATAACTTAATCTTCGTAACTCGGAATAATGCTCCGGAAGTTCCCACGAGCTCGAAATTAAATTCTCTACATCTTCCTTGAAGAATCCGAAACCAAATTCTCGTCCGGTAATTTAGTCGCTAAGAAAGCCGTCATTTTAACCCGATTACGTCGAAACTTCAAATATTCATAATTTATTCCTCGGTCATCCAAATAATGATCCGGAACCGCCAACGAACTCGAAATCACACGTACAACGACTCTCGAGAAGAGACTCAGCTCAAATTCTTGGCCAATAATTTAGTCGTTATCAAGTCCGGCGATTCAAACAACTGTCGGAAATCTGCGATTACGCGCAAGCTCGTAGATTAAGCTGATTACTCTGCTAATTCTGTTCTGGGTCGTCACACATTCTCTAACCCCTTCATCCAAAGCAATGATTCGAGGAAGTAGCAATAAGGGTTTTCTTAGTTGATCTCCAAGAAATTATTGTGTTTCCCATATTGAAAACATAAACAGTCTGTTAATGACCTTTGTGTGGGTCAGAGAGGTACCTAGCATCAGCAAATCTAACCAACACATCAACCAGTGTTTCAGAATAGGGGACTGTAGTAAAACTGCTCACAGTAGGAGAGGAGTTCGACGGGTCGAAATCTTCACTCGACGGGCCAAATTAATGGTTCTATTCGATCCAGGGTACCGATTTCAACGGGTAGAAACCATTCCTCGATGGGTTGAAGGACGCCCTCAGGTTAACACAGTTCACTCCCTTTGACGGGTCAAAAGTGTCAGAACTTGTATTTTGTGACTCAACCATCCCTTTTTCGGGATTTTCCAATTTATCTTTGTACTCTTTGTAAGGGAAGAATAAACTCAAGTTAATGGAACCCTTCAAGTATCTGAAGATTTGTTTTACTCCATTCCAATGATATTGCGTAGGCGCAGAGCTAAATCTAGCCAACAAGTTCACTGAGAAGCAATATTTGGACGTGTGCACTGAGCTAGATACAACAAAGCTCCAATAGCACTAAGATATGGAATTTCAGCTCCCAAGATCTCCTCATATTTATCTAATGGACAAAATGGATCCTTCTTAGGGTGGGGGTCCAGACTGCGAACAACTATTGGCGTGCTAGCATGGTTTGCTTTGTCCATATTAAATCTCCTGAGCATCTTTTGGACATAAGCAGACTGGTGAATAAGGATTCCACTAACTTGATATTCCAACTCTAATTCGAGACAAAGAGTCCTGCCAAGTTCTTTCATCTCAAATTCAGATTTAAGTAGCCACCAATCTCATTTATCTCATCAAGAGTCTCGATGATGTTCATATCATCTATATAGACTGCTACTATAGATCCCTTCTCAATCAAGTAGTCACTAAGACGTGTATACCACATCCTACCAGATTGTTTCAATCCATATAGTGAACATCTTAATCTGATTACATGAGCACTCTATGGTTTAGAGTTACTTAATTGGGTATAGCAATGTCATACGACACTCTTACGTATATCTTTGAATCAAGATCTCCATATAGATATGCAGTAACCACATCCATGAGCTGCATGTTTAGTTTCTCGGACACTACTAAACTTATTAGGTAGTGGAAGGTGATGATGTCTGTAATCGGAGAATACGTCTCCTGATAATCAATCCTAGGGTGTTGAAAGAAACCATGTGCCACAAGTCTAGCTTTATAACGCAAGACCTCATTCTTCTCATTACGCTTCCGAATAAAGACCCATGTATGTTCTATTGGCTTAACATTCAGTGGGAATAGCATTATCGGATCGAAAACCTGTATTTTATTCAGAGAGTCTAGTTTGGCTTGGATTGCTACCTTCCAATTCGGCCAATCCGCTCTTCGTTGGCAATCCTCCATAGAGCGAGGTTCTACTTCATCATCGTCTATAATCTCCTGAGCGATGGAATAAGCAAATGTATCATCAACTAACATGGAAGATATATCTATAAGAACACGCGCATAATTTGTTCTAAGAGAGATTTCTTTATTCTCTGACATCATAAGAGGTTTTGAGGCATCCCCCAGACATGCCAATTATGATTCAAGGACATTACTGTAGTCAGAGACAATCTTATGTGAATGATTCACAATATTTATGAGGAATGGATCATTTTATGCCTCGATGGCCTGCCTTTTAACCGGAGACTCATCAATGAATTTTCTTGGTCTCTCCCTTTTCCTGGTGGGAGCCAAGGCTGATGCAACACCTTCCATATGGGCATGAGGAATGTTTTCTTGCCTGGTGTTGGTACTAACCAATCCTTTTTTTGGGATTTCCAACCTTGTAGGAACATTTGTAGCAGGTATACTGATTTCGCCACTTTAGCCATATCAGCAAAGGATTCAGGCATAGAGTCTGCTACTTTCTGACGATCAAGTATTCTTTGCACTTTAATCTCACTCTGAGATATGCGGGGATCATGATGAGACATAGTGGGATTAAACCACGTCATTTCCTGACATTGAATTGGAATAGATACATTCCTTCGTCCCCCTAAAGTCGAAAAGTATGTCTCATCGAAGTGACAATCTGCAAATATTACTGTAAAGAGATCTCTTGTCGAAGGTTCAAGATAGTAGACTATCGTTGGAGCTTCATACCCAACATAAATGCTTAATCTTTGTTGATGACCCATTTTAGTGCGTTGTGGAGGCGCAATAGGCACATATATCGCACAACCAAAAATGCGTAGATGTGAAATGTCAGGCTCATATCCAGTTACCAACTGGTGCACACTGAATGGTTGGCATCCTACGAGTCAAAAATGAAGAAGCATAGCTGCGTGTAACACTGCATAACCGCAGATACTGGTAAGTTTGTATGCATTACCAAGGTGCGAGACACAAGCTATAACCGCTTGATATGAGCCACTACTAAACTATTCTGAGAATGAACATGAGGAATAGGATGTTCAACCACAATCCCAACATACATGCAGTAATCATCAAAATATTTTGATGTAAACTCTCATGCGTTGTCCTATATAATAGACCTGATTGGATGATTGGGGTGGTAAGCCCGGAGTTTAATAATTTATGCCAGAAGTTTTGCAAAGGTAGTATTCCTTGTGGATAGCAAAGCAATGTGTGACCATCACGTTGATGCATATACAAAAACCATGAAATATTTAAATGGTTCGCATTCTGTTTTGATATGTTCACAAATATCACCTTGGATCCTGTGTAAGAATGGAATATTTTTGGTGTTGTCAATAGCAAAAGAAGGACGTGTCTATAATTTTTCTAAAGAACAAGTTTTTCAAAACGAGTGATGTGCATAAAAAATTACAACATATGAATCTGGTGGGATAACGTACGGCGCCACAATAGTACTTTACCGAGATTGTGCTGCACTCGTTTTAGAGACCGAGCCAGGATTAAGATGAGTAGTCTCATCTACCCCATCTAGACCGATGGATATAGGTATTCATGCTTCTTCGCTCTGAAGAATGGATGACCATGAGTATTTTTCAATATTTTAATCATCATGTCACGACCTGGGTGTCTTAGTCGAAAATGCCAAAGATTGCATGATTCCGAATCACACGAGGTCATGTGAGTCATGGTATTGGATTCAATAATGTGAACCATAATTAAAAATAGACCACTACAAATAGCCGGAAACTTCTCTAGAATTTGCTTGTGGCCACATTCAACAGAGGTGATACACAATAATTCTTGTCCATTCTCACAATATGTTTTCAAGTAGAAACTGTTGGCGCGAATATCCTTGAATCTTAGCAAGGTTTGATTGGTCTTTGGTGCGTATAAGGCATCAGTGATAAACAATCTTGTACCATGAGGCAGCAAAAATTTTGCTGAATCACGCCCTTGAATAACCGGCGCTGCACCCATCATGGTAGTCACTGAGGATTTGTATGGAAAAAGAACTATAAATAGTTGCCTATTCCATAGAATGGTGTAGGTAGTACCACTATCTACAAGACACTCAATCTGGCCTTGAGGCATCTACAAAAATAATGTAAATAAATGGATCTTTGAACTAAAGATCAGGTAGACACTTTAAGTAAGCACTTAAAGATTTGAATAGGGATGTGACCCTTGTTGAGTGCCGATATGGCATGACACGAACCAAAGTAGAACCACATCTGGTGCAGAATTCCAGATTGATCGAAATTTTTCTGATCTTTTTCCAAGAAAACTGATGTAAGATACATCAAAAACACCACAAATCGGATGTAACATTCGACGGGTCGAGTAAACCTTTAGACGGCTCAAAGAAACCCCAAATAAAATTTGATTTTCCAAGACCAAGTCTTGACGGGTTAGTGTAAATTTTTGAAGGGTCGAAAAACTGTCCAGAAGCAACCTTTCGATGAGTCAACCAGATTGTCGACGGGTCGAATGAAACCTAAGATTGATATCATTTTTTCCAATATCTATCTTCGACGGGTCAAATGGTATTCTAAATGGGTTGAAGTTGGACTTAAAACGGAAACAGAAGCCTCAATTGACGAATCGAGGAAATCAACGACGGGTCAAAAAATGTAAAAATCGATCCAGAACAGTGCCTTCGACGGGTCGAAGATTTCCTAAGATCAAAATATCCACATTTTTGTGTCTCATTTTTACTATATCATTGTGTCATTATGCCATAAAAGATTATAAACATCGAACCATGCACTGAATGAGTAGTGAAATAACATTCTCAACACTTTCATAAATCAAAAAATAGAGAAAATTTCATTACTTGCCAACTGAAAATTACATCATAGATTTTCTTATCCAAAAATCGAATAAAAACCAAGACAATAGTCTAAGAAAAATGGCAAAAACACCAGCAATAAACAAACCAAAAACTTGAATCTATTACAGGGATCACTGCCTTTTACATAGACTATTCAAAATTTGGAGTAACTAGAGCCGTCTCCTTGTCCTCTGCAATTACCATGCCAGATTGGTATTAGCATCTTGAAATCTCCAGCAAAATTTGACTCTTGAGCCAAATACTGCTTATGCCTCTTGTAGATGTTCTAGATTTCTTTACTGGCATGACACTTCTTGTGCATATGCTTTATTGAACCACACCAATAGTAGGTGGATTTTCCAGAATTGGAATTCTTTTGCCCATCATAAGCCGAACCAGATTGGTTCTTGTTGGAGTTGACGTTCTGATCTCTATGCCAAGTTAGATTTTGGCTGCAGCCTTGGCCACACCCATGCCCTCCTCTCCCGCCATGTAGAGCTTGTCCGCCATGATTGTAAGGTTCCAAATGACCGTTCTTTTTGTCCTTACATGCATTTCCTCCAGTTTGGTAACTCTCAGACTTTTTGGTACCACCTGGTCTTGAATTATTATTGAGAATGATCTCCTGATGCGTTTCTTTTTTAGCTAGGCTATTGATGAGATCACTGAAGGTAAGGATCCTCCCCTATTCATACTCAATCTGGTACTGATGATCAAGAGTGCTCATAGAGATTGAGAAGATATTTAAAGACTTTTCAATCATGTTTTCCTAAGACTTTTCCACCCCATAGAAGCTCAAATCAGACTGCAAATCCAAGATCGCTTGATTAAAATCTTGGATCTTTGGAAAATCCTGAAGCCTAAGGGCTTCCAATCTTAGAGTCAACTCAGGAAGCTGTGCATCATGCACATTGTCGAAGCGTTGCTTTAAAGCATCCCACAAATTCAGGGGATCTATTTTCTTTAAGTATTGCTTCTTGAGAGTTGAATGAATATGACACCTCAAAAATATGATGGCTTGAGTTTTTGATTTTGCTGTTGATGGAATGACGTTTGGCTCAGCTGGTTGAATGATGTTGCTGAGTCTCTTACTGATGAATGTGTTAATCACATTAGAGACCCAGCAATGGTATTCCTTTCCTTGAAGATCAAGGATGTCGAACTCTGGCCTGACTGACTCATTCGAACTTATCTATAAAATACAAAGAAATTTTATCAGTACCAGCAGCCAATTCGAGTCCTTCAATCTGACAATGGTGGAAAGTATGTAAATAGAGACATGCCAGTATATTTGGGCATTAATGAGATTAGGCATCAAACTTACATTGCCTATACTCCTCAATATAATGGATTAGCCGAAAGAAAGAATCGACAGTTGATGGAAGTTGTTCGTGCTTCTCAATTTGGTATGAATGTACCTACAAATCTATAGGGAGAAGCTTTGTGTTATGCTGCATACTTAATCAATCGCACCCCTTCCCATGTGATTGAGTTCCATAACTCGTATTAGAAGTTACATGAACTGTTGAAGGCACCATCTTTGCCAAATCTGGAACTAAGAGTCTTTGGGTGTACTGTGTATGTTCACATCAACAAACAGTTGCGAGGGAAGCTTGATTCTTGTGCTGTGAAGTGTGTGTTTGTTAGATATGCTGAATTCTAAAAAAGTTACCGTTGTTATAATGCAGTTTTGAATAAGATGCATGTGTCTCTGGATGTTTCTTTCCTTGAATTTGACCCTTATTACTCAAGCGGAGTTTTAGAGTCTTCTCTTCAAGGGGAGAAAAGTAGATGTGAAGGAAATCCTCTGAACATACCACAATTTGAAGAAGTGTAGAACTTGGAAAGAAGGTTTGAAGCTGCGAGAAATTAAGTCAAAGACTCGAGAGCCTCCTTCAATGGATAGAAGGAAACTCTTGATCCATCAAAACCTGCACAGGAGACAAACCCGAGAGCATCCTTCGATGGATCTAAGGAAATTCTTGATCCATCGAAGACACCCAAGAGCATCGTTCGATGGATCGAAGGAAATTCTTGATCCATTGAGGACTACAGAAGTACCAGACCGGAGAAGCACCTTCGATGGATCGAAGGGTATTTTCGATGGATTGATGATTGAAGCTGAAACATGCACCACAAATTGAAGTCCAACCCTCTTTTGAAAACCCCCATTCTACTCCATCAACCGAAGAGTCTTCTTAGAATGTCTCTCCTAAGGTATGTATTGATAACAATGAATTGGATAGTATAGAAGTTAGTATGCCTAGGAGGTCACAAGGGGAAACAGAAAGGGTTCCAAAGAAATAATATGAATCATCCATAGAAGCCAAAGCCAAATATCATATATTACTAACTTTGTAACTCGTCATAGGTTGTCTGGATCACATGCACTTGTTGTTAATTAATTATCTACAATATCTATACCCAGTAATGTGCAGAATGCCTTGGCGGATTCATAGTCGAAACAAGCTATGAATGAAGAATTGGAACTCCTACAAAAGAATTGAATATGGGAGCTTATTCCTGCACCACCTGGAAAGAAGACAGTTGGATGTAGATGGGTATATGCAGTAAAGCTGAAGGCAGATGGGAACATTGATTGATATAAACCTTGTCTAGTTGCAAAAGGCTACACTCAGTGATGTGGAGTAGATTATCAAGAGACATTCACCCCAGTAGAAAAGATCAGTAATGTACGCATCCTCATAACCTTAGCAGCTCGACATGACTGGCCATTGCACCATTTTGATGTGAAGAATGCTTTCTTGAATGGAGATGTAGAGGAAGAGCTATACATGGATATTCCTCTAAGTGTTAACTGTAAGCCACATTATGTTGGAAAAGTCTGCAAATTGAAGAAGTCATTGTATGGATTGAAGCAATCTCCTAGAGGTTGGTTTGTGAGATTTTCTTGAACCATGAAGAAGTTTGGATATCGACAGAGCAACTCTAATCATACCTGGCTCATCAAACACAAGGGTGGTAAGATTACTGCTTTGATTGTATATGTGGATCATATGGTTGTTACAGTTAATGATCCAGTTGAGATGGAAGATTTAAAGAAGCGTTTGTCCCTAGAGTTTGAGATGAAGGACTTGGGCCCATTGAAGTACTTCTTGGGAATTGAAGTTGCAAGATCCAAGTTGGGAATTACCTTGTCACAAAAAAAGTCTGTATTTGATCTTCTTACTAAGACCGGAATGTTGGATTGTAAACCTGCTCATACACCCATTGAGATGAATCACAAGCTAGAATTATGTCCTAGATAGGTTCCAACGAACAAAGGCAGGTACAAGAGGTTAGTAGGAAGATTGATCTATTTGTCACATACTAGGTCTGATATTGCATATGTTGTAAGTGTTATTAGTCAATTTATGCATGATCCAAGTGAAGAACATATGGATGTTGTGATGCGCATTCTTAGATATTTGAAGTCTGCACCTGGTAAAGGCTTACTATTTTCAAAAGATGGTGAGTTTGGAGTTAGAGGTTATTCTGACGCAGATTAGGTATGAGATAAAACTAATAGGGCATCCACTTCTGGATATTTCACCTTTATGGGTGGGAGTTTAGTAACTTGGCGCAGTAAGAAGAAGAATGTGATTGCCCATTTTAGTGCTGAAGTTGAATACCATGGAATGACAAATGCAATGTGTGAATTGTTATGGATCAGGAATGTATTAAAGGAGTTAGGCTTCATGCTTTAGAATGCCATGGATTTGCATTGTGATAATACAGTTGCAATTGAGATTGCTCATAATCCTGTACAACATGATAAAATTAGGGATCACCTTGATAAGAAGAATATACGTTTTCCTTTTATAGTTTCTGAAGAGCAATTGACAGATGTAGTCATGAATGGGTTGTCACACCATGCATTTGCAGGATGGATTGACATGTTAGGCATGATTGATATCTATGCACCAACTTGAGGGGAGTGTTGGAAAGTAAACTATGTGAATATTCTTTTGTAATTATAATTAAAGTTTTGTAGATATTGTAGGAATGTAAATATCCTTTCCTATTAGGAAACAACTTGTACATCTTTATTAACTCCAAAATTGGGATGAATGAATTCATTGAATTCTCCCTGAAACACTTTTCTACTTCTTCAAGATTCATAACCTCACCAATCTCACAATTTAATAGATTGCAACTTTCCATAAATGCACCAGAGCTAACAGAGCCTAACATGGGTGAAATCCTTAACCTTCTCTTTGAAACATTCCATCAGAATGAATCCTGCACACGTTGACAAGTTAGAAAATTCTAAACTGCTGAATATACAAATTGACATGATGTAAATCTCAAGTGTAAAACCTAAATAGCTGCCAATTGAAAATTTTGATAAATGACTCCAGATGAAACACAAGTAGCATCTTAAACAGGTAAAAGCTATACAAAGCTTGGCATAGAGTGATTGCCCAAACTGCCAAAAAAAAAATTACCTTCCTCAACCAAACACTAAGGATGCCCTCTGTGCCAAACTTTTGTAGCAGATAACAAGGTAGATTTTTTGGGTGGAAACTGTAGTAGAATCATGTAATTTCTAATGCATAGACGTCTAATCTAGCCCAATCATTCTGCCCTATGCATAAACCTTGTAAACTATAGTAACTAGTTCTTCATGCCCAATCTTTCTTGCCCTATGCTTAATAAGGTTCTTTAAGCTAATAAGCAAGTCCTGCCCCATTAAAAAGTGTATTGAATTCCAACTTTCAGTATCAATTATAATGAAAAAGAAAAAGAAAACTAGTTTTTAGCTTTTGGAAAGAAAACTAGTTTTTAGCTTTTGGACCTGAGCTTGCAGAAATATGAGAGTTCGCTCAAGCCGACTTAGAGCTAAATAGCAAGATATGAAGAGAGGACGCAAAAATGAGAGGGTGCTTGGACTTTAACGAGGAGCGACTCCACTTTAGTTATCTAGGGTTTCTTTCTCCATCTTGGATCTGTGTATGATCTCTTCAATGGCTGTGAGTTGCGCTAAACCCTAAAAGTGGGACAAGCAAATGGGCGAGCCGAGAGCACGAGATCAGAGCTTCAACTGTAAATGGAAGCACAGCTCCAAAGTGAATTCGGTGGTGCGAGGTGACCTTTGACTAGATTTTTTGGAGCTCGACTGAGATGCTGGTCGACAAAGGCACGCAGAACTGAAGCCATGCATTGAGGCGATGCGAGGGTGATCCGTAGAGTCCGCAAGGAATGAGCTGATGTGCGATGGCAGATTTTGCGAGCCAAGCGGAGCTCCAGACATGAGGTGAAGGCAAAAGCCGAGGGAGTGATGGTGGAGGCTAAGCAAGAGCTCATTAATAGAGAGAGCAGCGATTAAAAGTTTTGTGGATTAGAGAAAGAGGCGAGAGGAAGTTCTGAGGATTAGAGAAAGAAACACAAAGGTTTCACCGTCAAAAATGTAGAAAATAGTTGCCACGACATGCAATTACCATCGTAAAAGGTCTTTTTTATTCGCCCCGGCTCATTTTCCGTTGCCATTGGTAGCATTTGCTATGGATCAGATCCATAGAAACTGTGAAAAACGGTTTCTTTGGTTTGCCTTGACCTAGCTTATGAGATTCCCAAAAGCGGGGATGATTGCTAACTTCGAAGATCACATCAAAATCGGATCAAGTTTGAAGACGGATGTCATCGATGAACATGAAAATAAATATGGTTACGAAGTCCTAGGCGAGCAGACCATCACGCACATCGACCGCTCATAGGGCTTTGAACTCGTCGAGACAGATGAAGCTGTCGCGGTCAGTGTCGAGGTCGAAGACCATCATGTGCTCGAGCTCCTTGGCGCAGACAACGGAGACAATGGCCTTGAGAATGTTGTCGATCTCAGAGACGGAGATCTTTAAGACGCGATGGACTTCGACGGAGATGAAGGCGGATGGCTTATAGTCAGCAACAGTGGCTGGGGTTCGTTGGACCTATGATCATGGTGGTGAGGTTGGAGGCTGCGACCTATGATCGTTTGGCGGTCAAGATTTGTGTTGGTGTTGACTAATGTTCACAAAGACTGAGCTTAGTGTAAGCTCAGTTAAACTTGAAAGAAGTTGAAAATGGACTAATCATACGACGACACGTGTCAATTAAGAAAATTTAGAGAATGGATGCTTAGCCTTAGGGTGCATAGTAGCCTGATCCTTCGGTTCTGCCTAAGTTATTCTACATGATTTGAACCTTTTTCCATTTACTTCTTTTGTATTACTCTATTTTGTTTCCATTACAACAAGATCACTTTCAATAGAGATTAATGATAAAAACAAACTAAGCATTATAGTAAAACATACCTAGCTTAAAAGCTAAAAGAGATATACAGGATCAAATCACATTATATATGCCAATTTTAACCATATAGATGCTTTCTAAAATAATAATTTTCATTATATAATATAATACGACAGCCTCACATGATAATAGGTTACATGTCTAAAACTGTTTGGATTCTTGAGATAGAGAAGAATTTACATATATTAACAATTGAATGGGGGTATGGAGTGTCTAAAAGGGGGTGCCAACTTTACCCCACAAAGTTCACTTTTTACGAAGAAAATAATCCTGAAATAAGATAGGAGAGGTGATGGCGTGCCTCAAAGAGTAAAAAATCAAATTCAGGTATTATAGTAGAGGATAAAAAAGCATAGTTGTCTGCATTAGGCATTAGAACTTCAAAAACTTCAAGAGATTAGAATTTACCTATTTTGTATGCTCAACATTACCAAAGTCGCTATACTCTTCATGGACAACACTTCCTTCTCCAGAGTTAGTTGCTGATACACAAGAACTCCTAGGATCAATCTCTGAAATGCTCCTGAAAGTGTCATGTTTCCTTTCGTTGTCATGTTTACCTCTGCAACTCTCAACTTCTCCTAGCTATCTCACCTTCATAGCTTCCTTCTTCATCTTACATTCATCGTCTTTCTGTTCTGCAAGACGCTTTGCAGCTTCAGCAGCCTCCAGGGCCTTCATTTTAATGTCTCTCTTTCATATAGGAAAACACAATCTGGTCAAATACGTTCATCGTTTTTTCATTCTACAAGACGCTTTGCAGCTTCAGCAGCCTCCAGGGCCTTCACTTTAATGTCTCTTTTTCCTATAGAAAACACAACCTGCTCAAAATCCAATATTTTGAGTAGGTTGTGTTTTCTATAGGAAAGAGAGATTAAAGTGAAGGCTCCGGAGGTTGCAGCTGCAAAGAGTCTTAGAGAACAAAAAGACGATGAACGTAAGATGAAAAATGAAGCTATGAAGGTTGAGATAGCAAGGAGGTTGTTAGAGTTGCAAAGAAAAACAAAGAAAAGTAGAGGAAGAAAATCTGAGACTCTTGCATTCCTCTCATCTACACTAGGAGTCTATGATCCCCGTCTACAACACGACAAGAACAAACTGATATAAGAGAAGAACACTTTAAAGTTGTTAAAATTGAAATTTCATATATCTGTACAATTACATAAATAGAAGAACAAACCGATCTAAGTATGACGATCCCGACTCTTATCGAAAATCGTCAAAATAATAAATTAATCAAATAATTCTAGTAAATACTCGATTAAAATTAAACTCAATTGAAACACGTCAACATTAGTCACCACTGCCTACCCACAGGGACGGCGAAGTCTAAATGTCAAATTAACTTCATGAATACGCTCATAGTGTTAATACGAATCCAACTAAATATAACTCGATTCATTTCGACAACATTTTCGGGCCAGATGCGCCACCGTAGACGACCCCACACGCCACCACCAGGGACCGTCATCGTCGATGGAGATTTATACCTCATAGGAAAGCTCATCACAAGCCCAATAAACTATCTTAGAGAACCTTCAGCAGATTCTGGCTTGTTTGACTGGAATCGAACCCGAAACCATTTGGCCGGAAAATCTTTCCGACCCCAAAAGTCCCCCATCGTGCAACCTCGTGGCTCGAGGCTGGTCCCAAACAACTTAGGAGATAGAGGGGAACAAAAACCCTCTACCCTCATAGGCCTAGACCACTGAGAACAACCAATTATGGTGGAGCCCAAAATGGCATTCGACAAAAATTGATTCGATCCCGTCAAATAATACCTGCATCTAAGAAATCAAATACACCAATATGATCCTGACATAAACACAAGTCTAATCTTACCCAAATCGTCACTGGAAATGTCGCCGGTGACTCGAAATGTAGTAACCCTAGAAATTCACCGGTTCGATTCGACCTCCTTGATGCTCCATCACCGAAACCAAGACATGGAAAGTGACAACGAAGAGAGGGGATTTCAATTCTGATCAGAATCGTGGTCGAAGGTGTCCTGACGGCATCGCACCGCTGGCCAGAAGCTCGGCGGTGATTCTGGGTCGCTAGACTTGGTCAGCGTGGTGAACGTTGCTTGACCCAGAAATGGAAAGTCACTCTTTTACTTTTCTGGAATCCCCTATTTATACTCCAATATTTACGGTCTTACGATTTTTGATATTTCCGTCAAACTTCAACTGACCATAACTTTTCCGTCGTAACTCCGTTTTTGATGTTTCTCGCGTCTGCGAACTTGTCTCGACAAACTTTTTGATTTCTACTTTTAGTCAACAAATTTCAATAATTTGATAAAATATCAACTTTAAAGCTCTTAATTTTTACTAACGATAAAAATGCTTTACCGTGATCACTAAATCGAACTCGAATTTCATATAAACGATAACAATTATATAAAAAGGTCAGGGTATATAAAAGAGAATCTAACATCAACTGTAGAAATTACGCAAAAATGAAACTCAAAGAGAGCGAGTTCTGTGGGTGGTGGGGGTAATCGGAGGACAAGAACCAAGGAGGAGGGGAAGTTTTGTCAATGAGGAGTTTGGAGGTGAGGTCTTGGTCTTGGTCAAAGAAGAATGGATGATGCTTCTCTGGCATCGTCATGATCGCCATCGTTCTTCTGGGTTTTTGGGGTGGAAGAACTATCATAGAGAGAGAGAGAGAGAGAGAGAGAGAGAGAGAGAGAGAGAGAGAGAGAGAGAGAGAGAGAGAGAGAGAGAGAGAGAGAGAGAGAGAGAGAGAGAGAGAGAGTTAGTCTCGATTACAGCCCGTCTCTCTACACCTTTTTTTTTTTAAAATCTCAGTTGTTGATTTACTCTCCGAATTTAAGCTTATGATAAGCTTGGTCCATAAGATTCTCATCCTTAACTAGATTCATTGGCCAGTCTCAGCTGCCGGCGACCACGCTCCGCCGCTCTCTTTTTAACCTCTCTCTTTTCCAGCTTCCTTCCTTCCTCTCGCTAACGATTGTCCTGAAGTCTTGTGCTCAGATTGTTTGTTTATGTTAGATTTGTTCATTGATTTTGTTACGTTTAGCTCGGCGATGGATTTGTGTGATAGGTTTGCAAAAATGAGAGATCCTTCAGTGTCGGAGTTGGAGCTACTGGGTTTCAGAAGGAGATGAGGAGCTTGATGCATTAATAAGACAAAATTGCAATAAAGCGTTCCTGATTGGAAATTGTTTATGAAAAATAGGAATTATTCTTTCTTGTTGGGCAATATTTATACAAATTCCTTGGCCATCGGTAACTTTTGATCCAATTGGCAAATGTTGATTCCTATTCAAAAACTTTTCATACAAATTCTATATATTGGAAAATTTATAAAAGTGTTGTTCCACTCTAATGACAGTTTGTTAGAACGATGGTTTCACTCTTCATCGTAAAGTGACAGTTGACAATATCGATCGCGGTCAACCATAATATATTTTAAGAACCCTAACATACGATGCAGTCAGTAGACTATTATAAAAATATGGTTAAAATTTCAGCCAATTTTGTCATGGGCTCGGTCTTGATCCATTCGATCAAACGCGCCGGTCATTTATGCCTCAATTTTTTTATTCCGCTAATTTTGCCTTATTGGCGACTTCGGTAATTCAAAATTTTTCTCTCTTTCCGTCCAAGACATCGTAAGAGGTACCTCTGTATGCAGGTATTACATTTTGCTTTCATAAACGGATGTGCTATATCCTTTTTCTTTATGACTCATATATAATGACAAATGGGCATAAATGACCGTCAGGGTTGACTGCACAGATCGATGCCTAAACGATGACAAAAGCGACACAAAATTTAAGATTACACATTCAATAGTTATATCTCGCCATCCTATGTTTTTTTTTTCATATTTGATTTGTTTCCAACTTTTTCACTTTCAAAAGATTATATTTATTCAAAGCATTTAACAAGTTCTACAATACTAGTGGACACATCATGAATTCATTCATTTCGTCGACACGAATTCATAGATTTCGTAATATCAAATATTCAAAGTAAAAATAGGAACCATAAACTACCGCGGGTATTTTTTGATAATTTTTTCAGCAACCTAGCTATTTATTTTTTATTTTTGAGAGTTTCCATTCAACAATTATATTCAAAAGAAAAGTCTACTATGTCGATCGAGCTCAAAACGGTCACCGAAATTATTCGAATTTTTTGGAGATTTACAAAATAACCCATAGATCTAATTGTACAGTCTGTTTTCTCGATATTTTTTTAACTATTACTAGAACTTTCAAATAATTATAATGCACTATACTTAATTGATGATAATCGAACGATGCATTTGTCTTGAATTTTTTTCGTGTTCAATAATTTTAGAATAACGTAGAAGTCAAAACGGTTCCGTGGAAATTCTTGGAATTTTAACCTACTTTTTATAATTTCTAAATGAAATAAAAATAAATAAATTTAATTTTAACTAAATTTGATTTTTTCTAGGTCTATCTAAGCCGTCCAATTTATTTTTTCTTGAATTTTCTAGGCCATTGATTTTGAGCAACAAAACCGTCCTCATCTTCGTCGGTTCGTCCTCAATGTCAAAACTACGACATCGCCGTTGTTAGTGTCGACCGAAGAGCGAGTGGGGCAAGGGGGAGAGGAGATCGACAAATAGAGGAAGAGAAAAGGAGGTTGACGATGGTGGGTGACTAATTTAAAATTGTCGTCGCTGTTGCTGGGTGTCCAAATCAATCGATAGAGGCGGCGAAGGAACCGATGGTCGAGAGGACATCGTCACCGCCAGGCAGAGAATGGGTGGAGAGAGATTGGCCGAGGGCGACGGTTAAAGGAAGGAGGTAGCCAAAAAAGATAGAGAAGAAAGAGAGAGCGACGACGAATGCTTCGACAACGGTTGAGTGCCCTGAGTGCAATTGAGAAATCTTGGCAAGGATGTAAATTCAGGGCCCTGAGTTTATGGTAAGCACGTTGACTTTTTACTTCATTAACCAATCGGTTGTTGATACGTGGCAATTTTTTTTAAAAAAATGATAGGTGGGGTAGAGAGAAGAAGTGCATTCAAGACTATCTTCTCTCTCTCTCTCTCTCCATGCAGTTTTTTTCCTCTTCTCTTCACATTTTCACGTCAACTGCTCGATATCAGAGCCTGCTTATAACAAGCTAGTGCAACAAGTGTGACGGAACAGGGTCCCAAATTTTTAGGGGACTTATATGTAATTTTTCCAATGAGATATATTCCATGAAATGGCCTTTTTGTATGTTGAGATATGTTGTTCAATGGAAAGTGACCCTTATATGTTAAGGGAGGGTCAACCGATTGAGTCTTCCGACTTCACAATTGTTTTACAGGGCCTCCAAAATTGTTGAGCCTGCCCTGCTCCATATGTTCTACAAAAAAAGAAAAAAAAACTACTTATTTATTTGATTTTAATAACTGTCTATAATTTTTTATTTTAAATAAATTACTCACACATTGTTTGTGAGCACTTGCTAGTTAAATATCCATTTTAACTTTGTTATTGTAATTCATCTATAACACGTTATGTTTCTACCGGTATCCGCTAGAAGAGCAAGAGATGTGTGACGACCCGAAACAGAATCAGCAGTTAAGTCGCATAGTCGCAGAGTTACGACAGTGTTGAAACCGCCAGCTTTCTTAACGACTTAATTATTGGCCGAGAATTGGAGCTGGGTCTCTTCTCGAGAGTCGTTGTACGTGTGATTACGAGTTCATGGGCGGTTCTGGATCATTATTTGGACGACCGAGGAATTAATTATGAATATTTGAAGTTTCGACGGAAACAAGTTTATAATGGCGACCTTCTTAACGACTAAATTACCGGTCGAGAATTTGGCTTTGGCTTCTTCACGGAAGTTGTTCAGAATTTAATTTCGAGCTTATGAGAACTTTCGGAGCATGATTTTGAGTTACGAAGATTTAGTTATGATTATTTCCGATTGTGGACTGTTTAGTCGATTTAAATGTGTGTTGGTTCGAAGGGTTGACTTTTTATCCAATTGGCCGATGTGTTTGACTTCGGGTGATTATGGAAGATTATGTCGAGTCGAATTCGTAGCCGTGAGAATTATCGGAATCGGATATACGACGAGAAAGTTACGCGTGTTTAAAGTTCGTCGAAATGGATAAACATGAAGTTTCCATTTTGGGAAAGGCTATAAATAGAAACCTGCTATTTTGGGCAAGTGGAAGACCTGCCATTTTGGGGTTTGACCGAGTTGACCGAGTCAACTCGGTGGAGGAGGATTTCACGTCGGCGTACGGTGGTTCCACGGCGGTGATCGATTCCGGCCACCTCTTGGCTCGGGACTTGTCCCATATGGTGCGCCTCGGCCTCCCGAGTCTGTTCCTAGTCACCGTCGACGGCAAGGCTCGCCGGAATGGAGGGAAATTCCGATCAAAAAGGGAGGAATTTTGGGTGAATCGGGTTCCATTTTTCAGGCCGTATTGAACTACAAATTTGAGTGGGCTTTGAAGCTCTCCTCTCAAGGATTCTAACCATGTAAGTATGGTGTTCTAATTCTATTTGTACATGGAGAATTTTGGATTTGTAATTTGTGAGACAATTCGGTTTTACATGAAATTGACCTAGTTAGAGTGAGAATTGGACTTCGGTACAGTTATGGAAGTTGCTCAGTGGGTGATTTTGAGTGGAATAGGGGTTGCTCCGCCGTGAAATTCTTCGGTCGGCGGCGGCGGCGCTGTGGACGGCGGTCAACGGTCAACGGGTTGACTTTTTGACTTTCGACAAGTTGCATGTCATTTGACTCGAAATCGCGCTCCGATCGCAGTGGGGAGGTTCGTTTTTCGAGTTGAGCGTCCAAATGTAAAACGAGGTATTGAGGTGGTATATATGGATTTTCGACGATTCGTCGTATTCGAATTGTGTATTTTCGAGAACGGTGGTTTCTCGTGGTTTGATTTGTATTGTTGGATTTCGACTTTGAATAATGGACTTTGTGAATATTCAGGGGTTCGTGATCGTTGTTTTGGCGATGGACTTTCCGCCGGATCACGGGTTAACGCGATACGCGTTACGCCAGTCTGTGAGTGGACATTTCTTTTCACGGATTGATTGCGAGTCTTTTATAAATGATTTACGAACTTGAGCATGCGGATTGATTATGATTTTACGAGCATGTGTTTTACGATTATGCTTATATGAATATACGTATACAAATATATATACATATACGTACATATTATGTTTTATGCATGTGCATAGAAAAGATTTATGATTTGGTTTACACAGAGTACAGTCTCAATATATGTTGTGGTATCGATACACATTGGCTTCTCGGCTGATCCCCGAGTACGCTCCGGGAAGGACAGATATCCTGACCCGAGGCCTTTCTGGCTAGGAATCACGTGTGGGTCTGGGATCCCGTGGTTCAGACTGTGCTATCGCGTGGTAGTCCATGAGAGATTCCGCGATACATTTACGTTGCATGCTCTGTACGTGAGTGGTAGCTGATGTCTCCTCACGTATCATTTGATTTTCGTGCATTCGACTCGCATATGATTTTATACGTATATATATTACTTGGTGAAAGACATTTATTTTTGTCCACTCACTCTAACGTGTTTATTGTCTTTCCCCTGGGCTTTTCGGTTTTCGTGCCTAGTTTGCAGTTCAGGCTCTGGTGTCGCACGTCGTGGTCAGAGGCATAGTTCTCGAGCTGCCTTGATTCTTCCAGTAGGTTTATTGTTCTACCTACTGTGGTATACGTTTATGTTTATGTGTTAGAGGTCGCTCTGAGAAATCTATTGTTATGTTATACGATTTTACTCGGATTTCAATAAAGTATATATTATATGCATTGTTTACTTTACTGTTGATATATTGAGAAATTCGGATGGGATTGGTGCCCACGGTTTGCTTTTTGTGGCATAGGATGAAGTGTATTTTCCGCGTACAGGTAATGGTAATTCTACGCTAGTAACGAAACTCTGCCCAAATTTCGAAAAGTTTTTGTTGGTTCGTGTTTTCGAAGGGGTTTGATTCCGATTTAGGAAGCTAAATCGGGGTTGGGTCCTTTCAGTTTGGTATCAGAGCATTAGGTTATAGGTTCTGTAGACTTCTGTAGTCGTGTTTACTAAGGATATTTGAGAATGTACAGCATGTCTGGAATGGTGACCCGACCGGCCGGCGGATAATCATCAAATTTCGGGTGTTGTTTGCTTTCAAATATTTGAAGTTCCATGATTACGTTCCACTTGTTGTGAACGATATTGTATTCATTATGATGCCTCCTGACGTGCTTTCCGTGTCGTTTCGGTTGTGGATCCTATTGTGGATCAATCGACGCGCGATTTGTCAGAGAACTATGGATTTGGATGAGTATTCAGAGTTCAGTGAACTGTGTGGCACGGTTTGCCTGGTTGTGTGTGTGAGAGTCTACATGTTGCCTCAGAGCTGAGATTTGTAGCAGTGATGTGTGCCTGAGTCAGATTATTGTGTTTTGTGGGCTGATATTGTGTGAGTTCCTGTTGCGACTCCATGGCCTACATTCAGGGTGTTGTATTTACGGTAATGGTTTTATCAGGCTACCCAGCATTCGAATGTGGAGTGTTTACCCACCTGAGGCAGAGATGCACTGTTCACATGTTTGTCCCTGTTTGCACGTGTTATGTGGCTTCAGAGGGAGCAGTGCACGAGGTTCGAGATGAGTTTGAACCTAAGTACCAGAGAGAGTCTGATTGATGTGCCTCAAGACATCCATGAGGAGCTTAGTGTGCTGCACTCAGTGGCGAGGCTATTGTGAGGGAAAGGTGTACTCGGTTTTCGATGTGATGGTTTGAGGAAAGTGGACTTAGTCGAGATTTTGATGAGGTTGAGTTCTGACACTTCGGGATCAGTGACTTCATCAAGCTCTGGTCTTTTCGATTACGTTGAGGGTTATCAGATCAGGTAGAGAGGATCCGTTTGACAATGGCGGAGATCACAGAGTAGCAGACTTGCTCCTGTGGCAGGAGTTTGGGCGATTGTTGGCGATCCTATCACGCAGCAGGTGTTGCAGTGACTTGTGTTCGTGGAGTACTCTCAGTTGCCATTGTGGTGACCAGGAGGGTCACGTTACAAGGGAGCGCCTTAGCCAGCTGTTCTAGCGGTTCGACAGTTCAGAGTTTACGAGGAAATCATGATGCTGTTTCTAGGAGCTTGATCAACCCAGATTTCTAGACGAGACATTCAGGAAGTCGCAGTTGACGTGGGCGGCTAGTTGGGCACGTCGGAGTTCGTGCCATGACCTTGTTTGAGGACTGACTTTTCTCCGACGTTACCGTTGCTTGATATCCATGGCTATTGTACCTGCATCTCCACTTCCGAGGTCTTGGAGAGTGTTGCATCCATCCGGAGGTTGTGAGATCCTTGTTTGAGGTTATGGGTTAGCCGCGGGTCTGTTATAGCTGAACATTGTGGTTTTGGTGTGCTTGTGAGTATGGACTTACTGACGAAACATTTGGCGATGTTCGAGTGCCTCGAGGAGGAGATTGTATTTCGACGACCAGATTTCCCCGAGATACTGTTTCGTGGTGATGGTCGAGCAGATGGTGGAGATGAGTTGTGTTGTTGCCTAGTTATGTTGTGGATACTATGGTTGCTGTACCGACATTGGTGACATTGAGATGGTTCCCGAGTTTCCAGGCGTGCTTTGAAGGAGTTACCAGGTGTTCCTCCAGTTCGGGAGACTGACTACACCATTGAGCTTGTACCGGACGCTGGACTCATTTTACCGGCATCTAGTTGTTCGGAGCCAGCGGAGATGATGGAGCTATAGTTTCGACTCTAGGAGTTGCTGGAGGAGGTTTCAGGAGATTTCATGCGACCCTGCATATTTGCGTGGTGTGCTCCTGCATTGTTTGTGTGGTTGTTGGATGATTCGACGTGGTGGTGCATTAACTACCGGAAGCTTGATTTGCTTCAGAGGAGAGTGAGTATCCTCCGCCTCGGATTGACGAGTGGTTTGATCAGCTTGAGGGAGCTTCGATCTTTTTGAAGGTTGATTTCGGGTCCGGATACCATCCGTGAGGTTCGATGAGTCAGTCGTGGTTTGGACAGTTTTCAGATCTCGGTGCGGGCATCAGGAGTTCTTGGTCACGTTGTTGGTTGACCAATGCCCCGTAGATTGTGTGGACTCGATGGACCAGGTGTTCAGACGATTCTGGACGAGTTTGCGGTCATGTTCGATGGCAACGTCCTGATGTATTCCAGGAGTATGAGCCAGTACCTGAAGCAATTGTGAGTGGCTTTGCGGACTTCGCGAGACGATCAGCTGTTTGCGAAGTTCAGTTAGTATGAGTTTTGATCGATTAGCGTGACGGTTTTGGGTCACGTGATGTCAGCCGAGGGAGTTGACGTGGATCCTGACCAGTTAGAAGCCGTGATGATTCAGAATTTGCCCTACCAGTGTACCAGAGATTGGGAGTCTCTTGGTTTTGATAGACTATTACCGACGACTTGTATAGGATTTTCCCGGATTGCCACTTCATTTTCCGGATTGGCGAAGAATGTGTCAAGTTCGAGTGGTTCGATGCACGCGAGGAGAGTTATTACTCCTGCAGGATGGTTGACCGTTGTTTCGGTTTTATCTTTACCTGACGACCGTGATGAGTTCGTGGGCTATGGCGATGCATTGAGGTTTGGGTTTGGTTGTGCTTTGATGCTGTATAGCAGAGCGGTGGCTCATGATTTCAGGCAGTGGAAACCTTATGTGGCTACGTATCCTATGTATGATTTAAATGTAGTTGTCCTTGTGCTAGCACCAGAGAGTTGGAGATACTACTACTATGGCATGCAGTGTGATGCAGGAGGTACACTGATCACCTGAGTTTCATCCACTTGCATTTTCGGCCAGATTTGGGCTTGAGACAGTGTAGATGGATGGGGTCGACTAACGACTATGGCTGCACCTTTGAGTTTGTTCGAGAAAGGCTAGTGGTTGTACATTGACCATCAGTCTGAGATGTTGTTATTGATGTATTCAGTTGTGAGTTGGGAGCTTCAGTGTTTCATGTGTGTGCGGCTTGAGTTTCCGTGTTAGCCGAGTTATGGGCTAAGAGAACTGAGTTCGAGTATGATGGTGTTGAGGCTCGTGATTTTGCGCGCGTTTGGCGCTTGTGACGTGGAGATGTATCAGATACTTCGAGTTTACTACTCGTAACGCAACATGAAGAGTAATATAGCAGCTTGCATGTGCAGATGCCACATTTGTCGACTGGCAATGGCTAGGAGGCAGAGACGTGCCGTGATGTGTTAGCCATTTGAGATTTCCGGTTAGACGTGACGGTTGCTGCTGTGATTGTGTGTGTTTGTACACTTTGGTTCGTGATACCAGTTGTCAGGCCTTTGTGGACCAATTGAAGAATTTAATACGTTTCCTTGTACTTTCGGAGATGATTTTAGTGGTAGGCTGGTATAGCTGTGTTTGATGAAGATCGACCATCTACGTGGTGTACCTGTGTTCCGGTTCGCTAGTCGAGGTAATCAGCTGTGTAGCTGAGTGTTGGCGAGCTTTGCAGCGAGCATTGGGGACTAGATTATGAGTTAGTACCGGTTCTAATCCTCAGATTGGCGAGCGATCTTCGAGGACTATTCAGGTCTTTGAGGGCATGTTGTGGACCTCGGTATTGCAATTCCGGAGGATTTGGGACCAGCAGTTTCAATTGTTTGAGTTTGCATGCAGTACCAGTTTGTTGACCACTGTGATTTTGATGTTGCATGATGTCGTTTTGAGGAACGATGCTGTACTCCATTGTGCTAGAGCGAGTTTGGTTTGAGTTTGAGTTGATGTTTGATTTGGATGTTGTGGAATGTGCTACCACAAACTGTTGATTAGCGGAAATGGGTTGATTATTGCCCGAGTTCGATGTTTGAGCTATGCTAATATGAGTATGTGAGTTATATTGATGTGTGAACTAAGTTGTGATTGGCCATGATGTTTTGATCCGTATGTGGCCATAGGCGAGTTTGTGTTATGTCGTATAGTTCGGCATCACCTATAGTGTTGGCTTTTATATGTGTTGTGTTCCATGTGGCGGAACTATGTTTTAGATTTATTGCGGGTTGTGTACCCTACATGTTCCTTATGCTGAAACACTTGGCGATTGTGTGAGCCAGTTCAGATTTGAGATTTGAGGGTGCAGGGATTTCAGCACGGAGTTATCTCCTATTGTGGAGACGGTTGTCAGAGTTGTTCAGTTAAGGTTGCTGTTGTAGAGTTGAGCAGTGTGCAGAGGCAGTACTCCTACTTTTAGCCGACAGACTCAGAAATTTCGAGGTCGAAATTTTTCTAAGGGGGGTGGATTTGTGACGACCCGAAACAGAATCAGCAGTTAAGTCGCATAGTCGCAGAGTTACGACAGTGTTGAAACCGCCACCTTTCTTAACGACTTAATTCTTGGCCGAGAATTGGAGCTGGGTTTCTTCTTGAGAGTCGTTGTACGTGTGATTATGAGTTCATGGGCGGTTCTGGATCGTTATTTGGACGACCGAGAAATTAATTATGAATATTTGAAGTTTCGACGGAAACAAGTTTATAATGGCGACTTTCTTAACGACTAAATTACCAGTAGAGAATTTGGCTTTGGCTTCTTCACGGAAGTTGTTCAGAATTTAATTTCGAGCTTGTGGGAACTTCCGGAGCATGATTTTGAGTTACGAAGATTTAGTTATGATTATTTCCGATTGTGGACTGTTTAGTCGATTTAAATGTGTGTTGGTTCGAAGGGTTGACTTTTTATCCGATTGGCCGATGTGTTTGACTTTGGGTGATTATGGAAGATTATGTCGAGTCGAATTCGTGGCCGCGAGAATTATCGGAACCGGATATACGACGAGAAAGTTACGCGTGTTTAAAGTTCGTCGAAATGGATAAACATGAAGTTTCCGTTTTGGGAAAGGCTATAAATAGAAACCTGCTATTTTGGGCAAGTGGAAGACCTGCCATTTTGGGGTTTGACCGAGTTGACCGAGTCAACTCGGTGGAGGAGGATTTCACGTCGGCGTACGGTGGTTCCACGGCGGTGATCGATTCTGGCCACCTCTTGGCTCGGGACTTGTCCCATATGGTGCGCCTCGGCCTCCCGAGTCTGTTCCTAGTCACCGTCGACGGCAAGGCTCCCCGGAATGGAGGGAAATTCCGATCAAAAAGGGAGGAATTTTGGGTGAATCGGGTTCCATTTTTCAGGCCGTATTGAACTACAAATTTGAGTGGGCTTTGAAGCTCTCCTCTCAAGGATTCTAACCATGTAAGTATGGTGTTCTAATTCTATTTATACATGGAGAATTTTGGATTTGTAATTTGTGAGACAATTCGGTTTTACATGAAATTGACCTAGTTAGAGTGAGAATTGGACTTCGGTGCAGTTATGGAAGTTGCTCAATGGGTGATTTTGAGTGGAATAGAGGTTGCTCCGCCGTGAAATTCTTCGGTCGGCGGCGACGCCGCCGTGGACGGCGGTCAACGGTCAACGGGTTGACTTTTTAACTTTCGACAAGTTGCATGTCATTTGACTCGAAATCGCGCTCCGATCGCAGTGGGGAGGTTCGTTTTTCGAGTTGAGCGTCCAAATGTAAAACGAGGTATTGAGGTGGTATATATGGATTTTCGACGATTCGTCGTATTCGAATTGTGTATTTTCGAGAACGGTGGTTTCTCGTGGTTTGATTTGTATTGTCGGATTTCGACTTTGAATAATGAACTTTGTGAATATTCAGGGGTTCGTGATCGTTGTTTTGGCGATGGACTTTCCGTCGGATCACGGGTTAACGCGATACGCGTTACGCCAGTCTGTGAGTGGACATTTCTTTTCACGGATTGATTGCGAGTCTTTTATAAATGATTTACGAACTTGAGCATGCGGATTGATTATGATTTTACGAGCATGTGTTTTACGATTATGCTTATATGAATATACGTATACAAATATATACATATACGTACATATTATGTTTTATGCATGTGCATAGAAAAGATTTATGATTTGGTTTACACAGAGTACAGTCTCAGTATATGTTGTGGTATCGATACACATTGGTTTCTCGGCTGATCCCTGAGTACGCTCCGGGAAGGACAGATATCCTGACCCGAGGCCTTTCTGGCTAGGAATCACGTGTGGGTCTGGGATCCCGTGGTTCAGACTGTGCTATCGCGTGGTAGTCCATGAGAGATTCCGCGATACATTTACGTTGCATGCTCTGTACGTGAGTGGTAGCTGATGTCTCCTCACGTATCATTTGATTTTCGTGCATTCGACTCGCATATGATTTTATACGTATATATATTACTTGGTGAAAGACATTTATTTTTGTCCACTCACTCTAACGTGTTTATTGTCTTTCCCCTGGGCTTTTCGGTTTCCGTGCCCAGTTTGCAGTTCAGGCTCTGGTGTCGCACGTCGTGGTCGGAGGCATAGTTCTCGAGCTGCCTTGATTCTTCCAGTAGGTTTATTGTTCTACCTACTGTGGTATACGTTTATGTTTATGTGTTAGAGGTCGCTCTGAGAAATCTATTGTTATGTTATACGATTTTACCCGGATTTCAGTAAAGTATATATTATATGCATTGTTTACTTTACTGTTGATATATTGAGAAATCCGGATGGGATTGGTGCCCACGGTTTGCTTTTTGTGGCATAGGATGAAGTGTATTTTCCGCGTACAGGTAATGGTAATTCTACGCTAGTAACGAAACTCTGCCCAAATTTCGAAAAGTTTTTGTTGGTTCGTGTTTTCGAAGGGATTTGATTCCGATTTAGGAAGCTAAATCGGGGTTGGGTCCTTTCAAGATGTTGTAGTGGGATTGCTCCTCATGCTAGGGCCATGGCCTTCCGCACTTCTGCTTTGCTGCACAGACAAAAAAAGCGTTAAGGAGTTGAGACTGGGTTGACCCACCTTCAATGCTCTGATGCCTAAATCAGTAAGAAAGTGTATAGCAAAGCATCAGGAAGAATGACAGGAAAGTTCACTAGCTTCATGTGTAATAAATACATTCCATTACCAAAAAAAAGCACTTAGACGACGAAGCAATTTCGTAGTCTAATGGGCTTTTTTTTGTCAACTAAGTACTTAGACGATGAAACTTTCATCGTCTAAGTGCCTTTAAAACTATTATATGATTGATTACACTAAAGTAAAGAAAGACGAACCTTATACTGGTGGATACTACCATACTAGCGAGTAGTTTTGTTGTACTTGTAACTTCATGGTAATTTTAGTTTGTGTAGAAATTTGAGATTTGTAAGAACAATGTTCAAATCAATGTTCATATGGTATTGTTGAAAGCATAGTGATATATTGTTTATTTGCTAAATCGAATGCTTGCTCACCATATACAAATTTCTAAAAACTGTCCATTCGATCATACTCAGACGTCAGTCAAATAAGATAAATATGTCGAAACAAGCATACTTAGATGACATATGTTATTATGTACGTCGACTAAAAATCATAGAGATGACAAACGCCTGTTGTGTGAATGCATGCCATTAGACAGAAGGAGACACATGCATAGATGTCATTCGTTGGCACCATGAATGTCATCTGTCATCTGAGCTATATGACTGTCATCCCTATGATTAGTATACAACTGTCATTTTAGTATTTTCTCATCGTCTGAAGCCATTTTATCAGATGAAGGCTGGATAGACGACGGATGAAACACATTTCAAACGATGCACGATAACCGTCGTCTGAAACATTTTGTGTAGTAGTGCATGCTACATTCGAGAAGTTATATATGATTCTGATGTTTCAAGTAGCATGAGTAAAATTGTCGAGTTTGGACTGTCCAATTAGTTCATTCAAAGAGAACGAAATTTAGAGCAAGCAAAAGCTGTGGGTAAAGAGATGTCTCTGTGTTAAATTGTTTTCTGTTTTAAGATTTGTTTCCTTTAGAGTTTTGGTTTTCTTGTTTATTTCAGAGTTTTAATATTCAGTTTATTTCTCAATAACTATATAAGGTTGCTTTTAGTGTGTATTAGGCAAAATATTATCAATCAAATTCAGAAAATCTGAGGGACTTCTCTTAAACCTTGCGTTCTGAGATAAATGATGGTTTATCTCTTCTTTTATCAAGCTTTCATTGCGTTAGGTGGCATCTGAACAGAATTCGGTTGGATTGATGGCAAACAATGAAGATAGAGTTATCATCTCAACACTTGTTGACGCTAGTTTAGAGATTTACATAATGCAAGGAGATATCCACGCATTGAATCAACAATCTGCAGATATCTTAGCTCGGTTGGAGAAACTGGCAATAACTATTAACTAGGTTGCGACAAATCAACAAGTTAAGAGGGAAGAGCATAACGAATTTGGCGAAGAATAAAAAGAAAGGGGCCCACAACACAATCAAACAACAAATCAAGATACTTATCGAATGAAGGCAGATATATCTTTCTTCTATGGATTATGATGAAGAACAAGGAGAAAGGGGCCCACGACACAATCAAACAACAAATCAAGATGCCCATCGGATGAAGGCAGATATATCTTTTTTCTATGGAAATTTGCAGATCGAAGATTTCCTTAGTTGGCTTTCAAAAGTAGATCATTTCATCGACTTGATGTCTATCCTGGACTATAAACAAGTGAAGATGGTTGCATGGAAGTTGAAAAGTACAGTAGGTTGTTGGTGGGACGACATGCAAGAATCAAGGGTGAGACAAGGAAAAGAACCTGTGAGGACTTGGAGGAAGATAAAAAGTCTCTTACGTGGTCGTTTCTTACCCCAGAACTTTGAGCCAACCTTATTTGAAAAGTATTATGATTGTGCTCAGGAAAGTTGATCAGTTTTTTTTATTATAATCATGAGTTTATGAGACTCAGCGCGCGGAACAGATTGGAAGAAAGATAGACTCAAAAGGTTGCCAGATATTTGCATGGTTTGAAGTCGGTGATTCGTGACAAGATAGGATTGTAAACTATATGGACTCTTGCAGAAGCCATGAACTTAGCATTAAAAGCAGAAGCCATGATAGCCAAGTCCTGAAATAATTAGCAAAATAACACCAATTTTTGACCAAATTGAGGAGAGACTTCTAGAGGAATTTTCAAAAGTCAAGAACCGGTAGCCGCAAATATGAGAGAGCAAGTTAATAAAACCATCAAAGAAGAAGGTAATAAAGGAAAACTTACAACTCGTACACAAGCACAAACTTGAGGATTAGGAATTTATGCTAAGCCTTGAGGTGAGAAGGACATCCTTCAAATATTTGTCCTCAAACAAAGGGAGTTAAATACACGGTTGGAATTGAAGAAGAAGAAAATGCTAGAGATCTAGAAATCAATGAGGTACATGAAGATTATTTTGATTAGTCACCAGAGCTCAATTCAGTGAGTCAACGTCTCCTCATCACTAAGCCCACAACCAACTCTCAAAGGCATAATATTTTCCAATACAAGTGTCTTATTGGTGTCATGTAACGTCAGCTAATCATTGATAGTGATAGTTGTGAAAAATTCATGCCTAAGAAGGTGATCAATCACTTCAAGCTACCCATAAAGAAACATCCGAATCCATATTCGGTGGGTTGGATCAAGAAAAGACCTGCTGAAGCTGTGACAAAAACATTTAGAGTGCCATTATCCATCGAAAAGTACAAAGATGAAGTCGTTTGTGACGTGATCAATATGGATGCTTCACATGTTTTGCTTGGTCGACCTTGGCAGCATGACGTCAATGTAAGTTGCGTTGGTTGTACTAATGTACATTCCTTTATATGGGATAAGTATAAAGTAGTGTTAAAACCATCCAACCCATAAGTGACAGAAGCTACTGGAAAGAAGCAAGAAACCACTTGTCTGACTTTGTCAACATTAGATTGTGAGTTAGAGGCTGAAGTAAGAAAGCATGAGTTGTTTGTACAGTAGTTGTAAAAAGCCCTTTGATTGTTGATGAAAAGAAGAAAGGAGAGAATATTCCAGAAAAGGTGAGGCCCATACTCCAATTTTTTAATTAAAGACTTGGTATCAGATGATTTACGAAACGAACTGCCACTAATGTGAAATATTCAGCATCAAATTGATTTTATTCCTAGAGCCAATCTACCAAATTTGGCACATTGTAGAATGAATCCAAAAGAGAATGAAATTTTGAGAGAGGAAGTATAAGAACTTTTGAGAAAAGGATTTATTAGAGAAAGTATGAGTCCATGTGAAGTATATGTCCTTCTTGTTCTAAAGAAAGATGGGAATTGGTGGATGTGCGTTGATAGACGCGCAATAAATAAAATCACCATCAAATACTGGTGTCTAATTTTTCGGTTAGAAGACATGCTCGATGTTTTGGAGGGGTCAAAATATTTCAATAAAATTGATTAAAGAAGTAGATACCATCAAATTCGAATTAGACTGGACAAAGAATGGAAAACAACCTTCAAAAGCAAGGGCAATCTATATAAATGGACAATGGGCCATTTGGTCTCTCAAATGCGCCAAGAACTTTCATGCACTTGATGAACCAAGTTCTCATGCCCTTTATTGGGACATTTTTTGTTGTCTATTTTAATGATATACTCATGTACAACAAGACTGAAAAGGAGCACCTTGATTACCTTTGCTAAGACATGAGTGCATTGGAAGACAACAAGCTATACATCAATCAGAAAATGCAATTTCTTGACCAACAAACTATTGTTCTTGGGGTATGTAGTGAGTTTTGAAGGGATTCATGTTGACCAGGAGAAGGTGTGTGCAGTAAGGGAATGACCAGCCCCCACGACTGTTAGTGAGGTGAGAAGTTTTCATGGTCTTGCAACTTTTTATCGACGTTTTGTGAGAACTCAAAGTGATGTTATCGATTTCTATTATCCAAGGGGTATACTAAAGTTAGATGCCATTTTCATACTCTGATTCACTATTTATTGATGTTATAAGTTTGAATACGTTGTTTTAACACTGGTTTAGATTATTAGGTTGTTTCTTAGTTTGTCAGATTAAAACTTGTTTGCTCTTTGATCTACGCATTTTATACTTGATTCTTGTGACAACCCGAACAAGAAATGGTACTTAATCGGCTTAATTCGTGAGTTTCACGTATAATCGTAGTTTGTCGTAATTAATCGATTTGGCGGTTTTATTTGCGACTAAATTATTGGGCGAGAATTTGATATGGGTTCCTTCACGAGAGTTGTAGAGTTTATGATTTCGAGCTCGTAGGAGTTTTCCGAGGATTTTTTCGATGTCCGATGAATATGTTATGAATATTTCCGACCGTCGGATTTAATCGTGTTTATCCGTTTGGATTCGATCCGTTTTCGACCGTTGATTGTTTTAGTCGCTAGTATAAATATCGAAATAGTCGTAAAATTTTCGAAAAGTCACATTTGGGCCGAGTTGACCAAAATTGGACCGTTGACCAAGTTTGACCCGCGTTGACAGAAGGATTTTGGCACCGCTGTTGACCACTGATCGACTTTCCGATTCCGGCCACTTCAGACCTCAAGCTTGGTATGGTTAGCTTCCTCTCGTGATTTCCTATTGTTTTGAACTTGGTTTGAGTTGATTTGGTTGAGTTTTGAAGGATAACCGATTCGGTTAAGTTATGGGTTTTTGCCGGAATCGGGTGGGCTATTACGGCCACTTTTGGGGCCGATGGGGTTGGGGGTTTCGCTCCCCTCAACTCATAGATGTTTTTGGGTGAAAGAACTTTGGAATTGGAGGCCGTTTGAAGCTCGCCAAATTAGGTCACCGGAATTGATGGAGGTTTGAAATTTCGAGCTTGATTCCGGCTGGTGTGTTTCCAATTGGAGGTTGGAAGGAAAAGTTGTTGGGCTTGAGGAGTAGATGTGATCTAAAAATTTTCACCAGATTTGACCACGGATGACACCGCGCCGCCGCCGCCGAAGGCGGTCAACGACGGAGCTCCGACGAGGTTGACTTTTTGGGATTGTTGGGAAGTTTTATACCGTTTTGCTCGTAATCGCGTCCCGAGCGTTGTCTTGACTGTTACCCTGACTCGAAGTCTTTACCCGGGGGGGGGGGGGGGGGGGGAGCAGATACCCTGATCTGAGGCCCCTTTTTGGCTGGAATCACGTGAGGATCCAGGGATCCCGTGATTCAGACTGTACTAGCGCGGATGTGTCCATGAGTGACCCCGCAGGATTTTCGATGCATGCTCTATATACGTGAGGAGTTAGAGTCTCCCTCGTGTACCATATGATTTTTATGCATTTAGACTCCCATATGTTTTATAAACATATATATTTATTTGGCGAAAGACATTTATTTTCGTCCACTCACTCTAACAGTTTATATGTCTTTCCATGGGCTCTTTGTTTTCAATGCCCAATCTGCTTTGTGATACAGGTGTCGCACGTCGAGGTTGGAGGCTTAGTATTTGAGCTACTTTTCATTCTCAGTAGGTTTCTAGTTTGGTCTACTGTTATGTATACATGTTTATACTAGAGGTCGCTCTGAATACTATTATGTTTATATTTTCACATGATTTTCTCGGATTTCTGTAAAGCTACACTTTTGTGTATTGCTTTACGTTATGATATGTTTTTGAGAAATCCGGATGGGATTGGTGCCCATGGTTTGGCTTTTGTGGCAAAGGATGAAATGTATTTTCCCGCTGCAGGTTAATGGTAACTACGCGATATAGAGTAACTCTGCCGAAATTTTTATGATTTTTGAAAGTTCATGTTTTCAGAAGGGGTCTGATTTTGATTTAGGAAACTAAATCGTGGTCGGGTCCTTTCAGCTTGGTATCAGAGCATTAGGTTTTAGATTCTGTAGACTTCTGTAGTTGTGATGCTAAGGGTATTTGAGAATGTACAGCATGTCTGGAGCGATGACCCGACTGGCCAGCGGTTACTCATCAATGCTTCGGGTGTTGTGTGCTTTCAAATGTCTGAAATTTCATGATTACATTCCTTGTGCCTTGTGACTAATACTTTTCTTTTATCATTAGGATGCCTCCTAGATGTGGTTCCTATGTCAATAGGGACGTGGATCCTGATGAGGATCGCCGGACGCATGACTTGCTTATGCGAGTATTGCGTTTGAGGAGCGTTTTGACCCTGTGGTCAAAGCTCGAATTGCTGGAGCAACTGTTTTCTTGGGATCAGCTGATCCAGAGATATGTGAGGCTTGGTTGGTTCAGGTTGAGTGAGTTTGTGAGCGTCTGTATTTCACTCTTGAGCAGATGACACTATCAACAGTTGGTTTGCTTGAGTCTGATGCATACTTTTGGTGGGTTAGCATTGACAGAGTTTCAGTTGATACTCCATGGACACTGTTCAGAGATTTGTTTATACGGAGGTATTTCAACCAGGCTACGCAGCAGAGGAAGTATGAGGAGTTCACCAACCTGAGACAGGGTAGCATGTCAGTACTTGAGTATCGGGATAAATTTACTCGTTTGTCTCGATTTGCTCGTGATATGGTGGCCTCAAAGGAAGCCAAGTGCAGGAGATTTGAGATGGGCTTGAACCTGAATATCAAGGGAACATTGACTACGATGCCTCGAAACAACTTTGATGAGTTTGTGAGTGCTGCACTCCGAGGCGATGACATAGAGAGGGTGAGGCAGATGCGATTCCAGTCTCGATGATTCGAGGAAGGTGGACCGAGTTAGGGACCTTCCAAGAGGCTGAGTTCAGGCACTTCCAGATCGGCATCATCATCTGGCAGTGGACCTTACAGACATCCTGCTAGTATGGCTAGGCAGCATCAGAGATGGAGAAGGAATCAGCCACAGATACCACAGTCCAGTGTGAGTTCAGTGGATCCAGCTATCCTCGACGTACTAGTGACACTTTTGCTATATCGAGGGAGTATCCATTGTGCAATTTCTGCAATAGGCATCACTTTGGTCCTTGTCAGCAGGGCACTACCATTTGTTATCGTTGTGGCCAGGAGGGTCACTTTGTGAGGAAGTGTCTTCAGTTTGCTGGTGCTGGTGGTCAGGAAGCTCAGAGTTCAGGAGGAGATCGAGGTACTACTTCTGGAGCTTGACCAGTATAGTTTCCTGGACAGGGTGGATAAGAGAGTCGCAATCAGCATGGACGACCAGCTAGATAGGCCATAGTTCATGCTATGTCATTGCGTGAGGGTAGAGCTTCACCAGAGGTTGTCATTGGTACGTTGCAAGTTTTTGGCTATCCAGTACTTACTTTGCTAGATCCAGGTGCTACACATTCATTCATACCATTTAGATTATCATCTTTTGTTACTATGCATGCATTTCCACTTCCGGGGTTGTGAAGAGTGTTGTATCCATCCGGTGAGGTTGTGAGTATTGGTTGGGTGTAGAGAGATTTTGAGATATTTGTGGGAGGTTATGGTTTAGCTGCGGATTTGTTGTTGCCGGATATTGTCGATTTTGATATGATTTTGGGTATGAACTTCTTGGAGACACATTGGGCTATGTTAGACTGTCACAAGAAGGAGGTGGTTTTTCGACGTCCAGGTTTCCCAGAGATATTGTTTCGCGGTGAGAAGAATACTTCCTTGCCATATGTGATTTCAGTGATGAAGGCCGAGCAGATGATGAAGAAGGGTTGTGTGGCATACTTAGCTCATGTTGTGGATACAAAAGTTGTTATAC
This sequence comes from Geum urbanum, assembly GCA_946800695.1. NCBI lineage: Eukaryota > Viridiplantae > Streptophyta > Magnoliopsida > Rosales > Rosaceae > Geum > Geum urbanum. Next base: position 4,566,430 of record OX327009.1, read on the forward strand.
CAGACATTGGTGATATTGAGGTTGTTTCTCAGTTTTCAGATGTATTTCCGGAGGAGTTACTAGGTGTTCCTCCAGTCAGAGAGATTGATTTCACTATTGAACTTTTACCAGGCACTGGACCTATATCTTAGGCACCTTATCGTATGACGCCAGCGGAGTTGAAGGAGTTACAGATTCAACTTCAAGAGTTGTTGGAGAAAGGTTTCATACGACCTAGTGTTTCACCGTGGGGTGCTCCTGCATTGTTTGTGAGGAAGAAGGATGGTTCCATGCGGTTGTGTATTGACTACCGGAAGCTGAATCAGGTAATGGTGAAGAACAAGTATCCATTACTACGGATTGACGATTTGTTTGATCAGCTCAAGGGAGCTTCAGTATTTCGAAGATCGATCTCAGGTCTGAATACCATCAGTTGAGGATCAGAGAGTCAGATGTGCCCAAGACAGCTTTCAGATCACGGTATGGGCATTATGAGTTATTGGTTATGCCGTTTGGGTTGACCAATGCCCCTGCAGCTTTCATGGATTTGATGAACAGGGTGTTCAGACGATTCCTGGACAAGTTAGTGATCGTATTCATCGATGGCATCCTGATTTATTCCAGGAGTATGGGCCAGCACAAGAAACATTTGCGAGCTGTTTTGCAGACTTTGCGAGATAATTAGTTTTTTGCAAAGTTCAGCAAATGTGAGTTCTGGTTGAGCAGCGTGAAGTTTTTGGGTCACGTGATATCTATTGAGGGAGTCAGCGTGGATCCTGACAAGATTGAAGCCGTATTAAATTGGAGTAGACTTACCACTGTACTAGAGATCAGGAGTTTTTTGGGTTTTGCAGGTTACTATCGACGCTTTGTGCAGGATTTTTCACGGATTGCCACTCCACTTACCAAATTGACGAAGAAAGGCGTCAAGTTCGAATGGTTCGATGCTTGTGAGGAGAGTTACTTGCTTTTGAAGGAGAAGTTGACTACTGCACCGGTTCTGACTCTACCTGACAACAGTGGAGAGTTTGTGGTTTACAGCGATGCATCGAAATTGGGTCTTGGTTGTGTTTTGATGCAGCATGACAAAGTGGTGGCTTATGGTTCTAGGCAGTTGAAACCACATGAAGTCAATTATCCTACGCATGATTTGGAGTTGGCTGCCATTGTATTAGCCTTGAAGAGTTGGAGACACTACTTGTACGGAGCTCAGTGTAAGATATATACATATCACAAGAGTATCACTTATTTGCGCACGCAGCCAGATCTGAACATGAGACATCGCAGATGGATGGAGTTGATCAATGACTATGATTGCACCTTTGAGTGTCATCCAGGGAAGGCTAATGTCGTTGTTGATACACTTAGTAGAAAATCTGGAGCTTCATTTTTTCATGTGTGTGTGGCTAGAGTTTCCATGTTAGCAAAGTTACGGGCTACCGGAGCTGAGTTAGAGTGGGATGATGATGGAGCCTTGTTGGCTAGGTTCCAGGTTCGACCAGTATTGGTTGATCAGGTCCGTGAAGCTCAGGATGCGGATTCCTATCCGTTGGACAAGAAGACCATGATTCGGAATGGTGTGCCAACAGAGTTTTAGTAGAGTAGTGACGGTACATTGATGTTCAGAGGTAGACTTTGTGTACCCAGAGACGAGGGCTTGAAGAAGGAGATCTGAGATGAAGCCCATTGTTCTGCTTACACTATGCATCCAGGCGGTACGAAGATGTTTCGCACACTTAGAGTCTACTAATGATGGCGGAATATGAAGGGGGAAATTGCAGCATATGTGAACAGATGCCTCATTTGTCAGTAAGTGAAGGCAGAGAGACAGAAACCTACTGGAAAGCTACAACCTTTAGAGATTCCAGTTTGGAAGTGGGAGCATATCATTATGGATTTCGTATATCTGTTACCGCGTACTTCTGCTGATAGCACTGGTATTTGGGTCATTGTGGACCGTTTGAAGAAATCAGCTCATTTCTTTGCACTTCCAAGGAAGATTTCAGTGGGTAGGTTAATAAACCTGTATTTGGCTGAGATTGTTCATTTGCATGGTGTGCCTGTGTCCATCGTTTCTGACCGAGATAGTCAGCTCACTTCAAAGTTTTGGCAGGCATTGCAGCGAGATTTGGGGACCAGACTACATTTCAGTACAGCTTTCCATCTTTAGACTAATGGGCAGTCTGAGAGGACCATTTAAATTTTGGAGGACATGTTGCGGTCCTGTGTATTATAGTTTAGAGGGAATTGGGACCAACAACTTTATTTGATCGAGTTTGCCTACAATAACAGTTATCAGGCCAGCATCGATATGGCACCTTATGATGCTTTGTACGGGAAGCAGTGTCGTACTCCATTGTGATAGAGTGAGGTGGGTGAACGTTGGCTCATTGGTCCTGATTTGGTGAAGAGCACCACTGAAGATATACAGATTATCAGAGACAGACTGAAGATTGCTCAAGATCAACAGAAGAGTTATGCAGATGTGAGGAGGAAGAGTCTTGAGTTCGAGGTTGGCGATTGGGTCTTCCTAAAATTGTCTCCTTGGAGAGGAGTAGTTCATTTCGGGAAGCGTGGCAAACTTCGGCCACTTTATATTAGTCCTTATGAGATCACAGAGAGAGTTGGTGTTGTGGCATATAGGTTGGAGTTACCCCCAGAGATAGCTAGAGTGCATGATGTCTTCTATGTATCAATGTTGCGGAAGTACATTTCGGATCCATCGCATGTTTTAGCACTATATCAGCTTCCTATTCGGGAAGATTTGACTTATGTGGAGGAGCTAGTGCAGATTCTTGATCGACGTGTACAGGATGGGGAGGGTTTCAAACATTTCGACAGAGAAATTGGAGACTTTGTTGCAGATGTTAGAAATGTTAGACTCGGCCTATCTACATACGGATTCAATCCTTGGGGAAGTAATAGCTCTGCCGTCAGCACTTGGCCAGTTATTCTGATGTCGTACAACTTGCCTCCGTGGATGTGCATGAACAAGGAATTTAATTTCCTTACTGTACTAATTCCAGGTCCTAAATCTCAAGGGAAGTGCTTAGATGTCTACCTCAGACCTTTGATCGACAAGCTGAAACTGTTGTGGGAAAATGGAGTCCCAACTTATGACAAATTCACTGACACGATGTTCACGATGAGGGCTGCCGTAATGTGGACGATCGGCGATTTTCCAGCATATAGGATGTTGGCAGCCTGCAGGACAAAAGGATATAATGGATGTCCTATATGTTTGGACGACGTGAACTCTAGTTGGCACGCGGGGAATGTGTGTTACTTGGGTCATCGTAGATGGCTTCCTCACGACCACCCCTGGCGACAAGATGAAGTTCATTTCGACGGGACGGTAGAGAACAATCCTAAACCCCGTAGTTGGTCGGGAGAAGAGAATTTAGAGAGGTTGAGCTATTTCGAGTTTGGTGTGTTGACCAATGACAGGGATGTAAAGAAATGCAATCCAATTCCTCCACATGATCTCAGCTATTGGCATCACAAGAGTATATTCTTTGAACTCCCTTACTAGTCGAAGTTGAAGCTGAGGAACAACTTGGACGGGATGCACATAGAAAAGAATGTGTGCGACAGCGTGGTGGGAACAATTCTTGGTATTATGTTCAAGACTAAAGATACTCCCAAAGCGCACAAAGATCTGGAATCAATGAATCTACGTCGTCCCTTGTGGTTGAGGAGGGATAGGAAATGAGTGTACAATAAGATGCCAGCTGCACCTTACACAGTGAAGCCGACACTTAGACGTTTTGTATTTCACTGGTTTAAGGGCGTTCGTTATCTGGCTACGTATGCAGCTACTATAATTGGAGCAGTGGACGAGGTGCAACACAAGTTTGTTGGTCTAAAGACACATGACTATCACGTTATGCTGCAACGTCTGATTCCAGTGGTAATTCGACCATATTTACCTCGTGACGTCGTAGAACCAATAGTGGCATTGTGCAGATGGTGGCAGAGGTTATGCGCCAGAGAATTAAAGAAGTCAGATGTGGTGGAATTGCAACAACAAATTGTGCACATCATTTGCAAACTAGAAAGGATTTTTCCCCCTGCTTTCTTTGATATCATGATTCACCTAATGATCCACCTGCCCGAGCAGGTGCTCATTTCTGGTCCGGTCTAGTACACTTGGATGTATCCTCAAGAAAGGTACGTACAACTAATTAATTATACAGGTTTTTCGATTCATAATATGTTCCACTGGAGATTACTAGCTATATGTACTTATTCTTATTATACGTTTGATTTTGTAGACAGCTTGGAAAGTATAAGTCATTCGTCAAAAATAGGTCGGCCCCGGATGGCTCCATAGCAGAGACATACCTAATGCATGAGTGTGTTACTTACTGCAACAGGTACCTCAAAGATCCACCACCTCCCACTGCCTCCGATCCCAGTGCCCGCATCAATCTTTCTGTCGTCACCAATGTCGTCCGACCGTTTAGAGGAGTATTAAAGGAATCGTTAACACGGGAAGAACTTATTGAGGCACATAGGGTAGTGTTGCGAGACTGTGATGAAGTTGAGCCATACATGATGTCATACAGGTAGAGACTTCAAGTGTTAAATCAAAACAAGAGTTCGGCGTGGATTGAGAAAATGGTTAAGAAGAAGTTTCCCAATTATTTCTTCCAATGGGTACGTACGTATGTCTCGGTATTTAGTAATTTATATACATATCGATCATGTTTGTAGAAAGTAAACCCTTATATTTGCCCATTTTCGCAAATGATTGATCTGCAAAAATCTGAAAACCACGGGGGGTGGTGGTCCTGGCGAAAGCACTTGCTAGTAGGGAAGCCGATTAAACACTATATTTATCCCGGATGTTTTGTGAACGGTGTAAAGTTCCATTCATTGGCCCGAGATGAAGGAAGAAGAACACAAAACAGTGGGGTAGCGGTTGGGAAAGACAATGATCTATATTACGGGGCTATTATAAATGTGGTTCAGCTATGTTACAGGAATGATGTCAACGTTTTCCTATTCAAGTGCAGATGGTTCAAGCGTACAAAGGAAGACCTGAGACTATTATCAGTCGATACAAACTCAAGCTGGTATGAGGATGAGCCTTTCGCTCTCGCCACCTTAGTTAGGCAGGTGTTCTATCTCGACGATCCGAAAGCTGGTGAAGGGTGGAAAATAGTGAACCATATCTCTCATCGAGGAATATGGAATACAGAGACAATTGAAGGGACACCGGCGACTGAAGATGCTGCTGAACCAGAATGAGACATTCCTGCCTATCAAGAGCCTAATATTTCTGTCATCCACTCCGATATAATGGACCTGGTTCAAGATGGTGAACGGTTACCCATGCCTGATGGTTGTATAGATCTAACTGAAGATGAGATTATCGATGCCATTAATGAGGTAGATGAAGAAGACGTGCAGGATGAGGACGCAGACGAGGACTCAGGTTATTCGTCGGACGATGTTGAGTACGATGAGGAGGATGAGCAATCGGATAACGGGGATGAGGATGATGACGATTATGACGAAGAGTACGGTCACACGACGAGGATTATTAATTGGTAAACCCTAATTATTGTAATTATTGTAATATATGATCGATCGATGCATCATCGATCAAAAATTAATATAAATATTATAAGGAGGAGAATGTATATATGTACGTAGATCTTAATATTTTTTTACTTAATTAATTACTTACACGCGTCCATGCTCGATCAGATCGGATCAACCGACGTACGTAAATTAAATTAAATTAATTAATTAATCCGAATTATATATTCTGGACAACGGAGAAATTAATCACAGATTTCGCCTTTTGGGTATTTTGGGCTTTGGGTAGTCAAAAAGGTGAAAGCTTTCTATTATGTCCAAGAAGCTTCCTCAAGAAGCTTTCGTTCGTTTAATTGTTTTTAAATAATATTTATGTGTAAATAGGATTATGGGTCCCTATGATTATTGCGAGAGATGAATGAAATAAATGTTTTAGGAATTATACTATATTATTCTATGATTGATTATGTCATGTGATAGTATTATTGTGAGCAAGATGTAGTATATGTTGTTTTAATTACGGCGTTAAATCTATATATCATGCCAGAAGGAAAGTTCATACATAAATACCTTGAGCTATCTCCCTAAACCCTAAACCCTAAAGCTAGCAGATCGGATCGATCGATGATTTTTTTAATTATCAACTTGAATCAGAAGAATTGAACGGATACACAAATGACCTTGGACGACCTAAACCCTAAACAGTAAGGCCCTAACCCCTGAATTCAGGGTTTTACACTTGGACGACGGAGATGACCTTCTCCGTCGTCCAGGTACTAACTAGGACGACGGAGAAAGGCATTTGCGTCGTCCAAGTAAACAAACCCTAAACCCTAAACGATGGAGATGGTCATTATCCGTCGTCCTAATCTGCACCTGGACGACGGAGAAGGTCATCTCCGTCGTCCAGGTACTCACCTGGACCACGGAGAAGCTCATCTCCGTCGTCCAGGTGCAGAATTCGTAATTTTTTCTAAGACAACGACCATCTAGACCATCTTCCAATGCATATTCTTTTCGTCAAGACTTTAGAGTAAACAATTCTTCGTGTGTGAGCTTCGACGGTTCGAAAATCGGAGTTGCGAAATGTCTTGTACCCACGTTTCTGGTTTATCAAAATCTCGGTTTTGCGGTTGACTGTGCCGATGAAACCCTTCACAAACTTATTATTTTCTGAAAATTATTGTAATTATATATTATGTTACGGCGAACGTATCCAACAGTTGTTTTGTCCAAATTCAATTTCGTTAATACTCTGGTGCAAATGAGCCTATACTTATTAACACTTAAGTCGTAAAGATTAGTAGATACTTAACAAGTTTAAAGACGTAAAATTATTCGTCGTTTCAAATTTAACTGTTTATATATACGATGCGTTCATCGATATTTTACGACTATTTCATTCGAATGACAGATCGCCAAATTCCTTGCGAATTAATTTTTAATTTTTTTTTTTACGTAATTTGAACCTGGACGACGGAGAATAACCATCTCCGTCGTCCTGGTGACTACTTGGACGACGGATAATGACCATCTCCGTCATCCAGGTGATCACCAGGACGACGGAGATGGTCATTCTCCGTCGTCCAGGTTCAAAAGATAGGGCGGTTCATTCTGCCGCCTTAAATTTCGGCGCCGCTTCAAATTTGACTTAGACGACGGAGAATCAATTCTCCGTCGTCCAAGTTCAAATTTAAGGCGGTTGAAACGTCCCGCCGATTAATTGGGCGCCGTTTCAAAATTTTGAAACGGTTCACTTAGACGACCGAAAAGCCCATTTCCGTCATCCAAGTGCACTTAGACGACGGAAAATAGGGCTCCGTCGTCTAAGTGAACGCCTATATATAGAACAGTCCACCCCTCTCATTTTCGCATTCCATCTCCTCTCCTCCTCTCCTCTCCTCTCCTCCGGCCTTCCTCCTCCGGCGACGCTCCGACGACTCAAATTCCGGCGAGTTTCCCTCTCTCCGACGACTCTACTCCGGCGACATTCCGGCAAGCTAATAATTCTAGTTTTTAATTAACATTATTTTTTTAAGTAATTATTTAATTTGTAAATAGTTTTAAATAATTAGTATTTATAATAATTATTTAGTTGTAATTATAATAGTAATAAGTAAATAATAATTAATAGTTGTAATTATAATAATTAGTAATTATAATAGTTTTAATTAATTAGTAATTAATAATAATAATTAATAGTAATAATTAATTATTTAGTAATCATTATTAGTTGTTATTTGGTAATGAATAATTATTAGTTAAAATTAAATAACAGTAATAATAATTATTGTTAATAATAATTAATTATATTGGTAAATGAATAATTATAATTAAATGCATGATAAATAATAATTAATTATTGTCATTATTTATTGTTTTAATTAATAGTATAATTTATGATTATTATTGCATGTAATTAAAAATTATTAATTGATAATTATGGGAATTTTATAGTAAATTGGTAGTCTTTGATTTAAATTTAGTACATAAGCTTGGTTTATTAAGTCGCACTCTTTGGAATAGATGGCGCCTCTTTTCCTAATTTGTGGATTTCATCACCGCACACCATAACCTAAGTGAAGTTATGGACACGAGGTTGAGGGTGGAGTTTGCAAAGGACTTGAGGGAGTGTAAATTTTCGAAAGATTGGCCGAATGTCAGACATGGTGTCTAGAAACGGGTTATGACTGGTGACAGGTTTTGGATCTAAGAAAGACGACACCAATATAGTATATACCATTCATTTGGTTAGCCTCGGGGTGTTTTGTCGAAATTAGTCATGCCTCTCACGTTATCTCTATCCCTAACTGGCCATGTTTTTCGATTTAACCAAGGCTGATTATGAAAGGACCCAACCCCGATTTAGTTTCCTAAACCGGAATCAAACCCCTTTTGAAAACACAAACCAACAAAAACCATAAAAATTTCGGCAGAGTTTCGTTACTAACACGGAATTACCATTACCTGCACCCGGAAAATACACTTCATCCTATGTCACAAAAATCAAACCGTGGGCACCAATCCCATCCGGATTTCTCAATATATCAACAGTAATGTGGAGTAATAAGTATAGCTATACTTTACAGAAATCCGTGGAAAATCGTATAAGAATATACATCAGAATACTGAGAGCGACTTCTAGTATACATATACAAATAGTAGGCCAAACTAAGAACCTACCATAAAAGAAACATCGCTCGATTACTATGCCTCCGACCACAACGTGCGACACCAGAATCTGAACTGCAAACTGGGCACGAAAACCGAAAAGCCCAAGGGAAAGACATGAAAACTGTTAGAGTGAGTGGACGAAAATAAATGTCTTTCACCAATTAATATATGTTATAAAAACATATGCGAGTTGGAATGTATAAATAATCAAATGGTACACGAGGAGACGCTGACTCCAACTCGCGTATAGAGCACGCAAGGAAAATCTCACGGGGTCACTCATGGACACATCCGTGCTAGTACAGTCCGAATCACGGGATCCCAGACCCACACGTGATTCTAGCCAGAAAGGCCTCGGTTACAGGGTACTGCCCCTCGCCGGTCAGGTCGGGGTACTGCCCCTCCTGGTAGGCCTCCATCAGGGATCAGCCGAGAGGCAAGTGTATCGATACAACAACGTGAACTGAGACTGTACTCTGTGTAAATCAAATCATAAACAGTTCGATGCAAATGCATGAAACAATATATATAAATGCATATACGTAATATATACTGGGATAGGCTTCATCGTATAACACATGCTCATGTAAAACATAATCTTGTATGCATGCTCAAGTTCGTAAAACGTATATAAAAGACTCGCAATCAATCCGTGAAAAGAAATGTCCACTCACAGACTAGCGTAACGCAGTTCGCGTTAATCCCGTGATCCGGTGGAAAATCCCTCGCCAAACGAACGATCACGAACCCCTGAATAATCACAAAATCCATTTCTCAAAATCATATCTCGATACCTCAAACCAAATCACGAGAAACAACCGTCCTCGGAAACACATAATTCAATTACGACGAATCGTCGAAAATCCGATAATCACACCTCAATACCTTGATATAATTTTGGACGCTCAAATCGAGAAACAAACCTCACCACTGCGATCGGGGCGCGATTCCGAGCGAAACGACATGCAACTTGTCGAAAACCCCGAAAAGTCAACCTTTGACCACCGTTGACTGCCGCCGCCGGCGGCGGCGCCACCAACCATGAAATTTCTCAGTGGAGCAACACCTATTCCACTCAAAATCACCCAACAAGCAACTTCCATAATTGCACCGAAGTCCAATTCTCACTCTAACTAGGTCAATTTCAAGAAAAACCGAATTGTCACCCAAATTTCAAATCAACAATTCTCCATGTACAAGCAAAATTAGAACTCCATACTTAGATGGTTAGACTCGTGGAGAGGAGAGCTTCAAAGCCCAATACTCTTTATTGCTCAACTTGGTCGGAATCGGATCAAGCTAAAACCCCAAAAAATCCCAATCATTGGCCGGAAATAGCTCACTCCTCCGGAAACCTCGCCGTGAAAGGAGGCCGGAAACGGAATGGGGACACCACGGCGAGTTGAACGGGCCAAGGGCCGAGCCCTGGGGTGGCCGGGCGGCGAGCCACCGCCGTGAGCCGTCGCCTCCGTCGCACAACACTTCTCCTCCACGCGTTTGACTGGTCAACCACAATTAATTCCAGGTTTGACTTTCCCAATATAGCAACCTCTTTAAATACTTGCCAAAAATAGAAACTTTCAAAATTACACATTTCGACAAACTTCGAATACCCGTAACTTTCACGTCGTAATTCCGATTTCGTTAATTCTTGCGGCAACAAACTCATCTCGACATATTCTTCAATTATCACCCGAAGTCAAACGCTTCGACAAATCCGATAAAAAGTCAACGATTCAACCCAATACATACTTATCCGATTAAATAATCTACGATCGTAAATATTCGTAACTTAATCCTCGCAACTTAGAAAAATCCTCCGGAAGTTCCCACAAACTCGAAATTAAATTCTCAACAACTTTCACAAAGGATCCGAAATCAGATTCTCGCCCGGTAATTTAGTCGTTAACGAAGCAGTCGTTTAAAACCGATTATGTCGAAACTTCAAATATTCGTATTATATTCCTCGGTTGGCCAAATAATGATCCGGAACCGCCCACGAACTCGAAATCATGCGAACAACAACTCTCGAGAAGAGACTTAGCTCAAATTCTCGGCTAATAATTAAGTCGTAATCAAGTCTGGCGATCCAATTATCTGTCGAAAATCTGCGATTACGCGCAAGCTCGTAGATTAAGCTGATTACGCTTCTGATTCTGTTCTGGGTCATCACAGATTAATTGAAAATTTACACTTTATCGCGCGGGTCACACGTCCATTGAACGACCCAAAAAGCCAAGCTAGTGTACTCTATTTAAATCTTAGCCGCACTTAATTAGCGTAAATTTTTTTATATAATTATTATAGTAATCAGGTATTTTAACAACGTACTCCTAGGTTTAAATGGCTCCGTTCGGAAAGAATAAAGCCCAACAGGAGGCCGAAGATGCTATGCTCCGACGCTTGGCGGACCAAGTCGGTTGGGAATTACAGGAGGGCAACGACGCCCTCAATCAGGACCCTTCATTTGGTCCGTCGGCAGCGCCCTCTGGGGAAATTCCCGCTGCCCCATTATCCCGAGCGGTGATGACGACCCCTATTCAAGTCCGACGCCTGGTACCGGTTCAACAGCAAGTACTCAGGCGTCCCCGACCTCTAAATCTATCCTCTACAGCGCCTGGCGTAAACAAAGGAGGGCACCGACTGACCCGGAACCGAAAAGGACTCGCGGTCTCGTCAAAGGCGGCAAAGCAGAGAAAATTTTAAAGGCGAACGGGAAAAAGATCGACTTGCCGTACGACGAATTCACCGGTGGCCCTCCCACAACTCAGCTAGTAAGTCTCTCGGCGCATAGCAAAGGGTCAATCCTTCGTAGTCGGGTTCGTCTCATTGCCCCTAATTGGAAGGAGTTGTCGGATGAAGAGAAGGCAAAACTCTTTAAAGAACTTTCTGTACGTAATACGTACAATTTTAAATTTATTTTCTAATAACCAATAAACATTATAATTTCATAATATATACGATTATAATTTTCTATTTATTTCTGATAGGAACAATATGAGGTAGATCCCACACCGGCGATGCTTAGGCATATCAACTCCACCGCCAACTCTATCTACCGTGACTGGAAGTACAGGCTTCATCAATACTTCGAACATATCGGCCCCGTGCTTACCCCCGTAGAGCTGCGTGGGGATAGAGAAGATGAGTGGCAGTGGTTGTGTAACCACTTTCAAGATGAAGAATTTAAGGTGTTTACTTTTTTTTATTTCAATTAAGAGAATTTAATTATTTTAATTTTAGTTACTTAGTAATTTTTTAATGATTTCTGTTGTCTAACAGAAATTCTCTGAAGTCAACCAAACCAACCGGGGGAAGAAGGACAAACACCATACTTCCGGTGCCAAGCAACTTATTCAAATAGCCAAGGAGCACAGGGATAAGGGTTCCAAACACCCTTAACTCGATGCTAGCATAAGCGCGTACGTGACTCCTGGGCTCGATAATGAAGCGAGTCAATACGGTGTAAGTGATATATATATATATATATATGTGCTTTTAATTGTAGTAATTATTATTTAATTACTATTTCATTATAATTTTTTAATTATTCTTTTGTAGGCAAGGGTGGTAGAGCGTGCGCATGAAGAATTGGCTAGCACTCAGCTTGCGTTCCCAGATTTGCCGCTGGAAGACCTACCTCCTCTATCGATGGAGAGCCAAATTGTAATCGCGGATGAGATCTACGGTCGTAGAGCTGGCAGTGAGGTTAGGGGGTTCGGACCTAAGGTGGTTCGAGATTTGTCGACGACCTCCGACTCATCATCTACGGGAGGTTCGGGGCGGAGAAGTACTCAGGCTGCAGCCGTCGAAGCAGCCATTCAAGAGGCTCGACTGGCACGAGATGAAAATCAATCCATGCGTCAAAGGCTTGATGAGCAACAAGCACAAATAACCCAACTCATCGCCCTCATGCAACAAGCTCGACGAGAATGTCAACCTCCTCCGAACCCATACCCCGACGACGACGACCCGGCTGGAGGCGGGGGACTCGGAGGCGCATCTGCTCCTCCAGTATTTTAGCTAGTAGTTTATTATATCGTTTCTTTCCGCATTCCGAACAATATTTTAATTTTTATGCTTTTTTCGATCATGTAAGTACAAATTAATTTTATTATTTAATTAAGTAATTACAAATTTATTTTATTTAATTAATTTTAACATTTTTCATTATTTAAATTCAATTTTTTATAAATTCAATTATTAATATTTAATAACAATTTAAATTTTTTTAAAAAAATTAAAATTTCACCTGGACGACGGAGAATGTCTTCTCTGTCGTCCAGGTGGTCACTTGGACGACGGAGGAAGATGACATTCTCCGCGGCCCAAGTAAGCACCTGGACGACGGAGAATGTCATCTCCGTTGTCCAAGTGCTTACTTGGGCGGCGGAGAATGTCCGCAGTCCAAGTTTCACTTGGACGACGGAGATGACATTCTCCGTCGTCTAAGTGTTTGGACGACAGCACTTGGAGCACGGAGCCTGGAGGACGGAGCCTCCGTCGTCTAAGTACTTAGACGACGGAAAAACGCACTTAGACGACGGAAACGCTCCGTGGTCTAAGTGCGTTTTTCTTGTAGTGACCACTTAGTCGACTGACAAAGAAGGAAGTTGGATTTGTGTGGTCTGATGCTTGTGATTAGAGTTTTTAAACATTGAAGCAATGATTGACCACAACACCAGTTTTGACCTTACTGGATGATAGTGGTGAGTACACTATTTTTAGTGATGCTTCAAAGTTTGGTTTAGGTTGTGTTTTGATACAACTCGACAAGGTTGTTGCTTATGGTTCCAGACTGCATGAGATGAATTATCCTACTCATGATCTTGAGTTAGCTACTATCGCGTATGCCTTAAAAAGCTGGAGACACTATATATATGGAGCTCAATGTCGGATTTATACTGATCACAAGAGTCTCACTTATCTACACACTCAACCAAATTTAAATATGAGGCAACATATCAAGGTGGATGAAGTTAATTAATGATTATGAATGTACATTTGAGTACCATCTGGGCAAGGTCAATGTTTTGGCTGACGCCCTTAGTACGAAATCTGGGGATCTCTATTCCATGTTTGTGTAGCACAAGTATCATTATTAGCCGAGTTGCGAACCATGGGAGCAAAACTGGAACGGGGAGATGATGGTGCTTTATTAGCTAGTTTTCAAGTCAGACCAGTATTGATTGACCAAGTGCGTGAGACGCAGGATGCGGATGTAACATCCCTACCCAAGATTTACCTTATTATTTTGATTATACGTTAATCAATTATGGTAAGTAGTTTTCACTATCAGTAACTATCGTTGGCGTTTGGTCAGAAATTTATTAATTAAGTTTTTCGAGATTTTTCTTTGACAAAATTTGTAGAGTTTATCGAGATGAGTTTGTAGCCACGCCAAGTGTTAAAAACTGAATTACAATGAAGAAGTAATGGTCAGTGAAAGTTTTTAATGACTTACGAAATTGGTTAGTCGCCAGTATAAATTGAACTTTCTAAAAATGGAAAGTCAAAACTTTCTTTTTGGGTCAGACATTTTCTCTCTCCTCCCCTTCGTTTCTCTCTCTTCTCCCATCTCTATCTCCTGCGACGGACGTCATCGACAACGGGTTTGAATCGCCGACCACCAAAATAAGTAATCAAGGTGTAAAAATCTTCCTCTTGATCTCCTCTACCATCTCTAACACACCCATGAACCCATTTCTCATCAATTAAGGTTAGAAATTGAAGAACGTGAATAATAATTCTCTAGAACCCTAAGATTTTAGGGTGGTGGTTTTCGGCTTAAATTGGCCTGTGTAACCTACTTGGCTGTGTTGGCCTCATCACCATGAAGCTAAAGACACTAAGAACATGTTCTAATTCCACCGGAGCGGTGAGAATTGAAGGTTTGAAATTTCTTGGAGATTTTGGTTAAAAAGGATGACGTATTAACAGCCTGTGGCAGATGTTTAGAAACATCAGCAAACAGGCTTTGGCTGGATGAGAATGACAACACAGTATTGTGAGTGGACCCTTTTTATTTTCACAGTCATAGCGAGTTCAATTTTCAGTATTTCAATTTAATTTACACTATATTTTAGAACACTTTATTATGGAGGTTTTTTTTTTCTTTATGATGACATTAGTTATTTGCATCGGTGCACTGACTATTCGACTAATCACCGAATAGTCTAGTCAGTGGAGATCAAGATGTCTCACCTGGTCCACCAAAGAAGATCAGGATACCTCGTCTGGTCCATCACCTACAGTTTCTTTTTACATATTGTCGACTCAGGTTAGGAAAAAATTCCTAAGCGACCACCTCTAATGTGTTATCATAATTATTATGAACTCGTATTATTTCACAGAAATCAGCGGAAATGCATAAAATTATAGTGTTACAGATTTACATGGTTTATGATTTTTTTTCCACCCACTCTAATGTTTTATGTTTTTATGCCTTTCCCTGGGCCCTTTGTTTTAATTTTCCCAGTTTTCAGGTTTGCTAGTTGAAGTCGTGACCGTCCAGAGTATGAGCCATGACAGTCCACAACTTCTGTTTCTCTGTAGGTTCTCAGTTGAAGTTTAGGGTTGATCGTGTTATGGTAGCTAGTACCAAATAAGTGGTGCTAGATACCTTAATATAGCACCTGCAAGACTTACCCTGGATTATTACAGTAATCTGAGGAGGGCCTTGTTAGCGGATTCCTATTTATTAAGCAAAAAAGTTATGATTCAGAATGATGAATGAACGGAGTTTCAGTTGAGAATGGATGGTGCTTTATTGTTTAGAGGGAGATTGTGTGTACCAAAATATGAAATACTTAAGAAAGAGATACTTGATGAAGCTCATTGTTCAGCTTATGGTATGCATCCTGGTGGAATGGAAATGTATCATAATATTAGAGAATTTTATTGGTGGCGAAACATGAAGAGAGAAATAGCAGTTTATGTAAGCAAGTGCTTGATCTGTCAGCAAGTCAAAGCAAAGTGGCAGAGACCTTTTGGGAAATTACAACCGTTGAAGATTTCAATTTGGAAGTGGGAGCACATAACTATGGTTTTTGTGTATCAATGGCCTCATTCATCTAACGGTAATACTAGCATTTGGGTAATTGTTGATCGTCTAATGAAATCTGCCCATTTCTTGGCTATTCCAGGAAAACTCTCTATGGGTAAGCTAGTGAAGTTATATTTGAAGGAAATCGTGAGATTGCAAGGAGTGCCGGTATCTATTATTTCTCAGTTTACATCTGAGTTTTGGATGGCATTATAGAAAGCTATAGGAACCAGGCTACAGTTCAGTACAACCTTCCACCCTCAAATCAATGGCTAATCTGAGAGGACAATCCAGACTTTAAAGGATATGTTATGTTCTAGAGTCTTACAGTTTAAAGGGAATTGGGATAAACAGTTGCATGTAATGAAGTTTGCCTATAAAAACAGTAACCAAGCCAGCATTGGCATGGCTTGATATGAGGCCTTGTATGGAAAACAGTATAGAACTCCTCTATGTTGGAGTGAAGTGGGAGAGAGAAGCCTAATTTATCCCGAAATATAACAAGAGACTGCAGAGAAAATCCAGAAGAGCTATGCGGATACCAAAAGAAAAGACTTGGAGTTTGAAGTGGGTGATTGAGTATTCTTGAAATTGTCTCCTCAGAAAGGGGTGGCGTGGTTTGGAAAACACGGCAAGGTTTAACCACATTATATTGGCCCTTATGAGATTTTTGAACGCGTTGATGTTGTGGCTTATTGTTTAGTGTTACCACAAGAGATTTCTTGAGTCCATGATGTTTTTCATGTGTCATGTTACAGAAATATATATTCAACCCATCTCATGTCCTCATACCTCAATAACTCCCAATACGTGAGGACTTAACATATATGGAAGAACCAGTTCATATTCTTGATCGGAGAGAGCAACAATTACACAATAAGACCATTCTAATAGTTAAGGTTCTATGGAGAAATCATGCAGTCGAGGAAGCCTCCTAGGAACTTGAATAGCTTATGTGGGAGCAATATCTGTATCTCTTCGAGTAACAGGTATGTAAATTTTGAGGTCAATTTTTTTTAGGGGGTAGATTGTGACAACCTGGAACAATTATAACATGCTTAATGTGGTATGCTAGTTTAATCACATGTTAGTCGTAATTAATGAGTCATTTAATGAATTTTCTCTATGTTATGAATTGGACTTTATGTTCTTCATGAAAGTTGTAGTAAAATTTATTTCGAGTTCGTAGGAATTTTTGGAAGATTTTTCGGTTATGTGAGCTAATTTTTATTAATTTTTTAAGTTGGTGAAGGAAATTGGTTAAAAAAAATTAAGTCATTGGGAGATTAATCTCAACCGTTGGATATCTTTGTGATTGAAGCTGGGCTATTAATCTCTATGGGTTTTAGGGTGTACCATGGGTGAGGACCAGAACACTACCCATAACCCTCTTTGAGCCTGACCAGTTTTTGGGAGAAACCTGCGCAGCCGAATTGACCCCACCAGAGGCTGACTCGCCAGAAACCTCACCGTCCAGCCACCATTTTCGATTGAGATATGAAAGTAAAGCTCCTTTCTTCCCTGAGCATATTGGTGTATAATTTTGGGACATGCAGGTACGTAGGAGAGAGAACTCACTCGATTTCCATCCACGGAGTACTGTAGCCGGGTCCAGTGGTGCTCCAGCCAATTTGAGGGCTTTGGGTATAAGGGGTTCTGTATCTTAGGTCTATAGGAGGGTGGTTTGGTGTGGCTTGACGCACGAGGGAGCTCAACGGCGCCAGATTTGAGCTCGAAAGCTTTCTGGCGATTTTGAGGCTGATGGCTTTCGGGTTGAATTCCGGCCACGTTGGGCTGAGTTGGGTGAGGTGGTAGTGAGAGAAATGGTTGGGCTTGAGAAGAAGAAGATTTTGTTAGGTTTTTCGCCGCCATTATTGGTGGTCATGGGAGATGGGGATTCACAATTGTTGTGGCGGTTTATGCCACACTGCTGCTGAATCTCACTCTGGCGAAGAAGGGAAAGTTGTTGAGGCCATTGGGGGGACGCTAACCATGTAGACTTTGGCTTCGCCAGAAAAGTTGCCAGAAGGGGAGCACTGGCGAGGCAGAAACTTAGAATCTTCATACGGGTTTTTCGTGTAGTTTTTAAGCTAGGTTTTAGCTATTTAACGATGTTTGACATTAAATCTTTCGTATCTTGAATTCAAGAGACCGCAATTGAGATATTGGTGAGGGGACTTCCGCCAGACCTCAGAATTAGTTGTTTCAGTGAGTGGACATTTCATTTTCACTGTTGTAGCGAGTTGTCATTATTTTTAATAATTTATGTGCAAGTGTTTCCATTTCAGTTCAGTGTTCAGTTTTAGTCCTAGTGTTGAGGCTTAAGTTCATATTTTATTTCATTGCATCGATGCATAGCTACTCAATTTCTGATGGCCCTATAATGGGTTAAAGGCCCTAACCTAGCATCACCTTGCCCATACAGTATCGTCTTGGATTAGAGGTCCCTAGACGATGCCTCCATATCACTTGCACATTAATAATTTACTCTCGACTCGCTTAGAGTTTTATTTTCAGTTGTTTTGTGGAAAGGCATAAACAATATTGGTTTTTCTTGTAGACTTGATTATTATTTTCGTCCATTCACTCTAACGATTCTTATATTTTTTTATGCCTTTCCTTGGACCTTTCGGTTTCTCTTGCCCAATGTGCAGTATTCCTTCTGTGAGTGCACATCGACAACAGAGGCTTAGTGTTCTAGTTTCTCTCCTTTACTAGTTTCCTGTTTAGCCTACTAATTCATTTCATGTGTACCAAGAGTCGCTCTGAATACCATGTTTATGTTTTATATGATTTCGCTCATGTGTAAACTTAATTTACGTTTGCATCAGTACGTTTGTATTATTCTTTAGTATTTTCTACGTTGGTATTGTTGAGATTTGAATAAGCCGGTAAACCACGGAGGCTCGCGATTATGTTGTTGAACTTGTGTGTAGAAATGTTCCACAATTGCAGGTTTTCGGTCCCCTTACTTTCCGAGGAGGGTATGCCGAAGTTTTGGTAGAACTTCCTCAATTATTCATGTGTTATTAGAGTCTAATCTTAGTTTAGTAGATTATTTTAGCTTGTGTCCTTTCAACTACCACTACCACATTCTCACTCATTACCGGCGATTTTTGGAAAAACAAGGCCGGCGACCGAGAAAGTCGCCGGTAATGATCATCATTGCCGGCGACTTACTCCGTCACCGGTAATGTGTCCGAAAAGTCGTCGTTAATGTTTCAAAACATTACCGGCGACCTACTCCGTCGCCGGCAATGATTGGCCAACCATTGCCGGCGACGGAGTAGGTCGCCGGTAATGTTTTGAAACATTACCAGGGACTTTTCGCCGGAATTTTGCCGGCAATGTCTCCATTTCCGGCGATTTAATGAATCACCGACAATGCCTCTTATATTAGATGCAGATCGCAGCAGCTCATTCATTTGTGATCAACGCATTTCATACTTGATTCTTAACGCAATTCTCTCTACATTTAACTTTGTTTTATGCTTAATAAATATGTTTCTAACTTACTTTATGCTTTTAGGTAGAAATAAAGGAGAAAATAATAAAGGAGGAAGTTCTCAATTCCGGAGAAGAAATGGTCCGAGGAATGGTCTTCAAATGGTTACTAAAATGCATTCCCATATGGTGTCAATAATTAGAAACCAAATGCCAAATGAAATGGATACCAAAATGGTGGACAAAAAGATGAAGACATTTCTCCTGCGCGACCCAGGAAAGAGCAAATATGGCGGAATATATGGAGCATATAATGGACGAATTTTGGAAGAATATTCCATGAAGATAAATACCTGATTTGAGGGCCAAAATATGTTAAAATATATGGTATATTCGGCCAAGAATTATTAGGGAATAAGGAATGCAAGATATGAAGATATAAAGATTTCCTTTTCCTTGAAGAAGAAGAAAACTGGGCAGTCAGGTCACTTAACTTCTAAAATCCGTAGTAAATTCAATTCAACTCCAAATATGGCGTTCATTATATGGATTTTACAGCCCTTTGAATAAGCTTTCCAATGAAACAAGAATCATAATTTTCTGAGCTCTAGAACTCCCGGAAAAGACGTTTCAAGACAGGCTGACAATTCTACCCGAGTACACTAGGAAAACCTAGTTTGGAGAGGAAAGTTGGAATTCTTCACCTATAAATACAAGAGCTAGGTCTCATTCTCAAGAATCACTCATTCAAGACACCAAATAGCTCTGCCAAGCACTCCTCTCCACTACCTTAGCAAATTTCTTACAAGAAGCCGCCCCTCCGTCCATCAAAGAACTCTTCCACCGAGTCGACTAGAAGGCAAATTCCTTTAGAGGCTCTCCATCTCCTAGAAGGCCGGATCACACTCTCGACGTAGGGCAAATTCCCGAGCGAAGTGTATTTCGATCCCTTCTATTTTCATTCTTGTAAACTTTTTCTATTGAAGTTGAAATAAAGTGTGTTTCGGTTCACTTCCTTGTCATCTTTGTGTTATTTTCGTGACTTATTATTATCTTAGAATTTAGTCAAGCATGTCAAACGTAATGAACCAATTGAGGCGAAGGCAAATTCCTTGTCAAGTTGGTATGTGTCGTAGGGCAAATTCCCGAGCACTAATAAAGATCATACATGTTAACTTGATTAAAGACTTAGAGATTAATAGGTTGCATATAACATGACTAGGAGAGTAAGACGTGGTGAATGGAATGAGTTGATCAACATGTATATATGTAATTAGACTTTATTTTCGGTTTAGTAAGCATGTTTAGGATTCTATGTTCTTGTTTGTTTTGCTTGTCTATGAGTTTAAGCATGTTAAAACTTAGGATTTCTATGTATTTACTATACCACGTTTTTATCTTTTATTTCGTTAAATAACAACCAAATCATAAACTCCCCCCTTTAACCATAGCGTAAATATGCATGCACCCTCAATCCCCGGTTAAGAACGATACCCTATTTACCAATGCTACATCTACACCAAGGGTTTTAATTGTATGCATTTTTGTTGAGTGTTAAGTGTTTATTTAGTACTTAGTAAAAACGTGTATCAATTTGGATCGAAAAAAATTCGGTGAAATCGAAAGAAGGAAAACGCTCTGAAATCGATCCTTCGGTATTGTCAAAATTAAGGCGCGCGTCGAAAACTCGATCACTCGGGAAGTTATATATATATATAGGTACGTATATATATACGTATATGTGTATGTATATATATATATGTGTGTTGATCTATTTAATTAGATCGATATATATATATATATATATGCATGTGTTGATTTAATTAGAGTTGAATTGAGATATCGCGTCGATTATTAGTAGTGAATGTGTATATATATAGTACGTAATATTGTTAGAATTTTCAGGATGGACAAGAGTTGGATGAGCCTCGAAAGATGGGATGTGAGATATCACCAGAGAATTAGGAGTTTTGTGAATTTTGTGAAGGCTAATTGTGGAGACACTACACTTCATTATTGCCCGTGTAAAGAATGTAAGTGTCGCAGCGATCGATTTCGTTTTCCCATTGATAAAGTCCAGAAGCACCTGAGTAAATGCGGGTTTTGGGATAAGTACACTTGTTGGATTTATCACGGTGAAACATCGCTAGCGGGTCCGCATGATCATGGACAATTTGGTGAGAGGGCCAGTCCACGCTATGATCATGGAGATTTTGCTGAGAGGGGCAGTCCATCCTATGATCCAATATCGATGTTAATCAATGATATGTTTCCTCATGAGAGCGGTGTATTTGCTGATGAATCACCAAATGTCCCTCCCGTCGTTGAGGGTTTCCCCCATATTGAGCCAGTCGAGCCATTACTTGGAGCTCATGTCAACACAAGCGGTATGGACAAGTACAACAACCTGATTGCATTGCAACAAACTCCGTTGTACGACGGTTGTAGTAAGACTGTTCTTGAAAGTGTCATGGGAGTGATGCAGCTCAAAATGGAGAACAAAATGTCTGTCAAAGCTGTTGATTCTTGGCTGAAGTGGACTGCTTCGCTACTACCACCCGGTCATCTTCTTCCTACCACTCATCATAAGGTGCGACATATCCTGAAAGATCTTGGGCTTTCCTACATCAAAATCCATGCATGCATATATGATTGTATTCTCTTCTGGGGAAAAGATCTTGAAGACCTTGAAGCGTGCCCGGTATGTTTTACAGAAAGGTATAAGTTGACTCCTGCAGGCAACAAGAAAGCTGTGAAGATACTTCGATATTTCCCACTTATTAATAGGCTAGAGCGGTTGTTCATGTGTGCTTTCACGGCCGAAGCTATGAGATGGTGGGCTGAGAGGAATTTGCCTGACGATGACACCCTTATACACCCTTCCGACGGAGAGGCTTGGAAGCACATGAAAAGACCCAATCCCGATTCAGTTACTTAAACCAGAACCGAACCCCTTCTGAAAATACGAACCAACAAAAACTTTTCGAAATTTCGGTAGAGTTTCGTTACTAACGTGGAATTGCATAAACCTGCACCCTGTAAACAACACTTCATCCTATGCCACAAAAGCCAAACCGTGGGCACCAATCCCATCCGGATTTCTCAACATCATAATATAATCAACAACAGTAAACATACTGTACTATGTATATGTATATCTGAGAAAATCCGTATAAACAAGTATCAGGATGTAACAAAGCGACCTCTAAAGTAAAATATATACAATATACACATCAGTAGGCGAAACAAGAACCTACTGGAAAGCACAGGTAACTCTGATCACTAGCCTCCAAACCGCGACGTGAAACACCAAACCTGAACTGCAACTGGGCACGGAAACGGAAAAGCCCAGGGGAAAGACAATAAACACGTTAGAGTGAGTGGACGAAAATAAATGTCTTTCACCGGTTGATATATATGTTTAAAACAACATATGTGAGTCCATGTAAATAAAAATAACAAGTACACGAGGTAAAACCATAATCCTCCAGCGTACTGAGCATGCAAGTATAAATCCCACGGGGTCACTCATGGACACACACCGTGCTAGTACAGTCCGAATCATGAGGTCCTTAGTCCCCGTGATTCTAAGCCGGAAATGGCTTCGGTTCCGGGGAAACGCCCATCACCGGTCAGGTAGGGATAACGATGCCCCTCCTGGATGGCCTACCATCGGGGATCAGCCGAGAGGCAACTGTATTGATACAACAACGTAACTGAGACTGTACTCTGTGAAAAACCAAATCACAAACAATTCGATGCAAATGCATGAAACAACATATAAGTGTGCATATTCGTATACGTATATCCGTATAAATATAATCGTATAATCGTAAAATACATACTTATGTAACCCGAAATCTCATACGCATGCTCAAGTTCATAAATCATATAAAAGACTCGCAAGATTTCCGTGAAAAGAAATTGTCCACTCACAGGTGAGCAAAACGCCCACTCGCGCTAATCTCGAGGACCGGCGGAAGATCCCTCGCCAGAAGCACGATCACGATCCCGATCTCGATCTCGATCTCCTGAATATTCACAAAACATAACTGATCAATATCGTAGCTCACAACCCTGTATTGAATAACGGAAACCAACCATTCCCGGAAATATGCAATGCAGTACAAAAACGAATAACGGAAATTCCGAAATCCCCACTCGAAACCTCGACTGAAAATCGGCTAACCAAATCAACCCGAAAACCTCTGGACGATAATCAGGGCGCGATTTCAAGAAAAACGACACTAATTACATTAAAATCCAAAAAGTCAACTTTTGGCCGGAGCTCCGCCGTTGACCGTCGCTGCCGCCGCCGGCGCGCCGTCAACGGTGAAATCCCACGGCCCAAAGCTCCAGTTTCAAGACCTCATGAAGACGAACAACTTTCATAACTGACACAAGGCTCAATTCAAACCGGAACATCACCAATTCAACCGAAATACACTCGGAAAACTAGCTCCGGCAACCCATTCGGGTTCACCGGAAAACTCGACAAAACTCCAATCAAGTCACATAGGGAGCTTCCTTGGGGCAAGGCGAGTCGAAGCCCTCACCCCACCGCCACCAAGGCTCACCGGAAAACCTCCCCCCGTTAATGGCGATTTCCGGCAACCAAACCCAACTCGGGTTCCACTTAAACGGCATCATTTCTAACCAAACCACATACCAACCAACTCGAAATCACTCAAAGAATCGAACCATACCTTCAATTTGATCGGAGGTGGCCGGAATCTAGGTCGTCGGATGGCAAAGCTCAAAGAGGAAACTTTCCTCTTCGGTCAAACTGGTCAACTTGCTATTTTTGGAAAGTCAACGCCAGTCAACGCGAAACAGTATTTTTCGACAACTTTACGGCTATTTTCTATATTTATACTCACGCCTCGGGTCGATCGACGGTCCAAAACGAATATACGAAATGATTCGGATAAGCTCGAAACAATCGGATAAACTCGTCAGCAACCGAAACTTCAAATAATCATAAAATATTCCTCGCTCATCGAAAAAATCTTTCGGAACCGCCTACGAGCTCGAAATCACGTACCCTACAATTTCCGTGAAGACACCCAACTCAAATTCTCGACCGAAAACATAGTCGCGAATCCAATCGGCAAACCACATATACGACGTAAAACTGCGACTAAACTCAATCTCGAGAATCGTGCCGAATACGCAACTGATTCTAGTTCGGGTCGTCAAAAATCTACCCCCCTTAAAGAAATTTCGACCTCAAAATTTACGTACCTGTCATGTGAACAGATGAGGATACTGCTCCCGCATACGCTGCTCGGTCTCCCAGGTGGCCTCCTCAACTGAGTGGTTTTGCCACATGACCTTCACCAGCGGAATCACACGGTGCCTCAACTCCTGCTCACGACGATCGAGAATCTGCACTGGCTCCTCAACATACGATAAATCCTCCCTGATCGGCAACTGCTGTGGGGCTAACACATGTGAAGGATCTGAGATGTACTTCCGCAACATCGAAACATGGAAGACATCATGCACACGAGCCATCTCAGCTGGTAACTCAAGTCTGTAAGCAACAGCTCCAACCCTCTCTGTAATCTCATACGGACCAATACCGTGGTCGAAGCTTGCCACGCTTCCCGAAACGCAGAACTCCCCTCCACGGAGATAGTTTCAGGAAGACCCAATCACCAACCTCGAACTCTAAACTCTTCCTTCTCACATCTGCGTAACTCTTCTGCCGATCCTGGGCGATCTTCAATCGATCCCGGATAACCTGTATGTCCTCCATAGTGCTTTTCACCAGATCGGGGCCAATCAGCCAACGTTCGCCCACCTCACTCCAACAAAATGGAGTGCGACACTGCTTCCCGTACAGGGCCTCGTACGGTGCCATCTCAATACTGGCCTAATAGCTGTTGTTGTAGGCGAATTCAATCAAATGTAACTGCTGATCCCAGTTTTCCGCGAAACTGCAATACACACGATCTCAGCATATCCTCAAGAGTCTGAATGGTCCGCTCGGACTGCCCGTCAGTCTGAGGATGGAAAGCTGTACTAAATCGCAACCTTGTGCCCAACACTCGCTGCAACGCCTGCCAGAACTCAGAAGTAAACTGACTATCTCGGTCAGAAACAATGGATACAAGCACACCATGTAAGCGAACAATCTCGGATAAGTACAACTTGGTCAATCTGCCCACTGAAATCTTCCCCGGAAGTGCAAGAAAGTGTGCGGATTTCATCAGTCGGTCAACAATAACCCAAATGCCAGTGTTGCCTGCCGAAGTACGCGGCAACTGATAGACGAAATCCATCGTAATATGCTCCCACTTCCAAACTGGAATCTCAAGTGGCTGTAGTTTCCTTGCAGGTTTCTGCCTCTCCGCCTTCACCTGCTGACAAATCAAACATCGACTCACGTACGCGGCAATCTCCCGCTTCATGTTGCGCCACCAATAGTACGCTCGAAGTGTACGAAACATCTTCGTACCTCCGGGATGCATCACATACGCTGAACTGTGAGCCTCATCCAGAATCTCCTTCTTCAAGTCCTCGTCTCTAGGTACACACAACCTGCCTCTGAACAACAACGTACCGTCATCGCTCAATCGGAACTCTGTAGGCACACCATTCCGTATCATGGTCTTCTTGCCCAACAGGTAAGAATCTGAATCCTGAGCCTCTCGTACCTGATCAACCAGTACGGGTCGAACCTGAAAACTGGCCAACAAAGCTCCATCATCACCATACCCAAACACAGCACCTGTAGCTCGAAGCTCGGCTAACATCGATACTCTGGCCACACACATGTGAAACAACGAGGCTCCAGATTTTCGACTAAGTGCATTTGCCACAACATTGGCCTTCCCCGGATGGTACTCAAACGTGCAATCATAATCGTTGATCAACTCCATCCATCGGCGCTGCCTCATGTTCAGATCCGGCTGTGTCTGCAAGTAGGTGAGACTCTTGTGGTCAGTGAAAATCTTACACTGAGCACCATACAGGTAATGTCTCCAACTCTTCAACGCTAACACGATAGCGGCTAACTCCAAATCATGCGTCGGGTAGTTGGCCTCATGTGGTTTCAGCTGTCTGGAACCATATGCCACAACTCTACCATGCTGCATCAACACACAGCCAAGTCCCAACTTCGACGCATCGCTGTACACAACATACTCACCACTGTCGTCTGGCAATGTCAGAACTGGTGCGGTAGTCAATCTCTCCTTCAGGAGCAAATAACTCTCCTCGCACGCATTAGACCACTCAAACTTGACGCATTTCTTCGTCAATCTGGTCAGTGGTGTAGCAATCCGGGAGAAATCCTGTACAAACCGTCGATAATAGCCTGCTAACCCCAAGAAACTCCGAATCTCCGGCACAGTGGTGGGTCTACTCCAATTCAGCACGACCTTGATCTTGTCAGGATCAACACTGACTCCCTCGGCCGAAATCACGTGGCCCAAAAACTTCACACTATCCAACTAGAACTCACACTTACTAAACTTCGCGAACAACTGATGGTCCCGTAAACTCCGCAACACTGCCCGCAAATGCTTCTTGTGCTGGCCCACACTCCTAGAATATATCAGAATATCGTCAATGAATACAATCACGAACTTGTCTAGGAATCGTCGAAACACCCGATTCATCAAGTCCATGAAAGCTGCGGGGGCGTTGGTCAACCCAAATGGCATAACCAAAAACTCGTAGTGCCCATACCGCATCCTGAATGCTGTCCTGGCTACATCAGAGTCTCGGATCCTCAACTGGTGATATTCGGATCGAAGGTCAATCTTCGAAAAGACTGCTGCTCCCTTCAGCTGATCGAACAAGTCGTCAATCCGCGGCAACGGATACTTGTTCCTCACTGTAATCTGATTCAGCTTCCGATAGTCGATGCACAAACGCATGGACCCGTCCTTCTTCCGCACAAACACTGGAGCACCCCACGGAGAAACACTCGGTCGAATGAATCCTTTCTCTAACAACTCCTGGAGCTGAATCTGCAACTCCTTCAACTCCGCAGGCGCCATCCGGTACGGTGTCTGGGAAATCGGTCCAGTACCCGGCAATAACTCAATGGTAAAATCAATCTCCCGTACAGGGGGTATACCAGGTAACTCGGCTGGAAACACATCCGGAAACTCAGACACAACCTCAATACTACCAAGATCCGACACTGCAGCGGTAGTGTCCACAACATGGGCTAAGTAAGCAACACAACCCTTTTTCATCAACCGATCTGCCCTCACTGCGGAAATCAAACACGGTAGTGAAGTGTTCTTCTCGCCACGGAACAGTATCTCAGGTAACCCTGGTCGTCGAAACGCGACCTCCTTCCTGTGGCAGTCAAACATGGCCCAGTGCGACTCAAAAAAGTCCATACCCAATATCAAATCAAAATCCACAATATCAAGCAGTAACAGATCTGCGGCTAGTCCATGACCACCAATAAACACCTCACAATCTCGGTAAACCCAACCGATGCTCACAACCTCACCTGACGGATACAACACTCTCCACAACCCCGGAAGTGGAGATGCAGGTACCGTAGCTAATGATGACAGTCTAAATGATATGAATGAATGTGTAGCGCCCGGATCTAACAATGCAAGTACAGGAATACCAAAAACATGTAACGTACCGATAACGACCTCCGGTGATGCTCTGCCCTCACGTAGAGTCATAACGTGAACCCTCGCCTGTCCGGCTGGTCGTCCTCACTGGGGCTGTCCCTACTGTCTGCCTTGACCTGCAAACTGTGGTGGTCGAGTTCCCGTAGTAGCACCTCGCTCAGCTCCGGAACTCTGGGCCGCCTGTCCACCAGCACCATACGGCTGAGGACACTCCCTCGAATAGTGACCCACCTGGCCACAACTGTAACAAATGACAGTGCTCCGCTGACATACACCAAGATGACGTTTGTTGCAGAAGCTACACAAGGGATACTCCCGCGGTACAGCAAACGTGCCACCGGTACGCCGCGGATAACTAGAACCGCTGGAACTCCCACTAGCCTGTGGTCGCTGAGGTCGTTCTCTTCTCCATAATGATCTCCGTCTAGGTACACCAGCTGGTGGTCGATATGATCCACCGCCTGAAGATGAAGCTGAACCAGAAGTATCAGAACTCAGCCTCTTCGAAGGCCCCTGACTCGTCCACCTTCCTCCAACTGTCTCGGCTGGTACCTCTGCCGCTGTCTCTCCTGCTCAATGTCCTCTCCTCGGAGTGCAGCACTAACAAACTCATCAAAGTTGTTCCGAGGCATCTTCGTCAATGTCGCCTTGATGTTCAGATTCAATCCCAGCTCAAACCTACGACACTTGGCTTCCTTTGTAGCCACCATATCCCGCGCAAAACGAGACAAACAGGTAAACCGATCCCGATACTCAAGTACAAACAAATTGCCCTGCCTCAAGTTCGTGAACTCCTCGTACTTGCGCTGCTGGGTAGCCGGATTAAAATACCTCCGCATAAACAGATCACGAAACAATGTCCACAGAGTATCAACCGGAACTCTGTCAGTGCTAACCCACCAAAAGTATGCATCCCCCTTAAGTAAACCAACTGCGGCTACTGACATCTGCTCAGGAGTAAACTGCAGACGCTCACAAACACGTTCAATCTGAACCAACCATGCCTCGCATATCTCTGGATCAACTGAACCCGAAAAAACAGTAGCACCCACAGTGCGAGCCTTGACAACAGGGTCAAAACGCTCTTCCAAACGCAGCACTCGCATCATCAAGTCGCGCGTTCGGCGATCCTCATCAGGATCATCATCCCGATCAACACGGGGACCACGTCGAGGAGGCATCCTACCGATACAAGAAAGCATTAGGTACAAGCAGAAAGAACGTAATCACGAAACCGCAGATATTTGAGGACACACAACACCCGAAGTATTGATGAGTACCGCTGGCCAGTCGGGTCATCACTCCAGTCATGCTGTATCAACTCAAATACCCTAAGCGTCACAACTACAAGAGTCTACAGAATCTGACAACCTAATGCTCTGATACCAAGCTGAAAGGACCTAATCCCGATTAAGTTACTTAAACCGGAACCGAATCCCTTCTGAAAATACGAACCAACAAAAACTTTTCGAAATTTCGGCAGAGTTTCGTTACTAACGTGGAATTGCATAAACCTGCACCCTGTAAACAACACTTCATCCTATGCCACAAAAGCCAAACCGTGGGCACCAATCCCATCCGGATTTCTCAACATCATAATATAATCAACAACAGTAAACATACTGTACTATGTATATGTATATCCGAGAAAATCCGTATAAACAAGTATCAGGATGTAACAGAGCGACCTCTAAAGTAAAATATATACAATATACACATCAGTAGGCGAAACAAGAACCTACTGGAAAGCACAGGTAACTCTGATCACTAGCCTCCAAACCGCGACGTGAAACACCAAACCTGAACTGCAACTGGGCACGGAAACCGAAAAGCCCAGGGGAAAGACAATAAACACGTTAGAGTGAGTGGACGAAAATAAATGTCTTTCACCGGTTGATATATATGTTTAAAACAACATATGTGAGTCCAGGTAAATAAAAATAACAAGTACACGAGGTAAAACCATAATCCTCCAGCGTACTGAGCATGCAAGTATAAATCCCACGGGGTCACTCATGGACACACACCGTGCTAGTACAGTCCGAATCATGAGGTCCTTAGTCCCCGTGATTCTAAGCCGGAAATGGCTTCGGTTCCGGGGAAACGCCCATCACCGGTCAGGTAGGGATAACGATGCCCCTCCTGGATGGCCTACCATCGGGGATCAGCCGAGAGGCAACTGTATTGATACAACAACGTAACTGAGACTGTACTCTGTGAAAAACCAAATCACAAACAATTCGATGCAAATGCATGAAACAACATATAAGTGTATGCATATTCGTATACGTATATCCGTATAAATATAATTGTATAATCGTAAAACACATACTTATGTAACCCGAAATCTCATACGCATGCTCAAGTTTATAAATCATATAAAAGACTCGCAAGATTTCCGTGAAAAGAAATTGTCCACTCACAGGTGAGCAAAACGCGCACATCTCTAGGACCGGCGGAAGATCCCTCGCCAGAAGCACGATCACGATCCCGATCTCGATCTTGATCTCTTGAATATTCACAAAACATAACTGATCAATATCGTAGCTCATAACCCTGTACTGAATCACGGAAACCAACCGTTCCCGGAAATATGCAATGCAGTACAAAAACGAATAACGGAAATTCCGAAATCCCCACTCGAAATCTCGACTGAAAATCGGCTAACCAAATCAACCCGAAAACCTCTGGACGATAATCAGGGCGCGATTTCGAGAAAAACGACACTAATTACATTAAAATCCAAAAAGTCAACTTTTGGCCGGAGCTCCGCCGTTGACCGCCGCCGCCGCGCCGTCAACGTTGAAATCCCACGACCCAAAGCTCCAGTTTTCAAGACCTCATCAAGACGAACAACTTTTATAACTGACACAAGGCTCAATTCAAACCGGAACATCACCAATTCAACCGAAATACACTCGGAAAACTAGCTCCGGCAACCCATTCGGGTTCACCGGAAAACTCGACAAAACTCCAATCAAGTCACATAGGGAGCTTCCTTGGGGCAAGGCGAGTCGAAGCCCTCACCCCACCGCCACCAAGGCTCACCGGAAAACCTCCCCCCGTTATTGGCGATTTCCGGCAACCAAACCCAACTCGGGTTCCACTTAAACGGCATCATTTCTAACCAAACCACATACCAACCAACTCGAAATCACTCAAAGAATCAAACCATACCTTCAATTTGATCGGAGGTGGCCGAAATCTAGGTCGTCGGACGGCAAAGCTCAAAGAGGAAACTTTCCTCTTCGGTCAAACTGGTCAACTTGCTATTTTTGGAAAGTCAACGCCAGTCAACGCGAAACAGTATTTTTCGACAATTTTAAGACTATTTTCGATATTTATACTCGCACCTCGGGTCGATCGACAGTCCAAAACGAATATACGAAATGATTCGGATAAGCTCGAAACAGTCGGATAAACTCGTCGGCAACTGAAACTTCAAATAATTATAAAATATTCCTCGGTCATCGAAAAAATCTTCCGGAATCGCCTACGAGCTCGAAATCACGTACTCTACAATTTCTGTGAAGACACCCAACTCAAATTCTCGACCGAAAACATAGTCGCGAATCGAATCGGCAAACCACATATACGACGTAAAACTGCGACTAAACTCAATCTCGAGAATCGTGCCGAATACGCAACTAATTCTGGTTCGGGTCGTCACAGCACATGGTCAGGGAGTTTGATCATTTTGCAGCAGAGGTCCGAAATGTTTGGCTAGGGCTCTCATCTGACGGATTCAACCCTTTTGGCAACATGAGTCTTCAATACAGTATATGGCAAGTTATTTTGGTACCGTACAACCTTCCACCATGGATGTGCATGAAGAAGGAATACAATATGCTCACTCTGTTAATTCCGGGCCCGGGTTATCCAGGAAAGTGTCTCGATGTGTATTTGAGGCCTTTAATTGAGGAGCTTAAGTACCTGAGTGAGTGTGGCCACCCCACTTACGATAGGTTCAAAAATGAGATGTTCCAGATGCATGCCATGCTTGTTGGCACCATCAGTGATTTTCCTGCCAGCGGTATGTTGTCGGGCAACGTTACCAGGGGTTACAGGGCTTGTTCAGAGTGCATGACGGTTGATTGTTGCAGTCCTCATTGCAGTAAAATTGTTCAGATGCGTCACCGTTGTTGGCTTCCATATGATCACCCATTTAGGCAGGATCCAGACGCGTTTGATGGGACTGTGGAAACAGGTGTGGCACCCAGACGATGGACATGGGATGAAATTTTGGAAGTGTTGAATGAATATGATTTTGGCCAGCTGAGCAATCATCCTGAGATAGTGGCGTCAATTCCAGACAAGCCCGAAAGGTATAAGTTTTGGACACACAAGAGCATATTCTGGGAACTCCCCTACTGGCCCAGGTTGCCTATCAGACACTACCTAGATGTCATGCACATAGAGAAGAATGTGTGTGAAAGTGTGGTGGGCACAGTTCTTAACTTGGAGGGGAAAACAAAAGACATCCCTAAGGCACACATTGATCTGAAAGCTATGGGACTGCGGAAACATTTGTGGTTAAGAGATGGTAAGAGAAAAATGCCGCAAGCTCCTTACACCGTAAAGCCGAAGCATAAGCATGAAATTTTTGGGTGGCTGAGTAATGTCAGGTATATTTTCTTATGGCTATGCAGGAAATTGGCCTTAAATTTTTACCGGATTATGGTTATATGCGAGAAATATAATTGTTGCCTATGGCTATATATATATACATATATATATATATGCAGGTATCCTTATGGCTATGTAGGAAATATAAGCAGGTGTGTTAACTTCCGGGACAATAAGATGTACGGATTAAAGAGTCATGACTGCCATGTACTGCTTCAACGCCTTTTCTCTATTTTCATTCGAGGGTACTTGCCCAAATAGGTGGTGGAGCCGTTGGTGGCCTTGTCAAGATTCTTTCAGAAGTTATGCACCAGGGAAGTTAAAAAATCAGATCTCAGGGAGATGCAAGATGACATCATTTTTATCATGTGCAAGCTTGAGAGGATATTTCCCCCAAATTTTTTCGACATCATGCCTCACCTGATGATCCATCTTCCCGAACAATTGTTGCTTACCGGTCCCGTACACTACACTTGGATGTATCCCATGGAAAGGTACAAATGATTCATACATTTGGTTTGCCTCTGTTTTTATATGTAAATTCTTATTTTTTAAGTAAGTTAACATGCACTTGTTAACTTGTAGAAAATTGGGAGCCTACAAGGACTATGTGAAGAATAAATATGCACCTGAAGGGTGTATCGCTGAAGCATATGTTGCGCACGAGTGTGTAACGTACACCAAAGTGTATTTGGGAGCGCTTGAGGACCCCCAACAACAGATGTCGATAAATGAACCCCAGTTCAACCTTTCTATCATCTCCAATGACGTTGTAGTATAGGGAAGCTTGCCAAAGTCGTACAAGTTGGATGGAAATGAGGTAGCCATTGCCCACTGGTCGGTACTGATTAACTGTCAAGAAGTACAATATTGGAAAAACTATCATCTTCACTGCCCTGCTATTGCCGGAAATGTTGATTACCACAACAGGACGTTTGCAAACTACTTTGGTCAATGGGTAAGGGTATATGTGTATATGTCTATTTTTTATATATATCCTTATATAGTATGTGTGTACGTACGTGGTTTTGTGGTTTCTATGTTCATAATTTGTTGTGTACGTATTTCTTATCGTTTTCAGATGAACCATGTAGCAAATGATGGTTGCTCAGAGTTGTCAAACGAATTGAGGGTCCTAGCGATGAAACCGATAGCTTCAAAAGTTTACTCGATGTGTCAGGTCAATGGCGTGAAACTTATATGTTAAAATCGAGACGACCGACTGAAAACACAGAATTGTGGGGTGATGGTCCATGGTGGGCAGGATGGCGTTGACTATTATGGTGTCCTCCATTCAGTTGTTGAACTAATTTATGGGAACCGCATGAAAGTGCACTTGTTCAAGTGTAGATGGTTTGATACTAGCCCGAAGAACACAAGGACCGATCAGTACGGAACATTTTCGGTGAATACTGCTACTAGCTGGTATGAAGAAGACCCTTTCGTTCTTGCCTCATCTGTAAAACAAGTGTTTTACCTTGACGATCTTCTGAACAAAGTCCCGTGGAAGGTGGTTAACCATGTTGCTCATAGAAACATATACAGTGCTGCCACACTTGGTGAGACCGCAGATGATGAGGAAGTTACTGCATACCAAGAGCCGAACGCTTTTGACATTCCGGAATCATCTACGATTCACCTTAATAATGTGAGATCTGGGAGTGTGGTTCGAATTACTGGAGCAGAACTTCTCGATGTTAATCCATATGAAGTTGACGCTGATTCAGATGTCGAGGAGCGGCACATATTGCCATAGGTTACCTATGAAACCGAGTCAGACTCAAGTGATGAAGATGATTACGATTATCATCCTTAGTACGTTAATGATGTACGTATTTTAATTATAGTCGGAAATTATAGTCGGAAATCGTAGTCAGAAATTGTAGTCGGAAATCGTAGTCGGAAATTGTAGTCGGAAATTGTAGTCGGAAATTGTAGTCGGAAATTATAGTCAGAAATTATAATCGGAAATCGTAGTTGGAAATCGTAGTCGGAAATCGTAGTCGGAAATTGTAGTCGAAAATTGTAGTCGGAAATTCGATCTAGTCGGAAATTGTAGTCGGAAATTCGATCTAGTCGGAAATTGTAGTCGATCGATATATATGGTCGGAAATTATATAGTCGGAAATTGGTTGGAAATTATGGTTGGAAATAGGTCGGAAATTGGTCGGATATTCTTCAGGAAATAATGACATTACCAACGAGTTGATAAGCAACTCGTTGGTAATGACATTGCCCACGAGTTATCAACTCGTTGGTAATGTCATTACCAACGAGTTAACTCGTTGGTAATGACATTACCCACGAGTTAACTCGTTGGTAATGACATTACCCACGAGTTAACTCGTTGGTAATGACATTACCAACGAGTTGCAACTAACTCGCTGGCAATGGTTACTGAATAGATTGTACCTAGCTCGAGCTCGAGCTCATTTCTTCACTATCTCAACCCTAAAACTCCTCCTCTCCTCCTCCCCAAACAGTTCCGCCTCCCTCTCCTCAAATCTCTCTTCCTCTCCTCCCCTCTCCCCTCCCCTCACCTCTTCTCCCTTCTCCTCTCTCCACACTAAAAAACCCCATTTCAAATTGAAATTTCCTCTCCTCCCCTCCTCCTCTCCTCCTCCCCTCCTCCTCTACCTCCTCCCCTCACCTCCGTCGCCGAAAAATCACCTCGAGCTCCACCATGGCAGGTGCATGCAAGCTCACTCTCTCTCCCTCTCTCTCTCTCTCTCCCTCTCTCTCTCTCTCTCCCTCTCTCTCTCTCAATTTTTATTTATTTTTATGCATATATATATATACATATGTACGTATGTGGAAAATTTATATGCAATGTATATATATATGTATGTGGAAATTAAATTTAATTAGGGTGATTTGGATTAATTTATATGCAATGTATATATATACGTATGTTTGAAAAATGTGGAAAATTAATTAGGGTGATTTGGATTAATATGTGATGTATATATATATGTGAAAATTAAATTTAATTAAGATGCATGATGTATATATATGTGATGTATATATATATATGTGAAAAATTTAAAGTCGGAAATGATGTATGTATATATGTTAATTTAGGTGATATAGTTGTTAATTTAACGTATAATAGGTGAAAAATCGGAATCGAAATTTAACGTGTTTGGATTAAGGTGATATAGTTGTTAATTTAACGTATAAATTAAGGTGAAAAATCGGAATCAGAACAGTTTGGAACCAGAACGGTTTTAAACCGGAACCGCGTGGAACCGGAACCGTTTAGAACCGGAACTGTTTGTAACCGGAACCGTTTGAAACCGAACGGTTCCAGTTCCAAATGGTTCCAGGTTCAAACGGTTCTGGTTCCAAACGATTCCGGTTCCAAACGGTTCCGGTTCCGATTTGTTATAGAACCGAATCCATGACTATTACAGTGTCCAGGAGGTTTTGCGGCAAATTGGCTTGGAGGCATCAAACGGAGAGGGACTAGAAATAGTGGAAGGAGCAGTAGTCAAGCTTCCTCCTCAGCCGCAGTCAGCAACACGCGCAGTGGGCCAATGATGAATGCTCGCACACAAATGTTGCTAGCTGCGCGAGAAGAGGAGGAAGCTGCACGATCCGGAGCCGTGCAACCCCCAGTCCAGCCTCGAGCCTCAGTCAGTAGACCCTCCGTCAGCAGACCCTCAGACGAGTGACAGTTAACGGGGGCATCAGAAACTCCCTCCATCTGAATGCCCCCTATTCGCCCGGTGCCTACTCCCGTTTCACAGGAATCATCTGAGGCAAATGGTGCTGGCGCCTCATCGTCCAGGCCTCGTCTATCTCCGCCGTCTGGTCTCTTCCTGCCAGACGAGATTCCTGTGATCCCTGAATTCGATGATAGGGGGATGCCTATTTATGTTGAAGGACGGCCGGAGTTCCTGAGCGTGGAGGAAGCGTACAACTTCATCCCGTTCGACCCCGTGTATCTTTGGAGTGTGAGGTGTACCAACCAACAAACGGACGATGCAGGTAAATTTTATTTAACAAGATTGATTACTTAATTATTACTTAAGACTTGCGATAGGTTCAATTAATGATATCAATTTGTTGACATTGTATTATTAGGCAATTTCGTTAATGGTACTGGAAAACGGAAAGGGGCTAGAGGCACCTGCACCGGGAAGAGACTTGAGCAGGCCACCGAGGGAAGGAAAACGCCCATTAGGGAAAATGAGGATGGTGAGGTGATCGAGGCATTTGACATCACGCAAAAATATGTCAGCATGGCCGGGGCCATCGTGGGGGACAAGGTCCCAATGTTTTGGCCAGATTGGGAATCTGTGCCTATCTACATGAAGATGCAAGTGCATAATGCACTGAGTGTGAGTTAAATCGTATTTTTATTACGTAAATTTTACATTTATTAATTAAGTCCGAATAAATATATAATTTTACCGTTTATATATTCATATTGCAGGGTGTGGTTTGACGTGGATGAATGCCTTATTCACACGTGGGTAGAGCGTCAACTACATATGAGGTGATGTGCTTCGAGTTATTTGAGTATATATCGAGTTAGATTTTTGTTTATCAAGTGTTTTAATATCTCTAACTTTTTTTTCCTGGTGTTAATATAGGTATAAAGAGTGGAAGAACGAACTTTCTTCACATTACACTGTATACAAGGAGCTAGGCCGAAGTTCTATCCCTAGCGAATTCCGGTTTAGGGAGTACGAGTGGCTGTGGCTGATAGCCCACTTCGAGCACCCCAAAGCAAAGGTATGCATCCTGAATATATCTTACAAGCCTAATGTATCGTATCACATTGAAATAGTTAGTTACTAATTTTTTTACATATGTTTATCAAACAAGGCGATTTCGAAGACGAACCGGGCGAATAGATTGAAAAACACCAGGGCCCATCATGCAGGTTCACCCATCATGCAGGTTCACTCAACAAGAAGTGAACCCGTTGGTGTATATTCATCAGAAGTTCTATCTGCAGTGCCCTGAAGAAGCGGTAAGTCTTTCGCCTCTGTATTTTGTACTTCACATATGTATGTGTTAATAAAACTATTTTTCGATATTAATTTATTTTGTTAAATAATACGTTATTCATATTTGCTTTTCAATTAGGCGAGAGTGGAGGAGGCGACCACAAAAGTGACCATGAATATAGCTCAGAACAACCATCCTGACTGCTCCGAGGAAGAAGTGACTCAGTATGCCTCTCAGATCGATCCGCTTGATCGCCCTATAGCAGCTCAGATCATGGAAAAAGCGTGCGGGACTGGAAAGAATACCTACTACTGTAGGGGAATGGGCTCGACGGGCGAAGGAGTATTGAAGAACACTTCAGAATACTCTACCGGGTCAAGAAGTTCAACTTCTAGTCGTAACCTCGCAGCGGAGCTTTAGAGGACGCAGATGGAGTTGGAGGAGCAAAAGAGGCAGATGGAGGAGATGAGGCAGATGGCCGAGCAGCAGGCAGTCAGAGATGCCGAGTATCGGGGGACGATCGAGCAACACCGACTCATGGTCCAGCAGCAGACACAAATGTTCACATGGATGCAGACGATGTACGCGGCTCAGACTACCGGACAACCGCTCCCCACACCTCCCCCGGTCCTTGTGTTCCCCAGTTATCCACCACCACCACCGCACCAGTCACCGCCACAGCAAGACCAGGGTAGCCACCAGAGTTCAAATGAGTACATGGATTTCTTCGACCCTGACTGCAAGTTCCTCGACCCTGACGTGTAGTTGTAGTTTATTTTCGTATCGTTGCTATTTGTACTGTACGTTGGACAATTATGTATGTATTGTTGAAGTTGTATTTGTACGATTTATGTCTTTCAATGCAGGTTCTGGAATTGGGCCCAATCCAGAACAGGCTTCTTTTTTTTCAAATTTTTCCAACCATTGCCGGCGACTTGGACCAAAGTCGCCAGCAATGACCTCAAATTCCAGCCACGGTGGCGCAAACATTGCCGGCGACTTGTGTCGCCAGTAATGTCTCTCTCATTGCCGGCGACTTGAGTCGCCGGTGATGAGTTGGACATTGTGTCGCCGGCAATGTGAAGGACATTACCGGCGACGTGAAAATAGGTCGCCGGCAATGCTATCTCCGGCGGGCAATTTCCGGCGACATCATTATTGGGGACTTGTCGCCGGTAATGTCATTTCCGGCCGAAAAAAAAACAAGGCCGGCGACTTAAAGTCGCCGGTAATGGTATCGAATGTGGTAGTGTACATGTTTCGAATTACTTATAATCTCTTCCGTGTATTTTTAGTTTTTAGTTTGGATGCATGTGCTTGCTTGTTTACTTAATACTTTGATGCCATGTTTAGGATGACACATTCTCCGTTCCTCTCTTTACATGTATCGTATGATCTAACTAAAGGTGAAATTGTATTAAGATGTTGGCACTCTTCGTCGCATTCTTATTGGATAAAAGCATGTGTATGATCTCAACTAGAACTAAGAATTTCGAAGATATTGTAGTTAAAAGCATGAAAACGGCTAGGTTAATAAGATGAGATGATCACTTGTAAAAAATAGTTAGATTTTCTATTTGTAAAATGATTTAGGCACTCTAGGGTTCTTGATTGTATTTATTTGTCTATGAGTGATGCATGTAGATTTCTAGGTTGTCTTAAGCATGTTACATGTTTCTTTCACACTTAGGATGTTAGAATCACTCTCTAAACCCCACATACATTTATGTTTCTATTTATAAATGTTATCATGTATGTGCATTCAATCCCCGGTTAGAACGATCGCTATTTATCAATGCTACATCTACAAAGAATAATTTTTGATTATTGCGTATGAACTATATATTGAGTGTTTTTTGATATTTAGTTATAGGGTATCACTCTTGCATTTAGATGAATATATAATTATGCTTGAACGTTAAAGATGCAAAGACCACAAATGTTAAAGATGTCAAGGAAACAATCATATTGTGGGTTCGAACGTTGGCGATATCGAAATAAATTTGCTGAATTATAAATATGTCGAGGGAAATGATTAAGGTGCTTGTCATCAACCACAATGAAATGATTGTTTAGAGCAGGTAACTGTGATTCTTGGCGCCCCCCTTCCGCTCGTACAAATCTTAGATTTGTTCTGTTCTCTTTGTGCTCCAAAAAACAGGCTATTGTTGCTCGTTCTAGTGTTGAATTTTTACGCTCTTGCTCTTGCTCATGCCTCCGCCAAAACAGAATGGTCTTGTTTCTTACTCTATGAACTCGTTGCACACATTCACTTTCTGATCAACCTTTACAACAAAAATCTTAACGTAGTTCACCAACCATCGATGGCAGAATATGTTATAATCACTCACATCAAGTACTATAATGGCTTTGGTTTTACAAGTCTGGTGGCAAGTTCAGTTGCATTTGGAACAAGATTTGTACATAATGAAGTCTCTGCATGGAAGCAGAGACTAGAAGTGTTGAGTAGTGATGATGCAAACATGAGTAAACTATTTACTTAATCAATCTCAAGTTTTATTACCTTGGTATTTTGGTATACAAAAATAAGTTGAAATAAACAGTCAGATTCTGATGAGAGCATATTCTATATCCTTTACCTTTCCATGAAAATCAGGGACGGAGCTATGAAGGGACCAGGGTAGGCCAGCCCCCCCACCCCCCTCATATTAATTCTTGACTCCGTCCGTGATGAAAATATGCACTGACCTCTCGTATCTTTATCACTTGGACTCATTCCTCCCCTTCTTCCCTCTCCCTTGGAACAGCCCCAAAGTGATTTACCAAGATGACAACAATTAAGGGCACCAAGTCCTTGCAAGGGACACACTTCTTATAAATATCTCCCAAATGTGAGTCACTCCCTATTCTCCCTCCCAAGAAGAAATCAGCCCCTTCACAAGGCTTCCCATTCTCATCCCTTGCCATACACCCCATGAAACCAATATCCGCCACTTGAACTTGTCCACAGGTGTTAGGACACCCTGTCCAATGCATCCTCACTGGCCTAGTAATGGAGACATGTCTCTCCACCTCCTCAGCCACCTTCAAGGCCCGTTGCTTTGTCTCGATGATGGCTTGCCCGCAGAACTGGTTGCCAGTGCAAGCCACTAGTCCTCTCATGAGAATAGAAGGTTCAGGTGAATATGTGTTCTTCAGAAGTGGCTCTTGAAGCAATGCTTCAAGTTTGGAGTTTTCCACATTGGGAATTATTATGTTTTGCTCCACAGTAAGACAGAGTTCCCCTGTGCCGTACTTGTCTACTATATGAGCCAGCTCGTCCATGTCATCTGCTTGGAGCCTGCCTACTGGAATGTGAAGACCCACAAAGCTTAGACCTTCTTGTTTTTGAGGATGTACACCTATGTAGTCTCTCCTTTCCCAGTTTTTCTGTACCAAGTCCTTAGACGATGCCCTCTCCAATTCCTGCGAGGGCATTCTTTTAACAACCTCGGACCTGAATCCTTCTATGCCCTGTAGTAAGCCAAATCCATTAGTACATAGTAAAATGAAAGAAGTTTACAATTCCATGACCACTATCATATGTTTCTAAAAATTTAATATAATTGAGATATTATCACTTACCAGTTCATCAATCAACCACATCATTCTTGTTTTTTGTCTGTTCCCTCGGAAGCCAAGGTCTCTATAAGCCTCTAGTATAGCTCTGCAAACTGGGATCACATCATCTGCCGAGACCCATGCATCAAGAGGAACTGCCTCTGCACATCTTTTGGGACTGAAGAAGCCGCCCACGAGTAAATTGAATCCAAACTGTCCATCCTTTGTTGCAGGCATGTAGGCAAGATCGTTGATGTGGGGATGCTCATAAAGATCATGAGATCCTATCACACACACATTCCATTTCCTTGGTCTGCTCAGATGAAATTTAAACATAGTAAGCCAAGCAAGCAACACACTCCTAATTCTTCTTACAAATTTGACAAAATGCATCTGCTCTCGAAAATTTAAGGCTTCCTTATTACTTGGGTCCTTGTAATTTACACTATGCCCCATCTAATTTCATCTAAACAAATGCAGGTTGACTCTTATAACAAATTTCACCGAATTAATAGTGAGATTAGGATTACTGACAAGTTTGTGATAGTTGGATTGCCAAGTGAATTGCCGGTAATGTATTAGGACAACAAATTTGTGTAAGGCCTTGTGTCAACAATTTCATGTGGATCAATCCCTGCAAGGGGATTCCCAACTGGGTTTCTCACATTGTCCATGCCACTCTGCAGACTAGTCAGGCCTACTTGAGCAAGAGCCTTTAGAATTTCCGGCACATCGGCCAGCACGATTCCGCGAATTTGCCAATTCTGCCTGGTAGTCACATCTGCACAGCCATCCTTGCCATATTTTCGTATGACACTCGCCAAATACCTAGTCTGTGCACTTGTTGTGACCCCATTTGGTAGCTTTAACCTCATCATAAATCTACCATCTGATGAATTCACATACAATCTTTATCATCAAGAATTAATACACGACATATATATATATCACATAAAACTTGATCAAAAATGAATGTGGTAAAGAAATGACTAAACTGATAAAACTAAGCATGATTTTTAAAAATAGATATTAATGATGAGTAGTTCCGATTTTCAAGTAATTTTGTGAATTTTGTAGGAAACAGAGGTTCACTCAAATATTTCAAAGCGAAGCTTCGATCTCGATATAGATGGAAAGTGGAAGCAGTCAGTGATATCTGAGTTTGAGTGATGGGTACTTACACTGATGCTTTCTTCTGTGGAAGAGACCGAGCCACTTGAGCCTGACATCAATATCATCCTTGGTATCTTTAGCTTTGTCAAGCTCCTCAAACGGAAGCTGAGCAAGCTCTTCAATACCATTTTCCATGTACAGCTTCATAGGCTCCCTCTGTATCTTGACCTTCTCCTGAACATTAATACCTTCTCTGAACTTCTCTTTGAGCACCCAGTACCCATCTCTCTCCTCCACTCTCGGCTCCAGCCTCGCCGCAGTAACGTCCGGCGAGACAACAGCAGCCGGGGTGGTGACTGCTGATGCTGCGGCGAGCTGCCTGGTGGAAGCTGCCGTGGACAAAGGAGGGAGGAAGCCAAATGACGATGACATGATGATACGAAATTAAGCTGCAGAGAGAAGGATCGTTGTGGTGTGTTGTAAATGTGTGTAATGGGAAGGAAGAGAGAAGAAGGTGCGCCATTTTTGTAGTGAGGTGTGAGCGGTGATGAGAGGACGGAGGACCTTAGGAAGAGGGACAGGTTCATTTGGGCGCTGCTGTTGGAAAGGAAGGGGGACTTTTGGGCGCTGCAAAGGTCGTTCGTCTGTCATTGAGTCATTGGCGGCATGTGCCCACGATTGTTTTTAGCTGTTTGCTAAGTTTGTTGAAGTAAATTATAGGTGCTTGTGTGATGCGTTTGAAAAATATTAATGTGAATATTTTTTTGTAATTAGAATTAAAATTGTATAAATGTGTGATAGGAATATACATTTTTTTTTTATTAAGATATCACTTATATATTTTTATTAACCTTAAAATTTGGATGAATAAATCATTCAATTCTCCTTAAAATATAATTCTACATGGTATCAAAGTCAAATTTTTGGATTTTGAAATCCTGAATTGAATTGAAACCCTGAATTACCACCACCAATTTTTTTTTTCCTTCTGCTGTATCTCAAATTGAAAACTGAATTATGAAATCTGCAAACCCTGAAGAGATGGCAAACGTGAATAATGAAAACAGTTTTATTAATAATGATGGAGCACTCATCCCCAACAATGTAGCAATCGCCATGCAACCCGTTCACAACCACTTCCACAACACTATTCAGGACAACTCTTGTTTTTCCATCGGAGAACTCTTCACTAAAACCAACTATTCTAGTTGATCTGGATACATGAAAATTCAACTTAAAGGTCGAAACAAACTTGATCACCTCACCAAGGACCCTCCTGCCACTACCTCTGCTGAATATTCAACATGGGTTGCCAACAATGGAAAGGTGAAGTGCTGGCTTATTGAAATATGTCTCTTAAAGTGTGAAAATGGTACCTCAGATTACCCATAGCTAAGACAATTTGGGATGCCCTGCACAAGACTTACTACGATGAATCTGACGAAACCTGGATTTTTGAGCTTCATCGCCTATGCTATACGATGAAGCAGAATGGACGACCTCTCTCAACATACTACAACGAGCTTGTTGAATGGCTCGATGAAATAGACTAACGCATGACACACTCTCAAGAAACAGTTGATGGTGTTGTGAATGAATCCTCCTGTGTGACTTACCAGCGTGTTTATATGTTTCTGATGGGACTAGATGTTGAATTTAGTCAAGTTTGTGAAGAGCTTTTGAGGAGAGAACATAAACTGGACCTTGAACAAACATATGCCCATGTCAGACGCTTCTACAACAATCGAACTGCCCCCTCCGCACCTCCTCCACGTGAGGCATCTGTCATGGCTGCTGCCGCTTCTTCAACAGCCAACGCTGCCCAGTCCCAGCGCCGCTAAGGTCTTCCACATGGATTCTCTGGCCCTTCTCGCTCTGGTGAAAAACCTCCTGTTAAAAACTGGCACTTCACATGTACTCTTTGTAAGGAGGTTGGTCATACAAAGGAATGATGTTATGAGTTTGTTAGATATCCTGAATGGTGGGATTTTACTAGAAAGCCTTGTAAGAGCACCCTGAAAGCAGCTGTAACCACCACTGAATCTCCTGCTAAACCATCGACACTCATCGTTGAAACAGGTAACAGAGGTAAGGCATCCTCTCTTACCACATTATCTGCGGCTAGATCTTGGATAATTGATACAAGTAGT
This sequence comes from Geum urbanum, assembly GCA_946800695.1. Lineage (NCBI taxonomy): Eukaryota > Viridiplantae > Streptophyta > Magnoliopsida > Rosales > Rosaceae > Geum > Geum urbanum. Next base: position 4,610,643 of record OX327009.1, read on the forward strand.
ACTGATCATATGACAAATAATCCTAGTATAGTTGATACCATTAAAATTTCTCATGAATATGCTATGTCTACTGCTGATGGTTCTCCTTCTCTTATTCTTGGTGAAGGATCTGTACAACTCTCTTATGAACTTACCCTTGATTCTGTTCTTATTGTCCCTTCTCTTACTTATAATATGTTATCCGTTAGTTAGAACACTAGGGCCCTATCTTTTTCTATAACCTTTTATCTCGTTTTATGTATTTTCCAGGACATTCTGACAAGAGGAACTCTGGGTTATGGTGTTAGAAGGGGGAAATTATATTACCTGGAGTTGACAAGTAGTGGACAGTAGCAAATTAGTCAAGCAAACAGTACAAGTAGCCTGAATAAAGCCAAGGAAGCTGTGTGGTTATGGCATCGACACTTAGACCATTTGAATTTTGAATATATTAGGAAATTACAACCTCAGTTATTTTCAGATGTTGATGAAAATGATTTCAAGTGTGATGTATGTAAACTGGTCAAGAGCCACCGTATTACGTATTCCCCAAGTTTGAATAAAAGCTCAGTTCATTTCTTGAAAATTCATTCAGATATTTGGGGTTCTGTAAGAATTTATTCTTGTTTTGGATTTCACTGCTTTGTGACTTTTATTGATGAATGCACCAAAATGACTTGGGTCTCCTTGATGAAGTGTAAAAGTGAAGTATATGCTAGATCTTTTGAATTTCACAAGATGGTGGCAACTCAGTGCCAGCAGCAGATCAGAGTTTTTCATTCTGATAATGGTGGAGAATAGGTGAATGGCAACATGCCAACTTATTTGGGTGTTCATGGGATCCGGCACCAAACTTCCATTGCATATACTCCCCAACAGAATGGCTTGGCTGAAAGAAAGAATTGACAATTGGTGGAAGTTGTTCGTGCCTCCCTCTTTGGTATGAACGTTCCCCACAATCTTTGGGAAGAAGCTTTATGTTTTGCTACTTACTTGATCAATCGCACCCCATCTCGTGTCATTGAGTTTAATAATCCATATCAGAAGCTGCATGAGTTATTGACAACACCATCTCTGTAAAATTTGGAGCCAAGAGTATTTGGGTGTACCGTATATGTTCACATCAACAAACAGTTGTGAGGCAAGCTTCATCCGTGCGCTGTGAGTTGTGTCTTTGTTAGCTATGTAGAATTTCAAAAAGGTTATCGTTGTTATGACCCACTCCATAACAAGATGCATGTTTCATTAGATGTGTCCTTTTGTGAATCTGAATCATATTACTCAGGGGGAGCTTCAGAGTCTTCCCTTCAGGTGGAGAAAAGTATGGTGAAGGCAATCCTCTTAACATACCGAAATTTGAAGAATTGGAGAAGTTGGAAAGAAGCTTTGAAGTTGCTGGAAATTCTAGAAATTCAAAAGATGACCCGAGAGCCTAATTCAATGGATCGAAGGAAACTCTCGATCCATCGAAACCTACACAGAAGATGAACCTGAGAGCCTCCTTCGATGGATCGAAGGATATTCTCAATGGATCAAAGCTTGCATCTGAAACAAAATTGAGGGATACCTTCGATGGATTGAAGGATATCCTCGACCCATCCAATACTGGACCTGAAGCTGAAACGTCACAACTTTTTTCTGAATTGAGATCTCTTGAAGACCCTCATTCTACTCTATCAACTGAAGAGTCTTTCCAGAATGTCTCTCTTGAGGTACATATTAATAACAATGAATTAGGTAGTGTAGAAGTTAGTATACCTAGGAGGTCACAACATGAAACAAAAGGGTTCCAAAGAAACAATATAAACCATCCATATAAGCCAAAGCTAAAATATCCTATTGCTAGCTTTGTATCTCACCATAGGTTGTCGATCTGGATCACATGCACTTGTTGTTAATCAATTATCTACAGTATCTATACCCAGTAATGTGCAAGATGCCTTGGCGGATTCAAAATGGAAGCAAGCTATGAATGAAGAATTGGAAGCTCTACAAAATAATGGAACGTGAGAGCTTGTTCCTGCCCCACCTAGAATGAAGACAGTTGGGTGTAGATGGGTATATGCAGTGAAGCTAAAAGAAGATGGAAACATCGATTGATATACAGCTCTCTTAGTTGCAAAAGGCTATACTCAACGATATGGAGTAGATTATCAAGAGACATTCGCCCCAGTGTTAAAGATCAGCACTGTACGTATCCTCATAGCTTTAGTAGCAAGACATGACTGGCTATTGCACCAATTTGATGTGAAGAATGCTTTCTTGAATGGAGATTTAGAGAAAGAAGGGTACATGTAAATCAAATACAAAACGATTAAGATGCATGATTCCAAACACATTGGAACTAAGACAGACTTGCAAACCCAAAGTTTTCATCAACTCACACTTGTCGGCTAGCGAGATTAATTTGAGGCTGGAAACATTAGAGCACCATATTAGGCTCAATTTCTTGAGCTTGGGGGAAGCCTTGGCCAACAACAACACTCCCAACATCCGATAAGTTATTCATCTGTTAGGCACCAGACGTAGAAAGGGAGAGAATTAGAGAAAGAGAGAGATTGAAGGGAAAATACTAATTCATTGATTATCATCTCAACACATTACATGGCTTATAAACTACAAATGACTGGTCCCAACTGAGAGGAAGATAACAAAATAACAGTAACTTAAGGCAACAACACATAATAGGATAAGGAGACCAAAATAGGTACTTCTGAGATGCATCAGTAAGCTATGATCAAAAGATGGGCTTTGCGTTTATTCATGGGTTGAGTGTAACAACTCCCTCCTTCATGAAAATGGCCTTGTCCTCAAGGTTGAAACTCAAGGAAGCGAACCAACACTTCATTAACATCGACCTAAGTAGCATCGAAATCAGGCAGGCTGAGCCATTTAATGAGACAATGCACCCTAGCGGAGTTTCCTTTCTTGTAAATTCTTCTCTGCAAGACTTTCTCTGGAGTTCAAAGCAACTCTCCAGCATTAGAAATAGGGGGAAGCATGGTGGAGATGGGAATGTTGTTGCCAATACGGCAATTAAGTAGTGAGACATGAAACATCGGGTGAATGCTGTTATCGCTGGTCAGATTCAAGCAATAAGCAACATGTCCAATCTTGTGAGTGATCTGGAATGACCCATAGAATCATGGGGATAGTTTGTGGCAAGTAGAGGACACCACGGTTTGCTACCTGTAGGGCTGGAGCTTAAGGTACACCCAATTGCTGACCTCATAGTTGCTCTCAATATGGTGGCGGTCCGCCTGTTACTTCATTTGGTTCTGAGCTGTTTAGAGGTTAAGCTTGAGCAATCTCAGCAATTTTCCCTATTAATAAGGGTAAAGTCGACATCGACTACCACTGTAGTGCCCGAAAAGTACTGTAACACCGACGGGGGTTGTTGTCCATACAAGGTCTGGAACAGACTCATTTTTTTGGCGGAGTGGTAACTAATATTGTACCAATACTCTGCCCAATGCAAGTGTTTGACCCAAGACTCTGGTGCATCCCCAACATGACATCGTAAGTAATGCTTGGAAGTGTGGTTAAGTACCTCGGTTTGCCCATTCAATTGAGGGTGATAGGCGGAGCTCTGAAAAAGTTTAGTGCCTTGTAGTTTGAAGAATGCCTCCCAAAAATTGCTAGTGAAGACCGGGTCTCAATTTGAGATGAGTTGTTCATGCATTCCATGTAGTCGGAAGAACTCACGGGTGAATATCTCCGCAATTGTAACAGCTGTGTAAGGATAAGAGATGGCTATAAAATGTCCAAACTTGGTAAATTTTTCGACGACCACCATAATAGCATTCTTGCCATTCGAGGGGAGAAAACCCTCGATGATATCCATGGACACCACACGCCAAGAGCCCTCGGGAATGGGAAGAGGTTGAAGCAGCCCCGGTGGCCTAATCATCTCATAATTTTGGCATTGAAAATCTTCGCAATGGGCAATAAACTTATTCAAATCCTTACGAATTTCAGGCCACATAAAGCTGCGAGTGAAGCGCTTGTATTAGGCAGGAATCCCGAATGGCCCGCGGTGGGAGCAACATGGAACTCACTGAGAGTTGCTGCCTCCAAGTGGTAGAGGAGGGCACAAATTAAATAAGTGGTGCTTGTAGAAGAGTTTTCCTTGTTGCTCACTGAACCCTATCCTGGACTCTGCTCTACTATGAAGTTGCTACAATATGGAGGAAGCCTCTGAATTAGCTAAAAAAGCAACTTATAACTCCTCTAGGCCATCGAAATTAGGGGATGTGAGAGAGCACAACTCGTGTTGACAAGACAAAGCATCAAGAGCTCCATTTAATGCTCCTGGTCTATGCACAATGTCGAAGTTATAACCCAAGAGTTTCAGTATCCAGCGATTCTATGTCGGAGATGTGAGACGTTGCTCCTTGAAGAAGCAGAGTGTCTGGTGGTATGTGACGATAGTGAAAAATTAATGGAGAAGGTAGGGACGCCATGTTTGAATGGCTAGGACAATATCCATCATCTCCTTGACGTAAATAGAGAGGGCTAAGTTACCATCAAAAAGTGCGTGACTCAGAAACACAATTGGATGGTGCTCATGTTGTAGCACCGCACCAATTCATTCGCCTGAGGCGTCGGTCTCCACCACAAAAGGTTTTGAAAAATCTGGTAAAGACAATACCAGAGTCGACGCTAGAGCTGCCTTGAGGGAGAGAAACGTTGCATCAGCCTCTGATGTCCATGTGAAATTGTCGCGTTTGAACATCTCAGTTAAGGGCTTGGAGATTTTTCCAAAGTCTCTGACGAATTTCCGATAATACCTCACTAATCCCAAAAAAAACCTTAGGCCTTTCAAGGTCTTGGGCTTGGGCCATTCAACGACACATCTGATTTTTTCAAGATCGATTTGCACCCCCTGCGCTGATATGATGTGGCCCAAGTAGCCAATTGAAGCTTGCCCAAAAGAACACTTGTTGAGTTTGAGTGCCAGAGAATTTTGATGCAATAAACTAAAAAAAACCCACAAGTGTTGTATATGTTCTTCCATAGGACAAATTTCCTTAAATATTGGTGAAATATGAAATTCATGATATTTTGAAAAGTAGAAGGAGCACTAGTAAGTCCAAAGGGCAATACCAAAAATTCATAATGTTCGTCATGTGTCCGGAAAGCCCACTTGTGCACATCCTTGGGGTGGATTGTAGATCAAGCTTGGTGAAGAACCTCGACCCATGCAACTCGTCAAGAAGTTCGCCTACCACCAAAATTGGAAACCGATTCTTGATAGTAATAGCATTAAGGCCTCAGTAATCAATACACAACCACCATGTGTTATCGTTCTTCTTAACCAATTCAAGATGGTGGAAGAAGAGAATGGACTTTGACTAGGCTGAATTATACCCTTGCTCAACATCTCTTTCACTTAGGCATCAATTTCATCTTTGTGATGTGTTGTATGGCCTTTGGTTTATTGGTGTTGAGTTAGGTAAGAGGTGAATGTGATGATCTCCTTCCCTAGAGGGTGGTAGAGTTAAAGGGTCCTTGAACAAGTCACCAAACTGATCAAGCAAGGGTTGTACAGGGGTTAGTATAGTGGAAATAGTGTTAGGTAAGGGTTGTATTTGGCTAGTGGTGGAAGGCTCGGGAGTGAAAAAATTGCCACAAGTTTGAGGCAAAGATGTGTTGGCGTGAAATGAACTTCGGTGGGATTTGCCCGGACCAGTGGTGTTATGGGGTTGAGCAAACATTGTGCAATGGAGGGATTAGATGGGTCGACGTTGTTAGTAGCAGGATGGTGAGGCCGAAATGAACTTCGCAAAGCAGCCCGTCGAGCTTGGGCTCGCTGCTCCACTGTACAGGCCATTCGAATGGCTACGACCAGTGAATGAGGGTCTAATAAAAGCACATCGTGCATGCCACAAAAACATTCTTGAGCTGTTGGTCAGTCCAATTTGGAACGCGGCAAGCGAGCAACGTGAACTGTTCTCTGAATTCTTCAATAGTTTCAGTCTGTTGAAGATGTGATAAAGTGGCCTCGACTGTGGTCGAGCTCTCACTTGAACTAAGGCTCTGAAGCAAGACATTCACAAAACATACCCAATCATCCATCGGATACCGCTGTTAGTACCAGGTCATCCACCAGTTCATCGTTTCATCGAAGTGACAGGTTGCCACTGATACCCTATCTGTCGGTGGAACCCGGTAGAAGTTGAGGAATCTAAAGGTCCTAGAGGGGGGGTGAATAGGCCTTTACCACTTTTTCGTTTAATTCTGTCTCCGGGATAGCAAGATATTGTCCTATCCCAGAAGGCAGGGTACGAGTAATAAAGAGAAAGCAGTAAGGAAAGAATGACACCAGATGTTTTTGGTGACGCAGAAATCCTACAACCAGGATCAAAACTGCGTGCCCCTTACTCTTGAGGGACAAACCTTTCCACTAATTGGTAACACACACTATTACAAGTTTCTGGCACTCTGGGATACATACCCCTTATGCTATCCTGACTAGTCTACCCACTAGTACAAACAGAGCTACACTACCTTAATCAATGTGCTTACACTTGGAAAGAAAAACAGAAGTATCAAACACAGATTCTTAACTACACTTCAAGTTAAAACCTTCTTGATCACTTCATGGGTTGGGCATCTCCACACTTTATCTCTATGGAATGCACAATGCAATGATGCATATGAGTTTTGAAAACAGTTTTAAGCTTCAGAAACCATGTCTATTATGCACTGTAAAGAGCAACCAAAAGACATGGAAGGGGAAGAGAAGAGATAAGAGAAACTACACTCGAAAGTGCTCTCAAAGAGTACCAAAACAGAATAACCAAAACCCCCAAGTGTTTCACTCAACCAACCAGCTCTCAGTACAGTTTTAACACCTTATATAGACATACAAAACAGCAGCAAAATGCAGCAAGTAAGTACAGCAAAGGAAGGGTCAAAGACCACAAGAAAGCACGTGAGAAACCAACAAAAGAGTCACCCTATAGTAGACCTAAACAAGGACCAAAGCAGACCTAAAAACACAGCTCCCGAAAGGGCACAGCAAGCCTAAACAGGGAGGGAAACCAAAGCAGTTTGTAGGTCTTTCCTTAAAGGGTTAAGGTTCTCTAAACAAGGCAAAAGCTTCCTTTTCACTTGTACAAGAATAGCCATATCAGTTTTCAAGGGAAGAGCACGTTTTGACACAGCAAAGAGGAACCCAGAAAAACAGAGCCAAAAGCACTTTGACAAACAGAAAAAGACAAATCTGTTTTCAAGAAATCACATGTGAACTTTAAGCAACCAAAGTCAACTAACATATAAACATGCGTTTGTATTCTGAATCAAGGAGGTTTTAAACCCTAGAAAGTCACATACTGACTCGGAAATCACCAAGACTACTAAACACAGATATGCACAGACTTAACAGATGACAAGCAGGCCAACAGGGATATGAGCAGCAGTTGCTATCCTAAATGGAAACCATGATATGGGATGCATGAACTACCTGATATCCCAAAGAGATAAGTGAAAGATGCCAACATCTTCAACCTCTGTTCTTGATGATCCTTCAGGCAATTGTGTTTTGACGATTGTCAAGGGATAGCCAATATCCATATGCCTTCAATCTCCCCCTTTGGCATTCCTTGACAAAACACAATCTTCAAAGAGTACCTGCATGAGAGTATAGCACAAACAACACATGCAGCAAAAGAATGTCCATACTCAGAGTATTGCAACACTCCCCCTGACTGGTTACCCAGGATAGAAAGACATCTAACTATCCCAGCCAGGTAATTCTCCCCATCCAAAAGTACCTGCATAGATTAGCTAGTTCTCCCCCTTTTTGTCTAGGAAAGACAAAGGGTAAAACCACAGATGATATAAAACCGCAGATAAGAGTAACATTGTTTGGAATCAAACCACAAAACCAAACCAAAGATGTTCAAGGAAGACATACAAAGAGACATAAGAGCAGAAACTAAAAGAGTTCAAAGAGTAGAGAGGAAGAAGCTTCTAAACAGCATAACCGGATGCGTCACCCATAGTTTCGTCATCCTCAGCACCAATCTCCCCAAGGTGGGTAGTTTCACCAGAGTACGATTGTACCTTGGTAGGGAGCTTAATGCCGTCACCCATCCCAGACGGAATACCAGAGTGAGTAAATGAGGCAGCGGAATTGAGACACCTTCTACTCAAGAATTCTTGAACCAAGAGCTTTTTCCTCTTAAACACACAAACTCCACTTTCAAACTTCCTGCATAGTCATGTCAGCAATAAAGAGTAACAGTGTCCTATCCCGAGGAAAGGCACACAAGCATTCAAGAGAGATTCCTCAAAGACAAATAAAAGACGATCATGCACGTATACCTCTAATATCCATTTGGATATTTGGGATACCCTGAATAATCGAAGGTACTGATGTATCTACCAACACATTGATAACTCCCCCTCACATGGTGCATAAGAGAACACAAAGAGTTTGATTTCAGAAAGATTTACAACCTGTCAGCATGAACCCTGGGATGGAAACAGTCAGTGAAATCCCAGACATCAGGAAAATTTAAGCATGACTCACAAAAATGTGACAACTAATTTTCATATGTCTTGATGGCTCAAATTTTTCACATGAATATATGACTATAAAGTAACATCAATGCCATGTTCTTCACAAATCAATCCTTGGAACCATAAGAGTGTGTGTGTGAAAGGTTCATCTAAGGGAGTACAAGTTTAGAGCATCAAATGACATGAGGACATCAAGAGTAACCAAGTGACTTTGTCACAACCATTTGAGAGTTCTGGAAATTCAGCATATCAAGGACTTTGTTCCAACTTGGCCTTTGGCCGTTCTCATTTAAGTTCAAAGCAATTTCCTCATTTTCTTTAACTTTTTCCCAAGAGCTCATCTGAGAAATACGTCCTCATAGGTCCATGTAACAGAGTAGTTATCATTATGTCCTGAGCGCAATGCTCGAAAGAATAATGTGTGTTTCAAGGACACTCGGTGGATAACTAGTCCGAACCCATCGAAGGATAGATAACATCTCAGGGATCCCCACTGGTTCCGGTTAAGGTGCACCCAGCAAAAGACTAGCCCATTCCTTTACTTAATTCATTTAACAATAAGCACCAGAATTTCACAATTGTTCTTCAGTAACTAGTTCAACTCACTCAATTTTCTAGCTTAAACGGTGTACACCCCACAAGAGTAACCTTTGTGCTCAAGAGTTCTTTCTAGTTCCAAGAATGATTTAGACCACATGCACTAACATTCTTAAAGGCATAGATGCATATACACAAGAGAAAGATGCAGCAATGTCTATCAAGATACATGAAATAAGAACACAACATTTTAGATCAAGTTCAGAAATATTTCCCGGGATATGACCACAGACTCGTATCCCAACATGAGCCAACATTTATTTTCAGAAAAATAAAAAGACTTGAAAGATAAATTTAGACCAGTGAGGGAGATATCTCAAGTAATGGTGCATACACCAATAGCCTTTCTAAGACTTTCAAATCTCAGATTGTCCAAGGGCTTAGTGAACAAATCAGCCAATTGTTGTTCAGTTGGAATAAATGTCATTTCAAGCTGTTTGTCTTCAACCAAGTTTCGAATGAAATGATATCTAATCTCTATATGCTTGGTCCTAGAATGCAACACAGGATTTTTTGAAATATTGATTGCCGAGGTGTTATCACAAAACAGGGATAGGATACCTTGCTCAAATCCGTAGTCGCTTAGCATATGCTTCATCCAAAGGAGTTGTGTACAGCAGCTTCCAGCAGCTATATACTCCGCTTGAGCAGTGGACAACGATACGCAGTTCTGCTTCTTGCTATGCCACGATACTAGGTTGTTCCCAACAAAGAAACAACCACCCGAGGTGCTCTTCCTATCCGTGGCATCTCCCGCCCAATCCGAGTCCGAATACCCTGCAATCTCAGTGTTAGTATCCGTAGTATACAGAATTCCAAAGGCACATGTACCTGAAACGTATCGAATGATACGTTTGACAGCCTTCACGTGGGATTCCTTGGGGTTGGCTTGATACCGAGCACAAACACCCACACTAAAGGAGATATCGGGTCTGCTAGCTGTGAGGTAGAGCAGGCTTCCAATCATGCTTCTGTAGAGGGTTTGATCAGCATTGATGCCCTCCAAATCAGCACTGATTCTGCAAGAGGTTCCCATTGGGTTCCGGATGGGAGAAGCTCCTTCCATCCCAAACTTCTTCACAAGTTCCTTGGCATACTTTTCCTGCGAAATGAACAAACCATCTTTCCTTTGCTGAACTTGTAGTCCAAGGAAGAAGTTTAGCTTACCACAAAGACTCATTTCAAACTCTTGCTTCATTAGACTAACAAACTCCTCAACAAGTTTTTGGGAGGTAGAACCAAACACCACATCATCCACATAGATTTGAGCAATTATCATATGATGTGAAACATTTTTAACAAACATGGTCTTATCAATAGAGCCACGCACATACCCATGGTCAATTAAATGTGTAGACAATTTTTCATACCAAGCTCTAGGAGCTTGTTTCAAACCATAAAGGGCTTTGTCTAATCTGTAAACATAGTCGGGATGGGAAGAGCTCTGAAATCCCGGGGGCTGTTCAACATACACTTCTTCTTTCAAAACTCCATTTAAGAAGGCACTTTTCACATCCATTTGAAAGAGATCAAATTTCAGAAAACAAGCAATGGCCAAGAGTAACCTAACGGACTCAAGTCTAGCTACGGGGGCAAATGTTTCATCAAAATCTAGGCCTTCTATTTGTGAATAACCTTGCACAACCAACCTAGCTTTGTTTCTTGTAATAATTCCCTTCTCATCCGTTTTATTTTTGAACACCCACTTTGTTCCAATAACATTCTTATCCCTAGGTCTAGGAACTAAGTGCCAAACATTGCTTTTCTCAAACTGATTTAATTCCTCTTGCATAGCCCCAATCCATTCTGAATCATTTAAAGCATCTTTAACATTCTTAGGCTCAATACTAGAAACAAAACCATAGCAAGCAATTCGATTGATAGCTAACCTATGCAAGGTAAGAAAGCTCCTGAGGCTAACGAGATTACTTACAACCGCTTTGGACCTACTACGGGTTTGCATTGGTTCATCCACCATGCCAATCACATCCGAAGGAGAATGGTCTTTTTGCACTTGACGTTTCCCAATGCGATGTGGCTTCTGGATAGATAGGGTCTGATCTATCCCGGCACCTTCCTTATCAGATTCTGCATCCTGGGATACGTCATCAGGGATAGGATTCTGTTCGTCAATGGGAGTCTCAGGATCTTTGGGAGATGTCTCAGTGCTCACATCCTCAACCTGCACATTTCTAGAAGAATGGTTGTGAGAGCATACAAGAGAATCATTGATAGCCACGTTCACCGTTTCTACAACCTTGCATGTTCTCTTGTTGTAGACTCGGTAAGCACGGCTATTCAATGCATAGCCTAGAAAAACACCCCTATCACATTTAGCATCAAACTTTGTCAAATACTCACGGTCTCTATAAATAAAACAAGGGCTTCCAAAAGCTTTTAGGTGTGAGATATTTGGTTTCTTGCCTTTCCAAAGTTCGTAGGGAGTTTTACAAGTACCCGGTCTGAAAATTACACGATTAAGAGTGTAACACGCATTAAAGATTGCTTCGGCCCAAAACATGTGAGGCAAATCTGCAGAACTCAACATAACCCTCCCCATTTCTACCAACACCCTATTCTTCCTCTCAACAATCCCATTTTGTTGGGGTGTAATGGGGGCTGAAAACTCATGGTGCACACCATTTTCCTCACAATACTCAGCAAACAAAGAGTTTTCAAACTCGGTTCCATGATCTGATCTAATCCTCAAAATGCATTTGTTTTCGGAGAGCTTTTCATTTGAAATTCGTTTTGCTAGTTCAAAAAACTTCCCAAAGGTTTGAGTTTTGTCACCTAGAAATATGACCCAAGTAAATCTAGAGAAATCATCTACCACAACAAGCACATATTTCTTTTTAGCAAGACTCTCAGTTTCTACAGGGCCTACAAGGTCTAAGTGGAGTAACTCAAGAATATTAGAGGTTGGTCTAGCATTTAGAACAGGATGGGAGGTTCGGGATAGCTTACCCATTTTGCAGTCTCCACACATACCTGCAGCTCTCCCGGACAGTTTGGGCAGACCACGAGCTCCATCCTTTGAAGACAGTTTCACCACATCTTGATGGTTGAGATGGCACATCCTTCTATGCCACAGATCTAGCAGGCTTTCTTGAGTTGAGGATTGGAAGCACACATCAGGTTCCAGCTTTTTGTTTGCACGGACACAGTAGCAGTGGTCACGGGACCTCTCCCCCTTCATCACATATCTCCCTTTCCCATCCAGAACAGTGCACTTGGATTTGTCAAAGGTTACTGTCTCGTATTCGTCAACTATCTGGCTCACACTCAGCAAACATACTTCTAAGCCTGCTACCAACAGCACGTTCTTCAGGGCTGGGAGACCAGGAGTATCAACTGTCCCGCATCCGATGATCTCTGCCTTGGCACCATCTCCGAACATGACATCACCAACAGGATGAGTATCATCCATGGAGGTGAACCATTTCCGTTCTCCGGTCATATGCTTCGAGCAACCGCTATCCATGTACCAAGAATCGGATTTCCTGGTGGAAAGAGCAGTCAAGGCAACGTTGCAAACAGCTACAACATCTCTTGCAGCAATGGGTGAGGTCTTTACTCTTGAAAGAAAGCAGATAACCTCTTCTGGTTTCTTCTTTTTGACATCAGGGGCTTTGGGAGACATGACCCTTCTGGTATCCCGGGTTTTGTGAACAGATTTCCTGACCCAATTTGCAGAAGCAGGCTTCTTCTTCTGCTCCGGGATGCCAATAGACTGTGCTATCCTCGTCAGTTCAATGAGAGATTTCTGAAAGTGGGCGATCAGATTGATGTTTGGTGAGGTCTTGGCAGGTACAGAGTTTCCTCTCAGCTTGTAACAGTACCGACGAATGTGTCCACTGTTCCCACAGTGAAAGCATCTGATTTGCGAGCCTTTCTTGAGCTTTGACACCTTGGGGATTTCAGGAGCATTGGTCTTCAGCTGTGGATGAGGCTTTCCCAACACAGAGCTGGTTCCTTTTACGAACGTAGTCTTCTCTGAGCCCTTGGATTTGTCAACACCTTCAAATCCCAACCCCTTCTTGCTGCCATCTAGTCTTCCCATCCCACAGATTTGGGATAGCTTCTCCGAGCCAATGGAGAATTTGGCGAACTGGTTTCGGGCGTCCAGCAGGGCTTCTTCGAGCTTCAGCTTCTCAGTAGTCATCAAGCTTATAGTAGAGGACCGACGATCCAGCTCCTCTTTGAGAAAAGTCACTTGCTCTTCAAGTTGGGTTTTGGTTGAAATCCATTCTGTCTTCTGGGATAGGAACTCTCCTTGTATCCTGGAATGTGTCTCCTTACTCAATGAAAGCTCATTAGATAGAACTTCATTTTTAGCAAGCATAGACTTTGAGGCTTTACACAAACGCACATACATATCATGCCCTTCATCATCGGAATCCTTGTCCTCAAGAGACTCATCCAATGTAACATGAGAGACAAAAGCAACCTTTTCATTTTCATCAAGATCGGTTTCAAAACTTTCATTAGACTCACTATCACTCCAAGTACCTTTTAACACTTTATGAGACTTATTTCTCCTGTTAGCACAGTCCACAGCTTTATGTCCTATTCCATTGCATTCAAAACATTTCATGTCCGTTTTCGGGATAGGAGAGGGCCTGATATCCCGACTTTTCTGTGAAACCTGATTTCTAAAAGGCTTAGAGCTAGATCCTTTTGAGAAGTTCCGGTTAGAGTTGAAAGATTTCCTTTTCCTTAAGAATTTCTCAAATTGTTTAGTTAGAAAAGCAAATTCATCATTTTCATCATCTTCATTTTCATGCAACTTTTCAACCTCAACTTTAACCGAACTTAAAGCAATGGATTTCTCAAGCATGGGCCTTTTCTTTAGAGTTTCATAGGTTTTCAGATTACCAACAAGTTCTTCTAAAGGATAGGTATCAAGATCATGAGCCTCTTCAATAGCATTCATTTTAGAGTCAAAGAAGGGAGGTAAAGCAGTTAAGAACTTCCTAACAATTTTCTTTGATTCAATAGCCTCTCCTAAGCTACGACATTGATTTGTGATATTAAGTACACGACCATAAAAATCATCAATAGACTCTTTGTCACTCATGCTTAGACCTTCAAACTCAAAAATAAGACGTTGAAGTTTTTGTTGTTTAACACGGGAGTTACCTTCATGAGTGTTGATGAGCACCTCCCATGCCTCCTTAGCAGTGGAGCAATGAATGATTCTTTGGCGCTCTGCCTCGGAGACAGCATTGAATAGACAGCTAAGGGCCTTGATATTTGCTCTAGCCGAATCCTTGTCGTCTTTTACCCATTCGGACCTAGGCTTTGAAATTATTTCGGTTGATTCATCGCCTTTTGGTTTTGTGGGATGTGTCCAGCCTTCCTCTACACTTTGCCACAGCATACCATCATCTTGGTAGGAGAGGAAAGCACTCATCATGATTTTCCATTGAGAGAAATCATGTCCATCGAAAAAAGGTGGAACATTTATGGAAGAACCTTTTTCCCGATCCATAACGAACCCCTCAGAGGATCTCACTAGCAAGGGCTAGTGGCCGCTCTGATACCACTTAAAGGTCCTAGAGGGGGGGTGAATAGGCCTTTACCACTTTTTCGTTTAATTCTGTCTCCGGGATAGCAAGATATTGTCCTATCCCAGAAGGCAGGGTACGAGTAATAAAGAGAAAGCAGTAAGGAAAGAATGACACCAGATGTTTTTGGTGACGCAGAAATCCTACAACCAGGATCAAAACTGCGTGCCCCTTACTCTTGAGGGACAAACCTTTCCACTAATTGGTAACACACACTATTACAAGTTTCTGGCACTCTGGGATACATACCCCTTATGATATCCTGACTAGTCTACCCACTAGTACAAACAGAGCTACACTACCTTAATCAATGTGCTTACACTTGGAAAGAAAAACAGAAGTATCAAACACAGATTCTTAACTACACTTCAAGTTAAAACCTTCTTGATCACTTCATGGGTTGGGCATCTCCACACTTTATCTCTATGGAATGCACAATGCAATGATGCATATGAGTTTTGAAAACAGTTTTAAGCTTCAGAAACCATGTCTATTATGCACTGTAAAGAGCAACCAAAAGACATGGAAGGGGAAGAGAAGAGATAAGAGAAACTACACTCGAAAGTGCTCTCAAAGAGTACCAAAACAGAATAACCAAAACCCCCAAGTGTTTCACTCAACCAACCAGCTCTCAGTACAGTTTTAACACCTTATATAGACATACAAAACAGCAGCAAAATGCAGCAAGTAAGTACAGCAAAGGAAGGGTCAAAGACCACAAGAAAGCACGTGAGAAACCAACAAAAGAGTCACCCTATAGTAGACCTAAACAAGGACCAAAGCAGACCTAAAAACACAGCTCCCGAAAGGGCACAGCAAGCCTAAACAGGGAGGGAAACCAAAGCAGTTTGTAGGTCTTTCCTTAAAGGGTTAAGGTTCTCTAAACAAGGCAAAAGCTTCCTTTTCACTTGTACAAGAATAGCCATATCAGTTTTCAAGGGAAGAGCACGTTTTGACACAGCAAAGAGGAACCCAGAAAAACAGAGCCAAAAGCACTTTGACAAACAGAAAAAGACAAATCTGTTTTCAAGAAATCACATGTGAACTTTAAGCAACCAAAGTCAACTAACATATAAACATGCGTTTGTATTCTGAATCAAGGAGGTTTTAAACCCTAGAAAGTCACATACTGACTCGGAAATCACCAAGACTACTAAACACAGATATGCACAGACTTAACAGATGACAAGCAGGCCAACAGGGATATGAGCAGCAGTTGCTATCCTAAATGGAAACCATGATATGGGATGCATGAACTACCTGATATCCCAAAGAGATAAGTGAAAGATGCCAACATCTTCAACCTCTGTTCTTGATGATCCTTCAGGCAATTGTGTTTTGACGATTGTCAAGGGATAGCCAATATCCATATGCCTTCAGAATCGCTTCGCATTGGTAATCCACCCTAGTGGGTCTATTCCCGAGAATCAAGGCAAATTGATTCGAAAGTTAGGCTGGGTGTGTGCGCCAGCTGCGGCTGTAGTGAATCTGATAGGAGAGTGTGAAGAGGAGATGAGGGTTTATCGGTGTGGATCTATGGTGGTGGGGAAGTTTTCTTGAGCCGTGGATGGTTGTGGAAGAGGGAGTAGCGACGAGCTTTGAAGGGTGGCGGAGGCCATGGAGAAAGAGGTATCTGGTAGTGGATGACTCATACCCAATCCATTCTAAGTCGTATGTTGTGGTACTAGTCCTAGTGGAATGTAAGACACTGAGAACTCGGGGGTAGACATGGCAGTGGAGGGTTTGGGAAGAGGATTTATGTTGGGGTGGTCACGTATCTAGTCAGCGAAGGACATTTGCTCCGTTGCTGGCTTCTTCTAGGTGGATTGGATTTCGGCAAGGGCACTCTGGAATTATTGGTGCTGAGCGACCAGAGAAGCAACAGTGGGTGAGGTGGTGGTTGAACGGGTAGGAAGATCATTGGCTAGGCCATCCTGAGGATCGGAGATGGAGCATGTCCCAGCACCACACACCATAGGCCTGAGCTCTGGATACCAAATGTAGGCACCAAATGTAGAAAGGGAGAGAATTGGAGAAACAAGGAGAATGAAGGAAAAATACTAATTCATTGATTATCAACACATCACAGGGCTTATAAGCTACAAAAGACTGGTCCCAACTGAGAGGAAGATAACAAGATAATAGAAACTTAAGGCAACAACACATAATAGGATAAAGAGACCAAAATAGGTACTTCTAAGATGCATCAGTAAGCTATGACCAAAAGATGGGCTTCAGGTTTGTTCATGGGTTGAGTGTAACATCGTCTATTCTTCTTCTTCTTCTTCTTCTTCTTCTTCTTCTTCTTCTTCCCGCAGCACTGCCTACACAATCACAATCAGAAAAATCAAAACCTAACGTGCAGGCGTTAATTTAATCTATCCAAATGAAAATTAGGGATTGAGATTATTTTTTAGAAGATAAGAGTGAGTGGGAAGAGAAATGGTGAGGCGATCATCGATGTTGACGGTGTAGACGTTGATGAAGTGGCGGGAGAGGAGATTGATGAAGAGGTTGGGGTTACCGGTGGCGCCGATTCGAAAAGGGTGCGGCTGAGGCGCTCGAGGTCTAGCCACCGATTGCAGATGAGAGCGAAATAGGGCTAGCTCTATGTGGCAGCCATCTCAAGAGACCGAGACACATCCAAATTGTGTAACTGCGCGTAAAAGCAGTTGAAGGAGATGAGGCCAGGTTTTTCTCGAGTACACGGAGAAGATTATGTTTTGAAAATTAGTTTGTTCGGATTTGATGACATTAACCCTCCTATATATACTAGATACATGTTTACTATTCTTTATAGACACAAAAGCCAAACCGTGGGCACCAATCCCATCCGGATTTCTCAATATCATATCAATAACATAAAACAGTAAACATAACTTTACTTTATAGAAAATCTAGTGAAAAAAAAAATGTATCAGTAACGTATCAGAGCGACCTCTAGTGTGTGTATATATACAAAAATATACAACTGTAGGCAAAACAAGAAACCTATTGGAAAAGAAAGGTAACTCGAACGACTAGCCTCTGACCGCGACGTGAGACACCAGAACCCGAACTGCAAACGTTAGAGTGAGTGGACGAAAATAAACATATGCCTTTCACCAATTTCATATACAATAAATAATGTAAAGTATAGCGAGTTCGGAAAATATATATGGAGGTGCCAGGCGAATCTCTCAAGCCCGATGGTGATAGGCTAGGGGAATCTCTCAACCCCAGCGGCATAACAGGGGAATCTCTCAACCCTGCCCAGAGGAATCTCTCAACTCTAGTTCATAGGAATCTCTCAACTCTGGTCAGACTACCGGTGATCAGCGAAGTAGCCGAAGCATCGATGCAAGTAATGCCATCGCCATAAAAATATAAAATAATATCTCCAAAAATAATAAATAATCTCAACATCGTGTAAAAATAAATACGGAAATTACGAACTCGCAACGACAGTGAAAATATAAAAGTCCACTCACAGGTGAGCAAAGCGCGCACTCGCGCTAATCACGTGGTCCGGCGGAAGATCCCTCGCCCGAAACACGATCTCGATCCCCTGAATAATCACAAAATATATCTGATCAAAATCACAATTCACAACACTGTACCACACCTCGGAAACCAACCGTTCTCGGAAATATATAACGCAGTACAAAATAATCGACGAAATTCCCAAAATCTCCACTCAAACCCTCGATTGAAAATCTGGTACCCAAATCAACTCGAAAACCACAAGGCGATGATCGGGGCGCGAATATGAGCAAAACGACATATAACTCGATACATTTCCAAAAAGTCAACGGTCGCCGGAGCTTCGCCGTTGACCTCCGCCGCCAGCGGCGGCGCACCGTCAACCGGAGAGATTTTCCAGTGGCCAAGCTCACCGAAGCTTCTTCTCAACGAGCCCAACACATCTCTCAACTGTGGCTAAGTCCAATTTTGGCCACACACGCCAGAAATCAGCTCGAAACGTCAAAACCCCTAACCGGCAGAAAAAAATCTCCTCCGGCAAAATCCGTCGCCGTGAGGCCATCCCGGCCTCCCAACTTCAAGGGTCCACCTACTTACCTCAAGCCCAACAATTTCCAACAAAAACCCCCCTCGGAAAGTCGCCGAAACGCCTTCCTCCGTCGAACCCGATTCCGCAAGTTTTTCCCCAAATTTCAAACCGTTCGTTCTCACTCAATTTCAAATCAATTTCCACAATTCCAAGTTCCAAACAATAGAAAATTAAGAGAGGAATCGAAATATAACAACAACAAGGCCAGAGGTGTCTTGAAATGGAGAGTCGCTGGCGAGCCAAACGGCGGTGGAGTTTTTCTTCTCTGGTCAACGTCGGTCAAACTTCCCAAACAGTGTTTTCGACAATTTCTTGACTATTTTCGATATTTATACTCGCAACTCGGGACGATCGACGGTCCAAAACGGATAACCATTACGATTCAGATAACTCAAAACAAACGGATAAACTCGACGAGATTCCGCGATTTCAAATATTCATATTATATTCCTCGGTCGACGAAATAATCATCCAGAACCGCCCACGAACTCAAAATAACGCGTACAACAACTCTTGAGAAGAGACTCAACTCAAATTCTCGGCCGATAATTAAGTCGTGATCAAAACCGGCAAATCAATCAATTTACGTAAAACTGCGATTACGTGTTAACTCGTGAATTAAACCGATTACTCTACTGTTTCTGTTCCGGGTCGTTACAGGAAGTTCCTATCAGGAGTGAGTTACAACAAGCAGGGAAGATAAGGAGGATTTTTTAGGTAGAATGGGGATCGGTGAATGAGGAAAAGACGGATAGAGAACCTGTGATAAGTTTCTCTAGCAAAGATGGGGTTGAAATATAGTTCCCACATTGGGATGCACTGATCATTTCCACAAGGGTGAGTAATTGTATGGTGCGATGGGTACTTATTAACACTGGAAGCAGTGTTGATATCATATTTTACGGGGTGTTCGAGAAGTTGAAAGTGGATTCAAAGATCGTGAAAAGAAGCAAAACACTAGTATTAACATACAATGGAACTGAGACTTGGCCTTATGGAGAGGTAACTCTACCAGTTATCATGGCGGATAAAAGGGTGGAGGTAACTTTTGTCATCATCGATAAAATATCGTCGTATTATATCATGCTTGCTCAAGGATGGATGAAAAAGCATCAACCAGATATCAAGTGTTAAAATTCATATCTGAGGATCGCAAACGAGTTGTGCCAGTGAAAGGGGATCAACCGCAAGCAGAAAGTTTGTATGCGACGGAGATAAAAAGGAAGTATCCCGATCCAGTGTAGCGTAAAAAATTTGCAAGGACTAGTTACCTCAACAAGAATATCTACGAACACCAATCTTTCCACGTCTTCGACATGTCGGAGTTTGATCCTTCATACCAGCTTGAGTTTGTATCGACTGATAAAAGTCTCAGGTCTTCCTTTGTACGCTTGAATCATTTGCACTTGAATAGGAAAACGTTGACATCAATCCCTTAACATAGCTAAACGACATATACAATAGCCCCGTAATATATATCATTGTCTTTCCCAATCGCTACCCCACTGTTTTGTGTTCTTCTTCCTTTATCTCGGGTCAATGAATGAAACTTTATACCTTTCACAAAACACCTGGGGTAAATATAGTATTTAATCAGCTTCCCTGCTAGTAAGTGCTTTGGCCAGGACCACCACCCCTCCCGTGGTTTTTGAATTTTTGGAGATCAATCATCTAGGAAAATGAGAAATATATATAATTAAAGGGTTTACTTTCTACAAACATGTATATAAACTAAATAATTAAACATACATACCCATTGGAAAAAATAATCGGGGAACTTCTTCTTAACCATTTTCTCAAACCACGCCAAACTCTTTTCCGGATTTAACGCCTGAAGCCTCTCCCTGTACCCAATCATGTACGGCTCAACTTTGTCACAGTCTCGCAACACTGCCCAATGTGCCTCAATAAGTTCTTCTCATGTTAACGATTCCTTTAATACTGCTCTAAACGGTCGTACGACATTTGTGACGATAGAAAGATTGATGCGGGCACTGGGATTGGAGGTGGTGGGAGGTGGTGGATCCTTGAGGTACATGTGCATTAAGTAACACACTCATGCATTAGGTATGTCTCTGTTATGGAGCCATCCAGGGCCGACCTATTTTTCACGAATCTTTTATACTGTCCAAGCTGTCTACAAAATCAAACGTTTAATTAATTAATTGTAGAATAAGTACATATAGCTAGTAATCTCCAGTGGAACAAATAATGGATCAGAAAACCTATATAATTAATTAGTTGTACGCACATTTCTTGAGGGTACATCCAAGTGTACTAGACCAGACAAGAAATGAGCACCTGCTCAGGCAGGTGAATCATTAGGTGAATCATGATGTCAAAGAAAGTAGGGGGAAAAATCCTCTCTAGTTTGCAATGATGTGCATCATTTGTTGTTGCAGTTCCACCACATCAGACTTCTTTAATTCTCTGGCGCATAACCTCTACCATCTGCACAATGCAACTATTGGTTCTACGACGTCACGAGCCAAATATGGCCAAATTACCACTAAAATCAGATATTGCAGCATAATGTGATAGTGATGTGTCTTTAGACCAACAAACTTGTGTTGCACCTCTTCCACTGCTCCAATTATAGTAGCTGCATACGTAGCCGGATAACGAACGCTCTTAAACCAGTAAAATACAGAACCTCTAAGTGTCGGCTTCACTGTGTAAGGTGCAGCTGACATCTTGTTGTACACTCTTCTCCTATCCCTTCTCAACCACAAGAGACGACGTAGATTCATATATTCCAGATCTTTGTGCGCTTTGGGAGTATCTTTAGTCTTGAACTTAATACCGAGAATTGTTCCCACCACGTTGTCGCACATATTCTTTTCTATGTGCATTACATCCAAGTTGTTCCTCAGCTTCAACTTCGACCAGTAAGGGAGTTCAAAGAAAATACTCTTGTGATGTCAATAGCTGAGATCATGTGGAGGTATTGGATTGCATTTCTGTACATCTTTGTCATTGGTCAACACACCAAAGTCGAAATAGCTCAACCTCTCTAAAATCTCTTCGCCTGACCAACTACGAGGTTTAGGATTATTCTCTACCACCCCGTCGAAATGAGCATCATCCTGTCGCCACGGGTGGTCGTGATGAAACCATCTGCGGTGACCCAAGTAACACACCTTCATCGCGTACCAACTAGAGTTCACGTCGTCCAAACATATAGGACATCCATTATATCCTTTCGTTCTGCAGGCTGCCAACATCCCATAAACTGGAAAATCGTTGATCGTCCACATTACGGCAGCCTTTATCATGAACATCGTGTCAGTGAATTTGTCATAAGTTGGGACTCCATTTTCCCACAACAGTTTTACCTCGTCGATCAAAGGTCTGAGGTAGACATCTAAGCACTTCCCCGGAGATTTAGGACCTAGAATTAGCAGAGTAAGGAAATTAAATTCCTTGTTCATGCATATCCACGGAGGCCGATTGTACAACATCAGAATAACTGGCCAAGTGCTGACGGCAAAACTATTACTACTCCAAGGATTGAATCCATCTGTAGATAGTCTGAGTCTAACATTTCTAACCTCTGTGGCAAAGTCTCCAAATTCGCTGTCAAAATGTTTGAAAGCCTCCCCATCCGCGGTGTGTCTTAGCACATCGTCATCTATTCGCTTTTCTGCGTACCATCGCATCGCCTCTACTGTGTATAGAGACATGTACAGACGCTGCAATCTGGGAATCAATGGAAAATATCAAAGAACCTTCACAAGAATTTTCTTTTTCGAACTCTTCCTATTCAACTCATATCCGCACTGTCCACATATGGGACAATAGTCCAAATCTTTATACTCTTTGTAAAATAGCACACAATCTTTGGACAAATGTCAATTATCCTATACTTGAGGCCCAGACTGCTTAAGATATTTCTAACTTTATAATGGGATTTAGGAAGATTATGATCATCAGGAAGCAACTTTCATATTTTCTGCTGAATTTCGTCAAAAGCACTGACTGACATTTTGTGCTTCACTTTTATATTCATTTTCTCTATCACATATTGCAACACATTTTCTCGACATCCAGGCTACACCGGGGTCTGCGCTTCAAGTAGCATCCTATTGTACTTATCCATCTCACTAGTGTCAATGGCCAAGCTAGCAGCGGGGAATGTGTCATCACGCCCATGAGTGGTATTATAACCTCCATCTTGGTGTTGGTGTCCACCACGACTAAATCCCAAAAAACGCATCATGGACCAAATCCGCAGTTGGGTTCCAAGCAGGGGGGCCGACACCACTGCCGTTGGATAAGGCACCATGGTAACTATACCCTGAGCTGAAGTAACTGCTTCATCATGCTCGCTCCACTTAGTGTAACTCCACATTATACCATTTTTGTACAGGTGTTGCATCATAACATTAACCTCCACATACTGATAGTTAAGACATTTTTTGCATGGACACCTGAAACGCTTCTTTCTCTGACCATGTTCTAATTCCATCCATATACCGAACATCACTTCTATTCCGCAACTGCATCCAAATCTTGTCCATACTTCTACGAAATTTAATAATTAATTATCATATTAGTCAACTATTATATATATACAGATTTTCAAGTAATTATTAAACTATTATATATACAAATTTTCAACTACCTTAATTATTAATATATATTTAATTAAAATATTTATTAATTACCTTTATTAATTATTGGTGAATATACTATACATCAATCACTTAATTTAATATGTCTAATATTCATGTACGTTTTAACTAAATATTAACCAAATTTTTAAACATCCATGCATATATACGTACTACTGGTCTATATTAATTAACTAATATATATATATACCATCAATTACCTAACTTAATTATAAATATTAGACGTACTAACAATGCAATCAATCAAACGTACGTACAATTAATTATATATATAAACGTAAAGATTGTCAGAAATTAACTACGTACGTACGTACCTAGCCTGTTCCGATATATGGAGAATCGATAGTCGGAGCTGGATATATATATATATATATATATAGCGCTAGCTAGTTGTACGTGTGAGGAGAGTCTGAGCAAGCCCGAAGGAAAATCTTCAATTGAAGAGCTTCAAATTTCTCCAACCAAACCCAAACCAAACAACACAATATACACATCAATTGAAAGCCCGAAGAAAGAGCTTCAAATCCATACATCAAACTTCGGCAACCGTGCCATTTTCCGGCAGCAACCACGACGGCGAGTCACGAACTCACTAAGTCAACGTGGGCTGACTTGGTCAACTCGGCCTAGAACTGGTCAACTCGGTCAAACAACCCATTTTTCAACTTTTCGATAACTTTACGACTATTCCGTTATTTATACGTCGCGAACCAACGTTATCTGCGATTCGGATAACTTAAACTCAAACGGATAAACACGACTAACTCGATGATAATTTCAAATATCAATTTTATATTCCTCGATTATCCAAAAAATCCTCTGAAAACTCCTACGAACTCGAAATCAAATTCTCTACATTTTCCGCGAATAAACCCAAACCAAATTCGTGTCCGATAATTAAGTCGTGAGCAAGGCCCAATAACCAATTAATTACGACAAACCACAATTATACTTGAAACTCGCGAATTTAGCTGATTAACTACCATTTTCTATTCGGGTTGTCACAAATCTACCCCCCTTACAAAAATTACGACCTCGAAATTTACATACCTACTAACTGAACAGATGAGGATACTGCTCCCACATGTGCTGCTCAGTCTCCCAAGTGGCTTCATTCACTGAATGATTCTGCCATAAGACCTTCACAAGCGGAATAACTCTATGCCTCAACTCCTGTACACGTCGATCAAGAATCTGCACTGGCTCCTCCACATAAGTCAAATCTTCCCGGATAGGAAGCTGATATGGTGCTAAAACATGCGATGGATCCGGAATGTACTTCCGCAACATCGATACATGGAAGACATCATGCACTCTCGCCATCTCTGAAGGTAAGTCCAATCTGTATGTCACAGCACCAACTCTCTCTCTGATCTCATAAGGACCAATATACCGTGGCCGAAGTTTGTCACCCTTCCCGAATCGAACTACTCCTCTCCAAGGAGACAATTTCAGGAACCCAATCGCCAACCTGGAACTCAAGACTCTTTCTCCTCACATCTACATAGCTCTTTTGTTGATCTTGGGCAATCTTCAGTCTGTGTCTGATAATCTGAATATCCTCAATGGTTCTCTTCACCAAATCAGGACCAATGAGCCAACGCTCACCCACCTCACTCCAACACAATGGAGTACGACACTGCTTCCCGTATAAAGCCTCATAAGGTGCCATATCGATGCTGGTCTGATAACTGTTATTGTAGGCAAATTCGATCAAATGAAGTTGTTGGTCTCAATTCCCTCTAAACTGTAATTTACAGGACCGCAACATGTCCTCCAAGGTTTGAATGGTCCTATCAGACAGCCCATCAGTCTGAGGATGGAAAGTTGTACTAAAATATAGTCTGGTCCCCAAAGCTCGCTGCAATGCCTGCCAAAATTCTAAAGTGACCTGACTATCTTGGTCAGAAACGAGGGACACAGGCACACCATGCAAACGAACAATCTCAGCATATACAGCTTCGCTAACCTGCCCACTGAAATCTTCCCTGGAAGTGCAAGGAAATGAGCTGATTTTGTCAAACGGTCCACAATGACCCAAATACAAGTGTTACCAGCAGAAGTACGCGGTAACTGATATACGAAATCCATAATGATATGCTCCCACTTCCAAACTGGAATCTCTAAAGGCTGTAGCTTTCCAGCAGGTTTCTGTCTCTATGCCTTCACTTGCTGACAAATGAGGCATCTGCTCACATACGCTGCAATTTCCCTCTTCATATTCCCCCACCAATAGTAGGCTCTATGTGTACGAAACATCTTCGTACCACCTGGATGCATAGTGTAAGCAGAACAATGGGTTTCATCTAAGATCTCCTTCTTCAAACCCTCGTTTCTGGGTGCACAAAGTCTGCCTCTGAACAGCAATGTACCATCACTACTCAACTGAAACTCTATTGGCACACCATTCCGAATCATGATCTTCTTGTCCAACAGATAGAAATCTGCATCCTGAGCTTCACGGACCTGATCAACCAATACTGGTCGAACCTGGAAGCTAGCCAACAAAACTCCATCATCATCCCACTCTAACTCAGCTCCCGTAGCCCGTAACTCTGCTAACATAGGAACTCTGGCCACACACACATGAAACAATGAAGCTCCAGATTTCCAACTGAGTGCATCAACAACAACATTAGCCTTCCCTGGATGATACTCAAAGGTGTAATCATAGTAATTGATCAACTCCATCCATCTGCGCTGTCTAATGTTCAGATCTGGCTGCGTGCGCAAATAAGTGAGACCCTTGTGATCTATATATATCTTGCATTGAGCTCCGTACAAGTAGTGTCTCCAACTCTTCAAGGCTAATACAATGCATGGCTGCCAACCCCAAATCATGTGTAGGATAATTGACTTCATGTGGTTTCAACTGCCTGGAACCATAAGCCACCACTCCGCCATGCTGCATCAAAACACAACCAAGACCCAATTTCGATGCATCGCTATAAACCACAAACTCTCCACTATCGTCAAGTAGAGTCAGAACTGGTGCAGTATTCAACTTCTCCTTCAAGAGCAAGTAACTCTCCTCACAAGCATCGAACCACTTGAACTTGACGCCTTCCTTCTTCAATTTGGTAAGCGGAGTGGCAATCTGTAAAAAATCCTGCACAAAGCGTTGATAATAACCTGCCAAACCCAAGGAACTCCTGATATCTGGTACAGTGGTAGGTCTACTCCAATTCAATACGGCTTCAATCTTGTCAGGATCCACGCTAACTCCCTCAACAGATATCACGTGACCCAAAAACTTCACGCTGCTCAACCAGAACTCACGCTTACTGAACTTTGCAAACAACAGATTATCTCACAAAGTCCGCAAAATAGCTCGCAAATGTTTCTTGTGTTGGCCCACACTCCTGGTGTAAATCAGAATGTCGTCGATGAACACGATCACAAACTTGTCTAGGATTCACCTGAACACCATGTTCATCAAATTCATAAAAGCTGCAGGGGCATCGGTCAACCCAAACAGTATAACCAAGAACTCATAATGCCCGTACCGTGATCTGAAGGCTGTCCTTCGCACATTTGACTCTCTGATCCTCAACTGATGGTATCCAGACCTGAGATCAATCTTCAAAAAGACTGAAGCTCCCTTGAGCTGATCAAACAAATCGTCAATCCGCGGTAACGGATACTTGTTCTTCACGGTGACCTGATTCAGCTTCCGGTAGTCAATACATAACCACATGGAACCATCTTTCTTCCTCACAAACAATACAGGAGCACCTCACGGTGATACACTGAGTCATATGAAACCTTTCTCCAGCAACTCTTGAAGTTGAATCTGTAATTCCTTCTACTCCGCTGGCGCCATACGATAAGGTGCCTGAGATATAGGTTCAGTGCCTGGTAAAAGCTCAATGGTGAAATCAATTTCTCGGACTCGAGGGATGCCTGGTAACTCCCCCGGAAATACATCTGGAAACTCAGAAACAACCTCAATGTCACCAATGTCTGGTACAGCAACCTTTGTATCCACAACATGAGCCAAGTATGCAACACAACCCTTCTTCATCATCCGCTCGGCCTTCATCGCTAAAATCACACATGGCAGGGAAGTATTCTCTCACCGCGAAACAATATCTCTGGGAAACCTGGACGTCGAAACACCACCTCCTTCTTATGATAGTCGAACATAGCCCAATATGTCTCCAAGAAGTCCGTACCCAAAATCACATCAAAATCGACAATATCCAGCAACAAAAAATCCGCGGCTAAACCATAACCTCCCACAAAGATCTCACAATCTCTATACGTACACCCAACCAATACTCACAACCTCACCGGATGGATACAACACTCTCCACAACCCCGAAAGTGGAGATGTAGGCATAGTAGCTAAAGATGACAATCTAAATGATATGAATGAATGCGCAGCACCTGGATCTAGCAAAGTAAGTACTGGATAGCCAAAAACATGCAACGTACCAATAACAACCTTTGGTGAAGCTCTGCCATCACGCAATGACATGGCATGAACTCTGGCCTGTCCAGCTGGTCGTCCACGCTGATGGTGACCCTGATGTCTACCCTGTCCAGAAGACTGTACTGGTCGAGCTCCAGAAGTAGTACCTCGATCTCCTCCTGAACTCTGAGCTGCCTGTCCACTAACACCAGTAGATTGGAAATATTCCCTCGCAAAGTGACCCTCCTGGCCACAACGATAACAAATGGTAGTGCCTCGCTGACAAGGACCAAAGGGATGCCTATTACAGAAATTGCACAATGGATACTCCCTCGGTACAGCAAAAGTGCCACCAGTACGTCGAGGATAGCTGGATTCGCTAGAAGTCCCACTGAACTGGGGTCTCTGTGGCTGATCCCTCCTCCATCTCTGCCTCTGTTTTGTCGTACTAGTTGATTGTCTATATGGTCCACTGCGAGATGATGATGCCGATCTGGAAGTGCCTGAACTCAGCCTCTTGGATGGTCCCTGACTCGGTCCACCCTCCTCAAATCATCGAGACTGGAATCTCATCTACCTCTCTTTCTCTATGTCCTCGCCTCAGAGTGCAGTACTCACAAACTCATCAAAGTTGTTTCGAGGCATCGTAGTCAATGTTCCCTGGATATTCAGGTTCAAGCCCAACTCAAATCTCTGGCACTTGGCTTCCTCTAAAGCCATCATATCACGAACAAATCGAGACAAATGAGTAAATCTATCCCGATACTCAAGTACTGACATACTACCCTGTCTCAGGTTGGTGAACTCCTCATACTTCCTCTGCTGCATAGCCAGGTTGAAATACCTCTTCATAAACAAATCTCTAAACAATGTCTATGGAGTATCAACCGGAACTTTGTCAGTGCTTGAAAGGACCCAACCCCGATTTAGTTTCCTAAACTGGAATCAAACCCCTTTTGAAAACACGAACAAACAAAAACCATAAAAATTTCGGCAGAATAACGCTACTAACGCGGAATTGCCTTTACCTGCACCCGGAAAATAACACTTCATACTATGCCACAAAAGCCAAATCGTGGGCACCAATCCCAACCGGATTTCTCAATATCATAACAATAGCAATAAACAATAAACATAATTGTGTCATATAGAAAATCTGGGAAAAACCACATAAAATATGTATCAGTATCGTATCAGAGAGACCTCTAGTGTATATATACAAAATATACATCAGTAGGCGAAACAAGGAACCTACTGGAAAAGACAAGTAGCTCGAACAACTAGCCTCCGACTGCGACGTGAGACACCAGAATCCGAACTGCAAACTGGGCACGGAAACCAAAAAGCCCACGGGAAAGGCAATAAAACGTTAGAGTGAGTGGACGAAAATAAACATATGCCTTTCACCTATTTCATATACATAAAACAATGTAAAGCAATGCGAGTTCGGAAAAAATATATGGAGATGCCAGGCGAATCTCTCAAGCCCGACGGTCAGGCGAATCTCTCAAGCCCGACGGTGATAAGCTAGGGGAATCTCTCAATCCTACCCAGAGGAATCTTTCAACTCTGATCCAGAGGAATCTCTCAACTATAGTCAGACTACCGGTGATCAGCCGAGTAGCCGATGCATCGATGCAGGTATGCCTCCGAAAAATATAAAATAATACCTCCGAAAATAATAAATAAGCTCAACATCGTACATAAACAAATACGGAAAATCACGAACTCGCAACGATTGTGAAAATATAAAAGTGTCCACTCACAGGTGAGTAAAGAGCGCACTCGCGCTAATCACGCGGTCCGGCGGAAGATCCATCGCCCGAAGCACGATCTCGATCCCCTGAATAATCATAAAATATATATGATCAAAATAACTATTCACAACACTGTACCACACCTCGGAAACCAACCGTTCCCGAAAACGTATAACTGATACAAAAATAATTAACGAAATTCCCGAAATCTCCACTCAAACCCTCGACTAAAAATCCGGTACCCAAATCAACTCGAAAACCTCAAGGCGACGATCGGGGCGCGAATACGATTAAAATTACATTAAAATTATCAAATTCTAAAAAGTCAACGAGTAGCCGGAGCTCCGCCGTTGACCGCCGCCGACGCCGGCGGCACGCCGTCAACTGGAGAGATTTTCTGGCGGCCAAGCTCACCGTAGCTTCTCCTCCTCGAGCCTAACAAGCTCTCAACTACAGAAAAGGTCAAATCCGACGGCAAGTAGCTCAAAATCAACTCGAAAGTCCAAAATCCCTAACCGGCCGAAAATTGCTCCTCAGTCCAATTCCGTCACCGTGAGGCCATCCCGGCCTCCCAACCTCAAGGGTCCACCAATCTACCTCAAACCTAACAATTTCAAACACAAACCCCACTCGGAAAGTCGCCGGAACACCTCCCCCCGTCGAAGCCGATTCCGGCCAAAATCCCCAAAATTTCAAATCGACATTTCTCCCTCAATTTATCACTAAATCAATCAATTCCAAGTTCTAATCAACTAGAAATCAAGAGAGGAATCGAAATATACCAATACCTCGGCCGGAGGTGGCCGGAAAATGAAGGTTGCCGGCGAGTCAAGCGGCGGTAAAGTTTTCTTCTCCAGTCAACGCGAGTCAACGCGTCGAATATGGTCAACGCCGGTCAAAATTCCCAAAACAGTGTTTTCGATAATTTTTCAACTATTTCCGATATTTATACTCGCGTCTCGGGACAATCGACGGTCCAAAACAGATAACCATTACGATTCGGATAAACTCGATACGAACAGATAAACTCGACGAAATTCTGAAACTTCAGATATTCATATTATATTCCTCGGTCATCAAAATAATCATCCGGAACCGCCCATGAACTCGAAATCACATGAATAACAACTCTTGAGAAGAGACTCAACTCAAATTCTTGGCCGATAATTAAGTCGTAATCAAAACCGACAAACCACTCAATTATCGGAAAATAGTGATTACGCGTTAACTCGTGAATTAAGCCGACTACTCCACTGATTCTGTTCCGGGTCGTCACAAATCTACCCCCCTTAAAAAAAATTCGACCTCGAAATTTACGTACCTGTCAGGTGAACAGATGAGGATACTGCTCTCGCATTCGCTGCTCTGTGTCCCAAGTGGCCTCCTCA
Organism: Geum urbanum; assembly: GCA_946800695.1. Lineage (NCBI taxonomy): Eukaryota > Viridiplantae > Streptophyta > Magnoliopsida > Rosales > Rosaceae > Geum > Geum urbanum. The sequence continues at coordinate 4,641,562 of OX327009.1, forward strand.
ACCGAGTGATTCCACAACAAGACCTTCACCAGCGATATAGCACGGTGCCTCAACTCCTGCTCACACCGATCGATAATCTGTACTGTCTCCTCCACATACATCAAATCCTCTCGAATCGGTAGCTGCTGTGGCGCTAACACATGCGATGGATCTGAGATATACTTCCGCAACATCGAAACGTGGAAAACATCATGAACACGAGCCATCTCAACTGGCAACTCAAGTCTGTAAGCCACGGCACCAACTCTCTCGGTGATTTCGTATGGACCAATGTACCGTGGTCGAACCTTGCCACGCTTCCCGAAACGCACAACTCCCCTCCACGGAGATAGTTTCAGGAAGACCCAATCGCCCACATCGAATTCGAGACTCTTTCTCCTCACATCAACATAACTCTTCTGGTGATCCTGGGCAATCTTCAATCTATCCTGGATAATCTGGACGTCCTCCTTGGTGCTCTTCGCCAGATCAGGGCCAAAAAGTCATCGCTCGCCCACCTCACTCCAACACAAAGGAGTGCGGCACTGCCTCCCGTACAGGGCCTCGTACGGTGCCATCTCGATACTGGCCTGATAGCTATTGTTGTAGGCGAACTCTATCAAATGCAGTTGCTGGTCCCAATTTCCTCGAAACTGCAAAACGCAAGACCGCAACATATCCTCAAGAGTCTGTATAGTCCGCTCAGACTGCCTGTCAGTCTGACGATGAAAAGCTGTACTGAAGCGCAATCTCGTGCCCATGACTCGCTGTAATGCCTGCCAGAACTTGGAAGTAAACTGACTGTCTCGGTCAAAAACAATAGATACAGGCACACCGTGCAGTCGAACGATCTCCGACAAATATAGCTTAGCCAATCTGCCCACTGATATCTTCCCCGGAAATGCGAGAAAATTAGCGGATTTCGTCAGTCGATCCACAATAACCCGAATACCAGTATTTCCTGCCGAAGTACGCGGCAACTGATAAACGAAATCCATGGTAATATGCTCCCACTTCCAAACCGGAATCTCCAGTGGCTGTAACTTTCCCGCTGGCTTCTGCCTCTCCGCTTTAACTTGCTGACAGATCAAACATCGGCTCACATATGCGGCAATCTCTTGCTTCATATTGCACCACCAGTAATACGCTCGAAATGTACGAAACATTTTCGTACCACCGGGATGCATACGCCGAACAATGATCCTCATCCAGAATCTCCTTCTCCAGACTCTCATCTCTGGGCACGCACAATCTGCCTCTGAATAACAACGTGTCGTCGTCACTCAACCGAAACTCTGTTGGCACACCATTCTGTATCATGGTCTTCTTGTCCAACAGGTAGGAATCTGAATCCTGAGCTTCCCGAACCTGATCAACTAATACCGGTCGAACCTAAAAGCTTGCCAACAAAGCTCCCTCAATGTCCCACTCAAACTCGGCTCCCGTAGCCCGATCAGCTAACATAGATACTCTAGCCACACACACATGGAACAACGTAGCTCCGGATTTCCGACTGAGTGCATCGACAACAACATTGGCCTTCCCTGGATGGTACTTGAAAGTGCAATCGTAGTCATTGATCAACTCCATCCACCTGCGTTGCCTCATGTTCAAGTCTGGGTGCGTCCGCAAGTAAGTGAGACTCTTGTGATCGGTATAAATCTTACATAGGACTCCGTACAAGTAATGTCTCCAACTCTTCAACGCTAACACAATAGCGGCCAACTCCAAATCATGGGTCGGATAGTTGACTTCATGTGGTTTCAGCTGCCTGGAACCATAGGCTACAACTCTGCCACGCTGCATCAGCACACAACCAAGTCCCAACTTCGTCGCATCACTGTAAACCATGAACTCACCGTTGTCGTCTGGTAAAGTCAGAACCGGTGCAGTAGTCAACTTTTCCTTCATGAGCAAGTAACTCTCCTCACAAGCATTGGACCACTCAAACTTGAGGCCTTTCTTCGTCAACCTGGTCAGTGGAGTAGCAATCCGAGAAAAATCCTGCACAAAGTGCCGATAGTAGCCTGCCAAACCCAAGAAACTCCGGATCTCCGGTACGGTGGTAGGTCTACTCCAATTCAGCACGGCCTCGATCTTGTCAGAATCTATGCTGACTCCCTCAGCTGATATCACATGGCCCAGAAACTTCACACTGTCTAACCAAAACTCGCACTTGCTGAACTTCGCAAACAACTGATTGTCTCGCAAGGTCTGCAACACCGCTCGTAAATGCTTCTTAGGGCCCACACTCCTGGAAAAATCAAGATGTCATCGATAAACACAATCACGAACTTGTCCAAAAACCGTCTGAACACCCGGTTCATCAAGTCCATAATAGCTGCAGGGGCGTTGGTCAACCCAAACGACATAACCAAAAACTTGTAGTGCCCATACCGCGATCTGAAAGATGTCCTTGCCACATCAGACTCTCGGATCCTCAACTGATGATATCCGGACCTGAGATTAATCTTCAAAAAGACTGAAGTTCCCTTGAGCTGATCAAACAAATCGTCAATCCGCGGCAACAGATACTTGTTCTTCACAGTGACCTGATTCAGCTTCTGATAATCGATGCAAAACCGCATGGATCCATCCTTCTTCCGCACAAACCAAACCGGGGCACCCCATGGCGAAACACTAGATTGAATAAAACCCTTCTCCAGCAACTCCTTAAGTTGAACCTATAACTCTTTCAACTCCGTTGGCGCCATACGATACGGTGCCTAAGATATGGGTCCAGTGCCTGGTAATTGCTCTATAGTGAAATCAATTTCCCGAACTGCAGGTATACCCGGTAACTCCTCCGGAAACACATCTGGAAACTCGGAAACAACCTCAATACCACCAATGTCTTGCACAGCAGCCGTGGTGTCCAACACTTGAGCTAAGTAAGCAATACAGCCCTTCTTCATCATCTGATCCACCTTCATCGCGGAAATCACACATGGCAATGAAATGTTCTTCTCGCCGCGAAACAATATCTCCGGAAAGCCTGGTCGTCGAAACGCAACCTCCTTCTTGTGACAATCAAACATGGCCCAATGTGTCTCCAAGAAGTCCATACCCAAGATCAAATCAAAATCGATGATATTAAGCAACAACAAATCCGCGGCTAAACCATGTCCTCCAATAAAAATCTCACAATCTCGGTATACCCAGCCAATACTAACAATTTCACCACACGGATACAACACTCTCCACAACCCCAGAAGTGGAGACGTAGGTACAGTAGCTAAAGATGATAGTCTATACGACATAAATGAATGCGTAGCACCTGGATCTAACAATGTAAGTACTGGAATACCAAAGACATGCAACGTACCGATAACAACCTCCGGTGAAGCTCTGCCCTCACGCAAAGTCATAGCATCAACCCTGGCCTATTCGGTTGGTCGTCCAGGTTGAGGTTGTCCCTGCTGTCCGCCCTGGCCTGTAAATTGTACTGGTCGAGCCCCCGAAGTGGCACCACGCTCTCCTCCGGAACTCTGGGCCGCCTGTCCACCAGCACCATCAAGCTGGAAACATTCTCTCGCATAGTGACCCACCTGGCCACAACGAAAACAAGTGACAGGGACTCGCTGACACAGACCAATATGGTGCCTGCTGCAGAGACTACACAACGGGTACTCCCTCGGTACGACAAAAGAGCCACCGGTACGCCGAGGATAACTAGAACCGCTAGGACCCCCACTAGACAATGGTCGCTGCGGTTGATCTCTCCTCCATCTCTGTCTCTATCTCGGTGCACTAGCTGGTGGTCGATATGGTCCACTGCCCGAGGATGAAGCCGAACCGGAAGTATCGGAACTTTGCCTCTTAAAAGGACCCTGACTCAGTCCGCCCTCCTCAAATCGTCTAGGCTGGTATCTCATCTGTCTTTCCTTCTTGATATCCTCACCTCGGAGTGCTACATTGACAAACTCATCAAAGTTGTTCTGAGGCATCGTAGTCAGAGTCCCCTTGATGTTCAAGTTCAAACCCAGCTCAAATCGGCGGCACTTGGCTTCCTCAGTAGCCACCATGTCACGCGCAAACCGAGATAAGCGGGTAAATCTGTTCCGGTACTCAAGCACAGACAAACTGCCATACCTCAAGTTCGTGAACTCCTCATACTTCCGCTGCTGGGTAGCCTGATTGAAGTATCTCCGCATAAACAAATCTCAAAATAAAGTCCACGGAGTATCAACTGGTGCCCGATCAGTGCTAACCCACCAGAAGTATGCATCTGACTCAAGTAATCCAACTATTGCCACTGTCATCTGCTCAGGGGTAAAATGCAAACGCTCACCAACTCGTTCAACCTGAACCAACCATGCCTCGCAAATCTTTGGATCAACTGAACCCGAAAAGACAATCGCTCCAGCAGCACGAGCTTTGACCACAGGGTCAAAACGTTCCTCCAAACGCAACACTCGCATCAACAAGTCGTGCGTCTGGCGATCCTCATCAGGATCCGCTTCCCGATCAACACGGGGACCACATCGAGGAGGCATCCTACTGATACAAGACAAGAATTAGGTACAAACAGAAGGAACGTAATCATGAGACCTCAGATATTTGAGAACACACACCACCCGAAGCATTGATGAGTACCGCTGGCCAGTCGGGTCATCGCTCCAGATATGGTGTACAAACTCAAATACCCTAAGTGTCACAACTACAAGAGTCTACAGAATCTGACAACCTAATGCTCTGATACCAAGCTGAAAGGACCCAACCCCGATTTAGTTTCCTAAACCGGAATGAAACCCCTTCTGAAAACACGAACGAACAAAAACCATAAAAATTTCGGCAGAGTAACGCTTCATACTATGCCACAAAAGCCAAACCGTGGGCACCAATCCCAACCGGATTTCTCAATATCATAACAATAGCAATAAACAGTAAACATAACTGTATAATATAGAAAATTTGGGAAAAACCACATAAAACATGTATTAGTATCGTATCAGAGCGACCTCTAGTGTATATATACAAAATATACATCAGTAGGCGAAACAAGGAACCTACTGGAAAAGACAGGTAGCTCGAACAACTAGCCTCCGACTGCGACGTGAGACACCAAAATCCGAACTGCAAACTGGGCACGGAAACCAAAAAGCCCAGGGGAAAGGCAATAAAAAGTTAGAGTGAGTGGACGAAAATAAACATATGTCTTTCACCTATTTCATATACATAAAACAATGTAAAGCAATGCGAGTTCGGAAAGTATATATGGAGGTGCCAGGTGAATCTCTCAAGCCCGACGGTGATAGGCTAGGGGAATCTCTTAACCCGAGCAGCATAACAGGGGAGTCTCTCAACCCTGCCCAGAGGAATCTCTCAACTCTGGTCCAGAGGAATCTCTCGACTCTGGTCAGACTACCGGTGATCAGCCGAGTAACCGATGCAGGTATGCCATCACCATAAAAATATAAAATAATATTTCTGAAAATAATAAATAAGCTCAACATCGTATATCAATAAATACGGAAAATCAAGAACTCACAACGACTGTGAAAATATAAAAGTGTCCACTCACAGGTGAACAAAGCGCACACTCGCGCTAATCACGCGGTCCGACGGAAGATCCCTCGCCCGAAGCACGATCTCGATCCCCTGAATAATCACAAATATATTTGATTAAAATCACAGCTCACAACACTGTACCACACCATGGAAACTAACCGTTCCCGGAAATATATAACACAGTACAAAATAATCGACGAAATTCCCAAAATCTCCACTCAAAATGGTCGACTGAAAATTAGATACCCAAATCAACTCGAAAACCTCAAGGCGACGATCGGGGCGCGAATACGAGTAAAACGACATTAAAATCACTAAATTCCAAAAAAGTCAACGGGTCGCCGGAGCTCGGGCGTTGACCGCCGCCGCCATCAACCGGAGAGTTTTCCCGGCGACCAAGCTCCCAAACTGTTCTCCTCCTCAAGCCGAGCAACTTTCATCAATGCACCACCACCATCCAGCCACCCCCGTGGCCGGAAATCAGCTCGAAAGAGCCACGACCGAGAATCGCCGGAAAACTTTCTCGGTCGATTCCGGCGTCGTCGCTCCACCTCAACCCTCGAACCAAAGGGGAAATGATCACTGTCCAAAACCCAACCGTTTCCACCTAAATTCCTCCCCGGAAAGTCATCGGAGCGCCACCCCCAAACGAGGCCGATTCCGGCCGGAAAACCCAAAACTTTAACCTCTCCGTTCTACCTCATTCCGGCATTAATTTCAATAATTCCAAGTTCTAAACTGTAGGAAATTGAAAGAGGAATCGAATCATACCAATAACTCGGCCGGAGGATGCCGGAATCGTCAAACTCGACGGCGGCAGCGCGGTGGTGAACCGGTCAACGGAAAGTCAACGGTCACAGCTCGGTCAATGTCGGTCAAACTTCCCAAACAGTGTTTTCGACAATTTTTTGACTATTTCTGATATTTATACTCGCGTCTCGGGACGATTGACGGTCCAAAACAGATAACCATAACGATTCGGATAAACACAATACGAACGGATAAACTCGTCGGTATCTCGAAACTTCAAATAATCATATTATATTCCTCGGCCATCGGAAATATCATCCGGAACCGCCCACGTACTCAAAATCACGTGTACCACAACTCTCTAGAAGAGACTCAACTCAAATTCTCGGCCGATAATTTAGTCGTGATTAAAACCGGTAAATCAACCAATATACGGAAAACAGTGATTATGCATAATCTCGTGAATTAAGTCGTTTACTCATCTGACTCTGATTCGAGTCGTCACAAATCTACCCCCCTTAAAAAAAATTTGACCTCGAAATTTACGTACCTATCAAGTGAACAGATGAGGATACTGCTCCCACATACGCTGCACAGTCTCCCAGGTGGCCTCCTCAACTGAGTGATTCTGCCACAAGACCTTCACCAGCGGTATCACACGGTGCCTCAACTCCTGCTCATGACGATCGAGAATCTGTACCAGCTCTTCCACATACGTCAGAAACTCTCGGATTGGTAGCTGCTGCGTCGCTATCACATGCGATAGATCTGGAATATACTTCCGCAACATCGAAACGTGGAAAACATCATGAACACGAGCCATCTCAGCTGGCAACTCAAGTCTGTAAGCCACAGCTCCAACTCTCTCGGTGATCTCCTACGGACCAATGTATCGTGGTCGAAGCTTGCCACGCTTCTCGAAATGCACAACACCCCTCCACAGAGATAGTTTCAGGAAGACCCAATCGCCTATATCAAACTCGAGACTCTTTCTCCTCACGTCCGCATAACTCTTCTGGCGATCCTGGGCAATCTTCAATCTATCCCAGATAATTTGGATGTCCTCCATGGTGCACTTCACCAGATCATGACCAATAAGCCATCACTCGCCCACCTCACTCCAACACAACGGAGTGCGGCACTGCCTCCCGTACAGGGCCTCGTACGGTGCCATCTCGATACTGGACTGATAGCTGTGGTTGTAGGCGAACTCTATCAAATGTAGTTGCTGGTCCCAATTCCCTCGAAACTGTAGAACTCAAGACCGCAACATATCCTCGAGAGTCTGTATAGTCCGCTCAGACTGCCCGTCAGTTAGAGGATGAAAAGATGTACTGAAACGCAACCTCGTGCCCATGGCTCGCTGCAATGCCTGCCAGAACTCAGAAGTAAACTGACTGTCTCGGTCAGAAACGATAGATACAGGCACACCGTGCAGTCGAACGATCTCTGACAAATACAAGTTGACCAATCTGCCCACTGATATCTTCCCCGGAAGTGCGAGAAAATGAGCGGATTTCATCAGTCGATCCACAATAACCCAAATACCATTGTTGCCAGCCGAAGTACGAGGCAACTGATAAACGAAATCCATGGTAATGTGCTCCCACTTCCAAACCGGAATCTCTAGTGGCTGTAACTTCCCCGCAGGTTTCTGCCTCTCCACTTTAACCTGCTGGCAGATCAAACATCAGCTCACATATGCGGCAATCTCCCGCTTCCTGTTGCGCCGCCAGTAATACGCTCGAAGAGTACGAAACATCTTCGTACCACCAGGATGCATCGCATACGCCGAACAATGAGCTTCATTCAGTATCTCCTTCTTCAGACTCTCGTCTTTGGGCACGCACAACCTGCCTCTGAAAAGTAACGTACCATCGTCACTCAACCGAAACTCTGTTGGCACACCATTCCGTATCATGGTCTTCTTGCCCAACAGGTAGGAATCTGAATCCTGAGCTTCCCGAACCTGGTCAACCAACACGGGTCGAACCTGGAAACTGGCCAACAAAGTTCCCTCATCATCCCACTAGAACTCGGTACCCGTAGCCCGAAGCTCGGCTAACATTGATACTCTGGCTACACATACATGGAACAACGAAGCTCCGGATTTCTGGCTAAGTGCATCAGCAACAACATTGGCCTTCCTTGGATGGTACTCGAAAGTGTAATCATAGTCGTTGATCAACTCCATCCACCGGCGTTGCCTCATGTTCAAGCCTGGCTGCATCCGTAAGTAAGTAAGACTCTTGTGGTCGGTGTAGATCTTACACTGGGCTCCGAACAAGTAATGTCTCCAACTCTTCAACGCTAGCACAATAGCGGCCAACTCCAAATCATTCGTCGGATAGTTCACTTCGTGTGGTTTCAACTGCCTGGAACCGTAGGCTACAACTCTGCCATGCTGCATCAGGACACAACCAAGTCTCATCTTCGACGCATCACTGTAAACCACAAACTCACCGCTGTCGTCTGGTAATGTCAGAACCGGTGCAGTAGTCAACTTTTCCTTAAGGAGTAAGTAACTCTCCTCACATGCATCTGACCACTCAAACTTGACGCCTTTCTTGGTCAACCTGGTCAGTGGAGCAATCCGAGAAAAATCCTGTACAAACCGCCGGTAGTAGCCTACCAAACCCAAGAAACTCCGGATCTTCGATACAGTAGTAGGTCTACTCCAATTCAGCACGGCCTCGATCTTGTCAGGATCAACGCTGACTCCCTCAGCCGATATCACGTGGCCCAGAAACTTCATACTGTCCAGCCAAAACTCGCACTTGCTGAACTTCGCAAACAACTGATGGTCCCACAAAGTCCGCTACACTGCTCGCAAATGCTTTTTATGCTGGCCCACACTCCTGGAATAGATCAAAATATCATCGATGAACACAATCACGAACTTGTCCAGAAACCGTCTGAACACTCGGTTCATCAAGTCCATAAAAGCTGCGGGGGCGTTGGTCAACCCAAACGGCATAACCAAAAACTCGTAATGCCCATACCGCGACCTGAAAGCTGTCCTGGCCACATCAGACTCTCGGATCCTCAACTGGTGATATCCGGATTTGAGATCAATCTTCGAAAAGACTTAAGCTCCCTTGAGCTGATCAAACAAGTCATCAATCCGTGGCAACAGATACTTCTTCTTCACTGTAACCTGATTTAGCTTCCGGTAATCAATGCACAACCGCATAGATCCAGCCTTCTTCCGTACAAACAAAACCGGGGCACCTCATGGCGAAAAACTGGGTCGAATAAAATCCTTCCCTAACAACTCCTGGAGCTGAACCTGTAACTCTTTCAACTCCGCTGGCGCCATACGATACGGTGCCTGAGAAATGGGTCCTGTGCCCGGCAATAGCTTAATAGTGAAATCAATCTCCCGAACTGGAGGTATACCCGGTAACTCATCCGGAAACACATCCGGAAACTCATAAACAACCTCAATACCACCAAGGTCCGGCACAGCAGCCGTAGTGTCCACAACATGAGCTAAATAAGCAACAAAGCCCTTTTTCATCATCTGATCCGCCTTCATCGCGGAAATCAAACATGGCAAGGATGTATTCTTCTTGCCGCGAAACAATACCTCGGGAAAGCTTGGTCGTCGAAATGCGACCTCCTTCTTGTGACAGTCAAACATGGCCCAATATGTCTCCAAAAAGTCCATACCCAAGATCACGTCAAAATCGACGATATCAAGCAATAACAAATTTGCGGCTAAACCATGGCCTCCTAAAAAAATCTCACAGTCTCTGTACACCAAACCAATACTCACCACCTCACCAGACGGATACAACACTCTCCACAACCCCGGAAGTGGAGACGCAGGTACAGTAGCTAAAGATGATAGTCTATACGACACGAATGAATGCGTGGCACCAGGATCTAACAATGTAAGTACTGGAATACCAAAGACATGCAACGTACCGATAACGACCTCTGGTGAAGCCCTGCCCTCACGCAAAGTCATGGCATGAACCCTCGCCTGCCCAGCTGGTCGTCCACGCTGAGGCTATCCCTGCTGTCTGTCCTGGCCCGCAAACTGTACTGGTCGAGCTCCCAAAGTGGCACCTCGCTCAGCTCCAGAACTCTGGGCCGCCTGTCCATCAGCACCATCAAGCTGGAAATACTCTCTCGCATAGTGACCCACCTGGCCACAGCGAAAACAAGTAACAGGGCCTCGCTGACATGGACCATAGTGATGCCTGTTGCAAAAGTTGCATAATGGATACTCTCTCGGTACGGCAAACGTGCCACCGGTACGCCGAGGATAACTGGAACGGCTGGAACCCCCACTATCCTTTGGTCGCTGTGGTCGATCTTTCCTCCATCTCAGTCTCTATCTCGGTGTACCAGCTGGTGGTCGATATGGTCCACTACCCGAGGATGAAGTCGAACCGGAAGTATCAGAACTCTGCCTCTTAGAAGGCCACTAACTCGGACCACCCTCCTCAAACCGTCTAGACTGGTACCTCATCTGCCGCTCCTTCTCGATATCTTCACCTCGGAGTGCTGCACTGACAAACTCATCGAAGTTGTTCCGAGGCATCGTAGTCAGAGTCCCCTTGATGTTCAAGTTCAAACCCAGCTCAAATCTACGGCACTTGGCTTCCTCAGTAGCCACCATGTCACGCGCAAAATGAGATAAGCGGGTAAACCTGTCCCGGTACTCAAGCACAGACAAACTGCCCTGCCTCAAGTTCGTGAACTCCTCATACTTCTATTGCTGGGTAGCCTGGTTGAAGTATCTCCGCATAAAAAAATCTCAGAACAAAGTCCAGGGAGTATCAACTAGAACTCTATCGGTGCTAACCCACCAGAAGTATGCATCTGACTCAAGTAATCCGACTGTTGCTACTGTCATCTGCTCAGGGGTAAAACGCAGACGCTCACAAACCCGTTCAACCTGAACCAACCATGCCTCACACATCTCTGGATCAGCTGAACCCGAAAAGACAGTCGCACCAGCAGTACAAGCTTTGACCACAGGGTCAAAACGCTCTTCCAAACACAACACTCGCATCAGCAAGTTGTGCGTCTGGCGATCCTCATCTGGATCCACTTCCCGATCAACATGGGGACCACGTCGAGGAGGCATCCTACTAATACAAAACAAGCATTAGGTACAAGCAGAAGGAACGTAATCATGAGACCTCAGATATTTGAAAACACACAACACCCGAAGCATTGATGAGTACTGCTGGCCAGTCGGGTCATCACTCCAGTCATGCTGTACAAACTCAAATACCCTAAGCGTCACAACTATAAGAGTCTACAGAATCTGACAACCTAATGCTCTGATACCAAGCTGAAAGGACCCAACCCCGATTTAGTTTCCTAAACCAGAATCAAACCCCTTCTGAAAACACGAACCAACAAAAACCATTAAAATTTCGGCAGAGTAACGCTACTAACGCGGAATTACCATTACCTGCACCCGGAAAATAACACTTCATTCTATGCCACAAAAGCCAAACTGTGGGCACCAATCCCATCCGGATTTCCCAATATCATAACAATAGCAATAAACAGTAAACATAACTGTAATATATAGTAAATCCGGGAAAATCCGTATAAAACAGGTATCAGTAGTATATCAGAGCGACCTCTACTGTACATATATACAAAATATACATCAGTAGGCGAAACAAAGGACCTACTGGAAAAGACAGGTAGCTCGAATAACTAGCCTCCGACCACGACGTGAGACACCAGAATTCGAACTGCAAACTGGGCACAAAAACCGAAAAGCCCAGGGGAAAGACATGAAAACTGTTAGAGTGAGTGGACGAAAATAAATGTCTTTCGCCGAATGAAATTTGTTATAACATATGCGAGTCAAAATGAGTAAATATAATATAGTACACGAGGTGAACTCAAACTCCTCCAGCGTATAGAGAATGCATGGAAAAATCTCACGGGGTCACTCATGGACACATCTGTGCTAGTACAGTCCGAATCACGGGATCCCAGACCCACACGTGATTCTAGCAAGAAAGGCCTCAGGTTAGAGTTTTTCCCCCCACCCCGGTAAAGGCCTCGGGTCAGGGGTCACAGCCTCCCCTGGTAAACATCCTCGGAGATCAGCCGGGATGCAAGGATATCGATACAACAACATATACTGAGACTGTACTCTGTGTAAACCAAATCATAAATAGTTCGATGCAAATGTATAAAGCAACAAGTAAATGCATATACGTAATGTATAATTGTATAGGCATAATCGTATAACACATGCTCATATAAATCATAATCTCGTATGCATGCTCATGCTCGTAACACGTGTATAAAGACTCGCGATTATCAATGAAAAGAAATTGTCCATTCACAGGTGAGCAAAACGCGCACTAGCGCTAATCACGTGGCCCGGTGGAAGATCCCTCGCCAGAAGCACGATCTCGATCCCCTGAATAATGACAAATATATCTGATCAAAATCACAGCTCAAAACACTGTACCACACCGCGGAAACCAACCGTTCCCGGAAATATATAACACAGTACAAAATAATCGACAAAATTCCCGAAATCTCCACTCAAAACCCTCGACTGAAAATCCGATACCCAAATCAACTCGAAAACCTTAAGGTGACGATCGGGGCGCGAATACGAGTAAAACAACATTAAAATCACTAAATTCCAAAAAAGTCAACTAGTCGCCGGAGCTCCGGCGTTGACCGCCGCCGCCGTCAACCGGAGAGTTTTCCCGGCGATCAAGCTCCCAAACTGTTCTCCTCCTCAAGCCGAGCAACTTTCCTCAAGGCACCACCACCATCCAGCCACCGCCGTGTCCAGAAATCAGCTCGAAATAGCCACGGCCGAGAATCGCCGGAAAACTTTCCCGGTCGATTCCGGCGCCGTCGCTCCACCTCAACCCTCGAAACCAAAGGGGAAATGATCACTGTCCAAAACCCAACCGTTTCCACCTAAATTCCTCCCCGGAAAGTCGCCGAAGCGCAACCCCCAAACGAGGCCGATTCCAGCCGGAAAACCCAAAACTTTAACCTCTTCGTTCTACCTCATTCCGGCATCAATTTCAACAATTCCAAGTTCTAAACTATAGGAAATTGAAAGAGGAATCGAATAATACCAATAACTCGGCAAGAGGTGGCCGAAATCGTCAAACCCGACGGTGGCAGCGCGGTGGACAACCGGTCAACGGAAAGTCAACGATCACAGCTCGGTCAATGTCGGTCAAACTTCCCAAACAGTGTTTTCGACAATTTTTCGACTATTTCCGATATTTATACTCGCATCTCGGGACGATTGATGGTCCAAAACGGATAACCAAAACGATTCGGATAAACTCGATACGAACGGATAAACTCGTCGATATCTCGAAACTTCAAATAATCATTTTATATTCCTCAGTCATCAAAAAAATCATCTGGAACCGCTCACGTGCTCGAAATCACGTGTACCACAACTCTCGAGAAGAGACTCAACTCAAATTCTCGACCGATAATTAAGTCGTGATTAAAATCGATAAATCAACCAATATACGAAAAACAATGATTACGCATAATCTCGTGAATTAAGCCGTTTACTCATTTGATTCCGGTTCGGGTTGTCACAGTGTAAACCAAATCATAAATAGTTTCTATGCAAATGTATAAAGCATAATGTAAATGCATATTCGTAATACATAATTATAAGAGCATATTTGTAGATGCTTATTCGTAAATGCATAAATGTAAAACACATGCTCGTATAGATCATAATAGCATATGCATGATCATGCTCGTAAAAAGTATAATAAAGACTCGCAACCAATCAGTGAAAAGAAGTGTGTCCACTCACAGTCAAGCACAACGCGAAAACGCGCTAATCCCGAGATCCGGCGAAAGATGTGACGACCCGGACCAGAATCAGCAGTATGATCAGCTTGATTCGTGAGTTACTACGTAATCGCAGATTTCCGACTGATGATTAAGTTGCCAGCTTTGTTAACAACTTAATTATTGGCCGAGAATTGGAGCTGGGTCTCTTCTCGAGAATCGTTGTACATGTGATTTTGAGCTCGTGGGCGGTTCCGGATTGTTATTTGGATGACCGAGGAATTAGTTATGAATATTTGAAGTTTCGACGGAAACGGATTTAAATGGCAGGTTTGTTTGCGACTAAATTACCGGACGAGAATTTGGTTTCGGCTTCTTCATGGAAGTTGTTCAGAATTTAATTTCGAGCTCGTGGGAACTTCCGGAGCATGATTTTGAATTACGAAGATTTAGTTGTGATTATTTCCGATTGTGGATTGTTTAGTCGATTTAAATGTGTGTTGGTTCGAAGGGTTGACTTTTTATCTGTTTGGCCGATGTGTTTGACTTCGGGTGATGTTGGAAGAATATGTCAAGACGTGTTCGTGGCCGTGAGAATTATTGGAATCGGAGTTACGACGCAAAAGTTACGGGTATTTTAAGTTGCCGAAATGGATAATTATGAGTTTCTAAATTGGGAAAGCCTTAAATAGTGGACTTACTCCTTTGGGAAAGTCAAAGCTGAAATGAATTGTTGACTTGGTTTGACTTGTTTGACCGAGCTGAAAATGGAGCTCGACGGTGGCACACGGCGGCTCACGGCGGTGCAACGATTTCGGCCACCCCAGAGGGCGGGGCTGGTCCCGTTCGACTCGTCTCGGTGCCCCCGTCCCCGTGCCGACCTCCTCTCGTGGTGGAGCTCACGGTGGAGAGAGATATTTGGAACCAAAGTTCAAGGTTTTTGGGTTTAAGGTGAATCCCGATTTTGGCCGACTTGAACTCAATCATGGACTGGATTTTGTAGCTCTCCTCTCAAGGATTCTAACCATGTAAGTATGGTGTTCTAATTCGATTTGTACATGGAGAATTTTGGATTTGAAATTTATGAGACAATTCGGTTTTACATGAAATTGACCTAGTTAGAGTGAGAATTAGACTTCGGTGCAGTTATGGAAGTTGCTCAGTGCAGGATTTTGAGTGGAATAGGTGCAACTCCACCGTGAAATTTCACGTCCGGCAGCGGCGCCGCTGTGGACGGCGGTCAACGACGGCGGTCAACGGTCAAAGTTTGACTTTTTGGATCTTCGGCAAGTTACATGTCATTTGACTCGAAATCGTGCTCCGATCGCAGTGGGGAGTTTCGTTTTTCGAGTTGAGCGTCCGAACGTAAAGCGAGGTATTGAGGTGGTATATATGGATTTCGACGATTCGTCGTATTCGAATTAAGTGTTTCCGGGAACGGTGGTTTCTCGTGATTTGTC
Source organism: Geum urbanum (assembly GCA_946800695.1). Classification (NCBI taxonomy): domain Eukaryota; kingdom Viridiplantae; phylum Streptophyta; class Magnoliopsida; order Rosales; family Rosaceae; genus Geum; species Geum urbanum. Next base: position 4,657,041 of record OX327009.1, read on the forward strand.
TTGCATTGTCGAGATATGATTTTGAGATATGGATTTTGTGAATATTCAGGTGTTCGTGATCGTTCGTTTGGCGAGAGACATTCCGCCGGATCACGGGTTAACGCAATACGCGTTACGCTAGTCTGTGAGTGGACAATTTATTTTCACGGATTGATTGCGAGTCTTTTATTTATGATTTACGAACTTGAGCATGCCGATGGATTATGGTTTTACGAGCATGTGTTTTTACGATAATGCATATACGAATATACGTATACGAGTATATATGTGTATATATTGTGTTTTAAGAATGTGCATAGAAAAGATTTATGATTTGGTTTACACAGAGTACAGTCTCAGTATATGTTGTTGTATCGATACACCTTGGCTTCTCGGCTGATCCCCGAGTACGCTCCGGGGGGGACAGATATCCTGACCCGAGGCCTTTCTGACTAGGAATCACGTGTAGGTCTGGGATCCCGTGGTTCAGACTGTGCTATCGCGTGGTAGTCCATGAGTGATTCCGCGATTTTTATGTTGCATGCTCCGTACGCGTGAGGAGTTAGAGTCTCCCTCGTGTACCATTTCTTACTTATGCATTTGGACTCGCATATGTTTTATATTATATATACTTGGTGAAAGACATTTATTTTCGTCCACTCACTCTAACGTGTTTATTGTCTTTCCCCTGGGCTTTTCGGTTTCTGTGCCCAGTTTGCAGTTCAGGCTCTGGTGTCGCACGTCATGGTCGGAGGCATAGTGCTCGAGCTACCTTGTTTCTTCCAGTAGATTTATTGTTCTACCTACTGTGGTATACTTATATGTTTATACGATAGAGGTCGCTCTGAGAAATCTGTTGTTATGTTATACGATTTTACTCCGGATTTCAGTAAAGTATGTATATATTTATTGTTTTACTTTACTGTTGAGATATTGAGAAATCCGGATGGGATTGGTGCCCACGGTTTGATTTTTGTGGCATAGGATGAAGTGTATTTTCCGCGTGCAGGTAATGGTAATTCTACGCTAGTAACGAAACTCTGCCCAAATTTCGAAAAGTTTTTGTTGGTTCGTGTTTTCGGAAGGGTTTGATTCCGATTTAGGAAGCTAAATCGGGGTTGGGTCCTTTCAAAAGATCCCTTGCCAAGCATACGATCCCGATCTCCTGAATAATCACAAATATCACTTATCAAAATCACAATTCAATACTCTTAACCACACCTCGGAAACCAACCATTTCCGGAAACATATAACTCGAATATTAACAAAATCGTCGAAAATCTTAAAAAAAAAATACTCCACATATCCCTCGATATAAAATCCACCACCACAATCAACTCGGAAACCTCAAGACAACGATCGGGGCGCGATTATGAGTAAAACGGCATAAAACTTCACAAAATCCAAAAAGTCAACTCTTCGCCAGAGCTCAGCCATTGACCGCCGCCGCCGCGGCGTCAACAGTGAGATTTTCCGGCGACCAAGACCACCAAAGTTTCCTCTCCTCAAGCCCAGTCCATCTCTCTTCTACACCAACTCCCAAATCGGCCGACAACCTTGCCAAAAACACCCCGAAAGTCCACGGCCCAAAATCGCCGGAAAACTTCTCCGGCGTCATCGCTCCACGAATGCTCCCAAAACCAAAAGGGTTCTTCTCCTTCGCTCAAACCCAACCCATTCCAACCTAAAAATCAACTGAAGAGTCGCCGGAACACCTCCCTCCGATTAACCCGATTCTGTTCACCTTCACCTTCAAATTTCTCCAACCAAACCCAAACCAAACAACACAATATACACATCAATCGAAAGCCCAAAGGAAGAGCTTCAAATCCATACCTCAAATTTCGACAACCGTGCCGTTTTCCGACTGCAACCACGACGGCGAGTCACGGACTCACTGAGTCAACGCGGGCTGACTCAGTCAAGAATTGGTTAACTCGGTCAAACAGCCTATTTTCCAACTTTTCGATAACTTTACGACTATTCCGCTATTTATACGTCGCGAACCAACTCTATCCGAAAAATCCTCTGAAAACTCCTACAAACTCAAAATCAAATTCTCTACATTTTCCGCGAATAAACCAAACCAAATTCGGGTCTGATAATTAAGTCGTGAACAAGGCCGCATAACCAATTAATTACGACAAACCACAATTATACGTGAAAATCGCAAATTTAGCCAATTAACTACCATTTCCGGTTCGAGTTGTCACATCGCAACATCATAATTCCATATCTTCAAAAAGTTTTGGCCATTGTAAGCAAAACAATGTCATCTCTCCAAGAGTTTTGGCCATTTTTCAAACAAAACAATGTCATCTCTCCAAGAGTCTTTGCCATTTTTAAAACAAAAAACTGCCATCTCACCAAGAGTTTTGGCCATATTCTTGTCATCTTACCCTTGGTTTTGTGGTCATGCCAATGCCATTTCACCCTTGATTTTTCACACTAATGTCATTTCACCCTTGGTCATTTGGCCATGCCATTTTATCCATAGTTCTTCAGCTCATGTCATTTTACCCTTGGTATTTTGACCTATGCGTTTTTACCCTTGGTATTTTGGCCTACACCTTTTTACCCTCGGTATCCTGGAATACTAGCATTATCTTGCCCTCTAGCTTCCTAACCCTTATATTCATTGAATAATAATGTCATTTCTCTAAGAGATTTGTCTAATTTGTCAGCTTTGCAAAAAGAGTTCTCAAGGTCGAGATTTAATTGATGCACAAAATAGATAAATATAAATTTACTTATTCAAAATTAGTCTATCATTGTCCTAGACTTTTGGCCTTTATAAAAATAGACATACCTCCTAAAGGATTATAGGTAATATTCTTCTAAGTATACGACACTCCAAGGCCTAGGGAAGTGTCACCCGGTGATAACTTCCTCTTGCTGACATGCCCCTCAGCTATAAGTCTCAATGATTTTGCACGTGCCTTCCCATACAAGCTCAAATTTTTCCGTGTCGTTGAATATTATTCGTCGCTGGATACTTCCACCGTTGAGTATTACTCATCGATCGATATTTACACCATTGAATATTACTCATTGCTGGATATTCCCATCACTGAATATTTCTCATTGCTTGATCTTTTCACCGTACGCTTCAACACCAGCTCTTCCACCTCAAAAACTCGCTGGCAAACTCCTCTGTTGAAGTGCCTCTTTACTTGACATTACTAATTTGCTACTTGAGCGGCATCAATTTCTCGTTACTCCTCCATAAAGTCAAGCTCAGTAGAAAACCATTCTTCATTGCTGCCCCCAGCATATGCCACAGTTCTAATGGTTAGATACACATTTTCTACTGGAATTATTGCTTCCGTTCCATATACTAGTGGATACGGAGTCTCTTCAGGCGTCGTCCTATAGGCCCACAACATTTTAGATAGTTCATCGTACCACAACCCTCGATTCTTTTCCAACCTTTTCTTGACCTCCTCGAAGATAATGTGGTTTGTGACCTCTGCCTGACCATTCCTTCTTGGATAAATCCCTGAAGAAAACCTCAATTTTATCCTATACTTTTCATAAAATTTGCTGAAAGATGTGTTGTTGAACTGCATGCCATTTTTGCAAACAACTTCTCGTGGCACTCTAAACCTGCATACTATTGGTGTATGTTTCTGGCAGTGCTCGCATTTCTTTAGGTATTATTCTGATTCCCTCATCATATATGGCCAGAAGTATCCTTGTGTCACTATCCATTTTGCTAAACTTCTTCCTCCAATGTAACTTCCACACACCCCTTCCTAAACTTCTCTCAAGATTTGTAAGGCTTGTTGTGGTCCCATACACTGTAGCAGAGGTTCACTAAATAATTTTTGGTAGAGAATATCCTTAATCAAGCAATACCTTGAGGACTTCAGGCGTAACTTTCTTGTTTCAATGAATTCTTCAGGCAGAATTCCAAATTTCAAGTAATTGACTATCTCTCCTCTCCGATCGTTTGGAATTGAATCGATCGCCATAACTCTTTGCTCAACTTTTTCCTCAATGCTAAGAACTTTAAGTTCATCCACCCGAATGGCTATTGATTCTTAAGAGAATCCCGAAGCTGCTTTGATAACTCATTCGCTTGCTGATTCTCCTCCCATTGTATCTTTAACACGATACTTGTTCAAACTCCCTGATTATAGCGCGCACCAATTCCCTTTACTTACAAATCTTGGAATCTCTCGTTGCACAATCATCATTCGACTGCCCGACTACGAGCTGTAAATCCTAATGCTTATGAACGCGGCTGATACGTAGTTTCTTGGCCAACTCTTATAGTCAGTCTCTAGTTTCCATTCTTTTTAAATTCCTACGCCCCTTCCTCAGCCAATAATTCTCCCATCAAAATAGATTTCTTTTACTCTCTGTCGAGGGACATCTTCCTTGTCCCCTCTATAGTGATTAACATATGTCCCTTATCTTCATTTGTATTGGTCTATGCCCCCAGAATTTTTGTAATTGATACAACGTTGGAGGAGCAGCCTCTTCTCTGCGTTCGTGACTTTGACCATGATACTCCTTTATTCCCATTATGCACTAGCATTTTGCTTATGGTTGGTCCCTACATACAAATACAACTCTCTTGCGATCCTTAGAGATGAATTTCAGCACTTGGTACCTCGCTAATGCGTTTGCCAACCTTGCCCAAGCATCAGATTATACGTCGAAGTTTTATCGATGACAACAAAAGTCACCTATACTTTTTTTCCTGCTGTTATTACTGGCAAAGTATCCTCTCCATAGGGCCAAGATTATGTGCCATCATACTCCAACACAGAGAATTTGCTCCTCTTTACCATCCTTAGATCCACTCCCGATTTTTGAATGCTCCATAGTAAATGATATCCTCACTACTTTCAGCATCGATCAATACTCGCCGCACCATGCATTTGTCTATTCTGGTAGAAATTATCAGCGCATGCTCATATGTGAACCTCATTTTCTCGCATGGTCGATGGTCCTCTGTGTACAACAAGAATTTCTCACTAGAGGTCCCTCGTCAACATTTCTTCGTAGTTGTTAAACTTATGTTTCCTTCGTCAATATTTCTTCGTTGATGCTGAACTTCCACCTCCTCTTGCTTGTATTGTAGGATTTTTCCTTATCTCATGAGCTCCAGTATGGCTAGCTTAATGGCTTCATATATATAGATGACATGTCCTTTGGCCAATGGTTTTTCATTTATCGAATCTTTCATGCTGCTTTGAGGATTTTTCTTTGCCCCCAGCCTATGCTTTTCCTTGATCCTGCTTTTCTGAAGATTCTATCTCTGATTTATCCTTGACGTTGGCTACCATCTCCCTTGTCGAGAACTTCTCACTCTTTCCAGTCTTTGTCATCATGTTCATCCTCCTGGATCTCCAGTCCATGCAGTTGTGCCCCAATTCTTACGTTCTTTTATTGGCTCTGCTGGCTCTAGGACATCAATGGAAAGTCCCTTTAGTATTGCTCAACTTCTTCTACCTACACTCCTACTCTCGAATCCCCAACCTTCATAGACACTTCAACCTCTGTCCTCAAAAGAACCGCAAGTACTTTGACTTAAAGACCTCCAACTTCAGATATTGGAATAGCAGCCTTGTGCTCATAGAATGAAATTGGATGCCCCCAGAGCTCCTCGACTTCCCTCTCATAGTTCCTCAAAAATTTCGTGACAAACCCGGTATGTATTCTTTCCCTCGAAAATTACTCGTCAGTCATGCCCATGAAATCTTACTTAGCAATATCCTCCTTCCCCTGATGCTTCTTCCTTAATAAAAATTCTTCAATGGTCACATTCCCTTTCAATGAGCAATTTTCAACATCAACTTTTCCTTCATCGAATATTCCTCGACACATTTTTTTTCTTTATCGTTGAATATTTCTCAATGCTGCTTTTATCATCAAATATTTCTCAATGCTAACATCTTCTTTTCGACACAGCTTTCCTTATCGACTCCAACCCTTTTTTACCCATAAACAACGCATCGCTTGGATCTCCGAGTACTTGGTTCATGGCTTATGGCCGACTATGCATATCGTCTCCCCTGCCTCTCACTTCGACATGGCCGACAACCATAGCTCTATGGCTTTCACCAGGTACTCCAAGGCCTTTGAGATGATACCGACATCATGGAATAGATCATCAAGGTTGAATCTCCCTTCCAACTCAACCCCAATACTCCTAGATTAATTGAGGTAGCTGCTTGGCTCAAGCAAAAAGCTTCAGTGCAAAGGCCCCTCAAAACTGCCAAGATCCTCGAAGATACCTCCTCTGATCAACTTGGGACATCCAAGAAAAGAGAACGGAGCTCTCAAATCAATACTGTATCAGTTAAAGATCCCTTTCAATAAAAGAGGTGTAAGTCTAATCCCGACACCCCTAAGCTTTTACCATCACTGAGAGAAAAGCCAAGTTGTGACGTCGAGGGCTCCCTACATCACAGCTTCTGGATATAATGCTCTTACAGTGACGGATTTTCCTCAGCCTACACCTCAAACTCCTTGGCCCCAATTTCTCGCCGGTGCGTGTTCAAGCCAGAGTTTCCCCTTACTCAACCCTAATGAGCCCATGTTTGGGAATATGGATGCAGTAACCCTCCTCGCTGAGAAACTATGCTAGCGTGGTCTCGACTGCGCCATCCTGGATTGCAACTCTGGGGAAGATCACATGGCAACTTCCCTTTCAACTCTGTACAACGTAACCCTCTCTGCTTACCCTTTTTCCTTTAATTCTTAACATTTCCCGTGCATGCATGCTTTTCCTTTTTCTTTGAGGCGCTCCAGCTCCAACCACATCTTTTGAATGTCGACAACGCTGAGGTTTTCTCGTTGAAGGTTTCTTCTTCTCCTCATTTAGTCATTCCTCCTTGAACTTTCTCCATTTTCATGGATAACTTGGACTTGGACTCCTGATTCCTCAAGCCTTTTCTCCTTTGTTCGAACTGTTCCTTTAGAAATCTTTCTACTTTCGGCTTCCTCTGACGAGTTGCCATCGTTGTTGTGTGGAAAACCTTTATTTTCTACATTTTCAGGTACGATTGATGCCATCGTTTTTCAGAGACAGCGTCACTTGTTGGAGCGTAAAAAATTGGCAAGGACTAGTTACCTCAACAAGAACAATTAACGAATACCAATCGTTCCATGTTTTCGACACGCCGAAGTTTGATCTTTCAATCTCCAAAAGGGGGGGGGGGGTACCTGCAAAGACACTTCGACGCTCAAGTCACTAGGAGCTCCTCTCAAGCAGGGTTTTTAGTAATCAGCAGTCAATCTTTTGCAAATGAATTGAGTGGTGGTATTTATAGGTGCAATACTCCCTCAAAGATAGGACCGATCAGCTTGAACCCCAATAAAAGAGGAACAACCGTTGTCGATATCCCTTCATGTGTGTCATCCTCAATTATCTCACCTGCCATCGCATGTCATCCAATTTTCCCTCGTTTTTCATCTTATTCGCGCCATATTTTTGTCAAAAACCTGACTGGGTCATTTAGCGCTCACATGTTTACCACGTGCCTGTGACGACCCGAACCGGAATTGGTATATTATCGGCTTAATCTGCGAGTTTCACGAGTAATTATGGTTTAACATAATTAATCGGATATGCGACTTAGTTCACGACTTAATTTTCGGACATGAATTTGATTAGGGTTTATTCGTGGGAAATGTAAAGAATCTGATTTCGAGTCCGTATGAGCTTTCCGAGGATTTTTTGGAAAATCGAGGAATATAAAAAGAATATTTGAAATTATCGTCGAGTTAGTCGTGTTTATCTGTTTGAGTTTGAGTTATCCGAATTGCGGATAGAGTTGATTTGCGACGTATAAATAGCCGAATAGTCGTAAAGTAATCGAAAAGTTTGAAAAAATGGGTTGTTTGACCGAGTTGACCAGAGCTGGGCCGAGTTGACCGAGTCAACCCGTGTGACTCAGTGAGCCACAAACTTGCCGTCGTTGTAGCTGCCGGAGAACGGCACGATTGCCGAAAATAAAGGTATGGTTTTGAAGCTTAGGATATGGGCTTTCATTTGATATGTATATGGTGTGATTTGGTGGCGGTTTGCTTGGAGATTTTTGTGGGGAAAGTTGACCGGAATCGGGTTTAACGGTGATGGGTTCTCTAGTGACTTTCCGGTGAGTTTTTGGGATGGAATAGGTTGGGCTCGAGCCAAGGGTGACAACCCCCTTGGTTTGGAAGGTTTTGGTGGCGTGACAGCGCCGAAATCGGCCGAGAAAGTTTTTCGGCGATTCTTGGCCGTGGAGCTTTCAAGCTGATTTTGGAAGGGTTGCCGGCCGATTTGGATCTTGGTGTAGAAGGGTTTAGGACTGGGCTTGAGAAGAAGAAGCTGTGGTGGTCTTGGTCGCCGGAAAATCTCACCGGCGGCGGCAGTCATCGGTGGAGCTCCGGCGACGTGTTAACTTTTTGGATTTTGTCAAGTTTTATGCCGTTTTACTCGTCATCGCGCCCCAATCGTCTCCTTGAGATTTTCGAGTTGATTTGACTGGTGAATTTTATGTCGAGGGTTTATGTGGAGTATATATGGGGTTTTTGACGATTTTCTTGATATCCGAGTTATATTTCCGAAAATGGTTGGTTTTTGAGGTGTGGTTCAGAGTATTGAATTGTGATTTTGATCAGTGATATTTTTTGATTATTCAAGGGATCGAGATCGTACGTTTGGCGAGGGATCTTCCACCGGATCTTGGGATTAGCGCGTTTGGCGATGGATCTTTTCACTGATCTGTTGCGAGTCTTTATTATACATTTTACAAGCATGAGCATGCATATGTGACTATGATTTATACGAGCATATGCTTTACGATTATATATTACGAATATGCATTTATATTATGCTTTATACATTTGCATGAAATTATTTATGATTTGGTTTACACAGAGTACAGTCTTAGTATATATTGTTGTATCGATACACTTAGCATCCCGGCTGATCCCCGAGGATGTTTACCGGGGGGGACTATAACCCCTGACCTGAGGTCTTTACTAGGGGGGTGCAGATACCCTGACCTGAGGCCTTTCTGGTCACGTGTGGGTCTGAGATCCCATGATTCGGACTGTACTAGCGCGGATGTGTCTATAAGTGACCCCGCGGGAATTTTTGATGCATGCTCTATACACGTGAGGAGTTAAAGTCTCCCTCAGGTACCATATTATTTTCATGCATTTAGACTCGCATATGTTTTTATAACATATATTATTTGGTGAAAGACATTTATTTTCGTCCACTCACTCTAATGGTTTATATGTCTTTCCCTGGGCTCTTTGTTTTCAATGCCCAGTTTGCAGTTCGGATTCTGGTGTCGCACGTCAAGGTTGGAGGCTTAGTATTCGAGCTACTTTTCCTTCTCAGTAGGTTTCTTGTTTGACCTACTATTGTGTATTTATGTATATATACTAGAGGTCGCTCTGAATACTCTGATGTTTATATTTTCATATGATTTTCTCAGATTTCTGTAAAGTTACAGTTTTGCTTATTGCTTTACATTATGATATGATTTTGAGAAATCCGGATGGGATTGGTGCCCACGGTTTGGCTTTTGTGGCATTGGATGAAGTGTATTTTCGGGTGCAGGTTAATGGTAACTTCGCGATATAGTGAACCTCTGCCGAAATTTCTATGGTTTTTGAAAGTTCGTGTTTTCAGAAGGGGTTTGATTCCTGTTTGGGAAACTAAATCGGGGTTGGGTCCTTTCAGTGCCTTTTTATCGCCATCATTTTCTCATCGTTGAACCCCTCCTTCCTGATCCTTTTCTCTGGGCTTACAACATCTCTTATATTCTGGGCCTTTCATGCCTTTTTTTGTTGCTAGACCCATCTTCATCTTTTACTCTGGGCCTCCAATTTCATACGATGAGGATTCGTATGTGGTGTTTAAGCCCAAGTCTCTCACCCAATTTCGTACGATGAGGATTCCTCCGTGGTGTTAGGCCAAAGCCTCTCACCCTTTATCACAAGTTCTCCAACATTTTGTCGTTGATCCACTTGGCCGCTAACACTTCTTCGTTGGTGAGCTTATTTATCTGACTTGTTTTATAGAGCATAAGCCTCTCCCTCCATACTTCCTATCACATTATTTGGGCCTACATGACCTCCCTAGCCCATCACTCATAATGTTGTCTTGACCCAATTTTTATCCCCCACAGTATGAAAGAATGGAGGTCCATCATCATTATAGCAATCACAGAAGGGTATGGAGGCACATGCCGACTTAGATGAAAATGAGAGGCACATGACAATAACGATGGAAAAGACCTGAGAAATTTTCTTCGACAAAGGAAGGAAAAAGTCAGTTTGGATAGGAGAGTTGTTGACTGAGGAAGAGGCACAAGAACTAGTGAACTTTTTAAAGGCAAACCACGACATATTCGCATTGATACACAAGGATATGCCTGGGATTGATCCAAGAGTGGCTTGTCACAAGCTAAATACTGATCCTAATGTCATTCCCTACCAACAAATAAAGAGTCATGCACTTGAGCACAATCAAATAATCAGCGATAAAAATTGAACGGTTACTGGAAGTGGGATTTATAAAAGAGAGCTTGTCAAAAATATTGCTACCCTCTACTTAAAATAGATTATATGGTGGATGCGACATCCGGCTACGAGAAATTATCGTTCATAGATGAATACTCAGGATATAACCAAATACCATTGGCCCCAAAAGATCAGTTGAAGACAACATTCATATCCAAAATAGGACTTTATTGTTACAAGGTTATGTCATTCGGGGTGAATAATGAAAGTGCTACTTATCAACGGTTGATCAATTTGATGTTCAAGGAGCAATTGGGAAAGACAATGGAAGTCACATTGGAGGAGGAAGTTTAGCAAAAAGGATAGTGACACAAGGATACTTCTGGCCGTATATGATGAAGGAATCAGAGAAATACATGAAGAAATGGGAGGGCTCCCAAAAACATACCCTAGTAAGTCATGCGCCTATGCATGAACTCGTTGCACAATATGGACCGTGGTTATTTGCTCGTTGGGGGATGGGTACCGTAGGGCCATTGCAAGTTGCTCCCGGATGATTAAAATTAGTGCTCTTGTCCACTGACTGTTTCACTAAGTGGGTTGAAGTAGAGCCTTATGTTACAATTTCTTCAAAGGATGTGATTAGCTTCGTATGGAAGCTAGATAATATGCAGATTTTGTGAAAAATATGGGGTAAGTTTAAGGTTTTCCTCGAGGAGTTATCCAAGAGGGAATGGTCAGGCAAAGATCACAAACTAGGTTATCTTCAACAGAGTCAAGAAAAGAAGCAAGGAATGTGGTACAATGAACTTCCTAAAGCGTTATGGGCTTATAGGGCGACGCAGAGGAAGACTACTAAAGAGACCCCGTATGCACTAGTCTATGGGATGGAAGAAATAATTCCAGTAGAAAATGCATATTCAACCATTATAACTGTGGCATACACTGGGGGCAGAAATGAGAAACGGTTGACCACTGAGCTTGACTTTATAGAGAAGCGACGAGAAATTGCTGCCGCTCAGGTAGAAAATTACCAAGGTCGGGTAAAGAAGCACTTCAACAAAGGGGTTCGACCGTGGGTTTTTGAGGCGGGAGAGCTGGTGTTAAAGCGTACGGTGGAGGATATAAAAGCACATGGGGTAGAAAAATTTAAAGCTGCCTAGGAAGGACAATTTCAACTCATTGAAACGTAGAGCCAGGGGCATGTCAGCAAGAGGAAGTTAGCACTGAGCGACACTTCCCGAGCCCTTGGAATGACGTATACTTGAAAGAGTATTACCTATAATCCTAGGGAGGTACGTCTATTTTTATAAAGGACAGAAGTCTAGGACAATGGCAAAGTGATTGTGAATAAGTAAATTTATATTTATTTATTTTGTGTGTCAATTCAATCTCGACCTTGAGAACTCATTTTGCAAAGCTGACAAATTGGCCAAAACTCTAGGAGACATGGCGTTATCATTCAATGAATATATCTCGGCCCCAAGGGTTGGGAAGCTAGAGGGCGAGATGATGTTAGTATGGCCAAAATACTGAAGATAAAAAGGCACAGGCCAAAATACCAAGGGTAAAAAGGCGTAGGCCAAAATACCAAGGGTAAAAAGGTGTAGGCCAGAATACTAAGGGTAGAAAAGTTTAGACCAGAATACTAAGGGTAAAAAGGTATAGGCCAAAATACCAAGGGTAAAATGATAAAAAGGCATGAGCCAAAGAACCAAGGATAAAATAGCATGGCTAAAAAACTAAGGGTAAAATGACATTAGCATGAAAAATCAAAGGTGAAATGGCATGGTCAGAAAACCAAGGGTAAGATGACAAAAATATGGCCAAAACTTTTGGAGAGATGGCAGTATTTTGTTTTGAAATGGCCAAGACTCTTGGAGAGATGGCATTGTTTTGTTTAAAATGGCCAAAACTCTTGGAGAGTTGGCATTGTAAAGGCCGAGAAAAACACAGCAGTGAAGTTCTTGACTCAATGGTGAAATTGTGAAAGGAACTCTTTTGAAAAACTTATGTTAGCATAAGCAAAATCTCATTGTTGAGGTCGAGAAAAACTCAGCGATGAGAGTGAGAACTCTAAAGGAGGAAAGGCATGAAATGCATGTCTTGTGCCAAGTGTAAATTGACAAAAGCCATTAGGGACATGAATAAGTGGCGACCGAGTACAGTCGAAGGCCACAAGCAAGTATGGTGGTTGAGTGAACAAACACATATCAACCCTGAGGGGTGAGTGTCCAATCACGGTTGATGGAACACCCTCGAGCCTTAAGGATTGAGTGATATGGGATTACCGATGGGCATCGAGAATAAAGTCATTGGACAAGGGAAAGAGCATGTCAATTATTGGATGAGCATGGCTTAAGGTGCATGATTGATGAAGTACGTGACTCGGAGAGTTGGGGAAGTTGTTAGAGTTGAAGATCGAGAAAGTATCAAATCTAAGTTAAGCCACATGTTGGACAAAGAAACGTTGAATAGTAAGGTCAGGATGAGATGATATCGCTCCCTCTGCGAGGCAAAGGGACATGAAAAATGCATGTGGTAGAGGTCGCGAGTCGAAACCCATGAAGCACTAAAGTGGACGCAGTCCGCGTGTGAAAAACGATTACGTATGAGAAAGAGTGATGATGAGATACAGAGGGACGTGGTACACGTTGGAAAATGTGTGTGCGAGAAGGAAGATGAAAAGGCATTGACTTCCAAGTAGAAAAATTCCCTTTGGGCCAAAGGTTTGGGCCCGAAAGAGAATTTGGGGGCATTTGTAGGAGTATAAATTTCAGGCCGAAATATGTGATGGGTAAAAAGGCATGAAAGCCCAGAATATGAGAGATGTGGAAAGCCCAGAGAAAAGGATCAGGAAGGATGAGCTCGGCGATGAGTAAATGCGAGCGGTAAAAAGGCACGTGATGGATGCGTGAGTGGTAAATGACTTAGTCATGATAGTTAAGAAAATATGGCGCAAATATAGTGGAAAATGAGAGAAAACTGGAGAACGTGCTACTGTGGTTGAGAAGCTTGGGGATGACACCGACGAGAAGTGCTCAACGGAGGATGACCCAATCCTTGGATCCCAAACCATTATCCCTATTTTGGGGGCTGAATCGCTGCCTATAAATAATAGCTCACGTTCTCATTACATGCCTTCATGTTCTGAGTGCAAAATCTTGTTAGAGAAGAGCTCATTCTGACTTGAGCGTCGAGTTTCTTTGCAGGTAACCCCCTACCTTTTGGCGATTAAAGGTTTAAACTCCGACGTGTCAAAGGCGTGGAACGATTGGTGTTCGTTGATTGTTCTTGTTGAGGTAACTAGTCCTTGCTAATTTTTTACGCTCCAACAGATGTGATGATCAAATTAATTTTTATCTACTTTAAGTGGGTTAGACCCACACTTTGTTGACTTCAATTTACATTCGGATTATTGAAAAGAAAAATGATGAATCATTATTGACAAAGCATTACTGTGTTAACATTACCCACTCTTTGTTGAGTTCAATTTACATCCATGTTACACAAAGCATTACCAACAAAATGATGAATAGTCTAGAAAGAACTTAAGTATTATCAACCAAATTGAGTTTCATCGGACAAAGAACCTCAGTATTACCGACCAAATTAAGTTTGGTCAGAAAAAAAGGTTAGTGCAAAATTTACCTGCTAAATCCATATCTTTTTCGACGAAACCCAAGTCTTTTATGACCAAACTTTTGTGGTCAGAAATACAAGTCATGCCATATAATTATTTTCAACAAAAACTTTTTTATTGTCGAAAAAAAAGTTTTATTTCGGAAAAAAAAGATTATTGTCAAAAGAAATTGGTCGGAAAAAGAATTTTGTGTTGCAGTATTGATCCACAGTATTTATTGCATGATGAGATCAGTTCATCGATATAATTAGTCACTTTAATGAGCTAGTCTTCCAACGTTTATGGAGAGATACGAACAAAGTTTAAAACTGAAATGATTGAAATTTTCGTGATTCAACCCCACTCTATCTCATTAATATCCCATAATTGTAGTGTCCAAAACTGAATTCACTAGTGAAATTGATGATTCATCTCATATACATAATGCTACTACATGAAATTTTCAACTCGCATTCCCACTCGGGTTTGCATCGTCGCTCACAACACCGGTCGGTGCAACGCTGGCAACCATCCAGACTCATCTCGTCATCATTCGACGCATCGGTCCGACTCGAATTTGATGACATCACAGTAGGCCGACTCGAGCTGAATCAGCTGAAAGAACTCAACCCTAGATTAACTAGTAATCTAGTATCACGCCTTAATGACAAGACTTAAACCACGGATTTCTGTAAAAAAAAATCGACATAATTTCCTCTACAAAGTGGACTACCAGAAACCTGCAAGAAAATCACACTTCGGATTTCTCACAAACTATACCGTGGGCCACCAATGTCCATCCAGATTTCTCAGTAATATACGAAAAGTAAATTAATTAAAATACTGGAACAGTATTACAGATCCTAGAAACTCATAATCTAGGAATACTATTAATTCACAACTAAAACTGAAACTATTTACAACTTTAATGTTCAGAGCGACTTCTACGAGAAGAATGAAGCATATAAAAATACACTGCTAGTGGGCCGAAACCTATAGAAAGGTATGACAATCCGATGGACTCAAAGCCTCTGGGATTCAAAATTCAACCCAGAAGAAGCACTGCAACCTGGGCACAGAAAACCGAAAGGCCCAGGGAAAAGCAAATAAAAACATAAAAACATTAGCGTGAGTAGACAAAAACTCATAATCAATGTAAAACTGTGAAATATTCTATATGTGCCTTTTCGTTGATATCTGTGAAATGATGCGAGTTCAAAATAATTAACTAAATAAAATATAGAGGTGGGCGCTCAGGGTGTTTGTCCTAACCTGAAGCGTCTTCATGACTGTAAATACAATGTGATGGGATCATCTAGGGTGTTTGTCGGGCCAAGATGATCTAGGTCGACAGGTTATTTGTCCTAACCCGGTCTGACCCGACTAGTCAGTGATCAACCAACTAGTCAAAGCATCAATGCTGAAAATAAAATCATCACAAACATACCTCCAAACTCGACTGTAGTAAAATATAGGAGACTGTAAATCTTCATAAACATGAACTCGCAGGAACTGTGAAAATAAATAAACGTCTACTCATTATCTGTAGCTACTATTGTGATCCGGATGTATCACTCTCACTGGGGTCACGGTCACGGCGTCTTGAAAATATAGTATATACGACATCAATATACGTAAAACGATATAAAATCATCTTTAAAATGATCCCAGAACCCCCTCAACAAAATCGAAAAATAGCTTCACTAAAGCTTCGCCGTGGCTATCACACGAGACCACAGGCAGCGGCGCGTGAGCCCTACACGCCTTCCAACAAACTTGCTCTGGTTGGAGCATCCGACCCACCAAACTCTAGAGCTCCTCAAGCCCATTCATTTTCATAACTATGGATTCCTCCAATTCCAGGCCGTTTGCCCGAAATCGAGGCCGAAACCCGGCGAAACACATCTTCGAAAAAATTCTTTCCGGCTTCGAAACATCGACCACGCTCCACCATAGCCATCGAAACCTGTCCCAATCAACTCCCGTGGTCCATACGACAAAAAACCCCCATTCCACCTTCTCCAATACTCGTCGAAGCGTTGCCGATGACGGCGTTCACCCCATGGGTTAAACAACTCGATTCCAAATCACTTCCAAACCTCATCAAATCCTCAAATTCTCCCCATAAACACAATCACAACATTGAGAGGATGAATTTCCATCGCTTGAGCACTGAAAATGGTGGTCAGACGGCCGTTTTTCCAGCGGGTCACGATTCGGGTCGAATGCGGGTCGGGTCAACAGTACTAAATTCTAACTTCCTAAATTGGGTAATTCAGCTATTTTCGGAAACTCGCTATTTATAGGGGAAATCTCCTCAAATGATTAACGGCTATTATTCGACTTTATCGTGATCGTACGACCGATAATTAACCGATAAAAATGAGTTTCTTTTCGATATTGCATTACGATAACTTCCGATAAACATCGCGATACTTATTTGGAAACAAAAACTTCCGAAAAATATAATAAATATCTTGCATATCCAAAAAATTCTCCAAAAATTTATACGAGCTCGAAATAAAATACTCTACAATTCCCGTGATGAATGTCACATCACATTATCACCTAGTAAAAAAGTCGTTAACGACGCACTAATTAACAACTAATTAACGATTATCACAAAATTCCCGATTATAGTGTAATCTTGTTCCGGGTCGTAACATCAGCCCTACCCAAGCCAAGTCGAGTTGGGCTCTAGCACACACTGTTGAACCACACGTGTAGCACGTGTCTCTCTTTTGTCCCATTCGTATTTTGCACGTGCGTGCAACTACACCGATTGATGACCAATTTTCAAAATTAGTGTTTTCTCGATCGGCCTAAATGCTAAACTTGTTTGTAACTGCAAAATTATTTTTGAATTAAGTAAACAAAAGTATCATCTAAAGATTTTATTGCGGAATTGTTTCTCTAGATTAGAAGTTTAATATTCCATGCAAAAATCAAGAACTAAAGCGGATAATCAGACATGTGGACTATTAACATGCGCGTTAAATAGGTATGGATTCAAGGCAACAACATTTATGAGTTGTTGATGTGCTATCCACACACCACCTATGCTAAACTCGTAGGTTTAGATTCTCTCGACTATGAGACGTGATTCCAAATCTATAAAAAAAATATTAATGATGATAAGGTTTATATTGACATTTATAGACTTATGAACTTGATCGATACTTGCGTACAATGCTAACTCGATGTCCTACTGAAGCGTCGTCTCTTCAAATCGTCTTGCATAGAAAGGCGTCGGAGATAGGACATTGCAAATCACATTGATGATAGGGTACAAATTTCCAACCTATCATGGTCTCATCGAACTAGATTCAAGTGTGTTTATTGTAAATGCCTTATCTATAGTAGGACGCCTTTATTTGAACTATGTATTGCATGATGAGATCAGTTCATTGATATAATTAGTTACTTTAATGAGGCAGTCTTCCACCGTGTTGGGAGAGATAGGAACTAAGTTCAAAAATAATATGACTGGAGTTGTCGTGAATCGTGATTCAACCCCACTTTGTCTCATTAATATCCCATAATTGCAGTGTCTGAAACTAAATTCAGTGACATCAATGATTCATCTCATATATACCATGCTACTACATGTAAATACATACTCCTTGAAGATTGGAACACTAACACACACTGACACCAACCTAAGGGGAGCTAGGCGGCGCCATGGTGGCTTCAAGGAACTCACGGCCATGTGGCCATCCTTGAGTCCCACAACATGGTGATGCTAGGGTTCTATATGCTTGAGAACTTCATACTTTTGAGATAAACCTGATCCATTCCACACAGTTGTCTCTAAGTCATATTGATCCATGGGAACCCTAAAATCAAAAGTTAGTTACATGCATGCGCATGTACACATGATAGTGGTAATCATGGTTAGTTAAACAAGTTATGGAATATGAAAGTTACTTAGACCCGCATAAATGGAAATTCAGTTTAAGGTTGAATTTGGTATTCAATGTCAGAAGTAGGACAGTCTAGATCAGGTATCTTCAGACAACCATTGTGATATAAAACGTAGAGAGAATTAAGAAGCCTTTCTTATCTTGATTATCTCGAGATTTCTCACATACGTCCTTGAAGTTAGAAGTTGAGAAGGCTGATGACTACCTTTTTGTTTAAGGACATTCTTTTGGGATTTAAATGAACTTAAAGTTGAGAAGTCTGATTTCAAGTTTGTTCTTGTGAGAACATGACTATAGTCTAAACGTTGACAATATCATTCCTTACGAGTTTTGATTCAATAGGCGGAATCGATAAATCTGTTGATAAGTGTCTACTTGATAGGAATTAGGTTAGTATCTTATTGATACGTGATGTGTTTCACATGCATGTCAAATCCTTGTTTTAGAATTCAACTCCAAGAACATACTTTGATTACGACATAGTACTTGATATCGCAAAAGCTGAGAAAGTATCGAACAAACTGAGACATGCCTCAAACGGTCTACAAGGTGTTGGCCTACGTGTAACATCTTGTAGCATTGTTGTAAACATACGTTTATCTTGTACCTTCTAAGGTCATCCTTCAATGCATGGGGCAGGTCAAAGAGAAGATTATTGACTTTGGTACCGGTTTTATCCATGTCAATCGATGTATTAGATTGTCTTGTTATAAGCGGTATTTGTTTGCTTAATGGAAAGTCATGCGCCAATTACATTGGATTCGAAGGTAATACTCACATATTGTGAGCCTATGTCAAACTTACACATAAGAGAAGATTCTTTGTGACATAAGTTTGGACCTCATGATCGAAACATCATTGGTGTCATATCACAGGGATATGTCTTCCCAACGTTCAAAAAACATTCGACTTTACTTAAACGTCTAAACCCTGAATCAATTTTGGCTTCATATGAAACTTGCCCCATGGGGACAGCTTGCGCCACCATGGATGGTGGAGCTGCCATCGGTGTATCCACGCTGCTTATGGTTGCAGACTTGAGTAATGACAACGCATGTTGCCTGAAAACGCAAACTCCTTCAATCATCATTGATGATGCTTGGGGCCATGTAAGAGATGTAGTCTTTGCATTTTGATGTACATGCCAGGTTTGGATTTAATTTAGGAACATTGTGGGTGCCAAACATGCCATCACATGCATAGTCATAGGTCCACATGATGTGTTTTATCAAATATCCCCTAGGTTATCTGATTGTAGTATCTTTGATCAATGTTTCAATAACTCCCATCATCCATGTTATTTGAACATGAGATGAACTTCGCTTGAGATAAGATAATTCATTCTCTTACTCCTTGGATCATATCCATTGCATTACTAGTAGTGAAATAGAGAGCTCGCCGCGTGAATTGAAGCTGAAGTTTCTTGTTATGTGAGAGTACTAACAAACCTCTTAACTTGAGTTTTGGTTTTGTTATATTGTGGGATAGCTAATTATCACTCTTGTATTGGTTAAAATTACTTTAACATGTTTGTTTTGAATCTGACGACTCATGCCTAAGTCCACATACTATTGACATTTTTCCTATTATGAGGTAAATACCATAATATGGAATCCCTCTTAGTGAGTTAAGGGGGAAACGTTGACTTCAATGGGAGTAAAGTCCATAACGTCATGTCAATTAGGTGTGATGAAATTAGATGTGCTCTTTTTCTTGCCAATATTGTTTTCTCCTACAGAGTTTTATTACTTAGAAAAGTTTTAGCAAGGCAACATCATGTCTAGCCGATTATCACCAAATCGATAGAAAGGCGGGATGCTCTAAGTTCTTACTTCGTTCTAGGACGTTTTTCTTTTGCAAAGGTTTTTGACGAGAGAGCCACAATTGCTAACACAAGCCGATCGTATCTTGAGGATGAACACGCACTTTTGTAAGGACATCACAAGGGAGAGTGTTAAAATATTTGTGATTATCCTTCCTTACCAAGATACTAAGGTAGATTAGATCTCATTATTATCATGGGATTCTATTATTTTGTGTATGTTATAGATCTTCATTTCTTATAAGAACACTTATAACAACATATATTGGTCGATGAATTGTAGTCCAATGGTAAGGACGCATACCGTGATCTTTGAGATCATGTGTTCAAATCTCATCAGACACCAAATTGTATCGATTCACCTTAAAAAATAAAAAAATAAATAAAGAACATGTATTGAAGTCTATATAAAGGACTTTGTGCCTTTTATTTCTACACACTACATCAGATCAATACATATCATCTTTACGGTCTTGACTTTTAATTATAGAGTTTTTATTCCATCAAAACTGGCCAAAAATTTATTTAAAAAAAAAAAAAAAAATCCTGGCCTAATTTAGGATGCAAAAGTTTGGTGACCCAAATGTGATTATTTGCTGCAGAAACTGGGATTGGGCTGGTTAAGATTGCACAGTTGAGAGCAAATTAACTAGCAAAGGATAAAATGACATTTAGTAAATATGGATGTGTTAATAAAATTTCCCAAATAAAAAACATTGAAAAGAATGACATATTAACATCTGTAAAGCACTAGAGAAGTAAAAGAAAAATTCATCATCCACCCGACACAGTACTAAATCTTCCCAAAACGTTAGGGTTCATGATAAGCCAAACAAACAAAGAGAAGATAACGATCAACATATCACAAGACATCAAGGCACAATAATTCAATACCGCCTCCACAAGAACAGTACTACATTGCTTTAAGGATTTGATTAAAATGCCATAACATAAAATTGAGGAAAGCTGGAAACCCAGAATATTAGTTTTAACCATTTACTTTTTTTTTTTTTTGGCTCTAAAAATCATGCCGAGTTGGGTCAGCTGTAAATTATCACTTGGCCATCATCACCTTGACAAATTCCTCATAATTTATCTGGCCATCACCATCGACATCGGCCTCGCGAATCATCTCATCCACCTCTTCATCAGTGAGCTTCTCCCCAAGGTTTGTCATCACGTGACGCAGCTCAGCAGCGGATATGAAGCCATTCTGATCCTTGTCAAAAACTCTAAAAGCCTCTTTCAACTCCTCCTCAGAGTCGGTGTCCTTCATTTTCCTAGCCATGAGGTTCAAGAATTCTGGAAAATCAATAGTACCATTACCATCAGCATCCACTTCATTAATCATGTCCTGGAGCTCAGCCTCAGTTGGGTTCTGGCCTAGTGACCTCATGACTGTCCCAAGCTCCTTGGTAGTGATACAACCTGCAAGATGAAAGTTAATCAGAAATGAATCAAGCAAAATTATTCACGCTTGTCAGAATCGACAGAAGTCTGCTAGTGAAAGAACACAACTAATGACTTTAAGCTCTTGGTATCATAAGCACAAGAATGAGCACATATCTATAGCTCATCTATATTCTAAGCTTTCATGTTTCGTGATTCTTGGAAACTTCATGTCATTCTAATTCATCTATATTCTCTTGTTTTATCTTATCCAAATTTAAGCTCTTGAATCATAACCGAAAGATTCACCCTTTCTATAAGCAGATATCCATTAACCCCTAGTTTGTCCTACTGTACATCACACTCCATTCTGTACTACTTGAGCTTGGAAGGGCAAATAACCATATATCAATACAACCCACAAGCATTCAAAAGCAAAGTACAACCAGTACCGCACATCTTGCAATAATCATAAACAGTAAGATCTGACCATTGTTCCTTAATTCTGATAATCTCTTACTAGCGATACACATGCACAAGCAATATCATCAGGAGCAAAAGCTACTAACTGCAGATAAATAAATTATATACCACTTTATGAACACCAAATTAAAGAAATAAACGTGGATTGTTTCCACCTTATGTACATAGAAACAAAAACAGTGTCATATCAAAATAAATACCCCTAGACATGGATGAATGTTTATTCTAACGAGTGTTCTAATCCGATTAACAATCATCCATACAATTTTCGATCCAGTAGTATTTAGCACTAATTTCACAAGTGACAAACCCTAAAAATCATTTTGAAAAGCAAGAAAAGAAAGATAAAAACGACCGGAATTCCTCTATGCTCGCAGACGATACACAAGTAGGAATAGAAAGCTAGATCTGAAACAGACAATTGAACTGATCCATCATAAAAATATATATGTGGGCAGAGAGAGAGAGAGAGAGAGAGTCTAACCATCGCCATCCTTGTCGAAGAGGCTGAAGGCTTCTTTGAACTCAGAGATCTGATCATCGGTCAGCTGATCCGCCATGGCTGCTTCTCTCAAAGTTTTTTTCTGTTTTTGGTTGAAAATAAACCTATGGGGCAAACAATCAAGAATTATTTCGGTTCTAAGCGTTTAGCCTGAGAGTTCTTTATTTATACCCCATCAATTTCCAGTGCGTCCGCCCACATCCAACAATTTCTCCTAAGGCCTCGTTTGGTTTCCGGAAAGGACTGGGAAAGGGACATTTTCATGAAGTTTCTTATGAGTTGGATCTCATTTAGATGATTAAATAATTATAAAAAATAAGAGAAAAACAAAATCCTATGAGATTTGAGAGTAACCACCTTTCTCCACATTTTCTCTTCCATCAGCAAACATTCTCCTTTCCTTTTTCATTCCAAACACAAGAAATTGCTTACTCCCCCCTAAACCTAGGGTAGCAAATTGGCATGAAAGATTCATAGGGTAGCATATTAACACAAGAATCATTCCTAAGGTGACAAATTGGCAACAAATCAAAAATTATAAACAAAATACTTAGATTCAATCAACTACACATATAAAATTCAATAACTCATATCGAAGAATAAATCATACGAATTATCCGTAAACTAAATTGATGTCGAATCGAAAAATAATCGCAAAGTGTCGTCACTCTCAAGTGACCCTTGCACAAGATGGAATAGAGCTCGAATCAGAGAACTAGAATACATCAAGTACAAAACATATTGATCTCACACATTGTGAAAATCGAGAATCGTGCCATGCTCGACAATAGCAAAAATAACACTGCCCTAGGCTTTACTTATAAATCACATCGAACAAAGCTGAAGTAGGTAAACACATCGCACCAAGTAACCTATGCACGAAGCAGTAATCAGGTAATAACCATATGCACGAAGCAATAATCGGGTTATTACCATTCTCGAATCCCATATCCGCACATAGCAAAAACTAGTAAGCATAGCCCACATATGCACTCAGCGGTAATAGGCAATCACTTCTGCACACAGGAGTAATAGGGTAATCACATCCTCACACAGCAGTAATCAGGTAATAACTTCGCGCGAACTAGTAACGGGTAACCACCGGGTAATAACCTCTGCACATAGTAGTAATACGTACACTACAATAATCCACATACAACGAAGTACACCAGACCCAGCAACAGTACTCTCCATCCGCCCCCTTGAAGGCGATGGGACATAATATCTACTACTCGTGCAACACCGCACGTGCCGGTTATACTCTGCACAAAGCAACAAAGACTTTGTGCCACGTCGGTAGATACTCGACCAATAAATATCCTCTATCAGCCAGTTGCCTAAGGCGTTAAGATCAAACTGGCGTAGCAGTACTCACACCAAGCGACAACATACTCCACACACAACGATAATATCTTCTGTCGGCCTCCAAGCAAGGCAGCGGGATACATCTCAATAAAAAACTTCACACCAAGCAACAATTACAATTCGAACAAATCAGTATCACAAACCGAACTAATTGAATTAATTATTCGCAAATATCGAATAACGGCTCGACTAAGATTAAACTCAACATGACTGAATCAAAAACTTTACTAATTGCAATGATATAAAGTACACCTATTTTCTTTGTCGGCCGCACCATTAGTGGTAATGACACGGGATGCGCCCCGTTCGGATGTGAAACAGTATGGAAGCGGATAAGGCATAAAGAAATTAGGATTTTGGGAGTTTAACCTTTTTATTTTGTATATATTTATTTAATATATTACAAAATACCCAAAACAACGTTGTTTTTTGTATTTTCAATTTTTTGATTCGGTTCGGGGTTTGAAAATCAAAAACCAAAGCTAAAAGAAACGTCTCGATTTTTTTTTCCAGTTTTTTTCGGTTCAGTTTGTGACGGGTTCGGTTTTTCTCGGCCACTGCTCAGCTTCAGCTCCGATGTTTTTTGGTTTTGAGTTATAATGTCTCAGTCTTACTATTGGCAACACCGGCCAATATCTCTATTGAAAGCTTCTCTATACAGATGACTGTGACATTAGGCTGGTCTTTTGTGAATGACAACTTGGAACCAAGTGTGGTTAAAGCATCTGCATATCTGTTTGTAGAACCATGTATGTATTCTAACGTTATTCTATCAAACTTTTTCATAAACGCTTCTTCAAGGGATCGAGATGGAGTTAGGGTTGTTTCTCTCACTGCAAAGTCACCATTCATCTGACTTATCACAAAGTTGGAGTGAATGAAGTCCCATATGATGTTGATTTTATTCACCCCCAACTCTACTGTAGTGGACAAGCCTGTAAAGAAAGCTTCATATTTTTCAATGTTGTTTGTACAAGGAAAGCTCAACTTGAATGAAAAAGGTTTTATGTTGCCAGTGGGATCAATTAGCACAACTCCGGCTCCTCCTCCATTTGATGTGGAAGACCTATCAAAAAAGAGGGTCCATAAATGCTCCTCTGCATTTATGAATACTCCAACCATCTCTGGTAACTCCTCACGAATCTCTGGTATAAGTGAGATCTCTTCGCTTATAGGGAACAAAGCAAGCATGTCAATAACAACTTGTCCTTTAATTGCACATAGTGTAACACACTCAATCTCAAATTCTAAGAGCTATAATAATCATTCTGCCGAACGGCCTGTCAATATTGGTCTGATGAAGAATATATTACATGATCTATTTTCACCATCACATGAATCTTGTGAGCAAGGAAGTAATGACACAACCTTTGTGTTGCATAAATGAGTTTGAGGCAAATCCTCTCCGCCTTGGGGTATCTTTTTTTTGGCTCCTCCTAGTAAGCGATTGATGTAGTATACATGTTGTTAGTATTGCATCATTAGTTGTACGATTAACATACTTATCCACTTAAGCAGATTAGCAACACCTACCACACCACATGCAAGACCACCAAGGAGGCTCCAACTTCACTCACCAGACCGGCCCCATCCGAGCGCACACGCGCCCACCAGGCGCACGCTCGAACGTACGGATCACACACCAGCAAGTATACCAGTCCCACATCGAAGAACACCATCGAACTCCAAACTCAACCACCTATATATATCAGGTATTTATTATAGGTAAGATCATCCCATCGAGAGCCAGCTGACTCACTCGATTCACCACTCTATTCGCATGTTCGCTTGACTGTTATATCCAATACGTCATCTGACTTAGGCATCAGAGCGTTGAAAGCGGGCCACCCCGTCTCAACCCCTGACCGCCTGCTTCGTTGTTGTATTCTCCTAACAGCTGCACCCAAGCGCCCGAGAGGAACAGGAAGCGCCCGACAGGAGGATCCACCGCCCGAAAGGAGAGCCTGTACGTACGAAGAGAAGGAGAGCGCCCGTCCATCCGAACGGCCCCAGCGCTCGAACGCACCAGGAGGAGGAGGAAGTCCATCGCACGACCAGGAGGAGAGAAGTGTATTTGTGTTGCTTCTGCCCCGTTACGCCCCCGTGCGTAATTCGGTAGAAACATCTGGCGCCGTCTGTGGGAAACTTACAAATTGCAAACCTCGTATAAACACCACCAAAATCAAAGGTCCACATGCTCAACCCGGTGACTAACGGCAGTAACACGCCCGATGGGGAGACACCGCCAGACTCACAGGGGCGGAACACACTAGCGACTGACGGGAACGGCGACGAGGGATGCATCAGTAGCCTGGTCCAGAAGTTACGAGAAGCGGCGCTCGAGAGAGCAGAGGAGCGCCAAATCCGCCAGAGGTTGGAGGAACGGCTGGACACACTCATCAGCCAGCAGATGGAGCAGCACGAGGAGACCCAGGAGACCACCAGCGAGGAGCAGCGCCCGTTCGGCAGGACCAACGCCCAGGCGGCCCGAGCGCCCCCGCCCGTGGAAGAATTAGCGCACCCGACGAACAACGCTCTGATCCTGCAGAGGATGGAAGAGCTGGCGGAGGAAGTCTCACGCTTGCGCAAGGACAAGCTGGCCGGTCAGGGCGGGACGTTCGCCCCCCGGGTCAGTTCGTTCTCGGCGCACATACTGGAGAAGGGAAGGGATCCCCATGCGAAGATAACGAAGATCGCTCGGTTCGACGGAAGCGGGGACCCGCGCGCGCACGTAGACGAGTTTCAATCCACCACGGACGGAACCCAGTACTCAGACCCAACCTTGTGTTTCCTGTTTCAGGAAACGCTGGAGGAGGAGGCACGGAGCTGGTTTTACGAGATCCCGCCAGGATCCATCCACTCATTCCTCGAGCTGGCAGAGAGTTTCCAGAAGCGCTACAGGCTCTAGGGGAAATACAACACCACGGGCATCCTCCTCAAGGTCCGCCAGGGGATGGATGAGGGCCTGTCCAGCTACATCAACTGGTGGAGGACGCTCGCCATCACGTGCAGGGACCTTGACAAGCGGGTGGCCAAGGTCGCCCTGATGGATAACCTGCTCGCCACTCCATTCGTAGAGAAATTGGTGAAGAAGGAGCATCTCGACTACGACGAGATCATGGACCTGGTTGTACAGAAGACATTAGTGGAGATGCGAGTATACGGGTCCGCCTCCGAACCCAGCTCCAGCATACCAGAAGCAACGAACGCTCAACCACGACAGCTGGCGGACGACGAAAGACCAACCGGGGGCTTCAAGAGGAACCGAGACACGAACAGGCAGAATTACCAGAGGCTTTTCTTCCGCGGACATCAGGGTAACAGCTACAACCAGGCGCGGGGGCAAGCACAGCAGAGCGCCCACTTTCCGCCAGCACCACGCTACCGACCAGCAGGACAGGAGGTCTTCACGATCGATGGGCAGTCGCCCGAGTACCTACTCCGCCTGCATCGACACCAAATACCGCCACCAAACAACATGACGAAAGCAGGGGTTCCGACCGGCCAACTCCCGGATGTATGGTGCGAATTCCACAACGCCGCCACCCACCGTACCAACAGCTGCATTATGCTGAAGAAAGCCCTCGAAAACATGAGGGACGGGCGAACAACCCCTCCCAGGGCGGAAAGACAACAGCGCCAGACGAGCGCCAGGACCCGTGGGACTATCAACACGATATCCGGCGGCAAGCGCAAGAAGGGAATATCATCGCCCGATCGCTCGAGCAGGGACGTGCTGACGATCAGGACGGGGAGAGCGCCCAAGACGGGAAAGAAAGCACCCACCATCAGTTTCACGGCGAGGGACGAGGAGGAGAACCCGACGGACAGCACCCTACCATTCGTAATCGACGCGATCATCGACCAATTCCTTGTAAGGAGGGTGCTGGTTGACAGCGGGGCGTCCGTGAGCATAATCTACTTCGACGCATACACGGCGCTCGGAAGGCCCGCCAGCAAAATGACGCAGGACCATGAGTGCATCGCCAGCTTCACGGGTGAGACGTCGTATCCAATCGGGAGTGACAACCTGCGGGTCGAGATTGGCGCGCCCGACTCCCCGCACAGCGAGATCCGGACGGACTTCGTCATCATGGACACCCCCTCCCCCTACAACGCCATACTCAGGAGGCCAGGAATCTGCAACCTAAAATTGATCATCGCAGGGCACTTGCTCTTGGGAAGATTCCCAACCGAGCGTGGAATCGGGCACGTTGGGGGATACAATCACGAAGAAACCACGGAGCCTCGGGGCAGGAAGGAGGTTCTCACCTTGGAACCCACGGACCAGAGGGCGCGATCCACGCACGAACGCCGAGGGATCACACCTCAAGTAATCTATTAAGCGGGCGAGAAAACGGGCCGCCCGATCGTCCAGACAGGCGCATCCACAAATCAATCAATCCAACCAGGGGACTGGGAAGCAATCCAACGGAAGAAGGGCCCCCCGCCCATGGAACGTCCAGCATTTGGGGAAGTACTTTTGTTAGACTTATTATATTGATATTGTACTTCTATTGTGATGTTTCCATTGGCTTATATTTTACCGCCCGCTCGTCCTTGACCCGCCCGCCCGTGTACTCGGGGGACTTGGGGACTGGGGATAGGCTACTCGCGTAAATATAACGCTTGGTCGAAAACCATAGCCATTCAAAGCAAGGGAATTGGCACGCGTTGGCGCGAGTCATTCAAAAAGATGCCAAAAAAAAATCTCAAGGCACACAAACGAAAAAAAAAAAAGTTTCATTCATTCGCCCGATTACAAAAACCTACTCTATTACAAAAAGACAGGAAAGGAAAAGCTACTCTACTCCACCCCCGTATCAACATCCAGCTCTTCACCCTCCTCCGACGACGCCACCTCAGCTTCCACCTGCTCGCCCGGACCCACCCACATGACCATCGGATCCAGCTCCGCCTCAGCAGGTCCCCTAGAAGGCCCCGCCACTCTCTCATAAGCAGGAACCTCGGCACCCGCCAGCCTTTCAACCTCAAACTCCAGGAACGCCTCCCGAGCGGCTGCTTCAGCACGAACGCGCCGCAGCACGCCACACAGACACTCCACCTCGGCCACGGCCTTATCCCGGTCAATCTTGGCCAGGGCTTCACAGGCAGCAGCTTCTTCCGCCTGGGTATTCGCCTCGTCCGCACGAGCGACGTACCGCCGCGCTAGGTCGTTGACCTTGTCCCGACTGACCACCAACTGATCCACCACCTTCCGGTGCTCCAGCGCATCAGCCCTGAGGCGTGCAAGTTCCGCAATCTCCCGCGAGCGATAGCGGAAGACCTGCTGCATCAGGCGGGTGCACGAGCCAAAGACCGCATCCAGCCCATCAAAAGGGGCATCCTCCACCGGAGGCAGCAGGAACGCAAGCGCGGCAGCATCATCCGCCAGCGAACGGCGCATCCCATCCACAACATCGTCGCCCGACCCTGGAGCGGGGCCGGGAGGGGAGTCTTCCACCCGCGCCCGCTTCCGCACCCGTTCCCCGCCTTTTCCTTGCGGGGGAGACTTTGGCGCACCCAAGGACAGGAGCGAGGGATTTGGAGAGCAAAAGTATTGTGGAGGACTCGAAGGTCGACTTGAAACAATCGCCCGAGTTGGAGATGGAAGCACGACGACCGCGCGACTCGACGACGAAAGCGCAAGAACAACCTCTCGCCTGTCCACGACACCATCCCGCACGACCTGCTGCGCCTCGAACCTAACAACATCACCTGGTGGCGGCAGGGGAGCATCCGCTTGTGGCACCTGGACGGGCAGGGCAGGGGCACCCACGTCACCGACGGGCAGCGGATGTCGGATCGTATCCCCCACACCGGATGGGCCACCACCATCATCCGCCACCCCGTGAACCTTCGCGACAGCACTCCGCATCTTGAGCAAACGACGCTTGACCGCTTCATCCATATTCTTCACTACAACCGCACGAACGAAAGGTTAGGAAACAGACAAACACTTCGTTAAATTACTCTATTCCTTGCTAGACACTACAACACACCCGGGCGGCCTGGTGGCACGCCAGTGCCCGTCAGGCATCCGCCCGTACCGAGCGTACGAGAGGACTGTGGGATTCCCGCCAGTATCGGATGCGCCAGGGTACGTTGGGCGCACGGGCGACAGAGGCAACGCTTGGCAGCAAATAACAAAACACCAGAAACACCAAAACCCACCAAGTACCACCCAAAACAGATCAAACCCACCCCACCTCGAGAACAAGCCCTGTTCTTGAGAGAAACAAACATAAGCAACCAAAACAAACCCAAAAATCCAGAAACACACAAAAAACCAAAGAAGAGGCAATAAACAAACACCAGGGACGAGGGCCTCACCAGTCCGAGTTGGTAGAATTGAGTATACACGGCGAGCACGTACTCCGGCAACAGAGGACACAAACACAAAGCTCAGGGAGGCAGACCGCAAGTGATTTCGACAGAGTTTTTGTAAGTCATGAAAGTGATGAACAAGACAGACCACACCCCTATTTATACTAATCGACCGACGTCAGCCAGCGAACGCCAGCCGTCCATTTTTTGCGTATCCACCGTTGGATCGTGATGCGTGGCCCGACCGGTCCACTCACCCTCCTCAGTAACCATGCCAACCCATCATCTTCCCACCTTGAATACAAACCCTAGCACGATCCCCCCCAGTTCGACAGGTGGCACCCATGCACTACTCCCACGCGCCCACACGCGTGACGCCTGCCCTTCAGACGGCCATGACGACAGCAGCATTTGATGCCTGACCCACGCCAGCATTGAAGACGACGGCCAGCATTCATCACAACGGTTCCCAAGGGAAGATCAACAGGAATGTCATCTCAACCATCTCATCATCGGCGCACCACCAAATCCAAGGCAAGCCACACCGCCCACACAACCGGTGGAAACAGATCACTCGCGCATGCCCAAACAAGGTACACACCACCGCGCCTGAAGGGAACTCCCCTCCGCGCACGTATCGGTAAGAACTGACAGCACGGTTTACGCGGCAACGGGCATGGCGCGTAAAACTAGACGGGCGCCACTGGCGTAGGGTTCCCCCCATATGCGCAACACGTAAGCAATCGACGCACCGGCTCAGCCCTGGCAGGTTGCAGGCGCTGAGACAAACGGACAACGGGTGTCGGGTACGTCCCCTCCGTACGCAAAAATACAGGTTGCCTATATTAAAAGGCAAGAGGCCCGTCCTCCCCTTGCAGACCCTGGAACCAACAGGCAACGGATGTGGGGTACGTCCCATCCGTTCGCACAAGTGCAGGTCGGATTAAGTAGCAGAGGCATGGGGCTCGTCCCCTCTCTGGGTATCCCAAAATCGATAGGCGGCAACAGGCATGGGGCTCGCCCCCTCTCTTGCGCGCGCTATGGGTAGCACGGGCGTGGGGTTCTTCCCCTCCGTACGCCGCCTCATTCCAAAGGCAGAGGCATGGGGCTCGTCCCCTCTCTGGGTATCCCAAAATCGATAGGCGGCAACAGGCATGGGGCTCGCCCCCTCTCTTGCGCGCGCTATGGGTGGCACGGGCGTGGGGTTCTTCCCCTCAGTGCGGCAGCTCATTCCTAGCAGAGGCATGGGATACGTCCCCTCTCCTGACGAACTAAAATCGGTTTAGGCGGCAACAGGCATGGGATACGTCCCCTCTTTGTGCGCGCTAAACACGATTGGCGACCACGGGCGTGGGGTTCTTCCCCTCCGTACGCCAACCTAAGCCCTAGTAGGGATGTGAGGTCCGTCCCCCCTATAGGCCACGGACATGACGCGGGTGTGGGGTGCGCCCTTCCTCGACGATCGCAAAGGTATAAGCCGAATTAGCAGGGCTAAGCTCGATGGGCGACACGGGTGTGGGGTTCTTCCCCTCCGTGGGCGTAACGTTAACGATCGATTCTCGGAATCGGGTTCCGGCCGGGGGGTGTGGGGTACGTCCTCTCCTCCAAAGGGCCCGAGACCGATGAGCGTAGACCGGGTGTGGGGTCCGTCCTCTCCGGGCGCGAAATCTTCCCGGGTTAGGCGGCAGAGGCCTCTGCGCGCGCTAAGGCCGAAGGGCGGCACGAGTACATAATCGTGGGCGCCGCAACACTTGTAGGTCGCGGTCCTGATCGTCCCGTTGACGCTATAGCGTACGCAACGGCATCCCCGTTGACATGCGGCGTGCGCAGTGTATCCCGCGACTGGCGTACGGACAGCATTTTGCATACACACACTTCATACCATACATTCATACATCATACCATATACTTATATACTTATATACTTATATACCTATATACTTATATACTTATATACCTATATACTTATATACTTATATACTTATATACCTATATACTTATATACTTATATACCTATACGCTTATATACCCATCTATCTATTTACCTATATGTCTGTATATCTGTTACACCACGAATGCTTACAAAATCCCACCCCATCTGACCAAGCCCATAGGTACACCAACAGGCAACACTCCACGGGCGCGCGGGTCCTAACTAGCAGCATCAGTTTGGACGCCGGGCCCAAAATACAGGAACAGGTACAGGCTCGGACGCCCAGGTCCCACTCCGTCATGTGAGCCCTTCCTTGCCTGGAGAGTTGGGGGACTTGGGGGTCACAGGATCCTGACCACTGCTCGATCGGATAAGTATTCCTGTTAATCGCACACCCTTTTTTCAACTCCCCAGTCAAGAAAGATCTCTTTGACTTGGGGACTTAGGGGACTTGTTAGTATTGCATCATTAGTTGTACGATTAACATACTTTTCCACTTAATCAGATTAGCAACACCTACCACACCACATGCAAGACCACCAAGGAGGCTCCAACTTCACTCACCAGACCGGCCCCATCCGAGCGCACACGCGCCCACCTGGCGCACGCTCGAACGTACGGATCACACACCAGCAAGTATACCAGTCCCACATCGAAGAACACCATCGAACTCCAAACTCAACCACCTATATATATTAGGTATTTAATACAGGTAAGATCATCCCATCGAGAGCCAACTGACTCACTCGATTCACCACTCTATTCGCATGTTCGCTTGACTGTTATATCCAATACGTCATCTGACTTAGGCATCGGAGCGTTGAAGGCGGGCCACCCCGTCTCAACCCCTGACCGCCTGCTTCGTTGTTGTATTCTCCTAACAGCTGCACCCGAGCGCCCGAGAGGAACAGGAAGAGCCCGACAGGAGGATCCACCGCCCGAAAGGAGAGCCCGTACGTACGAAGAGAAAGAGAGTGCCCGTCCATCCGAACGGCCCCAGCGCTCGGACGCACCAGGAGGAGGAGGAAGTCCATCGCACGACCAGGAGGAGAGAAGTGTATTCGTGTTGCTTCTGCCCCGTTACGCCCTCGCACGTAATTCGGTAGAAACACATGTCATTCTTCACCTTCTCTATCATCTTGGGCAAGTAAAGCTCCTACCGCAGTGTCAGTTGTAGCCAAGTATATGTTCAAAGGAATATATACCTGGTCTTGGAACCCTCATGGTTGAGAGTGTGGTAACAAATTGCTGCATTTTTTCATAGGCTTTCTTGCATTCATTACTCCATACAAACTTGGTACCTTTCTTGAGCAAATGACTGAAAGGTTTGATCACTGCAGCAAGGCTTGGTACAAAACGTCTGATATATGACAATATTCTCAGCAAACTCTTTAGCTCCCTCTGATTAGATGGCTATGGTTTAGAGGTTATGGCTCATACCTTGGCAGAATCAACATCTATTCCCCTGCCATACACTATAAAAAGGAATTTGCCAAATGATACACCAAAAGCATACTTATTGGGGTTCATCCTTATTTTGTACAACCTACACCTCGTTAGTACCCTCTTGAGTATGTCCAAATGTTGCTCTTTGGTTTTTGACTTCACCGCCAAGTCATCGACATAATCCTCCATTTCATCTCCCATTAGATCATGGAAAGTAACAAACTCATCTTTCAAAGTGTCGATGACTTGGTGATGAAGTCAAAAACCAGAGAGCAGATGAGTTCCCACTGCCGAATATGAATATACTGATCGATTTGTTTAGATCTTTAGGGGAAGCTTTGTTAAGATCTCTGTAATTAATACAAACTCTCACTTGTCAATTTTTCTTTAGTACAGGTATAATATTCGTGAACCATGTGGGATGCTTGATAGATTTGATCAAACCGGAGGCAAAAATCTTTTCAACCTCTTGCTTGGTTTGTGCTTCATCATTCGGATGGTAATTTCTCCTTGATTGCACTATAGGTTGAGTCCCAGGCTCAACATTCGATCAATTGATGATGCACCAAATTTGGGTCTAAGCCAAGCATTTTTTCATAGCTCCAAGCAAATACTATAATGATCCGAACCGGAAATTTTATGTTAATTGGCTTGATCTGCGCATTTCACTATTAGTCGCGGTTTTGTCGTAATTGATCGATATGGCGGGTTTGTGCACGACTAAATTATCGGGCAAGAATTTGGTTTGAGTTCCTTCACAAGAGTTGTAGTGTACATGATTTCGAGCTCGTGAGAGTTTTCGGAAGATTATTTTGAGTTACGTGAAATAAGTTATGAATATTTTTAGCCGTTGAATTTAGTTGTGTTTATCCGTTTGGTTTCGATTCGTTTTGGACTGTTGATCGTTTTGGTCATGAGTATAAATATTGAAATAGTCGTGGAATTGTCGAAAAGTCACATTTGGGTCGAGTTGACTAGTTTTGACTCGTTGACTATCGTTGACCCACGTTGACCGTGGCTCACCAGAGGAAATCTTAACCTCTGGCTGACTTTCCGATTTCGGCCACCTCAGACCAAAAGCTTGGTATGGTTAGCTTCCTCTTGTGATTTTTTATTGATTTAAACTTGGTTTGAGTGGATTTGGTGGAGTTTTGAAGGAGTTTGAACTCGATGAAGTTCTTGGAACTTACCGGATTCGGGTGGCGGTTTCCGGCCAGTTTTGGGGTCGTTGGGATTGGGGGGTTTGTTCCCCTCAACCCATAGATGTTTTTGGGTGAAGAAACTTTAGGATTGGGTGACGTTTGGAGCTCGCCAAAATCTTGCCGGAATCAATGGTGGCCATGGCTTTCGAGCTTAATTCCGGCCACAGTGGTGGTTGGATGAGGTGGTGACCTTGAGGAAAAGTGTTAGGCTTGGGGAGAGGAAGATTTCTAGGCTTGTTCCGCCGTGGAATTTCACCGTTGATGCCGCACTGCCGCCGCCGCCGGCGGTCATCAACGGAGCTCCGACGAGGTTGACTTTTTGGGATTTTTGGAGATTTTTATACCGTTTTGCTCGTAATCGTGCCCCGATCGTAGTCGTGAGATTTTTGAGTTGATTTGAGTATGTTAAGTTGGGACGAGGGTAATTTGGGTGTATTTTTGGAATTTTGTTATCCTCGTCGATATTTTGAGCAATACATCTTTCGAGAACGCGGGGTTCTTGGCGTATTAGCTCTGTATGTTGTGTTTCAATATGTATTGATCATATCCCTATTATTCAGGTGATCGTGATTGAGTGTTTGGCGAGGGATCTTCCACCGGACCTCAGAGTTAACTTCCTATTGTGAGTGGACACTTTATTTTCATAGTTGATTTACTAGTCCTGATTATGCATTTACGTTATACATTTATGATTATACACTTTACGATTATGCATTGTATTAGTATGCATTTACGATTATGCACATCCAAGTATGCATTTTATGATTATGCATTTTACGATTTCGCATATGCATGAAAAGTATTTATGATTTAGTTTACACAGAGTACAGTCTCAGATATAGAGGTAGCATCGATGTTTTGGCTTCTCAGCTAATCCCCGATATGCTCCGGGGGGGACAGATATCCTAACCCGAGGTCTTTCAGACTTATAATCCCGTGTGGGTCTAGGATCCCGTGAATAGACTGTACTATGCGGAGAAGTCCGTGAGTGACCCCGCA
The DNA here is from genome assembly GCA_946800695.1 of Geum urbanum. Taxonomy (NCBI): domain Eukaryota; kingdom Viridiplantae; phylum Streptophyta; class Magnoliopsida; order Rosales; family Rosaceae; genus Geum; species Geum urbanum. The sequence continues at coordinate 4,692,509 of OX327009.1, forward strand.
TGATTTTATGTGCATCTTTATAGATGAGGAAAAATGTACCTGGTCGGGATTTTCATGTGCATTAACTCACATTATGTTTTTATGAGCATATATACTTATATTGGGAAAGGCATATTATTATTTTTGTCCACTCACTCTAACGATTTTATTTGTCTTCCCCTAGGCTTTTCGGTTTCCTTTGCCCAGTTTGCAGTTTGAATTTCGCGGTTGCACGTCGACGGTGGAGGCGTAGAGTTCAGGTCACACTTCAGTTTGAGTAGGTTCTTAGTTCGACCTACTGATTATATATGAAGTGTATAGGCGTCGCTTTGAATACTTGTGTTATGTTTTCAGTTGAATTTACTCCTGAATATTTTTCTTGATTGCTTGTAAACCTTGTGGTTCATTATATATATGATGTTGAGAAATCCGGATGGGGAACGGAGCCCCACGGTTTGACTTTTGTGGAATATTCGAAATGTGATTCTTTTTACAGGTTCTAGTTTTGGCTCACGTATTTCAAAGTAAACTCTGGCAAAAAAAAATTAAGGTTATGTTTTCGAAGGGGTTTGATTTCGGTTTAGGCAACTAAATCAGAGTCAAGTCCTTTCAGTTGGTATCAGAGCATTAGGTTTTAGGTTCTGTAGACTCTTGTAGTTCTGTTAGTAAGGACATTTGAGAATGTACAGCATTTCCGGAGCGATGACCCGACCAGCCGACGGATAATCATCAATGCTCTAGAGTGTTGTATGCTTTCAAACGTTTGAAGTTTCATGATTACATCCTTTTATGTCCTGTGACTAATATCTTTTATCCTTAGGATGCCTCCTCGACGTGGAGTCCGTGCTGAATGGACTGGGGATCCTGATGAGGATCAACGTACGCGTGACTTGCTTATGCGAGTATTGTGTTTGGACGAACATATTGACCCAGTGGCTAAGGCTAGGACAGCGAGAGAAACTATTTTCTCTAGTTCCCCTGATCCTGAGGTGTGTGATGCTTGGGTTGTTCAGGTTGAGCGTGTTTGTAAGTGTCTGCATTTTACTCCTGAATAGAAAACGGTAGCAGCGGTGGGTTTCTTGAGTCAGATGCCTACTTTTGGTGGGTTGGTATAGACAGAGTTCTTATTGATACTCGTTGGCCGATATTCACAGAGATGTTCATGCGTCGATATTTCAATCCAGCTACTCAACATCGGAAATATGAGGAGTTTACCAACCTGAAGTAAGGGAATATGTCAGTGCTTGAGTATCGGGATAAGTTCACTCGTTTGTCTCGGTTTGCACTTGATATGGTGGCATCAGAGGAAGCAAAGTGCAGGAGGTTTGGGTTGGGTTTGAATCTGAATATCAAGGGGACTTTGACCACTATGCCTCGAGATAACTTTGATGAGTTTGTTAGTGCTACACTCAGAGGTGAAGACATTGAGAGGGAGAGACAGATGCGGTTTCAGATACGTCACTTTGAAGAGGGTGGACCTAGTCAGGGTGCTTCGAAGAGGCTGAGTTCAGGTATTTCTGGATCAGCATCATCTTCTGGAAGTGGACCTTACATATATCCTACTAGCACTGCTAGGCAAAGTCATAGATGGAGGAGGAGTCGACCACAGAGGCAGCAGTCAAGTGGGAGTTCCAATGGATCGAGTTATCCTCGACCTTTCTTCAACACACCAGTTACACCGAGGGAATATCTATTGTGCAACAACTGCCACAAATATCACTCTAGTCAGTGTCAGTATGACACCTCTACTTGTTACCGTTGTGGCCAGGTGGGTCACTTTGCGAGGGAATGTCCTCATCTTGGCACTTTTGGTGGTGTTACGGATCAGAGTACTAAACGAGATCAGGGTACTGTTCTAGTGATCGTGCAACACAGTCTTCTAGACATGGTGGTCAGCAGAATCGCAACCAACGTGAACGACCAGCTGGACAGGATTGAGTTCATGCCATGTCTCTACGTGAGGGCAGAGCTTCCCCAGAGATCATCAGTACGTTGTACATTTTTGGTCATCCAGTTCTTACTTTACTAGATCCAGAGGCTATGCATTCATTCATATCATATAGATTAGCATCGTTGGCTACTGTACCTGCATCTCCACTCCCTAATTTGTGGCGAGTGTTGTATCCATCTTGCGAGATAGTGTGTGTCGGGTGGGTATATAGAGATTGTGAGATTTTTATTGGAGGTTATGGGTTAGCCGTGGATTTGATGCTGCTGGATATTGTGGATTTTGACGTGATTTTGGGCATGGATTTCTTGGAGAACCATTGGGCTGTTCTTGACTGTCACAAGAAGGAGGTTGTTTTCAGGAGTCCAGGCATGCCAGAAATCTTGTTTCGGGTTGAAAAGACTACTTCTTTACCTTGTTTGATTTCAGCAATGAAGGCTGAGCAGATGTTGAGGAAGGGTTATGTGGCTTACCTAGCACATATGATTGATACGAATGTTCATGTACCAGACCTTGGTGATATTACGGTGGTTTGTGAGTATCCAAATGTGTTTCCCGAGGACTTACCTGGTGTTCCTCCAGTCAAAGAGATTGGCTTCACCATCCAGTTACTTCTAGGTATTGGACCTATATCGCAGACACCCTATCGTATGGCACCAGCAGAGTTAAGGGAGTTGCATATTCAACTTTAGGAATTAATTGAGAAATTCTTTATTCGACCTACTGTTTCACCTTGGGGTGCTCCAGTGTTGTTTGTGAGGAAGAAGGATGGTTCGATAAGGCTATGCATTGACTATTGGAAGTTGAATCAGGTTACAGTGAAGAACAAATATCCGCTTCCACGAATTGATGATTTGTTCGATCAGCTGAAACGAGCTTCAGTCTTCTCGAAGATTGATCTCAGGTCTAGGTACCATCAGTTACAGATTCAGGAGTCCGATGTGGATAAGACGGTGTTTCGGTCACGCTATGGGCACTATGAGTTTCTTGTTATGCCGTTTGGGTTAACCAATGCGCCAGCTGTTTTCATGGACCTGATGAATTGGATCTTCAGGCGTTATCTGGACAAGTTTGTCATTATGTTTATCGATGATATCTTGATTTATTCCAGGAGTGTGGGGCAGCACAAGAAACATTTACATGCAGTTTTGCAGACTTTGCAAGACGCTCAGTTGTATGCCAAGTTTAGCAAGTGTGAGTTTTGGCTAAACAGTGTAAAGTTTTTGAGTCATGTGGTATTAGCTGAGGGAGTCAGCATAGATTCTGATAAGATTGATGCAGTGCTGAATTGGAGCAGACCTACCAACGTGGTAGAAATACGGAGTTTCTTGGGCTTAGCAGGCTACTATCGCCATTTTGTACAGGACTTTTCACGGATAGGGACACTGCTTACTCGTTTGACGAAGAAATGAGTCAAGTTTGAATGGTCTGATGCTTGCGAGGAAAGCTACTTGACTTTGAAGGAGAGGTTAACTACTGCACCAGTGTTGACTTTACCTGATGATAACGGTGAGTATGTTGTGTACAGTGATGCTTCGAAGTTAGGTCTGGGTTGTGTATTGATGTAGCATGGAAAGGTGGTGGCATATGGTTCTAGACAGTTTAAACCACACGAAGTTAATTATCCTACCCATGATTTGGAGTTAGCAGCCATTGTGTTAGCATTGATGAGTTGGAGACACTACTTGTACGGAGCGCAGTGCAAGATTTACACTGATCATAAATGTCTTACCTAATTGCGTACTTAGCCAGATTTGAATATGAGGCAACGGAGATGGATGGAGTTGATTAATGACTACGATTGTACTTTCGAGTATCATCCAGGAAAAGCTAATGTGGTTGCTGATGCTCTTAGTCGGAAGCATGGTGCTTCTCTCTTCCATGTACATGTTGCTAGAGTGTCACTTTTGACAGAGTAGCGAGCGACCGGAGCAGAATTGGAGTGGAATGAGGATGGAGCATTGTTAGCCAGCTTCCAAGTTTGTCTGGTGTTACTTGATCAAGTTTGTGAAGCTCAAGATTCAGATGCCTATTTGCTGAACAAGAAGAATTCGATTCACAATAATGTACCGACAGATTTTCGGATGAGGAGTGATGGCATCTTCATGTTCAGAAGGAGATTATGTGTGCCCAGAGATGAGGATTTGAAGATGGAAATACTCGATAAAGCCTATTATTCCGTATATGCTATGCATCCGGGTAGTACAAAGATGTTCTGGACACTTAAAGCTCATTATTGGTGGCGAAACATGAAGAGTGAAATAGCAATGTACGTGAGCAGATGCCTAATTTGTCAGCAAGTGAAGGCAGAATTTCAGAAACCGGCAAGTAAACTACAACCTTTGGAGATTTCGGTGTGGAAATGGGAGCATATCACCATGGATTTTATGTATCAGTTACCTCGTACTTCTGGTCGTAGTACTGGTATTTGGGTGATTATGGATCGCCTTACAAAGTCAGCTCATTTCCTTCCACTTCTAGGAAAGCTTCCCGTGAGCAGATTGGCGAAGCTATACTTGAGAGAGGTTGTGAGATTGCATGGTGTACTTGTGTCTATAGTTTCTGATCGGGATAGTCAATTCACTTCAGAGTTTTGGCGGGCATTGCAGAGAGCAATGGGGACTAGACTACACTTCTGCACAGCTTTTCATCCTCAGACAGATGGTCAGTCGGAGAGGACTATTCAGACTCTGGAGGATATGTTGTGATCTTGTGTGTTGCAGTTCAAAGGGAATTGGGATCAGCAACTTCATTTGATTGAGTTTGCGTATAATAACAGCTATCAGGCTAGCATTGGTATGACACCTTATGAGGCTTTGTACGGCAAACAGTGTCGAACTCCATTGTGTTGGAGTGAAGCTGGTGAGAAATGACTTATTGGTCCTGATTTGGTGAAAAGTACCACGGAAGATGTTCAAGTTATCTGGGACAGGTTGAAGGCTGCTCAGGATCAACAAAAGAGTTATGCTGACGTGAGACAGAAGGATCTTGAGTTTGAGGTTGGTGATTGGGTTTTCCTGAAACTTTCTCCTTGGAAATGTGTTGTTCGTTTCGGGAAGCGCAGTAAACTTTGTCCACGATATGTTGGCCCATATGAGATCATGGAGCAAGTCGGTGCTGTAGCGTACAGGTATGCATTACAATCTGAGATGGCTAGGGTACATGATGTGTTCCATGTGTCTATGTTGCCGAAGTACATTTCCTATCCATCTATGTGATGACACCATATCAGCTTCCTATACGGGAGGACTTGACCTATGTGGAGGAACCAGTTCAGATAATTGATCGGAAGGTCCAGGAGTTGCGACACAGAGCTATTCCTCTTGTGAAGATACTGTGGCGGAATCATTCAGTTGAAGAGGCTACTTGGGAGACGAAGCAGCACATGCGTGAGTAGTATCCCTACCTCTTCAGTTAGTAGGTATATAAATTTCGAGGAAGAAATTTTTGTTAGGGGGGTAGATTTGTAACGACCCAAACTGGAAATTGTATGTTAATTGGCTTGATTTGCGCATTTCACGATTAGTCGTGGTTTTGCTATAATTGGTCGATATGGCGAGTTTGTTCACGACTAAATTATCGGGTAAGAATTTGGTTTGAGTTTCTTCATGAGAGTTGCAGTGTACGTGATTTCTTGCTCGTGGGAGTTTCCGGAGGATTATTTCGAGTTACGTGGAATAAGTTATAAATATTTTCGGCCGTTGGATTTAGTTGTGTTTATCCGTTTGGTTTCGATTCGTTTTGGACCGTTGATTATTTTGTTCGCGAGTATAAATATCGAAATAGTCATAGAATTGTCGAAAAGTCACATTTGGACCGAGTTGACCCGTTGACTATCGTTGACCCGCGTTGACCGTAGCTTACCGGAGGAAATCTTAACCTCTGGCTGACTTTCCGATTTCGGCCACCTCAGACCAAAAGCTTGGTATGGTTAGCTTCCTCTTGTGATTTCCTATTGATTTAAACTTGGTTTGAGTGGATTTGGTGGAGTTTTGAAGGAGTTTGAACTCGATGAAGTTCTTGGAACTTACCGGATTCGGGTGGCGGTTTCCGGCCAGTTTTGGGGTCGTTGGGATTGGGGGGTTTGTTCCCCTCAACCCATAGATGTTTTTGGGTGAAGAAACTTTAGGATTGGGTGACGTTTGGAGCTCGCCGAAATCTCGCCGGAATCAATGGTGGCCATGGCTTTCGAGCTTAATTCCGGCCATGGTGGTGGTTGGATGAGGTGGTGACCTTGAGGAAAAGTGTTAGGCTTGGGGAGAGGAAGATTTCTAGGCTTGTTCAGCCGTGGAATTTCACAGTTGATGCCACACTGCCGCCGCCACCAGCGATCAACAACGGAGCTCCGACGAGGTTGACTTTTTGGGATTTTTGGAGATTTTTATACCGTTTTGCTCGTAATCGTGCCCCGATCGTAGTCGTGAGATTTTTGAGTTGATTTGAGTATGTTAAGTTAGGACGAGGGTAATTTGGGTGTATTTTTGAAATTTTGCTATCCTCGTCGATATTTTGAGCAATACATCTTTCGAGAACGCGGGGTTCTTGGCGTATTAACTCTGTATGTTGTGTTTCATTTTGTATTGATCGTATCCCTATTATTCAGATGATCGTGATTGAGTGTTTGGCGAGGGATCTTCCACCGGACCTCAGAGTTAACTTCGTATTGTGAGTGGACACTTTATTTTCATAGTTTATTTGCTAGTCCTGATTATGCATTTACGTTATGCATTTATGATTATACACTTTACGATTATGCATTGTATTAGTATGCATTTACGATTATGCACATCCAAGTAGGCATTCTATGATTATGCATTTTACGATTTTCGGATATGCATGGAAAGTATTTATGATTTCGTTTACACAGAGTACAGTCTCAGATATAGAGGTAGCATCGATGTTTTGGCTTCTCAGCTAATCCCCGAGATGCTCCGGGGGGGGGGGGACAGATATCCTAACCCGAGGTCTTTCGGACTTATAATCCTGTGTGGGTCTAGGATCCCGTGATTAGACTGTACTATGCGGAGAAGTCCGTAAGTGACCCCGCATGATTTTATGTGCATCTTTATAGATCAGGAAAAATGTACCTGGTCGGGATTTTCATGTGCATTAACTCGCATTGTGCTTTTATGAGCATATATACTTATGTTGGGAAAGGCATATTATTATTTTCGTCCACTCACTCTAACGATTTTATTTGTCTTCCCCTAGGCTTTTCGGTTTCCTTTGCCCAGTTTGCAGTTTGAATTTCGGGGTTGCACGTCGACGGTGGAGTCGTAGAGTTCAGGTCATGCTTCAGTTCGAGTAGGTTCTTAGTTCGACCTACTGATTATATATGATGTGTATAGGCATCGCTTTGAATACTTGTGTTATGTTTTCAGTTTAATTTACTCCTGAATGTTTTTCTTGATTTCTTGTAAACCTTGTGGTTTATTATATATATGATGTTGAGAAATCCGGATGGGGAACGGAGCCCCACAGTTTGACTTTTGTGGAATATTCGAAGTGTGATTCTTTTTACAGGTTCTAATTTTGGCTCATGTATTTCAAAGTAAACTCTGGCAAAAAAAATTAAGGTTATGTTTTCGAAGGGGTTTGATTTCGGTTTAGGCAACTAAATCAGAGTCGAGTCCTTTCAGTTGGTATCAGAGCATTAGGTTTTAGGTTCTGTAGACTCTTGTAGTTGTGTTAGTAAGGACATTTGAGAATGTACAGCAATTCCGGAGCGATGACCCGACCAGCCGACGGATAATCATCAATGCTCTAAAGTGTTGTATGCTTTCAAACGTTTAAAGTTTCATGATTACATCCTTTTATGTCCTGTGACTAATATCTTTTATCCTTATGATGCCTCCTCGACGTGGAGTCCGTGCTGAACGGACTGGGGATCCTGATGAGGATCAACGTACACGTGACTTGCTTATGCGAGTATTGCGTTTGGAGGAACATATTGACCCAGTGGCTAAGGCTAGGACAGCGAGAGCAACTATTTTCTCTGGTTCCCCTGATCCTGAGGTGTATGATGCTTGGGTTGTCCAGGTTGAGCGTGTTTGTGAGTGTCTGCATTTTACTCCTGAACAGAAAACGGTAGCAGCAGTGGGTTTTGAGGGAATTTGAACTCGGTGAAGTTCTTGGAACTTACCGGATTCGGATGGCAGTTTCCGACCAGTTTTGGTGTCATTAGGGTTGGGAGTTTTTGTTCCCCACAACTCATAGATGCTTTTCGGTGAAGAAATTTTAGGATTGGGTGACGTTTGGAGCTTGCTGGAATCTCGCCGAAATCAATGGTGGCCGTGGCTTTCGAGCTTTATTCCGGCCACGGTGGTGGTTGGATGAGGTGATGACTTTAAGGAAAAGTGTTGGGATTAGGGATAGGAAGATTTATGGGCCATTTTCGCCGTGGAATTTCACTGTTCACGCCACACCGTCGCCGCCTGCGACGGTCAACGGCGGAGCTCCGGCGAGATTGACTTTTTGCGATTTTTAGAGATTTTTATACCGTTTTGTTCGTAATCGTGCCCCGATCGTATTCGTGAGGTTTTTGAGTTGATTTGAGTATGTTAAGTTGGGACGAGGGTAATTTGCGTGTATTTTCAAAATTTTGCTATCCTCGTCGATATTTTGAGCGATACGTCTTTTGAGAACACGGGGTTCTTGACGTATTAGCTCTGTATGTTGTGTTTTAATATGTATTAATCGTATCCCTGTTATTCAGGTGATCTTGATCGAGTGTTTGGCGAGGGATCTTCCGCCGGACCTCAGAGTTAGCTTCATACTGTGAGTGGACACTTTATTTTCACAGTTGATTTGCGAGTCCTGATTATGCATTTACGTTATGTATTTATGATTATACACTTTACGATTATGCATTGTATTAGTATGCATTTACGATTATGCACATACAAGTATGGATTTTATGATTATGCATTTTACGATTTCACATATGCATGGAAAGTATTTATGATTTGGTTTACATAGAATACAGTCTCAGATATAGAGGTAGCATCGATGTTTTGGCTTCTCAGCTGATCCCCGAGATGCTCTGGGGGGACAGATATCCTAACCCAAGGTCTTTCAGAGTTATAATTACGTGTGGGTCTGGGATCCAGTGATTAGACTATACTATGCAGAGGAGTCCATGAGTGACCCCGCATGATTTTATGTGCATCTTTACGGATCAGGGAAAATGTACCTGGTCGGGATTTTCATGAGCATTGACTCGCATTATGCTTTTATGAGCATATATACTTATGTTGGGAAAGGCATATTATTATTTTCGTTCACTCACTCTAACGATTTATTTGTCTTCCCCTGGGTTTTTCGGTTTCCTTTGCCCAGTTTGTAGTTTGAATTCCGGGGTTGCACGTCAACGGTGGAGGTGTAGAGTTCAGGTTACACTTTAGTTCGAGTAGGTTCTTAGTTCGACCTACTGATTGTATATGATGCGTATAGGCATCGCTCTGAATACTTATGTTATGTTTTCAGTTGAGTTTACTCCTGAATATTTTTCTAGATTTCTTGTAAACGTTGTGGTTTATTATATATATGATGTTGAGAAATCCGGATAGGGAACGGAGCCAGACGGTTTGGCCTTTGTGGAATATTCAAAGTGTGATTCTTTTTGCAGGTTCTAATTTTGGCTCAAGTATTTCAAAGTAAACTCTGGCAAAAAAAATTTAAGGTCATGTTTTCGAAGGGGTTTGATTTCGGTTTAGGCAACTAAATCGGAGTCGGGTCCTTTCAAATACATCTACAAACTCTTTAAATTAGGCAACCAAATTGTTTCGCTCTTTAGGCAACTAATGAGAATGGGCTTTTGCACTATAAGGTCACTACTCAAGTATACTGATTTTAATTCTTAAGCCACTGCAATGGATCCATCTTTTATGCATTACGGCACCAGTAGAGTTTCTTGATGGGCAAAGGATTCAGGTGCCATAGATATCCCTTCGTTAATATGAGCACATTTGTTTTCCATGGCACCTCCTGATATAGGGTCTTTATGCAAATTACATCTAGACCCCACATTGCATAATCAGCAGTAGATGGTGCGACCATCTGGCAGCAACACCCTAGAATATTGTGGTAATGGTCGTGCATAAGCTCTGCCTTATTTATTTTGCCACCTTGCTTGCTCATTTGCCTTTGGAAGATCCTGGTCACTCAAATCTAATGTCGCACCATAATGGGAATGGTATACCAGAGACTTGAGGAGGGACTGATGCATCGCCTACAGTGAACTTACAATCGAATCTGGCCTCAGTATAGGGAGTCTCACTCACATGAAATGTTGCTTGATTCTATGGTATCCTTATTGGTTTGAGCCCGAATCTTCGCTTAACGCACTGATGGTAGGTGGATGTGATTAGCTTGTGTTTGTTGATTGTTGAGATAAATTGTACCCCTACACTTGTAAACTATTATCTAGCCCATAAGCACAAATAATTCCTTTACCCATAAGTATACGGAGTCAAATTAATTCGAGTGTCGAACCCACGAGGATTGACCACTTAAACTCCTTAGCTTGACTCGATTAAGCACTTAAATTACGGGTTAACTAGACACTAATCTTGAAATGCGGATATGTATCTCACACTACTAAATCTTTTGGAGACCTAGTATTTCAAGGGGTGATTATACGAGTTGATTGATTAATTATAGACTAATGCAAAGAGATTAAATAACAAACAAATTCACAATAATAGAAAATGGTTGGCTAGGAAAATCCCCACTAACCATTTGATGCTCAAACAACGTCCAAATTTATGTATGTAATTAAAGTCCATTTCATACAAGTAGATGCCCAAATCGTAACCTTTTGGGTCACGTTTGGTTTTGAACTCAAGCTCCTAGGCCATTTCAGACTCTAGATGACTTGAGCCCAACTTTGAAGTATTTAGTGAACCGGGATAAAGACCTAAGTCATTTCGGGCTTACATCGACTGTATGTCATGTGAGTGAAGTCAACAAGCATACCATATGATATTTGTGGAAGGCTTCCCTTCCCAAAACTCTTTTGGAGGACCCGAGAGAAAGTCTAAGTGAATCTCCCAATCCGCACCTTTTGAGTTACGAATTGAAAGACCCAACTAGGAGCCACAATAACCTCTTGATTCAACGTGTGCTTGACTAAAGCTCCTCAAGTCTATTGAGACTCAAGGAGGCTCTAGTCCTTACTTAGTGCTAAGGAAACCAAGCCTTAATGTAAACCCTCTCGGAATAGACCCTAATCATATTTACATACTCATCTAGCCTATGTGAGTAGTTAATTCAACCAAGGTCTCATTTTTAGTTCCTTAATACATATATTAACTTAGCTAAGATCAACACATGCATAAATGAAAGCATACATGAAGCTTAAGCACATAAACATCCACAAACACATAGTAGCTCATTCACAAATACATGTTTCACAAAACATACACAAAAACATAAACCATACATGAATCAAACCATCATTTGTCTACATCAAATGGCTAGGGTTTTCCCAAACGGGACTACCCACTATACATAATTCAAATCAAGGTTAAATACATCAATAGAGTAAAGAGGATGAAGAAATAACCAATGAATCTCCCCAAAGCAAGCCAAGCTTCTTCAAGTCCACGCTTGTGCTTCTTACTTCACCTTCTTTGCTCCAAAGTGCTTTCAAGCTTATAGAGGAGGAAAGGAAAATCTCTAGAACTCAAATAAACCAAGGAGAAGAGGCCGGGATTACATTCTACTTCTTCAAGCTCTAGATAATCACCCAAACCTTGGAGGCAAGGATGAAAGGAGGAAGTGATAGATGGTGGTGAGGGAGAATAAAAGAGGTTCAGCCAAGGCTTGCAAGGCTAGGTCTCTTCGATTGGTAGACGGTTGGAAGTGAGGAAGATTGAAAGAGAAATCTAGTTTCTCTCTAGATAAATCAACAAAAAACCCTAGAGAGAAAATAGCTCAAAACTAGGAAAAATGAGTAAAATGAAGTGTTGTGTGTATGGTGGTAGTGGGGAGCTCGAATTTGGGCTGAATAGGAAGGCTAATTTGTACCCTTAGATGATAGAAAATGGTGAGATGGAAGATCTAAAGGCTATATTTCAATTAGGGAAACCATGATCCACTTATTTAGGCTTTGTAAGGCTAAAGTCCTAAATAAGTGACATCATGTGGTCCAACTTCATCCCTTTCTCTCCTAATCGGATTTGTATGCACAAATAGGTTGATTGGGCCTCCATTGGGATGGACTCTATGTGGTTAGTCCGGTAAGGGTCGTCCGGCCTGCCATGGTGAATTTCAGCGACTTCCGGGCAACTTCCCGACGACCTCTGGGGAGGCTATTTCGTCATTTTTCCAAAGTTGCTCCAAATGCTCTTGTGACTTTGAAAATTTGCTCAGCTTCTCCAAAAAGTGATTAATTTCCATCTCTAAGAGAGTTTCCGTGTCAACTCCTAATTTCCTAATATGAATAGGAAACGTTATAAGAATGATGTTTTATTCAAAGAAGACAACCAATAAGCACGAAGTACATAATTCTAACACAATTATAGACCTAACAAACTACCTCACACTTAAAATTTGTTTGTTCTCAAGCAAAAAAAGAAGAAAACAGTTAAGCTAAGCTAGACTCAAAGCACAAAAACACACACGGCATGTAAGTATCCCGAATTGATGATCGATTTTCCTCAAAGAACCATGGATAGATGGATTGAACTTCTTTTGAGCAACACTTTAAAACATGAAATTAATGCATATGTTATAAGCTGAAATGGTTATGCAATATGTAAACCCAAATGCATCATAATGAGATGTATTCAAACTAACATGTCTCCTAACCATCTAACTAACAAGATATCACTCAAAGCACTCAAATATTTAGAAGGTTAGTGTTTGCACTCAAAAATCGTTTTAATCACATGTTTTCCATAAGCTTGCTTTTCAACCAAGTGCTTCAACAATCCAAAAACACAAGCATTTCAAATCAAGAGGGCTTTTATTTATGTTGTAATGGGGCTTAAGGAAGGGGCTTATGAGAGAAGGGGATAAGAATTCAAGAACTAAGCAGCCTAGCAAGCAATTCACATGTCAAAGTTGCTCACTAAACATCTAAGTGCCATTATCTTCCATTTTTAAAACAAGCTACTTCCCATAACTCTTATTCTTTATGTACAACTCATACTCTTTTTGTAAAACTCTTTTCTTCTTTCTATATATTTTTCTTTTCTTTTCTTTGATACTCTTTTCTCATTTTTTTTCTTTTATTTTTGAACAAAATACAATACAAATGAACGTCACAACAACCTCCTCCACCTCACACTTAACCTTGCTAAACTTTATAATAGGTACAAACTCTAAGCACATCCTAATAGGGCTTCATTATCGCTTGCTCGATTGCCTAGTTAAATGTAGGAGTAAGTGTTTAGGCTTGGTAAGGATTTGTGGTGTTCAAGAATTAAAAGGCTAAATAATATAAGACTCAAATTGGCTCATAAAAGGATATGTGCATCATGGGGTTCAAAAGCAATTTGACCATGGTAGTAATCCTAATGCACTACTACACATGATGCAGCATACAACTGAAAAATATTGTTGTAAACTAGGGTCAAAAACCGTTGTGTTACTACATATTGTCTGATGATATCATCAGACAACGGTAATTTAAATGTTGTATGACAAAACTCATACAACAATTTTTATATAAAACCAGTTGTGTATTTAGGCATGCCAGTTCACTTGCGACACAATGCGAGCTTGGCATTCGACATGGCATTCAACATGACATTGCAATCAGACGACAAAGTTCAATGAAGAAAATGACATCACACAACGTTTTTAGATTTTATACCGTTGTAGAACTTTGTTTGTTTATTGTTCAGACATCATTATATTCATAATAACCACTGTGGTATATGTTTTTATTTATGTTGCTTTGGTTCAAACATACAACGAATGTTTTATGAAACCATCGTGTAACTATGTCCAACATGCAATGAAATATTTTATGAAAGAATTGTGTGAGTTTAGTTGCGGACAACAGTTATTTGATTGTGTAGCTCTATTATGCCTATCCTTAGACAACATTTTATAAAAGTACTGTGTTGTATGGTTGAAAGTCCAAATATACCAAATGAACAGTAATAAATTGTAATGGCTGTGAAATTGATCAAATGAACTATACCATTCACTAAACAATACCAAATGAAAAGTAAAATATATATACCAATATTCATTCAGCAATTCCGAAAATTCCAAAATACATTTCTGACAATTCAAAAAGAAGCAAAATAGAAGCAGTTACCTAGTCTTAATGCATTAAACCTAAAGCTTAGCTACTACTGCCTCTTAACCACAGATTTCTCATGTCATCATGTCATCTTGGCTATGAAGATGTCTTATTTTTGTCTGCTCTAACCGGAACCCAAGACATAGCCTTTGCAATCTCAAACACCTACATAACAATTTCAAGTCAAACCCACTTCACTTCACCAAGAAGAATTCAATTAAGAAGAGAAAACAGAATACTAAGCAATCAGTTAGGGAATCACACAATTAACTCGAAGCTGTCCTCTGCAGACGACATACACCGTATAGAAATCTACTGCTTTAATTAGACTCCTGAGCCGCACTCGTTGGAGACTAGAGGTGCTCACCAACCAATTATTGACGAATGGTTGCAATCAGAATCTGAATTCCAAGCAACGTCGCACACACATGAAGATAAGAAAGAAATCAATTAGAGACTCAAACAAGCTACTTGACGCTCTAAGCCTTTACTTTGATTTACAAAAAAAAAAATCAGAGAAAAAAAGGAATTTTTGGCTTACCTAGCAGTATGCAGCTGAGACAGAAGCGACGCAGTGGATGTTCTTCCTATCGATATGGTGAAGCAAATGAAATCCACCTCCAATTGCACTGATACAGTCGATTCCCATCTCAATCTCAATCTCAAACACACCAAAGATAAATAAAATGAGAGAAACAAAAAGAGAAGTAGCACACTATGGAAAAGGAACCTCATTTCAGCATTTTCAGGTCATTATATACAATGTAAAAGTAAAATACACAGTAAAAAGATTAGGGATTATACATAACCAACCTGAAACAGAAAATTGAAATTTCAGTAGAGAAGCTTCACAGTTGATATATAATAGTCTGCAATCGCAAATGTATACTTCCTAAGAACAAATCCAATTTATTAAAAACCAAATAAAAAAGCAAGAACCTTGAGATTCATTGAATTGAACACAAAGAACAAGAGCAAAGGAAAGAGATCAGCTTTATCACTCAGTATATCAGAATCATCATCTAACAGAATGAATAATTAAAACCAAAATGTGGTCTCAACAACAAGGATGAACTAAGGTTCAACAACAGGGATGAACTAAGGTTCTCCAAGGATGCTCAACACCTATAGGGTGTAGCCTCACATTCACCAAGTATAGAAGACCAAACAAAACACTTCTTATAAAGAACATAATGCATAACACCACTAGACTCATGAGATAGAAATCAGAGGATTAAACGAACTGCTAAATTCAAGAGTGTCCCAAAACAACCATGAGTCCAGACCAAATCAGAAACCTTAATTTCATAACAAGCTCAATCAAAACTAAAAAAGAGAATCGAGGTAGAAGATTACGTACCCATGAGCTCCTCGACCTGGACAAATCCGAGCCTCTTCGCCGCATACGTGGAGGCACTGACTCGTGAAGCTCTTGATGGCATTGAGGCGACATAGTTGCAAATCTTGAGCTCGGCCAGATCTGGATGCGGTGACGACGAAGTCGAAGCAAGCCTCACCATTCTCTTGGTTCATATCCAACTCATAAACCTCAAAACCCTAACTAATCTTACTCTGATGGAACCCGATGTTGACGTTTTGGAGTGGGCCGTCAAGCTTCTCATCCGCGACCTTGACAAGGAGAGTATCGTCAAACAAGTCCTCACCGTCACGCCGCTGCCGGACCAGAACTTGCGGTTGAAGAAGACTCTGGTTCGGTCTCGGAAGCCATCCTGGATGCCTTGGAATCAATCAAGGTTCTAGACCGCGAGCAACAGATTTCGATCACTGGCTCCATAAAAGCAGCTCATTGCACCGTTTTTATGGACTGCACCGTCAAGTTCTTGGTTTTCTTGAGAGGGAAGCCAACCGGGAAGTACCATGAGGCCATCGACCGGATTTGGAAGGGAAGGCTGAAGGTTTTGGAGGAGTCAGAGGGTTACGAGCTGGTTTTGGCAGAGCTGAAAGAGAGATGAGATGAGGTGGAGGCTGGGGTTTGGGATATGAGTGTGTCAAAAAAGCACAATGCAAGTTTAGGAGCCAATTTAGGTGACGGTGGTGGAGACAGTGCCGAGGACCAGAGAGGAGGCGATCTAGGTTAGCAAAATTGGAGCTGAGGCCGAGAGAGAGGTCAAGAGAGAGTATTGGGGATGCTAGTGAAGAGGAGGCGGAGAGGGAGAGAGAAGGAGTGGAGAGTTTTTTTCCTAGTTTATTAAAGTTAGGCCAGGGTTCCTTGCTTCTTCTTTTTTTTTTCCGATTAAATGGTTAAAATTCTCCAAAAAAGTCGTTAAGTCAAAATGCAAATTTGATGACTAAATCACGAAATAATAATTATGTGATAAAATTAATTATTAAATATGACAATCGGAGTAATCTAACCATACTGTAAAAATATTGTAATTTTTTTACGTAAATTTGGCATTCATCCATGAGTTCAAATGTTGATAACGATACTACCCTTACGACTAAAATGAGGTTTACATCTATATAAAAAATTATTTTAGATCGAGTTTGACATATATATCTTTGAGATGCTCGTATCTATATTTCAATCTCTACATAATTTGACCCAAAAAAACTATTTTAGATACTCCTCCCATAAGAAAATAAGTAAAATGTAACAAAAAAGGTATAGAAGTCTTTAACAAAAATGGTTTGACTTCATTGACCCGCACCTAGAAAGACTCTGATGGGCTATGTTTTTTTTCAAAGTTATCTATTACAACAAGGTGAACACGCGTGTATAATGACATTTCTCGTTAGAGCATTTTGATTTATCATATTGCTTAAACTCACTATGTGACGAGAAGTTTTGTTGACTTTGTTTATTGGTTATATGCAAATGCAAACTTTTGTGATACTCAATTATGAATTAATAATAAATTTGCAAAACCGACTATTAGATGCAACAATCAAAATGATCTAAGCACACTGTAAAAAATTGAGAATTTTTCGACTTCAATAAGCCCTCGATCAATGTGTCCAACGATTATGGTCATAGTGCCCTTACGACTAATACGTAATTTCCCACTCCATAAAAAATAATTTGAGACCAAACATTTTACATACAATCTCGTGGGACTCATTTCTATCTCATAATTTAAAAAAAAAATTATTATTTAGCAACTCTTCCCATATGAAAATGAGCGAAATATAATAGAAGAGTATTTTAGTCTTTTGACACGTATTGTTTGACTTCATTGACCAGGGTCTAAACGTATTCCGACAAAGACTACATTTTACATACGGTATCTATTACTACAAGGTGGACCCTTATGTATGTCCTCGTTTATCTTTAGAATAGTTTTAATTCTCATATTGCTTAAATTCCCCATATGTATACTAATGTTGTTAACTTTATTCATTGGTTATATGGAAGAAAAGACTTGTGAAACTAAATCGATAATGTGTAATCATTTTACAAAATTGACCATCGGATTGATTGGTCGGAATATTCTAAGCACGCCTTTAAAATTTTATAAATTTTGGACTTGAATTCGACCTCGATCCATGTGTTTCGCTAAATGTGACCATAGTACCCTTACAATTTAAACATAAATTACCCGTCCCTAAAATAATTTTTTTAAATCAAATTTTAGACACACATTCTTGTGGAGTACATATCTATATCATAGTGTCAAAAAAATTGACATAAAAAATTGATTTACCTACTCCCCCCATAGGAAAATAAGCAAAATATAAGATAAGGGTATTTTAGTCTTTTCACATATTTTCTTTGACTACATTGACCGCGGTCTAAACATACTCTGACGAGGCTAATTTTTACATACGATGTCTATTATTACAAGGTGGACCATTCTATATGGCTTCGTTTATCATTAAAACATTTCAGTTCTCATATTACTTGAATTCTCTATATGTATATCAATACTCTTAACTTTGTTCCTTGGTTATATGGAATGAAAGACTTTTGTGAAATTAAATCGATAATGTGTAATCATTTTACAAAATTGACCGTCGGATTGATTGGTCAGAATATTCTAAGCACGCCATTAAAATTTTATAAATTTTTGGACTTGATTTCGACATCGATCCATGCATTTTGACAAATGTGACTGTAGTACCCTTACAACTAAAACGTAAATTACCTCTCCCGAAAGTGATTTTTTAAGATTAAATTTTTGACACACATTCTTGTAGATTACATATCTATCTCATAGTGTCAAAAAAATTGACATAAAAAATCGATTTACTTAGTTCCCTCATAGGAAAATAAGCAATATATAAGAGAAGGGTATTGGTGTCATTTCACACAATCTTAATTAAACTCTCACCATTGAAACTTACAAGATCTAATCTGAACCACCTATTTTTTTATTGTTTTATCGTGCATGGTAAATCGATAAAAAAAATTACCTAATATAAATGAAACCCTAAACCCTAACTTACCCTAAACCGTAAATCCTAAACAATGATTGAATAGTAAAATAGATACACAACACATACTAGACCCTTTGTTGTGTGACTATTTCAACATGACAAGAAGCAAATGGTAATTGTTGACAATCATTTCTATTACATAACAATTTGATATGGCTTTGTTGTCTGAAAGAACGAGATTAAGGGGATGCCAGTTGACATCCATTGTTTGTGACTCCCATTTTTTTTTCACACAACAGTATTGTTGCATAGCTCATTGTATGAAAATGAGACACTTGGCATGGATAACAAAATGATATACATAGTTTGGCTCATATTTTCTTTACACAACACATGCATATGTATTATGTTGTATGAAAAAAAAACATATGTGAGAGATGCATACTGGCATGTACAATTTGGTACCAACATTTTGATCAGACAACAACTTGTTGTATGATTTTTTGTATGAGTAAAGAGAATTTTGAGGGAGAAAAACTGACTTTCAAAGTTTGACTACCACATTTATACAAGAATACCACATTCTACGTGACTCCAAAGAATATACTAATATTACTTAAGAATTCTTAATTATGTTCATATGAAGTAAGGAAATAAAGAGAGTAGGGAGAAAGAGAGTGCAAACACTTTGTAAACCATCTCCAAGCTCCATATGCGTTAGAATGTAAACCAACAAAAACCAAGTTAGGCTTCGCCATCTAAGGTTGCATAGGCTTGATCATGATCTTTAAACGGTGCTCTCGGATTTTCCTTGGCCTCAAGAGATTACTTTATTCAACATGCCTCAAAGTCCCAAGCTCTTTGTCTTCAAATCTTCACAATTTTTGACTTGGTATAGGGGAATCCTTCAACGGGTCGAGAACCTCGTTTGACGGGTCAAATTTGATGCTCGGTACCATCCAGGGGCTTTCATTCGACGGGTCAAGGATTTTCATCGATGGGTCGAACTGGTCCAGGGTGGATTTTTTGACGGGTCAAAAATTTCCTCCTACGAGCCGAAAATTGCCAGATTTGGCTCTTTTTTTTAAGTTCTTGACCTCCATGCCCATTCCCCCAATGTTCTAAACTCTTCCAACCTCACACTTATTCCTCTAACATATCAATTGTGTTCGACCATCACGAGTTGTAGTTTAAGGAAGTAAACATGGTCCATAACTCCACCATCTTGTTATGGTGGATACTTCTTGAGCTAAAAGGCTTCATGACTTGTCATAGAGGAAAATATCAAAGTGATCCTTGAAATTTCCAATGGTAGACCCAAATGGATACCTCCTTGATGTCTTCCTCTTCTTCTCGATCGCTTTTCCAAGTAGCATTCCAAACTCTTCCTTCAATGTTGATGTAGACTTGATGTGTGGGAAGGAAGTAAGTGGTTGTGGTATCTCAAGACAAGGTGGAGAGTCGGCAACATAGCTTCATTTCTAATCATTCACTTCTTCATAGAAATATTGGTTGCTAAATGGAGGATCAAGAGGCAAGAATACCTTGGTCTCAATCCAATCATCATAATCATAACTCAATGCTTCTTCTTACTCCATGAGGAGTTCTTAGTGGTACTCTTTTAGTGGTGGGGAAAAGAATGGTGATACTTCTTCAACTTGGTCTTTAATGCTTGGCAAAACACATTCTCTTCACTTTGGGTATCCCTTTCATCTGACTCATTCATCAATTCTTCATGATAGCCCATAACCAATAGCGTAGATGAGTCCAAAAGTATATTTTCCTTAACACTCCAAGCTTCATCATACACGGTCGTGCAATCATCATCAGATGAGAATTCATCATCTATAGCACCTTGACAAGTTTTCACCCAATATGAATTTAGCTCTCCTTCCTCGGATGAGGAATCATCATACTCGGCTCCTTGAGAGGTTGAAGTTTCATGATGGATGAAAGGCTTATGAGGTGCCACCTCTTCTTGAATAGTGTCTTGTGCTCTCTCGGCTAGTATACTCACTTGAGCTTCCAATCCTAGAATGTCTCTTTGAAATTCCTCTCTTGCACATTGAAGTTCTTCTTGTATACATTAGAATTCATTCATCATATATTTCCTTGAAGCTTCTTGTTGAGCAAGAAAGTTGGCAAGTATCTCCTCCAAGTTCAGAGTAGGGCTTTCTTTTTGAGGTGGAGAGGGTGCCATCAATTGCCTAAATTGTGCATGGGTATCCTCTCTTCGAGCTAGGTGCTCCTCAACTCGGGCTAGGTGTGTGTGAATAAGTGCTTCGAAATTTGAACTAGGGGCTTCTTCTTGAATAGATACTGAGTGTGCATGATGCATCCTCATGTTGTACTTGTACTCTTGAACGTACCTCGGGATACTCATATCTCAAGTTTCACCCAATAGGTGAATGCACTTGAGAACTACATAGAGCACACGCCTCCACATAAGAACACGTCGGCTCCTCAGCTTGATAGTTCCACTCTTGATAGCCTCCATTTTAAGGTACTTGTTGCCCATAACCACTTGAATTTTTCCAAACGTTATACCATCCGTCCATGGTTCAATGTAATCAATCTAACAGCAAAAAAAGAAGCTAAAACGTTAAATGCTCAAAGATTATGGTTCCTCACAACAATGAGTCACTAACAACCTTTGAAGTAAGCCTATAAGACTCTTTAAAACACTACGTTAGATATACTAACAAAAAGACTCAAAGTGATAAACACAAAATGGTATGCGGCGTAGTGGCATTCACTGTGCAATGGACACCAAAGTGAACCAAGGTAAAGGCGTACGTTATCTAATATACCTATTTGCGACCACAAAGAATACACTACTTTAGATATGCTCTCAAGAATATATATAAGTTAGAGCAAGTGAACAAGGGCCAAAATAACACTTTCAAACATAGTCAATCTTCGACGGGTCGAAGGAATTTTTCGACAGGTCGAAGGATAGCTAATATCCTTGTTCGGACAAATTTCGACAAGTCAAGACAATGTCTCGATGAGTCAAATTGGGTTTTCAGCAAATGGTTAGAAAGTTCAATTATAGCACAAGTTCACACTCAAGATACCTACCAAAGTATTCTAGAGATCAAAGATAAAGAAAACAAAGTCCTAAGTGATAAAATAAAGAAAAACTACAAGGCTAAGAAGCAAATGTCACACAAAATGTTCAGATTCTCTACAATTAAAGGTGAACCGAAGCTAAGGAATCAAAGTAAAAGAAATCCCCGACAATGGCGCCAAAAACTTGTTGAGATAAATTGTACCCCTACACTTGTGAACTATTATCTAGCCTATAAGTGCAAAGAATTTCTCTACCCTCAAGTATACGGGGTCAAGTTATAGTATTTATAAGGAAGTTGCGTGTCGAACCCACGAGAATTGACCACTTAAACTCTTTAGCTTGACTTAATTAAGCACTTAAATTACGGATTAACAAGACACTAATCTTGACACTAAAACTAAAATGAAATGCGGATGTGTATCTCACACTACTAAGTCCTTTGGAGACCTAGCATTGTAAGAGGTGATTAGACTATAGTGAGTGATTATACGAGTTGATTGATTAATTGTAGACATTACAAAGAGATTAAATAGAAAATAAATTCACAATATGAGAGAATAGTTGGATAGGAAAATCCCTACTAACCATTTGATGTTGAAACACTGTCCAAATTTATGTATGTAATTAAAGTACATTTCACACAAGTAGATGTCTAAATCATAACCTTTTGGGTCACGTTTAGTTTTGAACACAAGCTCCTAGGCCATTTCGGACTCTAGATGACTTGAGCCCAACTTTGAAGTATTTATGAAACCGAGATCAAGACCTAAGCCATTTCGGGTTTACATCTTGACCTCATGTCACGTGAATGAAGTCAACAAGCATACCATATGATAATTTTGGAAGGTGTCCTTTCCCGAACCTATTTTGGAGGACCCGAGAGAAAGTCTAAGTGAATCTCCTAATCTGCACATTTTGAGATACAAATTGAAAGACTCAACTAGTAGCCACAATAACCTCTTGATTCAACGTGTGCTTGACTAAAGCTCTTTAAGTCTATTGAGACTCAAGGAGGCTCTAGTCCTTACTTAGTGCTAAGGAAACCAAGCCTTAATGTAAACCCTCTCGAAATAGACCCTAATCATATTTACATACTCATCTAGCCTAAGTGAGTAGCTAATTCAACCAAGGTCTCATTTTTAGTTCCTTAATACATATATTAACTTAGCTAAGGTCAACACATGCATAAATGAAACCATACATGAAGCTTAAGCACATAAACATCCACAAACACATAGTAGCTCATTCACAAATACATGCTTCACAAAACATACACAAAAACATAAACCATACATGTATCAAACCATAATTTGTCTACATCAAATGGCTAGAGTTCAAAACCTAGCCTCCCAAATGGGACTACTCACTATACATAGTTCAAATAAAGTTTAAATACATCAATAGAGTAAAGAGGATGAAGAAATAACCAAGGAATCTCCCCAAATCAAGCCAAGCTTCTTCAAGTCCACCCTTTTGCTTCTTACTTCACCTTCTTTGCTCCAAAGTGCCTTCAAGCTTGTAGAGGAGGAAAGGGCAACCTCTAGGAATCAAAGAAGCCAAGGAAAAGAGAGATTACTTCCCACTTCTTCAAACTCTAGAGAATCACCCAAACCTTGGAGGCAAAGATGAGAGGAGGAAGTGATAGATGGTGGCGAGGGAGAATGGAAGAGGTTCGGCAAAGGCTTGCAAAGCTAGGTCTCTTGGATTTGTAGACGGTTGGATGGCAGGAAAATTGAAAGAGAAATCTGGCTTCTCTCTAGAGAACTCAACAAAGAACCCTAGAGAGAAGCTAGAGAGAAAACTAGAGAGAAAAGAACTCAAAACTATGAAAATGAGTAAAATGAAGTGTGGTGTGTATGGTGGTAGTGGGGAGCTCGAATTTGGCTGAATAGGAAGGCTAATTTGCACCCTTAGATGATAGGAAATGGTGAGATGGAAGATCTGAAGGTTAGCTTTGAATTAGGGAAACCATGATCCACTTATTTAAGCTTTGTAAGGCTAAAGTCCTAAATAAGTGACATCATGTGGTCCAACTTCTTCCCTTTCTCTCCAAATCAGATTGGTATGCAAAAATGGGTTGATTAGGCCTCCATGTGGTTGGGCCGGTAAGGGTCGTCTGGTCGACCGGCAATGGTGAATTTCAGCGACTTCCGGGCAACTTCCTGGCGACCTCTGGGGAGGCTATTTCGTCATTTTTCCAAAGTTGCTCCAAATGCTCTTGTGACTTTGAAAATTTGCTCAGCTTCTCCAAAAAGTGATTAATTTTCATCTTTAAGAGTGTTTCCGAGTCAACTCCTAATTTTCTAGCATGAACAGGAAACGTTATAAGAACGATGCTTTATTCAAAGAAGACAGCTAATAAGCATGAAGTTAGGAACATAATTAAAACACAATTATGGACCTAAAATTGATCCATGGTCGTCCCAATAAAGCATGGTAGCTTGTGTTGATATATAAGACGCAGAACTTAGTCAAAGAGTGAATAGGCCCGACCTTCAGATCAAGCTATATGTACCCCATCGAGATTTCATCAGTTTCGGCAAAACTCAATATCCTCACCTTAGATCTCATAATTCTTGAAAGTGGGATCTCTGTAGCCCTCGGGACATAGAGTGACATTATGTTAAAAGAAGATCCACTGTCTACTAGTGCTTTTTTCATGAACATATTGTTGATCTGAGCCTCTAAAACACAGGTATCCTATGATCAGCCTGGAGTACTTCCATGTCCGTATCATTAAAATTTATAGCATTATCATTTTCTAGCATGGATAGAGTTCTCTGCCTTTTGAAAGAAAATCATTGTGGCCCATATTCATCATAAACACGCATGAGAACTTTCGTTGCAGCCTGTCTGGCCTATGGTCTGTACTCCAACTGATCGATTAAATATTTGAATTTGGGATTTTTTTGGAGTACTTGTGTTGTAGTGGGTTGGTAATTCTTGTTAAGGTAGCGCTCCATTGCTTCATTTACCTCAGTAACATGATAATTCTGGCTTGATTCACCCTGTTAGCATGGCCTTTTGGCCTTGTTGTAACAGTAATCTATTTAAGCCACCAATTGTTCGCTTTCATCATTTGAGAAGTCCAAGTAGCTTGTCCAATTCTCTACTTGAGACCATGAAGTGTCATAGGCCACATTCTTGGAGTATTGGTACTACGTAGGTTGATTAATACTTTGAGAACCTTGGTATTGACATATCGCATTCTGATAAGGCATTGAATCTTCCTCCATTCTATAGTCCTTAGTTGCACTTATAAAATCACAAACTTCTTTTCCCTTCTATTTTGGCTATGGATCATCATCAATTGTCTACTTCTTGGAAGACAGTTGTACTGTCCCATTGTTGATTTTCTCATGGAGGATCCTTAAGAGAAATTGACATGCCAGATATAGGTGTCCCACGAATTGGTGATAACAATAATAGTGGGGATTACTCTTCTCCTCCCTTGATGGAGGCTTTTGTGGGCAAGGTCGTTTGTTAACACCATCAGCAAATCCAAGATCACATGGAATTCTTCATTGCTATAAGAAATGGCTAGATAAGTCTCTCTCCTCCTCTTTGGATGTTCTGATTCCTCCACTACAAAAGTTTGAAGTGCCTCCCCCTTTTCTGACATCTATCTTCATTATGCCTTTACGAACATGCTTGTCTTTTTAGCTGCATCCATGAGTTCTAAGAATTGGCATATGCCAACATTCCCCTCATAAACTCTATATTCTGCAAGCATGTTGTTGATGCATATTTCCACCAGGGCTCCTTCTCCTTTCTCATTGTAGAAATCAAGGTCTAAGTCCCTAAATCTTCACTTAAATTTGACAAGGTTTTCGCATGTCTTTTGTCGAGTATATTTGAGTTGTATGATGGTGACCCGTTCCTTATGCTCAAAGTATTTTTTTGCAGAATTTGCTTGCCAAATCCTCCCATGTTCTCATGGTGCCTATGACAAGGGTAGTGTATCAGATGCAGGCACCATCAATGAGTGACTTGGAAAAATCACTGAGGTTCAGATGTTCAAATGAAACGACTAATATGTTCTTTAGGACAACCCTTTCGTCCATTTAAGAGCACAAACGTTGATGTTTCGTACCCTTTGGGATAAGACATAGATAGCAGAGTTATAGGGTAAGGATGTCATGGAATGAACTTCCACTCCTCATTTGTATGATGAAGCTCTCTTTCAAGCAGCGATCACATCCTCTTGAGTGACAAAGGATCGATGGTCTGTTCTTCTCTAACGCTTTGGGCAGCTGAATCCCCATGGGAGTGTTTTTGCTTTTCCACGTCTTGTTCAGCGTCATGCTTTATAGCTGTAATGGAGGTATTGAACTCTTATGTAGCTTTCAAGAGTTTTTCCTGTGTATCTCTGATTTTTTTAGAATAGTAAAGAGATCATGGACAATCAAGTCTCCTTGCACATTCTCGTCTTGTTCATTGTCATCGTTTTGATTGACCTAATCTTATTGCAGTGGAACGGTGCTAGCAACCTCTTGTGAGTTTGTGCTTATGGTTTTTCTGCTACCCTCTACCATGTCTTGAGTCACGACCTAATCTCCCCAGCGGAGTCACCAAAATGTAAGAGGTTCTTTAAAGTTAAGCAGAGATTAGGATTAAACTGAATGAAGAGATAATCAGCTTAATCCTATAACTAAAATCATGAAAGAGGCATAGAGCGTGAATATGGTGTGGGAGCTAGAAAAACACTATAGTGATTGAAAATTTTGGGATTTAGGTTTTGGATAGGAGATGAGTGGGATTGAATGAAATGTGATGAAAGGTTGTGCTTGAAGGCTTAGAGGCTTGGTTTGCAAAGTGGTGGATGTTCTATATTTTTCAATTCACGGCAATTGTGCTCTATTTATAATTTTCTGGAAAGAGTTATAGTTGTTGGTTTCCTCCCCATTGTAGTAAATCTCAAATGAAACAAGGAAGGAGGGAGGTGATGCAATAAGAGGTAGTGTTTTAGAGAGTTATGAGAGGGATTCGTAGGTCTTGAGGATTTCATGAGGGCAAGGTGCGTAGCTCAATGTTAATAGGTGGGCGTTTCTGGGGTTCAAAGTTGCAGTGGCTTCTTCCATGGAAGAGAGAAAATGAAGAAACACTCGATTGCTCAGTGTTTCTTCCACAACCATGGTTGGATTTGAATGAGAAGATGTTGGTTAATAGTTACTTAGGGCGGTGTATTTAATCAGGATTTTAAAGAATTTCTTAGAATTCGTGGATTGTGACTATTTTTTTTAAATCCATTGATTCTTTTGAATCCACAAGGATTAGAAAAGATTTGTTTGTATTGTTTTATCAGGATTTACTAGAAATTGTAAGGATTCTTTAAAATAAAAATATATCAAATGAAATCAAAAATACAAAGACAAAATTCATTAATATTTCAAAAGATTTTTAACAATACAAAATTCATTAATATTTCAAAAGATTTTTAACAATCTTGATTTTCAATCTCATGATAACACAATATTTTCAATTCACGTCCTCATTCTCTTAATTCTCATTGCCATGATTCTCATTAATATTCTCTTAATTTTCATCATCTCCACCATCACCAAGACGTGGTCTATTATGCCACATAGCATTGACAATGCTAAGCCTCCATGCATTAGCTTCATTTCTTTGTTATTGTTGACTTTTAGAAAGTAGTTCAAGATTTTCCTCTTCCATGTCTAGATGCGATAATGAATCTTCTTCAACTTCAATAGGAAATTCATCTGAACGACACTCTTTACGAATAAAGTTGTGTAATCCAGCACAAGCTAGTACCAACTCTGCTTGTATCTCAAAAGGAAATGGAGGTGCAACTTTAAAGATTGTAAACCGGGATTTGAAAACACCAAAGATTCTCTCAACCATGTTTCTCAATGATGAATGACGATGATTAAACAACTCAATTGCATCTCGCGGATGACGACCTTGACCTGCATATTCTTTTAGATGATATCGAACACCTCGCCATGGAGCTAAGAATTGGCGTCGATTAGCAAATCCACAATCCACTAAAAAAATTCCTATAAATATATATATATAAACAATTATTAGCATCACATAAATATGGAATCAAACGTAGGTAGTATAAATAAAATCAACAAGGTAAATAAAAAGAAAATATATATACCTTGAGGCACTTGTAGTCCATTTCTTTTTGATAATGCATCATTTAATACTTTTGAATCATGTGCTGAACCTTCCCACCCACTAAGCGCATATATGAATTCCAAAGTTACAAGCTGCTAATACATTTTGGGAGTTAATTCCATGATGATTACGATAGCTACATACGTCACGTCCTCTGATCGACGGTGGAATATGGGTGCCACTATGAGCACCTATACAATCCTAAAATATAATATATATATATATATATTTTTAATGTAACCTTAAAAAATTCAAAGAAACAAAAGAAAAATTGCATTTAACTAATAATATATAATAAAAATAATATGTTGGAAAAAGATCACCATACCTTAAAATAAGGATAAAAATTGGGTCAATTCTCTTATTTTAGATGGCATTGAGGATCCAGGCTTGACCATCATCGATGGGGCTATAGTGTTCAAGGCCTTCAAAACTCTGTTAAAGTTTCGACTTGTACAAAAATGTGAACGAAGATACCTCGTGCGAACATTGCAAAATCGATCATTGTGGCCCACAACGAGTAAAAATGTTGAAACCATCTCTTCAACACATATATATCTTGTATCCTCCAAATGTGTTCTCTCCCGAATAATACCACATAACTTTTGAAACACATCCGGATACATTCTATGCAACTCCCGAAAGCTTTTTGGATCACAATTCAACATTTCATATACATACTCACATCCTTTGTTGGTAATTGGTCGCCGTTTTAAAGGATGCTCTATAGGTCGGGACACCACAATCTCTCTTAGCACACTCATTATTGTTTGAGCAGCCATCAATAAGTATCTAATCATTTCTATGCAACTCCCGAAAGCTTTTTGGATCACAATTCAACATTTCATATACATACTCACATCCTTTGTTGGTAATTGGTCGCCGTTTTAAAGGATGCTCTATAGGCCAGGACACCACGATCTCTCTTAGCACACTCATTATTGTTTGAGCAGCCATCTTCTTCTTCTTCTTCTTCTTCTTCTTCTTCTTCTTCTTCTTCTTCTTCTTCTTCTTCTTCTTCTTTCATATACATACTCACATCCTTTGTTGGTAATTGGTCGTCGTTTTAAAGGATGCTCTATAGGCCGGGACACCATGATCTCTCTTAGCACACTCATTATTATTTGAGCAGCCATCCCATCAGTAAGTATCTAATAATTTCTTCTTCTTCTTCTTTCCTCTCAACTACTCCTACTTCTTCATTCTCTTCCATCATTGAAAATGGGGTAATTTACTGCATTATTAGAACACATTTAACACTTGAAAATGGAGAAAAATATTTATTGTAAAACAGAATAACTTCATGCATAATTAATTCAAAAAAACATACGATACAAAATATAAAAAAGAGTTATGATCTTACAATAATTCAACAAAAATACTTAGCAAACTAAATGTAATGGAAATTGTCAAATAAGCTAACAAAACACGAGATACTCAAGCAAACTAATGTAACTCAAACATGATCTAGTCCACGCATTTTATAGTGAATCCATTTGTTCGCTCATTGAGAGACATCTTCATAAACGCATCTTTTTTCCCTTAGGTATTGAGCAACTCCACTGCCTTAAATTGAGTTTCCTCTTCCATGTTTGGAACTTCCTTTATAGCATCCCAAATTGTATATCCCTTCTTTTTTTTCTTTTCTTTTTTGTAGTAGGCTATAAATTCCTTCAAAACTTGTTGAAATCTTGTTAAGCTTATCCACTAGTCTCCCCCTTCAAACTCATTTCTAATTCTTTTTTTTTGGAGGGACTCTCGGTGTACTAACCTCTAAAGTCCTGGGGGTTTGAAGGAGAGATGTGAAGTGAGGCAATATATTATTTTGACTAGGTGACACAAATGCCCCCGAATTCAAATCATAATCAAGGTCCTCTATGCACACATTTTCATTGTCTTCAACATCAAATGTTCTTGCATCTGTAACACTACCCAACCCAATTGATTTTTTTTTCCAATGGCTACACCATTCCTAATAGCAATTTCCAAAGCCTCATAATCTTCAAATGTTTCATACCGTATAAAGATATCATTTGGATGTGCCTAGAAAAACATGAAATTTCTTTAATACTATTATTATATTATTTATTCTAAATAAAATCAATCTCATTTTTTTTATATTAAAAAAAGATGCACCTTAAAGTAATCCTCCCATACTTTATCTGGAGCCATGAATTTTTTTGTAGTGGAGTCGAAACCAAAATCGGAGCTAAAACGCATAAGTTTTGAGAAAAAAGTCCATCGATTTTTAAACCATCTTAAACGACTTTCATAATTAGAGAGTATTTTTTGACATCCAAGTTTTGCATTAAGAACCGAAAATATCATGGTTTCCACGGTCTCTTTCAAAAATATTCTACTATTAATTACCACGTCATCCCTGACTAGAGCCATCAACCATGAGTTCAACCAATAGATCACTTTCTTCCTTGGTCCCCGACACATAGTTTCTCCCATTTGTAGTATCTTTTTGTCAATCACCCATTATACTACTATTTAACCATACAAAAAATATGTTTATTAATATATATGTATGTTATTTTATATCAATGTAATAATGGCATTAATCAAACATAAAAAGTAATACATAGCAAATCATGAGAACAATAAATCAAATACCATAGGCCTGTAAGTTTAAAAATTCATAACTAATTCTAAACAGATCATTTTGTAGTAATTCAAAATCTGGTATCTTAATTAATATGTCTTTTATAATTCTTATGAAGGATCTAACTTTATATTTCTAACATATATAATACATATATATCAAACAAGTAATCTTGTCAGAAGATTCTGAAAAGGAAAATATAAGGAGCATTCATATTACTTCGAAATTCATAACTAATTCTAAAAAATTCATATTGAATATATTCAACTTCATAGAGACTTATTTACATGTGATTTACAACTTTGTACAAGAAAGACTTAAAATTCACAACATAAAAAGATTATTTACCAAAATGGTTGTGATGACAGGAAATTCAAGAACGTCCAGTTTTTATCAGTGTATAATACATGCACTTTAGAAATTCATAACTAATTCTAAAAAAATTATTTTATAGTAATTCAAAATCTGTTATCTTCATTAGCACGTCTTCTATAACTCTTCTGTTGGATCTAACCTCATATACCCAACATATACAGTACATATATATATAACAAGTTGTTATGTTAGAAAAATCAGAAAATAAAAATATAAGGAGCACTCATGTTACTTCGAAATTCATAACTAATTCCAGAAAATTCATATTGTAGTGACTCAAAATTTGGTATATCCATTAACATGTCTTCTACAACTGTTAAGAAGGAAAGAACTTCAAATTCCTAACATAAGATATACATATATCAAACGAACACGTAACTTGAATTGGACTATCAAAACCAAAATATCACATACAAATAGATTCCTCTATTTAAGCAATAGATGAAACGACTTACCCTAGAATGGACGACCATATAGAATAGAAGCAATATATCACTTTCTTTTCATGATTCTAGAGTTTCCTATGAGTTTACCCATATGGAAATATTCATGTGCAATAGAAGCAATAAATCACTTTCTTTTCATGATCAAAACCCTAGAATGGACGACCATAGAATATTGAAAACAAGAGACTTGAACATACCTGTTGGTCGAGATCGGAGATGATGATGGAGAAAAACCCTAGATTGGTTGAAGAAGACGATGGAAACCTACAAGTCTATTTGTTTTCTTTGGTGGGTCTGTTCATCTTCAAAGAGACAAAGAATCCGTGAAAATCTGTGGATTGGGAGACCTGATTTCTGATGGAGTTGGTATTTATACCTAGACCCTCAAAATCCTAGGAAATCAGGGATTTATTAAAATCCTTAGAAATTCATAGATTGTTTAATACCTCAGAATTTGAATGGATTGTTTTAAATCATAATTAAATACATCAAGATTTTAAAAGATTCTTTAAAATTCAGATTGAATACATCAAGATTTTAAAAAATTTCTAAAATACAAAAAAATCCTTTAAATTCTTTGATTGAATACACCCCCCTTAGTTGGATAATAACTAACTAGTTTGGGTTGAAA
This sequence comes from Geum urbanum, assembly GCA_946800695.1. Classification (NCBI taxonomy): domain Eukaryota; kingdom Viridiplantae; phylum Streptophyta; class Magnoliopsida; order Rosales; family Rosaceae; genus Geum; species Geum urbanum. The sequence goes on from OX327009.1 coordinate 4,724,313, forward strand.
TTTTGGGCCGCAGTATTGGTTTCAAATTAGGCTTTTTAATTGGTTTTTTTAAGCATTCGGCTTCAAAGAAGGTTTAATTCCCCAAATCACTATTGGTCCTTGATTTTCAAGCCCAAAACTGAAATTACTGATTGTTTAATTCAATGATGATCATGTGTATTTCTGTTACCTTCCACACCATACTCACGATCATAAGCCTCATATAGTGCATAGACCACACTAAGAATATGGTCGCTCGAGTAAAACGTAGTCAAGAACGGCACGTTACGTTTTGCGTTATGGCATTACGACGGACAAGTTGTCTTCAATTTAGGCTCGTTATGTAATAGTCTTAATAATTTTTTGGGTATCAAATTATCAATAGATACGAGATCACCACAAAATCATTTATGTTGAGATTTTTGAACTAAAAACTAGATGAAAAAGTAATGAACAATAGAAATCCGGAAGATGAGGTTCTCTTTGTCCCGCATCAAGTACTAAAAGTAAAACGTAACTTTAAAAGGGTTTCTTGGTTCTCAAGTTCATGACCGGCTCATAAAGATGGGTTCTCAAGTTCATAACCAAATTACTAAAACCAGTGCAAGCACTGATAATGGGGGAATAAAGATGTTCACTACTCATACTTACTAGTAGTTTTCATATTTTTCTACTTAAATAGCAAAATCTGTCTTCTATGCCACGGGTGAATTCATGAATTCATAACGGGTGAGACTTGAATTTATCACAATAGAAGACAAAAAATTACAGTGCTAGAGCAGTTTTATTACCATGGAGTCTTACTCCTTCAATTCAATGCATATTTATACCAAAAAAAAGATCCACATAGTTCACCATTTACAACATAAAGAAGCTACACTACGAGGAGAAATTTTAAAAATAACTTATGTAAAATGAAATGAAACTAACTAAATATAACCCTACGAATATCAGATAAATTCAGTCGTTATTGAGACCAGAGTAGATGAGATTTGCCGCATTCTGTCTTTTAATTTGGGTTTCATTGCTTCTTTCTTGACATGGTTCTTCAATCGTATATGAAAATTTATATTTTCTTTTGATTGATTTGTTATTTAGGATTCCACCCTCCATCAATTCTCTAGTTTAATGTTCACTAAGGACCGAATTTTGTTGTACTCTCTGTAGCTTGCTATCATATATTGATATTGTTAATTAGGCATTACCAAGAAAAAGTGTAGCAGTTAGAAATCAATATTGTTTAGTATCAATTCAATTGTATCTTTTTTTATATACAAATTGTATTTTTTGTCATATAGAAGGAAATTCTTGGGCTCTAGTTGTACTTATATTAATTCCGTTTTCTCAATATATTTTTTCCCCTTTTTTTTCCCGTCTAGTATACCTAGTTATTTTTTCTTCTCCAACATTTTGGGTGAGACTTGAGTCCCATGCTGGAAGGGCTAGATCCGCTCCTGTTCTACGCTAAAGCTGCAAGTCTTCTTTGTACAAGGTGTGCATCTTTGCCAGACTGAAATGAGCTCCTGAACTTGTGGATTGTGAAATACAAATTGCAACTACAACAAAATATTCCCGCCCCCCCCCCCCCCCCCCCCCCCCCCCCCCCCCGCAAATATTTAGAGCACCACCATTGCGGCACAGTGAACCAAATAGGCCCCCAGAACTTCTTATGTTTCTAATTGTGGAAAAATCCCCAATCTCTTCTGCCAGTGTTGTCCACCCCAAGATGAGTCGAAATGCCATCAAGATGACCAGAGTCTCATTCGTTCCACCATGGATCAACATGATCATTAGAGAAGTAGATGCAATTACTCACTCCAGCACCTACTGCACTTGAAGAAACAGATCTAGAACAACACTTGCCTAGAAATAATATCTGGTCATCCAAACTATCTACTCTCTTCCAGGACATTTGGCTAAAATCCAGTGAATATACTTTGAAATAATTTGTTTCAAGGTAAGCACCTGTGGTTTAGTACTGTAGAACCTGCACACAAGCAAAAGCTTCCCACAAGATTCAACAAGATACTTCAGCACACCATTATCTTCGTCCTCATCTAACATGATTACTTCATGGCATTGCCTTTTGATATCAAGAATAGCAAGGCCAGAACCATCATCTTTCCTAATGGCAAAAAAGATATCAGTGGCCTTAATTTCCCAGATGTTATAATCCTTTCTCGGTAGATAGAAACTTCCATTCGAGAAGAGAGCATCCACAAATGGTACACCATCTACTTTATGATGAAGCCATGAATGAGCTCCTGGAACCCAAAAGGAAAGCTGCTGGGAGTGACTATGAACCATCATGTAGATCAAGTTGTTAAAATCAGGAAGCCCTGAGTGAACTATCTTGTGATAAAAGTTCCAAGCTTTAGGAAGATCAATATTTTTCTGAGTAAATGGATTAAACAAGCTAATCCCAAGATTCAAAGAACCAAGATCATTTACGAAGACCAACCAGTCATGATATGAGCCCCAGCAGTATCTTCCAAGTGCCTGAGAAAGATTCACCTCCAACTCTGAATCATGTAGTACGCTAATGCAAGTCCGCATCTCTTTGTCTTTCTCACCGGACATCAAAAGCCAACGTAATCCAGGCCTTTGCCAACCAGAAAGTTCTTTCACAACAACATTTCTCTAATTTTTGCAAACATCACTAACAGCCATACAATCCATCAAGTTTAGACACTCAAAGATTACCTCAAGGATAGTTTCAGGGAGCTCTGCCCGTTCAGAACCAATAACCTTCTTCCTCCTCTTTCTACTTCTTCGTCTTCTACCCATAATGGTGCTGCTGTATGATTCCACTCCCCTACAAACAAAAAAAATTCAAACTAGACAAATAATTGCTGCAATAAAATGCTCCATTAAACATATTACATATATTTTTCATTATAGTACTAAGTAGTGAGTTTCTGCCAATGAACCATGAAAACAAACCTTATACGTGTATATTACAATCAGAGGTCCATAAGGTAAGAGCATATAGTAAAACAAATGAAAGTCTAAAACTTTACTTGTTAAAGGCTTAAAGCAGGAACCTTTTGAATCAGTTATCTACCATGCTAAATAGGAGATTCAAACTTACATTCAAACAATGTCAAATAAGATTCATAACCATTATAACTGAAAGTAAGCATTTAGTTCATTTTCACTCAACACCCATTTAATTTCTCCAAAGGAAAAAAGAAAAAAAAGAAAATAGAGGGTGCATGTGTTACTATATATGTCAGCTTGAGGCCTTTTGAGCTAGCCAAAAACAAAAACGAAAGACTGGAAAACAACATTGTAAAGTTGCAGAAATAAAGTGACAATCAAAACTTTACCGGAACGGAAAACCCAGCAAGCTCAAGCTTCCCAAATCGAAGATTTTTTTTTTTGAAAGTCCACCGGATTTGGAACCTAGCCAAATGTCATGCTAGGTGGCAAATTTTAGATGATAGAAGGGAGTATTATGATTTTAAACCTGCCTCGTCAACGAATAGTTCAATACCTTGGCCATGGAGCAATAGGGAGTGCTGAGATTCAAACCTGGTTTGTCAGTGGAAAAATTCAACGGAGCAACCCAATGCTCAAAAATAAAATTCAATTCGCCCATAAATCAGTATTTGAGGAATTGAACCCTGACCTCTCAGCCTATAAGTGTAATATCATGGTGGCCAACCACTAGACTACCAGTAGCTAGTTTATTTTTTTCTTTTTTGACATATTAGGTTTGCAAAGACTTCGATTTTGTACCTACTCTAGAGTCCTACTCTCCTTATTCTGTGTCATTCGTCTAGAACCATGTTGTTCGTTTATTGTTTTTGTCAGAGCAAGGTTATTGTATAGGATATCTCTTAAATTAAAAGAGAAATCAATGTCTAACGTCCAAAGCTGACGGAATGACAAAAGTGACAGAGCCGAAATGGGATACAAAAACTTGTTCAGATTACCAAGATGTCAAATTTGTCAAACATCAAAGATCATTTCAACAATTCTGCTAAAAGTAAGCCTACTCTTGCAAGAGTTAAAGGATAGCAAGCACACACGACTACTACTGCTCCTACTCGTACTCCTAATTGTGTATGTTATTTCGGCAACGAGCTCTTCAATCAGGTTTTTGTAGATTTGGTCTTGTAAAGCCAAGCCTATTCTTCCCATTTCTCTGTCTCTTCACACCCCAAGCAATGTCTCTAGACTTGAATCACACTTCTCTCGACTACTGATGACGATTCAGTTCCGAATTTGTTAATCATATAGTTTCTGTCTCCAGCCAGGTTTTTCCTTTCTTGCGCTCGCCCTACACACAAATTAATTAACACTACTATTAATGATAAAAATGTTATTTATTAGTTTATCACAATTGAGCATCTTCCAGGTACGTACCGAAATTGATATTAAACGATGATTGTTTCCTGGAGTAGTAGTGGTGGTGGTTGCTTAAAGGATACTCATCTTCAGTGACAGCCTGGACTAGAATTCCTCTTCATGTAAATCCCGCCACCACGAGACCTTGTCCTACTTCCATTATCAGTAACAACAACAGTTTCTTCCATCATTGATCTTTTCGGTGCAACAGCAACAGCATCTATAATCTTCTTGAGCGCTTTCAGATCTCGGTCGCGTTTCTCCAAAGCTCCCAGCAGATGTTGCCTCTTCTAGCCAGTTGTCCTCGAGTAGTAGTACTGATCTTGCATTTCTTTCAGTGAAGCCTCCTCTAAACCCATAAGCCACGGTATTACCAGCACTGGTGTTGATCTTTGATGCATATCAGCTGGAAGCGTAGGGCTTCTTGGCACACTAATATTGCTGGGCAAGCACCATTTCTGTGGCATGCCTCACTCCCAACAGTTTAACATGTTGAGATGAATCAACATCATTCACAAATTTAGCAAATGAGCAACGTTACCGTACAAATCTTGAGCGTTGAGAAAGCCCCATAAAAATTATAAACAAAAGCACGAAATCTGGCACTTGCCAATTTTCGGCTCAACAGTGGTCTGTTAGCCTCCTAGTGTGCTTATGCCAAGCAACAGTTTGGCGCACCAATTGTCGATCAGCATTATCAGTTTGCGACCAAAACTTGTCACTACAGTTTCTCCATAATAACCAAAGCATAATCAGCATGCAAGCAATTACTCCTTGTTCATAGTCTGTGCACCTTCTAATAACTATTCCTTGAACCGGAAAACCCTTAACAGTATGATGAAAAGCAGCTGCTGCAAGATTAGAAGCAGCAGTCCCACACTGGCAAAGCAAATGACTCATAGTCTAGCATCAGAACATAAATAAAACAACGCATATCACCTTCATACCCTTTGGCAGCTAAACTTTCTCTAGTGGGTAGTAAGTCATGAATAGCACAGTAGCACACCACGTACAACTAGGAACGCTACCAGGCACATTTGCATTCCAAATAGCTTTCTCCAAAGATTGAAAAGTATAACAATCAGAAGATGAAGCATGCAAATGAGCAAATCTCAATAGTCTCAAACAATTCAACAAGCACTATTAACCGTGAAGAAACCCTTTTATCAAGCTTCCAACCTAAGGTATCAGTTGCCCGATTTGCCTCATACATATAGTATGAGGCATGCACCTAATTTTCTGAACCACTACCTCAAAGAAGAAAAGGAAGAGAAAGATTCCAATGTCTGGAGGAGTACTTGGATGAATAGCATACCTGTGCACCAGAGTATCAACAGACAACAGAAGGAAGAAGATGCTTGCCAAACTTGAATGAAGTCAAACACCAAATTACAGAATTAGAAATGAACTAGTTTTAATAGCTCCATAGAAAATTGTTATTATGATAGCAAGAGTTGTATCCAACCACTTCCCCTCTTTCACTTCTGCATCGCATCTCCAATTTCTTTACTACCATCTCTTTCCTCGGTACAAAAATATCTCCGCAACAAGTAATCGATTTTACTTACTCTCTTCCTTAGTATTTTGTTTGATTCAACTTCTCTGTCACACACACACAGGAGAAACTAAGGTTTGAGAGAAAGACCTAATTATCATGAACATGTAGTACAAATTGGCAAATACAGCAGATTGCTATGGTCTTTGAGTCAAGTGCCAACCTTTGCACTTTAAAAATGAATTTAATTAGCGAGAGACACACAACATAGCTGCCTCAGTTACCCTTATCAGATACCGTTTTAGCAATGTTATTGCCTTTTCCATCAATATTTCTGCCATCGTAACATTTTCATGCAAAACTAATTATGTCATGCTACTCTTGGGCCTTCAGCGTATAAATTGGCCTCACAAAGATCTATATGTTATTGTTTACCACGAAAGCTATCTCTTGTACTGCCAAGGGACCGTTCAGTTACCAGGATTATTGTGGTTGACCTTATTGCTAGTACTTTCTTTGGCTACCCTGAAGGAGTACCAGCTTAACCTATGTTTGGTGATTAGGCCAGATACGAAGGGATCAACGACTAAATTCTATAAGATCAACAAAGAAAATAACACACTACAAAAACCATAACAGAGAAAAAGAGTATAAATCCACACATCAACTGCATGCACTACTCATATTCTGCAAATAACCATGACTGATATCCAAATTATGTAAATACGCATTTAGTTAATAGTCTCACTCAAAATTAGATGAAAATTGGAGATGATATTACTCCCTGAATTTGAATATAAGAATATCTCAGATAGCAAAGACAAAATAAAGGTGTGATGGGGAAAATAACAAGTGATGAGCTCAGAGGACAAAAAAAAACGAATGTGATGATGTAGATGAAGAGGGAAATTCAGTTTTAGCGGGTCTTTGGTGTTTTTAGTGTGGGTGCCTTGGTGAACTAGCATACAAATTTTGAGTAAGCAAAATTGCCAAGTACCAATAATTCTTTGTACTGGTGTACACCAAACATAACACAGTCATTTAACTATCCTTAACTAAGGTAGAACCATCTCATACCAAGATAAACAGGCCCTAATTCTACATATTTGCAGCAATTTTCAAAATACAATGAGTTTACAGAATCAACACCTACATATATGCATTTCAATAATTCCATATAAACTCAGATGAAAATCGGCATCTGCTCCTCTTTTCCAAAAGCTAAATGATCCAGGTAGGGTTCTAATTGATCTGAGCATTACCTTGTTCTCATGTGAATGGAACGGCATTGGTTCCTACTGAAACAAAAACTCAATCTGAAGTTATCCTTCCTGAATTCAGAAGCCAAGGGGGGATTGATTCACAAATCCAGATCCTGCACTACTTATATTCTGCAAATAACCATGACTGATATCCAAATTATGCAAATACGTGTTTAGCTCAACAATGTTCAGGATAGATAACATATAAGGAGTCATTAAATGAATTTCCTAAAAATATTGTACCTACATTGGTTGGCCTTGAACATTACATTATATGTCCATGATCATTTTTTATGCAGGGAGCAGGCAAGCTATGAAGAATATACATTAGAAACAAAATTCTGAATTCATCTAAATAAGTTATAAAGACAAAGCACCAACTGTTGCCTTGTTCACTAATCACTATCACATATATATACAAATGAAAACATATTTAAATATTCAGACCATTCATACATGATGTCAAAAAGAGAAAGGATACAAGAAAGAGCTTATCACTTCCTGCCAAGCAAATTTACCCAGACGGAGGCCAGCAGTCACATTAGTGCTCATACCAAGATAGTATGACTCTCCTGTGTTTTGAGCATCGTCAGCTAAACCCGGGTCCACTTATACATAATATGCACATTTTCTTTCTTTTTAAAAGTGCTCATCGACATTACCAATAAAGGGCGAATACCAACTTCAATTCAATGACATCAAACAAACCCAGTAGAAGCTGCAGCAATATAAAGTACACCCTTGACCCTTTAACGATTACTGAACCTTCTTACTATCTTCATTTATTATAATCACTTGACCACAGCCTCTTTCCCAATTGTCATACCCGAGACTTACCATAATTTCTTTGTCCACTTAACACTTTATCCATAGCCTCAAAACCAGTTGCCATATGTCTACCCTGATGCATGAAGTCCCCTTTATGATCCCAACTCCACCCAGAGAAGACAAACAAAAAGAAAAGGAATAAAATTGAAATACACCACAAAAATAAGCCTTGAATTCGGATCGTCCCAATTGACAAGAAGTTCTTCGATACTCAATCTCCTGGGTCAGATTGGCATGATGATAAAGAAGAACAATGCTCGTTGGAGAGAACCACTGTTTATTTGAAAAGTGATTAATTAAGAGGATCAAATATGATAGTTCTTACTCGTGAAATGCCAAGAATAGGTGGATGCAAACTTTCATTACCCTCCAACAGCTAAGCTACACCAAAATTAATAGCAGTGGCAATGACTGCATAGTTTTGCAATTGTAAGACACCAGTTTTTTTTGTAATCTTTTGATGAAACTTGAGATTTGAATTAAAGGAACCCAGCATAGGACACCATCAGTTAAGTTTGTATTATGTTCATCAGTTAAGTTTGTATTATGTTTATTAAAGACTAGATTGTGCCAAGCAACACGTTATTGGTGAGTTTTAATGGGAAGCTAATCGTTGAGGGCTAGCTTGCTGGTTCTGGTCTTATAGTATCTCAAAATTGTATAGATTGATAGAATTAAGACTACAAGCAGAAAAAGAGGACTCAACTAGTAGTAAATAATAAATAAAATAATGCTTGTTTTCCTATGATCAGAAATTTTCCTGTCTATTTAGAGACGAACAAAATGGTACGAATATAACACTAAGAAAATCTTGGTAGGAAGCTGGTGTTTTGTTGCAATGGGTTAAGTCGTATGCTCGAGTAGAATTTACACATTTACATTGTAAAATCTATCCATTGTATAATTATGAGATGTCTAGTATTGTAAATGACTAGCTAAAACAGAAGGAAAAATACATAAAATTCATGTCGGACTCAAGTCACTGAATAAGTCTCCTACATATAACACAAGAAGCTAATGCTTGAGATTGTCCCAGACATTAAAATCAGTAGTTGAGATATTGTAATCTATGACACTGTCTTGGCATCCTATAAAGTATGTAGTCCGTACCGGATCGATGTTGATCAAAGCATGGGCAGTTCCAATTGGACTAGCTGCAACGGCAACCTCATCAGCACCAATGGTGACTTCAGCATAACCCTTTTGATTTACCTTATCGTTCTCCAGCTTCAAATATTCATACAACCAAGAGAGCAAATATATATCATATTGGAATATACAAAATGACATGAAACATATAAAGTAGATCACACGCATTGGATTATGTCAGCAAGATATTTGTTCTACTTTAAAAAGCCAAAACAGTGGAAGAAAAAAAGATGTTCAAAATCTTGGGAGTTCACCTCCCATATCGTGAATAAATTATAACATATGGGTTCACTAATGGTGATATGCCAAACTTGGTTTGAGGATACACATATGGGGAGAAGAATGGTACTGAACAGCCACTGAAGAACAAAGAATCTGGTGGAAATTGGTTAATTGACAACATGAATTGGTATCACAAAACAGCCAATAGGTTAACTTTGCACCGATACTTATATTGTCATCGTTGTTTGCTCCTCGTCCAGCAATTTTGTAGGCTAGTTAGATTTTCTGCCAGTCAATATTTTAAATTTTCCAAAACAGCCAATCTGAACCAAAGTTCATTAGAAATTTTTACCCTTCTCTAGTGTTGGATGACTAATAAGTAATAACTTTTGAACCTGTGCAAAAAATATCTACCATTACAGAGTTAATCACAAACTGCGTCCAAAACAAAGAACTCTAATGTCTTAGCTGAATGCATAGTATCTTAACATTCACATTTCAATTGTTTTGTTTGGTGTGCAAACATTTAGGAATCGATAGTCTCGACTCAATGTCACAAGTTCAAGAGCAAAATTACATTAATAGCCGATACGTATGATACAACTAGAACCAAAATGACATGACACTGAAGTAAGAGAAATTACCCTAAATCTTGTTTGTGCCCCCCATATGACAAAAGTCTCATTACAAGTATAGTGTCTATGATTTCCCCTTAATGCACCGGGCCGGATTTGCCCGAGATGGATTGAAGCACAACTCACTGCTCCACCTGCAACCAAAATGCAATGTAAAAATTGATACTTTTTCCAGCTGCAATCAAAAAGAAAAAGAGTAAATAGAGGAGACCTGAAATGGCAGAGCTGAGAGCAAGTGAAATGGGGTCGAGCAACCAACCCCTATTGTCCTTGGAAATCGGAGAAGGGAACCCAGAAGCGAACCTTACGACGTTGGCCATGGCGTCTTCGTCGTCGTTGTGGAGATTTGGAGTGATATGATGAGATGATGGAATGGAGTAGGAGTGTTGGAGACGAAGAGAGAGCCATGTAAGGACGAGGAAGATTGAGAGTAGAAATGGCAAGGCGTGAGGTTTCTTGAAGAAGTGAATGAGGAGCGATGAATATGAAGAAAGGTTGAGACTTTGGCTGTCGGGTGAGCTCTGGCTGCTGCTGATGTTCCTTCGAGGGTTTGCCATTATTGCTTCCTCTGTTTCTTCTTCATCATCATCTATTTGGAGAATATACTACAGTACGATTATTGCTTCCTCGATAATTGAATTTAATATTTGATTAATTAATAATCTCATTAAAATAATATTTTTTATCGATCTTGACCAGATAACAGGGTGTTAAATTAATAATTCGTTAAATTTATAAGATAATAAAAATTTAAAAATTCATATAAATCTCATGCAATATATAAATTAATAATGTCTTAATACATATAATTAATTATTTATTTATGATAATTTCATAAAGAAAAACTCAATTATAACCTATTACTTTATGAAATTGATGTAAGCTTGAATCTCATCTTTGACTTTTATTAAAATGATATGAATTTTTGGTAAGTCTTCTCATACCACATTTAATAATATATATAATAATAAATTGAAAAGTGATGTATATTTAATAAGGTGCCACAATAACAGTTTTATAAATTAAGAAGTTATTAATTAACAAATAAATTAATGAATTATTAATTTATCGATTAATTAATGTCTCGTTAAATTAATAAATTTTGTCAGTTTCGAGTCTATTAATTTATAGAAGTTTAACTGTATTTGTTTATTTCTATTTTGTAGAAACAAGTATTCTATTCTCCACAAATTATCACCTACTCCATGTGCATGTTTGTGATTGATTTTCAAAGTGATTTTTCCAATTAGTGCTTCTTATTAGAAGTATTTTTAAGTGGAAACATCCCTCATGTGCTTCTTACAAAACAATTTTAAGACTTATAAGTGATTCCTTAAAAGTTTTTAAAGCACTTCCAATTATAACCAAACATTCTAAAATTTATAAAAGTACTTTTTCATGTTCATAAATGTTTTTAAAAGCCATACTAAACATGCCCTATTATCTATTAAGAAGACTGAGAAGAGGCTCTACTCATAGCATAAACGACAATCAAGTTTATTATTACAACCCGAATCGTAATCACGCAATTATTGATTTGTGTTACGCGTTATCACGGATTAGTCGCGTAATTGGGGTTATTAACGACTATTTTATCAGGCAAGAATTTGTGTTGACTTCCTTCACGAGAATTGTAGAGAATTTAATTTTGAGCTCATGTGAATTTTCGGGGAATTTTTCGGACAAGCGAGCTATTATTTAATGAGTTTTGAAGTCGGTAGGTGAAATATTTAAAAGTGTTAATTTAAATTGCTGATTTAATCGTGATCGTCCAATCTTGATCAGATTTGATCTGAATCGTTGATTTGGGCCAGTATGTGTATGGGTATGTATACAGTATAAATACGAGCGATTTTTGGAAGGTTTCCAAATTTAGAAACTGGGTTTGACGCACGTTGACCACGGGTCAAATTGACCCATTTTGGCTATGGAATTTCTTACCGATGGTGAGCCCTATTCTGGCCACCTTTGGCCATGGTCTTGGTGTCTAAATGTTGGGCTTAACCTCCTCTTTCTTTTGGTTGGTGGATCACCGGCGCTAGTGGCTGGAGGACGGTGGTGGAAGGCCACGAAAACCGGCCGAAACTGACTGTTTTCGACGGTTATGGTGGCGACGCAAAATGGCAGCGATGTGGGTCAAATGTATAGGGGTTTTGAAGCCCATGGTGAGACAAACAATTTGGGACCGGTCTCGACCCTTGTTGCGGCCGGTGGTGACCGATCGGAAAATATGAATTCCAGCGAGGTTTTTGAACTTCACGGTGAGATTTCGACGTTTTTCGGTTAGAATTGGGTTTAGCATTAAACTGGAATGTTGTTGGAAATGTTGAGATCTTTAATTTTATGTATAGGATGAAGAATTCTGGACCGGTTGGATTTTCGGCGGTCCGCGGCTCCACGCGCCGCCATGCGCGGTGGAACTCTGACAATGTGGAATTTTCAACGAAGTTTTGTGTCGTTTCCCTTATTTTCGTGTGCCGAACTCAATGGTGAGGTTTATATTCAGATATGAGCTTGATAATTTTGGGCGAGTATTTAATCGGACAAATATAAGTTTAATTCACGACAATATTAAAGGACGCTTTGATTATCCGTTTAATTGCGAGTCGTTTGATATTCGAGTTTTGTTTGCGACTCTTAAAAGTTAGGGATTACAGGGAATTGAATTCAGATTTTGGTTGAGTTACGAATTAAACAGAAAATACGTTATTCAAGTTTACGAGACTCTCGATGTTAGCACTCACCAGATTACGATCTTAGCTATTCAATATGAACCCGATGATTAGATATTAATTTTAATCGTGGTTACAGGATATTGAGTTAGCTGGCGTATCAAATGAATAATTGTGTCGATCGAAAGGTTTGAGCTGTGTAATTATCCTTGCAAAATCAGTGAGTGGGCACCTTTATTTTCACAGTCGATAGCAAGTTCGTTTATTTCAGTATTTCAGAATTTCAATAATTCAGTATTTCAGTTTAAATTACAGCATATTTTAGAATAGTTTTAATTGCAGGTTTTCTTTTATCACTACAAGAAAAATGCACCTAGACCACGGACAATTTCCGTCGTCTAGGTGCAGTTTTCCGTCGTCTAAGTACTTAGACGACGGAAGCTCCGTCGTCCAAGCTCCGTGCTCCAAGTGCTGTTGTCCAAGCACTTGGACGACGGAGATGGAGAATTCCGTCGTCTAAGTGAAAACTTAGACCCCGGAGAATGTCCGCGGTCTAAGTGCTCGCTTGGACCGCGTAAAATTTTCCGCGGTCTAAGTTTTCACTTAGACGACGGAGATTCATTCTCCGTCGTCTAAGTGAACACTTAGACCGCGGAAAACGTCCATCTCCGCGGTCTAAGTTTGCACTTAGACGACGGAAATCATCCATCTCCATCGTCTAAGTGGTGATTTTGTAAAAAAAAAATTAAATGAAAAATTCATGAAATGCTAATTAATAATTAGCATTTAATGAATTTTTTATTTAATTTTTTGTATATCAATATTCATAATATTGCAAAATTTATTGAATATTAATTATTAATAATATATAATACGTACAAAATTCATAATGAATAAATAATTTAAATTATTATGGATTTAAATACAATGAATACAAAATTCATAATATAATATATAAAATAAATTAATCTAGCCTAAATAAACTAAATTAACCTAACACTAAACTAATTATAGGCGGTGGTGGTGGTGGCGGCGCCGGTGGTGTTGGCCGGAATGTGGAGGCCGGTGATGGAGGCGACAATGTAGGCAATAGCTAGTGGTGTGTGGTGGTGGTGGATGCGACCACTACAAGAAAATAGCACTTAGACCACGGAAACGTAATTTTTCCGTGGTCCAAGTGACACTTGGACGACGGAGAAGTCTCCGTCGTCCAAGTACTACCTGGACGACGGAGAATACCTTATCCGTCGTCCAGGTGATCACCTGGAGGACGGAGAAGACTCCGAGGTCCAGGTGTCCACCTGGACGACGGAGATGGTATTCTCCGTCGTCCAGGTGGACACTTGGACCTCGGAGTTTTCTCCGTCCTCCAGGTGATCACCTAGACGACGGAGATGGTATTCTCCGTCGTCCAGGTGATCACCTGGACAACGGACCGACACGCCGTCATCCGAGTAACTTCCACTTAGACGACGTACCGACACCTCTGTCGTCTAAGTGAAGCATTATATAAGCCCGATGCCAAACTCGAGCTCTCTTCATTCCATCCGATCCTCTCTTCATTCCATTCGAAGAAGAATTAAAGGAGAAGGAGAAGGCCGAGAAGGCCGGATCAGGATATATAAGGGATCTCCACTGACTAGCTAGCTAGCTTAATTAACAGATATCGAGAAGGCCAGCAGGTACGTACGTACGCAGTTAAAATTTGCTTAATATATATTTAGTGAAACGTTAACGTACGTACATACATGCATGGATGTTAGCTATATATACAGATTAAATTACGTACGTACGTAATTGATGGATCGATGTAGATCGAGTACGTATAATTAAGCGTAAATTAATGGACTAATATATATATGTAATAATTAATTAATTATAATATTTTGTAGCAGTATGGACAAGAGTTGGATAAAGTTGAAGAATAGATGTGATGTCCGGTATATGGATGGAATTAGCGAATTTGTGAATTTTGCGATAGAACATGGTCAGGGAAAGAAACGTTTCAGGTGTCCGTGTCAGAAATGTCTTAATTGTCAGTATGCGGAGGTTAATGTTATGGTGCAACACCTGTACGAAAATGGTATGATGTGGAGTTACACTACATGGAGCGAGCATGGTGAAGCAGTAGAGTTCAGCGCAGCAGACTTCAGCTTAGGGTACAGTTACCATGGTGCCTCATCCAGCGGGAGTAGTGCCGGACCCCCAGCTTGCAACCCAACTGCATATTTGGTCCATGATGCGTTTCCAGGATGTAGTCATAGTGGACACCAACACCAAGACGAAGGTTACAGTACCACTAATGAGCATGATGACACATTCCCCGATGCTAGCTTGGCCACTGACACCAGTGAGATGGATAAGTACAACCGGATGCTACTTGAAGCGCAGACCCCGGTGTTCCCCGGATGTCGAGAGAATGTGTTGCAATATGTGATGGAGCAAATGAAGATAAAAGTGAAGCACAAAATGTCAGTGAGTGCTTTTGACGAAATTCAGGAGCAAATATGTAAGTTGCTTCCTGGTGATCACAATCTTCCTAAATCTTATTATAAGGTTAGAAATATCTTGAGCAGCCTCGGCCTAAAGTACAGGATAATTGACGCATGTCCGAATGATTGTGTGCTATTTTACAAAGACTATAAAGATTTGGACTATTGTCCCGTATGTGGCCAGTGCAGATTCCAGGTGAATAGAAAGAGTTCGAAAAAGAGAATTCCTGTGAAAGTTGTTCGATATTTTCCCTTGATTCCCATATTGCAGCGCCTTTACATGTCTCTACACACAGCAGAGGCGATGCGATGGTACGCAGAAAAGCGAATAGATGACGATGTCCTGCGACACGCCGCGGATGGGGAGGGTTTCAAACATTTCGACAGAGAATTTGGAGACTTTGCTGCAGAGGTTAGAAATGTTAGACTCGGCCTATCTACAGACGGATTCAATCCTTGGGGAAGTAATAGCTCCGCCGTCAGCACTTGGCCAGTTATTCTGATGCCGTACAACTTGCCTCCGTGGATGTGCATGAACAAGGAATTTAATTTCCTTACTGTACTAATTCCAGGTCCTAAATCTCCAGGGAAGTGCTTAGATGTCTACCTCAGACCTTTGATCAACGAGCTGAAACTGTTGTGGGAAAATGGAGTCCCAACTTATGACAAATTCACTGACACGATGTTCACGATGAGGGTTGCCGTAATGTGGACGATCAACGATTTTCCAGCGTATGGGATGTTGGCAGCCTGCAGGACAAAAGGATATAATGGATGTCCTATATGTTTGGACGACGTGAACTCTAGTTTGCACGCGGGGAAGGTCTGTTACTTGGGTCACCGTAGATGACTTCCTCACGACCACCCCTGGTGACAGGATGAAGCTCATTTCGACGGGACGGTAGGGAACAATCCTAAACCCTATAGTTAGTCGGGCGAAGAGATTTTAGAGAGGTTGAGCTATTTCGACTTTGGTGTGTTGAGCAATGACGCGGATGTAAAGAAATGTAATCCAATTCCTCCACATGATCTGAGCTATTGGGATCACAAGAGTATATTATTTGAACTCCCTTACTGGTCGAAGTTGAAGCTGAGGAACAACTTGGACGCGATGCATATAGAAAAGAATGTGTGCGACAGCGTGGTGGGAACAATTCTCGGTATTAAGTTCAAGACTAAAGATACTCCCAAAGCACGCAAAGATTTGGAATCAATGAATCTACGTCGTCCCTTGTGGTTGAGGAGGGATAGGAAAAGAGTGTACAACAAGATGCCAGCTGCACCTTACACAGTGAAGCCGACGCTTAGACGTTCTGTATTTCACTGGTTTAAGGGCGTTCGTTATCCGGCTACGTATGCAGCTACTATAACTGGAGCAGTGGACGAGGTGCAACACAAGTTTGTGGGTCTAAAGACACATGACTATCACGTTATGCTGCAACGTCTGATTCCAGTGGTAATTCGACCATACTTGCCTCATGACGTCGTAGAACCAATTGTGGCATTGTGCAGGTGGTGGCAGAGGTTATGCGCCAGAGAATTAAAGAAGTCAGATGTGGTGGAATTGCAACAACAAATTGTGCACATCATTTGCAAACTAGAGAGGATTTTTCCCCCTGCTTTCTTTGACATCATGATTCACCTAATGATCCACCTGCCCGAGCAGGTGCTCATTTCTGGTCCGGTCCAGTACACTTGGATGTATCCTCAAGAAAGGTACGTACAACTAATTAATTTGTTCCACTGGAGATTACTAGCTAGCTATATGTACTTATTGTTATTGTACGTTTGATTTTGTACACAGCTTGGACAGTATAAGTCATTCGTCAAAAACAGGTCGGCCCCGGATGGCTCCATAGCAGAGACATACCTAATGCATGAGTGTGTTACTTACTGCAACAGGTACCTCAAAGATCCACCACCTCCCACTGCCTCCGATCGCAGTGCCCGCATCAATCTTTCTGTCGTCACCAATGTCATCCGACCGTTTAGAGGAGTATTAAAGGAATCGTTAACACGGGAAGAACTTATTGAGGTACATTGGGTAGTGTTGCGAGACTGTGACGAAGTTGAGCCGTACATGATGTCATACAGGGAGAGGCTTTAGGCGTTAAATCAAAACAAGAGTTCGGCGTGGATTGAGAAAATGGTTAAGGAGAAGTTTCCCGATTATTTCTTCCAATGGGTACGTACATACCTCTAGGAATAGTTAATTAGTAATTTATATACGTACATATCGATCATGTTTGGAGAAAGTCCAAATTAAACCCTTATATTAATTTGCCCTTTTTTGCAGATGATTGATCTGCAAAAATCTGAAAACCACGACGGGTGGTGGTCATGGCCAAAGCACTTGCTAGCAGGGAAGCCGGTTAAACACTATATTTATCCCGGATGTTTTGTGAACGGTGTAAAGTTCCATTCATTGGCCCGAGACGAAGGAAGAAGAACACAAAACAGTGGGGTAGCGGTTGGGAAAGACAATGATCTATATTACGGGGCTATTGTATATGTGGTTCAGCTATGTTACGGGAATGATGTCAACGTTTTCCTATTCAAGTGCAGATGGTTCAAGCGTACAAAGGAAGACCTGGGACTATTATCAGTCGATACAAACTCTAGCTGGTATGAGGATGAGCCTTTCACTCTCGCCACCTTAGTTCGGCAGGTGTTCTATCTCGACGATCCGAAAGCCGGTGAAGGGTGGAAAATAGTTAACCATATCTCTCACCGAGGAATATGGAATACAGAGACAATTGAAGGGACACCGGCGACGACTGAAGATGCTGCTGAACCAGAAAGAGACATTCCTGCCTATCAAGAGCCTAATATTTCTGTCATCCGCTCCGATATAATGGACCTGGTTCAAGATGGTGAACGATTACCCATGCCTGATGGTTGTACAGATCTAACTGAAGATGAGATTATCGATGCCATTCATGAGGTAGATGAAGAAGACGTGCAGGATGAGGACGCGGACGAGGACTCAGGTTATTCGTCGGACGATGTTGAGTACGATGACGAGGATGAGCCGTCGTCTAACGGGGATGAGGACGATGACGATTATGACGAAGAGTACGGTCATACGACGAGGATTATTAATTGGTAATTAATTATTGTAATTATTGTAATATATGATCGATGCATCATCGATAAAAAATTAATATAAATTAATACTATAAGGAGGAGAATGTATGTATGTACGTATATATACATATATATATATATTAATTAATTAATTACACGGGTCCATGCTCGATCAGATATATCAGATCGACCGACGTACGTAAACTAAATTAAATTAATTAATTATTCCGAATTATATATCCTGGACAACCAAGAAATTAATTGCAGGTTGTCGCCTTTGGGTATTTTGGCTATCTCCCTAAATCCTCGACCCTAAATCTTGCAAATCGAATCGATCGATCATTTATTTAATTTTTTTTTGATTCAAAATAATTGAACGGACACACAAATGACCCTGGACGACATAAACCCTAAACCCTAAGGCCCTAACCCCTGAATTCAGGGTTTTTACACCTGGACGACGGAGGTGGTCATTCTCCGTCGTCCAGGTACACACTAAGACGACGGAGATGGTCATTTTCCGTCGTCCAAGTTCACAAACCCTAAACCCTAAACAGTAAGGCCCTAACCCCTGAATTCAGGGTCTATGCACCTGGACGACGGAGATGAGATTTTCCGTCGTCCAGGTGATAATAGCATATCCGTCGTCCAGGTGATTACCAGGACGACGGAAAATCTCATCTCCGTCGTCCAGGTGCAGATATCGTAATTTTTTCTAAGACAACGACCATCTAGACATTCTTCCAATGCATATTCTTTTCGTCAAGACTTTAGAGTAAATAATTCTTGGTGTGTGAGCTTCGACGGTTCGAAAATCGGAGTTGCGAAATGCCTTGTATCCACGTTTCCGGTTTGTTAAATTCTCGGTTTTGCGGTTGACTGTGCCGATGAAACCCTTCCCGAACTTATTATTTTATGGTCCTTTGAAGACAATTATATATTATGTTACGACGAACATATCCAACGGTTGTTTTGTCCAAATTCAATTTTGTTAATACTCTGCTGCAAATGAGCCTCTACTCATGGACACTTAAGTCGTAAGGATTAAACGATACTACACAACTTTCAAAACAAAAAATTATTCGTCGGTTCAAATTTAACTGTTCATATATACGATGCATTCATCGATATTGGACGATTATTTCACTCGAATGACAGATCGCTAAATTCCTAGCGAATTAATTTTAAATTTTTTTTTAACGTAAATTGAACCTGGACGACGGAGAATGACAAGATCCGTCGACCAGGTTCAATTTACCATGGCGGTTCGATTTTTTTTTTAATTTTTTTTTCAATGAATATTTCACGACGGAGATGTCGTTCTCCGTCGTCCAAGTCGAAAATCATGGCGGTTCGATTTACCGCCTCAATTTTCGGCGCCGCTTGAATTTCCACTTAGACGACGGAGAATTAATTCTCCGTCGTCTAAGTCCAAATTTATGGCGGGTGAAACGTCCTGCCCATTAATTACGCGCCGCTTCGAAAATTTTTAACCCTTCACTTAGACGACGGAAAACACTGTTTCCGTCGTCCAAGTGCACTTAAACGACGGAAATTAGTGCTCCGTCGTCTAAGTGAAAGCCTATAAATAGGACTGCTCACCCCCTCCTTTTCTCATTCCATCTCCTCTCATCGCCTCCTCTCCTCTCCTCCGGCGATCCTCCTCCGGCGACGCTCCGACGACCAAATTTCCGGCGTGGTTCCCCCTCTCCGACGACTCTACTCTTCCGATATTCCGGCGAAATTCCGACGAGGTAATAATTCTATTTTTTAACTCTTTAACAATTTTTTTATTTAATTAATTATTTAATTTCTAAATAGTTTTAATTTATTAGTTTTAAATTCAAAATAGTTGTAATTATAATAATTATTTTGTTGTTAATTAGTAATCATTATTAGTTGTTAATTATTTGGTAATGAATAATTATTAGTTAAAATTAAATAATAGTAATAATAATAATTAATTATATTGGTAAATGAATAATTATTATTAAATGCATGCTAAATAATAATTTATTATTGTAATTATTTATTGTTTTAATTAATTGATAATTACGTGTATTTTCTAGTAAATTGCATGGTAGTACGTCTTCGATTTAAATTTAGTACATAGGCTTGGTTTATTAAGTCGGACAATTTGGAATAGATGGCGCCTCTTTTGCTAGCTTATCTCCTTAACCCCTCGTGATGTGTGGATTTCATCACCGCACACCATAACCTAAGTGAAGTTATGGACACGAGGTTGAGGGCGGAGTTGGCAAAGGACTTGAGGGAGTGTAAATTTTTGAAAAATTGGCCGAATGTCGGACATGGTGTCTAGAAACGGGTTATGACTGGTGATATGATTTGGACTAAGAAAGACTTTTACCGAAATTAGTCCTGCCTCTCGCGTTATCTCTATCCCTAACTGGCCATATTTTTCGATTTAACCAAGACTGATTAATTGAAAATTTACACTTTATCGCGCGGGTCGCACGTCCATTGAACGACCAAAAAAGCCAAGCTAGTGTACTCTATTTAAATCTTAACCGTACTTAACTAGCGTCAATTTTGCACTTGTAATTATAATGGTAAGTAGGTATTTTAACAACGTACTCGTAGGTTTAAATGGCTCCATCCGGCAAGAAGAAAGCCCAACAAGAGGCAGAAGATGCCATGCTCCAAATGTTGGCGGACCAAGTCGGTTGGGTTCAACAGGAGGGCAACGACGCCCTCAATCCGGACCCTTCATCTGGTCCGTCCATAGCGCCCTCTGGGGAAATTCCCGCTCCCCCATTCATCTCGAGCGGTGATGACGTCGACCCCTTCCAATCTCCGACGCCCGGTACCTATTCAACGGGAAGTACTCAGGCGTCCTCGACCGCCGAATCTATCATGTTCAGCGCCCGGTGTAGGCAAAGGAGGGCCCCCACTGACTCGGAACCGAAAAGGACTCGGGGTCTCGTTAAAGGGGGCAAAGCGCAGAAAATTTGCAAGGCGACGGGGAAAAAGATCGACTTGCCCTACGACGAATTCACCGGTGGCCCTCCCACAGCTCAGCTAGCAAGTCTCTCGGCGCATAGCATATGGTCAATCGTCTGTAGCCGAGTTCGTATCACTGCCCCTACTTGGAAGGAGGCGCCGGATAATGAAAAGGCGAAAGTCTTTAAAGATCTTTCGGTACGTAATACGTCCAATTTAGTTATTATATAATATTGTTAATATTAGTTATAATTTCATAATATATACGATTATAATTTTCTATTTATTTTTGATAGGAACAATTTGCGGTGGATCCGACACCGGCGATGTTGAGGCATATCAACCAAACCGCCCACTCAATCTACAAAGATTGGAAGTACAGGCTCCATCAGTACTTCCAAACTTACGGTCCCTCGCCTCCCCCCATAGAGCTGCGTGGGGATAGAGAAGATGAGTGGGAGTGGTTGTGTAACCACTTTGCCGATGACTCCTTTAAGATGTTAATTTACTTTTTTTATTTCAATTAAGATAATTGAATTATTTAAATTTTAGTTAATAATTTTTTAATGATTTAATTATGTTGTGTAACAGAAATTCTCCGGTGTCAACAAAGCCAACCGGGGGAAGAAGGACAAACACCATACTACCGGCGCCAAGCAGTTCATTCAAATAGCCAAGGAGCACAAGGATAAGGGCTCCAAACACCCTTATCTTGATGCAAGCATAAGCGCGTACGTGACGCCTGGGCTCGATAATGAAGCCAGTCAATGCGGCGTAAGTGATATATATATATATATATATATGTGCTTTTAATTATAGTAATTATTATTTAAATATTATTTCATTATAATAAATTAATTATTCTTTTGTAGGCAAGGGTGATAGAGCGTGCACAGGAAGAGTTGGCTAACACTCAGCTTGCGTTCCCAGATGTGCCGCCGGAAGACCTGCCTTCTCTATCCTTAGAGAGCCAAATTGCAATCGCCGATGAGGTCTACGGTCGTAGAGCTGGCAATGAGGTTAGGCACTTCGGGCCTAGGGTGGTACAAGATTTGTCGACGACCTCCGACTCATCATCTACGGGAGGTTCGGGCCAGCGGAGAAGGACTCAGGCTGCGGCTGTCGAAGCAGCCATTCAAGAGGCTCGACTGGCACGAGAGGAGAATCAATCCATGCGGCAAAGACTTGACGAACAATAAGCATAAATAGCCCAACTCATCACCCTCATGCAACAAAATCGAGAAGTATGTCAACCTCCTCCGAACCCACACCTCGATGACAACGACCCGGCTGGAGGCGGAGGACTCGGCGGCGCATCTGCTCCTCCAGTATATTAGCTAGCTAGTAGTTTATTATCTCGTTTCTTTCCGCATTCCGAACAATATTTTAATTTTTAATTTATGGGTTTTTTCGATTATTCATGTATGTACGAATTATTTTTAATTATTTAATAATTAAGTAATATTCAAATTTAGTTTATTTAATTAATTTTAGCATTTTTCATTATTTAAATTCAATTAATAATAAATTAAATAAATATTTAATTACAATTTATTTTTTTTAAAATTAAATTTCCACTTGGACGACGGAGAACTAAATCTCCGTCGTCCAAGTGACTACCTGGGCCACGGAGAACGTATCAATCTCCGTGGCCCAGGTAGTCACTTGGACGACGGAGATTTAGTTCCCCGTCGTCCAGGTGTTTACCTGGGCCTCGGAGAACGTCCGCGGTCCAAGTGAACTTGGACGACGGAGAACTAAATCTCCGTCGTCCAAGTGCTTGGACGACAGCACTCGGAGCACGGATCTTGGACGACGGAGATTCCGTCGTCTAAGTACTTAGACGACGGAAAACGTCACTTAGACGATGGAAATGCTCCGTGGTCTAAGTCCGTTTTTCTTGTAGTGGACGTTGTAGGTGGTGGTGGTGTGTGGTGGTGGCAGCGACGGTGGTGATGCCGGTGATGGCGGCGACGGTGGTGATGTCGGTGGTGGCGGCGACGGTGGTGGTGGTGATGATGATGGTGGATGGTGATGGTGATGGTGATGATATATGGTGGGTGGTATGATTGGGAAGGGGGGGGGGAGAGATGGAGAGGGAGAGGGCCAATTATTTTCACTTAGACGACGGAGATAACAATTTTCCGTCGTCTAAGTGGATTTAAATTTTTGCCAAATTTTAGTGGAAAAAACACCGCCAGAAATTAAAAATTTAAAAATTCACTTAGACGACGGAAATACTCATCTCCGTCGTCTAAGTGAATTTTTTTAATTTTTTATTTTAAAAAATAATTTTTTTTTAATTTTTTTTTAAAAAAATTAAAAATTTAAAAATTCACTTAGACGACGGAAATACTCATCTCCGTCGTCCAAGTGAATATTTTTTAAATTTTTTTAAAAAATATTCACTTGGACGACGGAGATGAGTATTTCCGTCGTCTAAGTGAATTTTTAAATTTTAAATTTTTTTTAAAAAAATAAAAAAATTATTTTACGGAATTTTCACCTATACCGCAGAGATGTCTTTTTCCGTCGTCTAAGTGACACTTAGACCGCGGAAAATTTCCGCGGTCTAAGTGTCACTTAGACGACGGAAAAAGACATCTCCGTCATCTAAGTGAAATTTCAAAAATTTAAAAATTTCACTTAGACCGCGGAGAAGTTTCCGCGGTCTAAGTGTTACTTAGACGACGAAACCTTTAAGGTTCCGTCGTCTAAGTGCATTTTTCTTGTAGTGTATTGTGATGGCATTTAGTTAGTAGCATCGATGCACTCACTATTCGGCTGATCACCGGATAGTCCAGTCAGATGAGGTCAGGTTGCCTCATCTGGCCATCGGGGGAGGTCAGGTTGCCTCGTTTGATCCATCACTTATATTTTTACATATTGTCTGTCGACTCAGGTTAAGGAAAAACTCATGAGCGACCGCATCCATCAGAGTTTAGATATTTATGCTTAAACTCGCTTTATTTTACAGAAATCTGAGGAAAGGCTTGAAATTATAGTTTAGCGATTTATACAAATTATTATATTATTTTTGTCCACTCACGCTAACGTTTTGACGTTTTATTTGTCTTTCCGTGGGCCTTTCGGTTTATCGATGCCCAGATTGCAGTGTGTATCATGAGGGTGCTAGATGTCGTCGAGGGCGTTGAGTCCACCAGTCAATTTCTTCAGTAGTACATCTCAGCTCACTGTCATTATGTTTCTTATGTTATTGTAGTCACCCTGGATACTGGTGCAGTAGTATCGTCTTAGTGAGACTCTTGTGAATAGGTTGTCACTCGTATAGTTGTCGAGTTGAGTTTCTTTGTATGTGAATCCGTATTTACTAGAAGTATGTTTTCCAATTCTGAATAATGTATCAGGTTTAATTCCAATCTTTTGTTGAGAAATTCGGATGGACATCGGTGGTCTACGGTATTGTTTGTGGGTTTATTTGCATAGTGTCAGTTTTTCTTGCAGTTTTTTGGGGGTCTCTTTTACAAGGGAAGTTATGTCAAGATTTTCACAAAAACTCGTAGGTTATGGTCAGTCGTTAGGGCTTGATTCTAGATTATTAGTTAATCTAGGGTCGGGTCCTTTCAGTTTCTGTATCAGAGCATTAGGTTACAGATTTTGTAGACTCTTCTGGTCAGGTCAGTACATGCATTTGATAACTTACGACACTTCTAGAAGGATTACCCGACCAGCTGGCGGATGCTCATTATTCCAAGTGTTGTGCTTTGTCAGATGTCTAGAGTCTCCTAGTTAATTCGGTTTGTGACTTCTTCCCATGAGCTATCAGTCTTGGACTCGATAGTCAGTCAGTCGGTACGCCTCGACACCCAGCTTATTTGCATGATACACAAACTCTAGTTTGATTATGCGTGATTTGATTGCATGCATGATGCCAATATTGTGAGTGAATTTTGAGAATTAATTAGTAAAGTTACTTTAGTAGGCACAATTTCTTTTACATACTTCCAGGACCCTGTGACTAGCAAATATTGGCCAGTGGAATTGGTCGAGTTTGATCGTTTCCGATTTCAGTTGATTTTTGAGTAGAAATTGTAGTAGTTGCTGGTTTATTGTTGGACCATGCAATTTTCCAGTGGTAGGGTATTGCAAAAAATGAAGCTTTCACTCAGTGGTTAGAGTATCAAGATCGTTTCACCTGCTTAGCCTGAGTTGGCACCAAATTCCAGCAGGACAGAGAAAGTGAAGTGTTGAGGTTTTGTGTAGAGTTTGCGGTCCGATGTTGCTTTGTATATGTCAGATGTAATGCGTGTTGTTTTTAAATAGCTGTCAGTATTGTAGTTTGATGCAAGGTTTGATGCCAATCTATGAGTGGAGAAACTCAATGATTTGATGGTAGTGTACTTCGTCAGAGTCCTCGATGTGGGAAGTTTGAGCACTTCAGTTTGTAATATTTCTTCAGGCTTGGAAGCTCACATTCCTACTCTGTGTGTGTTGTTCGACTCATTTTCAGAATTGGGAAGAGTTGACTTTGATGGTGAGGGTGAAAAGCCAGTATCAGTGAAATTAGCAGTTATTAACTTACCCCTTCGGTACGCAGTGATTTCTCTTTTGTGGCAGATGCCATAAATATTTTCGTGGAAAGTATCCTTTTGAGATTTAAGTTATTTTCGTTGTGTCAGTTGAGCTACTTTAGGGAGGATGTGTCCACATTGGGACCCCTCAAGTGGAGTTTTGGTGCAGAGTACTTGTGGTGATTCAGGGAGCCACTTCAGATGTTAGAGCCGCACCACCACTCAGACAGTCAGTTTAGCAGGACCAGAGGTTGTAAGGATTGAACAGACTAGTCAAGCTAATAGCATTATATAGCTCTTGGAAAGGTGGAATATCTCTATCAGTGATCGTCGCTGTGAAGCAGCGGAATACTGTGTAATGGTGCACTTCATATTTAGCGAACGATGTAAATACTTGTGTTCCCCTCCTAATCTTGAAGAGATTGCAGTAGTCAGGGAATATCTTGATGTCTGTTCTGAGGAATTATTAGGCCTTCCTCATTTACAGGTAATTATTGTCATGTATGAACTTTTATAGGTATATGTCTCATTGCGTAGGCGTTGTACCAGATGATTTCATATGATTATGTGATGTCTGTCGGTAGCTGAACTGAGTTATTGTGAAGAGCAAGTATCGACCATTTTGTTGTGATGATTAGTTAGATAATTCAAAAGGAGCTTCAATATTGTTAAGTTTGATTTTCGATCGTGTTTCAGTCGATGTAAATTTCTGGAGATGCAATTTGTGTTATTGAACGCATCTGTTGCTATATGTGTATAATGAATCGTGTGTACTGAATATATTTAGGTGAATTCATTATCGACTGCATTGCCGACATTTTTGTTTATTTCCAGAAATGTACAGCAGCAGGTGAGATACCAGATTTAGCAAGTGCAGGTTTTGATTTGTGGCGCTAGATTTCTCGGCCATGTATTATTAGTAAAGCATGTTGGTGTTGACCCAGTTAAGATTGAAGTGGTGTGAACCAAAGCAGATCAGTGAGTGTAGTAAAAATTAGAACTTTCTGGGTTTGAGTTGGTTGCAACAGTCAGTTGATACTGGATTATTCACGTAAGCTTCCGTGGAATAAAGTTAAGTTTAATTGATCAGAAACTGAGAAAATTTAAGTTGTATATTAGGTTCAGGAAGCATAAGGTTTTAAGTTAACAGTGTTAAACTCATGGGCCATGTGTTATCAGCAGGGTATGTCAGTATGAAACCGGATAAAGTTGAAGATGTGCTGATCTGGAGTAAACATATTAACGTGGCAGTTATTCAGAGCTTTCTGTGTTTAGTTTGTTATTATCGCCGATTTGTGTTAGACTTTTCACGTATTACGGCACTACTAAACTTATTGTTGAGAAAAAGAATTCGATTTAAATGGTTTGGGTTTAACAAGGCAGTTCAAAGAAAAAGTTAATTTGTAGCTGATGTATTTAGCTAGAATTCTGGTGTTACATTGTTGCGTATTCAGGAATCGCGAATATTACTTCAGTCAGAGATGCATGTTAGGGGTGTTTTCTTTTATATCTCAATTATTGAGCCAGTTTTGTTGCTAATTCCTGATTCGATCAGTTTTCTCCTTATCGAATTCGTGAACTCCATAATTGTGATTTGTTCTTTAGTAAATGATATGACCAAAACATGCATTTAAATTAAACACATAAATTAACCATAAACAATTTAAAACCCTATAGATGTAGTATAATATAAGCAAGTAGGGATCGTTCTAAACCGGGGATTGAAGGGTGCATGCAATTATTGTGTAATATGGGGGGTGTATGAGTTGATTTTAATTACCTAATTTTCTATCTAATTACTACCTAAAAACGTTGAAAAATATAGCAAGAAATTCTAGGACTCTAACATGCATCGACTCATAGACAAGCAAAACACATAAAAAGAATCCCAAAAATCCCACCATAAATTTCGACAAAAATAAAACATAAGCTAATTATTTACATGTGATCATCATATTCAACCTAACCAATTTTCTCTACTTAATTAAGCTACCTTCGAAATTTATGCTCCTAATTCTTATTGTTAACATGCCATGTGGTTTAAAGCTTAACGCCTTAAAATCTAAGAATCATTGAATAACTTCCAGGCGAAAGGTTAAAACACAATCATCCCGCACTACCCAACGCATTAAGAACTAGACATAGCATGCCTCAAACAAAATTAAGAACATAAACACATGGAAGATATACTCAAGTAAGTATTAAAAATCCAAAAATATTCACCAAAACCCAATGTTAAACAAAAAGAGTACAAGAACAAAATATGACTACGGAGTAAAGGATTCATGGTTACACTTTAAAGAAATCCCGCTTAACGCTGCAAACTCCTAAGGTGTAGATGTCTCCAAAGATGGTGGTTCTCACTTGTATGGACTTAACGTGTGCAAGCGATCCGAGTGATGGTGGATGGCGGTATAGTCAACTCCGTGCTTGGTCTTGGTGTTTGAGGGAGAGGTTGGAGAGTAATTTTGCAGAGCTTAGGCCTAGAATATGTGATGTTCCACTTTGAGGCCGAGCTCCCCTTATATAGGCCAAGCAAAGCGTAGTTCGACTCCTTTTAGGACTTTAACTACTCCACCCGGGTAACCTGACCCTTCTCCACTAAAACAGGAATTTCTCTCGTTCTAGAACTCCAAATCGTGTGATTCCAGTTGCGTTGGAAACTAGACTTCTAGAGATTTTCAACCATATGCTAACCACATCTAGATTCATCCGGATCTGTTCACAGTGGTCTTTCGAAGTGGGCTGATGTACAAAGGCCGATTTCTGATAATTCATTTTAATCCATCTTCTTTCGTTGGGCTTCTTTGGACATGCTCTTGGTCTTTGACCCATCTTCATTAATCTTAGTCCACTCTTGAGTAATTTGGGCTTCCTAAATGGTCTTCTAATTAATTGGACCCATTTTCATTTGTTCTTCTTCAAGATACTTCCGGAAGCTTTCAAATCCTAGTCAACATAGGAAAAGTTTTCCTAGTCAACAAATGATTTCTTTTTCTCTTCAATTTTTCTGCTTTCTTCCTTGGAATTTCGAACCAATTTCTTTTCTCCATTATTTTGTTGCGTTTTGCATGCTTGTAGACTCCTTTACTCCATCTCTTTTGGTCAACACCTGAAATTAACAAAATAAGTTAAAACTAATAAAACTAAGCAATTATCAAAGTAAAAATGTAGAGAAAATACATTAATTAATATGCATAAAATGCGTAGATCAGTAAATTGTATGTTGGTGGATTGCTTGACTTCTTGCAGATAAAGGTAAGATGTTGTTATATAAAGGCAGATTCTGTGTATCAATTAAGGATTAGTCGAAAACAGAAATTTCTCGGTGAGGCTTGTTGCTCAATTTCTGTTGGGTATTCTAAAGTATATAATATGGATCGAAACCTTGAAGCAATCTTATGGGTAGCCGAACTTACAGCCAAAACTTACCATCTATGTAAATCAATGCGCCATTTGTCAATAAGTTAATGCAGAACGTCAGGAAATTTCAGACTTGTAGCAGCGTGTAAGTGGTGGAAGCAGGTTATTATAATTTTTTATAAAGTTCACGTATAGTCAAGAACATACCGGCATTCAGTTAATTATGCGGAAGTAAATAAATGGTAGCATTGTATATCAGTTGCAGAACATAGTTTCCATCCCAGCCAGGGTGTCAGTTCGTGAGAACTCACTCAGATTGTTGTGGTAGGCTAAGATTATGTGTATTACAGTTTCTTATAAAGTGTTAGCATTTGAGCGAAATTCGCCTACGATTATAGTTTTCATTTGAATATCAAGATACCACTCTATAAAGCATTTTATGTTAAGCCATATAGTATTCGGCTATGTTGAGATAAGTTAGTAAACAAGCGTTATCAATCTAGTTAGTGTGCCAGAGATGACAGATAACATGCAGATTTTCTTAACATATTAAAATTGTCGGATTATTAGAAAAGATTGCGCGAATGTCAGTCAGAGAATACAGTGGTAATTGAGTATCCCTCTAGCTATCACCATGGAAAGGAGTCATGCACAATTGTTGGCACGGTAAGTTATGCACGTTAGTAAAAATATGGGCGTTATGGTTTATCGTTTGGCAAGTATTATTAGGGCTGGCATATGTATATGACGTATTTCACGTATCGTGATTAGGGATGTATATTTTTAACCCTCTGATATTTGTGTGCCTCAGAAAATTTCCGTTGTAGACAGTTTCAGTTCATGTTGTGGAACCGATGGATGTTCTTAACCGGTGAGAGTAGATTTTCTAGAAAAGGAATATTTTGTTAGTGTCAGTGTTTGTGTTTGTACATAAATCATATAATAAATGTAGCCACGTAGAAACCAGAACAGCTTGTGTGAGCAGTAACTTCGTTCTCTTAGCAGATATGTAAATTTCGAGGATGATTTTTTTTAAGGGGGGTAGATTGTTACAAACCGAATCGTAATCACGCAGTTATCGATTTGTGTTACGCGTTATCGCGGATTAGTCGCGTAATTGGGGTTATTAACGACTATTTCACCAGGAGAGAATTTGTATTGACTTCCTTCACGAGAATTGTAGAGAATTTAATTTCGAGCTCATGTGAATTTTTGGGGAATTTTTCAGATAAGCGAGCTATTATTTAACGAGTTTTGAAGTCGGTAGGTGAAAATATTTGAAAGTGTTAATTTAAATTGCTGATTTAATCGTGATTGTCCGATCTTGATCAGATTTGATCTGAACCATTGATTTGGGCTGGTATGTGTATGGGTATGTATACGGTATAAATACGAGCTATTTTTGGAAGGTTTCCAAATTTAGAAACTCAACACGGGTCAAACCGACCCATTTTGGCTGTGGAATTACTTGCCCGCGGTGAGCCCTATTTCGACCACCTTTGACCGTGGTCTTGGTGTCTAAATGTTGGACTGAACCTCCTCTTTCTTTTGGTTGGTGTATCATCTGCGCTAGTGGCCGGATAACAGAGGTGGAAGGCCACGAAAACCGGCCGAAACCGGCGGTTTTCGATGGTTATGGTTGCGGCGCAAAACGACGGCGATGTGGGTCAAATGTATAGGAGTTTTGTATCCCATGGTGAGACAAACCGTTTGAGACCGGTCTCGGCCCTTGCCGTGGCCGGTGGTGATCAATCGGAGAATATGAATTCCAGCGAGGTTTTTGAACTTCACGGTGAGATTTCGACATTTTTCGGTTAGAATTGGGCTTAGCATTGAACTGGAATGTTGTTCAAAATATTGAGATCTTTAATTTGATGTATAGGTCAAAGAATTCTGGACCGGTTGGTTTTCCGACGGCTGGCGGTGGCGGTCTGCGGCTCCCCGCGCCACCGTGAGCGGCGGAGCTTTGGCAATGGGGAATTTTCGACAAAATTTTATGTCGTTTGGCTTGTTTTCGGGTGCCGAACGCAATGGTCAGGTTTATATTAGGATATAAGCATGATAATTTTGAGCGAGTATGAAAAGATCCAACCCCGATTCAGTTACCTAAACCGGAATCGAACCCCTTATGAAAATACGAACCAACAAAAACTTTTCAAAATTTCGGCAGAGTTTCGTTACTAGCGTGGAATTGCATAAACCTGCACCCTGAAAATAACACTTCATCCTATGCCACAAAAGCCAAACCGTGGGCACCAATCCCATCCGGATTTCTTAACATCAATATAAACAATAACAGTAAACATACTGTACTATGTATATATGTATATCCGAGAAAATTCGTATAAACATGTATCAGATTGTATCAGAGCGACCACTAGTGTAAAATATATACAATATACACATCAGTAGGCGAAATAAGAACCTACTGGAAAACATAGGTAGCTCAGATCACTAGCCTCCAAACTGCGACGTGAAAAAGCAGAATCCGAACTGCAAACTGGGCACGGAAACTGAAAAGCCCAGGGGAAAGACAAATAAAACGTTAGAGTGAGTGGACGAAAATAAACATATGCCTTTCACCAGTTTATATACATAATCAATGTAAAACAGTGCGAGTTCGGAACACAACACACATAACACACATAACACACATATATATGGAGGTTGTCGGGTGAATCTCTCAAGCCCGACGTCGGGTGAATCGCTCAAACCCGACGGTGATAGGCCAGGGGAATCTCTCGACCCCGGCGGCACTCAAGGGAATCTCTCAACCCTACTTCAGAGGAATCTCTCAACTCTGGGCCAGAGGAATCTCTCAACTCTGGTAGCATCGATGCAAGAAATGCCATCACCAATAAACACATAATAACACCTCTGAAAATAACATATATCTCAATCATCGTATAAAATAAATACGGAAATCATAAAATCCACGAAATCGCAAAATCAACAGTGAAAATAGAAACTTGTCCACTCACTGATCACGTGCTAATCTCGTGGTCCGGCGGAATTGAAGTTCCCTCGCCTGAAACACGATCATGATCCCGATCTCGATCTCCTGAATATACATAAACATAACGGATCAAAATCAAAGTCCATAACCCTGTACTGAATCACGGAAACCAACCGTTCCCGGAAACATGCAATGCAGTACAAAATAATTAACGGAATTACCGAAATCTCACTCGAAACCCTCGACTAAAAATCGGCTAATCAAATCAACCCGAAAACCTCTGGACGATAATCAGGGCGCGATTACGAGAAAAATGACATTAAAAACACCAAAATTTGAAAAAGTCAACTCTCCACCGTTGACCGCCGCCGCTGCGAGATTCATCGGCGGAGAAATTCCAGATCACAAGATCTCGCTCAGCCAAACCCCTTTCATAACTAGCACTCAAACCAATTCGAACTCTAACCTCACCAAAACACTTCAAACCTGAACGGAATCCAGTTTTCCGGCCACCCAAATCAGACCCAACAAAACCTTAACCAATTCTGAATAAAAACACATGGTTAGACTCCCAAGGACAAGGGGAGTCGAACCCCCTTATCCACCACCACCGTGGTTCGCCGGAGAACCTCCTCCCGATACCGGCGACGTAACCAAATCGGCCTCACATCGAAACCCCATAAACCGTGATCAATTCTTATAAACTCATACATGAAACGAAAGAGGAGCTCAAGGAGAGTCGAATTATACCCTCAGCCTGGCCGGAGATGGCTGGAAAAGTCGGGTTGGCCGACGAGTCCAAACGGGTCGTCCTCCTCCTTCACGGTCAACGGGTAAGTTTCCAAAAATAGTAAGTCAACAGGCAGTCTACGGTAGTCAACCCTCAAACAGTGTTTTTTACAACTATTCTCGACTATTCCGATATTTATACTCGCGCCTCGGGTCAATCGACGATTCGAAACGGATAACCATCACGATTCGGATAAACACGAAACAATCGGATTAACTCGTCGAAAACTGAAACTTCAAATAATCGTAAAATATTCCTCGGTTATCGGAAAAATCTTCCGGAACTGCCCATGAGCTCGAAATCACGTACTCTACAACTTCCGTGAAGACACTCAACTCAAATTCTCGGCCTAAAACATAGTTGCGAATAGAGTCAACGAACAACACAAATATCGTAAAACTGCGACTGAACTCAATCTCGAGAATCGTGCCGAATACGCAACTGATTCTGGTTCGGGTCGTCACAAACCTACCCCCCTTAAAGAAATTTCGACCTTGAAATTTACATACCAGTCAAGTGAACAGATGAGGATACTGTTCCCGCATACGCTGCTCAGTCTCCCAGGTGGCCTCCTCAACTGAGTGATTCTGCCACAAGACCTTCACTAGCGGAATCACACGGTGCCTCAACTCCTGCTCACGACGATCGAGAATTTGTACAGGCTCCTCAACATACGTCAAATCCTCCCTTATCGGCAACTGCTGTGGGGCTAACACATGTGAAGGATCTGAGATGTACTTCCGCAACATCGAAACATGGAAGACATCATGCACACGAGCCATCTTAGCTGGTAACTCAAGTCTGTAAGCAACAGCTCCAACCCTCTCCGTAATCTCATACGGACCAATGTACAGCGGTCGAAGCTTGCCACGCTTCTCGAATTGCACAACTCCCCTCCACGGAGATAGTTTCAGGAAGACCCAATCACCAACTTCGAACTCTAAACTCTTCCTCCTCACATCTGCATAACTCTTTTGCCGATCCTGGGCGATCTTCAATCGATCCCGGATAACCTGTATGTCCTCCATCGTGGTTTTCACCAAATCAGGACCAATAAGCCAATGTTCGTCCACCTCACTCCAACACAACGGAGTGCGACACTGCTTCCCGTACAGAGCATCGTACGGTGCCATCTCAATACTGGCCTGATAGTTGTTGTTGTAGGCGAACTCAACCAAATGTAACTGCTGATCCCAGTTCCCGCGGAACTGCAACACACATGATCTCAGCATATCCTCAAGAGTCTGAATGGTCCGCTCGGACTGCCCATCAGTCTGAGGATGGAAAGCTGTACTAAATCGCAACCTCGTGCCCAACGCTCGCTGCAACGCCTGCCAAAACTCAGAAGTGAACTGACTATCTCGGTCAGAAACAATCGACACATGCACACCATGCAAGCGAACAATCTCGGATAAGTACAACTTGGCCAATCTGCCCACTGAAATCTTCCCCGGAAGTGCAAGAAAGTGTGCGGATTTCGTCAATCGGTCAACAATAACCCAAATGCCAGTGTTGCCCGCCGAAGTACGTGGCAACTGATAGACGAAATCCATCATAATATGCTCCCACTTCCAAACTGGAATCTCAAGTGGTTGTAGTTTCCCTGTAGGCTTTTGCCTTTCCGCCTTCACCTGCTGACAGATCAAACATCGACTCACGTACGCGGCAATCTCCCGCATCATGTTGCGCCACCAATAGTATGCTCGAAGTGTACGAAACATCTTCGTACCTCCGGGATGCATTGCATACGCTGAACTGTGAGCCTCCTCCAGAATTTCCTTCTTCAAGTCCTCGTCTCTGGGCACACATAGCCTGCCTCTGAACAATAACGTACCATCATCGCTCAACCGGAACTCTGTAGGCATACCATTCCGTATCATGGTCTTCTTGCCCAACAGGTAAGAATCTGAATCCTGAGCCTCTCGTACCTGATCAACCAATACGGGTCGCACCTGAAAACTGGCCAACAAAGCTCCATCATCATCATACCCGAACATAGCACCCGTAGCTCGAAGCTCGGCTAACATCGATACTCTGGCCACACACATATGAAACAACGAGGCTCCAGATTTCTGGCTAAGTGTATCAGCTACAACATTGGCCTTCCCCGGATGGTACTCGAACATGCAATCGTAATCGTTGATCAACTCCATCCATCGGCGCTGCCTCATGTTCAGATCTGGCTGCATCCGCAAGTAGGTGAGACGCTTGTGATCAGTGTAAATCTTACACTGAGCACCATACAAATAATGCCTCCAACCCTTCAATGCTAACACGATAG
This sequence comes from Geum urbanum, assembly GCA_946800695.1. Classification (NCBI taxonomy): domain Eukaryota; kingdom Viridiplantae; phylum Streptophyta; class Magnoliopsida; order Rosales; family Rosaceae; genus Geum; species Geum urbanum. The sequence goes on from OX327009.1 coordinate 4,759,370, forward strand.
CGGCTAACTCCAAATCATGCGTCGGATAGTTGGCCTCATGTGGTTTCAACTTCCTGGAACCATATGCCACAACTCTTCCATGCTGCATCAACACACAGCCAAGACCCAACTTCGACGCATCGCTGTACACAACAAACTCACCACTGTCGTCTGGCAATGTCAGAACCGGTGCGGCAGTCAATCTCTCATTCAGGAGCAAATAACTCTCCTCCCACGCATCAGACCACTCAAACTTGACGCCCTTCTTCGTCAATCTGGCCAGTGGTGTAGCAATCCGGGAGAAATCCTGTACAAACTGTCGGTAATAGCCTGCTAACCCCAAGAAACTCTGAATCTCCGGTATAGTAGTGGGTCTACTCCAGTTCAGCACGGCCTCGATCTTGTCAGGATCAACACCGACTCCCTCGGCCGAAATCACGTGGCCCAGAAACTTCACACTATCCAACCAAAACCCGCACTTGCTAAACTTCGCGAACAACTGATGGTCCCGCAAAGTCCGCAACCCTACATGCAGATGCTTCTTGTGCTGGCCCACACTCCTGGAATAGATCAAAATATCGTCAATAAATACAATCACGAACTTGTCCAGGAACCGTCTGAACACCCGATTCATCAAGTCCATGAAAGCTGCGGGGGCGTTGGTCAACCCAAACGGCATAACCAAAAACTCATAGTGCCCATACCGCGTCCTGAATGCCGTCCTGGCTACATCAGAGTCACGGATCCTCAACTGGCGATATCCGGATCGAAGGTCAATCTTTGAAAAGACGGATGCACCCTTCAGCTGATCATACAAGTCATCAATCCACGGTAACAGATACTTGTTCCTCACTGTAATCTGATTCAGCTTCCTGTAGTCGATGCACAAACGCATGGACCCGTCCTTCTTCCGTACAAACAACACCGGAGCACCCCACGGAGAAACACTCGGTGGAATAAAACCCTTCTCTAGCAACTCCTGGAGCTGAATCTGCAATTCCTTCAACTCCGCAGGCGCCATACGATACGGTGTCTGGGAAATCGGTCCAGTACCCGGCAACAACTCAATAGTGAAATCAATCTCCCGTACAGGGGGTATACCAGGTAACTCCGCTGGAAATACATCCGGAAACTCAGACACAACCTCAATACTACCAAGATCCGGCACTGCAGCTGTAGTGTCCACAACATGGGCTAAGTAAGCGACACAACCCTTCTTCATCAACCGATCCGCCCTCATCGCAGTAATTAAACACGGTAGTGAAGTGTTCTTCTCGCCGCGAAATAGTATCTCGGGTAACCCTGGTCGTCGAAACGCGACCTCCTTCTTGTGGCAGTCAAATATGGCCCAGTGCGACTCCAAAAAGTCCATACCTAAGATTAAATCAAAATCCACAATATCAAGCAGTAACAGATCTGCGGCTAATCCATGGCCATCAATAAACACCTCACAATCTCTGTAAACCCAACCGATGCTCACAACCTCACCTGACGGATACAACACTCTCCACAACCCCGGAAGTGGAGATGCATGTACCGTAGCTAATGATGACAGTCTAAATGATATGAATGAATGTGTGGCACCTGGATCAAGCAATGTAAGTACAGGAATACCAAAGACATGTAACGTACCAATAACGACCTCCAGTGAAGCTCTGCCCTCACGTAGAGTCATAGCATGCACCCTCGCCTGTCCGGCTGGTCGTCCTCTCTGGGGCTGTCCCTGCTGTCTGCCCTGGCCTGCAAACTGTGCTGGTCGAGCTCCTGAAGCGGCACCTCGCTCTCCTCCGGAACTCTGGGCCCCCTGTCCACCAGTAACATCATACTGATAACATTTCCTCGCATAGTGACCCACCTGGCAACAGCGGAAACAAGTGACAGGATTACGCTGACATGGACCCACATGATGTTGGCTGCAGAGACTACACAATGGGTACTCCCTCGGTACAGCAAAAGTGCCACCAGTACGCCGAGGATAACTAGAACCACTAGAATCCCCACTAGCCTATGGTCGCTGCGGTCGATCTCTCCTCCATCTCGATCTCTGCCTCGGTACACCAACTGGTGGACGATAAGATCCACCGCCTGAGGATGAAGCTGAACCGGAAGTATCAGAACTCTGCCTCTTTGAAGGCCCCTGACTCGGTCCACCTTCCTCAAATCGTCTCTGCGGGTACCTCTGCTGTCTCTCATGCTCAATATCCTCGCCTCGGAGTGCGGCACTAACAAACTCATCGAAGTTTTTCCGAGGCATCGTAGTCAGTGTCGCCTTGATGTTCAGATTCAATCCCAGCTCAAACCTACGACAGTTGGCTTCCTCAGTAGCCACCATATCCCACGCAAAACGAGACAAACGAGTAAACCGATCCCGGTACTCAAGTACAGACAAACTGCCCTGCCTCAAGTTCGTAAACTCCTCGTACTTGCGCTGCTGGGTAGCCTGATTAAAGTACCTTCGCATAAACAGATCACGAAACAATGTCCACGGAGTATCAGCTGGAACTTTGTCGGTGCTAACCCACTAAAAGTATGCATCACCCTCAAGTAAACCAACTGCGGCTACTGTCATCTGCTCAGGAGTAAACTGCAGACGCTCACAAACACGTTCAATCTGAACTAACCATGCCTCGCATATCTCTGGATCAACTGAACCCGAAAACACAGTAGCACCCGCAGTGCGAGCTTTGACCACAGGGTCAAAACGCTCTTCCAAACGCAGCACTCACATCAGCAAGTCGCGCGTTCGACGATCCTCATCAGGATCCTCATCCTGATCGACACGGGGACCACGTCGAGGAGGCATCCTACTGATACAAGACAAGCATTAGGTACAAGTAGAAAAAACGTAATCATGAAACCGCAGATATTTGAGAATACACAACACCTGAAGTATTGATAAGTACCGCTGGCCAGTCGGGTCATCACTCCAGTCATGCTGTATCAACTCAAATACCCTAAGCGTCACAACTACAAGAGTCTACAGAATCTGACAACCTAATGCTCTGACACCAAGCTGAAAGGATCCAACCCCGATTCAGTTACCTACACCGGAATCGAACCCCTTCTGAAAATAAGAACCAACAAAAACTTTTCAAAATTTTGGCAGAGTTTCGTTACTAGCGTGGAATTGCATAAACCTGCACCCTGAAAATAACACTTCATCCTATGCCACAAAAGCCAAACCGTGGGCATCAATCCCATCCGTATTTCTCAACATCAATATAAACAATAACAGTAAACATACTGTACTATGTATATATGTATATCCGAGAAAATCCGTATAAACATGTATCAGAGTGTATCAGAGTGACCACTAGTGTAAAATATATACAATATACACATCAGTAGGTGAAACAAGAACCTACTGGAAAATACAGGTAGCTCAGATCACTATCCTCCAAACCGTGACGTGAAAAAGCAGAATCCGAACTGCAAACTGGGCACGGAAACCGAAAAGCCCAGGGGAAAGGCAAATAAAACGTTAGAGTAAGTAGACGAAAATAAACATATGCCTTTCACCAGTTTATATACATAATCAATGTAAAACAATGCGAGTTCGGAACATAACACATATATATATATATGGAGGTTGTCGGGCGAATCTCTCAAGCCCGACGTCGGGTGAATCGCTCAAACCCGACGGTGATAGGCCAGGGGAATCTCTCGACCCCGGCGGCACTCAGGGGAATCTCTCAACCCTGCTTCAGAGGAATCTCTCAACTCTGGGCCAGAGAAATCTCTCAACTCTGGTAGCATCGATGCAAGAAATGCCATCACCAATAAACACATAATAACACCTCCGAAAATAACATATATCTCAATCATCGTATAAAATAAATACGGAAATCATAAAATCCATGAACTCGCAAAATCAACAGTGAAAATAGAAACTTGTCCACTCACTGATCAGCTAGCGCGAACTCGCGCTAATCTCGTGGTCCGGCGGAAGTTCGTTCGCCTGAAACACGATCACGATCCCGATCTCGATCTCCTGAATATATATATAAACATAACGGATCAAAATCAAAGTCCATAACCCTGTACTGAATCACGGAAACCAACCGTTCCCGGAAACATGCAATGCAGTACAAAATAATTAACGGAATTCCCGAAATCTCACTCGAAACCCTCGACTGAAAATCGGCTAATCAAATCAACCCGAAAACCTCTGGACAATAATCAGGGCGCGATTACGAGAAAAATGACATTAAAAACACCAAAATTTGAAAAAGTCAACTCTCCACCGTTGACCACCGTTGATCGCCGCCGGCGGCGGCGGCGCGCCGTCAACGGCGAGATTCACCGGCGGAGAAATTCCAGATCACAAGATCTCGCTCAGCCAAACCCCTTTCATAACTAGCACTCAAACCAATTCGAACTCTAACCTCACCAAAACACTTCAAACCCGAACGGAATCCAGTTTTCCGGCCACCCAAATCGGACCCAACAAAACCTTAACCAATTCTTAATAAAAACACATGGTTAGACTCCCAAGGACAAGGGGAGTCGAACCCCCTTATCCACCACCACCGTGGTTCGCCGGAGAACCTCCTCCCGATACTGGTGACGAAACCAAATCGGCCTCACATCAAAACCCCATAAACCGTGATCAATTCTTATAAACTCATACATGAAACGAAAGAGGAGCTCAAGGAGAGTCGAATTATACCCTCAGCCTGGCCGGAGATGGCCGGAAAAGTCGGGTCGGCCGACAAGTCCAAACGGGTCGTCCTCCTCCTTCACGGTCAACGGGTAAGTTTCCAAAAATAGTAAGTCAACAGGCAGTCAACGGTAGTCAACCCTCAAACAGTGATTTTTACAACTATTCTCGACTATTCCGATATTTATAGTCGCGCCTCGGGTTAATCGACGATTCGAAACGGATAACCATCACGATTCGGATAAACACGAAACAATCGGATAAACTAGTCGAAAACCGAAACTTCAAATAATCATAAAATATTCCTCGGTTATCGGAAAAATCTTCCGGAACCGCCCATGAGCTCGAAATCACGTACTCTACAACTTCCGTGAAGACACTCAACTCAAATTCTCGGCCTAAAACATAGTCGCGAATAGAGTCAACGAACAACACAAATATCGTAAAACTGCGACTGAACTCAATCTCGAGAATCGTGCCGAATACGCAACTGATTTTGGTTCGGGTCATCACAGAGTATTTAATCGGACAGATATCATATTAATTCACGACAATACCAAAGGACGCTTTGAGTATCCGTTTAATTGCGAGTCGTTTAATATTCGAGATTTGTTTGTGACTCTTAAAAGTGAGGGATTATAGGGAATTGAATTCAGATTTTGGTTGAGTTACGAATTAAACAAAAAATACGTTATTCGAGTTTACGAGATTCTCGATGTTAGCACTCACCAGATTACGATCTTAGCCGTTCAATATGAACCCGATGATTAGATATCAATTTTAATCGTGGTTACAGGATATTGAGTTAGCGGGAGTATCAAATGAATAATTTTGCCGATTGACAGGTTGTAATTATCCCGACAAAATCAGTGAGTGGGCACCTTTATTTTCATAGTCAATAACGAGTTCATTTATTTCAGTATTTCAGAATTTCAATAATTCAGTATTTCAGTTTAAATCACAGCATATTTTAGAATAGTTTTAATTGGAGGTTTTCTTTTATTGTGATGGCATTTAGTTAGTAGCATCGATGCACTCACTATTTGGCTGATCACCGGATAGTCCAGTCAGAGGAGGTCAGGTTGCCTCATCTGGCCATCGGGGGAGGTCAGCTTGCCTCGTTTGATCCATCACTTATATTTTTACATATTGTCTGTCGACTCAGGTTAAGGAAAAACTCATGAGCGACCACATCCATCAGAGTTTAGATTTATGCTTAAACTCGCTTTATTTACAGAAATCTGATTAAAGGCTTGAAATTACAGTTTAACAATTTATACAGATTATCATATTATTTTTGTCCACTCACGCTAACGTTTTTACGTTTTATTTGTCTTTCCCTGAGCCTTTCGGTTTATTGATGCCCAGATTGCAGTGTGTATTATGAGGGTGCTGGATGTCGTCGAGGGCGTTGAGTCCACGAGTCAATTCCTTTAGTAGTAGATCCCAGCTCACTGTCAGTATGTCTCTTATGTTATTGTAGTCACCCTGGATACTGGTTCAGTAGTATCGTCTTAGTGAGACTCTTATGAATAGGTTGTCACTCGTATAGTTGTCGAGTTGAGTTTTTTTGTATGTGAATCCGTATTTACTGGAAGTATGTTTTCTAATTTTGAATAATGTATCAGGTTTAATTCCAGTCTATTGTTGAGAAATCCGGATGGACATCGGTGGTCCACGATATTGTTTGTAGGTTTATCTGTGGAGTGTCAGTTTTTCTTGCAGGTTTTTGGGTGTCTCTTTTACTAGGAAAGTTATGTCAAAATTTTCACATAAACTCGTAGGTTAGGGTCAGTCGTTATGGCTTGATTCTAGATTACTAGTTAATCTAGGGTCGGGTCCTTTCATTTATTCTAATCGTGAATGTGGTGGCTGAATCTTATGATCCGTATCTCCAGTTTTATTTTGTTTTTACTCATGGATAAACATATAGAGTAGATCGAAGATGGTATTTTTATTAATTGATAGATGACTTTAAATATAGACATTACAATCAATTACAATCAATTACAATCATTATTCTGGTAAATGAGGGATTGCTAGAATCTTTATTTCTAATCTAATTAGGACCAGACACGTCTACACTGGAAGTTCACGAATATACTTTCCTTAAACACTCTTGTGTCACGTTTATAATGTATGATGCATAACTTATTGCCTCACTAAAAACTTTGCCAAGCAAACAAAAAATTCATGGGTAAAACAAAGACTTGGTCGAAGGAAAAAAAGAGTATAAACGCATTGACTACAAAAGATACTCCATGTGATGTAGAATCCCTCTGATGTCTATTAAAATGTGACTCCCCCTGATTGGTAACTCAAACTTGAAGTTCAAATAATCTTCACATTCCAATGCGTCTCACATGTTTCACAAATGTAGATTTTTGAGGTGACTACCGTAGAACCAATCTGGCTCACATGGATATTCAGTAACTACTGTTATTGCTGATTGAAGAAGTACTTCGGCGTAATGTGTTTAGTATTGTTACCCTTAATGTAACTCAACTTCATTTGTTCAATGTCAGCTGCATTATCTTCAAAGATGCATGTTGGTGCTGTTATAATAGATGGTGATCCAGTAGACCCTCAAATATGGTGTATTACTTTAGCCAGACACACTCTTTTATAGCTTCATGCAGAGCTATTATCTCAGAATGATTCGAGGAAGTAGAAATAATGATTTGCTTTGCAGATCTCTAAGAAATCGCCGTATTCCTGATGGGTTGGGAACATCCTTTATGTAGGTTACAGAGATGTCCAACATTAGCAAATCCTACCAACCTATCATTTAGTGTCTCAGAATAGGGGACTACGCTAAAAGAAGGTTTGGTGTCAGCTTTTGACGGGTCAAGAGATTTCTTCGACGGGTCGAAGGAAGGACTCTAGCAAAATCGTTCCGAATACCTGGTTCGACGGGTCGAACTGTATAGAATCAGAAAGGTGTGTTTCAACCATTATGTTTACCTAAATTTCAAGTTTCTCTCTTACTTCTTTGTAGGGAAAGAATAAGCTCAACTCAATGGATCCCTTCAAGTACCTGAAGATTTGTTTTACTCCATTTAAATGACGTTGCAATGAGCTAATAAGTTCACAGAGAAGGTAATGTCTTGACATGTGCATTGAGATAAATACAACAAAGCTTCAATAACACTAAGATATGGAACCTCAACTCCCAAAAGTTCATCATCATCATCATCATCATCTTTCGGACGGTACAAATCCTTGTTGGGTTCCAGAATGTGAACAACCATTGGTGTGCTAAGAGTGTGTGCTTTGTCCATGTTAAATCGCATGAGCATCTTTTGGACATAGCTGACTGGTGAATAAGAATTCGACCAACTCGATGTTTCAGCTTTAAACTGAGACAGAATCGAGTCCCACCAAGGTTTTTCATCTCAAACTTGGATTTCAAGTTGCCAACTGTCTCATTAACCTCATCAAGAACCCGATGATGTTTATATCATCTACATATACAACTACAATGGTCAATCCTAAACTTGTTCGTTTAATGAACACGTAAGGGCATAAATCATCATTCGTGTATCCCTTCTCAATCAAGTAGTCACTAAGATGTGTGTATCACATCTGATCGGATTGCTTCAATCCATTTAGTGAACGTCTCAATCTTATCATATGAGCTCTTCGTGGTTTAGAGTTACGTGAATTGGGTATAACTACGCCTTCTGGCACTCTCATGTATATTTCTGAATCAAGATCCTCATAGAGATATGTTGTAATCACATCCATTAGCTGCATACTCTATTTTTTTGGACACTACCAAACTCATCAGGTAGCGGAAAGTAATAATGTCCATGATCGGAGAATACATATCCTCATAATCAATTCCAGGGCATTGAGAAAATCATTGCATCACAAGATTGGCTTTATACCACAAGACTTCATTCTTCTCATTGTGCTTCCAAACAAAGACTCATTTATGTTCAACTAGCTTAACATTTAGTGTGCATAGTACTATCGGGCAAAAAACTTACCATTTTCTCAGAGAGTCTAGTTTAGCATGGATTGTATCTTTCCATTTCGGCCAATCTGCTCTACGTTTACAATCTACAATAGAGCAAGGTTCCACTTCATCGTTTTCAATGATCTCCTAAGAGACGGAATAAGCAAATGCATCATCAACTAACATGAAAAATCTATCCATAATAAGGCGTGCATCGTTGTTACTTAGTGAGATTTCCTTGTTTTCTGACATCACAAATAACTCTAAAGTTATCCCCAGAGATGTCAATTGTGATTCTAGGATATAGCTGTAGTTAGAAACAATATCATGTGAAGGATTCACGGTGTTGTTAATGAAAGGATCATTTTATGCCTGAATGGTCTGCCTTTTACCAGAGGCTCATATGTAAAATTTCTTAGTCTCCCCCTTTTCGTGGTGAGAGCCTAGGTCGACGCCACACCGTCCACATAGGCATGAGGGATGTTTCCCTGCCCGGGGTGGCGTTAACTCACCCCTTAATGGGGACTTCCAACCTTGCAGAAACTATTGCAACAAGTATATCTAATCTCATGACTTTTACAATACCAGAAAAGGAGTCAGGCATCGAATCTGCTATTTTCTGAAGATCGAGAATGCATCACACATCTATCTCCCTCTAGATGTATAAGAATCATGATAATACATAGTGGGGTTTGACCACGTCACTTCCTGATGTTCAATTGGAATAGAACCATTCATATCTCCCCCTAACTGTGGGAAGTATGTCTCATCAAAGTGATAATCTGTAAATCTAGCAGTAAAGAGTTCTCCTATCAAAGGTTCTAGATAACAGAGAATCATTGGGGATTCATAACCTATATAGATGCCTAATCGTCGTTGATGACCCATTTTTGTATGCAGCTGAGGCATAATAAGCACATATTCTGCGCAACCAAATATGCGTAGATTTGAAATGTCACTCTCATATCTAGTTACCAACTAGTATGCACTGAATGATTGAAGTGTTACGTATGCATCTGAAATGAATAATCTTAACATTATTCAAACTTGCATAACCCCACACAAAGCTACAAGCTGTAACGGCTTGATATGTGCTTCTACAAGACCGTTCAATACATGAACATGGGGAATGAGATGTTCATTGTTCAACATCAATCTCAACAAACATGCAATAACCATAAAAAATTGTGATATAAACACTCTTGTATTATCCAATCTTGTAGACTTGATTGGGTGGTCCAGGTGTGAGCCCGGACCATAATAATCTAAGTTAGGAGTTTTGCAAATGCAGCATTCCTTGTGTATAGCAAAGTGACGTGTGTCCAACGCATCGATGCATCAACCAAAACCATGAAACTGATGTGCAAACAACATCTAACATCCGCATCCAGGTTTGATTGGTCCACAAATATCATCTTGGATTCGTTGTAAGAATGATATATTCTCAGTGTTGTCAATAGCAAAAGAAGGTCATGCCTGTAACTTTGCTAATAAACAGGCTCTGCAAAATGAGCAACGTGTATTAGATATTATGATAAAGGCATCAGGTGGGATAACGCACAGCGCCTCAGCAGTATGTCGTCGGGATTATGCTACACTTGTCTAGGAGACCAAGCCTGGATCGAGATGAGTTATCTCAGTCCCTCCATCTAAACCAATAGTTTTGGTTTAATTTAAACACATGCTTCTTTGCTCTAAAGAATGAATGACCATGTGAATTTTTTAATATCTTGATCATCATATCTTGACCGGGATGACCCAGACGATAATGACAAAGCTTATATGAGTCAGAGCCACACACAGTAGTGTGAGTAACTGCATTGAATTCAATGATTCTAATTTAATTCAATGATCCAAACTTTACTAAGATATGGACCACTACGAATGCTCATAAAATTCTCCATAATGCGCTTTCTGCCACATTACAGAGGTAACACACAAGAATTCTTTATCATTATCACTACATGTTTCTAAGTGAAAACCGTTGGCGTGAATATCCTTAAAACTTAGCATAGGTTCAATTAGCCTTTGGCGTGTATAAGGCATCTGTGACACAAATTCTTGTACAATGTGGCAATAAGAATTATGCTGAACCACGCCCTTGTATAATCGACATGGCGCTAAACTAATCATGGTTATCACTGCAGAACTATATGGCATAAGATCCATAAACAGTTGCTTATTTCGCAAAATAGTGTGCGTAATACCGTTATCTGCTAAACACTCAATCTCACCTTCAGACATCTACAAAAGAATGTAAATCAATCAGTCTTTTATCTTAAGACATGAAAAACACTTAAGTGAATATTTAAATATTTTTATAGGGTTGTGACCCTTATAAAGTGCTTGACATGGCATGACAAAACTAATGTACAAACAATAAGCAAAATAATATCGATTCTGGTCACGAACCTCAATGGGTTGAAGGAATCTTCGATGGGTCAAAATATTTTGAAAGCAAGTCTAGGGTGCTAGTCTCGATGGGTCGAGTGTGCCCGAGTTGAGTCTAGGGACTAGTTTCAGCGGATCAAGAATACTTCTCGATGGGTCAAAATTGTGTGAAAAAAGATCCAGGGTATCAATCGAGACGGGTCGAGACCTACCCTCAACGGGTCAAGATATCATAAAATAGAACGGAGGACCATTCTTCGATGGGTCGAAGAAAACTAGGCAAAAAAATTTGACATGTCAAAAACAAGCAAAAAATGATCCAGGGTGTATGTCTCGACGGGTCGAGACGCCTGGGATTAGAACATCCCCTCTTTCTTTTCTCATTTTTCAGGTATTTTGGTCTCATATTACCATGGAATATTGTATATTATGTGACGACCCGGAACAAAATCAGAAGTGTAATCGGCTTAATCCACGAGCTTGCGCGTAATCGCAGTTTTCTGTAAATTGATTGAATTGCCGCTTTTGATCACGACTTAATTATTGGCCGAGAATTTGAGTTGAGTCTCTTCTCGAGAGTTGTTGTACGCGTGATTTCGAGTTCGTAGGCGGTTCTGGATTATTATTTCGACGACCGAGGAATATAATATGAATATTTGAAATTTTAGAATATCGTCGAGTTTATCCGTTCGTATTCGAGTTTATCCGAATCGTGATTGTGATCCATTTTGGACCGTCGATCGACCCGAACCGAAATTTGAATGGTTATCGACTTGATTTGCGAGTTGCGCGATTAGTCGCGATTTTGCCGTAATCGGTTAATATGGCGGCTTCGTTAGCAACAAAATTATCGAGCAAGAATTTGATTTGGGATTCTTCATGAAAGTTGTAGAGAATTTAATTTCGAGCTCGTGGGAACTTTCGGAGGATTATTCCGAGTTACGAGGAATAAGTTGTGAATATTTTCGGCCGTCAAATATTGTCGTATTTATCCGTTTGGGATTCGATACGCGTACGGTATAAATACGGGAGAATACTTGCCAATTTTGGAAACTTTCCATAAGGGGAAACTGGGCCTTCACCCGCGTTAACCACGGGTCAAGGAGGCTACCCGTTTTGCCGTTTGGATACCGTAGCTTCGCGCCGCCGTGGAGGCCGATTCCGGCCACGGTTGGCCGGGGTCCCTCCATGAAACTTGTTGGACTCATGGCCCTCTTCTATTTGAGAGGTGGATCGACCCGTGAGATGGCCGGAGGAGGAAGAATCGGCACGGTGAAGTTAGGTGAAATTCCGGCGAGTTCGGCGGTGGTTGGAGGTGAATTTTCCGGCCGAGTTGGTGGCTCCTCTTTGGGGGGTTTTGTTAGCCATGAGGAGAGGAAGCTATTGGAAGTGGTCTTGAGGGTTGCCGTGGCCGGAGGAAGGAGATCGGTGGGTTTGAAATTCCGGCGAGGGTTTTGAGTTTCAAGGTGAGTTTTGGACCTTTTCTGGTCAAAATTGAGCTTAATTTTGAACTGGAAAGTTGTTGGAAATGTTGAGATCTTCAAATCCATGTGTAGGTTGCATTTTTCTGGGCCGGTATGATTTTCCGGCGGCAGCGGCAGCGGCGACGTGTTTTTCGACGAGTTATATGTCGTTTCGCTCGGAATCGCGCTCCGATCGCAGTGGTGAGGTTTATTTTTTTAATTGAGCATCAGAAATTGTTGCAAGGTTTTATGGTGTGATTATCGGATTTTGTCGATTTCGTCGATATTGAATTATATGTTTCCGGGAACGGTTGTTTCTCATGATATGATTCGAGGTTTTGAGTTATGATTTTAAGCAATGGATTTTATGATTATTCAGAGGATCAAGATCGTACTTTGGGTGAGGGATCTTTCGCCAGATCTCGGGATTAGCGCGTTTGCACGCTGTGCTTGTCTGTGAGTGGACCTTTCTTTTCACTGATCGATTGCGAGTCTTTATATTACATTTTACGAGCATGAGCATACGTTTGTGATTATGACTTATACGAGCATGTGCTTTACGATTATGCATTTACATTATGCTTTATACGTATGCATGAAACTATTTACGATTTGATTTACACAGAGTACAGTCTTAGTATATGTGGTTGTATCGATACACTTGCATCCCGGCTGATCCCCGAGGATGTCTACCAGAGGGGAACTGTACCTTGTGCCAATGTATGTCCTGGTGGGTACAGATTTCTGTTCCTTGTGCCGATGTATTTCCGGGTGGGAACAGATACCCTGACTTGAGGCCTTTCTGGCTAGAATCACATGTGGGTCTGGGATCCCGTGATTCGGACTGTACTAGCACAGATCTGTCCATGAGTGACCACGTGGGATTTTTCTATGCACGCTCTGTACGTTGGAGGAGTTTGGATTCACCTCGTGTACTATATCATATTCATTCATTTTGACTCGCATATGTTTTTATAACATATATTATTTGGCGAAAGACATTTATTTTCATCCACTCACTCTAATGGTTTTCATGTCTTTCCCCTGGGCTTTTCGGTTTCCTTGCCCAGTTTGCAGTTCGGATTCTGGTGTCGCACGTCGCAGTCGGAGGCTTAGTATTTGAGTGATGTTTCTTTTATGGTAGGTTCTTAGTTTGGCCTACTATTTGTGTGTGTGTATATATATACACTAGAAGTCGCTCTGAGCATTTTGATGTTATATTTTTATACGATTTTCCCTGGATTTCTGTAAAGTATAGTTTTATCGATTACTTTACATTACTGTTATGATATTGAGAAATCTGGATGGGATTTGTGCCCAGGGTTTGATTTTTGTGGCATAGGATGAAGTGTATTTTTCGGGTGCAGGTTGATGGCAATTCCGCGTTAGTAGCGTTACTCTGCCGAAATTTTTGTGGTTTTTGTTGGTTCGTGTTTTCAGAAGGGGTTTGATTCCGGTTTAGGAAACTAAATCGGGGTTGGGTCCTTTCAATTATGAACCATTCTTGCATTATGAAGTAAAATAACATTCTCAACACTTTCATATATCAAAAATAGAGAAATTTATTACTTTGCCAACACAAAGTACATCAAAGATGTCTTATTCCAAAACCGACTAAAAATAAAGTCTCGAAATGTGACTAAACAAGCCAAAAATATCTAAACTTGATTACATAGTAGAAATAACAACCTAATACATAGAGTTAGCCTCTTGTGCCAAGTATTCTTGTGACTCTTGTAGATATTCATAATGTCCTTGCTTGCACGAAATTGTTTGTGCATATGCTTGTACTTTGGTAGAGCCACACTTCCTGACCAATTTTGACGACTAGAGGAAGATGATTTTCTGCTTTTTTTCCAGTGACGAAGAAGATGGCCGACGACAGTGTTGACATCGGTGTAGGCCGGCGGTGATGATAGTGGTTTTTAGGGTTTTTTCTGTGGTGATGGCTATCAACTCAAGAGTTGTTAATAACATGTTGAAGAATAATTAGATACGTTATAGATATAGACTGAAAAATTGTATCTTTATTCATTGATAGATGACATTAAATACATGCATTACAATCAATTACAATCATTATCCCGGTAAATCAGGGATTGTTAGAATCTCTACTTCTAATCGAATTAGGACAAGCTACATACCGGAAGATCAGGAATATACTTTCCTTAAATAATTTCTAATTTTTTCACATTCAAAAAGTTCTTTTCTATTTGTTCATAAGCATTTTAAACAACACTAGTCTGCACATCATTGTACAACTCTACAGTATGAAAATCCCAAATGATTAATTCGACTTTAAAGACGTCTCTTCCGCGTAATTGTATTATCAAATGACAAAAATTGGCCTTATTAATTAACCATTTCGGTATTGATCAATAATAACGATAAATACAAATAACAAAACGGAAAAAAAAATCAAAAGTTGAGAGCGCTCTTTGAACCCTAGGTTCGGCAAATATCTTTATGAGCCTTGTCTCGGATTACATCACACTCTGGGCATCTCAGCTTTGTCTCCTCTCATTCTTCTTTAAGGTCAGGGTGGAGATGGCTTCATGAACTGGCTATCGGTAGTTGAGATCCACACTTAAGTTTTGCAGGGTTTATGTGGGGTTGTTTCTGTGTCACACAAGGTTGGTGGATGCCGATCATCCTGGGTCAAATGTGATCCTATTGCGGGTGTAAAATCTAAGATTGGGGTGACCTTGTTATTCTGGCGGCGTGCGTGGCTGTGGCCAAGTAGCTGATTTGGGCATGGCTATGGGGTATCTACAACTCGATGTTTGGAGTCAAAAAGTTCTACATCATTGAATCTTATTGACCAACATGTATGATTGAGGCTCGGTGGTGCAACCTAGAGTAGTGTGAGGCGGGTTGTTATGATCCCCCCATGGGCTCTAAGACTTTGCTTTGGGCCTAATTTTTTGGGGGCTGATAGGTCTGTTTTTGGGACTTTCTTTTGAAGCGGATGTTAAGTTTCAAATTTAGGTTCTTGACTACCTAGAGCTATGAAAGTGACAAAAAAGTCACCCAAACATATTTTTTGAACTAAAAGCTACTTTATTTAAAAGCACGCGAGAAATATTCATTAATTTTAAAATATTTACACCCATGCCATTCAATAAGTTTTCCTAAAAATTACATTTTTTGCCACTTCAAGAAAATAACAAAAATGCCACTAAGTGAAAACAGATATGCTTCCTCTCTCCTACGATTTCGAGGTTGCCTGGATTTATCATCTGCCACGCCCTCGGGTCATGGTGCCACATCATCAGTCACGAGGCTTGGGCGTCCAGTCACGCCAACGAGGGGCTCAAGAGTTTACACTACCACAAATTGAAACATTACCGGCGAGATTCCGGCCAACAAGGTCGGCGACCGGAAAAGTCGCCGGTAATGTCCATCATTACCGGCGACTCCAACCGTCGCCGGCAATGTCTAGCCACACATTTCCGGCGATTTTCCGGCCGGAATTTCGCCGGAAATGTGTGGCTAGACATTGCCGGCGACGGCGGTTGGAGTCGCCGGTAATGTCTTCATTTCCGGCGACTTACTCCGTCGCCGGCAATGTGTCTTATATTAGATGCCGGATGCGGCAGCTCGATCATTCAATCATTTTGATCGAAGAAAATCCAGAGAAATCGAAAGAAGGAAAACGTACGCTCTGAAATCGATCATTCGGTATATTGTCAAAATTAAGGCGCGCGTCGAAAACTCGATCACTCGGGAAGCTATATATATAGGTAGGTGTATATATACGTATATGTGTATGTATATATATATATGTGTGTGTGTTGATCAAATCCAATTCGTGAGATATATATGAAATGTTGTTGATGTCACCGAAACGAGAAAACAGCTTGTAGTTAATCTTGTGTCTGAATCAACGACTGGTATTATTGTATTGTTATCGGAGCCAGGCTTAACAGAGCCTCCTACCCAGTCAAATACGTTTTGAATTGAAAAAAGGAGAATACCATCATCGAGTACTGAATCGAATTCAGAGATTAGATCGATATATATATATATATGCATGCATGTGTTGATTTAATTAGAGTTGAATTGAGATATCGCGTCGATTATTAGTAGTGAATGTGTGTATATATATATAATTAATACGTAAAATTGTTAGAATTTTCAGGATGGACAAGAGTTGGATGAGCCTCGAAAGATGGGATGTCAGATATCACGAGGGAATTAGGAGTTTTGTGGATTTTGTGAAGGCTAATTGTGGAGACACTACACTTCATTATTGCCCGTGTAAAGAATGTAAGTGTTTCAGCGATCGATTTCGATTTCCCATTGATAAAGTCCAGACGCACCTGAGTAAATACGGGTTTTGGGATAAGTACACTTGTTGGATTTAGCACGGTGAAACATCGGTAGCGGGTCCGCATGATCATGGACAATTTGGTGAGAGGGCCAGTCCACGCTAGGATCATGGAGATTTTGCTGAGAGGGGCAGTTCATCCTATGATCCAACATCGATGTTAATCGATGATATGTTTCCTCATCAGAGCGGTGTATTTGCTGATGAAGCACCAAATGTCCCTCCCGTCGTTGAGGGTTTCCCCCATATCGAGCCAGTCGAACCATTACCTGGAGCTCATGTCAACACAAGCGGTATGGACAAGTACAACAACCTGATTGCATTGCAATAGACTCCGTTGTACGACGGTTGTAGTAAGACTGTTCTTGAAAGTGTGATGGGAGTGATGCAGCTCAAAATGGAGAAAAAATGTCTGTCAAAGCTGTTGATTCTTGGTTGAAGTGGACTGCTTCGCTACTGCCACCCGGTCATCGTCTTCCTACCACTCATCATAAGATGTGACATATCCTGAAAGATCTTGGGCTTTCCTACATCAAAATCCATGCATGCAGATATGATTGTATTCTCTTCTGGGGAAAAGATCTCGAAAACCTTGAAGCCTGCCCGGTATGTTTTACAGAAAGGTATAAGTTGACTCCTGCAGGCAACAAGAAAGCTGTGAAGATACTTCGATATTTCCCGCTTATTGATAGGCTGGAGCGGTTGTTCATGTGTGCTTTCACGGCCGAGGCAATGAGATGGTGGGCTGAGAGGAACTTGCCTGACGATGACACCCTTATACACCCTTCCGACGGAGAGGCCTGGAAGCACATGGTCAGGGAGTTTGATCATTTTGCAGCAGAGGTCCAAAATGTTTGGCTAGGGCTCTCATCTGACGGATTCAACCCTTTTGGCAACATGAGTCTTCAATACAGTATATGGCCAGTTATTTTGGTACCGTACAACCTTCCACCATGGATGTGCATGAAGAAGGAATACAATATGCTGACTCTGTTAATTCCGGGCCCGGGTTATCCAGGAAAGTGTCTCGATGTGTATTTGAGGCCTTTGATTGAGGAGCTTAAGTACCTGAGTGAGTGTGGCCACCCCACTTACGATAGGTTCAAAAAGGAGATGTTCCAGATGTATGCCATGCTTGTTGGCACCATCAGTGATTTTCCTGCCCGCGGTATGTTGTCGGGCAACGTTACCAGGGGTTACAGGGCTTGTTCAGAGTGCATGACGGTTGATTGTTGCAGTCCTCATTGCAGTAAAATTGTTCAGATGCGTCACCGTTGTTGGCTTCCATATGATCACCCATTTAGGCAGGATCCAGACGCGTTGGACAGGGGAAGAAATTTTGGAAGTGTTGAATGAATATGATTTTGGCCAGCTGAGCAATCATCCTGACATAGTGGCGTCAGTTCCAGACAATCCCGAAAGGTATAAGTTTTGGACACACAAGAGCATATTCTGGGAACTCCCCTACTGGCCCAGGTTGCCTATCAGACATTACCTAGATGTCATGCACATAGAGAAGAATGTGTATGAAAGTGTGGTGGGCACAGTTCTTAACTTAGAGGGGAAAACAAAAGACATCCCTAAGGCACGTATTGATCTGAAAGCTATGGAACTGCGGAAACATTTGTGGTTACGAGATGGTAAGAGAAAAATGCCGCAAGCTCCTTATACCGTCAAGTCGAAGCATAAGCATGAAATTTTTCGGTGGTTGAGTAATGTCAGGTAAATATTCTTATATATGACTATACAGTACGGAAATTGGTTTTTCTTTAATTTTTACCGGATTATGGTGATATGCGAGAAATATAATTGTTGCCTATGGCTATATATATATATACACATGCAGGTATCCTCATGGCTATGCAGGAAATATAAGCAGGTGTGTTAACTACCGGGAAAATAAGATGTACGGATTAAAGAGTCATGACTGCCATGTACTGCTTCAACGCCTTTTCCCTATTTTCATTCGAGGGTACCTGCCCAAGGAGGTGGTGGAGCCGTTGGTGGCCTTGTCAAGATTCTTTCAGAAGTTATGCACCAGGGAAGTTAAAAAATCAGATCTCAGGGAGATGCAAGATGACATCATTTTTATCATGTGCAAGCTTGAGAGGATATTTCCGCCAAATTTTTTCGACATCATGCCTCACCTAACGATCCATCTTCCCGAACAATTGTTGCTTACTGGTCCCGTACACTACACTTGGATGTATCCCATGGAAAGGTACATTTGGTTTGTGAAAGGACCCAATCCCGATTCAATTACCTAAATCGGAATCAAACCCTTTCGAAAATACGAACCAACAAAAATTTTTCAAAATTTGGGCAGAGTTTCGTTACTAGCGTTGAATTACCATAACCTGCACCCAGAAATTAACACTTCGTCCTATGCCACAAAAAGCAAACCGTGGGCACCAATCCCATCCGGATTTCTCAACATCAATATAATCAACAACAATAGATAAACTGTACTATGTATATAAGTATATCTGTGAAAATCTGCACAACACGTATCAGAATGTATCAGAGCGACCTCTAGAGTAAAACATATACAATATGTACATCAGTAGGCGAAACAAGAACCTACTGGAAAACACAGGTAACTCTGATCACTAGCCTCCAAACCGCGACGTGAAACACCAAACCTGAACTGCAAACTAGGCACGGAAACCGAAAAGCCCAGGGGAAAGACAATAAACACGTTAGAGTGAGTGGACGAAAATAAATGTCTTTCACCAGTTATTATGTATGTTATAAAAACATATGCGAGTCCAGGTAAATAGAAATAATAAAGTACACGAGGTAAAACCATAATCCTCCAGCGTACTGAGCATCCAAGTATAAATCCCACGGGGTCACTCATGGACACACACCGTGCTAGTACAGTCCGAATCACGAGGTCCTTAATCCCCGTGATTCTAAGCCAGAAATGGCCTCGGTTCCGGGGAAACGCCCCTCACCGGTTAGGTAGGGATAACGACGCCCCTCCTGGATGGCCTACCATCGGGGATCAGCCGAGAGGCAATGTGTATCAATACAACAACGTAACCAAGACTGTACTCTGTGAAAACCAAATCACAAAAAATTCGATGCAAATGCATGAAACAATATAAAATGTATGCATATTCGTAAACGTATATCCGTATAAACATATTCGTATAATCGTAAACACATGCTTATATAATCATAAACTCGTATGAAATCTCATGCTCGTAAAACCATAATCATGTTGCATGCTCAAGATCATAAATCACATAAAAGACTCGCAAGATTTCCGTGAAAAGAAATTGTCCACTCACAGACTCTCGAAACGCAAACACGCGCTACACTCGTGGTCCGGCGGAAGATCCCTTGCCTGAAGCACGATCACGATCCAGATCTCGATCACGATCTCCTGAATATTCACAAAACACAACTGATCAAAATCATAGTCCACAACACTATACTGATGCACGGAAACCAACCGTTCCCGGAAATACGAAATGCAGTACAAAATGTATAACGGTAATCCCGAAATCCCCACTCGAAATCTCGACTGACAATCGGCTAACCAAATCGACCCAAAAACCTCTGGACGACGATCAGGGCGCGATTACGAGAAAAACGACACTAATTACATCGAAATCTGAAAAGTTGACTTTTCCCCCTCGCCGTTGACCGCCGCCGTCGGCGGCGGCGCGCCGTCAACGGTGGAATCACGCGGCGAAATTCTCCAGATCAGACCATCTCAACCTTGCGAACCTCTTTCCCTTCTATCACTAAGACCAATTCAAATCACAACCACCACAAAATCAAGCAAAACCGAACGAAAATCCCAAACCAAATCCCTAATCGGGTTGCATCAAAAACTCTTCCCTAACCTCAATTGATCACACCAATAGACTCAGAGAGATAAGGGAAGTCGAATCCCCCCAATCTCCCCTTCCAAAACTCACCGGAGCCATGCTCCCCGTCACCGGCGAAATCACCATCTCGGCCTCCAATGGTTCCTCCCCAAAACGACATCAATTCTTCTCAAACCAAAGCCACACATACTCGAAATCACAAAAGGAATCGAACTATACCTGTCCCGTGGTGGATGGTGGCCAGAATCCGGTCGTCAGAAGTGAAGGCCGAAACAGGAAAGTCACACTTTCACTGGTCAACGGTCAACCTTTCCAAAAAAGGAAAGTCAAAGCCAAACTGAGATTTTCGACGATTTACGACTATTTTCGATATTTATGCTCGCTCCTCGGGTCGATCGACGGTCCAAAACGAATATACGAAATGATTCGGATAAGCTCGAAACAATCGGATAAACTCGTCGGAACCCGAAACTTCAAATAATCATAAAATATTCCTCGGTTATCGGAAAAATCTTCCGGAACCGCCCACGAGCTCAAAATCACGTACTCTACAATTTCCGTGAAGACACCCAACTCAAATTCTCGACTGAAAACATAGTCGCGAATCGAATCGACAAACCACACAATATCGTAAAACTGCGACTATAACCAAATCTCGAGAATCGTGCCAAACACACATCTGATTTTGGTTTGGGTCGTCACAGTTTGCCTCTGTTTTTATATGTAAAGTCTTAGTTTTACCCCTTTTAACATGCACTTGTTAACTTGTAGACAATTGGGAGCCTACAAGGACTATGTGAAGAATAAATATGCACCTGAAGGGTGTATCGCTGAAGCATATGTTGCGCACGAGTGTGTCACGTACACCAAAGTGTATTTGGGAGCGCTTGAGGACCCCCTACAACAGATGCCGATAGATGAACCTCAGTTCAACCTTTCTATCATCTCCAATGACGTTGTAGTACAGGGAAGCTTGCCAAAGTCGTACAAGTTGGATGAAAATGAGGTAGTCATTGCCCGCTGGTCGGTACTGATTAATTGTGAAGAAGTACAATATTGGAAAAATTATCATCTTCACTGGCCTGCTATTGCCGAAATGTTGATTACCACAACAGGACGTTTGCAAACTACTTTGGTCCATGGGTAAGGGTATATGTGTATATGTCTTTTTTTTATTGCCATTTTCCTTATATAGCATGTATGTACGTACGTGGTTTTGTGGTTTCTATGTTCATAATGTCTTGTGTGGTTTCTTATCGTTTTCAGATGAACCATGTAGCAGATGATGGTTACCTAGAGTGGTCAAACGAATTGAGGGTCCTTGCGATGAAACCAATAGCTTCAAAAGTTTACTCGATGTGTCAGGTCAATGGCGTGAAATTTATATGTGAAAATAGAGACGACCGACTGAAAACACAGAATTGTGGGGTGATGGTCCATGGTGGGCAGGATGGCGTTGACTATTACAGTGTCCTTCATTCAGTTGTTGAACTAATTTATGGGAACCGCATGAAAGTGCACTTGTTCAAGTGTAGATGGTTTGATACTAGCCCGGAGAACACAAGGACCGATCAGCACGGAACATTTTCGGTGAATACTGCTACTACCTGGTATGAAGAAGACCCTTTCGTTCTTGCCTCATCAGTAAAACAAGTGTTTTACCTGGACGATCTTCTTAAAAAAGTCCCGTGGAAGGTGGTTAACCATGTTTCTCATAGAAACATATACAGTGCTGCCACACTTGGTGATACCGCAGATGATGAGGAAGTTACTGCATACCAAGAGCTGAACGCTTTTGACATTCCGGAATCATCTACGATTCGCCTTAATAATGTGAGATCTGGGAGTGTGGTTCGAATTACTGGAGCAGAACTTCTCGATGTTAATCCATATGAAGTTGACGTTGATTCAGATGACGAGGAGAGGCACATATTGCCAGAGGTTACCTATGAAACCGAGTCAGACTCAAGTGATGATGATGATTACGATTATCATCCTTAGTACGTTAATGATGTAGTCGGAAATTGTTGTCGGAAATATGATGTAGTCGGAAAATGTAGTCGAAAATAGTAGACGGAAATTGTAGTCGTTAATCGTAGACGGAAATTGATAATTGAAATTGTAGTCGGAAAATATAGCCGGAAATCGTAGACGGAAATTGTAGTCGTTAATCGTACGTAGACGGAAATTGTAGTCGTTAATCGTAGACGAAAATTGATAATGGAAATTGTTATTGGAAAATGTAGCCGGTAATCGTAGACGGAAATTGTTGTCGTTAATCGTACGTATACGGAAATTGATAATCGAAATTGTAGTCGGAAAATGTAGCCGGAAATCGTAGACGGAAAATGTTGTCGGATATTCTTCAGGAAATAATGACATTACCAACGAGTTATAAGCAACTCGTTGGTAATGACATTACCAACGAGTTATAAGAAACTCGCCGGCAATGTTGTCTGGATAGAAACCCAATCGAGCCCGAGCCTTTCATTTCTCCTCCTCTCCCTCTCCTTCTCCTCTCCCTCTCCTCTCCCTCTCCTCCTCCCAAATCGGTCCGGCGAGTTCAAACTAGATCACCTCTAGCTCACCTCCTCCTCCTCCTCTCCCACTATAACTCCTTATCCTCTACTCCTCCTCTCCCTCTCCTCCTCTCCACCGATCCGGAATCCTCTCCTCCTCCGAAAATCTCCTCCTCCCCTCCTCCCCTCCTCTCCTCCCCTCACCATTGTAGTCGGCAAAGCATTGTAGGTGGAAATCCATGGCAGGTCCGATTCTCTCTCTCTCCCTCTCTCTCTCTCTCAATTTTAATTATTTTTGTGTATGTGTATGTGTATGTGTATGTGTATGTGTAAATTAATTAGGGTGCTAAGTTGGAAATTAGGGTGATAAGTTGTAAATTTATATGCAATGTATATATATGTGATGTATATATATATTTAGGTATGTGAAAATTAAGTGATGTATATATATGTGAAAATTATGTATATATGTGGTTTGGATGAATATGTGATGTATATATATGTGGAAATTAAACCTAATTAAGATGCATGATATATATATGTGTGAAAAATGTGGAAAATTAATTAGGGTTTGTGATTTGGATGAATATGTGAAAATTAAATTAAATTAAGATGCATGATGTATATATATATACATCGAAAATGTATATAATTTAGGTGATATAGTTGTTAATTAATCGTATAAATGAAGGTGGAAATCGGGATCGGAACGGTTTAGAATCAGAACGGTTTTAAAATGGAACCGCGCGGAACCGGAACCCTTTGGAACCGGAACTGTTTTTAACCGGAACCGTTATGTTACAAACGTTTCCGGTTACAAACAGTTCCGGTTTCTAACGGTTCCGGTTCCAAACCGTTCCGGTTCCGATTTGTTATAGAACCGAAACGGTTTGGAACCGGAACCGTTTGGAACCGGAACTGTTTGTAACCTTTCCCGTTATGTTACAAACGGTTTCGGTTACAAACAGTTCCGGTTACAAACAGTTCCGGTTTCTAACGGTTCCGGTTCCAAACCGTTCCGGTTCCGATTTGTTATTGAACCGAAACGGTTTGGAACCGGAACCGTTAGGAACCGGAACTGTTTGTAACCTTTCCCGTTATGTTACAAACGGTTTCGGTTACAAACAGTTCCGGTTACAAACAGTTCCGGTTTCTAACGGTTCCGGTTCCAAACCGTTCCGGTTCCGATTTGTTATTGAACCGAATCCATGACTATTACGGTGTCCAGGAGGTTTTGCGGCTAATTGGCTTCGGAGAGGTTCCCGAAATAGTGGAGGGAACAGTAGTCAAGCTTCCTCCTCGCCCGAAGTGGGCCAATGATGACTGCTCGCACGAGAGCCTTGCTAGAGGCGCGAGCTGAGGAGGAAGCTGCACGATCAAGAGCCGTGGCACCGGAAGTCGAGGCTCGAGCCTCAGTCTCCAGATGCTCAATCAGCAGACGTCCCTCCGGTGGCAGAGCCTCAGACGAGCGACAGTCAACGGGGGCATCAGAAACTCCCTCAATCCGAATGCCCCATATTCGCCCGGTGCCTACTCCCGTTTCACAGGAATCATCTGAGGCACATGGTGGTGCTGGCGCCTCATCGTCCAGGCCTCGTCTATCTCCGCCGTCTGGTCTCTTCCTACCCGACGAGATTCCTGTCATCCCTGAATTCGATGATAGGGGGATGCCTGTTTATGTTGAAGGACGGCCGGAGTTCCTGACCGTGGAGGAAGCGTATAACTTCCTCCCGTTCGACCCCGTGTATCTTTGGAGTGTAAGGTGCACCAACCAATAAACGGACGATGCAGGTAAATTTTATTTAACATCAGATTGATTACTTAATTATTACTTAAGACTTGCGATAGGTTCAATTAATGATATCAATTTGTTGACATTGTATTATTAGGCAATTTCGTTAATGGGACTGGAAAACGGAAAGGGGCTAGAGGCACCTGCACCGGGAAGAGACTTGAGCAGGCCACCGGCGGAAGGAAAACGCCCATAAGGGCCAATGAGGATGGCAAGGTGATCGAGGCATTCGACACCATGCGCAAATATGTCGGCATGGCCGGTGCGATCGTGCGGGACAAGGTCCCAATGCTTTGGCCAGATTGGGAATCTGTGCCTATCTACGTGAAGATGCAAGTACATAATGCACTCAGTGTGAGTAAAATCGTATTTTCATTACGTAAATTTTACATTTATTAATTAAGTCCACTTAAATATATAATTTTACCTTTTATATATTCATATTGCAGGTGTGGTTTGACGTGGATGAAGTTCTTATTCACACGTGGGTAGAGCGTCAACTACATATGAGGTGATGTGCTTCGACTTATTTGAATATATATCGAGTTAGATTTTTGTTTATCAAGTGTTTTAATATCTCTAACTTTTTTTTCCTTGTTTTAATATAGGTATAAAGAGTGGAAGAACGAGCTTTCTTCCCATTACACTGTATACAAGGAGCTAGGCCGAGGTTCTACCCCTAGCGAATTCCAGTTTAGGGAGTACGAGTGGCTGTGGCTGATAGCCCACTTCGAGCACCCCAAAGCAAAGGTATGCATCCTTAATATATCTTACAAGCCGTCTGTATCGTATCAGATTGAAATAGTTAGTTACTAATTTTTTTCCATATGTTTATCAAACAAGGCGATTTCGAAGACGAACCGGGCGTATAGATTGAAAAACACCAGGGCCCATCATGCAGGTTCACTCAACTAGATGGGTTGGTCGACTAAGGCTCAGCAACAACAATAAGTGAACCCCTTGGTGTATATTCATCAGAAGTTCTATCCGCAGTGCCCTGACGAAGCGGTAAGTCTTTCGCCTCTCCATGTGTTAATAAAACTATTTTTCGATATTAATAGATTTTGTTAGTTAATACGTTGTTCATTTTCTCTTTTCAATTAGGCGAGAGTGGAGGAGGCGACCGCAGAAGTGACCATGAGTATAGCTCGGACTAACCATCCTGACTGCTCCGACGAAGAAGTCACCCAGTATGCCTCTCAGATCGATCCGCTTGATCCCCCGATAGCGGCTCAGATCATGGCAAAAGCGTGCGGGACTGGAAAGAATACCTACTACTGTAGGGGAATGGGCTCGGCGGGCGAATGAGTATTGAAAACCACTTCACAATACTCTACCGGGTCAAGAAGTTCAACTTCTAGTCGTAACCTCGTAGCGGAGCTTCATAGGACGCAGAGGGAGTTGGAGGAGCAAAAGAGGCAGATGGCCGAGTACCAAAACATGGTCCAGCAGCAGACACAGATGCAGGCTCAGATGTACACATGGATGCGGACGATGTACGAGGCTCAGACTACCGGACAACCGTTCCCCACACCTCCCCCAGTCCCGGTCCCTCCGTTCCCTAGCTATCCACCACCACCACCGCACCAGTCAACGCCAGAGCAAGACCAAGGTAGCCACCGGAATTCAAATGAGTACATGGATTACTTCGACCCTGACCCGCAAGTTCCTCGACCCTGACCTGTAGTTGTAGTTAATTTTCGTATTGTCGTTGCTATTTGTACTGTACGTTGGACATTTATGTGTACTGTTGAACTTGTATGATTGTACGGTTTATGTCTTTCAATGCAGGTTCTGGAATTGGGCCCAATCTAGAACCGCGTTTTTTTTTCATAATTTTTCCAGACATTGCCGGCGACATGGACCTCAGTCGCCGGCAATGTCTCACATTCCGGCCACGGCGGCGCTGCCATTGCCGGCGACGCCGTTTCTCGTCGCTGGCAATGTTAACACCGGCGGGGGATTTCCGGCGAAAAAAATAGACAAGGCCGGCGACGGGAGGTCGCCGGTAATGTCTCCATTTCTGGTAGTGTTAGTCATGGCATGGCCTCCGTCGCCCCACTATGAGTCGCCAAACTCGGCACCACATTCGTTGTCCTTGGTAGTCATCGTCCTCGCCAGCCTCGCCCTCGCCTCACAGCTGCTCGCCTCACCTCCCTTTCTCAACCAGATCGGAGCTGAGAGGCTTGTCAGAGTCAAGATCTGGGTGCCCAGAGATTTTTTTTTTTTAAAAAAAATGTAATGATCTATGTTGAAAATATAATAGTATGTTTGATAAGCTAACTTAGTATCTTTATAGTTAGTGTATGGTATCTTTATGATGCTCAGTTAATACCTATATATCAAGGTTTTTCTAAAAGTATTGGTATCTTTATAAAATATTGTTGGTATCTTTACGAACTTGTGATGATATTCTTATAACACTGGCATAGTATCTTTATGAGATTACAATAGAGACATTATAACGTTGTAATGACATTTTTATAACACTGAATGTATCCTTAGAAGAGTGACATTGTATCCTTATGACACTGTGATAATATCCTTAAAACACTTTAATGGTATCTTTATGACACTGCGATAGTATGTTTAAAACATTGTTATGGTATCCTTATGTTGTATCATTAAAACACTTTCATGGTATCTTTATGACATTGTATTAGTATTTCTATGACAATGTGTTGGTATCTTTATGACACTGGGATGATATCTTTAAAACGATGTCATCGTATTCTTATGTTGTATCCTTAAAACACTTTCTTGGTGTCTTTATGACACTTTGATGATATATTTATGACACTGTGAAGGTATTATAATGACTTGAACCCAAATTAGGGACTTAATCTTCATTAGTCGAGTTAATTATCGAGCTAATATGATATATTTATCGAGATTCGTCGCAATTAAAAATTGATTTTTTTATACATTATAAATTTGGACTCGCTTTCTTCACAAACGTTGCAGGAAAAATTATTTTGAGCCTGTCGATACTTTGATTGAATTTTTCAGAGGTTCGAGCTAATTTCTACGAATTTTTGAAGTTTATTGTAAATAGTATTTGAATAGAAAATCTACCATATGTTTAAACCTTATGGACCATCTGATTTGGATAAAATCAATCTGGAACGTTCATCTATGAAGGTAAACTTTTGGGTGATTCACAGAGTTGGAAAAGCCCCAGATTTTTCCTTTTGGCCCGACTCTCTCTCTTTCTCTCTCCCCACATTGACTGACATTGGCGAAGCACCACCGATTAGCAACCAAATTAGTCGGTCTTAGAGTGAAAATCTTCGCCTTGATCTCCTATTCCTTTCCCTCGACAAAATATCCTCCAATTTGGGTCCACCAAAGCCAGAAATCGAAGTGAAATCCTAGGGATCGAGGCCGAATCGGCCTCTGCTGCCAACAACGCCACCGACGGTTATCGGCCACTAAGTTTTAGGATTTTTGAAGGCCATCGCGTTAGGAGTCGAAAGTTACTAGTCTTGGGTCTCGCCGTGGCGTGAAGACGTCTTTCGATCGATGTGATTTTCCGACGAGTTTTTCCTAATTTTCAAGATGGACCAAATCAGAGCAGGTGAGTCTTAACCATAACCTGTGGTGGCATGTGGACCCCACGCATCATTGTATGCGGGGGAGTTTTGACGACCAGAATGCCATTTTCTTCACGGGAAGTTTCTTTAGCTGATTTGTTACGGTTCTTGCATAGTTTTATAGATTTTGGAAAATTTTGAGTAATAGTTTCTCGTATGTATAGGATTTCAATGCGACTCGACACCTTGGATGAGATCTTTCATCGTGTGTCGAGTCAAGGCTCATTTTTTTATGGAGAATGCATGGCACAAAAAGACAATGTGATTGAACTCACGACGTGGTAGAGTAGCAACTCTTAGCTATCGAAAACGGAATGATCGTCAAGTATGTTCCTCGAGTTATGGATCAACGATTACTTTTCTTGAGATCCAGGTGAGTGGACAATTGTTTTTTACTGTCGATCGCGAGTCTACTAATTCATGATTTCATTTATGATTATATATATGTATATAAATTACGATACATTTATGCTTATGCATGGAGGCACCCATGATATTATTTTACGTTTTTATTCACGTTATGTCTACGCATGTTGCATCGATGCATCTGGCATCTCGGCTGATCATTGAGGTGTTCCGGGAAGGTCATGACAAATACCCGACCCGTGATTACGTTATGCACGCATCCATACTTACGATATATTTTTTTTTGTTAAACTCGCTATATTTTTACTATATAATTACGGTGGAAATGCATAAAATATATTTTATGATTTCTTACTAATATTTTATGTTCGTCCACTCACTCTAAAGAATTTCTTGTTTTACATGTGTTTCCCATGGGACCTTCGGTTTCAATCCACCCAGGTTGCAGATTTTAATATGAGGTTGGATGCGCATGCAGATCGTAGGATCCAGTGTTGATCCTACAAGTTAGCATCTTAGTCAGCCTAGGTAGTTTAGAGAGTCTGGCAGCTCTGGTGTCTTAAATGGGTTTAGTTTATGTTCGTATGAGTGGTTTCTGAAATTTAGTTCCTTTAACTTATGAATTTCAGATTTTTGAATTTCCTTTCAGTCTCCTTTTGGATTAGCATGTTTAGGTTCTAATGATCATTAAGGGCCTAATCCCGATTTAGAAAACTTAATCTGGGTTGGGTCCTTGATCTACGCATTTTATGCTTGATTATTAATGTCTTTCTCTCTGCATTTTGCTTTGTTATGAGCTTAGTAAATATGTTTCTAACTTATTTTATGTTTTTAGGTAGAAAATAAAGGTGGAACAATAAATGAGGAGTTTCGGAGCTAAAAGCGGGATAAGGACAAAGTTCCTAAATCCGGAGAAGAAATGGTACGAGAAATGGTCTTCAAATGGTTTCTAAAATGTATTCTCAAATTCCATCAAGAATTGGAAACCATGTGACAAATAAAAATGGTGCGAATAAAGATGAAGACATTTCTCCTGCGCGATCATGGAAAGCATGTTCTTGCCGAATTCATGGAGGATACTTGGGCCACATTTGTGGAGAATATTCCAAGATGATTTGGATATGATTTAAAGCCCAAAATATGTGCAATTACATGGTATTTTCGGCCAATGAAGAATTGGAGAGAAAGAAGCCCAAAAGAAGAAGATGGACCGAAAGTTAGAAATCCAGAAATCTGTCGATGCAGATCAGCCCAATTCAACAGGCCACCAAATTCAATTGAAAACGAATTTGGACACATGTGAGGCATGCTTAGAAATATATGGAAGTCTAGTTTCCAACCCCACTGGAATCATGCCGTTACAATGTGTAGATATTCAGAAATCCCGGATTTAGTGGGTATAGGTCATTCTGCCTAACAGCCAACTTTAAATGAGCGTTGAAGGCGCGTTAGGAGGAATTATGGCACAAATAATACATAGCTGGAAAGCCCTAGAAGTCTATTTTCTAGTGCCGAAAGAATCACGCCGTTTGAAGTTGTAAAACGTCCGAAACGTAGCTTTCAGAAGTTGGGAAGTTTCCTAATCTTCTTCTATATAAAGGGAAGCTCGACTCTTTCAAAGGGGATCACTTATTCTAGACGCCAGAGCTCTGCCTCTAAACACCTCCACACGTCCAAAATCTCTCCAAGAAATACCAAGAAGCCGTTCACACCAAAATCCATCATCTACCTTCCTCCATCGAGACTTTCATGGCAATCCTAACTGTCTCCTCCATTCATTGAAGGCGTGGCTTACATCAAGTAGACTAGGGCAATCCCGACATCAAAAAGTGTAACCATGACTTCTACTCTTTACTTCTTGTATTATTTCTTGGTTTGTATGGACAAATTTGTGGAAGTGTTTTTGGTTTGTAATTTTATCAAGTTCACGTGAACCTCCCACGTTTTAGTCTTTGGTTTTCATGCTATATTTTGTGCTTAACGCTTTGATTTATTGCATGGAAATCCTACCTTAAATCAATGGAAGTGTCAGGGAAATCCCTACACTTTACTTTCGAGAGATATGCATGAAATTAGTCGCTAAAGACTTAGAACTAATAGGTTGCATGTAATTTGGTAGGTTCTAAAGAGTTAGGTGAAAGATGAGTCGATCCTTGTAAATATATTAGCTTAGGACGTTTTACCTTAAAATTTGTAGGAACTTAGACAACAAATCTCGCACCCCCTAAACAACCTTAGCATAGTTATGCATGCACCCTCAATCCCCGGTTAAGAACGATCCCTACTTACCAATGCTACATCTACAAAGAAGGGTTTTAATTGTTTTCGTGTTTGTTTGAGTGTTTAAATTAAGTACTTGAAAAGATGTGAATCAGTCCTTTCAGGTATCCTTATAATGATGCCATGGTTTGGACTCTAGCTAGAAGTCAAGAAATTGGGATCACAAGTTGTGACCCTTGGATCAAACTTCATGACCAATCTAGCACATCCAAGGGCTCACAACACACCTCATTTTCACCCCCATTACCTTGCTTGGTCGAGCTCCCCCATGATCATACACACAACATATCTCATTTTTCAAGTTTTGCAAGTTTTAGTCTCTCTCTATAGCTCTCATCCATTCCCTAACTCCCTAGCTCTCTCCACTACCTTAAACACCTCCCAGATCACCACCAAAAAGCCTAGGAACCTACATCACCAACACTATATTCTCATATCCATCGTTTTCACCCTAGCCTAAGGTGGGTTCATCATATTTGTGGAGAAAGAAGCAAGAAAGGGAGCAAGAAATGAAGAAGTGCTACGAGAACTTGAAAGCTTTGCTTGATGGACTCTCCGGTTTTATTTCTTACACCTATTGATCTCTCTTTATGTGTCTAGACTCCATTTCTATGATGTGTAGTGAGTAGTCCAATTTGGGAGGCTAGGGTTAGAACCCTAGCCATTTGATGTAGACAAATAATGTATTGATTTATGGATGGTTTATATTTTAGTGTATGTTGTGTGAAGTATGTGTTTGTGAATGAGTTCACTACTATGTGTTTGTGGATGTTTATGTGCTTGAACTTCATGTATGGTTTCATTTATGGATGTGTTGACCTTAGCTAAGTTGATGTATGCATTAAGTAACTAAAAATGGGACTTTGGTTGAATTAGCGACTCACATAGGCTAGATGAGCATGTAAACATAATTATGGTTTATTCCAAGAGGGTTTACCTTAAGGTTTAGTTTCCTTAGCACTAAGTAAGGACTAGAGCTTCTTGAGTCAGGAGCTTTGGTAAAGCACACATTGAATCAAAAGGTTATTATGGCTAATAGTTTGGGTCTTTTGATTCGTAACTCAAAAGGTGTGGATTGGAAGATTCACTTAGACTTTCTCCCGGAATCTCCAATAGAGGTTCAGAAAGGGGAACCTTCCACAAATATCACATAGTACACTTGTTTGCTTCACTCACGTGACATACGGTCAAGACATAAACCCGAAATGATTTAAGTCTTGGTCCCGGTTCACCAAATACTTCAAAGTTGGGCCCAAGTTGTCTATTGTCCTAAATGGCCTATGAGTTTGAGTTCAAAATCAAACGTGACCCAAAAGGTTACAATTTGGATATCCACTTATGTGAAACAGACTTTAGTTACATACATAAATCAGGACATTATTTGAGCATCAAGTGGTTAGTGGAGATTTCCCTAGCCAACAATTCTCTCTTTATTATGAATTTGTTGTTATTTGATCTCTTTGCGTTAGTGATAATCAATCAATCAACCCGTATAATTACTAACCGTAATCTAATCATCCATTGCAGTGCTAGATCTCCAAATGACTTAGTAGTGTGAGATACACTTCCGCATTTCATTTTAGTTTAGTGTCAAGGTTAGTGTCTAGTTTAACTGTGGTCTAGGTGCATTATAATTCGATCTAAGAAGTTCAAGTGGCTAATCCTCATAGGTTTGACACTTGACTCTTACAAATTATATTACTTAGACCCCGTATACTTGCGGGAAGAACTAACTCTTCATACTTATGGGTTATACAATAGTGCATAAAGTGTGTATGAGGAAATTCTACAACAAGTTTTTGGCGTTGTTGCTGAGAATTAGGCTCATCTTAATTCCTTAGCTTCAGATAACTTTGATTGCAGTAAAACTGGACATTTTGCTTGATAATTTTTTCTTAGCCTTATAGTTTCTTCATTTTATCATCTAGGACTTTGTTTTGATTGTTTTTGATCCCTTGAATACTTTGGTTGATAGCTTTGAGGTGAAGTTGTACTAGAACTTGGGCTACTAACCTTTTGTGGGGTAGTCTGCTTGACCCATCTAGAACTAGTTCAGAGGGAGATAGAAGCTTGCATTTGACCTGCAAGACATAGTCTTAACCCGTTGAAACTTGCCTGTGTCAACAACAGTAGCATGCTCTTGACCCATCAAGGAAAACCTTCTACCTATTGAGTTGTTGTTGTGCTTGAAGATTGTTTCACTTGTCTCTTACTCACTTACTTTAAGTTATCTAAATTCTTGGGAGCATATCTAAGTAGTATCTTTATTTTATGCATAGTAGTTAGCGTGTCTAGACTTAGCAAACTTAATTTCAGCTACACCCTAGATTCATAGTACTTTATTTGGTGATTTTAGTATATTGGATCACGCACGCCTTTACCTCAGTTCACCTCACTGTCAATATCACTGTGAATGCCATTGGGCCGCGTACCAAAATCCCATTCGAACTCTTAGAGTACAAATTGATGTTTCCTTGAGGGGGGTGTCAAAGAAGCACCATGGAAGACCCTCAAGGCTTTGAGTACTTTGGGAGTTTGGAGGCTTAATATCAATTGCTTGCTTAGTATGATTTTCAGGTTTATGCCCTTCAATCATTCGAATCTACACACACCATCTTCAAGCACACCATCATTTTGGTGGAGATCAAATTTTGGGTTTGACATCATGGCTTTTGATAGAGAATGTTCAAGTACTAGTAGTGAGGAAGGGCAAGATACACACATTTGTTGCGGGTTAATAATCAAGAGGTACTCAGGAATTGATTTGATCTTGCAAAGGAAGCACAACGAGTGAATCTGACTAGTAGAGCTCGTATTTTCCGGATTGAACTAGATCCTCAAATCAAGGAGGAGGTTGACCTCAAGAACTGGATCCACTAGTTGAAGAGGAGGTTGACCCTCAAGAAGTAGATCGAATTACTATGAATGAAGAGGTCTACAAAGGGAGACCATTAAGGGAATGTGTATACCAGGTGCATAGTGTTGCAACCATTGGCGGAAGAATCTTTTGATATCAAACCAAGCTTCTTGCAAACTCTCCCTATATTTCTAGGCCATGCCAAATCGGACCCATATTTACACCTTTTGGAGTTCGAAGAGGCATGTGCTCGATTGAATATCTGTAACATGGACGCCGGGCAATTGAGATTACAGGTGTTCCCTTCAAGTCTAAGAGATAAAAATAAGGAGCGACTCAACAAGCATTCTTCCAATTCTATCAACTCTTGGGAAACCTTGCAAAGAAATTTCATTACCATGTACTTCCATCCGGGCAAAATTAATGAGAGAAGAACATGTTTGATGACTTTCTGGGACGAAGAGTAAGAACTCTTTTTTGAAGAATGGGAGCACTTCAAATATCTAGAGCTTGGTTGTCCTAATCATGGGCAAACCCAAGACATGCTTATGCTTCTTTTCTATCAAGGGCTAAGTACGGAGACAATGAGAAAGGTGGAGATTTCATGGATAAGAGCGTGGAAGAAGCCCATATTTTGCTTGAGAAATTAGTGGAGGGATCGGCTTTGTGGGATGTAAAGCCTAGTGTGAGGAAGCCGGTGGTCTTAATGAAGAAGGCCACCCAAACCAATAGGGGTAATATCTATGAAGTCAAGGGATCCTACATGCAAGATGAAGCCATTAAGAGGCTTGAAGAATCAATAAACAAGAAGTTTGAGCTCTTAATGAAGAAAAATAGAAGTGGAGGCCAAGTTCACCAAGTGTCGGAGGTTAGTGTGGAACCGGTCACTTGTTTGATTTGTGAGAGTACGGTGCATGAGACTCTAAGTTGTCCTCATAAATAAGATTACCTAGAAATTTTCAAAGAATGTAAAGGAATCTTCCATGACAAACAGAAGAATGATCCTTACTCCAACACCTATAACCCAGGATGGAGGAATCACCGTAACTTCTCATGGGTAGTCAAATTCAAAATCAAGGCAACCAAAGAGGTCAAAGTGGGTTGCCAAGGCCAATGGTGGTTTCCAAGGACAAGGAGGAAGGTAAAAAGAAAGGGGAAACCAAGGCAACATTGGTGCTATCGGAAGTGGAAGTAAGGGATTCTCAAATTATCAAGGAGCTCTCGGGTTTGCACCAAGACCAAATGGAGAATTTGTTAATGCTTTGAGTGGTAACACTTACCAACCACGAGCACCTTTTGTGCCAAGAGCTCAACAACCACCTCTACTCTAAGCACCAATCCTTCCACTACAATTGGAGGTACGCAAGTCCACCACGAATGAGCTTTTGGCTAGGCTATTGAAGAGCGATGATGAGTTAGCGAAGACTTAAGCAAAAGACAAGAAGACTTTTCTTGAGATCTTCATAAGTATGCAAGGGGATAACCAAGCACTCCGGAATGAGAGCCAAAGTACTATTCACAAGTTGGAGATGTAAGTGAGCCAATTGGCTAAGGCATATCAAGACCAAGGGAGTAGTAGAGATCATGAGTTTCCCTCCACCACTGAGAAGAACCCCAAACACAAAGTCAATGTAGTGAAGGCGATGTTGAGATCCGAGAAAGGATTTGAAAACTATAGTGATGCTTCTATTATGTAGAGTGATGATGAAGATGACTTGGACATACCATTTGTATCTAAGAACCATGTCAGAGTGGAGAAGGCTACCACAAGTGGAGACAATGTGGTGAAATCAAGAAAATACCTCTTTGATTCCGTATGAAAATATTAGTGAGTCGGAAGATGATGACGACGAGTTTGAGGTTGAGTATGTAAGTTCTGAGAGTAGAATAAGTCAACATGGGGCTGCCGGAAAGAGTCTAGAGGGTAGAGACATGGTTAGAGAGCACTCTGGGATTGATTTGTGGAAAGAACAAGGAGAAGAAGCTTCCTATAACTCGACGGGTTGAGACTCACAGTTGACCCATCAAATGAAGCCCACTGTTTGGGATGCCACAAATTCTCGACCCATCGAGAATCTTTCTCAACCCGTCAAATAGAAGAGTCAAGAAAAGTCTAAGGGGCATTATGAGAAGGTTTCAAGTGAGGAAGAAGTATACCTACCCTTCCCTTAAGTAAGGAACAAGGAGAAGGCTTAAGCCAACTTGGATCGAAAGACCAAGGAGTGTTTGGATGTCTTCAAGGAGGTTGAGATCAATATCCCCCCTTCTTGACGCCATTAAAACTATTCCTATACACTCCAATTTCTTGAAGGACCTTTGCACCAACTGCCGATTAAAGAACAAGTTGCAAGGGGAGGACCGATCCGAGAAAGTGAAGCTTAATGCTATAGTGTCGACAATCATTCAAAGAAAGGTACCTAAGAAGTTAGCGAATCTGGGGAGTTTCATCGTGTCATGCACCATTGGGACCAAGCACTTTCCAAGGACATTGATGGATCTTGGTGCTTCTATTAACTTAATGCGCTACTCGGTGTATAAGGGGATTGGTTTAGGGAAGATTAAATCCATGAGTCTATCACTACAACTTGTCGATAGAAGTGTGGTACATCCAAGGAGAATAATAGAAAATGTATTGGTGATGATAGGTGAGTTGGTGATCCCGACTGACTTTGTGATCCTTGACATAGAGGAGCCAAGAGGGAATGAAGAACTCCCAATCATCTTAGGAAGGGCTCCCACGGCTACAGCAGGGATGAAAATCAAAGTCAAGGGCGGAGTGCTTACTTTGGAGGTGTTTGACAAAACTAAAACCTTCTAAATCTTCCATGATGCGGGTCCTATCCCTAAATTTCAATCATTTACGGTCAAGGTAATCGACAAGGAGCTTGATAAAGAATTGGAAGATATCTCTAATTAAGTCTACATGGAAAGTAGTTCCGAATAAGAGGTTTGTGCGACATTGATTGTGGGGTATGAAGAATGTTTTCTACGGTCTACCATTGAGGGGCATGCGACTTTGACTTGCATCATAACATTGTAAGCTATCTATGGGCCAAGGATTTCTTACAAGCCATTTCCATTCACCGATTTGGGAGCAAGGACACTTGAAGAGAATTTCTTCTCAAGGAACAATGTGGATCAGGTGAATGTTCGTGACACCTTGCTCACCATTCAACATGGGACAATCCTTCCAGACATTGAGCTTAAACAATTACCGAACACTCTTAAATATGTGTTCTTGGAAGAGAGGAATAAAAATGTGGTGTTTATCTCATCCTTACTAGATGAGAATTAAGAAGCACAGTTGATTGAAGTGTTGTGGAGGTATAAAGAAGAATTGGGTGGTCTTTGAGTGATATCAAAGGAATTAGCCCCACTATTTGTGAGCACCATATCTACACCATCATAGATGTCAAGCCAAGCTGGCAACCTCAAAGGCGTCTCAACCCAAACATGCAAGAAGTGGTAAAGAAGGAGGTATGGAAGCTTCAAGCCAACAATATTATCTATGCTATCTTGGATAGCTCATGGATCTCACCCACTGAAGTCGTACCAAAGAAAGGAGAGTTGATACCATCTAGGATAGTCAATAGTTGGAGGTTTCGTTTGACTATCGGAAGCTTAACACGGCTACTTACAAATATCATTTTTCATTGCCTTTTATTGATCAAATGCTTGAGAAGTTAGCCGGACATGAATATTATTGTTTCTTAGATGGGTATAATGGCTACAACCAAATTTCTATCAATCCGGAGTACCAAGAAAAGACGACATTCACATTTCCTCATGGGGTCTTTGCTTTTTGTAGAATGCCTTTTGGTTTATGTAATGCACCGGCTACATTCCAACGTTGTATGCAAGCCATATTTTTCGGGAATGATTGGTGAATTTGCTGATGTATTTATGGATGATTTCTCTTTGTTTGGGGATAGTTTCGATAAGTGCCTCTATCACCTTGAGCTAGTATTACGAAGATGTTATGAGAAGGATTTGGTACAAAATTAGGAGAAGTGACACTTTATGGTACAAGAAGGCATTGTCCTTGGTCATTGCATCTCAAGAAGGGGGATTGAAGTAGACAAGGCAAAGGTAGAAGTTATTGAGAAGTTGCCCATTCCACACAATATGAAGGAAGTCCGGAGCTTCTTGCGGCATGTGGGTTTCTATAAAAGATTCATCAATGATTTTAGCAAGATTGTAAAGCCCTTGACGGACATGCTTGCAAAGGATGCCTACTACACAATCATTATGGCACTTGAAGAAGCATTTGAGACTCTCAAGCAAGCACTTCTTACAGTTCTGATAATTATGAAGTCGGATTAGAGTCTACCCTTTGAGATTATGTGTGATGCTAGTGATTACTCAATGCGGTTGGTGCTAGTCCAAAGGAAGAACAACGTGTTGGGTGTTATACAATATGCTTTAAGAACATTTAACTTGGCTTAAAGACACTACACTACCACGGAGAATGAGATGTTAGCTATATTGTCTTCCCTTGAAAAATTCTGGAGCTACATTGTCAGTTTAAAAGTAATCGTGCATATAGATTATAGTGCTCTCAAGTGTCTCTGCACCAAAGCAGAGTCTAAGGCTAGATTGTTGAGATGGGTGCTACTATTTCAAGAGTTCGACTTAGAGATTGTGGACAAGCTCGGGAAGCATAACTTAGTTCCGGATCACCTCTCACACCTTCAACTTAAGAAAAAAGACGGTGACTTGAATGATGAATTTTTGGATGATCAACTATTCCATGTCAATGAGGTGCTTACTACTCAAGCTATCCATGGTTTGCAGATATTACAAACTTTCTCTCAAGCAATGATACTTTCAAGCAATAGATGCTCATTCCTTTGTAAAGACATGTGATCGGTATCAACAAGTTGGGGGGATTAACTCAAGGGACTATTTAGAGACCGAACTCTTTGATGTTTGGGGTATTGACTTCATGGGGCCTTTCCCTTGTTCACATGGCATGTACTACATCTTAGTGGCGGTGGACTATGTTTCCAAATGGGTGGAAGCTATGACATGCCCAACCAATGATGGCAAGGTGGTGACCAAGTTCCTCAATGTTGCCATATTTACAAGGCATGGAACCCCAAGGGCCATCATAAGTGATGAGGGATCCCACTTTATCAACCATAAGCTCAAGGCTCTCTTGAAGAAATATGGGATTGTTCACAAAGTAACTACACCGTATCCCCAAAACTAGTGGACAAGTGGAAATAAGCAATCGGGAACTTAAGAGTATCTTGGAAAAGACCGTGAGTGCCACCCAGAAAGATTGGATTCAAAAGCTTGATGATTCACTTTGGGCATACCAGACTGCATTCAAGACTCCCATAGGCATGTCACCCTTTAGCTTGTCTATGGGAAAGCATGTCACTTATCGGTGGAGCTTGAGCATAAAGCAAGATGGGCCATGAAAACATTGAACATGAACTTGGGAGCTAGTGGAGAGAACATGAAGCTTAACATCATGGAGCTTGAAGAGTTGAGGCTAAAAGCCTACGACAGTGCCTGAATTTACAAAGAGAAGACGAAGAGGTACCATGACAACTGCTTGAAGTATAAGAAGCTTGTTGTGGGAAATAAAGTGCTCTTGTACAACTATAGACTCTCTCTACATCTGGGAAAGCTAAGGTCTAGATGGAATGATCCGTTTGAGATTGTGGAGGTTTTTCTTCATGGAGCGGTGACCTTGCGAAATTTGAGAGATGGAAACACCTTTAAGGTGAATGGGCACCGAATCAATCCACGGGAAGGAATAACACCAAGCAACGATGTTGTGGAGGTGAAATTTATGCATCTTCCACATACTATGATGATTTGAAGCCTTGCTCTCAGCCCCGACCGTGTTAAGGTCGTTAAACTTGAACCTGTGATGGTCAGACACCATTGAGAGTGCTACAAGCAATAAAGTGTAAGGTAGGGGTTGTGATCATGTGACCCGGATGAAGCCACTTTGACGAAAGCCAAGGATACCTAGCATGGAAGGAAAGACCAATTTTGGTCTTTCATGTTGGTGATTGTTGGTACTATGGATGCCATGTTTTAGTCTTCAAGGGGGAGCACTTCTAATCTCTTACTTCATTTAAAATTTCTATGCTTGTTAATGTGTTTATTTGTTAGGAATGTTAGTTTTGCGTGTGTCAAATTTGTGTTAGGAATATGTGTTGCTTTTGTAGTATTTTTGGTTGAGAATTGGTGCATGTTTAGAGTCAAAAACCTGAGAAATTCTCAATGGGTCGAAGAATGATTGTTCTACTCCTTCGACCTGCATGTCAAACAAGGATCACAGACGAGGCAGGAACCAACATTTGATGGGTCGAGACAAATTTTTGATCCGTTGAACATATAAACAGAGGATACATAGGAGCAAACATTCGACGGGTTAAGACAATTCTTAGACCCGTCGAAGATGGTCTGTCACTGGTTTTGACTCCAAGTTGACTTTTAAAATTCCCTTTTTTCTCTCTTTTATCCTCTCCTCTTCACCTCACTTCTCTTCTTTTTCGAAAACTCTCTTCTTTTCTTCGCCTCTCTCTCCCTTTAAACAACCCTAATCTCACAAAATCACTCAAAATCTTCCCAAATCTCTCAAAATTTTGAAACAAAGGCTTGTGCGTGCTTGTGTGCGGTGATTGGAGAAGTTTTGAGCAATCTTTGTAGAGGTATTATGCTTAACCCGAATTTGAATGTTCATAGTGATTTGTTGTGATTTTGTGATGCTTGTGGTTAGTTGATGCTATATTCCTTGATTTAGATGTTTGGGTTGTGTGATTTTAACACTTATATGCATGAAAATTGTGAAATTGGTTGAGTTGTGTTATGCATGAACCCTAATCCAAAAATTTTGGGATTAATTGAGTCAATGTATGATTGAAATCATGATCTAGGATTAATGGGTAGTTGAATTATAAGGCCAACTGCATGAAACCTGATCAAAAATTTTTTGGTGAAGTGTTGGCTATCCTTGACTTTAGCCGAAATTATGATGCAAGTTATGTGTGGTTGTTTGTTTTGTGTATTTTTGTCATAATGTGGTTGTCTAGGTGAGGATTGTTGAGGTTTTGGTTCGAAATTTGTTAACATTGCTTAATTGGATGACTCTAACTTTGTGATTATGTTATTTTGTGTATAAGTTATGTGAATTGTGCATTTGAGACTCTACATGATGAGTTTGAATTGAAATGGATAAAAACAAGACATAACATGCTTTGAGATGACTTGGTAACATGAAATTAGGTCTTCGATGTGACAATTTATGTGTATGTTCGATGTGTGTACTAAGTTTTTTTTTTGTGAATAATGTGTTTTAGATATCCACGTCTATCCATCACCATCCTCTTCATCATCATCTTCATCATGCCGTAGAAAAAGAAGAATGTGGCACAAGATTCTCCTGTCGATTATGACCTACCCTTCAAGAAGATGAATAAGGTGGGCAATATGGTCTACCCTAAATTGGACAGACTGCGCCCAATCCATGTGGAGAAGGATGTAGACAAGGAGGTCACTAAACCCAAACTCCGGGCCCTCCTTAAGTTAGTGGAGCGCCACAACATCAAAAAGCTCACTGAAGGATTCTTTGGGTACGATGAGGCAACAGTTAGGAACTTCTATGCCATAATCACGGACACCGTGGCAGATGGTGACGAAGGCCGGACCTTCAATTTGAAAGGGAGGAGGATAATCGTTAACCTGCAAACAATTGAGTGCCTTTTGTCTCTTCCAGCCCTCAAAAATTCGGAAAGGACAGCTTTCAAGGAGAGATTTGATGTGGTATCTTGGGATAATTTCATATCGACAGCTTGTGAGGGGCGCCAAGTGTCGGTCCATCCAAATGGTTGCTTCCTAAGTGGGGATCTTAACCCACTCTATAGTGTATTGTGGCTCTTCGTTAAGCACAATGTCAAACCTTAGCTAAAGAATAGTGAGATCATGAAGAAGGGCTACCAAGTGATGTCCATAATGATGAGCGAGGTGGGGAAGGTGGAGTTCGACAAGCTTATCTATGACTCCATCATTGGGTGCATCGATGGGAGAGAACCCCTTATAGTTCCATGCACCATCACTGCTCTTTGTCAATCGAATGGAGTTCAGGGGATTCCTAAGGACAAACATAAGTTTTCGCCACCCCATGGTGATCTCAATGATACCGCGGTAGCTTGGAGCCTTGGCACTACTGTTCGTCTCCCATCTTCAAGCCAAGCCTGTGGTACCTCTTCATCCTCTCAAGACCAAGGTCCAACACAAGGGTCATCTCAAGGTCCACCCCTCGGCATGACCCTAGAGATGTATGCTTATTTCAAAGGATATTTTGGTACGATGCAAACCCAACATTCGTCGGTCATGCAAGAAATGAGAAATCTTGGCAATCAAATGAGTGCCCTTGAGCTGCATTATCAAGGAGGCAATGTCGG
The DNA here is from genome assembly GCA_946800695.1 of Geum urbanum. Taxonomy (NCBI): domain Eukaryota; kingdom Viridiplantae; phylum Streptophyta; class Magnoliopsida; order Rosales; family Rosaceae; genus Geum; species Geum urbanum. The sequence continues at coordinate 4,801,829 of OX327009.1, forward strand.
GCCTTCGTCCATGGGACAAGCGGATATGGAGCATGACGATTTGGAGAATGATGATGAGGATTGATGGATGGATGAAGAATTAATGCATTTCTCTTATTTTTGACTTTTGTGTGTTATGTTATCTAACCCTTTTGTGGAACTTTATAGGATTTGTTTTTATGGTTTATAATCGCAGTTGAACATCTTCGTTACTCTTTAGTGATGTCAATGTGGTTATGTATTATGTTTGAGTTTTTTGTGGTATTGCTTATCTTTGTGCACTTATATCATGATTTGATACCTTCATGGTTGATTTGGATGAGCATGTGATCACTTTCTTTATATTAGTTTATGTTTTAGGTGTGTTTGATATGTGTGTTGCATGTGAAGTGATTGGGGAAGGCACGAATTCAAAATTCTGAAATTTGGAGTTTGATGCATGGAGGCCAAACATTTAAAGCTCACATTTTGGGTCTCCTCGACGGGTCGAAGATCTTGCTCGACCCATCGAGATCATCACTCGACCCGTCAAATGCTTGCTCCTGTCAACCAAGTGCCATTTCCTCGACTCGTCGAGGTAACCTCTCGACCCGTCGAGGAAAACCCTGCCATAGTTGTCTTTTGGAAGACCGAGGAGCTTGAGCCTTTGAGGCATGGATCACATAGCAATACCATGTGGTCTAACCAAGTTTGAGAGCACCGATGGCGACTCATAATAAAGGAGCTAAGATGGCAAGGCCCAACTTGGCCTTCGTTGGTTTACATGTTCGTGTATATAGGGAGCCGATCGACAAAGCATTTGCGTCCTCTTTCTCTTTACCCTCTTATTTCCTTGCTTCTTATGAACATGTTAGCGAATGATTGGAGTCACGTAGATTGTGGTAGTCTTGTGTAAGTGTGAGGTCCCCTCATGTTATATGCTTGATGGTCATTTTCCTTCGAAATATGATTAGTATGCATGTTCCGATTGTGGTTGATAGGACTCTAATATATTCCTTAGAGACTATATGACACTTTAAATGTGATTGCATACTAGTTATTATGCCTAAGATAACATGTGTTAAAAGAATGTGAGGTAGTAGGCTAAGTCGTATCACTCCTTATCCTAAAAATTCATAAAAATTGAAAATGTGAGAAAATGTAATGCAAAAATATGTGTGTTTTGGTATGTTTTTTTGTCCCAATAACCACTTCCAATAATGAGATTGAACTCATGGCTAGTAGATTGCATAATTTTGAGCATGTCTAAAAAAAGAAAACAATGCACGTTTAATCGGTTTGAAAAGTGTATGTCATTCAAAATGCGCATTAGAGAAAAAAATATAATTAACATGCTTATGAAACTATCCATGCGCCATGTGAGATTTTGAGCATTGTTGTGCATGCATACATTATGCACCTATTCTTTTATGTGTGACATCGTTTGATCATTGTGTAATTTAGAACTTGCTTGAAACCATGTAAAACATTTTCAAAATCATAAGTTATTTTGAAAATGATAGAGGCATTAGGATAATCACCACTTTGGACAAATTACTTTTAAACCCTATGATACATACATCCTTTAGATAGCCAATTTGAGCCTTTTTAATTACTTAGCCTTTTATTTCTTGAGCACTACAAATCCTTACCAAGTCTAAACACTTACTCCTACCCTTAACTAGGCAATCTAGCAAGCGAAAATGAAGTCCTATTAGGATGTGCTTAAAGTTTGTGCCTATTGTAAAGTTTATCAAAAGCTTAAGTATGAGGTGGAGGAGATTGTTGATGTTCATTTGTGTTTTATTTTGTTCAAAAATAATAATAAAAATGAGAAAAAGAGTATCAAAGAAAAAAAAATAGAAAATAGAAAGAAAAAAAAAGGGTTTCAGAAAAAGAGTGAATTGTACATAAAGAATACGAGTTTTGGGAAGTAGCTTTGTGTAACAAGGGAAGTTTATGGCACTTAGATGTTTAGTGAGGAACTTTGACATGTGAATTGCTTGCTAGGTTACTTAGTTCTTCAATTTCTATCCCCTTCTCTCATAAGCCTCTTCCTTAAGCCCCGTTACACCCTCATAAAAGCCCTCTTGATTTGAATTGCTTGTGTTTTTGGATTGTTAGAGAACTTGGTTGAAAAAGCAAGCCTATGGAAAACATGTGATTAATACGATTTTTGAGTGCAAACACTAACCCTCAAACACTTGTGTACATTGACTGATATCTAGTGAGTTTAATGGTTAGGAGCTCGAGACATGTTAGTTTGAATACATCTCATTGTAATGCATTTGGTTTGACACATAGCATAACCATTTCAGCTTATTACATATGCATTGACTTCATGTTTTGAAGTGTTTCTCAAAAGAAGTTCAATCCATCTAGCCATAGTTCTTTGAGGGAAATCGATCATCAATTCGGGATGCTTACATGCCTTGTGTATTTTTTGTGCTTTGAGTCTAACTTAGCTTAATTATTTTCTTCTTTGTTTGCTAGAGGACAAGCAAAGTTTAAGTGTGAGGTAGTTTGTTAAGTCCATAATTGTATTCTAATTATGTTCCTAACTTCATGCTTATTGTTTGTCTTCTATGAATAAAACATCTTTCTTATAACATTTTCTGTTCATTCTAGGAAAGTGGGTGTTGGCATGAAAATTATCTTAATGATGGAAATTAATCACTTTTTAGAGAAATCGAGCACATTTCCGAAATCATAAGAGCATGTGGAGCAACTTTAGATAAATGATGAAGAGCGGTCGCTAGAAGTTATCGAAAGCAGCCCGAAAATCGCCGAATTTATCCATGGCTGGTTGGACTATCAAGGATGGCCCAAATACTCCAAGTTAGGCCTAAGGAAAGACCCAAACCACCTAGATAGGAACCCTAGATGATTTGGATAGGGTGTCACACAATTTCAATTTTGGAGCTATTAGGCATGGTTTGGACTCTATCTAGAAACCAAGAAAAGGAGATCACAAGTTGTGACCCTTGGATCAAACTTTATGGCCACTCTAGCACATCCAAGGGCTCACAACACACCCCATTTTCACTCCCATTACCTTGCTTAGCCGAGCTCCCCCATGATCACACACACAACATATCTCATTTTTCAAGTTTTGCAAGTTTTAGTCTCTCTCTATAGCTCTGATCCAATCCCTAACTCCTTAGCTCTCTCGACTACCTTAAACATCTCCCACATCACCACCAAAAGTCCTAGGAACCTATATCACCACCACCATACTCTCATCTCCACCCTCTTCACTAAGGTGAGTTCATCATATTTGTGGAGAAAAAAGCAACAAAGGGAGAAAGAAATGAAGAAGTCCTTGGAGAACTTGAAGGCTTTGCTTGAGGGACTCTTCGGTTATTTCTTACACCTTTCGATCTCTCTTTATGTATCTAGACTCTATTTCTATCATGTGTAGTAAGTAGTCTCATTTGGGAGGCTAGGGTAAATTAGAGGCTAGGGTTAGAACCCTAGCCATTTGATGTAGACTAATGATACATTGATTTATATATGGTTTATGTTTTAGTGTATGTTGTGTGAAGTATGTGTTTGTGAATGAATTCACTATGTGTTTATGGATGTTTATGTGCTTGAACTTCATGTATGGTTTCATTTATGCATGTGTTGACCTTAGCTAAGTTGATATATGCATTAAGGAACTAAAAATGGGACCTTGGTTGAATTAGCTACTCACCTAGACTAGATGAGCATGTAAACATGATTAGGGTCAATTCCAAGAGAGTTTATGAAATGACCCAACCCTAGATTAACTAGTAATCTAGGATCACGCCCTGACGACAAGACTTAAACTATGGATTTCTGTAAAAATTTGACATAGTTTTCCTCTACGAAGTGGACTACCAGAAACTTGTAAGAAAATCACACCTTAGATTTCCCTTAGATAATACCGTGGACCACCAATGTCCATCCAGATTTCTCAATAAAGTGCGGAAGTTAATTAATTAAAATGCTGGAATAATAATACAAGAACTGAAAACTCATAATTCGGCAATACTATCAATTCACAACCAACACTGAAAAATATTTACAACATTAGTGTTCATAGCGACTTCTAGGAGTAGAATAAAACATATGAAAATACACTGCTAGTGGGCCGAAACCTACAGAAAGGTATGATAATCCGGTGGACTCAAAGCCTCTGGGAATCAAAATTCAGCTAAGGAGAAGCACTGCAACCTGGCACGAAAAACCGAAAGGCCCAGGAAAAGGCAGATAAAAACATTAAAAACGTTAGCGTGAGGGGACAAAAACTCACAATCAGTGTAAAACAATAAAATATTCTATATGTGTCTTTCCACTGGTTTCTGTGAAATCATGCGAGTTCACCATAACAAACTGAATAAAATATGGAGGTGGACGCTCAGGGTGTTTGTCTTAACCTGAAGCAACTCCATGACTATAAACACAAGGTAATGGGATCATCTAGGTTGTTTTTCCTAACCCAAAACGATCTGGGTCGGCAGGGTATTTTTCATAATCCGGTCTGACCTGATTAGTCACTGATCAGCCAACTAGTCAAAGCATTGAGCTGAAAATAAAACCATCACTAATATACCTCCAAAATCGACTGTAATAAAATACAAGAGACTGTAAATCTGCATAAACATGAACTCACAGCAACTGTGAAAATAAATAAATGTCCACTCACTGTACTATGCTGGGATATTCATAAAGTTGAAACCTACCAATCGGTGCAATAATCATCCGACAAGACCCGCTAACTCGTAATCCTGAAACAACGATTATAATTAATATCCAATCGTCAATATTCACAATGAATAGTTAAGCTCGTAATCCGACGAGCAATAACGTCGAGAATCTCGCATTCTCGAATAACGTATTTTTGACTAATTACGAACTTAAATCAAATTCTGAATTCAAATCCTTGCCTTCCTTCACTATAAATGAATTTTAGAGTTGCACCATAAATCTCAAACATCGAGCGACTCGAATTTCAATCGATAGTCGAATCGTCCGTTAATATTATCGTAAAATCAATTAATTATTATCCGATTAAATACATGTCTAAATTAATTAAATCCAGATCTACTCAAGAACCTCAACATTGCATTCGGCTTGAAATTACGAGCGGAACGACATAAAATTTTTCCGAAAATTCCAACCTCGCCAGAGCTCCACCACGCACGGCGGCACGTGGGGCCACGCACCACTGCCGGCAGCGGCCAGAATCCTACCGGCTCCAAATCAAGCAACCTACACATCAAAATGTTCATCTCAAAAAGCCCAACTTTGTAGTACAACTGAAAACCAAAATAAAATCGAAAAATAGCGAAATCAACCGTTGAAGTTTCGAACCCTCGTCAAAATTCTCTTCCTCTGTCTGGGCTTCAAAACTGCTATGGTCACGACCTCTATTGCCACCATGTGCACCGCTACCATCACTGTCAAAATCAACCCAGAATCCGCCATCTTCTCGCCTCAATTTGCCCTCCACCGGTCACCAATGTTGGACATGCTACCATCTATTAATAGAGGAGATAGAACCCAACGGTTTGCCACCAATATCACGGCCGGAGGTGGCTGGCTAGAGTCTCACCGCCAGTGATAACCTCACGGCGTGCAAACCAATCAAGAGAGGGTCAACGTAGGGTCAACCTGGCTGCGAAAAATAGATTTTTTTTTACTTTCCCAAATTGGAAACCCTTATATATAGTCGCGATTTTACGGTAATGTGTTTTCCGATATTTTCGTAAAATTTTCCATGACCATAACTTCCTTGTCATAACTCCGATTTCAACACTTAACGTAGCCATGAATTCTTTTTGACAAACTTTACGACTTTGTCCAAAGAAATTTTTCGAAATACATAGTTGATAAAAAATCGAAGAAACGCCAGCGAAAGTTACCGACGATAAAGACTAATTACCATCGACGATTAACGTAATTAATTAGTGACTAACCGCATAAGTTATGATTATCGCGTGATATTGTTGCGGGTCGTAACAATCTACTAGCAGATGAATTTTCATACCCCCAATACAAAAATTTTGTCCTTGGAATTTATACATACGCTTATAATAGATGAATTGTCATACTTACTGCTTTAGTTAGCGCCTTCTAGCTAACATTTCATCAAGTCTCATCCAATAAATTTGACGGCATAATAACTACTCCACATAAATCTGACACAAGGAGCGACATAATCCAAATTTCATAACATAATTCTTAGAAGCTTCTGGTATCTGTGCCAAAACTAATGATCAATTCTAGTAACATACTCAAACACAATCGGCCAGACTTACCAAATATGCTCAGACTAGGGTCCAACAAAGATAACTACATAGGTAGTGGTGCAGTAACAACACAGAAGTGGAACCTATATCGCCATTAGAACCCTGCATCAGAAACTAATTAAGATGTCCAATCATGGACAATCACCCATAAGGTGGATACTAAAACCACCAAAACCACAAATAGGGGACCCAACAAACCAGTTTAAAATCACAACAAATATGGGTACTTGGCTGATCCGCAATGAACTTCCAACCTTATACATTTTTTGAAATTTCTTACAGAAAATTGGGCATAGTCTTCTCTAAAATGTAAGGAAACCAAAAACCTATATAACAAAAATATTTCAATATCTCATCTCAAAATATAAACTGTGGGCTCCACATCCTGTTCAGATTCCTCATAAATCAACATAGCTATAACATGAATATAAATCACTAATATTTATCTGATTTCATGAATCATATTATAGATCTCCACTATTTATAACTCCCAAGAACATACTACCTCAATAAACATCTACAATACCATAAAGAGGCTTAAAATAATATATCCACAGTAAGCCTCAATTAAATCCAAATCTATTGGTGAGAACGAGGAAGTCAAACTGACATCATAATTTTCTACAAATTTGGAGATAAAAACTCGGCATCTCATATGAAGTTCTTGAATAGTCGCCACTGTTAAGTTAATAATATCCAATATTTCCGTAGTCTGAATCAATATCAATGCGTAACCTGAACCTCAGCATTCGCTCGATCATTTTTAGATCTCAAATACTCAAATTGAAAATGAACCGTCTATAAAACGGCACCTGAACGATTTACTTATATGGCTGGCACATCCACATAGCTACAACTCATATGAGCTAACAGACCCAATGGAATTAGTCATAGGTCACAAATACATCTACACGTATTCCGACAATAACAGTCCTTTGAAAATAATATAATACTGGGATGCCAATCTATTTTTCAAATTATCATCCCAAATTGAACAATCAAATTGTTGCACTCTTCCATGTTATACTACTGTAGATATTGTAATTCCTCTTATGTTGGATCACCAACTTATAAAAATTAATCCGAAGGTCAGAGTACAGCGAAATCCAAGAAACATGACAACTTTCAATAACATGCAGCATTAGAACTTTGGATTTTATAAAGTTGGAAAAATTAAATCATCGTCACCAAGCATAACCCTGGTCGGAATTCACGCTCGTGTGTAAAATCCTCATATACTTTTGCATGTGATAAACGCTGAGTTAATAATAGGATGCTCCAAATCACGTCTAGGAGAAATCTAGTAATCATGCAACATACGAATTTCAAATCATACATATCTACTACTAATCTCCACGTACACCTGTAACACTCGTAAACCCATATTTGATATCGAGCTGAAACGATTTAATCTATGCGGCATTACATACACGCCACCGGTCCAATGTTAATACCATATATTTTTCTCCACGAACTCATGTGATTAATAACTGGATGAAATACATTTCCAAGCTAGTAGCACGAAGCGAAAAGTATCCTTTCACTAGGGAATGTGTTCATGACATAAAATGAACACAAACAATATAAGAAACAACAAAAGTGAAATCATTTTGGGTTAACAAAACTAAATTATTGGAATTCCTCAAAGAATGAATGAGTTTCGAAGAAAGAATATCAAGATTAAACAAATCATCGACCCCTGGTAATGGACATTTGTTCTTTCCCAAAACTTGGTTAAGTTTTTGATAAGCGATACGTAACCTCATTGAACCATCCTTCACATTTGCAAATAATATTGGGGCTCTTCATGATGAAGTACTGGGATAGATAAAATTCTCGTCGATCAATTCCTGAAGTTGAGTCTGCCACTCTTGCAACTCAGTTGGAGCCATCTGATAGGATACTTAAGTTATAGGATCAGTACCTGATAATAACTCAACAATAAAAATCTCTCCCGAACTGTATGTAAACCTAGTAACTTCTCAGGAAATACATCTGAATACACACTAACTACTTAAATCGAATCAGTACAGAAAGTACAGACACGAAGTTTCACCACATGTGCCAAGTATGCAGTACATCCCTCCCACAAAAATATCACAGCCTTCACGGCCGAACTCAGACACAAATATAACACATTTATCTCACCACGGAGCAAAATCATAGGCAACACTGGACTCCAAAACACCTCTTCTCGATAACCGTCTACCAACGTCTGATGATGGCTCAAGAAGTCCATGCCTAGATCAAATAAAAATTTACTACATCCAGAAATATTAGATTGGTAGACAAACTAAAATCTCTGAACATTATGCTGCAATCTCAATAAAATAATCCAACTAAAATCACATCGTCAGAAGAATAAATTCACTCGCCATAATTTCGAAAAGGATGTGTTAGGTACGTTGACTATGGATGCCAACCTTACCGATATAAAAGAACACGCCACCCTCCGTGTCAAACAAATTATAAATGACATAGTCAAAAATATTCAACATACGAAGAATGACCTTCGAAGATACTCGACTCTCCCAAAGAGTCATCCAGTGAAGGCAAGCTTGACCTGACAGTCCCGTTGGTCATCCTTTTTAACCTCGGTCATGGTCTGTTGGCTGCCCAAATAGCGGTGTAATTCTAGCACCCGAAGTAACTCCCTGGTCGGCACTAGAACTAAAAGCTGAAAATTCTTCTGAGGTATCCCTCGAAAAATGGTCCACCTGACCACAACGGTAACATACTAAAATCCCTAACTGACACTGCACAAAACAACATTTATGAAAAATGTTACATAAAATAGGATCTTTGGGTGTTCCAGATACAAATATAGATTCACCATAACTCACTCTGAACACTCGTCTCTGGTGTTAGCTCCTCCTCCATCTCAGAAAACAACACGAATGATGGGTACTAGGAGCTGAGGTATGAGATCCCTTGGTAGAAGATGATGTAGAACAAATTATGTTGTAACCTCTACTCGTTGAATATATCTGGCTGGGTTCACTTCCCTCAAATCGTCAAATAACACCCTGCACAAATTGAGGTCAAATCTCACATTAAACCGCAACATAGACACATTAATTGAAGTCCATTTATAGCGTGCCCACCATAAATGAAGAAATTACACGTCAAAAGCCTTGCTCAGACCTCCAGCATTTCTCTATTACTGTTCTGACAGAACAAAATACAAATCAAAACGGGCTATAAAACCAGTCCCGATACACTTCAGCTGACAAATTTCCTCGCCGCAGATTCACGAACTCTATATACATCCTCTACTATGTCTCCTCAATGAAGAAATGACTTATGAATAGCTCTCTGAATCCCGCCCATGGAGTAGCAACCTCTTGCTTCTCGGTGCTCTCCCACCAACAATAAGCATGATCTTGAAGTAGGTCGATAACTATCTCTGTCTTATGCTCAGGTGTCAGCTGATGACGCATACAGTCGTAAACTCGACCAATTTTGATAAACCAGTTCTCACAAACTTCCAGATAGTGAGAACCAGGGAAAGGCACAGCACCTGCCTTCTTGGCCCAAGTAACAAGATCGTCACAGTCATAATTCAACAATACTATCAATTCACAAAAAATACTGAAAAATATTTACAACACTAGTGTTCAGAGAGACTTCTAGGAGTAGAATAAAACATATGAAAATACACTACTAGTGGGCCGAAATCTACAAATAGGTATGATAATCTGATGGACTCAAAGCCTCTAGGAATTAAAATCCAGCTCAGAAGAAGCACTACAACCTGGGCACGAAAAACAAAAAGGCCCAGGGAAAGGAAGATAAAAACATAAAAACGTTAGCATGAGTGGACATAAACTCATAATTAGTGTAAAGTAGTAAAATATTTTAGCTGTGCCTTTCCGTTGATTTATGTGAAATAATGCAAGTTCAACATAATAAACTGAATAAAATATGGAGGTGGGTGCTCAGGGTGTTTGCCCTAACCTGAGACGATCTGGGTCATCAAGGTGTTTGCTCTAACCCAGTCTGACCCAACTAGTCAGTGATTAGCCATCTAGTCAAAGCGTCGATGCTGAAAGTAAAACTATCACCAACATACCTCCAAACTCGCAGTAGCTATGAAATTAAATAAATGTCCACTTACCATACTATGCCAGGATATTGATAAATTCGAAACCTGCCATTTGGCACAATAATCATCTGACACAGCTCACTAACTCGTAATCCTGAGACCACGATTATAATTAATATCTAATCGTCGATATTCATAATGAATAGCTAGGTTTGTAATCTGATGAGCAATAATGTCGAGAATCTCGCATTCTTGAATAACGTATTTTCTGACTAATTATGAACTTAATCAAATTCCAAATTCAAATCCTTGCATTCCTTCACTGTAAATCAATTTTAGAGTTGCAACATAAATCTCAAATATCGAGCGACTCGAATTTAAATCGATAGTCAGATTGTCCGTTAATATTATCATAAAATTAATTAATTATTATTTGATTAAACACACGTATAAATTAATCAAGTTCAGATCCATTCAGAAACCTCACCCCTGCATTCGGCACGAAATTATGAGCTGAACGACATAAAATTTTGTTGAAAAATCCAACCTCGTCGGAGCTCCGCTGCGCACCACCGCTGACGGCGGCCGAAATCCCACTGGCTCGAAATCGAGCAACCTACACATCAAAATGTTTATCTCAACAAGCCCAACAACTTTGTAGTACAACTCAAAACTAAAATCAAACAAAAAATAACGAAATCAACCGTAGAAGTTTCAAACCCTCGCCGAAATTCTCTTCCTCCATTTGGGCTTCAAAACCCCTTTGGTCACGACCTCCATCGCCCCCGTGTGCACCGCCACTAAGCAAGGATGAGAGCCTCTTGAGTCAAAATAGACTTAAGGAGCTTTGGTCAAGCATACATTGAATCGAGAGATTATTGTGGCTAATAGTTTTGGTCTTTCGATTCATAGCTTAAAAAGTATGGATTGAGAGATTCACTTAGACTTCTCCTGGATCCTCCAATAGAGATTCAGAAAGGGGAACCTTCCAAAAATATCATATAGTATGCTTGTTTGCTTCACTCATGTGACATATTGTCAAGACATAAACCCGAAATGGTTTAGGTCTTAGTCCCGGTTCACCAAATACTTCAAACTTAGGCCCAAGTCCTTTAGAGTCCGAAATGGCTTAGGAGCTTGAGTTCAAAACCAAACGTGACCCAAAAGGTTACGATTTGGACATCCATTTGTGTGAAACGGACTTTAATTACATACATAAATCAGGACATTATTTGAGCATCAAACAGGTAGTGGGGATTTTCCTAGCCAACCATTCTTTCTTTATTGAGAATTTGTCATTATTTAATCTCTTTGCATTATTGATAATCAATCAATCAACCCGTATGATCACTTACCGTAATCTAATGATCCTTGCAATGCTAGGTCTCCAAAGGACTTAGTAGTGTGAGATACACTTCCGCATTTCATTTTAATTTAGTGTCAAGGTTAGTGTCTAGTTTAACTGTGGTCTAAGTGCATTATCATTCAAACTAAGGAGTTCCAAGTGACTAATCCTCGTGGGTTCGACACTTGACTCTTACAAATTATATTACTTGGACCCCGTATACTTGCGGGAGGAACTAACTCTTCATACTTATGGGCAGGACAATAATGCATAAAGTGTGTAAGGGGGAATTCTACAACACCTCCCCGTCCCCTCCACCACCCTGTCTGTATTGGTGTCTCTCTCTCCGACCGTATATATATATATAAATGGATTAATTTCTATATATGAAATTGTACATATGTGTGTGTGTATATATACATATATGGATAAATTTGGTGAAATTGGATATGGATAAATATTGGATATGTATATATATATATATGCATATTATATATATATTGGAGAAATTAGATATGAAAATTGCTGAAATTTTATATATGTATTTATGTGATTTTATATATGCATATATGAAATTGGATAAATTTGGTGATGATATATGTACAGTAAAATCTCGACAAAATAATAATCTTGAGACTAACAAAATTTATTAATTTAGCGAGATTATTAATTAATCGAGTATTAAATTAATACTCAAGTCCCCAAGTTGGGACCGGCAAAAAATATTATTTTAACGAGGTTAATAATTAATCGAGTACTAAATTATCGAGGTTTTACTGTATATGTATATGGATAAAATTGGATAAATTTGTAAATTATGATGTCGATGAATATTATATTGTTAATATTCAATTTTTTTTCCTGCGTAATCAAGATGTCTAGCGGTAGGAATAGGCACCCGCCAGCAGAGAAGACTGCCGAATTCCAATCTATTGCACAACAAATAGGTTAGGCGCAAACCTCAGAGGAGACCGTTACGGCTCCGACGGATTACCGAGAAATCTCGAATGCTCTAAATGAGGCAGCCACAACCTATATGGACGAGCCATATATTTTCGCTTTAGTGGTAGCGTTACAAGGCCTGGAAGAACCTGTCGACGATTAAATTTACTACAGCGCCCGACATAAGACCAAGAAGCAACCCTCAGACCTGGTCTCCAAACGCACTCGGGACTTGGGAAGAGTGCTAAAAGCGAGCACATATTCAAGTCAACAGGGAAGAAGAATTAGGTGTTGTTCAACGAGTTCACCCGAGGCCCTCCGTCCTCGCAGCTCGGCAGTCTGTACTTACATGGCATTGGCTCAATCATACGAAACAACATACGTGTCATTGCCCCTTCGTGGAACAAGCTGCCCGAATCTGAAAAGTTCAAGGTGTACTGCGAACTCTCGGTAATAGGGTTTACTTAATTTTATTTTATTTCATAATTAATTACAAATCATAAAGGCATAATGTCTAGGATTTTAGTCTTTTATTTATTTTCCTAGGTACATTTTGATGTCGAAGGCAGCCAGAGATGTGGGAGCACATAGAGGACACGGCTACCCTTATTTTGAAGGATTGGAAGTACAACCTCCACAAGTACTACCAACAACACGGCATCTCATCTACCCCATAAGAACTGCGGACGGATATGGAAGACGAGTGACAATGGGTGGTCGCTCACTTTGAGTTCGAAAGGTATAAGGTTCGTCTTCATTTTCTTTAATGTAAAGAAAATGAATAATTTCTTACTTTTAACCATTTTATTATTATTTAATATTCTTAATTTTTTGTGACACTACCAGAATTCCTAACTGAGACGACAAAACCTTTTCGGTTTCGTCGTCTAAGACACACTTAGATGACAAAAAGTTGTTCCGTCGCCTAAGTAGGTGAAAAGACCTGACTCTGATTTAGTTGTCTAAACCAAAATCAAACCCATTCGAAAACATGTGTGACGACCCGAACCGGAATTAGTATATTAATTGGCTTGGTTTGCATATTTTACGACTAATCACTGTTTGTCGTAATTGAGCAGTTTTAGCGACTTTATTCACGACTTAATTATCGGGCGAGAATTTGGTATGAGTCTCTTCACGAGAGTTGTAGTATGCATGATTTGGAGATTGTAGGAGGTTTCGGATAATAGTTTCGATAACCGAGGAATATGTTATGAATATTTGAAGTCGTGTGATTTAGTCGTGTTTATCCGATTAAGTTTGAGTTATCCGAAACGTGGATGTGATTCGATTTGGACCGTCGATCTTATCGAGCCACAAGTATAAATATCGAAATAGTCGTAAAATTGTCGAAAATCACTGTTTTGGGAAATTTGACCGACGTTTGACCGTTGACTGATCGTTGATCGAATCCATTTTGCACCACCGTTTGACTCGCCGTGAACTTTCAGTTTCCGGCCACTTTAGACCAAATCGTTGGTATGGTTAGCTTCCTCTCATGATTTCTTATTGTTTTGCAATTGGTTTGAGTTGATTTGGTTGAGATTTGAGGGAGAACGAGCTCGGTGAAGTTCTTGGTTTTTGCCTGAATCGGGTGGCCATTTCCGACCACTATTGGGGTCGGAGGGGTTGGGGGTTTTGCTCCCCTCAACCCAATGAAGCTTTTGGGTGAAGAGTTTTTGAAGTTGGTCGCCATTTGGAGCTCACCGAAAACCTCACCAGAATTCATGGATTATGTGGGTTTTGAGGTGAAGTTCGGTCGGTGGGCTTGGAATTGGGGCTTGGTGTAGAAGAGAGATGTGTTGGGCTTGAGGTGAGGATCATTTCTGGAAATTTTGGCCGGAATCTGTCACTGTTGACGCCGCTCCGGCGAAGGGTGACTTTTTTGGATTTTTGTCAAGTTTTATGTCGTTTTGCTTGTAATCGCCCCCCGATTGTAGCCTTGAGGTTTTCGAGTTGATTTGAGTAGCGGATTTTAAGTTGATGGTTTATATGGAGTATTTTGGGATTTTTGACGATTCTTTTGTATCCGAGTTATATATTTCTGGAAATGGTTGGTTTCCGAGGTGTGGTTCAGTGTATTGAGTTGTGATTTTGATCAGTGATATTTTGTGATTATTCAAGGGATTGAGATCATACGTTGGGTGAGGGATCTTCCGCCGGATGTCGGGATTGCGCGTCTGCACGCTGTGCTTATCTGTGAGTGGATATTTATTTTCACTGTCGTAGCGAGTTCTTGGTTTCAGCATTTATTTCCTTTACAGTATTGGGATTATTTATTGTTTTTGGAGGTATTTTTTATGTTTTATTGGTGATGGCATTTACTTAGCATCGATGCATTGACTACTCGGCTGATCACCGGTAATCCAGTTCTAGGATTGAGAGATTCCCCTGATGTGCCAACTAGGCTTGAGAGATTCGCCTAGTCTATCATCATCGGGCTTGAGAGGTTCGCCTGACACCTCTACTTATTTTAAGAACTCGCATTATCTTTATGATTATGTAAATGGTGAAAGGCATATGTTTATTTTCGTCTACTCACTCTAACGACTTTATTTGCCTTTCCCCTGGGCTTTTCGGTTTCGATGCCCAGTTTGCAGTTCGGATTCTGGTGTCGCATGTCACAGTCGGAGGCTTAGTGTTCGAGCTACCTTTCTTTTTCAGTAGGTTTCTTGTTTAGCCTACTGCTGTGTATTTATGTATATATAGACTAGAAGTCGCTCTGAATACTCCGATGTTCATATTTTCAGATGTTTTTCCTAGATTTCTGTAAAGATTTTAGTTTTTGCTTATTGCTTTATATTATGATATGATTTTGAGAAATCTGGATAGGATTGGTGCCCACGGTTTGGCGTTTGTGGCATAGGATGAAGTGTGTTTTAGGGTGCAGGTTAATGGAAATTCCACGATATAGTGAAAATCTGCCGAAATTTCTATGGTTTTTGCAAGTTCGTGTTTTCAGAAGGGGTTTGATTCCGGTTTAGGAAACTAAATCGGGGTTGGGTCCTTTCAGCTTGGTATCAGAGCATTAGGTTTTAGGTTCTGTAGACTTCAGTAGTTGTGATACTAAGGGTATTTGAGACTATACAGCATGTCTGGAGCGATGACCCGACTGGCCAGCGGTTACTCATCAATGCTTCGGGTGTTGTATATTTTTGAATGTCCGAAGTTTCATGATAACGTTCCTTGTGCCTTGTGACTAATGCTTTTCTCTTATCAATAGGATGCCTCCTAGACGTGGTCCCCGTGTCAATAAGGATGTGGATCCTGATAAGGATCGCCAGACGCATGACTTGCTTATGCGAGTATTGCGTTTGGAGGAGCGTTTTGACCCTGTGGTCAAAACTCGAACTGCTGGAGCGACTTTTTTCTCAGGTTCAGCTGATTCAGAGATATGTGAGGCTTGGTTGGTTCAGGTTGAACGAGTTTGTGAGCATCTGCGTTTCACTCCCGAGCTGATGACAGTGGCAGCGGTTGGTTTACTTGAGTCTGATGCATACTTTTCGTGGGTTAGCACCGATAGAGTTCCGGTTGATACTCCTTGGACTTTGTTCAGGGATTTGTTTATGCGGAGGTATTTCAACTTGGCTACACAGCAGCGGAAGTATGAAGAGTTCACTAACTTGAGATAGGGTAGCATGTCAGTACTTGAGTACCGGGACTGATTTACTCGCTTATCTCGGTTTGCTCGTGACATGGTGGCTACAGAGGATGCCAAGTGCCAAAGATTTGAGTTGGGCTTGAACCTGAACATCAAGGGAACATTGACTACTATGCCTCGGAACAACTTTGATGAGTTTGTGAGTGCTGCACTTCGAGGCGTGGACATAGAGAAGGAAAGGCAGAAAAGATTCCAGTCTCGACGATTCGAGGATGGTGGACCGAGTCAGGGACCTTCCAAGAGGCTGAGTTCAGACACTTCCGGATCGGCATGATCATCTGGCAGTGGACAATTTAGACCACCATCTAGTACGGCTAGACAGAGACAGAGATGGATGAGGGATCGACCATAGAGACCACAGTTCAGTGAGAGAGCGGATCCAACTATCCTCGACGTACCGGTGACACTTTTGCTGTACCGAGGGAGTATCCATTGTGCAATCTCTGCAATAGGCATCACTTTGGTCCTTGTCAGCGGGGCCCTATTATTTGCTATCGTTGTGGCCAGGAGGGTCACTATGCGAGGGAATGTTTCCAGTCTACTGATGTTGGTGGACAGACAGCTCAGAGTTCAAGAGGGGATCGAGGGACTACTTCTGGAGCTCGACTAGTACAGTCTTCTGGTCAGGGTGGACAGTAGAGTCACCATCAGCGTGGACGACCAGCCGGGCAGGCCAGGGTTGATGCTATATCATTGCGTGAGGGCGGAGCTTCACCGGAGGTTGTTATTGGTACTTTGCATGTTTTTGGCTATCCAGTACTTACTTTGCTAGATCCAGGTGTTATGCATTCATTCATATCATATAGACTGTCATCTTTAGCTACTATGTCTGCATCTCCACTTCCGGGGTTGTGGAGAGTGTTGTATCCATTTGGTGAGGTTGTGAGTATCGGTTGGGTGTATAGGGATTGTGAGATTTTTGATGGAGATTATGGGTTAGCCGCGGATTTGTTATTGCTGGATATTGTCGATTTTGATGTGATTTTGGGTATGGACTTCTTAGAGATACATTGGGCTATGTTTGACTGTCACAAGAAGAAAGTGGTGTTTCGACGTCCAGGTTTCCCAGAGATACTGTTTCACGGTGAGAAGAATACTTCATTGCCATGTGTGATTTCAGCGATGAAGGCCGAACGGATGATGAAGAAGGGTTGTGTTGCATATTTAGCTCATGTTGTGGATACAACAGCTGCTGTACCAGACATTGGTGACATTGAGGTTGTTTCCGAGTTTCCAGATGTATTTCTGGAGGAGTTACCAGGTGTTCCTCCACTTCGAGAAATCGATTTCACCATTGAGCTTTTACCAGGCACTGGACCTATATCTCAGGCACCTTATCGTATGGCGCCAGCGGAGTTGAAAGAGTTACAGGTTCAACTTCAATAGTTGTTGGAGAAAGGTTTCTTACGACCCAGTGTATCACCGTGGGGTGCTCCTGTACTATTTGTGCGAAAGAAGGATGGTTCCATGCGGTTATGTATTGATTACCGGAAGCTGAATCAAGTCACCATGAAGAATAAGTATCCGTTCCCACGGATTGATGATTTGTTTGATCAGCTCAAGGGAGCTTCAGTCTTTTTGAAGATTGATCTCAGGTCTGGATACCATCAGTTGAGGATCCGAGAGTCAGATGTGGCCAGGACAACTTTCAGATCACGGTACGAACATTATGAGTTCTCCGTTATGCCGTTTGGGTTGACCAATGCCCCTGCAGCTTTCATGGACTTGATGAACAGAGTGTTCAGGCGGTTTCTGGACAAGTTTGTGATCGTGTTTATCGACGACATTATGATTTTCTTCAGGAATGTGGGCCAGCACAAGAAATATTTGCGAGCTATTTTGCGGACTTTGCGAGATAATCAGCTGTTTGCAAAGTTCAGCAAGTGTGAGTTTTGGTTGAATAGCGTGAAGTTTTTGGGTCACGTGATATCTGTTAAGGGAGTCAGCGTGGATCCTGACAAGATTGAAGCCGTGTTGAATTGGAGTAGACCTACCACCGTACTAGAGATCAGCAGTTTCTTGGGTTTGGCAGGTTACTATCGGCGCTTTGTGCAGGATTTTTCACGGATTGCCGCTCCACTTACTAGATTGACGAAGAAAGGCGTCAAGTTTGAGTGGTCCGATGCATGTGAGGAGAGTTACTTGCTTTTGAAGGAAAAGTTGACTACTGCATCGGTTCTGACTCTACCTGGCGACAGTGGAGAGTTTGTGGTTTACAGCGATGCATCAAAATTGGGACTTGGTTGTGTTTTGATGCAACATGGCAGTGTGATGGCGTACGGTTCTAAGCAGTTGAAACCACATGAAGTCAACTATCCTACTCATGATTTGGAGTTAGCTACTATTGTTTTAGCCTTGAAGAGTTTGAGACACTACTTGTATGGAGCTCAGTGCAAGATATGCACAGATCATAAGAGTCTCACCTATTTGCGCACGCAACCAGACTTGAATATGAGATAGCGCAGATGGATGGAGTTGATCAATGACTACGATTGCACCTTTGAGTACCATCCAGGGAAAGCCAATGTTGTTGCTGATGCACTCTGTCGGAAATCTGGAGCCTCATTGTTTCATGTGTGTGTAGCCAGAGTTTCCATGTTAGCAGAGTTGCGAGCTACGGGAGCTGAGTTAGAGTGGGATGATGATGGAGCCTTGTTTTCAAGCTTTCAGGTTCGACCGGTATTGGTTGATCAGGTTCGTGAAGCTCAGGATACGGATTCCTATCTGTTGGACAAGAAGACCTTGATTCGGAATGGTGTTCCAACAGAGTTTCAATTGAGTGATGATGGTACATTGTTATTCAGAGGCAGATTATGTGTACCTAGAGATGAGGGTTTGAAGAAAGAGATTTTAGACGAAGCTCATTGTTCTGCTTAGGCTATGCATCCCGGCGGTACGAAGATGTTTCGTACGCTTCCAGCCTATTACTGGTGGCAAAATATGAAGCGGGAGATTGCAGCATATGTGAGCAGATGCCTCATTTTTCAACAAGTGAAGGCGGAAAGACAAAAACCTACGGGAAAGTTACAGCCCTCGGAGATTCCGGTTTGGAAGTGGGAGCACATCACCATGGATTTTGTGTATCAGTTACCACGTACTTCGGCTGGTAATACGGGCATTTGGGTTATTGTTGACTGATTGATGAAATCAGCCCATTTCCTTGCACTTCCAGGGAAGATTTCTGTGGGCAAGTTAGCAAAGCTGTATTTGGCGGAGATCGTTTGTCTGCATGGTGTGCCTGTATCTATTGTTTCTGACCGAGACAGTCAGTTCACCTCAGAGTTTTGGCAGGTGTTGCAGCGGGCTTTGGGTACCAGATTGCATTTCAGTACAGCTTTCCATCCTCAGACTGATGGGCAGTCTGAGAGGACTATTCAGACCCTCGAGGATATGTTACAGTCATGTGTATTGCAGTTTAGAGGAAATTGGGACCAATAACTGCATTTGATCGAGTTTGCTTACAAAACAGCTATTAGGCCAGTATTGACATGGCACCGTATGAGGCTCTATACGAGAGACAGTGCCGTACTCCATTGTGTTGGAATGAGGTAGGCGAGCGATGGCTTATTGGACCTGATCTGGTGAAGAGCACCACATAGGATGTTCAGAGTATCAGAGACAAACTGAAGATTGCCTAAGATCGCCAAAAGAGTTATGCAGATGTGCGAAGAAAGAGTCTCGAGTTGGAGGTGGGCGATTGGGTCTTCCTGAAATTGTCTCCTTGGCGAGGAGTTATTCATTTCGGGAAGCGTGGCAAGCTTCGACCAAGGTATATCGGTCCGTATGAGATTACGAAGAGGGTTGGTGCCGTGGCTTATAGATTAGAGTTGCCTCCGGAGATGGCGAGGGTGCACGATGTTTTCCATGTTTCGATGTTGCGGAAATACATTCTTGATCCATCACATAATTTGGCACCACACCAGCTTCCTATTTGGGAAGATTTGACATATGTGGAAGAGCCAGTACAGATTCTCGATCGGCATAAGCAGGAGTTGAGACACAGAGTCATACCGCTTGTGAAGGTCTTATGGCAGAATAATTCAGTTGAGGAGGCCACTTGGGAGACCGAGTAGCATATGCGGGAGCAGTATCCTCATTTATTCACTTAGCAGGTACGTAAATTTCGAGGTCGAAATGTTTTTTAAGGCGGGTAGATTTGTGACGACCCGAACCGGAATTAGTATATTAATCGGCTTGGTTTGCATAGTTTACGAGTGATCACTGTTTGTCGTAATTGAGCAGTTTTAGCGACTTTATTCACGACTTAATTATCGGGCGAGAATTTGGTATGAGTCTCTTCATGAGAGTTGTAGTATGCATGATTTTGAGATCGTAGACGGTTTCGGATAATTGTTTTGATAACAGAGGAATATGTTATGAATATTTAAAGTCGTGTGATTTAATCATGTTTATCCGATTAAGTTTGAGTTATCCGAAACGTGGATGAGATTCGATTTGGACTGTCGATCGTATCGATCCGCGAGTATAAATATCGGAATAGTCGTAAAATTGTCGAAAATCACTGTTTTGGGAAGTTTGACCGATGTTTGACTGTTGACTGACCGTTGACCGAGTCCATTTCGCACCACCGTTTGACTCGCCGTGGACTTTCTGTTTCCAGCCACTTCAGACCAAATCGTTGGTATGGTTAGCTTCCTCTGATGATTTCATATTGTTTTGCAATTGGTTTGAGTTGATTTGGTTGAGATTTGAGGGAGAACGAGCTCGGTGAAGTTCTTCGTTTTTGCCGGAATCGGGTGGCCATTTCCGGCCAATTTTGGGGTCGGAGGGGTTGGGGGTTTTGCTCCCCTCAACCCAAGGAAGCTTTTGGGTGAAGAGTTTTTAAAGTTCGTCACCGTTTGGAGCTCACCGGAAACCTCACCGGAATCCATGGATTCTGTGGGTTTCGAGGTGAATTTCGGCCGGTGGGCTTGGAATTGGGGCTTGGTGTAGAAGAGAGATGTGTTGGGCTTGAGGCGAGGATCATTTCTAGAAATTTTGGCTGGAATCTGTCACTGTTGACCCCACTCCGCCGCCGGCGGCAGCGGTCAACGGCGGCGCTCCGGCGAAGGGTTGACTTTTTGGATTTTTGTCAAGTTTTATGCCGTTTTGCTCGTAATCGCGCCCGATCGTAGCCTTGAGGTTTTCGAGTTGATTTGAGTAGCGGATTTTAAGTTGAGGGTTTTTGTGGTGTATTTTGGGATTTTCAACAATTCTTTTGTATCCAAGTTATATATTTCCGAAAATGGTTGGTTTCCGAGGTGTGGTTCAGTGTATTGAGTTGTGATTTTGATCAGTGATATTTTGTGATTATTCAGGGGATTAAGATCGTACGTTGGGCGAGGGATCTTCCACCGGATCTCGGGATTAGCGCATCTGCGCACTGTGCTTATCTGTGAGTGGATATTTATTTTCACTATCGTAGCGAGTTCTTGGTTTCATCATTTATTTCCTTTACAGTATTGAGATTATTTATTGTTTTTGGAGGTATTGTTTATGTTTTATTGGTGATGGCATTTACTTAGCATCGATGCATTGACTACTCGGCTGATCACCAGTAGTCCAGTTCCAGGGTTGAGAGATTCCCCTGATGTGCCCACTAGGCTTGAGAGATTCACCTAGTCTATCACTGTCGGGCTTGAGAGATTTGCCTGACACCTCTACTTATTTTAAGAACTCGCATTATCTTTATGATTATGTAAATGGCGAAAGGCATATGTTTATTTTCGTCCACTCACTCTAACGACTTTATCTGCCTTTCCCCTGGGCTTTTCGGTTTCCGTGCCCAGTTTGCAGTTCGGATTCTGGTGTCGCACGTCACAGTCGGAGGTTTAGTGTTCGAGCTACCTTTCTTTTTCAGTAGGTTTCTTGTTTAGCCTACTGCTGTGTATTTATGTATATATAGACTAGAAGTCGCTCTGAATACTCCGATGTTCATATTTTCAGATGTTTTTCTAAGATTTCTGTAAAGATTACAGTTTTTGCTTATTTCTTTATATTATGATATGATTTTGAGAAATCCGGATGGGATTGGTGTCCATGGTTTGGCTTTTGTGGCATAGGATGAAGTGTGTTTTCGGGTGCAGGTTAATGAAAATTCCACGATATAGTGAAACTCTTCCAAAATTTCTAAGGTTTTTGCAAGTTCGTGTTTTCAGAAGGGGTTTGATTCCGGTTTAGGAAACTAAATCGGGGTTGGGTTATTTCACATGACCTTAAAAAAAATAATTCGCCAGAGTTTACTTTGAAATACGTGAGCCAATATTAGAACATGCAAAGAGAATCACACTTTGAATATTCCACAAAACCCAAACTGTGGGGCTCCGTTCCCCATCCGGATTTCTCAACATCATATATAACAAACCACAAGGTTTACAAGAAATCCAAAAAAACATTCAGGAGTAAACTTAACTGAAAACATAACATAAGTATTCAAAGCGACGCCT
The DNA here is from genome assembly GCA_946800695.1 of Geum urbanum. Classification (NCBI taxonomy): domain Eukaryota; kingdom Viridiplantae; phylum Streptophyta; class Magnoliopsida; order Rosales; family Rosaceae; genus Geum; species Geum urbanum. The sequence goes on from OX327009.1 coordinate 4,824,504, forward strand.
ATACACATCATATACAACCAGTATGTCGAACTGAGAACCTACACGAACTGAAGTGTGACTCGAACTCTACTCCTCCACCGTCGACTAGCAACCCTGGAACCTAAAATGCAAACTGGGCAAAAGAAACCGAAAAGCCCAAAGGAAGGCAAATGATATCGTTAGAGTGAGTGGACGAAAATAATAATATGCATTTCCCAACATATAAGCATAATGCGAGTCAATGCACATGAAAATCTCGACCAAGTACATTTTCCCTAATCCATAAAGATGCACATAAAATCATGCGGGGTCACTCACGGACTCCTTCGTATAGTACAATCTAATCTTGGGATCCCAGACCCCCTCGTGATTAATAGTCTGAAAGACCTCGGGTCAGCATATTTGTCCCCCCCCCCCGGAGCATCTCGGGGATCAGCCGAGAAACCAAAGCATCGATGCTACCTTTATATTTGAGATTGTACTCTGTGTAAACCAAATCATAAATACTTTCCATGCACATGCATAATCGTAAAATGTAAAATCATAAAATTCATACTTGTATGTGCATAATTGTAAATGCATACTAATATAATGCATAATCGTAAAGTGTATAATCATAAATGCATAAAGTAAATGCATAATCAGGACTCGCAAATCAACTGTGAAAATAAAGTGTCCACTCACAGTACGAAGCTAACTCTGAGGTCCGACGGAATATCCCTCGCCAAACACTCGATCACGATCACCTGAATAACAGGGATACGATCAATACATATTGAAACACAACATACAGAGCTAATACGTCAAGAACCCCGCGTTCTCGAAAGACGTATCACTCGAAATATTGACAAGGATAACAAAATTCCTAAAATACACCCAAATAACCCTTGTCCCAACGTAACACACTCAAATCAACTAAAAAACCTCACGACTACAATCGGAGCGTGATTACGAGCAAAACGGTATAAAAATCTCTAAAAATCCCAAAAATTCAACCCTCGCCAGAGCTCCGCCGTTGACCGTCGCCGCCAGCGGCGGCGCGGCGCTAACGGTGAAATTCCATGGCGGAACAAGCCCAGAAATCTTCCTTTCCTCAACTCCAACCAAAACTCTCAAAGGACCACCACCATCCAACCACCACAGTGGCCAGAAAATAGCTCGAAACCCACAGCCTCTATTGATTTCGGTGAATTCCGGCGAGCTCCAAACGCCACCCAATCCTAAAATCTTTTCACCCAAAAGCATCTATAGGTTGAGGGGAGCAAAACCCCCAACCCCAATGACCTCAAAACTGGCCGGAAACCACCACCCGAATCCCGTAAGTTCCAAGAACTTTATCGAGTTCGATCTTCCTCAAATCTCAAAAAAATCCACTCAAACCAAGTTCAATTCAAGAGGAAGCTAACCATACCAATGTTTTAGCCAGAGGTGGTCGGAATCAGAAAGTCAGCCGGTGGTCAAAAACCTCTCCGATAAGCCACGGTCAACGCGGGTCAACCCAAAGTCAACATCCAATTCTAGTCAAACTCATCCAAATGTGACTTTTCAACAATTTTACGACAATTTTGATATTTATACTCGCGACCAAAATGATCAGCGGTCCAAAACGAATTGAAACCAATTGGATAAACACAACTAAATCTAACGGCCAAAATTCCATAACTTATTCCATGTAACTCGAAATAATCCTCCGGAAGCTCCCATGAGGTTGAAATCACGTACACTACAACTATCGTGAAGGACCTCATATCGAATTCCAAACCAAAAATCTCGTCATGAATAAACCCGCCATATCGACCAATTACGACAAAACCACGACTAATCGTGAAACTCGCAAATCAAGCCAATTAACATACAATTTTCGGTTCGGGTTGTTACAGTAGGGATTTTCGTCGCCTTAAAATGGTTTTAGACGACGAAAACTGTTTTCGTCAACTAAGTTATTTGAGACGTTGAAATAATATTTCATCGCCATATTCGTCGTTTAAGAGTCTTTTAAGTGACAAAAAGAAAGTTTCATCGGTGAAGAAAGATGTTAGCCGACGATAGTACTTGGACGACGAAAAATTTCGTCATCTAAGCCAAACAATTAATAAGAGCTAGTAGCAATTCCATATCGAACCACATCTTCTTACAACCCCTAAAAAACTATCCTAACACCTCCTCAAGCGATTTTTCGATCTCCAATGAAAAACCTTTCATAGAGGCCTCCTAAAGCATTCCATCAACTTCTTATATTGGTTAGTGCTTGTATATAGTCTTTTCTTTGAATTGTTTTCAAATATTTGGGTGTATTTTGAAGTTTACCGGCGAAGGGATTCCAGCGAATGAATTCCGGCGAAATTGTTTGTATAGAATCGCTTGATAATTATAATGCTTTTGCATGTGTTGAATATATATGAAAGGACCCAACCCCGATTTAGTTTCCTAAACCGGAATCAAACCCCTTCTGAAAACACGAACCAACAAAAACCACAAAAATTTCGGCAGAGTAACGCTACTAACGCGGAATTGCCATTAACCTGCACCTGGAAAATACACTTCATCCTATGCCACAAAAATCAAACCGTGGGCACCAATCCCATCAGGATTTCTCAATATCATAACAGTAATGTAAAGTAATCAATAAAACTATACTTTACAGAAATCCAGGGAAAAATCGTATAAAAGTATAACATCAGAATGCTCAGAGCGACTTCTAGTATATATATACAAATAGTAGGCCAAACTAAGAACCTACCATAAAAGAAACATCGCTCGAATACTAAGCCTCCGACCGCGACGTGTGACACCAGAATTCGAACTACAAACTGGGCACGGAAACCGAAAAGCCCAGGGGAAAGGCAAATAAAACGTTAGAGTGAGTGGACGAAAATAAACATATGCCTTTCACCAATTTCATATACAATAAACAATGTAAAGTATAACGAGTTCGGAAAATATATATGGAGGTGCCAGGCGAATCTCTCAAGCCCGACAGTGATAGGCTAGGGGAATCTCTCAACCCCAGCGGCATAACAGGGGAATCTCTCAACCCTACCCAGAGAAATCTCTCAACTCTGGTCAGACTACTGGTGATCAGCCGAGTAACCGAAGCATCGATGCAAGTAATGCCATCACCATAAAATATAAAATAATGCCTCCAAAAGTAATAAATAATCTCAATATCATATATAAATAAATACGAAGAATCACGAAAAATCATGAACTCACAACGACAATAAAAATAGAAAAGTCCACTCACAGATGAGCGTAACGCGATACGCGTTAATCCAGTGATCCGGCGGAAAATCCCTCGCCAAACGAACGATCACGATCCCCTGGATAATCATAAAATCCACTGCTCAAAATCATAACTCAAAACCTCGAATCACATCTCGAGAAACAACTGTTCCCGGAAACATATAATTCAATATCGATGAAATCGTCAAAAATCTGATAATCACACCATAAAACCTCGCTATAATTTCCGATGCTCAATTCGAAAAATAAACATCACTACTGCGATCGGTGCGCGATTCTGAGCAAAATGACGTATAACTCATCAAAAACCCCAAAAGTCAACCCTCGCCGGAGCTCCGCCGCCGCCGGCGGTGCGACTCCAACCGAGAAATTTTCCAGCGAACCAATACATAGATAGCTTCGTGGTGATGAGGGCTTCAAAGCCCAGTGCTTTACGCCGCTCGATTTGGCCAGAAAAATGTCGACCCGAAACCCTTAAAATTTTCCAACTTTAGGCCAGAAATTCCTCCCTTTTCTGGCGTCCTTGCCGTCGATGGCGGCCGGGAACATGTCGGGGACATCGAGACGAGTTGAAAGAGCCATACCCCGAGGTCAGAGGTGACCGGACGGCGACTCACCGCCGGCGAGCCGAGCCACCCCGCCGTCGTACCTCCCTCTCCCCAAGTTGACTCGGTCAACTCCCCCCAATGTCTAAGTTTGACTTTCCCAAAAAGGAAACCCACTATTTATACTTTCTATTTTTGGTAACTTCCAAATTTACTTTACGACAAACCTTGATCAAATGTAACTTTCGCGTCAGAATTCCGTTTTCAACGATTCTCGCGTCTACAAACTTATCTCGACAAATTCTTCAATTTCCACCTGAAGTCAATCAACTTCGACAAATCCGATAAAAAGCCAACAGCTCAATTCAACACAAGCTTATCTGATAAAATGATCAACAGTCGAAAATATTCATAACTTAATCCTCGTAACTCGAAATAATAATCCGGAACCGCTCACAAACCCGAAATCATGCGTACAACAATTCTCGAGAAGAGACTGGACTCAAATTCTCGGCCAATAATTAAGTCGTGATCAAAACCGGTAATTCAATCAATTTACGGAAAACTACGATTACGCGCAATCTCGTGGATTAAGCCGATTACACTACTGATTCTTTTCCAAGTCATCACAATATATATGAATTGTTAGATTAGTACGTAGTTTGACAAATTAATCATTTTTGTATTAAATGCATATATATATAAATTAGTTTAATTTGTGTTATGCAATTTATTGGGTGTACGTATGAATGATTCCCAATGTGTAATTAAGTAGCTACGTAGGTTATGTTTAGGATTTGTCACGAAATTAGCTATCTAGTTTCTTAAAATGTGGCAAAATTAGCTATATAGGTTCTTGAATAATTAGTGCATGATTATGGATCTAAATAGATTTGTTCATGAGCTGGTTAGAAAAAGCATGTTAAGGTTCTTGAATAATAGCTATATAGGTTTTTGAATAATTAGTGCATGTTCTTGAATAGTTTTTTGAAAAAACCCAACCCCGATTTAGTTTCCTAAACTGGAATCAAACCCGTTCTAAAAACACGAACTTTCAAGAACTTTCACTATATCGCGAAGTTACCATTAACCTGCACTCAGAAGTACACTTCATCCTATGCCACAAAAGCCAAACCGTGGGCTCTAATCGCATCCAGATTTCTCAAAAACATATCTTAATGTAAAGCAATAAACAGAACTGTAACTTTTGAAAGGACCCAACCCCGATTTAGTTTCCTAAAACGGAATTAAACTCCTTCTGAAAACACGAACTTGCAAAAACCACAAAAATTTCGGCAGAGTTTCGCTATAACGTGGAATTGCCATTAACCTGCACCCAAAAACACACTTCATCCTATTCACAAAAGCCAAACCGTGGGCATCAATCCCATCCGGATTTCTCAATATCATAACAATAATGTAAAGTAATAATTAAAACTATACTTTACAGAAATCCGGGGAAAAACATATAAGTGTATAACAACAGAGTAATCAGAGCGACCTCTAGTATATATATACAAAAATATATAACAGTAGGCAAAACAAGAAACCTACTGGAAAAGAAAGGTAGCTCGAACAATAAGCCTCCGACTGCAAGGTGAGACACCAGAATCCAAACTGCAAACTGGGCACGAAAATTGAAAAGCCCAGGGGAAAGACAAATAAAATCGTTAGAGTGAGTGGACGAAAATAATCATATGCCTTTCACCATTTATATATATCATAAAACAAAGCGAGTTCATAAAATGAATGGAGGTGTCAGGCGAATCTCTCAAACCCGACGGTCAGGCGAATCTCTCAAGCCCGACGGTGATAGACTAGGCGAATCTCTCAAGCCTAGTGAGCACATCAGGGGAATCTCTCAACCCTGGATATGGACTACCAGTGATTACCCGAGTACCCAATGCATCGATGCTAAGTAAATGCCATCACCATATAAAATATAAAACAATACCTCCAAAAACAATAAATAATCGGAACATCGTACTAGAAATAAATACGGAAATAAAGAACTCGCTACGACAGTGTAAATAAAAAGGTCCACTCACAGATAGCACAGCGCGCACACGCGCTAATCACGAGATCCGGCGGAAGATCCCTCGCCCAACGTACGATCTCGATCTCCTGAATAATCACAAAATATAACTGATCAAAATCACAATTCACTACTCTGTACCATACCTCGAAAACCAACCATTTTAGGAAACACATAACTCGATACAAAATAATCGACGTAAACTCCTGAAATCTCCACATAAACCCTCGACTAAAAATTCGGCATCCAAATCAACTCGAAAACCTCAAGGCGATGATCGGGGCGCGATTACGAGCAAAACAACATATAATTCATCAAATTCCAAAAAGTCAACGGGTCGCCGGAGCTCCGCCGTTGCGGCGGCGGGCCGTCAACCGAAGGAATTTCCCGGTGGCCAAGACCCCAAAATGATCTCCTCTTCAAGCCAAGCCTTTTTCCTCAAGGAGTCTCCATAATCCAGCCACCACCGTGGCCGGAAAACTACTCAACAGTTTCAAAGTTTCAAACCGGACGGAAAACTTTTCCGGCAAAAATATCCGCCGTGAGGCCACCTCGGCCTCCCATCTTCAAGGGACTTCCTCCCCAGCTCGAACCCAACGTATTCCACCAAAAATCCCCTTCGGAAAGTCGCCGAAAAACACCTCACCATTAACCCCGATTCCGGCGAGAATCCCCAAATTTCAAACCGTCCATTCTCCATCAATTCAGAACCAATTCAAACAATTCCAAGTCCTAAACAGTTGCAAATCATGAGAGGAATCCATACCTTCCAAAATCGTGGCCGGAAATGGCCGAAATCGTCAAACCCGACGGTGGGTTTCAAACCGGGTCAAAATCGCCCACAGTCAACGGTGGTCAACGGTCAGACTTCGATCAACGCCGGTCCAATTTCCTGAACAGTGTTTTCGATAATTTTTCGACTATTTTCGATATTTATACTCGCGGCTCGACACGATCGACGGTCCAAAACGAATCACAATCACGTTTCGGATAACTCAAATCCAAACGGATAAACACGACGGAATTTCGCGATTTCAAATATTCATAACATATTCCTGGGTCGTCGAAATAATTATCTGGAACCGCCCACAAATGTGACGACCCGAAACGGAATCAGTAGAGTAATCGACTTAATTCACGAGTTAGCGCGTAATCGCAGTTTTTCGTAAATTGATTAAATTGCCAGTTTTGATCGCGACTCGGCCGAGAATTTGAGTTAAGTCTGTTCTCGAGAGTTGTTGTACACGTGATTTCGAGTTCGTGGGTGGTTGCGGATGATTATTTTGATGACCGACGAATATAATATGAATATTTGGAATTTTGGAATCTCGTCGAGTTTATCCGTTCATATCGAGTTTATCCGAATCGTGATTGTTATCCATTTTGGACCGTCGATCGTCCCGAGCCTCGAGTATAAATATCGGAAATAGTCGAAAAAATTGTCAAAAACACTGTTCGAGAAGTTTGACCGGCGTTGACCATCCTTTGGACCGTTGACTTTCCATTGACCGATTCTCCACCGCGCTGCCGCCGTTAGACTTCATGATTCCGGCCACCTCCGGCCAAGATATTGGTATATTTAGATTCCTCTTTTGATTTAGAAGTTGGAATTTTGTAAATCGGTGTCGATTTGAGGGAGAACGGAGGAGTTGAAGTTCATGGATTTTTGGTGGGTTTTGTTGGGTTTTGGTTGGAGATCATTTCCCCTTTGGTTTGGAGGGTTGACGTGGCGCGACGACGCCGGAATCGGGCCGGGAAGTTTTCCGGCCGGTTGTGCTCTAGGATTTTTTGAGCTGTTTTCCGGCCAATCTCGCCAGAATTGGACTTGGCCTCAGTTGGGAAAGTTGTTGGGCTTGTTGAGGAGAACCTTGTGGAAGCTTGGCTGCTGGAAAATCTTTCCGGTTAACGGCGCGGCGGCGCCGGCGGTCAATGGCAGAGCTCCGGCGACCCGTTGACTTTTTAGAATCTGATGATTTTAATGTCGTTTTGCTCGTATTCATGCCTTGATCATCGCCTTCAGGTTTTCGAGTTAATTTGGGTACCGGATTTCAGTCGAGGGTTTGAGTGGAGATTTCGGGAGATTTCGTCGATTATTTTGTACCGCGTTATATATTTCTGGGAACGGTTGGTTTCCGAGGTGTGGTACAGTGTTGTGAATTGTGATTTTGATCAGATATATTTTGTGATTATTCAGGGGATCGAGATCGTGCTTCAGGTGAGGGATCTTCTGCCGGACCATGTGATTAGCGCGAATGCGCGTTTTGCTCACCTGTAAATGGACAATTTCTTTTCACTGATTAGTCGCGACTCTTTAATACACATTTTACGAACATGAGCATGCATATGAGATTATGATTTATATGAGCATGTGTTATACGATTATACATTTGCGAATACGCATCGACGATTATGCTTAAACAATTATGTATTACGTATGCATTTATATTATGCTGTATACACTTGCATAGAACTATTTATGATTTGGTTTACACAGAGTACAGTCACAGTATATATTGTTGTATCGATACACTTGCATCTCGGCTGATCCCCGAGGATGTTTACTGGGGGAGGCTGTGACCCCTGACCCGAGGGGGAGGGGGCAGATGAAAGGACCCAACCCCGATTTAGTTTCCTAAACCGAAATCAAACCCCTTCTGAAAACACGAACCAACAAAAACCACAAAAATTTTGGCAGAGTTTCGTTACTAACACGGAATTGCCTTTACCTGCACCCGGAAAATAACACTTCATCATATGCCACAAAAACCAAATCTTGGGCTCCAATCCCATCCGGATTTCTCAATATCATAACAGTAATGTAAAGTAATCAATAAAACTATACTTTACAGAAATCCGGGGAAAAATCGTATAAAAGTATACATCAGAATGCTCAGAGCGACCTCTAGTGTATAATTATATAAATATACCACAGCAGGTAGAACAAGAAACCTACTGGAAGAAACAAGGTAGCTCGAACACTATGCCTCCGACCACGACGTGCGACACCAGAGTCCAAACTACAAACTGGGCAAAGAAAACGAAGAGCCCAGGGAAATACATATAAACCGTTAGAGTGAGTGGACGAAAATAAATGTTTTTCGCCGAATAATATATGTTATAAAAACATATGCGAGTCTAAATGCATAAAATTCAAATGGTACACGAGGGAGACTCTAACTCCTCAAGCGTATAGAGCATGCATCATAAATACCGCGGGGTCACTCATGGACTCCCTCGCGCTAGTACAGTCTGAATCACGGGATCCGAGACCCACACGTGATTCCAAGCCAGAAAGGCCTCGGGTCAGGATATCTGTCCCCCCCCCTCCCTCCCCCCCCCCCCCCCCCCCCCGGAGCGTACTCGGGGATCAGCCGAGAAGCCATGTGTATCGATACAAGCCTGTTTACTGAGACTGTACTCTGTGTAAACCAAATCACAAATACTTTCCATGCACATGCATAAAACATAATGTAAATGTATGTATGTTCATAAATGCATATTCGTAAATGCATAATCGTAAAACACGTGCTCATATAAATCATGATCACAACTGCATGCTCATGCTCGTAAAACGTATATAAAAGACTCGCAGTCAATCCGTGAAAAGAAATGTCCACTCACAGACGAACGTAACGCGATACACGTTAATCCCGTGATTCGGCAGAAAATCCCTCGCCAACGAACGATCACGAACTCCTGGATAACCATAAAATCCACTGCTCAAATTCATAACTCGACAACTCAAATCATATCATGAGAAACAACCGTTCCCGAAAACATATAATTCAATAACGACGAAATCATCAAAAATCCGATAATCACACCACAAAACCTCGCTATAATTTCCGATGCTCAATTCGAAAAACAAATCTCACCACTACGATTGGGGCGCGATTCCGAGTGAAACGACATATAACTCGTCGAAAACCCCAAAAGTCAACTATGGCCGGAGCACCGCCATTGACCACCGTCGGCGGCGACGCGACTCCAACCATGAAATTTTCCAGCGAACCAACACCTATTCCACACAAAATCATCCAACAAACAACTTCCATAACTACACCAAAGTCCAATTCTAACTCTAACTAGTCCAATTTCAAGCAAAACCAAAATCCCACCAAACTTTCAATCGATCGATTTTTGACGACCCGAACCAGAATCAGATGTGTGTTTGCCACGATTCTCGAGACTTGGTTATAGTCGCAGTTTTACGACAGTGTGTGGTTTGTCGATATGATTCGCGACTATGTTTTCAGTCGAGAATTTGAGTTGAGTGTCTTCACGGAAATTGTAGAGTACGTGATTTCGAGCTTGTGGGCTATTCCGGAAGATTTTTGCGATAAACGAGGAATATTTTATGATTATTTGAAGTTTCGGATTTCGACGAGTTTATCCGATTGTTTCGAGCTTATCCAAATCATTTCGTATATTCATTTTGGACCGTCGATCGACCCGAGGCTCGAGTATAAATAGCGGAATAGTCGAGAATTAGTCATAAAACATTGTTTTCGGTTGACCAGACGTTGACTTTCCATTTTGGGAAACTTTGACCGTTGACCCGTGAGGAAAAACTTTCCCGTTTCGGCTTCAACTTCCGGCGACCCAATTCCGGCCACCTCCGGCTTCGTAACAGGTACAGTTGGAATCCTTGGATGATTTCGAGTACGTTGGTGTTTGATTTAGATTAAATTGGTTTCGTTTTGGATGAGTTCGAGTCGAGCCGAGCTCCTCGATTTCGCCGGTGACGGTTGGCCGTTTCCGGCGAGGTTTGGAGGTGGGGGTTAGACTCCCCTCATCTCTCTGAGTCTCGTGGTGTGAATAATTGGGGCTAGGGATGAGTTTTTGAGGCCACCCGAATAGGTCACCGGAGTGTGTATTTTCGATCGGATTTTGGGTAAATTGGAGGACTTCCGTTTGGATTTGGCCGTCGGGGTAGAAGGGAAAGTGGTTAGAAATGGTGTGATCTTGAAATCTGGAAAGTTTCACCGAGGAACTCCACCGTTGACGGCGCGGCGGCGGTCAACGGCCGGAAAGTTGACTTTTTCAGATTTCGATGTAATTAGTGTCGTTTTTCTCGAAATCGCGTCCTGGTTATCGTACGGAGGTTTTCGGGTTGATTTGGTTAGCCGATTTTCAGTCGAGATTTCGAGTGGGGATTTCGGGATTTCCGTAATTCATTTTGTACTGCATTTCGTGTTTCCGGGAACGGTTGGTTTCCGTGCATCAGTACAGTGTTGTGGATTACGATTTTGATCAGTTATGTTTTATGAATATGTTCAGGAGATCGAGATCGGGACCGTGATCGTGTTTCTGGCGAGGGATCTTCCGCCGGTCCTCGAGATTAGCGCGAGTGCGCATTTTGCTCACCTGTGAGTGGACAATTTATTTTCACGGATTGATTGCGGGTCTTTTATATACGTTTTACGAACTTGAGCATGCAACATGATTATGGTTTTACAATCATGAGATTTCATACGAGAATATGTTTAATATGAGCATGTGTTTTACGGTTATACGGCTATACTTATACGAATATACGTATACGAGTATACATACATTTATATGTTGTTTCATGCATTTGCATCGAATTGTTTATGATTTGGTTTACACAGAGTACAGTCTCAGTTACGTTGTTGTATCGATACACTTTACCTCGTCGGCTGATCCCCGACGGAGGGCCACCTGGATGGGCGTTTCCCCAACCAGACCGGTGAGGGGCGTATTCCCCGGAACCGAGGCCATTTCTGGCTTAGAATCACGTGGTAGTCAAGGACTCTGTGGTTCAGACTGTACTAGCACGGAGGAGTCCATGAGTGACCCCGTAGGATTTTACTTGCATGCTCAGTACACTGGAGGAGTATGAGTTTTACCTCGTGTACTATGTTGTTTTTATTTACCTGGACTCGCATATGTTTTTATAGCATATATATTAACTGGTGAAAGACATTTATTTTCGTCCACTCACTCTAACGTGTTTATTGTCTTTCCCCTGGGCTTTTCGATTTCCGTGCCCAGTTGTAGTTCAGGTTTTGGTGTTTTCACGTCGCGGTTTGGAGGCTAGAGATCAGAGCTATCTGTGTTTTCCAGTAGGTTCTTGTTTCGCCTACTTATGTATATATTGTATATGTTTTACTTTAGAGGTCGCTCTGATACATTCTGATACTTGTTTATACGGATTTTCTCGGATATACATATATACATAGTACAGTTTGTTTACTGTTGTTGATTCATATATTGATGTTGAGAAATCCGGATGGGATTGGTGCCCACGGTTTGGCTTTTGTGGTATAGGACGAAGTGTTAATTTCTGGGTGCAGGTTATGGCAATTCCACGTTAGTAACGAAACTCTGCCGAAATTTTGAAAAATTTTTGTTGGTTCGTATTTTTGGAAGGGTTTGATTCCGGTTTAGGTGACTGAATCGGGATTGGGTCCTTTCAGCTTGGTATCAGAGCATTAGGTTGTCAGATTCTGTAGACTCTTGTAGTTGTGACGCTTAGGGTATTTGAGTTGATACAGCATGACTGGAGTGATGACCCGACTGGCCAGCGGTACTTATCAATACTTCGGGTGTTGTATGTCCTCAAATATCTGCGGTTTCATGATTACGTTCTTTCTGCTTGTACCTAATGCTTGTCTTTTATCAGTAGGATGCCTCCTCGACGTGGTCCCCGTGTTGATCGGGATGATGATCCTGATGAGGATCGCCGAACGCGCGACTTGCTTATGCGAGTGCTGCGTTTGGAAGAGCGTTTTGACCCTGTGGTCAAGGCTCGCACTGCGGGTGCTACTGTGTTTTCGGGTTCAGTTGATCCAGAGATATGCGAGGCATGGTTGGTTCAGATTGAACGTGTTTGTGAGCGTCTGCAGTTTACTCCTAAGCAGATGTCAGTAGCCGCAGTTGGTTTACTTGAGGGTGATGCATACTTTTGGTGGGTTAGCACCGACAGAGTTCCTGTGGATACTCCGTGGACATTGTTTCGTGATCTGTTTATGCGAAGGTATTTTAATCAGGCTACTCAGCAGCGCAAGTACGAGGAGTTCACTAATTTGAGGCAGGGCAGTATGTCTGTACTTGAGTATCGGGATCGGTTTACCCGTTTGTCTCGTTTTGTGCGGGATATGATGGCTACAGAGGAAGCCAAGTGTCGTAGGTTTGAGCTGGGATTGAATCTGAACATCAAGGCGACATTGACTACGATGCCGAGGAACAATTTTGATGAGTTTGTCAGTGCTGCACTCCGAGGCGAGGACATTGAGCAGGAGAGACAGCAGAGGTACCAGCCGAGGCGATTTGAGGAGGGTGGACCAAGTCAGAGGCCTTCAAAGAGGCAGAGTTCTGATACTTCTGGTTTAGCTTCATCCTCAGGCGGTGGATCTTACCGCCCACCAGTTAGTACATCGAGGCGACGACCGTTTTGGAGGAGAGGTCGACCACAGCGGCCACAGGCTAGTGCAGGTTCCAGTGGTTCTAGTTATCCTCGGCGTACTGGTGGCACATTTGCTGTACCGAGGGCGTACCCGTTGTGTAGTCTTTGCAGTCGACATCATGTGGGTCCATGTCAGCGAGGTCCTGTCACTTGTTTCCGTTGTGGCCAGGTGGGTCACTACGCGAAGGAGTGTCCTCAGTTATATGGTGGTGATGGACAGGCGGCCCAGAGTTCCGGAGTTGAGCGAGGTGTCACTACGGGAGCTCGACCAGCACAGTTTGCAGGTCAGGGCAGACAGCAGGGACAGCCCCAGCGAGGACGACCAGCCGGACAGGCGAGGGTTCATGCTATGACTCTACGTGAGGGCAGAGCATCACCGGAGGTCGTTATCGGTACGTTACATGTTTTTGGTATTCCTGTACTTGCATTGTTAGATCCGGGCGCTACACATTCATTCATATCATTTAGACTGTCATCATTGGCTACGGTACCAGCATCTCCACTTCCAGGGTTGTGGAGAGTGTTGTATCCATCAGGTGAGGTTGTGAGCATCGGATGGGTTTACCGAGATTGTGAGGTGTTTGTTGATGGTCATGGTTTAGCTGCTGATCTGTTATTGCTTGATATTGTGGATTTTGATCTGATATTGGGTATGGACTTTTTGGAGTCGCACTGGGCTATGTTTGATTGCCACAGGAAGGAGGTCGCGTTTCGACGACCAGGGTTACCTGAGATACTGTTTCGTGGCGAGAAGAACACTTCCCTACCGTGTTTGATTTCCGCAATGAGGGCGGATCGGTTGATGAAGAAGGGTTGTGTTGCTTACTTAGCTCATGTTGTGGATACTACAGCTGCAGTGCCGGATCTTGGTAGTATTGAGGTTGTGTCTGAGTTTTCGGATGTATTTCCAGCAGAGTTACCTGGTATACCCCCTGTACGGGAGATTGACTTTACCATTGAGTTATTGCCGGGTACTTGACCGATTTCCCAGACACCATACCGGATGGCTCCTGCGGAGTTGAAGGAGTTGCAGATCCAACTCCAGGAGTTGCTAGAGAAGGGATTCATTCGACCGAGTGTTTCTCCGTGGGGTGCCCCAGTGTTGTTTGTGCGGAAGAAGGACGGGTCCATGCGTTTGTGCATCGACTATCGGAAACTGAATCAGATTACAGTGAGGAACAAGTATCCGTTGCCACGGATTGATGACTTGTTCGATCAGCTGAAGGGAGCAGCAGTCTTTTCGAAGATTGACCTTCGATCCGGATATCACCAGTTGAGGATCCGAGATTCAGATGTAGCCAGGACGGCATTCAGGACGCGGTATGGGCACTATGAGTTTTTGGTTATGCCATTTGGGTTGACCAACGCCCCCGCAGCTTTCGGCGATTCCTGGACAAGTTCGTGATTGTATTCATTGATGATATTTTGATATATTCGAGGAGTGTGGGCCAGCACAAGAAGCACGTGCGAGTGGTGTTACGGACTTTGCGGGATCATCAGTTATTCGCGAAGTTTAGCAAGTGTGAGTTCTGGTTGGATAGTGTGAAGTTTCTGGGCCACGTGATTTCGGCCGAGGGAGTTAGTGTTGATCCTGACAAGATCGAGGCCGTGCTGAATTGGAGTAAACCCACTACTGTGCCGGAGATCCGGAGTTTCTTGGGGTTAGCCGGAGTTTCTTGGAGTAAATCCACTACGGTTTGTTCTGGATTTCTCCCGGATTGCTACACCATTGACCTGATTGACGAAGAAAGGCGTCAAGTTTGAGTGGTCTGATGCATGCGAGGAGAGTTACTTGCTCCTGAAGGAGAGATTGACTACCGCACCGGTTCTGACATTGCCGGACGACAGTGGTGAGTTTGTTGTGTACAGTGATGCGTCGAAGTTGGGACTTGGCTGTGTGTTGATGCAGCATGGTAGAGTTGTGGCATATGGTTCCAAACAGCTGAAACCACATGAGGCCAACTACCCGACGCATGATTTGGAGTTAGCCGCTATAGTATTAGCGTTGAAGAGTTGGAGACATTACCTGTATGGTGCTCAGTGTAAGATTTTCGCTGATCACAAGAGTCTCACCTACTTGCGAACACAGCCGGATCTGAACATGAGGCAGCGCCGATGGATGGAGTTGATCAACGATTACGATTGCACGTTTGAGTACCATCCGGGAAAGGCCAATGTTGTAGCAGATGCGCTTAGCCGGAAATCTGGAGCCTCGTTGTTTCACATGTGTGTGGCCAGAGTATCGATGTTAGCTGAGCTTCGAGCTACAGGTGCTGTGTTTGGGTATGATGATGATGGAGCTTTGTTGGCCAGTTTTCAGGTTCGACCAGTGTTGGTTGATGAGGTACGAGAGGCACAGGATTCAGATCCTTACTTACTGGGCAAGAAGACCATGATTCGGAATGGTGTGCCTACAGAGTTCCGATTGAGCGACGAAGGTACGTTGTTGTTCAGGGGCAGGTTATGTGTACCCAGGGACGAGGACTTGAAGAAGGAGATTCTGGACGAGGCCCACAGTTCAGCGTATGCGATGCATCCCGGAGGTACGAAGATGTTTCATACACTTCGAGCGTACTATTGGTGGCATAACATGAAGTAGGAGGTTGCCGCGTACGTGAGTCGGTGTTTGATTTGTCAGCAGGTGAATGTGGAGAGGCAGAAGCCTGCAGGGAAACTACAGCCACTTGAGATTCCAGTTTGGAAGTGGGAGCATATCACGATGGATTTCGTCTATCAGTTGCCGTGTACTTCGGCAGGCAACACTGGCATTTGGGTTATTGTTGACCGATTGACGAAATCCGCACATTTTCTTGCTCTTCCAGGGAAGATTTCAGTGGGCAGATTGGCCAAGTTGTACTTATCAGAGATTGTTCGCTTGCATGGGGTGCCTGTGTCCATTGTTTCTGACCGTGATAGTCAGTTCACTTCTGAGTTTTGGCAGGCTTTACAGCGAGCGTTGGGCACGAGGTTGCGGTTTAATACAGCTTTTCATCCTCAGACTGACGGGCAGTCCGAGCAGACCATTCAGACACTTGAGGATATGCTGAGATCATGTGTGTTGCAGTTTCGCGGAAACTGGGATCAGTAGTTACATTTGATTGAGTTCGCCTACAACAACAGCTATCAGACCAGTATTGGGATGGCACCGTACGAGGCCATGTACGGGAAGCAATGTCGCACTCCATTGTGTTGGAGTGAGGTGGGCGAACGTTGGCTTATTGGTCCTGATTTGGTGAAAACCACGATGGAGGACATACAGGTTATCCGGGATAGACTGAAGGTCGCCTAGGATCGGCAGAAGAGTTACGCGGATGTGAGGAGGAAGAGTTTAGAGTTCGAGGTTGGTGATTGGGTCTTCCTGAAACTATCTCCGTGGAGGGGAGTTGTGCGTTTCGGGAAGTGTGGCAAGCTTCGACCGCGGTACATTGGTCCGTATGAGATTACGGAGAGGGTTGGAGCTGTTGCTTACAGACTTGAGCTACCGGCTGAGATGGCTCGTGTTCATGATGTCTTCCATGTTTCGATGTTGTGGAAGTACATCTCAGATCCTTCACATGTGATAGCCCCACAGCAGTTGCCGATCATGGAGGACTTATCGTATGTTGAGGAGGCAGTGCAGATTCTCGATCGTCGTGAGCAGGAGTTGAGGCATCGTGTGATTCCGCTGGTGAAGGTCTTGTGGCAGAACCATTCAGTTGAGGAAGCCACCTGGGAGACCGAGCAGCGTATGCGGGAGCAGTATCCTCATCTGTTCACATGACAAGTACGTAAATTTTGAGGTCGAAATTTCTTTAAGGGGGGTAGATTTGTGACGACCCAAACCAGAATCAGATGTGTGTTTGGCACGATTCTCGAGACTTGGTTATAGTCGCAGTTTTACGACAGTGTGTGGTTTGTCGATTCGATTCGCGACTATGTTTTCAGTCGAGAATTTGAGTTGAGTGTCTTCACGGAAATTGTAGAGTACGTGATTTCGAGCTTATGGGCGGTTCCGGAAGATTTTTCCGATAACCGAGGAATATTTTATGATTATTTGAAGTTTCGGATTTCGACGAGTTTATCCGATTGTTTCGAGCTTATCCAAATCATTTCGTATATTCGTTTTGGACCGTCGATCGACCCGAGGCTCGAGTATAAATAGCGGAATAGTCGAGAATTAGTCATAAAACATTGTTTTCGGTTGACCAGACGTTGACTTTCCATTTTGGGAAACTTTGACCGTTGACCCGTGAGGAAAAACTTTCCCGTTTCGGCTTCAACTTCCGGCGACCCAATTCCGGCCACCTCCGGCTTCGTAACAGGTACAGTTGGAATCCTAGGATGATTTCGAGTACGTTGGTGTTTGATTTAGATTAAATTGGTTTCGTTTTGGATGAGTTCGAGTCGAGCCGAGCTCCTCGATTTCGCCGGTGACGGTTGGCCGTTTCCGGCGAGGTTTGGAGGTGGGGATTATGGGGGTTAGACTCCCCTCATCTCTCTGAGTCTCGTGGTGTGAATAATTGGGGCTAGGGATGAGTTTTTGAGGAAACCCGAATAGGTCACCGGAGTGTGTATTTTCAATCGGATTTTGGGTAAATTGGAGGACTTCCGTTTGGATTTGGCCGTCGGGGTAGAAGGGAAAGTGGTTCGAAATGGTGTGATCTTGAAATCTGGAAAGTTTCACCGAGGAACTCCACCGTTGACGGCGCGCCGCCGCCGGCGGCAGCGGTCAACGGCCGGAAAGTTGACTTTTTCAGATTTCGATGTAATTGGTGTCGTTTTTCTCGAAATCGCGTCCTGTTTATCGTACGGAGGTTTTTGGGTTGATTTGGTTAGCCGATTTTCAGTCGAGATTTCGAGTGGGGATTTCGGGATTTCCGTAATTCATTTTGTACTGCATTTCGTGTTTCCGGGAACGGTTGGTTTCCGTGCATCAGTACAGTGTTGTGGATTACAATATTGATCAGTTATGTTTTATGAATATGTTCAGGAGATCGAGACCGGGACCGTGTGAAAGGACCCAATCCCGATTCAGTTACCTAAATCGGAATCAAACCCTCTCGAAAATACGAACCAACAAAAAAATTTCAAAATTTGGGCAGAGTTTCGTTACTAGCGTTGAATTACCATAACCTGCACCCAGAAATTAACACTTCGTCCTATGCCACAAAAAGCAAACCGTGGGCACCAATCCCATCCGGATTTCTCAACATCAATATAATCAACAATAGTAAATAAACTGTACTATGTATATATGTATATCCGTGAAAATCCGCACAACATGTATCAGAATATATCAGAGCGACCTCTAGAGTAAAACATATACAATATGTACATACTGGAAAACACAGGTGACTCTAATCACTAGCCTCCAAACCGCGACGTGAAACACCAAACCTGAACTGCAAACTAGGCACAGAAACCGAAAAGCCCAGGGGAAAGACAATAAACACGTTAGAGTGAGTGGACAAAAATAAATGTGTTTCACCAGTTACTATATATGTTATAAAAACATATGCGAGTCCGGGTAAATAAACATGGTATAGTACGCGAGGTAAACTTACACTCCTCCAGCGTACAGAGCATGCAAGTAAAAATCCCACGGGGTCGCTCATGGACACACACCGTGCTAGTACAGTCCGAATCACGGGATCCCAGACCCACACGTGACTCTAGCCAGAAAGGCCTCAGGTCAGAGGTCTGCCTCACCCCGGTAAAGACCTCGGGTCAGGAGTCACAGCCTCCCCTGGCATACATCCTCGGGGATCAGCTGGGATGCAAGTGTATCGATACAACATCATAAACAAATTGTACTCTGTGTAAACCAAATCATGAACAATTTGATGCGAATGCATGAAACATTATAAAAGTATATGCATATTTGTATACGTATAACCGTATAAACATATTCGTATAATCGTAAACACATGCTCGTAAAACCATATTCATGCTGCATGCTCAAGTTCATAAATCACATAAAAGACTCGCAAGATTTCCGTGAAAAGAAATTGTCCACTCACAGATGAGCAAAACGCGCACTCGCGCTAATCTCGTGGTCCGGCGGAAGATCCTTCGCCTGAAGCACGATCATGATCTCGATATCGATCTCCTGAATGTTCACAAAACATAACTGATCAATAACGTAATTCACAACACTGTACTGATGCACGGAAACCAACCGTTCCCGGAAATACGAAATGCAGTGCAAAATGAATCACAGAAATCCCGAAATCTCAACTCGAAACATCGACTGAAAATCGGCTACTCAAATCAACCTGAAAACCTCCGTACGATAACCAGAGCGCGATTACGAGAAAAATGACATTAAAATCGTCGAAATCTGAAAAGTTGACTTTTTCTCGCCGTTGACCACCGTTGACCGCCGCCGCCGGCGGCGGCGCGCCGTCAACAGTGGAGTTTCGCGGCCAAAGTTTCCAGATTCCATGGTCTCATCATTTTGAGTCTCTTTCTCTTCTACCCCAACAGTCAAATCTCAACGGAAGTCCCTCAAATCAACAAAACCCGATCGGAAAACCCATCTCCGGTGGCCTAATCGGGTCGCCCCAAATCCTCCACCAAAACCCAAAACAAACACATGAATAGCTTCACTAGACCAAGGGGAGTCAAACCCCTAACCTCATAGCCACCGAGGCTCGCCGGAGGACCACCCCCCGTCACCGGCGAACCAACCCAGTTCGGCCAACTTCGAACTCACCCAAAACTCCATCAAATTTCACAAAACCAAACTCTATCCAACTCGAAATCACTAGAGGAAACGATCCCTACCTTTTAATTGATCGGAGGTGGCCGGAATTTGATCGCCGGAAGGTGAGGCCGAAAACGGAAACTTCCCCTTTCGGGCAGCAAGTCAACTTTCCAATTCTGGAAAGTCAAAGTTCAGTCAAATCCAATTTGCAACTTTTTGACGATTTACGACTATTTCGATATTTATACTCGAGCTTCAAGTCGATCGACAATTCGAAATGGATAACCATCGCGATTCGGATAAACTCGTCGAAACCTGAAACTTCGAATAATCATAAAATATTCCTCGGTTATCGGAAAAATCTTCCAGAACCACCCACGAGCTCGAAATCACGTACTCTACAATTTCCGTGAAGACACTCAACCCAAATTCTCGACCTCAAATATAGTCGCAAATCGAATCGGCAAACCACACAATATCGAAAAACTGCGACTATAACCAAATCTCGAAAATCGTGCCAAACACACATCTGATTCTGGTTCGGGTCGTCACACCGTGATCGTGTTTCTGGCGAGGGATCTTCCGCCGGTCCTCGAGATTAGCGCGAGTGCGCATTTTGCTCACCTGTGAGTGGACAATTTATTTTCACGGATTGATTGCGGGTCTTTTATATACGTTTTACGAACTTGAGCATGCAACATGATTATGGTTTTATGATCATGAGATTTCATACGAGAATATGTTTAATATGAGCATGTGTTTTACGGTTATACGGCTATACTTATACGAATATACGTATACGAGTATACATACATTTATATGTTGTTTCATGCATTTGCATCGAACTGTTTATGATTTGGTTTACACAGAGTACAGTCTCAGTTACGTTGTTGTATCGATACACTTTGCCTCATCGGCTGATCCCCGACGGAGGGCCGCCTGGAGGGGCGTTTCCCCAACCAGACCGGTGAGGGGCGTATTCCCCGGAACCGAGGCCATTTCTGGCTTAGAATCACGTGGTAGTCAAGGACTCCGTGGTTCAGACTGTACTATGTTGTTTTTATTTACCTGGACTCGCATATGTTTTTATAGCATATATATTAACTGGTGAAAGACATTTATTTTCGTCCACTCACTCTAACGTGTTTATTGTCTTTCCCCTGGGCTTTTCGGTTTTCGTGCCCAGCTGCAGTTCAGGTTTTGGTGTTTTCACGTCGCGGTTTGGAGGGTAGAGATCAGAGCTATCTGTGTTTTCCAGTAGGTTCTTTTTTCGCCTACTGATGTATATATTGTATATGTTTTACTTTAGAGGTCGCTCTGATACATTCTGATACTTGTTTATACGGATTTTCTCGGATATACATATATACATAGTACAGTTTGTTTACTGTTGTTGATTCATATATTGATGTTGAGAAATCCGGATGGGATTGGTGCCCACGGTTTGGCTTTTGTGGCATAGGACAAAGTGTTAATTTTTGGGTGCAGGTTATGGCAATTCCACGTTAGTAACGAAACTCTACCGAAATTTTGAAAAATTTTTGTTGGTTGTATTTTCGGAAGAGTTTGATTCCGGTTTAGGTGACTGAATCGGGATTGGGTCCTTTCACGATTCTCCATGTACAAGAAGAATTGGAACGCCATACTTACATAGGTAGATTCGTGGTGATGAGGGCTTCAAAGCCCAGTGCTTCATGCCTCTCGATTTGGCCGGACAAGTATCGACCCAAAACCCCCAAATTCCACCAACTTCCGACCGAAAATTCCTCCTCCTCCGGCGTCCTCGCCGTCGATGGTGGCCGGGAACCCATCGGGGATGACAAGGCGAGTCGGAAGAGTCCTAGCCCGGGGTCTGAAGCGGTCGGACGGCAGCCCACCGCCGGCGAGCCGAGCCACAGTGTCGTCGCACCTCTTCCCCCCCCCCCCCGAGTTGACTCGGTCAACACACATTAATGCCTAGTTTACTTTCCCAAAGAAGAAACCCACTTTAAATACTTTCCAATTTCGGAAACTACCAAAATTAACTTTACTACAAACTTCGAACAAACGTAACTTCCGCGTCGTAATTCTGTTTTCAACAATTCTCGCATCAACAAACTTATCTCAACAAATTCTTCAATTTCCACATGAAGTCAAACACTTCAACCAATCCGATAAAAAAGACAACAACAAGTCAATTCATCACAAGCTTATCCGATTAAACGATCAACGGTCTAAAATATTCACAACTTATTCCTCGTAACTCGGAATAATCCTCCAGAAGTTCCCACGAGCTCGAAATTAAATTCTCTACAACTTTCACGAAGGATCCCAAATCAGATTCTCGCCTAATAATTTAGTCGCTAACGAAGCCGCCATATTAACAGATTACATCGAAATCACGACAAATCTCGAAACTCGCAAATCAAGTCGACAACCATTACATTTACGGTTCGGGTCGATCAATGGTCCAAAACAGATCACAATCACGATTCGGATAGACTCGAACACGAACGGATAAACTCGACAATATTCCGAAATTTCAAATATTCATATTATATTCCTTGGTCGTCGAAATAATAATCCGGAATCGCCCATGAACTCGAAATCGCGCGTACAACAACTCTCGAGAAGAGACTCAACTCAAATTCTCGGCCAATAATTAAGTCATGATCAAGACCAACAATTCAATCAATTATCGGAGAACTGCGATTACGCGCTAACTCACGAATTAAGCTGATTATACTACTGATTCTGTGCCGAGTCATCACAGCAGACCTCTGACCTGAGGCCTTTCTGGCTAAAATCACGTGTGGGTCTGGGATCCCGTGATTCTGACTGTATTAGCGCGGACGTGTCCATGAGTGACCCCGTAGAGTTTTACGCTGCATGTTCCGTACGCGTGAGGAGTTGGAGTCTCCCTCGTGTACTATGTCATATTCATTCATTTAGACTCGCATATATTTTATAACATATATTATTCGGCAAAAGACATTTATTTTCGTCCACTCACTTTAACGGTTTTCATGCTTTTCCCCTGGACTTTTCGATTTCCGTGTCCAGTTTGCAGTTCAGATTCTGGTGTTTCACGTCGCGGTCGAATGCTAGTCGTTCGAGCTACCTTTCTTTTCCAGTAGGTTTCTTGTTTTGCCTACTGTTGTATATTTTGTATATATACACTAGTGGTCGGTCTGATACATTACTGATACATGTTTTTATGTGATTTTCCCCGGATTTTCTATATAGTACAGTATGTTTACTGCTTTATGTTATTAATATGATATTGAGAAATCCGAATGGGATTGGTGCCCACGGTTTGGCTGTTGTGGCATAGGATGAAATGTATTTTTCGGGTGCAGGTTAATGGTAATTCCGCATTAGTAGCGTTACTCTGCCGAAGGGGTTTGATTCCGGTTTAGGAAACTAAATCGGGGTTGGGTCCTTTCAACAAATTTGAAATCACGCGTACTACAATTCTCATGAAAAGACTCAACTCAAATTCTCACCCGGTAATTAAGTCGAGATCAAAACCGCCAATTCGATTCATTTACGGAAAACTGTAATTACTCGCTAACTCATGAATTAAGCCGATTACAATACTGATTCTGATTCGGGTCGTCACACTTTACAGAAATCCGGGAAAATCATATGAAAATATAAACATAAACAGTACTCAGAGTGACCTCTAGTATATACATGTATACACAACAGTAGGCCAAACTAGAAACCTACTGAGAAAGGAAAAGTGGCTCGAATACTATGCCTCCAACCTCGACGTGCAACACCTGAATCTAAACTGGAAACTGGGCATAGAAAACGAAGAGCCCAGGGAAAGACATATAAACTGTTAGAGTGAGTGGACGAAAATAAATGTCTTTCGCTGAATAATATATGTTATAAAAACATATGAGAGTCTAAATGCATGAAAATAATATGGCACACGAGGGAGACTCTAACTCCTCACGCATACAGAGCATGCATCGAAAGTCCCGCGGAGTCACTCATAGACACATCCGCGGTAGTACAGTCTGAATCACGGGATCCCAGACCCACATGTGATTCTAGCCAAAAAGGCCTCAGGTCAGGGTATCTGTTCCCACCCAGAAATATATCGGCACAAGGAACAGAAGTCTGTTCCCACCCGGAAATACATCGGCACAGGGTAACAGTCCACCCTGGTAAACATCCTCGGGGATCAGCCGGGATGCAAGTGTATCGATACAACCACATATACTAAGACTGTACTATGTGTAAACCAAATCATAAATAGTTTCTATGCAAATGTATAAACCATAATGTAAATGCATATTCGTAATACATAATTATAAGAGCATAATCGTAGATGCATATTCGTAAATGCATAATCGTAAAACACATGCTTGAATAAATCATAATCGTATACGCATGCTCATGCTCGTAAAACGTATATAAAAGACTCGCAACCAATCAGTGAAAAGAAATGTCCACTCACAAACTTGCACATCGCAAAACACATTAATCCTATGATCCGGCGGAAAATCCCTCGCCAAACGAACGATCACGATCTCTTGAATAATCACAAATACTACTGTTCAAAATCATAATTCAAAACCCTGAACCACAAATTCCGATGCTCAATTCAAAATATAAACCTCACCACTGCGATCTGTGCGCGATTCCGAGCAAATCACTTCGGCCGGAAAACTGCCGCGCACGGTGGCGCGCCGGGCCGCCGCCGCAGGAAAATTTCATCGACCCAGAAAATTTCAACCTACACATGGATTTGAAGATCTCGACATTTCCAACAACTTTGTACTTCAATGCTAAGCCCAATTTTGAATGAAAAACCTACAAAACTCACCTTGAAGTTGAAAACCCTCGCCAGAATTCATGCACTCCGATCGGCCACCACCGGCCACGGCAAGGTGCAAGACTACCTCTAAAAGTTTCCTCTCCCCAAGGACTACAAAACCCCTATAGGGTCGACCTCCATCTCGGCCTCCACCGTCGCCGGCGATTTCGCCGGAAAACCCACCAATTCAAATCGTTGTAACTTCTTCATCCGGCAACCAAATTGAACGATCCACCTATCAAATCCAAGAGGAGCACGAGCCCAACAAGTTTCATGAAGACACCATGGCTAACCGTGGCAGGAATAAGGCACCACAAAGGCCACAAGGTCACGGCCTGAAATGGTGAACAAGGGTGAGTCAACTCCTCAAAGTCCAAGTCTGACTTACCCAAAAAGGAAACCCACTATTTATACTTTCCATTTTTTGTAACTTCCGTATTTATTTTACGACAAATTTTGATCGAACGTAACTTTTGCATCGTAACCCCGTTTTCAACGATTCTCATGTCTATGAACTTATCTCGACAAATACTTCGATTCCCACCTGAAGTCAACCAACTTTGACAAATTCGATAAAAACTCAACGGCTCAATTCAACACAAGATTATCTGATAAAAACGATCAATGGTCGAAAACGGATCGAAACCAATTGGATAAACACGACTAAATCCAATGGCCGAAAATATTCATAACTTATTCCACGTAAC
The DNA here is from genome assembly GCA_946800695.1 of Geum urbanum. Classification (NCBI taxonomy): domain Eukaryota; kingdom Viridiplantae; phylum Streptophyta; class Magnoliopsida; order Rosales; family Rosaceae; genus Geum; species Geum urbanum. Next base: position 4,849,937 of record OX327009.1, read on the forward strand.
TCGAAATCATCCTCCGAAAATTTCCACGAACTCAAAATTAAATTCTCTACAACTTTTGTGAAGGAACTCAAATCAAATTCTTACCCAATAATTTAGTCGTTAACAAACCCGCCATATCAACCAATTACGACAAAACCGTGACTAATCACGAAACTCGCAAATCAAGCTGATAAACATACCATTTCCGATTCGGGTTCACATATCTACCCCCCTTACAAAAATTTTGACCTCGAAATTTCCAAGCCTGATAATTGAAAAGTAGGGATACTGCCTCTGCATACTGCTCAACCTCCTAAGTGACTACTTCAACTGAATGACTCTGCCAACAGACTTTCACATAGGAAATATTTCTATACTGTAATCCCTACATCCTCAAATCCAGAATCTGAACTGGCTCCTCCACAAATGTCAAGTCTTCCTGTATAGGGAACTGATAGGGTGCTGAACATGCAATAAATCTGAAATGTAGTTCCACCACATGGAAATACAACATACATACTGGCCAACGCTACAGACAATTCCAAACTATATGTCACAACACTAACTGGCCCCATGATCACATACGGACTAATATAACGTGGTAAAGTATACCACAGCCCTCAAAACAAATAACACATTTCCAAGGAAACCTTAATTATCGACCTCAAACTCATGACTCAACCCATTCACATCTGCATAACTTCCTTGTCGAACTCGAGCAATTATCAACCTGTCCTTGCTAATCTGAAGGTCTACAGTAGCGCATTTTACTAAATCACGACCAAAAGTCATCTCATTCCTACCTCGCTCCAACACAATGGAGTGCAACACTGTTTCTCATACACAATTTCATACAACGCCATAACAATACTGGTCTGCAAACGGATATTGCAAGCAATCTCGAACAAATGAAACTGCTGGTCCCAAATCCTTCTGAACTGCAATACACAGGACTACAACATGTCTTCCAAAGTCTGAATAGTCCTCTCAGATTGTCCACCAATCTGAGGATGAAAAACTGCACTAAACTGTAATCTGGTCCCCAATGCTCACTGCAATACCTGCCAAAACTCTGTTGTAACTTATTATCACTACAACATTTAAGGGTATTTCCGGCGACTTAAAGTCGCCGGCCTTTCTTTTTTGGTCGCCGGTGATAGTCATTACCGGTGACTTGTCGCCGGTAATACTCTCGCCAGAAATTTGGCGCCGGTGAAAGTATTACCGGCGACTCAGTCGTGGCCGGAAAATAAGGGGTATTGCCGGCGACTTAGGTCCAAGTCGCCGATAATACCCAGAGAAATTTGTCAAAAAAAAGCCGGTTCTAGATTGGGCCCAATTCCAGAACCTGCACTAAAAAACAGAAACCGTACGAATACAAGTTCAACAGTACACACATAATTGTCCAACGTACAGTACAAACAACAACAATACGAAAATAAACTACAACTACACGTCAGGGTCGAGGAAATCCCACGTCAGGGTCGAGGAAATCCATGTGGACGTAATCATTTGAACTCCGGTAGCTACCCTGGTCTTGCTGTGGCGGTGACTGCTGCGGTGGTGGATCAGTGTGGAACACAGGGACCGGGGGAGGTGTGGGGAGCGGTTGTCTGGTAGTCTGGCACGCGTACATCGTCTGCATCCATGTGAACATTTTTGTCTGCTGCTGGACCATCATTCGGTGTTACTCGACCATCACCCAGTACTCGGCATCTCTGACTGCCTGCTGCTCGGCCAATTGCCGCATCTCCTTCATCTGCCTCCTTTGCTCCACCAACTCCCTCTGCGTCCTCTGAAGCTCCGCTGCTAGGTTAGAGTTCCTAGAAGTTGAAGTTCTTGACCCGGTAGAGTATTCCGAAGTGTTATTCAATACTCCTTCGCCCGCCGAGCCCATTCCCCTGCAGTAGTAGGTATTCTTTCCAGTCCCGCACGCTTTTGCCATGATCTGAGCCGCTATAGGGCGATCAAGCGGATCGATCTGAGAGGCATATTGGGTCACTTCTTCCTCCGAGCAGTTAGGATGGTTGTTTCGAGCTATATTCATGGTGACTTCTGTGATCGCCTCCTCCACTCTCGCCTAATTGAAAAGCGAATATGAATACCGTATTATTAAACAAAATAAATTAATAGAGAAAAATAGTTTTATTAACACATGCATATGTGAAGTACAAAATAATGAGGCGAAAGACTTACCGCTTCTTCAGGGCACTGCGGATAGAACTTCTGATGAATAAACACCAACGGGTTGACTTCTTGTTGTTGCTGCGCCTTACTCGACCAACCCAAATAGTTGAGTGAACCTGCATGATGGGCCTTGGTGTTTTTCAATCTGTTCTCCCGGTTCGTCTTGGAAATCGCCTTGTTTGATAAACATATGTAAAAAAATTAGTAACTAACTATTTCAATGTGATACGATACATTAGGGTTGTAAGATATATTCGGGATGCATACCTTCGCTTTGGGGTGCTCGAAGTGGGCTACCAGCCACAGCCACTCGTACTCCCTAAACCGGAATTCGCTAGGGGTAGAACCTCGGCCTAGCTCCTTGTACTGTGTGTAATGTTTTGAAAGCTCGTTCTTCCACTCTTTATACCTATATTAACACCAGAAAAAAAAGTTAGAGATATTAAAACACTTGATAAAAAAAAATCTAACTCGATATATACTCAAATAACTTGAATCACATCACCTAATATGTAGTTGACGCTCTACCCACGTGTGAATAAGGCATTCATCCACGTCAAACCACACCTATAAGATGAATATATAAACGGTAAAATTATATATTTATTCGGACTTAATTAATAAATGTAAAATTTACGTAATGAAAATACGATTTAACTCACACTCAGTGCATTATGCACTTGCATCTTCACGTAGAGAGGCACATATTCCCAATCTGGCCAAAGCATTGGGACCTTGTCCCGCACGACGGCCCCGGCCATGCTGGCATACTTTCGCGTGGTGTCAAATGTCTCGATCACCTTACCATCCTCATTGGCCATAATGAGCGTTTTCCTTCCCCCGGTGGCCTGCTCAAGATTCTTCCCGGTGTAGGGGCCTCTAGTCTTTCGTTTTCCAGTGAAATTAACGAAATTGCCTAATAATACAATGTCAACAAATTGATATCATTAATTGAACCTATCGGAAGTCTTAAGTAATAATTAAGTAATCAATCTTGTTAAATAAAATTTACATGCATCGTCCGTTTGCTGGTTGGTGCACCTCGCAATCCAAAGATACACGGGGTCGAACGGGATGAAGTTGTACGCTTCCTCCACGCTCAGGAACTCCAGCCGTCCTTCAATATAAATAGGCCTCCCCCTATCATCAAATTCAGGGATCACAGGAATCTCGTCGGGCAGGAAGAGACCGGACGGCGGAGATAGATGAAGCCTGGATGATGAGGCGCCAGCACCATCTGCCTCAGATGATTCCCGTGAAACGGGAGTAGGCACCGGGCCAATAGGGGGCATTCGGATGGAGGGAGTTTCTGATGCCCCTGTTGACTGTCGCTCGTCTGTGGGTCTGCTGACTGAGCGTCTGCTGACTGAGGCTCGAGGCTGGACTGGGGGTTGTACGGATCCGGATCATGCAGCTTCCTCCTCTCCTCGCGCAGCTAGCAACATTTGTGTGCGAGCATTCATAATTGGGCCACTACACGTGTTGCTGACTGCGGCTGATGAACCTTGACTGCTGCTCCCTCCACTGTTTCTAGTCCCTCTCCATTTGATGCCTCCAAGCCAATTTGCCGCAAAACCTCCTGCACATCCAACAATTAGTCCTGGATTCGGTTCTATGAAAATTAAAGAACCGGAATCGTAAGGAACCGGAACCGGAACCATTTGATTTGGAACTGGAACCGGAACCGGAACCATTTGGTTTGGAACCGGAACCGGAACCATTTGGTTGGAACCGGAACGGTTCCAGTTCCAAACGGTTCCGGTTCCAACAATTAGTCCTGGTTTCGGTTCTATGAAAAATCGGAACCGTTTTGAACCGATAACCGCTAGAACCGGAACCGTTTCGGAACTAGAACCGTTTGGAACCAGAACCGTTTGCATCATATCATATAAAACATTAAATTAAATTGCATCATATCATATCGATCATTACGAATATAATTATCAAAATATCAATTACATATTACCCAAATGCTTATTTAACCAATTAATTAAGTTAACAAATATATCTTAAATTATCAACTACATCAATTAATCCAAATTACCTTAATTAGCCCAACACATTAAATTACCTTAAATTACCTTAAATTACCTATATCAATTAAACCTATATCAATTAATTTGCCCATGCAACACCTTAAAAATACAATATAATTATCAACTATATCAATTAATCCAATTAAATCACCTTAAATTACCTAAATATTTTCTACATATATCCAAACATACACTTGCCTAATAATTATCAAAAATTAACTCAAAACCCAAAACTTAATTAATCAAGTTAATTAAAATGCATACAAATATAATTAAAATGCATATATACACATAATTATAAAAAACAAAAATAGAGAGAGAGAGAGACAGAGAGAGAGAGAGAGGGAGAGAGAGAGAGAGAGAGAGAGAGAGGGAGAGAGAGAGAGAGAGGACCTATCATGGTGGAGCTCGAATTCCGGCAGCGGAGGTGAGGGGAGGAGGTAGAGGAGGAGGGGAGGAGGAGAGGAGGAGGGGAGGAGAGGTAGGGGAGATTTGGGGTTTTTGGGTTTAGGTATTTTTGTGTGGAGAGGGGAGAGGGGAGGGGAGAGGGGAGGAGAGATTTGAGGAGAGGAGGAGAGGTTAATTTGAGAGATTTGAGGTGAGGAAGAGATGGGGTTAATTTTAGGGTTTTCATGGAAGAAGGGGAGGAGAAGAAATGAGGCAGCTCGAGCTGCCTATCCTGGGAAATATCGAAGTCATTGCCGGTGACTTACGAGTTAACTCGTGGGCAATACTATTACCAACGAGTTAACTCGTGGGTAATAGTATTGCCCAGGAGTTGATAAGCAACTCATTGGTAATACTATTACCAACGAGTTGATAACTCGTGGGTAATACTATTACTAACGAGTTATCAACTCGTTGGTAATGATAGTGATTCCCGACCAATTCCGACCAATTTACGGCCAATTTCCGACCAATTCCGGGCCAATTTCCGACCAATTCCCGGTCAATTCCGACTCTAATTTACGACTATAATTTCCGACTCTAATTTACGACTATAATTTACGACGTACTATAAATACGATTATAATTTCCGACTATATATACGACTATAATTTACGACGTACTATAAATATGACTAGAATTTCCGACTAGAATTTCTGACTATATATAATTTACGACTAGAATTTCCGACTGACTAGAATTTCAGACTGACTATAATTTCCGACTGACTATAATTTCCGACTGACTATAATTTTTGACTGACTATAATTTCTGACTATAATTTCCGACTATAATTTTCGACTAGAATTTCCGACTATAATTTCCGACTATAATTTACGACTAGAATTTTCGACTAGAATTTCCCACTAGAATTTCCAACTATATATAATTTACGACTATAATTTCCCACTAGAATTTCCGACTATAATTTACCTCCAAGCCAATTTACGACTATAAATACGTACATCATTAACGTACTAAGGATGATAATCATAATCATCTTCATCACTTGAGTCTGACTCGGTATCATAGGTAACCTCTGGCAATATGTGCCGCTCCTCGTCATCTGAATCGGCGTCAACTTCATTTGGATTAACATCGAGAAGTTCTACTCCAATAATTCGAACCACACTCCCAGATCTCACATTATTAAAGCGAATCGTAGATGATTCCGGAATGTCAAAAGCGTTCGGCTCTTGGTATGCAGTAACTTCTTCATCATCTGCAGTCTCACCAAGTGTGGCAGCACTGTATATGTTTCTATGAGCAACATGGTTAACCACCTTCCATGGGACTTTGTTGAGAAGATCGTCAAGGTAAAACACTTGTTTTACTGATGTGGCAAGAACGAAAGGGTCTTCTTTATACCATCTTGTAGCAGTATTCACCGAAAATATTCCGTATTGATCGGTCCTTGTGTTCTCTAGGCTAGTATCAAACCATCTACACTTGAACGAGTGCACTTTCATGCGGTTCCCATAAATTAGTTCAACAATTGAATGAAGGACACCGTAATAGTCAACGCCATCCTGCCCACTGTGGACCATCACCCCACAATTCTGTGTTTTCAGTCAGGCGTCTCGATTTTCACATATAAATTTCACGCCATTGACATGGCACATCGAGTAAAATTTTGAAGCTATCGGTTTCATCGCCAAGACCCTCAATTCGTTTGACCATTCTGGGCAACCATCATTGGCTACATGGTTCATCTGAAAACGATAAGAAACCAGGTACACCATAAATTATGAACATAGAAAAAGAAAACCACGTACATACATGCTATATAAGGAGCTCAAAAAATATGCTCTATACACATATACCCTTACCCATTGACCAAAGTAGTTTGCAAACGTCCTGTTGTGGTAATCAACATTTCCGGCAATAGCAGGGCAGTGAAGATGATAGTCTTTCCAATATTGTACTTCTGGATAGTTAATCAGTACCGACCAGTGGGCAATGGCTACCTCATTTCCATCCAAATTGTACGACTTTGGCAAGCTTCCATGTACTACCACGTCATTGGAGATGATAGAAAGGTTGAACTGGGGTTCATCTATCGGCATCTGTTGTTGGGGGTCCTCCAGCGCTCCCAAATACAAGTTGGTGTACATTACACACTCATGCGCAATATATTCTTCAGCGATACACCCTTCAGGTGCATATTTATTCTTCACATAGTCCTTGTAGGCTCCCAATTGTCTACAATTTAACAAGTGCATGTTATGATACTTAAAAAAATAAGAATTTACATATAAAAACATAGGCAAACCAAATGTATGAATCATTTGTACCTTTCTATGGGATACATCCAAGTGTAGTGTACGGGACCGGTAAGGAACAATTGTTCGGGAAGATGGATCATCAGGTGAGGCATGATGTCGAAAAAATTTGGGGGAAATATCCTCTCAAGCTTGCACATGATAAAAATGATGTCATCTTGCATCTCCCTGGGATCTGATTTTTTAACTTCCCTGGTGCATAACTTCTGAAAGAATCTTGACAAGACCACCAACAGCTCCACCACCTCTTTGGGCAGGTACCCTCGAATGAAAATAGGGAAAAGGCGTTGAAGCAGTACATGGCAGTCATGACTCTTTAATCCGTACATCTTATTGTCCCGGAAGTTAACACACCTGCTTATATTTCCTGCATAGCCATAAGGATACCTGCATATATATATAGCCATAAGCAACAATTATATTTCTCGCATATAACCATATATAAGTACAAATTATATTAATTTCCTTCATAGCCATAAGAATATATACCTGACATTACTCAGCCACCCAAAAATTTCATGCTTATGCTTCGGCTTAACGGTGTAAGGAGCTTGCAGCATTGTTTTCTTACCATCTCTTAACCACAAATGTTTCCGCAGTCCCATAGATTTCAGATCAATGCGTGCCTTAGGGATGTCTTTTGTTTTCCCCTCCAAATTAAGAACAGTGCCCACCACACTTTCACACACATTCTTCTCTATGTGCATGACATCTAGGTAGTGTCTGATAGGCAACCTGGGCCAGTAGGGGAGTTCCCAAAATATGCTCTTGTGTGTCCAAAACTTATACCTTTCGGGCTTGTCTGGAATTGACGCCACTATCTCAGGATGATTGCTCAGCTGGCCAAAATCATATTCATTCAACACTTCCAAAATTTCATCCCCTGTCCATCGCCTGGGTGCCACACCTGTTTCCACAGTCCCATCAAAAGCGTCTTGATCCTGCCTAAATGGGTGATCATATGGAAGCTAACAACGGTGACACATTTGAACAATTTTACTGCAATGAGGACTGCAACAATCAACCGTCATGCACTCTGAACAAGCCTTGTAACCCCTGGTAACGTTGCCCGACAACATACCGCGGGCAGGAAAATCACTGATGGTGCCAACAAGCATGGCATGCATCTGGAACATCTCATTTTTGAACCTATCGTAAGTGGGGTGGCCACACTCACTCAGGTACTTAAGCACCTCAATCAAAGGCCTCAAATACACATCGAGACACTTTCCTGGATAACCCGGGCCTGGAATTAACAGAGTCAGCATATTGTATTCCTTCTTCATGCACATCCATGGTGGAAGGTTGTACGGTACCAAAATAATTGGCCGTATACTGTATTGAAGACTCATGTTGCCAAAAGGGTTGAATCCGTTAGATGAGAGCCCTAGCCAAACATTTCGGACCTCTGCTGCAAAATGATCAAACTCCCTGACCATGTGCTTCTAAGCCTCTCCGTCGGAATGGTGTATAAGGGTGTCATCGTCAGGCAAATTCTTCTCAGCCCACCATCTCATAGCTTCGACCGTGGAAGAACACATGAACAACCGCTACAGCCTATCAATAAGCGGGAAATATCGAAGTATCTTCACAGCTTTCTTGTTGCCTGCATGAGTCAACTTATACCTTTTTGTAAAACATACCGGGCAGGCTTCAAGGTCTTCAAGATCTTTTCCCCATAAGAGAATACAATCATATCTGCATGCATGGATTTTGATGTAGGAAAGCCCAAGATCTTTCAGGATATGTCGCACCTTATGATGAGTGGTAGGAAGACGATGACCGGGTGGCAGTAGCGAAGCAGTCCACTTCAGCCAAGAATCAACAGCTTTGACAGACATTTTGTTCTCCATTTTGAGCTGCATCACTCCCATAACACTTTCAAGAACAGTCTTACTACAACCGTCGTACAACGGAGTCTGTTGCAATGCAATCAGGTTGTTGTACTTGTCCATACTGCTTGTGTTGACATGAGCTCCAGGTAATGGCTCGACTGGCTCAATATGGAGGAAACCCTCAACGACAGAAGGGACATTTGGTGCTTCATCAGCAAATACACCGCTCTCATGAGGAAATATATCATTGATTAACATCGATGTTGGATCATAGGATGGACTGGCCCTCTCAGCAAAATGTCCATGATCATAGGATGGACTGGCCCTCTCACCAAATTGTCCATGATCATGCGGACCTGCTAACGATGTTTCACCGTGATAAATCCAACAAGTGTACTTATCCCAAAACCCGTATTTACTCAGGTGCTTCTGGACTTTATCAATGGGAAAACGAAATCGATCGCTGCGACACTTACATTCTTTACACGGGCAATAATAAAGTGTAGTGTCTCCACAATTAGCCTTCACAAAATCCACAAAACTCCTAATTCCATGGTGATATCTCACATCCCATCTTTCGAGGCTCATCCAACTCTTGTCCATCCTGAAAATTCTAACATTACGTACTATAAATATATATATACACATTAATTCACTACTAATTAATTAATAAATCATCATTAATTACATTCGAATTCATCCGATTAATTAACAAAAGTTGACCTATGCATGCATATAAATTAAAAAATATATATATATACCAACAATTCACAATTACAAATTAATATGCCTGTATATATATATAGACATATTAACAATTAATATTCACAAAATAATTTTATATCCATACATATATATATATACACAAATTAACATATTTTCATCGAAATAATCTCAAATCAACTCAAAATCAACAGTCAATCACTCGAAATCAACAATATATCCACTATATTTGCATATCAAACCAAATCGATATCTCAACTCTATATCGATCTAATTAAATCAACACACATATATATGTATGTATGTACGTACGTACCTATATATAGCTACGTATATAGCTTCCCGAGCGGGTTTTCGACGCCTTTTGACAATACCCAAGGATTTCAGAGCGTTTTCCTTCTTTCGATTTCACCGAATTTTTCTATATCCAAATGAATGAGCTGCTGTGATCTGGATCTGATATTAGAGGTATTGCCGACGAAATTCCGGCCAAAAATCGCCGGAAATTGTGGAAAATTATTGCCGGCTACTTTCTCCGTCGCCGGCAATAATTTTTCACCATTGCCGGCTATTTTTCGGCCAGAATTTCGCCGGCAATGGTGGAGAGATTATTGCCGGCGACGGAGAAGGTCGCCGGCAATAATTTTGAGCATTGCCGGCGACTTTTTGGACTTTTTGCCGGCGACGGTGCAAGTCACCGACAATGCTCATTATTGCCGGCGACTTGCTCCGTCGCCGGCCTTTTTTTTTTTCTCGCCGGCAATAGTGGAAAGTGTGGTAGTGTATCTCGATTAGCGACCCGGGACACAGGAACACCATGCAAATGCACAACCTCTGCCAAATACCACTCTACCAGCCTGCCCACTAAAATATTTCCTGGAAGTACAAGGAAAAGAACTGATTACCATAAAACGGTCCATAATGACCCAATAACTAGTATTACCATCCGAAGTACGCAGCAACTGATACACGAAATCCATAGTGATATGCTCCCACTTCTAATCAGGAATCTCTAATGGCTGTAACTTCCCAGCAAGTTTCCGTCTCTTTGCCTTCACCTGCCGACAAATGAGGCATCTACTCACATAAGCTGCTATTTCCCTCTTCATGTTGCGCCACGAGTAGTAAACTTTAAGTATCTGATACATCTTCGTACAACCAAGGTGCATAACATATATAGAACCATGAGCTTCAATAAGTATCTCCCTCTTCAAATCATTGTCTCTGGGCCCACCTAGCCTCACTCTGCACGATAAAGTGCCAACATTCCTCAACTGATACTCTGCTAGAACACCATTCTGAATCGCATTCTTCTTGTCCAACCAGTAGGAATCTGTATCCTGAGCCTCACAGACCTAATCAAGTAACACAGGTCGATCTTGGAACTAGCCAACAATGCTCCATCATCTCACTCTAACTCAGTTCTCGTAGCTCGCAACTCAGTTAATAATGAGGTTCTTGCAACACGTACATGAAACATAGAAACTCCAAATTTCCGACTAAACGCATTAGCAACAATGTTGGTCTCCCCTGAATGATATGCAAAGTATAATCACATTAGCCTTTCCCGGATGAACGCAAATGTGCGGCCATAATCGTTAATCAATCCCCTCTATCTACGCTGCCTCATGCTCAAATCTGGTTGAATACGCAAGTAAATGAAGCTCAAGTGATCATTGTACATCCTGTACTGCGCTGCACGCCATACTAGTAGTGTCTCCAACTCTTCGATGCTAACATAAAGACAGCTACTCCCAAATCATACACAGGATATGTAACTTCGTAAAGATTCCACTGCCTAGAACCATATACCATCATATTTCCATGTTGCAGCCCAACTCGACCAAAATCTAGTTTCGAAACATCACTATGCATAACATAATCCTCACTGACATCACATCATGTGAACACTGGCGCAGTAATCAACATTTCCTCTAACCACAGCACGTAACTCTCCTCACAGGTACTTGACCATTTCAAACTCGACCCTCTGATCGAAATTGATGATACTCACATCTGAAATCAATCTCCGAAAACTAAAGCTCCAATAAGCTGGTCAAACAAGCCATCAATTCGAAGTGGAAGATACTTGCTCTTCTCTGAAACCTGATTCAGCTTCCGGTAGTCGATGCACAACCTCATCGAACCATCCTTCATCCTCATAAAACATACTGGAACACCCCAAGGTAAAACACTAAATCAAATGAAGTCTTCCTCAAGCAATTCCTGAAGTTGAATATGGAACTCCCTCAACTCTGATAAATTCTCTGAAAAACATCTGAATACTCACAGATAACCTCAACATCACGAACATCAGGTACAACAACCTCAACATCACGAACATGTTCCAAGTACAACATACATCCTTGCTTCATCATCAGCTCAGCCTCATTGCTAAAACCACACATAGTAGATAAGCATTTCTTTCACCTCTAAACAAGATCTTTGGCATGACTGGACGTCAAAGGACTACAATATTCTTGCGACGAACAACCACTCCGCAGCTAGTCCATAACCTCCTGCAAACCTCATAGTCTCGATACCTCACCTGATACACACAATCTCATCAAATGGATACAACATTATCCACAAACTCAGAAGTGAAGATGCAAGCATAATAGCCATGGATGTCAACTAACGGTAACCTCAGGGAGACTCTACCCTCACACAGGGTCGTGGCACGAGCTATGGCATGTCCAACTAACCGTCCACGTTGATTGTGACTTCGCTGAGCTGCAGAAATGGTACTTTCGCCTCCTCTTGAACTCTGAGCTGCAGATTCACTAAAACAGCTAACTGAGGACATTCCTTCGTAACGTGACCCTCCTGGCCACCATAATAGCAACTGAGAGTGCCCCTCTAACGCAAACCATAGTGACGCCTGCTGTAAAAGTTGCATAATAGAAACTCCTGCTGTGTGGAAGGATCACCAACGACCACCCGGACTCATACCACAGGAACTAGTCCACTACTCTGTGATCTCCTTCTCCACCAAACGAATCTTCTGCCTTGTCTAAATGACCCTCAAAATAATCGAAAAGGCCACCGCCTGATGAAACTACTGATCTCGAGGTGCCTAAACTCACTCTCATCAAAGTATCTCGACTAAGTTCACCTTCCTCAAACTGACATGTCTGAAACCGCATATGCCTTTCCTTCTCATGTCCTCGCCTCTGAGTGTAGCACAACAAACTCCTCACGGTTGTCTCGAGGCATAACAGTCAAAATCCCTTTGATGCTCAGGTTCAAACTCATCTCAAACCTCCTGCATTGCTTCCTCTGAAGCCACATAACACATACAAACTGAGACAAACAGGTGAAGAAGAACTAACATACATCCCTGCCTCAGGTTGGTAAACACTCCATATTTCCATTGTTGGGTAGCCTGATTGAACCATTACCGTATAAACAATACCCTGAATGTAGGTCATAGAGTCGCAACAGAAACTCACACAATACCAACCAACCAAATACAATGATCTGACTCAAGCAAACCATCAACTACCACAATCATCTGTTCAAAACCAACATAAAGACGCCCATACACGCACAACCAACAAACCATGCCATACATATCTCTGAATCCAAAATGCTTATCTAAACCCATAACTCATTATCAAGTCGCGCATCGACTAATCCTCAACAGGATCCACAACCTTACTGACACGGAAACCACGTCAAGGAAGCATCCTAATGAATAAGACAGTATTCACAACAAACAGGACGTAATCATGGAACTTCAAACATTTAAAAGCATACAACACCCAGACCATTGATGAGTATCCGCCGACCAGTCGGGTCATCGCTCCAGACATGCTGTACGTTCTCAAATATCCTTAGTAAACACGACTACAAAAGTCTACAGAACCTAAAACCTAATGCTCTGATACCAAGCTGAAATGACCCAACCCCGATTTAGTTTCCTAAACCGGAATCAAACCCCTTCTGAAAACACAAACTTTCAAAAACCATAGAAATTTCGGCAGAGTTTCACTATATCGCGAAGTTACCATTAACCTGCGCCCAGAAATACACTTCATCCTATGCCACAAAAGCCAAACCGTGGGCTCCAATCCCATCCGGATTTCTCAAAAACATAACATAATGTAAAGCAATAAACAGAACTGTAACTTTACAGAAATTTGGGAAAATCATATGAAAATATAAACATAAACAGAACTCAGAGCGACCTCTAGTATATATATATATATATAAATATATACACACAACAGTATGCCAAACTAGAAACCTACTGAGAAAGGAAAAGTGGCTCGAATACTATGCCTCCAACCTCAACGTGCGACACCTGAATCCAAACTGCAAACTGAGCATAGAAAACGAAGAGCCCAGGGAAAGACATATAACTGTTAGAGTGAGTGGACGAAAATAAATGTCTTTCGCCGAATAATATATGTTATAAAAACATATGCGAGTCTAAATGCATGAAAATAATATGGCACACGAATGAGACTCTAACTCCTCATGCGTACAGAGCATGCATCGAAAGTCCCGCGGGGTCACTCATGGACACATCCACGCTAGTACAGTCCGAATCACGAGATCCCAGACCCACACGTGATTCTAGCCAGAAAGGCCTCCGGGTGGGTATCTGTTCCCACCCGGAAATACATCCGCACAAGGAACAGATATCTGTTCCCACCCAGAAATACATCGACACAGGGTAACAGTCCCCCCTGGTAAACATCCTCGGGGATCAGCCGAGATGCAAGTGTATCGATACAACCACATATACTAAGAATGTACTCTGTGTAAACTAAATCATAAATAGTTTCTATGCAAATGTATAAAGCATAATGTAAATGCATATTCGTAATACATAATTATAAGAGCATAATCGTAGATGCAAATTCGTAAATGCATAATCGTAAAACACAAGCTCGAATAAATCATAATCACATATGCATGCTTATGCTCGAAAAACGTATATAAAAGACTCGCAACCAATCAGTGAAAAGAAATGTCCACTCACAAACTTGCACATCGCAAAATGCATTAATCCTGTGATCCGGCAGAAAATCCCTCGTCAAACGAACGATCACGATCTCCTGAATAATCACAAATACCACTATTCAAAATCACAATTCAAAACTCTGAACCACATCTCGAGAACCAACCAATCCCGACAACATATAACTCAATATCGACGAAATCGTCAAAAATCTAATAAACACACTATAAAACCTCGCCACAAATTCCGATGCTCAATTCAAAATATAAACCTCACCACTGCGATCGGTGCACGATTCCGAGCAAAACGACATAAAACTTGTCGAAAATCACCTCAGCTGGAAAACCGTCGCGCACGGCGGTGCGCCTGGCCGCCGCCGCCTGAAAATTTCATCGGCCCAGAAAATTTCAACCTACACATGGATTTGAAGATCTCGACATTTCCAACAACTTTGTACTTCAAAGCTAAGCCCAATTTTGACCGGAAAACCTCCAAATCTCACATTGAAGTTGAAAACCCTCGCCGATCGGCCACCACCTGCCACGGCAAGGTGCAAGACTACCTCTAAAAGTTTCCACTCCCCAAGGACTACAAAACCCCTATAGGGTCGACCTCCATCTTGGCCTCCACCGTCGCCGGCGATTTTGCCGGAAAACCCACCAATTTCAAATCGTCGTAACTTCTTTATCCGGCAACCAAATTGAACGATCCACCTATCAAATCGAAGAGGAGCACGAGCCCAACAAGTTTCATGAAGACACCATAGCCAACCGTGGCCGGAATAAGGCACCACAAAGGCCACAAGGTCACGTCCTGAAATGGTGAACAAGGGTGAGTCAACTCACCCCAGTTGACTCGGTCAACTCCCCAAAGTCCAAGTCTGACTTACACAAAAAGGAAATCCACTATTTATACTTTCCAGTTTTGGTAACTTCCGTATTTATTTGACGACAAATTTTGATCGAACGTAACTTTTGCATCGTAACCCTATTTTCAACGATTCTTGTGTCTACGAACTTATCTCGACAAATTCTTCAATTCCACCTAAAGTCAACCAACTTTGACAAATCCGATAAAAAGTCAATGGCTCAATTCAACACAAGCTTATCTGATAAAAACGATCAACGGTCGAAAACGGATCGAAACCAATTGGATAAACACGACTAAATCCAATGGCCGAAAATATTCATAAGTTATTCCACGTAACTCGAAATCATCCTCCGGAAATTCTCCCGAACTCGAAATTAAATTCTCTACAACTTTCATGAAGGAACTCAAATCAAATTCTTACTCAATAATTTAGTAGTTAACAAACCCGCCATATCAACCAATTACGACAAAACCGCGACTAATCACGAAACTCGCAAATCAAGCCGATAAACATACCATTTCCGATTCGGGTTGTCACATTTTGTTTCGCTCATTAGAACTTACGCAGAATATGGACAAGAGTTGATTAAGGTTGGAAAGAAGTGATCCTAAGTATATACAGGGTATTTACGACTTTATGAAGTTTACATTTGAACATGGTCAAGGAAAGGATCGTTACGTGTGTCTGTGCAGGAGATGTCGTAACTCAGAGTATGTTTCAGTTCCACAAATGTTCTAGCACTTGTTCGAATATGGTATGATATGGGAGTACACTTCATGGACTGAACACGAAGAAGTATCAAATACTACTGTTGAAACGGTAATGGTAGAGTTTAGATTAGGGTACCAGGGTGACACATTCAGCAATACTAATGGACCTTCTCGAAACCCCGTTATGGAACTTGTGCATAATGCATTTTTGTCTTATAGTTCTGGTGGATATGGTTTTGAAGAGGGATATTACGATACTCCCAACCATGAGACAACCCCTCTTGCTTCCGACTTGATGAGATCCATTAATTATGATAAGTACAACAGGCTTCTACTGGAAGCCTAGACACTGTTGTACCCATAGAGTAAAGAGACTATTATGAGTGCCACAACGGATAAAAGGGGGAATAAGGTGAAGCACAAAATGTCCAATGCAGGTTTCAACGATGTCCAACATTATATAGCTAAGTTGCTTCCAGGTGATCACAAACTTCTCGATAGTTATTATAAGGTAAAAAAGTTCTTGAACGATCTTGGTCTTTCATCCATGAAAATCCACATTTGCAAAAATAGTTGTGTCCTTTTTTACAAAGAACACACAATCCTCTAGCACTATCCAATTTGAGGCGAGTCGAGATGGAACCTCAAGAAGAAGAATAAGAAGAAAAGTGTTCCTTGGATGGTGCTTTGCCATTTTCCATTGATTCCTAAACTGGAGCGATTGTACATGTCTCCGTACATGGCAAAGGCGGTGAGATGGCACGGGGAAAAGAGGAGAGACAATTATGTGCTTATACACCCTGTAGATGGGGAGGCATTCAATTGAATATTTAATTGTAGGAGAGGATGTCTCAATTGGCTGAGGAAGAAATGGCCGAGAGGGCGGCATAGAACCTGAGCACTCCACGCGAACAGCTTCTTCCACTAGATGTACTTACTCAAATCTAGATGTTTGAGAAGACGCTTGGAATCCGACCCGGGAAGGAGATTCGGGGTCTCAGAAGTGTTGGCATTCGAGATTTGAGCCAGTCATTTATGTCACGATCTCGTTCAAGTGGGGTCGATGACCGCATCTGAGAGGTCGAGGAGCGGGTGGAGGCGCGTATTCTCGCGGAGAGGGAGCAGACGGAGGCGCCTCTTCTGGAGGAGTGGGAGCGGTATGAGCTACGACATCAAGAGATCAAGGCGGGGACCAAGGTGCAGATTTGAGACATGATGGTACAGATGGGGTTACAACCGCCGCCTAGTTACAGTTCACATGTGCCATCTTAGCATTCACAAAACACCGACTACAATGGCGATGATGACGGTTGTGGGAGTGAGCTAGGGATCAGGACACCGATGTAGATATCGGTTATTTGTAGATAATGTACATATCGATCGGCTATTATGTATATATTTTAATTTTAGTAATTTTATATGAAATTTGTAATTTTTTAATTTAATTTAATAACTTAGACGACGAATACACAATTCATCGTCGTCTTAAGTATGAACTTTTGACGACGAACATGAATTGTTCATCGTCTAAGTATGCATTGTTAGCCGACGAATATTTTATGCTCTACGTCTAAGTAATACCGGTTAGATGACAAAAGCAAATATGTTCATCGTCTAAGCTATGGTTTTGTGACAAAAATGTTCGTCGTTAAAGCCTTAAAGTATTCATAGCTTAAAGTGTTAGATGACGTAATTGTATGTGTCGTTTAAGAAACTCTTTAGACAAGGAATACTATATTGTCATCATTTAAGATTTGTTGCGATAATGCTTAGACGATGAACCTTAAGCGACTAACATTTCATCGCCGAAGAGCTTAGCTGACAAAATGTCTATCTTAGATGATGAAATGATTTCATCATCTAATATAGGTATTCTGGTAGTGTGAAACAAACAAGGTCGCACGCCAACAAGGCAAATCTTGAGAAGAAGACCCTCAACCATGTTTCAGGCTCACGAGGATTCATCTACAAGGCAAAGGCGTACAGAGATACGGGTACGAAGCATTGTTTCCTAGATGCCAGCTTCTTCGCTTATGTCAAGATTGGGGTCATTAAAGACGCGAGTGAACGTGGCGTAAGTAACTATCTTTCCTAAATCAATTGAATTTAATTGTACTTACGAAATTTATCAAAATTTAGTATAATAGTAATTGGTTTGAAGAAATTGAATTATGATTAGGACATTTAGTTAGATTGTACTCTTGGAATATGTTTTAGTTAGTTAAATTATGATTTTGAACTAGAGAAATACGTATGGGAATCGGTGCCCAAGGTGAATTTGTTATTTGAAGTGTCATATTTCCTGCAAGTTGTTGGTTTCCTCCAATTTTAGGGGAAAATATGGCAATTTTTTTTTACAAATTAGTATTTATGTATTGTTCACATGAATAATTTCAGGAGAGGTTGATACAAATGGCCCAAGAGCAATTGGCGAACACCCAGCTGAAAAATCCAGAGATGACACCTGAACAGCTACCTCCTCTATCAAATGAGAGTCAAATCGGTATTGTCGATGTTGTTTTCAGTCGCCGAGCTGGCAAGGAGGTTCATGGGCTTGGACGGGCGGTCCAGTGAGATTTGACCAAGTCATCCGCATCGGTGAGTAGGCACAGTGGGGGGGATGCCAAGGTGGTTTAAGCCGCCGAAGAGGAGGCTCGATTGGCCAAGGAGTTGGCTAGATTGGCCTCGGAGCAAGCAAGTTCAACCCAGGATCAGCTTGATGTGACCAACACTAAGATGAGCGCGGTCTTCAAGTTCTTCGAGACAATGAGTTAGTAAGCTCCTGAGGAGTGTCGTCCCCCCCCCCTCCCCGAGCGGCGGCGGAGAAATCGGCAGGATGTCTACTCCTGGTTTTGGTTTAGTTTCATACTTTTGTTATTGTATATTTAGATCAATGTACATACACTTTTTATATTTAATGAATATTTTATTAATTTAAATAATATTTAATTTTATATTTTAAATTTAATTTATAATTTTGAAACAAAAACAAAAAACAAAAAAAATAAACATTTGAAGTTAGTAGGACAAATGTGACGACCCGAATCAGAATCTGTTGTGTATTCGGCACGATTCTCGAGATTGAGTTTAGTCGCAGTTTTACGTCGTATAAGTGGTTTGCCGACTCTATTCGCGACTATGTTTTCGGTCGAGAATTCGAGTTGAGTATCTTCACGGAAGTTGTAGAGTACGTGATTTCGAGCTCGTGGGCGGTTCCGGAAGATTTTTCCGATAACCGAGGAATATTTTATGATTATTTGAAGTTTCGGTTTCCGACGAGTTTATCCGGTTGTTTCGAGCTTATCCGAATCATTTCGAATATTCTTTTCGGACCGTCGATTGACCCGAGGCGCGAGTATAAATATCGGGAATAGTCGTAAAATCGTCGAAAAACACTGTTTGAGTTTGACCAGCTTTGACTTTCCCATTTTGGAAAGTTGATCGTTGACCTGAGGAAGGAAAGTTTCCAGATTGGTCTTGCCGTCCGACGACCCATTTTCCAGCCACCTCCGACTTCGGCAAGGGTATGAATCGCTTCCCCTCTTCATTCTAAGTCGATTGGTGTTTGGTTTGGATGAAATTGATCACGTTTTTGTTGGACCCGAATCGGGTAGGTTCCAAGGTTTCCGTCGATGTTCGTTGGCCGTTTTCCGGCGAGCTATGACGGTGGTAGTTAGGGGGGTTAGACTCCCCTTGCCCTGGTGAGTCTTCACATGTACTTGGTTTGAGTAAGGATGAGGTTTTGAGGGTCACCGGTTAGGTCACCGGAAAACTTGAAATTCCGAACTGTTTTGGGTTAATTGATGGGGTTCCGGTTTGATTCGAGGTTTGTGGCAGTTATGAAAGTGGTTCGCCTGGTTATGGTCTTTAATTCTGGAGTTTTTGGCCGTGGAACTCCACGGTTGACGGCGCGCCGCCGCCGCCGCCGGCGGTCAACGGCGGAGCTCCGGCCAAAAGTTGACTTTTCAGATTTCGACGTTTTTAATGTCGTTTTTCTCGAAATTGCGCCCTGATTATCGTCCAAAGGTTTTCGGGTTGATTTGGTTAGCCGATTTTCAGTCAAGATTTCGAGTGGGGATTTCGGAATTTCCATTATTCATTTTGTACTACATTGCATATTTCCGGGAACGGTTGGTTTCCGTGATTCAGTACAAGGTTGTGGACTATGTTTTTGATCCGTTATGTTTTGTGAATATTCAGGAGATCGAGATCGAGATCTGGATCGTGATCGTGCTTCAGGCGAGGGATCTTCTGCCGGACCACGAGTTTAGCGCGAGTGCGCGTTATGCGAGTCAGTGAGTGGACAATTTATTTTCACGGATTGATTGCGAGTCTTTGATTTATAATTTACAAACTTGAGCATGCAGATTGATTATGATTTTTACGAGCATGTGTTTTACGATTATGCTTATACGAATATACGTATACGAGTATACATGAGTATATATTATGTTTTATGCATGTGCATGAAAAGAATTTATGATTTGATTTACACAGAGTACAGTCTTGGTTATGTTGTTGTATCGACACACATTGGCTTCTCGGCTGATCCCCGAGTACGCTCTGGGGGGGGGACAGATATCCTGACCCGAGGCCTTTCTGGCTAGGAATCACGTGTGGGTCTGGGATCCTGTGATTCAGACTGTGCTATCGCGTGGTAGTCCATGAGTGATTACGCAATTTTTATGTTGCATGCTCCGTACGCGTGAGGAGTTAGAGTCTCCCTCGTGTACTCGGACGCGTGAGGAGTTAGAGTCTCTCTCGTGTACCATTTCTTTACTTATGCATTTGGACTCGCATATGTTTTATCATATATATTATTCGGTGAAAGACATTTATTTTCGTCCACTCACTCTAACGATTTTCATGTCTTTCCCCTGGGTTTTTCGGTTTCCGTGCCCAGTTGTAGTTCAGGTTTGGTGTTTCACGTCGCGGTTTGGAGGCTAGTGATCTGAGCTACCTGTGCTTTCCAGTAGGTTCTTGTTTTGCCTACTGACGTGTATGTTGTATGTATTTTACTCTAGAGGTCGCTCTGATACATTCTGATACTTGTTTATACGGATTTTCTCGGATATATATATATACTACAGTACTGTTTACTGTTTATGATTCATATATTGATGTTGAGAAATCCGGATGGGATTGGTGCCCACGGTTTGGCTTATGTGGCATAGGATGAAGTGTTATTTTCAGGGTGCAGGTTTGCAATTCTACGTTAGTAACGAAACTCGGCCGAAATTTCAAAAAAATTTTGTTGGTTTGTATTTTCAGAAGGGGTTCGATTCCGATTTAGGTAACTGAATCGGGGTTGGGTCCTTTCAACAAAACAATCTTATTTCGTCATCTAAGTCAATCACTAAGACAACGAATCATTCGTCATCTTGATCTAAGCCTTAGACGACAAACATTGATCTTCGTCGTCTAAGTGGTTGAACATAGACAATGAACAAAAGCTCATCGTTTAAGTGAATCACTTAAACGACGAGCAATAGTTCGTCGTCTAGGTGGCACTACTTAGACGACGAATATTATTCGTCGTATAAGTGGACATACTTAGATGAAAAATATCATTATTCGTTGTCTAAGATGCATCTAAGATGATGAAAATGTGACGACCCGAACCAGAATCAGCAGTATGATCAGCTATATACGTGAGTTACTGCGTAGTCGCAGAGTTCCGACATTATTTAAATCGCCAGATTTGATAACGACTTAATTATTGGCCGAGAATTGGAGCTGGGTCTCTTCTCGAGAGTCGTTGTACGTGTGATTTCGAGTTCGTGGGCGGTTCCGGATCGTTATTTGGACGACCGAGGAATAAGTTATGAATATTTGAAGTTCGGATTTAAATGGTGGTGCTCTTAACGACTAAATTACCGGACAAGAATTTGGTTTCGGCTTCTTCACGGAAGTTGTTTAGAATTTAATTTTGAGTTTGTGGGAACTTCAGGAGCATTATTCCGAGTTACGAAGATTAAGTTGTGAATATTTCCGATTGTTGATTGTTTAGTCGATTAAATATGTGTTGGTTTGAATGGTTGACTTTTTATCCGATTGGTCAATGTGTTTGACTTTGGATGATAATTGAAGAGTATGTCGAGACGAGCTTGTGGCCGCAAGAATTATTGGAATCGGAATTACGACGAGGAAATTACGTGTGTTTGAAATTTGCCGAAAAGTGTGTTTGTTGGTTTCCATTTTGGGAAAGTCCATAAATAGAAGTTACCTGTTTGGGCAAGTCAAACATTGCTATATTGGGAGTTGACCTGGTCAACTCGGTTTGACCGAGGTGGAGAGGAGGTGTGCGACGGAGGAGAGTCGGCCACGGCGGTGGCTCGCCGTTCGGCCACCCCACGGCTCGAACTTGGTGTCTTTCGACTCGCCTTGGAGCCCTCGACATGTTCCCGACCTCCTTTCACGGCAAGGTTGCCGGAGGAGAGAGCAAAATCCGGCCAAATTCAAGAAAAAAATGGTGAATTCGGGTTCCACGTTTTTGGCCGAATTGAGCTGAAATTTTGAGTGGCCTTTGTAGCTCTCATCACCATGAAGCTACCATGTAAGTTTGGTGATCTAATTTTGTTTGTGCTTGGAGAATTTTGGAATTGAAATTTGTGTGAACATTCGGTTTTTCATGAAATTGACATGGTTAGAGTGAGAATTGGACTTTGATGCAGTTGACAAAGTTGCTCAGTGGATGATTTTGAGTAGAATAGGGGTTGCTCCGCCGAGAAATTTTCAGGTTGGTGGCGGCGCCACCGTGGACGGCGGTCGACGGCGGTCAACGGCGGTTAAAGTTTGACTTTTTGGGGTTTTCGACAAGTTCCATGTCATTTTACTCGAAATCGCGCCCCGATCGCAGTGGGGAGGTTCGTTTTTCGAATTGAGCGTCCGAAATCAGAGCAAGGTATTGAGGTGTGATTTTCGGATTTCCGACAGTTTGTCGTAATCGGATTATGTCTTTCCGAGAACGGTGGTTTCTCGTGATATGTTTTGAATTGTCAAGTTATGACTTTGAGTAATGGACATTGTGAATATTCAGGTGTTCGTGATCGTTCGTTTGGCGAGAGATTTTCCGCCGGATCACGGGTTAACGCGAACTGCGTTACGCTAGTCTGTGAGTGGACAAGTTTATATTTTCACAGTTGATTTGCGAGTTCGTGGATTTTATGATTTTCCGTATTTAAATTATACGGTGTTGAGATATATGTTGTTTTCGGAGGTATTGTTATATGTTTATTGGTGATGGCATTTATTACATCGATGTACCAGAGTTGAGAGATTCCTCTGGGCGGGGTTGAGTGGTCCCCTGCGTGCCGCCAGGGTTGAGTGGTCCCTTGGCCTATCACTGTCGGGTTTGAGCGATTCACCCGACGTCGGGCTTGAGAGGTCGCCCGACATCCTCCGTATATATATATGTTGTGTTCCGAACTCGCACTGTTTTACATTGTGTATGTATATAAACTGGTGAAAGGCATATGTTTATTTTCGTCCACTCACTCTAACGTTTTTATTTGCCTTTCCCCTGGGCTTTTCGGTTTCCGTGCCCAGTTTGCAGTTCGGACTCTGGTGTCGCACGTCGTGGTTGGAGGCATAGTGCTCGAGTTACCTTGTTTCTTCCAGTAGGTTTATTGTTCTACCTACTGTGGTATACTTATATGATTATACATTAGAGGTCACTCTGAGTATTCTGATGTATATGTTTATACGATTTTACACCGGATTTCAGTAAAGTACAGATATACTTATTGTTTTACTTTACTGTTGATATGTTGAGAAATCTGGATGGGATTGGTGCCCACGGTTTGCTTTTTGTGGCATAGGATGAAGTGTATTTTCCGCGTGCAGGTAATGGTAATTCCACGTTAGTAACGAAACTATGCCGAAATTTCTACGGTTTTTGTTGGTTCGTGTTTTCGAAAGGGTTTGATTCCGGTTTAGAGAGCTAAATCGGGGTTGGGTCCTTTCAGCTTGGTATCAGAGCATTAGGTTATAGGTTTTGTAGACTTTTGTAGTTGTGTTTACTAAGGATATTTGAGAATGTACAGCATGTCTGGAATGGTGACCCGACCGGCCGGCGGATACTCATCAATATTCCGGGTGTTGTATACTTTCAAATATTTGAAGTTCCATGATTACGTTCCACTTGTTGTGAACGATGTTTTATTCATTAGGATGCCTAGCCTCCTGACGTGCTTTCCGTGTTGTTTCGGTTGTGGATCCTATTGAGGATCAATCGACGCGCGATTTGCCAGAGAACTGTGGATTTGGATGAGTATTCCGAGTTCAGTGAACTGTGTGGCACGGTTTGCCTGGTTGTTGTGTATGAGTGTCTACATGTTGCGTCAGAGCTGAGAATTGTGGCAGTTGATGTTTGCCTGAGTCAGATTATTGTATTTTGTGGGCTGATATTGTGTGAGTTCCTGTTGCGACTCCATGGCCTACATTCAGAGTGTTGTTTATACGGTAATGGTTTAATCAGGCTACCCAGCAGCAATATGTGAAGTGGTTACCCACCTGAGGCAGAGATGTATTGTTTACATGTTTGTCCCTGTTTGCACGAGTTATGTGGCTTCATAGGAAGCAGTGCACGAGGTTCGAGATGAGTTTGAACCTGAGCATCAGAGAGAGTGCCTCGAGATTACCGTGTGGAGCCTAGTGTACTGCACTCAGTGGCGAGGCTATTGAGAAGGAAATGTGTACGCGGTTACCGATATGTTGGTTTGAGGAAAGTGGATTTAGTCGAGATTTTGATGAGGTTGAGTTCCGACACTTCGGGATCAGTGACTTCATCAGGCTGTGGCCTTTTCGATTATGTTGAGGGTCATCAGATCAAGCAGAGGATCCGTTTGGCGATGATGGTGATCACAGTGTAGCAGACTTGCTCCTGTGGTGTGAGTTTGGGGTGATCCTTGGTGATCCTTCCACGCAGCAGGTGTTGCTGTGACTTGTGTTCGTGGAGCACCCTCAGATGCTATTTCGGTGGCCAGGAGGGTCATGTTACGAGGGAGTGCCCTCAGCCAGTTGTTTTAGCAGTTCAGGCAGTTCAGAGTTCACGATGAGGTCATCATGATGCTGTTTCTTGAGGGTGATCAACGCAGCATTTTAGATGAGTTATTCAGCAAGTCGCACTTGACGTGGGCGGCTAGTTGGGCATGTTGGAGTTCATGCCATGACCTTGTTTGAGGACAGACTTCTCTCCGAGGTTACTGTTGTTTGATATCCATGGCTACTGTACCTGCATCTCCACTTCCGAGGTCTTGGAGGGTGTTGCATCCATCCGGAGGTTGCAAGATCCTGGTTGGAGGATATGGCTTAGCCGCGGATCTGTTATAGCTGGACATCGTGGTTTTGATGTGACTATGAGTATGGACTGTTGGCGACACATTTTGGCTGTGTTCGAGTACCTCGAGAAGGAGGTTGTGTTTCGACCAGATTTCCCCGAGATACTGTTTCGCGGTGATGGTCGAGCAGATGGTGAAGACGAGTTGTGTTGTTTGCTTAGCTCATGTTATGGATATTATGGTTGATGTACCCGACATTGGTGACATTGAGGTGGTTCCCGAGTTTCCAGGTGTGTTGTTCCTCCAGTTAGGGAGACCGACTACACCATTGAGCTTGTACCAGGCGCTGGACTCATATTACCGGTATCTTGTTGTTCGGAGCCAGCGGAGCTGATGGAGCTACAGTTTCGACTCCAGGAGTTACTGGAGGAGGTTTTAGGAGATTTCATGTGATTCCGCGTATTTGCGTGGTGTGCTCTTGTATTGTTTGTACGGATGATGGATGGTTCGACGTGGTGGTGTATTGACTACCGGAAGCCTAATTCGCTTCAGAGGTGAGCGAGTATCCTCCGCTTCAGATTGATGATTGGTTTGATTTGCTCGCGAGAGCTTCAGTCTTTTCGAAGATTGATTTTGGGTCCGGATACCATCAGTTGAGGTTTGATGAGTCAGATGTGGTTTGGACAGCTTTCGGATCTCGGTGCGGGCATCAGGAGTTTTTGGTCACGCCATTGGTTGACCAATGCCCCGTAGTTTTTACGGACTTGATGGACCAGGTGTTCAGACGATCTCTGGACAAGTTGCGGTCATGTTCGTTGGCGACGTCCTGATTTACTCCAGGATGTGGGCCAGCACCTGAAGCAGTTACAAGCGGTTTCGCGGACTTTGTGAGACGACCAGGTGTTTGCGAAGTTCAGCCAGTGTGAGTTTTGACTGATTAGTGTGAAGATTATGGACTGTGTGATGTCAGCCAAGAGAGTTGGCGTGGAGCCTGACCAGATGGAAGCCGTGTTGATTTGGGAATTGTTATACCATTGTACCAGAGATCGGGAGTCTCTTGGGTTCGGCAGGCTATTACCGACGGCCTGTACAGGATTTTCCTAGATTGCCACTGTGCTTTCCGGATTGACGAAAAAGGCGTCAAGTTCGAGTGGTTCGATGCACGCGAGGAGAGTTACTTACTCCTGCAGGATGGTTGACCGTTGCTTCAGTTTTGACCTTACCTGACGATTGTGGTAAGTTCGTGGATTATGGCGATGCATCGAGGTTTGGATTTGGTTATATTTTGATGCTGTGTAGCAGAGCGGTGGCTCATGATTACGGACAATGGAAACCTTATGTAGCTACATATCCGGTGTATGATTTTCGTGTAGTTGTCCTTATGTTAGCATCGAAGAGTTGGAGACACTACTGCTATGGCGTGCAGCGCAGTGTAGGACGTACATTGATCACTTGAGTTTCATCCACTTGCATTTTCGGCCAGATTTGGGCTTGAGGCAGTGTAGATGTATGGGGTTGACTAACGACTATGGCTGCACCTTTGAGTTTGTTCGGAAAAGGCTAGAGATTGTACTTTGACCATCTGTCTGGGATGTTGTTGCTGATGCATTCAGTTGAGAGTCGGGAGCTTCAGTTTTCCATGTGTGTGTGGCTCGAGTTTCCGTGCTAGCCGAGTTATGTGCTATGGGAACTGAGTTCGAGTGTGATGATGTTAAAGCTCATTGTTTTGCGTGCGTTTGGCACTAGTGATGCGGAGATGTATCTGATACTTCGAGTTTACTACTCGTGACGCAACCTGTAAAAGAATGTAACAGCATGTGTGTGCAGATGCCACATTTGTCGACTGGCGATGGCTAGGAGGTAGAGACATGCCGAGAAGTGTCAGCCATTGGAGATTTCCAGTTAGACGTGGCGATTGTTGCTGTGATTGTGTGTGTTTGCATGCACTTTGGTTTGTGATACCAGTTGTTAGACCTTTGTGGGTCATTTGATGAACTTAGCACGTTTCCTTGTACTTTCGGGAAAAGATTTCAGTGGCAAGCTGGCATAGTTGTGTTTGACAGAGGTTGTCCATTTACATGGTGTACCTATATCCCAGTTTGCTGGTCGAGGTAATCAGCTACAACTGAGTGTTGGTGAGCTTTACAGCTAGCATTGGGGACCAGATTACGAGTTAGTACTGGTTCTTATCCTCAGATTGACGAGCGATCTTTGAGGACTATTCAGACCTTGGAGGGCATGTTGTGGACCTCGGTATTGCAGTACCAGTTTGTGGACCACTATGATTTTGATGTTGCTTGATGTTGTTTTGAGGAACGATGTTGTACTCTATTGTGCTGGAGCGAGTTTGGTTTGAGTTTGAGTTGATATTTGATTCGGATTTTGGTGGAATGTGTTACCACAGACTGTCAGATTAGTGGAAATGGGTTGATAATTGCTCAAGTTCGATGTGTGAGTTATGTTGATGTGTGTAGACTGAGTTGTGATTTGCCATGTTGTTTTGATCCGTATGTGGTCGTGGGCGAGTTTGTGTTATGCCGTATGGTTCGGCATCGCCTATATTGTTGGCTTTTATATGTGTTGTGTTCTGTGTTGCGGAACTATGTTTCAGATTTGTTTCGTGTTGTGTACCCTATCTGTTCCTTATGCAGGAACACTTGGCTATTATGTGGAGCCAGTTCAGATTCGAGATTTGAGGGTACAGGGATTTTAGCACAGAGTTATCTCCTATTGTGGAGTCAGTTGTCAGAGTTGTTCAGTTGACATTGTCATTGGGAAGTTGAGCAGTATGCAGAGGCAGTGCTCCTACTTTCAGTCGACAGACTCAGAAATTTTGAGGTCGAAATTTTTTTAAGGGGGCTGGATTTATGACGACCCAGACCAGAATCAGTAGTATGATCAGCTATATACGTGAGTTACTGCGTAGTCGCAGAGTTCCGACATTATTTGAATCGCCAGATTTGATAACGACTTAATTATTGGCCGAGAATTGGAGCTGGGTCTCTTCTCGAGAGTCGTTGTACGTGTGATTTCGAGTTCGTGGGCGGTTCCGGATCGTTCTTTGGACGATCGAGGAATAAGTTATGAATATTTGAAGTTCGGATTTAAATGGTGGTGCTCTTAACGACTAAATTACCGGACGAGAATTTGGTTTCAGCTTCTTCACGGAAGTTGTTTAGAATTTAATTTCGAGTTTGTGGGAACTTCCGGAGCATTATTACGAGTTACGAAGATTAAGTTGTGAATATTTCCAATTGTTGATTGTTTAGTCGATTAAATATGTGTTGGTTTGAATGGTTGACTTTTTATCCGATTGGTCGATGTGTTTGACTTTGGGTGATAATTGAAGAGTACGTCAAGACGAGCTTGTGGCCGCCAGAATTATTGGAATCGGAATTACGACGAGGAAATTACTTGTGTTTGAAGTTTGCCGAAAAGTGTGTTTGTTGGTTTCCATTTTGGGAAAGTCCATAAATAGAAGTTACCTGTTTGGGCAAGTCAAACATTGCTATATTGGGAGTTGACCTAGTCAACTCGGTTTGATCGAGGTGGAGAGGAGGTGTGCAACGGAGGAGAGTCGGCCACGGCGGTGGCTCACCGTTCGGCCACCCCACGGCTCGAACCTGGTGTCCTTCGACTCGCCTTGGAGCCCTCGACATGTTCCCGGCCTCCTTTCACGGCAGGGTTGCCGAAGGAGAGAGCAAAATCCGGCCAAATTCAAGAAAAAAATGGTGAATTCGGGTTCCACTTTTTTGGTCGAATTGAGCTGAAATTTTGAGTGGGCTTTGTAGCTCTCGTCACCATGAAGCTACCATGTAAGTTTGGTGATCTAATTTTGTTTGTGCTTGGAGAATTTTGGAATTGAAATTTGTGTGAACATTCGGTTTTTCATGAAATTGACATGGTTAGAGTGAGAATTGGACTTCGATGCAGTTGACAAAGTTGCTCAGTGGATGATTTTGAGTGGAATAGGGGTTGCTCTGCCGAGAAATTTTCAGGTTGGTGGCGGCGCGACCGTGGACTGCAGTCAACGCGGCGGTCAACGGTCAACGGCGGTCAAAGTTTGACTTTTTGGGGTTTTCGACAAGTTGCATGTTATTTTACTCGAAATCGCGCCCCGATCGCAGTGGGGAGGTTCGTTTTTCAAATTGAGCGTCCGAAATCAGAGCGAGGTATTGAGGTGTGATTTTCGGATTTCCGACAGTTTGTCGTAATCGGATTATGTGTTTCCGAGAACGGTGGTTTCTCGTGATATGTTTTGAATTGTCGAGTTATGACTTTGAGTAATGGACATTGTGAATATTCAGGTGTTCGTGATCGTTCGTTTGGCGAAAGATTTTCCGCCGGATCACGGGTTAACGCGAACTGCGTTACGCTAGTCTGTGAGTGGACAAGTTTATATTTTCACAGTTGATTTGCGAGTTCGTGGATTTTATGATTTTCCGTATTTAAATTATACGGTGTTGAGATATATGTTGTTTTCGGAGGTATTGTTATATGTTTATTGGTGATGGCATTTATTACATCGATGTACCAGAGTTGAGAGATTCCTCTGGGCGGGGTTGAGTGGTCCCCTGCATGCCGCCAGGGTTGAGTGGTCCCCTGGCCTATCACTGTCGGGTTTGAGCGATTCACCCGACGTCGGGCTTGAGAGGTCGCCCGACATCCTCAGTATATATATATATATGTGTGTTGTGTTCCGAACTCGCACTGTTTTACATTGTGTATGTATATAAACTGGTGAAAGGCATATGTTTATTTTCGTCCACTCACTCTAACGTTTTTATTTGCCTTTCACCTGGGCTTTTCGGTTTTCGTGCCCAGTTTGCAATTCGGACTCTGGTGTCGCACGTTGTGGTTGGAGGCATAGTGCTCGAGCTACCTTGTTTCTTCCAGTAGGTTTATTGTTCTACCTACTGTGGTATACTTATATGATTATACATTAGAGGTCGCTCTGAGTATTCTGATGTATATGTTTATACGATTTTACACCGGATTTCAGTAAAGTACAGATACTTATTGTTTTACTTTACTGTTGATATGTTGAGAAATCCGGATGGGATTGGTGCCCACGGTTTGCTTTTTGTGGCATAGGATGAAGTGTATTTTCCGCGTGCAGGTAATGGTAATTCCACGTTAGTAACGAAACTCTGCCAAAATTTCTACGGTTTTTGTTGGTTCGTGTTTTCGAAAGGGTTTGATTCCGGTTTAGGGAGCTAAATCGGTGTTGGGTCCTTTCAGAACACTTTCATCATTTAGAGGTACAATTTTTTGACATCTAACTACTTAGGCGACGAAATATGTTTCGTCGTCTAAGCACTTAGAGTACACTTATTAGACGACGAAACTTTGGCGACGAAAAATGCCACTTAGGTGACGAAATTGCTTTGTCGCCTAAGTGTGTTTTTCTGGTAGTGTCATATCGGTTTAATTTTTGGGTTTTCTTCGACCCGTCAAGTGGATTATCTCGACTCATTGAAGGTTGTACCCATTTTTGGTGTTTTGGATATGGTTTTTACATTGATTTTGCCACGCTATATCAACACTCTATAAATGTCACAACCCTTTTGAAAATCTTTAAGTCTGTATTTAAAGTGTTTGCCATGTCTTGAGGTCAAAAACTGTTTATGGATCTTATGCCATATATACAATTCTTCAATGACAACCATGATTAGTATAGCACCGATTATGCAAGGACGTGGTTCACTGCAATTTTTCCTACCACATGGTACAAGAATCACTGATATCTTATATGCACCAAAGGTCAATCGAACCTTGTTGAATTTTAAAGACATTAGAGCCAACGCTTTACATTCGAAAACTTATTATGAGAATAAAAAAGAATACTTATGTATCACTTCAGTTTATTGCGGTGGAAAACGCATCCTAAAGAAATTAGCAGCTATTCATAGTGGTTTATATCTAACTACGGTTCAGATCATTGAATACAATGCAGTCACTCTCACTACTGTGTGTGACTTAGACTTATATAAGCTTTGGGATTATCGACTAAAATATCCAGGTCGTGATATGATGATCAAAATATTGAAAAACTCTCATGGTAATCCTTTAATTAGAGCACATGAGCATGTAGAAATACCCAAAACCATCAGTTTAGATGGGGTGGATGAGATTACTCTCGATCTGAGCTCGATCTCCAAGATGAGTACAACACCTAATGTTGTTCCCCAAAATTCCTTCGTGACAATCTCTGATGGTCACCACTCATTTTGTAAAGCTTGTTCATTAGCAAAATTACAGGCTAAACTTTCCTTCACGATTGACAACACTAAAAATATACCATTCTTTAAGAGAATCCACGATGATATTTGTGGACCTATAAAACTGAAATGCGGACTATTTAACTGCTTTAAGAATCCACGATGATATGACCTATAAAACTGAAATGCGGACTATTTAAATGCTTTATGGTTTTGGTAAATACACGTATTGGTCACACGTTGCTTTGCTATCTACAAGGAATGCTACATTTGCAAAACTCCTAGCACATATTATTAAGCTTCAGGTTCAGCACCCGGACAACCCAATTAGGTCTATTAGATTGGTTAATATGAAATAATTTACATCAGAATCTTTTGATGATTATTGCATGGTAGTTGAGATTGAAGTTGAACATATCATCACTCATGTTCATTCATATAATGGTGTAGCAAAGGCACAAATCAAGCGATTACAGCTTGTGGCCAGCACAATGGTAATGCATACTAATTGGCTGGTATATGTTATGGGATATACAATATTACGTGCAGCTATACTTAATCATTTGAGACATGTATCACGCCAATCATTTAGTGCGTACCCATTGGTAACTAGATATGAGCCTGACATTTCACATCTACGCATCTTTGATTATGCGGTATATATGCCTATTATGCCTACACAACGTACTAAAGTGGGTAATCAATGAATTTTAGGCTTTTATGTTGGTTATGAATCTCCAACGATTGTCTACTATTTAGAACCTTTGATAGGAGATCTCTTTACTGCAAGATTTACATATTGTTACTTCGATGAAATATACTTTCTGACATTATGGGGAGATAGGAATCTTTCAATTCCAGTTGAACATCACAAATTGACGTGGTATACCCCCCACTATGTTTCAAGATGATCCACGCACATCTCAAAGTGAGATTGAAGGGAGTAGCGTTGGCTTCGGCTATTGAGGAACGTCCATTCTCGGGTAGGGGAAAGTCCATCAAGCCCATGTGGAGGCCTCGGCTCCCACCAGGAAGAGGGGAAGACCAAGAAAATCTATAAAGGTGGGCCATCCAAGCACATAATGATCATTTCATCACCAACATTGTGAATCATTCCTACGAGATTGTTCATGACTATAGTTATGTCCTAGAATAACAATTGTCATCTTTGGGGGACACTTCAGAATTATTTGTGATGTCAGAGAACAAGAAAATTTCACTAAGTAACAACGATGCGCGCGTTATTATGGATGGATCTTTCATGTTAGTTCATGATGCATTTGCTTATTCTGTCACTTAGGAGATCATTGATGACGATGAAGTGGAACCTCACTCTGTTGCAAATTGTCAACGTAGAGCGAATTAGTTGAAATAGAAAGATGCAATGCATGTTGAACTCTCTCTGAGAAAAAGGCAAGTTTTCGGTCTGATAGTGCTATGCCCACCGAATCTTAAGCCAGTTGGACATAAATGGGTCTTTGTTTGGAAGCGCAATGAGAAGAATGAAGTCTTGTGGTATAAAGCTAGACTTGTGGTGTAATGATTTTCTCAACATTATGAGGAGTCATATTCTCCAGTCATGGACATTACTTTCCGTTACTTAATGAGTTTGGCAGTGTCCGAAAAACTGAGTATGCAGCTAATGAATGTGGTTACAACATATCTCTATGGGGATCTTGATTAAGAGATATACATGAGAGTGTCGAATGGCATTGTCATACCCAATTCAAGTAACTTTAAATCACAGAGTGCTCATGTGATTAGATTGAGACGTTCTATATATGGATTGAAGCAATCCGGTAGAATGTGGTACACACATCTTAAATAACTACTTGATTGGCAAGGGATACAAGAACGATGACTTATGCGTGTTCATTAAATGAAAAAGTTCAGGATTTTCCATTGTAGCAGTTTATGTAGATGATATAAACATCATCGGGTCTCTTGATAAAATCAATGAGATGAAATCAATGAGATGGTTGGGTACTTGAAATCCGAGTTTGAGATGAAAGACTTTGATATGACTCGATTTTGTCTTATATTAGAGTTGGAATATCGAGTTGGTGGAATTCATATTCACCAGTATTCTTATGTCCAAAAGATGCTCATGAGATTTAACATGGGCAAAACACACACTCTTAGCATACTAATGGTTGTTCTTAGTCTGAAACCCAATAAGGATCTGTACCGTCTGAAAGATGATGATGATGATGAACTTTTGGGAGCTGAGGTACCATACCTTAATGCTATTAGAACTTTATTATATTTAGCTCAATGCACTCATCCATACTGTTTCTACCAAATTCCGTGAGGGATATTAGCAGAAGAGCGGATGATGCTGTTTCGGGTGATCTGAGCTATCGCGCGTATGTCGTCCTTTACCTGCTGCTAAGAACAATACACCAAACGGGCGTTAGGAGTCTTGACGGGGTGTTCCCACCTTCGACTCTCCGACGCTCTAGTTAGAATGTATGGAGTGTAACAGTAGTATTGGTAGAGTAACGGGAGTACCTTTATATCTGTCATAAATGCGTTGCTTATATTGCTATTTTGAGTATGGAGTCTTTTGTTGTTCTTCGATGTGGGATCCTGTTTTTGTACATGGCATGTCCTAGTACTTTCCGTTTGTTGTACCGAACGCGTGGATGTTCTGATGGTGTTGTTTCCTTGTTTAAAGTTGAAGCTTGTATTGCTGTCTTGCGTTTGGTCTAAGCTGTGTTGACCCGTTTGTAGTGACTAAGTGTGCGGTATTTGTGATACGGGATCACACACTAACATATACTTTGCATTCTCTGTTAACTTGTTAGCTAGGTTCAGCTCTGTGCCAACACAACGTCACTGGAATAGTGTAAAGCACATCTTCAGGTACTTGAAGAGATCGATTGACTTGGACTTGTTCTTTCCCTACAAACAAACCATAGAGAAACTTGAAATTTTGGAAAAATGAATAGTTAAAAATCAGCTTCCAAATTCTAAGATTTTTGACCCGTCGAGCGATCCTCTCGACCCGTCGATTAGAAGCCTCTGGATCGACCAGAGTATGTCACTTGACGGGTCGAGTGAAATCTTCGACTCGTCGAAGGTAGCTCCGGTTGCAAGCACTGTACCTCAATTTAGTGTAGTCTCCTATTTTGAGACACCGAATGATGTGTTGGTATGTTTTGTTGATGCCAGCTATCTCTTTGACTCGCATAGAAGACGTTCCCAATTTGGTTATGTTTTAACCATTGGGAATACGATGATTTCTTAGAGATCTACAAAGAAAACTCATGTTGCTACTTCCTCGAATCATTCGGAGATTATATCTCTGTATGAACATATTAAAGAGTGTGCCTAGCTTAGGTCAGTTATACATTACATTCGAGGGTTTAGTGGATTATCATCTACTACGATAACACCAACTTGCATATTTGAGGACAATACGGTTTGTATTGAACAAATAAAGTTGGGATACATTAAAGGTGATCATACAAAACACATTTCGCCGAAGTACTTCTTTAATCAACACCAACAATAGTTACTGAATATCCATGTGAGCCAAATTGGTTAGGTGGATAATGTTGCAGATTTGTTTACCAAGTCACTTTCAAAAATTACATTTATGAAATATGTGAGGCGCATTGGAATGCGAAGGTTAATTGAACTCCAAGATTGAGTTACAGATAAGGAGGAGTTCATTTCATAGACATCAAGGGGAGTCTACATCACATGTACTCGTTTTTAGTTTATGTGTTGTACTTTTTTCCCCTTAGACCAAGCTTTTGTTTTATCTATGTCGACGTTTTTGTTTGCTTGGCAATGTTTTTAGTGATGCAACATTTTATGCATCATATATTAGAATCACGACACAAAGGGGAGTGCTTAAGGAAAGTATATTCCTGATATCCCGATGTGTGTCTTATCCTAATTAGAGTAAAAGTAGATATTCTCTCAATCTTTATTTTGTAGGGATATTGATCATAATAGATTATAATACATGTATTTAAGGATATCTACAAATGAATAGCGATATAGCTTTTAGTATACATTTATTCTATCTACGTGTATCCTTCGGCAATATTTTTATTTTCTTCCTCGTTTCGTTTAAAAAGAAAAAAATCAGTAAAAATCAGAAGGGAAAATTAGTCTGGTAATTAGTAAAGCCGAAAGCCCAAACGGATTTAAACCGACCGGTGACACATCCATGGCCAGTACCAAGTAAATTTCGGAAGTTGGGTTTCAGAAGGCTATCGTCATTTTGAGTTCCTGAACAACAGAGACGACGACAGGTACCAATTCTATTGTTGATTCACTTATTGTCATGTTGCTGCTTTTGATTTTCCATTCGGTTTCCATCTTCTTCATCTTAGTGGAATGGAGATCGACCCGAATCTCATATTTGTGTTCTAACCCCGAATCTCTTTGATTTGGATTCATTGGATTTCGTTAATTTGAGTTCTTCAGTCGCAGTATTTGATGTTATGGACGCCAGTTTTTGCTTCCTCGAATATTTTGTTTGATCGACGATAAATTGTTTTTGTTTTATCAAAGTTGTTAGCTATTTGTTGTAGGCTTTTGAGTTTTGAGATATCTGTTTTTGTTTTTCATTAATTAATTGCCATTATCTCTCTTAAATGTATGTTTTAGAGCACTGGGTACATTTTCATTTGCTCAATTGGGAGAAAGATGAAGAGCCAAAGCAGTTATGCACCGCCGGCTTATATTCCATTGGGGCAGTCGGATTCTGTATCGGCGGTTGTTTCACACAGTGAAGAACAGCATCCGAAGCAGGCAAATAGTAGGAGGACCGATGAACTCGTACAATGGTCTTCTGGAATATGCGCTTGTTGTGATGATACGCAGAGCTGTACGCCTTTCTGTCTTCTGACTTTGATTTTTCACAAAATGCCACTTAACTAGGGAAAACAAAAACTATAATGTATGCTGCCCACCACAATTTAGCTATAAAGAACTTCATCATGAGGCTAGTTAGGATGTAATTTGTGTTATCTAACCATACTATACCATTTTTCTCAGCTCTTGTCTGCGGGATTAATGTTTTCTGCAGGATCTTTATTGTGCAGTTGATCTGTTTATGTTTCAAGTAGTTTATGATGCCCAGAATATTGTAGATAAAAGAATCCTATGGTCATAAAAAACTTAATGAAAACACTATAGACCTGTAATAAAACATAGAAATTAAAATGACTGATGTTAAAGTACATCTACTTCTTAATGGATATTAGTTGACAAATGAAACCAAACCATGGTCTGCTGCTAAATAGTGTATGCTATTAGTTGTACACTGGTCATTCTTTGAGCTTCAAAGATGTCAAGTCTTTCAACATGTTTAAATGATATGGTAGTTATTTTTCCCTTCACCTCATGTAGAATTTGGTTTGAAATTAAACCTTGTATAGTAATGAAGGGTCAGTGTAGCTAATCGAAATTCGAGTATTTAGTATTTAGTCTTTTTTGTTTTTATTTTATTTATTTTTATAATTTTTATAATTTTGTATAATTACAATAATCTGTGATGCCTTACGAGCAGCATTTGAATATACTGTACTTGTGAGTCTCTCAGATATATGCACAAAGTTGTAGGGAATTTTGCCTATCAGTCTTTCAGCTTAAGATAGTCCAATGTCAGTCATCTGATTGCTGGTTGGTTTTTTACTTTTTCAGGTTGTATAGGATTATTTTGCCCTTGCTATCTGTTTGGAAAGAATGCAGAGTTTCTAGGTTCCGGCACGTTTATTGGATCCTGCGCGACTCATTTTATCATGTGGGTACTTGTTAATAGTGTCTGCTGCTTATTAACTGATGGTATTAGTTTGGCTATACCGGGATGCTTTGTTGCATGCTATGCTTGTGGATACCGCGGGGCCTTAAGATCCAAATACAATCTCCAGGTACAGTGCCTTAATAGAGTATTAAAAGTTTAAAACTTTCTACTTTTCTGTTATTGTTTTTATAGCCAAGTTATTTTTTTTTTCTTGGCCTATTGAAACAGGCTCTGCTTCTCAAATGTTTTATTTTCATAAGCTTCGGTTATATAAAATCCAATTATATTGTTCACAAATGATTTCAGATATTACATACAGATGCTACATAAGTGTAGTTATGTAATCATAAGATACTACGCTTCTTATAACATGATGCGTGCTTACTGTAGAAATCACGCACACTGGCTGTGTTAGCTCCTAGGCTCTATCTAATTATTACAAAATTGGAAAAAATACACAAATTACAGCAATGAGTGTTTTTTCCTTAAAAATAAAAATTGGAACCGAGTGGTACATTTTATTCCTTTCAAGGTCCGGTGCTAGTTTCTCAATTGTAGCATGTGTGTACTTTTCATCATTTTTTTCTTATTTATTGCACAGATCTATTAATTTGTCATTTCTGCTCTCTTTACATTTTAGTTACTGAAGGTCTTTTGTGTAAGTACAAGAATTAAACCATCTTCATGATAGTTGGCTTAATATATAAGATCCCTGGAGAATCTTGAAATTTTATTGAGACCACAAGAAAGTAATTTTGTACTGATTAGGTACGAGGAACGGATTTGTCGTCAAGTATGAGAGTATGACCTCATACTGAATTAGTAAAGAAAAAGTCATAGGTTACAATTAGAAGTTACTTGGGAGGAAGAATGGTCACCTTTCAAATTGAAGCTTTTGAGCTTACTATTTATTGCATTTACTTTGTAGGAAGCACCCTGTGGAGACTTTGTTACTCATTTATTCTGCCATTTATGTGCAATCTGTCAAGAGTATCGGGAGATCCGTGAAAAGTGTGCTGAATCTGGCCCTGCTAATTTGAATCTTGCCATAGTTACAGCCCCAGCTGTCCAGACAATGGAACCAGCGATCAAGGAGTAAAGTCACTAGGTTATTAATCAAGATCAGCACCAGCTTTAGGTTATTTCAAAACAGGAACCAGCTATAGTCTCTCTTTTATGTAAAACAGTCTTCATTACTATCTCTTGGTCCTCCATGACTTTGGTTCAATTGGGACTGGGTTCGACGGAAAACTGTATTTTACCACTGAATCTGATAATATCACAATACAAGCTCAAATAGGGAGTTTTGAAATGCAGCACTGAAACTCAAGCTTACCAGAAGTTCTATGGCCAACTGAACCCAACATGTCTGGGTGAGCTACTTTATCCTTTGACATAGATGAGCAGACTTTCTTTAAGAACTGATGATTTGTACTTGTTAGCACACTTAACAGGTAACACCCTTGAACTTTTGGGTACGGGTGGAGTGAATGATGAGTTCACGTGAAGTCTTGAACCAATCTCAATTTCATCGTTCATGTCACATAAACCGTGATGATTTTGCTACTTTTCAAAATTTTGCCTGCACAATGTGTCCGATTTGCACGAGAAAGTCAAAATTAAATAATTTCCTAATATCACTTCTGATTTTTTGTGAAAGAAAATTAGGGTACTACTGGTGGGG
The DNA here is from genome assembly GCA_946800695.1 of Geum urbanum. Taxonomy (NCBI): domain Eukaryota; kingdom Viridiplantae; phylum Streptophyta; class Magnoliopsida; order Rosales; family Rosaceae; genus Geum; species Geum urbanum. Next base: position 4,888,926 of record OX327009.1, read on the forward strand.
TGAACAGGTCTCGTATCCATCATCTAGATTAAATAAATAAACGATATTATTGTTGCTTTTTAAAATTTTGTCTTCCACAAAAAATCATGAGGAACTGGAATCTGGAATAGAAAAACAGATCCACCTGTACCGCCATAAATTTCATTCCTTTCTCAAATATAAATTTTCAGGGATGGGCATCGTCTATACTATTGTACATATGTTCTGTTTGTTTCCTCATTCAAAAAGATACCGAGCTTGTGATTTTGTGTGTCACGGAAAATGGCAACATTTTTGGAGATGCGCATCAGTTACGTACTGATTGGGTATGTCTGTCACTCTGTTGGCCTCAAAAGGAAAAAAATATTAAAAGAAATATAAATAGAAATTAAATGCTACGTAATTTATGTGTGTAAATTCGATCGACTTCCTGAGGTTTCGGTACTGATGGTGTTTGAATAAGACTCTAGCTCTTTCTGGTCGTGAATGAGAGTCACAAGTCACAAGTCACAAACAAAAAACAAAAGAAGAGACTATTTATTGTAAAAGAGTGGTGGGATTTGGATCAAATGGCTATAGTAGCAGAGCAGCATTGTGTGGAATGGGCTCGAAAGTACATGGAGTACAATCTATGCAGCATCAAAGACGGTGTGTCGTTGGCGCTGGGTTTGGTCAGTGTCCTCAGTTGGGCTGTTGCTGAGGTTCCTCAAATCATCACAAACATGAAACACAAATCCACTGAGGGCCTCTCTCTTGCTTTCTTGATCACTTGGATTGTTGGGTAACCAACCTTTTTACTTTTCTGTTATTTTTGTTTCTGTAAAATGTCAATGTCATTGTAAATTTTACATCTTTTTTAGTACACCTTACCGGATCTTAATGTTTCACCTTTGAAAAGTTTACTGATTTGAAATGCCATGTAAAAGTTAAAATTTTGGAGAGCTGTGCATTAGTAAGAGAGTCAGAATTCTTCTGTAATATTAGTTGTTTAACTTCCGAAGTTGCATACTGTTTAAGTTGTTAAATTTTCCTTGTAGATTGTTTAGACTGGGCATCGTAATTTTTTTTTTCTAAATGGACTTGTTTTTGCAGAGACCTGTTTAACCTTGTTGGCTGCATTTTGGAACCAGCTACGGTAAGTCTTCTTTTATAGATAGCTGTCTAAGTCCATCTAATCTTTCATGTTCATGGAAAACAGGATTTACCAACATAGCATGTCCCAGCTCCCACACTGTTACATGATATAGTGAGTCAATAGCTTGTTCTGTCGGCAATGAAACTATGAAAGTTCTTGAATTTTTCTTAATGGCTTGTAGAAATGTATGAATCTGAGGGTTTGCTTATTGTTCAACTTTTCAATCTAGTACTTGTCTTTAATACCACACATTTACAAACTTTCTGCTCCTGCATTTCTACAAGGATTAAACAAGGTTCATTAGGAAACGCTAATGCCAAAACCCTTTATGACATTTTATTTTGATCGTGGGAATCTCCGACTCTAATCTAAACCTGCTCCTGTCGAATAGGGAAGCAGCCCCCCACAAAGCTAGCAGAACTCTCTTTATTTGTTGAAAGCTAGCTTTAGTCTTATTAAACCTAAAACAGGCTTATGCTTGAAACAGTAGACATATTAGAATCTCAGTGCATGACGTAAGGCCTCGAAGTTTATTTGTACGTGAGAGATGACACTTGAAACCAAATTCTTCTGACATCTCATGAGTCATTATATGAAGTAAAAATGAAAGTCTACAGGTCTTGGATCTCCAAATGGATTTGTAAAAGTCATTTTGAGGTAAATCAATCTTTGGTAAAAAGAATTACATATAAGAGAAGACTGGTAACATATATAGATCATGAATTTCATATCTTTAGGATTGCTTTGGGTTTAGCAGGTCATTATTAGTTGGTCTTTTGTTTATTATTTTTTGGTAAATTGAATACTCAATATGTAGTTTGTTGTACTTGTGTGTGCAGCTTCCAACCCAATACTATATGGCAATGGTATGTTTGTGACCAGCTGCAATTTAATTATTATCTACATACATTTTCCCTACTTCTTTCTCCCCTATTTTGTATGTAATATATCTTGGTTTACTTGTTATGCAGCTGTACACGATTACCACCATAACTCTCTCTATCCAGACCATATACTATGGTTACATACATCCACGACTAAAATACAACATCACACAAAAAAGGGTGAGCAACTGATAATCATTAATTCTCATACAATGTGCATTTTGGTCTTTTAGTTTTCAGTTCTTAAATTTTTCTCAAGTACATCTTGTCCTCAATGTCCCGTGGCTTGTTTTCCTTAACAAACTCGTACAAGAAACAGTACCATCTAAACGTACTGAATTCAATTACATTGTACTTGGGATTGAACTTTTTTCTGTGTTGCTGATTTTCTTCTTCAAGTGTCTTTCACTTGATGCTTTATTTCTAGTTTTATTTTACATGTTATACTATGAATTATCATTGGAATACTCGTGATGCTCTGATCTTAATGCAGGGTTCCAATTCTGACCTGACTGAGGTTCCACCAAAATCAAGACAAAGTGAATTTGGGAATCAGTTTGACATTGCTGGCAGGAGTAATGGGTTAGACGACTCCCAAGGAGGGACGTATATGAGTTCACCTATTTCTCTTTCTACAAATACTTCTTCCAGAATGGAGTCATACTACATGTAAATGAAGCTTCTCCTCTCATATTTCAAGTTATTTGGGGTGAACAAATCATAATACTAATCATTCCCTTTCAACATTTATCTTGTCCTTTTTTACTGATAAAAGTTGATGTTTTTACTTACTAAAAGTCAGACTGCCATGGTGTCTGGAGAAAGAAATCTCAGTGTTTGAAATCTATCACTGATTTGGCTTTGAAACCTCAGCCTTTGGGTAGACATACTGCATTTTCTAGCAAATTTCAGATTTGGCTGAATGATTATATGTATTCTATGATTTCTATCCACTTTCATCTCAGTGTTTGAAATCTATCACTGATTTGGCTTTGAAACCTCAGCCTTTGGGTAGACATACTGCATTTTCTAGCAAATTTCAGATTTGGCTGAATGATTATATGTATTCTATGATTTCTATCCACTTTCATGTCATTGATATTCTTCATGTAGGATTTATATATAAATGTCTTCCTGGTCCAGCTGCATCGTGTGTATTTATCATCTTGATGAAATTGTGTACATCATGTTCATCCTACTCAGAACCATAGTTATCTGTTGTTTATTTACTCATGCTTGTATGTATCTATGCTCAGAAGTAGGTGTGTTGTTAGTCACTATCATGGAATCTCTAAACTATCCTCCAATGGTTTCAGAGAGAAACATGTTCAGTTTGGCACAAGTGATTGGTTTGCATAAATTGTAAAAAAATTCCTAAATTACTAGTTTATATGTATTTTGTTGTCGTTGGAAATCATGATCATTTGAGTTCTCTGTTTTCCTGGAATAAACCAGATCAGCAAGATCTCTGTCGAGGAGTCATACTCCTACAGAAGGATTTCATTTACCACAACGAGCTGCTGCTACATCTAATTGGATTCGCAATTCCAGTGAAGAGCCCTTGCTTGGTTCACTTGCGTCTACACAGTCTGCGCCAACAAATGTCAAGACCGTGCTCTGTGTGGTGAGCTCAACATTGTGGATTATATGATTATATCACCAGAAAAATAGGCTGACCACATACATAACCTTTTTTGTACCTTAGGTATCTCTGGTGACTCTCTTTGGCATGTTCAGTTACCAGTCAGCAGACAACGAAAGAGATTTGATTTTTGGTCCAAAGCCCATAGTGATGCAAGTAGGACGAAAGCTCTTGCAGGTAGTTGAATAATCAGAGTGACGGTTTACATTCTCTTGTGGAAGCGCGCGCACACACACACGAAAGTCGGGATGCAACTTTGTTTCTGTATAACATAAAACCTTTTTCTAAACTGCAAGAATGGAATTTCAAGCAATGATATTTTTGTGAGATTTTCTTTTAAATATTCAGGTTAGTAGTGAGCTATTCGAAGAAAAGGCTACGAATGGTAGCAGTCTGATTGGACATTACCTCGGTTGGGGAATGGCAGCTATTTACATTGGTGGAAGATTTCCTCAGATTTTTTTAAATGTGAGTTTTACAATCGCACCTTCACCATCAAATTTATGGGACATTTTCTTAATTTTCTTGCAAAGAAAAAAAATAAATGATCCATGTATATCTACAGCCATAATTTCTTGATTTTTGTAACTAATAACTATAGTAGTTCATGGTTTTTTCTGTTTTTTTGATAGGGTACTTTTTAGTTTATACTAGTTGCAGACCTCGTATTGCCCACAGATTTGTGAGGAGAAAACTGATTAATTTCTAATGTTCGGAAGAAAACTGAAAAAATGAAGTAACTGAAATTAGCTTCAAACCGTTCCCCATGGTACATATCATCCTCTCCCTCCTCTCATCATCAAACATTTGTCTGTTTCTTTCCTTTTAAATAATTGACTAACCCATCAAGGGAAGTATAAATCTTTATATTTATTCCAAAAGAAATTTGCCTTCCCATGAGCAAAATTCTTACTAATACTCGTTAAAGATATACCCCTGAATGAGGGGTAAACTATGTAACAATAAAATTTTCTTCATCTATCTTGAATGTGTTATCTCTCAGAAGAATCTAGCAATCCCTACAATCAGGCACAGATGAGGCTAGAACCAGACCCTCTAATGTAGTTCAGTGTTCCTCAACTTCTAGATCATTACATTTTCTTAATTTTTGGAGTCCAATCTTTAAGAAAATAACAGTATGGCAAAAAGTTGTTTGCCCTGCCCTACTGTTTGTCTTCCTTCCAGAAGATTAGCAGAAAAGTGCTGATTAACTGACAGATTTTTCCAGGCACTCTGGTTTGAACCCCTAAAACCTTCGGCCGAAATCTTTTTGTGCCTTTGACATCATTAGGTTTTAGACCGGTTATCATTCTTTCTGTGTCAATTCACTCATTAGTACATGCTGATGTCTGATTCTTGATTTTGCAGATCAAAAGGAGAAAGGTTGAGGTATGTATACCTTCAAAGTTGACTAATCATTAATGTACAAACATAATTGCTTTGCATTTGTTTCAAAAACTTTATTAATAAGCAAAGCCTAGATGGATTCACTAAATGTTTAATTCAGTTTTATAATACTAAACTACTAAAGGTAATGGATCTAATCAATCAAGAATCACTGAAGCATAAACCTTTACCGAAGTATGAAACAACATTACTGTTTTCAAACTCACCTTAATCAATCCAAATTCTTGATGGTGGCATTGTATTGCTAATGCCCAGGGTTACTCTAGCTCAGGCCAATTCCTGAATGACTTTGACCTTCTAGGGAATCACAGAGGTGCCTTAGTGTGATACACCAAGAAAGAGACCTTGAGATTGCATGAGTCAAATGCATTGAAATATAATTTCACCTCAAAGTGTGGAAGCATTTAATACACGAGGATAATGAACTTGCAGCGTCTAGTACACAAATATACTGTCCTCCAACTGTCTAGTACACACTTAAGAATTTGATGACTGCCTGTGCTGCTGCATGTACAATAACTACTTTTCATTTTCTTTTGGTATGTGCAGGGTCTCAATCCTTTGATGTTCATTTTTGCTGTTGTTGGAAATGCCACATATGTAGGAAGGTGAATACAGATGCCCTTTATTATATTATTTATGCGTTCTATGATTTATTTTTTAATTAACTTAGCATATTTTCCCCAAGTTATAATGCATTCGATTATGGGAGTATGAAATTACATAAGATTTGTATTGTTGAATTACACTTTATTTTGTCCACTAATTTGTAATTGTTATTAGTGGGTTAGTTCAAGTGTGGCTTTATTTCATTTTCCTGATCAGCTGACTAGCATTAATCTTTGTTTCTTAGCATTCTTGTGAGCAGCTTGAAGAGGTCAAGGATCAGACCAAATCTTCCCTGGCTAGTGGATGCCGGAGGGTGCATGTTACTTGATATTTGTGTATCCTTATTTGTGTTAAATAGCTTTATATATGTTTATCATTTGATGATATCTAGTTATACGGTCCTCTTAAGTAGTTTACAACTATTCAAAATCTTTTCATTCATGAATTTACTCTGAAGGTCGACAATTCTGCTTGTTTACTTGTTTTCAACACAATGTGATTCTGGTACCTTAACGTCTTGAAGATACTGATTCAATTTGTCTACTTCCGGTATTGGAGACACCATGAGCTGCAGGTTAAGCGTGCAAACTCTAATGCAGCCTAGTTAATGATGGTGTAACAACAATTTTTCAAGGTATCTCTCTCTCTCTGTCTCTGTCTCTGTCTCTGTCTCTGTCTCTGTCTCTCTCTCTCTCTCTCTCTCTCTCTCTCACACACACACACACACACACAGAGATGGCGATAGCACCGTTTGAAACCTGATTCTTTAATTTATGGCATATTTTGATTTCAATATACAAATTTTTTCAAAGAGAAACATTGTTACTTAGGTTGAGCAGATATATTTTGCTCAACCTTTTTTCAGTCTTTTACATTACTTCAGATCTACTGTTTATATTTATATTGTCTGATTATTTGAATTTATTTCTTCTCAGACAAAAGAAAATTGCTAGAAGTTCCCCAAGTAGTAGATGGACCAAAGATGGATGTGGTGCGATTGTGCGAACATAATGCAAATTCTATTGGTTTAACTTTCGAGATTTGCACACGAATATGGTATACCCTTTTTTGAGCCATATTGCCTCAGCTGTGGCTTTACCTGCCTTCTTGTATTAGAGTTTGTTTCGAAAACAAATTTAGGTATTGGAGCTGTGCTTGTCCATCTCCATTACTTGTTCTGGTGCTGCAATGCTGAACTTCATCCAACAATACATTAATGTTAGAGTTATATTACCATTTAACTATCAAAACTGTTTATATTACCATTTGACTATCAAAATTGTCTGTATTTTACAATTGGCGAAGAGTTCTTGACTAGTCTTTAGTCCTTTGTACATGAACGAGCATGCTGCAATCGACATTTGTCTTCTATGAAATTAAATTTCAAACCAGAAGTAATTGTTGTTTCTTGAATTAGAAAAAGTAAACATTAAACTGATCCAGTCACCCAGGCATCAAAAGATCTATAGCGCGCAGATGATAAGAAGGGTTTGGTATGAACAGGATATGGCAATAATATGCTTGGTGGTGGCAGAAGTCACAATTGCCAAATGGTCTGCCAAAATAACATTCCTTTCCTATCAATGATCAGAACTAGTATTCACAAGGCCAATACGTACTAGGGAACCTTAGGCCAAATAATAAGAAGGAATCCATCGGAGTATATATTCTAACTGACACCAATTTAGACGTACCATTTCAATATTCTTTCTTGTACAGGTCCATTTTCGATCAGCACAATGAAGTCCTAAAGATACTCTAATGTATATGAAAATATGAAAATCTATATACAGACATACAGTATTTGTATTTTTCTATGCTAACGTTAGCAAAGAAATAGTTGAATAACAATTTTACTGCATCTAGCTGTACTAGCTAGAACAATACATGATATATAGTTTCTACCCTCTTCATTTTGCTTTCTCAAAAAAAAAAAAAACCCTCTTCATTTCAATTATTTACTGAAATAAAGATAGAGGTACCTAGCGTTGATTCCCTTGAACATATGAATCAAATATCTTCAGTAGCTACTAGCTATCAAGCTTTGGCAATAAGATGGTCAAGTGGGATATATATGGATATTTATATGTATATATGGAGTATGGTGATGGTTTCCTTATATGCTTTTGGCTATATGTATCACATCTGGATCCAGAGCTAACAAAATTGACAGTACAGTACATGCAGTAAGCTAGGCTTCAAATACAAGCTAGCTAGCTAGCTACTTGAGATATGCATCATTGGTCGATAGATCGACTTATTATAAATGCCTGACTGCCCATGAGGCAATATATGCCGAAGAAATTTGATTAACAGGCTTGCATTATGTTTGGTTGGCGACTTGGGAAGTCTTCACAATTAGCAAACGCCATATCCGTACGTATATAGCATCTCTCTCTCTCTCTCTCTCTCTCTCTCTCTCTCTCTCTCTCTCCAAGTCAATAACTATACATGCATTTGCAGATTGTGGAGCTGTTGGTGCATATGGACTGTGAAGGATGCGAAAAGAGGGTACGCCGAGCAATTTCCAAAATAGAAGGCAAGATTATCGATCTTCTAGTTTTAATGGGCATGCATGCAACTAATTATCGATCATTGTAATGTTAAGTATGCATGTATATATGCAGGTGTGGATAGCTTGGAAATAGACATGGACAAGCAGAAAGTGACTGTGAGTGGATATTTGGATCAAAGGAAAGTGTTGAAGGTGGTGAGACGAACGGGAAGGAAAGCCGAATTCTGGCCATTTCCATATGACAGTGAATATTATCCATACGCATCTCATTACTTGGACGAATCAACCTTCTCGTCGTCGTATAATTACTACATGCATGGCTATAACGAGACTGTTCATGGCTACTTCCCTGACCCTTTGTATTCCACTGTTTCAGATCAAACTGTCCATCTTTTCAGCGAGGACAATGTTCATGCTTATTGCTCTCTTATGTGATCCATCTACGTCGATCATCTGCATCTCGGGCCATCTATATGCAATTTAGACTTATATATGAAATATGTTTTTAACACGGATTTCATGTATATACAGGTTTTTGAGCAAACGGTATCACTAATTTAGCTCATAAAGTGACCAATGCATGCGTACATAACTCACTTTCATGAAAGAAAAAATTTATTCAATGGTACCTGAGCTTATTCGGTCCTATTAACTTGATACAGAACTTTCAAAAATATCAATCTCATACCTAGATTTCAAAAACCATATCTTTGTGGTACCTGAAACCAACTTTTTATCCACCTCCATCTATAGTGATGACGTGATAAACAGAAATTTCAAATACAAAGAGTAAACATATAATTTCAAATACTACGTATCACAATGATATTGTTTTGAAAATTTAGGTATCACTTTGATAGTTTTTGTTTTATTAATATTTCACATTCTTTATGATTATTTTAATAATTTTTTATATTTTATTTTTCTTTGTTATTGTCTTACCTTTCAAATATAAAAAAACTTGAATAACCTGGGTTCAAACTTTGACCTTGTGAATACATATAAATTGCTCTACCACCATTTTATGAGAACTTTAAGTAAAAACAACACACATACATATACTTAAACAAATGGTGACCCGCTTAGGCCTCACCCTCCACTCCAACAACCCCGAATATCTCTCTCTCTCTCTCTCTCTCTCTCTCTCTCAACCACAAATGACACCGCCGCAAACTAGCATAGTACAAGTGCTATGGCCACCCAGGTTGCTCATTTGAGCACTTATGCTTTGGCTGAGCTGCTCAGCTTACATGCAACAAATCGAGGCACAACTCTGAGATATTAACAGTACACTTTTAAAGGTGGCTTTGAACTGCTTGTCTACTGCTAATGCCTCAGGGTTGCACCTCAATTTGTTGCACACAAGTTGAGCATCTCATCAGTTGTGCACAATCGAAGCATGGGTGCCAAATTAGCAACTTGGGTGTCCTAGGCACTTTGTGGCAATGTCATTTGCGATTGTGTGTGTGTGTGTGTGTGTGTGAGAGAGAGAGAGAGAGAGAGAGAGAGAGAGAGAGAGAGAGAGAGAGAGAGAGAGAGAGAGAGAGAGAGAGAGAGAGAGAGAGAGAGAGAGAGAGAGAGAGAGAGAGAGAGAGAGGTCACCTTGTGTCTAAGTATATGTATGTATGTTCTTTTTACATGATCCTCATAGTATGGTGGAAAGAGGATTTATATGTATTCTCCTCCTCAGGTTATTCGACTTTTTTTTAATCTTTTATAATTGAGAATAATAAAGAAAAATAAAATATAAATAATTATTAAAATAATAAAAAATAAATTTAAAATATTAATAAAATAAAAACTATTAAAGTGATACCTAAACTTCACAAACAATATCATTGTGATACCTAGTATTTGAAATTACTTGTTTACCCTTCCTACTTGAAATTTCTATTTTTCTCGTCATCAAAATTGATGGAGATGGATGAAAAATTAGTTCCAGGTACCACCAAGCTAGATACGGTTTTTAAAGTCTAGGAATCTCAATGATACGTTTGAAAGTTCAGGTATCATAGAAGAAATTTTTCCTTCATGAAAACAACCTAGAGTTTGCTCTCATCGTTCACACGTGTTTCTTCTCAAAATGCGTGATTCGATGCTCATATATCTCGTTGTCCTTGAAATTCTTAACACTCGCGAGTCGCATTCCAAAATGGGGCCGGGACACCAGTAATAATATTTCTCAAAAGATCATTGTTACTTGGAAAGATTCGCAATTGATGCCTCTCATTTCCACTGTGAATTTCTCTAAGAACTTCTCTAATTGCTCTTGGATTCACTTTCAGTGCAAAAAAAGAGCCAACATATATTTGTTATGTCCGCTGTAATAATACCATGATATAAAGACTCAAGTCAATTCCTCACAGTTTGAAATTCTCCGCGGTTTCAAAGTCACGAATCTACTTCGCAAACTTGTGAGGAAGAGTTTGCACATGAACCTCTCGTCTATAGTCCTAATCCTAATTGCTTATGTCTCTCTATTTTAATCACCCCTTGACTTGCACATATGTCATTCTCTTTGGTCTGTGTTCATACCAAGAATAAACCGAGATATTCAAGATATGAAATAAGAGTAAACTAAATACGATAAGTAAGTGCGATAAAGTAAATAACATAAGTATGTATAGTGGTTCATCGAATTGGTTAGTCCACTTGCGCTTTTACTATGAATCTTGGGCCCAAATATAATTTAGGCCCAAGAAGACTACAAGAGAAATTAGATGTAGTGGAATTTTTATGATGATGGGTTTGAGTGGGAGGGAGGCTCCCTTTTATAAGAAAGGGATGCCCCTTCCTTTATATTTCTTTCAATATGGGAGTGGGAATGAAAGTCCACCATGTCACAAAATAACTACAATTGAGCTATTTTCTTGGTGTAATGAGATGATGTCTTCCGAATAAGATTATGGCCGAGACTCTTGTCATGCATGATCGCTTGGTGATGTAGGTCATATGACCTATACGAACAGTCTGTGTTTCAAGATGGGACAAATGGAGTGTCCACATGTCGTTACCAGGAGCACACAGATGCGAAAGCACGTCAATGATGTTTCCACAAGCATATCAATAGCTCGGGCATTGGCTACTCTCCCACTCTGTAATGGTCCACACCCCATGTTGAGTGGCAAATTAGTTTAAGACCGTTCCACATCTGACAGGGGTGCATCATAAAACCCCATGTGCTTCCCTTCTGACAAGTTCGAATTCAAGTACTATTTGACTCTCTTTTCAAAGTCCTTTTCATATTTTCGTCGTAATACATGTTTGATATTGATCTCTCGCCCGTATTTAGCCTTGGACGAAATTTATCGCCTGATTAGAGTTGAATTCCAGAAAAACAAACTTGTCAATAACACCTCGTGGTTCAACAGGATCTGGGCATCACATGGTTCTCACCATATTTGACCCCCTCCTTCCAGAAGACTTGTTGTCAGTCAGTCATCGATGCTTCTCCATACTACAATTCAAACGCCAAAGGCGCCCGATTATTATGGCATGTCTATTCTTGGTAAGCTCGTCATTACAAAGGGAATCCTTGTAAATTTCTTTTCCTCCACACATTGATATGCTTAAATTTAATGGGTAACCCCGCCTGACCTGGGGTCGTGTTGAAAGCATCAACAAAGCAATGCGCAAGGGGCAATGGCATGGAGACCTCAAAAAATAAACGCACACAACATGCCACTGAGGTTTGGAAAACCATCGATTGTCATGGCATATATAATCGTCGAGGAATTAGTTTTTATGCCAACTGCATGTCTAGGAACACAAGCACTACAAGAAAACATCACTTAGACCACGGAAACGTAATTGTTCCGTGGTCCAAGTGACACTTGGACGACAGAGTATTTTCCGTCGTCCAAGTAAGCACCTGGACGACGGAGATATTATTCTCCGTTGTCCAGGTTCTCACCTAGACAACGGAGACTTTCTCCATCGTCCAGGTTCTCACCTGGACCTCGGAGACTTCTCCGTTGTCCAGGTTCTCACCTGGACGATGGAGATAGTATTCTCCGTCGTCTAGGTTCTCACCTGGACAACGGATCGACACGCCGTGGTCCGAGTGTCCACTTAGACGACGTACCGACACCTCCGTCGTCTAAGTGAATCATTATATAAGGCCAATGCCAAACTCTCTTCCTCTCTCTGCTCACACTCAACTGATCGAGCATAATCTGTTCCTGTCTTGATCAGCTAGCGCCTCACGTGTGCACGCAATGCAAACGACGATCGACGTCCTAGTTAGCTGGCTAGATATATAGCACTATATATATCGATCTTCGGCTCCGACCATCGATTAATTTTCCATATATATATATCGGAGAAGGCGAGGTACGTACGCAGTTAATTTTCCAACACCATTAACGTAGGTTTATATATATATATTTAATTGCATGTATGTTTGTTAAAACGCCCATTGTTAATAATTAATTAATTAGTACGTCTAATTAATATATAATTAATATATTAAGTTAGGAAATTGATGATCGATATATATATATATATTAGTTAATTATAGACATGTAGTACGTATATATGTATGGATGTTTTCAAATTTGGTTAATATTTAGTTAAAACGTACATACATGCATGGATGTTAGCTACACATATTAAAGTACGTAATTGATCGATGTAGATCGAGTACGTATAATTAATAGTTAATTAATTGACTAATATATATGTAATAATTAATTAATTATAATATTTTGTAGAAGTATGGACAAGAGTTGGATGAAGTTGCAGAATAGATGTGATGTCCGGTATATGGATGGAATTAGCGAATTTGTGAATTTGCGATAGAACATGGCCAGGGAAAGAAGCGTTTCAGGTGTCCGTGCCAGAAATGTCTTAATTGTCAGTATGTGGAGGTTAATGTTATGGTGCAACACCTATACGAAAATGGTATGATGTGTAGTTATACTACATGGAGCGAGCATGGTGAAACAGTAGAGTTCAGCTCAGCAGACTTCAGCTCAGGGTACAGTTACCAGGGTGCCTCATCTAGCGGCAGTGGTGCCGGCCCCCCTGCTTGCAACCCAACTGCACATTTGGTCCATGATTCGTTTCCGGGATTTAGTCATGATGGACACCAACACCAAAACGGAGGTTATAGTACCACTCATGAGCATGATGACACATTCCCCTCTGCTAGCTTGGCCACTGACACTAGTGAGATGAATAAGTACAACCGGATGCTACTTGAAGCGCAGACCCCGGTGTTCCCTGGATGTCGAGAGAATGTGTTGCAATATGTGATGGAGCAAATGAAGATAAAAGTGAAGCACAAAATGTCAGTGAGTGTTTTTGACGAAATTCAGGAGAAAATATGTAAGTTGCTTCCTAATGATCACAATCTTCCTAAATCTCATTATAAGGTTAGAAATATCTTGAGCAGCCTCGGCCTAAAGTACAGGATAATTGACGCATGTCCGAATGATTGTGTGCAATTTTACAAAGAGTATAAAGAGTTGAACTATTGTCCCGTATGTGGCCAGTGCAGATATGAGCTGAATATGAATAGTTCGAAAAAGAGAATTCCTGTGAAAGTTGTTCGATATTTTCCATTGATTCCCAGATTGCAGCGCCTGTACATGTCTCTACACACAGCAGAGGCGATGCGATGGTACGCAGAAAAACGAATAGATGACGATGTCCTGCGACACGCCGCAGATGGGGAGGGTTTCAAACATTTCGACAGAGAATTTGGAGACTTTGTTGCAGAGGTTAGAAATGTTAGACTCGGCCTATCTACAGACGGATTCAATCCTTGGGGAAGTAATAGCTCCGCTGTCAGCACTTGGCCAGTTATTCTGATGCCGTACAACTTGCCTCCGTGGATGTGCATGAACAAGGAATTTAATTTCCTTACTGTACTAATTCCAGGTCCTAAATCTCCAGGGAAGTGCTTAGATGTCTACCTCAGACCTTTGATCGACGAGCTGAAACTGTTGTGGGAAAATGGAGTCCCAACTTATGAAAAATTCACTGACACGATGTTCACGATGAGGGCTTCCATAATGTGGACGATCAGTGATTTTCCAGCGTATGGGATGTTGGCAGCCTGCAGGACAAAAGGATATAATGGATGTCCTATATGTTTGGACGACGTGAACTCTAGTTGGCACGCGGGGAAGGTGTGTTACTTAGGTCACCGTAGATGGCTTCCTCACGACCACCCGTGGCGATAGGATGAAGCTCATTTCGACGGGAAGATAGAGAACAATCCTAAACCCCGTAGTTGGTCGGGCGAAGAGATTTTAGAGAGGTTGAGCTATATCGACTTTGGTGTGTTAGCCAATGACACGGATGTAAAGAAATGCAATCCAATTCCTCCACATGATCTCAGTTATTGGCATCACAAGAGTATATTCTTTGAACTCCCTTACTGGTCGAAGTTGAAGCTGAGGAACAACTTGGACGCGATGCACATAGAAAAGAATGTGTGCGACACCGTGGTGGGAACAATTCTCGGTATTAAGTTCAAGACTAAAGATACTCCCAAAGCGCGCAAAGATCTGGAATCAATGAATCTACGTCGTCCCTTGTGGTTGAGGAGGGATAGGAAATGAGTGTACAACAAGATGCCAGCTGCACCTTACACAGTGAAGCCGACACTTAGACGTTCTGTATTTCACTGGTTTAAGGGCGTTAGTTATCCGGCTACATATGCAGCTACTACAATTGGAGCAGTAGACGAGGTGCAACACAAGTTTGTTGGTCTAAAGACACATGACTATCACGTTATGCTGCAACGTCTTATTCCAGTGGTAATTCAACCATATTTGCCTCGTGACGTCATAGAACCAATAATGGCATTGTGCACATGGTGGCAAAGGTTATGCGCCAGAGAATTAAAGAAGTCAGATGTGGTGGAACTGCAACAACAAATTGTGCACATCATTTGCAAACTAGAGAGGATTTTTCCCCCTGCTTTCTTTGACATCATGATTCACCTAATGATCCACCTGCCCGAGCAGGTGCTCATTTCTGGTCTGGTCCAGTACACTTGGATCTATCCTTAAGAAAGGTACGTACAACTAATTAATTATACAGGTTTTTCGATTCATAATTTGTTCCATTGGAGATTACTAGCTATATGTACTTATTCTTATTGTACGTTTGATTTTGTAGACAACTTGGACAGTATAAGTCATTCGTCAAAAACAGGTCGGCCCCGGATGGCTCCATAGCAGAGACATACCTAATGCATGAGTATATTACTTACTGCAACAGGTACCTCAAAGATCCACCACCTCCCACTGCCTCCGATCTCAGTGCCCGCATCAATCTTTCTATCGTCACCAATGTCGTCCGATCATTTAGAGGAGTATTAAAGGAATCGTTAACACGGGAAGAACTTATTGAGACACATTGGGTAGTGTTGCGAGACTGTGACGAAGTTGAGCCGTACATGATGTCATACAGGGAGAGGCTTCAGACGTTAAATCAAAATAAGAGTTCGGCGTGGATTGAGAAAATGGTTAAGAAGAAGTTTCCCGATTATTTCTTCCAATGGGTACGTACGCACGTCTCGGTATTTAGTAATTTATAAACATATCGATCATGTTTGTAGAAAGTAAACCCTTATATTTGCCCATTTTTGCAGATGATTGATCTGCAAAAATCTGAAAACCACGGGGGGTGGTGGTCCTGGCCAAAGCACTTGCTAGCAGGGAAGCCGATTAAACACTATATTTATCCTGGATGTTTTGTGAACGGTGTAAAGTTCCATTCATTGGCCCGAGATGAAGGAAGAAGAACACAAAACAGTTGGGTAGCGGTTGGGAAAGACAATGATCTATATTACGGGGCTATTGTAAATGTGGTTCAGCTATGTTACGGGAATGATGTCAACGTTTTCCTATTCAAGTGCAGATGGTTCAAGCGTACAAAGGAAGAGCTGGGACTATTATCATTCGATACAAAGTCAAGCTGGTATGAGGATAAGCCTTTCACTCTCGCCACCTTAGTTAGGCAGGTGTTCTATCTCGGCGATCCGAAAGCTAGTGAAGGGTGGAAAATAGTGAACCATATCTCTCATCGAGGAATATGGAATACAGAGACAATTGAAGGGACACCAGCGACTGAAGATGCTGCTGAACCAGAAAGAGACATTCCTGCCTATCAAGAGCCTAATATTTCTGTCATCCGCTTCGATATAATGGACCTGGTTCAAGATGGTGAATGGTTACCCATGCCTGATGGTTGTATAGATCTAACTGAAGATGAGATTATCGATGCCATTAATGAGGTAGATGAAGAAGACGTGTAGGATGAGGACGCGGACGAGGACTCAGGTTATTCGTCGGACGATGTTGAGTACGATGAGGAGGATGAGCAATCGGATAACGGGGATGAGGATGATGACGATTATGACGAAGAGTACGGTTATACGACGAGGATTATTAATTGGTAATTAATTATTGTAATTATTGTAATATATGATCGATGCATCATCGATAAAAAATTAATATAAATATTATAAGGAGGAGAACGTATGTACATAAAACTATTATTTTTATACTTACTTAATTAATTACACGCGTCCATGCTCAGATCGGATCGACCGACGTACGTAAATTAAATTTAATTAATTAACTAATTAATTAATCCGAATTATATTGGAACGATATCGAATCGAATCGAATCGGATCGATCGAGGAGCGGATGGGATCGGAGTGGATCGGATTGACGAATTTTTAAGCGAATTCAATCAGAAGAATTGAACGGAGACACCTGGACGACGGAGAATACCATATGCGTCGTCCAAGTGAAGCAAAAACCCTAAACCCTAAACAGTGAGGCCCTAACCCCTGAATTCAGGGTTTTCACCTGGACGACAGAGATGAGCTTCTCCGTGGTTTAGGTACTTACTTGGACGACGGAGATGAGCTTCTCCGTGGTCTAGGTACTTACTTGGACGACGGAGATGAGCTTCTCCGTCGTCCAAGTACTCACCTGGACCATGGAGAAGCTCATCTCCGTCGTCCAGGTGCATAATCTGTAATTTTTTCTAAAACAACGACCATCTAGACCATCTCCCAATGCATATTCTTTTCGTCAAGACTATAGAGTATACAATTCTTGGTGTGTGAGCTTCGACGGTTCTAAAATCGGAGTTACGAAATGTCTTGTATCCACGTTTCTGGTTTGTCAAAATCTCGGTTTTGCGGTTGACTGTGCCGATGAAACCCTTCACGAACTTATTTTTTTTCTGAAAATTATTGTAATTATATATTATGTTACGGAAAACGTATCCAACGGTTGTTTTGTCCAAATTCAATTTCGTTAATACTCTGGTGCAAATGAGCCTATACTTAATAACACTTAAGTCATAAAGATTAGTAGATACTTAACAAGTTTAAAGACGTAAAATTATTCGTCATTTCAAATTTAACTGTTTATATATACGATGCGTTCATCGATATTTTACGACTATTTCATTCGAATGACAGATCGGCAAATTCCTTGCGAATTAATTTTTTTCTTTTTTTTACGTAAATTAAACTTGGACGACGGAGAATGACCATCTCCGTCGTCCTGGTGACCACTTGGACGACGGAGACTGACCATCACCAGGACGACGGAGATGGTCATTCTCCGTCGTCCAACTTCAAAAAACATGGCGGTTCATTATGCCGCCTTAAATTTCGGCGCCGCTTCAAATTTGACTTAGACGACAGAGAATCTATTCTCCGTTGTCTAAGTTCAAAATTAAGGCGGTTGAAACGTCCGGCCGATTAATTGAGCGCCGTTTCAAAATTTTGAAACGGTTCACTTAGACGACGGAAAAGCCCGTTTCCGTCGTCCAAGTGCACTTAGACGACGGAAAATAGGGCTCCGTCGTCTAAGTGAATGCCTATAAATAGAACAATTCACCCCTCTCATTTTCTCATCCCATCTCCTTTCCTCCTCTCCTCTCCTCTCAAAACCTCCAGCTTTCCTCCTCCGGCGACGCTCCGACGACGATAATTCCGGCGACTTTCCCTCTCTCCGACGACTCCACTCCGGCGACATTCCGGCAAGGTAATAATTCTATTTTTTAATTAATATTATTATTATTTAAGTAATTATTTAATTTTTAAATAATATTAATTAATTAGTATTTATAATAATTAATAATTATTATTATTAGTAATAATTACTAATTTAGTACTCATTATTAGTTGTTATTTGGTAATGAATAATATATTAGTTAAAATTAAATAATAGTAATAATTATTATTGTTAATAATAATTAATTATATTGGTAAATGAATAATTATTATTAAATGCATGATGAATAATAATTAATTTTTGTCATTATTTATTGTTTTAATTAATAGTATAATTTGTGATTATTATTGCATGTAATTAAAAATTATTAATTGATAATTATGTATTAATTTGGTAGTCTTTGATTTAAATTTAGTACATAAGATTGGTTTATTAAGTCGTACTCTTTGGAATAGATGGCGCCTCTTTTCCTACATTATCTCCTTAACCCCTCGTGATGTGTAGATTTCATCACCGCACACCATAACCTAAGTGAAGTTATGGACACGAGGTTGAGGGCGGAGTTTGCAAAGGACTTGAGGGAGTGTAAATTTTCGAAAGATTGGCCGAATGTCGGACATGGTGTCTAGAAACGGGTTACGACTGGTGACAGGTTTTGGATCTAACAAAGACGACACCAATAGAGTATATACCATTCATTTGGTTAGCCTCGGGGTGTTTTGTCGAAATTAGTCCTGCCTCTCGCGTTATCTCTATCCCTAACTGGCCATGTTTTTCGATTGAACCAAGGCTGATTAATTGAAAGTTTACACTTTATCGCGCGGGTCACATGTCCATTGAACGACCCAAAAACTAAGCTAGCGTACTCTATTTAAATCTTAGGCGCACTTAATTAGCGTAAATTTTTTTATATAATTATTATGGTAATCAGGTATTTTAACAACGTACTCCTAGGTTTAAATGGCTCCGTCCGGAAAGAAAAAGGCCCAACAGGAGGCCGAAGATGCTATGCTCCGACGCTTGGCGGAGCAAGTCGGTTGGGAATTACCGGAGGGCAATGACGCCCTCAATCCGGACCCTTCATCTGGTCCGTCGACAGCGCCCTCTGGGGAAATTCTCGCTGCCCCATTTATCCCGAGCGGTGATGACGACGCCTATTCCATTCCGACGCCCGGTTCAACAGGAAGTACTCAGGTGTCCTCGACCTCTGAATCCATCATCTACAGCACCCGGCGTAAGCAAAGGAGGGCCCCGACTGACCCGGAACCGAAAAGGACTCGCGGTCTCGTCAAAGGCGGCAAAGCAGAGAAAATTTTAAAGGTGACCGGGAAAAAGATCGACTTGCCGTACGACGAATTCACCGGTGGCCCTCCCACAACTCAGCTAGCAAGTCTCTCGGCGCATAGCATAGGGTCAATCCTTCGTAGCCGGGTTTGTCTCATTGCCCCTAATTGGAAGGAGTTGCCGGATGAAGAGAATGCGAAACTCTTTAAAGAACTTTCGGTACGTAATACGTACAATTTTAAATTTATTTTCTAATAACCAATAAACATTATAATTTCATAATATATACGATTATAATTTTCTATTTATTTCTGATAGGAACAATATGAGGTAGATCCCACACCGGCGATGCTTAGGCATATCAACCAAACTGCCAACTCTATCTACCATGACTGGAAGTACAGGCTTCATCAATACTTCGAAAATATCGGCCCCGTTCCTACGCCCGTAGAGCTGCGTGGGGATAGGGAAGATGAGTGGCAGTGGTTGTGTAACCACTTCCAAGATGAAGAATATTAGGTGTTTACTTTTTTTATTTCAATTAAGAGAATTGAATTATTTTAATTTTAGTTACTTATTAATTTTTTAATGATTTATGTTGTCTAACAGAAATTCTCCGAAATCAACAAAACCAACCGGGGGAAGAAGGACAAACACTATACTTCCGGCGCCAAGCAACTGATTCAAATAGCCAAGGAGCACAGGGATAAGGGCTCCAAACACCCTTATCTCGATGCTAGCATAAGCGCGTACGTGACGCCTGGGCTCGATAATGAAGCGAGTCAATACGGCGTAAGTGATATATATATATGTGTGCTTTTAGTTTTAGTAATTATTATTTAATTATTATTTCATTATAATTTTTTAATTATTCTTTTGTAGGTAAGGGTGGTAGAGCGTGCGTAGGAAGAATTGGCTAGCACTCAGCTTGCGTTCTCAGATTTGCCGCTGGAAGACCTGCATCCTCTATCGATGGAGAGCCAAATTGCAATCACGGATGAGGTCTACGGTCGTAGAGCTGGCAGGGAGGTTAGGGGGTTTGGACCGAAGGTGATTTGAGATTTGTCGACCTCCGACTCATCATCTGCGGGAGGTTCGGGGAGGAAAAGTACTCAGGCTGCGGCCGTCGAAGCAGCCATTCAAGAGGCTCGACTCGCACGAGAGGAAAATCAATCTATGCGTCAAAGGCTTGATCAGCAAGAAGCGCAGATATCCCAACTCGTCGTCCTCATGCAAAATCAAGCTCAACGAGAATGTCAACCTCCTCCGAACTCATACCCCGACGACAACGACCTGGCTGGAGGCGGGGGACTCGGCGGCGCATCTGCTCCTCCAGTATTTTAGCTAGTAGTTTATTTGTGTAGTTTATTATATCGTTTCTTTCCCGATTCCGAACAATATTTTAATTTTTATGAAATTTTTCGATCATGTATGTACAAATTAATTTTTATTATTTAATTAAGTAATTAAAAATTTATTTTATTTAATTAATTTGAACATTTTTAATTATTTAAATGAGATTGGTTTATAAATTATATTATTAATATTTAATAACAATTTAATTTTAAAAAAAAAAATAAATAAGCTCTTGGACAACGGAGAATGTGATCTCCATCGTCCAAGTGCTCACTTGGACCGCGGAGGAAGATGACATTCTCCGCGGTCCAAGTCAGAACTTGGACGACAGAGATCACAGTCTTCGTCGGCCAAGTGCTCACTTCGTCGGCCAAGTGCTCACTTGGCCGACGAAGACTGTGATCTCTGTCGTCCAAGTTCTGACTTGGACCGCGGAGAATGTCATCTTCCTCCGCGGTCCAAGTGAGCACTTGGATGACGGAGATCACATTCTCCGTTGTCCAAGTTCTTACTTGGACCGCGGAGAGCCTGGAGGACGGAGCCTCCGTCGTCTAAGTACTTAGACGACGGAAAAACGCACCTAGACGACGGAAACGCTCCGCAGTCTAAGTGCGTTTTTCTTGTAGTGAAGAGGCCATCTTCTATCTCGCAAACTCTTAAAAGAGTAGGGGCAACAACGTGTGACGTCCAGGTAGGTGTGCCCTAAGTCTAATGACTTCGAGCGAGACTTGCATTCAAAGACTCGATGGTTCATGAGATTCAGTAATTCATACCAAGTATTGCATTTCGCTACACTCTTCATCGATGCGAGTGCCGAGACATCCGTTGCCGAGAGTCATCTAGACATATTGAGAACGATGAGACACCGTGCCAGCACACTGTTCCCCGAAGACGACGGGAGTGTGTTTTGATTAAATTTTCTTGGCATAGTTCCCACTTTTGTTTCTTCGTCTGCTCAAAAGGTTTTTCCGTGTGCATTAACCCAAGGATACACATGACGCTTGCCTCTTGAGAAAAGGGAACGAGGGGCACAGGGGCCTTGGCTTCCAAGTGTTGAAACTGATTCTTTGGATCATTTTTCTAGATAAGCCATGACAATGATCCTTGCATAGGTTCACCTACAGAAACCTTGTTATGAGTTCTCGTTCTTCTAAATAATAAAGTTTAGTGAACTTCTTGTGACGTTAGGGACAACGGACTTCCCACATCGTTGTGATCTGAACCTTTCACTAGACCATTCAATCGGTAGAAGTGACATGCGATGTGTACAAAGGGCAGGGACGTAGTTCACGTGAGCTGGTGACTCTCGCTTACTAGGAATTTCTCGTTGAAGAGCAATAATAACAATGATATATCCCCATCACAATGAAATTTTAAAGATCATTCGGGCCTGTCGACTAACGCTATAAACCTGTTGAATACATTCGTATAGCATACGTGTGGCCTAAAAAATCTAAGAGCATATCAAAGTTGTCATTCCTCAAACTTCCTTGGCCTAAATGACCATAGTCCCTCTAAGAAACTGGTCGTGAAGGAAACCTTTGCAAGGGGCTGGTTAACAGACTGAGGTCTCACTCATTAACAGAATTAACATGTCGACCCACCAACTAAGAACGACCATGCACCACCACCCATAGAATCAATAATGAGCTCTCAATATATCAATTCTTACTATGTCCGGACCTGGTAAGTTTTCCCGTGTTGAGTCAAATTAAGCGCATGCTCCACTCATGGTGGTGCCCTTCAGACAATTCTTTTACGGTGTGTTTGGATGGGAGTGGAATACCTAGAATTTAAATAAATTATAGTAATTTAGAGTTTCATTACCTAACCTAGGTGTTTGGATACGTTTTTCCAAAACTTTAAGGTTGTGTTTGGTTACATTTTACAAAATAATTTTTTATTTTCTGGATACAAAAATGCAGTAAACATATGTTTGGCAGACTGTTTTTAAAGAACGAATTTCGAAAATGGAGAACATTGAAAATAAAAAATGCACTACATTCTGCAAAACATCAAAATGAAGTTTTCACAATTTTCTTAAAATAAAATTTAAACAAAATCAGGGAAAAACCAATAATTAATTTCGATTGAAATTTTACTCTTTATTTAGAGTTTTTATTTTGAATGGTACCTCACAAAAATGAATCGTTAATCACTTCAGTATCTCACTTTTGAAAACTATCACTTTAGTACCTCACATTCAGATTCTTACATAAGATTAGTACCTATTGTTAGTAACATTGTTGACATAATGAAAAAATGTCAATTTTCTAAAAAAAAAGAAAAAAGAAAAATGAAAAATGAAAAAGAAGAAGAATAAGAACAAAAAACTATAAAGAAAACCATGGGAATTGAAGATTTATCCCATAAAATTTGACAATTTTTTTTCAAAAAAAATTCTATAAGGTAACGATGTTACTAACGACAAGGACTGATCCTAGGTAGGGATTTGATATGAGGTACTGAAGTAATAATTTGTAAAACTGAAATACTGAAGTGATGAATAACCCATTTGTAAGGTACCATCGATGATAATTTCTCCTTTATTTATACATATATAATCCATTTCAATTAAAAATTAAAATTAAGCAAATATTAATTTGTGTTGGATAGATCTTGTATAAGTATACAAAACATGTTTTACTATTTTCATGCTGAAAATACAATTCCGTAATATAATTTACTAGACACGTTTTCAAATCTATGCAAAATACAATTTACTAATTTTCGTTTTGCAAAATAATTTTGAAAAAAATATTTTGAAAAACAGTATCAGACGCGGCCTAAAATTTCAATTCCTAAAAAATTTGGGCAATTGTAGACCCAAATTCCTTATTTCAATTCCTTAAAAAATAGTTGTAATTCTTGTCATTTTTAAATTTATATATGAAGGTATCCAAACACTAGAATTCAAAAATACTGAAATTTAAAATGATGATTTCAATCAATTGTAAAATTCATTGAGAATCAAGAATACTTCATCCAAACACAATGTTAAGTTTGAGCCTTAATTGGGACCATACTCCCCTTGGAAGTCATAAACTTTGATTTATCATAAGGTGTTAGTGGAATCCTAAAAATAACATCCGCTGATACATTTCATTTATAGTTGAGACTACGAGGTTTCTGATCGTCTTAAAGCCAAACTCGAGTCGGACAAAAACACCCTAAAGTTTGCTCCCATTGTTCTCGAGAGCATTTTTGTTCACCTCCTCTAAAGCGGGGGTTACATTCACCTTCCTCTCTACTGCTTGACACCTGTTAAAAATGTTATTGATGTTAAAATCATGTTAACACCTCTGTTTTATTTTATTTTATTTTATTCAATATACGATCATATTATTGGGTGACGTTATGATAGAGTAGATCCACCTACGAATATTATTTACAATTAGTTGAACAAAATTACAACTTTGTTCTCAAGTTTGTAAAAATGCGCTCGTTTGTGTACTTACAAAAAATTGAACAAAATTACACAAAAATAGTCTCATTTTACAATAATAACAACAAAATTATAAAAATAAGTTTAGGTAGATGCACTCCACCCTAGAATTTTCCCATATTATTAATAAAAGTTTAATATTGGGTAGTTAACTTTTCATCTCGCCTCTTCATTCTCGTTCACCAAAATTCAGAAATTCGAACGTCTTCTTCTCCCTTCCTTATTATCTCCATTATCATTAAGTTCATGCTTATTGAAAACATGTCCCCTGGGATGCTTTGTACAAGACCTACTATGATGAATCAGATGAAACTCGAATCTTTGAACTTCATCGCCTGCCTATGTTTTTGGGCGAAACAAAATGGAAAACCTCTTTCAGCCTACTACAATGAACTTGTCGGATGGCTGGATGAGATGGATCAATGCCTGTAACACTATCATGAAACTATTAATGGTGTTGTGCATGAATCTTCATATATTGAGGAGTTCACATGTTTTTGATGGGACTTGATGCTGAATTCAATCAAGTTTGTGAAGAAATCTTGAGGACAGAACAAAAGTTGGATCTTGAGCAAACCTATGCCCATGTCAGACAGTTTTAAAACAACTAGGCAACGCTCTCTGCAACTCCATCAGAAATATATGTCATGGATACCTCCACACTACCACCTAATGCTACCAACACTGTAAAATCTCAGCGATGCCAGAGTCTTTCTTTTGGCTTCTCTGGTCCTCCTCGTTTTGGTGGCGAACCTTCAGCCAAATTCCCTAACCTCACATGTAATCATTGTAAGGAAGTTGGTCATACAAAAGAGCGGTGCTATGGATTTGTTGGGTATCCTAAATGGTGGGACTTCTCCCGAAAGTCGCGTAAGAACATCCCTAAAGCAGCTGTAACCACCATAGACTCATCTAAACAACAACCATTTGCACTCATAATTGAAACAGGTAAAAAGGGTAAGGCATCTTCTCTCACCACATTATCTATGGATAGATCTTGGATAATTGATACTTGTGCAACTAATCATATGAAAAATAACCCTAGTATTGTTGATACCCTTAAAACTTCCCCTGAACATGTTGTGTTTACTACTGATGGTTCTCCTTCTCCTGTTCTTGGTGAACGATCTGAGCAACTCTCTAATGAATTAAGTCTTGATTTTGTCCTTGTTGTTCCCTCTCTAGCATATAACTTATTATCTATGAGTCAAATCACTAAAGACATATCTTGCTATGTAACTTTTTATCCTAATTTCTGTATTTTTCAGGATATTCTGACAAGAAGGACTCTTAGTTATGGTGTTAGAAGGGAGAAATTGTACTATCTCGAGTTGACAAGTAGTGGGCACAAGAAATTAATTCAAGCAAACAGTACCAATAGTCTGAATAAAACCAAAGAAGCAGTGTGGTTATGACATCGTCGCTTAAGCCATTTGAATTTTGGATATCTTAGGAAGTTACAACCTCAGTTGTTTTCAGTGGTTGAAGACTTAGATTTCAAATGTGATATTTGTGAACTGGCCAAGAGCCATCATTTTACTTATTTTCCAAGTTTGAATAAATGTTCAGTTTCCCTCATGAAAATTTATTTTGATGTTTGGGGTCCTACAAAAATTTCTTCTCATTCTGGATATCATTACTTTGTGACTTTTATTGATGAATGCACCAGAATGATATGGGTCTCCTTGATGAAGTGTAAAAGTGACGTGTTTTCCATAATTACTGAATTTCACAAGATGGTGGCAACCCAGTATCAAAAGAAAATCCGGGTACTTCAATCTGACAATGGTGGAGAATATGTGAATGGTGAGATGTCACCATACTTGGGCACTCATGGGTTTAGGCACCAAACTTCCATGTCCTATACTCCTCAACAGAATGGACTAGCTGAAAGAAAGAATCAACAGTTGATGGAAGTTGTTTGTGCTTCATTGTTTAGTATGAATGTCCCTCGCAATCTATGGGGAGAAGCTGTGTGTTCTTTTGAATATTTGATCAATTGCACACCTTCTCGCCTGATTAAGTTTCACAATCCTTATCAAAAGTTGTATCAGTTGTTGAATGTGCCATCCTTTTCAAATTTGGAGCCAACAGTATTTGGGTGTACTGTGTATGTTCACATCAACAAACAATTACGGGGGAAGCTTGATCTTTGTGCTATGAAGTGTGTCTTTGTTGGATATGCTGAGTTCCAAAAAGGTTACCGCTGTTATGATCTAGTTCTGAACAAAATGCATGTTTCTCTGGATGTTTCTTTCCTTGAATCTTAACCTTATTACTTAGGGGGAGTTTCAGAGTCTTTCCTTCAAGGAGAGAGAAGTGTATGTGAAGGGAATCCTCTGAATTTGGAGGAATTTAAAGATATGGAGAGCTTAAAAAGGAGACTTGAAACTAGAAATCGGGAAGAAAATAGTACATGAAACCTGTTCAACCCATCGAGACCTTCTCTCGACCCATCAAACAGTGAACTTGGAACGAGACAGGAGGCATCCTTTAACCCGTCGAGACCTTTTCTCGACCCATCCAGAAACTCCCTTGACCCATCGAGTACTGAATTGAAATTCAACCTTCTTCTTGTTCTAAAGCAATATCTCATGAAGATCCCTCCTCTACTCCAACAACTGAAGAGCATGTCCAAAATGTCTTGCCTGACGTACTAATAACCTTGAATCAAGTAAGAGAGAAGTTAGTGTGCCTAGGGGATCTCAATAGGAAATAAAAAGGGTTCCAAAGAAATAATATGAACTTAACATAGAAGCTAAAGCCAAATATCCTATAGTTAGCTTAGTGTCCAATCATAGGTTATTTGGATCACATGCACTTATTTTTAATCAATTATCTATAGTATCATTCCTAGTAATGTGCAAGAGGCCATGGCCGATCCAAAATGGAAGCAAGCTATGAATGAAGAACTAGAGGCTCTACAAAGGAATGGAACATGAGAGACTGCCATAGCACCATCTGGGAAGAAGACTATTAGATGTAGATGGGTATTCACAGTGAAACTAAAAGCAGATGGCATCATTGATCGATATAAAGCTCATCTAGTTGCTAAAGGTTACACTTAGCAATCAGGAGTGGACTATCATGAGACATTCGCCCCAGTAGTAAAGATCTGTACAGTACACATTCTCATTGCTTTAGCAGCTCGACATGATTGCCCACTGCAATAATTTGATGTGAAGAATGTGTGATGACCCAAACCAGAATCTGTTGTGTATTCGACACGATTCTCGAGATTGAGTTTAGTCGTGGTTTTATGTCGTATATGTGATTCGTCGATTCGATTCGCGACTATGTTTTCGGTCGAGAATTTGAGTTGGGTGTCTTCACGGAAATTGTAGAGTACGTGATTTCGAGCTCGTGGGCGGTTTCGGAAGATTTTTTCGATAACCGAGGAATATTTTATGATTATTTGAAGTTTCGGTTTCCGACGAGTTTATCCGATTGTTTCGAGTTTATCCGAATCGTGATGGTTATCCATTTTGAATCGTCGATCGACCCGAGGCTCGAGTATAAATATCGGAATAGTCGTGAATTCCGTCCGACGACCTAGATTCCGGCCACCTCCGATTAAGTGGAAGGTATGGTTCGCTTCCTCTTTTGATTTCGAGTGTGATGGTATTTAGTTTTGACTGAATTGATGCCGTTTTGATTGAACCCGAATTGGGTCCGATTTGGTGATGTCGCCGTTAATGGTTGGCCATTTTCCGGCGAGGTTTGGAGGTGGTGGTTTGGGGGGAAAGACTCCCCTTGCTCCTCTGAATCTCATGGTGTAATTAGTTTGATCAGAGGTTGTGTTTTTGGGATGCTCCGATTAGGATCCGATTTGAAATTCCGATTTGAATTTCGATGAAATTGATGATGTTAGAGTTGGAATTGGGCTATGTTGTAGTTGACAAAGTGATTCCAAATGAGGAGAACTTGAAATCTGGAAGTTTTGGCCGTGGAATTCCACCGTTGACGGCGCACCGCCGCTGACGGCGGCGGTCAACGGCGGAGCTCCGGCCAAGAGTTGACTTTTTGGATTTTGGTGTAATTAGTGTCGTTTTTCTCGAAATCGCGCCCTGATTATCGTCCAGAGGTTTTCGGGTTGATTTGGTTAGCCGATTTTCAGTCGAGGTTTCGAGTGGGGATTTCAGAAATTCCGTAATTCATTTTGTAACGCATTGCATATTTCCGGGAACGGTTGGTTTCCGTGATTCAGTACGGGGTTGAGAACTATGATTTTGATCAGTTATGTTTTGTGAATGTTCAGGAGACCAAGATCGAGATCGGGATCGTGACCGAGCTTCTGGCGAGGGATCTTCCGCCGGTCCTCGAGATTAGCGCGAGTGCGCGTTTTGCTCACCTGTGAGTGGACAATTTCTTTTCACGGAAATGATTGCGAGTCTTTTATATGATTTTCGAACTTGAGCATGCGTACGAGATTACGAGTTATACGAGCATGTGTTAGCTGATTATTCTTATATCATTATATATTACGTATATGCATTTATATGCTGTATATTGCTTTTGCATCGAAATGTTTATGATTTGGTTTACACAGAGTACAGTCTTGGTTATGTTGTTGTATCGATACACTTGCCTCTCGGCTGATCCCCGATGGTAGGCTTATTGCCAGGGAGGCTGTGACTCCTGACCCGAGGTTTTACCGGGGGGAGGCAGACCTCTGACCTGAGGCCTTTCTGGCTAGAGTCACGTGTGGGTCTGGGATCCCGTGATTCGGACTGTACTAGCACGGAGGAGTCCATGAGTGACCCCGTGGGATTTTTACTTGCATGCTCAGTACACTGGAGGAGTATGAGTTTTACCTCGTGTACTTGTTATTTTATTTACCTGGACTCGCATATGTTATTTTAAACATATATATCAACTGGTGAAAGACATTTATTTTCGTCCACTCACTCTAACGTGTTTACTGTCTTTCCCCTGGGCTTTTCGGTTTCCGTGCCCAGTTGCGGTTCAGGTTTTGGTGTTTTCACGTCGCGGTTTGGAGGCTAGTGATCAGAGTTACCTGTGCTTTCCAGTAGGTTCTTGTTTCGCCTACTGATGTGTATATTGTAAATGTTTTACTTTAGAGGTCGCTCTGATACATTCTGATACATGTTATACAGATTTTCTTGGATATACATATATACATAGTATAGTTTGTTTACTGTTATTGATTATATTGATGTTGAGAAATCCGGATGGGAATGGTGCCCACGGTTTGACTTTTGTGGCATAGGATGAAGTGTTAATTTCTGGGTGCAGGTTATGGAAATTCCACGTTAGTGACGAAACTCTGCCGAAATTTTGGAAAATTTTTGTTGGTTCGTATTTTCGAAAGGGTTTGGTTCCGGTTTAGGTAACTGAATCAGGATTGGGTCCTTTCAGAATGCTTTCTTGAATGGAGATTTGGAAGAAGAAGTGTAAATAGACAACCCTCCGGGTGTCACCTATAGGCCATATGATGTTGGAAAGGTTTGTCGACTGATAAAATCTTTGTATGGTTTGAAGTAATCTCAAAGAGCTTGGTTTGAGAGGTTCTCTAGAGCTATGAAGAAGTTTGGATATCGACAGAGTAACTCTGATCATACCTTGTTCATCAAACACATGGATGGTAAGATTACTGCTCTGACTGTATATGCGGATGATATGATTGTTACAGGTTATGATCCAGTTGAAATGGAAGATTTGAAGAAGCATTTGTCCTAAGAGTTTGAGATGAAGGACTTGGGTCCGTTGAAGTATTTTTTGGGGATTGAAGTTGCAAGATCCAAGTTGAGAATTACCTTGTCACAATGAAAGTATGTGCTTGATCTTCTCGCTGAAATAGAGATGCTAGATTGTAATCCTGCTAACACTTCTATTGATATGAATCACATGTTGGAATTATATTCTGGCCAGGTTCCAAAAAATGAGGGCAAGTATTTGAGGTTAGTAGGAAGATTGATCTATTTGTCACATACTATACCTGGGCAGTCAGTTCATGCATGATCCCAGTGAGAAGCGTATGGGTGTTGTGATACGCATTCTTAAGTATTTGAAGTCGACACCTGGTAAAGGCTTACTATTTTCAAAGAATTGTGAGTAGTTACAAGATATATTGATGCGGATTGGGTAGGAGATAAGACTAATAGGTCATCTACTTCTGGATACTTTACATTTATTTATGGAAGTTTAGTAACTTGGCGTAGTAAGAATCAAAATGTGATTGCCCGCTTTAGCACCGAAGTTGAATACCCTGGAATAGCAAATGCAATGTGTGAACTATTATGGATCAGGAATGTATTGAAGGAGCGAGGCTTCAAGCTTCATAAGTCCATAGATTTATACTATGACAATACAGCTGTAGTTGAGATTTCTCATAATTCTGTATAGCATGATAGGTACAAACATGTGAAGGTTGATTGACATTTTATCAGGGATAACCTTGATAAGAAAGTTATATAGTTTCCATTTGTAGCTTTTGAAGAATAACTGGCAGATGTACTCACTAAAGAATTGTCGCACCAAATATTTATAGATTGGATTGACAAGTTGGGCATGATTGACATCTATGCACCAACTTGAGGGGGAGTGTTGAAATATTACTATTGTAATTAGAATTAACTCTTGTAGATATGACAAGATTGTGTAGATATCTTTTCTTTTTGAGAAACTACATGTAAAGCTATATTAACCCCAAATTTATGATGAATAAAATCATTGAATTCTCTCTAAATACTTTTCTACGAGAACCAATAAATGAGGGGAGAATGTTGCTCTTATGAGTAACGTTTCTTCTTTGATTCAATCCAAAATATAGTGGCAAGTGCCACTAATAATACTTCTCAAAATGTAATTATTGCATGGAAAAATTCGCAATTGATGCCTCTCATCTCTGCTATGAATTTCTCTAAGAACTCTAATTGCAAGAAAATAAAGATTCGAGTCAATTCCTCATAGGCCAAAATTCTCCACAGTAATATTCACAAATCCACTTTGTAGCTTATCCACTCAAAATTATGAGAAAGAGCTTGCACATGAACCTCATTGTTGTCTTCGCACCATTTTAATCACCCATTGACTTACACACATGTCAGACTCATTGGTCCATGTTTCAAGATGGGCCAGATGAGGAACCCACATGCTCTAAAAGGAGCACACAAATTCTGAAGCATGGTTGTCTACTATGGTTGCGCCCACGATGTCTCCACGGGCATATCAACAGCCTGAACTTTGGCCGCTAGTGCAATCCACAATGGTCACGCCCTGAGTCGAGTGGATGATTGGCTTAAGACCGTTCCACATCCAACCAGCATATCACTGACTCCTATCTACTTCCGTCCTGACAATTTTAAACACTTTTTTTACTCTCTTTCAAATTCCTTTTCATCTTTCCCTCACGATCATTTGTTATTGGTATCTTGCCCATATTTAGCCTTGAATGAAATTTACCGCCAGATTGGGGCAGCATTCGTAAAACAACCCGAGTCGCCGATAATGCCTCGTGGTGCAATAGGGTTGGGGCACCCCGGAGCTCTTACCCTCTTCGACACCTCCTTGCAGAGGATATATTTCTGGTCCATCACTAAGCATGCTTCTTCATACTACAATTCAAAATCCAAAGGCGCTCGATTCTCAAGTTGGGCTATTCTTGATTCGCTCGTCGTTACTAAGGGAATCCTCATTAGTTCCTTGTCATTCAGATTGGTCACTTTGCATATTTTGGACATTAAAAAAAGTATATTCTTTTATGGGATATATTGGGCAATTGACCAATATGTCATGATCGAGCTCGTATTTTGACCAAAAGGTCATGCAAAGTTTGTATGCATATGTATTTAGTAATAAAAGGTAGTATAAATGGTAAAAATAACGTATTATATAGAAAAATTACCCTCTTCTCTTCCGAAAAGCATAACTAGCATTCATTATGCCACAAATTCAGCTATGGGCCTTTTGCCTAACTGGTTATGCAGGCGGACTCACTGCTGAATGTTTTTTAGTTGGGAGGAGTTTAATTTTGACGAACAATATTGTACCCAGATTAAAGATTCTATCTATGTTATGCAAAGATACTAAGATGCATGATTTATACAAAGATACTAAGAATACAAAAGAAAAATACCAAGTGTACAAAAGAAAGAGACTAAGAATTAAAGAGAAAGTTACTCAAGATAATTACAACATGCAACCCATTTTTTCCACCTTCTGGGTAGTAGTCCACCTTTTAGGGGATCAAATGAGTATGAACAAATATAAACAACTCACTTTCTTCCTCCTTCTGAGAGGTAGTCCGTCTCTTAGGGGATTTTAATGAGTTTTTACGAACATATATGTAACAATTTGAAAGAATTATAGTGGAAAACCATAGCTTATTTATTCCAACAGAATTACAGACCTCACTCTCTGGTAAACAACTATAAGTTATTTAGCCAGCTCATAGTAGTAGACATACTTACTTGGAAATAGAGAACCTGAACAGTTTTCTTCGACTATCTCTTGACTCGATCACGAACTTAACTCTCAGGCTTTTCTACTCTCAGATAGATCTCTTATATTCTTATTTTCAATTCCTAGAACTAAGATTCAAGGGTCCTTATATAGGAAGTGGAACTCAAATTGGAATTAAAATATGCATAATTAACAGTAACTCTACTAAGAATGGTGACTCCATGCCAATAAGATTCAAGGTCTCCTTCATTATCTTCTTTCGAAAAGTATATTCCTTATCGATAAGAGATGTTCTCTCTTTCAAAAAAATACAATACAAATTCTCATGTTTTTAGATGTCATCATATATTTTTGAATTTTCTCTAAGATAAGGCTGTTCAAATTCAAGCCTTCTTCTGGTTTCATTTTCTTCCACTTCTGTATCTTCATACATCTTGTAGTGCATGTCATTCTTGATCTTTTCGAGCCATTGGGTACATGCAAGGGTGGAATCAATCTCTTTTCTTTTGAGAAAAATAAACAAGTTACTAGTAACGCCCTCTGGGTGGTCATAGGTGGTGACAATTATCTTTTCTCCTGAAGCAAGAAAAGTATTCTCGTGATATTCTTCGATTATTTTCTTGATGTATTCCAATGTCATGGCTTTCATCCATGAGATACTAGAATTTAGTGTTCTATTGTTTCCATTATAGGCTGGTTCTAGATATTGGCCTCAGATGATTTTGACATAGTGGTATGGAGAAATGTACTAAGTTTCTCCATTGGTTTTCTACACCCATTCTGGAGGTGTAGATATAAACTTAAACCTAAGAATGCATTTGGACTTCCTTACATTCTTAACTGTATTGCAGATGATAACAGACAATCCCTTGGGGTCATCATTAGTCTTAGTCCATAGATTATGAACAAATTCATTCTCATCTAACCATTATTTATGCTCTTGCGGATGCTCACTTTTAACATTCAGAACGTACCTTCATGAGAATGGCCCTGGAACAATAAAAAATGTATCAGAGAGAACTATCTTGATTGAGTGTCTTCCAATGATGTTGTGAAATTTGAACCACTTTGGCTATTTTAGCACTTGAATTGGTACTTTTACACTTTCAAGAGTTCTGATGTACTACACCATTAGTTCATTAACAAAAATTTGTTATTTCCCCTTTTGGTTTTGATCTTCCGCTAAGGCATTCATGACCTCTACCATAAACTTTTTGTCTTACTCTTGGAATGCGAACATAAAATTGTCAAACAAAACCGTCTGATGAAAAGCTAGACTTGGGTCAGTTTGGAAGACTGTCTTAGAGAAGGTGTTTAGTTGATATTTGATGATGTTTACAAATTCTGTAGGAAAAATTCTGCCTTTTGGCAAAGTAGTAGTCTTCAACGTACGGTCTTAAAAGGCCTTTACCGTCTATCATTTGAGACAGGCTAGCCAATCCTTTACCTTAGAATTTGTTAGTTAAGGCTGGTCTTTTAGGACATAAGAATAAGTTTTTAAAAAACTTTCAATGGGCTCCTCCGGTTGTTCACGTTCTTTTCCTGACCTTCTGCTCCTAGGATTCCAATCTTCGTTGCTCCTTTCGCTTCTTTAGAACATCACTGTTTTTCTTGTTAAAGCATCATGGAGATAGTTCTTGTTACCTCCAATTAGTTCCACATCATAATCACATTGGTTGATAAATAATTGCCAAATTTTGAATCTACTCCTATCAGCAGCTTTATCAAGCTTGAAATTTTTGAAATTTTTTACTCTGACACAATCTATTCTCACGATGAATGGTTTTTCCTAAAAAGACGGGAACATTTTTATTATTATTTTTATTGCTAGAATTTATTTTTCCTTTGTGGAATAGTTCTATTCTGCAGAGTTGAACTTCCCACTGCAAAACTCTAAAAAAAAATCTATGTTAGTGCCTGACACTCTCGCCAGTACTACGCCTGCCCAGAAATTGTCACTAGCATCTGTCTGAAGAATAATCTCATCATTTTCTTCAGGTTGATGGAGTGGAGAAAAATTATTGCAAACCTCCTTGATTTGCCTAATGATATTTTCGTTATCCTCTGTAAATTTTCAAGTTCTCTTAGAGCTTATTTTTGGGGACTGTATTAATCTAACAATTTTGGGAAGGAAGTCTCTTTCATAGTTTGTGTTTCATAAAAATCTCTATAGACTTTTAGTGTCAATGATTCTTTCTGAAAATTTCCATATTTTTTCTAAGATATGAGGTTGAAGCTTGATCACCCAATTTCTTATGTTTATCCCTAGGAAGTCAATTTCATGTAGGACGAGAAAGACTTTCTTTTCCCCTAGAATGATTTCATGTTGAACTACGAGCTTGACTACCTCATAGAGATGATTCATGTGTTCTTCTTTATTCTTTGAGAAGACTAATATATCATCGATATAGATGACACAAAAGTCTGCAACTTGTTTGAATATGTTGTTCATTTTTCTCTGAAAAATGGATGGAGCTTGTTTAAGCCCAAAAGGTATTACTAGCCATTTGTAGAGTCCATGTGAAGTTCTGAAGGTAGTAAGGGGAATGCTATCAAGATGCATTTTAACTTGCCAGAATCCTAATTTTGCATCAAACTTTGAGAACACCTTGAATCCTCTAAGCCTGTTGATTAGTACTCTTGCTTATGCTATTTGATAACCGATTTTTACAGATTTCTTATTGACATCTCTATATCCACCATTTTTGCTTTTTTTGCGGACTTATTCCGCATGGTTTCTGACATAAAATGTTGGAGCGTGATAAGGACTATTTGATGATGTTATCAATCCCTTTTCCAAAAGATCAGTTATGTTCTTCTAGAACCCTTTACGATCTTCTTCTTTGTTTTGACGGATTGCTTTTATATGACAAATAGAATTCATGTCATGTAGCTTAAGCTCATAGACCATTGGGTCATTTTCCCAGAATTTCAGAGGGTTGATGTCAATGTTTTGTTTTAACATTTCCTTGATTTCTCTAAGGGTATGTGTCTTCTGTTTCTCAAGCTTAGACTTAAAGTGCTAGAGATTATGCTCATGTATGAACACTGCCTTTTCATTTTCTTCTTCATCCTCTGACAATTCTTCTATAGTAACTTTTCTAGTTGCCTGTATATCCACCACTATTCTGCTACGACCTCTGATATTGTTATGTAAATCTTAGATCAACAACACTCTTTGCTTGTTTTAATATTTCTATCCAAAATATTTTATCATTCTTTTCAAATCCTAGCAAGTTTACTTTTGGTTTTTGAATGAAGCTTTGTCGTAGTAGATAATCATTTTTAATTAATATGTATAAGTCTTGGTTTTTTGATTGCCAAAACTCTTCAGCGCAAAGGTTCGTCCTCCAATTGAGATTTGAACCTTTTTGGCAACCATATTCATGAAAATTCGTCTTCCTTCAACATTTTTCCATTACACTTCTTTTTGGACTAGTAGTCCAGAGTTCTTCAGGTATAGCAAATTTTTTTGCTAAACTGAATCCAGAGTCATTATCTACATAGGCATGTAGATGATACTTCTTGTAACCTAGAAATTTCAATCCAATTTCCATGTAGTTATCGAACTTACTTATATAAACAGTTGTTGTCTTACACATATTTCTGTGAAAGCACTGCATTGTTCTTCTTCACAAACTGGGTTTTCTGCATATACTACTTTCTTTTCTATAATAGTATCGAATAATTTCATTCTTTCTAGATATTTTTCTAGAATTTCATTTCTTTCTTCTATCTCATAGAAGTAGTCTTCATATTCCTGTTCAATAATTTGATTTATCAAACCATTCTTTGTCTTTCTTCTTGCTTCAGCTATGAAGCATTTTTTGTGATATGTCTTCTATAACTCTTCACAAAACATGAGAAGACCATCTTTCTCATAGCAATGACAGTAGTCATAGACAAATGATCCGGGATTGAATTTATAAGAAGAAATCCTTTCTTTTTCAGTAATTTATTCCTTTTTTTTTATTCAAAGAGATATACCCGTTTGGGTTCATATTCCTCTTCAAAATCTGTTTCTAATTCTTCTGACGATTCATCTTCTGTCCATATTGAATAGAAAGATGTATTACAGTCTTCATCTTTTGAATAGACTACCTCTTAGCCCTTCATATTGAGCATCTCTATGACCTCTTCATATTCTCTAAGAAGAGATTTCAAACTCCACATATGTTTCTTAGGACATTCGTTAGCATAGTACCCTTCAGCCTTGCATAACCAACACTTCTAGGTTCTTTATTTTTTTTCTGTTTCTTGAGAGAACTTTTTATTCTTAATAAATCTCTTTCTTGGATCCTATTTCTCTCTTCTGTAATTAAAGCTTTTCTTGAATCTCTAATTCTTCCTTTTGTTTCCTTTGAAACATTTATGGAAATGCTTCTCTTAATTCTTTTGCTTATTTTCGTCGCATGCCCAGTTGGTTGGGATATCAGTGAATCTAGTGCAAAAGTTTTCAGTGCTTTTAAGTTGCTTCTTTGCATCTTTTGCCTTCGTGTTGGCTTTAAATTGTTCGCGCATCAGCTATTTGATTCTTTCTGCAACTCCTCCAACTGAAAAATTTTCTAGGAGTTGTTCTTCTATGCTCTCCTTCATGGCTGTCCTCCAGGGTTCAAGAAGATTTCTATGCAAGAGATGTATAAGATCGTTGTTCCCAACTCTCCTATTGTGCAGTAGTATTCTTGTAATTCATTCAGATATTCCTTGAAATACTTCAAGTTGCATATCTTGAAAGCATATATGTTGGATTTTGCCAACTCTTTAGCTTTGTCTCCAACATATATACAAAATATCTCCACAGAATTGATCATTGATCGGAGTTACAAAGGTGTATGGAGACTTGTCAGTTTTAATCTTGTCCAACCATTCTTATCCCCTAGAAGTTTGTTTGAAGGAAAAATAGAAGTTTTTTCATTTTTGTGAGGGTCGACTCATAGATTATTTGTAGGTTTGGTGCTTCAAACTTTCCATAGGTAGTACATGCTTCTATAAACAGACTAGCAGCCCAATCCTCTTTGGCTTTTTTCTTATCTAGAGATTTGTCTACATCAAGTCATACACCAAATTTCGCAATCGGCACTTTTGGCGTATTTTCATGTGGAATGAATTTTTGGGAACTTCTTTCTTTCTTCTTTCCAGTAGGACCTTTCATGTTTAGAAATCTTATATTTCCATCGATTTTGATGATGGTGGTTTCTGTGGCTCTTGAAGACTCCCCTTCTTCTATTTTTACCTCATGGTAAGGTAAGACTTTTCTTTATTTTTTTAATGTGAAACTTTCGATCTCTTTGATCAATTATTCCAGACAAGATAGATCTTTGCACTTTTCTGCTTCTTCAGAAAGTGTAAAGAGCTTCTCTTCTTTTGGTTTTTCTAATTTTAACATGTTGATATCCCTTTCTAATCCAGCATCTAAATCTTCTTCCATCACTGGGTTGGTTCCTTCCCTTATTGAAATTCTGGTACTTCTGGTACGTTTTTCCTCTAGAAGAGCTACATCTTCTGAATGATCTGGAGTTTTCACCTTGCAAGCTTTCAAGGGATACATCACTGCTCCTGTGTCCTTCGAATTTCATATTAATGTCTCTAGTTCTTCGGTTCTCATTGGTTACTGCTCTTTTCTAGCTTTTCTTTAAGGCAAGACAATTTCCAATCTAGTGAAAATGTTACTTAATCCCATGTAACCTTATGAATTTGCTCCGAATCATTTTTTGGAATTGTAATGTATCCAGTAGTAGGGCAAGGAATATTTATTATTTTGGTCTTTGGTTCTACAGTTGTGTTCATCAGTTTAGAGTAAATCATATAAACTACAGCAAGCTCTTGCATGCCCTCTTTCATTAAGGTGTCGTTTGTTTTGACTCTTAGTGGTAAATAGTAAGCTGCATCAGTTAGGCTAGTTGAAAAGTTTGAGAAGCAGCTGAAATATGCAACTTGGTTGTATAACAATGCTTGAAGGGTTCCCAGTAGAATTTTCTGAAAATCAATTAGTCTATTGTCTTGTAAGACACATAAGACTGAGCAATGTATGCCTTCTCTAGCCAATAATTTTATGCCGACTTGGACTGCTCTAATGTGCATAAATTTGTAGTTTGTTTTTCTGGCTTTATGATAATGCTTAAACTATCTATGAAATAATCACTTAACAATCAATCAAAACGTTACAATTTAAAACCATTTTTTGTTGATGTAGCATTGATAAGTAGAAATCGTTCTTAACTAGGGATTGAGGGTGCATGCATGACAACGCTATGGTTCATGGGGGGTACTAAAGTTGGTTACTAATCTATGAAATTTAAGAACAAAACATGGCAAGAAAACACATTGGGAAACCCTAGATTCTATCATGCATTGACTCATAGACAAACAAACCAAACAATAACATAGAATCCTAAACATACTTACTAAGCCAAAATAAAACTAACTAACATATTTACATGTGATATCTCATTCTATTAACCCTAGCCGATTACATCTAGATCCTTTAAGTGTCAACAAAATTCACAACTTCAATCAAAATATATACGCATGCTTATAATCGAACATTACAACAACCAATTCGAGCTAACCACCTAGTCCAATTTTATCTTTTAATTAGTTCATGAAACATTCTAAAGAAGAACCAAATCAGGTATCATCTAAAACAAGTTTCAAGCATTAAGAACTTTTAAACTAGCACATGCATTCGAATAAAAGTTGTAAACACATGGAAGAAACTTAAAAGAAACTAGAAATAAAAATCCTTTTATCAAAACAAACTCTCAAATAAACAAAGACAAAGAATCTGATACAAAACCGTAACTAAAAATAAAGGGGCCATGTTACACTTTTAATCTCGTGAAGTCGCACCGCAAATCTCAAATGTAGGAGATCCTTTGGTGTGATGGAAGTGAAGGGATCTAAGCCAAATTGAGCTAAAAACCTTGAAGGTTGTGGAGGAGTGTTTATAGGAGGATGTTTGGTAGTCTTTCGGCCTTGGAGAGAAAACCTTTGAACTTTGGTGTGTAGAGTGATTTGGGCAGAGCTGAGGAATCTATAATGAGTGATGATGAACAATGTGAAAGGACCCAACCCCGATTCAGTTGCTTAAACCGGAATCGAACCCCTTCTGAAAACGAGAACCAACAAAAACCATTCAAAATTTTGGCAGAGTAACGTTACTAACGCGGAATTGCATAAACCTGCACCCTAAAAATAACACTTCATCCTATGCCACAAAAGCCAAACCGTGGGCACCAATCCCATCCGGATTTCTCAATATCATAACATAATCAATTAACAGAAAACATATCTGTAATATATAATATATCCAAGAAAATCCATGTAAAACATGTATCAGAATGTATCAGAGCGACCTCTAGTGTAAATATATACAGTATACACAATATATACATCAGTAGGCGAAACAAGAACCTACTGGAAAATACAGGTAGCTCGGATCACTAGCCTCCCACCACAACGTGAAACACCAGAACCTGAACTGCAAACTGGGCACGGAAATCGAAAAGCCCAGGAGAAAGACATGAAAACTGTTAGAGTGAGTGGACGAAAATAAATGTCTTTCGCCGAATAATATATGTTATAAAAACATATGCGAGTCCAGATGCATAAATAATCAAATAGTACACGAGGGAGACTCTAACTCCTCACGCGTACAGAGCATGCATAAAAATCCCACGGGTCGCTCGTAGACACATCCGTGCTAGTACAGTCCGAATCACGGGATCCCAGACCCACACGTCATTCTAGCCAGAAAGGCCTCAGGTCAGGGTATCTGTTCCCACCCGAAACTACATCGGCACAAGAAACAGATATCTATACCCACTCGGAACTACATCGGCACAAGGTACAGTTCCCCCCTGGTAGGCACCCTCGGGGATCAGCCGGAATGCGAGTGTATCGATACAACAACATATACTAAGACTGTACTCTGTGTAAATCAAATCATAAATAGTTCGATGCAAATGCATAAAGCAATATATAAATGCATATACGTATTGTATAATGATAATAGCATAATCATCTAACACATGCTCATATAAATCGAAATCTCGTATGCATGCTCAAGTTCGTAAAACGTGTATAAAGACTCGCAATCAATCCGTGAAAAGAAATTGTCCACTCACAGGTGAGCAAAACGCGCACTCGCGCTAATCTCTTGGCCCGGCGGAAGATCCCTCGCCCGAAGCACGATCTCGATCTCGATCTCCTGAGTATTCATAAAACACAACTGATCAAAACCTTATCCCACAACTCTGTACTTAACCACGGAAACCAACCATTTCCGGAAACATATTAAACTGTACAAAGTAATCAACCGAATTTCCGAAATCTCCACTCGAAACCCTCGACTGAAAATCCGATACCCAAATCAACTTAAAAACCTTCAGGCGATAATCAGGACGCGATTACGAGAAAAACGACATTAATTTCATCGAAAACCAAAAAGTCAACCCTTCGCCGGAGCTCCGCCGTTGACCGCCGGCGGCGGCGGCGCGCCATCAACGGTGGAATTCCACGGCGAGGAAACTCCAGAAATGAAGTTCACAACCAGCCCAACCATTCCTTCAACTGACACAAGGCCCAAATCCGACCAGAACCTCTCCAAATTACCTGAAAATCAAACGGAGAACCAACTCCGGCAACCCATTCGGGTTCACCGGAAAACTCAACCAAACTTCAATTAAATCATATGGGAAGCTTCCTTGGGGTAAGGGGAGTCGAAACCCCCACTCCCCCGCCACCAAAGCTCGCCGGAAAACCTCCCCCCATTAACGGCGAACTCCGGTGACCTAACCCGATTCGGGTTCGAGCAAAACTCAACCAATTTCCATCAAACCAATTGCAAAACAATTAAGGAACTCAAGGTGAAGCTATTCATACCCTCAGTGAGGTCTAAGGTGGCCGGAATATGCAGGTCGGCCGGCGAAGCCAAAACAGGAAAGTTCTCCCTCAGGTCAACGGTCAACAGCTTCCATTTTTGGAAAGTCAACTCAGGTCAACGCCAAACAGTGATTTTCGACGATTTTACGACTATTCCTGATATTTATACTCGCGCCTCGGGTCAATCGACGATCCAAAATGAATAATCAAATGATTCGGATAAACACGAAACAAACGGATAAACACGTCGAAAACCAAAACTTCGAATATTCATATTATATTCCTCAGTTATCAGAAAAATCATCCGGAACTGCCTTCGAGCTCGAAATCACGTGCTCAACAACTTCCGTGCAGATACTTAATTCAAATTCTGGGCCGATAATATAGTCGCGAACAGGATCGACAAACCACTCATATATCATAAAGCCACGACTAAACATAATCTCGTGAATCGTACCGAATACTCTACTAGTTCTGGTTCGGGTCGTCACAAATCTACCCCCCTTAAAAAAATTTCGACCTCGAAATTTACATACCTGTCAAGTGAACAGATGAGGATACTGCTCCCGCATACGCTGCTCAGTCTCCCATGTGGCCTCCTCAACTGAGTGGTTCTGCCACAAGACATTCACTAGCGGGATCACACGGTGCCTCAACTCCTGCTCACGACGATCGAGAATCTGCACATTCTCCTCCACGTACGTCAAATCCTCTCTGATCGGCAACTGCTGTGGGGCTAACACATGTGAAGGATCTGAGATGTACTTCCGCAACATCGAAACATGGAAGACATCATGAACACGATCCATCTCAGCTGGTAACTCAAGTCTGTAAGCAACAGCTCCAATCCTCTCTGTAATCTCATACGGACCAATGTCTCGTGGTCGAAGCTTGCCACGCTTCCCGAAATGCACAGCTCCCCTCCATGGAGATAGTTTCAGGAAAACCCAATCGCCTACCTCAAACTCGAGGCTCTTCCTCCTCACGTCCGCGTAACTCTTCTGGCGATCCTGGGGGATCTTCAATCTATCCCGGATAATCTGGACGTCCTCCATAGTGCTCTTCACCAGATCAGGGCCAATAAGCCAACGCTCGCCCACCTCACTCCAACATAACGGAGTGCGACACTGTTTCCCATACAGAGCCTCGTACGGTGCCATCTCAATACTGGCCTGATAGCTGTTGTTGTAGGCGAACTCTATCAAATGTAGCTGCTGATCCCAATTCCAGTGAAACTGCAACACGCATGACCTCAACATATCCTTAAGTGTCTGTATAGTCCGCTCAGATTGCCCGTCTGTCTGAGGGTGAAAAGCTGTACTGAATTGCAACCTCGTGCCCAAGGCTCGCTGCAACGCCTGCCAAAACTCAGAAGTGAACTGACTATCTCGGTCAGAAACAATCGATACAGGTACACCATGCAGGCGAACAATCTCTGATATGTACAATTTGGCCAATCTACCCACTAATATCTTCCCCGGAAGTGCAAGAAAGTGAGCGGATTTCGTCAGTCGATCCACAATAACCCAAATACCAGTGTTGCCAGCCGAAGTACGCGGCAACTGATAGACGAAATCCATGGTAATATGCTCCCACTTCCAAACCGGAATCTCAAGTGGCTGTGGTTTCCCTGCAGGTTTCTTCCTCTCCGCTTTAACCTGCTGACAGATCAAACATCGACTCATGTACGCGGCAATCTCCCGCTTCATATTGCGCCACCAGTAATATGCTCGAAGTGTACGAAACATCTTTGTACCTCCGGGATGCATCGCGTACGCTGAACTATGGGCCTCGTCCAGAATCTCCTTCTTCAGGCTCTCATCTCTGGGCACGCATAACCTGCCTCTGAACAACAACGTACCATCGTCGCTCAATCGAAACTCTGTAGGCACACCATTCCATATCATGGTCTTCTTGCCCAATAAGTAGGAATCTGAATCCTGAGCCTCCCGTACCTGATCAACCAATACGGGTCGAACCTGAAAATTGGCCAACAAAGCTCCCTCATCATCCCACTCGAACTCGGCACCCATAGCCCGAAGCTCGGCTAACATCGACACTCTGGCCACACACACATGAAACAACGAGGCTCCAGATTTCCGGCTAAGTGCATCAGCTACAACATTGGCCTTCCCTGGATGGTACTCGAACGTGCAATCATAGTCGTTGATTAACTCCATCCACCGGCGTTGCCTCAGGTTTAAATCCGGCTGCGTCTGCAAATAAGTGAGACTTTTATGGTCGGTGTAGATCTTACACTGAGCTCCATACAGGTAATGTCTCCAACTCTTCAACGCTAACACAATAGCGGCTAACTCCAAATCATGCGTCGGATAGTTGACCTCATGTGGTTTCAGCTGCCTAGAACCATAG
Source organism: Geum urbanum (assembly GCA_946800695.1). Taxonomy (NCBI): domain Eukaryota; kingdom Viridiplantae; phylum Streptophyta; class Magnoliopsida; order Rosales; family Rosaceae; genus Geum; species Geum urbanum. Next base: position 4,932,858 of record OX327009.1, read on the forward strand.
GCTACAACTCTACCATGCTGCATCAATACACAGCCAAGCCCCATCTTCGACGCATCACTGTACACTACAAACTCACCGCTGTCGTCTGGCAATGTCAAAACCGGTGCGGTAGTCAGTCTCTCCTTCAGGAGCAAATAACTCTCCTCGCATGTATCAGACCACTCAAACTTGATGCCCTTCTTCGTCAATCTGGTCAGTGGTGTAGCAATCCGAGAGAAATCCTGTACAAACCGCCGGTAATAGCCTGCTATCCCCAAGAAACTCCGGATCTCCAGTATAGTAGTAGGTCTACTCCAGTTCAGCACGGCCTCGATCTTGTCAGGATCAACACTAACTCCCTCAGCCGATATCACGTGGCCCAGAAACTTCACACTATCCAACCAGAACTCGCACTTACTAAACTTCGCGAACAACTGATGGTCCCGCAAAGTCCGCAACACCGCTCGCAAATGCTTCTTATGCTGGCCCACACTCCTGGAATAGATCAAAATATCGTCAATGAACACAATCACGAACTTGTCCAGGAACCGTCTGAACACCCAATTCATCAAGTCCATGAAAGCTGCGGGGGCGTTGGTCAACCCAAACGGCATAACCAAAAACTCATAATGCCCATACCGCGACCTGAAAACTGTCTTGGCCACATCGGAGTCTCGGATCCTCAACTGATGATATCCGGATCGAAGGTCAATTTTCGAAAAGACTGATGCTCCTTTGAGCTGATCGAACAAATCATCGATCCGCGGTAACGGATACTTGTTCTTCACCTTAACCTGATTCAGCTTCCGGTAGTCGATGCACAAACGCATAGATCAATCCTTCTTCCGCACAAATAACACCGGGGCACCCCACGGAGAAACACTAGGTCGAATAAAACCTTTCTCCAGCAACTCCTGGAGCTGAGCCTGCAACTCTTTCAACTTCGCTGGCGCCATACAATACGGGGTCTGTGAAATCGGTCCTGTACCCGGCAACAACTCAATAATGAAATCAATCTCCCGCACATGGGGTATACCAGGTAACTCTGCTGGAAACACATCCAAGAACTCAGAAACAACCTCAATATTACCAAGATCCAGCACAACAGCTGTAGTGTCCACAACATGGGCTAAATAGGCAACACAACCCTTCTTCATCAACCGATCCGCCCTCATCGCGGAAATCAAACACGGTAGTGAAGTGTTCTTCTCGCCGCGAAACAGTATCTCGGGTAACCCTGGTCGTCGAAACGCGACCTCCTTCTTGTGACAGTCAAACATGGCCCAGTGAGTCTCCAAGAAGTCCATACCCAAGATCAAATCAAAGTCCACAATATCAAGCAACAACAGATCTGCGGCTAATCCATGACCTCAAATAAACACCTCACAGTCTCTGTATACCCAACCGATGAAAGAACCCCACCCCGATTTAGCTCCCTAAACCGGAGTCAAACCCCCTCGAAAACACGAACCAACAAAAACCGTAGAAATTTTGGCAGAGTTTCGCTACTAACGTAGAATTACCATTACCTGCACACGGAAAATACACTTCATCCTATGCCACAAAAATCAAACCGTGGGCACCAATCCCATCCGGATTTCTCAATATATCAATAGTAAAGTAAAAAGATAAATATATTAGTACTTCACTGAAATCCGGTGTAAAATCGTACAACGTAAACAACAGATTTCTCAGAGCGACCTCTAATGTATAAACATATAAGTATACCACAGTAGGTAGAAAAATAAACCTACTGGAAGAAACAAGGTAGCTCGAGCACTATGCCTCCGACCACGACGTGCGACACCAGAGTCCGAACTGCAAACTGGGCATGGAAACCGAAAAGCCCAGGGGAAAGACATGAAAACTGTTATAGTGAGTGGACGAAAATAAATGTCTTTCACCACATAATATATATATGTTATAAAACATATGCGAGTCCAAATGCAAATGCATAAGTAAAGAAATGGTACACGAGGGAGACTCTAACTCCTCACGCGTCCGAGTACACGAGAGAGACTCTGACTCCTCACGCGTACGGAGCATGCATCGTAAATACATCGCGGAGTCTCTCATGAACTACCACGCGATAGCACAGTCTGAACCACGGGATCCCAGACCCACACGTGATTCCTAGCCAGAAAGGCCTCGGGTCAGGATATCTGTCCCCCCCGGAGCGTACTCGGGGATCAGCCGAGAAGCCAGTGTGTATCGATACAACAACGTAACCGAGACTGCACTCTGTGTAAACCAAATCATAAATCCTTTTCATGCACATGCATAAAACATAATATATATGTATGTATACTCGTATACGCATATCCGTATATGTATAATCGTAAAACACATGCTCGTAAAATCACAATCAATCTGCATGCTCAAGTTCGTAAAACATATATAAAAGACTCGCAAACAATCCGTGAAAAGAAATGTCCACTCACAGACTAGCGTAACGCAGTTCGCGTTAACCCGTGATCTGGCGGAACCCAAACAAACGATCACGAACCCCTGAATAATCACAAAATCCATTTCTCAAAATCATAACTCGACAATTCAAATCAAATCACGAGAAACCACCATTATCGGAAACACGTAATTCGAATACGACAAACTGTCAAAAATCCGGAAATCACACCTCAATACCTCGCTGTAATTTCGGTCGCTCAATTCGAAAAACGAACCTCCCCACTGCGATCGGGGCGCGATTTCGAGTGAAATGACATGTAATTTGTCGAAAACCCAAAAATTCAAACTGTTGATCGCCGTTGACCACCGCCCACGGCGGCGCCACCACCAATCGTGAGATTTTCCAGCGGAGCAACTCCTATTCCACGCAAAATCACCCACTGAGCAACTTTGTCAACTGCATCGAAGGCTAATTCTCACTCTAACTAGTCCAATTTCATGAAAAACCGAATTGTTCCCAAAATTTTACATTCAAAATTCTCCACACACAAGCAAAATTAGATCACCATACCTATATGGTTAGAATCAGGGTGAAGAGGGCTACAAAACCCAGTCCAAATTGTAGCTCGAATCGGCCTAATTCCTGCAACCCGAATTCACCATTTTTTCTTGAATTTCAACCGGAAAATTCTCCTCCTCCGGCGAGCCACGCCGTCGACGGTGACCGGGGATGGGTAGAGGGGACCGAGGTGCACCGTTTGAGGTCTAACCCAAGGCCGGAGGTGGCCGGATTAGGCTCGCCGCCGGCGAAGCCGTGACCAAGTCGCCACCGTCGCACACCACTCGGTCAAACCGAGTTGATCGGGTCAAACCCATTAATGACCATGTGTTGACTTGCCATAAATGGAAACCCACTATTTATAGTCTTCCCAAAATGGAAACTCCCAAAATTACGTATTTCGACAACTTTAAACATCCGTAACTCTCGCGTCGTAACTCCGATTCCGATAATTCTCGCGGTAACAAACTCGTCTCGACATGTTCTTCAATTATCACCCGAAGTCAAACACATCGACCAAACGGATAAAAAGTCAACTGTTCAAACCAACACATTTAAATCGACTAAACAATCAACAATTGGAAATAATCACAACTTATTCTTCGTAACTCAGAATAATGCTCCGAAAGTTCCCACAAACTCAAAATTAAATTCTGAACAACTTCCGTGAAGAAGCCGAAACCAAATTCTCGACCGGTAATTAAGTCGTTAAGAACACCACCATTTAAATCCGAACTTCAAATATTCATAACTTATTCCTCGGTCGTCCAAATAATGATCCGGAACCGCCCACAAACTCGAAATCACACGTACAACGACTCTCGAGAAGAGACCCAGCTCAAATTCTCGGCCAATGATTAAGTCGTTAACAAATCTGGCGATTCAAACAGCTGTCGGCAAACTGCGACTACGCGCAAGCTCGTAGATCAAGCTGATTCCACTGCTGATTCTGTTCTGGGTCGTCACAACCGATACTCACAATCTCACCTGACGGATATAACACTCTCCACAACCCCGGAAGTGGAGATGCAGGTACCGTAGCTAATGATGATAGTCTATATGACATGAATGAATGTGTGGCACCTGGATCTAACAATGCAAGTACTGGAATACCAAAAACATGTAACGTACCAATAATGACCTCCGGTGAAGCTCTACCCTCACGTAGAGTCATGGCATGAACCCTCGCCTGTCCGGCTGGTCGTCCACGCTGAGGCTGTCCCTGCTGCCTACCCTGGCCCGCAAACAGTGCTGGTCGAGCTCCCGAAGTGGCACCTCGCTCAACTCCGGAACTCTGGGCCGCATGTCCGTCTGCACCGAACAACTGAGGACACTCCCTCAAAAAGTGACCCACCTGGCCACAACAATAACAAGTGGCAGGGCCTCGCTGACATGAACCAAAATGATATCTGTTGCAGAGGCTGCACAACGGGTACTCCCTTGGTACAGGAAACGTGCCACCGGTACGCCGAGGATAACTAGAGCAGCTAGAACCCCCATTAGCCTGTGGTCGCTGCGGTCGATCTCTCCTCCACCTCTGCCTCTGTCTCGATGCACTGGCTGGTGGTCAATAAGGTCCATTACCCGAGGATGAAGCCGAACCGAAAGTATCAAAAATCTGCCTCTTTGAAGGCCCCTGACTCGGTCTACCCTCCTCAAATCGTCTCGGCTGGTACCTCTGCTGCCTCTCCTGTTCAATATCCTCACCTCGGAGTGCTGCACTGACAAACTCATCAAAGTTGTTCCGAGGCATTGTAGTCAGAGTCCCCTTGATATTCAAGTTCAAACCCAGCTCAAACCTGCGACATTTGGCCTCCTCAGTAGCCACCATATCAAGCGCAAAACGGGATAAACGGGTAAACCTGTCCCGGTACTCAAGCACAGACATACTGTCCTGTCTCAAGTTCGTAAAGTCCTCATACTTGCGCTGCTGGGTAGCCTGGTTGAAATACCTCCACATAAACAAATCTCGGAACAAGGTCCACGGAGTATCAGCTGTAACTCTGTCGGTGCTAACCCACCAAAAGTATGCATCAGACTGAAGTAATCTGACTGCTGCCACTGTCATCTGCTCAGGAGTAAACTGCAGACGCTCACATACACGTTCAATCTGAACCACCCATGCCTCACAAATATCTGGATCAGCTGAACCCGAAAAACACAGTAGCACCAGCAGTACGAGCTTTGACCACAGGGTCAAAACACTCTTCCAAACGCATCACTCGCATCAGCAAGTCGTGCGTCTGGCGATTCTCATCAGGATCCGCTTCCCGATCAACATGGGGACCACGTCGAGGAGGCATCCTACTGATACAAGACAAGAATTAGGCACAAGCAGAAAGAACGTAATCATGAAACCGCAGATATTTGAGAACACACAACACCCGAAGTATTGATGAGTACCGCTGGCCAGTCGGGTCATCACTCCAGTCTAGCTGTACAAACTCAAATACCCTAAGCGTCACAACTACAAGAGTCTACAGAATCTGACAACCTAATGCTCTGATACCAAGCTGAAAGGACCCAACCCCGATTCAGTTGCCTAAACCGGAATCGAACCCCTTCTTAAAACGAGAACCAACCAAAACCATTCAAAATTTCGACAGAGTAACGTTACAAACGCGGAATTGCATAAACCTGCACCCTGAAAATAACACTTCATCCTATGCCACAAAAGCCAAACCATGGGCACCAATCCCATCCGGATTTCTCAATATCATAACATAATCAATTAACAGAAAACATATCTGTAATATATAATATATCCGAGAAAATCCGTGTAAAACATGTATCAGAATGTATCAGAGCGACCTCTAGTGTAAATATATACAGTATACACAATATATACATCAGTAGGCGAAACAAGAACCTACTGGAAAACACAGGTAGCTCGGATCACTAGCTTCCCACCACGACGTGAAACACCAGAACCTGAACTGCAAACTAGGCACGGAAACCGAAAAGCCCAGGGGAAAGACATGAAAACTGTTAGAGTGAGTGGACGAAAATAAATGTCTTTCACCGAATAATATATGTTATAAAAACATATGCAAGTCCAGATGCATAAATAATCAAATAGTACACGAGGGAGACTCTAACTCCTCACGCGTACAGAGCATGCATAAAAATCCCACGGGGTCGCTCGTAGACACATCCGTGCTAGCACAGTCCGAATCACGGGATCTCAGACCCACACGTCATTCTAGCCAGAAAGGCCTCAGGTCAGGGTATCTGTTCCCACACGAAAATACATCGGCACAAGAAACAGATATATGTACCCACCCGGAACTACATCGGCACAAGGTACAGTTCCCCCTGGTAGGCACCCTCAGGGATCAGCCGGGATGCGAGTGTATCGATACAACAACATATACTAAGACTGTACTCTGTGTAAATCAAATCATAAATAGTTCGATGCAAATGCATAAAGCAATATATAAATGCATATACGTATTGTATAATGATAATAGCATAATCATCTAACACATGCTCATATAAATCGAAATCTCGTATGCATGCTCAAGTTCGTAAAACGTGTATAAAGACTCGCAATCAATCCGTGAAAAGAAATTGTCCACTCACAGGTGAGCAAAACGCGCACTCGCGCTAATTTCGTGGCCCGGCGGAAGATCCGTCGCCCGAAGCACGATCTCTATCTCGATCTCCTGAGTATTCATAAAACACAACTGATCAAAACCTTATCCCACAACTCTGTACTTAACCACGGAAACCAACTGTTTCCGGAAACATATTAAACTGTACAAAATAATCAACCGAATTTCCAAAATCTCCACTCGAAACCCTCGACTGAAAATCCGATACCCAAATCAACTTAAAAACCTCCAGGCGATAATCAGGGCGCGATTACGAGAAAAACGACATTAATTTCATCGAAAACCAAAAAGTCAACCCCTCGCCGGAGCTCCGCCGTTGACCGCTGCCGGCGGCGGCGACGCGCCGTCAACGGTGGAATTCCACGGCGAGGAAACTCCAGAAATGAAGTTCACAACCAGCCCAACCATTCCTTCAACTGACACAAGGCCCAAATCCGACCGGAACCTCTCCAAATTACCTGAAAATCAAACGGAGAACCAACTCCGGCAACCCATTCGGGTTCACCGGAAAACTCAACCAAACTTCAATTAAATCATATGGGAAGCTTCCTTGGGGTAAGGGGAGTCGAAACCCCCACTCCCCCGCCACCAAAGCTCGCCGGAAAACCTCCCCCCATTAACGGCGAACTCCGGTGACCTAACCCGATTCGGGTTCGAGCAAAACTCAACCAATTTCCATTAAACCAATTGCAAAACAATTAAGGAACTCAAGGTGAAGCTAATCATACCCTCAGTGAGGTCGAAGGTGGCCGGAATATGCAGGTCGGCCGGCGAAGCCAAAACGGGAAAGTTCTCCCTCGGGTCAACGGTCAACAGCTTCCATTTTTGGAAAGTCAACTCAGGTCAACGCCAAACAGTGATTTTCGACGATTTTACGACTATTCCCGATATTTATACTCGGGCCTCGGGTCAATTGACGGTCCAAAATGAATAATCAAACGATTCGGATAAACACGAAACAAACGGATAAACACGTCGAAAACTGAAACTTCGAATATTCATATTATATTCCTCGGTTATCGGAAAAATCATCCGGAACTTTCTTCGAGCTCGAAATCACGTGCTCAACAACTTCCGTGCAGAAACTTAATTCAAATTCTCGGCCGATAATATAGTCGCGAACAGAATCGACAAACCACTCATATATCGTAAAACCGCGACTAAGCATAATCTCGTGAATCGTACCGAATACTCTACTAGTTCTGGTTCGGGTCGTCACACAATGATAGGAGCCCTCAATTTTATTGATGAAGAATAAGTTTTTTCCTCACAAAACAAGTTTTTTCTAGTTCACCCGGACAAATCTGGGAGTCTGCAAAGAATTACACTTTTCTGGAGTTGTACATCTCCAAAAATTATGATCTTAGGCTCATGAAAAGAAGACTTCAAGAAATTTCGAGAGAGGCATCGTATGACTATATTTGGACTTCAGAATTAATCTCGGTGCTCCTTTGAAGTTACAGTCCTGTATCTTGATTTTCCTCTACCTACTAGAAGTAGGAATATCTTCATCTTTCCATATCTTGTCTTCCTTCTTCTCCACGAAGTAATGGACGAAATACCGTATTTTGGGAACAAATTTTGGTCTTCAAATCTGTTACATTTGATCTTCATATGGTTCGGCCACCATTTGGTCTTTCCTAACCTGAGTATAAGAAATGCTTCATCTTCATTTGCACCATTTGACATCATTTTCATTTGTCAATGGGGTTGCTATTTATTGACACCATTTGGGAAATAGATTTTTGTAACCATGTGAAGACCATTTCTCGAACCATTTTTTCTCCGAAATTATAAACTTCCTCCTTATTGGGTTTTGAGCTCAACTCTGCCTCATTTATTCTTCCTTCTTTAGTTTTAACCTAAAACAATAAAATAAGTTAGAAATAAGAGTACTAAGTTTATAACTTAGCCAAATGTAGAGAGAAATACATTCAAAATCATGTATAAAATGCGTAGATCACTTTAGCAACTTCCTCAGATGTTATCAAAAAGAGATATATTTCTCCTGTTGTCGCTGGAGTGGTGAATTCAAGGATTTTGAACTTATGGTTATCCAACATGTCCAAATTTCCTCTTTTGCAAATTTGATTGAATTCAAATTTTAGAATTGAAGAATTTCGAACATTTTCTTCAATTTCATTGAATTCTAATTCTTCATAATATACTAGCTATACCATTTTTTTCCTTTCCAAATATACTCAATATATTTATGTTACGATCATCTTTAATCTTGAATTCCTTAAATCTGATACTTGATAGATTTTTTGTTGGATTCAAAATAAACTACTTTGGTGAAGGGTTCCTCTCTTGGAACGTCTAGTGGTTTAAATTCATTAGTTTTTCTTATGAGTATTCGAGGTGGACTGTGTCTTGACTTCTTATGTTCTCAGGCTATCCTTTAAACATAGTCAAAGATCTTCATCTGTTGAAGATTTAGTTCCTCGATTTTACAATTAACCTTTATTAATAGTTCTCTCTTGTTTTTAGGTGAACTTGGATATTATCAATTTTAGTTTTCAATTTGTGTAATTGGTCACTAATCACCGGAAGTATCTCAAGATACTCTCTGTTTCTAGAGATTAATGTTAAAGATTCTTGATGCCTTGTATCGATTGATTTTGATAGAGAATCTAGTTTCTTTATTATTTTCTCAGAAGCTGTTCCCATATTTTTGAATTTGTTGAGTTATAGCAACCTCTGATACCAGTAAAACTGCAGATCTAACCAACAAGCTCAAATAGATAATTTATGCAAACAAAGTTTAACTTTAGCTTTATCTTGTAAACAAGCAACTAAAAGTCTTTGTTGTTTAGCAATCCCATGATCAACCTTTGCTTGATATTGAGGATGAGTAAACATTTTTAGTCACTTTAGAAGTTTAGTTCTTTGTTTTGTGTAGTCAATGAAGTTTTGACTCCACTTAATTTTTTTACTTAGCTCTTGAGAAGCTGAAATATAAGAAATTTTGATAGTAAGAAATAAATGTTTATCTTCGAGTATAGAGGATAGACCTTAGCTGCAAGTGTTGGACCAAACAAATTATGGGCTCACTATGCTTTCGAAAAAAGATATTATTATAGTAGCATAAATATACTATTTGTCACAAGAAAATGTACCTTCTATCACATATAAAATACATGATAAATTGATAAGGTGAATAAACTGTCACTACCGGATTAAGAGACATTGCCGGCGACTTTTAAATCGCCGGAAATGTTTTTTATCATTACCGGCGATTTTTGCCGGAAAAATCGCCGGTAATGTCTTCTTCTTTTTTTAACATTACCGGCGACTTACATTTAAGTCGCCGGCAATGTTTCGATGGTAATGTAAAAAAAAAAAAGACATTGCCGGCGACTTCATTTATGTCGCCGGCAATGTTTTTTTTTTTTTTTACATTACCATCGAAACATTGCCGGCGACTTATATTTCCCTGTAAGTCGCCGGTAATGATAAAAAAATATTGCCGGCGATTTAAAAATCGCCGGCAATAGTTAAATATGTGGTAGTGTGTGTTATATACAAGTGGGTATATGAAATACACAAGTGGATGGATGAAAATAAAATACACAAGTGGATGGATGAAAATGAAATACACAAGTAGATGAATCAAAGAAACAAGTTTGATGACCTTTTGGTTAGTGGAGATGAAGTTTGATGCCCTATAGGTCACTTTGAAAATATTATGTGACTTTTGAGTATGTATTTGATGTATATGTAACTTTTGTGTCTCTTATTTTATTGTAAAATACATATAAATAAGTTTATTAGCTTGACAATGACAAAAATATCTATTTAAGTAAAACATGTATATACATGTGTGGTTTTTAATTTCCAAAATAGAAAAGTGACTAATCTGAATCACATGGTAAACATGAGTGATCAATCCCCCTTAACTGACAAACATGAGTTACCTCTTCAACAATTTTCCCTATATATATAAATTTTTTGAGGGAAACGCTATTTTTATTAAAAAAAAGTCAAGTATAATCAAGACAATAAATGTGTCACAAATAACAGTACACATGAAAATTAAACGGATCCTAATAATGACATGCTAAAACTAGAATCATAATTTATTCATTCGCCGGGTAGATTGGTTGTGGGTTATGAATCACACAATGACGTAAGAATAGTCGTTCTAAATTTGATAGCCAGTCATTTACGGAGACTCCATCTTCACAATGTACCTTCTCAGTCGCCAATCTCACATCGTGTGTCTCTAAAAGTGCACCTTGGACGGGGCGGAGAATCCTTGCAACGAATGTATAGTTGGAGTTAAGTCCTGTCCAATTGCTGAAAAGCATACCAAAATCAGCTGAACCAAAGAGAATGATGAGGTCGCTTGGGTCTTACACACGAAAGAAAAATTAATCGAGGAAATTGTAATAGACTCTATGTGTGACCTAATGCATTGAACAAATCCCAAACTCTCCACTGGGCCTATAAGAATGGCCTGATTAGTGGGGCCCTTAATAAACCTATCCCAAAAGGAGTATGATGTGTGAAACTTGGAGGCCCGACTCTAGCTGGGTTGCTGGGAACCCGATAGGGTCGAATCATCACCGGCCATCCTGTTGTGACCCACTGCCACCACTCTTACCCACCAGGGTCGAGTGCCTTCCATTAGATCATCACTCTAGCCACCCACACCATTCCCGTTCGAGGCCGATGTTGGTTCGAACTCCTCCATCTTCGTGTTTGATTGAAGAGCTCAAAACCCTTGACAAAACTGGGATCCCGTGATTCCCTCCATTCCAAGTCGCCGCCGCCTGGGTCTTAGCATCAGTTAGGCGCATCCACGAGGCCCAACTAGCAGCCCCCACCAACCTGACCATCTCGCCATCTCATATCAGAGTGTAAGAGCCCACAACCCCAATTGTAGTTGGCTGCTGCCACCACAATGAAAACCATTGACAAAACCATCGAATACAAGAGAAATAGAAGAGGAAAATGGTGAACAAGAAGTCGACGTGAACCAGCATGTTGTACGACGTTAGGTACAAATCTCCGGTCTCATCTAGGCGAAGCCCGAAGAAAAGAAAGGGATAGCGCCGGCGACGCTAAACCCTAACCTGAGAGACATCAATTTTCCCTATATATATTACGTCTAAAGTAAATAGTTTACATTTTATCTTGTATAAATATTTTTTATAAAACAATAAACATTTATAGAATTGATCTTATTATATATAGATATATTAATTCAGGTAAACGGGTGGGACTCAGGTATTGGAGATCTCGCGTCTTCGGCTCCAATGAAAACTCAATCTAAAAATTTGGGTACATGTACGATCGAGCTTTTTCGCACCTTCTAGTTATAAAAACACCCGACCTGACCCGAATCTAATCCCGCTCCTATAGTTTTGTTTGCTCATAGACTTCCAATGAGTAATGAAGTTTTGAAAGGTATAGGTAGTAGAGCCATTGTTCTAAATAGCGGCCGCTTAAGCGCCGACTAATCGGAAAAAACTAGGCTAACGCCTAATTTTGGCTATGGACGGTCTAGTTAGGCGGAGCTCGACTAATCGGGAATTCGGCGGCCAATTAGAGATTAGTCGGAGGAAACGCGGCGCCGAGGCATTTTTTTCCCTTTTTTTTTAAACACCCAAAAATCCAAAATTCCAAAATAAAAAACCAAAAACTAAAAAACTCAATCGCAATTCGCAAAAAACTGAAAACGGTGAACTGAAAAACCCAATCGTAATTCGTCTCAAATTGGACGCACTCGCCATCGCCGCTGGCTTCTTGTAGTTGCCGTCTCATCCAAGTCCAGAACCACCTGGAAAAACCAATCAAATTCCAAACAAAAAAAATAACCGAAAATAAAAAATGTTATTATATTGAGCTATGTTGAAGTTACCATGAGTTTGTGTAGAGGCTTGTCGTCGAAGTCAAAATCCGGAGAGTCGGCAATTTCTATGGCGGCAGAGGAGTCGTGCTCCGGCAACTCGACGGCGGGTAATGACTTGAATGGAACATCAGAGGAACTCGACGACAACGAAGAAGAGGAAGAGAGTAGAGGATGGTGGCCGAGAGCTTTGAGAATTTGTATGAAGATCTGGAAGAAGAAGCCGAGCCAGTTAAGCAAGGCTCGCCAAACTTGAACAGTCTTGGTTGTGGTTGTGGTCGTGGGCGAGTGCGAACTCACCTCATTCGCCTGAGTCAACTCGGTGGCCATAAGGAAGAACTAGAACAAACAACGAAAGAAAGGGAAGTGATGATTGATTTCGATCTTTGTGGTTTCGTTAAAAGGTCATAAATGCCCACACACACCAAATGACCAAATCAATCAAATAAAAAAATATATAATATATAAATTTATAATTATATATAATATATAATATATAAATTTATAATTATTTATAATAATCCCTTAATTACTGTCTAATTATTGAATAAACTCTGTCTAAGTACCTAAATGTTAACCAATAGCTTCACCGCCTAATTCCGTCTATCCCATTTTACTCTTAAAACTTTGGGTAGTGCAACGAAACACGGCTATGACAACGCCAAGAGGTTGTCGAGGTCTTAAAAGAAGATTAAAGAGATGATGATGATTTGGGATTCAAAGAAGAGACCTGGAGATAGATGAGATCATGGGTGATCACTACAAGGACTTGGGTTTGACAAGGAATGCGAGCAAGGAAGAAATCAAAGACACATTCAGGAAATTGGCGGTGAAGCTTCATCCAGACAAGAACTCCCACTCTCCCAAGGCCGTAAGGGACTCTGCCACCCTCCGATTCAAGCAGGTCTCCGAAGCCTATCAAACCCTCATCGACGACACCAAGCGCGCCGATTACAATTCCCGATCATCCTCCTCCCATTATACAAGCAGGTCCCAATCCGCTCACGGTTACGGGTACGGTTACGGTCACAATCATGGCCACAATTATTCGAGAGGAGGTGGTGGAGGCGCTTCTGCTTCTTCTGGGTTTGACAATCTGCTTCGCTATCTCACCACTCGCACCTTCCTTCTTAATGTCTCCGTTGCAGGGTGCGGTTTCCTTCATTCATTCCCAATCGATTAACTATTATATGAGGATTTCTATTTGAACCTCCAATAGATTATGCTGATGCTGATGCTGATGATGATATTAGGTGTTATTTATTGGTAGAGTGATATTATGCAGGGCCTTATTAGGTGGCGTAGCGGTTGTTAATATGGGATGGGATGCCTTATGGAAGATGCGTAATTCCGGAGTACGTTCGTTTACTCTTTTTTTTTATGGTTTCTTCATGTTTTTGGTTATTCATTTCATGCTGTAGCATACAATCCTCTCAACATGCATAGAATGCGTTGAATCAAAGTTGTATGCTTTTTACAGTCGAAAATGTAAATGTCACATTATGAATTCGATCAATATACTCTGGTCAGCTTACATACGAAGTATCCTGTGAATTAGAAATTCTTTAGGTTACTTTCTGTTCCAAATTGTTTGGATAATTGGAGATGCGTACTGGAAGTTTTCACTTCATTGACTCATATCCATTCATTCCATTGTGTTACTGACAAGCTTTTCATTTCGGATTCAGAAATCATTTGAAGAAGCTATAGATTCTGTTGAAAAGGCCAAAACACACAAAAAGAAGTTGTAGGAGGTGGACATACTGTTTCTGGTTTGCCGAAAGCCTCTAGGCCAGATAAGAATGTGTGCACATAAGAGCATAGAGTTTTTGTAGTATACAAACACAGATTATATGTCAATTAAGAAATAATTTTTCTAACCTGTCTATCCTTCGATTCATTATTGTTTTTCCTTCTGTATAGAACTTATTGTTTTTCTTTCTGTATAGAACTTTTTGTTTTTCATATAATGAATAATGTATCTTGTTCTTGTTCTTGTTCTTGTTCTTGTTGATCAATTAAGTACTTTGTCAAAGTTCACTTGTCAGGTTTTCAGATTCTGCGTCGCACTATTTATCTTAATATATTGATATACATCCCACACCAAATTGTTATATAGACACACAACTTCATTTGGTAATTAGTCACACTACAAATGATCGATCTGTGCAGAATACATATAACAAATAGTTGCATCATACAGATTTACATGCAGCTCTCTTATACATATGAAGATAAACATTAATAAATTGAAATGTACAGATATCTTTTTTGGGAGAAATTATTTAAAGGCCCAAAAACAGATAAATTTTTCAAAAAAAAAAACAACTTATGACACCAAGGTAAAAAATGTCCAATTTATGACACATTTTAAAAAAAAATAATTTAGCTGACATTATTTTCTTCCAAAAAGACCCAATAAGTTATAAAACTCACTATTTTTATACCTATTTAGCAATTCTTTCCTAATTTGAATTCTAACTATCTTTAAGAGAGAGCTGCTTCCCTCCATTTTTGCCGGGAAGTGAATCTCTCTCTCTCTCTCTCTCTCTCTTTCTCTGATTGCGATCATGATTCAGAAATCGCAGCTACAAAAATTTTGTTCGATCTCGAGGTCGTAGGAAATTTCAAACGTTGTAAGTTTCAAAATCTCTGTCTCTCTATCTCACTTACTCACCATCTCTCACCATCTTTGTACAGAAATTGATGACTTCATATATTCATTTTTATTGTACATCCAATTTTTACTCTGTTTTTCTATATGATAGACGATTTGAATTGTTGTTGCACAAATCTGTTTATGTTCGTAGTTGTATTAATCGATTTCATGATAGTATTGATTACTTTGCTCTTCAAACTATATGAATTGTGATATTGACATCTACTTAATTAGGTTTGGATCTGATTTTGGTTCTAAAAATGTGTTTTAGTATACTTAATTAGGTTTGGATCTGATTTCGATTTCTAAAAATGTGTAAATCTATTTATTCTGTTAAAAGTATCTGACCTTACTGTCAGTTAACCAAAGCATTTATATGCGTTTCTGCAACTCTTCTGTAGGTATGTTCAATGGCAATAACACTTTCTCCAATCATTGTGAAATATATTCATGGTCGACAAAGTGTGATGGATATTTTGAGTGATGATTTCACATTTGTTGACATTGCGGATATAGTCTGTCAACGATTCAAATCACTCAACAACTCAATCTTGACGTACAAATACTGTATCCCACAAGAGGATGAACACATTTTCTTGGAAACTAATTGTGACATGTTTTTGATGATGCTTTCTATCCAAAGACTCAATTCAAAATATATCGAGATTAGAATCACTGGCCTGAATGAGGTAGAATTTCAAAAACTCATTTGAGTATCTGTTTGATTATCTTCTGCAATATTATGTCAAGCTAAAATATGTATACGTTTCCTTTTTCTAGCAAACAGTAAACATCAGTTCCAAAAAATCGGCGGTCTGTAGCAATCATAATGAAAACTCAGGCCAAGATGTGCAGATGGGTGACTGCATGGAAATAAGTAATGTTGTAGATGTCGGTTTTGGATGCTTTCGAGAAGAGGAGACATGATTACTTGACAAAATCATGGGCTAAACTTATACAAGAGAAATGGCAGAAATTCTTAGGCGGAGTGACTGAGTTCAAGCCGAAACTCAGAAAGTACTCAATCGAAAGTGGATTCAAGTTTATATATGAGAAGAATGAGCTAATAAGTGTAAGTGTACACTGTAAATATAAAGGAGGCGATAAATGCAGCTGGTTTGTGAAGGCAAGACTATTCCGGGCGAATTGACCATTTTACATTACTGAAATCAATAGTAATCGTGCATGCAAAGAAAAGGTCAAGAAACAGACCAGCGAGATGATGAGGTCTTCTATTGTCAGGTATGATATATTTTTCTAACAACACTAGTTATTTCTCCAGAAAAAATCCATCTAAAGATATTGTTTTCTATACTTGAAACTTATAATTTATTCAATAATCAGCTCAATCGTTACGGACAAACTGCGCGCTGGTCCCAATAAGGGTGCCAAGACCTTACAGACAGAAACCAGCGAGAGTTTTGGCTTGAAAGTCTCTTACAAGATGATGTAGTATGACAAAGAATTGACAATGAACTCACTCCATAGAAACGAAGCAAAATCATACACAAACCTTCTCTAGTTCTGAGATGAATTTATGAAGACAAATCCTGGCTCCAGAGTTGTTGTAGATATTGATCAAGAAACACAAAGGTTTCACTGCCTTTTTATGTCATTCGATGCCTACATGCAGGGATTCCAATACTGCAGATCCATGATTTTCGTTGATGCAAGTTTCCTTAAGAACAAATACAAAGGACATATCATGTGGGCCTCTTCAAAAGATGAAGATTAAGGTAATGTAGACAAATGAAAGATGTTTGGACCTCTTGGGTCTGAATAGCTGTTTGGGTAGCTGACTGAGTATCTACTTGAGTATATATTATTCCTTTTATAAACTATTTCAGTACTTGCTCTGCAACTGGCTATGAACCTTACCTTTTTGTTTCTTTTCAATTCATTTTAGGACTCTATCCAATTGCATTTGCAATAGTTGACGCCGAAAATGACAACAACTAGAGGTGGTACTTGATGAACCTAAGACATGAGATAGACAGACACAACATAAACCAGGAAACTAATTAATAATCGGAGGAAAATAACATTCCTCTTCGATCGTCATATTGGAATTATGAGTTCTCTTCCAGAGTTGTTCCCTAATGATGAGCATGACTACTGTTTTTGGCACCTGGTTGCCAACCTCAAAGACAACTATAGAGGACATTCTAAGGATAGAATTTCTGAACTCTTCATGCAATGTGCATATGCAAGAAGTGAGAGGCAGTATGAATTCATTTTTAACCAGCTTAAGCTAGAATGCGGATATGAGAGATAACATAATTCTTCAAGGATCTCCGAAAAGAAAAATAGTGTGTTGCATTCTTTAGAATAGATAGGTATGGTGAAATGACAAACAACATCTCAGAGTACTTCAACAGCTGGATAGTACATCTCCGTGCACTGCCTGTCTTTTACTTTGTCGATGAAATCAGATCATCCATTACAACTTGACTCATTCTATTATTTCTAGTATATCAATAAATTGGTGCACTGTTTCTGAAAAATATCATGAGTATCTGTCTGACTAGCTGACTGAGTAGCTAACTGAGTAGCTGTCTGGGTATCTACCTTTTGGTTACATTACAGCAATTTATAACCTGATTTTTCATTTTTTATTTCTAGTATAATGCACTGTTTAATTCCTTCTTTTCTGTTACTACTCTCACAGGAGAAAGGTGATGGAATTGATTGCAAGCAAAAGAGAAGATTCAGAACAATGACACACTATAATGGGACCGAGAATGGAAGGAAAGCTCAATGAAACACTTAAACAAGGAAGTCATTGGAGAGTGATGCACTCCAGTGTTCTTGTCTACGAAGTTCAGGCTGACACATACAGTAGTGCAGTCAATCTGGAGACATGGACCTACTCATGTGGACAGTGGCAGTTGCTCCAATTTCCATGCTCACATACACTTGTTTTCATTCAAGAGAAATGACATAATCCTTATAATTACGTGGACAACTTGTATAAAGTTGCATATTACAGACAAGTCTACTCCTTCATACTCAATTCAATACCAAACATTGGGAAATCCCTTTAGGACATGTCACAAAACGAATTGGACGTCAGGCCTCCATCAACAAAGAAACTACCGGGCATACCAAGGAAAAAGAAAATTAAGAAGAAGGGCGGAAAAAAAATGTAGACAGAGTGCTCCAGATGTCACCACGCTGGTCACAACAGGAGAACCTGCAACAACACTATCGATTGAAAATATGTCTATGTGGATCATTATAGATGTTGTCAGAATAACTTTCTAAGTTTGAATATTTGTTCAAGTTTTTATCTGGATATCTATCTAAGTATCTGTCTGGATATCATGAATTACAGATATGCAAATTTTTACTTGCAAATAAAAATAAAAATTTGTGGTGTTTTTTGGTCTCTTGTTTTTGTAATTTATACTGCATCATAAAGAAGAGAAAAACAAACATTTTATTGCATAGGTTAAATGCATTGATCACTGTCTGCGTATATGTCTGAATATCTGTCAATGTATCTGTCCTGTTATCAGACTATATATATTAGGATGATGATGCTGTATCATTTAAAGGCTTCATATATTCATTCATAAAACTTCATTACAAAAACATAAGAGTAATTAAGTTGATACAGAAACAGAAACAGTATTGCATAGGTTCACTAATTTGTTTCACAAAAATTTATGGATCACTGTCTGGGTATCTGTCTGTATAGCTGTTTGTGTATCTGATTGCACATGCATTCATGATGCTATATCATTCAATCCTTCAATCAAATCATATACACATTCATTCATCAAATCCACTGCCAAAAAATAAATTGAAATGAAGAACAAAAGACAGAGAAAACATCAACTTCATTAATAATAGGATATTGATTCAAGAGGATTACAAAAGAAACAAAAAACAAAAACTAATAGAAAAATAAAATAAAAATCATATGATTCACATCTTGGCTTTCTTGCTGCTTTCCCCTCCAAAACCTGCTGGAAGACGAGATGGGATGCACATAAGCAAATCAAGAATCTGGTCCTGTTCAGCAAGGATCAAGTCCATTTCCTCCTTTATCGTATCAATGTGACGCTTCATACGACCCATCTCCTTCACCAAAGGTTGAAGAGGGCAATCATGAACAATACCTACAGGAGGTCGAGCAGCACGAGGAGGAAGATGGCCTGATATAGAGTCTTCAGAAGAGGAGGAGGAGGAGGATTTGGACTTTCATGAATTAAAATCTTCATCAGTTGAATGGCCAGAAGTGTCTGAATGGTATGGGTTCTTCTTCCTTGGCGCCATAGTATAGTATGTTGTTAAAACAAATCAATTAGACAGAAGAAGAAGAAGAAGAAGAAGAAGAAGAAGAAGAAGAAGAAGAAGAAGAAGAAGAAGAAGAACTCAAGCAGAGGAGTTGATAATGAAACACGTTATGGAGAATATGGGAAGCCAATACTATTTATAAAGAACACGTTATGGAGAATATGGGAAGCCAATACTATTTATAAAGAACGAACCAAAATGTCTTTTATGGCTGAAGTGGTTTTTTCCCGCGTCTTTTTAATTTTCTTTCTCTTTTTACGAGAAGACGCTTCATATGTATCTCCCCCCCCCTCTCTAGTTGTTTCTCCTAACAAGCGTGCATAACAATATTGAAAAACATTAAAGGGATATTAGGACGCAACCTTTCATCAAAAAAGAAGAGACGCAACTACTCCATCAACACAATATTTCACTCTCTATAAATAAATAAAAGATGCACTAAACATAACTCATTCAAAAACCAAAAACATTTTTATTCACTCATCCTTTCCTTCTATTCAAAAGATAAAATGGCCAACACCTCCAAGAATTCTTTTAAAGAGATGATCGAAGAAATGGTCCGAGAAGGAAAGGAAACCACACACCATCGTCGTCGCACTCAAGAAGAAACTTCTCCACCTCCAAATATGCTGCAATAGTTATCCAATAGGATGACTAACCTTGAGGATGACCTCAAGGATCTCAAGGAAAAGAAGAAACTCATCAAGGAGAATGATGAGGCAATCATTCACCTTCTTCGTCAAATCTTTGAGATGCTGCCTCCCCCACCATCAGGATTTGATAGAGCAAGCAGCAACAAGAAGAGGAAGCTCTGAAGATAAATCATTGCAGTTTATTATGTATTCCTATAATTTGTACTATTGTAATTTTTTTTCCATATTATCAATGAAACTATTTTAATTTACAGAATGAATAGTGTTGTTTAAAGAATGAATCTATATTGTTCTGTCATTTTCAAAGCCTATTTGCTCAAGTATTTATGAGAGTATCTGTTCAGGTATATGTTAGAGTATATGTTCTTGTATCTATCCTTCAAAATGAATACACGACAAAAAATGACTTTAGTTTTATAAACAATAATGGGTATCTCTCTAATTTGCTGCCTAAGTAGTTGTCTAAGTATTTGTCTTTAAGGTTGGTTTATGACTGCTGGGGTTTCAATACCAAGTATACAAACATATTTGAGTAGGTTTTCTCTTGTAAAATGGATCAGAGAGTGCAAATCAAACATGTACTTTAGTTCATAGGCTTAAGAGATTAGTTCTCTGATTCAAACATTCAAGAGAAATATAGACAGATACCCAAACAGATATTCAAGCATATACTCACACAGATACGCAAAAAGGGATCAACATCTATTAAACAAAGGTCATTACAAAATAGCTAGTCATATGATTACAGTACTGCTTACAGAGAATAAAAAGGAGATCAAACAAATGAAAAACATGGTCATCAATCCAAAAACATGAATACAAAACGGAAGTTCTAGGACTCCAAACCAGAACAACACTAGAAACCAGATTAGATGGTGACCTCCCTAGCATACACGACGAAAACAAGCCGAGAGAAGATAATCAACATAAAACCCAAATCAGTTAGGGTAACTAATCTTCCAACTTCTTTTCCAATTTCTTAATCCTTGTAGTGACCCTATCAATCTTCACTGTGACAGCGTCAATCTTCTCTATGGCCTCGTCAATCCTCTGGATAGACATTCCCATCATTGCCAACAATTTGAAGTTTGAAAGTCGATTTGCCTCAATTCCATTCCTCGCCAATCTGAACTCTGGACGTCAATTGGATACGCCGATGAACCAGCGTTGATACGATGAGGCGATTCAACAACCAAGGATGAATCTCCTTTGTTGAGCCCAGATGACTTACCAGTAGTGGGAGCCATGATTTTGGTTATGATTAGGGAGATGAGAATTAGAAGAGGAAAAGGTGAGGACGAGAATGGGTTAAGGTTTGTGTTGTGATTTTCTGTCGAGAGAATGGATTAGGGTTTTAGTGGTCATAAATGGGGTCGAGGTAATGCCACGTATAAAGATAGAACTAGGGAGAAGCACCCTTTTTGGAAGAATGAAACGACATGCATAATGAATGAAACAACATGCAAATCCTCCACTCTAGTTCCTTTTGTAAATCCTAAGCACTTTCCATTTCAATTTCCATTGAAGCTGATGTTCATAAAGATGTGAGTTGGTTTTGTATTATAAATTGGATCAGAGAGTGCAAATCAAAGACTTTAGTTCATAGGATTATTATATTGATTCTCTCATTCAGTAAAAAATCAAGAAAAACACATATTGTAGTAAAATAGACAGATACTCAGACAACACAAACCAGAACATCAGATTCATACTAATTCTTGAAAAACATACATCACGATTTCATTGAAGGGACCATAACGGTCATATATACTAGTCTAGATTACATACATAGACAACACAATACAATACAAGAGCCACACAAAAATAGTATTACGCAGACAGATACTCAAGCAGATACTAAGATAAAAGGCAACAAAGTCTATGAGCAAGGTCATTACAAAATAGTCAACAAAAATATAAACATGCACATACAAAGTATCTCCACAAGCAAATACTAAGACAACACAAACAAGAGCATAAGATTCATTAAGCCCATATATTAAAAGGGACCATAATCATCATAAAAAAAAGGGGCCCTAAACAAAAGAAGGATCAAAGTCTGAACAAGGTCATTACAAAAGAGTCTTACTCCAAAAACATCCATAACTAACCACAAAAATGGACGTTTTGAAGTAGACAAAATGGATCCCAGTCTCTAAACGCCAAAATCAAACTAAAAACAACAGAATATAAACATGGACATACTTGTGACGACCCGGACCAGAATCAGCAGTATGATCAGCTGTTTACGTGAGTTATCGCATAGTCGCAGATTGCCGACAGTTGATTGAATCGCCAGGCTCGTTAACGACTTAATTATTGGCCGAGAATTAGAGCTGGGTCTCTTCTCGAGAGTCGTTGTACGTGTGATTACGAGTTCGTGGGCGGTTCCGGATTGTTATTTGGACGACCGAGGAATTAATTATGAATATTTGAAGTTTCGACGGAAACAGATTTAAATGGCAGGCTTGTTAGCGACTAAATTACCGGTCGAGAATTTGGTTTCGGCTTCTTCACGGAAGTTGTTCAGAATTTAATTTCGAGTTTGTGGGAACTTTCGGAGCATGATTTTGAGTTACGGAGTTTAAGTTGTGAATATTTCCGATTATTGGTTATTTTGTTGATTTAATATGTGTGGTGTGAATGGTTGACTTTTTTATCCTTTTGGTCAATGTGAATGACTTCAGATGGTTATCGAAGAGTACGTCGAGACGAGTTTGTGACCACGAGAATTATCGAAATCGGAATTACGACGAGAAAGTTATGGGTATTTGAAGTTTGCCGAAAAATGAATTATGTGGTTTCCATTTTGGGAAGGCCTATAAATAGCAAGTTTCCCATTTTGGAAAGTCCACTTTCCATTTTGGTCGGTTGACTGGGTTGACCAAAGTGGGTCGACCCGTTTTGGTTGCCGATTTTGTTCGCCGAAATTGAGGACGATTTTCGGCCATATTTGGGTATGGTTCCTTCACGAAACTTGTTGGGCTCGAGCTTCTCTTCAATTGGGTAGGTGGATCGTCCCGTGAGGTGGCCGGAGGAGGAAGTTATGGCTCGGCAAAGTTAGTGAAATTCCGGCGAGTTTTGTGGTGTTCGGGTGGCGGCGTGGAGGCCGAGTTGGTGGCTCTACCTTGAGGGGTTTTGTTAGCCTTGAGCTAAGGAAGCTTTTCCAAGTGGTTTTGAGGGTTGCCGTGGGCGGAGGAGAGAGATCCGTTGAATTGAAATTCCGGTAAGAGTTTGGAACTTTGAGTTGATTTTTGGAGGTTTTCCGGTCAAAATTAGCCTTAACTTATAACTGGAAAGTTGTTGGAATCGTCGAGATCTTTGAAACCATGTGTAGCACGAAATTTTCTGGGCAGGTTTGGATTTTCCGGCGACGGCGGCGGCGATTTTTCGTCCAGAGTAGTTTTCGACGAATTGCATGTCATTTGACTCGAAATCGCACCCCGATCGCAGTGGGGAGGTTCATTTTTCGAATTGAGCACCCGAAAGTTAAGCGAGGTATTGAGGTGTTATATATGGATTTTCGACGATTCGTCGTATTCGGATTTCATGTTTCCGAGGACGGTGGTTTCTCGTGATTTGTCTTGTATTGTCGGATTATGACTTTGAATAATGGACTTTGTGAATATTCAGGGGTTCGTGATCGTTGTTTTGGCGAGGGACTTTCCGCCGGATCACGGGTTAACGCGTTACGCCAGTCTGTGAGTGGACAATTTCTTTTCACGGAAATGATTGCGAGTCTTTTTATATGATTTATGAACTTGAGCATGCGTATGAGATTTCGGATTACATGAGCATGTGTTTTACGATTATACGATTATAATTATACGGATATACGTATACGAATATACATATATTTCTATGCTGTTTCATGCATTTGTATCGAATTTTTTGTGATTTGGTTTTCACAGAGTACAGTCTCAGTTACGTTGTTGTATCGATACACTTTGCCTCTCGGCTGATCCCCGATGATAGGCCGCCAGGAGGGACGTCGTTATCCCGACCTGACCGGTGAGGGGCGTTTCCCCGGAACCGAGGCCATTTCTGGCTTAGAATCACGGGGACTAAAGACCTCGTGATTCGGACTGTACTAGCACGGTGTGTGTCCATGAGTGACCCCATGGGATTTATACTTGCATGCTCCGTACGCTGGAGGATTATGGTTTTACCTCGTGTACTTATTATTTTTATTTACCTGGACTCGCATATGTTGTTTTAAACATATATATTAACTGGTGAAAGACATTTATTTTTGTCCACTCACTCTAACGTGTTTTATGTCTTTCCCCTGGGCTTTTCGGTTTCCGTACCCAGTTTGCAGTTCAGGCTCTGGTGTCGCACGTCGTGGTCGGAGGTATAGTGCTCGAGCTATCTTGTTTTATCCAGTAGGTGTATTGTTCTACCTACTGTGGTATACGTATATGATTATGTACTAGAAGTCGCTCTGAGCTTTCTGTTATATATGTTATACGATTTTACACCGGATTTCAATAAAGTATAGATATATTTATTATTTTACTTTACTGTTGATATATTGAGAAATCAGGATGGGATTGGTGCTCACAGTTTGATTTTTGTGGCATAGGATGAAGTGTATTTTCCGCGTGCAGGTAATGGTAATTCCATGTTAGTAACGAAACTCTGCCAAAATTTCTACGGTTTTTGTTGGTTCGCGTTTTCGAAAGGGTTTGATTCCGGTTTAGGGAACTAAATCGGGATTGGGTCCTTTCAGCTTGGTATCAGAGCATTAGGTTATAGGTTCTGTAGACTTCTGTAGTCGTGTTTACTAAGGATATTTGAGAATGTACAGCATGTCTGGAATGGTGACCCGACCGGCCGGCGGATAATCATCAAATTCCAGGTGTTGTATACTTTCAAATATTTGAAAAAGTTCCATGATTACGTTCCACATGTTGTGAACGATGTTTTATTCATTAGGATGCCTCCTGACGTGTTTTCCGTGTCGTTTCGGTTGTGGATCCTATTGAGGATCAATCGACGCGCGATTTGCCAGAGAACAGTGGATTTGGATGAGTATTCCGAGTTCTGAGAATTGTGTGGCACGGTTTGCCTGGTTGTGTGTGTGAGCGTCTACATGTTGCCTCAGAGCTGAGAATTGTGGCAGTTGATGTTTGCTTGAGTCAGATTATTATATTTGGTGGGCTGGTATTGTGCGAGTTCCGGTTGCGACTCCCTGGCCTACATGCAAGGTGTTGTTTATACGGTAAAGGTGTTATCCGGCTACCCAGTATTCGAATGTGGAGTGTTTACCGCTTGAGGCAGAGATGCATTGTTCACATGTTTGTCCCTGTTTGCACGAGTTATGTGGCTTCAGAGGAAGCGGTGCACGAGGTTCGAGATGAGTTTGAACCTGAGTATCAGAGAGAGTCTGATTGTTGTGCCTCGAGACATCCGTGAGGAGCTTAGTGTGTTGCACTCAGTGGCGAGGCTATTAAAAAGGAAAGACGTACACGGTTTTCGATGAGATGGTTTGAGGAAAGTGAACTTAGTCGAGATTTTGATGAGGTTGAGTTCCGACACTTCGGGATCAGTGACTTCATCAGGCTGTGGTCTTTTCGATCATGTTGTGGGCCATCAGATCAAGTAGAGGATCTGTTTGGCGATGGCAGAGATCATAGTGTAGCGGACTTGCTCCTGTGGCATGAGTTGGGCGATCGTTGGTGATCCTTTCACGCAGCAGGTGTTGCGATGATTTGTGTTCGATGAGTACTTTCAGTTGCTGTTTCGGTGACCAGGAGGGTCACGTTACGAGGGAGCGCCCTTAGCCAGCTGTTGTAGCGGTTCGACAGCTCAGAGTTTACGAGGAGATCCTCATGTTATTCCTGAAGTTTGACCAACGTACCCTTTTGATGAGTTATTCAGCAAGTCGCATTTGATGTGGGCGGCTAGTTGGGCATGTTGGAGTTCGTGCCATGACCTTGTTTGAGGACAGACTTTTCTCCGAGGTTACTGTTGCTTGATATCCATGGCTATTGCACCTGCATTTCCACTTCCGAGGTTTTGGAGAGTGTTGCATCCATCCGGAGGTTGCGAGATCCTTGTTGGAGGATATGGGTTAGCCGCGGATCTGTTGTAGCTGGACATTGTTTTGTTGTGATTGTGAGTATGGACTTACTGGCGACGCATTTGGTTGTGTTCGAGTGCCTCGAGGAGGAGGTTATGATCGACGGCCAGATTTTCCCGAGATGTTGTTTCACGGTGATGGTCGAGTGGATGATGGAGACGAGTTGTGTTATTTGCTTAGCTCATGTTGTAAATACTATGGTTGCTGTGTCCGACATTGGTGATATTGTGATGGTTCTAGAGGTTCCAGATGTGTTCCGGAGGAGTTACAAGGTGTTCCTCCAGTTCGGGAGACCGACTACATTATTGAGCTTGTACTAGGCGCTGGACTCATTTTACCGGCATTATGTTGTTCGGAGCCAGCGGAGCTAATAGAGCTACAGTTTCGACTCCAGGAGTTGCTGGAAGAGATTTCATGCGACCCCGCGTATTTGCGTGATATGCTCTTGCATCAGTTGTGCGACTGTTTGTATGGTCTGACATGGTGGTGCGTTGACTACCGGAAGCCTGATTTGCTTCAGAGGAGAGTGAGTATACTCCACTTCGGATTGACGATTGGTTTGATCAGCTTGTGAGAGCTTTAGTCTTGTCGAAGATTGATTCCGGATCCAGATGCCATCAGTTGTGAATCAGTGAGTCAGATGTGTCTATGTTGGCTTTCGGATATCAGTGTGGGCATTAGGAGTTCTTGGTCACGCCATTGGTTGACCAATGCCCCGTTGATCTGGTGGACTTGATGGACTAGGTGCTCAGACGGTTTCTGAAAGAGTTTGCGGTCATGTTTGTCGGCACTATCCTGATTCACTCCAGAAATGTGGACCAGCACCTAAAGCAGTTGCGAGCAGTTTTGCGGGCTTCGCGAGATGATCAGTCGTTTGCGAAGTTCAGCCAGTGTGAGTTTTGGGCCGATCAGCGTGACGATTTTGAGCTGTGTGATGCTAGCCGAGGGAGTTGGCGTGGATCCTGACCAGATAGAAGCCGTGTTGATTTGGGGTTGACCTACCATTGTACCAGAGATCCAGAGTTTCTCTTGGGTTTGGCAGGTTTGTACCGACGGCTTGTGCAGGATTTTCCCGGATTGCCACTCTACTTTCTGGATTGACGAAGAAGGTGTCAAGTTCGAGTGGTTCGATGCACGCGAGGAGAGTTACTTACTCCTACAAGATGGTTGACCGTTGCTTCGGTTTTGGTCTCACCTGACGACCGCGACGAGTTCGTGGGTTATAGCGATGCATCGAGGTTTAGATTTGGTTGTACTCTGATGCTGTGTAGCAGAGCGGTGGCTCATGGCTACGGACAGTGGAAACTTTATGTAACTACGTATCCTATGTATGATTTGGATGTAGCTGTCATTGTGTTAGCATCAGAGAGTTCGGGACACTAGTACTATGGCATGCAGCGCAGTGTAGGACGTACACCGATCACTTGAGTTTCATCCACTTGCATTTTCGGCCAGATTTGAGCTTGAGGCAGTGTTGATGGATGGAGTTGATTAACGACTATGGCTGCACCTTTGAGCTTGTTCGGGAAAGACTAGAGATTGTACTTGGACTATCCGTTTGGGATGTTGTTGCTGATGCATTCAGTCAAGAATTGGGAGCTTCAGTGTTTCATGTGAGTGAGGCTCGACTTTCCGTGTTAGCCGAGTTGCGAGCTATGGAAGCTGAGTTCGAGTGTGATGATATTGAAGCTCATTGTTTTTGCATGTGTTTGGTGCTAGCGATGCGGAAATGTATCAGATACTCCGAGTTAGTGCTTGTGACGCAACATGAAGAGCAATGTAGCAACTTGTGTGTGCAGATGTCGTACTTGTCGACTGGCGATGGCTAGGAGGCAGAGACTTGCCGAGATGTGTCAGCCATTTGAAATTTTCGGTTAGACGTGGCGATTGTTGCTGTGTTTGTATGCACTTGGGTTGTGATATCAGTTATTAGGCCTTTGTGGATCGTTTGATGAACTCAGTACATTTCCTTGTACTTCCGGTGACGATTTCAGTGGCAAGCTGGCATAGCTCTGTTTGACGGAGGTTGGCCATTCCCGTGGTGTACCTATGTTCCAGTTCTCTGATCGAGGTAATCAGCTACAACAAAGTGTTGGCAAGCTTTACAGCAAGCATTGGGGACCAGATTACAAATTAGTATCAGTTCTTATCCTCGGATTGGCGTGCGATCTTTGAGGACTATTCAGACCTTGGAGGGCATGTTGTGGACCTCGGTATTGCAATTCCGGAGGATTCGGAACCAGCAGTTTCACTTGTTTGAGATTGCATGTAGTACCAGTATGTTGACCACTATGATTTTGATGTTGCATGTTATCGTTTTGAGGACGATGTTGTACTTCCTTGTGTTAGAGCGAGTTTGGTTTGAGTTTGACTTGATGTTTGATTCTGATTTTGTGGAATGTGTTACCACAGATTTTCAGATTAGCGGAAATGGGTTGATATTGCTCGAGTTCGATGTTTGAGCTGTGTTGTTATGAGTGTGTGAGTTATGTTGATATGTGTAAACTGAGTTGTGATTTTCCATATTGTTTTGATCCGTTTGTGGTCATAGGCGAGTTTGTGTTGTGCCGTATAGTTCGGCATCGCCTATAGCATTGGCTTTTGTGTGTGTTGTGTTGTGTTCCGTGTGGCGGAATTATGTCTCCGGTTTGTTACGTGTTGTGTACCCTATATGTTCCTTATGTAGGAACACTTGGCGACTGTGTGGAGACAGTTCAGATTTGTGATTTGAGGGTACAGGGATTTCAGCGCAGAGTTATCTCCTATCGTGGAGTTTGTTGTTAGTGTCATGCAGCTGAGGTTACCACTGGGCAGTTGAGCAGTATGCAGAGGCAGTGCTCTTATGTTTGGCCAACAGACTTGGAAATTTCGAGTTCGAAATTTTTTTAAGGGGGGTGGATTTGTGACGACCCGGACCAGAATCAGCAGTATGATCAGCTGTTTACGTGAGTTATCACATAGTCGCAGATTGCCGACAGTTGATTGAATCACAAGGCTCGTTAACGACTTAATTATTGGCCGAGAATTGGAGCTGGGTCTCTTCTCGAGAGTCATTGTACGTGTGATTACGAGTTCGTGGGCGGTTCCGGATTGTTATTTGGACGACCGAGGAATTAATTATGAATATTTGAAGTTTCGACGGAAACGGATTTAAATGGCAGGCTTGTTAGCGACTAAATTACCGGTCGAGAATTTGGTTTCGGCTTCTTCACGGAAGTTGTTCAGAATTTAATTTCGAGTTTGTGGAAACTTCTAGAGCATGATTTTGAGTTACGGAGTTTAAGTTGTGAATATTTCCGATTATTGGTTATTTTGTTGATTTAATATGTGTGGTGTGAATGGTTGACTTTTTTTATCCGTTTGGTCAATGTGAATGACTTCAGGTGATTATCGAAGAGTACGTCGAGACGAGTTTGTGACCGTGAGAATTATCAGAATCGGAATTACGACGAGAAAGTTATGGGTATTTGAAGTTTGCCGAAAAGTGAATTATGTGGTTTCCATTTTGGGAAGGCCTATAAATAGCAAGTTTCCCATTTGGGAAAGTTCACTTTCCATTTTGGTCGGTTGACTAGGTTGACCAAAGTGGGTCGACCCGTTTTGGGTGCCTTGGGTTGCAGATTTTGTTCGCCGAAATTGAGGACGATTCCGGCCATATTTGGGTATGGTTCCTTCACGAAACTTGTTGGGCTCGAGCTCCTCTTCAATTGGGTAGGTGGATCGTCCCGTGAGGTGGCCGGAGGAGGAAGTTATGGCTCGGAAAAGTTAGTGAAATTTCGGCGAGTTTTGTGGTGTTCGGGTGGCGGCGTGGAAGCCGAGTTGGTGGCTCTACCTTGAGGGGTTTTGTTAGCCTTGAGCTAAGGAAGTTTTTCCAAGTGGTCTTGAGGGTTGCCATGGCCGGAGGAGAGAGATCCGTTGAATTGAAATTCCGGTAAGGGTTTGGAACTTTGAGTTGATTTTTAGAGATTTTCCGGTCAAAATTAGCCTTAACTTATAACTGGAAAGTTGTTTGAATCGTCGAGATCTTTAAAACCATGTGTAGCACGAAATTTTCTGGGCAGGTTTGGATTTTCCGGCGACGGCGGCGGCGATTTTTCGCCCGGAGTAGTTTTCGACGAATTGCATGTCATTTGACTCGAAATCGCGCCCCGATCGCAGTGGGGAGGTTCGTTTTTCGAATTGAGCACCCGAAAGTTAAGCGGTATTGAGGTGTTACATATGGATTTTCGACGATTCGTCGTATTCGGATTTCGTGTTTCCGAGAACGGTGGTTTCTCGTGATTTGTCTTGTATTGTCGGATTATGACTTTGAATAATGGACTTTGTGAATATTCAGGGGTTCGTGATCGTTGTTTTGGCGAGGGACTTTCCGCCGGATCACGGGTTAACGCGTTACGCCAGTCTGTGAGTGGACAATTTCTTTTCACGGAAATGATTGCGAGTCTTTTTATATGATTTATGAACTTGAGCATACGTATGAGATTTCGGATTACATGAGCATGTGTTTTACGATTATATGATTATAATTATATGGATATACGTATACGAATATACATATACTTATATGCTGTTTCATGCATTTGTATCGAATTGTTTGTGATTTGGGTTTCACAGAGTACAGTCTCAGTTACGTTGTTGTATCGATACACTTTGCCTCTCGGCTGATCCCCGATGGTAGGCCGCCAGGAGGGACATCGTTATCCCGACCTGACCGGTGAGGGGTGTTTCCCCGGAACCGAGGCCATTTCTGGCTTAGAATCACGGGGACTGAGGACCTCGTGATTTGGACTGTACTAGCACGGTGTGTGTCCATGAGTGACCCCATGGGATTTATACTTGCATGCTCAGTACGCCGGAGGATTATGGTTTTACCTCGTGTACTTATTATTTTTATTTACCTGGACTCGCATATGTTGTTTTAAACATATATATTAACTGGTGAAAGACATTTATTTTCGTCCACTCACTCTAACATGTTTTATGTCTTTCCCCTGGGCTTTTCGGTTTCCGTGCCCAGTTTGCAGTTCAGGCTCTGGTGTCGCACGTCGTGGTCGAAGGCATAGTGCTCGAGCTATCTTGTTTTATCCAGTAGGTGTATTGTTCTACCTACTGTGGTATACGTATATGATTATGTACTAGAAGTCGCTCTGAGCTTTTGTTTATATATGTTATACGGTTTTACACCGGATTTCAGTAAAGTATAGATATATTTATTGTTTTACTTTACTGTTGATATATTGAGAAATCCGGATGGGATTGGTGCCCACGGTTTGCTTTTTGTGGCATAGGATGAAGTGTATTTTCCGCGTGCAGGTAATGGTAATTCCACGTTAGTAACGAAACTCTGCCAAAATTTCTACGGTTTTTGTTGGTTCGCGTTTTCGAAAGGGTTTGATTCCGGTTTAGGGAACTAAATCGGGATTGGGTCCTTTCAATACTAAAAAGGACCCAACAACTAAAACCCATCACTTCTCATCCCCATCCTTGATCTTGAGCACAACATCTGTAAGCACTTTGATCTGCTTCTCCACATTCTCCATCACAGCCAACACCTCGTCGACCTTTGCAGCTACCACATCCAACTTTCCCATCTTCCTAATCACCCCATCAGCTTTCCATGAAAGACCACGGAGCTCTTGCAAACATGCTTCAAAGTTGATTTGCAAAATATCCCTTGTGTGCTGAAACTCTTCAGACATAGTGGATGCCCGTGGTGGAGATA
This sequence comes from Geum urbanum, assembly GCA_946800695.1. Lineage (NCBI taxonomy): Eukaryota > Viridiplantae > Streptophyta > Magnoliopsida > Rosales > Rosaceae > Geum > Geum urbanum. The sequence goes on from OX327009.1 coordinate 4,964,691, forward strand.
GAAGCTCTTCCATTGGGAAAGGGGTTGTTAAGGAAGGGCCGGAGCGAGACATTTGATTTTTGGTTTGTTGTTTGGGGAGAGAATGAGCTTAGAGGATAATTTTCAGGGAGAGAAATTGGTGTTTCGTTTAGGGTTAGGGTTTTCAGAGAAAGTGTTTAAAGAAAGTGACGGGGCTTGGTGAAAGGACCCAACCCCGATTTAGTTTCCTAAACCGGAATCAAACACCTTCTGAAAACATGAACTTTCAAAAACCATAGAAATTTCGGCAGAGTTTCACTATATCGCGAAGTTACCATTAACCTGCACCTGAAAATACACTTCATCCTATGCCACAAAAGCCAAACCGTGGGCACCAACCCATTTGGATTTCTCAAAAATATATCAATAATGTAAATCAATAAACACAACTGTAGCTTTACAGAAATTCGGGAAAAATCATTTGAAAATATAAACATATCCAGTATTCAGAGCGACCTCTTGTATATACATATATAGAAATAGTAGGCCAAACTAGGAACCTACAATAAAAGAAATGTAGTTCGAATACTAAGCCTCCAACTGCGACGTGCGACACCTGAATTCAAACTGCAAACTGGGCAAAGAAAACGAAGAGCCCAAGGAAAAAAATATAACTGTTAGAGTGAGTGGACGAAAATAAATGTCTTTCGCCGAATAATATATGTTATAAAAACATATGCGAGTCTAAATGCATGAAAATAATATGGTACACGAGGGAGACTCTAACTCCTCACGCATACAGAGCATGCATCGAAAATCCCGCGGGGTCACTCATGGACACATCCGCGCTAGTACAGTCCGAATCACGGGATCCCAGACCCACACGTGATTCTAGCTAGAAATGTCTCAGGTCAGGGTATCTGCTCCCACCCAGAAAATACATCGGCACAGGGTAACAGAAGTCTGTTCCCACCCGAAAAATACATCGGCACAGGGTAACAGTCTCCCCCGGTAAACATCCTCGGTGATCAGTCGAGATGCTAAGTGTATCGATACAACCACATATACTAAGATTTTACTCTGTGTAAACCAAATCATAAATAGTTTCTATGCAAATGTTTAAAGCATAATGTAAATGCATATTCGTAATACCTAATTATAAAAGCATATTCGTCGATGCATAATCATAAATGCATAATCGTAAAACACATGCTCGTATAAATCATAATCTCATATGCATGCTCATGCTCGTAAAACGTATAATAAAAACTCGCAACCAATCAGTGAAAAGAAAGGTGTCCATTCACAGACTAGTACGACGCAAAACGCGTTAATCCTGTGATCCGGCGGAAAATCCTTTGCCAAACGAACGATCACAATCTCTTGAATAATCATAAATACCACTATTCAAAATCACAATTCAAAACCTTGAACCATATCTTGAGAACCAACAATTCCCGAAAACATATAACTCAATATCGACGAAATCGTCAAAAATCCAATAAACACACTATAAAACCTCGCCACAAATTTCAATGCTCAATTCAAAATATAAACCTCACAACTGCGATCGTTGCGCGATTCCGAGCAAAACGACATAAAACTTGTTGAAAATCACCTCAGCCGGAAAATCGCCGCCGGAAAATTCCATCGGCCTAGAAAATTTTAACCTACCCATGGATTTGAAGATCTCGACATTTCCAACAACTTTGTAGTTCAAAGCTAAACCCAATTTAGACCGGAAAACCTTCAAAACTCACCTTGAAGTCGAAAACCCTCGCCGGAATTCATTAACTCACTACCGCTGGAAACACTATAGCCGACGATTTTTTTTTAAAATTATAGCCGACGAGATAAAAATCTCGTCGGCTATGGTGAAAAAAATGATTTTTTTTTATTTTTTTTTATTTTTTTTTAAAACTATAGCCGACGAGATAAAAATCTCGTCGGCTATAGTGAAAAAAATGATTTTTTTTATTTTTTAAAATTTTTTTTTAAAACTATAGCCGACGAGATAAAAAATCTCGTCGGCTATAGTTTTAAAAAATTATTTTTGTTTTATTTTTTTTAATTTTTTTTAAAAACTCGTCGGCTATAGTACTATAGCCGACGATAATGGGTAAAAACCTCGTCGGCTATACTATTACCGACAGGTTTTATCCAGCGACTTTAGCCGACGACCCTTAAAAATCGTCGGCTATAGTCTCGTCGGCTATAGTGCGTCGGCTATACTATAGCCAACGATGTTTTTGCCCCTTTTTCGTCGGCTATAGTATAGCCAACGATTTTTTGTTGATTTGTCGTCAGCTATAGTGGAAATTGTCCACTATAGCCGACGACAAAAAATCTCGTCGGTTTTTTTTTTTTTCGTCGGCTATAGTGAAAATGCTGGTAGTGACTCCAATCGGCCACCACCGGCCACGGCAAGGTGCAACACCACTTCTAAAAGCTTCATCTCCTCAAGGGCAACAAAACCCTTAACAAGTCAACCCCCAACTCGGCCGCCTCCGCCGCCACCATCGCCGCCGAATCTCGCCGGAATACCACCGAAATTTCCGAACTTTAACAAGCCATAACTTCTTCATCCGGCAACCAAATTGAGTGAATGATCTATCAAAAGAAATAGGAGCTCAAGCCCAACAACTTTCATGAAGAAACCACGGCCAAAAGACGCCGAAATAAGGCACATCGAAGGTGAGAAAGTCACGGCTTGAAATGGGTCTGTTTTGACTCACGGGTCAAAGTGGTCAACGGGCCAGATTTCCATTTTGAGAAACTTTCTAAAATCGTCACGTATTCACCCCGTATTTATACCGTACACGTATCGTCCAAATCGTATCGAAACCAAACGGATAAACGTGACTAAATCCAACCGCCGAAAATATTCATAACTTATTCCACGTAACTCGAAATAATCCTCCGAAAATTTCCACGATCTCAAAATTAAATTCTTTACAACTTTTATGAAGGAACTCATATCAAATTCTTTTCTGATAATTTAATCATTAGCAAGCCCACCATATCAACCATTTCGACAAAATCGCGACTAATCACAAAACTCGCGAATCACGCCGATAAACATACCATTTCCGGTTCGGGTTGTCACACTTGGGGAGATACTTTCATATTTTTAGAGAGGATAAGAAGATGGTCGGTCCTCGAGAATACGACAGAAAAATGACATGTCGTTTATTAACCACCATGGGTATTTGTTTAGGTAGATGTCAAAGTACCTGTTTGGGTATTTGTCTTGAAGCTAGGTTGGTTTATGAACTGCTGCGTTTAAGTAGTTGTTTGTGTATTTGTCTACGTAGCTATCTATGTATCTGTCATTTGGTTGGATTATGAATGATGCGTTTCATTACAAGGTATACACAAGGATTTGAGTTGGTTCTGTGTTGTAAATTAGATTAGAGAGTGCACAAACAAAAATTTCATTTCAAAAGGTTTTATTCATTAATTCAATCATTCAACATTGATTCTAGACCAAACACAAAGTGTCAGAGACAAATACTCAAACAGATACTCAAACATGTACTCACACAGATACTCAAAAGAGAGAGAATAATGTGATTACATTCATAGTACTCTGAGTAGTACATAACAAAATATAGTCATCTGGTTACATTCCTAAACCCTACAAACTAACAACATTGTTCACAGAATGGTCACTACAGCAAAATACACATTATTAGTTATTGTCCTGTCCTACGCTTCTTCCTGATCTGGTTCATTTCCTAAAGCTCTTTTCTTCATTACCCATGATAGTTCATGATTCATAAAATATTCCAACATTCTGGCCTTGAACCGAGCCACATCCTCATTTTTCAGATTTAGCTTTATTTGCTTGCCCATAGCTAGTTGATACATGATGTAGCAAACAATACTTCCGCAATCAAGGCCAGTAGGTTGTTGAGGACTGTTGGTGATGTAGTGCACAGGTATTTTGTAAAAATCCAGCTTATGATCTTTGACCCACTGAACGTTTTTCCTTTCCTTCTCTTCTAAAATGATTTCCCTCATCTTCAGTTCCTTGTCCGTGCTCTGACTGTCATCTGCCAACATTCTAGCATTCCGTGATAACATATCATCGCTTTTCTCCCTCATTGAATCCATCCATATAGACACCAATTGAACCTGTATAAATACCGAAAATAATCTGTCAACCTATCTATAAACTATATATATTAAACATCCAGAAAGGTAAAAAAAAGAAAGATAGAATAAACATTACCGTTCTTAGTGCCTTCCGAAAGGGTGGATTGTTCATCGGCTTATAATTTCTTTTAAGTGAGTCATAGTGAGACTAGCATAGCACACTTTTATCAAAAAACAGAAGGTGGAAATGGTTATGGAAAATGATTAGGAACATCATCTTTCCACTGCTTCCCAAAACCTTGAACAGCTTCTCAAAAAGAAATTCATGAATCGGCTTTATTTTCATATCTGAACTAGAAATCTGTCAAAAAGCAGCACACATAAAGTAAAGACACACTGCGGAAAAACAAAAATTAAACACATAGGATTAAAAAAAACTGAAGGATTACATGCGCCAATGTGTAGAAAGCATAGGGACTTTGATCTCCCACATCATTCGTTAATTCACCAAGAATAGCAGAATAGCAATCCAAAACAAAGTTCGAGATCTCATTGCCTTCTATAATCCACTCAATATCATGACTGTTGAAGAAGTAGAAAGACTGAATACCAGTCCAAAATATATCTCTGTCCAAAAATAACCAGCAGAGCACAATTAAAATTAAAACAGAAACATTACTTTGAAAAAAACTAACTAATACAGTAACAGATACTTAGACAGATACAGTAACCGATACTCACCAAGCATTTTTCCTCCAGTACCAAACCAAATCAATCTGGTAGCTCTCTTCCATGTACTGGAAAACATCACTTTGAAGAAACGGTACAGATTTCTTCACCTCATCATTCAAAGTCACACAGATTCTTCCTAGCTCGCCCCTGATTTAGTTGACCGGTTTCACTATCAAACATGAACATAAGTCGACAATATCAAACTCTCCAATCGGCACTACCTTCGCCCTGTCTACATTTTTGTTCCCTCTTGTAGTTTGACTCTTTGCGTTGATTTCATCATAGGGCGGACACCACCATTAGATCTCGTCTTTCTTGAAGGGTTTCCTGGACTTATCATTTAAACTCTTAACATATGAGCAGAGATAAATTTTTTCTTTCTTGAGTCTCACACTAGACCCAAAATTTTTCTTGGTAATCAAATCCGTGCGGGGGACTGACGGAAGAGGATGAGGAGGAGGAGGAGTCAAATGTCAGAATCGATACCAGCTACTACTTTTGCAAATGCAGAAACATTCTTCATCTTCTCCTTGTCTTTGACAAGCTGCTGATTGGTGAGGTCAAGTTTCTTCTTTGCATCTTCAACTTCTTTCTTTTGTTTCTCAAGCTCCTCCTTTTGACTTTGAAAAGCATTCAGTCTCTTCTGGAGCTCCTCATTCGCTGCTAGAGACAATTTAAGTGCTTCAACACCATCTTCAACATGGTTCTTCAATTTAGTATTTTCTTTAGAAGCACTTTGTATCTTCCCTTGAGCTTCCTGGAGTTGAATTTGTGCTCCACTGAGACTCTTTTTCAAGGATGAAAACTGTACAGCATAAGTTTTCACACTAGATTCATCAGCATCCTTCGTCTCTCTTAATCTGGTCTGAAGCACGGATTTTTCCTTGAGAAATGCTGCAAGTTTGTTCCCAGCATCCTTCATCTCTCTTAATCTCGTCTCAAGCACAAATTTATCCTGGAAAGATGCTGCAAGTTTGTTCTCAACATCCACCGGTTTCTTCTTAGCGGCTTTAACTTTAGCAACACCATCTTCAACTTGCTTCTGCAATTTGCAATTTTCTTCAGCAGAAATTTCTATTTTCCCTTGAGAAGTAAGTTAAAGTTGTGTTTCCTTGACTTGACATTGTGCCTCATTCAGTTCCTTCTTCAACGTCATATTTTCTATAGAAGCAGCTTCAACAGCATCCTTCATCTCTCTTAATCTCTTCTCAAGCACAATTTTCTTTGCCTTTAATACTGCAATAACATCCATAGAATCATCAGTATTTCTAATTGATTCTTAAGAGAATTAATCTCCTTCTCCAGAGACAATTTCTCCTTCATCAGAAAATCATCAGTAGTCGCTAGTCGCTTCTTAAGAGACTTAATCACCCGGTCCATAATACTTGAATTAAACTCAAGGTATTCCTTATCCTTCTTCAAAACTTTAATGACAACCATAAGAGCTGCATTGGAAATCTACATTTTTTGCATCTCCACATCCTTCTGCATGTTATTATCTTGCAACTGCTCACCAAATTCTTCACTTTCCTTCAACTGCAAATCCTTCTCCGTAATGATGTCTTTCAACTTCTCAGCATACTCTTGACTATCCTTTAACTCAACATCTTTGGCACGCATCTCATATTCATACTTGGCATAGTCATCCTAAGCCATATCATTGATACTTGACAGGAGAGGAATTATATCACCATCAACTTTAGTTTTCTTGGTCCTCGAATTCAAAAAGTATCTGGTCTATGAAAAAGAGATCAAGACAGCTATTTAGATAGATACACAGAAGACAACTATTAATCCATAAGACAGATACCTAGAAGACAGTTATTAACAACAATAAACAAAATTTACACATATACTCAAAACAGACAGATACCCAGTTAGATGCTAAGACAGATACTCAGACAGACTCAGATATATAGACAGTTACATACACAGATACTCAGACAGATACCCAAACAATAATATAGTTATTAAAAACAACAAACAATAGTTAGATACTCACCCTCAGCATTTCTAAGCTTCTGATGTTTCAGAAATGATCCATAATATCACCGAGGCTGTACTTGACCATGCCAACCTTTGTATCCTCCTTGCCATCTCTTGGTTTGACAATTAATATCAAGGACTGAAGCAAGATAAAACTAATACAAAAAATAACAATGAAACAAATCACGGACAGATACACAGACAGATATTCAACTAGATACTCAAGCAGATACTCGAGAAAATTTACCAGAATAATAATGTTGCAAGCACCAATATTAATCGCATTTCTTCTCTCAGGCTTTTTCTCATACTCATACTCATCATTATCCGCCTTCACCATCTTCATCTTCCCTGCCTTCTTCTCCTTTAGCTTCTTTGCTTCCTCCTTCTTTATGGCTACTTGTGGAACAAAGTTCTTTGCATAAATGTCCAATAAATAGAATAGGTTGTCGAGGAGAACAGTTGCCCATGCAAACTGTTTCATTAGTGCAATGTTGGTCACACAACTTGCAAAACCAAGCACCAAAGTTCTTTTCGAATTAGGCAGCAGAATACAGGCCAAAAGAAGCACCAACAGAATAACACATTCGTCAACCCTCCCTTTGACACCAAATATTGTCTCCAACAAACTATAGATATGGCCCTTGCCGATTTCCTTGCCCCCAAACAAGTTACGCAACCACCCTGAAATCTTCACTTTCTTGTCGTTTAATAGAATTGGTCTTCCTTCCGTGCTCAAACCCAACAAAGATTCCACATAATCAGGAGTGATATGGTGATCACGAGATGGATAGAAATGAAACTCCATGTTCTCCTCCCTGTATGCATCAACCATATCAGCAATTGCATCATTCGACTTCAAGCAGTCACGTTCATCAATATCACTGTAAATGAATGCTTGGAGTAGATCATTGAACGATGTCTCCTTTAACCTCTTCTTCACATCTTCGCTGATATTATCCTGGTTTTTAGCAATGAACTTCTGGAAACACGGTAAATAGCACCGGAACTGACACTTTCAGTTCCGTTCCACCACCTAAACAACTTCAGGCTCATCCACTACTTGTTGTCGTTGTCTAATAAGTACCGGAAATGACACATCATCATCACTCTCTGTCTCTAAATTAAAATCAGAAGTTGATTCAGAAGACTCCATTTTCTTCTTGCCTTTCCCCTTGATCTCCTCATTCTTCATAACCTTAGTCTTCTTCTTCATCATATTCTTCTTCTTCCTCTTCTTCTCCTTCTTCTTCTACTCTTCCTGCTTTAAAGTTTCCCTAATCATCTTGACAAGATGATCATCAGGAATAGAAGAACGAGATGAAGAAGACATTGATTTTCCTTTGTTCCTTTTAGCATTTTTCAAATCCTTTTTTAAAACAACCTGCTCCTCCTCCTCGGAAGAAGAAGGCACATCAGATTCTGACGATTCAACATACTCTTTTATTCTCTTCCTAGATGATCTAGGCCTTCTTTCTACTTCACTGTCTGATTCTTGCACTGCTCTATTGCGTTTCGATATTGATTATAGAATAACTAAAAATTAGCAACACACATATAATTAGACAAAAATCAAAAATAAATATTCAAAAATAGTAAGATAAACAGATACCCAGACAGATACCCAAACAAATTTCTAAACATATACTTACAAAAGATGTAGATGAAAAGACCTTCTACCACAAACACAATCGCAGGAAACTAGTACAACAACAACATTTCAAAAATATGAAAATGATACTTAGATATATACCTAGAAAGATACACAGACAGATATTTCGATATATCCAGACAAAGGCCTTCAATCACAAACACAACAACAACAACAACAACAACTACTACTACTACTACTACTACTACTACTACTACTACTACTACAACAACAAATAACATTTCGAACACATTACATCAAAAACCTACTACTACTACTACTACTACTACAAAAAATAACATTTCGAACACATTACATCAAAAACCTACTACAAAAATCATGAAGAAAAAAAAGTGAAAAATTATCGAAAACAAATAACATTTCGAACACATTACATCAAAAACCTACTACTACTACTACTACTACTACTACTACTACTACTACTACTACTACTACAACAAATAACATTTCGAACACATTACATCAAAAACCTACTACAAAAATCATGAAGAAAAAAAAGTGAAAAATTATCGAAAACAAATAACATTTCGAACACATTACATCAAAAACCTACTACAAAAATCATGAAGAAAAAAAAGTGAAAAATTATCGAAAATAAACTCAAAACCACGAAAAGGAACATGCAACCAACAACATTTCATAACATCATAAACGAAGAACAAAAAGGAAGATGCAAACTCCTTAGAAAAAACGAAAATCAAAAACCCAGGGGTTTCGAAGAGATATTCTTACGAAGAACTCGAGATGATGAACTAAAAGGAGACGACGACGGACATGGAAACAGACGACGACGAAAGAAACGGCGAGCACGACGACGGTGAAACAAACACAACAGGAGCAAGAGTAAGAGATAAAGTACAAGATATGAGAATGAAAGAGAGAGAGTGAAGAGTATATAGTTAGAAAGTGGGAGTTAGAGAGTGGCAAATGACGAAAATGCATGTCTGTTACAAACATAATGGGCATTTTTGGGATGGAAAACATATGTTGGGTTTATGAGGAAAGAGAAAGTATAAACTGAGTCTTTCTTTCATTTCCTCCTTTTTTTAATGGGATATAGCAAAGAACAATACTTGGTGGCTAGAAATGAACGAGTTAATTTTTGAAACAAGATAGAACTTTTTGTGATAGGATTTAAGATATTACATTAAGGTTTAATCACAATGTGAATGAGGAATCGAGAAAAGGCAGCAGTCCACGACATGTTTACTAGGAAGGAACCTAGTATTTTCCAGAAACCAAAGATGAATCCCAATTCCAAGCTTAGGTAGAACCACTGGTCTTTAAAGATATCATATCCTCTGTCTCCTTCATCTGTTAGTGGTATCACATTGCTTGCAGTACAATTCTTTCTTAATGGAGGTCCAACAAGTTCATTTCCAACAAAGCTAGACTGATCAAGGCTCTGAAGCTCAGTGCTCACTGGAATCCGTCTAGTCAAATTGTTGTGTGACAAGTTTAAGTGACTTAGAAAAGTCAAATTGGTCATGCTTGCAAGAATTTCACCAGAAAGTTGATTCTTCGAAAAATCAAGAGATTCTAAGTAAACCATATTTCCAATCTTTGAAGGGATTCTCCCAGTCAAAACATTTTTGGATAAATTCGGTGTTTGCAGGCAGACAAGATCGGTCAGTTCCTCTGGGATATTGCCAAATATAATGTTCTCTTCATTTTGTCACCAAGGATACAGTATCTATGTACTTTGGTGAGTTGTCAAAACTAAATTGTATAAAAGAAAGCTTACTGTGAGAGCAGATTTTGGATCCCCGCAAACTTGTACCTTATTGTTGAATGAAAGCACCAGATCATAGAAATTGCCCATGATCATTGAAGGTTGAGACCTCCCTTCTGAGGTTTGTTGATGAAGTGAGATTCTGTTGTATTGATTCCATTGAGCATTCCTCCTTGAGATGCCATAAACAAGTCCAAGCACGGGCACTACAAGAAAAATGCACCTAGACCACGGACCATTTCCGTCGTCTAGGTGCAGTTTTCCGTCGTCCAAGCTCCGTGCTTCAAGTGCTGTCGTTCAAGCACTTGGACGACGGAGATGGAGAATTCCGTCGTCTAAGTGAAAACTTAGACCGCGGAGAATGTCCGCGGTCTAAGTGCTCGCTTGGACCGCGCAAAATTTTCCACGGTCTAAGTTTTAACTTAGACGACGGAGATTCATTCTCCGTCGTCTAAGTGAACACTTAGACCGCGGAAAACGTCCATCTCCGTGGTCTAAGTTTGCACTTAGACGACGGAAATCGTCCATCTCCGTCGTCTAAGTGGTGATTTTGTAAAAAAAAATTAAATGAAAAATTCATGAAATTTATTTAATGAATTATTTATTTATTTTTTTGTATATCAATATTCATAATATTGCAAAATTTATTGAATATTAATTATTAATAATATATAATACGTACAAAATTCATAATGAATAAATAATTTAAATTATTATGGATTTAAATACAATGAATACAAAATTCATAATATAATATATAAAATAAATTAATCTACCCTAAATAAACTAAATTAACCTAAAACTAAACTAATTATAGGCGGTGGTGGTGGTGGCGGCGCCGGTGGTGTTGGCCGAAATGTGGAGGCCGGTGGTGGAGGCGACAATGTAGGCGGTATCTAGTGGTGTGTGGTAGTGGTGGAGGCGACGTTGTAGGTGGTGGTGGTGTGTGGTGGTGGCAGCGACGGTGGTGATGTCGGTGGTGGCGGCGACGGTGGTGGTGGTGATGATGATGGTGGATGGTGATGGTGATGATATATGGTGGGTGGTTTGATTGGGGGGGGGGGGGAGAGATGGAGAGGGAGAGAGAGAGAGGGAGAGGGAGGGGAAAAAATGAAGAGAGATTGAGAAAATGATGAATTTAAAGAGTTTTAAAGCACTTAGACGACGGAAATTCAGTATTTCCGTCATCTAAGTGATTTAAATTTTTGAAAAAATTTTAGCGGGAAAAGAATACCGCCAATTATTTTCACTTAGACGACGGAGATGACAATTGTCCGTCGTCTAAGTGGATTTAAATTTTTGCCAAATTTTTCGTGGGAAAAACACCGCCAGAAATTAAAAATTTAAAAATTCACTTAGACGACGGAAATACTCATCTCCGTCGTCTATGTGAATTTTTATAATTTTTTCTTTTAAAAAATATTTTTTTATATTTTTTTTAAAAAAATTAAAAATTTAAAAATTCACTTAGACGACGGAGATGAGTATTTCCGTCGTCTAAGTGAATTTTTAAATTTTTTTTAAAAAAAAAATTAAAAAATTCAATTAGATGACGGAGATGAGTATCTCCGTCGTCTAAGTGAATTTGTGAATTTTTAATTTTTTAAAAAAAAATAAAAAAAAATTTTTACGGAATTTTCACCTAGACCGCGGAGATGACAATCTCCGTCGTCCAAGTGAACACCTGGACGACGGAGATGGTCATCTCCGTCGTCTAGGTGAAAATTTCGTAAAATTATTTTTTAAAAATAATTTGTAATGAATTTTTGGACCTATAATTTGAATGGAATTGTCGTAAAATATCGATTAAAGAATCGTATATATAAAAAGGGGGATTTAAGACGATGAATTAATTTACGTATTCAAACTTGTTAAGTATCTACTAATATGTATAACTTAAGTATCGGTACGTATAGGCTCATTGCACATCGATATTAACGAAATTGAATTTGGAAAAAACGACCGTTGGATATACTCACCATAACACCATATATAAGTAGAATAATTTCCACTAAATACTGAGTTCCTTCAGGGTTTCATCGGCACAGTTTACCGCAAATCCAAAATTTTTACAAACCGGAAACCTGGATACACGAAAATCCGTAAGTCCTACTTTAAAACCGTTGACGCTCACACTCCAAGCATTGTTTACTCTATGGTCTCGACGAAAAGAATATGCATTAGGACATGGTCTAGATGGTCGTTGTCTTAGGTGAAATTACGAAATTTTCACTTAGACGACGGAAATGCACATTTCCGTCGTCTAAGTGAAAACATGGTTTAGGGGATAGGGCCTTAGGGTTTAGGGTTAAAGCACTTAGACGATGGAGATGTCTTTTTCCGTCGTCTAAGTGACACTTAGACCGCGGAGAAAATTTCCGCGGTCTAAGTGTCACTTAGACGACGGAAAAAGACATCTTCGTCGTCTAAGTGTTCACTTAGACCGCGGAGAAGTTTCCGCGGTCTAAGTGCATTTTTCTTGTAGTGGGGTGATACTGCGTTTAGACCCTCTGATGCTTAAGTCAGTATTGAACCAAGCATAAGCATGTATATCGTGAAGTTAATGGTGTTACTGATAAATTAGCACACCTAGCTAGATTGTCTTCTTTAGATGAGTTATGGTTTGAGGAGTGCCTTGTGATTATCCAGGATGTGCTTCTCGAAGATGATTGTAACTTGTCCTGGAGTTTAGGTTTTATGTCCCTTCCGATTTCTATTCCTTTTATTTCTAATCAAAACGAACATGGGGATGAGCCTCCGAATTTTTAGGCCGGTACCAAACCCCTTATCAAAAAAAAAATATATAAATGAAGAGTTATTGACCTAGTCTTAATGTCGTAGAAGAAAAGAAACTCGATTAAGCAAACCTTGCACTCTAGGCTCTAGCCTAATGAATCATTAGCACTAGGCAGTGGTTTATGGTAAGGCTCGACAATGAGCCGGGCCAAGTTTTAGCACAACGTCTCCAAGAATTCGGATCGGACTGGGCTAAGCTTTTTCAAAAATTTGAATCTCACGGGCTTTTTGGGCTCCGAGCCTTATCAGGCTTTATTTGTATTAAATAAAAAAAATAGAAATTAATAATGTTTAATTATCAAATATATCAACAATTATATGCACTAAATAATATATAAGTCTAAAACAAAATGACAATTAGTATATGAATCAATAATATTAAGGTAAATTAGAGAGTTTAATGATTTATATTGATAAAATAATATATAATAAATAATGAGCTAGACAGGTTGGGACCTTGACTGACCAGACTTTTTTGGATCCATAGACTTTGAGACCTCGGCCCGAACCCGATCTTGCTTAACGGTTCTAATGAAAAGACCGCTGAAGTTAAAGAGAAACTCTAGATATATAAATAAATTGCAAAAAAAATATTTGAAACAACCGGCCTCACTCAAATTCTTAAGACATTTGACAGTTTTTTTGAATCAACTAACTTGGGTCTAGCGATTTTTAGAATTTTTGCGTCAATAACCTAACGATTAACTCTCCCTTTATGTTTTAGTGTCAAATCTTTCATTTCTTTGTGAATGAAGAAAAAGTGGTGAAGAGAAAGGGAGTAGGAGGAGAAGCGTGCCGCCCCATTTTCTTTGTTTCCTGTCTGTCTGCCCTGTCAAGTGTGAACAATCAATTTCAAATACCCACAACATATAAAAAAGCAAACAGCTTTCGTAGCTGTCCAAATTCCTAAAGAAGTCCTCAGCATTCCCATCGTCAAGAAAGTATAGCCTTTTGTCAAAATCAGAGCAAAGTGATCTTGCAAGCAGCTCCATTTCCGTTTTCTTTCTTCTTCTGGTGAGTACTTCCTACTGTATAATTGAGCTTCATCTCATAGCTCTCAAGTTCACTGTTGCTGTGGGTTTACGCTTTTTGGTTTGATCTATTTCTTAAGCATATGATCGAGTAGGTTTTCCGTTATATATCCTGAGCATGGGGAGATTGGTGTTAGAAATCAGCAAGTTTGTGATGTTATCAATGAGAACATGTTACAGATCAGTTAGTAATCATCCCTTTGCTGTGGGCATGCTGCTTTTCTTTATATTTCTGCACAGATCATTTCCGTTTGTGTTTTCGCTTTTGGTCTCGACATCTCCTGTTCTAATCTGCACTGCTGTTCTTCTTGGAACCCTTTTGAGTTTTGGTCAACCCAATATACCCGAATTCGAAATAGAAAACCAACAAGGCAAGTTCACCCATCATGATATTGCTTCACTCGGAAATTGTGTGCCGGGTATTGAGAGTGTTGATGTCGATAGAGAAGACAAGTTATCTGTAACTAGCAGGGGTATTGGTGAAGAAGGCAGTCCCAGATACCATAGAGTCAATGGTAGTGAGGTCGGTGATGATGATACTTGTGTGCCACTTATCAATGAGACTGAGAATCAGGATCCGACTCAAAACGAGAAGATAGTAATTGAGGATGTGAGAGATAGAAACATAGAGTTGGAAAACCACAGTTATATGCATGAGGAGAATTCTGGGATTCAAGGCATGGAAAATGATATGGAAGGGCAATTTGAGGATTCCAATCAGCAGTATACTTTGGTTCAGAAGGTTCGAGATCAGACACTTCAAGTGAAAGATAATGATCTCTCTCCCCGTGAATCGTCGAATGCTCGCAATGTGGATGCTTTTCTGGGTGGCTATGGTCATTACAATGATGAGGGTGGTGAAGATTCTGATTCCGGGTCAGATGGAGCCGAGAGTTCTTCACCAGATGCTTCAATGGCTGACATCCTTCCAATGCTCGATGAGCTACACCCGCTTTTAGACTTGGAAACTCCGCAGCCTGCTCATATGTCGCATAGTGGATCTGATGCAGCTTCAGATAGCAGTGTTGAGTCAGATGAAGATATTGAAAACGAGGGCGGGGAAGCAGAAGACAATGAAGGGGAAGCTTATAATGGCGGTGACGAGCAACAAGTGCCGGAAAACAGTGGCAAGGATGATGAAAGCAAATCTGCAATCAGTTGGACAGAGGATGACCAAAAGAATCTCATGGATTTGGGAAATTTGGAGGTTGAAAGGAACCAACGCTTGGAGAGTCTTATTGCAAGGAGAAGAGCCAGGAAAAGCTTCAAATTAACAGCTGAGAAGAATTTGATAGATCTTGATGGTGTTAATCTTCCCTTTAATGTTTCACCAATTTCAACAAAAAGGCGCAACCCATTTGATTTTCCATATGATGACAATATTCCTGGGTCTGCTCCTTCCATTATGTTGGCAAGACGAAATCCGTTTGATCTTCCTTATGACTCAAATGAAGAAAAACCTGATCTCAAGGGAGACCACTTTGAGCAAGAGTTTATTGCATTGCATGCCAATGATGCATTCTTCCATAGGCATGAAAGCTTTAACTATGGAGCTTCAAGTTTGGGGGGTGCCAAGCAAGAGAGGCAAGACATCAAGTGGAGACCTGTTTTTGTACCAGAAAGGTTTATTTCAGAAGGTACAAGATTTCAAAGACAATCAAGTGAAGTTAGTGAATCAAAGTTGAGTTCTGTTCCCGATAGCGACTCGGTGAGTTCTGTGGCAGATTTGGATGATAGGAGGTTCAGTGAACAAGACTTTACTACAGAAACAGAAGTCATCTCCACTATATATCATACTTCTGGTCTTCTTGACCCCCAAAGGCATTCCTATGAAGATGTATATTCCCCGGAAATGAAACAGGCTGACAGAAGGGATGTCCTACACAATGGGCATGATATAGAACTTGGCAAAAGCGAAAATCTGGAACCCAGTTCGTCGGATAATGGAAGACTACCTACTCTTGTGGACCAAGTTACTAATGAACTCCGTTCAAATCCAGAACTAGTTGAAGAGGATGACACCAGCAGTACCTCAAGCTTGTCATCTTTGTCAGAAGGGGATGAGAAAATTTCAGACGTTGGGGAAGGCGAAGAAAGTTGGAAGCCGAGTGGTCATACTAATGAACTCCGTTCAAATCTACAACTAGTTGAAGAGGATGACACTAGCAGTACCTCAAGCTTGTCATCTTTGTCAGAAAGGGATGAGAAAATCACAACTGTTGAAGAAGGCGAAGAAAGTTGGAAGCCGAGTGGTCATATCATCGAGGAATTTCAGATTTCACCACAACATTCACCTGAGGAATCAGATGTTCAATTAATGAACAGGATGGTGGATCAAAATCAGTTTAAGGAGCCAGTCTACGACTCAGTCCCCCTTGAAGCTGAAAACCTGATTTCCTTGAACTCCATTTCTTCTGATATGCAAGCAGAGATATCTGCAATAGTTACATCTCAAGCATCATTGGAAATGCATGGGCCTTTTGTGTATCAGCATTCTGACATGCACGGTAAGGGTATTGAGAAGGCTACTTCATGCTATGAAGATATACGTGGTAACAACTCAAAAGTGGAGGGAGATGCAAGTTGGGGAAACTTGGGAAACTGCAACCAACCCAACTTGACGTGTTCTCATTCAGAGGTAGAAGTTGCTCTCTCTGGTAATTTGGAGGTGAATGCAGTTTCTTCAGATTCCAGTTACCACCATCTTCTATCTGATGAACAGAAATCAGAAGAGGAGAAACAACTATCCTGGTTAGATAAGTCCATGGTTGAATCATGTCTTGATGATCATTTGGAAGAACTTATTATTGAAGATAATGTCAAGGAAGAGGTAGATGATATAAAAGAGATTGATGCGGAGTTGTTATTAGAATTGGATGCAGTTGGGGATTTCAGTGTGAAACAAGTTGTGGGTGAGTCACTCCATTCTGAGCTCCTAACAGAGGAAGCCTATGCTGGGAGCAGTGAATCTGAGTCAGAAGCCGTTCAAGATCTGCCAGACCGTGAGAACATTCTGGATGGAGAAAATATCATTAGACAAAGGCATGAAGAAGTAGATGTTGAGCTGGTCATGCTTCCTATTGTGGTTGACAATGAACTAGAGGTGGATGTATCAGAAAGTACTGAGCGAAACAGTTCAGAGATGCTAGTAGTTGAAGCACCGACATATTTGGAAGATATTGTTTCTTCTTCAAATCAAGCTTCAAACGGTTCTGTAAATGAGTTTCCAGAACTATTAGATACAGAAGGGTCAGCAGAGTTACCTCTGGAAGATAGTCCAGTTGCTTTAGGTAATGTTGGCATTCATGAGCTGCTAAAATCCTCAATTTCGAATGAGGTATCATCAGATATCTTACCTAAGGTTGTGGAGGATAACACATTAGGCACTATAGGATCCAGTGTTCAAGAAACTTTTACTGTTCATTCTTCTGGGGAACAACCGTCAGAAGGTAACATTGAGGAGCTTTCAAACCCAAATATATTGAATTCGAAGGATGGATTGGCAGAAGTAGGAACTGAAGGGGTGGGGGAGATAGTATCAAGCAATGTTGTATTTGGTGCTGAAGAAACTATCACTACTGATGCTCTGATGGAGCAAAGCCTGGGAGTCGATGTTGATGAGCAGCCAAAACCATCAAGCTCGAAGGATGTATTGGAAGAAGTAAGAGCTGAGGTGGTGGATTCTATGGACGAGATTGGATCAAGCAATACGGAATCTAGTGTTCAAGAAACTATCATTACTGACACTAAGTTGAAGGAAGTCTTGGAAAGTAATGTGGCTGAGACCTTAGAGTTTGTATCAAGCAATAGAGAAGTTGTGCAAGCAACTATACCTACTCAAGTTTCACTAGATAATGTTAGTATTGGTGAACTGCCGAAATCATCAAGTTCAAAGGGTGTACTGGAAGAAGCAAGCACTGAGGTGGGAGATTCTGAGGAAATTGGATCAAACAATACAGTGTCTGGTGTTCTAGAAACAATCCCTACTCATAGTGCTTCGAAGCAAGTATTAGATAGCAATGTGGCTGAAACCATTGAGATTGCATCCAGCACTAGAGAAGAAGTGCCAGAAACTACACCTACTCCAGTTTCAGAACAAAATGTTGGTGCTGATGAGCTGCCAAAACCATCAAATTCGAATGATGGGAGAGCAGAATAGAAACGAGTTCTATGAATGCAGTGTGGCTTGGGTATTTTCCATTTGTTCCAGCTAGACGGGCATGGCTTGTTCGCATGGATTTCATTTGTCTTGTTCAACACTAGATGTGTATATTTTCCTTGCATGCAGTTTCAGTGTGGATATTTGATCTTTCTGGGTGTTGGGTAGCTTTGCTGATTTTTTTTTTCCCTCTGTCCATTGATTTGGTTTCTTCAAGAATGAGTTTGTGGTTTAATTCGTTGAAGTGTGTAGTTTATTCATCTTTCCTTCATGTTAATTTGGAGAGGGCTTGGCATTGTCATGAGATGATTGGTAGATTCATAAGGGTGTGGAGTATATTTTTGATATAAGAAGATATATAATCAGGTAGACTTTGTAGAACATTGCAGTTTTTTTTTTCAATACAACAGTGCAGTTCCATGATTCTATTTTCACTTCATTCTTTTTCTTCTTTTTGATTTTCGCTGTCCAAAGTGAGGCATTTCTTCTGGTCTGAACTAGGCCCAGAGAAACTGTGCTGAGACCAATGACTAAAATATCGAATAATATTTTTAGTTCCACGAATAATAGTTGCATTATTATATTGAATTGAAGAATTCGAGATTAAGAGCATCTCCAACAGGTCTTGTATAAAATCTCTATTATACAAGACTAAAACACAAAATTTGTATAATTGTTTGGGGTCAACTCCAACAGCTCTTCTATTCTATTCTTAAAAAATAAATGTTAATCTCTATAATTTAATGAGTATAGGAATATTTCTCAAATCAAGTCAATAAATTGTAGGAGAGAGAAAAATTGATGTGTTTTTGTTCATATTTTGAGGAGAGAAGGTTGAATTGTGTAGGTGAGCAATAAATTTTACAGATTTTTAGATGGTTATACAAATTTTGAGTTTTCTATAGATATAGGGATTCTGTCTCCTCTTTATCCATTTTCTATAGAATACAAGACAGTTTACAAGAGCTGTTGGAGCCAAAAAGATGTATTTTTTCAATAAAATAACAATTCTTGTGTTTTTACGAGAGCTGTTGGAGATGCTCTAATGTTGTTTCAAGTAGTGCTAGAAGCCAAGAACAACATGAACGAAAATTATCATTCAAACGCACAAACTGGTTTAAAACACTAGAAATATTATAAAACAAAATGAAAAAAAATATATATATAAAAAGTGAAGGAGGACATATTAATGTAGTATTTTTGGTCAAAAGGACATGATTGTCGGACAAGTTAGCTATCTCTACCATTAATCACTTAATAGTATCAAATCACATCATCTGATTGCTTTTGCTTCTTCTGGGATGGCTCAGGAGCAGCCCCAACCTGCAAGACATTTTCAGATGTGGTGTCAATGATTTCTACAAGTATTAGTTGTCAAATCCGCTTTGCTAAAACCTACTCTTTAATTGATGTTACATTTTAGGAAATGGATGTTTCTCATTATTCACCAGGGAAAAAAAATTATGTACAAAAGTTGCTTAAATTTGCTGTCAAATACTGCTATTATAAAAGATATCTTCTATAATTCTATCTTTCAAAAATATATATATATATGTTCTATAAATATTTGCAATAGGGTCGTCAAGAGTTTGATGAAAACGTATCATCAACTGTGGTTGAAGGGCTCAATGCTTTGATAGTTTTCCCTACTTCCCACTCTACTATACCACAGTTTTCTATTTTTGTTCAAGTTACAGCAAATCGTACATCTTGTGTTTTCTATAGGCATGTCTTCACTAAAACTTCTAACATCAAAGACTACCAAATTCCAAGGTACCATCTGACCGTCTCCCTCATCCTATTTATCTACTGATGGAATGAAAAGAGAAGGCAGATTACAACAAAGCTAGATCGACATGCCTACCAAGCTTGACAGTTGTTCTCTGATGTAAGTCAACGATTTTATCATGGCTCCAAAGAGTGTCCCTAGTCACCTGAAACTTCAGATCGATTTCATCTAGACTGGATTTGGTATGTTCTTGCAGCTGCAAAAACAAAACAAAAATATTAAACAAAACAGAAAACGACAATAGAGCAATCTAATGACACTCGAATACTATAGTCAATTAGAAACACAACAACAGCAGTTGCCAATTTAAAGATACGGGATTACACCAATAAGACCCTTTTAAAAGTTTCTGCTATCATTTTTCTTTTTGCTGTAAAATAATCCACCCTTTGTGCAGGTCAATAACTTTCAGATTTTCACCTTTCCTGGGCCAACTGCATCACTTCCACTCAAAACATAGAGGCTTTACTTCTCTGGATCTCAAATTTCCAACGTGCTTTTGTGCAGTCTTACTTTCTGGCAGTGGTTGGTACCACCAGTAGAAACCAAGAGAAGAAAAAGGGAACCTATTGGCAATAATACATGTGCCCATAAAACCCCCTATTCCTGTCCAACAACACAAACAAAGATTTTCCATTTACAACACATCTCAAAATCCATCCTCTACTTTTTCCAGCATAGCACTCGAGCCTTTTCACACAACCATGTGTTACACCTAGCAGTGAGACATCCAATTACATTCATAAAGATAACGACTCGGTGCGAGGACACAAGAAGGTCCCGGTGGAGATAGGAAAATAACAACACCTCCTTTGATCAGTTACATGAGAAACTACCCATAGTATCTTGCACTATTCATATTGCAAAAGAAGGTGTGGCAAAGAAAGAAATACACTGTCCACTAGATCTCTACAAGAAGACTTAGAGGAGAATACACCCAAATACTCCAACCTACATACCAAAAGACGGTTTGTAGGCTTAGAGTATTGGCGTAACCTCTCCTTCACATCCTCCGCAACACAAAATGACAAGTTGACTTGTCACCATATGAGCAATTTGTAGAAGAAAAAAATGACATTGAGGAGATGGCTCAGGGACTTAGTGTTATTGCATTTGTATTTCAAAGTGACGAGATGAGGTTGCAAGAAACTGAGTTGTCCTTTAAGGAGGGCACACAAGGTGTTTGCAAACCTGTCTCTCACAAAATGGTTTCAGTACCCTCACTGTTATCTGGAGCTATGGTTGTGTTGCACGACTTCAAGTCTCCTTTGAGCATTGGTGTACTCATGTCTATTGAGAGCAGCAAGCAACTAATTATGTTTGGTGATGAGCAACCCAGCACTGAAAGGTATTACCATCATGATTATGCACCTGCAATACCTATATTTGATGCTTCTGAAATGGGTGATTTTGATAATACTAGTAACCTGAAAGTGAGTGATATTTGTTTGTACAATGTCATTAAGCTATGTACTCATAGTTGTTGGAAATTTATGTTTATGCTTGAATGGTGGCCTCCTGATAACTTTGGTATGTCGGGAAGTATTAGTATGGAGTTCAATGCCTTGCAGCTTATTCATTTTGGTGGCTTAGCTTACTGTTTCAATCCCTATGATAAGAGAGTTTGTGACAAAGGAAGTGGTATTAACATCGAGAATATGGAGTCTTATCTTGGGGCTAATGATGATGGTATGAGAATGGTTTGGAGTGCAACTATTTTGAATGATGATATATCAAGTCAGACAGTTGAACATTGCTGACTTGCGTCATGGTGGTGTTTTGAATTGTGGTAGAACTTATAGCTTCTGGTCAACATGCAAAAAGGAATTTTGGAATGAATATACTATGTGCCAATCGGAATCTTCAAATGGTGATAGAGGTCAAGTGTTAGATACAGCTCAAGTTGTTATGGACATGCTTCATGTTAGCATGCTGAATACTATAAGTGAAGAACAGAATAATACGGTCTTGATGGCAGTTGATCAAGGACATGAGAGCATAAGTTGTATCATCAAATACCACAGAGGCAATAATGACCAATACTCAGTAAAAGCTATAAGCTATTATCATGTGTATCTTACATTTTCTAATACTCAGAGCCTCAAGGCCATGGCAAGGTGCTATCAACAATTACTCTGCCGTACTTTCAACGAGGAGGGTTCCATAGTTGCATATGGGGTTTGCAGACTTATGTCCTATTTTAAGCAGAGAAGTGAAGTTTTGAAAGAAAAATCACAAGTTGTTCCAAATGAATATGCATATACTTATGTTGCTCGCAAGCTACTTGATAATGAGCTTACTATCATGGTTAGTATTCTTGGTCTTCTGGTCAGCATGTCAAGGGTGAAGATTCTTCTGAGCATAGTCTGCAACTATATAACCTCTCTGCTACAGTGGACTAAGATGGCTGCCCTTACATTCATTATAGGCACTTTGATTGCTCCAAGGTCCTCCGTACTAGAAGATGTTAAGTTCAAAGCAGTTGTGCTCATAAGCTCCAATGTGCTATGCTTTCATACTACTTGCATCGACACCTATGCTCTCCTGCTGGCTTCTTATTGTTTTGTTGGTAATGTGATGGAAATAAGGTGGTTCAAGCTGTGTGCTTCTTTAACGATGTCCCTGTTTGTAAATTGTTGGAGCTGTGAAGTTATCTACCAAGGAGGGGTGAGAGAGGTCAGTCTACAATCAATTACCAGTCTAATTGTCTTTACTTGCATCGATACAAAGAATGAGAGTATAAGCACGAAGCATATGGAAGTCCAGTAGTGCTTAGAGGCTAATAGAATGAAACTTGAGGACAAGTTCCATTTGAAGGAGGGTGAGATGTTAGGATCCCTAGTATTGCTGAATTTAACCACGGGTAGTTATTACCTTTTACTGTGTTTCACTAGGCCTCCGTACAATGAACACGTGGTTGTGGCAATGTACTTATGAAATGACTCAACTTTAGATTAACTAGTAATTTAGTATCAAGCTCTAACGACTGACCATAATCTATAAAATTTTGTAAAATTTTTGACATAGTTTTCCTTAAAACTGAGACAACAAAAAACCTACAGGAAGAATGACATTCCGCAGATAAATCCCACAAACAAACCGTGGACTACTGATATCCATTCGGATTTCTCAACATATAGCAAAAACTAAACCAGATGTAAAACTCAAGATTGAAAACATGCTTTACAAAGTACTGATTCTAAATACAAGAAGAAGCAAACTCGACGACTTCTCGAGTAACAATCTATTCACAAGAGTCTCACTGTAACAATATAAGAAAAATGGTATCCATAGCGACTTCTATAAACATATGATACAAATTGACAGTGAGCTGGAACCTACTGATGAGAAGATGACTGGTGGATTCGGAGCTCTCGACGATACCAAGCACGCTCAGGAATAACACTGCAATCTGGACAACAGAAACCGAAAAACCCAGGGAAAAGCATTTAAAATATAAAATGTTAGCGTGAGTAGACAAAAGTAATATAATAATCTGCGTAAATCGTTAAACTGTAATTTCATTTCTTTATGCTATTTTCTGTGAAATAATGCGAGTTCTAAACTGAATAATTGAAATATAAATGGAGGTGCTCTCCCAGGCCACCTAACCTAAGGCGTTAACCCAGTCGATTCCACATACCCTCGTCGCTGGAAACAGCCAGAACACCGCCGTCGGTTAACCACAAAATCCGGTCGGCTAACCACGTCGATTTGAATCAAAAATCAACCGTATACCCATCAACACATACACCAAACGAAAGAGGAGGAGGAGAGCTTTCTAACCCTACCTGAAATGTCGTCGTCGGTGGCCGAAAATGGCTGTTTGGGTCGGGTCAAAGAAAACAGGTCGGCGTACGGTATACGAGCCAAGTTCGTATGATACTGCTGCCAAATTTGGAAACTTCCAAAAACAAAACGTATAAATACCGTATACACTGCTGGCCCAAATCAACGGTTCAGAATCAATTTGATCAAGATTGGACGGTTCAGATTAAACTGACCAAATTAAAAATTAATTCTATTTTAATTATTTATCGTCTAAACTTCTGATAAACATTAAAAATAGCTCACATATCCGATAAATTCCCCAAAAATTCCTACAAGATCGAAATTAAATTCTCTACTACTCTTGAAAAGAAAGTCAAGACAAATTCTCGCCCAATGAAAAATTAGTTAACAACCCTAATAACGCGACTAATCCGCGATAACGCATAATGTAGTTCGATAAGTGCGTGATTTCGGTTCGGGTTGTAACAACTTGATCATTGCTCTGGCTATATATGCCCAGCAGGTGTAATGAGTTAGGAAAAGAATCAAAATATCAAAACTTTACCTTTTATCTTCTTTCGTTCTTAATTTTCTTCTTGTTTTTTTACATTTTATTCTTTGATCCTAAGAACCCAGATTTGGGGTCTTAACAGTTTTCCTTGTTTCCCAAAGAGTGGAGAGTAATTGGTCTAATGCTTCCTTTTATTTTATGGCTGATAACTTGTGCAATTCCAAGTACAGGGCATCCTCCATTGTTCTCACCCAACACAAACTCAAATGCTCTCTTCTTCCCTTCCAGGCTTAAATGCGCAGCAGCCTACTAGAAATTAGGAGTCAAAATATGAAGTAAGATGAGAGGGTAAGAGCCCAACTACCGAGGAAGAATTAGAGTAAAAGTTGCACCCCTGTAAGTTCTTAGAGCAGATGCACCGGGCTCGGAAATAGGAGGAGCAACCATGGAAACCGATGGGGGCTAGCCGGAACTGCTCGAGCAAGGAGAAGAAGATGGTGCAGCGCAACTCGAGGTGGCTGGTGACTGCTCGTTGATCGAGCTCGCGAGCTGCTGCTCGAGCAAGGTCTACTCGTTGTAGAGGAGCAGCCTGGCGGAGCCCACGCACGTGGGTGACGCCAGGTTGCCTGAATTTTTTTTTCCGTACGGCGCGTGTTATATACACGCACCAGTAAAAACTTTTTTTTTACAGTGAGGTGCTAGCCAATCATGAGGTGACACGTGGCGCTCATCTGATCCATTTCCACTCAACAGGCAATTGTTATGAGCCGTCCATTTCAAATAAAAAATTGAATCTGACGGCTCAGATTCAAAGGCAACGGCTACTTCCCCCAATTTGCTACCATCGACTCTTTTTTAACGGGCATTACATTTTTTGCCCAAAAGTCTTATAAAAAATTACAAATATTACCCTACAATTTTCCTATAAATACTACATCAATTTTACAAACCTCCCACACCAATTTGTGCACAACAAGTTCATCATCTCCCTCCATCTCTTCTCTCATTCATTTGTGTTTTTTTCTCCAAAATAATGTTGAATTGGCTTGCTTTGGAAGATTTGCAATTGTGCATTTCTTATATGCATATTAGCATTGATCCTATCACCAGCAACAAGCAAAAAGTCGACAAATTGTGGGAAAAGATCTATGCCAATTATATCAAAAATTAGGTGATTGGTCATGGTGAATCAACAAAGGAAGATCGAACTCAAACCGCCATTTCATCTCGTTTTACTAAGTTGAAGCCGGTTTTCAATCTTTGGGGCGAAGCTCTTAGTTATGCACGAAGGAATCCACCACTATCCGGCACCTCTCCACAAGATCAAGTAAGTTCTAGAAATGTTTGTGACGTTTGTTATTTTGATTTTATGAACTAAATGTTGTCATCTCCATTAAACATAAATAAATTGTGACATAGAAATTTGTTAATTTTTATAGTTAAGAAAAGCTCAAATGTGGTTTGTGTCAAAGACAAAGAAAGAGTTTTCAAAGTTTGAATATTGGGAAGTGGTGAAGACTCATCCTTTCTTTAGGGAAACCACGGCTACTACTCGACGTATTTACAACTACAAAGCTACTACTCCTACCGTTAGCGAAATGTCTCCCACCGTCAATTTGGATGATGATGAGGTGATTGCAACACCAATGAGTAACCGCGAAGGTCCTTCGAGTCCCCTTAGACCACCGGGAGTGAAGGCGGAAAAATAAGCAAGAAAAAAGGGGAACAAAATCATGACTCCTGCAAGTGAGCTACGAGATGAGCCTTTGAAGACCATTGCGACCAATCAAGCCATTTGTGCCGCCGCTCAAAAAACAAGTGAGGATATGAGGCCACCGCCTCCAAGATAATAGTGGGACGTTGATATCATTATGTGCTCCAGGTACCCCAAAGAAGCTGTGTCATATCCACGTGTCATATGAGGCCACCGCCTCCAAGATAATAGTGGGACACTTAGAACGGCTGCAGTATGCCCCTTGCCAAGTTGTTGGACAGTTCTTCCATTCCCAGTGTATACAGTCGATGCTTCCAACCATACCTGGAAATCCCCGATGTCTGGCCCTCCTTAGAAGTCGAGTGATGTCAGCTGCATTTGGACTACGGAGGTAAATATCACCGTAAAGCTCATGCACTTGAGTGCACCACTTCTTCATGCATTCTAGTGTGGTTGATTCACCCATCCTTGTGTATTCAGCACACTGATCTACGGCCTCGCCGTATGCCAACATTCGGAGAGCACCGATCATCTTCTGTTGTGGAAGAAGTCCTTGCAATCCAATGGAATCTGCTCATTGATGCCAAAATGGATCGTTGTTGCAGAGATCCGTGCAGATACGGTTGAATAAGTTCAAACTCATTCGGTACCTCCGACGAAATGCTTGCTAGTTGAAGACCGGGCGTTCAATGAAGTAATTTTCCATAAGATTCTGTCCTCTTTGCACCCTCAACCTTTCTTGGTTTGGACAGTAGCAAGGTGGTTCATCATCGAACGCTGTAGCTACTACGACCGCTTCAGTGACGAAGGCGTTAGCTATTTTTGCATTTTGTCGGCGTTGTTGTCGATTCCTCGTGAAAAAAGTGTTTAAACTAAAAGGATCCATCTTACTGATGCTGGAATGTGAATAAATGTTTGAAGATATAGCAAGAAATTTGTAGATGGTGTGAGAATATATGAAGCACGATGATCCTTTTATAGCCGATTTTAGGTTATCTAAAATTTGATGATGACGACACGTGGCATGTCTTGACTGGTCGAAAATCTCACCGAAAATCTTTGGCAATTATTCACACGAAAATGACACATGAAAGTGCCACGTGTAGCCAAGTGATTGATCGGGAATCTTACCGAAATTTTTGTACAATTATTTGTAAGATAACGTTCTGTCGGTGTGACACATGTCAACAAGTGATTGGTCAGAAATCTTACCCGAAATCTTATTCAATTATTCATACGACAACGACACGTGTTATCTATGTATTGGTTGAAAAAAAATTTAAAAAATTTAAAATTTAAAATTTAAAATTAATTTATGAACAGTAATAGGAGGTACTATTTTTTTGCACCGCTGTGCAAAAAACAAAAACTGCACCTTCTATTTGATGAATAGTGTCTGCTCCACCTCAAATAGTGCCTACTCCTCCTC
The DNA here is from genome assembly GCA_946800695.1 of Geum urbanum. Taxonomy (NCBI): domain Eukaryota; kingdom Viridiplantae; phylum Streptophyta; class Magnoliopsida; order Rosales; family Rosaceae; genus Geum; species Geum urbanum. Next base: position 4,992,069 of record OX327009.1, read on the forward strand.
AAATAGGAGGAGCAAAGCCCTCCCATGGGTGCATATGCTCTTAGGTCATCAGTTTTAGGGTGGGACGGCCGAACGGTTTGGAACTTCAATTTTTGGTAAAAATAAAAACAGAAAAAAAAACTAAAGAAAAAGAAAATCCACTTTAGGGGTCTCTATCCTAAAAAATACAATTTTTTTTATTTTTAAAAAAATTCAATATATTTTTGTTCTAACTAGGGGAAATGATCAAAAGACCCACTTTTGAAGGTCTTCTCCCTTAAAAACCCAAAATCTTAAAAAACTCATTATTTTGGTTCAGCACTTCCAATTTTACCCTCTTTTTTGTAAAACAGAGTCTAGTAATGTCTGCATATAACTAAAGAAACATGTTTTTAAAGAAGTATAGTGGGCCCATAATTTATCTGTTCTAACACCTGTAGCTGAAGATCTATTCTCTATACTCAAAGATAAACAATTATTTTTCACCATAGAAAATTTCTCACTGTCAAAAAATACGTGATTTAAGTTCTACACTTAAAATTTTATGAGATTTTATCACTAATACAAAAAAGAAAATTAAATTATTCGAAAGATCAAGAGCAGTCCATCACAGTCCTTTAGCACAAGCAATTCATAATCTCAAAATTGCTAAAGAACAATCTTTTCTTGAAAATTTGTTAAGGGACAAAGCACAAATAGAAAATCTTTTGCATCGATTATCTATTTGACTGTCAATTTGAGCATTTGTTAGATTCGCAGTCTAACTGGTATCAAAGCTTGCAATAGCTCAAAATCCCAACAATGGGATCAGCAACTGAGAAACTAATGGAGAAACTAGATTCTCTATTTGAAGCATCAGATGCAAGGCAACAAGAAATCTTATTAGAAACTTTTAGATGCAGAGAGTATCCAAAAATTCTTCCAGCAATCAGCAACCAATTACAGATATTGGAGGCTAAGGTGGATTACATCCAGAAGTATCCGAAAGAAAAACAAGAACTATTAACAAGAGTTAATAGAAAGATCGAGAGACTAGATCTTCAATAGATGAAGATCCTTGACTATATTCAGAAAAAAGTTCAAGAACATCCAAGATCAAGCACTAAACCACCTCAAACTGTCATCAGAAAGACTAATGACTTCGGATCACTAAAGGTTCCTAAAGGGAACCCGACGCCAAAGCCATTTTTTTAGGCTTCTTCATCAAATCCTTCAACATTCAAGTTGAAAGAACCCAAATTATAAGACATGCGCAACATGAATATGTTAAGCATCTTCAAGAAAAAATCAGTGTAGTTGGTGAACTCAGAAGAGTTTGAATTCAACGTGATCGAGAACAACGTTCGAAATTCTTTAATCTCGAAGTTTGAAGTCAAACAAATCTACAAGAAAGGAAGTTTTGACATGATGGACAACCATCAGTTCAAAATCCTTGAATTCACCACACCGACAACAACAGGAGAAACAGATCTCCTTCTGGTCACACCTGAAGAAATTTCCAAGTTGGCATAAAGCTACTGGCCAGAGAAGGCCTAAATTGTTCAGTTTTATGTGTCTTACGAGACAATAGGCTGATCGACTTCCAGAAAAGTCTACTAGGAACACTTCAAGCATCACTATCTAACCAGGTTGCATACTTCAACTGCTTCCCAAAATTTTCAACCAGCCTGCCTAACTGATGTCATTCACTGTTTACGACTGAGAGTCATAACAGACGGCACGTCCATGAAGGAGGGCATGCAAGAGCTTGTAGTAGTTTATAAAATCTACTATAAACTAATGAGCACGACAATAGAGCCAAAGACTTTGGTCTCAAACATCCCAGGTCGTACTACTGGTTTCCTTACAAATTCCAAGAACCACAATCAACAAATTCACAAGGTGGCATGGGATGAGGTAACTTTCCCACTAGAGTGGAAATTATCTGGTCCAAAGGAGAAACCAGAAAGCTCGAAAGTAGTAGTTTATGAGAACAGGAAGACCGGAGATGTTAACCTCAAATTCGAAGGATACAGAAACAGTGACGTATCTCTCGAAAGCTTCAGAGATGAAAGCTCTAGACCTCTCAAGAGATGCAACTCTACCAGAGAAATTAGTACTAGAAGTACCAGAATCTCGATAGAGGCTAATCCAGTAATGGAGGAAGACTTAGATGCTGAATTAGAAAGAAACATCAGCATGCTAAGAATAGGAAATTCAAAATCAGAAGAACTCTTCAAGGTTTATGAGGAAGCAGGGGAGTGTGAAGATCCCTTGTGATTAGAACAATTGATCAAAGAGATTGAAAGTTTCACCCTTAAAAAAGAAAGAAAAGACTTTCCTCTTCTATATGAAGAAACAAGAGATACAGAAGATGAAGAAATGGAAGAAACAGAATCTTCACAACCTTCACCTTCACAGACCACCATATTTAGGATTGGTGGAAAACTCAAACTTCCACACGGAAGAAGCCTTAGTTGAAAGAAGGGAGAAAGAAGCTCCCATAGATTCATTCCACAAGAAAATACTCCTAAAGTACCAATCACTCAACTAGGAGTATGACTTAATCTAGACAAAGTTGTAGACAAGAAAAAGGCCATCGAAAAATGGGCAGCCAGTCTATTCATGGCATCATACTCAACCTACGGAAGATTTAAAGCATAAGACTTACACACAGTCTACGAGTCAACCCTCCTAGGAATGGCAAAGAAGTATTACTTTCCCTTCAAAGAGGCGATCAGAGGAAAGTAATGGTTGGAAGACATAAAGACAAATAGAACTCTCTATAATTTTTCTACTCCACTATATGATCAATTCTGTGGGGACATCTCATATATTGGAGAAAAACTAAAGAGATAGCAAAAACCATCATATACGCTCTCATATATTGGAGGAATATCTGAATGAATTCCAACAGTACTACTTCACAATATGAGAGTTTGAAAGTACTGACTTGGTACACCTCCTAAACAGGAAGCTCCCTAAACCATGGAAGACATCCATGAGAGAAAGCATAAAAGAAAAACCTCAAGAAAGGCTTTCGGTTGGAGGAGTTGCAGAAAGAATCAGGCAGCTAATGCGTGATCAGTGCAAAGCCAACACTAGAACAAAAGCAGCCAAGAAGCAGCTTAAGGGAACAAGTGACTTTTGTTCGAGAATAATAGATACACCAACCAACTGGGGATGCAAAGAAAAGAGGAAAAAGAAGAAGCACTTCCAAAAACCTTTCAAGAGAAATGGAAGGAAGAGTTGGAGGTTCAAGAAAAGCTCCAACTACAGAAGAGAAAAACAAAATCCCATAAAGAGATTTTTCAAGAAGACAAGATCCTATCAAGAACCTGAGAAGAAGAAATCTTGCAGATGTTGGTTTTGCAAGGCCGAAGGGCACTATGCTAATGAATGTTCCAGAAATGAAAAGAGAATTTTGAAAGCTCTTCTCAAGGAATATGAAGAAGTCATAGAGATGGCAAACCTAAAAGGCTACGAAGTAGTCTATTCATTATAAGATGATGAAGAGATATCTGTCTATTCAGTCTGTTCAGAAGATGAATCATCAGAAGAATCAGAAACAGAATCTGAAGAAGATGAACTGTAATGACCCGAACCGTGGAATGTGTACGTATTAGTTCGAGCCGTGATTATTGTGAATTAATCATACTCGTGGATTTATTCACAACTAAATTATCGGGCAATAATTTGTTTTGAGTTCCTTCGCGGAAATTGTAGAGGATTTGATTTCGAGTTTGTAGGAGATTTCGGAGGATTTTTTGGATAATTGGAGAATATAAAATGGATATTTGAAATTGTCGTCGAGTTAGTCGTACTTATCCGATTGGGTTTGAGTTATCCAAATCGTGAATTTGGTCGGTTCGCGATGTATAAATATCGAATAGTTGTAAAAAGTCAGAAAATCACACATTTGAACCGAGTTGACCAAGTTGGGGCTGAGTTGACCTGGTTGGATTTCACCGTCAGACCCGCCATTTTCGGCCACCTCCGGCCGTGATTTTGGTATGGTTAGAAAACTCTTTTGATTTCCTATTGATTCATGTATTCATTTGTGGAAATTGGTTGTGATTTGTGGCAGTTTCGACTCGATGAAGTTTGGAGATTTCGCCGGAATTGGGTGGCGGTTTCCTGCGAGATTTGGTGTCGCGGTGGTGAGGGGTTAGGCTCCCCTCAACCCCATGAAGGTTTCTGGGTATTCAATTTGGGATTTGGTGGAGGTTTTGTGGTGGTCCGATTAGGTTGCCGGAATTGGTTTCGCCGTGGCTTTTCGGGTTTGATTTCGGCTATGGTGGTGGTTGGATGATGTAGTGTCTTTAGGGGTTATGTTGGGCTTAAGGAGAGGAAGTTTTTAAGGTATTTTCCGCCATGGAATTTCACTGTTGGCGCTGTGCCGCCGCTGCCGACTGTGGTCAACGGCGGAGCTCAGGCGAGAGTTGACTTTTGGAGATTTTGGAGATTTTTATACCGTTTTTCTTGTAATCGTGCCCCAATCGTAGTCGTGAGGTTTTTGAGATGATTTGAGTGTTCTAATTTGGGACGAGGGTTATTTGGGTGTAATTTAGAAATTTTACTATTCTCGTCTATATTTCGAGCGAGACGTCTTTCGAGAATGCGGGGTTCTTGACGTATTAGCTCCGTATGTTGTTATTCTATATGTATTGATCATATCCCTATTATTCAGGTGATCTTGATCGAGTGTTTGGCGAGGGATCTTCCACCGGACCTCAGAGTTAGCCTCGTACTATGAGTGGACACTTTGATTTTCACTGTTGATTTACAAGTCTTGATTATGCATTTTATGTTATGCATTTTACGAGTATTCAATTACGATTATGCATTTACGGTTATGTATTTTTACTTGGAGGCACATGTATGATTTGTTTTACATGGTGTATGGATTTATGGATGTATCGATGCAATGGCTTCTAGGCTGATCCCCGAGATGCTCCGAGGGGTTATGACAAACGTCTGACCCATGATTATATGGCTCCCTAGAAGGTTATGACAAGCTCCTTACCTGGTTGAGCATGATTGTAACTTTGAGGAAAATGTATTCAAGTTTGGCCTCCACATTTTATACGGTATCCAGGAAGGTTATGACAACCACCTTACCTGAGTTTGATGATTTTAAACTTACATCATGATTTCATGTTTATATTGGTGAAAGGCATATTATTATTTTCGTCCACTCACTCTAACGATTTTATTTGCCTTCCCTTGGGCTTTTTGGTTTCCTTTGCCTAGTTTGCAGTTTGAGTTCTGGGGTTGCACGTCGACGGTGGAGGCGTAGAGTTCCAGTCACACTTTTGTTCGAGTAGGTTCTTAGTTCGACCTACTGGCTATATATGATGTACATAGGAGTTGCTCTGAATATTTATGTTGTGTTTTCAGTTTAGTTTTCCCCTGAATGTTTTCTATATTTCTTGTAAACCTTGTGATTTGTTATATATGAATGTTGAGAAATCCTGATGGGGAACAGAGCCCCACGGTTTGGTGTTTGTGGAATATTCGAAGTGTGATTCTCTTTGCAGGTTCTAATATTGGCTCACTTGTTTCAAATTAAACTCTGGCGAAATTTTTTTTAAGGTCATGTTTTCAAATGGGTTTGATTTCGGCTTAGGCAACTAAATCGGAGTCGGGTCCTTTCATGAACCTAGAGAGGTTTATCCTCTTGAGATAAAGAATTGGGAAGAAAGCACAAAGGAAGAAAAGATTTCTTCCAACAAAGTCAACAAGGGAACATTCATTTGCGACTTCTGTCAATGTAAGGAGAAGAAAAGATTTCCTATGTTTTGTAAAGCAACAGGAAGAACTTATCACAAAGAATGGCTTCATAGTTGAAGCAAGGAAAAAGACAAAGAAGAATTCAATAAAACAGACAGATTATTGAACAAGAGTACGAAGACTACTTCTATGAGATAGAAGAGAAACCAAAAATTCTAGAAAAAGATTTAGAAAGAGCAAAGACTGATACTACTACTAAAAAAAGAGTAGTACCTACAAAAGATCTAGTCCATGATACGAAAAGAGAAGTAGTATATGACTGTGAAGAAGAACAATATAAATCAGTCCATGATACAAAACAGGAAGTAGTATCTGACTATGAAGAAGAACAATGCAATCTTTTTACAGAAGAGGAAGCAAGTTCTTCAAAACAGAACCTGTGCAAGGTAGCAACTGTTTCTACAAGTAGATTCAGTAACTACATGGTGATTGGATTAAAGCTTCCAGGATACAAAAAGTATCATCTATATGCCTTTGTAGATAACGGTTTGGGCTTCAGTCTAGCAAAAATGTTTGCTATACCAGAAGAGTTATGGATAACAGATCCAAAAAGAAATGCAACCGGAAAGACCGTACAAGGAAGAAGAATCTTCATGAATACTTTTGCTAAGAAGGTTTCAGTCTCGATAGGAGGAGGAACCTTTGTCATTGAACATATTCTCTAACCAGAAGACCAAGACTCAGATGTCCTAATTGGCAATGACTTCCTGCTACAACAAACTTTCATCCAAAAGCCAGAAGTGAACTTATTAGGCTTCGAGAAGAATCAAAAATTCTTCTGGACAGAGAGGCTTAAAGAAGCCAAAAGTATTGTTGGTCCAGGATTCACAGAGAAATATTAGAGATCGCAGGAGAATAGTGGTGGATACAAACCACGATTTGAAACAATTCTGCAATTTAAGCAACAAGAAGAGATAAACATGTAGTTGCTTATCTAAGAGTCATCAGAAGAAGAATAAGAAGATGAAAAAGAATTATGTAAGTTTCACGGCAACAGAGAATACAAGCATCCAAATGCTCCACCTCAAGCCTCTACCAGAATTCAACTCAAAGAACACACTATCTACAACATTCTCAAGAGAGATTGTGACAAGTGTAAATAGGAGAAAACCCTTAGAAGAAAAGCGAAGGATTCCAAGAAGCCTAGTATGAAGACTAGATTTGAGAATGGAGATCATACCATTGCGCCGTTTCATGATCAAGATAAGTATTATTACTATGTGTCTTATAAGGCTCATGATAACCAGCACACGCAACAAGAAGAGTTGCCCAGTTAAGAGTCATCAAGAGACGAAGATGAGACAGTTGAAGCCGCATTTATAAAATAGCATAATCTCAAGCACTTGATGGTCAAACTCAAGAAATAGAAGAGGCACACCCTTGGAGAAATCAAAGAAATGCTTAGAAAAAATATCGATATCAATCCTATAAAGTTTTGGGGAAAAGACTCTGTGGTCTGTGAGCTCAAGTTACACAACATGAATTCTATCTGTCACGTAAAAGTGATTCCCTAATGCAAAGAAGAAGATCAAAAAGAGTTTAGAAAAGATATAGCTGAACTCATGCAGAAAGGATTGATCAGACCATGAAACAGTCATCATCACACTCTAGCTTTCTATGTCATAAATCATGCGGAAGAAGTTTGGGGGAAAGCAAGAATGGTGATAGACTACAGAGACGTCAACAAGAAAACCGTAAAGAACGGTTACCAGATAGCACAAGCAAGAGTGCTAATCAACAGGCTCAAATGAGCCAAGGTGTCTTCAAAGTTCGATGTTAAATCAGGATTTTGGCAAGTCAAAATGCATCCAGACAGTATTCCTCTTACAGCCTTCGGAATGCCATAGGGCCATTACGAATGGCTAGTAATGCCTTTTGGGCTGAAACAAACTCCATCCATTTTCCAGAGAAAAATGGACAATTTATTCAAGGAAGTGGCAAACTTCTGTGTCATCTACGTAGATGACATTCTTGTGTTCTCAAAGAACAAAGAAGAACACATGAATCATCTCTTTGAAGTAGTCAAGCTCATCGTCCAACATGGGATCATCTTAGGAAAGAAGAAAGTCTTTCTCGTCCTAGATGAAATTGACTTCTTAGGGATCAACATAAAGAACGGAGTCATTAAAATTTAGCCTCATATCCTAGAAAAGGTCCAGAAATTCCTAGACAGAATTCCTGTTGCCAAAAGTCTACAGAAATTTTTAGGAGTCATAAATTATGGAAGAGACTTCCTTCCTAAGATTGCTGGATTAACAGCAATCTTGTCACCCAAAACAAGCTCAAAGAAAGCTTGGAAGTTTACAGAAGATGGCGAGAAGATCGTCAGGCAAATCAAAGAACTATGCAAGAATTTACCGCCACTACATCAACCCGAAGAGAATAAAGAGATCATCCTTCAAACTGATGTTAGTGACAACTTCTAGGAAGGTGTGGTACTGGCAAGAGAGCCAGGCACTAACACGGAGAAGATTTTGAAATTCTGCAATGGAAAGATCAACACTGCAGAGCAGAATTATCCCATAAGGGAAAAAGAAATTCTGGCAATCAAAAAGACAATCGAGAATTCTCCCGCTTTTTTAGGAAAATCTTTCACGGTGAGAACAGATTACGCCATAGTGAAAAATTTCAAAAAATTCAAACTTGATAAAGCTGCTGATAGGGGAAGATTAGCAAACTGGCAATTATTTCTTAACCAATATGATTATGATGTGGAACTAATTACAGATAACAAGAACTATCTTCCGGACGCTTTAATCAGATAAATGGCCATGTATAAGAGAAGTGACGAAGAAGGTCATAACCCAAGAAGCAGAAGGCCAGGAAAGGAGCCTAACCAACAAGAAGAACCAATTGAAAAAATCCTCAAGATTTTTTTGCTACGTCCCAAAAGACCAACCTTAAGTGATCAATCCTAAGGGAAAGAATTGGCTAGCCCATCTCAAACGGCAGACGGTAAAGGCATATCAAGACCATTGATGGCTGCTACTTTGCCAAAAAGCAGAATTTTTCCTACAGGCTTCGTGAACATTTTAAGTTACCAGCTGAACATTTTTTCAGAAGCAGTCTTCCAGACTGATCAGAATCTAGCATCCCACCAGAAGGCACTGCTAGATAATTTGATGTTTTCCTTTCAAGTGAATAATATTTGTGATTTGCTAATTGTTATAGTAATGGTTTGGATGATTTATGCGAAAGATCAAGAAAATATAGCTAGCGAGATCACCTACACCTGAGACATTTGCTTTGATTATTCATGCCCATCAACTGTTCGACTAAATGCCTCACTCTCACAGTTTCGTCTCGACTGTTGGCCTTATTTATGTAAACAGATAGTTTAACTTTTTCCCCAAACTAACAGAGCCGATGGTAAGTACATTAATATCAGTATCAATTATGCATGACCAATTCTCTCTCTCCATAAATGGAAATTATAGTGCTTCCCAGATAAATTTAACTTGTACCCTGTCGATAAACTCTTCCTAAGGTTTGTAATGATACAGAGACATAAACAAAAATTGGTAGAGGAGGATATCCACATGATCCAACCACATGCATAGAAAGCAATGAGAAGTAATAAGTCGCCAAATACCTTAATTGTTAATTGAATTTAAGTTTGATTGTTTTTCTTCTTCTTCACAGGTCAAGGTCCGAAAGGTTTGCTAAAGCTTGCTTAGTGATATTTATTGAGGAGACCAACCGGGTTGCTTAAGCAAACCCACTGGCATCTAACTACACCGCTTAAGGTCCTCGACTCAGCAACGACAATATATGCAATTTCTTCAAGGTACCTTGTTGGCAAGGGAGAGTTTACAAAATACCTTCTTCAAATGCAATGCTATTATTTATCTCGGTCGTTCTGCTTGTTTTGTGGTCTGTCTATGGTCGGCAGGTTGGGTAACAAGGTAAAGTTATCTTGGGAGCTTTCAAGTATCAGTAAACTGAATAAAGGTTTGGCAGCTCATAAGGTTTGGGTTGAAGATTTTGAATTAAACTTTGAATGTAATCTAGCAGCTCATAAGGTTTAGGGACATTGTCGTGATGAGATCTGACCTATTTGGATCATATGCCGAGGCAACTTATGCAGCCTTGTTTGTACCATCTATATTTTGTTGTGTGCAATATTACAATTTGGCTAATACAATAGGTTATGGTTATATGTAATAGAAATTGGATTATAAAAGTTATGAAAACATATATTCGAATGATCAAATTGAATACTAGATTGGTGTTCGCAATCAAAAATTGAGTGCAAGCAATGCTTTGTTTTATAATGTCTTATCTACTTATACAGTTAACTATAGCTAATTACAGTTATCTATAATTAATTAATTAATTAGTCACAGTTAACACTAAGATAATCATAGTGAACTACAGTTAACCTAGAACTATCTACTACAGCTACATACAGTTAACCCAAATTGAACCATAGTTAACTCACAATGAACTCTCAGCTACTCACAGTGAACTATAGTTAACTCATAGTGAGTTTCAATCGACTCATGGCACGAGTAATTCAGTCACCTATTATCCACAGTGCATTCTCACAATTACCTATAACTAACTCACAAGGACTCTCAGTACCCAAAGTGAACCACAGTTAATCCACAAAAAACTCTCAGCTATACACAGTGAACCACAGTTAACCCACAGTGAACTCTCAACTACCCACAGTGAACCACAGCTAACTCACAGTGTGAAAGGACCCAACCCAGAGTTAGTTTCCTAAACCGGAATCAAACCCCTTCTGAAAACACGAACTTGCAAAAACCACAAAAATTTCAGCAGAGTTCTGTTACTAACGCAGAATTGCCATTAACCTGCATCCGAAAACACACTTCATCTTATGCCACAAAAGCCAAACCGTGGGCACCAATCCCATCCGGATTTCTCAATATCATAACAGAAATGTAAAGTAATAAATAAAACTATCCTTTACAGAAATCCGGGGAAAAATCGTATAAAAGTATAACATCAGAATGCTCAAAGCGACTTCTAGTATATATATACAAATAGTAGGTCAAACTAAGAACCTACCATAAAAGAAATATCGCTCGAATACTAAGCCTCCGACTGCGACGTGCGACACCAGAGTCCGAACTGCAAACTGGGCACGGAAACCGAAAAGCCCAGGGGAAAGGCAAATAAAATTGTTAGAGTGAGTGGACGAAAATAAACATATGCCTTTCACCAAATATATATCGTAAAACAAAGCAAAGCGAGTTCGGAATATAAATGGAGGTGCCAGGCGAATCTCTCAAGCCCGACGGTCAGGCGAATCTCTCAAGCCCGACGGTGATAGGCTAGGTGAATCTCTCAAGCCTAGCGGAACAACAGGGGAATCTCTCAACCCTGCCCAGGAGAATCTCTCAACCCTGGATCTGACTACCGGTGATCAGCCGAGTAGCCGATGCATCGATGCTAAATAAATGCCATCACCAAATAAAATATAAAACAATACCTCCAAAAGCAATAAATAATCTCAATATCGTATATAAATAAATACGGAAATCACGAACTCGCTACAACAGTGAGAAATAGAAAAGTCCACTCACAGATGAGCATAACGCAATACGCGTTAATCCAGTGATCCGGGGGAAAATCCCTCGCCAAACGAATGATCACGATCCCCTGAATAATCATAAATCCACTGCTCAAAATCATATCTCAAAACCTTGAATCACATCACGAGAAACAACCGTTCCCGGAAACATATAACACAATATCGACGAAATCGTCAAAAATTCGATAATCACACCATAAAATCTGGCTATAATTTCTGATGCTCAATTCAAAATATAAATCTCACCACTGTGATCGGTGCACGATTCCGAGCAAAACGACATACAACTTGTCGAAAAACACCTCAGCCGAAAAGTCGCCACCGCTGCCGCCGGAAAACCTCATCGGCCCAGAAAAATACAACCTACACATGGATTTGAAGATCTCGACATTTCCAACAACTTTCCAGTTCAAAGTTAAGGCCAATTTTGACCGGAAAAGGTCCAAAACTCCTATAATTTAGTCGTTAACAAGGCTACCATATTAACCAATTACGACAAAATTGCGACTAATCGCGAAACTAGCAAATCAAGTCGATAATCATTCCATTTTCGGTTCGGGTTGTCACAAATCTACCCCCCTTACAAAAATTTCGACCTCGAAATTTCCAAGTCTGCCAACCGAAAAGTAGGGACACTGCCTCTGCATACAGTTCAACTCCCAAGTGGCAACCTCAACTGAACGACTCTGTCAATACGAAATATCTCTGTGCTGTAATCTCTGTACCCACAAATCCCGAATCTAAACTGGCTCCTCCACAAATGCCAAGTCTTCCTATATAAGGAACTGATGGGGTACAAAACATGCAACAAATCAGGAATGTAGTTCCACCACATGGAATACAACATATACAAAGGCCAACGTTATAGGCAATGCCAAACTATACGGCACAACACTAACTCACCCCAACATAATGGAGTACAACACTGTTTTTCATAAACGACTTCATACACTGTCATAACCATACTGGTTTATAAACTGGTACTGCAAGCAATCTCGAACAAATGAAACTGCTGGTCCCAAATCCTTCGGAACTGCAATACACAAGACCACAACATGCCCTCTAAAGACTGAATATTCCTCTAAGATCGCTCACCAATATGAGGATAAGAAATGGTACTAAACTGTAATCTGGTCCCTAATGCTCACTGCAATACTTGCCAACATTCTGTTGTAACTGATTATCTCAATCAGGGACCCGAAACACAACCACACCATATAAGTGGACAACCTTTGCAAAATACAGCTACGCCAGCCTGCCCACTGAAATCTTTCGAAATCCACAGTGATTTGCTCCCATTTCCAAACCGGAATTTCCAAGGACTGCAACTTCCTAGCAAGTTTCTGCCTCTCTACCCTCACCTGCTGACAAATGTGGCATCTGCTCGCATAAGCTGTTATATTCCTCTTCATGTTACGTCACAAATAGTAAACTCGAAATATCTGATACATTTTCGTACCACTAGTGCACAACGTATGTAAAACAATGAGCTTTAACATCAACACACTCTAACTCAGCTCCCATAGCTCGTAACTCGGCTAACATGGGAATTCGGGCCACACACACATGAAACAATGAAGCTCCCGATTTCCAACTGAATGCATCAGCAACGACATTAGCCTCTCTCGGATAAACTCAAATGTGTAGCCATCGTCGTTAATCGACCCCATCCATCTACGCCGCCTCAAGCTCAAATCTGGCTGAATATGCAAGTAGATAAAACCCAAGTGATTAGTGTACATCCTACACTACGTTGCACGCCACAACAGTAGTGTCTCGAACTCTCCGATGCTAACATAAAGACAGCTACTCCCAAATCATACACAGGATACGTAACTTCATAAACCTTCCACTACCTGGAACCATAAGCCACTACTCTGCCATGCTGCATCTAAACATAACCAAGTCCCAATTCCGATGCCTAGCTGTAAACCACGAACTCTCCATTATCGTCAGGTAAAGTCAAAACCGGTGCAGTGGTCAACCTTTCCTTCAGGAGTAAGTAACTCTCCTCACATGCATCGGACCACTCGAACTTGACGCCTTTCTTAGTCAATCTGGAAAGTGGAGTGGCAATCCGAGAAAAATCATGCACAGAGCACCGATAATAACCTGCCAAACCCAAGAAACTCTTGATCTCTGGTACGGTGGTAGATCTACTCTAATTCAACACGGCTTCTATCTTATTTGGATCCACGCCGAGTCCCTCAGCTGATATCACGTGACCCAAAAACTTCACGCTGTTCAACCAAAACTCACACTTGCTGAACTTCGCAAACAACGGATTATCTCGCAAATTTCACAAAACAGCTCGCAAATGCTTCTTGTGCTGGCCCACACTCCTGGAGTAAGTCAGGATATTGCCGATGAACACGACCACAAACTTATCCAGAAACCGTCTGAACACCCAGTTCATCAAGTCCGTAAAAGCTACGAGGGCATTGGTCAACCCAAGCGGCATAACCAAGAACTCGTAATGCCCACACCATGACCTGAAAACTGTCATGGCCACATCTGACTCTCTAATCCTCAACTGATGGTATCCGGATCTGAGATCAATCTTCGAAAAGACTGAAGCTCCCTTGAGCTGATCAAACAAGTCGTCAATCCGCGGCAACAGATACTTGCTTTTCCCTGAAGCCTGATTCAGCTTCCGGTAGTCGATGCACAACCTCGTCGCACCACCCTACATTCGCACAAATAGTACAAAAGCACCCCACGGTAATACACTGGGTCGTATGAAACATCCTCCAGCAACTCTTTGAAGTTGAATCTGTAGCTCCTTCAACTCCGCTGGCGCCAAACGATAAGGTGCCTCTGATATGGGTCCAGTACCCAGTAGAAGCTCAATGGTGAAATCGATTTCTCGCACTGGAGGAATACCCGGTAACTCCTCGGGAAACACATCTAGAAACTCGGAAACCACCTCAATATCACCAATGTCTGGTACAGCAGCCGTAGTATCCACAACATGAGCTAAGTAGGCAACACAAGCCTTCTTATGATCCGCTCGGCCTTCATCGCTGAAATCACACATGGCAATGAGGTATTCTTTTCACCACGAAACGATATCTCGGGGAACCCTGGTCGTCGAAACACAACCTCCTTCTTGTACAATCGAACATAACCCAATGTATCGTCAAGAAGTCTACACCTAAAATCACATCAAAATCGACGATATCCAGCAATAACAGATCCACGGCTAACCCATAACCTCCAACAAAGATCTCACAACCTCTCTGAATGGATGCAACACTCTCCATAACCCCAGAAGTGGAGATGCAGGCATAATAGCCATGGATGTCAAACAACGGTAACCTCAGAGAAACTCTGTCCTCACACAGGGTCGTGACACGAACTCTGGCATGTCCAACTAACCATCCACGTTGATTGTGACTTTGCTGATTAACTCGTCTAGAAGGCTGCGTTGGTCAAACTCCAGAAATGGCATCATGACCTCCTCCTGAACTCTGAGTTGTCGAACCACTAAAACAGCTGACTGAGGACGTTCCCTCATAACGTGACCCTCCTGGCCACCAAATAGCAACTGAGAGTGGTCCTCGAACACAAATCACAGTGACGCCTGCTGTGTGGAAGGATCACCAACGACCACCCTGACTCATGCCACAGGAATAAGTCCACTACTCTGTGATCTCCATCACCACCAAACGGATCTTCTGCCTTGTTCAGATGACCCTCAACATAATCGAAAAGGCCACAGCCTGATGAAGATACTGATCCCGAGGTGCCAGAACTCAACCTCATCAAATACCTCAACTAAGTTCACCTTCCTCAAAACGACATGTCGAAAACCGCGTAAGCCTTTCCTTCTCAATATCCTTGCCTCTGAGTGCAGCACATCATACCCCTGACGGTTGTCTCGAGGCATAACAGTCAAAATCCCTATGATGCTCAGGCTCAAACTCATCTCGAACCTCGTGCATTACTTCCTCTGAAGCCACATAACACGTGCAAACTAAGACAAACATGTGAACGATACATCTCTGCCTCGGGTTGGTAAATACTCCATATTTTCGTTATTGGGTAGCCTGATTGAACCATTTCTGTATAAACAATACCCTGAATGTAGGTCATGGAGTCGCAACAGGAGCTCACACAAAACCAACCCACCAAATGCAATGATCTGACTCAGGCAAACCATCAACTACCACAATTCTCTGCTCTGAGGCAACATGTAGACACCCATATACGCACAACCAGGCAAACCATGCCACACATATCTCCAAATTCAGAATGCTCATCCAAACCGACAACTCATTGTCAAGTCGCGCGTCGACTGATCCTCAATAGGATCCACAACCTTACCGACACGGAAAGCACGTCAAGGAGGCATCCTAATGAATAAGATATTGTTCACAACAAACAAGACGTAATCATGGAACTTCAAATATTTGAAAGCATACAACACCCAGAGCATTGATGAGTATCCGCCAGCCGGTCGGGTCATCGCTCCAGACATGCTGTACATTCTCAAATATCCTTAGTAAACACGACTACAGAAGTCTACAGAACCTAAAACCTAATGCTTTGATACCAAGTTGAAAGGACCCAACCCCGATTTAGTTTCCTAAACCGGAATCAAACCCCTTCGGAAAACACGAACTTGCAAAAACCACAAAAATTTCGGCAGAGTTCCGTTACTAACGCGGAATTGCCATTAACTTGCACTCGAAAACACACTTCATCCTATGACACAAAAGCCAAACCGTGGGCACCAATCCTATCCAGATTTCTCAATATCATAACAGTAATGTAAAATAATAAATAAAACTATACTTTACAGAAATCCGGGGAAAAATTGTATAAAAGTATAACATCAGAATGCTCAGAGCGACGTAAATAGTAGGCCAAACTAGGAACCTACCATAAAAGAAATATCGCTCGAATACTAAGCCTCCGACTACGACGTGCGACACCAGAGTCCGAACTACAAACTGGGCACGAAAACCGAAAAGCCTAGGGGAAAGGCAAATAAAATCGTTAGAGTGAGTGGACGAAAATAAACATATGCCTTTCACCAAATATATATCGTAAAACAAAGCAAAGCGAGTTCAGAATATAAATGGAGGTGCCAGGCGAATCTCTCAAGCCCGACGGTCAGGCGAATCTCTCAAGCCCGACGGTGATAGGCTAGGTGAATCTCTCAAGCCAAGCGGCACATCAGGAGAATCTCTCAAGCCTGCCCAGGGGAATCTCTCAACCCTGGATCTGACTACCGGTGATCAGCCGAGTAGCCAGTGCATCGATGCTAAATAAATGCCATCACCAAATAAAATATTAAACAATACCTCCAAAACCAATAAATAATCTCAACATCGTATATAAATAAATATGAAAATCACGAACTCGCTACGACAGTGAGAAATAGAAAAGTCCATTCACAGATGAGCATAACGCAATATGAGTTAATCCAGTGATGCGGCAGAAAATCCCTCGCCAAACAAATGATCACGATCCCCTGAATAATCATAAAATCCACTGCTCAAAATCATATATCAAAACCTTGAATCACATCACGAGAAACAACCGTTCCCGGAAACATATAACTCAATATCGACGAAATCGTCAAAAATCCGATAATCACACCATAAAACCTCGCTATGATTTCCGATGCTCAATTCGAAATATAGACCTCACCACTGCGATCAGTGCGCGATTCCAAGCAAAACGACATACAACTTGTCGAAAAACACCTCGGCCGGAAAGTCGCCGCCGTCGGCAGCCGTAAAACTTCATCCGCCCAGAAAAATGCAACCTACACATGGATTTAAAGATCTCGACATTTCCAACAACTTTCCAGTTCAAAGTTAAGGCCAATTTTGACCGGAAAAGGTCCAAAACTCACCTTAAAGGTACAAACCCTCGCCGGAAATTCAACTTCACCATTCTCCCTCCTCCGGCCACGGCAAGTCTTGAAACCACTTCCAATAGCTTCCTCTCTTCAAGGCTAACAAAACCCCTCAAAGAACCACCACCAACTCGGCCGGAAACGTCGCCTCCGACATCACCGAATTCTCGCCGGAAAACCTCCATTTTCGCCGCTTCGATTCTCTCTCCTCCGGCCACCTCAAGGGACGATCCACCTACCAAATTGAAGAGGAGCACGAGCCCAACAATTCTCATGAAGAGACCCCGGCCAACCATGGCCGGAATCGGGCTCCACGGCGGCGAGAACCCACGGCATCAAAACCGGTCGCCCTTGACCCGTGGTCAACGCGGGTCAAGGCCCAGTTTCCTGTTTTGGAAAGTTTCCAAAATCGTCACATATTCGCCCATATTTATACCGTACACGTATCGAATCCCAAACGGATAAATATGACAAAATCTAACGGCCAAAAATATTCACAACTTATTTCTCGTAACTCGGAATAATCCTCCGGAAGTTCCCACGAGCTCGAAATTAAATTCTCTACAACTTTCGTGAAGGATCCCAAATCAAATTCTTGCCCGATAATTTAGTCATTAACGAGGCCACCATATTAACCAATTACAACGAAATTGCGACTAATCGCGAAACTCACAAATCAAGTCGATAATCATTCCATGTTCGGTTCGGGTTGTCACACAGTGAGTCCCACATTTGACTCATGGCACAAGTAATTCATAGTCATATATAGCTATCTACAGTGCATTCGCACAGTTACCTGCAACTAACTCACAAGGAACTCTCAAAGATACCCAAAGTGAACCATAGTTAACCCACAAAGAACTCTCAGCTATACACAGTGAAAAACAGTTAACTCACAATGAACTCCAGCTACCCACAGTGAATTCACAGTGAGTCCCATACTCATGGCGCAAGTAATTCATAGTCACCTATAGTTATCCATAGTGCATTCTCACAACTACCTACATCTAACTCACAAGGAACTTTCAAAGATACCCAAAGTGAATTATAGTTAACTCATAATGAACTCTTAGCTACCCACAATTAACTCACAGTGAACTCTCAGCTACCCACAGTGAATCATAGTTAACTCACAGTGAGTCTCACTATTAACTCAGAGCGCAAGTAAATCACAACCATTTATAGCTACCCATAGTGAACTCTCACAGCTAATGACAGTTAACTCATAAAGATCTCTTAGCTACTTACAGTAAACCATAGTTAACTCACACCTTCAACTTTCAGCTTGACAAAGAAAATGTAGTCTCCCTTTTAAAAAAAATTGTAGTCTATGTAAAGGAATTGACACTACTACAAAAGGTACTTTATACAACGCTCAATACACAATTATTTAAAAAAAAAATATGTTGTGTCATAGAAAAAAAGTGAATAAATTCTATCATACACCGGTTGATATATTGAATCATTGTCTGTAAAAAATAAAACCATTTCCAGACAACGATTTGTATTATAATTGTTGTGTGATCATCAATAAATGACTTGCAATTCTATTTCAATTTTTAGGTGTAAAATGAGTCTGAAAATAGCATTTCCCCCATTCAATTCCTTGATCTTCTATAATCTTAGAACTATCACACAACACATATTATCATATTTCATTGTGTGAAAAATGTGGCACAAAAGTTTGTATGTCATTTCGTATGTCATCTTTATTCACACAATTAACAATTCTTATAATAAGATGTTGTATGTTGGTGTCAAACTATACATGTCAGTAAGGATCCCTCTCAAGTAATTTTTGTCACACAACAGATAATATAATAAGGCATACAACAAGTTGTTGTCTAAATGTTAGTGCCAAATTGTAGATGCCAGTATGCATCTGTCACAAGTGTCTTTTTTTTTCATAAATCAAAACACATATACATGTGTTGTGTGAAGACAATATGAGCCAAACTTTGTATGCATGACATGTGTCTCAGTCTTTCACACAATGAAATATATAACGACACTATTGTGAATAAAATGGGAGTGACAAACTTTGGATGTTAACTAGCATCCCCTTAATTTCGTTATTTCATACAACAAAGTCATATCAAATTGTTGTGTGAATGAAATGATTGCCAACAATCAATTTGTTGCCATTTGCTTCTTATCATGTTGAAAGAGTGACACAGCAGAGGTTTAACTATTGCGTTGTGTATCTATTTTACTATTCTATCATTGTTTAGGGTTTAGGGGTTTGAGGTTTAAGGTATGGAAGGGTTTAGGGTTTCATTTACTTTAGGTAATATATTTTTTTAACAAATTTATCTTGTAAGTAAAAAATAATTAGATGATTCAGGTTAAATCTTGTAATTTTCAATGGCGAGATTAAAATTATATTTTTGT
This sequence comes from Geum urbanum, assembly GCA_946800695.1. Classification (NCBI taxonomy): domain Eukaryota; kingdom Viridiplantae; phylum Streptophyta; class Magnoliopsida; order Rosales; family Rosaceae; genus Geum; species Geum urbanum. The sequence continues at coordinate 5,011,643 of OX327009.1, forward strand.
GAAATGACTTCAATACCCTTCTTACATTTTGCTTATTTTTCTATCAGGGAACTAGGCAAATCGAGTTTTTATGTCAATTTTTTTGACATTATGAGATAGATATGAAATCCACAAGAATGTGTGTCCAAAATTTGGTCTCAAAAAATAAATTTAGGGAGGGGTAATTTACGTTTTAGTCGTAAGGGTACTACGGTCACATTTGGCGAAATACATGGATTGAGGTCGAAATCAAGTCCAAAATTTATAAAATTTTAACGGCGTGCTTAGAATATTCCTACCAATCAATTTGAAGGTTAATTTTGTAAAATAATTACACATTATTGATTTAATTTCACAAAAGTCTTTTCTTCCATATAACCAATGAACAAAGTTAACAACATTAGTATACATATGGAAAATTCAAGCAATATGAGAATTAAAAATGTTCTAACGATGAACGAGGACATCTAGAAGGGTTAACCTTGTAGTAATAAACACCGTACGTAAAAATTATCCTCAACGGAGTATGTTTTGATCTCAGTCAATGAAGTCAAACAATATGTTTGAAAAGACTAAAATACCCTTATATTATATTTTGTTCATTTTCTTCTGGAGGGAGTAGTTACATCAAGTTATTTTGTCAACTTTTTTCATATTATGAGATAGATATAATCTCCACAAGACGGCGTGGGTGAATTTTAGTCTCAAATAATTTCCTTACATAATGGTAAACCTCACTTTAGTCGTAAGGGCAATATGGTCATCAACAACTAAATGCACGGATGAAGGTCAAATTATGCAAAAAAAAATATAATATTTATACTACATGCTTAGATTACTGTGATTATCACATCCATCAATTAGTTTCGTAACATAATTATTCTTTCGTGATTTAGTATTATGAATAGATTTGCTTGTTGACATTCGTTAGACCTAGTCGACCAAGTCAATATATATATAATGAGAACAAAAATGAGTAAAAGATCAAATGGGCAACAAATGACATTAGTTTTCCCCCCAAATGTCAAGAACCTTATACAACAAAGTGTATAAAAATTGTGTTGTCTAATGAAAAAGATCGAATGGCGGCAAATGGCATTAATTTTCCCCCCAAATGTCAAGAACATTATACAACAAAGTGTATGAAAATTGTGTTGTCTAATGAAAAATTAGACAGCTTTTCAACAAAACACTTAAACACTTAAACTTGAGTTGAGTTTGACTTGAGTTGGTGTGGGACTTAAAGACTTGGACAAAATATCACCAAGACACATTAACTCTTTCCACGAAAAGCTCTCGATCGACTCTCAATTCAGCGAATCCTAAACAGTATACCGAGAGTGAAGAATCAAGCTTAGCTCAACTATCAAATCCGATCCCTAGCCCCCATACATCTGAACCCTAGCCCTCAAACTTTAGCTCTCAGTGAAAATCATTCTTAGCTAGTTTGAAGCCCATAGTCCATCGACTTCGCTTTCGTAAGCTAGTTTCTCATTCCCTTATTTGCGATTTTGTGCTTCTAATTCTTCTTTTTGGTTTGTGTAATGAACTCTAGATTGTTTCTATTTAAAATCGATGGGTTTGTAATGGATACATTGAAAGGACCAAACCCCGATTTAGTTTCCTAAACCGGAATCAAACCCCTTCTGAAAACGTGAACCAAGAAAAACAATTAAAATTTCGGCAGAGTAACGCTACTAACGTGGAATTCTCATTACCTGCACCCGGAAAATAACACTTCATCCTATGCCACAAAAGCCAAACCGTGCGCACCAATCCCATCCGGATTTCTCAATAACATAACAATAGTAATAAGCAGTAAACATAACTGTAATATATAGGAAATCCGGGAAAACCCGTATAAAACACGTATCAATAACGTATCAGAACGACCTCTAGTGTATACATATACAAAATATACAACAATAGGCGAAACAAGGAACCTACTAGAAAACATAGGTGGCTCGAATAACTAGCCTCCGACCGCGACGTGAGACTCCAGAATCCGAACTGCAAACTGGGCACGGAAACAGAAAAGCCCAGGGGTTAGGGTGAGTGGACGAAAATAAATGTCTTTAGCCGAATGATATATGTTATAATAACATATGCGAGTCAAAATGAATAAATATGATAAAGTACACGAGGTGAACTCAAACTCTTCCAGCGTATAAAGCATGCATGGAAAAATTCCATGGGGTCCCTCATGGACACATCCGTGCTAGTGCAGTCCGAATCACGGGATCCCAGACCCACACGTGATTCTAGCCAGAAAGGCCTCAGGTCAGAAGTCTGCACCCCCCCGGTAAAGGCCTCGGGTCAGGGGTCACAGCCTCCCCCGGTAAACATCCTCGGGGATCAGCCGGGATGCAAGTGTATCGATACAACAACATATACTGAGACTGTACTCTGTGTAAACCAAATCATAAATAGTTCGATGCAAATGTATAAAGCAATATGTAAATGCATATACGTAATGTATAATTATATAGGCATAATTGTATAACACATGCTCATATAAACCATAATCTCATATGCATACTCATGCTCGTAAAACGTGTAAAGACTCGCGATTATCAGTGAAAAGAAGTTGTCCACTCACAGGTGAGAAAAACGCGCACTCGCGCTAATCACGTGGCCCGGCGGAAGATCCCTCGCTCGAAGCACGATCTCGATCCCCTGAATGATCATAAAATATATCTAATCAAAATCACAATTCCCAACACTGTACCACACCACAGAAACCAACCGTTCCCGGAAATATATAACACAGTACAAAATATTCGACGAATTTCCCAAAATCTCCACTTAAAACCCTCAACTGAAAATCCGATACTCAAATCAATTCGAAAACCTCAAGGCGACGATCGGGGCGCGAATACGAGAAAAATGACATTAAAATCATCAAAAACCAAAAAGTCAACGCTCTCGCCGGAGCACCACCGTTGACCGCCGCCGCCGCGCCGTCAACAGAGAATTTCTCTGGCGACGAAAGCCCAGTCCTCAAGCTTACCTCAAGCCCAACATCTTTTTCAACTACCATGAGTCCCAATTCATACTAAATCAACACAAAAACAGCTCGAAAACAACTCGGAATACAACTCCGGCAACCACCATGGGTTCCACCGGAAACCCCATCTCGTCCAAAATTGAATACCTAGAAAGCATCAACGGAGCAAGGGGAGTCGAAACCCTCTCGCCCCCGCCACCGTAGCTCGCCGGAGGACCTCTCCCCGTCACCGGCGAAAACCATGAATTTAACCCGATTCGAATCCACCCAAAACTCAACCAATTCTCATAAACTCAATTACCAATCAATAAAGGAACTCAAATCGACGGTCCAAAACGGATAACCATTACGATTCGGATAAACACGATACGTACGGATAAACTCGTCGATATTTCGAAACTTCAAATAATCATATTATATTCCTCGATCATCGAAAAAATCATCCGGAACCGCCCACGAACTCGAAATCACGTGTACTACAATTCTCAAGAAGAGACTCAAATCAAATTCTCGGCCGATAATTAAGTCGCAACCAAAACCGGCAAACCACACAATTATCGATAAACCGTGATTACGTGACAACTCGAGAATTACACTGTTTACTCTACTGATTCTGGTTCGGGTCGTCACAAATCTAACCCCCATAAAAAAATTTCGACCTCGAAATTTACGTACCTGTCAAGTGAACAGATGAGGATACTGCTCCCGCATACGCTGCTCAGTCTCCCAGGTGGCCTCCTCAACCGAGTGATTCTGCCACAAGACCTTCACCAGTGGTATAACATGATGCCTCAACTCCTGCTCACGACGATCGAGAATCTGTACTGGCTCCTCCATGTACGTCAAATCCTCTCGGATCGGTAACTGCTGTGGGGCTAACACATGCGAAGGATCTGAGATGTACTTCCGCAACATCGAAACGTGGAAAACATCATGAACACGAGCCATCTCAGCTGGGAACTCAAGCTGGTAAGCTATAGCTCCAACTCTCTCGGTGATTTCATACGGACCAATGTATCGTGGTCGAAGCTTGCAACGCTTCCCGAAACGCACAACACCTCTCCACGAAGATAGTTTCAGGAAGACCCAATCACCCACATCAAACTCGAGACCCTTCCTCCTCACGTCCGCGTAACTCTTCTGACGATCCTGGACGATCTTCTATCTGTCCTGGATAATCTGAATGTCCTCCATAGTGCTCTTCACCAGATCAGGGCCAATAAGCCATCGCTCGCCCACCTCACTCCAACACAACGGAGTCTGGCACTGCCTCCCGTACAGAGCCTCGTACGGTGCCATCTCGATATTGGCCTGATAGCTATTGTTGTAGGCGAACTCTATCAAATGCAGTTGCTGGTCCCAATTCCCTCGAAATTGCAAAACGCAAGACCGCAACATATCCTCAAGTGTTTATATAGTCCGCTCATACTGCCCGTCAGTCTGAGGATGAAAAGCTGTACTGAAACGTAACCTCGTGCCCATGGCTCGCTGCAATGCCTGCCAGAACTCGGAAGTAAACTGACTATCTCGGTCGGAAAAAATAGACACAGGCACACCGTGCAGTCGAACAATCTCCGATAAATACAGCTTGGCCAATCTGCCCATTGATATCTTCCCCGGAAGTGCGAGAAAATGAGCAGATTTCGTCAGTCGATCCACAATAACCCAAATACCAGTGTTGCCAGCCGAAGTACGTGGCAACTGATAAACAAAATCAATAGTAATGTGCTCCCATTTCCAAACCGGAATCTCCAGTGGCTGTAACTTCCCTGCAGGTTTCTGCCTCTCTGCTTTAACCTGCTGACAGATCAAACATCGGCTCACATATGCGGCAATCTCCCTCTTCATGTTGCGCCACCAGTAATACGCTCGAAGTGTACGAAACATTTTCGTACCTCCGGGATGCATCGTATACGCCGAACAATGGGCCTCATCTAGAATCTCCTTCTTCAGACTCTCGTCTTAGGGTACGCACAACCTGCCTCTTAAAAGCAACGTACCGTCGTCACTCAACCGAAACTCTGTAGGCACACCATTCCATATCATGGTCTTCTTGCCCAACAGGTAGGAATCTGAATCCTGAGCTTCCCGCACCTGATCAACCAACACGGGTCGAACCTGGAAACTGGCTAACAAGGCTCCCTCGTCATCCCACTCAAACTCGGCTCCCGTAGTTCGAAGCTCGGCTAACATAGACACTCTAGCTACACACACATGAAACAACGAAGCTCCGGATTTCCGGCTAAGTGCATCAGCCACAACATTGGCCTTCCCCGGATGGTACTCGAAAGTGCAGTCGTAGTCGTTGATCAACTCCATCCACCCGCGCTACCTCATGTTCAAATCTGGCTGCGTCCGCAAGTAGGTGAGACTCTTGTGATCAGTGTAAATCTTACACTGGGCTTCGTACAAGTAATGTCTCCAACTCTTCAACGCTAGCACAATAGCGGCCAACTCCAAATCATGGGTCGGATAGTTGACTTCGTGTGGTTTCAGCTGTCTGGAACCGTAGACTACAACTCTAACATGCTGCATCAGCACGCAACCAAGTCCCATCTTCGACGCATCACTATAAACCACAAACTCACCGCTGTCGTCTGGTAATGTCAGAACCGGTGCAGTAGTCAACTTCTCCTTCAGGAGCAAATAACTCTCCTCACATGCATCGAACCACTCAAACTTGATGCCCTTCTTCGTCAACCTGGTCAGTGGGGTAGCAATCCGAGAAAAATCCTGTACAAACCGCCGGTAGTAGCCTGCCAAACCCAAGAATCTCCAGATCTCCGGTAAAGTGGTAGGTCTACTCCAATTCAGTATGGCCTCGATCTTGTCAGGATCAACACTGAGTCCCTCAGCCAATATCACATGCCCCAGAAACTTCACACTGTCTAGCCAAAACTCGCACTTGCTGAACTTTGCAAACAACTGATGATCCCGCAAAGTCCGCAACATAGCTCGCAAATGCTTCTTATGCTGGCCCACACTCCTGGAATAGATCAAAATATCATCGATGAACACAATCACGAATTTGTCCAGAAACCGTCTGAACACCCGGTTCATCAAGTCCATAAAGGTTGCGGGGGCGTTGGTCAACCCAAACGGCATAACCAGAAACTCATAGTGCCCATACCGCGACCTGAAAGCTGTCCTGGACACATCAGACTCTCGGATTGAAAGGACCCAACCCCGGTTTAGTTGCCTAAACCGGAATCAAACCCTATCGAAAACACGAACCAACAAAAACCGTAGAAATTTTGGCAGAGTTTCGTTACTATCGTGGAATTACCATAACCTGCACGCGGAAAATACACTTCATCCTATGCCACAAAAATCAAACCGTGGGCACCAATCCCATCCGGATTTCTCAATATATCAACAGTAAAGTAAAACAATAAATATATCTATACTTTACTGAAATCCAGAGTAAAATCGTATAACATAAACAACAGATTTCTCAGAGCAACCTCTATTGTATAAACATATAAGTATACCACAGTAGGTAGAACAATAAACCTATTGGAAGAAACAAGGTAGCTCGAACACTATGCCTCCGACTACAACGTGCGACACCAGAGCCTGAACTGCAAACTGGGCACGAAAATTGAAAAGCCCAGGGGAAAGACATGAAACACGTTAGAGTGAGTGGACGAAAATAAATGTCTTTCACCAGTTGATATATATATAAAATAACATATGTGAGTCCAGGTAAATAAAAATAACAAGTACACGAGGTAAAACCATAATCCTCCAGCGTACTGAGCATGCAAGTAAAATCCCACGGGGCCACTCATGGACACATCCGTGCTAATACAGTCCGAATCACGGGATCCCAGACTCACACGTGATTGTAAGCCAGAAATGGCCTCGGTTCCGGGGAAACGCCCCTCACAGGTCAGGTCGGGGATACGCCCCTCCTGGCGGCCTACCATCGGGGATCAACCGAGAGGCAAGTGTATCGATACAACAACGTAACTGAGACTGTACTCTGTGTAAACCAAATCATAAACAGTTCGATGCAAATGCATGAAACAACATATAAGTATATGTATATTCGTATACGTATATCCGTATATATATAATCGTAAAACACATGCTCATGTAATCCGAAATCTCATACGCATGCTCAAGTTCATAAAACGAATATAAAGACTCGCAAACAATCCGTGAAAAGAAATTGTCCACTCACAGACTAGCGTAACGCGATACGAGTTAACCCGTGATCTGGCGGAAAGCTCCTCGCCAAACGAACGATCACGAACACCTGAATAATCACAATAACCATTTCTCAAAATCATAACTCAACAATACAAGACAAATCACGAGAAACCACCGTCCTCGGAAACATACGATTCAATTACAACGTACTGTCGGAAATCCGATATTCACACCTCAATACCTCGCTATACTTTCGGGTGCTCAAATCGAGAAACGAACCTCCCCACTGCGATCAGGGCGCGATTTCGAGTCAAATGACATGTAATTTGTCGAAAACCCAAAAAGTCAAACTGTTGACCGCCGTTGACCACCGCCCACGGCGGAGCAACCCCTATTCCACTCAAAATCATCCACTGAGCAACTTTCATAACTGCAACAAAGGCCAATTCAATCTCTAACTAGCTCAATTTCAAGCAAACCCGAATTGATACACAAATTTCAAATCCAAAATTCTCCATGTACAAGATGAATTGGATCACCAAACTTACAGGGTAGCATCAAGGGGATGAGAGCTTCAAAGCCCACTCCAAATTTCAGCTCGAATCGGTCAAAAACATGGAACCCGAATTAACCATTTTCTTTCAAAGTTTGGCCGGAAAATTCCTCCTCCACCGTGAGCTTCACCGTGTATGGTGGCCGGAATTAAGATCGGGAGACCGAGACGAAAAGAAAGAGACCAAAACCAAGCCCAAAGGTGGCCGGAATATCCCTCACCGCCGGCGAGCCGTACGGCGTCGGCCACCACCTCCACAGCTCGGTCAAACCGAGTTGACCGGGTCAACCACTTGAATGCATGTTTGACTTGCCTGTTTAGGAAACCTTCTATTTATATACATGCCAAATATGGAAACTTCCCCAATTAATTGCGACAAACTTCGAATATCCATAACTCTCGCGTCGTAACTCCGCTTCCGATAATTCTCGCGGCAACAAACTCTACTCAACATATACTTCAATTATCACCCAAAGTCAAACACATCAACCAATCGGATAAAAAGTCAACCTTTCAACCCAAACACATAAATGATCCGACTAAACAATCAACAATCGGAAATAATCATAACTTAATCTCTGTAACTCAGAATAATGCTCTGGAAGTTCCCACAAGCTCGAAATTAAATTCTGAACAACTTCCGTGAAGAAGCCGAATCCAAATTCTCGTCCGGTAATTTAGTCGTTAAGAGCACCACCATTTAAATCCGAACTTCAAATATTCATAATTAATTCCTCGGTCATCCAAATAACGATCCGGAACAGCCCACGAACTCGAAATCACATGTACTACGACTCTCGAGAAGAGACTCAGCTCCAATTCTCGGCCAATAATTATGTCGTTTACGAGCCTGGCGATTCAATCAACTGTCGGCAATCTGCGACTATGCGATAACTCACGTATACAGCTGATCATACTGTTGATTCTGGTCCGGGTCGTCACACGGATCCTCAACTGGTGATATCCGGATCGAAGATCAATCTTCGAAAAGACTGAAGCTCCCTTAAGTTGATCAAACAAGTCATCAATCTGCGGCAACGGATACTTGTTCTTTATTGTAACCTGATTCAGCTTCCAGTAGTCGATGCACAACCGCATGGATCCATCCTTCTTCCGTACAAACAAAACTGGAGCACCCCATGGCGAAATACTGGGTTGAATAAAACCCTTCTCCAGCAACTCCTGGAGTTAAACATGTAACTCTTTCAACTCCGCTGGTGCCATACGATACGGTGCCTGTGAAATGGGTCATGTACCTGGTAATAGCTCAATAGTGAAATCAATCTCCCGAACTGGAGGTATGCCCAGTAACTCCTCCGGAAACACATCCGGAAACTCGGAAACAACCTCAATACCACCAAGGTCCGGCACAGCCGCCGTAGTGTCTACCACATGAGCTAAATAAGCAACACATCCCTTCTTCATCAACCGATCCTCCTTCATCGCGGAAATCAAACATGGTAATGAAGTGTTCTTCTCGCCGCGAAACAATATCTCGGGAAAGCCTGGTCGTCGAAATGCAACCTCCTTCTTGTGACAGTCAAACATGGCTCAATGCGTCTCCAAGAAGTCCATTCCCAAGATCAGATCAAAATCAACAATATCAAGCAACAACAAATCTGTAGCTAAGCCATGTCCTCCAATAAAAATCTCACAGTCTCTGTACACCCAGCCAATACTAACCACCTCACCGGACGGATACAACACTCTCCACAACCCCGGAAGTGGAGACGCAGATACCGTAGCTAAAGATGATAGTCTATATGGCATGAATGAATGTGTGGCACCTGGATCTAACAATGTAAGTACTAGAATACCAAAGACATGCAACGTACCGATAACGACCTCCGGTGAAGCTCTACCCTCTCGCAAAGTCATGGCATGAACCCTCGCCTGCCCGGCTGGTCGTCCACGTTAAGGCTGTCCCTGCTGTCTGCCCTGGCCCACAAACTGTACTGGTCGAGCTCCCGAAGTGGCACCTCGCTCAGATCTGGAACTCTGGGCCGCCTGTCCATCAGCACCATCAAGCTAGAAACACTCTCTCGCATAGTGACCCACCTGGCCACAATGGAAACAAGTGATAGGGCCTCGCTGACATGGACCATAATGATGCCTATTGCAGAAACTGCACAATGGATACTCTCTCGGTACAGCAAACGTGCCACCGGTACGCCGAGGATAACTGGAACCGCTGGAACCCCCAATAGCCTGTGGTCGCTGCGGTCGATCTCTCATCCATCTTGGTCTCTATCTCGGTGCACTAGCTGGTGGTCGATAGGGTCCACTGCCCGAGGATGAAGCCGAACCAGAAGTATCAGAACTCTGCCGCTTAGAAGGCCCCTGACTCGGTCCACCCTCCTCAAACCGTCTAGGCTGGTACCTCATCTGCCTCTCCTTCTCGATATCCTCACCTCGGAGTGCTGCACTGACAAACTCACCGAAGTTGTTCCGAGGCATCGTAGTTAGAGTCCCCTTGATGTTCAAGTTCAAACCCAACTCAAATCTGCGGCACTTGGCTTCCTTAGTAGCCACCATGTCACGCGCAAAGCGAGATAAGCAGGTAAACCTGTCCCGGTACTCAAGCACAGATAAACTGCCCTGCCTCAAGTTCGTGAATTCCTCATACTTTCGTTGCTGGGTAGCCTGGTTGAAGTATCTCTGCATAAACAATATCGGAACAAAGTCCACGGAGTATCAACTGGAACTCTATCGGTGCTAACCCACCAGAAGTATGCATCTGACTCAAGTAATCCAACTGCTGCCATTGTCATCTGCTCAGGGGTAAAACGCAGATGCTCACATACACGTTCAACCTGAACCAACCATGCCTCACACATCTCTGGATCAGCTGAACCCGAAAAGACAGTCGCACCAGCAGTACGGGCCTTGACCACAGGGTCAAAACGCTCCTCCAAACGCAACACTCGCATCAGCAAGTCGTGCGTCTGGCGATCCATATCAGGATCCTCTTCCCGATCAACACGGGGACCACGTCGAGGAGGCATCCTACTGATACAAGATAAGCATTAGGTACAAGCAGAAGGAACGTAATCATAAGACCTCAGATATTTGAGAACACACAACACCCGAAGCATTGATGAGTACCGCTGGCCAGTCGGATCATCACTCCAGTCATGCTGTACAAACTCAAATATCCTAAGCGTCACAACTACAAGAGTCTACAGAATCTGACAACCTAATGCTCTGATACCAAGCTGAAAGGACCCAACCCCGATTTAGTTTCCTAAACCGGAATCAAACCCCTTCTGAAAATGTGAACCAACAAAAACAATTAAAATTTCGGCAGAGTAACGCTACTAACGTGGAATTCTCATTACCTGCACCCGGAAAATAACACTTCATCCTCTGCCAAAAAAAGCCAAACCGTGGGCACCAATCCCATTCGGATTTCTCAATAACATAACAATAGTAATAAACAGTAAACATAACTGTAATATATAGGAAATCCGGGAAAACCCATATAAAACACGTATCAGTAACGTATCAGAGCGACCTCTAGTGTATACATATACAAAATATACAACAGTAGGCAAAACAAGGAACCTACTGGAAAACACAGGTGGCTCGAATAACTTGCCTCCGACCGCAACGTGAGACTCCAGAATCCGAACTGCAAACTGGGAACGGAAACAGAAAAGCCCAGGGGAAAGACATGAAAACCGTTAGAGTGAGTGGACGAAAGTAAATGTCTTTTGCCGAATGATATATGTTATAATAACATATGCGAGTCAAAATGAATAAATATGATAAAGTGCACGAGGTGAACTCAAACTCCTCCAGCGTACAGAGCATGCATGGAAAAATCCCACGAGGTCACTCATAGACACATCCGTGCTAGTACAGTCTGAATCACGGGATCCCAGACCCACACGTGATTCTAGCCAGAAAGGCCTCAGGTCAGAGGTCTGCACACCCCCCCCCCCCCCCCCCCCCGGTAAAGGCCTCGAGTCAGGGGTCACAGCCTCCCCCGGTAAACATCCTCGGGAATCAGCCGGGATGCAAGTGTATCGATACAATAGCATATACTGAGACTGTACTCTGTGTAAACCAAATCATAAATAGTTCGATGCAAATGTATAAAGCAATATGTAAATGCATATACGTAATGTATAATTATATAGGCATAATTGTATAACATATGCTCATATAAACCATAATCTCATATGCATACTCATGCTCGTAAAACGTGTATAAAGACTCGCAATTATCAATGAAAAGAAGTTGTCCACTCACAGGTGAGCGAAATGCGCACTCGCGCTAATCACGTAGCCCGGCGGAAGATCCCTCGCCCGAAGTACAATCTTGATCCCCTGAATGATCACAAAATATATCTGATCAAAATCACAATTCCCAACACTGTACCACACTGCGGAAACCAACCGTTCCCGGAAATATATAACACAGTACAAAATATTCGACGAATTTCCCGAAATCTCCACTTAAAACCCTCGACTGAAAATCCGATACCCAAATCAACTCGAAAACCTCAAGGCGACAATCGGGGCGCGAATACGAGAAAAATGACATTAAAATCATCAAAAACCAAAAAGTCAACGCTCTCGCCGGAGCACCACCGTTGACCGCCGCCACCGTCGGCGGCGCGCCGTCAACGGAGAACTTCTCCGGCGTGGAAAGCCCAGTCCTCAAGCTTACCTCAAGCCCAACATCTTTTTCAACTACCATGAGTCCCAATTCATACTAAATCAACACAAAAACAGCTCGAAAACAACTCGGAATACAACTCCGGCAACCACCACGGGTTCCACCGGAAACCCCATCTCGTCCAAAATTGAATACCCAGAAAGCATCAACGGAGCAATGGTAGTCGAAACCCCCTCACCCCCGCCATCGTAGCTCGCCGGAGGACCTCCCCCCGTCACCGGCGAAAACCATGAATTTAACCCGATTCGAATCCACCCAAAACTCAACCAATTCTCATAAACTCAATTACCAATCAATAAAGGAACTCAAAATGAACCTATCCATACCAAGAATGTAGCCGGAGGTGGCCGGAAAATTCAGGTCGCCGGTGAGTCAAAATCCGGGTCGCGTTTCTCCACGGGTCAACGGGTCAAATAGTGAAAGTCAACGCCGGTCAAACTTCCAACAGTGTTTTTCGACAATTTTCGACTATTTTCGATATTTATACTCGTGCATCGGGACAATCGACGGTCCAAAACATTATGATTTGGATAAACACGATACGAACGGATAAACTCGTCGATATTCCGAAACTTCAAATAATCATATTATATTCCTCGATCATCAAAAAATCATCCGGAACCGCCTACGAACTCAAAATCCTGTGTACTACAATTCTCGAGAAGAGACTCAACTCAATTTCTTGGCCAATAATTAAGTCGTAACCAAAACCGACAAACCACACAATTATCGATAAACCGCGATTACGTGACAACTCGAGAATTACACTGTTTACTCTACTGATTCTGGTTCGGGTCATCACATACATGCAAAGAGGTTTTGGGTTTGTAATCGATTTTTGAACTGGTGTTTTGATTCTCAATCCTATATGTGTTTGCTGATGTTTTGATTCTCAATTCTATTGGTGTCTTACTTCACTCCCTTGTTTGAATTGGATGTTTTGATTCAAAAAGTATGGCATTTTTCATAAAGACCTTACTTTCATAAACTAATTGCATGTTTTAAAACTACAAACTACAGGCTTATTGTGTGTGTAGTTTCTATGTTTTGTTTGTTAAACTTAGTCTCAAATAGGGTCTGTACTAGATATGGATTTTATGATTTCATGACCATGTGGCCTTTATGTTAATTTCTGTAAGAATATACCTGTATTCTGTTATTGGTGTCTTAACAAAAGTTTTACAGGATCTATCTGTGATCAAGTCGGACTAAGTTTCACCCAAAAATGAGTTTTCCTCGTTTAGTTATGATTTTTCAAGGTCAACAGTTTACACAGCTTAAACTGGTGTTTTTATAGTATAGTTATGTATGTTTTATGTTGTTAGTGTCTTCTTAAAAGTTTTAGATAACCTTTCTATGATCATGTCAGACTTAGAATCAAAGCCAAATGAGTTCTGTAGAATCAAACCTTCTTGAGACTGGATTAATTTTGATTTACAGGGTTTAATGAGTTGGTGCTTTTTGTGCAAGGAGAGGATTTGTCGAGATTTGGGGAGGACATTTTACTTTTGTGCTTGGGATTTTGTGTAATAGGTATGATTCTAAACGAAAATGGATTGTTAACTTTTTTTCCTGGTGAAATCTGAAATAGGTTGTTGAGATGGTTTGTTGATTTTGCTTGCTGGTTTTCGATTTTGTTTGATGAATGGAAGTGTAAAAAATTGAAGTGATTATTGACTTGTTAATATTTCTCTGCAATATGGGATTATGAGATGAGGATAATGTGAGATTGATTTATAGAAGTGATACTTTTGTTTAAATAGGATAAATTGGATTTGAGACTTTGTGTTTTTCATGGGTTTGATAAATTGGATAAGAAGATGGCTTCTTTACATGTGATTGACAATGTACCTATTTGTTTGTTTGTTGTCTAAGCTTAGGTAGATGGATAAATCTTGTATTCTTGTATATAGGAGATCACCGAAGTATAGGTTAGGAGTAGTTGCTTTTCTAGCATTTGCTTTAGAAAATGCTATAGACCGTAACCATATTTGTTGTCCTTGCACGCGTTGTACAAATGACAATCATTATACAACTAAGGTGATTAAGTTTCACCTATATAAGCATAATATAAATCTAGATTATGTAACTTAGGTAGAGCATGGAGAGGGCGATAGTCAGCAAGCTTCGAAAGAGAGAGAGCTAACGTTAGTGTTAGAGCTCACTCTTCTGATTCAGTGCAAGGTAGTCTATGGCCAGAGAGGGAAACAGAAATAGATAGTGATGTTGAGTTGGTATATAATGAAGATGACGATGTTCTTTCAGAGGAGTACAATGATTTCCAAAAATTTGTTCAAGATGGTAGCAAGCCTTTGTATCTTGATTGTGATGGGCACAGTAAGATGGATACCCTTGTTACGTTTTACAACTTGAAAGTGAAACATGGTATTAGTGATGTCGCATTTTCAGAGTGGATGATTGCAGTTGGGGTTATTCTTCCAGCTGGACATGAGCTGTCTGCCTCAATGTATGGAGCAAAAAAGACATTAACCTTATTAGGAATAGACGTCGAAAGTATACATGCATGTCCAAATGACTGTATTTTGTATAGAAAAGAATATGTTGATGAAGTTAAGTGTCCTACATATGGTCTGACAAGGTGGAAAGTAGGCAAAAACAATCATGAGAGAGAAGGTATACCGGCTAAGGTTCTATGGTACTTACCTCCTATCCCGAGGTTCAAAAAATTGTTTCAGTCACCTGAAATGGCGAAGAACCTGATTTGGCATGTTAGTGGCTTACTCAATAATGGATTAATGAGGCATCCTAAGGATGCATCCATTTGGAAGATGGTCAACCAAAACTGGGTTGATCTTGGTGCTGAGCCAAGAAACTTAAGACTTGCCTTGTCCACTGATGGATTCAACCCCTGTAAAGGCTTAAGCAGCAAGTACAGTTGTTGGCCAGTTATCCTGGTCATTTATAATTTTCCTCCTTGTTTAATAATGAAGAGGAAATACATGATGTTAACTTTACTCATTTCTGGCCCTAAACAACCTGGAAATGACATAGATGTGTACTTGCAACCTCTAATAGATGACTTGAAGATTTTATAGGAGGAAGTTATGAAAGTGTATGATGTTGTTAGGAATGAGAAGTTTAAGTTGAGGGCTTTGCTGGTGTGGACTATCAATGACTTCCCTGCATATGGTAACTTGTCAGGGAATGTAGTTAGAGGATACAATGGCTGCCCTATTTGCCTAGAAAAAACAATGCCTACGAGGCTTATACATGGGCAGAAACTGGCTCACATCAGTCATCAAAGGTGGACAAGAAGGGATCATCCTTACAAAAGGAAGAAAGCGGATTTCAATGGATTGCCAGAAATAAGATCTGCTCCCGTACCTTTGACCGGAGAAGAGGTGTTGAAGAGGGTGGAGAAGGAAGTCCTAGAGTGGCCTTATGGGAAGAAACACCCCATCCTTACTTATAAGGGGTCAAGTAGTGAAACCAGGCCGTGTAAGAAGAAGAGATCAATATTTTTTGGCCTAGAATACTGGAAGCATCTCCCTATTCGCGACTTCCTTGACGTGATGCACATCAAGAAAAATGTTTGTGAGAGTTTATTAGGGACACTACTGATTATACCAAACAAGACAAAAGATGGGCTCAAAACAAGCAAGGATCTTGTGGAAATAAGGATACAATTCTGCTTGAGACCTAACCTGGATGGTCCAAGAAAGGATAGGCTGCTGTTTGCTAGCTGGAACTTAATGTTAGAAAAAAAAAATGTTGTATGTGTAGATCTTTTTTTGGTATGAAGGTTCATGTTGGGTATTCCTCTAACATATCCAGCTTAGTATCGATGGAAACTTTGACACTTAGTGGACTTAAATCACATGATTGTCATGTGACAATGTAGCAACTCTTTCTCAATTCCATCAAAGGTGTGTTAGAGAAGTCGGTTAGAATTGTTGTAATCAGGCTGTGTCTATTTCTCAGTGAAATATGCAACAAAGCAGTAGATGTGACTAGGCTACCTAAAATACAAGCTGGACTTGTTGAAACTTTTTGCTTGCTAGAGAAATTTTTTCCTCCATCTTTCTTTGACATAATGGTTCATCTAACTTTCCACTCAATCAGAGAACTAGAATTATGTGGACCGGTTTGTTTTAGATGGATGTATCCTTTTGAGCGGTACATGAAGGTATGTAAAGGATATGTCAGAAATAAAAATAAACATGAAGGCTGTATTGCTGAGAATTATATAGCGGAAGAGGCTATCGAGTTTTTAGTAGAGCTGTTTAGTGATGGTCAGAAGATAGTTGGCATCCCTAACATGGCAAATTTAGAGGACCATCATTTTTCGGGCGCCACAATTGTCAACAAGCTAGGTGATGAGCTTAAGCAAGCTCATCTTTGTGTGCTTCAAAACTTAGACGAATTCAGAAGCTACTTTGAGTACGTCACATCACAACTCCAACTTGCTTGTGAATTAGTTTAGTTTATTTATGAACACTAGCTGTATGTACTCATTACATTTTACATACTCTTATTTATGTAGTGAGCATATGGACTATTTGAAGATTATGTTTTCGAAGTTTAAAAACAATGTGAAGTGGCTGTTGGACAAACAAAGTAAAGAATTTGGGGATTGGGTTGAGACTAGGGTACGACAAATTACATTATACCATTTATTGGCGATCAAAAGGCTTTGCATTATCTCCCTAAAGATTATCCATTCATCCTGCCAGAATATTGGATAGCATTCATTGGCGATCAAAAGGCTTTACATTATCTCCCTAAAGATTATCCATTCATCCTGCCAGAAAATTGGATAGCATTCGTGGCTAAAAGGAAAAGTGAGAAGAGGTTGGTGAGTTTCAGTTGCCGAAATCTTGTAGGTATCAGTGGTTATCAACACTAAATATTTTGTTTAAATTTCAGGCCATGCGTAAGAAGCAACAAGAGAGGCGTGCAAAGAATAAATATCAACACAAAATGTCCCGAAATGGTAATGTTGGGTTAGAAGAAGAACTGGTTAGTACATGACTTCATTTAGACCTTGGTTTAATGTACTTGTATGTTGGTATATGATGTACACTAATCAGATTGGCTTATATTTTATGTAGAAGAAAAAAAATGCCAGAAGATAGAGCTGATTTATGGCTTGAAGGAAGGCTAAACAAGGATAGAACCTTCGGTGATGAAGAAACAAAGAAGACTGCTGAAAAAATAGTAATTAGACAATGATTGAATTACTATGAAGTTTCAAAATTTATGGAAAATTTAATTGTGTATATGTATTCTCAGCGAGACTTGAAGAGGAAGGTTGAAATGGAGAAATAAATATAAGTGGCAGTGATGATGTGTTTACCATGGCATTAGGGACAAAGAGCATAGAGGAAGAGTGCATGGTGTGGGAGGATTTGTGACGTCCACAACCTACTTTAACTTGCCGAGAAAGAAACTACATACGATTAAAGAGACAATGAGATTGTTGACAACTTAGACTCGGATAATGTTGCAAAAATGACTTTTCAACATTTATTCAAAGAAGCTCAGAAGTCTGGTGAAGCAAGCTGCTCTAAAACTGTGACTGAAGCACCACTGAATTGTAATGCTTGAAATAAAAATACCATTGATGAAATTGTTGAGGAGGCTGCTTATCAGATTTTTGAGGAGACTCAGCCTTTATAGAATGTAGTGGTTGCTGAGGCTGCTATTTCAAAGGCACAACAACCAATCATTATTGAAGAGCAAAATATTATGGATTTCACATCCACAGTATAAGCACCTAAGGTTTGTTATTTACCACAACCTAATTACTGTTTGTATTTATCCATTATCCTAATTACTGTCTTTCAAGGCTGCTGGGATATATGTTTGTATTTATCCATTATCCTAATTACTGTCTTTCATATTTGTTGCCTTTGTAAATGTCAGCGTCGAGGAGCTGAAGTTAAAGCTAAGCTAGCAATAGGCTCAATAGACAATGTTGTAGCCAAATGGACATTTATGGATAGTGATGATCCATCACAAACTGTGTATGGTGTGCCACTTGGTGAAGATAGACTTCGTGGGCACTACCACATTTTGACTCATTGCCGGCGATTTTTAAATCGCCGGCAATGTTTTTTAACATTACCGGCGATTTTTGCCGGAAAAATCGCCGGTAATGTCTTTTTTTTTACATTACCGGCGACATACATTTATGTCGCCGGCAATGTCTCGATGGTAATGTAAAAAAAAAAAAAAAGACATTGCCGGCGACTTCATTTATGTCGCCGGCAATGTCTTTTTTTTTTTTTTAAACATTACCGGCGACATAAATGTATGTCGCCGACAATGTCTTTTTTTTTTTTTTTACATTGCCATCGAGACATTGCCGGCGACATACATTTATGTCGCCGGTAATGTTAAAAAAAAAAAGACATTACCGGCGATTTTTAAATCGCCGGCAATGAGTCAAAATGTGGTAGTGATGTTTTAGTATATTGGGTTATTAATGGTCATGAGAAAGACAATCTTCCTTTTCCAGTTGGTGATCATATTCTTACCATACAACAAGCAATGGGGAGTTGGGTAGCATGGCTTAAAGAGCTAGTCATTAGAGAACATGAAGAGGAAGTGATACTTGGTTTCTCAGTTTTTAGCAATTATATATATAAATAATTTGAACTTGAAATATTTGAGATAAACTAATGTACTTGTTCATTATTGGTTTTGCATAAGAACTTGTCTGTGGTCCAAGAAAGAGAAGAAAGGTTACTGAAAAAGTGCCCATGAATATCAACTGGGATGCTATTTTAAAATCTGACATACCATCTTCTCTCTCAATCTATGTATGTGGGTGAAGGACATCTTAATAGATGGCAAAACAATCAACTCCATGGTGCAACCAGAATTGTTCGGTAAACAAAGGAAATTATATCTATATGAGACTGATGTTCAGGCCTTTGCATCAATGGATGAAAAAGGAAGCAATGCCATTGTCATGTACCAAAGGTATATATGTCTCAGTATTCTGATGTGCTTTTATATTTTAAAACTATTGCAAACTATTATTTACTCACAAATGATGTTTATATATCTTAGGTGCCTATTTGATATGTTGGTGAAATAAAAAATGGAGAATATGATTGCATTTGTCGATCTACATGAGATCAGTGAGGAAAAGAGTGATCTAGATTCATTATAGATAGACTGGTTACTGCAAAACTAGGACAACTCTTCCTTTTGCCCTATAACCCAGAGTAAGTATACACTTCTAGAATAAGTAGTATAGTCGACGACTTCAAGAAAACAGGTCGACGACAACAAAAGTCGTCGGCTATAGTAAATGCTCGTCGGCTATAATACTATAGCCGACGACCAAAAGAACAGTCGTCAGTGTTTGTCAAGGGAAAGTCATCGGCTATAGTTACGACTATAGCCGACAACTTTTTAACTATAGGCGACAACAATTAAGTCGTCGGCTATAGTGCTTTATTACAGATCTAGACAGCTGCTCAATCATTCAAAAAAATTGGTGAGAAAAACAGAAAACACTCTTAAATAGTTGGGTGTTGTCAGAAACTGAGTAAAATGAGTTCGTGAAGCTATATCCCACTACATATATATAGGTAAGTGTGTGTGTGTGTGTGTGTGTGTGTGTGTGTGTGTGTGTGTGTGTGTGTGTGTGTGTGTGTGTGTGTGTGTGTGTGTGTGTGTGTGTGTGTGTGTGTGTGTGTGTGTGTTAATTGTTAATCGTTAATTTTGAGTTGATTGTTGATTTTGAGTTGAGTTGAGTTGATTTTGAGTTGAATTCAATGAATATAAATATATATATTGTTACGTTAATTCTTCATATATAGTATGCATATATATATATATGTGTGTGTGTTAATTTATAATTATATAAGGAGTAGAAGAATTAATGTAATTTGTAGTTTAAAGATCGATATATATTGATATAATGATAAATTTTTAATTGGTGCATGTGTGTATATATATATACACAGTTGTAATTTTTAGGATGGATAAGAGTTGGATTTTCCTTCCAAAATGAGATCGAAGATATGGCATTGGAATGTAGAGTTTTGTGGAATATGTGAAGGCTAATGCTAAAGGAAATACAACTCATTATTACCCGTGTACGAAATGTCAGTGTCGCAGCGATTTGTATCTTTTTTTCATTGATATAGTATGAGAGCACCTGAAGAAAAACGGATTTTGGGATAAGTACACATGTTGGATTTATCATGGTGAAACATCATCAGAGGGTCAGCATGATCCTGGGCAATTTCCTGAGATGGCCAATACATCCAATGATCCAATAACGAGGTTGATCAACGATGTGTTTTTTTATGAGAGCGGTGTATTTGCTTAAGTACAAGATATCCCTCCCGTCGTTGAGGGTTTCCCTCTTATTAAGCCAGCCCAGCAATTATCTAGAGTTGTCAGCAGTGTCGATATTAACAAGTACAACAAGTTGATTGTCTTCCAACAGACCCTGTTGTACAACGGGTGTAATAAGATTGTTGTTGAAAGTGTTATAGGAGTAATGAAGGTCAAAGTGGAGAACAAATTGAGTGTCAAAGCTGTTGATGATTATCTGACGTTGACTGCTTCGATGCTGCCCCCCCAGTCATCGACTTCCTACCACTCATCGTAAGGTGCGACATATCCTGAAACATCTTGGCCTTACCTAATTCAAAATCCATGCATACAAATATGATTGTGTTCTCTTCTGGGGTGAAGATGCTGAAGGGAATGATCTTGAAAATCTTGATGCGTGTCTGGTATATCACACCGATAGGTATAACTTGACTCTTGCAAGGAATAAGAAAGCTGTGAATGTACTTCGGTATTTTTGAAAGGACCTGACTCCGATTTAGTTGCCTAAAATGAAATCAAACCCCTTCGAAAACATGACCTTAAAAATTTTTTGCCAGAGTTTACTTTGAAATACGTGAACCAAAATTAGAACCTGTAAAGAGAATCACACTTCGAATATTCCAATAAAACCAAACCGTGGGGCTCCGTTCCCCATCCAGATTTCTCAACATCATATATATAATAAACCACAAAGTTTACAAGAAATCCAGAAAACATTTAGGAGTAAACTCAACTGAAAACAAACATAAGTATTCAGAGCGACTCCTATATACATCATCTACAACCAGTAGGTCGAACAAAGAACCTACTCAAACTGAAATGTGACCTGAACTCTACGCCTCCACCATCGACGTGCAACCCCGGAATTCAAACTACAAACTAGGCAAAAGAAATCGAAAAGCCCAGGGGAAGACAAATAAAATCGTTAGAGTGAGTGGACGAAAATAATAATATGTATTTCCCAACATATAAGTATATATGCTCATAAAAGCATAATGTCAGTCAATGCACATAAAAATCTCGACCAGGTACATTTTTCCTGATCCATAAAGATGCACATAAAATCATGCGGGGTCACTCACAGACTCCTCCGCATAGTACAGTCTAATCACGGGATCCCAGACCCACACGTGATTATAAATCTGAAATACCTCATGTCAGTATATCTGTCATTCCCGAAGTATCTCGGGGATCAGCCGAGTTGCCAAAGCATCGATGTTACTGTGACGACCCGGAACAGAATCAGTAGTGTAATCAGCTTAATTCGTGAGTTAGCGCATAATCGCAGTTTTTCGATAATTGATTGAATTACCGGTCTTGATCACGACTTAATTATTGACCAAGAATTTGAGTTGAGTCTCTTCTCGAGAGTTGTTGTACGCGTGAATTCGAGTTCGTGGGCGGTTCCGGATTATTATTTCGACGACCGAGGAATATAATATGAATATTTGAAATTTTGGAATATCGTCGAGTTTACCCGTTCGTATTCGAGTTTATCTGAATCGTGATTGTGATCCGTTTTGGACCGTCGATCGACCCGAACCGAAATTGGAATGGTTATCGACTTGATTTGCGAATTTCGCAATTAGTCGCGATTTTGACGTAATTGATTAATATGGCGGCTTCGTTAATGACTAAATTATTGAGCAAGAATTTGATTTGGGATTCTTCACGAAAGTTGTAGAGAATTGAATTTCGATCTCGTGGGAACTTCCGGAGGATTTTTCCAAGTTACGAGGAATAAATTGTGAATATTTTCGGGCATCGGATATTGTCGTATTTATCCGTTTGGGGTTCGATACGCGTACGGTATAAATACGGAAACGATACATGCCGATTTGTGAAAGTTTCCAGAAATAGAAAGTTGGGTTGACCCGCGTTGACCGCGGGTCAAGAATAACCCGTTTTGGCCGAAATGGTTTCGCCAGAGTTGAGGCCGATTCCGGCCATGTTTGGGCGAGGTTTCTTCATGAGACTTGTTGGGCTCGAGCTGCTCTTCAACTTGGTAGGTGGATCGACCCGTGAGGTGGCCAGAGGAGGGAGAATCGGCGCGGTTAAGATCGTGGTTTTCCGGCGAGTTTTCTTTGATTTCGGGTGACGGCTTGGAGGCCGAGATGATGGTGGAACCTTGAGGGGTTTTGTTAGCCTCAAGAAGAGGAAGCTATTGGAAGTGGTCTTGAAGGTTGCCGTGGCCGGAGGATGGAGATCGGTTGGTTTGAAATTCCGGTTGCAAAATTCTGGGCCGATTTGATTTTCCGACGGCCAGCGGCAGCGGCGGCGAATTTTCCGGCGACGTGTTTTTCGACGAGTAATATGTCGTTTCGCTCGGAATCGCGTACCGATCGCAGTGGGGTTCGTGATCGTTCGTTTGGCGAGGGATTTTTCGCCGGATCACTGGATTAACGCGTATTGCGTTATGCTCATCTGTGAGTGGACAATTTCTTTTCACTTTAGTCGCGAGTCTCTATTACACATTTTACGAGCATGAGCGTGCATATGAGATTATGATTTATATGAGCATATGTTATACGATTATGCATTTGCGAATACGCATCGACGAATATGCTTATACAATTATGTATTACGTATGTGCATTTACATTATGCTTTATACACTTGCATAGAACTATTTATGATTTGGTTTACACAGAGTACAGTCATAGTATATGTTGTTGTATCGATACACTTGCATCCCGGCTGATCCCAGAGGATGTTTACCGAGGGAGGCTGTGACCCCTGAGCCGAGGCCTTTACCGGGGGGGCAGACCTCTGACCTGAGGCCTTTCTGGCTAGAATCACGTGTGGGTCTGGGATCCCGAGATTTGGACTGTACTAGTACGGATGTGTCCATAAGTGACCCTGTGGGATTTTTCTATGCATGCTCTGTACGCTGGAGGAGTTTGGGTTCACCATATCATATTCATTCATTTAGACTCCCATATGTTTTTATAACATATATTATTCGGCGAAAGACATTTATTTTCGTCCACTCACTCTAACGATTTATATGTCTTTCCCTTGACTCTTCGTTTTCTTCGCCCAGTTTGCAGTTTGAATTCGGGTGTCGCACGTCGCGATTGGAGGCTTAGTATTCGAGCAATGTTTCTTTTATGGTAGGTTCTTTGTTTGGCCTACTATTTGTATATATATATTAGAAGTCGCTCTAAGCATTCTGATGTTATACTTTCATACGATTTTCTCGGATTTCTGTAAAGTGTAGTTTTTTTTTTATTATTACTTTACATTACTGTTATGATATTCAGAAATCTGGATGGGATTGGTGCCCACGGTTTGATTTTTGTGGCATAGGATGAAGTGTATTTTCCGGGTGCAGGTTAATGGCAATTCCGCATTAGTAACGTTACTCTGCCGAAATTTTGATGGTTTTTGTTGGTTCGTGTTTTCAGAAGGGGTTTGATTCCGGTTTAGGAAACTAAATCTGGGTTGGGTTCTTTCAGCTTGGTATCAGACCATTAGGTTTTAGGTTCTGTAGACTTTTGTAGTCGTGTTTACTAAGGATATTTGAGAATGTACAGCATGTCTGGAGCGATGACCCGACCGGTCGGCGGATACTCATCAATGCTCCGGGTGTTGTATGCTTTCAAATGTTTAAAGTTCCATGATTACATCCTGTTTGTTGTGAACAATGTCTTATTCATTAGGATGCCTCCTTGACGTGCTTTCTGTGTCGGTACGGTTGTGGATCCTATTAAGGATCAGTCGACGCGCGACTTGACAGTGAGTTGTGGGTTTGGATGAGCATTCTGGATTCAGAGTTATGTGTGGCATGGTTTGCCCGGTTGTGCGTATATGGGTGTCTACATGTTGCCTCAGAGCAGAGAATTGTAGTAGTTGATGGTTTGCGTGAGTCAGATCATTGTATTCGGCGGGTTGGTATTGTGTGAGTTCCTGTTGTAACTCCATGGCCTACATTCAGGGTATTGCTTATACAGTAATGGTTCAATCAGGCTACCTAACAACGGAAATATGGAGTGTTTACCCACCTGAGGCAGGGATGTATCGTTCACATGTTTGTCTCAGTTTGCACATGTTATGTGGCTTCAGAGGAAGCAGTGCACGAGGTTCGAGATGAGTTTGAACCTGAGTATCAGAGGGATTTTAATTGTTATGCCTCGAGACAACCGTGAGGAGTTTGATGTACTGTACCCAGAGGCGAGGATATTGAGAAGGAAAGGCATACGCGGTTTCCGACATGTCGTTTTAAGGAAGGTGAACTTAGTCGAGATATTTGATAAGGTTGAGTTCTGGCACCTCGGGATTAGTATCTTCATCAGGCTTTGGCCTTTTCGATTTTGTTGTGGGTCATTTGAATAAAGCAGAAGATCCATTTGGTGGTGGTGGAGATCACAGAGTAGCGGACTTGTTCCTGTGGCATGAGTTTGGGTGATCGTTGGTGATCCTTCCACACGGCAGGCATCGCTGTGATTTGTGTCTGTGAAGCACTCTCAGTTGCTATTTTGGTGTCCAGGAGGGTCACGCTACGAGGGAACGTCCTCAGTCAGCTGTTTTAGTGGTTCGACAGCTCGGAGTTCAGGAGGAGATCATGATGCTATTTCTGGAGTTTGACCAACGCAACCTTCTAGACGAGTTAATCAGCAAAGTCGCAATCGACGTGGACGGTTTGTTGGCATGCCGGAGTTCGTGCCACGACCCTGTGTGAGGGTAGAGTTTTCTCCGAGGTTATCATTCCTTGATATCCATGGCTATTATGCCTGCATCTCCAGTTCCGAGGTTTTGGAAAGTGTTGTATCCATTCGGGAGGTTGTGAGATCTTTCTTGGAGGTTATGGGTTAGCCGCGGATCTATTATTGCTGGATATCGTCGATTTTGATGTGATTATAGGTATGGACTTCTTGACGACACTTTGGGCTATGTTCGATTGTCACGAGATGGAAGTTGCGTTTCGACGACCCGGGTACCCCGAGATATTGTTTCGCGGTGAAAAGAATATTTTATTGCCATGAGCGATTTCAGCGGTGAAGGCCGAACGGATGATGGAAAAAAGGTTGTGTAGCATACTTAGCTCATGTTGTGGATACTACGGCTGCTATGCCAGACATTGGTAACATTGAGGTGGTTCCCGAGTTTCCAGATGTGTTTCCGGAGGAGTTACTGGGTATTCCTCCAGTTCGGGAGATCGATTTCACCTTTGAACTATTATCCGACGCTGGACCCATATCACAGGCACCTTATCGTTTGGCGCCAGCGGAGTTGAATAAGCTACGGATTCAACTTTGAGTGTTGTTGGAGGAGGTTTCATACGACCCAGTGTATTACCGTGGGGTGCTCTTGTACTATTTGTGCAGAAGAAGGATGGTTCAACGAGGTTGTGCATCGACTACCGGAAGCTAAATCAGGCTTCAGAGGAGAGCAAGTATCCTGTACTTCGGATTGACGACTTGTTTGATCAGCTTATGGGAGCTTCAATCTTTTCGAAGATCGATCTCAGGACCGGATACCATCAGTTGTGGATCAGAGAGTCAGATGTGGTCAGGACAACTTTCGGATCACGGTGCGGGCATTACGAGTTCTTGGTTATGCCGTTGGGGTTAACCAATGCCCCCACAGTTTTTACGGACTTGATGGACCAGGTGTTCAGATGGTTCTGGACAAGTTTGCAGTCGTGTTCATCGGCAATATCCTGATTTACTCCAGGAGTGTGGGCCAGCACAAGAAGCATTTGCGAGCGATTTTGCGGACTTTGCGAGATAATCAGCTGTTTGCGAAGCTCAGCAAGTGTGAATTTTGGTTGATTAGCGTGAAGATTTTGGGCCACGTGATGTCAGCTAAGGGAGTCGGCATGAATCCTGACAAGATAGAAGCCGTGTTGAATTGGAGTTGACCTACCACCGTGCCAGAGATCGGGAGTTTCTTGGGTTTTGCAGGTTATTATCGGCGCTCTGTGCAAGATTTTCTCGGATTCCCACTCCACTTTCTGGATTGACGAAGAAAGGCGTCAAGTTCGAGTGGTCCGATGCGCGTGAGGAAAGTTACTTACTCCTGAAGGAAAGGTTGACCACTGCACCGGTTTTGACTTTACCTGACGACCGTGACGAGTTCGTGGTTTATAGCGATGCATCGAGATTTGGATTTGGTTATGCTTTGATGCAGCATAGCAGAGCGGTGGCTCATGGTTTCAGGCAGTGGAAACTTTATGAAGCTGCGTATCCTATGTATGATTTGGGAGTAGCTGTCTTTATATTAGCATCGAAGAGTTCGAGACACTATTACTGTGGTGTACAGCGCAGTGTAGGATGTACACTGATCACTCGAATTCCATCTACTTGCATTTTCAGCCAGAGTTGAGCTTGAGGCAGCGTAGATGGATGGAGTCGATTAACGACTATAGCTGCACATTTGAGTCTATCTGAGAAAGGCTAATGTTGTTGCTGATGCATTCAATCGAAAATCGGGAGCTTCATTGTTTCATGTGTGTGTGGCTCGAGTTTCTATGTTAGCCGAGTTGCGAGCTACGAGAGCTGAGTTAGAGTGTAATGATGTTGAAGCTCATTGTTTTGCGTGCGTTATGCACTAGTCGTACGAAGATGTATCAGATACTTCGAGTTTACTATTCGTGACGCAACATGAAGAGTAATATAGCAGCTTGTGTGAGCAGATGCCACATTTGTCGGCAGGCAAAGGCAGAGAGGCAGAAACTTGTTGGGAAGTTACAGCCATTGGAGATTTCCGATTAGAATTTGGAGCTTGTCACTGTGGATTTTGTGTATCAGTTATCGCGTACTTCAGTTAGTGGTACCAGTTTGTAGACCAGTGTGATTATGACGTTATATGAAGTCGTTTATGAGAAACAATGTTGTACTCCATTGTGTTGGAGCGAGTTCGGTTTGAGCTGACGTTTGATCCTGATTTAGTGGAATGTGCTACCACAGACCTTCGGATTAGCATAGACAGGTTGATAATTGCTCAAGTTCGACGTTAGAGTTATATTGATGTGAGCAGGTTGAGTTATGAATTTGCCACGTTATTTTGGTTTGTATGTGATCATGGGGCGAATTTGTGTTGTGCCGTATACTTTGGCATTGCCTATAGCGTTGACCTTTGTGTGTGTTGTATTCTGTGTGGTGGAATTACATTTCAGATTTGTTGCGTGTTTTGTACCCTATCAGTTCCTTATGCAGGAAGACTTGGCAGTTGTGGAGGAGCCAGTTCAGATTTGGGATTTGAGGGTACAGAGATATTTTCTATTAACAGAGTCGCTCAGTGGAGGTTGCCATTTGGGAGTTGAACTGTATGCGGAGGCAGTGTTCCTACTTTTCAGTTGGCAGACTTGGAAATTTCGAGGTCAAAATTTTTTAAGGGGGGTAGATTTGTGACAACCCGGAATAGAATCAGTAGTGTAATCAGCTTAATTCGTGAGTTAGCGCATAATCGTAGTTTTCCAATAATTGATTGAATTGCCGGTCTTGATCACGACTTAATTATTGACCGAGAATTTGAGTTGAATCTCTTCTCGAGAGTTGTTGTACGCGTGATTTCGAGTTCGTGGGCGGTTCCGGATTATTATTTCGACGACCGAGGAATATAATATGAATATTTGAAATTTCGGAATATCGTCGAGTTTATCCATTCGTATTCGAGTTTATCCGAATCGTGATTGTGATCTGTTTTGGACCGTCGATCGACCCGAACCGAAATTGGAATGGTTATCGACTTGATTTGCGAGTTTCGCAATTAGTCGCGATTTTGACGTAATTGATTAATATGGCGGCTTCGTTAACAACTAAATTATTGGGCAAGAATTTGATTTGGGATTCTTCACGAAAGTTGTAGAGAATTGAATTTCGAGCTCGTGGGAACTTCCGGAGGATTTTTCCAAGTTACGAGGAATAAGTTGTGAATATTTTCGGGCATCGGATATTGTCATATTTATCCGTTTGGGGTTCGATACGCGTACGGTATAAATATGGAAACGATACATGCCGATTTGGGAAAGTTTCCGAAATAGAAAGCTGGGTTGACCCGCGTTGACCACGGGTTAAGAATAACCCGTTTTGGCCGAAATGGTTTCGCCAGAGTTGAGGCCGATTCCGGCCATGTTTGGGCGAGGTTTCTTCATGAGACTTGTTGGGCTCGAGCTGCTCTTCAACTTGGTAGATGGATCGACCCGTGAGGTGGCCAGAGGAGGGAGAATCGGCGTGGTGAAGATCGTGGTTTTCCGGCGAGTTTTCTTTGATTTCGGGTGACGGCTTGGAGGCCGAGATGGTGGTGGAACCTTGAGGGTTTTGTTAGCCTCAAGAAGAGGAAGCTATTGGAAGTGGTCTTGAAGGTTGCCGTGGCCGGAGGATGGAGATCGGTCGGTTTGAAATTTCGATTGCAAAATTCTGGGCCGATTTGATTTTCCGGCGGCCGACGGCAGCGGCGACTTTTCCGGCGACGTGTTTTTCGACGAGTTATATATATGTCGTTTCGCTCGGAATCGCGCTCCGATCGCAGTGGGGTTCGTGATCATTCGTTTGGCGAGGGATTTTCCGCCGGATCACTGGATTAACGCGTATTGCGTTATGCTCATCTGTGAGTGGACAATTTCTTTTCAATGATTAGTCGCGAGTCTCTATTACACATTTTACGAGCATGAGCATGCATATGAGATTATGATTTATATAAGTATATGTTATACGATTATGCATTTGTGAATACACATCGACGAATATGCTTCTACAATTATGTATTACGTATATGCATTTACATTATGCTTTATACACTTGCATAGAACTATTTATGATTTGGTTTACACAGAGTACAGTCACAGTATATGTTGTTGTATCGATACACTTGCATCCCGGCTGATCCCCGAGGATGTTTACCGAGGGAGGCTGTGACCCTTGACCCGAGGCCTTTACCGGGGGGGCAGACCGTTGACCTGAAGCCTTTCTGGCTAGAATCACGTGTGGGTCTGGGATCCCGTGATTCGGACTGTACTAGCATGGATGTGTCCATGAGTGACCCCTTGGGATTTTTCTATGCATGCTCTGTATGCTGGAGGAGTTTGGGTTCACCTCGTGTACTATATCATATTCATTTATTTAGACTCGCATATGTTTTTATAACATATATTATTCGGCGAAAGACATTTATTTTCGTCCACTCACTCTAACAATTTATGTCTTTCCCTGGGCTCTTCGTTTTCTTCGCCCAGTTTGCAGTTTGAATTCGGGTGTCGTACGTCGCAGTCAGAGGCTTAGTATTCGAGCGATGTTTCTTTTATGGTAGGTTCTTAGTTTGGCCTACTATTTGTATATATATATTAGAAGTCTCTCTGAGCATTCTGATGTTATACTTTCATACGATTTTCCCCGGATTTCTGTAAAGTATATATTTTTTTTATTACTTTACATTACTGTTATGATATTGAAAAATCCGGATGGGATTGGTGCCCACGGTTTGCTTTTTGTGGCATAGGATGAAGTATATTTTTCGGGTGCAAATTAATGGCAATTCCGCGTTAGTAACGTTACTCTGCCGAAATTTTGATAGTTTTTGTTGGTTCGTGTTTTCAGAAGGGGTTTGATTCCGGTTTAGGAAACTAAATCGGAGTTGGGTCCTTTCAGTTACCTCTATATCTGAGACTGTACTATATGTAAACCAAATCATAAATACTTTTCATGCACATGCATAATCGTAAAATGAAATCATAAGATGCATACTCGTTTGTGCATAATTGTAAATGCATACTATTACAATGCATAATCATAAAGTGTATGTTCATAAATGCATAATTAGGACTCGCAAATCAACTATGAAAATAAATTGTCCACTCACAGTACGAAGCTAACTCTGAGGTCCGACGGAAGATCCCTCGCCAAACACTTGATCAAGATCACCTGAATAGCAGGGATACGATCAATACATATTGAAACACAACATACGGAGCTAATACGTCAAGAACCTCGCGTTCTCGAAAGACGTATCGCTCGAAATATCGATGAAGATAAAAAAAAATAGCCAAAATACATCCAAACAACCCTCGTCCCAAAATAGAACACTCAAATCAACTCAAAAAACTCACGACTATGATCGAAACGCAATTATGAGCAAAATGGTATAAAAATCTCCAAAAATCTAAAAAAGTCAACCCTCGACGGAGCTCCACCGCCGGCACGGCGCCAACGGTGACCAACTCCGGCGACCCTTACCTCAAACTCATCCTCTCCTCAAGCCCAATGCATTTCCCTTCTACCACTAAAGCCATAATGTGACGACCCGAACCAGAATCAGTAGAGTAATCAGCACGATTCACGAGGTTATGCGTAATCGTGGTTTATCGTTAATTGTGTAGTTTGTCGGTTTTGTTTACGACTTAATTATTGGCCGAGAATTTAAGTTGAGTCTCTTCTCGAGAGTTGTAGTGCACGTGATTTCGAGTTTGTGGGCGGTTCTGGATGATTTTTCCGATGACCGAGGAATATAATATGATTATTTGAAGTTTCGGTTTATCGACGAGTTTATCCGTTCGTATCGAGTTTATCCCAATCGTAATGGTTATCCGTTTTGAACCGTCGATCGTCCCGAGGCGTGAGTATAAATATCGGAAATAGTCGAAAAATTGTCGAAAACACTGTTGGAAGTTTGACCAGCGTTGACTTTTACTATTTGGGGAGTTGACCGGAGGAGGAAACAGACCGTTTGGATTCCACTGCCGGACCGGCTGATTCTGGCCCTTTCAGGCCACGACCCTTGAAGGTAAAATGTTCTCCTCGTGATTCTAAACAGTTTAGAACTTGGATTTTCTTGATTTGGTTGAGAATTGAGTGAGAAATGTGGAGTTGAAATTCGAGATTTTTCCGGCCGGTTTGGGTTTCGGTGACGGAGGTGCTCCGGCCACGGTGGTGGCCGGAGAGTTGAGGGATTCTACTCGTGGGGCCACGGCGATCCTTTTGGGATAGGCCTCGAGGGCTGCCGGGCACCGTAGGCGGAGGAATGGCAGTGGACAAGTTAGTCGGAGGTTTTAGACCACCGTGGCTTTCGAGCTGATTTCCGGCCATGGTAGTGGTTGGATGGTGGTGGTCCCTTTATTAAAGTTGCTCGCCTTGTTGTGGAAATCAGTTTGGTAGCTCGGTCGCCGGGAAAACTCTCCAGTTGATGGCGCGCCGCCGCCGGCGACCCGTTGAGTTTTTGGATTTCGATGATTTTAATGTCATTTTTCTCGTATTCGCGCCCCGATCGTCGCCTTGAGGTTTTCGAATTGATTTGGGTATCGAATTTTCAGTCGAGGGTTTTGAGTGGAGATTCCGGGAATTTCGTCAATTATTTTGCACAGTATTATATGTTTCCGGGAACGGTTGGTTTTCGATGTGTGGTATAGTGTTGTGGATTAAAATTTTGATCAGATATATTTTATGACTATTCAGGGGATCGAGATCGTGCTTCGGGCGAGGGATCTTCCGCCGGACCACGTGATTAGCGCGAGTGCGCGTTTTGCTCATCTATGAGTGGACATTTCTTTTCACGAATTGATTGCGAGTCTTTTATATACGTTTTACGAGCATGAGCATGCAGTTATGATCATGATTTATTATGAGCATGTGTGTTTTACGATTATGCATTTACGATTATGTATTTACGATTATGCATTTACGAATATATATACATATTTGCATTAAGTTTTATGTATGTGCATGGAAAGGATTTATGATTTGGTTTACACAGAGTACAGTTCAGTTATCAGGGTTGTATCGATACACATGGTTTCTCGGCTGATCCCCGAGTACGCTTCGAGGGGGACAGATATCCTGACCCGAGGCCTTTCTGGCTTAGAATCATGTGTGGGTCTGAGATTCCGTGATTCAGACTGTACTTGCATGAGGGAGTCCATGAGTGACCCCGCGGTATTTATGATCCATGCTCTGTACGCGTGAGGAATTAGAGTCTCCCTCGTGTACCATTTGATTTTTTATGCATTTAGACTCGCATATGTTTTTATAACATATATTATTCGGCGAAAGACATTTATTTTCGTCCACTCACTCTAACGGTTTTCATGTCTTTCCCCTGGGCTTTTCGGTTTCCGTGCCCAGTTTGCAGTTCAGATTCTGGTGTCTCACGTCGTGGTTGGAGGCTAGTTGTTCGAGTTACTTGTGTTTTCCAGTAGGTTTCTTGTTTCGCCTACTGTTGTATATTTTGTATATATTTACACTAGAGGTCGCTCTGATACATTCTGATACATGTTTTATACAGTTTTTCCCGGATATACTATATATTACAGTTGTGTTTACTGTTTACTATTAATGATATGATATTGAGAAATCCGGATGGGATTGGTGCCCACGGTTTGGCTTTTGTAGCATAGGATGAAGTATTATTTTCCGGGTGCAGGTAAAGGCAATTCCGCGTTAGTAGCGTTACTCTGCCGAAATTTTAACGGTTTTTGTTAGTTCACGTTTTTAGAAGAGGTTTGATTTTGGTTTAGAAAACTAAATCAGGGTTGGGTCCTTTCACATAACTAACCACATCGGCCAGAATTCCTGTCGAAAACCTTGCTGGATCTTCATCTCCGGTCACCGCCACAAAGCACCCTCAAACCTCTTCCTTAATTCAAGTTGAATACCCAGAAACCTTCATGGGGTTGAGTGGAGCCTAACCCCCCACCACCGCGACACCAAATATCGCCGGAATCCGCCACCCGATTTCGGCGAAATTCCCAAACTTCATCGAGTTCGTTCTACCTCAATCACAACCAATTTCCACAAATGAATACACAAATAAATAGTACAAGTCAAGAGCTTTCCAACCATACAAAAAACGTGGCCGGAGGTGGCCGGAAAAAGTGGGTCGGACGGCACAAGCTCGCGGGTCAACTCGGCCCAAATGTGACTTTTCGACAATTCCACGACTATTTCGATATTTATACGTCGCGAACCGACCAAATTCACGATTTGGATAACTCAAACCCAATCGGATAAGTACGACTAACTCGACGATAATTTCAAATATTCATTTTATATTCTCCGATTACCCGAAAAATCCTCCAAAACCACCTACGAACTCGAAATCAAATCTTCTACAATTTTCGCGAAGGAACTCAAACCAAATTCTTGCCCGATAATTAAGTCGTGAATAAACCCACGAGTACGATTAATTCACAATAATCACGGTTCAGATCAATACGTATACATTCCACTATTCGGGTCGTTACAATTTTTCGCTGATTAATAGGCTAGAACGGTTGTTCATGTCTGCACACACGACCAAAGCTATGAGATGACATGCTGAGAGGGATTTTCCTGACGAAGATACTCTTATACACCTTGCTAATGAAGAGGCTTGGAAGCACATAGTTAGGGAGTTTTCTCATTTTACATCAGAGGTCCGAAATATTTGGTTCGGGCTCTCATCTGACGGATTCAACCCTTTGGCAACATGAGTCTTCAATACAGTATATCGCCAGTTATTTTGGTACCGTACAACCTTCCTCCATTGATGTGCATGAAGAAGGAATACAATATGCTGACTATGTTAATTCCAGGGCAGGATTATCCAGGACAGTGTCTCGATATGTATTTGAGACCCTTGATTGAAGAGCTTAAGTACCCGAGTAACGTTGCTCATCCCACTTATGACAAGTACAAAAATGAGATGTTCCAAATGCATCTCATGCATGTTGGCACCATCAGTGATTTTTCTGCCCGCGGCATGTTGTCAGGCAACGATACCAGGGGATACATGGCTTGTCCAGAGTGTATGACTACTGATTGCGACAGACTTCATTACAGAAAGATTGTGCAGATGCGTTACCGTTATTGGCTTATACTTGATCACCCTTGGCAGA
The DNA here is from genome assembly GCA_946800695.1 of Geum urbanum. Taxonomy (NCBI): domain Eukaryota; kingdom Viridiplantae; phylum Streptophyta; class Magnoliopsida; order Rosales; family Rosaceae; genus Geum; species Geum urbanum. The sequence continues at coordinate 5,046,145 of OX327009.1, forward strand.
AGGATGACCAGGCATTTTATGGGACTGTAGAAACTGATGTGCAACCCAGGAGATAGACGGGGGATGAAATTTTGGAAGTGTTGAATGAATACAATTTTGGGCAGCTCAGCAATCATCCTGATATAATGGCGGCAATACCTGACAGACCCAATAGGTATAAAATCTGGACACACAAAAATATATCCTGGGAATTGCCATACTGGTCCAAGTAGCCGATCAGGCACTACCTAGATGTCATGCACATAAAGAAGAATGTGTGCAAAAGTGTGTGGGCACAAGGCTGAATTGGGAGGGGAAAACTAAAGATGGCCCTAAGGCACGAATTGATTTGAAAAGAATGGGTATACGAAAATATTTGTGGTTGAAAGAAGGGAAGAAAAAAATGCCTCAAGCTCCTTATACCGCCAAGCCTGACCAGAAGAATGAAATTTTTAGGTGGATGGCTAATATTATGTATCCTTCGAGCTATGCAGAAAATATAGGCCGGTGTGTTAACTTCTGGGACAATAAGATGTACAGATTAAAGAGTCATGACTTCCATATACTGCTTCAATATATCTTCCCTGCTTTCATACGATTATACCTGCCTCGTCCGGTAGTGGAGCCGTTAGTAGCGTTGTCAAGATTCTATCAGAAGTTATGCACTAGAGAAGTGAAAAAATCAGACCTATGAAAGAGGACATCATTTTTATCATGTGCAAATTTGAGAGGATATTTTCCCCAAATTTTTTTGACATCATACCTCACCTGATGATCCATCTTCCCCAACAATTGTTGCTTACTGGTTCAGTACACTACACTTGGATGTATCCCATGGAAAAGTACGTAAGATTCAACATCTTAATTTTTAGTCTGTTTTTATATAATTATAATTTTCAATAATCATCACATGCACTTTGCAATGTGATATACAACTAGGGGACTACAAAGATATGTGGCTAATAAATCCGCACCTGAATGATGTATAGCTCAAGCATATCTTGCGCACGAGTGCATAACGTACACCAAGTTGTGTTTGGGAGCGTTGGAGGACCCTCCAAAATGTATGTCGGTAGATGAACCACAGTACAATCTTTCTATCCTCTACAATGATGTTGAAGTATATGGGTAGTTGCCAAAGTTGTACCAATTGGAAACATATGACCTAGTCATTGCCCACTGATGGGTATTAATTAACTATCCAAAAGTTCAATACTGGAAAAATATTCATCTTTACTGCCCTGCAGTTGACGATAATCTTGAGTATCACAATAGAGAGTTTGCAAACTATTTTGGCGACTGTTTGCCGTATAAAGCCTCGTAAGGTGCCATACTAATGCTAGCTTGAGAGCTGTTGTTGTACGCAGACTCAATCAAATGAAGTTGCTTATCCCAATTCCCTTTAAACTGCAAAACACAAGATCGCAACATATCCTCCAGAGTCTGAATAGTCCTATCTGACTGACCATTTATCTGAGGATGAAAAGTTGGGCTAAAGTGTAGTCTAGTCCCCATTGCTCTCTGCAATGCCTGCCAAAACTCTGAAGTGAACTGACTATCCCGATCAGAAACTATAGACACAGGTACACCATGCAATCTTACAACCTCTTTCAAGTATAGTTTCGCCAATCTGCTTACGGGAAGCTTTCCTGGAAGTGCAAGAAAATGAGCTGACTTCGTAAGGCGATCCACAATCACCCAAATACCAGTACTACCACCAGAAGTACGAGGTAACACGTACATGGAAGAGAGAAGCACCATGCTTTCGACTAAAAGCATCAGCAATCACATTAGCCTTTCCTGGATGATACTCGAAAGTGCAGTTATAATCATTAATCAGCTCCATCCATCTCCGCTGCCTCATATTCAAATTTGGCTGTGTACGCAAGTAGGTAAGACTTTTATGATCGGTATAAATCTTGCACTGCGCTCCGTACAAGTAGTGTCTCCAACTCTTTAATGCTAACACAATGCAAGCTAACTCTAGATCGTGAGTAGGATAGTTAACTTCGTGTGGTTTCAATTGTCTAGAACCATATGCCACCACCTTTCCATGCTGTATCAAAACACAACCCAGACCTAACTTCGAAGCATCACTATACACAACATACTCACCGTTATCGTCAGGTAAAGTCAACACTGGTGCAGTAGTCAGCCTCTCCTTCAAAGTCAAGTAGCTTTCCTCACAAGCATCAGACCATTCAAACTTGACTCCTTTCTTTGTCAGACGGGTAAGCGGTGTCGCTATCCGTGAAAAGTCCTGTACGAATCGGCGATAGTAGCCTGCTAAGCCCAAGAAACTTTGTATCTCTGCCACGTTGGTAAGTCTGCTCTAATTTAGCACTGCATCAATTTTATCAAGATCTACGCTAACTCCCTCAGCTGATACCACGTGACCCAAAAACTTTACACTGTCTAACCAAAACTCACACTTGCTAAACTTGGCGTACAACTGAGCGTCTCGCAAAGTCTGCAAAACTGCATGCAAATGCTTCTTGTGTTGCCCCACACTCCTGGAATAAATTAGGATGTCGTCGATGAACACAATGACGAACTTATCCAGATAGCGCCTGAAAATTCGATTCATCAAGTCCATAAAAGTAGCTGGCGCATTGGTCAACCCAAATGGCATAACAAGGAACTCATAATGCCCATAACATGACCGAAACGCCGTCTTGTCCACATCGGACTCCCGAATCCGTAGCTGATGGTATCCAGACCTAAGATCAATCTTCGAAAAGACTGAAGCTCATTTCAGCTGATCGAACAAATCATCAATCCGCGGGAGTAGATACTTGTTCTTCACCTTAACCTGATTCAACTTCCGATAATCAATGCATAGCCTCATCGAACCATCATTTTTCCTCACAAAAAACACTAGAGCACCCCAAGGTGAAACACTAGGTCGAATGAAGCCTTTCTCAATCAATTCCTGAAGTTGGATCTGTAACTCCCTCAACTCTGCTGGTGCCATACGATAGGGTGTCTACGAAATAGGTCCAGTACCTAGAAGTAACTAGATGGTGAAGTCAATCTCTCTAACTGGAGGAACACCTAGTAAGTCCTCGGGAAACACATCTGGATACTCATAAACCACCGTAATATCACCCATGTTCAGTACATGAACACTCGTATCAATCACATGTGCTAGGTAAGCCGCACAACCCTTCCTCAACATCTGCTCAGCCTTCATTGCTGAAATCAAACAAGGTAAAGAAGTATTCTTTTCACCTCGAAACAAGATTTCCGGCATGCCTGGACTCCTGAAAACAACATTCTTCTTGTGACAGTCAAGAACAGCCCAATGGTTCTCCAAGAAATCCATGCCTAAAATCACGTCAAAATCCACAATATCCAGGAGCATCAAATCCGCGGCTAACCCATAACCTCCAATAAAAATCTCACAATCTCTATATACCCACCCGACACACACTACCTCGCCAGATGGATACAACACTCGCCACAAACTAGGGAGTGGAGATGCAGGTACAGTATCCAATGATGCTAATCTATATGACATGAATGAATGCGTAGCTCCTGGATCAAGTAAAGTAAGAACTGGATGACTAAAAATGTACAATGTACCGATGATAACCTCTGGAAAGCTCTGCCCTCACGTAGAGACATGGCATGAACTCGAGCATGTCCAGCTGATCTTCCACGTTGGCTGCGATTCTGCTGACCACCCTGTCCAGAAGACTGTGTTGCACAATCACCAGAAGCAGTACCCTGATCTCGTCTAGTACTCTGATCCGTAACACCTCCAAAAGTGTCAAGCTGAAGACACTCCCTCGCAGTGACCCACCTGGCCATAATGGTAACAAGTAGAGGTGCCATACTGACACTGACTAGAGTGATATTTGTGGCAGTTGTTGCACAATGGATATTCCCTCGGTGTAGCTGGTGTGCTGAAGATAGGTCAAGAATAACTCGATCCACTGAAACTCCCACTCGACTGCTGCTTCTGCAGTTGACTCCTCATATATCTATGACTCTTCCTAGCAGTGCTAGTAGGATATCTGTAAGGTCCACTACCAGAAAATGATGCTGATCCAGAAGTACCTGAACTCAGCCTCTTCGAAGCACCCTGGCTAGGTCCACCCTCTGCAAAACGATGTGTCTGAAACCACATCTGTCTCTTCCTCTCAATGTTTTCACCTCTGAGGCAGCACTAACAAACTCATCAAAGTTATCTCGAGGCATAGTGGTCAAAGTCCCCTTAATATTCAAATTCAAACCCAACTCAAACCTCTTACACTTTGCTTCCTCTGATGCCACCATATCCCGTGCAAACCGAGACAAACGGGTGAACTTATCCCGATACTCAAGCACTAACATATTCCCCTACTTCAGGTTAGTAAACTCCTCATATTTCCACTGTTGAGTAGCTGGATTAAAATAACGTCACATAAACATCTCTTTGAACATCGGCCAAGGAGTATCAATAGGAACTCTGTCTGTACCAACCCACCAAAAGTAGGCATCTGACTCAAGCAAACCTACTACTGCTACAGTTTTCTGTTCGGAAGTAAAATGCAGGCGCTCACTAACATGTTCAACCTGAACCACCCAAGTTTCACACACCTCAGGATCAGATGAACCAGAGAAGACAATTGCTCCCGTTGTCCTAGCCTTAGCTACAGGGTCAATACGTTCCTCCAAACGCAATACTCGCATAAGCAAGTCACGTGTATGTTGATCCTCATCAGGATCCCCAGTCCGTTCAGCATGGATTCCACATCAAGGAGGCATCCTAAGGATAAAAGATATTAGTCACAGGACATAAAGGATGTAATCATGAAACTTCAAATGTTTGAAAGCATACAACACTCTAGAGCATTGATGATTATTCGCCGGCCAGTCGGGTCATCACTCCGAAAATGCTGCACATTCTCAAATGTCCTTAGTAACATAACTACAAGAGTCTACAGAACCTAAAACCTAATGCTCTGATACCAATTGAAAGGACCCGACTCCGATTTAGTTACCTAAACATGACCTTAAATTTTTTTTACCAGAGTTTACTTTGAAATACATGAGCAAAAATTAGAGCCTGCAAAGAGGATCACACTTCGAATATTCCACAAAAGCCAAACCGTGGGGCTCTGTTCCATATCTGGATTTCTCAACATCATATATATAATAAACCACAAAGTTTACAAGAAATCCAGAAAACATTCATGAGTAAACTCAACTGAAAACAAATATAAGTATTCAGAGCGACTCCTATATACATCATATACAACCAGTAGGTCGATCAAGGAACCTACTCGAATTGAAGTGTGACCTGAACTCTACGCCTCCACCGTCGACATGCAACCCCGGAGTTCAAACTGCAAACTGGGCAAAAGAAACCGAAAAGCCGAGGGCAAGACAAATGAAATTGTTAGAGTGAGTGGATGAAAATAATAATTCATTTCCCAACATATAAGTATATATGCTCATAAAAGCATAATGCGAGTCAACGCACATAAAAATCCCAACCAGGTACATTTTCCCTGATCCATAAAGATGCACATAAAATCATGCGGGGTCACTCACAAACTCCTCCGCATAGTACAGTATAATCATGGGATCCCAGACCCACACGTGATTATAAGTCTGACAGACCTCGGGTCAGGATATCTGTCCTTCCCAGAGCATTTCGGGGATCAGCCGAGATGCCAAAGCATCGATGCTACCTCTATATCTGAGACTATACTCTGTGTAAACCAAATCATAAATACTTTTCACCGCCACAAACCACCCTAAAACCTCTTCCTTAACTCAAATTGAATACCTAGAAACCTTCATGGGGTTGAGAGGATCCTAACCCCCCACCACCGCGACACCAAATCTCGCCGGAATCCGCCACCCGATTCCGGCGAAGTCCTCAAACTTCATCGAGTTCGTTCTACCTCAAATCACAACCAATTTCCACAATTGAATACACAAATCAATAGTACAAGTCAAGAGTTTTCCAACCATACAAAAAACATGGACGGAGGTGGCCGGAAAAAGTGGGTCGGACGGCATAAGCTCGCGGGTCAACTCGGCCCAACTCGGTCAACGGGTCAAAATTGGTCAACTCGGCCCAAATGTAACTTTTCGAAAATTCCACGACTATTTCGATATTTATACGTCGCGAACCGACCAAATTCACAATTCGGATAAATCAAACCCAATCGGATAAGTACGACTAACTCGACGATAATTTCAAATATTTATTTTATATTCTCCGGGAACCCGAAAAATCCTCCGAAACCACCTACAAACTCGAAATCAAATCCTCTACAAATCCCACGAAGGAACTCAAACCAAACTCTTGCCCGATAATTAAGTCGTGAACAAACACACGAGTACGATTAATTCACAATAATCACGGCTCAGATCAATACGTACACATTCCACTGTTCGGGTCGTTACAATTTATCGTTGATTAATAGGCTATAACTGTTGTTCATGTCTGCACACACGACCAAAGCTATGAGATGACATGCTGAGAGGGATTTTCCTGACGATGATACCCTTATACACCTTGCTGATGAAGAGTCTTGGAAGCACATAGTTAGGAAGTTTTCTCATTTTGCATCAGAGGTTCAAAATATTTGGTTCGGGCTCTTATCTGACAAATTCAACTCTTTGGCAACATGAGTCTTCAATACAGTATATGGCCAGTTATTTTGGTACCGTACAACCTTCCTCCATCGATGTGCATGAAGAAGAAATACAATATGCTGACTATGTTAATTCCAGGGTGGGATTATCCAGGACAGTGTCTTGATATATATTTGAGACCCTTGATTGAAGAGCTTAAGTACCCGAGTAACGTTGCTCATCCCACTTATGACAAGTACAAAAATGAGATGTTCCAGATGCATCTCATGCCTGTTGGCACCATCAGTGATTTTTCTGCCCGCGGGATGTTGTCAGGCAACGATACCAGAGGATACAGGGCTTGTCCAGAGTGCATGACTACTGATTACGACAGACTTCATTGCAGAAAGATTGTGCAGATGTGTTACCGTTATTGGCTTAGACTTGATCACCCTTGGCAGAAGGATGACCAGGCATTTTATGGGACTGTAGAAACTGATGTGCAACCCAGGAGATGGACAGGGGATGAAATTTTGGAAGTGCTAAATGAATACAATTTTGGGCAGCTCAGCAATCATCCTGATATAATGGCGGCAATACCTGATAGACCCAATATGTATAAATTATGGACAAACAAAAACATATTCTGGGAATTGCTGTACTGGTCCAAGTTGTCGATCAGGCACTACCTAGATGTCATGCACATAGAGAAGAATGTATGCAAAAGTGTGTGGGCACAAGGCTGAATTGGGAGGGAAAAACTAAAGACGGCCATAAGGCACGAATTGATTTGAAAAGAATGGGTATACGAAAATATTTGTGGTTGAAAGAAGGGAAGAAAAAATGCCTCAAGCTCCTTATACCGCCAAGCCTGACCAGAAGAATGAAATTTTTAGGTGGATGGCTAATATTATGTATCCTTCGAGCTATGCAGAAAATATAGGCCGGTGTGTTAACTTCTGGGACAATAAGATATACGGATTAAAGAGTCATGACTTCCATATACTGCTTTAATATGTCTTCCCTATTTTCATACGATTATACCTGCCCCGTCAGGTAGTGGAGCCGTTAGTAGCGTTGTCAAGATTCTATTAGAAGTTATGCCTAGAGAAGTGAAAAAATCAGACCTATGAAAGAGGACATCATTTTTATCATGTGAAAATTGGAGAGGATATTTCCCCCAATTTTTTTTGACATCATACCTCACCAGATGATCCATCTTCCCCAACAATTGTTGCTTACTAGTCCAGTACACTACACTTGAATGTATCCCATGGAAAAGTACGTAGGATTCAACATCTTAATTTTTAGTCTGTTTTTATATAATTATAATTTTCAATAATCATCACATGCACTTTGTAATGTGATAGACAACTAGGGGACTACAAAGACTATGTGGCTAATAAATCCGCACCTGAATGGTGTATAGCTCAAGCATATCTTGCGCACGAGTGCATAACGTACACCAAGTTGTATTTGGGAGCGTTGGAGGACCCTCCAAAATGTATGTCGGTAGATGAACCACAGTACAATCTTTCTATCCTCTCCAATGATGTTGAAGTATATGGGTAGTTGTCAAAGTTGTACCAGTTGGAAGCATATGAGCTAGTCATTGCCCACTGATGGGTATTGATTAACTGTCCAAAAGTTCAATACACGAAAAATATCCATCTTTACTGCCCTGCAGTTGCCGATAATCTTGAGTACCACAATAGAGAGTTTGCAAACTACTTTGGCGACTGGGTACATTTACATATATATTTTGTAAGGATCCAAACCAAAAGTTTTGTTAACCTTTACAAAATTAGGTTTTCTACGGATTTTTCACACCGTGAGCTTTGTTAACGAGTTTTTGCTTAGGCGGGAATTTGATCCGACCTTCTTCATAGAAGTCGTAGAGTTTTTAATTTCATGCTCATAGGAATTTTCAGGGAATTTTTCGGTCTTACGAGCTATTTCTTTTTATTTTTGGAAGTTCACATGGAGGAAATGTGTATGTTTAAAAGTATTTTCCTTGTCAGTTTAATTTGAACTGTTGGATCTTGATCAGATCAAACTATGGCAGTTGATCTGATCAGATGCCTTGGTATAAATATGTCAAATACAGTTTAATTACGTAGAAATATTGTGTGATTTATGGAATACATACGCGACCCGTTTTGGTTTTCCGGTCTAACCCGTTGATTCCGGCCACCGTTGCCATTGTTAAGGTACAGAAATTGAAGCCCTTGATTCCTTGAATCGATTCATGTATCTATTTATGAGTTTTGGTAAAGTTTTGGGCTTACCGGATTCGGGTTTTATACCCGGTTTTCGCCGTCGACGGGGAGCGGTGCTCCGGTGGGTTTCCGGGGGTGTGGGTTGGGGCGAAAGGATCCTCTCCTTCCCCTAGTCCTTTTGGGTTGTGCTTTTTGGTCCGTCAAAGCCCCACGACGGAGCTTCGACGATGGTCAAATTCATGCCAATTTTGGGGCCATGGCTTTCGAGCCAAATTCCAGCCATGTGAGGGAGAGTTGTGATGCGTGAGTTTAGGGATTTGGTTGGGCTTTGTGATAGGAGAATTTTGAGGGGTCATTCGCCGCCGTTGGTGGAGGCCACTAGAAAGTGGTTTTCCGGTCGGTTTATATGACAACCCGAACCGGAAATGGTGTGTTTATCAACTTGATTTGCGAGTTTGCGATTAGTCGCGATTTTTTCATAATTGGTTAATATGGTGAGCTTGTTAACGACTAAATTATCAGGCAAGAATTTGATTTGAGATCCTTCACGAAAGTTATAGAGAATTTAATTTCGAGCTCATGGGAACTTCCGGAGGATTATTTCGAGTTACGAGGAATAAGTTATGAATATTTTCGGCCGTTGGATTTTGTTGTATTTATCCGTTTGGTTTCGATACGATTTGAACGATACGTGTACGGTATATATACGGAAGGAATATGTGGCGATTTTGGAAACTTTCCAAATTGGGAAATCTGGCCCGTTGACCATGTTGACCAGTGGGTCAAAACTAACCCATTCTAGGCCGAGTTTTGTTTTCCTTCGTTGTGCCTTATTCCAGCATCTTTTGGCCGAGGTTTTTTCATGAAAGTTGTTGGGATTGAGCTCCTCTTTCTTTTGATAGGTCCCTTCACTCAATTTGGTTGCCGGATGAAGAAGTTATGGCTTGTCAAAATTCAGGAATTTTGGGTGAGTTTTCCGGCAAAATTGCCCGCGGCGGAGCTCCGGCCAGTCAAAATTCCTATTTTTCCCATGGGGCTTCCGAGATGGTTTCTGAGTTGTTTCTCGCTCTTTTTATTGAGTTATTAAATTAAATGAATTGTTATTTATTCAGGAGACCGCGAGAAAGATTTTGGCGAGGGAACTTCCGCCAGGTCTCAGGGCTAGCTGTTTACTGTAAGTGGGCACTTTGATTTTCACAATTGATTTGCGAGTCTATGATTATGCATTTTATGAGCATACATTGGTTCAGAGGCACATATGATTTTTTTTTACAAAGAGTATGGTTTTTATGGATACATCGATGTTATGGCCTCTCGGCTGATCCCTCAGATGCTCCGGGAGGGTTATGACAAACACCTGACCCGTGATTACACAGCACACAGGAGGGTTAGGACAAACACCTAACCTGGGCTTGATTGTTTTGACTCGCATGATTTCTACGAGCATTTATTGTGAAAAACATGTTGGATTTATATTTCCAATTTATGTGATATATTATTATTTTCGTCCACTCACTCTAACGGTCTTATTATTTATATGTTTTTCTCTGGGATTTTTGCTTTTCGTCGCCCAGTTTGCAGTTTTTTTCCCGTAGTTGCACGTCATCACAAGAGGCCTAGAGTTCGAGTCACACTTTCCTTTTAGTAGGTTCTTGGTGTAACCTACTAGATCTGTATTATTTGTATATTAGAAGTCGCTCTGAATACTATGTTTAGTGTGTTTCCTTACGTATTACTTTTCGAATACATTCTGGATTTCGAATAGCAATGTAATTGGTACTCTTACTAGTTTTTAGTAGTCTATGAACTTTTGAGAAATCCGGATGGACATTGGTGGTCCACGGTGTAGCTAGGAATTTATTTGGGAAGTGTTATCTTCTTGCAGGTTTTTGGTTTATACGTTTTATAAAGTATACTCTGGCAAAAATTTAGTAAGTGGTGGCGTCGTTAGGACCTTATTCCGGTTTAGGCAACTAAATCGGGATTGGATTCTTTCATATTTACTTCTCTATATATATAAATTAATTTTAATGTTCATATTTAAAGTTAATGGTTGTGATTTTTTTCCAGATGAACCACGTACAATGTTATGGTGACCCACACTGGTCACACGAATTGAGGCTTTTGGCGATGAAGCTAATAACTTCAAGAGTTTATCCGATGTGTAAGGTCAATGGCGTGTAATTTATATGTTAACATAGAGATGACAAACGGAAAACACGTAATTCTAGGGTAATAGTGCATGGTGGGCGGAATAATATGGACTATACGGTGTTCTCCATTTAGTGGTTGAACTAGTGTATGGGGAAGGCATGACATTGCACTTGTTTAAGTGTAGATGGTTTGATACTAACCCTGGGAACACAAGGACCGATCAGTACGGTCTTTTTTTGGTGAATACTGCTACAAGCTAGTATAAAGATAACCCTTTTGTTTTCGCCACATTGGTAAAACAAGTGTTTTATCTTGATGATCTTATGCACAAAGGCGCGTGGAAAGTAGTCAACCATGTTATTCCTAGAAACATATAAAGTGCTGGACACTTGGTGAGGCCACAGATAATGAAGAAGTTACTGCATACCAAGAGCCAAAAGCAATTGGTATTCCTGAATCCTCTACAATTCGCCTTAATAATGTGAGACCGAGTAGTGTGGTTCAACTTCCTCGAGCAGATGTAAGTCTTATTGATGTTCATCCAAATGAAGACAGCGAAGATCCTAATGACAAGGAGTGGCACATATTACCAGAAATTAGCTCAGACACCGAGGAAGACACAAGTGATGATGCTGATTATGAGCCTTAGTTAAACATGAATTTGTGTTAAACGTGTTAGTTGGTCATGAACCTAATTTTGTAAAGTATTTTTACACTTCTAAATATAGCGATGATTCTGATTATGTTCTTTAGTTACTTAAATAGGTAATTGTGGGATACGTGTTTTCACACGAGCCTAATTTTTCAAAATATTTTCTTACTATAGCCGACGACATTGACCCAGGTCGTCGACTATACTATAGTCGACGACATGCATATATAATGTTGTCGGCTATACTATATCAGAATAGCACGGATAGCTACTATTTTCTCCCAAAAATTCCTAAACCCTAAATCCGTTGCCCAGCCTAACCGCCCACCTCGCCGGTAAACCCCTGAACCCTAAATTTAGGTTTTTAAAAAAAAATTGAATTAAGGTTTTCAAATTGAGTGAATTTTGTTTTGAATTTTTGAATTAAGGTTGATGTTTGGATTAAGGTTTTGAATTTGGTTGATGTTTGGATTAAGGTTTTGAATTTGGTTGATGTTGGGATTACGGTTGAGAATTTGGTTGAATTACGAGCCTAATTTTTCAAAATATTTTCTTACTATAGCCGACGACATTGACCCAGGTCGTCGACTATACTATAGTCGACGACATGCATATATAATGTTGTCGGCTATACTATATCAGAATAGCACGGATAGCTACTATTTTCTCCCAAAAATTCCTAAACCCTAAATCCGTTGCCCAGCCTAACCGCCCACCTCGCCGGTAAACCCCTGAACCCTAAATTTAGGTTTTTAAAAAAATTTGAATTAAGGTTTTCAAATTGAGTGAATTTTGTTTTGAATTTTTGAATTAAGGTTGATGTTTGGATTAAGGTTTTGAATTTGGTTGATGTTTGGATTAAGGTTTTGAATTTGGTTGATGTTGGGATTACGGTTGAGAATTTGGTTGAATTTTTGAATTTGGTTGAATTTTTGTGATGTTGGGATGTTGTGATGTTGGGATGTTGTGATGTTGTGATTTTTGTGATGTTGGATTAAGGTTTGGGAATTTTGATTAAGGTTATATGTTAATTTTGTGAATTTGTGAATTTTAGGAATTTTGTGAATTTGTGAATTTGAGATGTGATTTTGTGAATTTTGTGAATTTGCATTGTGAATTTTATCACAAAATTATAGGTGGTTTTTACTTTAGGAATCATGAATTGGTTAAAGAAATCGAAGGGATCTAAGAAAGGAAACAGGTCTAGTGGCGATAGTTCCTCGTCTTCCTCTATCAGCAACACATATAGCGGCCCTAGGACCTCTCAACACCTTCAACTGCTTCAGCAGATGCCGCAGCAGGAAGTAGATGCCCACATAACCGCCAGTACGAGGTAGCTCTGGAACAAAGACGGCCGCTCCAACCCCTCACCTGCTACCTCTAGATGTCCCATCCCTTCGGGTGTCCGTATGCCACACATTCGCCAATCGGAGACTTCTCCCTCTACGGCTCAGGCTCCGCATTCCTCTGAGGCTCTTCAGGTAGTTCCTCGGCGCCGGTACATGGTCCGCCGACTCACCTCTTCTTGCCCCAAGAGATACTTGCCATACCTGTTCTCGATGATCGGGAGTGCCTTTTGTAGGACAGCTTGGTTTCACTACTCCAGAACAAGCATACGTCCATGTGTTGTTTGGTACACCTCTGTATAGTGCAAGGATATCAAACACATCGACGTCTAAATCAGTTAAATATCAACAACCTTGGTTATTTAATTTCAAACTTATTAAAAATTTGTATATTAAATTTGGTACTTATATTTTAATCTTTTTACGTTGTCTTAGCCGAAACAGACGTCGGAGGCAAGAAAAAAAGGACTACTTCAGAGGACGATCAGCAATACTGGGAGACTAGTCATAGAGACCCGGCAGGATGGATCAGTGATTTTGGAAAAGAATCCACGAAGGTACTCCGGTCAAGTAGGGAGTATCATACGTGATAGAGTCCCAGTTCTGTGGGCAGACTGGTCCTCCGTGCCGCAGTGTGTGAAGGACATGGTGAATAATGCAATGTCAGTGAGTTAATTATATATTCATTAATTATGTATGTCTACCCTTATTAATTAAGTCCAAATAAATATAGAAATATTATCATTTATATATACATTTGCAGGTGTGGTTTATTGTGCTGGAGGAGCTCAAATGCACGTGGGAAAATAACGTGCAAGGAAAAAGGTGACGGGATCCGAGTTATATTTTATATATCGAGTTATATTTTGTTGATAATTTATTGTGAATTTCTAACATCTTTGTCACATTAATATAGGTACAAGGAGTGGAAATGTGAGCTCAAAAAGCACTGGAAAAACCACAGCAACCTCCATGGGGGTACCCCTAGTGAGTTTATGTATAGGGAATACGAGTGGCAATGGCTTCCCGCCCACTTCAACAACCCAAAATTTGGGGTATGCAATATTATATTTCTGTTTAATTACTTGTATCGTATTTGGCAAAAATAGTTTCCTAATTAATATTTTTTTGATATATGTTTACCCAAAAAGGCTATTTCTGCGATAAATGCGACGAACCGGGGAAAAAACACGAAGAACCATCATGCCGGTTCTAGATCATTTATGGGTTGGTGGGATGGAGGAGGCCGCCTAATACCCTGAAGTCCCCTCTTTGGAGTATACGTTACAGAAAGCGTATCCTTAGTGCCCTGAAGATATTGTAAGTCATATGCCCTTATAACTTAATTAACATCTTTGCTTATATATGTATTTTCTCTAAATTTGTATACGTATGATTACTAATATGTTATTTTGTTTTCTGGAGGTGTTGACTCAGATCGTGAGAGAACAATGGCCTGAGACCCAGGATGAAGACCTCCCCCCGGCCATCTCTCAGATTGATCAATCTGACCTGATGGTAGCAACGAGGATCATGGGTCAGGTTTTCCCTCCACAAGGGAACACCTACTACTGCATGGGTCTAGGATAGAAGGGCGACGAGGTCTTGAAGAACACTCCCGGTATCTCACATAAGTCAGGAACTTTCAGGGCTTCTCAGCTACAGGAACAGCTTCAGAGGCAGGCAACAGAGCATCAAAGGGAGATAGAATAGACTCGGAGACAGATGGAGGAGATGCAGCAGTCGTTAGGTTCCTGGTTTCAGGATTAGACTTCATAGCTTCAGGCTTTTGGAATCCCAGTCCCAGTCCCGGTCCCACCTCCATTCCCTTTTCCTACTTCATAGCCACAACTGCAGGAGGATCCGCAAGGTCTTAGTAGTAACGACTCTATTTTTGATAACATAGATTTAGATAACCCTTAGTGTACGTAGGTCTAATGTGGATGAATATGTGTTTGTTGGTGAATATGTGATGTTGGCTATTGTGTAAATAAAATTGTGTAATTGCAGGTTTTGGGAATAGAAATCCAGAATCTGTTTTTTTTTTCTTCAAAAATCACCAACTATAACCGACAACATTAGTCTCACTCGTTGGATAAAGTGTTTAAAAAAATTATAGTTTTATACTATAGCCGACGATATGCATTCTATACCTGACGACGTTCAAATACTATAACCGACGACATGATTTTGGCGTCGTCGGCTATAAGCTTATTATGGTCAACCATTTTGACAACCAGGAGAGGTTTTGCCGACAGTTTTGTCGTTGGCAAAAGTCTTAACCTATAGGGCTATAGTTTATACTATACCCGACGACAGACACAACAAATTGTCGGCTATTCTTTCACCGATGGCCTTTTCCCGATGAGGCTACAGCTGGCAACTTCTTCTTAACAGGCCAACAACTTTTGGTTATCGGCTATAGTCATTATTCTGGTAGTGATACTATACAATTTAAGGTTTGCCCAAGTCTTTTTGTCTTGCTTTTAACCTTATTTTTGTATGGTAACTGTTACTTGCCTAACATGAATTGTCATAAATTCTTATTTGTAGTAACCATTGGATGTTAATTGTTGTCGATCCAACCAAAGAAATGGTGTACCACTTGGACCCTGTAACAAGACGTGTTCCTTGTAGAGAATGGAAAGGGGTTGTAGACACGTAAGCTACCACTATTTTCTTAACTTAATTATATATGCATCTGTTGTTGGTTAATTTTGTTACATTTATGGTCTATTTTGTCTGCTTTCAATATACACAGACATATGATGTGATTATATCTATTTATTGGTTTATTCAACTCATAATGTGGTTATCTTAGATCTGATTTGGAATGTTGGATTATTTAGAGCTCACATGTATATTGTAAGTTTCTGATTTGGGATGTTGATAGTGCTCCTAATATGGTTCTTTTATTTTCAAGTGCAATGACAATATAGAATGCGCACTACGGCAGGAAAGGTCAAGTTTCACCTACATGAAAACCTTTATCTAGTACAGTTCTTTTTCCACATTTTCAGAGAGAAAATTTATATCATTTGATTTGGTTTTTTCCTCTCTTGACTAAAATGTGATTGACTGGACTTAGGGTATTCCTAAACAACCTTCCCATAAGAAATGTGGCTACTTTGTGATGCTTTACTTGAAGGAGATAATTGAGGACAAGGACCTGTAATTTATGCACAAGGTAAACACTACTTTATTCAAATTTGATGCTAGTTGCCAAATTCAGCATTAATATGCATCTACCAAATTTGACCCTTTCTTGAATTTGTATTCAATGGGGGAGGAGATCTAAGCCTGAGCTCAAGTATGACCAAGGTAATATTGATGACATGAGAAATCAATTTTCCAAGTTTGTTTAATCCGAGGTCTGTTAGAGCTGTTTCATCGCAGGAGGAGATATTTTTGGGATATGCTAGCTGTTGGTATATATATATATATATATATATATATATATATATCCTGCAATGTTTATGATGATCATGTTGAGGCCATGGCTAGTTTTGTATGTATTCATGTCAAAGTCTGGCTAAGAGACAGTTAGTAGCAGCCAAGACACAGGTATAATGCATTATGACAATATGCAAGTGCTCTTATTTTGCTACTTTTGGAATTGTCAGAAATGTATGTTGGAAATGTTCATGATGATCATGTTGAGGCCATTGCTAGTTTTGTATGTATTCATGTCAAAGTCTGGCTAAGAGACGGTTAGTAGTAGCTAAGACATAGGTATAATGCATTATGACAATAGGCAAGTGCTCCTATTTTGGTACTTTTGGAATTGTCAGAAATGTATGTTGGAATTTTCTGAATTGTCGAATGGATAATGATATGTTTCACTGTTCATATGGTAGCTTTCATGTGGTACTGTTCATGTGGTATATTTTGGAATTCTGGAAATATGATTACTGAATTGGAACTATTCATATGGTCAATTGTACAGGTTATTACAATTGGTTAATGTTCATTTGGTAGATTTTGACTTTATAACATACAACGTACATGTGATGACCCGAATCAGAATTAGTACGTTAATCAGCTTAATCCGCGAGTTTTACGAGTAATCACAGTTGTCGTAATTGAACAGTTTTAGCAGGTTCATTCACGACTAATTTATCGGGCGAGAATTTGAGATGAGTTTCTTCACGAGAATTGTAGTATGCGTGATTTCGAGTTCGTAGGCGGTTTCGGATAATTGTTTCGATAACCGAAGAATATGTTATGAATATTTGATGAAAGGACCCAACCCCGATTTAGTTGCCTAAACCGGAATCGAACCCCTTCGAAAACACGAACCAACAAAAACCAACAAAATTTTGGCAGAGTTTCGTTACTAACGTGGAATTATCATTACCTGCACCCTGAAAATACACTTCATCCTATGCCACAAAAATCAAACCGTGGGCACCAATCCCATCCGGATTTCTCAATATATCAACAGTAAAGTAAAACAATAAATATATCTGTACTTTACTGAAATCCGGTGAAAAATCATATAGTATATACAACAGAATACTCAGAGCGACCTCTAATGTATAATCATATAAGCATAACACAGTAGGTAGAACAATAAACCTACTGAAAGAAACAAGGTAGCTCGAGCACTATGCCTCCAACCACGACGTGCGACACCAGAGTCCAAACTACAAACTGGGCACGGAAACCGAAAAGCCCAGGGGAAAGACATGAAAACTGTTAGAGTGAGTAGACGAAAATAATGTCTTTCACCAAATAATATATATGTTATAAAAACATATGCGAGTCTAAATGCATAAATAAAGAAATGGTACATGAGGGAGACTCTAACTCCTCACGCGTCCGGGTACACGAGGGAGACTCTAACTCCTCACGCATACAGAGCATGCATAAAATCCCACGGGGTCACTCATGGAATCATCCGTGCTAGTACAGTCCGAATCACGGGATCCCAGACCCATACGTGATTCTAGCCAGAAAGGCCTCAGGTCAGAGGTCTGCCTCCCCCCGGTAAAGGCCTCAGGTCAGGAGTCACAGCCTCCCCCGGTAAACATCCTCGGGGATCAGCCGGGATGCAAGTATATCGATACAACAACATATACTGAGACTGTACTCTGTGTAAACTAAATCATAAATCATTTCTATGCACATGCATAAAACATAATATATATATATATATGTATGTATATCCGTATACGCATATTCGTATATATATAATCATAAAACACATGCTCGTAAAAATCACGATCATACTGCATGCTCAAGTTCGTAAAACGTATATAAAAGACTCGCAATCAATCCGTGAAAAGAAATGTCCACTCACAGACTAGCGTAACGCAGTTTGCGTTAACCCGTGATCCGGCGGAAAGTCCCTCGCCAAAAGAACGATCACGAACCCCTGAATAATCACAAAGTCCATTACTCAAAGTCATAACTCGACAATTCAAAACAAATCACGAGAAACCACCGTTCTCGGAAACACGTAATCCGATTACTACAAACTATCGGAAATCCAGAAATCACACCTCAATACCTCGCTGTAAGTTCGGATACTCAATTCAAAAAACAAACCTCCCCATTGCGATCGGAGCGCGATTTCGAGTGAAATGACATGCAACTTGTCGAAAACCACAAAAAGTCAAAGTTGACCGTTGACCGCCGCCGTTGACCACCGCCGGCGGCGGAGCCACCACCCGAACTGAAATTTTCCCGGCGGAGCAACCCCTATTCCACTCAAAATCATCCACTGAGCAACTTTGTCAACTGCATCGAAGGCCAATTCTCACTCTAACCATGTCAATTTCATGAAAAACTGAATGTTCACACAAATTTCACATCCAAAATTCTCCAAGCACAAATGAAATTAGATCACCAAACTTACATGGTAGCTTCATGGTGTTGAGGGCTACAAAACCCAGTCCTTGGTTTAGCTCGAATCGGCCGGAAAATCACAACTCGAATTCCTCCAAAAACCTCCAATTTTGGCCAGAAAATTCTTCCTACTCCGTCCACCTCGCCGTGAACGGTGGCTGGCACGAAGATGAGGACTCCAAGGCGAGTCGAATGGTACCACGGTCAAGCCCGGAGGTGGCTGGACGGGCTTCGCCGCCGTGGAGCTCGTCGGTCACCGACGTACCCTCTCCTCCATCTCGGTCAAACCGAGTTAACCAAGCCTGAAATTAATGACTAACCTTTGACTTTCCTTAAATCGCAACCCTCACTATTTATAGCTTGCCCAAAATGGAAACTCCCATATTTAATTTTGCGACAAACTTCAAACACACGTATATTTCACGTCGTAATTCCGATTTCGATAATTCTCGCGGCAACAAACTCGACTCGACGTATTCTTCAATTATCACTCGAAGTCAAACACATCGACCAAACCAATAAAAAGTCAACTATTCAACCCAAACACATTCTTAAACCGACTAAATAACCAACAATTGGAAATATTCACAATTTAATCTTCGTAACTCAGAATAATGCTCCGGAAGTTCCCACAATCTCAAAATTAAATTCTCAACAACTTCCGTGAAGAAACCGAAACCAAATTCTCGTCCGGTAATTTAGTCGCTAAGAGCACCACCATTTAAATCCTATTCCGTCGAAACTTCAAATATTTATAATTTATTCCTCAATCGTCCAAATAACGATCCGAAACCGCCCACGAACTCGAAATCACACGTACAACGACTCTCGAGAAGAGACCCAGCTCCAATTCTCGGCCAATAATTTAGTCGTTAACAAATCTGGCGATTCGAACAACTGTCGGCAATCTGCGACTACGCGTAAGCTCATAGATTAAGCTGATCACACTACTGATTCTGTTCTGCGTCGTCACATTTGAAATCACATGATTTAATCGTGTTTATCCGCTTGAGTTTGAGTAATCCGAAACGTGGATGTGATTCGATTTGGACCGTCGATCGTATCGAGCCGTGAGTATAAATATCGGAATAGTCGGAAAATTGTCAAAAATCATTGTTTTGGAAGTTTGACCATCGTTTGACCAAAAATTGACCGTTGACCCGCATTGACCGAGGAGGAAGAGCACCGCCGGTTGACTCGCCGAAGACTTTCCATTTCCGGCCACCTCCGGCTACAATTTGGGTATGGTTAGCTTCTCCTCTTGATTTCCTATGGTTTAGGACTTGGATTTATGTGATTTGGTGAAGTATAGGTGAAGAACGAACTCGGTGAATCCAGTGGATTTCGCCGTCGTCGGGGGCGGTGCTCCGACGACATTTGGGGTCGGGGATGTGGGGGGAAAGGTTCCCCTCATCTTTGTGATGCTTTTGGGTGAAGCAATTTTGTAATTGGATGAGGTTTGAAGCTTGCCGGAATCTCGCCGGAATCAATGGATTCCGTGAGGTTTCGGGCTCGATTCCGGCTGGTGGGCTTGAAATTGGGTCTTGGTATAGAAGAAAGATGTGTTGAGCTTGAGGAGTACTTATGATCTGGAAAGTTTGGCTAGAATCCGTCATGGTAACAGTGGAGCTCCGGCGAAGGGTTGACTTTTTGGAATTTGACAAGTTTTATGCTGTTTTGCTCGTAATCGCGCCCCAATCATCGTCTTGAGGTTTTCGAGTTGATTTGGATATTAGATTTTAAGTTGAGGGTTTATGTGGACAATTTGGGGGTTTTCGACGATTATTTTGTATTCGAGTTATATATTTCCGGAAATGGTTGGTTTCCGAGGTGTGGTACAGAGTAATGAATTGTGATTTTGATCAGTTATATTTTGTGATTATTCAGGGGATCAAGATCGTACAATGGGCGAGGGATCTATCGCCGGATCTCAGGATTAGAGCGTTTGCGTGCTGTGCTTGTCTGTGAGTGGACACATTTCTTTTCACTGATTAGTTGCGAGTCCTTATTACACGTTTTACGAGCATGAGCATGCATATGCGATTATGATTTATTCGAGCATGTGTTTTACGATTATGCATCAACAAATATGCTTATATAGTTATATATTACGAATACGCATTTGTATTATGCTCAATACATTGCATGAACTATTTATGATTTGGTTTACACAGAGTACAGTCACAGTATATATTGTTGTATTGATACACCTGCATCCCGGCTGATCCCCGAGGATGTTTACCGGGGGAGGCTGTGACCCCTGACCCGAGGTCTTTACCGGAGGGGCAGACCTCTGACCTGAGGCCTTTTTGGCTAGAATCACATGTGGGTCTAGGATCCCGTGATTCGGACTGTACTAGCGCGGACGTGTCCATGAGTGACCCCGCGGGATTTTATGATGCATGTTCTGTACGCATGAGGAGTTAGAGTCCCCCTCGTGTACCATATCATTTTCATTCATTTAGACTCGCATATGTTTTTATAACATATATTATTCAGCACAAGACATTTATTTTCGTCCACTCACTCTAACGGTTTATATGTCTTTCCCTGGGCTCCTTGTTTTCAATGCCCAGTTTGCAGTTCAGATTCTGGTGTCGCACGTCGCAGTTGGAGGCTTAGTATTCAAGCTACTTTTCTTTTCCAATAGGTTTCTTGTTTAGCCTACTGTTGTGTATTTATGTGTATATATATATATATATATATATATATATACTGGAGGTCGCTCTGAATACTCTGATGTTATATTTTCATATGATTTTCTCCGGATTTCTGTAAAGTTACAGTTTTTGTTTATTACTTTACATTGTGTTATGATATTGAGAAATCCGAATGGGATTGGTGTCCACGGTTTGGCTTTTGTGGCATAGGATGAAGTGTGTTTTCGGGTGCAGGTTAATGGTAATTCCGCGATATAGTGAAACTCTGCCGAAATTTCTATGGGTTTTGCAAGTTCGTGTTTTCCGAAGGGGATTGATTCCGGTTTAGGAAACTAAATCGGGGTTGGGTCCTTTCAGTACATATCACTTATAAAATTGTTGTTTGAGGGTAAGCATAATAAAGCTTCACACAACTGAAAGAGATTCACACATACAACGTTCAATGTAGGATCTATACCTTATAAGCACAACTCACACTACATGATAATCAGATAATTGTTGTCCAATGTAGAATCCCATAATAATCTCATAAAATATACCATTGTATGTTTGACCCATATACACAAAGGTTTCATAAAACATTCGTTGACTATTTTACCCAGATATACATAAAAAATGACATATCCAACAACTTAATTTATAAATATATTGATGTCTGAACAATAAACAACAAAGTTTTACAACAGTATACAATCTAAAAACGTTGTGTGATGCCATTTTCTTCACTGAACTTTGTCGTCTGAATGCAATACCATGCGCACGCTGAATGCCATGTCAAATGCCATACGCATGCTGAATGATAAGTTCGCACTATGGCGCAAGCGAAGTGACATGTTTCATCACACAATGGGTTCTATATAAAAATCGTTGTAGAAATTTTCTCACACAACATTTAAATACTCGTCATCTGATGATATCAATCACACAACATGTAATAACACAACAGTTTTCAACCCCTATTCGTAACGGTATTTACCAGTTGTGTGATGCATCTTTTGTAGTAGTGTGAACATGTCCCTAAGGTCTGCAACAACCTCTCTCTCTCTCTCTCTCTCTCTCTCTCTCTCTCTCTCTTTCTCTTTCTCTCTCTCTCTTTCTCTTTCTCTCTCTCTCTCTCTCTCATTAAATCTGTCCTTTCTTTGATTTATTACTTCTCCATGTTAGAAAAATGGACGAGCTAGTATTCTAATACTATCTAACAATAATGAGATTCTTTCCTCCTCTTCAAACAATAAGAACAACACAATGTTTGGTCTCATTTTCTCATTATAGAGTGAGAACAATTATTATACATGATCTCGCTTAGACATTCAAAAAAAAACTAACAAGTGAACCAACTAACATTGTTGAACATGAGGACTAGAAACATGAAACCTATTTACACATATATACAAACCAATTCAATTTACGCCGCTTGTTGTCTCTCTTCTCTGTCATTGTTACACTACTAATACTAGAATTAGTATACACCGCAGTAGGTGCAGGGGCGGTGGCGGTATTCACCGCAGCTGTGCTAATAGTCTCACTCTCGGAGCTGACAAAGTGAAAATGGTCTAAAACACTCATTGGAGTTCTTGTTGAGTATGACAAAGTATCTAAACCGAACTCGGACGATGACCCTTCATTCACTATCATTTCCTGCATTGCATTCTAGCATTTCAACAAGCTCTCCTACAATTTAGAGTGACACTATTTAGTCACACACTGTTTAGTCAACCTTACTATTTCTTTCTTTGGCTTGGTTGATTTAATTCATCAACCTTCTTAGCATCCTGTGAAGCATCCCCCAATTCACAAAGAACTGGTAGCTAGTCAACCAGCATTTGGTGCATGGAACCACTTGGCAGGTATGACATAACACCACTAGTATAAAGAGTGAAGAAGTATGACTTTCCTCATCACCATTGCCCACACAAGTATAACTTCTCCCAGGTATAGCAGATTGAAGCTACTAATTGAGTCCCCATTTTTTATATTGTTTCTTTTGACATGACCCAACATCTAGTCCGTTGTACTCACATAACCGTTGATTTTCTGCTTAAATATACATTTGTGTTCATTAATGTAGATCTAGTAATGTTGTTCAGATGTAAACCAATACCAGAACAAATAGGAGATGAGTAGAAGAGTTTCCACCGGGTTGGCCAGGTCTAACTGAACAATAGAGGCAGACCCGTACCTAACAGGAGGCTAATGAGGCAATAGCCTCAGGTTTAAATTTTTTAAGACGTATTTATAATACATAAAGTACACTTTATAATAAGAGAAAATTTTAGGTCCAAAGTCAATTGTATGAAACCATTAAAACTACTCTCATTTATATATTTTTGACCAAAGTATTTTCCATAATAAAATTACTAAATATTAATTTCTTCACACACTCGTACAAATGAAATTTTGGTTCAAATCTGTATCATGCATATTTCAAGGGACATAGTTCTTTTTTGTTGTGACATGATCAAAACAAAGTTCCATTAGTAATTAAATCTTAGATCATTGAGTTGCTATTGCATCATTGTGTTTGTTAAAATTAACCTTATTATCTTCATCTTCCAAATCATAGCACAACTTCAAGTAATTAGTCAACTAATATATTAAGAAAAACTAATGTTATACTGAATTTTATGTTGTTAATACTTTGATCGCATGAAATCAATACCTTCGTTTTTTTATGTGAACATTAAGTTTAAGGGGCACATCTTTTAGAGTTCGCCGTAGGTCTGATAATCTCAAGTCCGGTCATACATAAGGGTGAGATGACAATTTTAAAGTGTCACACCTAACAGCCGTTGGATCGTTGGATGCTTTGTTATCAATAAGAGATGAATCTAGATTCTTCAAGTCTGTTAGGTTAGAAAGAGGTGACCTGAAATTGGTAGTATCATGGGACAGACTGCAAAGGCTTTCATTGTTACCAAAGGTAGTACTCTTGTGGCCTACTACACTCTCAAATTAGAGATGCCTACTTATACCACGGTTACCATCCTGCAGTTGAATACACAAATCATACCTTATATAATCATAGAAACTACTTCAGCACAATTAAAGGACCATTCAAATTTGAACCATTAGGCAAGGGGATGAGAACAGAAAGATGGAGCACTCCCTAGCTTTAAAGCCTTTTCTTCTATAGAGATATTAAACTTATCACAATGTTCAGACTCACATCACTTACAAAACTAAGGAACAAATTCACTAAACTAAATAGCAGGAATAATAAACTATATGCAGTTTATAACTATATAGATCCCCTTAATACTTTTCTCTTTCACTCGTGCAAGTCATCATACGATTGAACAATAAGGGAGGCTTTGAGAGTGGAGATATGAGGATCGCCGTCGTCGATGGGGGACAGACAGGACTCGAAGGTGATGTGGCTTTAGAGAGAGGCGGCGACGGCGATAGACCAATAGCTTGACGAAGAGATGACAGTGAGGTCTTCGTTCTGAGTTTCCATGGCGCGTGTGCGAGGGAGAGAGAGAGAGAGAGAGAGAATCATGGCCTTTCAGGGGCAATTTTGGAAGAAAAGTATGAATTTTGGAATAGATTGGATTTTTTTAGAATTGGTATAGGTTTTTGTAGAAAAATAGATCATAAGTGTTGGGTCTTTTTAGTCAAGGAAAAAGTTATTGGGCTTTTCAGGAAAAAGGAACTAAAAATAGGTTTTTAAATAATTCTCCCCAAAAAAAATTCTGGTTCAAATTCTCGTTTTTAAAAAAAAGTTGTGACTTTTTGATTTGGGTTTTTTTCCATATTTTTTCTGTTTCTTTCAGTTTTTTATATAACGCATAAAAACTACTTTTTCAGAAAATAACTAAAAAGTTATCTACAAAAGACTATTTTTTGAGTTACCTAATATTTGATTTGTCTTTATGAGTGAATTTGACAAGGATTGTACATAAAAAAAATTACGATTTTAGGAGTTTAAGATTTTTATTTTGCATATATTTATATAATATATTACAAAATACCCAAAACAATATCTTTTTTGCATACTTCGGTTGTCTCATACTTCGGTTGTCTCAGCTTTTTTCTGTTCGGTTTGTATCGGGTTCGATTTTTCGCAGCCGCGGCTCAGTTTCGGCTCAAGGTTTTTTTTCAATTTTTGCTTACAATGTCCCACATGGGTTGTGCGCAAATGTGAGGCCGTCTTTTACATGTGCAGGCCCCACATGGGTTGTGTGTAAATGCGATGTTGTTCAAGGTGAACATGTGCACCTGAGCCGTATTGCATTAATCCCCTTCAAAAGAATAAGCAAGCAAAAAAAAGGAGTGAAGACTTGGAATGATCATTGAAAGTGTTGGAATGACTTCGAAAGGAAAAAAATTTGGCATTGACTTACACATAAGAGTAATGAATGATTCCCAAATAAACTCGGAGCCAAATGTTAAAAAGTAAACTCGGAGTCAAATGTTAATAAGTCAATATCTTTTACATTATGAATAGATGATCTGTGTATTAATAGTTAGACAACCTGTATTATAGCATCTAGTTATGAACAGATCTCTGACTTGTAGGATTGATATATCTCTTTGTACAAATATACATTGTTGTATTAATGAATATTCATTCCAGCCAAATCATCTTCTTTTCAATTAGAGCATGACTAAAATCATGTGAGATGTTCACTGTACTTTACATTCTTGTACAGCCTTTCATTGACTTCTTTTTCTCATAGCTTGTGAATGACAACAAGATCGACAGTCTTATCATAAGACTTATACAGTTTATCATTGTCTCCGGTATTTCAAAAGACCAACTTCAACTGCTTTTGGTTCAATTGAGCACTGAAGAAAGTGAAGGTGTTAATTCTTAAACACACAGAGTTGTCACTGAACTTTCCTTGTCAAAAATTTCATCTCATCGTTGGATCATGGATAATGGTGCAACATATCACATCGTCTCATCATTTAGCATGTTGACACATCACAACAAAAATCACTCTTTGCCGAACAAAAATCACATTGTGTTACTTTCGAGTGGTGAAAACACACCAATTTTTTCTACAGATTAGTACCTTTGAATTTCTGTTATTATCTACATGATGTGTTGTGTACCAAATTTCAAAGTTAATCTAATATCTATTAGTCGGCTTACAAGAAGATTGAATTATTCAATAACATTCCTCCAAAATTTTAGGGAGAATGTGTGCTCACTGTTGTTCATGTAATTAATCGTTTGCTCACTCAACTTCTCCCTCTTTCAAAACTTCTTTTGAATGGCTTTATTCAAAACCTCCTCTATTTCACCATCTTCGTGTTTTTTTTTTATGTTTAACATATGCTACCAATGTCAACATCAATCATAAATTTGCTCCCTAGAGCGGTTAAGTGTGTCTTCATAGGTCATCGGGTGATCAAAAAGCATACACTCTCTCAAGTCATAAATTTTTTACGAGTTGTGACGTCATTTTTCATGAGTATGTTTTTCCTTATAGTTGTATTAATTTGGAGCCCGGTCTTTCTATCCAACCCACTTCTTCTTTTCCACTTCCTATAGCCCACATCACTGGCCCAACCAATGAAACAACTTCACAACAAATGCGTTCTCTTTCTCACGTCGTGATTCCTCAGTCTACTCTATACGACGTGTCGCCTTAATCAGTTCCTCACGACGTGACGTCTCAGTTTGCTCTGCCCGACTCCTCAATCCTGTCCGATTTAGTCAATCAACCTTGCGCAATATCCATGTTCTCTCCAATTCCTCCACCGAGTCCCAGTATGTATGCACCATCGTTTAATCTCTCTGAGTCTTCCGCTCCAAATGCGTCATCTACTCCACATGAGTCACCCTTATCTCCTGCCATACCAAAGCATGTCCCTAAGCCTCCCATCGTACCAGACCAAGCTCATCATCCTACACCAAATCTCGAGTCTCTTCGACGCTCTAGGCACGTAACAACCCTACTGATCTAGTTGCGCGATTATGTATGCTCTTAGGTCACGTCTTTCTTACCCAATCAGTCACCTTCCTTGTTTTCAGGTCAGGCAAAAGGTAGATAATATCATATCTCTAATTATGTCTCATCATCTTTACAAACCTACACATTATTCTTTTATTGTAAATATCATTCGGGATATCGAACCACAATTTTATGTAAAGGCAGCTTCTAACCCTGAGTGGCAATCCACAATGAATTTGGAGTTGCAGGCACTTAAGACAACCACACATGGACTCTCACACTATTATTGTTAGGAAAGAAGCCAAATGATAGTGGTTAAGTCTATAAGATCAGGCATCGTTTACATGGTTTGATTGAGCGATACAAATCTCAATTGGTGGTTAAGGGTTACACACAAATTGAAGGTATTGATTATGAGGACATTTTCTCTCCCACTGCTAAAATTGTTTACGTTCGTCGTTTGATTGCATTGGCAGCAGCTCGTGGGCGGTCTCTTCTAGGCCTGGGCATGAATCATGCCGGTTCAGTTTTAGGCCCAAACCGATTTGGGCCAATTTTTTTGATTATCCAGAAATAAAAATTGAATACAAACTTACAAAATTCTGGGCCGAATTTTCAATTCGGGTCGGATCAGCTTCGATTCAGGCACAATTGTCATTTTACAAATTTAAGGCTCAATTATGTGGGCTCATTCAAGATTTGTATGAAAATTTTGACATCAAACAACATGTTTATTTTAGAAAAAAGAAAACATGTTTATGAATAAAACCTGCATTAACACATGCCAGTAATCAAGTCTGCATATTCAAGCATATTTATCACAAATTGAAACCTACATTAACACATGCTTGTAAATTAGTAATCAAGCCTATCTATTCAAGCATATCTATCACAAATCAAAACTTGCATTATCACAAATCAACCCTTCAAACTCTCTAATAACAGACAAATTTGCAAATGTCCAAAAATCCAAATTTAAAAATCTAGGTTCCCAATATCAAGCAACATACACATAGTTAAGGTGTATTACAGACCATAGAAAAACTAAATAAGTTCAAACATAAAAATAATGAAAATAATGAAGTGTTGGTGAACAAAATAAAAAGAGAAAAGCAATAGAAAACAACCTTCATTCTCCAGCAGCCAGCCTTCATTGTCTAGGAGAAAAGGTTAAGACCAAAGACATCAAACGCAGGGCTGCCAGGTAAGAGTTTGAAACTGTCTAGGAGAAAAAAAAAAATCTCACGTGTGTGGCACATTCTAGGTTAGGAGGAATAAGTGTGTTAACCCTTAAAAAATATTGACAAAGAAAGAACAACAATTTGTCCAAATTTTGTGTGGTTTGTGTGGAAAGCTTGTAATGATAAGCTGTATAATCATGTGTATTTCAGTGAAGATGTGATGCGCTACATGTTGAAGTTTAGCATGATCACTATCTGAAGATCAATAAAACTGACCTTCATCATGGCCCAACCAGTGACTTAGGTTTGGGCGCGTCTCCTATAGAATTCTATTATGTTTGTATGAATGGTGCCTATTGTTAGTATACCTCTTCATACTCCAAGATTATACATGCTTAACCCTTAAACTTATCTTCTCCTTCCAACCTACGGGGAAGACTACCACATGAGGAACAATTCGTTAGACAAGACTAGCCAGATCAAACCTTGGCCTGACGAAGCATGTGTTAGGTCAAGACCAACAATTAGTAAGTGATCCACAAGATGAATTGAGTCAGAAAAATCCTAGCTAAACCCAAAAACTAACTACTAAGCCAAACCCAGTTGAACAAATGACACATCCTTTGCCAATGTTGAGCCATGGTTGACCATTGATCTCTTTCTTGCACCAGCTGCCACTGCCCAACCAACTTTGCCATTAATGTGATCTTGACCCACCGCCTCTCCCCTATGACGCCTTCCTCATATTTCAAGAGAACACCATCGACAATATGTTCATGGACAACACCAACGCTATAACATCATGAAATCTCAGCCAAAGCTCAATAAACGCTCATCTGATGCTAGTGCTCCTCCTGCAACACAATACGACAAGACCCGCCTACAATCAGTACTTTGTCTCACTTAGTTGAAAAAAATATCACTCTCATCCAACGAACCCATTTGGCACCTACGAGGCCTATGATCGCTTGACAAGGTTAGATTTGAGAAAATTGAAAAACTTTGCAGTCGGGTACAAGAGAGAGAAACTAGATTTTTACCTCTCTTTGGAGGGGGCTCTTTCTTTTAGTTTTTAGTTTTTTAAATAGCTATACTATGAGTCCTAATAGCCATGAACTGATGTGGTCAATAAATTATATGGTCAGTTGTGGTCAACTGCCGTTAGATCTACATCTAATAGTAGGTGATTAAAAACAGTTAGAAGATAATTTATTATCAGCCATTGGATGAAGATCTAACAGTAATTGACCACAACTGACCATGAAATTTATTAACCACCAAATCAGGACTAGCTATACTAGTACTTGTTATAATTTTAACCGCATTTGTTCTATTAAAGATTGTCTTAAAATGATTGTAAAACTTACCATGATTTTTTTTTGGAAAGGAATTACCATGGTTTTATCTTTATATTGATATTATTTAAGGAAATTATCTTCCTGATATCCCTGTGTGTGTCTTGTCCTAATTAGAGTGTGTGTGTATATATATATATATATATATATATATTCTCTCAATCCCTGATTCACCGGGAGATTTATTGTATCAGATTGTAATGCATTTTTAAAGTCCATCTATCAATGAATAAAAGACAGTTTCAAATCTATCTACTTGCGTATCTTATTTTCTCCTTCAACACGTTATCAACAACTCTTGAGTTAATAGCCGACCCAAACTCGAAAAAAAAAAACCAAACCCCTAATTGCCAGCCTCCTCCCTTGTACGAAGTCATCATCGACGCCGATCATCTTCAAGTCGCCGGAACACCATAACTAGAGCATCTTCCCGTCACCAGATTTTATTTTTTTTCCTCTTCAAACTTCAATCTCAGTGAAGTTTTCATACCGAGCATAATATCCTCGAGGTAAATTGACTAACTTTTTCTATTTAGAATCAGGTTGAAAAACGTAATTACCCCAACACCCTAGGTTTAGGTCTAGATTTAGGTTTTCAATACTGTGAATTTAATATATGCCTCTAGTTCCTATGGATTATTGCAGGTATGAGTGAGTGAAGGATTAAATCCTCCTCCTCAAAATTTAAACAATAGTGATGGTCCTCGGGAGTCACAGTATACATGAACAAAAAAGGAAGTCAATAATTTATGACTCTGAGTCAGTCAAGGTTTTATGGGATGTGGTATGAAACCATCAGTTATCGCATCGATATTTGTGACCATACATCAAATGGATCATATTTATTATTCCCTAAACTTGATTAGTGATCGTGATTTTTCGATCGGTAAACTAATTCATCTCTTGTCTTTTGTAGATGATTGAGTCAACAAGTCCAGAATTTGATATCCTTGATCTTCAAGGAGCATAGTACCACATATGGGTTTCTGATGTGAAGAATACTCTCACCGGAAAGAAACTCACAGACACTATCAAACCACTACTATTAAACACTCAAGCCAATGCAGACCCTATAGCTCGGAAAGCTCAAGCTCTTATGTTTCTTCGGAGACATATTCATCCTGCTTTAAGGAAGCAGTACTTATTAAAAGACGACCCCGCAGATTTGCGGGTGACTTTATAAGAACGGTTCAATAATGTGCATGATGCACAACTTCCTGAACTCCTAGAGTAATGAGATCAAGTCCGGTTATTGGATTATCCCCATATCAATAATTTTTACTAAGATATGTTAGAGCTACAGTTTGAGCTTACTATTTGTGGCACTATCAAGAACGACAATGAAAGGACCCAACCCCGGTTTAGTTGCCTAAACCGGAATCAAACCCCTTCGAAAACACGAACCAACAAAAACCGTAGAAATTTTGGCAAAGTTTCGCTACTAACGTAGAATTACCATTACCTGCACGCGGAAAATACACTTCATCCTATGCCACAAAAATCAAACCGTGGGCACCAATCCCATCCGGATTTCTCAATATATCAACAGTAATGTAAAATAATAAATATATCTGTACTTTACTGAAATCCGGAGTAAAATCATATAATATATACAACAGAATAATCAGAGCAACCTCTAATGTAAAATCATATACGTATACCATAGTAGGTAGAACAACAAACCTACTGGAAGAAACAAGGTAGCTCGAGCACTATGCCTCCGACCACGACGTGCGACACTAGAGTCTGAACTGCAAACTGGGCACGGAAACCGAAAAGCCCAGGGGAAAGACATGAAAACTGTTAGAGTGAGTGGACGAAAATAAATGTCTTTCACCAAATAATATACGTTATAAAAACATATGCGAGTCCAAATGAATAAATATAATAAAATACGCGAGGTAAACTCATACTCCTCCAGCGTACTGAGCATGCAAGTAAAATCCCACGGGGTCACTCATGGACACGTCCGTGCTAGTACAATCCGAATCACAGGATCCCAGACCTACACGTGATTCTAGCCAGAAAGGCCTTATGTCATAGGTTTGCCTCCCCCCGGTAAAGGCCTCGGGTCAGGAGTCACAGCCTCCCCCGGTACACATCCTCGGGGATCAGCCGGGATGCGAGTATATCGATACAACAACATATACTGAGACTGTACTCTGTGTAAACCAAATTGTAAATAGTTTGATGCAAATGCGTAAAGCAATATGTAAATGCATATACGCAATGTATAATGGTATAAGCATAATCGTCTAACACATGCTCATATAAATCGTAATCTCGTATGCATGCTCAAGTTTGTAAAACGTGTATAAAGACTCGCAATCAATCCGTGAAAAGAAATTGTCTACTCACAGACTAGCGTAACGCAGTTCGCGTTAACCCGTGATCCGGTGGAAAGTCCCTCGCCAAAAGAACGATCACGAACCCCTGAATAATCACAAAGTTCATATCTCAAAGTCATAACTTGACAATTCAAAACAAATCACGAGAAACCACCATTCTTGGAAACACACGATTCAATTACAACGAACTGTCGGAAATCCGAAAATCACACCTCAATACCTCACTGTAAGTTCAGACGCTCAAATCGAAAAATGAACCTCCCCACTGCGATCGGGGCGCGATTTCGAGTGAAATGACATATAATTCGTCGAAAACCACGCCGGGCGAAAAGTCGCCGCCGTCGTCGGAAAATCAAAACCTGCCCAGAAAATTTCATGCTACACATGGTTTCAAAGATCTCGACGATTCCAACAACTTTCCAGTTATAGGTTAAGGCCAATTTTGACCGGAAAACCTCCAAAAATCAACCCAAAGTTTCAAACCATTCGATCTCTCTCCTCAGGCCACGGCGACCCTCAAGACCACTTGGAAAAGCTTCCTTATCACGAGGCTAACAAAATCCCTCAAAGGAGCACCACCAAATCGGCCGGAATCATTGCCTCCGTCCTCCACCGTTTCTCGCCAGAATTCCTTGAATTTCACCACCGAAATTCGTCCTCCTCCGGCCACTATAGAAGGGGATTCAACCACCAAGTTGAAGAGCAACCCAAGCCCAACAAAAACCATGAAGGAACCATGCCCAATTATGGCCGGAATCGGCCACAAATCCAGTGACAAGCTCGGCATCCAAAACGGCATCAAAACGGGTCGACCCACCATGGTCAACCCAGTCAACATAACAAAAATGGCAAGTTGACTTCCCAAACAGGAAACTCCCCTATTTATAGACCTTCCATTTTTGGAAACTTCCAATTACACATTTCGGTAAACTTTAAACACCCGTAACTTTTGCGTCGAAATTCCGATTTCGATAATTCTCGCGGCAACAAACTCGACTCGACATATTCTTCAATTATCACTCGAAGTCAAACACATCGACCAAACCGATAAAAAGTCAACGGTTCAAACCATCACAAACTTACCCGATTAAATAATCAACGGTCGAAATATTCACAACATAATCCTCGTAACTCGGAATAATGCTCCGGAAGTTCCCACGAACTCAAAATTAAATTCTCTACATCTTCCATGAAGAATTCGAAGCCAAATTCTCGTCCGGTCATTTAGTCGTTAAGAAAGTCGCCTTTTAAACCCGATTACGTCGAAATTTCAAATATTCATAATTTATTCCTCGGTTTTCCAAATAATGATCCGGAACCGCCCACGAACTCGAAATCACACGTACAACGACTCTCTAGAAGAGACTCAGCTCCAATTCTCGGCCAATGATTTAGTCGTTATCATGTCCGGTGATTCAAACAACTGTCGGAAATCTGCGACTACGCACAAGCTCGTAGATTAAGCTGATTTCACTGCTGATTCTATTCTGGGTCGTCACAGACAAGGCCATGGTTGAGAAGTCATTGACTACCTTTCCTACCTCTATACACATCTATCGGATTGATTATGAGCAAGAAAGACTTAGATCATTCAATGATCTTATGAATGTGCTGGCAAAGAAAGAAAGGCATCAGAAGATTCTTCTCCACAATAATGCCAGGCCATCTGGTACAAAGAAAGTTCATGAGGCTCATCATACAGGAAATGCATGAAAAGATAAGCAGAACAATCGTTCAGAACCTTATCAAACTCATGGTGGTAGAGGTCATGGCAGAGGAGGAAACAGTCGAAATTTGACTTGGACTCGCCAAGTTCTAGTTCCAGGAACAATGAAAATTCTTCAAGGTTTGCTCCTTCGACACATAGCTCAGCACCTTGCTATAAGTGTGGTTTAAGCAAGCACATGCACAAGCAGTGTCGTGCATCCAAGGATATCCAGAATGCCTATAAAAAATGTAAGCTGTACCTGGCTCATGAGACCAATTACACTGCGGATGAAGAGATGGAAGATGGCAGAGAAACCAATCTAGTTGTAGAAGATATCCCAAATGTAAACTTAGCAACTACATATTTCGCTTAGAAGATATCTCTACTATGTAATCAAGTTTAGCATTTTATTTGACTTTATTTTTCACCACAGTTATTTGAATATGAACAATCTTTTTTATGTAAGTTTTGATGTCGGAAAAGCAATAAAAGTTATTTCTTTCGGTATTTGAAAGTATTAAAGAATGGTTATGTTCATACACATTTCTTACAAGGTTCAAATTCTATAAAATCATGTGGCATTATAACACCAAAGCATCATGAAAGTGAGACAAATAGAGGATGGTTTGATCATAGACACTCACTTATTCATCAAAAGGATCTTTGATTGGTTTTTAGGCATTTTTTGATCCATCAAAAAATTTGTTGGTTTACCCTTCGATCTATAAAAGGAAGTCCTCGAGTTCCAATTAGGAACATCTTCGATCCATCTAGAAAAATACTCGATGCATCGAAGGAACATGTTGGGTTCCACAGGCAACATTGCTTCGATCCATCGAGAAATTCTCTCGATCCATCGGAGAGGTGCCTTAGGTCAAGATTTTAGATCCATCGTGGATGAATATCGGAAAATCAAAATTTTATTTTGGGTTTCCTTTGATCCATCAAAAATTTCTCTCGACCCATCAAAGGTTATACCTTGAAAATGGTGTTTTTGATGTATTTTACATCGGTTTGCTTATGTCATATTAACACTCTTTAAGGGTCACAACCCTTTGGTAAATCTTTAAGTCTTTAATTAAAGTGGTCAACAAGTCTTGAAGACTAATTAATTCACATTCTTTTGTAGATGTTTGACGGCGAGATCAAGTGTCTAGCAAATAGTGGTACTACTCATACTGTCCTGTGGAGTAGGAAATTATTTATTGATCTTGTGCCATATACATCATCAGTGACAACCATGATTGGTTCCGCGCTGGTTATACAAGGCTGCGGTTTCGACACAATTCTTGCTACCACATGGTATTAAAATTCATATCACTGATGCATTGTACGCCAAATGCCAACCGAACCTTGCTAAGTTTTAAGGAAATTAGAGCCAACGGTTTACATTTGGAAACTCATAGTAAGAATGGAAAAGAATTCTTATGCATAACTTCAAAGGAGTGCGGTAGAAAGTACACATTGGAGAAGTTAGGGACAATTCGTCGTGAATTATATCTTACTACAAATCTGACTCATTCACTGATATTGCTCAAGTGAAGAGATCACACATTCCTGCTACAAATGTTCTTGCAAGGTTGGAAGTCCCCAATGGGCGGTTTAGAGCAATTCCAGGGAAGAGTAGCGTGCTTCTTGCCCATGTGGATGAAGTAGCATCGGCCTCGGCTCCCATCGGGAAGAGGGAGAGACTAAGAATATCCACAAATGAGTTGCTGACGAAAAGGCAGGCCATCTAGGCACAAAATGATCCTTTCATCATCAACATTGTGAATCCCACGCATGAGATTGTTTCTGACTACAGTTATGTTCTATAATCACAAATGACATCTTTGAAGGATGCTTCATATCCGTGTGATATCAGTAAACAGTGAAATGTCACTCAAATACAATGATGCACGCATTATAATGGATAGAACATTCAATGTAGTTGATGATGCTTTTGTTTATTCCGTCGCTCAAGATATCATTGACAACGACGAAGAGGAACCTCGTTCGGTTGCTGAATGTCAGCGGACAACGAATTGGTCAAAATGGAAAGAAGCAATGCAGGCCAAACTAGACTCTCTAATGAAAAGGCAGATATTTGTTCTCATAGTGCTATGCCTACCAAATGTAAAGCCGGTTGGACATAAATGGGTATTTGTTTTGAAGTGTAATGAGAAGAATGAAGTCATGTGGTATAAAAGACTTATGGTACAAGGATTCTCTCAACGCCTTGGCATTGATTATGAGGAGACATACTCTTTGGTAATTTACATCATTACTTTCCGCTACCTTGTCAGTTTGGTAGTGTCTGAAAAACTGAACATGCAGTTGATATACGTGGTGACAACATATCTCTATGGGAACCTTGATTCCAAGATATACATGAAAGTGTTGGAAGGCATTGTCATACCCAATTCAAGTAACTCTACACCACGAAGTGCTTATGTGATTAGATTAAAGCGTTCACTGTATGGATTGAAACAATCCGGTAAAATGTGGTATACACGTCTCAGTGACTACTTGATTGAGAAAGGATACAAGAATGATGATATATGCCCATGTGTGTTCATTAAGAGAACAAGTTCATGATTTGCAATTGTAGAGGTGTATGTTAATGATATGAATATCATTAGGTCTTTTAATGAAATCAATGAGACTGTTAGCTATTTGAAATCCGAGTTTAAGATGAAAGACCTTGCTAGGACTCGATTTTGTCTTGGTTTGGAATTAGAACATCGAGTTGGTGGAATACTTATTCACCAGTCTGCTTATGTCCAAAAGATGCTCAGGCAATTTAACATGGACAAAGCACACCCTCTTAGCACATCAATGGTCGTACGCAGTCTGGAACCCAAAAAGGATCCGTATCATCCGAAAGATGATGATGAGGAACTATTGGGAGCTGATGTGTCATACCTTAGTGCCATTGGAGCTTTGTTATATTTTGCTCAATGCACAAGACCAGACAATGCATTGAAATGGTGTAAAACACATTTTCAAGTACTTGAAGGGTTCTATATACTTGGGCTTGTTCTTCCCCTACAAAGAATACACAGAGAAGCATGAAATTCCCGAAAAAATGATGGTCGAAATGCAGCATGCTGATTTTAGGGCTTTCGATCCATCGAATATGTCCCTCAATCCATTAAAAGTTGCACCCTGGACGGACCAGAGCCATACCTTCGACCCATCGAAGGAGCTACTTGACCCGTCGAGTAATGGTCAGGCTGCGAGCACTGTTTCTACATTTAATGTAGTCCCCTACAAAGAGACACATTGTGATGTCTTGGTTGGTTTTGCTGATGCTGGATATCTCTCTGACCCACACAAAGGACGTTCCTAAACCGGTTATGTGTTCACTATAGGGAACATAACGATTTCTTGGAGTTCAACGAAACAGACTCTGGTTACTACTTCCTTGAATCATTCTGAGATCATTGTTTTACATGAAGCGGCTAAGGAGTGTGTTTGGCTTAGGACAATCATACACCACATTCGAGGAACTAGTGGATTACCTTCCACTACTAAAGTACCAACTTGTATCTTCGAGGACAATGCGGCTTGCATTGAACAAATGAAGTTATGATACATAAATGGTGATCATACCAAGCACATATCACCGAAGTTTTTCTTCAATCAGAAACAACAGTAGCTATTGAACATCCATGTGAATCAGGTTTGTTCAATAGATAATGTTGCAGACTTGTTTACCAAGTCACTGCCTAAATCTACATTTGCTAAGCATGTGAGACGCATTGGTATGTGAAGAATGTCTGAACTCTAAGATCGAGTGACTGATCAGGGGGAGTTCGTTTCGTAGACATTAGAGGGAGTCTACATCACATGTGGTAGCTTTATAGTTGATACATTGTACTTTTTTTCCATTCGACCAAGTTTTTGTTTTACTCAAGAGGTTTTTGTTTGCTTGACAAGGTTTTTAGTGAGGCAACAAGTTATGCATCATACATTAGGATCGTAACACAAGGGGGAGTGTTTAAGAAAATAATTTTCCTGGTATCCCAATGTGTGTATTGTCCTAATTAGAATAGATATAGAGATTATCTTAATTTCTGATTTACCGGAAGATTTATTGTATCAGACTGTAATGTCTATTTAAATTCATCTATCAATAAATAAAAAACAGTTTTAGATCAATTTAATTACGTGTCTTATATTCTCCTTCAACATATATATATATTTTAATGGAAACTACTTCAGTGCTTTAACACAATTTATAATAAAAAATGTGTTTATAAAATAATTATAAAGTGATAAACTAATTTACCTTTTTAAGGTTGTAATACAAAATATTAGTTTTCTCATAAAGAATAATACCAAATCTAAATAAGTAATTTTTTATTTAAAATTTAATTTTGACCATTTATTTTTTTTAATTTGATTTAACACCGACCGTAAAATAAAAAGTTACTTATTTATGTTTAAATTATTCTTTGAGAGAAAATTAAACTTGATATTACAACTTTAAAGAAATAAATTAGTTTACTATGAAAATAGTTATTTTGTTAACATGTGTTTTTAGTGTAAATTGTGTTAATATACTGAAATTGAAGCAGTGTGCTATTTTAATTGCGATCTATTTAGGAAATGGGAGAAACCGAGTTGTAGGTCTAACTTTCAAACCGTGGGAGTGGAGCTGAAGACACTTCTTCTGTTGAAAGAAGAGTTCTTTTCAAGAAGAAAAATCTAAAGCCCAGAACAGAACAAGATTCTCTCTTTCATATCACTTGGCTTCCTCTTTGCTTAGTTCAACTCCAACAAGTCCGGCCGACGACATCCGCTGCTGCTCTGGTAAGTCTCTCAATTCTTCAATACGGCGTCGTCCGCCCCCAAACTCTAGTAATACAATCTTGTTCATCTATCAATCTCTTTGACGGTGAATTATTGAAATAAAGTTGGAGTCTTTACTCGACTGAGGAATTGGTTATGTAGAATTGGTGGGTTGTATCAGAAATTAAGTGCAATATCTACTAGTTTTCAAAGCTTGAATCTTTAAGGAGATGGGTCAAATTTGGATTAGAATGGACCAAGATAAGATATTTGTTTGTTTATTTTTGTTAATAGACTGCAAAACTGACTACTATAGGATTCAAGAAATGATTTTTATTTTTATATTTATTTCTAGGACAAGGTCTGCTGTTTGGGCCACTTCCTTGAATCAGTTAATGTATTTTTTTTTCTAGTGATAATCTGGCCGCAAAAAACCGACAAATTTGGCTTGTCATCATGTATATCTATTTGAAGAGTAGTAACGTTGGACAATTACTGAAGAATGAATTTTAGTATGTGATGCGTTACTGTAAAAGATTTCTGAAGAATGAATTATATGATTGGTGGGTTATGAGTGAGTGAGGTCCTCCGCTGTACAGTTTAATTTATTTAAGTTACATTTGTAGGAAGTGGGTTATTTCTTTTTGTTCTCGAGGACATTCGAAGGAAAAGACACATTTATTATTCATTGAAATAGTACCGGAACTGATTTTTTGAAATGACATTTGTCTGTTTTGACAAGGCTTTGATATAATACAGTTGAAAGAGTGTTATTCTACTTGGTGCTGTCAGTTACTTAAATGGGTGCGTATATATATATATATTATTTGTATTTTTCTGGTACTTATGTACTCAATTTTTACATGATAGTATCCTTTCTGTGGTAGGGGATGTAAAAGAACTGAGCAACAGCAAGATGAGCAACAATGAAGGTTTTGATGGACATTTATTATCTGAGAAGCTCTCTAAACTCAACAATTCACAACAAAGCATCGAGTGTATCCTCTTAATAATTCCTCTATTCATACTACCAGCTTTATCTGTTTTTAGTGTTATAGACCTATTTATTATCTGTAATACCATCTTTTCAGGAGTCGTATTGTTTCCTTAACACTAGATTGTGTGACTAATTGTTATACACCAATTTTTTAATTCTAGATTTTATTTAGAGATATTACACCCAAAATGTGTTTTGTAGGGCTTGTAGGGTTATCACCGCTGAGGTTACTTAAATTTCTTCAGCAATCAGCTGCAGTGTTTTTATATAAAATTGCAACTTGTTATAAATGACCATACCTGATGGCTTAACTCATTTCTCACAATTATTTCTTATCTAGCTTGAATAACATCACTCTTAGTGTACATTTTATTTCCAAAGCTGCAAGTGTTTATTCTTAGCGCTGTAATAAATGTTATTTGTTTCTTAATATCTCTGGAAAACACATCCTTTACTTTCTCATGAGATTGTGAGATAGATTTATTATTTTAATCCAGTTATCTCCACACTGATGTTTTTGACATGTGATGCATTTCCTTAAAACATTAAAACAGCTCTTTCTCGTTTGTGCATTTCTCATCGGAAGAAAGCAAAGCTGATTGTTGAAACATGGGACAAGTATTTCAACTCTGCGCAGAAAGATCAGCGTGTGTCTTTTCTATATCTGGCGAATGACATATTGCAAAACAGTAGGAGAAAGGGGAGTGAGTTTGTGAATGAATTTTGGAAAGTTCTTCCTGCAGCTCTCAAGCATGTATATGAAAATGGTGATGACCATGGAAAGAAAGCTGCCACGAGACTGGTGAGTGTATACTCATTTATGCATATTGCATTAGATTGTCTGGCTCACCACATCAGTAAATAACCAAGTGATTGGATGCATGTGCATGTACTTGCATGACTTGAAACTGGATCATTAAGTCTAAAAGAGCCTCTTATGTTTCTAATTTGATGGAAAGTATGATCTGATTACAAGTTTATTTCTTTATTTATTTATTACTTTTTTTGGTTTTGATGGTGAGGGCTGTTCACTAGCTGATCAACTGTGTTAGCACCTTCTATAAGTTAGTTCTACACTGATTCTCCAGTAACACCAATTTGGTGTCTGGTTATTTCTGTTGTTAACAAATAATTATATCCTACTGCTTTATCTAGAAGGAAGCTCCCCCTATGGGATATTCCAATCAATTTCTTGTTTTTCTGGTGGCTGACGCCACTTCTGCTTTGGTTTATTTAGGTTGACATATGGGATGAAAGGAAGGTTTTTGGTTCTCGAGGGCAAAGTCTTAAAGATGAAATGATGGGAAAGAGTCCTCCTCCACCTGTAAGCAATGGAAAGATGTCAAATCTTATCAAGATAGTGAAGAGGGATGTATCCTCAGTGAGAATCGTAAGCACTTATTGTAGTAATTAAGTTTAAATGCAATAAATATTATTTTTATTTTTTAGCTTCAACATGGCTTATCATCCTTCTAAATTTCAGAAAGTAGCTGTGGGATGTCTACCAGAAAAGATACTCACTGCATTTCAACCTGTTCTTGATGAACATGCTAATGAAGAATCTGCTCTAAACAAGTGTAGTGCTGCTGCACAATATGTTGGTAAAATTGAGGAAGAAGTTGAAACCAACATGACTCAAGGTACGAGCTAAAGTTTGTTGTTAAGTTCGCAAGTACATCAAAGAACTAATTAAGATGTTTATAATGTGAAAATAGTTTCGATGTCAAAGCCTGTTGCTTCTTCCAGTCAATTTGTTCTATTTTGAGGACATTTTAGTGTGCGCCTCTTTCACTGAAAGGGGTTACTTGTGTGTATCAAAAATGCCATTATTTAAATTATTGGGAATCACGTGATGGCATTGAAAGAGAGAATGAGGACTATTGTGCCTCATAGCCGTGAACTCTCTGGAATTTCTCTATATATCTGCAGACATCTAGCCAACATTCTGTGCAATAAATTAAAGAGATTTCTGTTTCTTCACTTAAATCTCACGTTCCATTTTGTGTCTCTATCTCGTTGTCTCTTTCTTTATTGTTTATCTGGCTTTGGACCTCTATATTTGGGTTTATGTGACACTGTGATATCTGCAGAAGATACAGGTTTGTGTGAAACCCTGAAAGAAACGCTTCCTGTTTTATAGTTGCCCATCAACTAAAAACTAGATAATTGGGTCCTATCACTCTCTCAGTTGAAAAATAAAACAGTAATATTGGAGGTAACTTTTTGGTTATGGGGGAAGTGTCCCGAGCTGGAGTGAGAGTATTTGTGTGAAAGTGTCCCGAGCTATAGTTATTTACTGTTAATGCAGGGGAAGTTTTATTTGTTCTAGAAGTTGGTTTGATTTTGGTGTCTTTTCAAGTAGTGTCTGCCGTTCAAGTTCTTTTTATCCAGTCTTTCATTTTTCAGGTTTGGATTTATAAGAGTCTTAACCTCAGTCACATCTTTTCTCAAGTCTTTTATGCTCAGACATGTAATGGCGAGTAAAAATGTTAAAATCTTTTTAGTTTTCTAAAATTGAGAGTGTTGGTGTGCAGCCAGTTGGATGTGAAACCTGGGGTAGAGAATCCGATTTCCTTTTCTCTGTTTTCTATTCTATGGTCTCTTTTCTTAGTTGCTCCTAAACATTGAGTTTTGCTAATCCTGGTATTTTGACAGTAAATATTCTGTGCACCAGTTTTCATATCAGAGCAGTATAAAGGCATCCACTTCCTAGAGTAATGTCTACATATACCTCTAAGTTTGAAGTACTGAAATAAGATTACCAGTTCTTAGTGTATCTTTTAAAGCTCAGTCATACCTGGTTGGTGGCTCACCATACCTACAATATCTGTGCTATACATGAGAAAAAGGTCTGATGCAAGATTGATGCAAAATTTATAGCTTTCTAAGAAGTTCCTGCAAACTAGGACACTTGAATTCCAAAGCTACTTTTAAGCTAAGATCTATACTTCATCTGTGCTAGATATCTGCTATAAAGATGGAGGAATTAAGTGGT
Organism: Geum urbanum; assembly: GCA_946800695.1. NCBI lineage: Eukaryota > Viridiplantae > Streptophyta > Magnoliopsida > Rosales > Rosaceae > Geum > Geum urbanum. The sequence continues at coordinate 5,088,844 of OX327009.1, forward strand.
GTTGCTTTTTGTCTCAATGTGTATCATGTGCGAGATTTAGGTAGATAGAAGTCATAGAAGTGATAGAACACATAATTTTTTTGAGGAAGCCGTGCTTACAGTTTTTTGCACTTCTGTGAGATGATCAATTAATATTTTTTTGGTGTTATTTAATTGCACATACCTGTTCTCCTAATCAAACAAATATCATTACTATGAAATTAATTAGACCAAGATGATAAATCATTAAAGCATCCCAATAGTTGGTTAGTATTGCTGAAACATCTCCCCATGTCAACAGAATACCAACAAAAGAGTAGTGATAAGAATGCAATAATGTCTCATAAGGAGTATCCAACTAACATCACTGAGGTAATGGCCACCTCATATTACTCCCAAGAGGAGGCCAGGGGATTGAATCACCAAAAACATGATTTCCAGGGTTCAAGATGTTTTTCTTGCTAGATATGTATTTAGAAAAAGAAGGAAAAGACTGATGCAACTAAACTTTACTCGAGAAATGACTGAGCCATATTATTCATCCAATTGGATTGTACATGCTCGCAAAACCAGTGAAATACAGTCCTGCTGATTTCAACCCTCAAAGGTTTTATGAATGGATTAAGATGAGTAGAATGACTTCCATGGCTGTATTTTATGGAAGATTGTGGTTTTCTACTTGATATTTCCAGTTAATATTGTTTTGAATTTGTCCAATTACTTATCAATCATTTTGATTTCTTCCACTGATAGGTTTGATACTCTTAAAAGATTTTTTCAAACCCAGATTTGGAACATATGTAAAATTTCCTTGATTCTTTGCCTTGATCCCATCTGGTGTTGTTTGTTTTAGGCATTTTCCTAGCCCAAAGGTGCATCCTATATTTTAGTGGAGCCATCTAAAATCCTTTGCCCTCAGTAACTTTCTAGAAACTTTCATTTTTTATATAGTCTCTTCCACCAATATCTATAATAATTGTAACTCTCCTTAATTCTGCACCACTTTTGCAAAACATAGTATGAATCCTCAAAGACTTCTAAAGAAACTGCATTACCCCCCACATGGTGGTGCTCCTTTTGGGAATTTTATTGGCAAAAGGTGCATCTATATACGATGTATTAACTTCTAAATTTGTTTATTCCACTAACCTTCAGTAGCCCTCTTCTTTTGACTCCCATCAGCTTGATTTACATGCAGTTAGAAGGGTTTTCTTCTTCACATTGTCGAGTTTCCTGATTTAGCTCTTATTTTTCTAAAAATATTTATGTACCCATAGTAGCTCCAGATGTCATTGATTAACATTGTCTTTGTACATGCACCAATGATTCTCAGACTCAGACCTTTATTCCTTTCCCTAATTGTGTAATCAGGCACTCAGCAGAGATCTATGTTGTTGGATGAACTAAAGGAGCAGGAAGATGTACTTAAAAAGTATGTTAGGCAGCTTGAATCTGCGGCAGCAACAAGATCTGCCCTGGTTTTGCAGCTTAAAGAAGCTCTTCAAGACCAAGTACAAAGTCTTTACTATTCCTCAATTTTCCTCTGCATTTTGGTTCCAATTCTAGATATTGATTGTCGAAGTATAATTTTGTTCAGGAATCAAAGCTAGAAGCAGTTCACACACAGTTGCAAGTAAGATTTTCTGACATTTTTTGTTTTTGTTTTTATTTATTAATTTTGTAAATTAAGAAGCCTTCAGTTGTTGTCTTCTAAAGTGATTTTGTTGATTTAGCAATAACTAATGAACTTTAGAAGGCTAAAGGAGTTTCTCTTCATTACATCTTCACACCATCCTGTTTGACACAAGTTTATATCTGTAAATTTGTCTGGAGGTAGTCTTTGGTCTTGTGCTATCTGGATCTAGTAGCTAGAATGCTAGGTATATAGTGGTTTCTTCAGCTTCCATAATTATCCGGAAGTTTACCTGATCTCATTTATCTGTTCTCTGGAAAGGATAATTTTTTGAAGTATATTATAAATAAGAAGAATAAATGGAAAATAATCGAACAATCATTCAAGGATTTCTTTTGGACTCAGTGAAGAGATTGTTAGATTTCAGCAGTTAAGCTCCTTATGCAATCGTTAATACATATTCTATAAATTGTTTCTTTTTTGCAATGTTTTTGGGTAGTAAAATTTAGCTCTATGTTAGCTTCGTTGTGACTGGTGGTGCTGAATCTATATGTTATTGTTTGGAATAATTGATAGTTGTAAACATAATTTCTACAATTCTAGTTCCTCTCGTTGTCATTGTTATTTTTTTCTCCTAGGTGTACATAAAATTGCATTCAACCTAAACACTTTTAAGCTATCTAAATCTATTACCAAGTGCCGAGATTTTAATTGTATTTTACTTTGCTGCTGAAATCTGATCAGAATTTTCTTGTGATTCTTGTGAGTCAGTTTGGTTGAATTGCATCCTTTTTCGGAGAAGAAAAATGTTTGTTTATAGACAATATAATAGAATAAGCCAGGAAGGATGCCATTTGGAAAATAAAAATGTAGACAAAGGCCTTATTTTTAAGGATGAAAATGTGAAATGTGCATAATTCATACCAAGAAAAAAAAAGAAGTAAAACAAATGATCTGAAAGGGAATTATGTCTCTTCCCTCTTTTTTTCTGTCTTATTTTAAGTGCACGATAGTTGCTAGAGTACAACGGAAAAAACAAGCGATTGGGGTCATATTGATAAGGGTGAGGGATGTCATAGAAAAATGCCTTTATAGGGTTTATCTGAGGCTGCTACGGATCAAAATGTGGATCAATTATAGGTTTTGTAGGGTGCTCATGTTTGATAGACTGATTGTGCAGTCGCTTGCAATACAAGTTGTTGTGCATGATTATGGGGATTGGGGAATTATTATTTATGCCTTTTGAAATAAGTTCATTCTCCTTTTACGTAGAATCCGGTTTTTCTCGAAAGCAACATAGGAAGGTATGAATCAGGATAGAGGGTGCGGGCATCAGAGAACAAATGTGTTTGCGTTAGCTTCTATGGTAAATATTTTGATATAGGTGAGAGGGGCGTGAGTGTAAGATCTTCTGTAAATTTCCAGATCAGGTGCTGTATTTTGGGTATTCTGAAATGGACAACATAGCAATGAGTTCCTCTGCATGTGGGAAATAATCTTTCATGCTCTCTGATTGACTTGGGTTAGTAGAGGATTCTGTTGCTTTTACACTGTTCATTATGTGTGAGAAGGGCACATTATGTTGCTGTTACATGAGAAGGTCATCATGCTGTTAAACTGTTCATTATGTGTGAGAAGGGCACATTATGTTCATTATGATATAGTCTTGCATGCTCTGAGACTCATTCTTAAGTCATCCATCTCAAGTGAGAAGGTCCTATATTCGAGGGAAGTCCATCTCAGTTCGAATATGGTTCTTACAGTAAGGATGATGTGGACAGTTAAATGAGGGGAAATAGGTGGGTCATATATGCAAGGTCTTGGACTCTTGTCTTGTAGATAGAAAAGGTGGCCAAGGACGTAGTTAGAAACTTGGAATACCAGGGTTGTGCTTTTGAAATCCTTGAATAACTCGGACATTTCTTGAAGAATTTTTGGATGGGATAGGTGCAGTAAGGGCGCCCTTAAAATAATGCCAATTATTATTTTACTTCAATTAGGGAAAACTATATAACACAAAAACTTAATTACTAGAATAAGACTCCCAATAAGTAAAAAACCAGAAAACAGAATGCTGATGTTCCTTGATTAACTTTGTTTACAGTAAGCAGGATTTAGATTGTAAAGTGAGGGGAAATAGGAGGTTTATATATGCAAGGTCTTGGTTTGTAGATAGAAAGGTGGCCCAAGATGTAGTTAGAATACCATGGTTGTGCTTCTGAATTATATTTAAATAACTTGGACAGTTCTTAAAATCGTAGTATAAAGACACTTATGAACGACCTGGGAATGGGTTCAGTAAGTCTTGGTAATTTTGGATGGGCGAGTTAAAGTAAAGCCAAATACCATTTTACTTCAATTGGGGAAAATTACATAACAAATATTTTATCACTAGAAAAAGACTTCCAATAAGTGAAAAACTGGAAAGTAGAATGCTGATGTTCCTTAGTTAGCTTAGTATTTTTTAATTCTTTTTCTTGGGCCTTTTGAGCCACGTATGTAACAAAAAAAAACAATTATTGCAACTCATGAATATATATAGAGGACCCTTCCACTCAGGTATCTCTTTTTTTGTCCATTTTCAGGTATAGGGCATTACAACAACTTTTCAATCATATTTTAACATCTCCACCGTTCAATTATTAGGACTATATGAGTAGATCATTCATGTAAATTTTCAGCCATAATGGTGATCGTTAAGGTATCGAACTAAATTAAATCAAGGGATAAAGACGAAATCTGTCAAACTTGAACCGTTCATACTTATAAATTTCAATTGCAGTTTTGAATTTTTTAACGATAATCAATTTGGCTGAAAATTTGCAGAAGTGCATTAGAAACTAAAATCTGAACAGTGGAGATGTCAAAATATGATTTAAAAGTTAGTATAATGCCATATACATGAAAATGGACAAAAACGGGGATACCTGAGGAGAAGGGGCTGTATATAGCAGCAGTATATCAAAAGGGGTTAACAGAATGATCATTCAAGTCATATTTTGTTTGTCTTGAGCTATGGTTGATATAAGTATACTGTATGGATTACACCTACTCTCAATGGCGATTACATTGAGAATATGTATGAACCATGTAAATCAGGTTACTTTTACATTCACAGAACAGATGCATGGAAAACCTTCCTGAAAGGAGACAAACAGGACCTTATCTAGTCAGAGATAATTACACTGATATACCAGGAGTGCAGGACACAATCTAAAAACTTACAAAGACTTTTAGCTAGATGCAGCTGCAGTCTCACTCTTGTGCTGTGTTTCACCTGATGCTACATCTCCGAGAACAATTTACAACACAAACTCAGCTAGATGCAGTCGCAGTACCTCACTCTTTGTATGGTGCTCGGTTTCAACTTATGCACCATTATTCCATATTGTTCACTCTTGAATTCTACTCCCAACTATTCCAGACTTTTCCTGTGATGATTGTTGAAAGAATTTTTTTGTTTATTTGTTTTTTTAAAGAGGATTATAAGACTTCACTCTCGCCTCCGGGCATGACTTGAACCTAGGACCTAATAGCCTACTTCCTAGGTAATAGTTCTAATTTGTAAGAAGATGCTAAGGATTTGAGATATCAAAGAAGATAGCTTCTGAAGGAAGTCTTGTTTCAAACCGAGTTGATATTTGGTGCTACAGGAAACAAAAACAGAAATACCTGAATGAATGTTTGTACTATTGGGGAGGGGTCTAGATATGGAATCTATTATTTTCTTTCTTGTGGTAAGTGTGGAACGGTATGACTGGTTCTGTTGGACTGGTAATTGAAAAACCTAGGAGTGGGGTAAGGAAAGATGGTGTTTGTAGAATATAGAGTTTGGAGGTGGTAGAGGGTAAATGTAAGGCACTTGATGTTCTCAGAGATGAACGTTGTTTGCTTGTTCACTAGTATATGTATATATATTACATTATATGTGTATTTAATGATTCTTGGCAAGTAGAATTCTACCACGAATTGGGAAAAGTTTGTCTCTAGTATATTTGCATCAAATGCTTCCATTGATATTGACATTTTGTCTTTATTCTTTGCTTCTCTAGAAAAAGTCAGTTGAGTCCAGGGCTCCTCTGGTTTCTCTTCCTTCAGCCCCTGGTTAGTACTAAGATGAAGCTACAAGTAGTGCAGTTAATATGTATCTGTAAGTATGCATGCCAATTTGTCAGACTTTCTCATAACTCCAATTGGCAAAGTCCCAAAGATCCGAGATTCGAGTTGATTGCCTTCAAGCGTGCTTAAACATACAACAGTACAGCACTGGTTAATGGTGATTGTCCTTTCCAGATTTGTTGAGTTTTTGACTCGCATAAATTGCTTACTGTTAAGTTTTATATTGATTCTTCAGCTCTGAAGTTCAGTTGAAACCCATGAGACTTCGAAAGTTGTCTCACTTTTAAGGTGATGCGTTAATAATGAGGATCAGATTGTGTTTTCAATTTTATTACTGTAGGGGCATAATGGAATTATTGGAATGGACTTAGTAATATGAACATTTATACATCTTGATTCGTTATATATGTGTGAACAACAATGAGTTTGTGCTATTTATGAATGAATTCAAGGTTGGAACTTCCCATCCCAATTTTTGGCTCTTTCCATACTAGGCCTAGAGGATTCTGCCAGAATATGTAAGGCTATGGTTATTGAACACTGACCTTTCTGGTATCCACAAAGCTGGCTTCTGGTCAATCATATGTTTTTACACCTTGTAGGTGTGCTATGCAGTTATTAAAACCCTAGTTTTGTTTCCAAAGTTTATGTATCTAAAGGTTTTTTAATTTACAAACTTATTTGCTGAAATGCAGGTTGCACAACATCAGATTGAGAGAGGTAGCAATATTAGGAGGAGACTGTCTTTGCCCCCTGCTCTCAAAAACCAAAGCAGTGCTGTGAACATGACAACTGAGTCCCAAAGGGTGCTAGAACCAACTGGCATCCAATCGCATCCTCCTAACCAACCTGTGATTTCTTTTGCCCCTGTCAAAACCAGTGATGAGGAGAACAAGAAAGCGGCGGCAGCTGCTGTTGCTGCCAAGCTTGCTGCATCCACTTCTTCTGCACAAATGTTGACTTCTGTTCTTTCGTCTCTTGTGGCTGAAGAAGCGGCCTCCATGTTTTCTCCAGAGAAAAGGCAGAAACTTGAAAAATCCTCATCTGATGTTAGCAATGCAGATATTGGCAATGCAGCCTATTTTGCCTCTCTACAACAGCAAACAATGACTAGTGTGCCACTGGCACCATCGACAAGCATGCAGAGTATGTCCCAAGCTAACCAGATGCAAAGTTCTTTTGGTCCGCCTCCACCTTCTGCAGTACCATCCCCAACTTCTGCACCTCCATCATCGAATCAGTATGTGCAAACTAGTGGCCTTATGGTGGGTGCGATTCCCTATGGATATGGATCAAATAATCTGCCACCTCCACCTCCCATGCCTCCACATCTTTCAATGGGTTTATCGAGGTCCACTCAACCCCAACAGCAGTCATTACCCCAGCAGGTGCAGCCAGCTACAGGAGGTTATTATCGGCCATTGGGTGTGGGGTTCTATGGGCAAAGTAATCAGTCAGCTTCACAGCCAGTTCCTCGACAATAAGCCCTGTACCAGACTCTGGCAAATTGACCAGTGAGGACATCTACAGGTTTAGCCCCCCCCCCCCCCCCCCCCCCCCCCCCCCCCCCACCCGGGACTTCATGGAACTAGTGGGTTCTCATAGATGTGCTATTATGTAAATTTGTAGAGTAGTGTCTTCTAAATATTTAGGTTTATCTGCAGTCTTTTATGGCTTCTAGAAAGGAGGCTTGTTCAGTTTGACATGCAGTGCTCAACCTTAAAATTGCACTGGCGTTGTAAACCAGCGTTTGGGGTGTCACTGACTTTGTACTTTGGAATGTGCCCTGTTAATATTCTTCAGCTGCCTCCAAGAGGTCATCCGAGCTAACTTTGACATAACATGATATGTGCCTAGGGCGGCTTTGTTGACCCACCTTATGAGTGGGATATATGCTTTGATGCTTAGAAACTCTAAATTACTCGTAGTTACTATTTTATTTAGTGTTCATATGTTTTTGGGTAAAATGGGGACCTAGAAGCAGGCCCAGCCAAAACATGAAGAGAAAACAAGAACTAAGCTATAGCCCATGGCCCATTACAGTTCTACTTCTGGCAGTCTTCAATGTAGTTCTGCATGGCATAAATGGGAGGACCTTCAATTATCACCAGCTCCAGATCATAAGACAGACTTGCTTTGGCCAAACACTCTGCAACCATGTTGCACTCCCTGTAGGTGTGATTTATTTAGACCCTTTCAAATTGCTGAAGAAGGCATTTGCAGCACAACAGCCAAGAGGATGCTCTTCAAAATTGTCACTATTTAACAGTTGCACAAGCACTGCAGGATCAGACTCTACTTCAATCTTCGTAAACTTATGCTGAACCGCAATTTTCATACCATGGATCAAGCACCACATTTCAGCCTCAAGAACAGATCCATGCCCAATATTAGCTTGAAAACCAACAAGCCATTCTCCAGCATCACCTATAATGAGACCACCAGCACCAATAGCCACACTTCCATGCCTAGTGCCATCAACATTCATTTTGACAAAATCATGACCAGGCTTTACCCATTGTAACGTAGTGACCTGATACCGATGCGCCACATTAAACACATTAGTTAATTGACCAGTTTGCCACTCATTAACAGCGAAACAAATAATATTTCCAAGATGTAAAAGGGATCAAAAGTTCTCTTGTTCCTCCACTTTCAAATTTACCAGCATTTTGTAACAAAGAGGTCACACCAAATGGATACTACCATGTATAACTAAGCGGTCACCCAACCATCCCAATCAAGACAAAAAGACCTCGGCACAGAAGAGAGAAGTGAATTCCTTCCAGAGAATTTACGGTTTGGAGTATCCTTTTCAGAAACGTACGTATCCAATCGGTTCGAAAGTTCGATACCGTATCTAAACGTATCTAGGAATTTCGGACGCGTATCGTATCAGTATTGGTATCCGATACGCAATACCACCACTATGAGGCGTTTCAGTGCTTCTTAGTTGGCAACTTTATAATATCTAAACAAGTGAAGCTGAGATTTTATTGCTTTCTTGCAAATTTCACAAGTAGCATTGTCTGTTAATTTTCTCCTTTGCCTCTACAAATTTGTCAACAACTTTTTATGCGGCATAGACCCAAAGGAAGAAAAGTTTTTTGCTTAGTGGGATATTGAGCCTCCACACAATTTTCCACTTGGGATCAGTGGTATCAGCACCAGCATCATTAAAATCTAGGATCAGTGATATCAGCATCATTAAATCTGGAAAGATGAGCAGATTTAACACTAACTTAACACTAAACTGACCATTAAGTGATGCCCCAAACTTGAGCGTCACTGCCACACCCATCATATCCAGGAGAAATTTTCAGAATTTTTAATACCTTATCCTCTGGAAGCACAACCTTAAGCATCTCCAAATTCCACTCACCATTTATCCAGAACTCATTGACAGTGCAAGTCATATAATAATCACCTTAGGGAGAGCAGCTAGGTAAAGACATTCACTATCAAGCCACCAATCAGTCCAAAATTTGACATACATTCATCACCAACTCTCCACATTAGCCCTTTTCTTAACAAATTAGCACCAAAGCACACACTTCTCCAGGTACTAGAACACTAGCCTCTATTTCCAAAATTAGTTGACCATATATGCTGCTGCTGCAAGTATTTTTCCCTATAAACTCTAGCCCAAAGGTCAGGATCATTTTTACCAAGTGTCCAGCTCACCTTTGCCAACAAAGCCTGGTTCATTTCAGTTATCTTTTTTATTCTCAAACCACCACAAACTTTGGGTTGACACACCTCATCCCACTTAACCAAGTGGATATTCTTCATTAAATCACTATCTCCCCATAGGAAGTTCCCGTTAAACTTGTCAAGGTCATTACATGAGGAAATAGGGATCTTTGAAGTACTCATATAAAGTATATAGGACTTGCAGCAGAAACAGACTAAATAAGAGCCAGTCTTCCAGCCATGCTCAAGGTTTTGCACTTCCACCTAGCCAATCTCTTCTGAGCTGAATGCCACTTGTGGGTCTCCTTTGACGACTGATTTAGGGAAATACCTAGGAATGCCTTTGATCCATTCTAGGGTTACTAAATCTACTTAGATGCCTGGTGGTGTTAGGATAGCAAAAAATTAAAGATTTTTAGTAGCTCACCATTTGACCAGATTGAGAGAAAAAAAGGTCCAAACAACTCTAGATAATATAACCTTGATGAGGATAGGCCTCTGCAAAAAGTAAATGATCATCTGCAAAGAAAAGATGAGAAACCAAAGGCCCAGAAGTAGAATCCTTCACAAGTTTTCAACTGTCAATCTCTGTTAGGACCATAATTATGATCTAATTACACTCATAACTTCATGCTTATTGCTTAATTTTCATGAATAAAACATCATTCTTATGATGTTTCCCGTTGATGTTAGGAAATTGTGGTTTGGCAAAAAAATATGCTAAAAGTCAATGATTATGCGCTTTCCGGAGAAAATGATGACGTTTCCGAGGCCGTAGGAGAAGATGGAGCAACTTTGAGAAAAAGACAAAAAAAAGACGTTCGAGACTCGGCAGAATATTCCGAGATTCCGGCCATCAGGGGTCAACTATGATCATGGTCAAGCTTGGGTCAAGACTTCAAAGTATTTTGGGTTAGAGGTCACATGTATGGCACATGTGAGAGGGTGAGACTTTTTTTTTGAGATGCACGATAAAATTGAGTTGTTTATTTAATTTAATTTTTTTATTTATTAAAATCAACAACTTAGACGGCGAAAAACCTTCAACGTCTATGTGGATTATTTATTTTTTAATAAAAATTTGACACTTAGGCGACGAATAACCAAAATTTTTGTCATCTAAGTGGTTTAACTTATGCGTCAAATTGTTGGTTCACCATCTAAGTGTTCACTAAAACGACAAAAAATTTCATCGTTTTTCAGTAATTTTTCGTCGCCTAAATTGTTACTTAGACGAAAAAACAAAAATGTGTCGTCGCCTAAATACTTAGACTACAACACTTAGACGATGAAAAAAAACCACTTGGGGTTTCGTCGCCCAAGTGTGTTTTTCTGGTTGTGTATAACTTAGTAAGTATATAAAGGGGTCCCTAAGCAAGCACCAATTACGCTCTCAGAATTCTTTCTTCTCACATTAAGTAAATGATGGTGAATTTCTTAGAAGATTACCTTTGCAAAAGCTTGATGGCTTTGAACATGAACAACAAAACCCTCTAATCCTTGTTCATTTCTTGTGTGTGTTTAACATGAGTGGCTTATTTGTGATCTAATTTAAGACTACAGTTCAACACCAGGCTCCCTCTAAAATCTGTAGAGGCATGAGAAGGCTAGGAGGAGACACCGTTTTATAATGATATATTTTTTTAATATCAGATTCTGTCACCATTCTTTTAATCTCACTTTTGACTTGATGCCACATAAAAGTTCTAGTAACCCTCTTATAAGTCCTCTAAAATCTTGAATGACCAGCATTCACACTAGCATGGCATTTCCAAGCATATTTTGTTCCTCCAATTGTTCACCTAAGGCACATATGGTCTCCCTTTGTAGAACTAATCATCACCCACTAGTGTTACTCTTCTTAGAACAAGTGTAATTTCTCGATGCTACTCTAATCTCATAAGCTTTGGTGTCCAATTAAACATATTTCTGCATGTCCAGGATGAACTGAGATATTGGAGAAGATGTTCTAGACAAGATGTTGAGCTCACATTTTCTAGATAAAGCATCTGCAATAGTATTGTGCCTACCATGTCTGTATTTAATAGAATAATTGTACCCCAGTAGCTTCAGAAGCCATTGATGCTATGTTGGGGTTATAATTTTCTGATTCAGAAAATATTAAATACTATATGGTCTATCACAATGTTGAAATGGTGCTCCAAAAGGTAAGGTCTCTATTGCTGCATAGCTGATACCACAGCTAACATCTCCTAATGGAGACTGAGTAAGTCTTGTGTTTAGGAGATAAAACCTTACTATAAAAAAAGCCACAAGATGATTATCTTGAGATAGAACAAAACGATTACTTTCTTCAGAAGCATCACACCCCACAGAGTATTCCTTTAAAAAGTCTGGCAATATTAACATTGGAGTAGTAGTTAATGTCACTTTGAACTTTTCAAAAGCCTTATCTCAATTTTCAGTTCACGTACTCGATCCTTTTCTACTTTAACATGGTAGTCAAAGATTTGCCAGTTATCTCAAAATCCTTGACAAATTTCCTATAAGTTTGAGTTTCACTAAACTATTCTCTTGATCTTAGAACGTCAACTGTTATTCCTTATGTATAAATTAAGTGCCCTAAATACTCCACACTTGTAGCTCCAAAAGTACGTACACTTGATCATCTTCAGTTTGAAACTGTGGTCTCTCATTCTCTAGAGAACTAATTGCCAGTGTTGTACATGTTCTTCTAGAGTTTTGCTATAAAAAAATATGTAAAAAAAAAAATCTAGGACAAATCTTCTCAACATGTCTCTAAATGTCTCATTCATCACTGACTGAAAAGTTGATAGAGCATTGGTTAAGCCAAATGGCATGTCCAAAATTTATAGTGTTCATCATAAGTTTTTAAATAAGTTTTGGACATATCTTCATCTCCCATCCTGATCCAAAATAAAATGGAAAGATAGCACCAAACTAAAATAAGCAATAAAAGACCGAAAATAATTATTTAAATTGATAGTTCATAGTCAAACTCCAATCTTGACCACGTGATGAGGATAAACTAGAAACCTCTTTTCACCAATGAGAGCTCACATTAGAAGCACCAAAACTAGCTAACTTATCAGCTACACAGTTATCTTCTCTAAAAATATGAGTAACTCAGAACTTAATGAATTTAACAAACCATACTCCATTAAGCCAAGCATTCCTTAATATCCAAGGAATAGATTGAGGGCTAAGAAAATACTTAACCATAAAAGACAAATTTGTCTCCAACCAAAGCCTCTGCCACAACTTTCTCTAGCCACATTAAGAGCTTCCAATACATTAAGTTCTTCAGCCTTAATAGCACTAGCAACTTCAACAAGCTTTGCAAAAGCACCAATAAACTTCCCTTCTAAGTCTAAAAAAATGCCTCCATACCAAGCTACAGAAGTATCAACAAAAAACCAATTTGTGCTAATTTTAATCCAACCTGGAAGAGGAGGACTCCAACAAATAGGGATGAAATTTTGGGCCTTCACATTTAAAGGAGACAAGCCAAGCAAAACAAAAGCAAGAATGAGGTTGTAACTAGCTCGCATCGAACAAAAATAAAGCATAGTTGAGCTCTTCCAAGCTAGAATGAAACTACGAATGAACATGGCCAAATTAAATAGAACCCCTTCATGCCTTATCTAATATCTTGTCCTCCAAATGCACCACACCGCATTACAAAAAGAAAAACATTACAATTTCTTATTAGCTTTCTACAAGACGCTGGTGAACTTATAAGAAAGAAACTGTTGAATGCCTCCAACTAGAGGAAAATAAATTTTGAATAAAACAAACGATCATGTGCACCGCCAGAAACCCTTGATCACATCACAATAAAATATCAAGTTAGAGAAAGTTTTTGAAGCACATAAGCAAAACTTGCACATGGAGCATAAACAAGTACCTCTCTTTTGTCTCAAAGCATCTGTAGGAAGCCTCCCTCTCATCACTTTTCAAGCCACTAGTGATTTTCTTGGTTAAATAGATTTCTCCCATGTGCAAGCACTCTAACAAATCACATGATCTCGTGAGACCACATATATAATCATATGCAACCTTTGCATTAACAATTTCCATTAGAAGTCCTTGATCTTCAATGGCAATTAAGGGGAGAACCACTTATCTAATTTCATTAGCCACATCCGGAAAACAATCCTAAAAAATATAATTATACTTAACTATTTCGATTGTTTGCTTATATCATATTTTAAAAGAGTGTTAAGGTGTAAACCGAGTAGTAGACTACTTAACCTTAATAATTGAGAGCATAAAAATACATATTATATACTTAGAGCTAATATTGGTTTACTTACATGGTTGTCTAAATTCAAAGTCTTTTGCACCTAAAACATGCATTGCTTGAACATAATCAGGAAGAGGAAGAATTTTTATATAGTTAGTTTCACACTTAACCTATTTGATCTAATACCGAATAAGGAATCCTTGTCTTTGTAATAACCGCATATTAAATGGACATTTGGACTTAGGTTTGTATCGATCATTTGTCATTTTTCATAAGTTATTGTCTATAGGAGACTACGGTGAGCAATCTATAGCCCTAAGTCCCAATTCCCTTGATTCTTATTCCACATTTTTATTTTGTTTTGTTTTGTTTGATTCAAGTCACAAAGTTTCTCTCACAAATCTGTTTGAAATATTATTTCTCACATTGCCTATAACCACCATCGCTCAAACACTACTAGAAAAAGGGCTTGTAGGGACTTTGGTATAGAGACATACATGTGTCTTTTTTGTTAATAGAGACTCATTATAGTCCTTTAAGGTGAATAGTAAACATAAAAACCAGTAGGGGACAATTGTGAGTTACATTTGGTAAAGAAAAAAATAAATAATACACATGGTTAATATTTATTTCATTTATAGTATAGCTAGGGACTATCTTGAGTGTTTATTAATATTTTTATTATTTAAATATATTAATTTTTTCTCCAAATGGGACGTTTCAGTGTTGCAACTTGTTTATACTTTATACGGTATATTAAAGTTTCTATGGAGATGTTGTTTATCGACATAGTCATCAGTCCATTGGTTTTGTCTACCGTATCGTATACTCTTCTCCTCTTTCTGATTATACTCTCTCAAATGAGTAGGGCTGGGCATGGGACGTGATTGAGGTCATCCCACGTCCCGTCCCGGTTATTACACGTGGGACGGGATCGGGACGGGCCTTACATTTTGAGAGTAAATCCCGCCGGGCCCAATCCCGGATGGGACGGGACGGGATCTGGACGGGACGGGCCCAATCCCACCACAAAATTGGAAACAAAAAAGAAGAAAAACTTGCTTACATTCATAAATCATAACATGCATCTATGATCTAATTACAATTACACAACTCGCTTACATTCATAAGTCACAATCCATAACCTAATAATATCAAACATAACAAGAATAACATCCATAATCTGTTACACAAGTTCACATATCATAAGTTTAACAAGAAAAGAAGAAAATTAAAAACATAGCAATACAAGATTAAAAACATAGCAATACAAAATTAAAATCAACAGTCAAGATCAATTTTAATTTATATATGGGACGGGACGGGCCTAACGGGACGGGAAATTTCAGTCCCGCGTCCTGTCTCGTTGTTTTTCTGATGGGACGGGACGAGACGGGATGAACATTTTTAGTTTCAAATCCCGCCGGGATCGGGACAGGACCGAAATTTGCGGGATTTGTGCCCAGCCCTACAAATGAGTCAAATTCGATATAGAAAAAAAGACTCACTTTTATAGAAAAAAAGGAAAAGAAAGAGGAAGGACTCATTCTCTTAACAAAAGAAGAACCACAACCAACATTGAAGTTTCTATCCTTTGCTTTGATCTCATTCTCATCTTTGATCCCAAATCTCTAACTTCTGTCACCGTCGCGACTTATTTTCTTCAACCGTTTTGAAATTCGTAGTTACAGTTTCTAGTTCTGCCGCCGCTCCCCAGTTTTAGATTCAATTTCAAGGGTTTCAGATTGAGTTTTTAATTAGGTTTCGCCGCGATGACGAGTTAGAGGAACAAATCGAGCCGAATAGTAGTAGGGATATGATAGAGTACTCCCAATCGAAGCTGGATCGTATGGCGTTTTTGAGAGCTTGTATGGTCGTACAAAGGTCTGCTACTCCAACACCACCAACATCGTTGTCATTGGCCATCTCACTTTCACAGGTACCCATCTTTATTTGTTCATACAAATGTAGAATCTTCTTCTTATGTATCTACTAGTTACAGCTGTTATAGTTTAATTTGAAGCATGTTTTGTACAAGACTCCAAGTTGAAATGAGGGGTATCACTACAATGTTTCAATTTTTCAAGAAGGAAAGATGCAATTTATCACCCAGTATGGAGCTCAGTTAGCATTGAGTTTATACCTCACCTACAGTTTATATATGGGTAAACCAATTACTTAATTTTTTTTACAAGATTTATGGGGATTGGAATGAAGTTGAATTGTTAATAATTGGTGTGAAAGATTCATTCATTTATTAAGATTTTGGACACATTATTTGTGAGCTTTATTCAATGCTCAACTGAAGCTTGCTGATGAATTTTGCAAACACTTTACTGTATATAAGGTCAGAGAAGCAGGGGAAGGGGGAGTCGAATATGGAAAAGAGGCGAGAGCGTGGAAATGTACGGTGAGGGGTGTTGAGGAAGAGTAATAGTAGTAGGAACGTTGAAAGTCAGCATAGGGATATGAAAAACTATTTGACAGCAAAAGCAACCTCCTGAAAGCTAGGAATTATTTTCGAACGTACGATTTTTTTATTAAGGGCGTTTCTATAGTTTGGATTTTTCACTTCATTATTACTTCTCTCGTAGTTTTAGAAAGTGTGCAGATATCAAGTGCTTTAACATTGTAGTTTTCAGGTTCATATTAGATCCACTTTTCATTAACTTCACTTATTTTCTAAATGTCAGTTCCTCATTTATATCAGTATAACATGTATCTTTGAAATTTTAGACATGTATATACCACGCATCTGTTATAGTCAAGTCAAATTCTATAGTTGCTTTTTTCAGCACGTTATAGTTGATATCGGAGGAGAATCTATGTTCTCTCCGGTTTGGTCACAAAGTCTATGTAATTTGTGAAAACGATATAAAGCATGCCTTCAAATGAAAAAATTTCATGTTCATGACAGGGCAAGGTACTCCAAAATTGAGCAGCTCATGCAGGTGAACTAGAATCATGGGTGAAATTGTCAATTGGTGTGGAGAGTTGAGTTATAGTACTTGTAATACTGTAGTAATGTGAGGGCCTGCTTCAGTGGTTGGCTGGGTAGGTCATTTTGTACCTTTTTTTATTTAATTTGTTTTAACTTGGGACTGATATGTGTTTGTAGTTTGTATTTTATTTATATTTTATTCGTATTGTAACCCTTATAATCAGTGTACAAAGATTTATTCAAAGATGGAAAAAAGTTGGGGACATTTTCTCTTTGGTCTCATATGAGCAATGGAAACCCCAACAATATAAACACATAAAGCAAGTGTCCAAGCACTGTCCCTAATGGTTTTTGGGGACTATTTTGTGTTGTTGATCACCCTCTATTGGGACTCATATTTATATGTTGATGAAAGGCTTTTTTCTAGTAGTGAAAGTCTCTCATCATTCATATATTGTGATTTTGAATATATGCATTCATTCTTGTTCCCAGTATGTAAATATTCAAAATCCTCGTGAGTGATGAGTTAGTCCTGGTCTTGCGTTGAATGAAAAAAAAAACTTTCAAATTTACAATACATAATAACATATGGAGAAGCAATATTAATTGTGAAATTCAGCTCGAACGGTTTGATTTGATTTTTGTATTTTTGAAAGAGAAACCGCAAACATTTGGTTTGGTTTAGTTCAGTTCGGGTTTTTTGGGGGGTTTTTTCTTCTGTTATTTAAATAATGTAGATGAAACAAACTTGAAAAAAAAAATAATTAGAAAATTTGTCTAAAAATAAAAAATTTCTAGTCGCCTAACATTTTGACTCATCTCTATGAGAGAATTTGACGAGGGCTGTATAAAAAGAAATTAGAATTTTTAGAGCTTAAAGTTTTTATTTTGTAAGTATTTATATCATATATTATAAAATACCCAAAACTGTGGCGACCCGGAACAGAATCAGTAAAGTAATCGGCTTAATCCACGAATTTGCACGTAATCACAGTTTTCCGTAATGAATCGTATTAGCGGCTTTGATCATGACTTAATTATTGTGCGATAATTTGAGTTGAGTCTCTTCTCAAGAGTTGTTGTACGCGTGATTTCGAGTTCGTGGGCGGTTCCGGATAATTATTTCGACGACCGAGGAATATAATATGAATATTTGAAGTTTCGGAATCTCGTTGAGTTTATCCGTTCGTATCGAGTTTATCCGAATTGTGATTGTTATCCGTTTGGACCATCGATTGTCCCGAGCCGCGAGTATAAATATCGAAAATAGTCGAAAAATTGTCGAAAACACTGTTCGGGAAGTTTGACCGGCGTTGACCGTTGACTTTTCGCGTTGACCGGAGAACCACCGCGGGCTTTGAGCTGTCGCCGTCGGATTTCGCGATTCCGGCCACCTCCGGCCGAGATATTGGTATATTTCGAATCCTTGCTTGATTTGCTGTTGATTAGAACTTGGAATTACTTGATTTGGTGCCGGAATGAGTGAGAACGGAGGAGATGAAATTCTTGGAATTTCGCCGGAATCGGCCCTGCTTGGGGGCGGAGCTCCGGCGACTTTCCGGCATGGATTCTTGGTGGGTTTTGTTGGGTTTTGGATGGTGGTCATTTCCCCTTTGGTTTGGAGGGACGAGGTGGCGCGATGGCGCCGGAATCGAGCCGGGAAGTTTTCCGGCCGGTTGTGATTCTTGAGGTTTCGAGCTGATTTCCGGCCAACCTCGTCGGAATTGGTGGTTTCCACAGTTGGAAAAGTTGTTGGGCTTGTTGAGGAGAACCTTGTGGGAGCTTGGCCGCCGGAAAATCTCCCCGGTTGACGGCGCGCTGCCCACGGCGGCGGCGGCGGTCAACAGCGGAGCTCCGGCGACCGTTGACTTTTTGGAAATGTGTCGAGTTATATGTCGTTTCACTCGTATTCGCGCCCCGATTGTCGCCTTAAGGTTTTCGAGTTGATTTGGGTACCGGATTTTCAGTCGAGGGTTTTGAGTGGAGATTTCGGGAATTTCGTTAATTATTTTTGTATCAGTTATACGTTTCCGGGAACGGTTGGTTTCTGAGGTGTGGTACAGTGTTGTGAATTGTGATTTTGATCAGATATATTTTATGATTATTCAGGGGATCGAGATTGTGCTTCGGACGAAGAATCTTCCGTCGGACTACGTGATTAGCGCGAGTGCGCGCTTTGCTCACCTGTGAGTGGACACTTTTATATTTTCACAGTCGTTACGAGTTCGTGATTTTCCGTATTTATTTATATACGATGTTGAGATTATTTATTATTTTCGGAGGTATTATTTTATGTTTTATGGTGATGGCATACTTGCATTGATGCTTCGGCTACTCGGCTGATCACTGGTAGTCTGACCAGAGTTGAGAGATTCCTCTGGGCAGGGTTGAGATATTCCCCTGTTATGCCTCTGGGGTTGAGAGATTCCCCTAGCCTATCACCGTCGGGCTTGAGTGATTCGCTTGACTGTCGGGCTTGAGAGATTCGCCTGGCACCTCCTTATATATTTCCGAACTCGCATTGTTTTACATTGATTATGTATATGAAATTGGTGAAAGGCATATGTTTATTTTCGTCCACTCACTCTAACGTTTTTATTGCCTTTCCTCTGGGTTTTTCGATTTTCGTGCCCAGTTTGCAGTTCGGATTCTAGTGTCTCACGTTGCGGTCGGAGGCTAGTCATTCGAGCTACCTTTCTTTTCCAGTAGGTTTCTTGTTTTGCCTCCTGTTGTATATTTTGTATATAAACACTAGAGGTCGCTCTGATACGTTACTGATACATGTTTTTATGTGGTTTTTCCCGGATTTTCTATAAAGTACAGTTATGTTTATTGTTTATTGTTATTGTTATGATATTGAGAAATCCGAATGGGGTTGGTGCCCACGGTTTGGCTTTTGTGGCATAGGATGAAGTGTATTTTCCGGGTGCAGGTTAATGACAATTCCGCGTTAGTAGCGTTACTCTGCCGAAATTTTTATGGTTTTTGTTGGTTCGTGTTTTCAGAAGGGGTTTGATTCCAGTTTAGGAAACTAAATCGGGGTTGGGTCCTTTCAGCTTGGTATTAGAGCATTAGGTTGTCAGATTCTGTAGACTCTTGTAGTTGTGACGCTTAGGGTATTTGAGTATGTACAGCATGTCTGGAGTGATGACCCGACTGGCCAGCGGTACTCATCAATGCTTCGGGTGTTGTGTATTCTCAAATATCCGAGGTCTCATGATTACGTTCCTTCTGCTTGTACCTAATGCTTGTCTTGTATCAGTAGGATGCCTCCTCGACGTGGTCCTCGTGTTGATCGGGAAGTGGATCCTGATGAGGATCGCCAGACGCACGACTTGCTGATGCGAGTGTTGCATTTAGAGGAGCGTTTTGACCCTGTGGTCAAAGCTCGTGCTACTGGTGCGACTGTCTTTTCGGGTTCAGTTGATCCAGAGATGTGTGAGGCATGGTTGGTTCAGGTTGAACGAGTTTGTGAGTGTCTGCATTTTATCCCTGAGCAGATGACAGTGGCAGCGGTCGGATTACTTGAGTCAGATGCATACTTCTAGTGGGTTAGCACTGATAGAGTTCCAGTTGATACTCCGTGGACTTTGTTTCGAGATTTGTTCATGCGGAGATACTTCAACCAGGCTACCCAGCAGTGAAAGTATGAGGAGTTCACGAATTTGAGGCAGGGCAGTTTGTTTGTGCTTGAGTACCGAGACAGGTTTACCCGCTTATCTCGATTTACGCGTGACATGGTGGCTACTGAGGAAGCCAAGTGCTGCAGATTTGAGATGGGCTTGAACTTGAACATCAAGGGGACTCTGACTACGATGCCTCGGAACAACTTCGATGAGTTTGTCAGTGCAGCACTCCAAGGTGAGGATATCGAAAAGGAAAGGCAGATGAGGTACCAGTCTCGACGATTTGAGGAGGGCGGACCGAGTTAGGGGCCATCCAAGAGGTTGAGTTCTGATACTTCCGGTTCGGCTTCATCCTCGGGCAGTGGACCATATCGACCACCATCTAGTGCACTGAGACAGAGGCAGAGATGGAGGAAAGATCGACCGCAGCGACCACAATCTAGTGGGGGTTCTAGCGGTTCCAGTTATTCTCGGCGTTCGGGTGGCACTTTTGCCTTATCGAGGGAGTACCCATTGTGTAGTCTCTGCAGCAGGCATCATGTTGGTCCATGTCAGCGAGTCCCTGTCACTTGTTTTCGTTGTGGCCAGGTGGGTCACTATGCTAGAGAGTGTTTCCAGCTTGATGGTGCTGGTGGACAGGCGGCCCAGAGTTCCGGAGGAGAGCGAGATGCCACTTTGGGGGCTCGACCAGTACAGTTTGCGGGCCAGGGCAAATAGCAGGGACAGCCTCAGCGTGGACGACCAGCCGGGCAAGCCAGGGTTCATGCCATGACTTTGCGTGAGGGCAGAGCTTCACCGGAGGTTGTTATCGGTACGTTGCATGTTTTCGGTTATCCAGTACTTACATTGTTAGATCTAGGTGCTACGCATTCATTTATGTAGTATAGACTATCATCTTTAGCTACTGTACTTGCGTTTCCACTTCTGGGGTTGTGGAGAGTGTTATCCGTCCGGTGAGGTTGTGAGTATTGGTTGGGTATACCGAGACTGTGTGATTTTTCTTAGAGGCCATGGTTTAGCCACAGATTTGTTGTTGTTGGATATCGTTGATTTTGATGTGATTTTGAGTATGGACTTCTTGGAGACACATTGGGCAATGTTTGATTGTCACAAGAAGGAGGTTGCGTTTCGACGACCAGGCTTTCCCGAGATATTGTTTCGCGGCGAGAAGAACACTTCATTGCCATGTGTGATTTCTGTGATGAAGGCAGACCAGATGATGAAGAAGGGCTGTATTGCTTACTTAGCTCATGTGGTAGATACTACCGCTGCTGTGCCAGACATCGGTGATATCGAGGTCGTTTCCGAGTTTCCAGATGTGTTTCCGGAGGAGTTACCTGGTATATCTCCAGTTCGGGAGATCGATTTCACCATTGAGTTATTACCGGGCACGGGACCCATATCTCAGGCACCGTATCGTATGGCTCCAGTGGAGTTGAAAGAGCTACAGATTCAACTTCAGGAGTTACTGGAGATGGGTTTCATACGACCCAGTGTTTCGCTGTTGGGTGCCCCGGTTTTGTTTGTGCGGAAGAAGGATGGATCCATGCGGTTGTGCATCGATTACCGGAAGCTGAATCAGGTCACTGTGAAGAACAAGTATCCGTTGCCGCGGATTGACGATTTGTTTGATCAGCTCAAGGGAGCTTCAGTCTTTTCGAAGATTGATCTCCGGTATGGATATCATCAGTTGAGGATCCGAGAGTCTGATGTGGCAGGGACAGCTTTCAGATTGCGGTATGTGCACTACGAGTTTTTGGTTATGCCGTTTGGGTTGACCAACGCCCCCGCAGCTTTTATGGACTTGATGAACCAGGTGTTCAGATGGTTTCTGGACAAGTTTGTGATCGTGTTCATTGACGACATCCTGATCTATTCCAGGAGTGTGGGCCACCACAAGAAGCATTTGCTAGCGGTTTTGCGGACTTTGAGGGATAATCAGTTGTTTGCGAAGTTCAGCAAGTGCGAGTTTTGGCTGGACAGCATGAAGTTTCTGGGGCACGTGATATCGGCTGAGGGAGTCAGTGTAGATCCTGATAAGATCGAGGCCGTGTTAAATTAGAGTAGACCTACCACTGTACCGGAGATCTAGAGTTTCTTGGGTTTGGCAAGCTACTACCGGCGCTTTGTGCAGGATTTTTCTCGGATTGCCACGCCACTGACCAGATTGACGAAGAAAGGCGTCAGGTTTGAGTGGTCCGATGCTTGTGAGGAGAGTTACTTGCTCCTGAAGGAAAAGTTGACTACTGCGCCGGTTTTGACCCTACCTGACGATAGCGGTGAGTTCGTGGTTTACAGCGATGCATCGAAGTTGGGACTTGGTTGTGTGCTGATGCAGCATGGCAGAGTTGTGGCCTACGGTTCCAGGCAGCTGAAACCACATGAAGTCAACTATCTGACTCATGATTTGGAGTTGGCCGCTATTGTGTTAGCGTTGAAGAGTTGGAGACACTACTTGTACGGAGCTCAATGCAAGATATACACCGATCACAAGAGTCTCACCTACTTGCGGACGCAGCCAGACTTGAATATGAGGCAGCGCAGGTGGATGGAGTTGATCAACGACTATGATTGCACTTTCGAGTACTATCCAGGAAAGGCCAATGTTGTTGCCGATGCACTCAGTCGGACATCCGGAGCTTCGTTGTTTCATGTGTGTGTGGCCAGAGTTTCTATGTTAGCCGAGCTTCGGGCTACGGGTGCCGAGTTCGAGTGGGACAACAATGGAGCTTTGTTGGCCAGTTTCCAGGTTCGACCCGTGTTGGTTGATCAGGCTCGGGAAGCTCAGGATTCAGATTCCTACCTGTTGGACAAGAAGTCCATGATACGGAATGGTGTGCCAACAGAGTTTCGGTTGAGTGACGACGGTACGTTGTTATTCAGAGGCAGATTGTGTGTGCCCAGAGACGAGAGCCTGAAGAATGAGATTTTAGACGAGGCTCATTGTTCGGCGTATGCGATGCATCCCAGTGGTACGAAAATGTTTCGTACACTTCGAGCGTATTACTGGTGGTGCAATATGAAGCGGGAGATTGCCGTATATGTGAGCCGATGTTTGATTTGTCAGCAGGTTAAAGCAGAGAGGCAGAAGCCTGGGGGAAAGTTGTAGCCACTAGAGATTCCGGTTTGGAAGTGGGAGCACATTACCATGGATTTCGTGTATCAGTTGCCACGTACTTCGGTTGGCAATACTGGTATTTGGGTTATCGTGGATCGATTGACGAAATCCGCTCATTTTCTCGCACTTCCGAGGAAGATTTCAGTGAGCAGGTTGGCAAAGTTGTATTTATCGGAGATCGTTTGACTGCACGGTGTGCCTGTATCTATTGTTTCTGACCGAGACAGTCAGTTTACTTCCGACTTCTGGCAGGCATTGCAGTGAGCCATGGGTACGAGGTTGCACTTCAGTACAGCTTTTCATCCTCAAACTGATGGGTAGTCTGAGCAGACTATATAGACCCTCGAGGATATGTTGCGGTCTTGTGTGTTACAGCTTCGAGGAAATTGGGACCAGCAACTGCATCTGATTAAGTTTGCCTACAACAACAGCTATCAGGCCAGTATTGAGATGGCACCGTACGAGGCCCTGTACGGGAGGCAGTGCCGCACTCATGAATATTTGAAGTTTCGGAATCTCGTCGAGTTAATCCGAATTGTGATTGTTATCCTTTTGGACCGTCGATTGTCCCGAGCCGCGAGCATAAATATCGGAAATAGTCAAAAAATTGTCGAAAACACTGTTCGGGAAGTTTGACCGGCGTTGACTAGCGTTGACCGTTGACATTTTGTGTTGACCGGAGAACCACCGCGGGCTTTGAGCTGTCGCCGTCGAATTTTGAGATTCCGGCCACCTCCGGCCGAGATATTGGTATATTTCGAATCCTTGCTTGATTTGCTGTTGATTAGAACTTGGAATTACTTGATTTGGTGCCGGAATGAGTGAGAACGGAGGAGATGAAATTCTTGGAATTTCGCCGGAATCGGCCTTGCTTGGGGGCGGAGCTCTGGCAACTTTCCGGCATGGATTCTTGGTGGGTTTTGTTGGGTTTTGGATGGTGGTCATTTCCCCTTTGGTTTGGAGGGACGAGGTGGCGCGACGGCGCCGGAATCGAGCCGGGAAGTTTTCCGGCCGATTGCGATTCTTAAGGTTTCGAGCTGATTTCTGGCCAACCTCGCCGGAATTGGTGGTTGCCACAGTCGGAAAAGTTGTTGGGCTTGTTGAGGAGAACCTTGTGGGAGCTTGGCAGCCGGAAAATCTCTTCGGTTGACGGCGCGGTGGCGGAGGTCAACGGCGGAGCTCCGGCGACCGTTGACTTTTTGGAAATGTGTTGAGTTATATGTCGTTTCGCTCGTATTCCTGCCCCGATCATCGCCTTGAGGTTTTCGAGCTGATTTGGGTACCGAATTTTCAGTCGAGGATTTTGAGTTGAGATTTCGGGAATTTCGTTAATTATTTTTGTATCAGTTATGTGTTCCGGGAACGGTTGGTTTATGAGGTGTGGTACAGTGTTGTGAATTGTGATTTTGATCAGATATATTTTATGATTATTCAGGGGATCGTGATCATGCTTCGGGCGAGGGATCTTCCGCCGGACCATGTGATTAGCGTGAGTGCGCGCTTTGCTCACCTGTGAGTGGACACTTTTATATTTTCACAGTCGTTGCGAGTTCGTGATTTTCCGTATTTATTTATATACGATGTTGAGATTATTTATTATTTTCAGATGTATTATTTTACGTTTTATGGTGATGGCATACTTGCATCGATGCTTCGGCTACTCGGCTGATCACCGGTAGTCTGACTAGAGTTGAGAGATTCCTCTGGGCAGGGTTGAGAGATTCCCTTATTATGCCGCTGGGGTTGAGAGATTCGCCTGGCACCTCCATATATATTTCCAAACTCTCATTATTTTACATTGATTATGTATATGAAATTGGTGAGAGGCATATGTTTATTTTCGTCCACTCACTATAACGTTTTTATTGCCTTTCCCATGGGCTTTTCGGTTTCTGTGCCCAGTTTGTAGTTCGGATTCTGGTGTCTCACGTCGCGGTCGGAGACTAGTCATTCGAGCTACCTTTCTTTTCCAGTAGGTTTCTTGTTTTGTCTACTGTTGTATATTTTGTATATAAACACTAGAGGTCGCTCTGATACGTTACTGATACATGTTTTTATGTTGTTTTTCTCGGATTTCCTATAAAGTACAGTTATGTTTACTATTTATTGTTATTGTTATGATATTGAGAAATCCGGATGGGATTGGTGCCCACGGTTTGGCTTTTGTGGCATATGATGAAGTATATTTTCCGGGTGCAGGTTAATGGCAATTCTGCGTTAGTAGCGTTACTCTGCCGAAATTTTTATGGTTTTTGTTGGTTCGTGTTTTCAGAAGGGGTTTGATTCCGGTTTAGGAAACTAAATCGGGGTTGGGTCCTTTCAAAAAGACATTATTTTTGCATAATTTGGTTTTTCGGTTCTGTTCGCGATCGCTTTTTGGAGACTCAAAATAGAAGAAACATTTTTCAATTTCAGTTTGTATCTATTCGGGTTTTTCAACCGTGACTCGGTTTCTGCCTGTTTTTTTCCCCCTGTTACTCACTCCTAGAAATATTACAACCCAAGCAATTTGACTTATAGTATATTGAGTTGATTTAACATTAATATCACACAAACTACAAGTGTATATTCATAGTGGGAGATGGACCGTTTAATTCTACAACAAGACAAATTTGTCAAGTTTGTGATGTATGAGTTCACATATTTTTTCACACAAACTATAAGTGTATAATCATAACGAGAGTGGGGATTCCTACAATAAGATAGATCGTAAAGTTCGTGATGGACAAATTTAAGATATCATGGGGTCTCAAAATATTAAGGGTTTACACTTATGACTCAGAGAACTTGGCGATTGATAGTAAGAATCTTAATATTTAAGGGCATGAAAACAGAACATAAGTACTTATGAAAATATGTGGAAATATGAAGAATCTTGTTCCATACTCGGTATCTTCTTCTAAGATGCATGTTCTTTTGTCTTTGATTATTTACAATCTGTAATCAACTCAAAATCCACATATATGAGAGATTTGGTGTATCAGTCACCCAAAGCAGTCGAGTTTGAGTTACATGACTTTCTATGGGGTAGTGAGACATTACTCTTGTACTACAGCATCTTTTATTGCGTCAGAGTATGTATACATGCATTTAATTATCTCTCATATATATGTGCGGCATCTCATTCTGGGTTGACCTTAGAGGATGTTCTATTAAGCCAAGTTGAACACATATGTGATCAATAGGAGCTTTTTACAAATTGCTAGGTGTGTGCATCCATATGGAACCCTTGCACTAATGATGCAATATTAGAGTATGCATACGAATGCAAGATATCACAAAGATGCAAAAAAGGCATTCAAAAAATGTCATCGAAGGTTTTTCCTGTTGAAATGGTAGCATCAGAAGCTGGCTCTTCAAATGATGCTACCGATCAATAATGAAAGGAAACATTTTGTGGAGTTTATAACTCATTTGTTTAGCATCCTTGATAGTCCCGTACTAACTCTATTTGTGAACCTCATGATGCGTCTTCTAAGGGTTGCAGTGTATCTTGATGCTTCACATGAATGTGTCTAGGCTCTATAGTCTTATCTAGGTTCATATCTTCACCAAATTCCTATGTCAGCTTGGTTGGGGTTTGAAATAGCAACCATCTAGAATCTAGTGAATTATTATCTCCACCGACTTAGGGTTGGTGAGATTGAGGAAATAATAATATCTATTAAAACCGCAATTATGGTTAACCATAGAAATATGTTGCTCCTTGAGAAGTCTGCTCCTCAACATCATGCTTCGGTGGTTGAATTTGATAATTTGGCAGACTCGGTTGCTAGAGCTTTTGATGAGAAATTGTGTGTGGCTATTCTCATACTTAGAGGCACACCCAAATTTGACTGACCATGAGAAAGAAATCATACATGAGACTCTAGCTTTGCATAAATTGACACCTGCAATTTTATCTAGAGTCTGAAGCAGCAATATTGCACTATCAATGAGAGCCACCTTGGAGATTCTCCAACTGAAAATCAAGGTCTTATATATGAAGTTGAAGACCACATGAACCGGATTAGCAAGCTCACAAACAAACTTGGAGATGACCAAACAAATTAAAAATTATGACTCAAATGGAGGAGTATCTTCAAAAGCATCAAGTATATGAGAAAATGCCTATGGTGTTCTAAACTTCAAGAAGAAGCCTCTCCCAACTCTTTGTTCAACATCAGAATATGTTGCATTCATTCCGGGTCATAAGAAATAGACTCTTCTTGGTTGATATATCTTTAAAGTTTTATCATTAAACTTAAGTATTCATGTGTGATGTATTTTGTTTTTAATTAAATCATTCTAGTACTAGCTTTAATATGCTAAGAGTACTTTCAACTTTTTTTAAAAAAAAAGTGAGCTAAAATCACTTAGAACTAAGATTGGTTTACTTGTATGGTTATCTAGATTCGCATTCTTTTATACATAAATGTGCAAGTATTCTTCGAACTTAATCAGGAATACGAAGAAAAAAATTTGTAACTTATCCCTTATACTTAATGAACTCACTAACAGAAATATACGGTAATTTAAAATCATGAAATATTAAATTCAACCAAAACTCATATGGTAAGATAATCTTATTTCTTTTTAAGATATCTAAATGATTATTGAAAAATGATAATGCTATGACATCATTACTGTTGGATGTTTTTTTTCATGTGAACTTTATGTTTGAAGGAGTACAAATTTCAAAATTCTCCTTAAGTTTGATTATCTCAGATGCGGCTCTGTCGATACTTCTTTGATAATTTGTATTGGGTTTTAAGGTAGACTAGACAATTATGCATACCTTCTATTTCTTATCCAAAAAATATTTTTCCTCAAACAATTAAATTTCTATCGTATACGAAATTCATCAAAATATCTCTTTTCATTAACTTGGGTGACAATTTGATCATGGATTTGCCACTATGTTCAAGTACTAGATGGAACGACCAAAGTGAAGCTAAATTTGAAAAGTATGGTCTTACATTGCCCGATCAACCTACGCCAAACACAAATTGATTGTAATTACGAACATAAAACTGATCTGAAGTACATGACCTGCACGTATTCAACCTTTTTTATATGTAGTTAATTTTATACTTAACCGATTTGAACTAATATCGAATATTATTATTTTTTCTAGAGTAATAATCAAATACTAAGGCCATCTTTAGCATGGCAGGGCCAAATTGGGGTCAAGGATATAATATAGCTCCAGAAATATTAATTTTTATTAACAAATTAGTGAACCATCTCTAGTAAGGCAAAGCCGAAAAGCCAAATTCAACTTGAGTCAACTCATAACAACACAGTTATCAATATTTTAGACTTTTTTTCATAAATCCACATGCATTTTTAATCTAATGAGCGATCCTTATTTAGTTTTTCAGGCTAGCCAAAGAGCTATATTTGACCCTTTAATTAGCAATTTTATTGCCATCTGGCCTAGACCTCCTTTGTTGTTGGAGATGACACGTGAACTTTGGTTTGTATCATTTTTTATTTGGTAATAAATTTGTATAAGGGATGCTAGGATGAGTAAATTGTAGCTCTAACTCCTATTATCCCTCTACTCTCATTCTATATTTTAGTTTCGTTTCAAGTACTTAGTTCGTTCAAGTCACAAAGTTTCTCAAATAAATCAAATTGAAACATTATCTCTCACATTGCATATAATCTACAATCATTGATCTAACTCTCTTCAATTCATTGTAATGATCCAAACCAAAAGTTACGCTAACTTTTACGATTTAGGTTTTCTGCGAATTGTGCACCTCGTAAAATTTTGTTAACTATTTTTTCTTTGGGAAAGAATTTGATCCGATTTTCTTCGCAAATGTCGTAGAGTTTTTAATTTTGTGCTCGTAGGAATTTTCAAGGAATTTTTTGGGTTATCGAGCTATTTCTTTCGATTTTTGGAAGTTTGTATGTGAAAATATGTATTTTAACTATTTTTCTTGGCGATTTACTTTGGACCGTTGGATCCTGATCAGAACAAACCTCAGCCGTTGATCTGGTCAAATTTTTTTGGTATTGATAGTGGAAATACGGTGGAAATACAGAGAAAATCAGAAAAATACAAATTGTGTACGTACGCGACCCTTATAACCATTTTGGCCCGTTTGGGTTTTGATTTTGACCCACAGGAAAATGCCACGGTTGCCGACGTTTTTTGTATGGATTTGAAGCTCTTCATTTTCTCTCTTCATTCATGTAATTGTTTGTGAAATTTAGTGATGTTTTGTGGCCGAAAAATGGCCGGGAACCCGTTGGAATCCGGGTGGATTCGACGGCATTCTGGTCGTTTTTCGGCGTGGTCTTTGGGTGGGTTCGATTGGGTTTGTATAGGGATCAAAAAATCCTTTGGTTTGGGGGACCGAGGTGCGTCGCCGACGTCGGAATCAACCGGGAAAGTTTTCCGGCGATTTTTGACCCGTGAACTTCCGGCCTTAATTCTGGCCAATCGTCGTGGAATTGGGTCTCAGCCTAGCTGGAAAAGATGTTGGGCTTGTTGAGATCTTTCCAACGAGTGGTCAAACGTTCTGATCAGAGTAGTTTGCACCGGAGGTGCGTGTGGTTCACGCACCACCGCCAGTGGTGGCGCGTGACGACCACACGCCGCAGCCTGCAATAGAGCTCCAACGAGTCAAAAATCCTATTTTTCCTGTGGTGTTTCCGGGATGGTTTCTTAGTTGTTTTTCGTGCATTTTATTGAATTCTAGAATTAAATGAATTGTTATTTATTCAGGAAACCGCGATAGAGATTTTGGCGAGGGAACTTCCGCCGGGCCTCAGGGCTAGCTGTTTACTGTGAGTGGACACTTTGATTTTCACAGTTGATTTGCGAGTCTATGATTATGTATTTACGATTATGCATTTACAGGTATGCATTTATGATTATGCATTTTATGAGCATAGATTGGTTCGGAGGCACATATGATTTGTTTTTATACAAAGTATGGTTATTATGGATGCATCGATGCTATGGCCTCTCGGCTGATCCCCGAGATGCTCCGGGAGGGTTATGACAAACACTTGACCCGTGATTACGCAGCACCCAGGAGGTTTAGGACAAGCACCTGACCTGGGCATGTTTGTAACTTAAGGGAAACGTACTCAAGTTATTGCCTCCACACATTACACAGCACCCAAGAGGGTTAGAACAAACACCTGAGCTGGGCTTAATTGTTTTGACTTGTATGATTTCGATGCGCATTGATTATGAAAAGCATGTTAGATTTATATTTTCGATTTATGTGATATATTATTATTTTCGTCCACTCACTCTAACGGTTTTATTATTTATATGCTTTTCTATGTGATTTTCGGTTTCCTTCTTGCCCAGTTTGCAGTTTCTATCCTGTGGTTGCACATCGTCATCAGAGGCCTAGAGTTCAAGTCACCGTTCTTTTCTAGTAGGTTCTTGGTTTAACCTACTAGATTATATATATTTATAAATTAGAAGTCGCTCTGAGTACTATGTTAGTTTATTTTCCTTTGTAATGCTTTTAGAGTACTTACTGGATTTTGAACAATAAGTGTAAAGAAATACTTTTACTGTTATTCAGTAGTTTGTGAATTTGAGAAATCCGGATGGGAATTGGCGTCCCACGGTTTGGCTTTTGTGGACTATTTGGAAGTGTGTTTTCATTGCAGGTTTTTGGTTTGCTCATTTTATAAAGTAAACTCTGGCGAAATTTTTTAAAAGGTTGTAATGTGGTTAGGATCTTATTCCGGTTTAAGCAACTGAATCGGGGTTGGGTTCTTTCAGTTGGTATCAGAGCATTAGGTTTTAGGTTCTGTAGACTTTTGCAGTTATGTTACTAAGAACCTTTGAGAATGTACAGCATTTTCGGAGCGATGACTTGACCGGCCGGCGGATAATCGTCAATGCTCTGGTTTTTTTATGCTTTCAAATGTTTGAGGTATCATTATTGCATCCTGTTGGTTTTTGTGACTAATGTTTGTTTTTCTTAGGATGCCTCCCCGACGTGGAGTCCGTGTTGATAAGGCTGGGGATCTTGATGAGGATCAGCGAACGCACGACTTGCTTATGCGAGTTTTGCATTTAGAAGAGCGTTTTGATCCTGTAGTAAACGGTAGGACAGCTGGAGAAACTACATTTTCTAGCTCTACTGATCTTGAAGTATGTGAGACTTGGTTAATCTAGGTGGAACGTGTTTGTGAGCGCCTGCATTTTACTCTTGAGCAGAGGACTGTTGCTGCTATTAGGTTATTGGACTCAGATGCTTATTTCTGGTGGGTTGCCACTGAGAGAGTTCCTATTGATACTCCATGGCCTACGTTCAGGGACTTGTTTATGCGTCGATATTTCAACCAAGCTACCCAGCAAAGGAAATATGAAGAATTTACCAACTTGAGGCAAAGAGGTATGTCAGTGCTCGAATATCGAGATAAGTTCACTTGTTTGTCTAGATTTGCGCTTGATATGGTTGCATCTGAGGAAGCAAAATGTAGAAGGTTTCAGTTAGGCCTGAATCTGAATATCAAGGGAACTTTGAAAACTATGTCTTGGGACAACTTTGATGAATTTTTCAGTGCTGCACTCAGAGGTGAAGACATTGAGAGAGAGAGAGAGAGACAGATGCGGTTTCAGTCTTGCCGTTTCGAGGAAGGTGGACCAAGTCAGGGTCCTTAAAAAAGGCTGAATTTTGGTACTTTTGGATCAACATCTTCTTCGAGTGGTGGATCTTACAGGTTTTCTACTGGCTCATCTGGTCAGAGAGGAACCCGGAGATGGAGGAGGGATTGACCCCAGAGGCCGCAAGCAAGTACGAGTTCCAGTGGATCGAGTTACCCTCAACGCACATATGAAACACCATCTGCACCAAGAGATTATCCATTGTGCAACATTTGTAATAGGCGGCATTATAGTTCGTGTTTTTGAGGAACCACCCGTTGTTACCGTTGTGGTCAGAAGGGTCACTTTGCAAGGGAATGCCCGCAAGGTGGTACTTTTGGGGGTGTTGCAGCTCAAGGTAGAAGTCATGGTCAGGGTACCACTTCTGGAGATCGAACAACACAATCTTCTGGGCAAGCAGACTAGCAGAATCGTAGTCAGTGTGGACGACAAACTGGATAAGCTCGTGTGCATGCCATGAACCTGAAAGTGGGCTGAGCTTACCCTGAAGTCATCATCTGTATGTTATCTGTTTTCGGTATTCCAGTTCTTACTTTGTTAGATCCAGGGGCTACACATTCCTTCATGTCATATAGATTAGCATTATTAGCCACTATACCTGCTTCTCCACTCCCTAGTATATGGCGAGTGTTGTATCCATCTGGCGAGGTAGTGTGTGTTGGGTAGGTGTATCGAGACTGTGAGATTTTTATAGGAGGTTATGGATTATCCACGGATTTGATGTTGCTGGATATTGTGGACTTTGATGTGATTTTAGGGATGGATTTCTTGGAGACTCACTGGGCAGTCTTCGATTATCATAGAAAGGAGGTAGTTTCTAGAAGTCCAGGCATGCCAGAAATCTTGTTTCGAGGTGAAAGAAATGTCTCTCCACCTTGTTTGATTTTGGTAGTAAAGGCTGAGAAAATGTTAAAGAAAGGATGTAAGGCGTATTTGGCTCATGTGATTGATATTGATGTTTGTGTGCCGAATATTGGGGATATTTCTGTAGTTTGTGAGTACCCAAATGTGTTTCCTGAAGATTTACCTGGTCTTCCTTCGATGAGAGAGATTGACTTTACCATTGAGTTGCTTTTTGGTATTGGTCCAATCTCACAAGCACCTTATCGAATGGCTCCAGCAGAGTTGAAAGAGTTACAGGAGATGATTGAGAAAGGCTTCATTCGGCCCAGTGTTTCACCATGGGGTATTCCAATGCTGTTTGTAAGAAGAAAGAATGGTTCTATGAGATTGTGTATTGATTATCAAAAACTGAATCAAGTCACAGTAAAGAACAAGTATCCTTTGCCATAGATTGATGATTTGTTTGATCAACTTAAAGGAGCTACAATATTCTGGAAGATTGATTTGAGGTCTGGATACCATTAGCTGCGGATTAAGGAATCTGATATTCCCAAAGCAGCTTTTCGGTCACGGTACGAACATTATGAATTTCTTGTTATGCCTTTCGGTTTAACAAATGCCCCAGCTGCTTTTATCGATCTCATGAATCGAGTCTTCAGGGGTTATCTGGATAAGTTCATGATTGTGTTCATCAATGATATCTTGATTTATTCCCGAAGTGTGAAGCAACATATGAAGCATCTGTGGGCCGTATTGCAAACTTTACGGGTGTGACGACCTGGAACAGAATCAGTAGAGTAATCAGCGTAATTCACGAGTTAGTGTGTAATCGCAGTTTTTCGTTAATTGTGTGGTTTGCCGGTTTTGATTACCCGATTACGACTTAACTATCGGTTGAGAATTTGAGTTAAGTCTCTTCTCGAGAGTTGTTGTACACGTGATTTCGAGTTCGTGGGCAGTTCCGGATGATTTTTCCGATGACCGAGGAATATAATATGAATATTTGAAGTTTCAAAATATCGACGAGTTTATCCGTTCGTATCGAGTTTATCCGAATCGTTATGGTTATCCGTTTTGGACCGTCGATCGTACCGAGGCGCGAGTATAAATATCGGAAATAGTCGAAAATTGTCGAAAAGGCACTATTTGGAAGTTTGACCGGCGTTGACCATATAGGAGACGTTGACCCGCGTTGACCGAAGGAAGAAAACCGGCCACCGTTTGACTTGTCGGCGACCTTCATTTTCCGGCCACCTCTGGCTTGGACCTTGGTATATTTCGATTCCTCTCTTGATTTCTAGTTGATTAGAACTTGGAATTGCTTGATTGATGATGAATTGAGGGAGAAATGTTGATTTGAAAATTTGGAAATTTTGGCCGGAATCAGCTTCGACGGTGGGAGGAGTTCCGGCGACTTTCCGAGGGGGGTTTATGATGGAAATTATTGGGCTTGAGGTAGATAAGTGGACCCTTGAGGATGGGAGGCCGAGATGGCCTCACGGTGACGGAATCGAGCGGCGGAGCAATTTCCGGCCGGTTATGGATTTCAGACTTTCGAGCTGTTTTCCAGCGTGTGTGGCTGGAATTGGGCTTAGCCATAGAAGAGAGATGTCTTGTACTCGTCAAGATGAAGCTTCAGTGAGCATGGCCTCCGGAAAATCTCTCCGGTTGACGGCGCGTCGGCGGCGGCGGCGGTCAACGCCGGAGCTCCGGCGACCCGTTGACTTTTTAGAATTTGATGATTTTAATGTCGTTTTACTCGTATTCGCACCCCGATCATCGCCTTGAGGTTTTCGAGTTGATTTGGGTATCGGATTTTCAGTCGAGGGTTTTCAGTGGAGATTTCGGGAATTTCGTCGATTATTTTGCACTGTGTTATATATTTCCGGGAACGGTTGGTTTCCACGGTGTGGTACAGTGTTGTAAATTGTGATTTTGATCAGATATATTTTATGATTATTCAGGGGATCGAGATCGTGCTTTCGGGCGAGAGATCTTCCACCAGACCTTGTGATTAGCGCGTGCGCGCTTTGTTCATCTGTGAGTGGACATTTTATATTTTCACAGTTGTTGCGAGTTCGTGATTTTCTGTATTTATTTTATACGATGTTGAGTTATTTATTATTTTTAGAGGTATTATTTTATATTTTATGGTGATGGCATTACTCCATCGATGCTTCGGCTACTCGACTGATCACCGGTAGTCTGCCAGAGTTGAGAGATTCCTCTAGACCAGAGTTGAGAGATTCCTCTGGGTAGGGTTGAGAGATTCCCCTGTTATGCCGCCGGGGTTGAGAGATTCCCCTGGCCTATCACCGTCAGGCTTGAGCGATTTGCCTGACCGTCGGGCTTGAGAGATTCGCCTGGCACCTCCATATATACTTTCCGAACTCGCATTGTTTTACATTGATTATGTATATGAAATTATTGAAAGGCATATGTTGATTTTTGTCCACTCACTCTAACGTTTTATTGCCTTTCCCCTGGGCTTTTCGGTTTCCGTGCCCAGTTTGTAGTTCGGATTCTGGTGTCTCACTTCGCGGTCAGAGGCTAGTTGTTCGAGCTACCTGTCTTTTTCAGTAGGTTTCTTGTTTCGCCTACTATTGTATATTTTGTATGTATACACTAGAGGTCGCTCTGATACGATACTGATACATGTTTTATGTGGTTTTTCCCAGATTTTCTATATATTACAGTTATGTTTACTGTTTATTGATATTGTTATGATATTGAGAAATCCGGATGTGATTGGTGCCCACGGTTTGGCTTTTGTGGCATAGGATGAAATGTTATTTTCCGGGTGCAGGTAAAGGCAATTCCGCGTTAGTAGCGTTACTCTGCCGAAATTTTAATGGTTTTTGTTGGTTCGTGTTTTTCAGAATGGGCTTGATTCCGGTTTAGGAAACTAAGGGCATCTCCAATGGCAAGTTCTATACCCTATATATATATAGCTTTGCTTGTAATTTTTCTTCTCCAATGGTGTGTTTTGAGGTCCTAAAAGCTATCCCAACTAACTTGAAGTCCTAAGAGAAGTCCTAAACTAGATCCCCATATAAGACTTGATCTATAATTTTGGAGGGAAAAGAAGTGGGCCAGCGCCATAAAGATATTTACAATATAGGACTTCACCATTGGAGATAGTGAAGTCCTAAATTGAGGTCCTAAATATAGATCTAGCACCCCATTTTAGATCCTCCCATTGGAGATGCCCTAAATCGGGGTTGGGTCCTTTCAACGGGATACACAATTATATGCGAAGTTTAGCAAGTGTGAATTTTGGCTAAATCAGGTGAAATTTTTGGGTCATGTGATTTTTGGCTGACAGAGTTAGCGTTGATCCTGACAAGATTGAGGTATTGTTGAATTGGAGTAGATCTACCAGTGTATCCGAGATAAGAAGCTTTCTGGGCTTAGTGGGATACTATCGCCGTTTTGTATAGGACTTTTTGCTGATTGCGACTCCACTTACTCGATTGACAAAGAAAGGAGTTAAATTTGAGTGGTCCGATGCCTGTGAAGAAAGCTATCTGACATTGAAAGAGAGGTTGACTACTGCACCGGTGTTGACTTTACCTGACGACAGTGGGGAGTATTGTCATTTACAGTGACACTTCGAAATTGGGTCTTGGTTGTGTTTTGATGCAGCATGGCAAAGTGGTGGCGTACGGTTCCAGACAATTGAAGCCCCATAAAGTTAATTACACCACGCATGATCTTGAGCTATCTGCCATTGTGTTAGCATTGAAGAGCTGGAGACATTACCTATATGGAGCACAGTGCAAGATTTTTACTAATCACAAGAGTCTTACTTATTTGCATACTCAACCAGACTTGAACATGAGACAGCGAAGGTGGATGGAGCTAATTAATGATTATGATTGTACATTTGAGTATCATCCGGGGAAAGCTAATGTTGTTGCTGATGCCTTTAGCCAAAAATCCAGAGCTTCCCTATTTCATGTACGTGTAGCAAGAGTGTCACTATTGGCTGAGTTGCGTGGTTTATATAAATTTGGTTATATAAATTTGGATTGGTTTATATAAATTTGGTTATATAAATGGTTTATATAGATTTGGTTATATAAATGGTTTATATAAATTTGGTTATATTGTATTAATTTTGGATTAATATATTGGATTTATTTTGGGTATATTGTATTTGGATTAATTTAATTGGATTTGAGTATACTGTGATTAATATATTAGATTTGAGTATATTTGAATTCATATATTATATGTGAATTAATGTGGGTATATTGTATTTGGATTAATTTAATTGGATATACGTAATGTATTTTGAATAATTTGTGTATATATATTATATTTATTAATATAATTTTTGATAAATTGGATAATTAAATTTGGCTATATTTGGATGAATTATGCCGACGGATTTCATTTATTCAGCTTAATTATGACTTCATGGAAGAGGCGCACGGCTACGATAAAGGAAGCCGAACGCGAAGCCATTGCGCAAGCAATGGGTTGGAGGCAGGATTTGGAGAAAACCATTCCAAATTCTCCGTAGCAATCTTTGGCTACGGCGACAGGCCTAATCCCTCATGCTCCACATGAGGATGCCTCAGCCTTTACGGACGAGCCGGACGGGACTTGATCGACTCCCCGTTAGATGGGACCTAATCTTCTGCGCCGTTAGACGGTCCAGATGAGTCAATCGATGACTCGATTCTCTATAACACTCACCGTAAGGTCAGGAGGCATCCATCCGACAAGCTTGCAAAAAGGACTATGGGACTTGTACAGGACGCCAAAGGCAAGAGCATAGTGTATTCGACGGGGAAGAAGATCAACCTCCCGTACGATGAGTTCACCCGAGGCCCCCCGACCGCGCAGCTCGGGAGTCTAACCTCACACTCCATCGGCTCAATCATACGGAATAACATCCGTATGGTTGCCCCTTCGTGGAACAACCTGCCCCGATATGAAAAGTTGAGGATGAACCGCAAGCTAACGGTAATACTATTTATTATTATTATTTTTAAATAATTACAAATCATAAATGCATTATATCTATAATTAATTTTAATTTTTTATTTATATTTCTAGAATCATTTTGAAATCTCCGGCTCAGCGGAGATGATGAAGGATATAGAGGAGATGCTTGACCGCATTTACAAGGACTATAAGTACGACCTCCACAAGTACTACCAACGACATGACGCCTCGCCTCTGCTTGTGGAGCTCTGGAACGACAGAGAAGGACAAACACCATGGATTGGGCTCGCAAAAGTTCATTTACATCATGAAGGAGCACAAAGATGTGGATTCAAAGCATTGCTTCTTGGATGCCAGTGTTCAAGCTTGTGTGAAGCCCAGGGTCATCGATGAAACGAGTCAACAAGGAGTAAGTAACTTACATTTCTAAAATCAATTGAATTTACTCGCACTTTCCAAGCATATTGAGATTTAGTATAATGCTAATTACATTTTTAAGAAATTGAATTATGATTAGTGCATGATTTAGTTAGGTTGTACTATTGGAATATGATTTTGAACTTAAATTTGGTTATGCTTTAGTTTAGTTATGTAAATTATGATTTTTCAACTCGAGAAATCCGGATGGGAATCGGTGCCCATGGTGTAATTGTGTTATTGTAATTAGTTATTCAAAGTGTAATCTTGCCTGCAGGTTTTTTGGTTTCCGACAAATTTTAGGGGAAATCATGCTAAATTTTTGTTAGAAGTTATTCTTAACTTGATTAATTTCAGGAGAGGTTGATACAAATGACTGAGGAAGAATTGGCTGCGACTCGGCTAGCCAACCCGGAGATGACGCCTGAACAAGTGTCTCCCCTGTCGATGC
Source organism: Geum urbanum (assembly GCA_946800695.1). Lineage (NCBI taxonomy): Eukaryota > Viridiplantae > Streptophyta > Magnoliopsida > Rosales > Rosaceae > Geum > Geum urbanum. Next base: position 5,127,483 of record OX327009.1, read on the forward strand.
AAAGTCAGATCGCTATTATCGGTGCTGTTTACGGTTGTCGAGCTGGCAAGGAGGTTTGTGGGGTTGGATGCACAGTGCAGAGAGATTTGTCTGCTTCATCCGCTTCGTTAACTCGGTGCGTTATGGAGGATACCGAGCCGACCTTCGATTGGCACAAGAGTCGGGCGATCGTGCTTGGGCAAGGTCGGTGGAGGAGCGGTTTATCGCTCACAACCGTAAGATGGATACCTTCTACGAGACATGCCGACAAGTGGAGTTATCCGTTCCTAATTTTGATGACGAGTGTCGTCCCTCCCCCTTCCCCTTTCTGGCCCTTCCGAGTGGTGATGGGGGTATTAGCAACATGTCTACCCCAGGTTTAGTTTCATAATTTTTTATTATTATTTCTATCAATGTACGTACAGTTTTTATATTTAATAAATATTTTATTAATTTAATTAATATATTTTTATATTTTTATAATTTATTTTATAATTCAGATAAAAAATACAAAATTAAAAAAAATAACTTGGGTGACGAACACTCTTCGTTTTGTTGTACAAGCGAATTACTAAGACAACGAACCGTTCATCACCTAAGTATACAGTTAGATGACAAACGATTTCGTCACCTAAGTGGTTACACCTACACAACAGCAAACAGGTCATCGTCTAGGTGCATCACTTAGACGACGAAATCAAGTCGTCTTCTAAGTGGCAACACTTAGACGACAATTCTAGATGTTCATCGTTTAGAGGAAGATTTTTTCGACGTCTAAGTGCGTAGACAACAAACCATCTTTCGTCGCCTAAGTAGCTCCTTAGGCGACGAAATAAAAAAGTTTCGTCGCCTAAGTACTTGGGCTACGATTGTTACGCGACAAACTTTAGACGATGAAATCTTCATCGCCTAAGTACATGGCTGATTAAAAACATCACTTAGGTGACAAAAACGCTTCATCGCCTAAGTACTTAGGCTACGATTGTTACGCGACAAACTTTAGACGATGAAATCTTCGTCGCCTAAGTACATGGCTGATTAAAAACATCACTTAGGTGACAAAAACGCTTCATCGCCTAAGTGCAGTTTTCTGGTATTTTGTCCCCCCCCCCCCCCTCAATTTTGTCATTTTCACAAAACGAAGCATATAACACTGTGTTATATAAATCAAATGTTGACAACAACTATTTGATGTCATTTTGTTTCTCCCAAATCAAAGTATTCACCCAACACGAGATATAAAATTATGTTGTATGATGCATAAGTGACGAAACTATCAGGCAGCGAAGATTGGCGCATCGTTGTGTGAAGTCTAAGATTGGCCCATCGTTGTCAGGATCAACGCTGACTCCCTCAGCCAATATCAGGTGGCCCTGAAACTTCACACTGTCCAGCCAAAACTCGCACTTGCTAAACTTCGCAAACAATTGATGGTCCCGCAAAGTCCGCAACACCGCTCGCAAATGCTTTTTATGTTGGCCCACACTCCTGGAATAGATCAAAATATCATCGATAAACATAATCACAAACTTGTCCAGAAACCATCTGAGCACTCGATTCATCAAGTCCATGAAAGTTGTGGGAGCGTTGGTCAACCCAAATGGCATAACCAAAAACTCGTAATGCCCATACCGCGACCTGAAAGCTGTCCTAACCACATCAGACTCTCGGATCCTCAACTGGTAATATCCGGATCGAAGATCAATCTTCGAAAAGACTGAAGCTCCCTTAAGCTGATCAAACAAGTCATCAATCTGCGACAACGGATACTTGTTCTTTACTGTAACCTGATTCAGCTTCCGGTAGTCAATGCACAACCGCATAGATCCATCTTTCTTCCGTACAAACAAAACCAGGGCACCCCATGGCGAAACACTGGGTCGAATAAAACCCTTCTCTAGCAACTCCTGGAGCTGAACTTGTAACTCTTTCAACTCCGCTGGCGCCATACGATACGGTGCTTGTGAAATGGGTCCTGTACCCGGTAATAGATCAATAGTGAAATCAATCTCCCGAACTGGGGGTATGCCTGGTAATTCCTCCGGAAACACATCCGGGAACTCGGAAACAACCTCAGTACCACTAAGATCCGGCACAGCAGCCGTAGTGTCCACCACATGAGCTAAATAAGCAACACAGCCCTTCATCATCATTCGATCCGCCTTCATCGCGGAAATCAAACATGGTAATGAAGTGTTCTTCTCGCCGCGAAACAGTATCTCGGGAAAGCCTGGTCGCCGAAACACAACCTTCTTCTTGTGACAGTCAAACATGGCCCAATGCGTCTCCAAGAAGTCCATACCCAAGATCAAATCAAAATCAACGATATCAAGCAACAACAAATCTGTGGCTAAGCCATGGCCTCCAATAAAAATCTCAGTCTCTGTACACCCAGCCAATACTAACCACCTCACCGGACGGATACAACACTCTCCACAACCCCGGAAGTGGAGACGCAGGTACCGTAGCTAAAGATGATAATCTATATGACATGAATGAATGCGTGGCGCCTAGATCTAACAATGTAAGTACTGGAATACCAAAGATATGCAACGTACCGATAATGACCTCTGGTGAAGCTCTGCCCTCTTGCAAAGTCATGGCATGAACCATCGCCTGCCCGGCTGGTCGTCCACGCTGAGGCTGTCCCTGCTGTCCTCCATGGCCCGCAAACTGTACTGGTCGAGCTCCCGAAGTGGCACCTCGCTCTCCTCTGGGACTCTGGGCTACCTGCTCACCAACACCAACCAACTGAGGACACTCCCTCGCAAAGTGACCCACCTGGCCACAATGATAACAGTTGAGGGTACCCCGCTGACATGGACCAATATGATACCTATTGCACAAATTGCACAATGGGTACTCCCTCGATGTAGCAAAAGTGCCAAAAGGTCGTCGAGGGTAACTGGAACCGCTAGAACCCCCACTACACTGTGGTCGCTGCGGTCGATCTCTCCTCCATCTCTGCCTCTGTCTCGATGCACTAGCTGCTGGTCTATATGGTCCACTACCCGAGGATGAAGCCTAACCGGAAGTATCAAAACTCTACCTCTTTGAAGGCCCCTAACTCGGTCCACCCTCCTCAAACCGTCTAGGCTGGTACCTCATCTGCCTCTCCTTCTCGATATCCTCACCTCGGAGTGCTGCACTGACAAACTCATCGAAGTTGTTCCGGGACATCATAGTCAGAGTCCCCTTGATGTTCAAGTTCAAACCCAGCTCAAACCTGCGACACTTGACTTCCTCAGTAGCCACCATGTCACGCGCAAATCGAGATAGGCGGGTAAACCTCTCCCGGTACTCAAGCACAGACAAACTGCCCTGCCTCAAGTTCGTGAACTCCTCATACTTACGCTGCTGGGTAGCCTGGTTGAAGTACCTCCGCATAAACAAATCTCGAAACAAAGTCCACGGAGTATCAACTGAAACTCTATCGGTGCTAACCCACCAGATGTATGCATCTGACTCAAGTAATCCGACTGCTGCCACTGTCATCTGCTCAGGGGTAAAACGCAGACGCTCAGATACACGTTCAACCTGAACCAACCATGCCTCACACATCTCTGGATCAGCTGAACCTAAAAAGACAGTCGCACCAACAGTACGAGCTTTGACCACAGGGTCAAAATGCTCCTCCAAACGCAACACTCGCATCAACAAGTCGTGCGTCTGGCGATCCATATCAGGATCCTCTTCCTGATCAACATGGGGACCACGTCGAGGAGGCATCCTACTGATACAAGACAAGCATTAGGTACAAGCAGAAGGAACGTAATCATGACACCTCAAATATTTGAGAACACACAACACCCAAAGTATTGATGAGTACCGCTGGCCAGTCGGGTCATCACTCCAGTCATGATGTACAAACTCAAATACCCTAAGCGTCAAAACTACAAGAGTCTACAGAATCTGACAACCTAGTGCTCTGATACCAAGTTGAAAGGACCCCACCCCGATTTAGTTTCCTAAACCGGAATCAAACCCCTTCTGAAAACATGAACCAACAAAAACCATTAAAATTTCGGCAGAGTAACGCTACTAACGCGGAATTGCCATTACCTGCACCCGGAAAATAACACTTCATCCTATGCCACAAAAGCCAAACCGTGGGCACCAATCCCATCCAGATTTCTCAATATCATATCAATAACAATAAACAGTAAATATGACTGTAATATATAGTATATCCAGGAAAATCCGTATAAAACATGTATCAGTAATGGTACACGAGGGAGACTCTAACTCCTCACGCGTACAGAGCATGCATCATAAATACCGCGGGGTCATTCATGCACTCCCTCGCGCTAGTACAGTCTGAATCACGGGATCCCAGACCCACACGTGATTCCAAGCCAGAAAGGCCTCGGGTCAGGATATTTGTCCCCCCCAGAGCGTACTCGGGGATCAGCCGAGAAGCCATGTGTATCGATACAACCCTGTTTACTGAGACTGTACTCTGTGTAAACCAAATCACAAATACTTTCCATGCACATGCATAAAACATAATATATTTATTCATAGATGCATATTCGTAAATGCATAATCGTAAAACACATGCTCATTTAAATCATGATCATAACTGCATGCTCATGCTCGTAAAACGTATATAAAAGACTCGCAATCAATCTGTGAAAAGAAATGTCCACTCACAGATGAGCAAAACGCACACTCGCGCTAATCACGTGGTCCGGCGGAAGATCCCTCGCCCGAAGCACGATCTCGATCCCCTGAATAGTCATAAAATATATTTGATCAAAATCATAATCCACAACACTGTACCACACCTCGGAAACCAACCGTTCCTGGAAACATATAATACTGTGCAAAATAATCGACGAAATTCCCGAAATCTCTACTCAAAACCCTCGACTGAAAATCCGATACTCAAATCAACTCAAAAACCTCAAGACGACGATCGGGGTGCGAATACGAGAAAAACGACATTAAAATCACTAAATTCCAAAAAGTCAACGGGTCGCCGGAGCTCCGACGTTGACCGTCGCCGCCGCCGCCGGCGCGCCGTCAACCGGAGAGTTTTCCCGGCGACTGAGCTGCCAAACTGATTTCCTCATCAAGGCGAGTAACTTTTCCAAAGGGACCACCACCATCCAACCACCACCGTGGCCGGAAATCAGCTCGAAAGCCACGGTGGTGCAACACCTCCGACGAAACTATCCACCGTTCCTCCGCCTACGGCGCACGGTAGCCATCGAGGCCACTCCCAAGAGCACCGCCGTGGCCCCACGGTCCAAACCCCTCACATCTCCGGCCATCCCCGTGGTCGGAGCGCCACCGTCCACAAAACCCAAACCGGCCGGAAAAACCACGGATTTCAACTCCACATTTCTCCCTCAATTCTCAACCAAATCAAAAAATTCCAAGTTCTAAACTGTTTAGAATCACGAGGAGAACATTCTACCTTGAAGGGTCGTGGCCTGAAACGACCTGAATCGGCAGGTCCACCGGAGAAATCCAAACGGTCCGTTTTCCTCCACGGGTCAACTCGATCAACGCCCAAACAGTGAAAGTCAACGCTGGTCAAACTTCCAACAGTGTTTTTCGACAATTTTTGACTATTACGATCGACGGTCCAAAACAGATAACTATTACGATTCGGATAAACACGATACGCACGGATAAACTCGTCGATATTCCGAAATTTCAAATAATCATATTATATTCCTCGGTTATCGGAAAAATCATCCGGAATCGCCCACGAACTCGAAATCACGTGAACCACAACTCTCGAGAAGAGACTCAACTCAAATTCTCGGCCGATAATTAAGTCGCAAACAAACCGGCAAATCACACAGTTATCAATAAACCGCGATTACGTGATAACTCGAGAATTACGCTGTTTACTCTATTGATTTTGGTTCGGGTCGTCACAATATGTTTATTTTCGTCCACTCACTCTAACGTTTTATTGCCTTTCCCCTGGACTTTTCGGTTTCCGTGCCCAGTTTGCAGTTCGAATTCTGGTGTCGCACGTCGCGGTCGGAGGCTTAGTATTCGAGCGATGTTTCTTTTATGGTAGGTTCTTAGTTTGGCCTACTATTTGGGTATATATACTAGAAGTCGCTCTGAGCATTCTTATGTTATACTTTTATACTATTTTTCCCCGGATTTCTGTAAAGTATAGTTTTATTGATTACTTTACATTACTGTTATCATATTGAGAAATCCGGATGGGATTGGTGCCCACAGTTTGATTTTTGTGGCATAGGATGAAGTGTATTTTCCGGGTGCAGGTTAATGGCAATTCCGCGTTAGTAACGAAACTCTGCCGAAATTTTTGTAGTTTTTGTTGGTTCGTGTTTTCAGAAGGGGTTTGATTCCGGTTTAGGAAACCAAATCGGGGTTGGGTCCTTTCAATTAATAATTATTAATTAATTCAAAATTTGTAACTAATAAATAATTTAATGAGGGTGGTAGTGGTGGCGGCGACGGCGTTTGTGTGGTGGTGGCGTTTATGGGGTTGCCAAGGTGGTGGTGGTGTCGTGGTGGTGGTGGTGGTGGCGGCGTGTGGTGGTGATGTGTAAAGTTTGGGAGAGAGAGAGAGAGAGAGAGAGAGAGAGAGAGAGAGAGAGAGAGAGAGAGAGAGAGAGAGAGAGAGAGAGAGAGAGAGAGAGAGAGAGAGAGAGAGAGAGAGATTGTGAAAATCAGTGGATGAAATGTGTTTTATAGGCGACCACTTAGGCGACGAAACCAACAAGTTTCGTTGCCTAAGTGATTTGAATTTCTGGTAAAAAAAATTTGGCGAAAAAAATAACCCCAAAATTTTGAACTTAGGCGACGAAACCAACAAGTTTCGTCGTCTAAGTGATTTTCTAAGTGGTAAAAATATTTGGCGGAAAAAAATAGCCAAAATTTTGGACTTAGGCGACGATACCTATTAATTTTGTCGCCTAAGTGAATTTTTTTTTAAAGACATATGAATTAAAAAATAAATTTCATTTAAGCGACGAAACTATATAAGTAACTTTTTTTAGATATTTTAAATAAAATAAAATAAAATTCACTTAGGCGACGAAAATATATAGTTTTGTCACTTAACTGATTTATTTTAAAATTATAATAATAATAATAAAATAAAATAAAATAAATTTCACTTAGGCGAAAAAATTATATATTTTTGTCGCCTTAGTGAATTTTTTTATAGATATATTTAATAAAATAAATATAAAATAAAATAAGTTTCAATTAGGAGACGAAAATATATGGTTTCGTCGCCTAAGTGAATATTTTTTTTAGAAATATATGAAAATTAATTCTGGGTAATTGTTTAAAAATCATTAAAAAAATCAACTGTCAGATGTAACTATTAATTTATATAATATTGTAAAAAAAATTCAACCTAATTCGGAATAGTTTAGGATTCGATCGAATGAATTTAGTAATTATCGAAAAATAGTTAAAAAACGAAAACTATCGTAAAAAATAATTCACAAACCTGTTTCCGAAGTTACAGGTGTTTGTCTTATCGTAAAAACTTAATCTATCAACTAAACAGAAATTAATTGAAATTTGAGATTTAAGAGTAAAAAATTTGTTATATACCTACTAATGTTGTATAACATAAGTGTTCATATGTCTATATGCACTCCACATCAATAATAACAAAATTGAATTTGGACAAAACAACCGTTGGATAGATTCATCATAACATAATATGTAAGTAGATGAATTTTCAGTAAATACGAAGTTCGTTAAGGGTTTGATTGGCGTAGTCAAACATAAAATTGAAATTTCAATGAAACGGAAACGTTGATATACAAATCTTCGTAACTCCGATGAAAGGACTCAACCCCGATTTAGTTTCCTAAATCGGAATCAAACCCCTTCTGAAAACACGAACCAACAAAAACCATAAAAATTTCGGCAGAGTAACGCTACTGACGCAGAATTGCCATTAACTTGCACCCGAAAAATACACTTCATCCTATGCCACAAAAGCCAAACCGTGGGCACCAATCTCATCCGGATTTCTCAATATCATAACAGTAATGTAAAGTAATAAATAAAACTATACTTTATAGAAATCCGGGGAAAAATCGTATAAAAATATAACATAAGAATACTCAGAGAGACCTCTAGTGTATAATTATATAAATATACCACAGCAGGCAGAATAAGAAACCTACTGGAAGAAACAAGGTAGCTCGAACACTATGCCTCAGACTGCGACGCGCGACACCAGAATCCGAACTGCAAACTGGGCACGGAAACCGAAAAGCCCAGGGGAAAGGTAAATAAAACGTTAGAGTGAGTGGAAGAAAATAAACATATGCCTTTCACCAATTTCATATACAATAAACAAGTATAGCGAGTTCGGAAAATATATATGGAGGTGCCAGGCGAATCTCTCAAGCCCGACGGTGATAGGTCAGGGAAATCTCTCAACCCCGGCGGCATAACAGGGGAATCTCTCAACCCTGCCAAGAGGAATCTCTCAACTCTGGTCAAACTACTAGTGATCAGCCGAGTAGCCGAAGCATCGATGCGGTAATGCCATCACCATAAAATATAAAATAATACCTCCGAAAATAATAAATAATTCAACATCGTATAAAATAAATACGGAAAATCACGAAAAATCACGAACTCGCAACAACTGTGAAAATATAAAAATGTCCACTCACAGGTGAGCGTAACGCGATACGCGTTAATCCCGTGATCCGGCAGAAAATCCCTCGCCAAACGAACGATCACGAACCCCTGGATAATCATAAAATCCACTGCTCAAAATCATAACTCGAAACCTCAAATCATATCACGAGAAACAACCGTTCCCGGAAACATATAATTCAATAACGACGAAATCGTGAAAATCTGATAATCACACCACAAAACCTCGCTATAATTTCCGATGCTCAATTCGAAAAACAAACCTCACCACTGCGATCGGAACGCGAATCCGAGCGAAACGACATATAACTCTTCAAAAACCCCAAAAGTCAACCCTCGCCGGAGCTCCGCCGTTGACTTTTGGGGTTTTTGAAGAGTTATATGTCGTTTCGCTCGGATTCGCGTTCCAACCAAGAAATTTTCCGGCGAACCAACACCTATTCCACACAAAATCATCCAACAAACAACTTCCATAACTACACCAAAGTCCAATTCTAACTCTAACTAGTCCAATTTCATACAAAACCGAATTCTCACAAAAACTTCAATCGATCGATTCTCCATGTACAAGTAAAATTGAAATGCCATACATACATAGGTAGCTTCGTGGTGATGAGGGCTTCAAAACCCAGTGCTTTACGCCGCTCGATTTGGCCGGAAAAGTGTCGACCCGAAACCCCCAAAACCTTCCAATTTTTTGGCCGGAAATCCTTCCTTCTCCAGCGTCCTTGCCGTCGATGGTGGCCGGGAACAGGTCAGGGACATCAAGGCGAGTTGGAAGAGGTATACCCCGAGGTCAGTGGTGACCGAACGGCAGCTCACTGCCGGCGAGCCGAACCACCCCGCTGTCGCACCTCCTCCCCCCAAGTTGACTCGGCCAACTCCCCTAATGCTCCAGTTGACTTTCCCAAACAAGAAACCCACCATAAATACTTTCCATTATTGGTAACTTCCAAATTTACTTTACGACAAACTTCGAACAAACGTAACTTTCGCGTCGTAATTCTGTTTTCAACGATTCTCACGTCAACAAACTTATCTCGACAAATTCTTCAATTTCTACCTGAAGTCAAACAACTTCGACAAATCCGATAAAAAGTCAACGGCTCAATTCAACACAAGCTTATCCGATAAAACGATCAACGGTCGAAAATATTCATAACTTAATCCTCGTAACTCGGAAAAATCCTCCAGAAGTTCCCACGAGCTCGAAATTAAATTCTCTACAACTTCCACGAAGAATCCGAAATCAAATTCTCGCCCGATAATTTAGTCGCTAACGAAGCCGCCATATTAACCAATTACGTCGAAATCGCGAAACTCGCAAATCAAGTCGATAACCATTCCAATTTCAGTTCTGGTCGATCGACGGTCCAAAACGGATCAAAATCATGATTCGGATAGACTCGAATACGAAAGGATAAACTCGACGATATTCCGAAATTCTAAATATTCATATTATATTCCTCGGTCGTCGAAATAATAATCCAGAGCCGCCCACGAACTCGAAATCACGCGTACAACAACTCTCGAGAAGAAACTCAACTCAAATTCTCGGAAAATAATTAAGTCGTGATCAAGACCAGCAATTCAATCAATTATCGGAAAACTGCGATTACGCGCTGACTCACGAATAAAGCTGATTACACTACTGATTCTGTTCCGGGTCGTCACATCTGATTTTTAAACCGTCGACACACACAGTCCAAGAATTGTTTATTCTATGTCCTCGATGAAAATATATGCATTTTAAGATGGTATACATGGTTGTGCTCTTTGATCGGAGGCTGAAATTCATCTTAGACGATGAAATGTGCATATAAAATTTGTCGTCGAAGGACCATTTAGATGACGATTGTTACTCATTTCATCGTCTAAGTGTTTAGAGTCAGGGTTTAGGGGTTATGGGTTAGTGTTACGGTATGGACTTAGACGATGAATTGGTAACCATTTCGTCGTTGAAGTACGATTACTACGGCGACAAAAAATTTTGTCGTTTTAAGTGTCACTTAGATGATGAATTATGGATTTCATCATCTAAGTGTTTCTTAGATGACAAATTTTTTCTCTCTTAGACAACGTTTTTTTTACTTAGACGACGAATTTTCTCTCTGTTAGACAATGCTTTATAATTCGTCGTCTAAGTACACTTAGACTACGAAATTTCTGTCTTAGGCGACAAAATCATATTTCGTCACCTACGTGTTAAGGTTTTGGTAGTGATAAGAGTTCCATCTCATAAGGCAACTCATACTTCACTTATATAGCTGTTGTATGTGATAAGCAATAGGTTTTGGTGTTGTAAACCAACTCGAGCTCTTTGTAAATATCCCAAAAAATTCTATAGATATTTATCCAAATTAAGTTAATTCATTTAATCTCTTTTACTTATTTCACAAGATACAAGCTATTGTTGGACTTTATGAGACATTCTTAAGTCCACCGTTAGATTACATATAACAACATTCTCCCACTTGGACCTGGAATAGCTCACTCAACAAGTAACCTGCTTAATCTGAATGGAGTAAAATGTTTAATGCACATTGAGATTTAAATGATCAACATAAGCTTACAACTTTGATTGTAACTTAGAACCGAGAAACTAGATACATTTAGAAAATGCAACCTTTTCAAGATCACTGCAATTCAAGTTTCATATCACATTAATCAAACAAAAAATTATCAATTATAATCATGTTTAAACTTCTTGTTGTATCTACAACAGTTTCAACTTGATTTTCATCTACTTTGTAGTTCTGTATGCTAGAACCTGACATCATCTTCAAATGAAAATGTCTTTATATGTCCATGTATCCTGAAATAACTATTGTCAAAATAAACAACAACATATAGCTATATCATGACATTTAATCAAAATAATGAAATGCAATAGTCACCGAATTTATCCCACAATTCAAAAAATTCACAAGTTGCAATAACAGATAGTGATCTACACAATTTAGGTGTATTAATTAATGTGTTAATCTTTGCATTTTGACTATGTTAATTGCTTAGTACTATTAATTTTGATTTATTTTGTTATTTTTAGATTTTTACAAAAGAGACAGAGTAAAAGAGTCTACAAACATGCTAGATTTAGCAAGGCTAGGATAGAGAAAGAGAAAATCGTTCAAGAATTCCGTGAACAAAACGTGAAGAAACTGAGAAGAAAAAGAAATCCTATGTTGACTAGGAAAACTATTTCTATGTTGACTAGGAAACCCATTCCTATGTTGACTAGGAAAAAGAAGCTTTCGAAAGAACCTTGGAAGAATAACAAAGCAAGATGGGCCAAATTAGTAAGAAGACCATTTCAGAAGCCCAAATTTGAAGACCAAGTCAGTCAAAAACGTGGAGAACAAGATTTGGCAAGAAAAGGATTCCCAAGTTGAAGACAAGAATGAAATCATTCAAAATAAGGAAAGAAGAATCTGCCTTTGTAGAACAGTCAACTTCAATGGATGACTGGAAACAGCTCAGAAGGAGTTAGATAGTGATCGACCTATGGTTGGAAACCTCTTCGAGTCTTCTTTGAAACAAGATAAAAATAATAATTTTTAGAGGTCTACAACTCTGGAAAAATTCAATTCTTTTCGAGATGCCAAGTTTACCTGGGTAGAGTACGAAAACTTAGTTTAGAGAGGAGAACCCATTTGCAATATCTATATAAGCAAAGGCTCGACCCTAATTGAAAACATCTCTCATTATCCAAAGTTAGGTTGCCAAAATAACTTTGCATCCTCTCCATAAACACTTGAACACCACCATCCAAAGAACTACCCGCTTCTACCAAAATCCATACTTGATCCACTCTGGCTCTCAAGTATTAGCCTCCATTCGAATCTTTCATGGCGATCTTGGGATTATTCATCAAAGAAATCATTACCCTCTTACTTTTAGGGCAATCCCAAAGAATCAAAAGTGTAACAATGATGTAACATCCCAACTCGAAATTAACCTCTTATATTCTAATTAAGTGTTAATCAATGAAGGTAGTTAGTTTTGTCACCGTCGGTAATTACTGAGCTTTTAGTTGACTTTTTATCGGATTGTCGAAGTAGGTTGAATTTAGATGGAAATTAAAGAATTTTTCAAGCCGCGTCCGTGGACGCGAAGAATGTCAAAAATGGAGTTACGACGAAGAAGTTATGATCGACACAAGTTTGTCGTAAAGTTATTACCGAAGTTACCGGAAATGGAAAAGTATATAAAGGGGAAGTTTCCCTTTATGGAAGGGCAGACCATTCTGGGTGGGTTAACTTCTGTCAACTCATCCCTCTCGTGAGGAGAGAGAGAGAGTTTGTGGTGGTTGCCAGTAGTACAGTGCCATCCAGCCACCTTCGACTTCGGAACGGGTCGGGTTTGACGCGGGCTGGCCTCTCCTACCTATTTCCGAACTCATTTCCAATGATTAAAGGCTTGAGGAAGCAAAACAGTGAGCTTAAATTCTAGGTTTTCTAGGTGGATCCGGTCTCCATCGCGGCGACTCTTTCGGCCACGATAAAGGACGATGTATTAGCAGGTAGTGGTAGACGTATAGAAACGTCGACTGACAGGCTTCAACTTGGTGGAAATCATAGCATAGTACTGTGAGTTGACACTTTATGTTCACTGTTATTTTGCGAGTTTATAGTTATGCATTTACAGTTATGCATTTTACAATTATGCACTTTTTAGTTATGCATTATTATAGTTATGCATTAGGTTGGAGGCATACAACATATTGTTTTACACAGAGCATAGTCACAGTTGTTGCATCGATGCACTGGCTTCTCAGCTGATCCCCGAGACGCTCTGGGAGGGCCAGGGACCTGACTTGAAGATTTATAGAGCACCCAGGAGGACCAGGAACCTAACCTGGGCAGTATTAGGACTTGAGGTCGGATGACCCGAGTCGTAGCCTCCACATACTTTATAGTACCCAGGAGTACCTGGATGATTATATTTTTAGACTCGCATTATTTTTATATATATTTATAGTGAGAGGCATATTATTTATGGTTTTCAGTTTAACGTGAAACTTTATTTTCGTCCACTCACTCAAACAATTTTATTATTTTAGTGTCTTTCCCTGGACTTTTTGGTTTAATTGCCCAGTTTGTAGAGTTCGTTTGAGGTCGAGTGCGCACGCAGTTTATAGCATAGCAGTATCTATCGTAGGATCCAAGGTTGATCTTGCGAGTTAGTATTTTACTTTACACACTCAGCTTAGTTTGTCTAGCTTCTCTAATGTCGAAAAAAGTTGTATATATTGTCTATTTTAGTAGTGAACTTATATGTGGTAAATTTCTTTATTTCGTGACTTTTAAGTTTTGGATCTCTACATTGACTATCAATTAGTGAGTAGTAACTAAGGTTAACAGAGTGTTTAGGGCTTAATTCCGGTTTAGGCAACTAAATCGGAGACGGGTCCTTTTAAATGACCTCTTTACTCCGTATTTCTTATTTCTTTTTGTTTTTGTATTGAATTTGGTGTGAACCTTGGGTTTATAAATTATATGACTTTCAATAATCTTCCATATGTTCTTTGTTTTGATTTTTGATGCATGTGTTTATGTGAACTTAATACTCTGAGTCTAGGATCTTCGGTGTGTCCAATCTTAGAGTCAATGATTAGAGTATTAGGACGATCCCGAGGACTTAGGAAAAATAATATCCATGTGTGTCTTAGACTAGAATTTTGGAATTTGGTTGGTTATTGTTATGTATGTGTTTAATTTGTAATTAGCCTAAGTAAAGAGAAGAGATGATCACATGTAAATAGTAATTAGGTTTATTTTTTGTCATAACATGAATTAGAGTTTTTAGGGGTCTTTTGTGTATTGCTTATCTATGAGTTTAGGCATGTTAGAGTCCTAGAAATTTTAATTTATATCTATGACATTTTAGGTCTAATTAATAGGTTAGAAAATCTAATTCGGCACCCCCCTTTATTTACACAATAATTACATATACCATTCAATCCTCAATTAAAACGATACCGTACTTATCAATGCTATATCTATGCAAAAAGGGTTTAAATTGAATGTGTTAGATTAGGTATTAAGTTGTTAATTTGGTGCTTAGTTTTAGCGTTATCAGATAGGTTCAAATTCGAAATCAAAGCAAAACGAACAATCCAGGAACCATAATCAAAACATAGAGTTTCTAACTATAAATAAAAAAGTTCCCACTGTACATATGCATCAAGACTAGGTAGAATGCCAGTGTCATGTGCACGAGTCTTAAAAGAAGCTACTATCATAGGCTTGGTAAAAGGATATGATGGCTGAACTAGAGTGCTTATTTTCAACACATTTAGCTCCTTACTCTTTACCCTTTGTCTAATGCTATAGTAGTTAAGGTCCATTTTCTTAGAATTAGCAGACCTCTTGTTGTTTTTGCTAAAGAATAATGCTGTAGAATTATCACAATAAATCTTCGTAGGCATTTTAGCTATACTATCGATTGCATTAGTCTGCATCAGAAAAATTTTCAACCATCACTACAAGAAAACAGCACTTAGACCATGGAAACGTAATTGTTCCGTGGTCCAAGTTACACTTGGACGACGGAGAAGTCTCCGTCGTCTAAGAACCACCTGGACGACGGAGAATAACATCTCCGTCGTCCAGGTTATAACCTGGAGGACGGAGAAGACTCCGAGGTCCAGGTGATCACCTGGACAACGGACCGACACGCCGTGGTCCGAGTAACTTCACTTAGACGACGTACCGACACCTCCGTCGTCTAAGTGAAGCATTATATAAGCCCGATGCCAAACTCTCGATCTCTTCGATTCGAATTCATTCGATCGATCTCTTCATTTTCCATTCGAAGAAGAATTGAAGGAGAAGGGAGAAGGAGAAGGGATCGGAGATCGATCGATCGAATTCGAAGGGCCGAGAAGGATCGATCAGGATAAGGGATCTCCGCTGACTAGCTAGCTAGCTTAATTAACAGATATCGAGAAGGCCAGCAGGTACGTACGCAGTTAAAATGTGCTTAATTAATATATATATATATATATATTTAGTGAAAACGTATGTACGTACATACATGCATGGATGTTAGCTATATATACAGATTAAATTACGTACGTACGTAATTGATGGATCGATGTAGATCGAGTACGTATAATTAAGCGTAAATTAATGGACTAATATATATATATATGTAATATATAATTAATTAATTATAATATTTTGTAGCAGTATGGACAAGAGTTGGATGAAGTTGAAGAATAGATGTGATGTCATGTATATGGATGGAATTAGCGAATTTGTCAATTTTGCAATAGAACATGGTCAGGGAAAGAAACGTTTCAGGTGTCCGTGTCAGAAATGTCTTAATTGTCAGTATACGGAGGTTAATGTTATGGTGCAACACCTGTACGAAAATGGTATGATGTGGAGTTACACTACATGGAGTGACCATGGTGAAGCAGTAGAGTTCAGCGCAGCAGACTTCAGCTCAGGGTACAGTTACCATGGTGCCTCATCTAGCGGCAGTGGTGCCGGACCCCCAGCTTGGAACCCAACTGCAGATTTGGTCTATGATGCGTTTCCGGGATGTAGTTATGGTGGACACCAACACCAAGACGGAGGTTACAGTACCACTAATGAGCATGATGACACATTGCCCGCAGCTAGCTTGGCCACTGACACCAGTGAGATGGAAAAGTACAACCGGATGCTACTTGAAGCGCAGACCCCGGTGTTCCCTGGATATCGAGAGAATGTGTTGCAATATGTGATGGAGCAAATGAAGATAAAAGTGAAGCACAAAATGTCAGTGAGTGCTTTTGACGAAATTCAGGAGCAAATATGTAAGTTGCTTCCTGATGATCACAATCTTCCTAAATCTCATTATAAGGTTAGAAATATCCTGAGCAGCCTCGGCCTAAAGTACAGGATAATTGACGCATGTCCGAATGATTGTGTGCTATTTTACAAAGACTATAAAGATTTGGACTATTGTCCCGTATGTGGCCAGTGCAGATTCCAGTTGAATAGGAAGAGTTCGAAAAAGAGAATTCCTGTGAAAGTTGTTCGATATTTTCCCTTGATTCCCAGATTGCAGCGCCTGTAAATGTCTCTACACACAGCAGAGGCGATGTGATGGTACGCAGAAAAGCGAATAGATGACAATGTCCTGCGACACGCCGCGGATGGGGAGGGTTTCAAACATTTCGACAGAGAATTTGGAGACTTTGCTTCAGAGGTTAGAAATGTTAGACTCGGCCTATCTACAGACGGATTCAATCCTTGGGGAAGTAATACCTCCGCCGTCAGCACTTGGCCAGTTATTCTGATGCCGTACAACTTGCCTCCGTGGATGTGCATGAACAAGGAATTTAATTTCCTTACCGTACTAATTCCAGGTCCTAAATCTCCATCGAAGTGCTTAGATGTCTACCTCAGACCTTTGATCGACGAGCTGAAACTGTTGTGGGAAAATGGAGTCCCAACTTATGACAAATTCGCTGACCAATGTTCACGATGAGGGCTACCGTAATGTGGACGATCAGCGATTTTCCAGCTTATGGGATGTTGGTAGCCTGCAGGACAAAAGGATATAATGGATGTCCTATATGTTTGGACGACGTGAACTCTAGTTGGCACGCGGGGAAGGTGTGTTACTTGGGTCACCGTAGATGGCTTCCTCACGACCACCCCTGGCGACAGGATGAAGCTCATTTCAACGGTACGGTAGAGAACAATCCTAAACCCCGTAGTTGGTCGGGCGAAGAGATTTTAGAGAGGTTGAGCTATTTCGACTTTGGTGTGTTGAGAAATGACGCGGATGTAAAGAAATGCAATCCAATTCCTCCACATGATCTGAGCTATTGGGATCACAAGAGTATATTCTTTGAACTCCCTTACTGGTCGAAGTTGAAGCTGAGGAACAACTTGGACGCGATGCACATAGAAAAGAATGTGTGCGACAGCGTGGTCGGAACAATTTTCGGTATTAAGTTCAAGACTAAAGATACTCCCAAAGCGCGCAAAGATTTAGAATCAATGAATCTACGTCGTTCCTTGTGGTTGAGGAGGGATAGGAAAGGAGTGTACAACAAGATGCCAGATGCACCTTACACAGTGAAGCCGACGCTTAGACGTTCTGTATTTCACTGGTTTAAGGGCGTTCGTTATCCGGCTACGTATACAGCTACTATAACTGGAGCAGTGGATGAGGTGCAACACAAGTTTTTTGGTCTAAAGACACATGACTATCACGTTATGCTGCAACGTCTGATTCCAATGGTAATTCGACCATACTTTCCTCGGGACGTCGTAGAACCAATAGTGGCATTGTGCAGGTGGTGGCAGAGGTTATGCGCCAGAGAATTAAAGAAGTCAGATGTGGTGGAATTGCAACAACAAATTGTGCACATCATTTGCAAACTAGAGAGGATTTTTCCCCCTGCTTTCTTTGACATCATGATTCACCTAATGATCCACCTGCCCGAGCAGGTGCTCATTTCTGGTCCGGTCCAGTACACTTGGATGTATCCTCAAGAAAGGTACGTACAACTAATTAATTTATTTGTTCCACTGGAGATTATATATATACTAGCTAGCTATATGTACTTATTCTTATTGTACGTTTGATTTTGTAGACAGCTTGGACAGTATAAGTCATTCGTCAAAAACAGGTCGGCCCCGGATGGCTCCATAGCAGAGACATACCTAATGCATGAGTGTGTTACTTACTGCAACAGGTACCTCAAAGATCCACCACCTCCCACTGCATCCGATCGCAGTGCCCGCATCAATCTTTCTGTCGTCACCAATGTCGTCCGACCGTTTAGAGGAGTATTAAAGGAATCGTTAACACGGGAAGAACTTATTGAGGCATATTGGGTAGTGTTGCGAGACTGTGACGAAGTTGAGCCGTACATGATGTCATACAGGGAGAGGCTTCTGGCGTTAAATCAAAATAAGAGTTCGGCGTGGATTGAGAAAATGGTTAAGAAGAAGTTTCCCGATTATTTCTTCCAATGGGTACGTACGTACGTCTCGGTATTAATTATTTAAATACATATCGATCATGTTTGTAGAAAGTAAACCCTTATATTAATTTGCCCTTTTCCGCAGATGATTGATCTGCAAAAATCTGAAAACCACGGAGGGTGGTGGTCATGGCCAAAGCACTTGCTAGCAGGGAAGCCGGTTAAACACTATATTTATCCCGGATGTTTTGTGAACGGTGTAAAGTTCCATTCATTGGCCTGAGACGAAGGAAGAAGAACACAAAACAGTGGGGTGGCGGTTGGGAAAGACAATGATCTATATTACGGGGCTATTGTATATGTGGTTCAGCTATGTTACGGGAATGATGTCAACGTTTTCCTATTCAAGTGCAGATGGTTCAAGCGTACAAAGGAAGAACTAGGACTATTATCAGTTGATACAAACTCTAGCTGGTATGAGGATGAGCCTTTCGCTCTCGCCACCTTAGTTCGGCAGGTGTTCTATCTCGACGATCCGAAAGTCGGTGAAGGGTGAAAAATAGTGAACCATATCTCTCACCGAGGAATATGGAATACCATGACACCTGAAGAGACGCCGGAGACTGAAGATGCTGCTGAACCAGAAAGAGACATTCCTGCCTATCAAGAGCCTAATATTTCTGTCATCCGCTCCGATATAATGGACTTGGTTCAAGATGGTGAACGGTTACCCATGCCTGATGGTTGTACAGATCTAACTGAAGATGAGATTATCGATGAGGTAGATGAAGAAGACGAGCAGGAAGAGGACGCGGACGAGGACGAAGACTCAGGTTATTCGTCGAACGATGTTGAGTACGATGACGAGGATGAGCCGTCGTTTAACGGGGATGAGGACGATAATGATTATGACGAAGAGTACGGTCATACGACGAGGGAGATTAATTGGTAATTAATTATTGTAATATATATATGATCGATGCAGGTTAATTTACGATAATTAATTAATCCAAATTATATATCCTGGACAACGGAGAAATTAATTGCAGGTTGTCGCCTTTGGGTATTTTGGCGTTCTCCCTAAATCCTCGACCCTAAACATTTGCAAATCGGATCGATCATTTATTTAATTTTTTTATGGTCATTCAAAATAATTGAACGGACACCTGAATTCAGGGTCTATACACCTGTACGACGGAGATGAGATATTCCGTCCACGTTTATATTAGGTCCCCCGCCATTTTCACCTTTGGCGCCCCGCCAAATCTCAATCTCATATAAAACCCTAAATCCTGGACCCTAAATCTAGCAGATCGGATCGATCGATCAATTTTTTAATTATATTTTTGAATCAGAATAATTGAACGGACACACAAATGACCGGGGACGACCTAAACCGTAAACCCTAAGGCCCTAACCCCTGAATTCGGGGTTTACAACTTGGACGACGGAGAATGGTCATTATCCGTCGTCCAGGTCCACACTAGGACGACGGATATAGTCATTCTCCGTCGTCCAAGTTCACAAACCCTAAACCCTAAACAGTAAGGCCCTAACCCCTGAATTCAGGGTCTATACACCTAGACGACGGAGATGAGATTCTACGTCGTCCAGGTACTACCCTGGACGACGGATAAGGGCAAATCCGTCGTCCAGGTACTAACCTGGACGACGGAGAATCTCATCTCCGTCGTCCAGGTGCAGATTTCGTAATTTTTTCTAAGACAATGACCATCTAGACCTTCTTCCAATGCATATTCTTTTCGTCAAGACTTCAGAGTAAACAATTCTTGGTGTGTGAGCTTCGACTGTTCGAAAATCGGAGTTGCGAAATGCCTTGTATCCACGTTTCCGGTTTGTGAAATTATCGGTTTTGCGGTTGACTGTGCCGATCAAACCCTTCCCGAACTTATTATTTTATGGTCCTTTGAAGACAATTATATATTATGTTACGACGAACATATCTAACGGTTGTGTTGTCCAAATTCAATTTCGTTAAAACTTTGTTGCAAATGAGCCTCTACTCATGAACACTTAAGTCGTAAGGATTAGTCGATACTTAACAACTTTCAAAACGAAAAATTATTCGTCGGTTCAAATTTAACTGTTCATATATACGATGTGTTCATCGATATTGGACGACTATTTTACTCGAATGACAGATCGCTAAATTCCTAGCGAATTATTTTTAAAATTTTTTTTAACATAATTTGAACCTGAACGACGGAGATGGCCATTCTCCGTCGTCCAGGTTCAAATTACCATGGTGGTTCAAATTTTTTATTTTTATTTTTTCCATGTAATTTTCACTTGGACGACGGAGATGGTCATTCTCCGTCGTCCAAGTCCAAAATTATGGCGGTTCAATTTACCGCTTCCGTTTTTGGGACCTCTTGAATTTTCACTTAGACTCCGTCGTCTAAGTCCAAAATCATGGCGGTTCAAAACGTCCCGCCGATTAATTGGCGCCGCTTGAAATTTTTTGAAACCGCCACTTAGACGACGGAAAACACTATTCTCCGTCGTCTAAGTTCACTTGGACAACGGAGAATAGTGCTCCGTCGTCTAAGTGCAACTCTATAAATAGAGTTGCACCCCCCCCTAATTTTCTCATCATTCCATCTCCTCCTCTCCTCCGGCGATCCTCCTCCGGCGACGCTCCGACGACAATTTTTCCTGCGTGGTTCCTCCTCCCCAACGACTCAACTCCGCCTATATTCCCGATTACTCCGGTGAGGTAAATTTCTATTTTTTTCCTTATTAAAATTATTTTCATTTAATTAATTAAATTCTAAATATAATTTATTAATTAGTTTTAAATATTTCATTATTGTAATTATAATAATGAAAAAGTGGTTAATTATTGTAATTAATAATTATTTAAATGCATAATTGTAATTAGTTGATAATTATTTAAATGAATAAATTTATTATTGTAATTATTTATTATTAGTTGATAAATGAATAAATTTATTATTGTAATTAGTTCATAATTAATTAGTTGATAAATAATAATTTATTATTGTTATTATTTATTGTTTTACTTAATTGTTAATTACGTGTGTTTTCTAGTAAATTGCATGGTAGTACGTATTCGATTTAAATTTAGTACATAGGCTTGGTTTATTAACTCGCACTCTTTGGAATAGGTGGCGCCTCTTTTCCTAGCTTATCTCCTTAACCCCTCGTGATGTGTGGATTTCATCACCGCACACCATAACCTAAGTGAAGTTATGGACACGAGGTTGATGGCGGAGTTTGCAAAGGACTTGAGGGAGTGTAAATTTTCGAAAAATTGGCCAAATGTCGGACATGGTGTCTAGAAACGGGTTATGACTGGTGACAGGATTTGGACTAAGAAAGACTTTTGTCGAAATTAGTCCTGCCTCTCACGTTATCTCTATCTCTAACTGGCCATGTTTTTCGATTTAACCAAGGCTGATTAATTAAAAATTTACACTTTATCGCGCGGGTCGCACGTCCATTGAACGACCGAAAAAGCTAAGCTAGTGTACTCTATTTAAATCTTAACCGTACTTAATTAGCGTAAATTTTGCAATCGTAATTATTATGGTAAGTAGGTATTTTAACAATGTATTCCTAGGTTGAAATGGCTCCATCCGGCAAGAAGAAAGCGCAACAGGAGGCAGAAGATGCCATGCTCCGAATGTTGGCAGCCCAAGTCGGTTGGGTTCAACAGGAGGGCAACGACGCTCTTAATCCGGACGGATCATCTGGTCCGTCCGTAGCGCCTTCTGGGGAAATTCCCGCTCCCCCATTCATCTCGAGCGGTGATGACGTCGACCCCTTCCAATCTCCGACGCCCGGTACCGGTTCAACGGGAAGTACTCAGGCGTCCTCGACCGCCGAATCAATCATGTACAGCGCCCGCCGTAGGCAAAGGAGGGCCCCCACTGACCCGGAACCGAAAAGGACTCGGGGTCTCGTTAAAGGGGGCAAAGCGGAGCGTATTTGCAAGGCGATCGGGAAAAAGATCGACTTGCCCTACGACGAATTCACCGGTGGCCCTCCCACAGCTCAGCTAGCAAGTCTCTCGGCGCATGGGATAGAGTCAATCATCCGTAACCGGGTTCGTATCACTGCCCCTACTTGGAAAGAGGCGCCGGATCATGAGAAGGCGAAAGTCTTTAAAGATCTTTCGGTACGTAATACGTCCAATTTAGTTATTATATAATATTGTTAATATTAGTTAAAATTTCATAATATATATGATTATAATTTTCTATTTATTTTTGATAGGAACAATTTGCGGTGGATCCGACACCGGCCATGTTGAGGCATATCAACCAAACCGCCAACTCCATCTACAAAAATTGGAAGTACAAGCTCCATAAGTACTTCCAAGATGTCGGTCCCGTGCCTCCCCCGGTAGAGCTGCAAGGGGATAGAGAAGATGAGTGGGAGTGGTTGTGTAACCACTTTGCCGATGACTTCTTTAAGGTGTTAATTTAGTTTTTTTTATTTCAATTAAGATAATTGAATTATTTAAATTGTAGTTAATAATTTTTTAATGATTTAATTATGTTGTGTAACAGAAATTATCCGGTGTCAACAAAGCCAACCGGGGGAAGAAGGAGAAACACCATACTACCGGCACCAAGCAGTTCATTCAAATAGCCAAGGAGCACAAGGATAAGGGCTCCAAACACCCTTATCTTAATGCAAGCGTAAGCGCGTACGTGACGCCTGGGCTCGATAATGAAGCGAGTCAATGCGGCGTAAGTGATATATTTATTATGTGCTTTTAATTATAGTAATTATTATTTAAATATGATTTCATTTTAATAAATTAATTATTCTTTTGTAGGCAAGGGTGATAGAGCGTGCGCATGAAGAGTTGGCTAACACTCAGCTTGCGTTCCCAGATGTGCCGCCGGAAGACCTGCCTCCTCTATCCTTAGAGAGCCAAATTGCAATCGCGGATGAGGTCTACGGTCGTAGAGCTGGCAAGGAGGTTAGGCACTTCGGGCCTAGGGTGGTACGAGATTTGTCGACGACCTCCGGCTCATCATCTACGGGAGGTTCGGGGTAGCGGAGAAGGAGTCAGGCAGCGACCGTCGAAGCAGCCATTCAAGAGGCTCAATTGGCACGAGAGGAGAATCGACTGACACAAGAGTAGAATGAGGCAATGCGGCAAAGACTTGACGAACAACAAGCACAAATAGCCCAACTCATCGTGCTCATGAACCAAAATCGAGAAGTATGTCAACCTCCTCCGAACCCACACCCCGACGACAACGACCCGGCTGGAGGCGGAGGACCCGGCGGCGCATCTGCTCCTCCAGTGTATTAGCTAGCTAGTTAATTATCGCGTTTCTTTATTTCCGAGTTTCGAACAATATTTTATAATTTTTATGAGTTTTTAATTTGGATGTGTATGTACAAATTAATTAATTATTTAATCAATACATTAATTAATATTAAAATTTTAGTTTAATTAATTATTTTCGACTATTTTTTATTATTTAAATTAAATTAATAATAAATTAAATTAATAATATTTAATTTCAATTTTTTTTTAAATTAAAAAGTCACTTGGACGACGGAGATTATGTTCTCAGTCGTCCAGGTGCAAAACCTAAACCTAACCCCTAATCCCTAAACCCTGCCATTCTCCGTGGCCCACGTGTTCACCTGGACGACGGAGAATTAGAGTTTCCGTCGTCCAGGTGAACACCTGGGCCACGGAGAAGCTAGCATTCTCCGTGGCCCATGTATGCACCTGGACGACGGAGACGCTAATTCTCCGTCGTCCAGGTGAACACGTGGGCCACGGAGAAACGAGCAATGTCCGTGGCCCAGGTGTTCACCTGGACGACGGAAACTCTAATTCTCCGTCGTCCAGGTGAACACATGGGCCACGGAGAAACGAGCAATGTCCGTGGCCCATGTGGTCACCTGGACGACGGAGAATTAGCGTCTCCATCGTCCAGGTGCATACATGGGCCACGGATAATGTCCGCGGTCCAAGTTAACTTGGACGACGGAGAACTAATTCTCCGTCGTCCAGGTGCTTGGACGACAGCACTTGGAGCACGGACCTTGGACGACGGAGATTCCGTCGTCCAAGTACTTAGACGACGAAAATTGTCCGTGGTCTAGGTGCAGTTTTCTTGTAGTGCATAAACCCTCACAAGCTCCTTATAAATTGCAATGAACTCTGCCTGCATAGTAAAAGTAGTTGTGAGTGTTTGTTTTACTCTTTTCTAAGCTATAACACCTCCTGCCATTGTAAAAACATATCATGTGGTTGACTTGCTTGAGTGAGAATAGTTTGATGCAAAATCTAAGTCTGTGTAGTCCACAACTTCAAGGTCCTTCACACTTTTGTAAACCAAACAATGATTCTTGGTGCCTTGAAGGTATCTCAAGATCTTTTTACCTATTGTCCAATGCTGAATACTAGGATTAGACTTAAACCTTGACATAATCCCAGCTGCATATGATAAATCTGGTCTGGTACACAGTTGTGCATACATGAGGCTTCCAATAAGATGTGCATATGGCTTTTTCTTCATCTATGCTTTCTGCAACTTAATGGTAGGACATTGACTCTTATTCAGCTTGTCCCATTTGACATTGGAGTTGCAAGTATCACTATCTTGAAGCTTGTTTTAATCCATAGATCGATATGTTGAGTTTACAGACCAAAAGCTCACTTCCAGGCTCAATAAAATCCTTTGGTTGCTTCATAAAAACTTCTGCATCCCATTCCCCATTTAAGAATGTTGTCTTGACATCCACTTATTGTAGCTCCATGTCAAAATGAGTCACCATAGCCATGATAACTCTGAATGCATCCTTTGTAGAAGCTGGTGAAAAAGTCTCAGTGAAGCCCACTCCCTCTTTCTATGTAAATCCTTTTTCCACAAGTCTCAGTGAAGTCCACTCTAAATGCATCATTTATAGAAACTAGTGAAAAATTCTCAGTGAAGTCCACTCCCTCTACACTGCCATCTGCATTTAGCTTGAATTGGTCTTGAACATCTATTTGCATCCAATGGATTTCTGTGTCTTTGAAGGCTCCACTAGTTCCCATACATTATTCACATGCATAGAGTTCATTTCTGAACTCATGGCTTTCTCCCACTTTTATGAATAATCTCCTGACATAACTTCCTTGTAAGTGACAGGGTCTGGGATTTCTCCAACATCATAATCCACTTCATTAAAATAAATTTGAAATTCAATTGACAATGAATCTAAAGTGGACCTTTTTTCTCTTTGTGATCTTCTTAGAACTAGTTGTTGTGGTTGTGGTTGTGGTTGTGGTTGTTGTGGCACTAGTTTCTGTTGTAATGGTGCTGGTTGAGGCTTAGGTGCCATGACAATATGAGGTTCATCAAAAATAGGCTCCAATATCACAAATGGAGATTGTATAGGTGCATTGTTGCTACTGTCACTGATGTAGCTTCAAAAAGTTCTTCAAAAACAAAATCTTCCACAGGATGAGAATAGCTAACCCCATTAAAGAACACTGCCATATTTGTTTCATTGATTCTGAGTGAATGAGATGGACAATATAATCTAATTCCCTTATAATGCTCAGGATATCCAATGAAAAATACAGACACAGTTTTAGGATCTAGGTTGTTCTCATCTAGATTATAAGGCATAGCTTCTGCCTTACATCCCCAAGCATGAGTGTAATAAACACTAGGTTGTCTATTCTTCCATAACTCAAATGGTGTTTTCGTGGTAGACTCTAATTTGGAAGGAGTCCTATTGGTCAGATACTTAACTATTTTAAGAGCCTCTCCCATAGAAATCTAGGAAGACCTGAGGCGCACATCATGCTCCTCACCATGTTCATAAATGTTCTATTTCTTCTTCCTGCAACCCTATTCTGCTACGGAGTACTAGGTGTGGTGTAATGAGCTAAAATCCCATTTGACTCTAAAAACAGTGCAAAAGGACCCTTGTGTTGCCCATTTTTTGTGTATCTTCCCTAGTAGTCATCACATCTATCACTTCTTACACATTTAATTAATCTTTGCATTCAACTCCTTTTCAGTTTCTAACTTAAAAACTTTAAACTTATCTAAGACTTGACTCTTCTCTGATATGAGATAAACATGACAGAACCTAGAATAATCATCGATGAAGGTTATGAAAGGACCCAACCCCGGTTTAGTTGCCTAAATCGGAATCAAACCCCTTCAAAAACACGAACCAACAAAAACCATAAAAATTTCGGCAGAGTTTCGTTACTAACGTAGAATTACCATTACCTGCACGCGGAAAATACACTTCATCGTATGCCACAAAAATCAAACCGTGGGCACCAATCCCATCCGGATTTCTCAATATATCAACAGTAAAGTAAAATAGTAAATATATATGCACTTTACTGAAATCCTGAGTAAAATTGTATAAAATATACAACAGAATACTCAGAGCGACCTCTAATTTATAATCATATACGTATACCACAGTAGGTAGAACAATAAACCTACTGGAAGAAACAAGGTAGCTCGAGCACTATGCCTCCGACCACGATGTGCGACACCAGAATCTAAACTGCAAACTGGGCACGGAAACCGAAAAGCCCAGGGGAAAGACATGAAAACTGTTAGAGTGAGTGGACAAAAATAAATGTCTTTCACCAGTTGATATATATGTTTAAAATAACATATGCGAGTCCAAGTAAGTAGAAATAACAAAGTACACAAGGTAAAATCATACTCCTCCAGCGTACTGAGCATGCAAGTAAAAATCCCACGGGGTCACTCATGGACACACCCGTGTTAGTACAGTCAGAATCACGGAGTCCCTGACTTCCACGTGATTCTAGCCAGAAAGGCCTCGGTTCCGGGGAAACGCCCATCACCGGTCAGGTCGGGGTAACGCCCCTCCTGGTAGCCTACCATCGGGGATCAGCCGAGAGGCAAGTGTATCGATACAACAACGTAACTAAGACTGTACTCTGGGTAAACCAAATCATAAACAGTTCGATGCAAATGCATGAAACAATATATAAGTGTATGTATATTCATATACGTATATCCGTATAAGTATAATCTTATAATCGTAAAACACATGCTCATGTAATACGAAATCTCATACGCATGCTCAAGTTCATAAAACGTATATAAAGACTAGCAAATAATCCGTGAAAAGAAATTGCACTTGGACGACGGAGAATGACCATCTCCGTCGTCCAGGTTCAAATTACCATGGCGGTTCATTTTAATTTTTAATTTTTTTTCAAAGTAAATTGCACTTGGACGACGGAGATGGTCATTCTCCGTCGTCCAAGTTGAAAATTATGGCGGTTCGATGTGCCGCCTAAATTTTCGGCGCCGCTTCAAATTTCACTTAGACGACGGAGAATTCATTCTCCGTCGTCTAAGTTCAAATTTATGGCGGTTCGAAACGTCCCGCCGATTAATTACGCGCCGCTTCGAAATTTTTAAACTGTCACTTAGACGACCGAAAAGCGCTCCGTCGTCTAGGTGAAAGTCTATAAATAGAACAGTCCCCCCCTCCTTTTCTCATTCCATCTCCTCTCCTTTCCTCCTCTCCTCTCCTCTCCTCTCCTCTCCTCTGGCCTTCCTCCTCCGGCGACGCTCCGGTGACTCAAATTCCGGCGTGGTTCCCCCTCTCCGACGACTCTACTCCGGCGATATTCCGGCGACATTCCGGCGAGGTAATAATTCTATTTTTTACCTTATTAACATTATTTTTATTTAAATAATTACTTAATTTCTAAATAGTTTTAAACAGTTAATAGTTGGAATTATAATAATTATTTAGTTGTTATTATTAATAATTAGTAATTATATATAATAATTATTTAGATGTTATTATTAATAAGTAAATAATAATTAATAGTTGTAATTATAATAAGTAGTCATTATAATAGTTTTAAATAATTAGTAATTAATAATAATTATTATTAGTAATTTTGAATTATTAATTGTTAATAATAATTAATTATATTCGTAAATGAATAATTATTATTAAATGCATGATAAATAATAATTCATTATTGTCATTTTTTATTGTTTTAATTAATAGTATAATTTGTGATTATTATTGCATGTAATTAAAAATTATTAATTGATATTTATGTGTATTTTCTAGTAAATTGCATGGTAGTACGTCTTTGATTTAAATTTAGTACATAGGCTTGATTTATTAAGTCGCACTCTTTGGAATAGATGGCGCCTCTTTTCCTAGCTTATCTCCTTCACCCCTCGTGATGTGTGGATTTCATCACCGTACACCATAACCTAAGTGAAGTTATGGACACGAGGTTGAGGGCGGAGTTTGCAAAGGACTTGAGGGAGTGTAAATTTTCGAAAGATTGGCCGAATGTCGGACATGGTGTCTAGAAACGGGTTATGACTGGTGAAAGGTTTTGGATCTAAGAAAGACGACACCAATAGAGTATATACCATTCATTTGGTTAGCCTCGGGGTGTTTTGTCGAAATTAGTCCTGCCTCTCGCGTTATCTCTATCCCTAACTGGCCATGTTTTTCGATTGAACCAAGGCTGATTAATTGAAAATTTACACTTTATCACGCGGGTCGCACGTCCATTGAACGACCAAAAAAGCCAAGCTAGTGTACTCTATTTAAATCTTAGCCGCACTTAATTAGCGTAAATTTTTGTATATAATTATTATGGTTATCAGGTATTTTAACAACGTAATCCTAGGTTTAAATGGCTCCCTCCGGCAAGAAAAAAGTCCAACAGGAGGCAGAAGATGCTATGCTCTGCCGCTTGGCGAACCAAGTTGGTTGGGTTGAACAAGAGGGAAACGACGCCCTCAATTCGGACCCTTCATCTGGTCCGTCGGTAGCGCCCTCTGGGGAAATTTCCGCTCCCCCATTTATCTCGAGCAGTGATGACGACCCCTATTCAAGTCCGACGCCCGGTACCAGTTCAACAGCAAGTACTCAGGTGTCCTCGACCTCCGAATCTATCATGTACAGTGCCCGACGTAAGCAAATGAGGGCCCCGACTGACCCGGAACCGAAAAGGACTCGCGGTCTCGTTAAATGCGGCAAAGTGGAGAAAATTTTCAAGGCGACCGAGAAAAAGATCGACTTGCCCTACGACGAATTCACCGGTGGCCCTCCCACAGCTCAGCTAGCAAGTCTCTCGGCGCATAGCATATGGTCAATCGTTCGTAGCCGGGTTCGTCTCACTGCCCCTAATTGGAAGGAGGTGCCGGATGATGAGAAGGCGAAACTCTTTAAAGAACTTTCGGTACGTAATACGTACAATTTTAGTTATTATATAATATTGTTAATATTAGTTATAATTTCATAATATATACGATTATAATTTTCTATTTATTTTTGATAGGAACAATTCGAGGTGGATCCGACACCGGCGATGTTGAGGCATATCAACCAAACCGCCAACTCCATCTACCGTGATTGGAAGTACAGGCTCCATCAGTACTTCGAAAATATCAGCCCCGTGCCTACCTCTGTAGAGCTACGTGGGGATAGAGAAGATGAGTGGCAGTGGTTGTGTAACCACTTTCAAGATGAAGAATTTAAGGTGTTTACATTTTTTATTTCAATTAAGACAATTGAATTATTTTAATTTTAGTTACTTATTAATTTTTTAATGATTTAATTATGTGGTCTAACAGAAATTCTCTGAAGTCAACAAAACTAATGAGGGGAAGAAGGATAAACACCATACTTCCGGCGCCAAGCAACTCATTCAAATAGCCAAGGAGCACAAGAATAAGGACTCCAAACACTCTTATCTCGATGCTAGCATAACCGCGTACGTGACGCCTGGGCTCGATAATGAAGCGAGTCAATACGGCGTAAGTGATATATATATATATATGTGCTTTTAATTGTAGTAATTATTATTTAAATATTATTTCATTATAATTTTTTAATTATTCTTTTGTAGGCAAGGGTGGTAGAGCGTGCACAGGAAGAATTGGCTAACACTCAGCTTGCGTTCCCAGATTTGCTGCCGGAAGACCTGCCTCCTCTATCCAGGGAGAGCCAAATTGCAATCGCGGATGAGGTCTACGGTCGTAGAGTTGGCAAGGAGGTTAGGGGGTTCGGACCTAAGGTGGTTCGAGATTTGTTGACGACCTCCGACTCATCATCTACGGGAGGTTCGGGGCGGAGAAGTACTCAGGCTGCGGCCGTCAAAGCAGCCATTCAAGAGGCTCGACTCGCACGAGAGGAAAATCAATCCATGCGTCAAAGACTTGATGAGCAACAAGCACAAATAACTCAACTCATCGCCCTCATGCAACAAGCTCGAGGAGAATGTCAACCTCCTCCGAACCCATACCCCGACGACGATGACCCGGCTGGAGGAGGGGGACTCGGCGGCGCATCTGCTCCTCCAGTGTATTAGCTAGCTAGTAGTTTATTATCTCGTTTCTTTCCGCATTCCGAACAATATTTTATTTTTTATGCATTTTTCGATTATGTATGTACAAATTAATTTTAATTATTTAATTAAGTAATATTACAAATTTAGTTTATTTAATTAATTTTAACATTTTTCATTATTTAAATTCAATTAATAATAAATTAAATTATATATATTTAATTTTAAAAAAAATTAATTTAGTTTTTTTAAAAAAAATAAATAACCACTTGGACGACGGAGATTAAATTCTCCGTCGTCCAGGTGCTTACTTGGGCCGCGGAGAATGTGACGTTCTCTGTGGCCCAGGTAAGCACCTGGACGACGGAGAATTTAATCTCCGTCGTCCAGGTGCTTACCTGGGCCGCGGACATTCTCCGCGGTCCAAGTGAACTTGGACGACGGAGATTAAATTCTCCGTCGTCCAGGTGCTTACCTGGGCCACGGAGAATGTCCGCGGTCCAAGTGCACCTGGACGACGGAGAATTTAATCTCCGTCGTCTAAGTGCCTGGACGACAGCACTTGGAGCACGGAACCTGGAGGACGGAGTCTCCGTCGTCTAAGTACTTAGACGACAGAAAAACGCACTTAAGCGACGAAAATGCTCCGCGGTCTAAGTGCGTTTTTCTTGTAGTGCTTGACCGATTTTAAATATATGAGTGTGAGAGTGGGGCCATTCTCTATAAAAATTGGGCTTATTTTCAAACGCACTCATGAAAATCGGGATAAGCTCATGGCTGTAACATGCTGGCTAATAAACCTCATATTAACACCTGAATTATTATGTGTGAGCAGTAGTTCTTATTTACCTTAAGTAGTTGTAGTTCAAGTCGGAGACCACTACAAACTCTGGAGTAGGGATTGTTGTTTCACAAAGTGGAGGTTCGATGCAGAGCACACCTTCATGATGCATAATGGGTCGACTTTGGCCAGTAATTTTTTGTTCCGGTTTTGGTTTTCCAGATATTAAAATGAGTGGGGAAATATTGGTGCATTTTAATATTTATTAAATTCAATATTTGTTTTGGTGATTAATTATGGGTGTTAAAATGATTTTATTATATGATTTATGAGATTTCGGCTTTTGTTTTTATTAGGATAGTTCATGGTGGTTTTAGTGGGGTATTATGAACTTGTTTATGGCTTGTAACCTATGGATTTTGGTTCATGTCCTATTTATTTCAGGGTATACCTACAAGCCTATATAAATCACCATAAATGAACTCTTCCACACACATCTACTTCTACTACAGCAACAACACCCAAACATTTCACTAAAAAATCCCTTATCATTTGTCTTGCGTTTTTTGTGGCCAAAGAAAGGTGTCCTTTTGGAGGAGCTTTGGGTTCCTCCAACTTGTGTTGGTTAGTGTGACCAAACAACTTGTATTGGGATGTTGTATCCTGGAGGGGATAAGTCAGGACATTTCTGGTGCACATGTATCATTTTGTAGATTGCTTGAATCTTGTTAAAGAGAGAGAGATATTCGCGCCTTAGCCTTTTGTCGATGTGTAATTTTTCTTGTATTGAAATTATTATTTTTGTAATTGCACCAACACTTAGGCTATTAAAAAAAATTTCCCTTCACACATTCAATACGATCTTCAAGATCAGAGAAGTCCAATTCAGACAAAATCCATTGTTTAACCAGCAATTTCAACCTCTCTTTTGAAACATGCCCTAGTCTCCTATGCCAAAGGAAAACATATTTTTCACTAATTTTCCTTTTATTCTCAGTAACATAAGCAACATCACTTTCAATCAGCAAAATTTTCTTGTGGCAAGTATTAGGCAAGGTCCAATAATCATTAATTAGCTTAGCAACACCAAGATAAATGGAAGCACGATTTATTTTCATTCAAACTGAGTCAATAACAAATTGATACTTGTCCCTAACTAAAAAAATAATTAAAATTAAGTTCCTGGACATGGTAGGAACATAATACACTTGCTCTTAAAAAATAAAAACTCCTGGCCTCAAAACTGTCTTAACAAAACCAATAGCTTCAATTCTTATTCTCGTGCCTTCTCCTACATGGATCCTGATCTCATTTTTCCTTGGCTTCCTCAAGTTTTGCAATCCCTTTAAAGAGTTTGTAACATGGACATGTGAGTTACTGTCAAAACACTAACTATCAGAATGAATACCAATTAAGTTTACCTCAACATAAAACCTAATTAATGATTTATTACCTCTATTTGCCTTCTATGTCTTACACTTGCCACATTCCCTCTTCATATGCCCATTAAGCTTGCAAAAGAAACACTTAATATTTTCTTTGCCCCTATTGGTCTTCATAGACTTTTTCTGGACTCCTAGCTTTATTAGAGGAACTAGCTTTCTTATCAGGTTTTTGTTTGCTCTCCCGTGGTTTGGTTTGGATTAGGTGGATGGTGACACTCTTGATTCTATCAAACTTTTGAGCATAAACAGCAATGAGCTCATTAAGAGTCCACTTGTCCTTCTGCATATTGTAAGCAGTCTTTAGCTGATCAAACTCCATATGAAGGGACTTAAGCACCAACAGAACCACCATGTCATCACCTAAGGGCATGTTGAGAGCAATGAGTTTTGTTGCAATCTCAATCATCTTTATAATATACTCTCTAATATTTCATTCAATGAAGATCTTCTAGCATAGTAGTTTCAGCCTTATCACTCACGCGAAACCTCTCAGCTATAGCAGTAAGGAAATCCGTAGCTAACTCCATGTTTGGTATGCCACCTTTGACTATATGATCCAAGGTTCTCAGAATAGTTTGCTTGGAAAATCTTGTTCGCCCTTACCCATTTTTCTTTAGCTATACCACCCTCTACAGTTGCTTTTGGGATCTCAGTGGTCAGACACCAATTCACAATCTGTTGAGCTAGATGAAGGTAAATATAAGCTCTCCAAGCTTTATAGTTACTACCATTCAAAGGAACATTGACACCAAAACTAACGCGAGCAAAGGCTTAAAAGAAAAAAAAAAGAAAAGTTAAAGTACTCCTGATTAGCTATATATATACGTCCGAAAAACTAAAAGTGCGGACCGAAACAATATTGGCCATTGATTAATATAAACACAAATTCACAATTGAGCTTTATTCAAAAACTTGCGGGCCCCACCACTACTCAATCCTCTCTTGCATCTTTTAGAATACGTTAATTCACATTTTAGAACGCTTTGCATTCTGAATTAGATTCCGAGTTTCCGATTTCAATCCAAGTTTGTTTTTATTTCGATGCAGAGCTTCATTCAAGTTGGTTTTTATTTCGAATTGAATCTATAATCAAATAAACCCTAGAATGAAGCAAATCTAGAAATCAAGATTCAATTCAATCATAAGTAGATCGAGATGAAAGGCTAAGGTATAGAAATGAAAAAAAAAAATCCTTGATCTGATGTCTTTTGATTTGGAAACAGAATTAATAAAAACCTCAATTGAAAACCCCAAATGACTATATTAGGATTTGCTCTAAGAAACTGCATGTAGATGATTCTCAAATCGGATAGAGAAGAGCAGACTCAACTCTGAACAAACTGAGACAAAAGACAAAAAAAATTAAAAGAAAAGGTCATAAACACTCATCGATAGTGATGGAGAAGAGTTGTAGGATCAAATATTTGATGGGTTCATAGTTTCATACCCAGTGATAGTGGAGACAGTGATATGATGGTATCAATGGAGCTAGAAGAGGACCGAGTGATGGCAGGTCTTGCATGAATTTTAGAATAAAACTTGGCCATTGGTTATTGGTTATAGAATACAAAGGCTGAGATTGTTTCAATCTGCACTTTTCAATTTCACAGACATCCGCTCTCGATCCTCCCTCTCTATATGTGTGTGTGTAATTTTCAAGAGAAAATATTAACCAGAACCATACCAAAACACAAGATTTCATAGAACACATCCAGTGTCAAGCAATACAATTAGATAGTATTATCATTCTAGGATATATATATATATAGGTGTGTATATATAGTTAGCATACTCTTTATTCAATGGCCAGTCTATCTGTTTGGCAAAGTATAACTTATTCTTTACTTTTAACTGAAATACGACACATTTTAATTCAACAACATGATCAGTCAATACCTATAGGCAAAAAGAAAAGACCACATTGTTCTTTATGATTTAAAACATGTCATATTCAGAACCATTATTCATACATATAATAGGTACAGTTTAAACCATCTTTGGATGATACAGTGCCTGTGATAGAACAAAAAAATGCAATTTTACTGGTTTGTGACTCAATAGTTTGAAAAAAAAATCCTTCAAAATAGTTTGTTGTGTGCAACATGTATCTCAAAGATTCATTTCAACTCAGAACCGGTGATTGTTACTTCATGTTATCCCAATTTTTGTTTTAATAAAATTGTTAGAAAACCAATCATGCTCATTTCAAAAGAATTCAGTTTGCACATATAAATCTGGGTTTCACATATACATGCTCTACAAGAAAAACGCACTTA
This sequence comes from Geum urbanum, assembly GCA_946800695.1. Lineage (NCBI taxonomy): Eukaryota > Viridiplantae > Streptophyta > Magnoliopsida > Rosales > Rosaceae > Geum > Geum urbanum. The sequence continues at coordinate 5,162,875 of OX327009.1, forward strand.
GACCGCGGAGCATTTCCGTCGTCTAAGTACTTAGACGACGGAGGCTCCGTCCTCTAGGTTCCGTGCTCCAAGTGCTGTCGTCCAAGCACCTGGACGACGGAGAATTTCATCTCCGTCGTCCAAGTGCACATTTTAATTTATTATTAATTGAATTTAAATAATGAAAAATGTTAAAATTAATTAAATAAACTAAATTTGTAATTACTTAATTAAATAATAAAATTAATTTGTACATACATAATCGAAAAACGCATAAAAATTAAAATATTGTTCGGAATGCGAAAAGAAACGATATAATAAACTACTAGCTAAAATACTGGAGGAGTAGATGCGCCGTCGAGTCCCCCGCCTCTAGCCGGGTCGTCGTCGTCGGGGTATGGGTTCGGAGGAGGTTGACATTCTCCTCGAGCTTGTTGCATGAGGGCGATGAGTTGGGTTATTTGTACTTGTTGCTCATCAAGTTTTTGACGCATGGATTGATTTTCCTCTCGTGCGAGTCGAGCCTCTTGAATGGCTGCTTCGACGGCCGCAGCCTGAGTACTTCTCCGCCCCGAACCTCCCGTAGATGATGAGTCGGAGGTCATCGACAAATCTCGAACTACCTTAGGTCCGAACCCCCTAACCTCTCTGCCAGCTCTACGACCGTAGACCTCATCCGCGATTGCAATTTGGCTCTCCATCGATAGAGGAGGCAGGTCTTCCGGCGGCAAATCTGAGAACGCAAGCTGAGTGTTAGTCAATTCTTCATGCGCACGCTCTACCACCCTTGCCTACAAAAGAATAATTAAAAAATTATAATGAAATAATATTTAAATAATAATTACTACAATTAAAAGCACATATATATATATATCACTTACGCCGTATTGACTCGCTTCATTATCGAGCCCAGGCGTCACGTACGCGCTTATGCTAGCATCGAGATAAGGGTGTTTGGAGCCCTTAACCTTGTGCTCCTTGGCTATTTGAATAAGTTGCTTGGCGCTGGAAGTATGGTGTTTGTCCTTCTTCCCCCGGTTGGCTTTGTTGACTTCGGAGAATTTCTGTTAGACAACATAAATCATTAAAAAATTGATAAGTAACTAAAATTAAAATAATTCAATTCTCTTAATTGAAATAAAAAAAGTAAACACCTTAAATTCTTCATCTTGAAAGTGGTTACACAACCACTGCCACTCATCTTCCCTATCCCCACGCAGCTCTACGGGGGTAGGCACGGGGTCGATATTTTCGAAGTAATTATGAAGTCTGTACTTCCAGTCACGGTAGATAGAGTTGGCGGTTTGGTTCATATGCCTAAGCATCGCCGGTGTGGGATCAACCTCATATTGTTCCTATCAGAAATAAATAGAAAATTATAATCGTATATATTATGAAATTATAATGTTTTTTGGTTATTAGAAAATAAATTTAAAATTGTACGTATTACGTATCGAAAGTTCTTTAAAGAGTTTCGCCTTCTCTTCATCCGGCAACTCTTTCCAATTAGGGGCAATGAGACGAACCCGGCTACGAAGGATTGACCCTATGCTATGCGCCGAGAGACTTGCTAGCTGAGCTGTGGGAGGGCCACCGGTGAATTCGTCGTAGGGCAAGTCGATCTTTTTCCCGGTCGCCTTGCAAATTTTCTCCGCTTTGCCGCATTTAACGAGACCGTGAGTCCTTTTCGGTTCCGGGTCAGTCGGGGCCCTCCTTTGCTTATGCCAGGCGTTGTAGAGGATAGATTCAGAGGTCGAGGACGCCTGAGTACTTGCTGTTGAACCGGTACCGGGCGTCGGACTTGAATAGGGGTCGTCATCACCGCTGGAGATAAATGGGGGAGCGGAAATTTCCCCAGAGGGCGCTGCCGACGGATCAGATGAAGGGTCCGGATTGAGGGCGTCGTTGCCCTCCTGTTCAACCCAACCGACTTGGTCCGCCAAGCGGTGGAGCATAGCATCTTCTGCCTCCTGTTGGGCTTTTTTCTTGCCGGACGGAGCCATTTAAACCTAGGAGTACGTTGTTAAAATACCTGATTACCATAATAATTATATATAAAAAATTTACGCTAATTAAGTGCGGCTAAGATTTAAATAGAGTACACTAGTTTGGCTTTTTGGGTCATTCAATGGACGTGCGACCCGCGCGATAAAGTGTAAATTTTCAATTAATCAGCATTGGTTCAATCGAAAAACATGGCCAGTTAGGGATAGAGATAACGCGAGAGGCAGGACTAATTTCGACAAAACACCCCGAGGCTAACCAAATGAATGGTATATACTCTATTGGTGTCGTCTTTCTTAGATCCAAAACCTGTCACCAGTCATAACCCGTTTCTAGACACCATGTCCGACATTCGGCCAATTTTTCGAAAATTTACACTCCCTCAAGTCCTTTGCAAACTCCGCCCTCAACCTCGTGTCCATAACTTCACTTAGGTTATGGTGTGCGGTGATGAAATCCACACATCACGAGGGGTTAGGGAGATAAGATAGGAAAAGAGGCGTCATCTATTCCAAAGAGTGCGACTTAATAAATCAAGTTTATGTACTAAATTTAAATCAAAGACGTACTACCATGCAATTTACTATAAAATACACATAATTATCAATTAATTAAAACAATAAATAATGACAATAATGAATTATTATTTATCATGCATTTAATAATAATTATTCATTTACCAATATAAATAATTATTATTAACAATAATTATTAATACTATTATTTAATTTTAACTAATAATTATTCATTACCAAATAATTAATAATTATTATAATTACAACTATTAATTATTATTTACTTATTACTATTATAATTACAACTAAATAATTATTATAATTACTAATTATTAATAATAACAACTAAATAATTATTATAATTACAACTATTAATAAAAACAACTAAATAATTATTATAATTACTAATTATTTATAATTATTTACAAATTAAATAATTACTTAAATAAAAATAATGTTAATTAATTAAAAAATAGAATTATTACCTCGCCGGAATGTCGCCGGAATATCGCCGGAGTAGAGTCGTCGGAGAAGGGGAACCACGCCGAAATTTGAGTCGCCGGAGGAGGAAGGCCAGCGGAGAGGAGAGGAGAGGAGAGGAGGAGAGGAGAGGAGATGGAATGAGAAAAGGAGAGGGGGGGGACTGTTCTATTTATAGACATTCACCTAGACGACGGAGCGCTGTTTTCCGTCGTCTAAGTGGACTTGGACAATGGAAACGCGCTTTTCCGTCTTCTAGGTGAAGCGTTTCAAAATTTCGAAACGCCGCTTAATTAATCGGCGGGACGTTTCAACCGCCATAAATTTGAACTTAGACGACGGAGAATTGATTCTCCGTCGTCCAAGTGAAATTTGAAGTGGCGCCGAAATTTAAGGCGGAACGTCGAACCGCCATATATTTTCAACTTGGACGACGGAGAATGGCCATCTCCGTCGTCCAAGTGCAATTTACATGAAAAAAAATTAAAAATTATAATGAACCGCCATGGTTTTTGGACTTGGACGACGGAGATTGTCATTCTCCGTCGTCCAGGTGTTCACCAGGACGACGGAGATGGTCATTCTCCGTCGTCGAGGTGCAAATTACGTTAAAAAAAATTTAAAAATTAATTCGCAAGGAATTTGGGAATCTGTCATTCGAATGAAATAGTCGTAAAATATCGATGAACGCATCGTATATATAAAAAGTTAAATTTAAAACGACGAATAATTTTACGTCTTTAAACTTGTTAAGTATCTACTAATCTTTACGACTTAAGTGTTATTAAGTATAGGCTCATTTGCACTAGAGTATTAACGAAATTGAATTTGGACAAAACAACCGTTGGATACGTTCGCCGTAACATAATATATAATTACAATAATTTTCAGAAAATAATAAGTTCGTGAAGGGTTTCATCGGCACAGTCAACCGCAAAACCGAGATTTTCACAAACCGAAAACGTGGATACAAGACATTTCGCAACTCCGATTTTCGAACCGTCGAAGCTCACACACCAAGAATTGTTTACTCTAAAGTCTTGACGAAAAGAATATGCATTGGAAGATGGTCTAGATGGTCGTTGTCTTAGAAAAAATTACGAAATCTGCACCTAGACGACGTAGAAGATCATCTTCGTCGTCCAGGTGCAGGGTCACCTGGACGACGTAGAAGATCATCTCCGTCGTCCAGGTGCAGAGACCCTGAATTCAGGGGTAGGGGACCTTAGGGTTTAGGTTTTAGGGTTTGTTCACTTGGACGACGCAAATGACCTTCTCCGTCGTCCTAGTTAGTACCTGGACGACGGAGAATGTCATCTCCGTCGTCCAAGTGTACAAACCCTGAATTCAGGGGTTAGGGCCTTGGGGTTTAGGGTTTAGGTCATTCAAGGTCATTTGTGTGTCCGTTCAATTATTCTGATTCAAGTCGATAATTAAAAAAATGATCGATCGATCTGATCTGCGACGTTTAGGGTTTATAGGGTTTAGGGAGATAGCTCAAGGTATTTATGTATGAACTTTCCTTCTGGCATGATATATAGATTTAACGCCGTAATTAAAACAACATATACTACATCGTGCTCACAATAATACTATCACATGACATAATCAATCATAGAATAATATAGTATAATTTCTGAAACATTTATTTCATTCATCTCTCGCAATAATCATAGGGACCCATAATCCAATTTACACATAAATATTATTTAAAAACAATTAAACGAACGAAAGCTTCTTGAGGAAGCTTCTTGAACATAATAGAAAGCTTTCACCTTTTTGACTACCCAAAGCCCAAAATACCCAAAAGGCGAAATCTGGAATTAATTTCTCCGTTGTCTAGGATATATAATTCGGATTAATTAATTAATTAAATTTAATTTACGTACGTACGTCGGTCGATCCGATCTGATCGAGCATGGACGCGTGTAATTAATTAATTAAGTACAAAAATATTAAGATCTACATACATATATACATTCTCCTCCTTATAATATTTATATTAATTATTGATCGATGATGCATCATATATTACAATAATTACATAAATTAATTACCAATTAATTTTTCTCGTCTTAGTTAAGTAGTCTTTATCATAATCGTCATCATCCTCGTCCCTGGTATTCGATTGCTCATCCTGCTCATCATACTCAACATCGTCCGACGAATAACCTGAGTCCTCATCCGCGTCCTCATCCTGCTCGTCTTCTTCATCTACCTCATTAATGGCATCGATAATCTCATCTTCAGTTAGATCTGTACAACCATCAGGCATGGGTAACCGTTCACCATCTTGAACCAGGTCCATTATATCGGAGCGGATGACAGAAATAATAGGCTCTTGATAGGCAAGAATGTCTCTTTCTGGTTCACCAGCATCTTCAGTCGCCGGTGTCCCTTCAATTGTCTCTGTATTCCATATTCCTCGATGAGAGATATGGTTCACTATTTTCCACCATTCACCGGCTTTCGGATCGTCGAGATAGAACACCTGCCTAACTAAGGTGGCGAGAGCGAAAGACTCACCCTCATACCAGCTTGAGTTTGTATCGACTGATAATAGTTCCAAGTCTTCCTTTGTACGCTTGAACCATCTGCACTTGAATAGGAAAACGTTGACATCATTCCCGTAACATAGCTGAACCACATTTACAATAGCTCTGTAATATAGATCATTGTCTTTCCCAACCGCTACCCCACTGTTTTGTGTTCTTCTTCCTTCATCTCGGGCCAATGAATGGAACTTTACACCGTTCACAAAACATCCGGGATAAATAGTGTTTAATCGGCTTCCCTGCTAGCAAGTGCTTTGGCCAGGACCACCACCCCCCGTGGTTTTCAGATTTTTGCAGATCAATCATCTGCGAAAATGGGCAAATATAAGGGTTTACTTTCTACAAACATGATCGATATGTATATAAATTACTAAATACCGAGACGTACGTACGTACCCATTGTAAGAAATAATCGGGAAACTTCTTCTTAACCATTTTCTCAATCCACGCCGAACTCTTGTTTTGATTTAACGTCTGAAGCCTCTCCCTGTATGACATCATGTACGGCTCAACTTCGTCACAGTCTCACAACACTACCCAATGTGCCTCAATAAGTTCTTCCCGTGTTAACGATTCCTTTAATACTCCTCTAAATGGTCGGACGACATTGGTGATGACAGAAAGATTGATGCGAGCACTGGGATTGGAGGCAGTGGGAGGTGGTGGATCTTTGAGGTACCTGTTGCAGTAAGTAACACACTCATGCATTAGGTATGTCTCTACTATGGAGCCATCCGGGGCCGACCTGTTTTTGACGAATGACTTATACTGTCCAAGCTGTCTACAAAATCAAATGTACAATAAGAATAAGTACATATAGCTAGTAATCTCCAGTGGAACAAATTATGAATCAAAAAACCTGTATAATTAATTAGTTGTACGTACCTTTCTTGAGGATACATCCAAGTGTACTGGACCGGACCAGAAATGAGCACCTGCTCGGGCAGGTGGATCATTAGGTGAATCATGATGTCAAAGAAAGCAGGGGGAAAAATCCTCTCTAGTTTGTAAATGATGTGCATAATTTGTTGTTGCAATTCCACCACATCTGACTTCTTTAATTCTCTGGTGCATAACCTCTGCCACCATCTGCACAATGCCACTATTGGTTCAACGACGTCACGAGGCAAATATGGTCGAATTACCACTGGAATCAGACGTTGCAGCATAACGTGAAAGTCATGTGTCTTTAGACCAACAAACTTGTGTTGCACCTCGTCCACTGCTCCAGTTATAGTAGCTGCATACGTAGCCGGATAACGAACGCCATTAAACCAGTGAAATACAAAACGTCTAAGTGTCAGCTTCACTGTGTAAGGTGCAGCTGGCATCTTGTTGTACACTCATTTCCTGTCCCTCCTCAACCACAAGGGACGACGTAGATTCATTGATTCCAGATCTTTGCGCGCTTTGGGAGTATCTTTAGTCTTGAACTTACAACCGAGAATTGTTCCCACCATGCTGTCGCACACATTCTTTTCTATGTGCATCACGTCCAAGTTGTTCCTCAGCTTCAACTATGACCAGTAAGGGAGTTCAAAGAATATACTCTTGTGATCCCAATAGCTGAGATCATGTAGAGGAATTGGAATGCATTTCTTTACATCCGCGTCATTGGTCAACACACAAAAGTCGAAATAGCTCAACCTCTCTAAAATCTCTTCGCCCGACCAACTACGGGGTTTAGGATTGTTCTCTACCGTCCCGTCGAAATGAGCTTCATCCTATCGCCAAGGGTGGTCATGAGGAAGCCATTTACGGTGACCCAAGTAACACACCTTCCCCGCGTGCCAACTAGAGTTCACGTCGTCCAAACATATAGGACATCCATTATATCCTTTTGTCCTGCAGGCTGCCAACATCCCATACGCTGGAAAATCGCTGATCGTCCACATTACGGCAGCCCTCATCGTGAACATTGTATCAGTGAATTTGTCATAAGTTGGGACTCCATTTTCCCATAACAGTTTCAGCTCGTCGATCAAAGGTCTGAGGTAGACATCTAAGCACTTCCTTGGAGATTTAGGACCTGGAATTAGTACAGTAAGGAAATTAAATTCCTTGTTCATGCACATCCACGGAGGCAAGTTGTACGGCATCAGAATAACTGGCCAAGTGCTGACGGCGGAGCTATTACTTCCCCAAGGATTGAATCCGTATGTAGATAGGCCGAGTCTAACATTTCTATCCTCTGCAGCAAAGTCTCCAAATTCTCTGTCGAAATGTTTGAAACCCTCCCCATCCGCGGCGTGTCGCAGGACATCGTCATCTATTCGTTTTTCTACGTACCATCGCATCGCCTGTGCTGTGTGTAGAGACATGTACAGGCGCTGCAATCTGGGAATCAAGGGAAAATATCGAACAACTTTCACAAGAATTCTCTTTTTCGAACTCTTCCTATTCAGCTCATATCTTCACTGGCCACATACGGGACAATAGTCCAAATCTTTATAGTCTTTGTAAAATAGCACACAATCATTCAGACATACGTCAATTATCCTGTACTTTAGGCCGAGGCTGCTCAAGATATTTCTAACCTTATAATGAGATTTAGGAAGATTGTGATCATCAGGAAGCAACTTACATATTTGCTCCTGAATTTCGTCAAAAGCACTCACTGACATTTTGTGCTTCACTTTTATCTTCATTTGCTCCATCACATATTGCAACACATTCTCTCGACATCCAGGGAACACCGGGGTCTGCGCTTCAAGTAGCATCCGGTTGTACTTATCCATCTCACTAGTGTCAATGGCCAAGCTAGCAGCGGGGAATGTGTCATCATGCTCATGAGTGGTACTGTAACCTCCGTCTTGGTGTTGGTGTCCACCATAACTAAATCCAGGAAATGCATCATGGACCAAATCTGTAGTTGGGTTGCAAGCTGGGGGGCCGGCACCACTGCCACTGGATGAGGCACCCTGGTAACTGTACCCTGAGCTGAAGTCTGCTGAGCTGAACTCTACTGCTTCACCATGCTCGCTCCATGTAGTGTAACTCCACATCATACCATTTTCGTACAGGTGTTGCACCATAACATTAACCTCCACATACTGACAATTAAGACATTTCTGGCACGGACACCTGAAACGCTTCTTTCCCTGACCATGTTCTATCGAAAAATTCACAAATTCGCTAATTCCATCCATATACCGGACATCACATCTATTCTTCAACTTCATCTAACTCTTGTCCATACTGCTACAAAATATTATAATTAATTAATTATTACATATATTAGTCCATTAATTTACGCTTAATTATACGTACTCGATCTACATCCATCAATTACGTAATTTAATATGTGTAGCTAACATCCATGCATGTATGTACGTTTTAACTAAATATATATTAAGCAAATTTTAACTGCGTACGTACCTGCTGGCCTTCTCGATATCAGTTAAGCTAGCTAGCTAGCTAGTCAGCGGAGATCCTTCTCCTTTTACTTCTCCTTCTCCTTCTTCTTCGATCTTTAAACTTTCCCACGGGAGAGGAAGAGAGTTTGGCATCGGGCTTCTATAATGCTTCACTTAGACGACGGAGGTGTCGGTACGTCGTCTAAGTGGACGTTACTCGGACCACGGCGTGTCGGTCCGTTGTCCAGGTGAGCACCTGGACGACGGAGAATACCATCTCCATCGTCCAGGTGTTACTTGGACGACGGAGAAGTCTCCGTCGTCCAGGTTTCACTTGGACCACGGAACAATTACGTTTCCGTGGTCTAAGTGATGTTTTCTTGTAGTGTATTTTGTAATTAGCATACATATTGTAGAATCATTCAATTCAGAAAATCATTCACAACACACAATCACATTCAGATCATGCAGGCCATCTTTCAAACAATTCGTAAATTAAGTTCCATCTAGGCTTCAACCTACTCCCCAAGAGTGTCTAGAGTTCTTATGCATGACCAATCTCACAAAAACAGTACAAAAATTTAAGTTTTTCATTGAAAACGTACTAGGACAAAATCTAGCGCTGCAAAACAAAGTTAGCGGAAACCTATATGCTATTTGATGTTTAATTTGTACTTACATATGAGTTACAAATACCTTTCCACTTGAATCAAACAGTAATTCGTCAAACAATAACTTTTTTTTGCAGGATCGTGTTTAGTTCGTTAAGAACTCTAATTCCCAAATATGAGAATCTATAATTTTGATCGTTGGGGCTATAATGGTTGAAAATCAGTTTAAATACGAGAAAACGGTGTGGGTTGGAAAGATCCGTGTGTTTTAAAAACACACGGATGAAAAACGGGTCGCTTGCTATAGGTGTAAAGAAATTGGGCCTCAAGTTTTCATTGGTCCATTAGGGTTCTTAGGTGTTGAAAACATTTTCCTAAAAAATTTCACATAAGAATTCAATCAAAACATGCATAACAAATGACGATTTGTGAATTTTTATGACATGCTCTAGTACCACTTGTTGAACTGTAGTCATAACCAGATCACAAATTAGTCACTCATGTTAAACACGCACAAGAAATGAACAAGGATTAGAGGGTATACCTTGGTTGTTCATGTTCAAAGCCATCAAGCTTTTGTAAAGACAATTTTCTAAGCAATCTACCAGCATTTACTTTATGTGAGCAAAAAGAATTTTGAAAGCGTAATTGGTGCTTGGATAGGGACCTCTTTATATACTAGCTAAGCTATAAGAGTTTCATCTCACAAGGCAACTCCTCTTTCACTTATCTAGTTGATGTATGTGATAATCAATAGGTTTATGTGTTGTAAACCAACTCAAGCTCTTTGTAAATATCCCAGTAGATAATATATATATATATATATTTAACTTAAGTTAACTCAATTAATCAATTTTACTTATTTCACAAGATACAAGCTATTGTTGGACTCAATGAGATCGATATTCCTAAGTCCATTGTTAGATTACATCTAACACATGGAAAAACATTTCCATGGATTTTGTGGAAGGACTTCCTACTGACGTACAATGGGAAATCAGTGATTGGCGTAGTTATTGACATGTTCAGTAAGTTTGTCTATTTTGTTCTTATGTCACATCTTTTTATGTTAAGACAGTTACAGAACTCTTTTCTGACAGGGATCTAGCTTTTCTCAATAAGTTCTAGGATTTTTTCTTTAAGTTGCAAGGACATCTTTGAATAGGAATAGTGCCTATCATCCTGAGAGCGATGGACAAACAGGGAACCTGAATAAGACATTGGAACAATACTTAAGGTACCTAATCATTGAGAAGGAAAGGACCTGGGTCATATTACAGCCCTGGACAGAATGGTGGTACAATTCAACATATCACTCAAGTTTGAAAATGTCCCCTTCCCTGGACCACTCCTTACATAGCCAATAGTAATAATGTGCATGAAGTGGTTTTTTCTCTAAGGAGTAAAGATGAAATTCTATTGAGAGCCAAACACAACACGAAGCAAGCACAACAAGATGAAGATGTTTGCTGATAAAAAGAGAAATGAGAGAACCTTTGAAGTTGGTGAGTGGGTCTATTACAATTTACAAGCTTATAGGCAAAAATTAGTGCAACAAAGGTCCAGCAACAAATTGTCTTCAAGATTTTTGGGGCCTATCATATTGTTGCTAAGGTGAATCAACTGGCTTACAAGCTAGAGCTACCTCTTGAATCTAAGGTACATCTAGTTTTCAATTTATCCTTGTTGAAAAAGAAGTTGAGAGATAATGTGGTGCCTCAATCCTTACTACCTCCAGTTCTGGACCCTTTGAATCTATGCTGGTATCCTATGTTGGTATCCAGAGAAGTTCATAGCTCGTGGATTGTTCAAGAAAGGAAACACTCCAGTGACCAAATGGCTAGTTTAGTATGAAGGAGTTACTATTGATGATACTACCTAGGTTAAAGCAAATGACATCAAATAAAAATATCCAGATTTTTTAGAGGATCGAGTTTGTTTATAAGGGACATGGGATGCTAGAACACTCCTTTATCCCAGCAAAGTTAGGAAAAGTCTCTTTGCTATCAATATTTACTTTTTCGAATGTTAGTTTATGTTTTACGTAATGTTGACTTGTGTCCTTGGGACCACTTGTCTTGTAACTCCTGCAATGAGTATATTTCATGTAGTTTGACCGTTTTGTGAATCATAAATCAAAACTTCATTTGGTCTATATTTTTCTCTCATTGTTTTCTATTTCTCCGTGACTTTGACATATTTGAACCGTTATCTACGTAACCTTATCAATCCAGATCCAAACACCCTATCATCAAAGAAGAGTCTCGTACACAACGAGACCTGTGATAATCAATTGTAGCAAAGCAACATTGTTATCTATCATTTTAGGATGAAAATCGGTTAACCCCGTTCATTATCTATGCTATTATTAAGGGAAGTGGGTTTGTTTCCCTATTTTTGCCGATTTTAACCTTTTCACTATATTCTATCCTAATAATTTAAGGATATTATAGTAATTACAAAATAAAAAATAAAAACAGAAAATGTAAAACAGTTTTTGCAGGAAAAAACTATCCCATATTTACCTTATTTTTCTTAAAATTTATTCTAGATTTCAACATCACACCTAAATTTTTTCTAGTTACCTAATTTCATTCATTGAGACTTATATTATTCTAGAAAAATACAATAAAATCTCGATAAATTAATAATTTTGGGACTGACAAAATTTATTAATTTAACGAGTCTATTAATTAATCTCGATAAATTGATAATTAATCAATAAAATCTCGATAAATTGATAATTAATACTCAAGTTTTCAAGTTAAGATCAATAAAAAATATTATTTTAATAAATTTATTAATTAATCGGATAAATTATCAAATTTTAAGGCAAAAGATTTACGCGCAGGAAGTATTGGCCACGTAATCCTTGTCGCGTTCTAATGAATTAAAAAAGTCGTCGTCTTTTTTGACCAAAGCAGAGCTCTGAATCCACCGGCGAGAAGAGAATGCAAAGATAATTAATTGTAAACATCGATTTTGCTTGAAGCTCAAGTTTTCGCGGAGAAAAAGCCATACGTGGTGGACAAGTCATTCGTTGAAGCTATTCGATTCGATTGACATCACCAAATAAATAATAAGTAGCAGAAAGCTATTCACTTTGACATCCAAAGACGACGGTAAGCTCTTCATCTTCTTCTGATTTGATATACAGAAATCAGAACCCTAAATTTTGGTTTTTTCGCTTTTATTTGGGGTTTTAGGGGTTTACTTGTATGAAATTGCAGCTATTTAACTGATTTAAAACCAATTTGTAAAAGATTCCTGATTGTACGGTTGTGGGTCTAGTTTAGCTTTGAAATAGGTGTCATGTTGTTTGCTTCATGGAAACCTGGCATTGATTTCTTTGTAGGTGTAAATGTACCTTGAAGCTGCTCATGCTCATGGTAATGCAGTTAACTTGATTCAGGATTTTTTTTTGTTTGTATCAGGAACGCAGGCGGTGATGGCATCAAAGACTCTGAGGAGAAGGCTTCATCATGGGGATGTTGATGGAACAACTGTTGAACATTTGGAGGGGTTGGCTTCAGATGGTCTAAACGAGCCTCTACTTGGAAATTATGGTTCTTCAGATAGGCATTCAGAGGTGAGGCCTTCTCATGCTCAGAAAGGAATTTATTCTTGCCAATTTTTTCCTGCGGGCTCATGTTGATTTTGTGGGATTTGCTATAGGAATCCACACTTGAAGAGATCTGGGACGATGAGAGGAGAAATGAACAACTCCACTGGAATTTTTTGTTTTCCGAATTGATTGCACAGTGGGCAAGATGGTTTGGTATACAGCTTTTTCATTTGTCAAGAAATAGTTTACATTTAATTTTTTAAATAAGACACGGAGTAGTATTCAACCAGAAAATGATGCATGAGATTTAATAATTGCTACTTTATATCATTCTTTCGAACCCAATGATAGAATTCTGCTCAGGAAGCTACCAAATTAAGAAAATAAATCATTGGATTCAAAAATTGAATATGATTCCTGATATGATTATATTTACTGTTTCACTTACGTGATTGCTTCTGAAAAATTCCTAGTTAGCTGCGTAGGCACAATCTATGAATTGGTTGAAAGAAGGAACCAGAGAATACTTTGGATCATGTTCATCTTTACTTTCTTACTGCTGATTGAATGCAACTAGTTTTATATAAACAAAAGTTTGGTGTGTATTCAACGATTTTGTCAGTAGATTACGCAGTTGGAATTTCTGGTTTGTACTCAATCATTTCCTTTTCTTGGTCTTTTGTAGCAAGTATTGTCCTGGGCTCTGGATCATTAATTGGACGGTTTTTTACCTTCCCTTCAGCAACACAAAATGGACAAGGAACTAGGTTGCATGCACCTCCCCTTACTCATTTACAAGTATGTCAGTGAGCTAGTTTCTTATTGCTTTAAATGAATATTATTCTGAGATGAAATGAGCAGAAAATCTTAGCTTGGAGCTTCATATTCTAGCTTGGAGGGAGATTCTAAAGAGGATTTCCTTAAAGTCGAACTTAAGGACCCTAATTCTTCCATTCGCTTTGTAATATGTCCACATGAGTTCAAGAAAAAAATAAGCCAAATTGAAACCTGTATATCTACTTGATTTCAAAAATTTTTCCATTCATTTGTTTGCACATTACCAAATGCTAATAGAATTAGCTATTTCTTTATTTTTATTTTTTTGCAAAGAACATTTTTGCATAACAATGTTAAGAATTAAGGGTTCAGATCATTAAATTAGAATGCATAATAGCCTGCAAAAGTCTCTGGAATGGGCCTATCATATATATATATAGCCTATGAATGTCGGCTGCTTTATAGGACCTCAATCTTTATTAGTTTAATATTCAAAAGTTTATTTATTATTCATATTATTTTATGTTATCAATGTGGGTTGTTCTAAAGGCTGATCTTCACAAGTATTTTCATATATAAAGTTTGAATTGTTTTGAGGACTTGATCTCTCATCAGAAAAATCAATATGATTGAAAAGAATAACTGAGAGAAGAAAGGTTTATGCTTGTTTGCATTCCTCCACTTTGAATGAAAAGGCTTTGCTCATTATGTTGAGCACTTATCCTTGTAGGAAATCTAAGAACTAGCCGAATAGTGCATATCTTTGAAATGGCTTTAATTCTAGTTCAATTGAGGGCAAAAGAATTCACTAGTTCTCAGCTTCCGGAATATGTTTTTTTAACCCTATTTTAAAGTGGAGGAAGTGCAAGAATCTTTACAATTTTAGAAGTGATCAGTAAAAGAACTGTTATCTCATGATCTCATATTTTAACTACTCATTTGAGAACAGTGCCTTACCATATTAAATCTTACTTGTATGTATTGCAAATTATGTACGTGTTGACTTGAGTATGCGGTATACTTTTCTTTTGTCCTACAGGAAGTAAGACTCAAAAACCTACGGAAAAGGCTTGAAGTACCCTTTGATGGTTCTCGTGTGGAGCATCAAGTAGGTCTTCTTTCCATTTTTCAAATACAGATCTGGGTGTAATATGATACTTGCAAATTCTCTTTAGTTCTTATGTGTGTGTATAGATGGTAGCTGTCATAAACACAGCATTTTGAATCGACACTTTAACTTAATTTAGTGCTGAGAGTGAATCAGCTTTATGATTGGGTGCATTATCGGTTGGCTTGTTTTCATTATCTGTGTTTTTGTTCTTAACTGTAGGTTGTAGATTATTTACCCGCTCCTTGGACTTTCTTCTTTTTCCGCTATTGTCATTGTTTCTCTAGGAAACAAAAAAAAGTCCGTAGCCTAGATGATTTAATTTATTATATTTTATTTCTGTTTTATACAAAGAAAATTCAAAGCATGTTTAGGTCAATAATATAACTATAGACAAGTGTTTTCTATATACATGTAATACTATTTTGGACTTCACCATTTACTTTTGTAAAGGATAATATTAATTTTTCAAACGCATGCATTTCTGTTTTAGGTTGGGCTGCATCTGCTTCTCTTATTTTTAATATATTTTTCCCTATCCGATGATTGAGAAAAAATCATTTGTCAAATGTTCTATTTACTTTTTCAAATTTAATTCATATGTTTTTTTTACTTTTTCACTTGTCTTGTCCAATCAGAATTTGTTGGGACTTGAAAGAAAGCTACCATGATTGGTGCTTTGTTGACTGTTGGCAGTTTTGAGGGTCATTTGGGTGAAAATGAATGAAATAACACTTGGGAAGGGCTGGATAGTAGTCTTTATTGATTTATTTAAAGTTTTTTTTTTTGTGATAAGGACTTGGCAATTATATGGCCTTAATCTTGTAAATGTTGCTTTCTCTATTGGGTTGAGTAGGTGATGTTGCTTTAGTTTGCTTTGTTCATTTTTTTGTTCTAATTGTCATGGAAATGTAATTTTATTTTTAAGTCCACTGTGTAAGAAAATCGCGTTGCAGGATGCTCTTAAACGATTATGGAGGTTGGCTTATCCAGATAGGGAAATCCCGCCTCTTAAATCTGTGCTTTGGAAAGAGATGGGTTGGCAAGGTTCAGATCCTTCAACAGATTTTAGGTACGTATATGAAGGTGATACGGAGGGTGTCATATGTTCTTTATTTCTTGCTTGCATTTCTTCTCTGAATCAATTGATAATGAGATATCACGACCTTATTTGTAGAGGTGGAGGGTTTATATCATTGGAGAACCTAATCTTTTTTGCCCAACAATATCCGGTTTGTTCTCTTTCAAACTTAATGTCTCTGTTTACTATAGGTGATTGATGAGTTTTATTCATGCTTCTAAGACAAATTTCACTTATTAGTATCGACAAAATTATGGTGTGTGGTTCTGCGCATCCTTATCGTCTTGTACACTGGTTCTTTTCTTGTTCCTGGTTTCATTTTTATTAAAATGATGCTAGGGTGTGTATGTTGGTTCTGATTTTCTAAATGTGCTCGTAGTCATAATTGATGTCTATATGGTGGACCGTTTGTTGGTAAAACATACAATAATGGGAGGGAGGATGTGCTATATGGTTTTGTTATGTATATTTATTTAGGAACATTCTGGTATATTTCTCAATTTGTTCTAATTGACTGAAGTCTGTCTAGTCCACAATTTTACTTATGTTTGCTGTTTTGTGGTGGCTTCTTTCATGTAGGTAGTTTCTGTATCTCTTGGTTTACTTTGTTCGTACTTCAAAAAAAAAACAGCTTTAGTCAAAAAAAAAAATTAATAGAAGGAGGCGGAGACGAAGTCCTCTTAAAGCACTTAAAAGTTCAATTATAAATATCGAAGCACAATTTATGGACCTTCATCACACTTGGTTGCCAGTTTAGGATAATGCACGAAAGATTGTAATCTTTAAATTCTTTAGAAATAGAGGTCCATAAGTCATAACTTGACTCGTCACCACAGATATTTTTTTTTTCCCATGACAGGCTTCAAATAATCTTTCGGTTCTTTCCATGTATCCAAACCAATTAAACTGTAGCTAGCACCCCATAACCTTATTCCCTTTACCAAAAGCTATAGGTTTTTCTTTTAACAATCAATCCTCTTTGATAGAGTTGACCAGTCCACTCCTGCTTCCTACTGAAAGAGGTAACAGTCCATTCTCTTTGAGCTATAGGCTTTTGTCTTAACAGTCGTATGTTTTTTGCTATTTTTTTTGTATTAGTCACAAGGTAGCCCGGAGGTTCACCTTAATATGTGGCCTCTACACACTACTGGTTGCAGTATCACCACTATTACCTTAGATATTAAGATAATGTCTCAACCTTGACCTCCCTAGTCTACCTTTGTACACTGTCCTTGCGTTTGTGCTATTCCTGAAGGTATTATCTGCTGTAGTTTCACTTGAATGTTTAAAATTTGTAGCAGTTTAGTTTATCTGAACTCACTGAAGTTCTAGTTCAATTGTGTGCTGGTTTTGAGCATCTTTGTTAAATCTAGATGTGTGTCGAGCTCATGCATCATGGAACTGTTTAGTGTTTGTCTTATTTCCAATTCAGTTAGGTTTTTAGCTCTTTCTTTTCATAGAAATATGAAGTGGTAGTGAGTTTCGGAATTTATCCTCTTACAGGAATCTTTCCATAGGCTGTTACACAAACAAGATGGAACAAGAGCCGAGTGGGAATACCCTTTTGCTGTAGCTGGCATCAATATATCATTTGTCTTGGCACAAATGTTGGATCTTCGATCGGGTAAGATTAATGTTTGATTTGAAATTGATTTGACATTGAGTTTTAATTGAATTTTGAATGTGTCCGTGGAATAGTATGACATCTTATCATGTGCTTATGTGATGAATAAAACTTGGTATTTAATAAATCTGGTTAACTGTTCTGTTAATTTTAATCTAAAGTACCGTGAGATTTGCAGCCATATATAAACATAACCTATCTAATCATTGCTTTGAACTTTAGAGTATAGGGTTCATGGGAAAATATGTTATCTAAGCATGTCTTTGTGTTGAATAAGGCTCAGTATCTAATACATCTGGTCAACTTTTCTGTTAGTTTTATCTGAAGGGGAATTTACTGTGACATATACACCTATTTAAACAAAACCTATCTAACCACAGCTTTGAACTTCTTGCAATACAAGTAGTTGTTGGGTTTTCCATCCAAGACTCTGTTTTGAATGCCTTTATTCACTTTTAAGAGTGGTTTAGTCTGGCCAGTGATTTTGCTGATGCACCTGCCATCACGAACACATATTATGCAAATTACAGCTTGTTCAACTTGAAAAATTTCAATAAATAACCATAGTACAACTGATGAACTAGATTTTCTTTTCATTTATTTCCAAGCACACGAAGATATGTAAAATTTAATTTATCTTTTACCGACTTTAAAATCAGTACTTTGTATATGTATTAAGTCTAATATGCTTTTTATATTTCTTTAGATTCCTTTTTTTTTTTTGGAAAAATAAACTTCAAGATTCTCTCAGTTAACTGGTTTACCCAAACAATAGTGGGGCTCTCATCGCCCATATCACCACTTAAAATGAAGGGACATGGTAGTGAATTTTGATCAAGAGGACATTATAAATTTGCTTATAAGTGCAATAGAACACTAAACCTGTAATTGATCTCTGTTAGTATTTTTAATATCATGATTCCAGAGCTCTTTTGTATTTTTAATTTATATTAATTTATCAAGAATATAATCAGGTTATATCTTTCTTGCAGCAAAGCCATCTTCTTTGGCAGGAATCCGATTCCTAGAACTTCTTGAAGAAGATGTGATGACGTTTGATCGCCTCTATTGTGTAGCCTTCCAAATGATGGATGCTCAATGGCTTGCTAAGAGAGCATCATATATGGAGTTCAATGTATTTTCTATTTCTATTCAATATAGATTATCGTACAATTTTTGCTATTTAAGTTGCGTGTTCAGTCCCAATGACATCAGTACCAAGTACTTATAGTTGCTTCTTCTTTCTCGTCTCTCTACATTTCAGGAAGTTATGAAGTCCACAAGAACTCAGCTAGAGCGTGAGCTTGCACTTGAAGATGTATCCAGCATTAAAGATTTACCAGCATACAACCATTTAACAAGACAAAGTCCTCCAAGTCTCTTGTGATATCATAGAAGAAACAACTGTTGGAACATGTAACTTATCAGAAACAAGTTCTGCTGCTACTGAGGCAGAAAATTACTACTCCTTGATTAAATATCAATTACTTTGTATCGTCCTGGCTGCCCGACTTATGCTACAACGCCTCTTCCAAGAAATAGGGTCTTCTTATTGTGAACGTTCTTGATTCTTAAGGAAAAAAGAGCTCGGAGTCTGATTTCTAGAGCATGTTAAAAATGATTAACCACAAAGTTAACTTCTCGAGCTCACGGTAAATAGTTTATTTAGCACAAAGTAACTTCGCGAGGAGTTCACAGTAAGCAAATATGGTGAAAGCTAGCTAATTTAAAGTTACCTTTATGACCTTTATGTATAATCTAAGAAGAGGAAACGAGAACTAAAACTCTCACAAACAGTGGCGGATCTAGAGTTTTAACTCTAGGTGAGCGGAATTTTGTTTTTATAAGAGGTGTTTAGTTTGATGAAATAAAAATGTATCACAGAAGGCTTAAAATAGTCACTATTAGACCAAAAAACTCTACCATGCTCGACAGCATAAAGAAGAAAAATAATTCACAATATAAGAAAAAGACATGTCTGAAGGGTGTTCGACTTATAAGAGATGATGAAAATAAATTATAGGAATTAATGTGTTGCCTTTTCTTTTATTTATTATTTTTGGGCAAGGAAAAGTGGGCAATTGGGGCAGTTTTAGCTTGAAAAGAATGTTGAGTAACTTGGATCAGTGGGATACTTGAGGGTTAAGACTTTGGGCTGGGATTTGATCCAGAAGAATTTCCAATTTATACTGCATTGGTCAGATCTTGCCCAACGGTCGCTGGGCTTGCGCCGTGCTAGGTCCGCCTGTGGTCACAGTCTCGCATCCTTTGAGCCTCATAACCAAGGAATGAAATATCGATAATATTTTCGATATTTTTGCGATATTTTTTGTTTTTGGACTTCTCGATATTAATCCTATATATCAATATCTTTTGTCCAATATTTCCTGAAATATTCTATATTTTTCGATATATCGCCGAAATCCTCGATATTTTTGAATTTATCCGAGATTTTGACTTTACATATATGTTGATCGCACTAAATCAAAAAAACAAAATCTTCCACGCTAATAACCCAAAACCTCAATCAAATAATCTCTATAAATAATCAACAAAACACAACTTACAAGTTTCAAAACACATATTGATCATATAAGAATCTCATAAAGTTTAAATATAAATTTTCATGTATTTATCTTAATTTCTGTCGATTTTTTATTGAATTTATATTTCATCGATGTTACCGTCCAAATATCCATATTGTCGGAGTGAAACAAATTCCCAACTCATGTCGTCGTTGCACTTTTGATAAGGTACTACTGATTCTCGTCATTCTTCGTACAATCATACTCCAGCTGACACTCTAATTGAGAAAGAGTTGTTTTGTTTTATACGGGATGATGATGAGACTGTTGTTGTAATTGTTAAGAAACTTGAAAACATGCTGCGTTTTTTTTTTTCTGCAATGCATCAGGATTGAGGAGGAAAAATGACTTAAACTGACGAGGAAATTACACAGTTGTACTGAGTTCGAAAGACAGTGATGCAAATGCTGAAAGATCGAGACTGTGATTCTGGAACAGGATCTCAACATGACAATGTCTCAGTTTAAGAACAAGTACGGAGAAAACATGAAAAGGGAAGACCTTACTATCAATAGGAGGAAGCAAGGCGATGACTCTGATCAGGTATGTATGTGCTGATGCTGTTATATTGTTGTTGTTGAAGTAGTGTTGTTGTTTAGGCACTTAACTGTTGGTTCCTTTGTTTAACAGATATATGTGTTTTTCCCCGACGAACCAAAAGTTGGGGTCAAAACCATGAAGAGTTATATTACGCGCATGAATCAGGATTCAGGAGAATGTTATCAGGGCAATCTTAGTTGCTAAGCAAAATCTGACTCCGTTTGCTAAGACTTCTATAAGTGAGATGGGTTCAAAGTACCACTTGGAGATTTTTCAGGTCAAGTTCAATTGCTTAAATATTATTATTATTTAAGTTGATGGCAGTTGTATTCTCGAATTCTCGTCAATGTCATGATACTCTATTAATTCTTACATATGGAAACACAAAGTATCATATAACTAGTATCAGAAACAGGAACACACAAAGACTAACTTGCTTAGTTTATGTGTTAGTTGACATCTTTTAAGGTTTGAAAGTAGTTTAATTTAGAGCTTAGTTTGATTGATTGCTAGTACATATTTGATGCCTTGGGATATCTTATAATGCTAGTAAGTAGAGATCCTCAACTGACAATACCATCATAACTTTGACCTGGCCTGTCCTGGGTTCCAACTTCCAAGAAAATTCAAGAAATATGTCTGTTCTTCCATCTAATGATGCCTTTACTCACTGAGACATAATCTGTCGGTCTAACTTTCTTCCCAAAGAAAAGAAACGTAAGGGTACAAAGAGCTAGATTCCAATATTTATTTGCATGTATTTAAGTTTTTGTTATTTCTTTAGCATAACATCTTGAATTTTTGCTTGTAGGCTTGTAGCCATAAAGCATTTTTTGTGTGGAGTTGTGATGGGAATTCTATTCCTATGAAAGCTTGAACTACAGACTGATGCTAAAGGCACTGGATCATGCACAAACACATAAACATACACTGTACACCAAACAACACTTAATGAACAACCAAAACTAATCTAACAGGGATTGAAGATGTACCTGTTGTATCATTGTTGAAAGACATCTCTCCTGAGCTCGAGAACAACTCCTGAAGCTATAAGTCTTCTGCAAATCATTGCACTTACACTCCCTGGATGGGACAGGACACAATGTGATATCTTCGTGGTGATTGCAGGGACTTATGCTTACATATATATACTACTTGCAGTGCCTTGTCCATCACAGAGTCACAATTGCACCAGTATACTTCTACCTAATCGAGAATACTTCTTCATGTACGATAACTCTGACAGCTATCTATTGGATTTCCAAACTGATAAGAAATGTACACTTACCAGATTACACAAAACTACAAAACCTCTATACTTCCTATTAGTACTCAAATACATTGATGTTGTTAATGAATCTACAGACAGCTTAGTGATGAGTCAAAGAATATGTTATGAATATTTCCAATCGTTGGATTTAATCATGTTTATCCGTTTGGATTCGATCCGTTTTTGACTGTTGATAGTTTTAGTCGTGAGTATAAATATCGAAATAGTCGTAAAATTGTCGAAAAGTCACATTTGGGCCAAGTTGACCAAAATTGGACCGTTGACCAAGTTTGACTAGCGTTGACCGAAGGATTTTGGCACCGCCGTTGACCACCGATCGACTTTTTGATTCCGGCCACTTCAGACCTCAAGTGTGGTATGGTTAGCTTCCTATTGTTTTGAACTTGGTTTGAGTTGATTTGGTTGAGTTTTGAAGGAGAACCAACTTGATAAATTTTCAAATTTTTGCCGGAATCGGGTGAGCTTTTCTGGCCACTTTTGGGGTCGATGGGGTCGGGGGTTTTGCTCCCCTCAACCCATAGATGCTTTTGGGTGAAAGAATTTTGGAATTGGAGGTCGTTTGAAGCTCGCCGGAATAGGTCACCAGAATTAATGGAGGTTTGAATTTTCGAGCTTGATTTCGGCCCGTGGGTTTCGAATTGGAGGTTGGTGTAGAAGGAAAAGTTGTTGGGCTTGAGGAGTAGATGTGATCTGAATATTTTCACCGGATTTGGCCACCGTTGACGCCGCGTCGTCGGCGGCGGCAACGGTCAACGGCAGAGCTCCGGCGAGTTGACTTTTTAGAATTTTGGGAAGTTTTATACCGTTTTACTCGTAATCGCACCCCGATCGTAGTCTTGAGGTTTTTGAGTTGATTTGGGTGGTGGATTTTGTATCGAGGGATAGGTAGAGTATTTATGGAATTTTCGACGATTTCGTTGATATTCGAGTTATATGTTTCCGGAAATGGTTGGTTTCCGAGGTGTGGTTCAGAGTTTTGAATTGCGATTTTGATCGGTGGAATTTATGATTATTCAGGAGATCGAGATCATACGCTTGGTGAGGGATCTTCCGCCGAATCACGGGATTAGCGCGTTTTCACGTTGTGCTTGTTTGTGAGTGGACATTTCTTTTCACTGTTGGTTGCGAGTCTTTTATATACTTTTTGCGAGCATGAGCATGTAGTTATGATTTCAAATTATACGAGCATGTGTTTTATGATTATGCAATTATGAATATGCTTTTATAATTATGCATTACGAGTATGCTTTTACATTACGCGTTCTGCATTTGCATGGAAACCTTTATGATTTGGTTTACACAGTGTATAGTCTCAGTAGTAGTTGTATCGATACACTTAGTATCCCCGCTGATCCCGAGGATGTTTACCGGGGGGGACTGTTATCCTGACCTGAGGTCTTTACCAGGGGGGAGCAGATACCTTGACCCGAGGCCCTTTCTGGCTGGAATCACGTGAGGATCAGGGATCTCGTATTTCAGACTGTACTAGCGTGGATGTGTCCATGAGTGACCCCGCGGGATTTCCGATGCATGCTCTATACGCGTGAGGAGTTAAAGTCTCCCTCGTGTACCATATGATTTTTATGCATCTAGACTCGCATATGTTTTATAACATATATATTATTAGGCGAAAGATATTTATTTTCGTCCACTCATTCTAACGGTTTATATGTCTTTCCCTGGGCTCTTTGTTTTCAATGCCCAGTTTGCAGTTTGGATTTAGGTGTCGCACGTCGAGGTTGGAGGCTTAGTATTCGAGCTACTCCTCATTCTCAGTAGGTTTCTAGTTTGGTCTACTGTTATGTATATATGTAAATACTAGAGGTCGCTCTGAATACTATTATGTTTATATTTTCACATGATTTTCCCGGATTTCTGTAAAGCTACAATTTTGTTTATTGTTTTACGTTATGATATGTTTTTGAGAAATCCGGATGAGATTGGTGCCCACGGTTTGGCTTTTGTGGCATAGGATGAAATGTATTTTCGGGTGCAGGTTAATGGTAACTACGCAATATAGTGGAACTCTGCCGAAATTTTTATGATTTTTGAAAGTTCATGTTTTCGGAAGGGGTCTGATTCTGGTTTAGGAAACTAAATCGGGGTCGGGTCCTTTCAACAACTCCGCCGGATTTCGGGAATCCCCCTATCACCAGCTACCACCACCACCATGGACACGATACCGACGTTGTACAAGTGACAAGCTCCGGCCTCAAAGAGGCGACGAAATGACCCGAGAAAAGATTTCACCATGGCAAAACCCTAACCCGAAAAGAACCATCTAGAGTGTTAATTAGACTAAACCAAAAGAGAATTTTGTTCCTTACCTCATGAACACATTGTCACTAAACACATCGTCACTAAACGCATATATATTTAGAAGGTATATATTAATTAATTAAGTAAAATTTTGTTGTTAATCAACCTTCTAGAATATATATACTTATATATACCCAATTCAAAATTAATCAATATATCAAAAAATTCTCCATACTTCTCCAACTCTCTTCTGTGTTCTATTTGATTAATACCAATCAATGGATTCATATAATTACTTCCAATGCATGACAGGAACTACCAGCGTATGCAATAACACGTGCATTGGAAGTCTGGAACAAAGTTCTGACGATGAATGGTAAAGCATACTCATTAAAACAGGCTCGGGGTGTTCCTCTGGGGTAACAACCGATGGTGAAAACAGGAACAAACTTGCAATTCCTGCATCTAGACTTTAATATCCCAACTGCGGATAATGAAAACTGAGTGCGCCCAAAATCATAATCAGCCACTTTCTTAGCACCGAGATGCTTCAAAATCATCCTAGTAAATTTCTTCTGCCCCTCATTACAGTATTTAGCACCGAACGCTACTCTAGCTAGGCAATTTATGTGCGGGGCTTGATTCTCCAACATCTTTTACTGCCCACTTGCTGACACGGTTACGAGCTATTGTTACCTGCACCACCATACATCGATACACTAGTAATAAGTTGATATATCGCAATTAGGAACTGTAGTAATAACTAAGTTGAATCACCACGCTTATATACTGTTTACCTGATTGTTCTGTAGTAATCAGTTCTGTAAGTGAGTATGAAAAGTACAATTGTTTGCACAAATGTTCCAAACAACATACCAATCCAAACACCCTACAAATGAATTGAGAACATTAAATAAAAAAATAAGAAAATGTTAAAATGCTACATGAATCTCCATCGATGATGAGCATTTACCTAATGGAGAAGAAAAGAACACAGCTAATTGCTCATATGATCGATAACACTTATGACTAAATGAGTGAAAATAAGGGAAAAAAGTTTCTTACTTTGACTTGTAGGTTCACAACATAACCAAGAACAACTCCAACGGGAATGCCGATAAGGTAATAACATGCTATGTTTACGTATGCTACAGTACTCTGCCATCCAGCTCCCAGTGCAACCCCTGTTTATAAATCAATGAGGACATTACAGATAAACTTATAATGCAAACTAGTAATTGCATGCCTCTTTCTTATTTATGTGCCAATAGTTACTGATATGAGCTTTCAAGATATGTCAATACCCGAGAGCACAGGCTGAACACTGTTCAGCAATATGGAGAAGGACAATAACGGTGACAAGTCAGCAACTGCTTTAGCTACACCTTCATCAGTGGTGAAGATGTACGCAAGACGTTCCCTCAAGAACAGGAATATCAAGAACAGCACAAGACGTATGGAAAATGATGTGGATACTATAACCAAAATTGAGAACTTTGCCCCTTTTGAGCTACCTCTTCCTAGCTAATTTGACACTCGTACACTGGAACATCGCATAAGCCCAATGAACATCACTACAACAATGAGAGTCTCTCATATAAATAAATGAAAGATTAGATGAACCAACAAATGATGATACCTTGCGGCAGTCAAGAATCCAAGGGATATCATCATTTCCCACCCATTGATGTTGAGACTGCAATAAATTTTTCAAACACATTATGTATAGCCATATAGGTAATGAATACAGAATCAATGGATCATAAATGTGGCTATGGTTTGAGTCCTCAAAACATTCAAACGGATGATATAAGCAAAAACTGTAAACATTACCAAATAGCTAGAGCATCGATAGCAACCTCAGCATTTTCCATATTTCCAGTTAAAAGAACCAAAACAGTGTTGTACCAAAGCTCCAGACTGTTAAGAAAGTCAACAATCATATGATCAAATTGAAAGCCTATGTTGCACATCAGTTGCTTCTATCCCTGTATATAATTTTCTCAAATTGACCAATATCAATTGAAAGATTGGAAGAGCAGTAGACAATCAACAAAGAGACAAAATAAAGGCAGACAACCAAAATAACAGTCGTCTATTACCAAAGCATAACACCAGATGACAGAGACAGCTTAATGACATCCCCGAGATCTTTGAAAGCTAACATTAAGAAGCCATTCCAAGTTTGTGGGCATCCTTCGCATATAACGAACAAAAGTTGACCAATGTTGGGTATCCAAAATGCTAAAATAGTGGACAGCATTGCACCAGGAACCCCAAACTTATATTTCAATTAAAAGTCATGAAAGGAGGATGTGGATTCCAATTGAAAATGCTGACAAGTAGGCAATGATCATATTTTTGCTCTGTGCTTGCAAGTACATTTAGCAGGTAAAGGATAAAACAAAGGCGAAAATGATCGGGATAAAACAAAGGCAAAAATGATCGGGATAACCCAAAGAGAGATATAGCCAGCCACTTGCGCAATATATGGATCCTGTCCTAAAACCACTAAGATTGGAGTTGTAAAAATACATATAGGAACAAAGAAGATTGCGCTCACAAACAATACTATCCATGATCTTTGAAGATGTATTCCAAGCATGTCATACTGTTTTGCTCCATATGATTGACCACAGAGAGTTTCCAGCGCACTAGCCATGCCGAGCTGCACATTGTTTTGCTCAGATTATAGTCTAATTAAAACCACAAAACATAATTTGGGATTGGTAAGTTGCAATGAAATTTATTGATCTTTAATACTGATCATGTCTAATACTAAAAACATAAGTAGACAAGAAGTTGACTTTGTAATACTGATCATGAAAAGGAATCACAAGAGTTGAATAGCAACACGACATGGTCAAATGCAAAAGACACAAGTACATAAGGAAAATCAAGATTTGCAAGGCTAAAGAACGTTACTTTATGAACAAGTTCAAGTTGGAATGACAGCATTACATACCAGGATGCCATTTGCGAACCTGACGAGTACAGTGAAGACGAGTGAATAGGCAGCTAACTCAGTAGAGCCTATGTGACCAATGAAAGCTTGACTGACGACATTTGTTCCAAAAGTGGAGAATCGGGTAAATATGGCAGGTCCAGCGACCACCCAAATCTTCTTGCTTTCATTCCATACTCTCTGTCTCAAAGCCAAATCTTCTTCTTCTTCTTCTTCTTCTTCTTCACCTGGTTTTGTTGTCAGTAGCTTCCTCTTAACCTCTTGATCCTCCATTTTTTACGTCCTTCGAAAATCTGCCAAACGCACACACACGAGCATGTATCACAAAAAAAAGGTTCGTTCCTTTACAACAAATCAGGGGTGATATAGGATTGACTTACAGAGAGCAACCGTGAGAGAGAGAGAGAGAGACAGACAGAAAGAGGGAGAGAGAGAGTCTAGGGCATCTACTGCAGAGCCATACGATGGTGGTGGTGGTGTACATTGAGAGATGTGTACAAACAGACATTTAACATTGATTTAGGTGGATGTGGCACATTGATTGATCTTTGTATTCGAGTCCCCCATGAGCACAAATTTATTAGTCCGACGTAATTCATTGGCTCTGGTCCAAATTATTTCAATTTACATATTTGGGA
Source organism: Geum urbanum (assembly GCA_946800695.1). Lineage (NCBI taxonomy): Eukaryota > Viridiplantae > Streptophyta > Magnoliopsida > Rosales > Rosaceae > Geum > Geum urbanum. Next base: position 5,190,808 of record OX327009.1, read on the forward strand.
ACAATAGTTTTCATATTTGTATTCAAATTCTGGGGACCTGTAATTTTACTAATTATGGATAAATAAAGCGTTTTCACATGATTCTTGTAGTGGAATTTTGGTTCAAGGATAATTCGTTGATTTCATTCATCCCAATTTGGAATTAATATAGATGTACAATTGGTTTCCTAATAGGAAAGAATATTTACATTCCTTATCACATCTATACAACTTGAATCCTAATTAGAAAATAATATTTACTTTCCAACACTCCCCCTCAAGTTGGAGCATAGATGTCAATCATGCCCAACTTGCCAATCCATCCAGTAAACGCGTAGTGTGACAACCCTTTAGTGATCACATCTGCCAACTGTTCTTCAGATGTTACATACGGGAAGCAAATATTTCTTTTATCAAAGTGATCACTGATGAAGTGTCGATCAATCTCCACATGCTTGGTTCGATCGTGTTGTACAGGATTGTGGGCAATTTCAATTGCAGCGGTATTGTCACAATGTAAGTCCATGGCTTTATGGAGCTTGAATCCTAACTCCTTCAATACATTTCGAATCCACAGCAGTTCACACACTCCATTTGCCATTCCTCGGTATTCAGCTTCAGCACTAGAGCGGGCAATCACATTCTGCTTCTTACTATGCCAAGTTACTAAGCTTCTTCCAATAAATGTGAAGTACCCAGATGTAGATGCCCTATTCGTTTTGTCACCAGCCCAATCTGCATCAGAATATCCTGTGACACCAAACTCACCATCCTTGGGAAAACAATAAACCTTTTCTAGGTGTAGAGTTCAAGTACCTAAGTATTCGCATCACAGCTTCCATATGCTCTTCGCTAGGATCATGCATGAACTGACTGACAACACTCACAGCGTATGCAATATCAGGACGAGTATGTGACAAATAAATTAACCTCTCTACTAATCTTTGATAGGCCTTTGTTTGTTGGAACATGTCCAGTACACAACTCCAGCTTGTGGTTCATCTCAATAGGAGTCTTAGCAGGTTTATAATCTAGCATTCCTATTTCAGCAAGAAGATCAAGCACATACTTCCGTTGAGACAAGGTGATTCCCAACTTGGATCTTGCAACTTCAATTCCCAAGAAATATTTTAGTGGACCCAAATCCTTCATCTCAAATTCTTGGGATAACCGCTTCTTTAAATCATCCATCTCAGTTGGATCATCACCTGTAACAACCATGTCATCAACATATACAATCAGAGCAGTAATCTTACCACCCTTGCATTTAATGAACAAGGTATGATCAGAGTTGCTCTGCCGATATCTAAACTTCTTCATTGCTCCAGAAAATCTCTCAAACCACGCTCTAGGAGATTGCTTCAATCCATACAGTGACTTCTTCAATCTACAGACTTTTCCAACATCACATGGCTTACAGGTAACACCTGGAGGAATATCCATGTACACCTCTTCTTCTAAATCTCCGTTCAAGAAAGCATTCTTTACATCAAATTGGTGTAATGGCTAGTTATGTCGCGCTGCTAAGGCTATGAGGATGCGTACAATACTGATCTTTGCTACGGGAGCAAATGTCTCCTGATAGTCGACTCCATATCGCTGAGTGTAACCTTTTGCAACCAGACGAGCTTTATATCGATCAATGCTTCCATATGCATTTAGCTTCACTGTAAATACTCATCTACATCCAATAGTCTTCTTTCCAGGTGGTGCAGAAACAGTCTCCCATGTTTCATTTTTTTGTAAAGCTTTCAGTTCTTCATTCATGGCCTTATTCCATTTTGGATCTGCCAAAGCATCCTGTACATTATTGGGAATAGATACTGTAGATAATTCACTAACAACAAGTGCATGTGTTCCAGTCAACCTATGGTGAGATATAAAGGCAGTAATAAGATATTTGGCTTTGGCTTCCATAGTTGGCTCATATTGCTTCTTTGGAACCCCTCTTGTTTCTCGTTGAGATCTCCTTGGAGCAACCTCTACAGTGTCTTATTCAATATTATTAATACATACCTCATGTGAGATGTTCTGGGAAGGTTCTTCAGTTGATGGAGTAGAAGGGAGATCTTCATGAGGTACTGCTTCAGAAAAGGTTTGATCTTCAGATAGTGATGTTTTAGCTTCAGTTCTCGATGGATCGAAAATATCCTTCGATCCATCAAAGGTCCTTCTCAGGTTCGTTACTTTTGCAGTCCTCGATGGATCTAGAATTTCTTTCGATCCATCGAAGGGTGCCCTCGGGTTCATCTCTCCTTCATTCTTCGATGGATCGAGAGTTTCCTTCGATCCATCGAAATAGGGTCTCAGGTTTGCTCCTGAATTTTCAGCTTCAAAACTTCTCTCCAAGTTTTCTACTTCTTCAAATTCTGGTAGATTCATAGAATTTCCTTCATGTATACTTCTCTCCCCCTGAAGGGAAGACTCTGAAACTCCCCCTGAATAATATGGTTCAGATTCACGAAAGGCGACATCCAAAGAAGTATGCATCTTGTTATGGAGCGGGTCATAACAATGATAACCTTTTTGGAAGTCAGCATACCCAACAAAAATGCACTTCACAACACATGGATCAAGCTTCCCTCTAAGTTGTTTGTTGATATGAACATACACAGTACACCCAAAAACTCTTGGCTCCAAATTTGGCAAGGATGGCACATTCAGCAGTTGCTGTAATTTCTGATACGGATTTTGAAACTCAATGACACGGGAAGGAGTGCGATTAATTAAGTATGCAGCAGAACGAACAGCTTCTCCCCACAAGTTCGATTTCACATTCATGTCAAAGAGAGAGGCCCGAACAACTTCCATGATCTGTCTATTCTTCCATTCAGCTAATCCATTTTGTTGAGGAGTGTAAGCAATGGAAGTCTGGTGTTTAATCCCATGAGTACCTAAGTAAGTTGTCATTTCACTATTCACATATTCGCCACCATTGTCAGACTGAAGAACCCAGATTTGCTGCTGATACTGGGTTGCCACCATCTTGTAAAATTCAGTAAATCTATGAAACACATCACTTTTATACTTCATTAAGGAGACCTAAGTCATTCTGGTGCATTCATCAATAAAAGTCACAAAATACCTAAAGCTAGAGCGGGTGGGAACTTGGGCAGGACCCCAAACATCCGAGTGAATTTTCATAAAAGGGACAGAACATTTGAATAATCTTAGCGAATAAGTACAACGGTGACTCTTGGTAAATTCACATGTTTCACACTGAAAGTCTGAGGTATTTACACGTGAAAAGAGTTGAGGTTGAAGCTTATGTAGATATTGAAAATTCACATGACCCAAACGACGGTGCCATAACCATACGTCTTCCTTAGCTTTATCCAAACTGATGGTATTATTTGCCTGTCCCAATAATTTCAATTGTTGTGCTCCACCACTTGTCAGATCAAGATATTATAATTTCCTCCTTCGAATGCCATAACCAAGAATTTTTCTAGTCACAAGATCCTGAAAGATACAAAAATCTGGATAGAAAGTGACAGAACATCCAAGCGTTGCAGTTATCTGACTAACAGATAGAAGGTTATGGGCAAGAGAGGGAACAACGAGAACAGAGTCAATTGATAGATTATCAGATATCTTGACAGAACCTTCACCAATAATAGGAGATGGAGAACCATCAGCAGTAGACACAACATGTTGAGGGGATGGATTAATGGTTTGTACCAGACTGGGGGTGTTCATCATGTGATCAGTTGCACCAGTATCAATGATCCAGGTAGGAGTCGAAGATGATGCGGAGAAGGATGATGCATTACACTTCACCCCTGATTCAACTATATGAGTATAAGTAATTGATTATCCACGCGATATCTTCATGTTTCAAACAGTAAGGTTTGTAAGATTCAAGATTTCAAGGGTTCAAGGGTTTTAATTCAGGGATTTCATGTACAGCGAAATAAATACTTCAGTGGTGGTAATTTAGGGTTTTTTCAGTGGAGGTGTGGAGGGATTTTTTCAGTGGTGATGGAAACCCAGGGGTTTTCAACTTCAATTCGGGGTTTCAAGGTTCAGGATTTTGGCTCTGATACCAAGTGAAATTTTGGTTCAGGGATAATTCGTTGATTTCATTCATCCCAATTTGAGGTTAATATAGATGTACAATTAGTTTCCTAATAAGAAAGAATATTTACATTCATTATCATATTTATACAACTTTAATCCTAATTACAAAATAATATTTACTTTCCTAACACTTGTGTTACAACAGCTTGAATTATGGTTAATCACAAAATTTTCTGCAAATCAAATTAGAGAGACCAGTGTCTCTGGAGATCATGTAAAAACGCATCCTCGTCCATGACCACCAAGAACAAATATGTAACTCTAATCAATGTCTGCCAAATTAAAACCCAAGCTTCCTAGTTGCATCTGAGTTAAAACTGTGTAATCTCTCGAAGAAGTAAAAACAAAACTGAATGAACCCACATTTATTATTGAACTGGGTCATAGAAAACTACCAAATGATGAAGACTCATGAAGTACTCACGTGCATTTATTTACATCCATTCATGATCAATGAGAGGAATAAATTCCAACTGACTTGCCTTTGTGACTATTTGATTTAACTTGACGACTGCCAATTGTGCAGAGACCAGAGAGAGAACAAATCCTCTTTTGCCTCTGCTGCTGCCTCTGCTGCAAAGACGGCCGTAGTTGTCTTTCTACTAGGTGGGCATCACCTTGGGGCGGTTTTATAAGTATAGTTATAATTTGTTATATTAAATTGATAATTTATTAGAACAAACATATTATGCGACAAACGGATGATAACGGTTGTAATCGAGATATAAAATGATCTTTAATCAATTTGAAGATAAATGTTGAAAGGAGAAGTAACAACAACAAATTCAAATTTCGTTTTTGTTAAAAGGAAAAATCTTTTAATTAATAGATAAATTATTTACATATCAAGAGCGAGTTTGGATGAAGTGTTTGCAGCTTCGTTTCTTGTGCCGGGTCTGTGACTTCAATAAGTCGAAATGCTAGGGTGAAATCATTATCATGTGTTGCTCAAACGCAGTTGTTCTCGAAGTAAGAACAAAATAAGAAAAGTAACCATAAAAATACACATGTAACGATATTGTTTACATTCAATTGATTTGAACACGTAAACTGAAGAAAAAAAATACCATATCAACTTACAAAGAAAGTATTATCCAAGATAGTACTTACAACTTATAATATATGCATAAGAGTTTCTTAATTACACAAATCATAGAAGTCTTACTTTACATTATAAAACATATACATCATTAACAAATTTAAAAACACATAAATAACATGAGTAATCTTCATGTTATCTACGATAGAAAGTTGCTAAAAACATGCTGATTACTCAAAAGGAAAAATGTAGTATAAAGTAAAGTGTGCTCTGGAGAGTCTGAAAAAGAGTCCTCAAGCAGTGTCAAAATAGAGCTGCAACGTCTTCATAATCTATTGTTAAAAAAAAACTTTGATATCAATTGCAATTCATTTAAAATGTCACTTGACTGAGATGAGAACATCATATAATGTGTAAGAGATAAATCACAAGATCACCTGAGAAGAAGGAAAGCAGCTGTAGACTAAATTTACATCTAGCAGCTGAGAGAGATTTACAAAGACTGAATTAATCAATTTGTAAACTTGTAACCCTCTACCCTACAATATAAATTCAATAAGCCAAAGTAAATCAAAACAATTCAAATTCTAAGAAAGCAGAAGGAGAGTTAGAACTAATATTTTGGTGAGACTTCGACAACAAAAAAGTAATATCAAAAGAAAAGGTACAGGGTAGCATTTGGATGATCAGTCATTGCAAAGAGGAGGCTCCATATGTGCTCTTCCATTGTAATACTCATTGGTAGTTTGTTTCCCATATATAACAAAAGCAACTTGATTGAGCTTATCTTCTTTAATTACCACCAGATCCCAACACATTTACTTCGTTAGTCTAGTCATGGCTGCCAATTATAACCATAAGGAACAAAGAGAAAGCATGTTGGACAGAAGAAAAAACACATTCAATTCAACTCACTTTAGAGGAAAGAAATCAAAATAGAAATAATTAACCTTTGCAGATGCCAACGTCCTCAGGTAGCAAGAGTCGCACACCACACAAAGTAATCACCAGGTAGCACATACTGAAACTCAAAACAATAATACCCTTCCCCCTCTCTCAACATCTGTGTGCATGACAGTCATAAAAGAATATGCACTTTTTGGTGGGTGCAAACACACATGAATCTCAGGCCTTTACACTCTTACCAATCCACTTCTAAGATATCGAACTATGTTTGGATGGTGAAAGCTTGCTTAGCAAAACTATCCTTGTTGATAACAAAAAAATTGAGAGAAAAACCAGTTAACACCCAAACAATCAAAGAGAACTTTTTAACCATGTCATCTATAATAAATGGTTTCTAACAACTGGAAATGAAACTCATCAAGAACAAAGCAATATGCATGACATATCCAAACAAAGATTACCTGGTTAAGGTGATTAAGACACTATTTCAATGTGATAATATGAAATAAGCATGTCTTCTTTAATTGCACACATCTGTCCACTTTCACACACAAAATTGCAAATAAAAAATAAATAAAAAATACATTAAGGTACAAAATAGAGAAATTCATATTCTCTTACGCTATATTGTATGTTTAAAATGGTAATGGGCATTGATTAGAAACAAAAAGCTCACGGATCACTATAAGAGCCACACAAATTTGATGATCTCATCATTCCACATCAATTTAGCCAGACAAAGTGACCACCAGGTCGCAAGATACGATTAAGCTCCAAGAGCATTTCACCACCTGAGATGCAGCTTTATTATAAATCTCTAAAAATAGATATGGCAAATGGATGTAATTTATATCACGTGCATTTCATACCTTCAACGTGTCAAAGGACTCTAAATCATGCATAGTAGATAAGATCAAACACATTACTTGGGTATGATAGCCTTATGGTATCCATAACAGCTGATATGGTAGGGATTCCCTTGATAAGATTTAAAAAGGAAATTTATTTGAAAAATAAGCCAAATGCAAGATTTCCTCCTATTCAACAACAGTAATCTACCAAATATTAGTCCTATTAAAAGACAATAACTATTTATCAAGTAACACTAGAAACAACCAAATCTAAAAATCATGCTCCGTCAACTGATTCAAGAACAAAATCCTAAAAATCGAATAAAGATCTTACCTTTTCAGTTGCAGATTGTCATGTGAGATTCCCAAGTCAAAAATTGAATAGAGCTATTAAGCTGAAACTAAGGAGAGGGAAAAGAAGAGGAAATAGGGGAACGCGGGTCTTGGATCATGCATAAGATCGGGGATAACATTTCTATTCCACCACTTGGTTCTTGACCGCATGATCGATGAAACGCTTTGAAAAACATAAGATAGATGAGGCATGTATATGTCAGCACAACCTAGAAGAAGAAAAATTATTTGTTCGAACAAGAGCTTAGAATCCTAAAACTCTAAATCTAATAAAAGCTAATAGAACCAAACAGAGCGAGAATAACCAAAGAAAAGGAATCAATAAAGAACGAACCATCGAACTTGAAGACTATCGAAGCCGTCCTATGCCATCGTTCTCTCATTGGCATGCACCATAGGGAGAGAAACCAAACAGTAACTGAAAAATAGTGGAAATGTTCAAAACGTATTGTATTGTACATTTTATGTATATTTGTATATCTATCTACTTGTGAGAGTATCATATATTTTGCAAAACATTTTTGTAAACTATATTTTTGTATAATTATTCGGTATGTGATTACCATTATTTATCATAATCTTTAGGCCTTTCTTTGATGTAATTCTTAATGATGCAACATATAATTGTACGTGACTAGAAACTGGTTCAGTCAAATATATTCCGACTTGGTTTAACGATTGACCCTGACTTTTATTGATTGCCATTGCATAATATACTCTAACAGAAAATTTTCGTCTCCTAAATGTGAATGGCCATCTAGTTTCATTTGCAGTTAGAACAATCTTTGGAATGTAAACTTTTTCCCCAATATTAATCCCTGCCAATATTTTTGCCTCTATGATTTTTTCAAACAACTTTGTTACAATTAACCGTTTTCCGTTGCACAAACCTTGTATTAGATTTAAATTTCTTAATAACATAATTGAAATTTCAACCTTTAGTATAAGTTCGTGTGATAGTAAACCGCTAAATTCAAGTTTATTCAAAAATTCTATAGGATATATAATACTGTTATCACTGTACATTCATGTATTAAACGAAATTGAATCAGAACTAAAGTATGTTCTTTTATCACCAGGTAATAAATCGATTGCATATCTATTTATTTCATGAACAGTTGTATTTTCTGGGCGTGATAATGGCACGCTCTCTCATGTAACATGTCTCATTGTATTTACGGTCAAAATTTGGATAAGTAGCCGAAAAAATGGATGTGATGGGATTTAACGTTGAATCAGCAAGTAAATCTTTAGGAATGTGAATCCAAGATGTATTTGAATCATTCGTAGGAAAATTTGATTGCAATAGACCATCACCTATATGTAGCATCCATTCCGCAAAATTTTGAAAATTTTATCTTTTTCAGTGATTGTTAATCCAATAGAGCATAATCTCATGTTTTCAATTAAACATAATACTTTAAGCAAATGCCACAAATATGAGTTATTCAATGAAGCCTCAAAAATTTTCTCTTTGCTTTATTTTCTATAACTGGTAAAGTTTGTCTAAAATCTCTGTCAAACAAAAATGGTTTACCTCCAAATGGTATTTGATTCTTTCGATCATCAGAGTTCGCCAACAAAATATCCCGAAGAGTTTTAACCAATGATTCGATACAACATTTATTACACATAGGAACTTCATTTCAAATGATCAAATCTGCCTTTTCAATTAGTTCTGCAAGATGTTTATTTTTATTTATCGAACATTTTAAATCTTTATCTACAATTGATTTTATTTTAAAACGTAAATGCGCCGTTCGACCTTTAGGAAATAACAGAGAAGCAGTTCATGACGAAGCAACAACCAGAACAATTTTTCCTTCAGATCTCAGTCTAGAAATTATTGTATTTCACAAAAAAGTTTTTCCTGTTCTGCCACTACCATGGACAAAGAATGATTTTTCAGTTTTCTGTTCTACATCTTCAATTACTTCATCGTATATAATTTTCTAGCATGAATTCAATTTAGTAACATATTCACAATGTTGACGTTTAAGTATCTCGCAATCAAAATCTAATTCGTCTCTCATTAATTTATTGTCCAGTTGTTGTATTTTTTCTGTTTTTGGCATTGACAATTGATGTTCTTTCAGTAAACTGGATACCATGTCGAACAATTATGCAATTTCGTGTAAAACACTATTTTTCAAATCATCTTCAGGTATGGCGAGATTGGGCATGTTGAATTTTGATTGAATTTTAAATAAGATATCATCAGACAAGCTCATCCAATGCGCATCGAGCAAAGCTTGCAGATTTGAAACATTATAAAAGAGAATAATAGTAACAAATAATTGTCTAACCTGAAAAGTGGTCGCAGTGAATGAAGATTGAACCAAAGCATCATTCCATTCTTTATCATCATCTAACAATCCAAATGCTTGACATGCTTCTTGAAAAGTGAAGTGATTCCATTAACTATTCTGATCCAATCAAAATTCTAACATCCTTTTTGAATATTCAACAACATTCGTAGGTAAAATAATTTACCTCCAATTGGTGGTACGTGGGCAATTATGCCAATAAATTTGTACCTTTTTCTTGGATGCCATATTTTGCTATCACTGTCCCAAACAAATTCAAAAGGAAATTGAGCATAAGTTAACTTATCTGCGTCCTTATAAATAGTGTTCGTATCAAACTAAGCAGTCCACATAGTACGTTCCACATCAGAATTTTCAACAACTTTTTCAAGAGATTGACCTTCATAGAAAAAAACACTTTGTTTATTTGACAAATGAATTTTTAAGTATTGCACTGCAGTATATCTAGTATGAATGAAGAATTCAAACAGCCACCACACGGATTCGTGGGAAGTTAAATATCGACAATTCAAATAATTTTATTTCATCATTTACACTGTCGCGAATCATCACTTGAGCTCTATCTGGACCTTTATTTATATATTTAAATAAGTATTTTATCAACATAGATTGAGAATACAATTCAACATTTATATGAGCATTATACCTTAACGACAAAAGGAACAACAAACTTATTACCAATATGAATTCCGTTTTTATTTACAAACTTTGAATCATCATCACATCTTCTATATTGAGGAGCTTTAATTACATGAAATATTGTGTTAGGAATATATGGTTTTGGAAAATATTTTGTACATTTTCCATCTCTCATGCACGAAGATTTTGAATTTAATTGACCGCAAGGACCATGTATCATAAATTGACTAACTATTAAAAAACGTTTTAGACTAGTGTTTCTATCTGGTAATTCAGCTAAAATAATAAAACTTATATTTATTGATGTGTAACATTTATATGGTCATTTAAGCCAAATTAGTAAATGAGCATGAGATAATCCTCATTTTTAGAATTCAATTGTACAAACATGTGCATCAATATCTCAAAAAGGTTCTCCGGATTTAATGAATTCAATCATATTATCCAATTTAATTTTAAAAATTTGCGAAACAATATTTGGTTTATCTTCAGCTTTGTATCCTGGTTTTTTTTCAAAATATCTCATTTCCGAAAATTTAACATTGTAAGTAAAAGTTACAAACAAATTCGGATTCCTATATTATCTACAAATTGCCATAGCATCTTAATAATTATTCAACATATCTGTAGGACTGCCAGTATGAGTTCCTGGAAGAAAAATAGTTTGTCCCACATCAGAACATCGAGTAATACCATCTGAAGTAAAAGTAGACTATTGATTCTATTTCAAACACTTCAATAATGGTTGATTATTCCTTATATACTCTAAGCGATTTCCTTATTGAAGTGTTTGAAACAACCTTCCGATTATATCTATGATTAATTGTTTCGCGATTTCCTTATTGAAGTGTTTGATACTTTCTAAAGTTTAGTGATCAAATTTTCGATTGTGACAAAATTCAGTAATCATTTTAACTATTTTTTCATTCCTAAAATATGAAAAATATGACTTAATCTTAAGAATATCTATTACATATCACCTGTTTAAGTTGGACTCTTACAATTGGTCGAAGTGATAAGTAGATGATGATTTTTCTAGATCAATCAATTATTGATATGTAAGTAATAAACTTTTATAATTTTGTTAGTTAAGTAATTCATCTTCTAAAATGGTCGAACTCTTTAAAACTGTACGTCGTTTCTATAGGTTTTTGTCTGTTCATGAACTTTTATTACTACAATTTTGACACGACTAGTCTTAATTCGTAGCTATGCCACTGCTAATAACATATATATTCTAAATTCATCCTCACCATACGGGAAAAGCAGTGAATATTGCAATGACATTAAATTCGGATGTATTTTAGATATTCATTTTAAATGTTCACCAATCGATCGAATAACGATATCTCTGTTAGAATTAAATTCTCCTAGGTCACTAATAATTAAACTGGCAATTTAGAAGCACTCGGTAATTCATATTGCTTGCCATCAGTAAGTTGTCAATCAAGTAGAATCATATTACAATTAGGTAACGAAACATTTTCAAATTCATTCATGATTGATCAAAAAATTTTGATCAACTCATTACGTCATCGAGCATATTTGCTAAATTTTCAACAATACCAGCATCAATATTTTGATTTGCGTTATTTGGAGTAATAGCATTAAAACGATTGGAAATCTCATTAACTATGTCATAAACATATAACTGGGAAAATATGGGAGATTCATTCGTAAAAGGTAACACAGATCCCATCAAATATACTTGTCAACAGATTTTGAATATATAAGAAGCTCTACCATCATTTATTTTGTAATCAATTTTTGCACCCATAGAAGTAAAAGAAAACATAGAATTGTAAACTCGAATATTTTCACGAAATAATATGCATTCTCTTCCATTGTTTGGATTTAATAATTGTTCAAGAATGGTAGTGTTGGATTTAATAATTGTTCAAGAATGGTAGTGTTGGATTTGATAATGAGAGTTTGACTTGTCCTTTTTTGATAGCAAGTAGTATAAATTGGTGTATTCTCAACTATTTTTTTCAATGCCTCACTTAACCAAAAATATGCACCACAATACATACATTCATAGTTGTAGTCGCCAGAATCTTCATATTTGACATTCACACCTGCAATTACAGTCGACAAAACTTAATTTTAAATATGTCATTATTTGATTAATTCAAAAATTAAGAAGGTAAATAATTCACCTTTGCGACTTTTTTGATATGATGTTTGACCAAAATAAGTTGAAGAAGAGAACACACCTAATATTAAACAAAAATAATTGTTATTGCTTCATAATTATCTAAAAATAGTTCAATCAAAATTTACATTATCGGTAGCATGGTACATACTTGAAGCTGTTGTCTCTTGCACTGCCAAGTCTTGTTCAAAAAATTTTGGATTTTCAATTTTTTTTGTCTTCTTCGTCCATGAGCCCTCACTTGGAATAAAGGGTGACCCATTAAAATTATCAGGGTCTTCAAAAATTCTAGAACTTTTGGTTGAACGACTTTTTGGCAGCATTCTTACAAAAATTATAACTAATTAATAAATAAGAGTATGACAAATTAAAATAATAGTATGACAAATATCACAACCTAATGAAAACAGAAATCTAATAAACAAAGTAAATGAAACAGTCATTTTAGTCAAAGTTTATATAACCATGTTAATGCATTTTCATAAATCATATTAAAAAGGATACATTTTTCTTCTTCAAAAAAAAAAGGAATACATTTTTCATAAAAAAATTCCAAAAACAATATAGAATACAACTTAGTGACAACAAATCGGCAATAAGGTAAAATAAAAGAAACAAACAAATAAACAATAAGATCAATACCAAACAAAGTAAAAAAAAATTGAATGAAATCTAAGAACTCCATTAAAATCCAACTATTAAAAGTCCTCAAAGGGACCATAAAAAGTCCTTAAGAGTTAAACGACTCAAACCTAAGAATGAGTACACAGTTTTGACTTTTAATTTAAATAAATATTTTATTAGGGAGAGATGTATCGATCTGCAAAGAGCTGATGCAATATCAGAAAACATTAGGAAATTAATATTAACTAAGAAAGCAAAGCCAAATCTGGTTGATGTATCATCTATTCAATCTTAGAGACTTTCCAAAGATGCACCAACCCTAAACTGACACATCGAAGTAGATTGCATCACACAAATTAATATTTTCTGATTACAAAATTAATAAAATTCGGTGCATTTACCCTGTACAAAACACAATAAATATGCAAGATTGTACAAACTATAAGTAAAAGAAGAGGATGATATGAGTGAATGCAAACTATAAGTTACAATGCCACAAATGCAAATTCAGTTATGGTATGTTTTGTCAGTTATAATACGACAACTGCAAATTCACTTATGATTTTTAGGGTATAAACTAAGCAAATTTAGTGCTTTTACCCTATATCATACTTATTCTTTCAAAAGTATAAGTGATCGGTGATAATACTTGAATTAAAGAAAAATATCCCAATCGTTCTCCCTAATAAATTTTTTGTTGGTTTATCAGTTAACTCTAAGGTAATTAGATGGTGATACACTATTCCTTATAGTTTCTTCGTAGTTAAAACATAAACCCAAAGCAAAAAGAAGAAAAAGAGATTTGTTCATGAATAAAATATTTTTGCTAAATATTTTTGAGAGAAAACTACACCATACCTCGATCAACCTAAGCTTTTAACCTGAATGGTGTTCTGAGAATCAGAAAGGGTTAATTGTAGGCACAAAGGTGGAGCACGATCGTCAACAAAATAGAAGATTTGATCGAGAGAACCATTGAACGAAGAGCGAAGACTAAATCGAACGATGGAAGAAAGGCTCAAATAAAATTAAGACCAAGCTACTAAACTTGACAATATCAACTATAAACTTGAAACGGTTACATGATAAAAAAAATATCAGACAGAAGAAATAACCAATCAAGTTCAAATATTTGATGAACAAAACTGAACCCAAAAACCTCAAACTAATCAAAAACTGAAAATCCAACTAATGAGTCATCATGAAAAGATAAGTAGAAATCATCATGTGATCTCAAACAAACAAAGTTCATGGATCAGCCATATCAAACACTACAAACTAAAATCAAAATGATCAAAGTCTACAATGGTGCCGCAGCCTAAAGACTCAAATAAAATTAAGACCAATATACGAATACTATCTAAAGCTAACAGAAATGTAAGTGGATGCTATTAAAAAATTTAATCTACTTATATCTTCAAAGCATATAGGTCCATCATCATCATTATTGGTACCAAAGCTGCCTTATATCCAAGCAAAGTTCGTATGATACAAATATGCACAAGGCTTAACATATACATATAATAATTCCAATCACCACCCAATACAAATATATACTAAATCCAAGCAAAGCTCGTTCAATACAAATATGCATAATGCATAATAGATAATGGTTTTGTGTTAATTGAAATCCCGGCATCTGCATATATATAGAAAATTATAAAGGTATCACTGATATATCTAGCAAATCGAGATATTACTTCTACAACTTACTGCATAAATCAATCACAATAGTTCAGTGCTTACGGATATACTGATTTAATTGAATTTGAAACCTAGGGGCTAAGACTGGATTTCACTAAAGACAGGTTTGGAATTACATTCAATTTAAACCCTAAAATTTAAATGAAGAATAACAAATCAATGACAGCTCGTGTCTAATATTAGAACCATACCCAAAAAGACAAAACCGAGCTATACGTTTGCAACCACTACAATGGAGACCTTGGGTTTATATCAAAATATATACTAAATCCAAGCAAAGCTCGTCCAATACAAATATGCATAATGCATAATGGTTTCTACTTAATTGAAATTCTGGCCTCTGCATATATATGGATCGGTTTGATTGTCACCCAAATCTCAAAAATCCATGATTGAATCAAAACATTAAATTAAGCCAGAGCTGGTAGTATACCTTTGAAATCGATCAGAGGAGAGATACATCAAAGGAGAGAGAGACGAAACTATTGCATAGGCCGACTTTGTTGAGCACTGATGTTCGTGGATGCTGGGTTTGTGGAAGCTGGATTCGTGGAGGTTGAAAGTGATCGGCGGAGATGGATTCGATGAGAGGATTGGACCTGAAAAATCAATCGATGATGGAGGAAGAGGTAGCAGTGGGCGTTTGTGCAAATAGGTTGGGAGTAAGGTTGCGATATGAGAGTGAATATGGGATGGCTGGGAGCAAAACACATAGACAGCTGAGATAGGATTAAGTCTGACTGACTATTCAAATATTTTGCACGCCCGTGTCTTGTATATGTTTTTGTACAACAGACGGGGATTGTTATATAGTAAATATTATTTTGTAGTTATTTGTCTACTTCATTACCCTTCATATAGCCTCTATCGATCTAGTCCCCACTGTGTCGAGAACTCAGTCTTCAGTCTTCAGCGACAAATTAAGCAAGAATAATTGAATCTGAAAATTGGATCTATTACTCCTAGGATCCGAGTATCACCCAAATACCCATGCAGTCTGTTTGGTTTCAATGGATGGACATGATATAATGTAATTGTCATTACTTTTCTACAGAAGCCACGTACTATTCACATCACAATAGGCAAAAACTCCTTTACTTTTTTTTTTCCTTTTTGTTTTGAAAAAAATTGATTGTATTGAAGGAGAAAATACATACGCAATTAATGTAAATTGAAAACTATACTTTGTAGAAGGAGAAAAGTATAGAAGATATGCAATAGACTGAAACTATACTTTATTCATTGATAAATAATTTTTAAATAGACATTACAATCTGATACAATAAATCCTTTGGTAATTCAGGGATTGAAAGAATCTCTATATCTACTCTAATTAGGACAAGACACATACCGGGATACCATGAAGATAATTCCCTTAAACACTCTCCCTTGTGTCGCAATCCTAATGTATGATGGATAATTTGTTGCCTCACCAAAAACCTTGCAAGCAAACAAAAACCTCTTGGGTAAAATAAAATCTTGGTCGAAGGGAAAAAGAATACAACGCATCAACTACAAAAGCGATCACATATGATGTAGACTCCCCTTGATGTCTACGAAATGAACTCCCCTGATCGGTAACTCAATCTTAGAGTTCAATTAATCTTTACATACCAATGCGTCTCACATGCTTAGCAAATGTAGATTTGGGTAATGACTTGGTGAACAAGTCTGCAACATTATCGGCCAAACATACCTAATTCACATGAATGTTCAATAGTTGTTGTTGTTGCTGATTGGAGATAAACTTCGGCGATATGTGCTAGGTATGATCACCCTTTATGTATCTCAACTTCATTTGTTCAATGTAAGCCGCATTGTTCTCAAAGATACAAATTGGTGTTGTAGTAGTGGAAGGTAATCTACTAGTTCCTCGAATGTGGTGTATGATTGACTTAAGCCAAACACACTCCTTAACCGCTTCATGTAAAACAATGATCTCAGAATGATTCGAGGAAGTAGAAATAAGGGTCTATTTCGTTGATTTCCAAGAAATCGTTGTGTTCCCCATAGTAAACACATAACCTCTTTGAGAACGTCATTTGTGTGGGTTAGAAAGATACCCTGCATAAGTAAAACCAACCAAGACATCACAAGGTGTATCTGAATAGGGAACTGCACTAAATGTAGGAACAATGCTCGCAGCATGGCTATTACTCAATGGGTCGAGTAGTTCCTTCGACGAGTCGAAGGTATGGCCCTGGTCCGTCCAAGGTACAACATTCGAAGGGTCGAGATGGTCATTCGACGGGTCAAATTCCCTGGAATCAGCATGTTGCGTTTCAACCATCCATTTTTTGGGAATTTTATACTTCTCTCTGTATTCTTTGTAGGGAAATAACAAGCCCAAGTCTATGAAACCCTTTAAGTAACTGAAGATGTGTTTTATACCATTCCAATGACATTGTGTAGGCGTAGAGCTAAACCGAGCTAACAAGTTCACAGAGAATGCAATGTCTGGTCTTGTACATTGAGCTAAGTACAAAAAAATTCCAATGGCACTAAGGTATGGTACCTCAGCTCTCAATAGTTCCTCATTATCATCTTTCGGATGGTACAAATCTTTATTGGGTTCCAGACTGCGTACGACCATTGGTGTACTAAGAGGATGTGCTTTGTCCATATTTAATTACCTGAGCATATTTTCGACATAAGTAGACTAGTGAATAAGAATTCCACCAACTCGATGTTCTAATTCCAAACCGAGACAAAATCGAGTCCTACTAAGGTCTTTCATCTCAAACTCGGATTTTCAAGTAGCTAACCCTCTCATTGATTTCATCAAGAGACCCAATGATATTCATATCATCAACATATACCGCTACAATAGCAAATCCTGAACTTGTTCTCTTAATGAACATACATGAGTATAAATCATCATTCTTGTAACCCTTCCCAGTCACTAAGACATATGTACCACATTCTACCGGATTGTTTCAATTCGTACAACGAACGCTTCAATCTCACCACATGAGTACTCCATGGTATAAAGTTACTTGAATTGGGTATGACCACGCCTTTCGGCACTTTCATGTATATCTCGGAATTAAGGTTCCCATAGAGATATGCAGTCACCATATCCATCAGCTGCATGCTCTATTTTTCAGACACTACCAAACTGACAAGGTAGTGGAAAGTAACGATGTCCATAACCGGAGAGTATGTTTCCTCATAATCAATGTCAGGGTGTTGAGAGAATCCTTGCGCCACAAGTCTAGCTTTATACCGCATGACTTCATTCTTCTAATTACGCTTTCAAACAAAGACCTATTTATGTCCAACTGGCTTCACATTTGGTGGGCATAGCACTACCAGACTAAATACCTGCCTTTTCTTTAAAGAGTCTAGTTTGACATGCATTGCTTCTTTCTATTTCGGCCAATCCGCTCTCTACTGACATTCAACAACCAAGCGAGGTTTCACTTCATCGTCGTCAATGATATCCTGAGCGTCAAAATAAGCAAAAGCATCATCAACTACCTTGGATGTTCTATCCATTATAATGCACGCATCATTGTATTTCAGTGAGATTTCACCCTTTACTGACATCATATATGAATCTGAAGTGTCCTCTAGAGATGCCATTTGTGTTTCTAGGACATAATTGTAGTAAGAAACAATCTCATATATGGGATTCACAATGTTGATGATGAAAGGATCATTTTGTGCCTAAATGACCTGTCTTTTCACTGGCAGCTCATTTGTGGGTTTTCTTGGTGTCCACCTCTTCCTGGTGAGAGCCAAGGCCGATGGTACTCTATCCATATGGGCAAGAGGCGCATTACTCAGCCCTGGAGTACGTGGCTTTAAATCGCCCATTCGGTTCCAACCTTGTAGGAACATTTACTGTAGGAATGTGTGATCTTGTGACTTGAGCAATATCAGTGAAGGAGTCAGACATCGATTTTGCTACGTTATGAAGATCAAGTATACATCGCACTTCAATCTCAGTTTGAGATATGTGTGGATCTTCTTAAAACATAGTGGGAGAAGCTTTCCACGTCAATTCCTGACGTTTAACTGGAATAAAGGCATTCCTATCTCCCCTTAACGTCGGGAAGTATGTTTCGTCAAAGTGACAATTTGCAAATCTTATAGTAAAAAGATCTCTTGTTGATGGTTGTAAGTACATGACAGTTGTTGGAGAT
The DNA here is from genome assembly GCA_946800695.1 of Geum urbanum. Taxonomy (NCBI): domain Eukaryota; kingdom Viridiplantae; phylum Streptophyta; class Magnoliopsida; order Rosales; family Rosaceae; genus Geum; species Geum urbanum. The sequence continues at coordinate 5,209,614 of OX327009.1, forward strand.
TCATAACCAACATATGTGCTTAATCGACATTGAGGACCCATTTTAGTGCGCTTTGGTGGTGCAATTGGCACATACACTGCACAACCAAATATGCGTAGAAAAAAATGTCAAACTCATATCCTGTACCAACTGGTGTGCATTACATGGTTAGCGTGCTACAGATCTCAAGCGAATAAGCATTGCTATATGTAATACTACATATCCCTAAGCAGATACCGGCAAATTGGTATGCATAACCATTTCTCTTGCCACAAACTATAACCGCTTGATTTGTGCCTCTGCTAAACTGTTCTAAGAGTGAACATTAGGGACGGGATGTTCAACGTTTATCCCAATTGACATACAGTAATCATCACAAGTCTTTGATGTGAATTCTCCTGCATTATCCAATCGAATTGACTTGATTGGATTGACCGGGTGGTAAGCCCGAAGCTTAATAATCTGTGCAAGAAGTTTTGAAAATGCAGCATTCCTTGTGGATGGTAAAGCAACGTGCAACCATCGCATTGATGTATCTATCAAACCATAAAATATTTAAATGGTCCGCATTCCGTTTTATATGTCCACAAATATCACCATGGATTCTCTGTAAGAATGGTATATTTTCAGTATTATCAACCACAAAGGATGGTCTAGCCTGCAACTTTGCCAATGAGCAAGCTTTCCAAAAAGGGCGATGAGCATCAAAGATTTCCATAAAAGAATCTTGTGGAATAACACTAGGTGTTGAAACTGGATTGAGATTATTAGTCTCATCCACTCCATCAAATCCGATGGTTTTGGGGATTTCCACATGCTTCTTACCTTTGAAAAATGGATTACCATGAGAGTTTTTCAATATTTTGATCATCATTTCACGACCTGGGTGTCCCAGTCAAAAATGCCAAAGCTTGTATAAGGCTGTGTCACACACAGTAGCCAGTGTGACAACATTGGATTCAATGATCTGAACCATGTCACACACAGTAGCCAGTGTGACAACATTGGTTTAGCCACTACGAATTGCCTCTAACTTCTCCAAGGTGTGTTTTCTACCACACTCCTTAGAAGTTATGCATAAGAATTCTTTTTTATTCTCACTATGAGTTTCCAAGTGTAAACCGTTGGCTCTAATGTTCTTAAAACTTAGCAAGGTTCGGTTGGCCTTTGGCTTGTACAATGCAACAATGATATGAATTTTTGTATCATGTGGTAGCAAGAATTGTGCTGAGCCGCGACCTTGTATAACATACACAGAACCAATAATGGTTGTCACTGATGATGTATATGGCATAAGATCAATAAACAATTGCCTATTCCGCAAGATAGTATGAGTAGTACCACTATCTACTGGACACTCGATCTCGCCGTCAAACATCTACAAAAGAATTTGAATTAATTAGTCTTCAAGACTTGTTAACCACTTTAAGTAAAGATTTAAAGATTTACCAAAGGGTTGTGACCTTTAAAGAGTGCTGATACGACATAAGTGAACCAATGTAAAATACATCAGAAACACCATTCCCGGGTAGCATCTTGGAAAGGTCGAGAAAATCCACTCCATGGGTCTAAGAAACCCAAAATAAAATTTTGATTTTTCAATAACTATTTCCTTGACGGGTCGAGGATGATTTTCGACGGGTTGAAAGTTGGGAAGAATTGCCAAAGAGGCAAATATTCGATGGGTCACATGAAACCAAAAACCAATATCAATTTTCCGATATCTTTCTCGACGGGTCGAAATTTCGATGGGTCGAAAAATGCTAAACCATTTTAGAGTGATACCATCAATGGGTCAAAAATCTCTAGAATCAATTATCCTTAATTTTTTCTCATTTTTATGGAACTTTGGTGTTATAATGCCATAGGATTTTGTAGAATTTGAACCTTGTAAGCAATATGTACGAACATAACCATTCTTAATACTTTCAAATACCGAAAGAAAGAACTTTGATTGCTTTTCCAACATCAAAACTTACATCAAAAAGTTTGTTCTTATTCAAATAACCATGACTAAAAATGAAGTCAAATATAATGCTAAACTTGATTATATAGTAGAGATTTCATCTAAGTGAAATTTGTAGTCTCTAGGTTTACATTTGAGATATCTTCTACAACTAGATTGGCTTCTCTGCCATCTTCCATCTCTTCATCCGCAGTGTAGTTGGTCTTGTGAGCCAAGTACTACTTGCATCTCTTGTAGGCATTTTGGATATCCTTGGATGTACGACATTGCTTGTGCATATGCTTGCTTGAACCATACCTATAACAAGGTGCCGAGCTATGTGTCAAAGGAGCAGATCTTAATGTATTTCCATTGTTCCTGGAACCAGAACTTGATGGATTCTTATTATTGTCTGGGCGACTCTGTGACGACCCAGAACAGAATCAGCAGTGGAATCAGCTTGATCTACGAGCTTGCGCGTAGTCGCAGAGTTACGACAATTGTTTTAATCGCCGGACTTGTTAACGACTAAATTATTGGTTGAGAATTGGAGCTGAATCTCTTCTCGAGAGTCATTGTACGTGTGATTTTGAGTTCGTGGGCGGTTCCGGATCGTTATTTGGACGACCGAGGAATAAGTTATGAATATTTGAAGTTTTGATGTAATTGGGTTATAATGGTAGATTTGTTAGCGACTAAATTACCGGACGGGAATTTGGTTTTGGCTTCTTCACGGAAGTTGTTGAGAATTTAATTTCGAGCTCGTGGAAACTTCCGGAGCATTATTCTGAGTTATGAGGATTAAGTTGTGAATATTTCCGATTGTTGATTATTTAGTCGGTTTAAATATGTGTTGGTTTGAACCGTTGACTTTTTATCGGTTTGGTCGAAGCGTTTGACTTTGGGTGATAATTAAAGAATACGTCGAGTTGAGTTTGTTGTCGCGAGAATTATTGAAATCGGAATTACGACGAGGAAGTTACGTGTGTTTGAAGTTTGTCGAAAAGATAATTACGAAGTTTCCATTTTGGGAAAGTATAAATAGTGGGTTGCTATATTGGGAAAGTCAAAAGGTGGTTCATTAATATGTTTGACCGAGTTGACCGAGTCAACTCGGTGGTGGAGGAGGCCGACGGGATGCGTGGTGTTCCACGGCGGCGTGGTGGATTCCGGCCACTCCAGGGCACGGGATTGGTTCCATTCGATGCGCCATGGTTCCCTCATCATCAAGCCGGCCACCGTTCACGGCGAGGTGGACGGTGGAGGGAGATAATTCCGGCCCAAGTTTGGGAATTTTTGAGGAATTCGGGTTTTGATTTTCCGGCCATGTTGAGCTTAATCAAGTAGTGGGCTTTGAAGCTCTTCTCTCCATGATTCTAACAATGTAAGTATGGAGTTCTAATTCGATTTGTGCTTGGAGAATTTTGGATTTGAAATTTGTGTATCAATTCGGGTTTGCTTGAAATTGGACTAGTTAGAGTGAGAATTGGCCTTCGATGTAGTTGACAAAGTTACTCAGTGGGTGATTTGGAGTGGAATAGAGGTTGCTCCGCCGTGGAATTTTTCGTTCGGGTGGCGACGCCGCCGTTGGCGGTGGTCAACGGCGGTCAATGGTCAACAGTTTGACTATTTGGGATTTTCGACAAGTTGCATGTCATTTCACTCGAAATCGCGCCCCGATCGCAGTGGGGAGGTTCGTTTCTCGATTTGAGCATCCGAAAGTACAGCGAGGTATTGAGGTGTGATTTCCGGATTTCCGACAGTTTGTCGTAATCGGATTATGTGTTTCCGAGAACGGTGGTTTCTCGTGATTTATTTTGAATTGTCGAGTTATGACTTTAAGTAATAGACATTGTGAATATTTAGGTGTTCGTGATCGTTCATTTGGCGAGGGACTTTCCGCTGGATCACGGGTTAACGCGAACTGCGTTACGCTAGTCTGTGAGTGGACAAGTTTATATTTTCACAGTTGATTTGCGAGTTTGTGGATTTTATGATTTTCCATATTTAAATTATACGATGTTGAGATATATGTTATTTTCGGAGGTATTGTTATATGTTTATGGGTGTTGGCATTTATTACATCGATGTACCAGAGTTGAGAGATTCCTCTGGACCAGAGTTGAGAGGTCCTCTGGGCGGGGTTGAGTGGTCCCCTGCGTGTCGCCAGGTTTGAGAGGTCCCCTGGCCTATCACCGTCGGGTTGAGCGATTAACCTGACGTCGGGCTTGAGAGATTCGCCTGACAACCTCCATATATATATGTGTGTTCCGAACTCGCATTGTTTTACATTGAGTATGTATATAAACTGGTGAAAGGCATATGTTTATTTTCGTCCACTCACTCTAACGTTTTTATTTGCTTTTCGGTTTCCGTGCCCAGTTTGCAGTTCGGACTCTGGTGTCGCACGTCGTGGTCGGAGGCATAGTGCTCGAGCTACCTTGTTTCTTCCAGTAGGTTTATTGTTCTACCTACTGTGGTATACTTATATGATTATACATTAGAGGTCGCTCTGAGTATTCTGATGTATATGTTTATACGATTTTACTCCGGATTTCAGTAAAGTTTAGATATATTTATTGTTTTACTTTACTGTTGATATATTGAGAAATCCGGATGGGATTGGTGCCCACAGTTTGATTTTTGTGGCATAGGATGAAGTGTATTTTCCGCGTGCTGGTAATGGTAATTCCACGTTAGTAACGAAACTCTGCCAAAATTTCTACGGTTTTTGTTGGTTCGTGTTTTCGAAGGGGTTCGATTCTGGTTTAGGGAGCTAAATCGGGGTTGGGTCCTTTCAGCTTGGTATCAGAGCATTAGGTTATAGGTTCTGTAGACTTCTGTAGTCGTGTTTACTAAGGATATTTGAGAATGTACAGCATGTCTGGAATGGTGACCCGACCGGCCGGCGGATACTCATCAATATTCCGGGTGTTGTATACTTTCAAATATTTGAAGTTCCATGATTACATTCTACTTGTTGTGAACGATGTTTTATTCATTAGGATGCCTCCTTGACGTGCTTTCCGTGTCGGTACGGTTGTGGATCCTATTGAGGATCAATCGACGCGCGATTTGCCAGTGAACTGTGGGTTTGGATGAGTATTTTGAGTTCAGAGATTTGTGTGGCACGGTTTGCCTGGTTGTGTGTGTATGAGCATCTATATGTTGCCTCAGAGCTGAGAATTGTGGCAGTTGATGTTTTCCTGAGTCAGATAAGTGTATTTGGTGGGCTGATATTGTGTGAGTTCCGGTTGTGAATCCAAGGCCTACATTCAGGGTGTTGTTCATACGGTAATGGTTTTATCAGGCTACCCAGCATTTGAATGTGGAGTGCTTACCCACCTGAGGCAGAGATGCATTGTTCACATGTTCGTCCTTGTTTGCACGAGTTATGTGGCTTTAGAGGAAACAGTGCACGAGGTTCGAGATGAGTTTGAACCTGAGAATCAGAGAGATTTTGATTGATTTGCTCGAGATAGCCGTGAGAAGCTTAGTGTGTTGCACTCAGTGGCGAGGCTGTCGAGAAGGAAAGTTGTATGCGATTTTCGATGTGATGGTTTGAGGAAAGTGGACTTAGTCGAGGTTTTGATGAGGTTGAGTTCCGACACATCAGGATCAGTGATTTCATCAGGCTGTGGCCTTTTTGATATTGTTGAGGGCCATCAGATCAGGCAGAGGATCCGTTTGACAATGGCGGAGATCGCGGAGTAGCGGATTTGCTCCTGTGACATGAGTTTGGGTGATCGTTGGTGGTCCTTTCACGCAGCAGGTGTTGCGGTGACTTGTGTTCGAGGAGCACTCTCAGTTGCTATTGTGGTGGCTAGGAGGATCACGTTACGAGGGAGTTCCCTCAGCCAGCTGTTTTAGCGGTTCGGCAGCTCAGAGTTCAGGAGGAGGTCATGATGCTGTTTCTGGAGTGTGACCAACGCAGCCTTTTAGTTGAGTTATTTGGCAAGTCGCGATTGACGTGGGTGGCTAGTTGGGCATGTTGGAGTTCGTGCCATGACCTTGTTTGAGGACAGACTTTTCTCCGAGGTTACTGTTGTTTGATATCCATGGCTATTGTACCTGCATCTCCACTTCCGATGTTTTGGAGAGTGTTGTATCCATCCGGAGGTTGCGAGATCCTTGTTGGAGGTTATGTGTTAGCCGCGGATCTGTTATAGCTGGACACCGTGGTTTTGATGTGACTATGAGTATGGACTTACTGACGACGCATTTGGCTGTGTTCGAGTGCCTCGAGAAGGAGGTTGTGTTTCGTCGACCAGATTTTCCCGAGATACTGTTTCGCGGTGTTGGTCGAGCGGATGATGGAGACGGATTGTGTTGCTTGCTTAGCTTATGATGGGGATACTACGGTTGCTGTGTCCGACATTGGTGACATTGAGGTGGTTCCCGAGTTTCCAGGTGTGTTCCGGAGGAGTTACCAGGTGTTCCTCCAGTTCGGGAGACCGACTACACCATGGACCTTGTATCGAGCGCTGGACTCATTTTACCGGCATCTTGTCGTTCGGAGCCAGCGGAGCTGATGAAGCTACAGTTTCGACTCCAGGAGTTGCTGGAGGAGGTTTCAGGAGATTTCATACGACCCCGCGTATTTGTGTGGTGTGCTCTTGCATTGTGTGTATGGAGGATGGATGGTTCGACGCGGTGGTGCATTGACTACCGGAAACCTGATTCGCTTCAGAGGAGTGTGAGTATCCTCCGCTTCAGATTGACAAGTGGTTTTTTTTAGCTCAAGGGAGCTTCACTCTTTTCGAATATTGATTTCGGGTCCGGATACCATCAGTTGAGGATCGATGAGTCAGATGTAGTTTGGACAGCTTTCGGATCTCGGTGCTGACATCAAGAGTTTTTGGTCACGCTGTTTGGTTGACCAATGCCCCGTAGATCGTGTGGATTTGATGGACCATGTGCTCAGATGATTCTGGACGAGTTGCGGTCATGTTCGTCAGCAACATTCTGATTTACTCCAGGAGTGTGCGCCAGTACTTGAAGCAATTGCGAGCGATTTTGCGGCCCTTACGAAATGATCAGTTGTTGGCGAAGTTCAGCCAGTGTGAATTTTGATCGATTAGCGTGAAGGTTTTGGGTCACGTGATGTCAGCTGAGGGAGTTGGCGTGGATCCTGACCGGATAGAAGCCGTGTTAATTTGGGGTTGCCCTACCATTGTACCAGAGATCAGGGGTCTCTTGGGTTTGGCAGGCTACTTCCGGTGCTTTGTGCAGAATTTTCCTGGATTGCCACTTCATTTTCTGGATTGACGAAGAAGGCGTCAAGTTTGAGTGGTTCGATGCACGCGAGGAGAGTCATTTACACCTGCAGGATGGTTGATCGTTGCTTCGGTTTTGACCTTACCTGACGACCGCGACGAGTTCGTGGGTTATGGCGATGCATCGAGGTTTGGATTTGGTTGTGTATTGATGCAGTGAAGCAGAGCGGTGGCTCATGATTTCAGGCAGTGGAAACTTTATGGGGCTACGTATCCTATGTGTGCTTTGGGGTGTAGCTGTCTTTGTGTTAGCATCAGAGAATTCGAGATACTACTGCTACGACGTGCAGCGAGGTGTAGAACGTGCACTGATCACTTGAGTTTCATCCACTTGCATTTTCGGCCAGATTTGGGCTTGAGGCAGTGTTGATGGATGGGGTTGACTAACGATTATGGCTGCACCTTTGAGTTTGTTTGAGAAGACTAGAGGTTATACTTTGACTATCCATTTGGGATGTTGTTGCTGATGCATTCAGTCGGAAGTTAGGAGCTTCAGTATTTCATGTGTGTGTGTGTGGCTCGAGTTTTCGTGTTAGCTGAGTTGCGAGCTATGAGAGCTGAGTTCGAGTGTGATGATGTTGAGGCTCGTGGTTTTGCGCGTGTTTGGCGCTAGTGGTACGGAGATGTGTCTAATACTTCGAGTTTACTACTCGTGACGCAACATGAAGAGCAATATAGCAGTTTGTGTGTGCAGATGCCACATTTGTCGACAGGTAATGGCTAGGAGGCAGAGACTTGCCGAGAAGTGTCAGCCATTTGAAATTTCCGGTTAGACGTGGCGTTTTTCGCTGTGATCTTGTGTGTGCCAGTACGCACTTTGGTTTGTAGTACCAGTTATCAGGCCATTGTGGACCAATTGACGAACTTAGTACGTTTCCTTGTACTTTTCGGGGAAGATTTTAGTGGCAGGCTGGCATGGTTATGTTTGGCGGAGATTGTCCATCTACGTGGAGTACCTGTGTCCCAATTTGATGGTCGAAGTAATCAGCAACAACTGAGTGTTGGCGAGCTTTGCAGCGAGCATTGGGGACCAGATTACAAGTTAGTACCGGTTCTTATCCTCAGATTGGCGAGCGATCTTTGAGGACTATTCAGACCTTGGAGGGCATATTGTGGACCTCGGTATTGTAGTTCCGGAGGACTTGGGACCAGCAGTTTCACTTGTTTGAGATTGCTTGCAATATCAGTTTGTAGACCACTATGGTATTGACATTGCTTGATGTCGTTTTGAGGAACGATGTTGTACTCCATTGTGCTGGAGAGAGTTTGGTTTGAGTTGACATTTGATTTTGATTTTGTGGAATGTGCTACCACAGATTGTCAGATTAGCGGAAATGGGTTGATTATTACTCGAGTTCGATGTTTGGGCTATGTTGATATGAGTGTGTTGAGTTATGAATTACCATGTTGTTTTGATCCGTGTGTGATCATAGGCGAGTTTGTGTTGTGCCGTATAGTTCGGCATCGCCTATATTGTTGGCTTTTATGTATGTTGTGTTATGTTCCGTGTGGCGGAACGACGTTTCAGGTTTGTTACGTGTTGTGTACCCTATCTGTTCCTTATGCAGGAACACTTGGCGATTGTGTGGAGCCAGTTCAGATTTGTGATTTGAGGGTACAGGGATTTCAGCATGGAGTTATCTCCTATTGCGGAGTCTGTTATCAGAGTTGCTCAGTTGACGTAGCCACTTGAGAGTTGAGCAATATGCAGAGGCAGTGCTCCTACTTTTAGTCGGCAGACTCAGAAATTTCGAGGTCGAAATTTTTTAAGGGGGGTGGATTTGTGACGACCCAGAACAGAATCAGCAGTGGAATCAGCTTGATCTACGAGCTTGCGTGTAGTCGCAGAGTTACGACAGTTGTTTGAATCGCTGGACTTGTTAACGACTAAATTATTGGTCGAGAATTGGAGCTGCGTCTCTTCTCGAGAGTCGTTGTACGTGTGATTTCGAGTTCGTGGGAGGTTTCGGATCGTTATTTGGACGACCGAGGAATAAGTTATGAATATTTGAAGTTTTGACGTAATTGGGTTAAAATGGTAGATTTGTTAGCGACTAAATTACTGGATGGGAATTTAGTTTCGGCTACTTCACGGAAGTTGTTGAGAATTTAATTTCGAGCTCGTGGAAACTTCTGGAGCATTATTCCGAGTTACGAGGATTAAGTTGTGAATATTTCCGATTGTTGATTATTTAGTCGGTTTAAATATGTGTTGGTTTGAACCGTTGACTTTTTATCGGTTTGGTCGAAGCGTTTGACTTCGGGTGATAATTGAAGAATACGTCGAGTTGAGTTTGTTGTCGCGAGAATTATTGGAATCGGAATTACGACGAAGAAGTTACGTGTGTTTGAAGTTTGTCGAAAAGATATTTACGAAGTTTCCATTTTGGGAAAGTATAAATAGTGGGTTGCTATATTGGGAAAGTCAAAAGGTGGTTCATTAATATGTTTGACCGAGTTGACCGAGTCAACTCGGTGGTGGAGGAGGCCGACGGGATGCGTGGTGTTCCACGGCGGCATGGTGGATTCCGGCCACTCCAGGGCACGGGATTGGTTCCATTCGATGCGCCATGGTTCCCTCATCATCAAGCCGGCCACCGTTCACGACGAGGTGGACGGTGGAGGGAGATAATTCCGGCCCAAGTTTGGGAATTTTTGAGGAATTCGGGTTTTGATTTTCCGGCCATGTTGAGCTTAATCAAGTAGTGGTCTTCGAAGCTCTCCTCTCCATGATTCTAACCATGTAAGTATGGAGTTCTAATTCGATTTGTGCTTGGAGAATTTTGGATTTGAAATTTGTGTATCAATTCAGGTTTGCTTGAAATTGGACTAGTTAGAGTGAGAATTGGCCTTCGATGCAGTTGACAAAATTGCTCAGTGGGTGATTTGGAGTGGAATAGAGGTTGCTCCGCCGTGGAATTTTCCGTTCGGGTGGCGGCGCCGCCGTTGGCGGTGGTCAACGGCGGTCAATGGTCAACAGTTTGACTTTTTGGGATTTTCGACAAGTTACATGTTATTTGACTCGAAATCGCGCCCCGATCGCAGTGGGGAGGTTCGTTTCTCGATTTGAGCATCCGAAAGTACAGCGAGGTATTGGGGTGTGATTTCCGGATTTCCGACAGTTTGTCATAATCGGATTATGTGTTTCCGAGAACGGTGGTTTCTCATGATTTGTTTTGAATTGTCGAGTTATGACTTTGAGTAATGGACATTGTGAATATTCAGGTGTTCGTGATCGTTCGTTTGGCGAGGGACTTTCCGCCGGATCAAGGGTTAACGCGAACTGCGTTACGCTAGTCTGTGAGTGGACAAGTTTATATTTTCACAGTTGATTTGCGAGTTCGTGGATTTTATGATTTTCCGTATTTAAATTATACGATGTTGAGATATATGTTATTTTCGGAGGTATTGTTATATGTTTATGGGTGATGACATTTATTACATCGATGTACCAGAGTTGAGAGATTCCTCTGGACCAGAGTTGAGAGGTCCTCTGGGCGGGGTTGAGTGGTCCCCTGCGTGCCGCCAGGGTTGAGAGGTCCTCTGGCCTATCACCGTCAGGTTGAGCGATTCACCTGACGTTGGGGTTGAGAGATTCGCCCGACAACCTCCATATATATATGTGTTCCGAACTTGCATTGTTTTACCTTGAGTATGTATATAAACTGGTAAAAGGCATATGTTTATTTTCGTCCACTCACTCTAATGTTTTTATTTGCCTTTCCCCTGGGCTTTTCGGTTTCCGTACCCAGTTTGCAGTTCGGAATCTGGTGTCGCACGTCGTGGTCGGAGGCATACTGCTCGAGCTACCTTGTTTCTTCCAGTAGGTTTATTGTTCTACCTACTGTGGTATACTTATATGATTATACATTAGAGGTCGCTCTGAGTATTCTGATGTATATGTTTATACGATTTTACTCCGGATTTCAGTAAAGTTTAGATATATTTATTGTTTTACTTTACTGTTGATATATTGAGAAATGCGGATGGGATTGGTGCCCACGGTTTGATTTTTGTGGCATAGGATGAAGTGTATTTTCCGCGTGCAGGTAAAGGTAATTCCACGTTAGTAACGAAACTCTGCCAAAATTTCTATGGTTTTTGTTGGTTCGTGTTTTCGAAAGGGTTCGATTCCGGTTTAGGGAGATAAATCGGGGTTGGGTCCTTTCAGATTCCAAGTCAGATTCCGATTGTTTCTTCCTCTGCGATGACCTCTACCACCTCCACCTCTACCACCACAAGTTTAATAAGCTTCCGAACGATTGTTTTGCTTATCTTTTTATGCATTTCCAGTATGATGAGCCTCTAGGACTTTCTTTGTACCGGCTGGCCTGACATTCTTGTGGAGAAGAATCTCCTGATGCCTTTCTTTTTTTGCTAGCACTCTCATAAGATCTAAGTCTCCCTTACTCGTACTCTATATGATACCGGTGAGAAAGAGTGTCTATGGAGGTCAGAAAGGTAGCCAGTGACTTCTCAACCATGGCTTTTTCGTTCTTGACAACGCCACAAATAGTAAGCTCAGACTGCAGCTCTAGCATATTCGGGTAAAAATCATTAATCTTGGGATAATCCAATAACTGGATTTGGTCCCATCTTTCTAGGAGTTCAGAAAGTTGTGCAACATGCACATTGTTGAACCGTTCTTGTAAAGTCACCCACAAATCCGCAAGGACGTCCTTTAATAAGTACTGCTTCCTTGAAGAAGGATAAATATGTCTCCGAAAAAAGCATAAGAGCTTGAGTTTTGTGAGCCATAGTATCATCATTGGCTTGTGTGCCTTGTGGTAGTGGTTGGATCGTATCCGGGAGTCTTTTATTGATGAGAGTATTCCTCACATCTCAATACTCTGGTAGTAGTCAAATTCTGGTCTTGCTAGCTCAGTCATCTACAAAAGACAAGAGATGAATTAGTTTATTGATCGAAAAACCATGATCACTAATCAAGTTTAGGGAATATGAAATATGATCCATTGATGTATGGTCACAAATATCAATGCGATAACTGGTGGTTTTATACCACACCATATATATTCGTGACTGACTTAGAGACACAAAATATCAACTTTCCTTTTCTCTTTTTATGTATACCGTGACTCCCCGAGGACCATCACTATTGTTTAAACTTTGAAGAGGAGGATTTAATCCTTCACTCACTCATACCTGCAATAATCCATAAGAACTAGAGGCATGTATAAAATTCACAGTATTTAAACATAAATTTAGACTTAGATCTAGGGTGTTGTGGTAATTAAGTTTTGCAACCTAATTCTAAATCGAAGAAGTTAGTCGATTTACCTGGAGGGTGTTATGCTCGGTATCAAAACTTCACTGGGATCGAAGTTTCAAGAGAAAAAGTCCACAAAGGCTAGCATGAGAAAACTCTGACGTCATCAAGGTGGTCGGCGGCAGTGATGGGTGAATTCTGGTGACTTCAAAGGTGATTGGTGGTGGGATGTCTTCGTGCAAGGGAGGAGGCCGACGGTGGAGCTTATAGTGTTTAGGGGTTTAGGTTTTCTTTCGGACTTAGGTTGGTTATCAACTCAAGAGCTGCTGATAAAGTGTTGTAGGAGAAAAGTATAGAAGATACGCAATAGACTGAAACTGTACTTTATTCATTGATAAATGACCGTTAAATAGGCATTACAATCTGATACAATAAATCTCTCGGTAAATCAGGGATTACGAGAATCTCTTAAACATACTTTATTTATTGACTGATTACTTTAAATACAGGCATTACAAGCTGTTACAACCAATATCCTATAATTCAGGGATTGAGAGAATATCTATTTCTATTCTAATTATGACAAGACACATACCGCACTACAAGAAAAACCCTCTTAGACGACGGAATAGTAAATGTTTCGTCGTCTAAGTAGAATTTGGATGACGCCAATAACTTGTGTCGTCTTAAGCATTTTTCCGTCGTCTAAGTGGTCACTTAGACGACAGAAACGAGTCTGTGTCGTCCAAGTGTAGGATGAGTCGACGTACCGACATGTCGTCGTCTATGTGAAAACTTGGACGACGCATAGTCTATGCATCGTCTAATTCACCACTTAGATGACGGATCTACAGAGGTCCATCGTCTAAGTGGTCACTTATACGATGCACCGATGCTACGTCGTCTAAGTATCCACTTAGACGACAAATACTCATTTTCGTCATCTAAGTGATGCATTATATATTATCCATGCCAAATTGTTTTCCTCTCCACTCGCTCGTCTCATTTTCATTCTCATTCTCATTCTCATTCTCTCTCGATCAGACTCTCCTCACACGTACAACTAGCACTATATATATATATATATCTCCGGCTCCGACCATCGATTCGCCATATATCGGAGAAGGCTAGGTACGTACATAGTTAATTTCCGACAATCTTAACATTTATATGTATATAATTAATTTTACGTTTGATTGATTGCATTGCATTGTTAGTACGTCTAATATTTATAATTAAGTTTTGTAATTGATTGATATATATATATTAGTTAATTAATTAAATAGTATATATGCATGCATGGATGTTTAAATTTTTTGTTAATAGTTAGTTAAAACGTACATGCATGTTAGATATATTAAAGTAATTGATATATAGTATATTCACCATTAATTAATAAAGATAATTAATAAATATTTTAATTAATTATACGTTAATAATTAAGGTAGTTATTGAAAATTTGTATATATAATAATTTAATAATTACTTGAAAATATGTATATATAATAGTTGACTAATATGATAATTATTAAATTTCGTAGAAGTATGGACAAGAGTTGAATAAAGTTGCGGAATAGAAGTGATGTCCGGTATATGGATGAAATCAGAGAATTTGTGAATTTTTCGATAGAACATGATCAGAGAAAGAAGCGTTTCAGGTGTTCGTGCAAAAAATGTCTTAACTGTCAGTATGTGGAGGTTAATGTTATGATGCAACACCTGTACGAAAATGGTATGATGTGGAGTTACACTACGGGGAGCGAGCATGGTGAAGCAGTAGATTTCAGCTCAGCAGATCGACTTCAATTCAGGGTACAGTTACCGTGGTGCCTCATCCAGTGGTAGTGGTGCCGGTGTGACGACCCGGACAGGAATTGGTATAGTAATTGGCTTAATCCGCGAGTTTTATGAGTAATTGTGGTTTAGCATAATTAATTAGATATGCAACTTCGTTCACGACTTAATTTTCGGACACGAATTTGATTTGGGTTTGTTCATGGGAAATGTAGAGAATTTGATTTCGAGTCCGTGGGAACTTTTTGAGGATTTTTTGGATAATCGAGAAATATAAAATGAATATTTGAAATTATCGCCGAGCTAGTCGTGCTTATCCGTTTGAATTTGAGTTATCCGAATTGCGGATAGAGTTGTTTCGCGACATATAAATAGCCGAATAGTCGTAAAAAATTATCGAAAAGCCGTATTTGGACCGTTTGACCTGCTGTGACGACCCGAATCGGAATTAGAATAGTAATCGGCTTAATCTACGAGTTTTACGAGTAATTGAGGTTTACCTTACATAATCGGTTAAGCATTTTTGATCATGACTTAATTTTCGGACACAAATTTGATTTGGGTTTGTTCGTGGAAAATGTAGAGAATTTGATTTCGAGTTCGTGGGAACTTTCCGAGGATTTTTCGGATAATCGAGGAATATAAAATGAATATTTAAAATTATCGCCGAGTTAGTTGTGTTTATCCGTTCGACTTTGAGTTATCCGAATTGAGGATAGAACCGAGTCGCGACGTATAAATAGCCGAATAGCCAGAAAAGTATCGAAAAATTGCTTTTTGGGTCGTTTGACTTGTGTTGACTGAATTGGACCCGTTTGACTCGCGTTGACTGTGTGGGCCGAGTTGACCCGGTTTGAACTCGCCGTCGGACTTGCCGTTTCCGGCCACGATTTTGGTAGGTATGGCTTCCCCTTGTGATTTGTAATTGTTTAGAACTTGATTTGAAGAGAATTGATAACGAATTGAGGGAGAACGAGAAGCTTGAAATTGTGGGAAATCGGGGTCGACGGACGGTGGTGCTCCAGCCACGGTGGTGGCCGGAGATTGGGGGGGGGATTGCTCCTGGGGCCACGGTGATGCCTTTGGGAGTGGCCTCGAGGGCCACCGTGCACCGTAGCTGGAGTTCCAGTGGGAATCCGAGCTTCCGGCCGATTTGAAATCCATGGGATTACAAGCTGATTTCCGGTAGTTCACAGCGGAATTGGAGGAGGACATAGTTATGAGATGTGTTGGGATCGAGGAGGAGATGAGTTCTGGGTTTTCCTCACCGGAAAATTCCTCCGATGATGGCACGCCGGCGGCGGCGGCGTTGGTCAACGGCGGCGCTCCGGCGAAGCGTTGACTTTTTGAAATTTGACAAGTTTTATACCGTTTTGCTCGTAATCGCGCCTCGATCATCGTAGCGAGTTCTTGATTTCAGTATTTATTTCCAGTACAGTATTGAGATTATTTATGGTTTTTGGAGGTATTGTTTCATGTTTTATATGGTGATGGCATTTACTTAGCATCGATGCATTGGCTACTTGGCTGATCACCGGTAGTACAGTTCCAGGGTTGAGAGATTCCCCTGATGTGCCCACTAGACTTGAGAGATTTGCCTAATCTATCACCGTCAGGCTTGAGAGATT
The DNA here is from genome assembly GCA_946800695.1 of Geum urbanum. Lineage (NCBI taxonomy): Eukaryota > Viridiplantae > Streptophyta > Magnoliopsida > Rosales > Rosaceae > Geum > Geum urbanum. Next base: position 5,225,463 of record OX327009.1, read on the forward strand.
CGCCTGACCATCAGGCTTGAGAGATTCGCCTGACACCTCTATTTATTTTAAGAACTCGCATTATTTTTATGTTATATAATGGTTAAAGGCATATGATTATTTTCGTCCACTCACTCTAACGATTTTATTTGCCTTTCCCCTTGGCTTTTCGGTTTCCGTGCCCAATTTGCAGTTCGGATTCTGGTGTCACACGTCACAGTTGGAGGCTTAGTGTTCGAGCTACCTTTCTTTTTCAGTAGGTTTCTTGTTTTGCCTACTGTGGTATATTTATGTATATATATATACTAGAGGTCGCTCTGAATACTCTGATGTTATATTTTCATATGATTTTTCCCGGATTTCTGTAAAGTTACAGAGACAGAGATGGAGGAGGGATCGATCACAAAGACCACAGTCCAGTGGGAGTTCTAGCGGATCCAGCTATCCTCAACGTACCGGTGACACTTTTGCTATATCGAAGGAGTATCCATTGTGCAACTTCTGCAATAGTCATCATTATGGTCCTTATCAGCGAGGCACTACTATATGTTATCGTTGTGGCCAGGAGGGTCACTTTACGAGGGAATGTGTCCAGCATGTTGGTGTTGGTGGATAGACAGCTCAGAGTTCAGGAGGAGATCAAGTTACCACTTTTGGAGCTCGACCAGTACAGTCTTCTGGTTAGGGCAGACAGCAGAGTCACCATCAGCGTGGACGACCAGCTGGGCAGGCTAGGGTTCATGTTATGTCATTGCGCGAGAGCAGAGCTTCACCGGAAGATGTTATTGGTAGGTTGCATGTTTTTGGCTATCCAGTACTTACTTTGCTAGATCCAGGTGCTTCGCATTCATTCATATCATATAGATTGTCATCTTTAGCTACTATGCATGCATCTCCTCTTCCGGGCTTCATGAGGGTGTTGTATCCATTCGGTGAGGTTGTGAGTATTTGTTGGGTATATAGGGATTGTGAGATCTTTATGGGAGGTTATGGTTTAGCCGCGAATTTGTTATTGCTGGATATTGTCGATTTTGATGTGATTTTGGGGATGGATTTCTTGGAGACACATTGGGCTATGTTTGACTGTCACAAGAAATATTTGTGAGCTGTTTTGCAGACTTTGCGAGACAATCTGTTGTTTGCGAAGTTCAGCAAGTGTGAGTTTTGGTTGAATAGCGTGAAGTTCTTGGGACACGTAATATCTGCTGAGGGAGTCAGCGTGGATCCTGACAAGATTGAAGTCGTGTTGAATTGGAGTAGACCTACCACCATACCAGAGATCAGAAGTTTCTTGGGTTTGGCAGGTTACTATCGGCGCTTTGTGCAGGATTTTTCACGGATTGCCGTTCCGCTTACCAGACTGACGAAGAAAGGCGTCAAGTTCGAGTGGTCCGATGCATGTGAGGAGAGTTACTTGATCTTGAAGGAGAAGTTGACTACTGCATCGGTTCTGACTTTACCTGACGACAATGGAGAATTTGTGGTTTACAGCGATGCATCGAAATTGAGACTTGGTTGTGTTTTGATACAGGATGGCAGATGGGTGGCTTACCGTTCCAGACAGGTGAAACCACATGAAGTCAATTATCCTACGCATGATTTGGAGTTAGCTGCTATTGTTTTAGCCTTAAAGAGTTGGAGACACTACTTGTATAGAGCTTAGTGCAAGATATATACAGATCACAAGAGTCTTACTTATTTGCGCACACAGCCAGATTTGAATATGAGGCAACGTAGATGGATGGAGTTGATTAATGATTATGATTGCACCTTTGAGTATCATCCAGGGAAGGCGAATGTCGTTGCTGATGCACTCAGTCGGAAATTTGGAGCCTCATTGTTTCATGTGTGTGTGACTAGAGTTTCCATGTTAGTAGAGTTATGAGCTACGGGAGCTGAGTTAGAGTGCGTTGATGATGGAGCCTTGTTGGCTAGCTTTCAGGTTCGACCGGTATTGGTTGATCAGGTTCGGGAAGCTCAGGATGCGGATTCCTATCTGTTGGACAAGAAGACCATGATTCGGAATGGTGTGCCAACAGAGTTTCGATTGAGTGATGATGGTACATTGCTATTCAGGGGCAGATTATGTGTACCCAGAGACGAGGGTTTAAAGAAGGAGATCTTATACGAAGCTCATTATTCTGCTTATGCTATGCATCCAGGCGGCACAAAGATGTTTCGTACACTTCGAGCCTATTATTGGTGGCGAAATATGAAGAGGGAGATTGTAGCATATGTGAGCACAGACCTTAGAGATTTCAGTTTGGAAGTGGGAGCACATCACCATGGATTTCGTGTATCAGTTACCACGTACTTCTGCTGGTAATACTGGTATTTGGGTTATTGTTGACCGATTGACGAAATAAGCTCATTTCTTAGCACTTCCAGGGAAGATTTCAGTGGGCAGATTGGCAAAGCTGTATTTGGCCGAGATTGTTCGATTGCATGGTGTGCCTGTATCCATTATTTCTGACCGAGATAGTCAGTTTACACTACAAGAAAAACGCACTTAGACCGCGGAGCATTTCCATCGTCTAAGTGCGTTTTTCCGTCGTCTAAGTACTTAGACGACGGAGGCTCCGTCCTCCAGGTTCCGTGCTCCAAATGCTGTCGTCCAGGCACCTGGACGACGGAGATGAAATTCTCCGCGGTCCAGGTAAGCACCTGGACGACGGAGAATGTCAACTCCGTCGTCCAAGTTCACTTCGACCGCGGAGAATGTCCGTGGTCCAAGTGAACTTGGACGACGGAGAATTTCATCTCCGTCGTCCAAGTGATTACCTGGACCGCGGAGAATGTCACATTCTCTGTGACCCAAGTAACCACTTGGACGACGGAGAATTTCGTCTCCGTCGTCCAAGTGGTTATTTAATTTTTTTTTAAATTAAATTGTTATTAAATATTAATAATTTAATTTATTATTAATTGAATTTAAATAATGAAAAATGTTAAAATTAATTAAATAAACTAAATTTGTAATTACTTAATTAAATAATAAAATTAAATTGTACATACATAATCGAAAAACGCATAAAATTAAAATATTGTTCGGAATGCGGAAATAAATGATATAATAAACTACAGGCTAAAAATCTGGAGGAACAGATGCGCCGCCGAGTCCCCCGCCTCCAGCCGGGTCGTCGTCGTCGGGGTATGGGTTCGGAGGAGGTTGACATTCTCCTCGAGCTTGTTGCATGAGGGCGATGAGTTGGGTTATTTGTGCTTGTTGCTCATCAAGTCTTTGACGCATGGATTGATTTTCCTCTCGTGCGAGTCGAGCCTCTTGAATGGCTGCTTCGACGGCCGTAGCCTGAGTACTTCTCCGCCCCGAACCTCCCGTAGATGATGAGTCGGAGGTCGTCGACAAATCTCGAATCACCTTAGGTCCGAACCCCCTAACCTCATTGCCAGCTCTACGACCGTAGACCTCATCCGCGATTGCAATTTGGCTTTCCATTGATAGAGGAGGCAGGTTTTCCGGCGGCAAATCTGAGAACGCAAGCTGAGTGTTAGCAAATTCTTCCTGCGCACGCTTTACCACCCTTGCCTACAAAAGAATAATTAAAAAATTATAATGAAATAATATTTAAATAATAATTACTACAATTAATAGCACATATATATATCACTTACGCTGTATTGACTCGCTTCATTATCGAGCCCAGGCGTCACGTACGCGCTTATGCTAGCATCGAGATAAGGGTGTTTGGAGCGCTTATTCTTGTGCTCATTGGCTATTTGAATGAGTTGCTTGGCACCGGAAGTATGGTGTTTGTCCTTCTTCCCCCGGTTGGCTTTGTTGACTTCGGAGAATTTCTGTTAGACAACATAATTAAATCATTAAAAAATTAATAAGTAACTAAAATTAAAATAATTCAATTATCTTAATTGAAATAAAAAAAGTAAACACCTTAAATTCTTCATCTTGAAAGTGGTTACACAACCACTGCCACTCATCTTCTCTATCCCCACGCAGCTCTACGGGGGTAGGCACGAGGCCGATATTTTCGAAGTACTGATGGAGCCTGTACTTCCAATCACGGTAGATGGAGTTGGCGGTTTGGTTGATATGCCTCAACATCGCCGGTGTCGGATCCACCTCAAATTGTTCATATCAGAAATAAATAGAAAATTATAATCGTACATATTATGAAATTATAACTAATATTAACAATATTATATAACAACTAAAATTGTACGTATTACGTACCGAAATTTCTTTAAAGAGTTTCGCCTTCTCATCATCCGGCACCTCCTTCCAAGTAGGGGCAGTGAGACGAACCCGGCTACGAAGGATTGACCCTATGCTATGCGTCGAGAGACTTGCTAGCTGAGCTGTGGGAGGGCCACCGGTGAATTTATCGTAGGGCAAGTTGATCTTTTTCCCGGTCGCCTTGCAAATTTTCTCCGCTTTGCCGCCTTTAACGAGACCGCGAGTCCTTTTCGGTTCCGGGTCAGTCGGGGCCCTCCTTTGCTTACGCCGGGCGCTGTAGAGGATAGATTCAAAGGTCGAGGACATCTGAGTACTTGATGTTGAACTGGTACCAGGCGTCGGAGTTGAATAGGGGTCGTCATCACCGCTGGAGATAAATGGGGGAGCGGGAATTTCCCTAGAGGGCGCTGCCGACGGACCAGATGAAGGGTCCGGATTGAGGGCGTCGTTGCCCCCCTGTTAATTATTAATAATAACAACTAAATAATTATTATAATTACTAATTATTTAAAACTATTTACCAATTAAATAATTACTTAAATAAAAATAATGTTAATTAATTAAAAAATAGAATTATTACCTTGCCGGATAACCGCCGGAATATCGCCAGAGTAGAGTCGTCGGAGAGGGGGAACCACGTCGGAATTTGAGTCGCCAGAGCGTCGCCGGAGGAGGAAGGCCGGAGGAGAGGAGAGGAGATGGAATGAGAAAAGGAGGGGGGAGACTGTTCTATATATAGGTGTTCACCTAGATGACGGAGCCCTGTTTTCCGTCGTCTAAGTGGACTTGGAAGACGGAAACGCGCTTTTCCGTCGTCTAAGTGACCATTTCAACATTTTGAAACTGCGCCAAATTAATCGGCGGGACGTTTCAAACCGCCATAAATTTGAACTTAGACGACGGAGAATTGATTCTCCGTCGTCTAAGTGAAATTTGAAGCGGCGCCGAAAATTAAATCGGCACATCGAACCGCCATATATTTTCAACTTGGACGACGGAGAATGACCATCTCCGTCGTCCAAGTGCAATTTACATGAAAAAAAAATTAAAAATTATAATGAACCGCCATGTTTTTTGGACCTGGACGACGGAGAATTGTCATCTCCGTCGTCCAGGTGCAAATTACGTTAAAAAATTTAAAAATTAATTCGCAAGAAATTTGGCAATCTGTCATTCGAATGAAATAGTCATAAAATATCGATGAACGCATCTTATATATATATAAACAGTTAAATTTGAAACGACGAATAATTTTACATCTTTAAACTTGTTAAGTATCTACTAATCTTTACGACTTAAGTGTTATTAAGTATAGGCTCATTTGCACCAGAGTATTAACGAAATTGAATTTGGACAAAACAACCGTTGGATACGTTCGCCGTAACATAATATATAATTACAATAATTTTCAGAAAATAATAAGTTCATGAAGGGTTTCATCGGCACAGTCAACCGCAAAACCGAGAATTTCACAAACCGGAAACGTGTATACAAGACATTTCGCAACTCCGATTTTCGAACCGTCGAAACTCACACACCAAGAATTGTTTACTCTAAAGTCTTGATAAAAAGAATATGCATTGGAAGATGGTCTAGATGGTCGTTGTCTTAGAAAAAATTACGAAATCTACACCTGGACGACGGAGTAGATCATCTCCGTCGTCCAGGTGCAGAGATCCTGAATTAAGGGGTTAAGGGCCTTAGTGTTTAGGGTGTAGGGTCTCTGAACCTGGACGACGGAGATGAGCTTCTCCGTTGTCCAGGTTCAGGGACCCTGAATTCAGGGGTTAGGGGGCCTTACTGTTTAGGGTATAGGGTTTTACACTTGGATGACGCAAATGCCCTTCTCCGTCGTCCTAGTTAGTACCTGGACGACGGAGAAGCTCATCTCCATCGTCCAAGTGTGAAAACCCTGAATTCAGGGGTTAGGGCCTTAGGGTTTAGGGTGTCCAAGGTCATTTGTGTGTCCGTTCAGTTATTCTGATTCAAGTCGATAATTAAAAAAATTATCGATCGATCCGATCTGCGACGTTTAGGGTTTAGGGTTTAGGGAGATAGCTCAAGGTATTTATGTATGAACTTTCCTTCTGGCATGATATATAGATTTAACGCCGTAATTAAAACAACATATACGTAGTTCGTGTTCACAATAATACTATCACATGACATAATCAATCATAGAATAATATAGTATAATTTTTGAAACATTTATTTCATTAATCTCTCGCAATAATCATAGGGACCCATAATCTAATTTACACATAAATATTATTTAAAAATAATTAAACGAACGAAAGCTTCTTGAGGAAGCTTCTTGGACATAATAGAAAGCTTTCACCTTTTTGACTATCCAAAGCCCAAAATACCCAAAAGGCGAAACCTGGAATTAATTTCTCCGTTGTCCAGGATATATATATAATTCAGATTAATTAATTAATTTAATTTAATTTACGTACGTCAGTCGATCCGATCTGATCGAGCATGTACGCGTGTAATTAGGTATGTCTCTGCTATGGAGCCATCTGGGGCCGACCTATTTTTGACGAATGACTTATACTGTCCAAGCTGTCTACAAAGTCAAACGTACAATAAGAATAAGTACATATAGCTAGCTAGTAATCTCCAGTGGAACAAATTATGAATCGAAAAACCTGTATAATTAATTAGTTGTACGTACTTTTCTTGAGGATACATCCAAGTGTACTGGACCGGACCAGAAATGAGCACCTGCTCGGGCAAGTGGATCATTAGGTGAATCATCATGTCAAAGAAAGCAGGGGGAAAAATCCTCTCTAGTTTGCAAATGATGTGCACAATTTGTTGTTGCAATTCCACCACATCTGACTTCTTTAATTCTCTGGCGCATAACCTCTGCCACCATCTGCACAATGCCACTATTGGTTCTACGACGTCGCGAGGCAAATATGGTCGAATTACCACTGGAATCAGACGTTGCAGCATAACGTGATAGTCATGTGTCTTTAGACCAACAAACTTGTGTTGCACCTCGTCCACTGCTCCAGTTATAGTAGCTGCATACATAGCCGGATAACGAACGCCCTTAAACCAGTGAAATACAGAACATCTAAGTGTCGGCTTTACTGTGTAAGGTGCAGCTGGCGTCTTGTTGTACACTCATTTCCTATCCTTCCTCAACCACAAGGGACGACGTAGATTCATTGATTCCAGATCTTTGCGCGTATTGGGAGTATCTTTAGTCTTGAACTTAATACTGAGAATTGTTCCCACCACGCTGTCGCACACATTCTTTTCTATGTGCATCGCGTCCAAGTTGTTCCTTAGCTTCAACTTCGACCAGTAAGGGAGTTCAAAGAATATACTATTGTGATGCCAATAGTTGAGATCATGTGGAGGAATTGGATTGCATTTCTTTACATCCGCGTCATTGGTCAACACACCAAAGTCGAAATAGCTCAACCTCTCTAAAATCTCTTCGCCCGACCAACTACGGGGTTTAGGATTGTTCTCTACCGTCCCGTCAAAATGAGCTTCATCCTGTCGCCAGGGGAGGTCGTGAGGAAGCCATCTACGGTGTTAACATTGCCGGCGACGGGAAACGGCGTCGCCGGCAATGTCTCCGACATTACCGGCGACGCCGTCGCCGGCAATGGTTCCGCCGCCGTGGCCGGAATTTGTGACATTGCCGGCGACTGAGGTCCATGTCGCCGGCAATGTCAGAAAAAATTTTGAAAAAAAAACGCGGTTCTGGATTGGGCCCAATTCCAGAACCTGCATTGAAAGACATAAACCGTACAATCATACAAGTTCAACAGTACACATAAATGTCCAACGTACAGTACAAATAGCAACGACGATACGAAAATTAACTACAACTACAGGTCAGGGTCGAGGAACTTGCGGGTCAGGGTCGAAGTAATCAAAGTACTCATTTGAATTCCGGTGGCTACCTTGGTCTTGCTCTGGCGTTGACTGGTGCGGTGGTGGTGGTGGATAGCTAGGGAACGGAGGGACCGGGACCGGGGGAGGTGTGGGGAACGGTTGTCCGGTAGTCTGAGCCTCGTACATCGTCCGCATCCATGTGTACATCTGAGCCTGCACCTGTGTCTGCTGCATTTGGTACTCGGCCATCTGCCTCTTTTGCTCCTCCAACTCCCTCTGCGTCCTATGAAGCTCCGCTGCGAGGTTACGACTAGAAGTTGAACTTCTTGACCCGGTAGAGTATTGTGAAGTGGTTTTCAATACTCCTTCGCCCGCCGAGCCCATTCCCCTACAGTAGTAGGTATTCTTTCCAGTCCCGCACGCTTTTGCCATGATCTGAGCCGCTATCGGGGGATCAAGCGGATCGATCTGAGAGGCATACTGGGTGACTTCTTCCTCGGAGCAGTCAGGATGGTTAGTCCGAGCTATACTCATGGTCACTTCTGTCGTCGCCTCCTCCACTCTCGCCTAATTGAAAAGCGAAAATGAACAACGTATTAACTAACAACATCTATTAATATCGAAAAATAGTTTTATTAACACATGGAGAGGCGAAAGACTTACCGCTTCATCAGGGCATTGCGGATAGAACTTCTGATGAATATACACCAAGGGGTTCACTTCTTGTTGTTGCTGCGCCTTAGTCGACCAACCCATGTAGTTGAGTGAACCTGCATGATGGGCCCTGGTGTTTTTCAATCTATTCGCCCGGTTCGTCTTCGAAATCGCCTTGTTTGATAAACATATGGAAAAAAATTAGTAACTAACTATTTCAATCTGATACGATACATTAGGCTTGTAAGATATATTAAGGATGCATACCTGAGCTTTGGGGTGCTCGAAGTGGGCTATCAGCCACAGCCACTCGTACTCCCTAAACCGGAATTCGCTAGGAGTAGAACCTCGGCCTAGCTCCTTGTATACAGTGTAATGGGAAGAAAGCTCGTTCTTCCACTCTTTATACCTATATTAAAACAAGGAAAAAAAGTTAGAGATATTAAAACAGTTGATAAACAAAAATCTAACTCGATATATATTCAAATAAGTGGAAGCACATCACCGATTATGTAGTTGACGCTCTACCCACGTGTGAATAAGAACTTCATCCACGTCAAACCACACCTGCAATATGAATATATAAAAGGTAAAATTATATATTTAAGTGGACTTAATTAATAAATGTAAAATTTACGTAATGAAAATACGATTTTACTCACACTGAGTGCATTATGCACTTGCATCTTCACGTAGATAGGCACAGATTCCCAATCTGGCCAAAGCATTGGGACCTTGTCCCGCACGATCGCACCAGCCATGCTGACATATTTGCGCGTGGTGTCGAATGCCTCGATCACCTCGCCATCCTCATTGGCCCTTATGGGCGTTTTCCTTCCGCCGGTGGCCTGCTCAAGTCTCTTCCCGGTGCAGGTGCCTCTAGCCCCTTTCCGTTTTCCAGTCCCATTAACGAAATTGCCTAATAAAACAATGTCAACAAATTGATATCATTAATTGAACCAATCGCAAGTCTTAAGTAATAATTAAGTAATCAATCTGATGTTAAATAAAATTTACCTGCATCGTCCGTTTGTTGGTTGGTGCACCTCACACTCCAAAGATACACGGGGTCGAACGGGAGGAAGTTATACGCTTCCTCCACGGTCAGGAAATCCGGCCGTCCTTCAATATAAACAGGCATCCCCCTATCATCGAATTCAGGGATGACAGGAATCTCGTCGGGTAGGAAGAGACCGGACGGCGGAGATAGACGAGGCCTGGACGATGAGGCGCCAGCACCACCATGTGCCTCAGACGATTCCCGTGAAACGGGAGTAGGCACCATCCGAATATGGGGCATTCGGATTGAGGGAGTTTCTGATGCCCCCGTTGACTGTCGCTCGTCTGAGGCTCTGCCACCGGAGGGACGTCTGCTGATTGAGCGTCTAGAGACTGAGGCTCGAGCCTCGAATTCCGGTTCCACGGCTCTTGATCGTGCAGCTTCCTCCTCAGCTCGCGCCTCTAGCAAGGCTCTCGTGCGAGCAGTCATCATTGGCCCACTGGGCGTGTTGCTAACTGCGGCCGAGGAGGAAGCTTGACTACTGTTCCCTCCACTATTTCGGGAACCTCTCCGAAGCCAATTAGCCGCAAAACCTCCTGGACATCGTAATAGTCATGGATTCCGTTCAATAACAAATCGGAACCGGAACGGTGTGGAACCGGAACCGTTTGAAACCGGAACTGTTTGTAACCGGAACCGTTTGTAACATAACGGTTCCGGTTACAAACAGTTCCGGTTCCAAACCGTTCCGGTTCTATAACAAATCGGAACCGGAACGGTGTGGAACCGGAACCGTTTGAAACCGGAACTGTTTGTAACCGGAACCGTTTGTAACATAACGGTTCCAGTTACAATAAGTTCCGGTTCCAAACCGTTCCGGTTCCAAACCGTTCCGGTTCCAAACCGTCCCGATCCCGATTTCCACCTTCATTTATACGATTAATTAACAACTATATCACCTAAATTAACGACTATACATATTCGATGTGTATATATATATATACATCATGCATCTTAATTAAATTTATCCATCACATATTCATCCAAATCACAAACCCTAATTAATTTTCCACATTTTTCACACATATATATATCATGCATCTTAATTAGGTTTAATTTCCGTATATATATACATCACATATTCATCAAAACCACATTTATACATAATTTTCACATATATATATACATCACTTCATATTCACATACCTAAATATATATATACATCACATATATACATACATGCTAGTTTAGAACTTATCACCCTAATTTCCAACTTAGCACCCTAATTAATTTACACATACACATACACATACACATACACATACACATACACATACACATGCAAAAAAATAATTAAAAATTGAGAGAGAGAGAGAGAGGGAGAGAGAGAGGATCGGACCTGCCATTTTCTTCCACCTACAATGGTGAGGGGAGGAGAGGAGGGGAGGAGGGGAGGAGGGGAGGAGGAGATTTTCGGAGGAGGAGAGGAGAGGGGATCGGTGGAGAGGAGGAGAGGGAGAGGAGGAGTAGGGAGAGGAGAGGGAGAGGAGGAGGAGAGGGAGAGGAGAGGCTCACCGGACCGATTTGGGAGGAGGAGAGGGAGAGGAGAGGGAGAGGAGGAGGAGAGGGAGAGGAGAGGGAGAGGAGAGGCTCGGGCTCGATATGGGGGAAACCAGAAAACATTACCGGCGAGTTGCTTATAACTCGTTGGTAATGACATTACCAACGAGTTATAAGCAACTCGCCGGTAATGACATTACCAACGACGAGTTAACTCGTGGGTAATGTCATTACCAACGAGTTGCTTATAACTCGTTGGTAATGTCATTACCAACGACTTCAACTCGTTGGTAATGTCATTATTTCCCGAAGAATATCCGACAACATTTTCCGTCTACGATTTCCGGCTAGATTTTCCGACTACATTTTCGATTATCAATTTCCGTATCCGTACGATTAATGACTACATTTTCCGTCTACATTTTCGATTAATGATTTCCGTATACGTACGATTAACGACTACATTTTCCGTATACGTCCGATTAACGACTACATTTTCCGTATACGTACGATTAACGACTACGATTAACGACTACGATTTCCGTATACGTACGATTAACGACTACGATTTCCGTATACGTACGATTTCCGACTACATTTTCCGTCTACGATATCCGGCTACATTTTCCGACTACAATTTCGATTATCAATTTCCGTATACGTACGATTAACGACTACATTTTCCGACTACATTTTCGATTATCAATTTTCGTATACGTACGATTAACGACTACATTTTCCGTATACGTACGTACCATTTCCAGCTATGCACATTTTCCGACTACAATTTCGATTATCAATTTCCGTCTACGATTAACGACTACAATTTCCGTATAGGAATTCAATGAGGATCTGTCATAGACCAATCTATGTTTTCGAATACATAGTTATATCTGTGTATATATTGCAGTAACTTCAAAAGGCACATCAGTTCAACAGAACTGATGCCGTTCCGGTTCACATTGGTTCACATTGGTTCACATTGGTTCACATTGATTCAGTCCCTGAACTGATGCATTGGTTCACATTGTTCAGATCAGTTTCTGAACACAGATGCATTGGTTCACATTGGTTCACACTGATGCATTGGTTCACATTGGTTCACATTGGTTCACATTGGTTCACATTGGTTCACACTGATGCATTGGTTCACATTGGTTCACATTGGTTCACATTGATTCAGTCCCTGTAAGTTCTATTTGTTTTCATTCTATAAACACAGATGTTCTTAACATGAGTTTTGCAGAATTCATATCACTAGAAACTAAGTTATCTAACATTAGTACCCAGTCTTAAGTGTCTAACAATCAATGCTTCAACAGATTTGTAATCAATGCTTCAAAATAAATTAATAAGATAGCATTAAAGTGACTAAACCACAAACAATCAAGTAATCAACAATTCAAAATGAATTCCCGCTGTGAGAAGATATAATGCAGAAGTTGATTATCCTCTTATGCATTTCTCAGCCCTACAATTTTCGACTACAATTTCGACTACATTTTCCTCCTACGTACGATTTCCGACTACAATTTCCGACTACAATTTCCAACGTACTAAGGATGATAATCGTAATCATCTTCATCACTTGAGTCTGACTCGGTTTCATAGGTAACCTCTGGCAATATGTGCCGCTCCTCGTCATCTGAATCAGCGTCAACTTCATATGGATTAACATCGAGAAGTTCTGCTCCAGTAATTCGAACCACACTCCCAGTTCTCACATTATTAAGGCGAATCGTAGATGATTCCGGAATGTCAAAAGCGTTCGGCTCTTGGTATGCAGTAACTTCCTCATCATCTGCGGTATCACCAAGTGTGGCAGCACTGTATATGTTTCTATGAGCAACATGGTTAACCACCTTCCACGGGACTTTGTTAAGAAGATCGTCCAGGTAAAACACTTGTTTTACTGATGAGGCAAGAACGAAATGGTCATCTTCATACCAGGTAGTAGCAGTATTCACCGAAAATGTTCCGTACTGATCGGTCCTTGTGTTCTCCGGGCTAGTATCAAACCATCTACACTTGAACAAGTGCACTTTCATGCGGTTCCCATAAATTAGTTCAACAACTGAATGAAGGACACCGTAATAGTCAACGCCATCCTGCCCACCATGGACCATCACCCCACAATTCTGTGTTTTCAGTCGGTCGTCTCGATTTTCACATATAAATTTCACGCCATTGACCTGACACATCGAGTAAACTTTTGAAGCAATCGGTTTCATCGCCAGGACCCTCAATTCGTTTGACCACTCTGGGCAACCATCATCTGCTACATGGTTCATCTGAAAACGTCCATATATTAATACGTACAGAAGAAATTATGTCATCTTGAAACCACAAAAGCACGTACATACATACATGCTATGTAAGGATATATATATAAAAATAGACATATACACATATACTTACCCATTGACCAAAGTAGTTTGCAAACGTCTTGTTGTGGTAATCAACATTTCCGGCAATAGCAGGGCAGTGAAGATGATAGTTTTTCCAATATTGTACTTCTTGACAGTTAATCAGTACCGACCAGTGGGCAATGGCTACCTCATTTCCATCCAACTTGTACGACTTTGGCAAGCTTCCCTGTACTACCACGTCACTGGAGATGATAGAAAGGTTGAACTGGGGTTCATCTATCGGCATATGTTGTTGGGGGTCCTCTACATTTTCGAGGTACACTTTGGTGTACGTTACACACTCGTGCGCAAGATATGCTTCAGCGATACACCCTTCAGGTGCATATTTATTCTTCACATAGTCCTTGTAGGCTCCCAATTGTCTACAAGTTAACAAGTACATGTTAACTTACTTAACCAGAAGTCATTACATATAAAAACCATAGGCAAACCAAATTTATGAATCATTTGTACCTTTCCATGGGATACATCCAAGTGTAGTGTACGGGACCGGTAAGCAACAATTGTTCGGGAAGATGGATCATCAGGTGCGGCATTATGTCGAAAAAATTTGGGGGAAATATCCTCTCAAGCTTGCACATGATAAAAATGATGTCATCTTGCATCTCCCTCAGGTCTGCTTTTTTAACTTCCCTGGTGCATAACTTCTGAAAGAATCTTGACAAGGCCACCAACGGCTCCACCACCTCTTTGGGCATGTACCCTCGAATGAAAATAGGGAAAAGGCGTTGAAGCAGTACATGGCAGTCATGACTCTTTAATCCGTACATCTTATTGTCCCGGAAGTTAACACACCTGCTTATATTTCCTGCATAGCCATAAGGATACCTGCATATATATATAGATGAAGCCATATATATGGACCAATTATATTTCTCGCATATAACCATATATACTCCGCTAAAAATTTAAGGACAAATTCATACATAGCCATAAGATCGAATATATACCTGACATTACTCAGCCACCGAAAAATTTCATGCTTATGCTTCGGCTTTACGGTGTACGGAGCTTGCGGCATTTTTCTCTTACCATCTCTTAACCACAAATGTTTCCGCACACCCATTGCTTTAAGATCAATGCGTGCCTTAGGGATGTCTTTTGTTTTCCCCTCCAAGTTAAGAACTGTGCCCACCACACTTTCACACACATTCTTCTCTATGTGCATGACATCTAGGTAATGTCTGATAGGCAACCTGGGCCAGTAGGAGAGTTCCCAGAATATGCTCTTGTGTGTCCAAAACTTATACCTTTCGGGCTTTTCTGGAATTGACGCCACTATGTCAGGATGATTGCTCAGCTGGCCAAAATCGTATTCATTCAACACTTCCAAAATTTCGTCCCCTGTCCATCGCCTGGGTGCCACACCAGTTTCAACAGTCCCATCAAACGCGTCTGGATCCTGCCTAAATGGGTGATCATATGGAAGCCAACAACGGTGACGCATCGAGACAATTTTACTGCAATGAGGACTGCAACAATCAACCGTCATGCACTCTGAACAAGCCCTGTAACCCCTGGTAACGTTGCCCGACAACATACCGCGGGCAGGAAAATCACTGATGGTGCCAACAAGCATGGCATGCATCTGGAACATCTCCTTTTTGAACCTATCGTAAGTGGGGTGGCCACACTCACTCAGGTACTTAAGCTCCTCAATCAAAGACCTCAAATACACATCGAGACACTTTCCTGGATAACCCGGGCCCGGAATTAACAGAGTGAGCATATTGTATTCCTTCTTCATGCACATCCATGGTGGAAGGTTGTACGGTACCAAAATAACTGGCCATATACTGTATTGAAGACTCATGTTGCCAAAAAGGGTTGAATCCATCAGATGAGAGCCCTAGCCAAACATTTCGGACCTCTGCTGCAAAATGATCAAACTCCCTGACCATGTGCTTCCAAGCCTCTCCGTCGGAAGGGTGTATAAGGGTGTCATCGTCAGGCAAGTTCCTCTCAGCCCACCATCTCATTGCCTCGGCCGTGAAAGCACACATGAACAACCGCTCCAGCCTATCAATAAGCGGGAAATATCGAAGTATCTTCACAGCTTTCTTGTTGCCTGCAGGAGTCAACTTATACCTTTCTGTAAAACATACCGGGCATGCTTCAAGGTCTTCGAGATCTTTTCCCCAGAAGAGAATACAATCATATCTGCATGCATGGATTTTGATGTAGGAAAGCCCAAGATCTTTCAGGATATGTCGCACCTTATGATGAGTGGTAGGAAGACGATGACCGGGGTGGCAAGTAGCGAAGCAGTCCACTTCAACCAAGAATCAACAGCTTTGACAGACATTTTGTTCTCCATTTTTAGCTGCATCACTCCCATCACACTTTCAAGAACAGTCTTACTACAACCGTCGTACAACGGAGTCTGTTGCAATGCAATCAGGTTGTTGTACTTGTCCATACCGCTTGTGTTGGCATGACCTCCAGGTAATGGTTCGACTGGCTCGATATGGGGGAAACCCTCAACGACGGGAGGGACATTTGGTGCTTCATCAGCAAATACACCGCTCTCATGAGGAAACATATCATTGATTAACATCGATGTTGGATCATAGGATGAACTGCCCCCTCTCAGCAAAATGTCCATAATCATAGCGTGGACTGGCCCTCTCACCAAATTGTCCATGATCATGCGGACCCGCTACCGATGTTTCACCGTGATAAATCCAACAAGTGTACTTATCCCAAAACCCGTATTTACTCAGGTGCCTCTGCACTTTATCAATGGGAAATCGAAATCGATCGCTGAAACACTTACATTCTTTACACGGGCAATAATGAAGTGTAGTGTCTCCACAATTAGCCTTCACAAAATCCACAAAACTCCTAATTCCCTCGTGATATCTGACATCCCATCTTTCGAGGCTCATCCAACTCTTGTCCATCCTGAAAATTCTAACAATTTTACGTATTAATTATATATATATACACACATTCACTACTAATAATCGACGTAATCTCTCAATTCAACTCTAATTAAATCAACACATGCATGCATATGTATATATATCGATCTAATCTCTGAATTCGATTCAGTACTCGATGATAGTACGTATTCAGTACTCGATGATAGTACTCAATGATATATCGATCTAATCTCTGTTAAGCCTGGCTCCGATAACAATACGATAATACCAGTCATTGATTCAGACACAAGATTAACTACAAGCTGTTTTCTCGTTTCGGTGACCGTACATCAACAACATTTCATATATATATATATATATATATCTCACGAATTGGATTTGATCAACACACACACACACACATATATATATATATATACCACATATACGTATATATATATACACCTACGTACCTATATAAATAACTTCCCGATGTGATCGAGTTTTCGACGCCCGCCTTAATTTTGACAATATACCGAATGATCGATTTCAGAGCGTACGTTTTCCTTCTTTCGATTTCTCTGGATTTTTTTCGCTCAAAATGATTGAATGATCGAGCTGCCCGATCCGGCATCTAATATAAGACACATTGCCGGCGACGGAGTAAGTCGCCGGAAATGAAGACATTACCGGCGACTTTACGCCGGAATCTCGCCGGTAATGTTGCAAAACATTACGGCGACTCCAACCGTCGCCGGCAATGTCTAGGGAGACATTTCCGGCGAAATTCCCGCCGGAAAATCGCCGGTAATGTCTTCCTAGACATTGCCGGCGACGGTTGGAGTCGCCGGTAATGTTTTGCAACATTACCGGCGAGATTCCGGCGACATTGCCGGCGACGGGCTAAGTCGCCGGTAATGTTGAACATTACCGGCGACTTTTCCGGTCGCCGGCCTTGTCTCCGGTGATCTCGCCGGTAATGGGCAAAAATGTTGTAGTGTGTGTAAATAGGGGGGGGTATAAAGATTGATTTTAATTAACTAAATTTCCTATCTAAATTATTTCCTAAAATGTTGCAAGCATAAATAAAAAATCCTAGGACTCTAACATGCATAAACTCATAGACAAGCAATACACAAAAGACCCCTAAAACTCTAATTCATGCTATGACAAAAATAAACCTAATTATTATTTACAAGTGATAAACCTATTCCTTTACATAACTCGTTTATTAACACATGCAAATATCAACACTTACGAAATCTCATAACCCTAATTCCAATTAGCATGCAGAATTTCATAATTTATGCTAAGTACCCCTTACACACCATTGATCTAGACTAAGTACCCCTTACGCCCAAATCAAAGCATTAAGAACCAAATTAACACATGCATATCAAAAATTAGAATATTGGAACACATGGAAAGTTATTGAAATTCATATATGTAATAAAACCAAAATTTAATCATTCAAAAACACAAAACAAGTTTTCACACAAGAAAAGAGAACTACAAAGTAAAGAGGTCATGGTTACACTTTTGTAGACTACGACTCCTTTTTGGATGGTGCTAGATACCCTCTATACACCTATGGAAGTGATAATGGGCGGTTGGATGATGTAGTCAGCCTCTTGAGGTGTTTCGGCTTGATTTGTATAATAGAGAAGAGTTGTTGGCAAAGCTTAGGCTGTTCAGATTTGGAACGATTCTCTTGTATATATAGGTTTTTTAAAAATAGTTTTCCTCTTAAAACAAGGTTTTCCTACTCTACCCAGATAGATCTAGTGGTATGCAAAGAATCGCATTTTTCTGGAGTTGTAGATCTCCAAAAATTATGATTTTTGGCTCTTTGGAAAGAAGACTCAAAGAGCTTTCTATTTATATGTTGATTGCCGTTTAACTCCTCTTGAGCTTTCTATTTAGACCTATACAAGTAGATTCTTCTTTCCTTATTTTTCATGATTTCTTTCTCCTACTCCACTTGGGAATCATTTTCTTGTCATATCTTGTGCTCCACGAAATTGGCTGACTTGGTCTTCAAGTTTGGACTTTTCAAATGGTTTTTTAATTAATTTGGTCCATTTCCATTTGTTCTTTTTCCAAGTTTCTTCCGGAAGCTTCCAATTCCTAGTCAACATAGGAAATATTTTCATAGTCAACAAATGACTTCTTTTCTTTTCAATTTTTCTTCTTTCTTCCTTTGGAATTTTCAAACCAATTTCTTCTTCTCCATTTTTATTGCTTTTTTCATGCTTGTAGACTCCTTTACTCCGTCTCTTTTGATAAAAACATAAAAATAATAAAATAAGTTAAAACAAATAATATTAAGTAGTTAACAAAGTAAAAATGTAGAGAAAGTACATTGATTAATACGCCTAAAATGCACAGATCAAATTCTCCCACATTTAGACTTTGATAGTCCCTTAGCAAACACTAAAATTAAACTAAGACTCAGAATTTTTCAACATAAAATACTACTAAGCCCTTTAACTAAATATCTCCGAATATCATGGCAATCACAAAGTTTAAGCACATGGAATTCAAGAGTTAATAAAGACATTCTCATGTATAAACAAGTAAGACTTAGATGAAAACAATGGTGATTTAAAAGCTATGCATGCACTAGAAAAGTTCAAAATCATCTCTCATGGATGCACTCATCATCTTTTCACTCATGAAAAAGGGTTTTCACTCAAGAAATATATATAAGAATCAATGAAACCTCATGAATGAAACTAATTACTTGCACAAATGAACTCAAACCATATGCTTACTCATGTGCTTAACTCCACAGATCAAAGACTACTCATCTTAAGGATCATAAAGGATTTTCAAAGTATTGTAATGGGGCTAAGGTTAAGGCATTCAAAAATTTAGATAAGTGGTATTTAAGAACGTTCCAAAGACTTAGTCTAAGCTCCATAACTTCATCAATTTCGTCACTTTTCTCCCTCCAAATACCAAGAATGTCTAACTTTAAGAACAAGGGCCGAATGCCATCATTTTGGGCCTAGACTTCATTATAAACTTCCCTAGAGCTTTTTGAACAGGACAAGGATCATATTTCTTCACTATTATGCCTACAATTCATAGTAACCTCCAAATTCACAAGTATGGAGGAGATTAATCGAAACTTTAATACTAAGAACCTATTGTCGGAGAGTTTTTTTTTTCTTGCTCTCAATTTTTTTTTCCCTCTCTTTTTTTCTTTTTCTTTTTCGGCAATCATTTTTTTTTCAAACTTGTTGGACAATTCTATCCCCATACACACATCCTCCTTCAAAAGTCTCCACCAAAACGTCATTTTCTCCTCTTGTTGACACACTAAGTCTGTAGAACATAAGGTAAATAAGTCCTACACTAGGCTAAGTGTTAAGATATAAATGGCAATGAAAGAAAAACTTAAATATGGGCTCAAAAGGGTTATCTAAAGGGGTCGTAACTTGTGCGCACATATAGGGACACATGGCTATTTGGCAAAGTGGTGGTAAAATCCTAGGTACCTTTAATCATATCTAAAATCAGAGTATATATTAACTATAAGCTTTGAAAATCAACATGAGCAATTTCTAACATTCTCTAGTTCATTGAAAACTATGGCAAGCAATAATATGAGGCATATAAAAACAAACTATGAACTACGAAAATATGAAGGATTGATCAGATAACTCAAGAAATAAAGCACATATAGCTCAAAAACTCACATAGGTTAATATGATTCAAACTTATTCTAGCATGCGAATTCTGTACCAAGTTTTACTATCTATATCTACTACATGTCAATGTAACCAAAACATCTCTATTAACAAAAGAATTACATTAATTAGTGATTTAAATGTCATATATATTCATCTTTTTGGTCCAAAATCATCATAAACTAGTAAAGGGCATCCTAAGACTCAAAAATACACAAAATTAGACTCAAAAACTACCTAAATTATTCAAAACAACAAAAGCCACGAAAATTAAACAAAATCAATTTTTTTTAGGGCATCATCCGCCAGAAATCTTTTGTCCACCCAATTTGTATAATTTACAACTCAACAAAGTGTAAACCCCTTCCCCACACTTAAATCATACATTGTCCTCAATGTACTCGATCAAGTAAAAGCATATAATCCAGCATAGAGATATGGTTTTACGAAAAAGAACTAACTAATAAACACAAAAGCAAACTAATTAACGAATTAATGAGAGGAAGGGAAGAGAAAAGAAATCTGTTGTAGATCCTCCATTGGGTTGTCTCCCAACAAGCGTTTATTTTTTAGTGTCTTACAGCCTAGACATGCATGATGCTTCATTTATGCTCTAGGAACAGCCTGATCTTCAAGGTGCATCTCCTTCATTTCTTCTTTTCAGTTTTCAACTTCATGTTCTGACCTCTGTGACTTTAAACTATAATTTATGAACCTAAAGAACTCAGAATTTTTCGATCTTTATATGGCTAAAAATTAGACATCTCGAGATTTTCATCCATATAAAGAACTCATGCTAACTTCAAAGTTGATTGTTCTGTTTTGGATAGAAGCTACGAATTATGAAAACACTTGGAGCACGTTCCTCCATCGTATCGTTCAAAACTCAACAAACATCGAATCCAATGTAAATGCATGAAATATATGATATGCATGATATATATGATTAATATGATGCAAGATGATGTAATTGTGCAATGCATGAAATGAAATGCAGAGATATATAAGTAATGAATGAAATGATATGCAATAATGAGGCATGGCTAGTCTTAATTAAGTTTAATTTCGACACAAACATAGTTACAAACAATGTCCAAAAATTGATTTCTCCAAAGATTTATAAAGAGTAAATATCATTGTTTTTTAGGTATTTCCAAGGACGTGCGACCCATGCAATAAAATATGAATTCTCAATCATTCAACTTTGGTTCAATCGAAAAACATGGCCAGTTAGAGATATAGATAACGCGATAGGCAGGACTAATTTCGAGAAAACAACCTGAGGCTAACCGGGCCAATGGTATATACTCTATTGATGTTTCTCTTTCTTAGATCCAGAACTTGTCACCAGTCATAACCCAGTCTAGACACTATGTCCGACATTCAGCCAAACTTTTGAGAATTACATACTCTCAAGTCCTTTGTAAACTCCGCCCTCAATCTCATGTGTAAAACATGAGGGGGTTGCGGAGATAAACAAGAAAAAGAGGCACCATCTATTCCAAGGAGTGGGACTTAATCAATCAAGCATGTAATCAATATAAATCTAAGACTATCCTTTAACATGCTTAACAATTATTAGATATATATATATACACAAACACTGATTAATATTTACAAAAAATAAAATCTAACTAACACATATTCTCATAAAGAGCAACGGAAATTTTGGCACATATTGAAAAATATTATCAAAAATTATAAGTAAAATTGGCATGTATATTCACATGTAATTTCCTACAAGAAAAATTGGTTAGTACTATTTTCACAAATATGAAATATAAACAAGTAAATTTAAATATATACAAACAAAAATCACAAACAATTAACAATCCCCGGCAACGGCGTCAAGAATTGATACGCGTGAAATATGCATCAAATAAACACTTAACTCATAATTTAATCATACAATTTAAAACTCTATAGATGTAGTATTTTAAGCAAGTAGGAATCGTTCTAACTAGGGATTGAATAATGCATGCAATTATTGTGTAAATAGGGGGGTATAAAGATTGATTTTAATTTACTAAATTTTCTATCTAAATTACTACCTAAAATGTCACAAGCATAAATAAAAAATCCTAGGACTCTAACATGCATAACTCATAGACAAGTGAGTTTATGCAGGTTATAGTCCTAGGATTTTTAACATGCATATATAAACTCATACCCTAAAACTCTAATTCATGTTATGACAAAAATAAGCGTAATTACTATTTACAAGTGATCAATATATTCATTTACCTAGCTCGTTTATTAACACATGCAAATATCAACACTTACGAAATTCCATAACCCTAATTCCAATTAACAAGCATAATTTCATAATTTGTGCTAAGTACCCCTTACACACCATTGATCTAGACTAAGTACCCCTTACACCCAAATCAAAGCATTACGAACCAAATTAACACATGCATATCAAAATTTAGAATATTGGAACACATGAAAAATTATTGAAATTTATATATGTAATAAAACCAAAATTTAATCATTCAAAAACACAAAACAAGTTTTTACACAACAAAAGAGAACTACGGAGTATAGAGGTCATGGTTACACTTTTGCAAACTACGACTCTTTTGTGGATGGTGCTAGATACCCTCTACACACCTATGGAAATGATGATGGGCGGTAGGATGATGTAATCGATCTCTTGAAGTGTTTCGGCTTGATTTGTATGATGGAGAGGAGTTCTTGGCAGAGCTTAGGCTGTAGAATAATTGATGGTTCAGATTTGGGATGAGCCTCTTGTATATATAGGCTGTTAATGAATAGTTTTCCTCTTAAAACAAGGTTTTTCTACTCTACCCGGGTGGATCTAGCAATCTGCAAAGAATCACACTTTTCCAGAGTTATATACCTCTAAAAATTATGATTTTTGGATTTTTATAAGGAAGACTTGAAGAGCTTTCTATACATAGGTTGATCTCCGTCTAACTTCTTTTGAGTTGTTCCCAGTTGTTGTTCGAAGCTGGCTGACCTATACAGACAGATTCTTCTTTCCTTATTTTTCATGATTTCTTTCTCCTACTCAACCTCAGAATCCTTTTCTTGCCATATCTTTTGCTCGACGAAATTGGCTAACTTGGTCTTCAATTTTAGATTTTTCAAATAGTTTTCTAATTCATTTGTTCCATTTTCATTTGTTCTTCTTCCAAGTTTCTTCCGGAAGTTTCCAATTCCTAGTCAGCATAGGAAACATTTTCCTAGTCAACAAAAGACTTCTTTACTCTTCAATTTTTCTTCTTTCTTCCTTCGGAATTTTCTAACCAATTTCCTCTTCTCCATTTTTATTGCGTTTTTCATGCTTGTAGACTCCTTTACTCCGTCTCTTTTGATAAAAAAACTAAAAATAATAAAATAAGTTAAAACAAATAATACTAAGTAATTAACAACGTAAAAATGTTGAGAAAGTACATTAATTAATACGCCTAAAATGCGTAGATCAGAGCCCGCAATCATATAATCTAAGCTAGAAGTTTGAGCAGCATTACAAGTGGACGATAACATGACACTAGTGTGTCTCTATTATAACTAACACCACAAAACATCTTAGTGGTCTGCTAGTTGAATCAAATAAATGAAATTCTAGGATTTATTTGGTTTTGTTGAGATTGTTTGTTGGATTTTATGAGTGATTGATTGATAAGAGAGACTCATCAGAGCCTAAGCTACTTCAAAGCAAGTTGGATTTGAAGGTGTGCATGAGCTTTTTGATCGATATTATAACATGTTTGATCACTTACGAGCATGAGTGCATGACCTAGAAGGACATGGCAGTGACTGGTTTGATAGGGATTATGCGTTATGGGACTACGAGGGGTAATGCAAACACATTTACATCTTTGCTTGAGTTATGTCATAGTGGTGGTTGTGACGACCCGAACCAGAATTGGAATAGTAATCGGCTTAATCCGTGAGTTTTGCGAGTAATCGAGATTTATCGTAATTCATCGAATTGGCGGTCTGGTTCATGACTTAATTATCGGGCAAGAATTTGAGATGAGTCTCTTCACGAGAATTGTAGTATGAGTGATTTTGAACTCGTAGGCACTTTCGGATAATTGTTTCGATAACCGAGGAATATGTTATGAATATTTGAAGTCGCATGATTTAGTCGTGTTTATCCGATTAAGTTTGAGTTATCCAAAACGTGGATGTGATTCGATTTGGACAGTCGATCATATCGAGCCGCGAGTATAAATATCAAAATAGTCATAAAATTGTCGAAAATCACTGTTTTGGGAAGTTTGACCGACGTTTGACCGTTGACTGACCGTTGACCGAGTCCATTTCTTACCACCGTTTGACTCGCCGTGGACCTTCCGTTTCCGGCCACCTCCGGCCTTGATTTTAGTATGGCTAGCTTCCTCTCTTGATTTCCTATGGTTTAGAACTTGGTTTGGTGTGATTTGATGAAGTATAGGAGGAGTTCGAGCCCTGGTATGCCGTGGGATTTCGCCGTCGTCGGAGGCGGCGCTCCGGCGACTTTTTGGGGCCGGGGTGGTGGGGGGAAAGGTTCCCCTCATCCTTGTGATGCTTTTGGGTGAAACAATTTTGGGTTTGGTTGAGGTTTGAAGCTCGCCGGAATCAATGGATTACGTGAGGTTTCGGGCTCGATTCCGGCCGGTGGGCTTGGAATTGGAGCTTAGTGTAGAAAGGAAAGTTGTTAGGCTTGAGAAGTACTTGTGATCTGAGAAATTTGGCCAGAATTCGCCACTAATGACGCCGCGCCACCGCCGGCGGCGGCGATAAATGGCGGTGCTCCGGCAAATGATTGACTTTTTGGATTTTGACAAGTTTTATGTTATTTTACTCGTAATCGCACCCCGATCATCGCCTTGAGGTTTTCGAGTTGATTTGGTGAAAGGACCCAATCCCGATTTAGTTTCCTAAACTGGAACCAAACCCCTTCTGAAAACGTGAACCAACAAAAAACATTAAAATTTCGACAGAGTAACGCTACTAACGCGGAATTCCCATTACCTGCACCCAGAAAATAACACTTCATCCTATGCCACAAAAGCCAAACCATGGGCACCAATCCCATCCGGATTTCTCAATATCATATCAATATCAATAAACAGTAAACATACTGTAATATATAGTATATCCGGGAAAGACCGTATAAAACATGTATCAGAATGTATCAAAGCGACCTCTAGTGTAAATATATACAAAGTATCACTACAAGAAAACAGCACTTAGACCACGGAAACACTAATTCTCCGTCGTCCAAGTGACACTTAGACGACGGAGAAGACTCCGTGGTCCAAGTACCACCTGGACGACGGAGTTGACCATCTCCGTCGTCCAGGTGACCACCTGGACCTCGGAGTCTTCTCCGTCATCCAGGTGACCACTTGGACGACGGAGAATACCATTTCCGTCGTCCAGGTGACCACCTGGACCTCGGAGTCTTCTCCGTCCTCCAGGTGACCACTTGGACGACGGAGAATACCATTTCCGTCGTCCAGGTGACCACCTGGACCTCGGAGTCTTCTCCGTCCTCCAGGTGACCACTTGGACGACGGAGATGGTATTCTCCGTCGTCCAGGTGGTCACCTGGAGGACGGACCGACACGCCGTCGTCCAAGTTCACAAAACGTACTTCCACTTAGACGACGTACCGACACCTCCGTCATCTAAGTGAAGCATTATATAAGCCCACTGCCGGCCAAACGTACTGATCGAATTCATTCCTAGCTAGCCTCGATCTCTTCATGATCGATTCCATTTGAAGAATAATTGAAGGAGAAGGGAGAAGGAGAAGCTAGGGAGCTCGATCGAGCTAGGTAGCTAGAAGCTAGCTAGGCCGAGAAGAATCAGGATCGATAAGGCCGGGATCTCCGCTGACACGCTAGTTAGCTTAATTAACGTAAAGATATCGAGAAGGCCAGCAGGTACGTACGTACGCAGTTAAAATTTGCTTAATTAATATGTATTTAGTGAAAACGTACGTACATATATATATACATGCAAGGATGTTAGCTAATGTTAGCTATATATATATATATATATATGTACAGATCGATTAAATTACGTACATACGCACGTAATTGATGGATCGATATGTAGATCGAGTACGTATAATTAAGCGTAAATTAATGGACAAATATATATATATGTAATAATTAATTAAGTATAATATTTTGTAGCAGTATGGACAAGAGTTGGATGAAGTTGAAGAATAGATGTGATGTCCGGTATATGGATGGAATTAGCGAATTTGTGAATTTTGCGATAGAACATGGTCAGGGAAAGAAACGTTTCAGGTGTCCGTGTCAGAAATGTCTTAATTGTCAGTATGCGGAGGTTAATGTTATGGTGCAACACTTGTACGAAAATGGTATGATGTGGAGTTACACAACATGGAGCGAGCATGGTGAAGCAGTAGAGTTCAGCGCAGCAGACTTCAGCTCAGGGTACAGTTACCATGGTGCCTCATCCAGCGGCAGTGGTGCCGGACCCCCAGCTTGCAACCCAACTGCAGATTTGGTCCATGATGCGTTTCCGGGATGTAGTCATGGCGGACACCAACACCAAGACGGAGGTTACAGTACCACCAATGAGCATGATGACACATTCCCCGCAGCTAGCTTGGCCACTGACACCAGTGAGATGGAAAAGTACAACCGGATGCTACTTGAAGCGCAGACCCCGGTGTTCCCTGGATGTCGAGAGAATGTGTTGCAATATGTGATGGAGCAAATGAAGATAAAAGTGAAGCACAAAATGTCAGTGAGTGATTTTGACGAAATTCAGGAGCAAATATGTAAGTTGCTTCCTGATGATCACAATCTTCCTAAATCTCATTATAAGGTTAGAAATATCCTGAGCAGCCTCGGCCTAAAGTACAGGATAATTGACGCATGTCCGAATGATTGTGTGCTATTTTACAAAGAGTATAAAGAGTTGGACTATTGTCCCGTATGTGGCCAGTGCAGATTCCAGTTGAATAGGAAGAGTTCGAAAAAGAGAATTCCTGTGAAAGTTGTTCGATATTTTCCCTTGATTCCCAGATTGCAGCGCCTGTACATGTCGCTACACACAGCAGAGGCGATGCGATGGTACGCAGAAAAGCGAATAGATGACGATGTCCTGCGACACGCCGCGGATGGGGAGGGTTTCAAACATTTCGACAGAGAATTTGGAGACTTTGCTTCAGAGGTTAGAAATGTTAGACTCGGCCTATCTACAGACGGATTCAATCCTTGGGGAAGTAATAGCTCCGCCGTCAGCACTTGGCCAGTTATTCTGATGCCGTACAACTTGCCTCCGTAGATGTGCATGAACAAGGAATTTAATTTCCTTACCGTACTAATTCCAGGTCCTAAATATCCATCGAAGTGCTTAGATGTCTACCTCAGACCTTTGATCGACGAGCTGAAACTGTTGTGGGAAAATGGAGTCCCAACTTATGACAAATTCACTGACACGATGTTCACGATGAGGGCTGCGGTAATGTGGACGATCAGCGATTTTCCAGCTTATGGGATGTTGGCAGCCTGCAGGACAAAAGGATATAATGGATGTCCTATATGTTTGGACGACGTGAACTCTAGTTGGCACGCGGGGAAGGTGTGTTACTTGGGTCACCGTAGATGGCTTCCTCACGACCACCCGTGGCGACAGGATGAAGCTCATTTCCACGGTACGGTAGAGAACAATCCTAAACCCCGTAGTTGGTCGGGCGAAGAGATTTTAGAGAGGTTGAGCTATTTCGACTTTGGTGTGTTGAGCAATGACGCGGATGTAAAGAAATGCAATCCAATTCCTCCACATGATCTGAGCTATTGGGATCACAAGAGTATATTCTTTGAACTCCCTTACTGGTCGAAGTTGAAGCTGAGGAACAACTTGGACGCGATGCACATAGAAAAGAATGTGTGCGACAGCGTGGTGGAAACAATTCTCGGTATTAAGTTCAAGACTAAAGATACTCCCAAAGCGCGCAAAGATTTGGAATCAATGAATCTACGTCGTCCCTTATGGTTGAGGAGGGATAGGAAAGGAGTGTACAACAAGATGCCAGATGCACCTTACACAGTGAAGCCGACGCTTAGACGTTCTGTATTTCACTGGTTTAAGGGCGTTCGTTATCCGGCTACGTATGCAGCTACTATAACTGGAGCAGTGGACGAGGTGCAACACAAGTTTGTTGGTCTAAAGACACATGACTATCACGTTATGCTGCAACGTCTGATTCCAGTGGTAATTCGACCATACTTGCCTCGGGACGTCGTAGAACCAATAGTGGCATTGTGCAGGTGGTGGCAGAGGTTATGCGCCAGAGAATTAAAGAAGTCAGATGTGGTGGAATTGCAACAACAAATTGTGCACATCATTTGCAAACTAGAGAGGATTTCCCCCCCTGCTTTCTTTGACATCATGATTCACCTAATGATCCACCTGCCCGAGCAGGTGCTCATTTCTGGTCCGGTCCAGTACACTTGGATGTATCCTCAAGAAAGGTACGTACAACTAATTAATTAATTTGTTCCACTGGAGATTATATATATACTAGCCAGCTAGCTATATGTACTTATGTAATGTGTACGTTTGATTTTGTAGACAGCTTGGACAGTATAAGTCATTCGTCAAAAACAGGTCGGCCCCGGATGGCTCCATAGCAGAGACATACCTAATGCATGAGTGTGTTACTTACTGCAACAGGTACCTCAAAGATCCACCCCCTCCCAGCACTGCCTCCGATCGCAGTGCCCGCATCAATCTTTCTGTCGTCACCAATGTCGTCCGACCGTTTAGAGGAGTATTAAAGGAATCGTTAACACGGGAAGAACTTATTGAGGCACATTGGGTAGTGTTGCGAGACTGTGATGAAGTTGAGCCGTACATGATGTCATACAGGGAGAGGCTTCAGGCGTTAAATCAAAACAAGAGTTCGGCGTGGATTGAGAAAATGGTTAAGAAGAAGTTTCCTGATTATTTCTTCCAATGGGTACGTACGTACGACTCGGTATTAATTATTTAAATACATATTGCTCATGTTTGTAGAAAGTAAACCATTATATTAATTTGGCCTTTTTCGCAGATGATTGATCTGCAAAAATCTGATAACCACGGAGGGTGGTGGTCATGGCCAAAGCACTTGCTAGCAGGGAAGTCGGTTAAACACTATATTTATCCCGGATGTTTTGTGAACGGTGTAAAGTTCCATTCATTGGCCCGAGACGAAGGAAGAAGAACACAAAACAGTGGGGTAGCCGTTGGGAAAGACAATGATCTATATTACGGGGCTATTGTATACGTGGTTCAGCTATGTTACGGGAATGATGTCAACGTTTTCCTATTCAAGTGCAGATGGTTCAAGCGTACAAAGGAAGACCTGGGACTATTATCTGTCGATACAAACTCGCACTGGTATGAGGATGAGCCTTTCGCTCTCGCCACCTTAGTTCGGCAGGTGTTCTATCTCGACGATCCGAAAGCCGGTGAAGGGTGGAAAATAGTGAACCATATCTCTCACCGAGGAATATGGAATACAGAGACAATTGAAGGAACACCGGCGACGACTGAAGATGCTGCTGAACCAGAAAGAGACATTCCTGCCTATCAAGAGCCTAATATTTCTATGGTCCGCTCCGATATAATGGACCTGGTTCAAGATGGTGAACGGTTACCCATGCCTGATGGTTGTACAGATCTAACTGAAGATGAGATTATCCATGAGGTAGATGAAGAAGACGAGCAGGAAGAGGACGCGGACGAGGACTCAGGTTATTCGTCGGACGATGTTGAGTACGATGACGAGGATGAGCCGTCGACTAACGGGGATGAGGACGATGATGATTATGACGAAGAGTACGGTCATACGACGAGGGAGATTAATTGGTAATTAATTACTGTAATTATTGTAATATATATATATATGATCGATGCCGGATTACGGTAAGAAATTAATCTGAATTATATATATATCCTGGCCAACGGAGAAATTAATAAATATTGGCGCCAAATCTCAATCTCATATAAAACGTACCCTAGCTAAATCCTCGACTCTAAATCTAGCAAATCGGATCGATCCATCATTTATTTAATTTTTTTATGGTCATTCAAAATAATTTAACGGACACCTGAATTCTGTCCACGTTTATATTAGGTCCCCCGCCATATTCACCCTAAACCCATATAAAACCCTAAATCTTGGACCCAAAACCTAGCAGATCGGATCGATCGATCAATTTTTTAATTATATTTTTGAATCAGAATAATTGAACGCACACACAAATGACCGGGGACGACCTAAACCGTAAACCCTAAGGCCCTAACCCCTGAATTCGGGGTTTTTACACCTGGACGACGGAGATGGTCATTCTCCGTCGTCCAGGTACACACTAGGACGATGATGATTATGACGAAGAGTACGGTCATACGACGAGGGAGATTAATTGGTAATTAATTACTGTAATTATTGTAATATATATATATATATACATATGATCGATGCTGGTTTACGGTAAGAAATTAATCCGAATTATATATCCTGGACAACGGAGAAATTAATTGCAGATTCACCTTTGGCGCCAAATCTCAATCTCATATAAAACCCTAGCTAAATCTTGGACCCTAAATCTAGCAGTTATCGATCAATTTTTTAATTATATTTTTGAATCAGAATAATTGAACGCACACACAAATGACCGGGGACGACCTAAACCGTAAACCCTAAGGCGCTAACCCCTGAATTCGGGGTTTTTACACCTGGACGACGGAGATGGTCATTCTCCGTCGTCCAAGTTCACAAACCCTAAACCCTAAACAGTAAGGCCCTAACCCCTGAATTCAGGGTCTATACACCTGGACGACGGAAATGAGTGTTTCCGTCGTCCAGGTTCTGACTTGGACGACGGAAATGAAGTTATCCGTCGTCCAGGTTCTGACTTGGACGACGGAAACACTCATTTCCGTCGTCCAGGTGCAGATATCGTAATTTTTTCTAAGACAACGACCATCTAGACCTTCTTCCAATGCAAAGTCTTTTCATCAAGACTTTAGAGTAAACAATTCTTGGTGTGTGAGCTTCGACGGTTCGAAAATCGGAGTTCCGAAATGCCTAGTATCCACGTTTCCGGTTTGTGAAATTATCGGTTTTGCGGTTGATTGTGCCGATCAAACCTTTCCCGAACTTATTATTTTATGATCCTTTGAAGACAATTATATATTATGTCACGACGAACATATCCAACGGTTGTTTTGTCCAAATTCAATTTCGTTAATACTCTGCTGCAAATGAGCGTCTACTCATGAACACTTCAGTCGTAAAGATTAGTCGATACTTAACATGTTTCAATACGTAAAATTAATCGTCGGTTCAAATTTAACTGTTTATATACACGATGCGTTCATCGATATTGTACGACTATTTCACTCGAATGACAGATCGCTAAATTCCTAGCGAATTATTTTTAAAAATTTTTTTTACGTAATTTGAACCTGGACGACGGAGATGGTCATTTTCCGTCGTCCAGGTGTTCACCTGGACGACGGAGAATGACCATCTCCGTCGTCCAGGTTCAAAAACCATGGCGGTTCAAATTTATTTTTGTTTATTTTTTTCATGTAATTTTCACTTGGACGACGGAAACTTACCATCTCCGTCGTCCAAGTCCAAAATTATGGCGGTTCAATTTACCGCTTCCGTTTTCGGCACCGCTTGAATTTTCACTTAGACGACGGAGAATCCATTCTCCGTCGTCTAAGTCCAAATTCATGGCGGTTCAAAACGTCCCGCCGATTAATTACGCGCCGATTGAAAATTTTTAAACTGCCACCTGGACGACGGAAAACACTGTTTTCGTCGTCCAGGTTCACTTAGACGACGGAGAATAGTGCTCCGTCGTCTAAGTTAAAGTCTATAAATAGAACAGCACCCCCCCTCCTTTTCTCATTCCATCTCCTCTCCTCTCCTCCTCTCCTCTCCTCTCCTCTCCTCCGGCGATCCTCCTCCGGCGACGCTCCGACGACATTATTTCTGCCGTGGTTCCTCTTCTCCGACGACTCAACTCCGCCGATATTCCCGCAAACTCCGGTTCGGTAAATTTCTATTTTTCTCTTATTAAAATAATTTTATTTATTTAATTAATTTAATTCTAAATATAATTAATTTGTATAATTTAATTGATTAATTAGTTTAAATATTTAATAAATGATTAATTATTGTTATTAATTAATTAAATCATAATTATTGTAATTATTTATATATTATTAATTAGTTGCATGATTAAATGAATTGACTATTAAATTATTTATTATTAGTTGCATGATAAATAAATATAAATTATTGCATCTAATTAAAGGAATTATTAATTAATATTTACGTTTATTTTCTAGTAAATTAATTAGTAGTACGTGTTCGATTTAAATTTAGTACATAGGCTTGGTAATTATTAAGTCGCACTCTTTGGAATAGATGGCGCCTCTTTTCCTTGCTTATCTCCTTAACCCCTCGTGATGTGTGGATTTCATCACCGCACACCATAACCTAAGTGAAGTTATGGACACGAGGTTGAGGGCGGAGTTTGCAAAGGACTTGAGGGAGTGTAAATTTTCGAAAAATTGGCCGAATGTCGGACATGGTGTCTAAAAACGGGTTATGACTGGTGACAGGATTTGGACTAAGAAAGACTTTTGTCGAAATTAGTCCTGCCTCTCGCGTTATCTCTATCCCTAACTGGCCATGTTTTTCGATTTAACCAAGGCTGATTAATTGAAAATTTACACTTTATCGCGCGGGTCGCACGTCCATTGAACGACGGAAAATGCCAAGCTAGTGTACTCTATTTAAATCTTAAACGTACTTAATTAATTAGCGTAAATTTTGGACATTGTAATTATTATGGTAAGTAGGTATTTTAACCCCGTACTCTTAGGTTTAAATGGCTCCGCCAAAGACGACATCCGGCAAGAAGAAAGCCCTACAAGAGGCAGAAGATGCCATGCTCCGCCGCTTGGCGGACCAAGTCGGTTGGGAATTACCACCGGAGGGCAACGACGCTCTCAATCCGGACGGATCATCTGGTCCGTCCGTAGCGCCCTCTGGGGAAATTCCCGCTCCCCCATTCATCTCGAGCGGTGATGACGTCGACCCCTTCCAATCTCCGACGCCCGGTACCCATTCAACGGGAAGTACTCAGGCGTCCTCCACCGCCGAATCAATCATGTACAGCGCCCGCCGTAGGCAAAGGAGGGCCCCCACTGACCCGGAACCGAAAAGGACTCGGGGTCTCGTTAAAGGGGGGAAAGCGGAGCGTATTTGTAAGGCGACCGGTAAAAAGATCGACTTGCCGTACGACGAATTCACCGGTGGCCCTCCCACAGCTCAACTAGCTAGTCTCTCGGCGCATGGGATAGGGTCAATCATCCGTAACCGGGTTCGTATCACTGCCCCTACTTGGAAGGAGGCGCCGGATCATGAGAAGGCGAAAGTCTTCAAAGATCTTTCGGTACGTAATACGTTCAATTTAGTTATTATATAATATTGTTAATCTCGGCCTAAAATTTCATAATATATACGATTATAATTTTCTATTTATTTTTCATAGGAACAATTTGACGTGGATCCGACACCGGCTATGTTGAGGCATATCAATCAAACTGCCAACTCCATCTACAAAGATTGGAAGTACAGGCTCCATAAGTATTTCAAAGATGTCGGTCCCGTGCCTCCCCCGGTAGAGCTGCAAGGGGAGAGAGAAGATGAGTGGGAGTGGTTGTGTAACCACTTTGCCGATGAACAATTTAAGGTATTAATTTAATTTTTTTATTTCAATTAAAATAATTGAATTATTTAAATTGTAGTTATTCATTTTTTAATGATTTAATTATGTTGTGTAACAGAAATTCTCCGGTGTCAACAAAGCCAACCGGGGGAAGAAGGAGAAACACCATACTACCGGCGCCAAACAGTTCATTCAAATTGCCAAGGAGCACAAAGATAAGGGTTCCAAACACCCTTTTATTGATGCAAGCGTAAGCGCGTACGTGACGCCAGGGCTCGATAATGAAGCGAGTCAATGCGGGGTAAGTGATATAAGTGATATGTATATATATATATGTGCTTTTAATTATAGTAATTATTATTTAAATATGATTACAAAATTATAATAAATTAATTATAATTTTGTAGGCAAGGGCGATAGAGCGTGCGCATGAAGAGTTGGCCAACACTCAGCTTGCGTTCCCAGATGTGCCGCCGAAGACCTGCCTCCTCTATCCTTAGAGAGGCAAATTGCAATCGCGGATGAGGTCTACGGTCGTAGAGCTGGCAAGGAGGTTAGGCACTTTGGGCCTAGGGTGGTACGAGATTTGTCGACGACCTCCGGCTCATCATCTACGGGAGGTTCGAGGCAGCGGAGAATGAGTCAAGCTGCGGCCGTCGAAGCAGCCATTCAAGAGGCTCGACTGGCACGAGAGGAGAATCGACGGACACAAGAGCAGAATGAGTCAATGCGGCAAAGACTTGACGAACAACAAGCACAAATAGCCCAACTCATCGCGCTCATGAACCAAAATCGAGAAGTATGTCAACCTCCTCCGAACCCACACCCCGACGACAACGACCCGGCTGGAGGCGGAGGACTCGGCCCCGCATCTGCTCCTCCAGTGTATTAGCTAGCACGTAGTATATTATCTCGTTTCTTTACGCATTCCGAACAATATTTTAATTTTTAATTTATGGGTTTTTTCGTATGTACAAATTAATTTACTTTGATTATTTAATAATTATATATATAAGTTATTAATTTTAATATTCAAAATTTAGTTTATTTATTTAATATTAGCATTTTTCATTATTTAAATTAAATTAATAATAAATTAAATTAATAATATTTAATTTCAATTTATTTTTTTTAAAAAATAAAATATTCACTTGGACGACGGAGATTATGTTCTCCGTCGTCCAGGTTCAGAACCCCTAAACCCTAACCCCTAACCCCTAACCCCTAAACCCTGTCGTTCTCCGTGGCCCAGGTGCTCACCTGGACGACGGAAACACTAAGTCTCCGTCGTCCAGGTGAACACCTGGGCCACGGACATTGCAACCATTATCCGTGGCCCAGGTGTTCACCTGGACGACGGAGACTTAGTGTTTCCGTCGTCCAGGTGAACACCTGGGCCACGGATAATATCCAAGGTCCAAGTACACTTGGACGACGGAAACACTAAGTCTCCGTCGTCCAGGTGCTTGGACGACAGCACTTGGAGCACGGACCTTGGACGACGGAGATTCCGTCGTCCAAGTACTTAGACGACGGAAAACTGCACTTAGACGACGGAAATGGTCCGTGGTCTAAGTGCAGTTTTCTTGTAGTGTATACAACAGTAGGCGAAACAAGAAACCTACTGGAAAACACAGGTAGCTCGAACAACTAGCCTCCAACCATGACGTGAGACACCAGAATCCGAACTGCAAACTGGGCACGAAAATCGAAAAGCCCAGGGGAAAGGCAAATAAAACGTTAGAGTGAGTGGACGAAAATAAACATATGCCTTTTACCAGTTTCATATACATAATCAATATAGAATAATGAGAGTTCGAAAAGTATATATATGGAGGTTGCCAGGCGAATCTCTCAAGCCCGACGGTCAGGTGAATCGCTCAAACTCGACGGTGATAGGCCAGGGGAATCTCTCAACCCCGGCGGCATTCAGGGGAATCTCTCAACCCTGCCCAGAGGAATCTCTCAACTCTGGTCCAGTGGAATCTCTCAACTCTGGCGAACTACCGGTGATCAGTCGAGTAGCCGAAGCATCGATGCAGTAATGCCATCACCAATAAATATAAAATAATACCTCCGAAAATAATATATATCTCAACATCGTATAAAGTAAATACGGAAGTTCAAGAAAAATCACGAACTCGCAAACAACTGTGAAAATATAAAAAATGTCCACTCACAGATCAGCAAAGCGCGCACTCGCGCTAATCACCTGGTCCGGCGGAAGATCCTTCGCCCGAACCACGATCACGATCCCCTGAATAGTCATGAAATATATATGATCAAAATCATAATCCACAACACTGTACCACACCGCGGAAACCAACCGTTCCTGAAAATATATAATACTGTACAAAATAATCGACGAAATTCCCGAAATCTCCACTCGAAACCCTCGACTGAAAATTCGATACCCAAATCAACTCAAAAACCTCAAGGCAATGATCGAGGCGCGATTACGAGAAAAACGACATTAAAAACATAGAAATCCAAAAAGTCAACGGGTCGCCGGAGCTCTGGCGTTGACCGCCGCCGCCGCCGGCAGCGTACCGTCAACCGGAGAGTTTTCCCGGCGACCGAGCTGCCACAATGATCTTCTCAATAAAGCGAGCAACTTTAATGAAGGGGCCACCACCATCCAACCACCACTGTGGCCGGAAATCAGCTCGAAAGCCACTGTGGTTCAAACCGGCCGGAAAACTTCCTGAACCTATTCCGACGCCGTCGCGCCACCTCGTCCCTCCAAACCAAAGGGGAAATGATCACCATGCAAGACCCAACAAAACCCACCAAGGATCCACCCCAGAAAGTCACCGGAGCACCTCCCTCCGTCGAGGCCGATTCCGGCCAAAATTACTAAATTTTCAAATCCAAATATCTCCCTCAAATCACAACCAAATCAAGCAATTCCATGTTCTAAACTGTTTAGAATCACGAGGAGAACATTTTACCTTCAAAGGTCGTGGCCTGAAATGGCCGGAATCAGCCGGTCCGGCGACGGAAGACAAACGGTCCGTTTTCTCTCCTCTGGTCAACGAAAGTCAACGGTCAACTTCTGGTCAACGACAGTCAAACTTCCCAAACAGTGTTTTCGACAATTTTTGACTAGTTCCGATATTTATACTCGCGCCTCCGAACGATCGACGGTCCAAAACGGATAACCATTACGATTCGGATAAACACGATACGAACGGATAAACTCGTCATTAAACCGAAACTTCAAATAATCATATTATATTCCTCGGTTATCGAAAAAATCATCCGGAACCACCCACGAGTTCGAAATCATGTGCACTACAACTCTCGAGAAGAGACTCAACTCAAATTCTCGACCGATAATTAAGTCGCGAGCTAAACCGGTAAATCACACAATAAACGATAAACCACGATTACACACAAACTCGTGGATTACGCTGATTACTATACTGATTCTGGTTCGGGTCGTCACATTTGGATGCCGGATTTTAAGTCGAGGGTTTATGTGGAGTGTTTGGGGTTTTCGACGGGTTTTCTGTTATTCGAGTTATATGTTTCCGAAAATGGTTGGTTTCCGAGCTGTGGTTCAGAGAATTGAATTGTGATTTTGATCAGTGATATTTTGTGATTATTCAGAGGATCAAGATCGTATGTTGGGCGAGGGATCTTCCGCCGGATCTCGGGATTAGCGCATTTGCGCGCTGTGATTGTCTGTGAGTGGACACATTTCTTTTCACTGATTGGTTGTGAGTCTTATTTATACATTTTATAAGCATGAGCATGCATATGCGATTATGATTTATTCGAGCATGTGTTTTACGATTATTCATATACGAATACGCATCGATGACTATGTTTATATAATTATGTAATACGAATATGCATTTACATTGTGCTTTAAACCTTTGCATGAAACGATTTATGATTTGGTTTACACAGAGTACAGTCACAGTATATATTGTTGTATCGATACACTTGCATCCCGACTGATCCCCGAGGATGTTTACCAGGGGAGGCTGTGACCCCTGACCCGAGGTCTTTACCGAGGGGGGGGCTGACCTCTGACCCGAGGCCTTTCTGGCTTAAATCACGTGTGGGTCTGGGATCCTGTGATTTGGACTGTACTAGCGTGGTTGTGTCCATGAGTGACCTCGCGAGATTTTACGACGTATGCTCTATACGCGTGAGGAGTTAGAGTCTCCCTCGTGTACTATATCATTTTCATTCATTTAGACTCGCATATGTTTTTATAACATATATTATTCGGCGAAAGACATTTATTTTCGTCCACTCATTCTAACAGTTTATATGTCTTTCCCTGGGCTCTTTGTTTTCAATGCCCAGTTTGCAGTTCGGATTCTGGTGTTGCACGTCGCAGTCAGAGGCTTAGTATTCGAGCTACCTTTCTTTTTCAGTAGGTTTCTTGTTTAGCCTACTATTGTGTATTTATGTGTATATATGTATATATATATATACTAGAGGCCGCTCTGAATACTCTGATGTTCATATTTTTCATATGATTTTTCCGGATATCTGTAAAGTACAGTTTTGCTTATTACTTTACATTATGATATGATTTTGAGAAATCTGGATGTGATTGGTGCCCACAGTTTGGCTTTTGTGGCATATGATGAAGTATGTTTTCGGGTGCAGGTTAATACTAATACTAATTCCGCGATATAGTGAAACTCTGCCGAAATTTCTATGGTTTTTGCAAGTTCGTGTTTTCATAAGGGGTTTGATTCCGGTTTAGAAAACTAAATCGGAGTTGGGTCCTTTTATCTTGGTATCAGAGCATTAGGTTTTCGGTTTTGTAGACTTCTGTAATTGTGATACTAAGGGTATTTGAGATTATACAGCATGTCTGGAGCGATGACCCGACTGGCCAGCGGTTACTCATCAATGCTTCGGGTGTTATATATTTTCAAATGTCTGAAGTTTCATGATTACGTTCCTTGTGCCTTGTGACTAATGCTTTTCTCTTATCATTGGGATGCCTCCTAGACGTGGTCCCCATGTAAATAGGGATGTGGATCCTGATGAGGATCGCCAGACGCATGACTTACTTATGCGAGTATTGCGTTTGGAGGAGCATTTTGATCCTGTGGTCAAAGCTCGAACTACTGGAGCGACTGTTTTCTCGGGTTTAGCTGATCTAGAGATATGTGAGGCTTGGTTGGTTCAGGTTGAATGAGTTTGTGAGTGTCTACGTTTCACTCCTGAGCAAATGACAGTGGCAGCAGTTGGTTTAATTGAGTCTGATGCATACTTCTGGTGGGTTAGCACTGATAGAGTTCCGGTTGATAC
The DNA here is from genome assembly GCA_946800695.1 of Geum urbanum. Classification (NCBI taxonomy): domain Eukaryota; kingdom Viridiplantae; phylum Streptophyta; class Magnoliopsida; order Rosales; family Rosaceae; genus Geum; species Geum urbanum. The sequence continues at coordinate 5,264,746 of OX327009.1, forward strand.
TCCATGGGAATTGTTCAGGGATTTGTTTATGCGGAGGTATTACAACCAGGCTACACAGCAGCGGAAGTATGAGGAGTTCACCAACTTGAGACAGGGTAGTATGTCAGTACTTGAGTACCGGGACAGATTTACTTGCTTATCTCGGTTTGCTCGCGACATGGTGGATACAGAGGAAGCCAAGTGCCGGAGATTTGAGTTGGGCTTGAACCTGAACATCAAGGAAACACTGACTACGATGCCTCAGAATAACTTTGATGAGTTTGTGAGTGCTGCACTTCGAGGCGAGGACATAGAGAAGGAAAGGCAGATGAGATTCCAGTCTCGACGATTCGAGGAGGGTGGACCGAGTCAGGGACCTTCCAAGAGGTTGAGTTCAGGCACTTCCGGATCGGCATCATCATCTAGCAGTGGACCATTTAGACCACCAGTTAGTATGGCTAGACAGAGACAGAGATAGAGGAGGGATCGACCACAAAGACCACAGTCCAGTGGGAGTTCTTGCGGATCCAGCTATCATCGACGTATCGGTGGCACTTTTGCTGTGCCGAGGGAGTATCCATTGTGCAATTTCTGCAACAGGCATCATTATGGTCCTTGTCAGCGAGGCACTACTATATGTTATCGTTGTGGCTAAGAGGGTCACTTTGCGAGGGAGTGTGTCCAGCCTGTTGGTGTTAGTGGACAGACAGCTCAGAGTTCAGGAGGAGATCGAGGTACCACTTCTAGAGCTCGACCAGTACAGTCTTCTGGTCAAAGCGGACAGTAGAGTCACCATCAGCGTGGACGACCAGCTGGGTAGGCTAGGGTTCATGCTATGTCATTGCGCGAGGGCAGAGCTTCATCAGAAGTTGTTATGGGTACGTTGCATGTTTTTGGATATCCAGTACTTACTTTGCTAAATCCAGGTGCTTCGCATTCATTCATATCATATAGACTGTCATCTTTAGCTACTATGCCTGCATCTCCACTTCCGGGGTTGTGGAGAGTGTTGTATCCATCTGGTGAGGTTTTGAGTATCGGTTGGGTGTATAGGGATTGTGAGATCTTTGTTGGAGGTTATGGGTTAGCCGCGGATTTGTTATTGCTACATATTGTCGATTTTGATGTGATTTTGGGGATGGACTTCTTGGAGACGCATTGGGCTATGTTTGACTGTCACAAGAATGAGGTTGTGTTTTGACGTCCAAGCTTTCCAGAGATACTGTTTCGCGGTGAGAAGAATACTTCATTGCCATGTGTGATTTCAGCGATGAAAGCCGAGCGGATGATGAAGAAGGGTTGTGTTGCATATTTAGCTCATGTTGTGGATACAACGGCTGCTGTACTAGACATTGGTGACATTGAGGTTATTTCCGAGTTTCCAGATGTGTTTCCAGAGGAGTTACCAGGTGTTCCTCCAGTTCGAGAAATCGATTTCACTATTGAGCTTTTACCAGGCACTGGACCTATATCTCAGGCACCGTATCGTATGGCGCCAGCGAAGTTGAAAGAGTTACAGATTCAACTTCAAGAGTTACTGGAGAAAGGTTTCATACGACCTAGTGTATAACCGTCGGGTGCTCCTGTACTGTTTGTGCTGAAAAAGGATGGTTCTATGCGGTTGAGTATTGATAACCGGAAGCTGAATCAAGTTACCGTGAAGAATAAGTATCTATTGCCGCGAATTGATGATTTGTTTGATCAGCTTTCAGATCCCGGTATGGGCATTATGAGTTCTTGGTTATGCCGTTTGGGTTGACCAATGCCCATGCAGCTTTCATGGATTTAATGAACAGAGTGTTCAGACGATTCCTGGATAAGTTTGTGATCGTGTTCATCGACAATATTCTGATTTACTCCAGGAATGTGGGCCAGCACAAGAAATATTTGTGAGCTGTTTTGCAGACTTTGCGAGACAATCTGTTGTTTGCGAAGTTCAGCAAGTGTGAGTTTTGGTTGAATAGCGTGAAGTTCTTGGGACAAGTAATATCAGCTGAGGGAGTCAGCGTGGATCCTGACAAGATTGAAGTCGTGTTGAATTGGAGTAGACCTACCACCGTACCAGAGATCAGGAGTTTCTTGGGTTTGGCAGGTTACTATCGGCGCTTTGTGCAGGATTTTTCACGGATTGCCGTTCCGCTTACCAGACTGACGAAGAAAGGCGTCAAGTTCGAGTGGTCCGATGCATGTGATGAGAGTTACTTGATCTTGAAGGAGAAGTTGACTACTGCATCGGTTCTGACTTTACCTGACGACAATGGAGAATTTGTGGTTTACAGCGATGCATCGAAATTGGGACTTGGTTGTGTTTTGATGCGGCATGGCAGAGGGGTGGCTTACCGTTCCAGATAGGTGAAACCACATGAAGTCAATTATCCTACGCATGATTTGGAGTTAGCTGCTATTGTTTAGCCTTGAAGAGTTGGAGACACTACTTGTATGGAGCTCAGTGCAAGATATACACAGATCATAAGAGTCTCACTTATTTGCGCACGCAGCCAGACTTGAATATGAGAAAGCGCAGATGGATGGAGTTGATCAATGACTATGATTGCACCTTTGAGTATCATCCAGGGAAGGCTAATGTTGTTGCTGATGAACTCAGTCGAAAATCTGGAGCCTCATTGTTTCATGTGTGTGTGACCAGAGTTTCCATGTTAACAGAGTTACGAGCTACGGGAGCTGAGTTAGAGTGGGAAGATGATGGAGCCTTGTTGGCTAGCTTCCAGGTTCGACCAGTACTGGTTGATCAGGTTCGAGAAGCTCAGGATGCGGATTCTTATCTATTGGACAAGAATGGTGTGCCAACAGAGTTTCAGTTGACTGATGATGGTACATTGTTATTCAGAGGCAGATTATGTGTGCCCAGAGACGAGGGTTTGAAGAAAGAGATTTTAGATGAAGCCCATTGTTCTGCTTACCCGATGCATCCAGGCGGTACAAAGATGTTTCGTACACTTCGAGCCTATTACTAGTAGCGAAATATGAAGAGGGAGATCGCAGCATATGTGAGCAGATGCCTCATTTGTCAGCAAGTGAAGGCAAAAAGGTAGAAGCCTGTGGGAAAGGTACAGCCCTTGGAGATTCCAGTTTGGAAGTGGGAGCACATCGCCATGGATTTCGTGTATCAGTTACCGCGAACTTCGGCTGGTAATACTGGTATTTGGGTCATTGTAGACCGATTGACGAAATCAGCTCATTTTCTTGCACTTCCAGGGAAGATTTCAGTGGGCTGATTGGCAAAGCTGTATTTGGCGGAGATCGTTCATTTGCATAGCGTGCCTGTATCTATTGTTTCTGACCGAGACAGTCAGTTCACCTCAGAGTTTTGGCAGGCATTGCAGCGAGCTTTGGGTACTAGATTGCATTTCAGTACCGCTTCCCATCCCCAGACTGATGGGCAGTCTGAGCGGACTATTCAGACCCTCGAGGATATGTGGCAGTCCTGCGTATTGCAGTTTAGAGGAAATTGGGACCAGCAACTACATTTGATCGAGTTTGCTTACAACAACAGTTATCAGACCAGTATTGATATGGCACCGTATGAGGCTCTATACGAGAGGCAGTGCTGCACTCCATTATATTGGAGTGAGGTGGGCGAGCGATGGCTTATTGGTCCTGATTCGGTAAAGAGCACCACATAGGACATTCAGATTATCCGAGACAGATTGAAGATTGCCCAGGATTGCCAAAAGAGTTATGCAGACGTGAGAAGAAAGTGTCTCGAGTTCGAGGTGGGCGATTGGGTCTTCCTGAAATTGTCTCCTTGGCGAGGAGTTGTTCGTTTCGGGAAGCGTGGCAAGCTTCGACCGCGGTATATTGGTCTGTACGAGATCATAGAAAGAGGTGGTGTCGTGGCTTACAGGTTAGAGTTGTCTTCTGAGATGGCTCGAGTACACGATGGTTTCCATGTCTCGATGTTGCGAAAATACATTTCAGATCCATCACATGTTTTAGCGCCATATCAGCTTCCTATCTGGGAAGATTTGACATATGTGGAGGAACCAGTACAGATTCTCGATCGGCGTGAGCAAGAGTTGAGACACAGAGTCATACCGCTTGTGAAGGTCTTATGGAAGAATCATTCAGTTGAGGAAGCCACCTGGGAGACCGAGCAGCATATGCGGTAACAGTATCCTCATTTATTCACTTAGCAGGTACGTAAATTTCGAGGTCGAAATTTTTCTAAGGTGGGTAGATTTGTGACGACCCAAACCAGAATTGGAATAGTAATCGGCTTAATCCGCGAGTTTTGCGAGTAATCGAGATTTATCGTAATTAATCGAATTGGCAGTCTGGTTCACAACTTAATTATCATGCGAGAATTTGAGATGAGTCTCTTCACGAGAATTGTAGTATGCGTGATTTTAAACTCGTAGGCAGTTTCGGATAATTGTTTCGATAACCGAGGAATATGTTATGAATATTTGAAGTCGCGTGATTTAGTCCTGTTTATCCGATTAAGTTTGAATTATCCGAAACGTGGATGTGATTCGATTTGGACCGTCAATCGTATCGAGCCGCGAGTATAAATATCACAATAGTCGTAAAATTGTCGAAAATCACTGTTTTGGGAAGTTTGACCGACGTTTGACCGTTGACTGACAGTTGACCGAGTCCATTTCGCACCACCATTTGACTCGCCGTGGACCTTCCGTTTCCGGCCACCTCCGGCCTTGATTTTGGTATTGCTAGCTTCCTCTCTTGATTTCCTATGGTTTAGAACTTGGTTTGGTGTGATTTGATGAGGTATAGGAGGAGTTCGAGCTCGAGTATGCCGTGGGTTTTTGCTGTCGTCGGGGGCGGCGCTCCGGCGACTTTTTGGGGCCGGGGTGGTGGGGGGAAAGGTTCCTCTCATCCTTGTGATGCTTTTGGGTGAAACAATATTGGGGGGTTTGGTTGAGGTTTGAAGCTCGCCAGAATCTCGCCGGAATCAATGGATTTTGTGAGGTTTCGGGCTCGATTCCGGCCGGTGGGCTTGGAATTCCCTTGGTGTAGAATGGAAAGTTGTTGGGCTTGAGGATTACTTGTGATCTGGATAATTTGGCTGGAATCTGCCACTGTTGACGCCCCGCCGCCGCCGGCAACGGCGGTCAATGGCGGCGCTCCAGCAAAGGGTTGACTTTTTGGATTTTGACAAGTTTTATACCATTTTGCTCGTAATCGCTCCCCGATCATCGCCTTGAGGTTTTCGAGTTGATTTAGATGCTGGATTTTAAGTCGAGGGTTTATGTGGAGTGTTTGGGGTTTTCGACGGATTTTCTGTTATTCGAGTTATATGTTTCCGGAAATGGTTGGTTTCTGAGCTGTGGTTCAGAGTATTGAATTGTGATTTTGATCAGTGATATTTTGTGATTATTCAGAGGATCGAGATCGTACGTTGGGCGAGGGATCTTCCGCCGGATCTCGGGATTAGCGCGTTTGCGCGCTGTGCTTGTCTGTGAATGGACACATTTCTTTTCACTGATTAGTTGCGAGTCTTATTTATATGTTTTACGAGCATGAGCATGCATATGCAATTATGATTTATTCGAGCATGTGTTTTACGATTATTCATATACGAATACACATCGACGAATATGCTTATATAATTATGTAATACGAATATGCATTTACATTGTGCTTTAAACCTTTGCATGAAACGATTTATGATTTGGTTTACACAGAGTACAATCACAGTATATATTGTTGTATCGATGAACTTGCATCCCGGCTGATCCCCGATGATGTTTACCGGGGGAGGCTGTGACCCCTGACCCAAGGTCTTTACCGAGGGGGGGGGGGCAGACCTCTGACCCGAGGCCTTTCTGGCTTGAATCACGTGTGGGTCTGGGATCCTGTGATTCGGACTGTACTAGCGCGGTTGTGTCCATGAGTGATCCCGCGGGATTTTACGACGCATGCTCTGTACGCGTGAGGAGTTAGAGTCTCCCTCGTGTACTATATCATTTTTATTCATTTAGACTCGCATATGTTTTTATAACATATATTATTCGGCGAAAGAAATTTATTTTCGTCCACTCCCTCGAACAATTTATATGTCTTTCCCTGGGCTCTTTGTTTTCAATGCTCAGTTTGCAGTTCGGATTCTGGTGTCGCATGTCGCAGTCGGAGGCTTAGTGTTTGAGCTACTTTTCTTTTTCAATAGGTTTCTTGTTTAGCCTACTGTTGTTTATTTATGTGTGTGTGTGTGTGTATATATATATATATATACTAGAGGTCGCTCTGAATACTCTGATGTTCATATTTTTCATATGATTTTTCCGGATTTCTGTAAAGTACAGTTTTGCTTATTACTTTACATTATGATATGATTTTGAGAAATCCAGATGGGATTGGTGCCCACGGTTTGGCTTTTGTGGCATAGGATGAAGTGTGCTTTCGGGTGCAGGTTAATAGTAATTCCGCGATATAGTGAAACTCTGCCGAAATTTCTATGTTTTTTGCAAGTTTGTGTTTTCAGAAGGGGTTTGATTCCGGTTTAGGAAACTAAATCGGAGTTGGGTCCTTTCATGGTGTTGTTGCAACTATGAGGTAGTTAAGGCACCAATACAATTTGATATCATGAGGGACGGGATGTTCAACTTCAATCTCAACTAACATGTAGTAATCATCAAAACTTTTTTATGTAAACTCTACTGCATTATCCGATCTAATATACCTGATTAGATTATCCAGGTGCTGAGCCCGGAGCTTAATATTTGTGCTAGAAGTTTTACAAATGTAGCATTCCTTGTGGCATGAATAACAATAGCAATGTGTGACCAACGTGTTGATACATATACCAAAACCATAAAGTATTTAAATAGTCTGCATTCTAATTTGATAGTTTCACAAATGTCACCATGTATTCTCTGTAAGAATGGTATATTTTCAATGTTATCAACCGCAAAGGAAGGTCTAACTTGAATTGTAACTTTGCTAATGAACAACCTTTTCAAAATGAGCGATGAGCATAAAATATTGCCACGAAGGAATCTTGTGGACCAATACTAGGTGTCTTACTTGTGTTGGAGACCAGATAAAGATTGTTAATCTCATCCACCCCATCAAAACCGATAGGTATTTTCACATGCTTCTTTTCTCTAAAGAATGGATGACCATGAAAGTTTTTTATTATTTGATCATCAAATCACGACCAAGATGTCTCAGTCGAAAATGCCAAAGCCGATAAGAAGCCGAGTCACATATAGTAGTAAGAGTGGTTGCACTGGATTCAATAATCTTAACCGTAGTAAGATATAAACCACTACGAATGGCTGCTAACTTATCTTAGATGCACGTTCTACCGCACTCCTAAGAGGTTATACATAAGAATTCTTTACCATTCTCATAATGAGTTTCTAAGTGTAAACCGTTTGCTCTAATGTTCTTATAACTTAACAAAGTCTGATTGGTCTTAGGCCCCGTACAATGCATTAGTGATAAAAAAAATTTGTACCATGTGGTAGCAAGAATTGTGCTGAACCACACTGAACCAATCATGATAGTTACTGATGAATTGTATGGCACAAGATCCATAAACGATTGCTTATTCCGCAGTATAGTATGAGTAGTACCACTATCTGCTAGACATTCAATCTCTCCTTCAAACATCTATAAAAGAATGTGAGATAATTAGTCTTTGATGTCAAGACATGGCGAGCACTTTAAAATAAGGACTTAAAGATTTTTCAAAAGGTTGTGGTCCTTAAGATCTTCACAAACTGCGATAAAACCGATATAAAAACACCAACTCTGTGTAGGAACCACAACGGGTGGAGATAAACATCTCGATTGGTCCAAAATCAGTGGAAACATATCCAGAACAACCTCTTCGATGGGTAGAATTTGGCTCGACGGATCGAAGAAAAAACGTAAAACCGATATGAATTTTTGATATCATTTTTTGATGGATCAAAAATTGTACAAAATCGATACAGTATGTAATAACCCTAAATTTTTTATTAATTATTTTCTTCAAGTGAATTTCACAAGGAATGAAATATCGATAATATTCTCGATATTTTCGTGATATTTCCGTTTTTTTAACTTCCCGATATTAATCATACATATTAATATCTTTTGTCCGATATTTCCCGAAATATTCGATATTTTTCGATATATCACCGAAATCCTCAATATTTTTGAATTTATCCGAAATTTTGACTTTACATATATGTTCATCGCACTAAATTCAAAACACAAAACCCACAACGCTAATAACCAAAAATCTCAATAAAATAATCTCTATTAATAACCAACAAAACACATGTTACAAGTTTCAAAACACATATTGATCATATAAGAAAGTCATAAATTTTCAATACAAATTGTCATGTATTTATCTTAATTTTCGTCGATTTTTTACTGAATCGATATTTCGTCGATATTTCCGTCGAAATATCCATATTTTGGACAGTCGATATATCTTCAATATCCGATATTTTACTCTTTAGAATTTCAGTTTCTTGTGTATTTAGTTATTTTTTTCCTCTTGTTTCGGTGAGGTTGATTGGTAAGTTCGATTAGACTTTTTCGATGTTTGTAAAGAGGTGCATGTTAGCTAAAGCAAAGTTGGAGGAAAGTTAGAGGAAATGATATAATTATTATAATTAAAAATATAATTTTATAATTGTAGGTAGAATTATTAAAGTATTCTGAGGCCCACTTGTAGTGTTACAGTTAGGCTTAATCATCTTGTCACGTGAGCCCACCCAAAAGAAAGGAAAATAAGAGAACTCTAATCAGGCTTAAGTGGAGGTTGATCACGTTTAGAGGAAGAGAAACGAAAAAAAGAAGTTAAAAACGAGAGAGAGAGAGAGAGAGAGCGTGGTGGTAAGCGGCCTGAAATCGTGGAAGTGAGAGTGGATCACAATCTTACATCGGAAACAGGACATCACAACCATCTTCTTCTTCTTCTTCTTCTCGATTGTTGTGCTTTTCTCATTTTTTTTCGGTTGTTATATACGCTAAGGAGGATTAGTGTTGCGACTGAGCGGCGACGCAGCACGACTGTCTAGGAGTGCAACTTGGGATGTGGCAAGTAATTGATGTTATACGTTGGAATTTTGCTCTGTATGTTTTGATGGGAAATTTGGGATGAGTGTGATGCTTCTCACCGATTGAATTCAATTTAGTGATAAGATGCATTAATAGATGTGAAGTGTTGTTTTTAATTGGTTTGTGTTAGTACAAAGGTAGTTTGTGAAGATGTTAGAGGGCCGTGAATAGGCCCTAATTTTTTCGCTTAAGTTTATTTCTAAAGAAAGCTAAGGTGTGAATTATTCCGAATAATAGATGTATGATTATTGAAAATAAATTAAAGTGATAAAACAACACTTAACACTAAGATAGTTTTTACTCGCAGAAACTCTGCAATTAGAAGAAAAGAACTGTATGTCTCTTACTTTTAAGGGACAAACTTTTCTTCACTGTATAGATAAAAAAATCTATTTCAAATTATAGACTTTAAATTTTTATGGTGACTTTTGTGTCACATTTGAATCACATAACAAAAACTAATTACTTTTTGGACAAACTTATGGTTTGAAGCATTGTTCTAAAAAACAGGTAGCTGATATGTCCAAAACTAACTACTAAATTAAACATTTAATAATCAGAAAAGACACAACAATTAAAACCCTTTGTTGTAGATGTAGCATTGGTAAATAAGGTATCGTTCTTAACCAGGGATTAAGAGTGCATGCATGACTAAGTTTATAAACAGAAATTTAAATGTATGGGGGGTTTGAAAGTTTGGTTTAATTAACTAGGAAAATAAGAACATAAATTGGTAAGCAAATATATTAAGAAATCCTAAATTTTATCATGCTTCACTTATAGACAAGTATAAAACAAACAAGAACCCTAAACATGCTTGCTAGACCGAAAATAAAACACTAACTAATATATTTATAAGTGATCGACACATTATATCCACCTAGCCAATTCATGCTCATATTTATTTAGTGTCAACAAAATTCTTAATCTTCAACCTAAAATACATAGACATGCTTTTAAATTGTAAACGAAGAGCGCAACAACTTAATCATCTAAAGATCATACAAAACATGCAAGAGAAGAACAAATAGCGTATCACCTAACATGTTAAGAAGCTTTAAGCACATAAGCATGCATACCAATTAAACGTTAAAAACTATGAACACTTGGAAGATACTAAAGTAAATCTGAAACACAAAACCTTTTGTCAAACTTTATTACAATCATACTTAAACAAAATCTATTACAAGGAAAAGATGAAGTAGAAAATCTCATGGTTACACCTTTAGTTCCGTGAAGAGCGCTGCAAATGCCAAGTGGTGATTCTCAAATGCAAGGCGAAGAGCGTCGATTACACTTGTCCGTGAAGGAGATAGATGCTCGGCCTTGGAGGAGGAATTTGTTAAGTATGAGAGTAAAGGTGTTTGAGGCAGAAGTTTGGCTTCTATTGAGTGATGATTTAGTTCTAGTCGAGCTCCCATTTATAGGATATTAAAAACCCTAGTCCATCCTCAATTAGGAATGAATTAACTCCACCTGGGTAAGTTAACATTTCTTCATTAAATAAGTGATTCCCGGAGATTTATATGTCTGAATTAAGTGATTCTTTTTGCGCTGGAAAGTTGACTTATAGAACTTTCCAGGGATATATTATTTGTATCATAATTCCTTCTTGTCCGTTTTCGGTGGCCCATTGAAGTGGGCTGATCTGCATAGGCAGATTTCCTGATTTCTAGATTTTGATCAATCTTCTTCTTTTGGGCTTCTTTGTGGCCGAATCTTGGACCTTCTTGGACACATGAGCATGGTCTTGACCCATCTTAGTGATCTTTGATCCATTCTTTATAAATTGTGGCCCATTCTTCTTCATTGTTCCTCCTTAGCAAGTTTTGAGCTCATTTCTGCCTCTTTTATGGATTCCTCCTTATTTTGTCCTATAAATCATAAAGTAAGTAAGATACAAAGATACTAAGTTCTAAACAAAGCTAAATGTAAAGAGAAAGACGTTAAGAATTAAGCATAAAATGCGTAGATCAGTAGCAAAACATTTTCCCTTTTGAGTGGGTTTGGGCGATCCTGAGCGAGTCTAGCGGCCTGCACAGGTCTAGGCGGCTCTTCTTTCTTTTCCTTTTTTTAAATATAAAAACAAAAAATTAGGGCGGGGAGAGGAAATCTAGGCGGCTCATCGTCATCACTTCCTCCTCTACTCACTGTGTTTAATTTTGAAGAAGAAACAAGAAATCTAATATGGGCGAGGAGAGGAGATGGCTTGAGGGTTTTCTGTGCGCAAGATATTTGGGCAAGTAGGAGAAGAGAATTTGGGGCGGTAAGACTAGTATAGTGGATGTGCAAGGAAAAGAAGAAGAGAAATTGAGTTGTTGTGCACTTGTGCCATCATGCGTGAAGAAGAAAGAAAGGAGATGTGGTGATGTGCACGTGAGGAAGGGAAAAGAAGAGAAGGCAAACAAGAATTATGAAGGAAATGTGGGCTGGCCGGCTGGGCTTGTAACATAAAAAAGGCTTGGTCGACTATGGACTCGATAAGGACTCATGTATATTCCAAGAATTATGTCGTATTAAATTTAATAAATTGTAAAAATAGGTTAATTATTATATAACTTAATGTTTTGTACAAAAAAATAATATTAAATAAAATCCACCTCGAAACTGTATAAAATCTGATTAGACGTTAGAAAGTAGTTTCAACTGTTTATGACTGCCTAATGTTTTTTAAAACCTTAATTTTAAGTGATTTTTGAATAATTTACTTACAAAAAACAGTAAATCTTCTATTTTCTCTCGGTCCTTCAAGCCGGAAATAACTTTTATACACTGGAAAATCCAAAACGGGACGTCGATAAAGAACACCAACAATAATTTCTAAGTTACAGTAAGTACCTACAGGGGCTACAGAGCTCACCATTATGAGTTTATGACATAACGAACGTATTTTCTTTCAAACAACCAATTACATTATGCCACCATAAACAATCGTGCCCATCAAAAAATACTAACCCTGCTGATTGAATTTCTACCGATAAGTTACAATTGCTTTTACAAATTATAATGAAACAAGATTGGATAAATGGTCTTTAACCCGACTCGGTTCTGGTGCTGTCCTCGGTCGTTTCACTTGCATCATCTTCCTCTGATAGAGCTACTTGCTGCTCTGGCTTAGCAGGCCCAGGGCCAGCTGATACCTTAACCATTGACGGACGCAGAAGCCTGTCGCCAAGCTTGAACCCTTTGCGAAACTCTTCTAGAATAATACCTTCTTCGAACTCTGAAGAGTCTTCACGCATAATTGCTTCATGCAACTACAAAAAGAAAAGAAAATACAATCATATTTAACATTTAAAGTAATGTCGTAAGTTCTCAGTGTACACTAATAAGTTGAATTTTGAAGTCACAGTGAGAAGTGAAATTCTCATAATATTAATATTCTATCAAAAAAATCTCAATATATTTCAGCACCGAACTATCTTACTGGTATGGCTAGGTGTTTATGCTAAACTGATTTTATTCACAGATACACATCCCATTTTTAATACACCAACCATTAGCTTTATTATATCAGCAATTGTTAGATACACACCCCCCTAAAATTTGAAACTACTCCACATTTATTAAAGTAATAAATTTTTTTATCGTGCCAGTAATCGGTTGATTTCTTGTAAATTACCAATTTCTTAATATATTCTATCTTTCATCTCAAAAAAAAAAACCAATTACGTTTGCCATTTTTTTTTTCAACAAATTACAACCATAAAAATGAACTAAATGAGACACTGTGTAAGTATACGAGAGTACAATTACATTCAATTAAAAACTACAAATTATAGGTTAAAGCTCAATAAAGCTGACCAGGTACATCTCAAAAGCAATCTTAAGTTTTGTAAATTCTAATCATTCAACTCAGTACATCTCCAAAACAACTCAATCATCATTAAGATGTTCAACATTTGCATCGTCAAACATAGGGACATCATCCGACGCTTCTAGACCAAATTATTAATTTACTTCAGAATCCATTACGCTTCCAGAGCAATTGATAAATGACCTCTAGGGTTTCATCTTTAACTTCTAAGTTTGTGAAACACGTTTGTGAAGATAAGAAGTTGAAGCGGGAGAAACTCAATAAATTAGGTTTTGTGTTTTTTATTATTGCATTGACATCTATTTTGGTAGTTTAATCAACCCTGAAATGTAATATTTGATACATAGTGTGTATCTAACATTTAGGGGTGTGTGAATAAAATTTCTCTTCATGCTATTAACACAAAATAGATCGGTTGATTCCAAAAGAAAGTACAAGATAGGTCACATCTACTTTTTAGTTTTTAACTCATCAACTTGGCTCGATTCAATCATGAGTAGGTCTGACTTAAAACCATGTTCAGGTCTTCATCAAACCTGAACAAAATTTACTAACTACTTGATAAAGTAATTGATTGAATTTCGAGCCAACTTGGGTTCTTACCTGCATAAACTCAATCATCAGACAGAACAATCACTATGTCAAGTTGTGAACGATTCCGCTCAAGGTACTAATCATCAAGACAACTTATGCCATTGGTGCGTCCATCTAGTAATATGCTAAATACGGCTGTTGAATGATGCAATTCAGTTTCTTATCCTACACACTACCTGCTTGTAACCAGACCCGAATATTTACTATATGTCAAGAACTTGTTCAAATAAGTCATTCAAAGTTTAACCAATACATGACACAATTTTAAGTATGGAGGACTTACCAATGGATCGAAGGGCTTCCCCACCGTCTCCACCGGGAGAACGCCAAGTGAACTTAAAATCTCTCCAAACTGTTTATAAATGCTCTGATAGCTATTGCTGATCTTCTCCTCTGCCTCTGTCTCCACCTTAATCTGGCTTTTAGCCCTCTCAAAATTATCCAATACACCCAACAAGCTCTCTACAACTTCCCCCTGAGCATTTGATACCAGTGACATACGTTCTTTGTCTGTCCTTTTCCGAAAATTGTCAAAGTCTGCACTAATCCTCAGAATCCGAACTTTCTCTGCTGACAGTTCTTCAGACAAAGAAGCAACTTTCCTTTCAAGGTCTACCTTTTCATCTTCAATAGATTTCAGAAAAGATTCAATCTCAGCCACTTTTGATTCATCTTTACTGGCTAAAGCTTCTTTGTAAAATTGTAGTGATGCTATGACAGCTGAATCAGTTTTTTTTTCATCACCTTCCCCATCATCACCACTTTCTTCTGCATCACTTGTACTATTGTCCACACTAACTGCCCCATCTAATGAATCCTGTTGCATTAATCTATTAGTATTAGTACTTAAAGGTCAAGTAAGGAATGAGGAAAAGGAATTAATAAGAATGAACACAAATTTAGAAAGTCAGGATGTGTGGAAGAAAACTTGCATCAAGTGTCAGGATACTCAGAAAGTCAGAATCAATATTCAAATTCTGTCTTCCTTCAGAACAATACAAATTAACATACAAGGAGTTAATGAATAAACTAAGGCAATCAAAAATCAGACAACAGCAGAATCTGCTTCATAACATGAGTCACCACCCATACCCACTCACAGTGTTACCTACTATACAATATATATCATTACCCAATGAAACAATCTTGTACAATGACATGCTCCAATGCCAACCAGGACATGTGAACACGTAGATATGAAAAGGAAACTCCATTCCCTTGAGTTCATAATCTTAGCCAGCTTACGGACAGACAGCAGGGCTGACAGCAACAGTGTTGTACATCCTCATCAAGTAATATGGAACTTGAGGAAAATATATATTAAAAAAAGCCATAGGAACAGCGCATTGAACTAAAGAACACAGTTTTAAAGAATAATTCATTTATATACTTAGCATTTCAATAGATTAAGTGATATGAAGGTATGTTTTTAATCTTTTTATAGCTTTGGTCGTAAGAACATTATAAAGTAGACTAAAAAGGCAATGAGTGAATGATTTCAACAAACAAATGGTGTAATTTATTAATTGGTAAATCGGTGGCAAGGAGAAACAAGACTGTCAAGCACATTCTTGACGCTTGGTTTTATTTTGTTTCATTCTATAAGAGGATTGCATTTCCCCACTTATTTGACTTAATTTGCATGAGGCAAACACACAATTCTTGGACTGTTATGTGGTTGTAATTAACTTTATGATCTTATTATTATAATTTTTAAAAATAAAATCTAGAAGACCTCGCCCTTGATTTACGGTTTCTACCCTCCCGGTTAGTCCTTAAGGAACAGACATCCATATTCCACGAGCATACATTCGTGTTAAATGAAATGCACCTAAAAAAACCAAGCCACCCCTGATAGAAATTAATCAGTTCCAAATATATTAGACAACTCCAAAGAGGTTCTCCTGTAGGATCATCAATATATACTTCCAGATCCCAATAAACCCAAGGCCAGATAGATAGCTTCCAATAATCCCTGACTACAATTTCATAACTCCAAATATCCAGATTCATTAAAGTACCTCCTATGAGTGTGTTTTTATCTTTAGGCCTTTAGTCTCTTTCTTGGGTGGGGCGAGGCACCAAGTGCACAAATCATTACTGATTAACAAATTTCTGAACGTTTGTACAAAACTAAACTTTAAATCAATATAGTATGTATGGATGGTATGAGCTACCTAAACAAGAATCTTGAACAGAGAATTGCTACCTGCTACAATAATGGCTCGATGGTTTAAATGCATAGCTAAAGAAAAAAGATAAACATTTCTCTTTTATAAGATGCTTGCATTTTCATCGCTCTTTAAATACCTCAAATCTATGGGACTCCATTGATTTCTACAACATTGTCTCAAAATTACAACTGCATTATGATTGATTTGACTAGAGGAACTTTTGCAACTAGCTAGGACAATGCCAAGTATGCCTGCGTCTGGGAAATAATAGAATCAATCATGAATTCATTCATTGTAGAGATAGAAATCATACGGATTTGTATAATAGAATGGAATCAATAAGCAAAATCTATGAATATGAATAGTAAGTAACATATACCTCATCGACATCGACGGCAGCAACCTCTTCGTGCTGAAGCTGCTGCTGGGCATCTCCCTGAGAAGCCGCCAAAGGCACGAAATTGATGAACCGGAGGTGATGAGAGAAGCTCAAAGGCTTATTGTGTGGGTTTCGACGAAAGGAGACGAAAAAGGGTTTATGAGGGAGATGAGGAGGAGTGTTGGGCGAGACTGTAGTTGTGGCAAGTGCCGCCCTCAAAGGTGAGGTACGGAGGACGCTGGCCATTACAAAAGAGACAGAGACAGAGGGAGAGAAAGAGAGCTTCAGAGTTTGAAGGAGAGACACAGAGAGAGATAAGGGGAACTAAAAAGAGTCAAGACTCCTAAAGGGTTGTAAGTTGGTTCAGTCTGACTAATGACTACAAACCCTACGTTGCTCATCCTACGTTCCTTGTAGTTTTACCACTCTGAAAACTCGGGGTGTCGGGAGTCGGCAGTCGAGACGGCTGACGATAAAACAAAATTAGGCAAGAATTAATGAATTATTCAACATTAACATTTTGACTTTTGACAGCGAATTCTTTTTTTAGATGGCCATCGAATCCATTCTAAGGTGATAATAATATAGAATTCTAGCGGATCATTCAGCATGATAAAGCAAAACTCTTAATGTAAAACTATGTTAAAAACAATACATGTTTAAACACTTAAATAAACTAGCCCAGTAACACGAGAATTGTCAAATATTCGAATTGCACAACTCTTTAGTTATCTAGGCACCATCTCTATTGAGTTGTATTGCGCCGCAATCCCTCTGCATAGATATCCGGCGGAAGTAGCACCACCCTATTCTTCGGGGACTCCCTCTTTGTAACTGCTTGTGAAGGGCCAAACTTAGTCCGAACCTTTTTCTCCTCAGAGCCGTGATGTGGGCCAAACACGATATGACAACCTGGGCGTTTGAAAACGAAGTGCCAAGGGGAAAGACATAGAAAATAAAACGCGTTAGAGTGAGTTGACAGAAACTAAAGTTTCGTGAATATAGTATAAGTTATGTCTTTCACCGAAATAAAGGACAATAAAAACAAAACGAGTCTAAAAGATAAAATAGCATGTGTGTGGAGGCTGTCATATCGTACATGTACTCATAGCCGATTCTAGAACATGAAGTGTCCCGCCGGAGACTGCTATTGGTGATCAGCTAAGTGGCCTATGCATCAATGCATTATCATAGACATAACGTGCGCGTAAATCGTATAACATAACATAAGTGCCTCCGTGCGTAAACATAAATGTAATCATGAAATCATTAATCATAAAGCGTCACGAAAATAAATGCATGATCATATTCCTAGACTCGCTACAATAAGTGAAAAGCAAAGTGTCCCCTCACCTGGATTGCCCGAAAAGTATCATCGAGTCACTAGCTCAGAAATCATACTTAACGCTCCTATAGTCAAACTGTAGATTAATTAATATAATTTTCTATTCATACACTAGCATAGAAGGGAAGTTGAGACAATTCAACAGAGAGAAACTCACATTTATTTTTGATAATCCCTATTTGTTATTCTTTCTCATACACGTCAAATAAAATTCTCGGTCTCATCGTTCGTGCCGGGCCACTTGAACTCAAAGAAGGTGAGCCTTGACCCGACACACGACGATACTCCGCGCTGAAGGTGTCGAGTCAACTTAACTCCTGAAAATGATCTGAATTATTACAAAAAAGGTTGAATGATACAAAACTACACAAAAATGGTTACTAAAGGTTCTAGGAAGCTTCTCATGAGAAACTAGGCTTCCGGTGGCCGGAGCTCCGCCGCGTACGACGGTGCGTGGGGCTCACGCACAACCACAAGTGGCGGCCAAAATCTGACCTTCTCCAAAACACTCGACCTGCATATCAAATGGAATATCACAACAAGCCCAACAACATTATAGTACAACTCAAATTCAAAAACTAGCCGAAAAGAATCGAATTTTACCATGAAAGTCTGAAACCCTCGCTGGAATTTCAAGTCGATTGGTTGACATCGTTAGGCAATGGCATGAACTGAGAAGGGCCGCATTTGACTCCTTGGAGGGCAAGGGTCAAAACCCCTAACCTTGCGCCACCTAGCTCCGGCTGTAGCGCCGCCATGAAAATTGAGCATAAACCCTTGAATACGCTCTCAATTTTGTTGATGCATGGCTGAAATGAAGGTATGGGAAATTAGGGATGAAGAGAGGAACCAACCTCAACCGAAACAGAGTTAAAGTCGTCAGCGATGAATCAACTTAGTTGTCAGAGTGACTCGAGCTAAATGGGGAGCTAGAGAGAGCTCGAACCCAGATGGTTTTCTCTTTCCGACGAAACCAAGAAGCTAACATTTTTTATGATATTAGAGAAGCTAGACTTCTGAACTAACTAAGAATACTGAAATACTAACTCGTAGGATCAAAAATGATCCTACGGTGGAGACCGCTATGCCTCGAACTTCATGCGCGCCTGACCACTACTGAGACTCTACAACCGTGGCGTTTGAAAACGAAGGGTCCAGGGGAAAGGCATAGAGAATAAAATACGTTATAGTGAGTGGAATGAAAATAAACTTTTGTAAATCAAGTATAGCATATTATGCCTTTCACCGAAATAAAGAAAAATAAAAACACAACAAGTCTAAGAGATAAAATAGCATGTGTGTGGAAGTCGTCATATAATATTCGTACTTGTAGCCAGTTCTAGGACGTGAAGCTTCTTGCTGGAGGATGCTCTTTGTGATCAGCCGGATGACCTATGCATCGATGCATTATCATAGACATAACGTGCAGGTAAATCGTAAAACATAACATAAATACCTCTATGCATAAACATAAATGTAATCATGAAATTATAAATCGATCATAAAGCTTTGCAAAAATAAATGCATAATCATATTCCTAGACTCACTACAATCAGTGAAAAATAAAGTGTCCACTCACCTAGATTTCCTGAAAAGTAGTCATCGAGTCACTAGTTCAGAAATCATACTTGGCGCTCCTAAAGTCAAACCGTAGATTAATTAATATAATTTTCTATTCATACACTAGCTTAGAAAGGAAGTCAAGACAATTTGACAGAGGGAAACTCACATTTATTTTTGATAATCATGATTTGTTATTCTTTCTCGTACTTGTCAAATAAAATGCTCGGTCTCATCATTTGTGCCGGGCCACTTGGAACTCAAAGAAGGTGAGCCTCGACTCGACACACAACGATCGGCCGCGCCGAAGGTGTCGAGTCAACTTAGCTCTTAAAAATGAGCTGAATTATTACAAAAATGATCGAACAATAGAAAACTACACAAAAAGGGTTACTAAAGGTCCTAGCAAACTTCTCGTGAGAAACTAGGCTTCTAGTCGTCGGAGATCCACCACGTAAGGAGGCACGTGAGGCCTACGTGCCACCACTGGCGGCGGCCAAAATCTGACCCACTCCAAAACACTCTACCTGCATATCAAATGGAAGATCACAGCGAGCCTAACATCATTGTAGTTCAACTCGAATTCAAAAACTAGCCGGAAAGTATCGAATTTTGCCTTGGAAGTCTGAAACCTTCACCAGAATTTCAAGTCGACTGGCTGACGTTGTAAGGCCATGCAGGTCACATTCGACTCCTTGGAAGGTAGGGGTCAAAACCTCTTACCATGCGTCGCCTAGCTCTTGCCATAGCACTTCCACAAACGATCGAAAAATCGAGCATAAACCCTTGAATTTGCTCTCGATTTTGGCGATGCATGGCTGAACATCAACATAAAACTTATCTAATCAACGACTCAGATTGATTCAAACTATGATCGCACGGTCCACATAATTTAACCGGTGGTAGTTCTCTAATTTATTTACCGTTCTCTTAAAACTTCTAAGATCCATAAAACCTAACTTGGACCTTGGAAAAATCCAATAAAAGTACGCACAATCTTGCAATAATATCCTCTACAACTTCCATGAAGAAAGTGGGTCCAAAATCATAACCTATAAAAAGTTGACGATGAATCTCGATAAACATATTATAAAGTGATTAGCTCGATAATTAACTCGGCTAACAAAGATTAGGTCGCTAATTTGGGTTCGGGTCATTACAAATCTAAATTTAATTTTTACCACAAAGGAAGATGAGAATCAAACTCCATTAAAATTTTCATTTCTGATTGATGATAGAGGGCATGCCGATCAAACTCCTTGAAGGTATAGATTGGGTTACATGCTTACACCACCATTTCTCTTAGAGAGCAAACTAGCCCGTGACTGGCCTTACTATCACCCAAGCATGTCCCAATGCTGCCGGCACCCGCACCGGATCGGCTATGCCATCAAAATCATCTACAATGATTGTTGTCGAGAGGAAATACAACAGGAAACTAGAAAATTCTCTTCTCCTATCAGACAAGACCCGAAACATGCAAACAAACTAGTCTTTCAAAATCTGGGTTAAACACATGAAGCCAGATCCAGTGGCGTCTTGCCATAAGCCAATCATCTTCATCTTAAAGGCATGGACCTTCTTTGATGCCAAGGGTGAGAGAGAATAAATGTGTGCCACCGCGTGCACCTATTCCTCATCTTTTGCATCGTCTGACAAGGATAGATCGACCTTGCTGAACACCAGTGCGAGATTTTATGGCTCCAGTGGATCTTCTTCAGGTGGGGCGAGAACGTCATCTCTTGCCAAAGTCGACATCCAAGGGTATGAGGAGAAAGAGACAAACAAGGGAATAATAATCTATTTTTGAAAGTTTGATCGGGGAAAGGAAAAGGAAGATCATATCAGAAATGAGGATGTTGGCGGCTAGGGTTTTCAAAGAGAAAAGGAAAAAAAATTTCTTCCAATGAAAGGATCATTTTTCCTTTGGACAGCAATTATATACCTTTCAAACATTGTAACAATTGTTGAGTTGCTCCTTCTTCGTCAATTTTAATGTTCTTCATCCAAAACTAAATGAGATCATGTACCTGAATTCAATGGTTTTTTCTTCTACATCTTATACGGCCCATCATGTAAGTGGTGTTGTGCAGAAGCTTGACAAACAGTGCTAATCGATCAATGAGTAACAAAGAAAAACAACAAATACAAAGCAACACAAGGATTTATAGTGGTTCACTCAATAAATTTGACTGAGCTACGTACATCCACTCTCGGAGTTGGCGAGAAATTTCACTATGATCAACTGGAGAGATTACAGCTTGAGTTTATGAATAAACTCCAACTACCCAAAATCCCAATACACCCAAAGCTAATGCTCTCAAAAACTAGAGAAGACTCTTCTCACAACTACAAGATAACTCTACCACTCTAAAGCCTCTAGCTTTCTACTTGAGATTTATCTTGACAACAATAAAAACACTAGCTATTGATTTTGGTTTTCTCTCTTTGCTTTCTGTCGAAACCAAACTCCACCTTGGGCTTCACCCGATGCTATTCTTGCAAAGTAGAACTTCAACACCATTCGCCACTCAAACATCCCCATAGGGATCGTTAAATGCTACAAACACCAATCAAGTCCAAGCAGTGCTTCAACTTGTCCAATGGGACCCCCTTAGTCAACATATCAGCAGGATTATCTTTGGTTCCAATTTTCAGAAGATTTATATCACCTTCCTCCACCATTTGACGAATCTTATGAAACTTCGCCTTATTATGCTTGGTGCGACCATAATTGACTTGGTTCTTTGCTAAGTGAATAGCATTTTGACTGTCACAATGAACATCCACTGACTATCAAACAAACCACGAAGCCATAGTGCTTCCTTTGCACCCTTTACTTCAGCCATGTATTCAGCTTCTGTAGTCGACAAGGCAATTGTATGTTGCAAATTCGACTTCCAGCTAACAGACCCATTAGCTAAGGTAAACACATACCTTGTAGTTGATTTGCTCTTCTCCAAATCATCTGCATAATCAGAGTCCACATATCCAATAACACACTGACTCGTCTAATCCTGCTCATAAACCAATCCAATATCTACAGTACCATAAGTATACCGCAAAATCCATTTCATTGCTTGTCAATGTTCTTTTCATGGGTTATGCATAAATCTGCTCACCACACTCATAACATGTGAAATATCCAGTCTATTACACACCATACAATCAGTGTTCAAAAAAACCACCGCCTAGGCGGCGCCTAGACGAAAAAAACATGGTGAAGGTTGAATTTTGAGGATGGGCGAGCATGATGGGCGGTAGCTGATTAATCTGCCATTAAACGGGACGCCTACCGCTTACAGGGTCTGTAATTGGCGCCTAGGCATTTTTTTTCTGCACTTTTTTTTAATTCGAAATGGGTAAAACAACTAAAACCCCCAAATCAATCGAAGCCAAAACCGAAAACCAATTGCTATCTCTCTCCCCTCACTATCTGGACTCCACTCGCCGTCCGCCACTTGCCGTCCACCCTCTTTGGTGAGTTTCTCCTCTCCCTTATCTTCCTCTCTTCGTAGCATTTCTGAAATCAACTGGGTTCAAATTTCTTTGGATAAAACTATACATCTACATCTCTAGAGACAGAGTCATCCCAGCAGGGTCTGTGGAATCGTTCATAAAAGAGCTGCGGAGGGCTTGCAATTTTGTCTCGATGCCTCATGTTGATCATTACAGAAATGACCCGAAGCCGTATACTTCTGAGCTAACTCATTTTCTAGACGACTATGTGCTTACTTGTTGCAAAGAGTCTCATTAATTGTAAATTTATTGAGCCACTGACCATGATGCAAGTCCATAAGATATCCGATTGCTTGATTCATTAGCCCTCCATTCTTTCTTTTACTGTCCCTATGTTGTTTCACATGTCGGAAGGAAATGTACAAATGAGAGGTTGTTATTCTTACTCAGTGAATACAAAAAAGTTTTATTGCCTTGGAATGAATGTCATACTGCTATCTTGCTATCTGTTGATGTTTTGGCATTTTAAGTATACTGTGTTTGATGAAGTCTCAATATCTATTGAAGTTATTGAAACAAATGTGTTCCTCTGTATAATTAACATTACTTTGTAATCATGTTTATGGTATGGTTCGTCAAGTGAATGCCCAAATGGGAACCTACCGGATAATAGTTTTATGTATTATAATTTTTGATGCATTGCTTTATAATTTTTTCTTTATTATTCATATTAGAATATACTATATAAATAAATAAATATATAAAATGATCCGCCTAATTTTTGATTAAACTCTGCCTAGGTTACTAGATGCTAGGCAGTAGCTCTACCGCCTAATTCCGCCTAGCGCCTTTTGGAACCTTGCATACAATACATCAAGCTACAAATAGCACTAGCATAAGGCACTTTAGCCATATACTTCAACTCAGCATCTGTGCCAGGAGACATAGAAGAATCAAGTTTGGAATGAGAAACAAGAGGTGTACTTACAGGTTTAGTTTTTTCACCAATGCCAAACCGTCATAGTACCTTCTTCAGATATTGCTTCTGAGACAAACAAACTCTACCTTTCGATCTATCTCTTTCAATCTCCATGCCTAAAATCTTCTTTGCTTCTCCTAAATCCTTCATCTCAAATTCATTACTCAACTGTAGCTTCAATTTATCTATCTCCACCTTACTCTTAGATGCAATCAACATATCATCAACATATAAGAGCAAATAAATGAAGGACCCATCATGTAGCTTGCGAAAGTAAACACAAGGATCATAAAGACTCCTAGCGTACTTTTGACCAGACATAAACTTATCAAACCGCTTGTACCATTGCCTTGGAGACTGCTTCAATCCATACAATGATCTATGCAGTTGGCAAATCCAACTTTCTTTTCCAACAACTTTATACCCATCAGGCTGAGTCATATAGATCTCTTCTTTTAATTCACCATGTAGAAATGTAGTTTTGACATTAAGTTGAGCTAACTCAAGATCATACTGCGCAACCAAGGCTAACAAAATACGAATAGATGAATGCTTCACAACTGGAGAAAATACCTCATTATAGTCAACGCCTTCCTTCTGTGCGTAGCCTTTTCCTACCAATCTAGTCTTGTATCGAGATCCCTCCTTCATGGCATATAACTACTTGCAACCAATTACTTTTTTTTCCATCTGGTAACTGAACCAACTCCTAAGTCTTGTTCTTGTGAAGAGACTGTGATGACCCGGACCAGAATCAGAAGTATAATCAGCTCAATTCGCGAGTTAGCATATCGACGTGGATTTCCGATAACGAATTTACTCACCAGGATTCTGTTAACGACTAAATTATTGGCCGAGAATTGGAGCTGAGTCTCTTCTCGAGAGTCGTAGTATATGTGATTTCAAGTTCGTGGGCGGTTCCGGATTGTTATTTGGACGACCGAGGAATTAGTTATGAATATTTGAAGTTTCGACGGAAACGGATTTATATAACAGGTTTGCTCGCGACTAAATTATCGGATGGGGATTTGGTCTCGACTTCTTCACGGAAGTTGTTTAGAATTTAATTTCTAGTTCGTGGGAACTTCCGGAGCATGATTTGGAGTTACGAGGAATTAGTTGCGAATTTTGCCGATTGTTGATTATTTAGTCGATTTAAATGTGTGTAGGTTCGAAGGGTTGACTTTTTATCCGTTTGGCCGATATGTTTGACTTTGGGTGATTATTGAAGATCATGTCGAGTCAAGTTTGTAGTCGCGAGAATTATCGGAATCGGAGTTACGACGCGAGAGTTACGGATATTCAAAGTTTGTCGAAAAATGTAATTTTGGGGTTTCCTTTTTGGGAGAGTATAAATAGTGGACTTTCCCCTTTGGGAAAGTCAAAACCTGAAATTTAATGTTTGACCGAGCTGTGGGAGGTGCTCGACGGTGAGCCACGGTGCTCCACGGCGGCAGGCTATTCCGGCCACCTCCGAGCCTCCTCTTGGTCTTGTTCAACTCGTTGTGATCCCCTCTTCACCTTCCCGGCCTCCTCTCACGGCGTGGGACGCCGGAGGAGGGAGAAATTCCGGCCAAAGTTTGAAGGTTTTGGAGGTTAATGGTGGTTTCCGACTCGGGCCGATTCGAGCTGAACTTTGGGGTGGGCTTTGTAGCCCTCATCACCATGATGCTTCCCTGTAAGTTTCGTGTTTCAATTTGATGTATACATGGAGAATTTTGGATTGGAAAAATTGTGTACAATTCGGGTTTCATTGAAATTGGATGTGTTAGAGTGAGAATTGGACTTCGGTGCAGTTATGGAAGTTGCTCAGTGGGTGATTTTGAGTGGAACAAGGTTTGCTCCGCCGTGAAATGCTTCGGACGGCAGCGGCGCCGCCGTGGTCGGCGGTCAACGGCGGCGGTCAACGGTCAGGGTTGACTTTTTGACTTTCGACAAGTCGCATGTCATTTGACTCGAAATCGCGCCCCGATCGCAGTGGGGAGGTTCGTTTTTCGAGTTGAGCGTCCGAACGTAAAACGAGGTATTGAAGTGGTATATACGGATTTTCGACGATTCATCGACTTTGAATTATCTGTTTCCGAGAACGGTGGTTTCTCGTGGTTTGATTTGTATTGTCGGATTATGACTTTGAATAATGAACTTTGTGTATATTCAGGGGTTTCGTGATCGTTCGTTTGGCGAGGGACATTCCGCCGGATCACGGGTTAACGCGATACGCGTTACGCCAGTCTGTGAGTGGACATTTCTTTTCACGGAATTCTTGCGAGTCTTTTATATGATTTATGAACTTGAGCATGCGTATTGAGTTTACGAATTGCATGAGCATGTGTTTTATGATTATACGATATACTTATACGAATATACGTATACGAGTATACATACACTTATATGCTGTTTCATGCATTTGCATCGAAATGTTTATGATTTGGTTTACACAGAGTACAGTCTTGGTTACGTTGTTGTATCGATACACTTGCCTCTCGGCTGATCCCCGATGGTAGGCCATACCAGGAGGGGCGTATCCCCGACTGACCGGTGAGGGGCGTTTCCCCAGATCCGAGGCCATTTCTGGCTAGAATCACGTGGAAGTCAAGGACTCCGTGGTTCTGACTGTACTAGCACGGTGTGTGTCCATGAGCGACCCCGTGGGATTTTTACTTGCATGCTCAGTACGCTGGAGGATTGTGGTTTTACCTCGTGTACTATGTTGTTTTTATTTACCTGGACTCGCATATGTTTTTATAACATATATATTAACTGGTGAAAGACATTTATTTTCGTCCACTCACTCTAACGTGTTTCATGTCTTTCCCCTGGGTTTTTCGGTTTCCGTGCCCAGTTTGCAGTTCAGGCTCTGGTATCGCACGTCGTGGTCGGAGGCATAGTGCTCGAGCTACTTTGTTTCATCCAGTAGGTTTATTGTTCTACCTACTGTGGTATACGTATACGATTATTATTAGATGTCGCTCTGAGCTCCCTATTGAATACGTTATACGATTTTACACTGGATTTCAGTAAAGTGCATATATATTTATTACTTTACTTTACTGTTGATATATTGAGAAATCCGGATGGGATTGGTGCCTACGGTTTGTTTTTTTGTGGCATAGGATGAAGTGTATTTTCCGCGTGCAGGTTAAGGTAATTCTACGCTAGTAACGAAACTCTGCCCAAATTTCGAAAAGTTTTTGTTGGTTCGTGTTTTTCGAAGGGGTTTGATTCCGATTTAGGGAGCTAAATCGGGGTTGGGTCCTTTCAGTTTGGTATCAGAGCATTAGGTTATAGGTTCTGTAGACTTCTGTAGTCGTGTTTACTAAGGGTATTTGAGAATGTACAGCATGTCTGGAACGGTGACCCGACCGGCCGGCGGATAATCATCAAAATCCTGGTGTTGTATGCTTTCAAATATTTGAAGTTCCATGATTACGTTCCACTTGTTGTGAACAATACTGTATTCATTAGGATGCCTCCTGACGTGCTTTCCGTGTCATTTCGGTTGTGGATCCTGTTGAGGATCATTCGACGCGTGAATTGCCAGAGAATAGTGGATTCGGATGAATATTCGGAGTTCCGAGATTTGTGTGGCACGGTCTGCCTGGGGTTGTGTATATGAGCATCTATATGTTGCCTCAGAGCTGAGATTTGTGGCAGTGATGTGTGCCTGAGTCAGTTTGTTGTGTTTGGTGGGCTGATATTGTGTGAGTTCCGGTTGCGACTCCATGGCCTACATTCAGGGTGTTGTTTATACGGTAATGGTTTAACAGGCTACCCAGCATTCAAATGTGGTGTGTTTATCCACCTGAGGCAGAGATGCATTGTCCACATGTTTGTTCCTGTTTGCACGTGTTATGCGGCTTCAGAGGGAGCTATGCACGAGGTTCGAGATGAGTTTGAACCTGAGTATCAGAGAGAGTCTGATTGATATGCCTCGAGATATCCGTGAGGAGCTTAGTGTGCTGCACTCAGTGGCGAGGCTAGTGTGAGGGAAAGACGTACACGGTTTTCGATGTGACGGTTTGAGGAAAGTGAATTCAGCAGTGAGATTTTGATGAGGTTGAGTTCCGACACTTCGGGATCAGTGACTTCATCAGGCTGTGGCCTTTTCGATTATGTTGAGGATCCTCTGCTGGTCTGTTTGGCGATGGCGGAGATCACAGTGTAGCGGAATTGCTCTTAAGGCATGAGTTCGGGTGACCGTTGGTGATCCTTTCACGCAGCAGGTGTTGCGGTGACTTGTGTTCGCAGTACACTTTCAGTTGCTGTTTCGGTGGCCAGGAGGGTCACGTTACGAGGGAGTGCCCTCAGCCAGCTGTTGTAGCGGTACGGTAGCCCAGAGTTTATGAGGAGATCCTCATGTTGTTCCTGCAGTCTGATCAATGTACCCTTTTGACGAGTTAATCAGCTATGTTGCCATTGCCGAGGGCGGCTAGTTGGGCATGTTGGAGTTCGTGCCATGACCTTGTTTGAGGACAGATTCTCCTCCGAGGTTACTGTTGTTTGATATCCATGGCTATTGTACCTGCATCTCCACTTCCGAGGTTTTGGAGAGTGTTGTATCCATCCGGAGGTTGCGAGATCTTTGTTGGAGGTTATGTGTTAGCCGCAGATCTGTTATAGCTGGACATCGTGGTTTTGACGATGCATTTGGTTGTGTTCGAGTGCTTCGAGAAGGGGGTTGTGTTTCGACGACCAGATTTTCCCGAAATACTGTTTCGTGGTAATGGTCGAGCAGATGATAGAGACGGATTGTGTTGCTTGCTTAGCCCATGTTGTGGATATTACGGTTGTTGTACCTAACATTGGCGACATTGAGGTGGTTCCCGAGTTTCTAGGTGTGTTTCGGAGGAGTTACCAGGTGTTCCTCCAGTTCGGGAGATTGACTACATCATTGAGCTTGTACCAGGCACTGATTTTACCGGCATCTTGTCGATTGGAGCTAGCGGAGTTGATGGAGCTACAGTTTCGACTCCAGGAGTTGCTGAAGGAGATTTCAGGAGATTTCATGCGACCCCGTGTATTTGCGTGGTGTATTCTTGCATCGTGTGTACGGATGATGGATGGTTCGATGTGGTGGTGCATTGACTACCGGAAGCTTGATTTGCTTCAGAGGAGAGTGAGTATCCTTCGCTTTGGATTGGCGAGTGGTTCGTTCAGCTCGCGAGAATTTCAATCCTGTCGGAGGTTGATTTTGGTACCGGATACCATCAGTTGAGGTTTGATGAGTCAGATGTGGTTATGTTAGCTTTCAGATCATGGTGCAGGCATTACGAGTTTTTGGTCACGTTGTTTGGTTGACCAATGCCCCGTAGATCGTGTGGACTTGATGGACCAGGTGTTCAGACGGTTTCTGGACGAGTTGTGGTCATGTTCGTTGGCAACGTCCTGATGTATCCCAGGAGTGTGGGCCAGCACCTGGAGCAGTTGCAAGCGGTTTTGCGGACTTTACGAGGTGACCAGGTATTTGTGAAATTCAGCCAGTGTGAGTTTTGGTCGATTAGCGTGAAGATGTTGGGCTATGTGATGTTATCCGAGGGAGTTGGCGTAGATCCTAACCAGTTCGAAGCCGTGTTGATTTGGAGTTTGCCCTACTACTGTGCCAGAGATCGGGGGTCTCTTGGGTTTGGCAGGCTATTACCGACGGCTTGTGCAGGATTTTCCCGGATTGCCACTTCATTTTCCGGATTGTGGTTCGATGCACGCGAGGAGAGTTACTTACTCCTGCAGGATTGTTGACCGTTGCTTCGGTTTTGACCTTACCTGACGACTACGACGAGTTCGTGGGTTATGGCGATGCATCGAGGTTTGGATTTGGTTGTGCTTTGGTGCTGTGTAGCAGAGTGGTGGCTCATGATTCCAGGCAGTGGAACTTTGTGTAGCTACGTATCCAGTGTATGTTATTGGATGTAGCTGTTCTTGTGTGAGCATCAGAGAGTTCGAGACACTATTGCTATAGCGGGCAGCGAGGTGTAGGATGTACACTAATCATTTGAGTTTCCTCCACTTGCATTTTCGGCCAGATTTGGGCTTGAGGCAATGTAGATGGTTGAGGTCAACTAACGACTATGGCTGCACCTTTGAATTTGTTCGAGGAAGGCTAGTGGTTGTACTTGACCATCCGTCTGGGATGATGTTGCTAATGCATTCAGTCGAGAGTTAGGAGTTTCAGTATTGCATGTGTGTATGTGTGGCTCGAGTTTTCGTGTTAGCCGAGTTATGGGCTACGAGAGCTGAGTTTGAGTATGATGGTGTTGAGGCTCGTGATTTTGCGTGCGTTTGGCGCTAGTGATGTGGAGTTGTATCTGATACTTCGAGTTTATTACTCGTGACGCAACATGAAGAGCCATATAGCAGCTTGTGTGTGCTGATGCCACATTCGTCAACTGGCGATGGCTAGGAGGCAGAGACTTGCCGAGAAGTGTCATCCATTTGAAATTTCCGGTTAGGTGTGGTGATTGTTGCTGTGTTTGTGTGTGTTTGTATGCGTTTTGGTTGTGGTACCAGTTGTCAGGCCATTGTGGATCGTTTGATGAACTCAGTACATTCCCTTGTGTTTTTGGAGATGATTTCAGTGGCAAGTTAGCATCGCTGTGTTTGACGGAGGTTGTCCATTCATGTGGTGTACCTGTGTTCCAGTTCGCTAGTCAAGGTAATCAGCTACGACTGTATGTTGGCGAGCTTTGCAGCGAGCATTGGGGACCAGACTACGAGTTAACACCGGTTCTTATCCTCAGATTAGATGGTGATCTTTGAGGACTATTCAGACCTTGGATGGCATGTTGTGGACCTTGGTATTGCAATTCCGGAGGATTCGGGACCAGCAGTTTCAGCGGTTTGAGTTTGCTTGCAGTACCAGTTTGTGGACCACTGTGGTTTGAGGTTGTTTGATGTTCATTTGAGGTATGTTGTTGTACTCCATTGTGTTGGAGTGAGTTTGGTTTGAATTTGAGTTGATGTTTGTTTCCGATTTTGTGGAGTGTGTTACCATAGACGGTCAGATTAGTGGAAATGGGTTGATAATTGTTTGAGTTCGATGCTTGAGTTTCGTTGGTATGAGCAAGTCGTGTTGTGATTTGCCTTGATGTTTTGATCCATATGTGGCCATAGGCGAGTTTGTGCTATGCCGTATGGTTCGACATCGCCTATAGTGTTGGCTTTTATGTGTGTTGTGTTCTGTGAGGCAGAACTGTGTTTCAGGTTGGTTTTGCATTGTGTACCCTGTCTGTTCCTTATGCAGGAACACTTGGCTATTGTGTGAGCCAGTCCGGATTCGAGATTTGTGGGTACAGAGATTCAGTACGGAGCCATCTCCGATTGTGGAGTTTGTTATCAGAATTGTTTAGTCGACATTGTCGCTGGAGGGTTGAGCAATATGTAGAGGCAGTACTCCTATGTTTAGCCGACAGACTCAGAAATTTCGAGGTCGAAATTTTTATAAGGGGGGTGGATTTGTGACGACCCGGACCAGAATCAGAAGTATAATCAGCTCAATTCGCGAGTTAGCATATCGACGTGGATTTCCGATAACGAATTTACTCACCAGGGTTCTGTTAACGACTAAATTATTGGCCGAGAATTGGAGCTGAGTCTCTTCTCGAGAGTCGTAGTATATGCGATTTCGAGTACGTGGGTGGTTCCGGATCGTTATTTGGACGACCGAAGAATTAGTTATGAATATTTGAAGTTTCGACGGAAACAGATTTATATAGCAGGTTTGCTCGCGACTAAATTATTGGACGGGAATTTGGTCTCGGCTTCTTCACGAAAGTTGTTCAGAATTTAATTTCGAGTTCGTGGGAACTTCCGAAGCATGATTTGGAGTTACGAGGAATTAGTTGCGAATTTTGCCGATTGTTGATTATTTAGTCGATTTAAATGTGTGTAGGTTCGAAGGGTTGACTTTTCATCCGTTTGGCCGATATGTTTGACTTTGGGTGATTATTGAAGATCATGTCGAGTCAAGTTTGTAGTCGCGTGAATTATCGGAATCGGAGTTACGACGCGAGAGTTACGGATATTCAAAGTTTGTCGAAAAATGTAATTTTGGGGTTTCCTTTTTGGGAGAGTATAAATAGTGGACTTTCCCCTTTGGGAAAGTCAAAACCTGAAATTTAATGTTTGACCGAGCTGTGGGAGGTGCTCGACGGTGAGCCACGGTGCTCCACGGCGGCAGGCTATTCCGGCCACCTCCGAGCCTCCTCTTGGTCTTGTTCAACTCGTTGTGATCCCCTCTTCACCTTCCCGGCCTCCTCTCACGGCGTGGGACGCCGGAGGAGGGAGAAATTCCGGCCAAAGTTTGAAGGTTTTGGAGGTTAATGGTGGTTTCCGACTCGGGCCGATTCGAGCTGAACTTTGGGGTGGGCTTTGTAGCCCTCATCACCATGATGCTTCCCTGTAAGTTTCGTGTTTCAATTTGATGTATACATGGAGAATTTTGGATTGGAAAAATTGTGTACAATTCGGGTTTCATTGAAATTGGATGTGTTAGAGTGAGAATTGGACTTCGGTGCAGTTATGGAAGTTGCTCAGTGGGTGATTTTGAGTGGAACAAGGTTTGCTCCGCCGTGAAATGCTTCGGACGGCAGCGGCGCCGCCGTGGTCGGCGGTCAACGGCGGCGGTCAACGGTCAGGGTTGACTTTTTGACTTTCGACAAGTCGCATGTCATTTGACTCGAAATCGCGCCCCGATCGCAGTGGGGAGGTTCGTTTTTCGAGTTGAGCGTCCGAACGTAAAGCGAGGTATTGAAGTGGTATATACGGATTTTCGACGATTCATCGACTTTGAATTATCTGTTTCCGAGAACGGTGGTTTCTCGTGGTTTGATTTGTATTGTCGGATTATGACTTTGAATAATGAACTTTGTGTATATTCAGGGGTTTCGTGATCGTTCGTTTGGCGATGGACATTCCGCCGGATCACGGGTTAACGCGATACACGTTACGCCAGTCTGTGAGTGGACATTTCTTTTCACGGAATTCTTGCGAGTCTTTTATATGATTTATGAACTTGAGCATGCGTATTGAGTTTACGAATTGCATGAGCATGTGTTTTATGATTATACGATATACTTATACGAATATACGTATACGAGTATACATACACTTATATGCTGTTTCATGCATTTGCATCGAAATGTTTATGATTTGGTTTACACAGAGTACAGTCTTGGTTACGTTGTTGTATCGATACACTTGCCTCTCGGCTGATCCCCGATGGTAGGCCATACCAGGAGGGGCGTATCCCCGACTGACCGGTGAGGGGCGTTTCCCCGGATCCGAGGCCATTTCTGGCTAGAATCACGTGGAAGTCAAGGACTCCGTGGTTCTGACTGTACTAGCACGGTGTGTGTCCATGAGCGACCCCGTGGGATTTTTACTTGCATGCTCAGTACGCTGGAGGATTATGGTTTTACCTCGTGTACTATGTTGTTTTTATTTACCTTGACTCCCATATGTTTTTATAACATATATATTAACTGGTGAGAGACATTTATTTTCGTCCACTCACTCTAACGTGTTTCATGTCTTTCCCCTGGGTTTTTCGGTTTCCGTGCCCAGTTTGCAGTTCAGGCTCTGGTGTCGCACGTCGTGGTCGGAGGCATAGTGCTCGAGCTACTTTGTTTCATCCAGTAGGTTTATTGTTCTACCTACTGTGGTATGCGTATATGATTATGTATTAGATGTCGCTCTGAGCTCCCTATTGAATACGTTATACGATTTTACACTGGATTTCAGTAAAGTGCATATATATTTATTACTTTACTTTACTGTTGATATATTGAGAAATCCGGATGGGATTGGTGCCCACGGTTTGTTTTTTTGTGGCATAGGATGAAGTGTATTTTCCACGTGCAGGTTAAGGTAATTCTACGCTAGTAACGAAACTCTGCCCAAATTTCGAAAAGTTTTTGTTGGTTCGTGTTTTTCGAAGGGGTTTGATTCCGATTTAGGGAGCTAAATCGGGGTTGGGTCCTTTCAGAGACTTCATCTCCTTACCCAGCTTTTTCCTACTCCACCTTATCTGTATGTATAACAGCTTCTCCATAAGTAATAAGAACGTCCTCTTCAATAATTAGAAGTGCATAAGTCACTATATCACTAAGCCATGCTGGCCTCTCAGTTTTTCTTTTTTCCTTTTTTGTGTGCAATAAGTCTATCTTCTTACTGGGTAGGCTCTTGGGTTTGAGCCTCAATTTCAACACTGTCCTCCCTTCAATCTTCTGACTTAACTGTTGGACCAATTGGATCAACTAGAGCATGAACACTTTTCTCAAATTCCACCTTTTTCAAACTCTCTAGGGTCTACTCTTTGGAATCTTTTTGCTTCAACTAATTTACCATAGCTGACTCATCATAAGTCACATCTCTACTCACGTCATCTTCTTCACAGCTGGGCACCATAGCTTGTATCCCTTAACACCTTCTTTAAATTCGATAAAGAGAGCCTTTTTAGCTCTTGGATAAAGCTTACTTTTCCTGACATGATAATAAGCCGGACAACCAAAAATATGCAAATAATGATAATCAGTAGCAATTTTTCCAAACCATACCTCCATGGGCGTCTTGCCCTCATTAGTAGTAGTAGGCAACATGTTTATGAGATGACCTGCATATGTCACTGCCTCAGCCTAGAACTCCTTGCCTAATCCAGCATTAGATAATAAACATCGAACCTTCTCCAACAAAGTCTGATTCATGTGTTCTGCCACGTACCCCATTTTGTTGCATTGTCCCCATTTTGTACACAACTTATAAAAATGGTCAGACGTACTCACCACCATTGTCTGATCTAAGCCTTTTTATTTTTCTACCTATTTGGTTTTCAATCATCTTTTTCCACTTCACAAATATATCCAAGACTTCATGTTTACACTTCATGGTATACACCCATACTCTTCTAGAGAAGTCATCAATAAAAGAGACATAATAATGCTTACCTTTCAAAGATGCAGTTTTGGTAGGTCTCCAAACATCTGTGTGAACATAATCTAGAGCTCCCTTAGTCTGATGCATTGATGCACAAAACTTCACTCTAGTCTGCTTTCCCAAGACACAACGCTCACAAAATTCCAACTTGCCAGTCTTTGCACCTTTCAGTAGACCTTGCTTCACTAATCCCTGCAAAGCTTTCTCACTAGCATGCCCAAGACACATATGCCATAATCTGGTCGTGTCTGCATCATCATCATTTAAGCTCTTGGAAACTGCTGTATCACCAACAATTGTACTTCCCTATAGAAAATACAATTTCCTGTACCTTTGACCTCTCATCAATACAAGTGAACCAGAGACAACCTTAGCAACACCATTCATCAATGTGATAGTATGCCCATCTTCATCTAAAGCACCCAAAGAAATAAGATTCTTTGCCAAATTCAGAACATACCGAACATTAGTCAACTCTCTAACTACTCTATCATGCATCTTCAGAAAGAACTGTACTAATCCACTTTGTTCTACATGGACTGTTATCTCCCATCAAAACTATCCCCCCATCCAACTCCTTGAAAGAAGAGAACCACTCTTTGTTAGGACACATATGATGAGGATAACCAGAATCCATAATCCACTTGTCTGGAGTATCAACTATAGTCGTAATCAAAGCAAAATCAAAGTCATCTTCATCTTCTTTGACAACATTTGCTTCAGAACTCTTCCCGTCTCTGTTCTTCAATTTAGGACAAAAGGCACACTCATCTTCTACAGGAATTTTGCTTCTAGACTTGGAATGAGATTTACCTCTCTTTCATGACTGCTTTCTTTCCTTAGATCTTCCTCTTGCTACAAATGCTTCACCTCTCACATCATGCAACTTCTTCTCTTTCTTTCTCTACTCACTATTTACCAAGGCACTTCTGACCTCATCAAACTTTACATCATTCTTCCCATGGAGCAGAGTAGTAATCAAATTTCTCATACTTGTCAGGTAGAGAATTAAGCAAACACAAAGCTTTATCCTTATCACTAATCGTCATATCTAAATAAGTCAAATCAGTGAGTATCTTATTGAAACTATTGATGTGCTCAGTCATAGAGATACTTGGTCGATAATTGAACAAAAAAAGCCGCCTATTGAGATGAAAATGATTATCAGCACTCTTGGTCATGTACTGATCTTCAAATTTCTGCCACAAAGTCTTTGCATCTGTTTCCTTCATAACACATAAATTTTGATCTTGAGCAAGACAAAATCAGATAGAACCACAAGCCCACTTGTTTATTCTCTTCCACTCCACATCATCCTTACCCTTGGGTTTTTCTTCGAGTGCAATATCCAATTCTTGTTGACACAAGACATCCATCATCTCACACTGCTACATATCAAAATTACCCATTCCATCAAACTTCTGAACTTCAAATTTGGCATTTTGCATCGCTGTCCTACTGGAGATCGAGGTACCCGAAGACGAAGGCTTCTCTTTCTCACCCATTGAAATCAATTTGCTCCCAGTCGGAACCTAGGAGCTCTGATACCAGTTTGTTGTGTGAAAGCGTGACAAACAGTGGTAATCAATCAATGAGTAATAAAGTAAAATAACAAACACAAGGAAACACAAGGATTTATAATGGTTCACTCAATCAATGTGATTGAGCTACGTACATCCACTCTCGGAGCCGACAAGAAATTTCACTATGATCAATTGGAGAGATTACAACTTGAATTTATGAATAAACTCCAACTACCCAAAACCTCAATACACCCAAAGCTAATGTTCTCAATAACTAGAGAAGATTCTTATCACAACTACAAGATAACTTCACCACTCTAAAGCCCCTAGCTTTCTACTTTTGAGGTTTATCTTGACAACAATAAAAACACTAACTACTGATTTTGGTTTTCTCTCTTTTCTTTTTGTCAAAACTAAACTCTTTCTTTCTTCTCAAAAAATGGTCTACGGCAGCCTCTTCTTCATATATATATATGAATGATTTGCTAGGTAATTAACCTAGCCAAACCCAACACGTGTTGCTCCATCTAGAATAAGAGATGGGCCAATTGGATGGATACCGATAAAATGACATTGAATTGACAAATTGACGTTGAACCCTACATTGCCTTCGTAATGTGCAAATTGGTATGTCCTCTCTAAGAACAAGTTGTAGTCTGGTTGTCACCCATATTGTCACCCATACATTCTAGCCTGATTGTCTCATAATTTCGGCCCCAAAAAGTAGAAAATCTCACAAATACAATTTTCACCAATGGTTTCTTGCATGGGCAAGGACTCTCCTTGGTCAATTTGTTGGTCAACCTGTTTCGAGATTATTTTTTCTTTTCTTTTTTCAATTAATCATCAGGATTTTGGCAATTAAATTTTAATATCATTAAATTAATCATACATATAATTTAAAAAAATAAAATGATTTATAAAATAGAGGTTTGACCCTGACCCTGACCAAACAAATGGATACAACCATAAAAAAGTGAATGATACTTCAATGACTATGACAACCCGACCTAATTCAAATATCGTAAAAATTGAAAAATACTCGCTTAAATCAAGAAATTCACTCGATCCGCAATCAACTTCAACTAATCAGCTCGAAAACCCTCTCGACAAACTCGTTACAATGAAACGATTGTAACGATATAAGATGCATTTAATTTCTTCGTCGGCTACACCGAAGCTGGCAGAGACTTGTGTCACCGCCACCCACCCACTGGGTTGACAAAGTCTAAACGATAAACAAATCTCACGGCTATGTTCATATTGTCGATATAAACCTAATGACATATAATTCGACACAATTTTGGAAATATTTTTCGGCAGACGCGCCACCACCGATAATCAGTGCTGGTAGTGGAGATTAACATATCAAATTGAAGATCTCAACAAGCCCAACAATTTCTCTCAAAGGACTCTGAGAATTCTGACTCGTTTGGCTGGAATCAGCCGAAAACTCAAATTGGCCAAAATGGCTGGAAAACCAAACTAATGGAGCAACAACACTGATGACCCGCGACGGTCCTTAGAAGGAGTCACAATTAACTCAGGGAGGAGAGAGAAACCAAAGCCCCCTAACCTTTCTATTTAAAACCACAAGCAACCTCCAATCACAGTAGAGGCCGAATGAAACTGACCGGAGAGATAGAGCTCTCAAAACTTACCCAGCTTGGGGCCGGAGGAGTCGCGGACGACAGTCGACTAACAAACTCTAAAACCCTTAAATGTCTCAAACTCAATTTTCTCTCCTTAGGCCAAAATCTCCAAATTTAAGGCCAGAAAGAGGATGAGGATGAGAAGGTCGATCAAACCCGACCGGTATCACGGCCAGAGATGGCCTAATGGCGTGGCGTCGCATCGCTGACCGACGTCAAATAACCCTAAATGAGTCAAACTCAGTCGCTCTCACCCGAGAGAGAAAGTTGGCTCTGATTCAATTCTAGACTGACCTTCCCGAAAGAGAAGCCCCTTTTATTCTTTGAAATTTACGGAAATGTAAATTTCGATAAAAAAATTTTTAATGATAACTTTTTCGTCATAACTCTGTTTTCGACATTACATGCATCTACAAAATCGCCTCAACGAATACTACGACTTCCATCTGAAGTCAACCGATATGATTAGCTTATGAAAAAGTCAACCGGAGACCGTTCGACATTTACTTATGGTAAAATCATTTATTGCACCCACTAAATCGAAATCAAAAATATCCGTAAATATTGACGATTATATTAAAAAGTTGGGGTATTACAGTGACCTACTGCCCTAAAGCCCCAACGACCCCAACAGGTGAACTTGCTCTAAAATTGATGCATTTGATTTATAGTGACATTCCACTCAGGGATCTATTTTATTTATTTTTATCATTTTCAGGAACAAGACATTGCATCACCTTTTTTTTATCACATTTTAAAATCTCCACCATTCAATTAGGTATATATCAGTAGATCATTCTTATAAATGTTCAGCTTTAATGGTTAATTTATATATCAAAATCAAGGGACTAGCCAAATATGTCAAACCCAAATTGTTCATGCTCTTTAATTTCAATGGAAATTTTGAATGTCTTAATGGTAATTAATTTGGTTGAAAATTTGCATAAGTAATTTAGACATTACGAGCTAAAAATTTTACTATGAAAATACCAAAATATGATCGAAAAGTTGGTGTAATGCTTATCCCTATAAATGACCCATGCATCCTTCAAGGTTCCCGCTAGCCGAGCCTTATAGAGAAATGGTAGTGCTATCCAAAGAACTGCTCATTTTTGGGTACGATATATTTAGCTTCACTGACCCAGTAGGAGTGAACCGTGAAGACCTCGTCGTCACCACCATTACCATTGCCAACATCAATCGAGACTACCCCGGCAAGTTTCTTCTTGGAAGGAAACGAAATATTTCTTGTATATGAATATGTCCCTAACGGTGTTAAAAAAAACGGTAATCGGACACCAATCGTTATGGTGTTGATTATTGTGTAGCCGATTATTCGGTGATTAATCGGGATTAATCGGAATCGGTATTTTTTTAATCTATTAAATAATATTATAATTAGTAATATATTTAAAAAAATATCTAAAAGATCATTATCATCTCCAACGATACCCTATTTTACAAATAAAATCAAATATTAATTTTTCTTACGTAAAATATCACTCCAACTGGTACTCTAAACCAAAGTTAAATGTAACTTTGAGTTAAATTTTGAAATTATATTTAACAAAAGTGGAGAGAGAAAATGACTTGAAGTCATATTCTCCATCTTTCAGTTTTTATTATTTTAACGTTCAATTTAGTCTAGTTTAACTTTTAAGTAATTTTTTTACTACCTCACAAGTTATATATCATTTAGCTATATTTAACTTTTAGACAATTTTAACTTTAAAATTTAAAACTCTATCATTGGAGAAGGTAAAATGATTAAGTAAAAAAAAATGTTAGGAAAGTGATCAAAATTGAACACATAGTTTAATATTAAAATAATAAACATAAGAGAATGCATTTCAAATAAGAAAATCACTCCATGCCAAATCTTCCTTGAAAAAAAAATTGGGTTTTGGGTTGTTATTTTTAAATTTTGATTTCTCATTAAAAAAAATATCTTGCTGTGTAGGCAGTGTAACACACCGATTAATCGGTGAATCGGCCGATTAATCGGTCTCTACACAGTTCACTGTGTAGGGGCCGTTCAGCCCTTAATCTACGCAATTTCTTACCGATTACCGATTACACACCGATTAATCGGCCGTATAGACTGTGTTTTCGAACACTGGTCCCTAATACAAGTTTTAGACATATCGTCTTTGGTATGTTGAAAAAAACTCAACTCTTAATAATTTTCTTTTCACAATCCTTTCATAAATGGGTCTATTCACACCTCTCTTTTTAATATATACTCCTTTCAAATTTTTTGTACATTTTGGATTCCAATTTTATCTCTCTTATAGATTACAGTAGTTCCTACTAAAAAAAGATCTGTAACTTGTAAACACAAGGATGAAGAAATCCCTTGATTAACAAATGAGTCATTTTATTCATACCAAATATCTGTAGGATCGGAAAAAGATCAACCTCAAATTGGGTTTTTGTGTTCTCTTAATCAATTTCACATTCTTAAGTTCTTATATTTCAATCTTGAAGAACATTGATGTCTTGATGGGGATCATTTACATAGGTTCTTGATAATTGATTTAAGACTATGATGTAAGATCAAGTTCTACAAAGACCACTACCACGTTTTGAACCATTGCCGGCGATTTTTAAATCGCCGGCAATGTTTTTTATCATTACCGGCGATATTTGTCGGAAAAATCGCCGGCAATGTATTATTTTTTTTTTAACATTACCGGCGACTTAAATGTAAGTCGCCTGCAATGTTCCGCCGGTAATTAAAAAAAAAAAGACATTGCCGGCGACTTACATTTAAGTCGCCGGTAATGTTAAAAAAAAAAAAAGACATTACCGGCGACTTACTTTTAAGTCGCCGGTAATGTCTTTTTTTATTTTTTTAATTACCGGCGGGACATTGCCGGCGATTTGCCGGAAAAATCGCCGGCAATGTTAAAAAAAAGAAGACATTACCGGCGATTTTTAGGGAAAAAATCGCCGGTAATGATAAAAAACATTGCCGGCGATTTAAAAATCGCCGGCAATGGTTTAAAATGTGGTAGTGCGACGATTAATCTCTGATAACTTTTTATTAGAATTCATTAGTATATAATCCCCTGCTCTCTTATATCTTATGAGATTATGATTTTTATGACTGATATGTACACAATATATTGAGACACTGCATTTGGATAATTGGATACTTTCCAAGGGACCTGCATGTTGAACATCTCATCACCCTTGAACCAGAATAAGACACTCCATGGATATGGGATGGGAAGAGAATGCCATGATGGGAGCTCAGTCATCAATTTTTTTATTATTATTCTACTTCAATTTTCTTCGTTTCAGTTTGATTTCTAATTTCTGATTATGTTTGAGGCCTCCATCCCAGAAACAGGCTGGGTAGGGTTAGGTAGGCTGGGGGTGTATGAAGAGAGGTATGAATATATAAAACTAAAGGGCAAAATAGGATGTTTAATGGAAAAAATACAAAAGGAGGTGTATATATATTAAATAAAGAGATGTGAATAGACGCATCTTTCATAAATTCATAAATGAGAAATTTTGAAAACTACTCTTTTTGATCATCAAAATAGTTTTTACCCTTATCTCTTATAGTAATTGAATAATATTCAATTAAAGGACTAGAAAGTCTGCTATGCCTTCAACTAAATTCGATCCTTGTTGTTGTTGAGAGCATAGCAGACTTTAGTTGAGGACATAGTAGACTTTTAGCCCTTTAATTGAGTATTATTCAATAATTATAAGAAGTAAGGGTAAAAACCATTTTGATGACCAAAAATTGATAGTTTTCAAAATTTTGTACGGAATGTAATCTTATTTTATGTAGATCTAAGCAGGCTCAATTATATTTGGATAGGCGCTACAAAATTATTGTGGGAATTGTTCTGGGGCTTCTATACCTTCATGGTATGGCAATTAAGGTTATTTGTGCATGATCAGACTCATGGTAGTACGATTCAAATAGTTGGAACCTAGTAAGAACTAGATCATCGTCTGGTTATATAAGTTTTACAGTGGTGTACGTTATGCATGATAAATCTCAAATGCATTTAATTTTTCAAAGTTTATGACCTTGCTCAGTGGATATATATGGCTCTGGAATATGCAATGCATGGACAATTTTCGGTTAAGTTTGGTATAAAGTTTTGGGGTGTTAGTTTTGGCATGGAGATTATTGCCGGCAAGACAATAGTTGTTGTTGTCATGGAGAGGATCTTCTAAGCTACCTAAGTAAATAAGACATACATAAGATTAAATTTGGTATATTTTCGTTGGCAACATAACATATATCTCAAATCAACTATACACAATAAAACTTTGATAAATAAATATTCAATAAATCAATAATTTTGCTAAAGTAATTTATTTTTTCGGTCCCGATTCAGGACCAGTTCATATTATTATAAATCTCATTAAATGCATAAGATAATAAATTTTCTCTAATAGTTTTAGGTCCTTACAGAATTATAAAGTAATAATTTATTTATTTTTAAAAAATAAAAAAATTTAAAATTTATAAAAAAAAAACGTAAAATCAAATTTTTAGTTGAGAATTTTTATTTTCTCGATTAATTCAACACTTCAACTATTTCTTGAAAAATGAGACTATATATTATAGCTTGTTTCTATTTTGCATCTAGACCAAATTTAACTTTATCCTTGATCTTTTGTGATGTGTGTATCATATTTAGTAAATTCTTTTTATTTTGTAGCAAAAAGTCATTCAAGATAATTACTGCGTTAAATGTCTTTTTTTCTTTAAGAAACTATCTGTATAGCAGAATTGTCTTATAGATCATGAATTCGTGATCTTCACTACCAGAATACCTACCTTAGATAACGAAATAGATTCGTCGTCCAAGATCTTAGGCGACGAATGTTTTGTTGTCTAAGATCTTAGGCGACAAATGTTTCGTCATCTAATATTCGTCGCAATAAATCTTAGATGACGAAAATACAATATTCGTCTTCTTAAGAGATTCTTAAATGACGAATCTAATTTTTTCGTCTAAAATTCCAGCCTACGAAAAACTTATAGCTTTAACGACGAACTTTTTCTCAAACTTTAAATTGAAAGACTCTTACTGAGAGATAGATGTACACCTTGTCTCTCTCGACCTGTGAGAGGTTGTTCCATATTGGTGCCTTCATCGCCACCTTGCTCCATATGACGACCCTAATTTTGTGGGTAATTATGCTATTTAGTTGCTTTATTGGAGGGCGTCTTGCGAAATCATGGTATGTAACTTCGATGTTCTTGTTTGTCATGTTAACCATTTGAGAAGCTTTAGGCCCCATACACAACTCTCGGGTGCGTTTCAGGGCCGATCCTACAAAAAAAATTGTAAAATTAATTATTATTTATTGAACATATTTAATCAATTTATATAACCATTAAACATTTACATATCGCATAAGAGATTTACCCATGGTGCTACGCCCTTTACGGCGGGCACTGATGCACACTTCATCTGCTAAGGGAGTATCAGGTGATGAAGTCATTGAGGATGAAATATTTACTGCTAAAGCATCAGGTGGGCCCTCCCCTTCCCGTGATTCTTGAGTCGTGTGGTCATTTGAAGTGCCACCTCCATTCTTCGGTCACAACAATCGAAATATTGCAAGTTTTTCTTCAACCTGTTGTTTCTACTTGGATTTCCCACCTGGCATCTTATGCGATATCCAAATACGTAAAGAAAAAAATCCCTTTCAGAACCAATTTCTCATATTAGATCCAATCACATATAATGGACAATTAAACTATCATTTTCATCACGCCTATTTATGCAGGGAACCAACATTGGCACAAAACAATAATCAAGAAGAATGTACAAGAATTCATCATATTCATCAAAGCTACTATGTAATCTCACAAGAATCAAGCTGTCTCATGGTGCACATATCATTAATCCCGTCTATTTGCAAAATCACTGATATATATACCATCACCAAAAACATCTAATGCAATTGAGGATTTCCATGATTAATTATATCAAAGCACCAGCTTTCACATAATGATCAAAAAGCTCTAGTCCTAATATTCTCAACTACACCGGATGAAAATATCCCAAACTAAAACAGAAACCTAAAACATAACTCCAAGAACAACAATTCAAGTTGAATTTCGAGCAACACATATCAAAATCTTCATCTCATTAAGCATAACAACATTCTGAGTATCATAAAGTCCAATTTCAAGCAAGGGAGTGGTGAATTACCTTGAATAGTTCCGGGTGGCTTGCTCAAGTAAACTTAAAGGGTGATCGGAGATGGTGGAGAAAGTCGTTGATGGAGAGAGAGAGAGCCGGTGGCAGTGGTCGGTGAGAATCCTAGTGATGCAGAGAGAGAGAGAGAGAGAGAGAGAGAGAGAGAGAGAGAGAGAGAGAGAGAGAGAGAGAGAGAGAGAGAGAGAGAGAGAGAGAGAGAGAGAGAGTCGGTCGGTGCTATGGCGGTGTTGGCGTCGAGGTGAGGTGGCGGTGGTAGTTGCAATGGGGTGAGGTGGAGATCGACATTTGGCATCCGACATCAATGTTGGGGTGAGAGAGAGCGAAGAAAGAATTAGGGGTTTGGGAATTTGATTTGGGGAATAAGATAAAAAAGAATCGATCTTATTAACACAAACTTAGATGACAAAATAGTTTCGTCGTCTATGTAAAGTAAATTTGTCACCTAATAATATTTAATATTCCCAAA
This sequence comes from Geum urbanum, assembly GCA_946800695.1. Taxonomy (NCBI): domain Eukaryota; kingdom Viridiplantae; phylum Streptophyta; class Magnoliopsida; order Rosales; family Rosaceae; genus Geum; species Geum urbanum. Next base: position 5,308,850 of record OX327009.1, read on the forward strand.
AAACTTGGCACAAAAAGTTGACCACCAAATTTTTTGGTGTTAGACGACGAAATGAAAATATTTCATCATCTAACAATTAGATTTTGTGGACTTAAGCGAAGAAACAATTACTATTTCGTCGTCTAAGTGTTGTTTTCTTTTATCTTTTCAAATTATTTATGAATATTAAATTTGGGTACCTATATGTATATGATTTGGACACAAACTTACACTATATATACCATTTGGATAGAAATTATATAAAAAAAATTGTATTTTTGGGTAAAAATAAGTGCACTATGTATATCTACTAAATTTATATAACTTAAGTGTTCGTATATTTATATTCATTACACGTCAATATTAACATAATTAAATTTGGACAAAACAACCGTTAGATACATTCATCACAACATAATACATACGTAAACAAAATTTGGAGAGATTCGAAGTTTAGTAAGGTTTTGATCATAGTAGTCAACCATAAAATTGAATTTCAATGACACAGAAACGTTCAGAATCAAAAAATTGTAACTCCATCTCCAGAACCGGAGACATTTACAGTCTCAGAAATGGTTAGCCTATGTCCTCGACAAAAAAAAATATGCATTATAAGATGATATTTATAGTCGTGTCCTTAGATGATTGGCAGTCAACAAGGACTTAGGCGATGAATACTACAGTTTTCGTTGTCTAAGCTTACCGTTATGCGACGAAACTAAACAATTTCGTTGTCTAAGTCATCATGGTTTAGGGGTTGGGAGCTGGGGTTTAGGGTTTATGGTTTAGGGTTAGATTAGATGTTAGACGAAAAAATTAGTTGTTCCGGCTTCTAAAACTTTACTTAGGCGACGAAGATACCAAATTTCATTTTCTAGAAATTCGACGGATCAAAAAAACCTTTGATGGGTCAAAGGGATGGCTCTACCAGAACTGAATAATATCTACAATGGATCGAAAAAATTCCTCGATGGGTCAAAGGACACATTATTAGACATTTTTGGTATTTTGTCTTAATTAGATGACAAAATATGGTATTTTCGTCGTCTAAAACTTTACTTAGGCGACGAAGATACCAAATTTCGTCATCTAGGAGTTTGATGGATCGAACAAACCTTTGATTGGTCGAAGGTATGGCTCTGCCCAAACTGAATAAAATCTACGACGGATCAAGAAAATTCCTTGATAGGTCGAAGGACACATTATTAGACATTTTTGGTATTTCGTCCTAGATGACGAAGGCGCTACTTAGACGACGAAAATACCAAATTTCGTCGTCGAGGAGTTCATGTAAAATAGAAAAGAACCTTGCTTTTTTTTAAATCATTCATGTATTGATTGAAACAGTCATTCATTCCTGCTTGAAACACTCAAAATCATTCTTATATATCCAAATCATATCCAAACTCAAAATAAGACATTAATTGAACAAATTATTAGAAATATGTATGGGAGGCATGCATCATTCACTTTCATAATCTGTGTCATCCCCATCATCATCCTCACTGTCACATGAGTCTTCCTCCTCGTATAATAAGTCATCATCGTCCTCATCGGCCTCTTCAATTTTGCTATTTGTCTCTAGTGCCTAGACCTCAGTCCAGGTAAGCTCTCTTGTCTCGAGTTCATTTGTTATGGGGTCTTCGTTCATACAAATAGGAGTTATGTCTGGTAAGTCTGCAATACCAGATTCTTGATATGGATCACTGACATCATTCTTGTCACTCTGTTCTATATCAGACCTCCCTTCAAGTGTGTTGCGCTCCATATATTTCATTGACACATATGGTTTACAACTTTCCAACTACCACCCTTCATCGAATCATCTGGATAGAACACCTCCTTAACCAAGGTGGCAAGAGCGAATGGCTCATCATCGTACCAGCTTGTGTCTATATTAACCGATAAAAGCTCAAGATCCTTCTTCGTAGTATTTCTTCTATTTGGGTCAGTGTTAAACCATTTACATTTTAATAGCATAACCGACATTCCATTCCCATAAATTTAGTTAACGACGTTGACAAGAATCCCATAGTATTAATCATCGTCTTGTCCTACTGAGATCCCATAGTCCTCTGTTCTCTTGCCTTCATCTTGATCTAATGTCCGAAACTTAACCCCGTTCATAACACATGCAGAATAAATCTCATATCTTTGTGGCTTACTAGCCTTATTATGCAACGCCGGTGTGTACCACCCGCGGTGGTTACTTGTTTGGAGGGTTGTCATCTATCAAACTATGAACAAGTAAATTATGAAGATTAAGAACTATTATGTACAGTTAATAATAATATTTACCATAAATATATACCCATTAGAGGAAATAATCTGGGAACAACCTCTTATGATGTGCAAACAACTTATTAAGACTAAGGTGTGGGTAATCTCTCTGAAGCGCCTCAATATGATTTGTCATGAAACAGTCGACCTCCTCACAGTCCCGCAACAATACCTAATGTGCCTCAATGAATTCCTCTTCACTTAATCTTTCTAAAATTTTGTGTACTGGTCCAAACACTCGTATAACATCTGTGACGACAAAAAGATTGTAGCGATCAAGTGATGAGAAGGAGGAGTCTAAGGGGGTTCACTACCAGAAATGGAGACATTACCGGCGACTTGCCGTCGCCGGCCTTGTCTTTTTTTTTTCGCCGGAATTGTCATTACCGGCGACAAGTCGCCGGCAATGACGTCGCCGGAAATCCCCCGCCGGTATTAACATTGTCGGCGATGGGAAACTCCGTCGCCGTGGCCGGAATGTGAGACATTGCCGGCGACTGAGGTCCATGTCGCTGGAAATGTCTGGAAAAATTTTGAAAAAAAAACGTGGTTCTGGATTGGGCCCAATTCCAGAACCTGCATTGAAAGACATAAACCGTACAATCATACAAGTTCAACAGTACACATAAATGTCCAACGTACAGTACAAATAGCAACGACGATACGAAAATTAACTACAACTTTATGTCAGGGTCGAGGAAATTGCGGGTCAGGGTCGAAGTAATCCATGTACTCATTTGAATTCCGGTGGCTACCGTGGTCTTGCTCTGGCGTTGACTGGTGCGGTGGTGGTGGTGGATAGCTAGGGAACGGATCGGAGGGACCGAGACCGGGGGAGGTGTGGGGAACGGTTGTCCGGTAGTCTGAGCCTCGTACATCGTCCGCATCCATGTGTACATCTGAGCCTGCATCTGTGTCTGCTGCTAGACCATGTTTTGGTACTCGGCCATTTGCCTCTTTTGCTCCTCCAACTCCCTTTGCGTCCTCTGAAGCTCCGCTGCGAGGTTACGACTAGAAGTTGAACTTCTTGACCCGGTAGAGTATTGTGAAGTGTTTTTCAATACTCCTTTGCCCGCCGAGCCCATTCCCCTACAGTAGTAGGTATTCTTTCCAGTCCTGCACGCTTTTGCCATGATCTGAGCCGCTATCAGGGGATCAAGCGGATCGATCTGAGAGGCATACTGGGGTGACTTCTTCCTCGGAGCAGTCAGGATGGTTAGTCCGAGCTATACTCATGGTCACTTCTGCGGTCGCCTCCTCCACTCTCGCCTAATTGAAAAGCGAAAATGAACAACGTATTAACTAACAAAATCTATTAATATCGAAAAATAGTTTTATTAACACATGGAGAGGCGAAAGACTTACCGCTTCGTCAGGGCACTGCGGATAGAACTTCTGATGAATATACACCAAGGGGTTCACTTCTTGTTGTTGCTGCGCCTTAGTCGACCAACCCATGTAGTTGAGTGAACCTGCATGATGGGCCCTGGTGTTTTTCAATCTATTCGCCCGGTTCGTCTTCGAAATCGCCTTGTTTGATAAACATATGGAAAAAAATTAGTAACTAAATATTTCAATCTGATACGATACATTAGGCTTGTAAGATATATTAAGGATGCATACCTGAGCTTTGGGGTGCTCGAAGTGGGCTATCAGCCACAGCCACTCGTACTCCCTAAATCGGAATTCGCTAGGGGTAGAACCTCGGCCTAGATCCTTGTATACAGTGTAATGGGAAGAAAGCTCGTTCTTCCACTCTTTATACCTATATTAAAACAAGGAAAAAAAGTTAGAGATATTAAAACACTTGATAAACAAAAATCTAACTCGATATATATTCAAATAAGTCGAAGCACATCACCTCATATGTAGTTGACGCTATACCCACGTGTGAATAAGAACTTCATCCACGTCAAACCACACCTGCAATATGAATATATAAAAGGTAAAATTATATATTTATTCGGACTTAATTAATAAATGTAAAATTTACGTAATGAAAATACGATTTTACTCACACTGAGTGCATTATGCACTTGCATCTTCACGTAGATAGGCACAGATTTCCAATCTGGCCAAAGCATTGGGACCTTGTCCCGCACGATCGCACCGGCCATGCTGACATATTTGCGCGTGGTGTCGAATGCCTCGATCACCTCGCCATCCTCATTGGCCCTTATGGGCGTTTTCCTTCCGCCGGTGGCCTGCTCAAGTCTCTTCCCGGTGCAGGTGCCTCTAGCCCCTTTCCGTTTTCCAGTCCCATTAACGAAATTGCCTAATAATACAATGTCAACAAATGGATATCATTAATTGAACCTATCGCAAGTCTTAAGTAATAATTAAGTAATCAATCTGATAAATAAAATTTACCTACATCGTCCGTTTGTTGGTTGGTGCACCTCACACTCCAAAGATACACGGGGTCGAACGGGAGGAAGTTATACGCTTCCTCCACGCTCAGGAACTCCGGCCGTCCTTCAACATAAACAGGCATCCCCCTATCATCGAATTCAGGGATGACAGGAATCTCGTCGGGTAGGAAAAGACCGGACGGCGGAGATAGACGTGGCCTGGACGATGAGGCGCCAGCACCACCATGTGTCTCAGATGATTCCCGTGAAACGGGAGTAGGCACCGGGCGAATATGTAGCATTCGAACTGAAGGAGTTTCTGATGCCCCCATTGACTGTCGCTCGTCTGAGGCTCTGCCACCGGAGGGATGTCTGCTGATTGAGCGTCTGGAGACTGAGGCTCGAGCCTCGACTTCCGGTTTCACGGCTCTTGATCGTGCAGCTTCCTCCTCAGCTCGCGCCTCTAGCAAGGCTCTCGTGCGAGCAGTCATCATTGGCCCACTGGGCGTGTTGCTAACTGCGGGCGAGGAGGAAGCTTGACTACTGTTCCCTCCACTATTTCGGGAACCTCTCCGAAGCCAATTAGCCGCAAAACCTCCTGGACACCGTAATAGTCATGGATTCGGTTCAATAACAAATCGGAACCGGAACGGTGTGGAACTGGAACCGTTTGAAACCGGAACTGTTTGTAACCGGAACCGTTTGTAACATAACGGTTCCGGTTACAAACAGTTCCGGTTCCAAACCGTTTCAGTTCTATAACAAATCGGAACCGGAACGGTTTGGAACCGGAACCGTTAGAAACCGGAACTGTTTGTAACTGGAAACGTTTGTAACATAAGGGGTCCGGTTACAAACAGTTCCGGTTCCAAAGGGTTCCGGTTCCGCGCGGTTCCGGTTTATAACCGTTCTGGTTCTAAACCGTTCCGATCTCGATTTCCACCTTCATTTATACGATTAATTAACAACTATATCACCTAAATTAACATATATACATTTTCGATGTATATATATACATCATGCATCTTAATTAAATTTAATTTTCACATATTCATCCAAATCACAAACCCTAATTAATTTTCCACATTTTTCACACATATATATACATCATGCATCTTAATTAGGTTTAATTTTCACATATATATACATCACATATTCATCCAAACCACATATATACATAATTTTCACATATATATACATCACATAATTTTCACATACCTATATATATATACATCACATATATATACATTGCATATAAATTTACAACTTATCACCCTAATTTCCAACTTAGCACCCTAATTAATTTACACATACACATACACATACACATACATAAAAATAATTAAAAATTGAGAGAGAGAGAGAGAGGGAGAGAGAGAGAGGATCAGACCTGCCATGGTGGAGTCCGATCTGCTTTGCCGGCGACGGAGGAGAGGAGGGGAGGAGGAGAGGAGGAGAGGATCGGAGGAGGAGAGGAGATGAGAATCGGTGGAGAGGAGGAGGAGGTGAAATAGGAGGAGGAGAGGCAAACGAAGGAGGAGGAGAGGGAGAGGAGGAGGAGGTGAGCTAGTTTTCGGATAAGGAGGAGGAGGAGAGGGAGAGGAGGAGGAGGAGAAATGAAGCTCGGGCTCGACTGGATCGGTTCTATCCAGACAACATTGCCGGCGAGTTTCTTATAACTCGTTGGTAATGTCATTACCAACGACTTCAACTCGTTGGTAATGACATTACCAATGAGTTAACTCGTTGGTAATGACATTACTAACGACGAGTTAACTCATTGGTAATGTCATTACCAATGAGTTGCTTATTACTCGTTGGTAATGTTGACATTTCCCGAAAAATATCCGACAACATTTTCCGACTACATTTTCCTTCCACGATTTTCGTCTACATTTTCCGACTACATTTTCCGACTACAATTTCCGACTACATTTTTCGACTACATTTTCCGACTACATTTTCCGACTACATTTTCCGACTACATTTTCCGTATACAATTTCCGTCTACATTTTCCGACTACATTTTGCGACTACAATTTCCGACTACATTTTCTGTCTACGATTTCCGTCTACATTTTCCGACTACATTTTCCGACTACATTTTCCGACTACGTACATTTTTCGTCTACGATTTCTGACTACATTTTCCGACTACATTTTCCGACTACATTTTCCGTATACGATTTCCGTCTACATTTTCCGACTACATTTTCCGACTACATTTTCCAACTACATTTTCCGACGAAATTTTCCGTCTACAATTTCCGACGACATCATTAACGTACTAAGGATGATAATTGTAATCATTGTCATCACTTGAGTCTGACTCGGTTTCATAGGTAACCTCTTGCAATATGTGCCCCTCCTCGTCATCTGAATCAGCGTCAACTTCATATGGATTAACATCGAGAAGTTCTGCCTCAGTAATTCGAACCACACTCCCAGATCTCACATTATTTAGGCGAATCATAGATGATTCCGGAATGTCAAAAGCGTTCGGCTCTTGGTATGCAGTAACTTCCTCATCATCTGCAGTATCACCAAGTGTGGCAGCACTGTATATGTTTCTATGAGAAACATGGTTAACCACCTTCCATGGGACTTTGTTAAGAAGATCGTCCAGGTAAAACACTTGTTTTACTGATGAGGCAAGAACGAAAGGGTCTTCTTCATACCAGGTAGTAGCAGTATTCACCGAAAATGTTCTGTGCTGATCGGTCCTTGTGTTCTCCGGGCTAGTACCAAACCATCTACACTTGAACAAGTGCACTTTCATGCGGTTCCCATAAATTAGTTCAACAACTGAATGAAGGACACCATAATAGTTAACGCCATCCTACCCACCATGGACCATCACCCCACAATTCTGTGTTTTCAGTCGGTCGTCTCGATTTTGACATATAAATTTCACGCCATTGACCTGACACATTGAGTAAACTTTTGAAGCTATCGGTTTCATCGCAAGGACCCTCAATTCGTTTGACCACTCTGGGTAACCATCATCTGCTACATGGTTCATCTGAAAATGATAAGAAACCACACAAGAAATTATGAACATAGAAACCACAAAACCACGTACGTCCACACATGCTATATAAGGAAAATGGCAATAAAAATAAAGACATATACACATATACCCTTACCCATGGACCAAAGTAGTTTGCAAACGTCCTGTTGTGGTATTCAACATTTCCGGCAATAGCAGGGCAGTGAAGATGATAGTTTTTCCAATATTGTACTTCTTCACAGTTAATCAGTACCGACCAGTGGGCAATGACTACCTCATTTTCATCCAACTTGTACGACTTTGGCAAGCTTCCTTGTACTACAACGTCATTGGAGATGATAGAAAGGTTGAACTGAGGTTCATCTATCGGCATCTGTTGTTGGGGGTCCTCAAGCGCTCCCAAATACACTTTGGTGTACGTTACACACTCGTGCACAACATATGCTTCAGCGATACACCCTTCAGGTGCATATTTATTCTTCACATAGTCGTTATAGGCTCCCAATTGTCTACAAGTTAACAAGTGCATGTTAAAAGGGGTAAAAATAAGACTTTACATATAAAAACTTAGGCAAACCAAATGTACATTTCCATGGGATACATATAGAGCCATAGGCAACAATTATATTTCTCGCATATCACCATAATCCGGTAAAAATTAAAGGAAAACTAATTTCCGTACTGCATAGTCATATATAAGAATATTTACCTGACATTACTCAGCCACCGAAAAATTTCATGCTTATGCTTCGGCTTGACGGTGTAAGGAGCTTGCGGCATTTTTCTCTTACCATCTCTTAACCACAAATGTTTTCGCAGTCCCATAGCTTTCAGATCAATGCGTGCCTTAGGGATGTCTTTTGTTTTCCCCTCCAAGTTAAGAACTGTGCCCACCACACTTTCACACACATTCTTCTCTATGTGCATGACATCTAGGTAATGTCTGATAAGCAACCTGGGCCAGTAGGGGAGTTCCCAGAATATGCTCTTGTGTGTCCAAAACTTATACCTTTCGGGCTTGTCTGGAATTGACGCCACTATGTCTGGATGATTGCTCAGCTGGCCAAAATCATATTCATTCAACACTTCCAAAATTTCTTCCCCTGTCCATCACCTGGGTGCCACACCTGTTTCCACAGTCCCATCAAACGCGTCTGGATCCTGCCTAAATGGGTGATCATATGGAAGCCAACAACGGTGACGCATCTGAACAATTTTACTGCAATGAGGACTGCAACAATCAACCGTCATGCACTCTGAACAAGCCCTGTAACCCCTGGTAACGTTGCCCGACAACATACCGCGGGCAGGAAAATCACTGATGGTGCCAACAAGCATGGCATGCATCTGGAACATCTCGTTTTTGAACCTATCGTAAGTGGGGTGGCCACACTCACTCAGGTACTTAAGCTCCTCAATCAAAGGCCTCAAATACACATCGAGACACTTTCCTGGATAACCCGGGCCCGGAATTAACAGAGTCAGCATATTGTATTCCTTCTTCATGCACATCCATGGTGGAAGGTTGTACGGTACCAAAATAACTGGCCATATACTGTATTGAAGACTCATGTTGCCAAAATGGTTGAATCCGTCAGATGAGAGCCCTAGCCAAACATTTCGGACCTCTGCTGCAAAATGTTCAAACTCCCTGACCATGTGCTTCCAAGCCTCTCCGTCGGAAGGGTGTATAAGGGTGTCATCGTCAGGCAAATTCCTCTCAGCCCACCATCTCATTGCTTCGGCCGTGAAAGCACACATGAACAATCGCTCCAGCCTATCAATAAGCGGGAAATATCGAAGTATCTTCACAGCTTTCTTGTTGCATGCAGGAGTCAACTTATACCTTTCTGTAAAACATACCGGGCAAGCTTCAAGGTCTTCAAGATCTTTTCCCCAGAAAAGAATATAATCATATCTGCATGCATGGATTTTGATGTAGGAAAGCCCAAGATCTTTCAGGATATGTCGCACCTTATGATGAGTGGTAGGAAGACGATGACCGGGTGGCAGTAGCAAAGCAGTCCACTTCAACCAAGAATCAATAGCTTTGACAGACATTTTGTTCTCCATTTTGAGATGCATCACTCCCATCACACTTTCAAGAACAGTCTTACTACAACCGTCGTACAACGGAGTCTGTTGCAATGCAATCAGGTTGTTGTACTTGTCCATACTGCTTGAGTTGACATGAGCTCCAGGTAATGGCTCGACTGGCTCGATATGGGGGAAACCCTCAACGACGGGAGGGACATTTGGTGCTTCATCAGCAAATACACCGCTCTCATGAGGAAACATATCATTGATTAACATCGCTGTTGGATCATAGGATGAACTGCCCCTCTCAGCAAAATCTCCATGATCATAGCGTGGACTGGCCCTCTCACCAAATTGTCCATGATCATGCGGACCCGCTAACGATGTTTCACCTTGATAAATCCAACAAGTGTACTTATTCCAAAACCCGTATTTACTCAGGTGCCTCTGGACTTTATCAATAGGAAAACGAAATCGATCGCTGAAACACTTACATTCTTTACACGGGCAATAATGAAGTGTATTGTCTCCACAATTAGCCTTCACAAAATCCACAAAACTCCTAATTCCCTGGTGATATCTGACATCTCATCTTTCGAGGCTCATCCAACTCTTGTCCATCCTGAAAATTCTAACAAATTTACGTATTAATTATATATATACACACACATTCACTACTAATAATCGACGCGATATCTCAATTCAACTCTAATTAAATCAACACATGCATGCATATATATATATATATCGATCTAATCTCTGAATTCGATTCAGTACTCGATGATGGTATTCTTCTTTTTTCAATTCAAAACGTATTTGACTAGGTAGGAGGCTCTGTTAAGCGTGGCTCCGATAGCACTACGATAATACCAGTCGTTGATTCAGACACAACATCAACAACATTTCATATATATCTCACGAATTGGATTTGATCAACACACACACACATATATATATATACACACCTTCATTTATACGTATATATATACACATACCTATATATATAGCTTCCCGACTGATCGAGTTTTCAACACGAGCCTTAATTTTGACAATATACCGAAGGATCGATTTCAGAGCGTACGTTTTCCTTCTTTCGATTTCTCTGGATTTTTTTCGATCAAAATGAATGAATGATCGAGCTGCGACTAATATAAGAGACATTGCTCGCGACGGAGTAAGTCGCCGGAAATGAAGACATTACCGGCGACTTTACGCCGGAAAATCGCCGGTAATGTTTCAAAACATTACCGGCGACTCCAACCGTCGCCGGCAATGTCGAGCCACACATTTCCGGGGAAATTCCGGCCGGAAAATCGCCGGAAATGTTTGGCTTGACATTGCCGGCGACGGAGTAAGTCGCCGGTAATGATGAACATTACCGGCAACTTTTCCGGTCGCCGGCCTTGTCTCCGGTGATCTCGCCGGTAATGTTCACAAATGTGGTAGTGGTTGGCTTGATGGTATCTTTAAAATACACATTGTAGTAGGTCACACACTCATGTCTAATTTATGTTTCTGCTATAGACCCTTCCAGACTAGAGCGATTTTTAACGTATCATTTGTACAGTCGAAGTTGACTACAAAAATTTTGAAATCAATATGTTAATTTATTTTCTTCAACTCTCTAGCACATAACTTCTGCCACCACCTGGACAACGCTATTAACGACTCCACCATGTCACAATGCAAATATGTTCGAATTACCACTGGAAGAAGACGTTGCAGCATTACATGACTGCCATGAGTCTTTACATCACAGAACTTCCTTTCCTCAACTTTTACATAATGAGATATATTTGCTGCATAGTTGGATGGATAACGAACATCATGAAACCAGGCGACCACTTCCTTCTTCTTGTTAGACTTCACTATGTATGGTGAAATATATAGGTATCTCAGGTCTGCCCGCCCTTGACTTCTTTAACCACAAGTGACGGCGGATTTTCATACGCTACAAATCTACACACGCTTTAAGAGTGCCCTTACTCTTTTTATCAATACTGAGAATTGTTCCAACCATGTGGTCGAATACATTCTTCTCAATGTGCATGACATCTAGGTTATTCCTGAGTTTCAACTTCAACCAGTAAGGCAGTTCAAAGAAAATACTCATGTGGCTCCAATATGTATGATTGTCGTCAACCATAGGAATGTTGGCCTTCAAAAATGGACACTTGCTCAATACTCCAAAATCACCATACAACCTCTAGAAAATCTCATCACCAGACCACTCTCGAAGTTTCAGATCATTGTCTACCGTCCCATCAAAATTCGCCTTATCTGATCTCTATTGGTGATCTTTCAGAAGCCATCTAAGGTGACCCAAGTAACACACATTTCCCTCGTGATAGCTAGAGTTTTCGTCGTCTAAGGAAATAGGACAAGCCTCGTACCCTTTAGTCCTGCAAGAGGCCAACATCACATAAGCAAGAAAATCGCTAATGGTCCACATCACTGCTGCTCTCATGTAGAATGAAGTTTTAGTGCAGCTTTCCCAAATTCCCACACATATTTCAACTCGTTAATCAAATGTCTCATAAACACATCAAACCACTTTCCAGGCGAGTAAGGACCCGTAATTAACAGAGTAAGAAAATTAAATTCCTCACTGATACACATCCAGGGAGGCAGATTGTACGACATGACAATAACATGTCAAGTGTTGTACGTGCCATCATTATAAGGATTGAACCTATCTGTAGAAAGTCCTAATCTCACATTTCAAACTTTTGATGCGAAATTTGTAAATGTCATATAAAAATATTTAAAGCACTCCCCATCTGCAGGGAGTCTAAGCACATCGTCGTCTCTCCTCTTTTCCTCATGCCACCTAATCGCCTCTATCGTGTACGGAGACATGTACAATCACTGCAGTCTGGGAATCAATAGAAAATGGCGAAGCACCATTCAATGAACACTTTTCTTCTTATTCTTCTTCTTGAGGTTCCATCTCGACTTGCCGTGAACCAAGCAGTGCTGGAGGTTTGTGTGTTCTTTGTAAAATTATACACAAGTGTTTTTGCAGATGTGGATTTTCGTGGATGAAATGCCAAGGTTGTTCAAGATCATTTTTACCTTATAATAACTATCGGGAAGTTTGTGATCACCTGGAAGCAACTTAGCTATATGTCGCTAGACATCATCGAAACTCATTCGACATTTTGTGCTTCACTTTATACCTCATTTCTTCTATTATGGCACTTAAAACAGTTTCTTTACTTTGTGGGTACAATGGTGTCTGGGCTTCCAGTAGAAGCCGTTTGTACTTATCGTAATTTGTGAATCTCATCAAGTCGAAAGCAAGATGAGTTGTCTCATGGTTGGGAGTAACATAATGTCCCTCTTCAAAACCATATCCACTAGAACTTTACCACGGAAATGCATCATGCACAAGTTCCATAACAGAGTTTCGAGAAAGTCTGTTAGTATTGCTAGATGTAGCACCATGGTACCCTGATCTAAACTCTTCCATTTAATGTTTGAACAATAGTATTTGATACTTCACCATGTTCAGTCCATGAAGTGTACTCCAACATCATACCGTATTCAAACAAGTGCTAGAACATCTATGGAACTGAAAGATACTCTGCGTTACGATATCTTCTACACGGACACATGTAATGATCCTTTCCTTGACAATGTTCAATTGTAAACTTCATAAAGTCATAAATTCCCTGTATGTACTTAGGATCACCTCTTTTCAACCTTAACCAACTCTTATCCAGATTCTACGTAAGTTGTAATGAGGGAAACAAAAAATTGTCAAATTCTATATAGAGCCATAATCATGCATTATTCAAGAACCTATATAGCTAATTTTTCCATAGTTCAAGACCCTAGATAGCTAATTTAGGGACAAATCATGAACATAACCTACATAGCTAGGTAATTATAAATTGGGAATCATTCTTACGTATACCCAATAAATTGCATAACACAAATTAAACTAATTAATATATATATTTAACCCAAAAATTATTAATTTGTAAAACTACTAATCTAAAATTTCATATATATAATCAAATCAACCCATGCAAAAGCATTATAGTTATCAAGCGATTCTATACCAACAATTTCGCCGAAATTCATTTGCCGAAATTCATTCACCGGTAAAATTCAAAATACACCCAAATATTTGAAATAAATTCAAAGAAAACAGTATATACAAACACTAACCAATATAAGAAGTTGATGGAATGCTTTAGGAGGTCTCGAAGAAAGTTTTTTCGTTAGAGATCGAAAAATTGCTGGAAGAGGTGTTGAGATAGTTTTTGAGGGGTTGTGAGAAGATGAGGTTCAATTTGAAATTGCTACTGTCTCTTATTAATTGTTTCACTTAGACGACAAAATTTTTCGTCGTCAAAGAAACAAACCTCGTCGTCTAACTACTATCTTAGATGATGAAAATTTTTTGTCGGCTAACTTCATTCTTGGACGATGAAACTTGTGATGAATATGATTTTCATCGTTTAAAAGACATTTAGACTACGAAAGTTGCGACGAAATATGTTTTCGTTGTCTTATATATTTTTAGTCGACAAAATGGCAATGAAACCAATTTTCGTCGTATAAAAACGTTTTAAGGCAACAAAAATATCTACTTAGGCGACGAAACAAGTCTGTCTTAGATGATGAAATAGGAATTCTGGCAGTGCTTCTTCAACATGCGAATTTATTATCCTTTAATTATATTGTCATCAGTAGGCGGTTTCATCATCGTTTCGTTTTCATTAATTAGAAAATAATGAATAATCTCGATAAATTAATAATTTATTCATTTATCGATAAAATAATAACATAGCTAAAGTAATAAAAAAAATTGGTACGAAGTTACACTTTTATAGAGGTTTTATTGTATATGTTGCATGTTTATGATATCTTGTCATGTATATGCTCCAAATCTAATAGATCTAACATTGAGAAATGTCTCCAGATAAGAAATGATGAGATGCATCCACATTGGATTATTATGTGTGCAAGAAAATATAGCTGATAGGCCAACTATGACTTCAATCAACTAGTGTCATGCTGAATAGCTAGTCTCTTGCTCTCCCATTACCTTCACCACCCAACTTCTTCATCACCAAGAGACTGCACTTCCAAGGGGTCGAGTCAGGTCAATCAAATAGCAACAGCACCTTAATCTCATGGGCAAAACAAAGACTTGGTCAAAGGGAAAGAGAGTACAACACATCAACTACAAATGAGACTACATATGGTGTACACTACCAGAAGAAGTACTATATCCGACGAGATCCTCAAAGAACGATCGACGAGAAGGGATCTCGTCGGATATAGTAAACTATAACCGACGACATGATTATCTCGTCGGTTATAGTTTTTTGACCGTCGAGATTTTCTTGTCGTCGGTCATAGTCGCCGGAAACTCGTCGGTCATAGTTTTGGACAATGTCCGACGATTTTTTTTGACTATTACCAACGAGTTTTTCATTTCGTCGGTTATAGTTTCTTATTTCAAATCTGAGTAGCAGCTCGATCTGTCATTCAAGAAACTTTCCATTTTTTCTGAAAATGCTCTGAAATCGATCTTTGGGTGATGTCGACAATGAGTTCGTGATGATTCATGCGCATTATATATATATAGGTACGTCGTGCTTAATTAATATATATATGTGTTGTGCATGATATGCATGTATGTATATATTAATGCTTAATTGGTTGAATATATAGATCGATCGAGTTAATTAATTGATTCTGGAGTTTGAGTAATTGATCGATGGTTGATTTTGAGTACGTACGCGTGATTGATCGTAAATATATATATATTAATTGTTGTTAATTTTAATTTGATTATTGTGAATATATATACAGCAATAACTAGCTAGCTAGCTAGGGTGATTAATTTATTTAATTAATATATTGCATTATATATATATAATTTTCAGGATGGACAAGAGTTGGATATGTCTTCCAAGATGGGATGTAAGATATCACCGTGGAATTAGAAGTTTTGTAGAATATGTGAAGGTTAATTGTGGAGGGATGACAATTCATTATTGTCCGTGTACGAAATGTCAGTGTCGTAGCGAGCGATATCGTTTTCACATTGATAAAGTATTGGAGAACTTGAAGAAAAACGGGTTTTGGGATAAGTACACATGTTGGATTTATCACGATGAGAGCTCAACAGTTGGTCAACATGATCACGGACAATTTTTTGAGAGTGGCAGTACATCCAATGATCCAACAACAAGGTTGATCAACGATATGTTTCCTCATGAGAGCGGTATATTTGCTCAAGCACCGGATATCGATATCCCTCCCGCCATTGAAGACTTCCCTCATATTGAGCCGGTCCAGCAATTACCTACAGCTGTCAACACTGCTGGTATGGACAAGTACAACAACCTCATTGCCTTCCAACAGACCCCGTTGTACAACGGGTGTAATAAGACTGTTCTCGAAAGTGTTATCGGAGTAATGAAGCTCAAAGTGGAGAACAAAATGAGTGTGAAGGCTGTTGATGATTGGCTGAAGTGGTCTGGTTCGTTGTTGCCCCCCGGTCATCGTCTTCCTACCACTCATCGTAAGGTGCGACATATCCTTAAACATCTTGGCCATTCCTACATCAAAATCCATGCTTGTAGATATGATTGTGTTCTCTTCTGGGGTGAAGATGCTTATGGGAATGATCTTGAATCCCTTGATGAATGCCCGGTATGTGGTACAGATAAGTATAAGTTGACTCCTGCTGGAAACAAGAAAGCTGTGAAGATACTTTGGTATTTTCCCCTGATAGATAGGCTAGAACGGTTGTTCATGTCTGTACACACGGCTGAAGCTATGAGATGGTGGGCCGAGAGGAATTTGCCCGACGGTGATACGCTTATACACCCTGCTGACGGAGAGGCTTGGAAGCACATGGTGAAGGAGTTTTCTTATTTTGCATCAGAGGTTCGAAATGTTTGGCTGGGGCTTTCATCTGACGGATTCAACCCTTTAGGCAACATGAGTCTTCAATACAGTATATGGCCAGTTATTTTGGTACCGTACAACCTTCCTCCATGGTTGTGCATGAAGAAAGAATACAATATGCTCACTATGATCATTCCAGGGCCGGGTTATCCAGGAAAGTGTGTCGATGTGTATCTGAGACCCTTGATTGAGGAGCTTAAGTACTTGAGTGAGCATGGTCATCCCACTTATGACAAGTTCAAAAATGAGATGTTCCAGATGCATGCCATGCTTGTTGGCACCATTAGCGATTTTCCTGCACGCGGGATGTTGTCGGGCAACGTTACCAGGGGATACAGGGCTTGTCCAGAGTGCATGACGGTTGAGTGTTGCAGACCTCATTGCAGGAAGATTGTACAGATGCGACATCGTTGTTTGCTTCCACATGATCACCCATTTCGGGAGGATATGGTGGCATTTGATGGGACTGTGTAAACAGGTGAGCAGCCGAGGAGATGGACGGGGGATGAAATCTTAGAAGTGCTAAATGAATACGATTTTGGGCAGCTAAGCAATCATCCTGAGATAGTGGCGTCAATACCTGACAAACCCGACAGGTATAAATTCTGGACACACAAAAGTATTTTTTGGGAACTTCCTTATTGGTCCAAGTTGCTGATCAGACACTACTTAGATGTCATGCACATAGAGAAAAATGTGTGCGAGAGTGTGGTCGGCACAGTGTTGAATTGGGAGGGAAAAACTAAAGACGGCCCGAAGGCACGCATTGATCTTAAAAGGATGGGACTGCGAAAACATTTGTGGTTGAGAGATGGGAAGAAAAAAATGCCACAAGCTCCTTATACCGTGAAGCCTGCCCAGAAGAGTGAAATCTTTGGTTGGATGGGTAATGTCAGGTATCCTTCAGGCTATGCCGGAAATATAAGTCGATGTGTTAACTTCAAAGACAACAAGATGTACGGACTAAAGAGTCATGACTGTCATATACTGCTCCAACGCCTCTTCCCTGTTTTCATTCGAGGGTACCTGCCCAAAGAGGTGGTGGAGCCGTTAGTGGCTTTGTCAAGATTCTTTCAGAAGTTATGCACGAGAGAAGTGAAGAAATCGGACTTGTTGGAAATGCAACAGGACATCATTTTTATCATGTGCAAATTCGAAAGGATATTTCCTCCAAACTTTTTCGACATCATGCCTCACCTGATGCTCCATCTTCCGGAACAATTGTTGCTTACTGGTCCAGTACACTACACATGGATGTATCCTATGGAAAGGTACGTAATGCATCTCTGAATCTGGCTATATATATGTCAATCTTTAATATTATTTATTCACTTATATATTGTTGCAATAAGCATAACATGCTCGATCTGTAATTACCCATTTACAGACAATTGGGTAATAGTCTGTTTTATATCCCGATCTGGGTTTCGATTTGGGGCAGAAACGAAACTGCCCCAAACCGGAACAGTCGCCTCCGCCTCCTCATTCTCCATTATTTTCATGTTGGAAGCAAGGAATCGAAGCTCAAGTGCTATTCCATCGATCCTCAAGCCAAATCCCTCGTCAATTAGTGAAAAAACAGGTTTGAAATCCCAAATTTCAAATTTTCGATTTTTTTTTAATTTATGTTAGATTTGAAGTTGTGGAATGTGTTGATCGATAATGTGGATGCATGTATATGTATAGTTCTGGAATTTGTTAATTTTATGCATGTATTGATATATATTGGAATAATTTAGAATTTTAGGTTAAATTCAAATATTGGAAAATAGGGGAATTAATTCGAATTTTAGGTTAAATTGGTATATTGGAAAATAGGGGAATTTTAGGTTAAATTGGTATATTGGAAAACATTGGAATTTTATGCATGTATTGATATATATTGGAATATATTGGAATTTTAGGTTAAATTTGGATTTGGAATAATTTTAGGTTAAATTTTATTAAGTTTTAGGTTAATTGGATTTGGAATAATTGTTGAATTTGGATTATTGGAATTATTGATATATATAGTTAAATTATTGGATTATATATGTCTTGGATGAATTATATTTGGATTATATATATATTGTAATTATTGTGGATTTTATGGAATTATTTTTAATTTTTATAATTTAATGGATGAAATAGGAATTAGGAATTATTTTTAATTTTTATAATTTTATAGCAACGATGCAATGGTTTAATTGCGGACCTTCCCGAGGGGCCGGGTCGCGATCGAGTACTTCGAGGGGGAGGTCCAGAGGGAGAGGGAGATCGGGACGTGGGGATGAGGGCTCGGGAGCTGGGGATCCTGATGGCACCGGAAGTCGGTCCGCATCAGGATCCACCAGTGTCCCCAACACTTACAGTGTTCCGCTGACCTCTCGACACCGTCGGCTGATGGGCGAGGGACAACCTCAGCAGCAGTAGCTCGAGCCGGCTCAATCCTCAGGCGCGAGGAGGGTTCAGCAGGTCAGTCGCACGCCGGAAACGGATAGTGCGACTCAATCCTCGGTCCGAATGCCGGACATTCATCGCGAGGAGGGTTCCCCCGTCATCCACCAGACAGCTCCTCATTCTTCCGAGGAGGCTGGTGGATCCACTCAGTCCTCGGCGAGGATGCGACTATGCCCGCCGCCTACATTATTCTTACCGTTGGAAATCCCGACGATACCTCACGTCGATTCTGACGGGATGCCTATTCCGGGACAGCTAGGGTTCATTACCCCGGAGCAGGCATATGCGTATATACCCTTCCCGGCACCTCTCTGGAGTGCAAGGATTCCGGGACAACGCACCGACGAATCAGGTAAATATTAATTAGTGATATCTTTTTACTCCCTAATATTTAAATTTAATTAGGTGTTGATGTTTAAAAAATCGTCTACATATATATGTGATAGGCGAGATCGTGCCCGGTGCCAAACAGAAGAGAACTAGAGGCCCCGTCGTCGGCAAGTTACTGGACGAAGCCATTCAGGCTAGCGGTGGTGGCCAACTTATGATTCCGACCGGGGATAGAGGGCAGGTGATCGAGGGAAAGGTCACTCGAAAGTACGCGGGGATGGCGGGCAGCCTCATACGGGATAGAGTCCCAATGTTGTGGCAAGATTGGAATTCAGTGCCACAAGCCGTCAAACATCAGCTGAATAATGCGTTGTCGGTGAGTTGAATTGTATATTCATTATGAAAATTTTCAATAATAAATTTTTAATATTATTGATATATATATAAATATATGCATTGCAGAGGTGGTTCCGCGTGGATGAAGACATTAGACCCACGTGGGCGGATGAAGTGCATGGGAGCAGGTTTGCAGACGACCATTTGTTTCAATTTTTTCGTTTCTTTTGATTATGTTCATACAATGTTGTTAGTTACTAACGCTTGATTTTATGGGTATATATAGGTATAAGGAGTGGAAGGCCGAGCTGAAGAAGCATTGGAAAAAGTACGGGGACGATCGTGAGGGTACCCCTAGCGAGTTTCGTAATAGAGAGTACGAGTGGCGATGGCTTGTGGTTCACTTCAACAACCCTCGATTGAAGGTACGCAACCTTCAATCGATTTAATTTTTATTTTATCGTACTTCCCGTAAATTATTTGGCTAATGAGTGTTTTTTTATGTTGACTTAATCGCGCAGGCTCTTTCTGAAGTCAACGCAAGGAACCAGGCCAAAAACACCACAAATCATCATGCCGGTACCAGATCATACTCGGGTTGGATCGAGGAGGCGGCCAACCACCCAGAAGATGATCCCCTTGTATATACGATGCAGCACGCGTATCTGCAGAATCCCGAATATGCTGTAAGTGTCCTTATAACAAAATAAACTTATTTCTTATTTATTTAGATTGTTTTTTTAATTAATATTTTATTGTTCTTTGTCAATTAGGCGAGAATTCAGGAGGCGATTCCGGAGGTGTTGACTCAAGTGGCGAGAGAGCTCTATCCCAACACCCCCGATGCGGAACTCCCGATTGATCAGATTGATCGATCTGATCCGATCGTCAGGGCCAGGATTACGTCAACTGCGATCCCTCCAGGGAAGAACACATTCTACTGTAGGGGTTCCGGAAAATGGGGTCAAGGGCTGCTGAAGCAGACCCCTGAATTCTCTCGCGGATCGGGATCATCATCATCATCTTCGAGGACTAATGAGCTAAACGACCGGCTTCATAGGCAATCAATTGAGATGGAAGCTCAACGGCGTCGGATAGAGGAGATGGAGCAAGCGCAGGCTGCAGAGCAGAATCGGTTGGCCGAACAGCAGCTGCAAATAGGGACATGGATGCAGCAATGTTATGCACAGTTACAAGCATCTGGAATCCAGATAGCTCCCCCCCCCCCCCCCCCCCCCCCCCCCGCCTATTTTCGGTGCGCCATAGCCACAGCCACAGCCGCAGCCTCAGCCGTAGCCTCAGCCTCAGCCTCAGCCTCTGCCAGACCAGGACCAACCAACTTTCTCCAATCCGTTTGACCACATAGACTTAGGACCAGGACCCCCCTACATTTGAACAATTGTCGGTTTCATTTTTATTTTCATTATTTACTACGCATATGTATACAGATTTGAACGATTTCGGTTTTAATTTATTTATTTACTACGTACTCTAGTTTCAATGGTTATTGATTTTCAATTTGAACAATATATAGATAGCGTGATTTTTTGTGAATGCAGGTTTTGGGATAAAACCCAAAACCTGCCAAAAAAAATTTAAATTTTTTCACTATATCCGACGACAAGTGTCAATATCGTCGGATATAGTTTTCTCCACAGTCAACCATTTTGACCATGGAGAAAACTATATCCGACGATGACATCGTCGGTTATAGTTTAAACTATGACCGACGATAAATTATCGTCGGTTTTAGTCTATCTATTTTCCAACGATAACCCTAAATTATCGTCGGATATAGTATTACCGACGGTGTATTACCGACGATACTATATCCGACGATGTGTCGTCGGATATAGGTATGACCGACGATAAACGGAAACAGACCGACGACACCAAGTCGTCGGTCATAGTAATTCTTCCGGTAGTGGTAGACTCTACCTGAAGTCTACCAAAAGTGACTCCCTCTGATTGGGAACTCAATCTTGAAGTTCAGATAATCTTCGCAAGCCAATACGCTTCACATGTTTCACAAGTGTAGATTTCAAAAAAAAACTTGGTAAACAAGTCTGCAACATTATCCAAAGAACCAATATAAATCTGACTCACATGGATATTTAGGAACTGTTGTTGTTGCTGATTGTAGAAGTACTTCAATGAAATGTGTTTTATATTGTCACCCTTAATATAATCCAGCCTCATATGCTAAATGGAAGCTGCATTATCCTCAAAGATGCAGGTTGGTGGTGTCGTAGTAGATGGTAATCCACTACACCCTCGAATATGGTGTATTACTGACCTAAGTTAGATACACTCTTTAACAACTTCATGTTAAGCTATGATCTCAAAATGATTCGAGGAAGTAGCAACAAGGGTTCACTTCATAGATCTCTAAGATATCACCGTATTCCTAATGGTGAATACATAACCAGTTTGGGAACATATTCTATGCGGGTCAGAGAGATACCTAACATCAGCAAATCCTACTAACACATCATTCGGTGTCTCGGAATAGGGGACTATGCATAAAGAAGGTTCAGCGTCAGCTTTCGAAGGTACGAGAACTTCCTCTGATAGGTCAAAGGACTCTGGTTGATCCGTCTAGGGACCATGGTCTGACAAGTCAAACCATGCATAATCTGAAAGCTAGATTTCAACCATTCCATTTACCGAAATTTCAAGTTTCTCTTATACTTCTTTGTAGAGAAAGAATAAGCCTAAGTCAATAAATTCCTTCAAGTACCTGAAGATTTGTTTCACTCCATTCCAAAAATGTTACATAGGCGCAGAGCTGAATTTAGTTAATAAGTTCACAGAGAAGGCAATGTCTGTACGTGTGCTAAGAGGGTGTGCTTTGTCCATGTTAAATCATATGAGCTTCTCTTGGACATAAACAGACTAGTAAATGAGAATTCTACCAACTCGATGTTCAAGCTCTAAACCGAGACTAAATCAAGTCTTACCGAGGTCTTTTATCATAAACTCGGATTTGAAGTAGCCCACCGTCTCATTAATCTCATCAAGAGACCCGACGATGTTCATATCATCTACATAGACTGCCATAATGGCAAATCCTAAATTTGTTCATTTAATGAACTCGCAAGGGCATAAATCATCATTCTTGTATCCATTTCCAATCAAGTAGTTACTCAAACGTGTGTACCACAGCCGTCCGAATTGCTTCAATCCATATAGTGAACGTCTTAATCATATCACCTGAACACTCTATGGTTTATAGTTACATGATTTGGGTATAAATATGTCATTCGACACTCTCATGTATATCTATGAATCAAGATCCCTATAGAGATATGTTGTAACCACATCCACGAGCTGCATACTCAGTTTTACGGGCACTACCAAACTGATCAGGTAGCAAAAAATAATGAGAACATGACTGGAGAACACATCTCCTCAGAATCAATACCAGGGTGTTGAGAAAATTCTTGCACCACAAGTCTAGTTTTATAATGCAAGACTTTACTCTTCTCATTTTTCTTTCAAACAAAGACCCATTTATGTCAAAATGGCGTAACATTCGATGGGCATAGCACTATCTGACTGAAAACTTGCCTTTTGGCCAATCTGCTCTTTATCAACAATATGCGATAGAGCAAGGTTCATCTTCATCGTCATCAATGATCTACTAAGTGACGGAATAAGTAAATGGATCATTAACTAACATAGAAGATCTATCCATAATAACACGCACATCATTGTTACTTAGTGAGATTTCCTTATTCTCTAACATCGTAAATGGTTATGAACAGAGCTCCAAAGATGTCAATTATGATTCTATGACATAAATATTGTCAGAAACAATCTCATATGAAGGATTCATCGTGTTAATGATGAATTGATCATTTTGTACCTCGATGGCCTGCCTTTTAACCAGCGACTCATTTGTAGATTTTCTTAGTCTCCCCTTCTCCTTGGTAAGAGCCGAGGCCGACGCCCACACCTCCACCATGGGTTGAAGGATCGTTTCCTTGCCCTGGTATGGTGTTTCCAACCTTGCAGAAATGTTTGCAGCGGTTATAACTGATCTCGTCACTTTTACGATATCAGTAAAGGAGTCGGGCATCGAATCTACTACTTTCTAAAGATTGAGAATACGTTGCACTTCTATCTCACTCTGAGATGTGTAAGGATCATGATGAGACATAGTGGGGTTTGACCACGTCAATTCTTTATGTTCAACCATAATAGAACCATTCCTATCTCTCCCTAACTACGAGAAGTATGTCTTAACAAAGTGACAATATGCAAATCTAGTTGTAAAGAGATCTCCTGTCAAAGGTTCTACATAGTGGACAATCGGTGAAGCTTCATAACCAACATAAATGCCTAATCATCACTGAGGACCCATGTTTGCACACAATGGAGGCATAATAAGCATATATACCGTGCAACCAAATATGCGTAGATAAGAAATGTTAGGCTCATATCCAACAGGTACACACTGAATGGTTGGCGTGCTATATATAAGCCTGAAACGAATAAGCATTATTGCCTATAACACTGCATAGCCCCACGTAGATATAGGCAAATTAGTGTGCTTAACCAAAGCCCTAGCCACAAGTTGTAACTACTTGATTTGTGCTTCTACAAGAACGTTATGTGAATGAACATGGGGAATGGGATGTTCAACATCAATCCCAACAGACATGCAGTAATCATCAAAATATTTTGATGTAAACTGTCCTGTGTTATCCAATCTTATAGATTCGATTAGATGGTTCAATTAGTGAGCTTGGAGCTTAATGATCTTTGCTAGAAGTTCTATAATGCAACATTCCTTATGGATAACAAAGCGATGTGAGACCAGCGCGTCGATGCATCTACCAAAACCATAAAGTATTTAAATGGTTTGTATTCATGTTTGATAGGTCCGCAAATATCACCATAGTTTCTCTGTAAGAATGGTATATTCCCAGTGCTGTCAATAACAATAAAAGGTCGTGCCTGTAACTTTGCTAATCAACAAGATCTGCAAAAAGAGCTGTGTGCATCTGAGATTCCCACGAAAGAATCTGTTGGGATAATGCACGACGCCTCAGCAGTATGTCGCCAGGATTATGCTGCACTCGTCTTGGAGACCGAGCCTAGACTGAGAGAAGGGTTTTGGTATTTCCACACGTTTCTTTTCTCTAAAGAATGGATTACCATATAAATTTTTCAATATTAACATCATCATATCTTGACCCGAATGACCCAGTCGATAATACCAAAGCTTATGTGAGGCTAAGTCACACACAATAGTATGAGTGACTACATTGGTGAAAGGACCCAACCCCGATTTAGCTCCCTAAACCGGAGTTAAACCCCTTCGAAAACACGAACCAACAAAAACTTTTCGAAATTTGGGCAGAGTTTCGTTACTAGCGTGGAATTACCATAACCTGCACGCGGAAAATACACTTCATCGTATGCCACAAAAAGCAAACCGTGGGCACCAATCCCATCCGGATTTCTCAATAAATCAACAGTAAAGTAAATCAATAAATATATCTATACTTTACTGAAATCCAGCGTAAAATCGTATAACATATTCAACAGGAAGCTCAGAGCGACATCTAATACATAATCATATACGTATACCACAGTAGGTAGAACAATAAACCTACTGGATGAAACAAGATTGCTCGAGCATTATGCCTCCGACCACGACGTGCGACACCAGAGCCTGAACTGCAAACTGGGCACGGAAACCGAAAAGTCCAGGGGAAAGACATGAAACAAGTTAGAGTGAGTGGACGAAAATAAATGTCTTTCACCAGTTAATATATATGTTTAAAATAACATATGCGAGTCCAGGTAAATAAAATAACAAGTACACGAGGTAAAATCATAACCCTCCAGCATACTGAGCATGCAAGTATAAATCCCACGGGGTCACTCATGGACACCTCCATGCTAGTACAGTCCGAATCACGAGGTCTTTAGTCCCCGTGATTCTAAGCCGGAAATGGCCTCGGTTCCGGGGAAACGCCCCTCACCGGTCAGGTAGGGATAACGACGCCCCTCCTGGATGGCCTACCATCGGGGATCAACCGAGAGGCAAGTGTATCGATACAACAACGTAACTGAGACTGTACTCTGCGAAAACCAAATCACAAACAATTCTATGCAAATGCATGAAACAACATATAAGTGTATGCATAATCGTATACGTATATCCGTATAAATATAATCGTATAATCGTAAAACACATGCTCATAATAAACATAATCTCGTATGAAATCTCATGCTCGTAAAACCATAATCATGCTGCATGCTCAAGTTCATAAATCATATAAAAGACTCGCAAGATTTCCGTGAAAAGAAATTGTCCACTCACAGACTGGCGTAACGCGTATCGCGTTAACCCGTGATCCGGCGGAATGTCTCTCGCCAAACAAACGATCACGAACCCCTGAATATTCACAATGTCCAATAATTAAAGTCATAATCCGACAATACAAATCAAACCACGAAAAACCACCGTTCTCGGAAATACACAATTCGAATACGACGAATCGTCGAAAATCCATATATACCACCTCAATACCTCGCTTTACGTTCGGACACTCAACTCGAAAAATGAACCTCCCCACTGCGATCAGAGCGCGATTTCGAGTCAAATGACATGCAACTTGTCGAAAGTCCAAAAAGTCAAACTTTAACCGTTGACCGCCGTCCACGGCGGCGACGCCGCCGGACGTGAAATTTCACGGCGAAGCAACCCCTATTCCACTCAAAATCACCCACTGAGCAACTTTGTCAACTGCAACAAAGGCCAATTCTCACTCTAACCATGTCAATTTCACGAAAAACCGAATGTACACACAAATTTCAAATCCAAAATTCTCCTTCCACAATCAAAATTAGAACTCCAAACTTACATGGTAGCTTGCTAGTGATGAGAGCTACAAAGCCCAACCAAAAATTCAGCTCGAATCGGTCTAAATTAAGCAACCCGAATCACCAAGTTTCTCTTGAATTTTGGCCGGATTTCTCTTCCATTTCCGGCGAGCCTCGCCGTGAGAGGAGGCCGGAAACACCACCAGTGTTCTAAGACGCGTCGAACAAGACTAACCCCAAGCCTTGGGGTGGCCGGAAAGGGTATCACCACCGTGAGCCACCGTAAGCCGACGTGAAATTCTCCCTCTCCACCGAGTTGACCGAGTCAACTCGGTCAACACCCAAAAAGAAAATGTTTGACTTGCCCCAATTTGGCAACTGCTATTTATAGACTTTCCAATTTTGGAAACTTCATAATTATCCTTTTCGATAAACTTCAATTACCCGTAACTTTCGCGTCGTAACTCAGATTCCGATAATTCTCGCGGCCACAAACTCGTCTCGACGTACTCTTCAATTATCACCCAAAGTAAAACATATCGGCCAATCGGATAAAAAGTCAACCCTTCGAACCAACACACATTAAATCCACTAAACCAGCAACAAACGGAAATATTCGCAACTAATTCTTCGTAACTCAAAATCATGCTCCGGAAGTTCTCACAAACTCGAAATTAAATTCTGAACAACTTCCGTGAAGAAGCTGAAACCAAATTCTCGACCGGTAATTTAGTCGTTAACAAGACCACCATTTAAATCTGAACTTCAAATATTCATAATTAATTCCTCGGTCGTCCAAATAACGATCCGGAACCGCCCACGAATGGTTATATAATTCTAGTTAATTTTCTGCCATCTTCTAGTTCTTACGTTTTTGCTATACATGTTTATTCTATGCTTAATACTTAATTTGAATGCAGGGGAGTCCCGGTTTAGATTATTGATGTGTTAGGGGAGTCCCGAAGCACTTAATCACGAAATTAACATGAGTTATATAGTTGAGGACGTAGGCACTTTTAGGTTGCATGAAATTGGTTAGGTTATAAAGAGTTAGAGAAAAAGATGAGATGATCACATGTATATATTAGATAGGTTTTATTTTCGGTTTAGTAAACATGTTTAGGTTCTTTGATTCTTGTTTGTTTTGCTTGTCTATGAGTATAAAGCATGATAGAGTCCTAGGATTTATAAGTGTGTTTTACTTGCCATTTTTTTTTGTCTTTAATTTCGTAGGTCATTAGAACACCAATTCAAACTCCCCCCATACTTTCTAACGTTTTCATGCAGGTGAACACCCTACAATCCCCGGTTAAGAACGATACCCTATTTACCAATGCTACATCTACACAAAAGGGTTTTAAATTGCATTTCGTCTAGATTGATTATTGAGTGTTAATTTAGTAGTCACTTTAGGCGTTATCAATTTTTGGCGCCGTTGCCGGGGATTGTTAAGTTTTATTTGTGTGTTTTCGTTTGTGCATATGTGAAATTGTGTAAATAAGTTTATTTTGGTTTTCAGTTTTCGGAACACCTACTGTCCCGTTTTTGTGCAATTTATTTGACGTAGCTAGAGGTCTTAGAAAATTATGAAAATTTACAGAGTTGTTCATTGGTGTGTCTAGTTTCTGGCTGTAAAATTTCATTGAAATCGGACTAACCAATAATTCTGGAAAATTCTGACATGCATCTGTGTTCAAACTGTGCGATTCTGGATTGTGTAGTTGTTCTGAAATTTATAAATAATACATACATGTTTATAATTTTAATTTTTGTTCATACTAACCTTTGTTTTACAGCCATCTAACACGTTAAAGGAAGTCTTCAATTTACATTGAGTACATGAAATTGGTTGATTAAGTCTCACTCTTTGGAATAGATGGCGCCTTTTTTTCTGGTTTATCTCCTTAACCCTTTGTGTTTCATTCGAAATACAAGGTTGTGGGCGGAGTCTACTAAGAACTTGAGGGAGTGTGTTATTCTCGAAATATTGGCTGAATGTCGGACATGGTGTCTAGATGGGATATGACTGGTGACAGGTTTTGGATCTAAGAAAGAGAAACATCATTGGAGTACATCCCTTGATCACGGTAGCCTCGGGTTGTTTCTCGAAATTAGTCCTACCTCTCGCGTTATCTCTATCCCTACTGGCCATGTTTTTCGATTGATCCAAGGCCGATTGATTGAGAATGCATACTTTATCGCGCGGGTCGCACGTCCATTGAAAGACCTAAAAACCAGATTCGTGTACTCTCTTTAAATTGTAGGCGCACTCAATTTGGACATGCTTGGACATAATACTATGTCGAAATTGTGTGTTTGTGCATATTAACTTGTAAAAGGATTAACCACATTGCATTTTTAGCTTGCATAACCTTCTGGCGGCTTTGTGATGCTCGGATTTCATCACCGAGTACCCTAACCTAAGTGAAGTTAGGGACATGAGGCCAAGAGATAGGTCACGTTTTGCATCATGAATTAGCACGTAACTTTTGTGTTTTCTGCAGGTTCTAACATGTTTTCTCTTATGCATTCACTCCATCTTTCACGTAGGATTGTTGTTTGATGCATTTTTTGTAATGAAAGTGTGTTATGCATGAATTCGATGTGAATTATTGTTTGCTTGCATTTGAACTTTGTTTATATGTGTTTATACTAAATTTCGTGGCTTACACATACTATTAACCTTAATTTGCAGAAAACGTTGTTTAGTGTGTGTCTTAGTTCATTTCATTCATATGCATAGCCTTTAGGATGTCTAGATCATTTGCATTACATGGTAGATTGCATTTAGTGTATAAAATGTCATAACTTAGTGTTTTTAGTGTTCTTATTAAGTTTCGAGTCTTTTGTGTGTTTTTGAGTTTGTTTTAGTAGTTTGAGTGTTTCCTTTGTTTTGTTTTCTTTGAGTCTTTTGTACTTTTTGGCTTAGTATCTTGCATTCATTGTGTATTCTTTTGATACTAACACTTGGTCTTTGGTGGATGATTTAGGCTATTCTTGTATGTCCAACGCATCATCTTCTACACTCTAAGAGATTACCGACCGTTTAGCACGACTTAAATCTCAAGCACTACAGGATCAAGAGAGCTACGGTTTAGGACAGCCTGTTTTTGAAGAAGTGGTAGTTGAATCTCCTCATTCATCACACTCCACCGAAATTTCATTTGCAGAAGAACAAGATATGGGCGACGGAGCGAACAACAACATTCCTCCAAACATTGGGGCTCCTCCACGAGTTACACTTCACCAATCTACTTGTTCAAATGCATGGAGTAGTAGTCCATCATGCATTGCGTTTCCGGAGCCTGTCGGAGACAAGAAAGATGTTGAGTTGAAGAGTGGTTTCCTCCACCGATTGCCTATCTTCCATGGGCTGTCCAATGAAGATCCGAACATGCACTTAAGACAATTTCAGTTCATCTGTTCGAGTATGAAGCCCACGGAAGCCGATGAGGAAATCTTCAAGCTCAAAGCTTTTCCCTTCACTCTTGTGGATAGAGCTCAAACTTGGCTTCTTGAACTTCCGCCAAACCACATCATCACATGGAAACAACTTGCGGATAGTTTCTTGGCTAAGTACTTTCCGGCCTCGAAGATTACTGTTTTGAGGAAGAAAATCACGGGAATTACCCAAGCTTCGGATGAATCCTTTGGCCAATACTATGACCGTTTCAAGGTTCTTTGCGCCACTTGCCCTTCCCATGGATTCTCGGAGACCAACTTAATGAATTACTTCTATGATGGTCTCAAACCGATTGATCGTGAACTTCTTGATGCCGCTGCGAATGGAGCATTTATGGACTTGGATGAGACTCAAGCCCGTACAATTTTGGAGAATCAAGCTAACAATGATGCTCAATATGGGATGGCTTCTCGAAAACAAGTGAATGAAGTGAGTTCAAGCAAGGTTGCAGATGAGAAGTATGACAAGCTAGCCTCTATGCTAGAACAAGTACTTGAACTCGAAGCTAAGAGAGCCAAGGGAGCTCAAGGACTAGTTTGTGGCGTTTGTCATATGCAAGGACACCACAATGATCAATGTCCTAGCATGATGGAGCAACAACAAGGAGACATGAAACAAGCCAACGCCATAGGGGGATATCAAGGGGGCCAACGTTACAACAATTATAACAACAACAATTTTGGCAACCGTGATCATCCAGGTTTCAAGTGGGGATCAAATGAGGGATGTCTCAACCCTCCGGCATCTCAACAAGGCTACCAACGTACCCCATTTCAGCCTAGGCCGCCAATGCCTCCACAAATGCCGCCACCTATGCAGCAAGCTCCGGCCCAACACTTCACCAATCCGGACTACGATAAAATGCTTTCCCAACTGTCCGCTTCTACACAAGTTCTTTTGGATGGACAAGCAAAAACGAAGGACACGTTGGAGTCTCATGGCCGAGATATTGGTGAGATCAAAAAGCAAATGGGTCAACTTGTGGACTTCATGGGACAAATCTGACAAACCGGACAGCTACCACCGAATACTATCCCCAATCCGAGGAATGTGAATGCCATACAAACACGGAGTGGGAAAGTACTAGAAGCACCAAAGACTAAGAGATCTCATCTTGATGAAGTTACAATCGAAGACATCACTCATGAGGAAGAAGATGAGAGTGATCCAGCCACAATGGAGGCTGAGAAGAAGAAAGTGATGCCAAATGTCACTAAGGCACAATCACCCACGCCATCATCCCCAACAAAAGGTAAAATTCCTATCCCTTCAAGTACGGTTATTACTAATTCCCAGTTTGCTAGTGCACCTTTCCCAAGCAGACTTTCGAAGTCCAAGAAGAAGGATGAGCAATATGAAGACAATTTGGATATCTTCCGGAAAGTGCAAGTGAACCTACCCTTGATTGAGTGCATAAAGCAAGTGCCGATTTATGCAAAATTTCTCAAAGAGTTATGCACCCAGAGGAGGCAAACGAGGGAGAAGGAGGTGGTGAAGGTGAATGCAACCGTGTCAGCGGTTTTACAACGTCGGCTACCCCCAAAATTGAAGGATCCGGGAAGTTTTTCAGTCCCGTGTGTTATTGGTGACAAGAATTTCGAAGATGTCATGCTTGATCTTGGAGCTTCCATCAATGTTCTGCCATACTACCTCTTCGAATCGATGGAGCTTGGAGAGCTGAAGCAAGATAATGTCATCATACAACTAGCCGATCGTTCGCATAAGTATCCAAGGGGATACGTTGAAGATGTTCTGGTTCAAGTCAACAACCTCATATTTCCAGCAGATTTCTACATTGTTGACATGGAGGAGAGTCCTTTGAATACCACGCCACTTTTGCTTGGACGTCCCTTCATGAGAACCGCAAGAACGAAGATAGATGTGTTTGAAGGTACCTTTTCCATGGAAATCAATGGAGAAAGGATTGAGTTCAGCATCCTTGACGCGATGAAATTCCCAACAACAAGTGTGGCTGCCATTACCTCGTATGACATTGTGGAAAACATGGCGCAGCAACACTTAGACACAATTGGAGAGGATGAACTCGAAATGGCCATCCAATTAAGAGCGGGGCTGACTCGACTCGGGGATGAAGCCCCTTTTGATGCTGTAATTGAGATTTTGGAGCCAAGGATTCGTGAAATGGCCATGGCACTAAATGAAGCACCACGTTATGAAGGTATACCACGTCCTCTTTCTATTTCTTATGGTACTAACAAGCTAGTTCCCTCCATTGTTAAGGCACCAGAATTGGAGCTCAAAGTGTTACCGGATCACTTGAAGTATGCATACTTAGGAGAAGATGATACTTTGCCGGTAATCATATCATCAACGTTGGAGAAGGATCAAGAGGACAAGTTGGTGCTTATGCTTCAAAAATACAAGACCGCCATAGGTTGGACGCTCGCGGATATCAAAGGAATCAATCCGGCAACATGTGTGCATCGAATTTTGCTGGAAGATGGCGCCAAACCTACACGTGAAGCGCAGAGGAGACTCCATCCGCCAATGATGGAAGTTGTGAAGAAAGAGGTAATTAAACTCTTAGATTGTGGAGTTATTTACCCAATTTCAGATAGTAGGTGGGTCTCCCCCGTCCAAGTTGTGCCAAAGAAGTCTGGAATTATAGTTGTGAAGAATGCGGAGAATGAGCTTGTTCCTCAACGAACCGTCACTGGTCATCGAGTTTGCATTGACTATAGGAAGCTCAACGCCACCACAAGGAAGGATCACTTCCCTTTGCCATTCATTGATCAAATGCTAGAGCGGTTGGCTGGTCACGCATATTATTTCTTCTTGGATGGATATTCCGGATATAACCAAATCAGCATAGCGGAGGAGGATCAAGAGAAAACAACGTTCACATGCCCATTTGGAACGTTTGCTTATCGTCGCATGCCATTTGGATTATGCAATGCTCCCGAGAGGTTCGTTCTTTTCTTGGTCATGCAGGATTTTACCGAAGATTCATCAAGGACTTTTCCCACATAGCTCGTCCCTTGTGCAAATTGCTTCAAAAGGACATCACCTTCGAGTTTGATGAAGAGTGCAACATTGCCTTTGCAAAATTGAAGGAGCTACTCACGACAGCCCCTATACTTTGTGCACCGGATTGGTCTCTACCATTTGAATTGATGTGTGACGCCTCGGATTATGCCGTGGGCGCTGTCTTAGGACAATGGAAGGAAAAGAAGCCCTACGCCATATACTATGCCTCTCAGACTTTGGATGAAGCTCAAATGAACTACACAACAACCGAGAAGGAACTTCTTGCTGTGGTCTTTGCATTGGACAAGTTTCGATCATACTTGCTGCAAAGTAAGGTGATTGTGTACACGGATCATGCGGCATTGAAGTATTTGATGGCTAAGAAGGATGCCAAGCCACGCCTAATTCGATGGATACTTCTGCTCCAAGAGTTTGACATTGAAATCAAAGACAAGAAGGGAGTAGAAAACGTGGTGGCTGATCATTTGTCAAGGATTGTGCATGAGAAGGAAGCCGTGGCTATTGAGGAAAAATTTCCGGATGAACAACTCTTCGGAATTCAGGTAAGTGCGTCAGAAACTCCTTGGTATGCAGATATTGTTAATTACTTAGTAACCGATAAGTTTCCATCTTCCATGCATAGCTTCCATCGTGACAAGATTAGATTTAATGCTAGGTCTTTCATTTGGGATGAACCTTACTTATGGAAACAATGTTCAGACTTAGTAATTCGTAGGTGTGTCCCGGATAGTGAATTTCAGTCTATACTTGAATTTTGTCACAACTTAGCATGTGGAGGACACTTTGGTTCGAGAAAAACAGCCCTGAAAGTGTTGGAGAGTGGATTCTTTTGGCCTAGTATCTTTCGTGATGCTCATGAGTTCTGTTCTAAATGTGATAGGTGCCAAAGATCCGGTAATATAGGACCTAGAGATCAAATGCCACAAACTTACATTCTTAATGTCGAAATCTTTGATGTCTGGGGTATTGATTTTATGGGACCTTTTCCTCCCTCTAACGGTTTTACTTACATTTTACTCGCTGTTGATTATGTATCGAAATGGGTGGAAGCAAAAGCCACCCGTACTAATGATTCGCGAGTTGTTGCAGATTTTCTAAAGGCTAACATTTTTACAAGGTTTGGAATGCCACGCGTTCTAATCAGCGATGGAGGTAGCCATTTTTGCAACAAGACGGTGGAAGCTTTGATGAGAAAGTATGGAGTTACACATAAGGTTTCGACACCTTATCATCCTCAAACAAATGGATTGGCTGAAGTTTCCAACCGTGAGATCAAGAAGATCTTGGAGAGAACCGTTAAGCCGAACCGGAAAGATTGGAGTCAATGCTTAGATGATGCGTTGTGGGCGTATAGGACTGCCTACAAAACTCCCATTGGTATGTCACCTTTTCGATTGGTTTATGGGAAGGCATGTCATCTTCCGGTGGAGATAGAGCACAAAGCATGGTGGGCTGTGAAGAAGTTTAACATGGATCGAGATGAAGCTGGTCTACATCGAAAGCTACAACTATGTGAGCTCGAGGAAATTAGGAATGACTCATTCGACAATGCTTGGATCTACAGGGAGAAAACGAAGGCTTTTCATGACAAAATGATCCGTCGGAAGGAGTTCATAATTGGCCAGCAAGTGCTACTCTTCAATTCTTGACTTAAAGTATTTCCCGGAAAGCTACGCTCTAGGTGGATGGGACCCTTCATTGTTATTGAAATTTTCTCACATGGAGCTGTTCTTATCAAAAATCCAACAACCGGGAATGAATTCAAAGTTAATGGCCATCGTTTGAAGCCGTATTATGAGAAATTCAAGGAGCATAACGTGGAAGAGGACACTCTTAAAAACCCGGCCACTTCAAACACATGATAACATGGAGCACATCTCGTCTAGGCTGCAAGACGTTAAAAAACAAGCGCTTGTTGGGAGGCAACCCAATGGAGGAGTCTACAATCAGATTTGCATTCTCTTCCCCTTATCTTTTTTAAATTTCGTTGCTTTTACATTTCTTAGCTAGCTTTTTCGTAAAACCTATATTCCATCTTGATTCTATGTTTTACTTGATTACATTGAGGACAATGTAGAGTTTAAGTGTGGGGGAAGGGTTTACAACTTTATTTGAGTCATAAATTGTAAAAACCGGGCGGACAATGGATTTCCGGCGGATGATGCCCTAAAAAAAAAATGTTTTCTAGAGTCTAATTTAGTGTAGTGGATGAACACTTGTCTTTTAGTAAGATATCCTTGTGACTTGGTGTCTAGAAGGGGACGGTTGCTAGGACGGGTTTTGGATGTGAGAAAGAACTTGTTCGAAATCACTCCTACCTCTCTTGGTCTCTCTCGCCAACTGGCCATGTTATTAAGGTTGCCCAAAGAAGATGAGGACTAAATCTACGCTTGTTTGAGAGTCTTGAGTCTTTTTGTTTTAACTTAGCGTTTTAAAGAATCTTAGGATGCCCATAGTTAGTCTATGATGAAAATGGACCAAATTTCAACAATATGGCGTTGCATTCATGATTCTTGTGTTAATTGAGTTATTTTGAGTGTCATGACATGTAGTAGATATGAATAGTTAAACGTGGTACAGATTTCGCATGTGAGAATAAGTTTAAGTCATATGAACCTTAAACGTGAGTTTTGAGCCTATATATTTCTTTTTGGAGAGAATTTCGTTCATTAGTCTCAAAACTAAGCATGTGCATCATATGATTACTTGCCATAGATTTTAATGAACTAGAGATTACTAGAACTTACTCATGTCGAATTTGCAAAGCTTATAGTTGACATATACTCTGATTTTGGATATGATTAAAGGCACTTAGATTTTCCACCACTTAGCCAAATTGCCATGAGTCCTATATGAGCGCACGAGTTGCGACACCCCTAGAAAGCCACTTTTGAGCCTACATTGAGCCTTTATTTCGTTGACCTTATATGCATCTAAACACTTAGCCTAGTGTAGAGTTCATACCCTTGTTCTAAAGACTTGGTGAAGAATTTCGAAGCTAGTATCAAGGAATGTGGCGTGTGAATGGAGAAAAGAGAGGGGAATTCTTGTCCAAAAGCTGAAAAAGTGTGATTGCCAAAAGAAAAAAAAAGAAAAAAAAAAGATAGAAAATAAGCTCTCTGGCGATATGTTCAAAGAATAAAGTTTGGATCAAGTGAAGAAAATAATGAAGTTTGGGTCCAACACAATGAAATTTGGCCCTTGTTTATGAAGAATTGACCATGGAGGCGTGGAAAAGATGAAGGAGTTTGATTTCAAGAAGTTTTTGATATTTCGACTAAGTCTTTGGAACGTGTTTACCACCACATATCTATATTCCAAATGCCTTAGCCTTGCCCCATTACAACCCTTCAAAAGACCTTTTTGATCCTTAAGATGAGTAGCAGTTAATCTGTGGAGTAAATCGCATGAGTAAGCATATGGTCCCTTCAAAAATTGATAATGCCTAAAGTGACTACTAAATTAACACTCAATAATCAATCTAGACGAAATGCAATTTAAAACCCTTTTGTGTAGATGTAGCATTGGTAAATAGGGTATCGTTCTTAACCGGGGATTGTAGGGTGTTCACCTGCATGAAAACGTTAGAAAGTATGGGGGGAGTTTGAATTGGTGTTCTAATGACCTACGAAATTAAAGACAAAAAAAATGGCAAGTAAAACACACTTAGAAATCCTAGGACTCTATCATGCTTTATACTCATAGACAAGCAAAACAAACAAGAATCAAAGAACCTAAACATGTTTACTAAACCGAAAATAAAACCTATCTAATATATACATGTGATCATCTCATCTTTTTCTCTAACTCTTTATAACCTAACCAATTTCATGCAACCTAAAAGTGCCTACGTCCTCAACTATATAACTCATGTTAATTTCGTGATTAAGTGTTTCGGGACTCCCCTAACACATCAATAATCTAAACCGGGACTCCCCTGCATTCAAATTAAGTATTAAGCATAGAATAAACATGTATAGCAAAAACGTAAGAACTAGAAGATGGCAGAAAATTAACTAGAATTATATAACCAAAATCCTTTACAACTTCACTCCAAAGAATGCCAAAAATACAAAGAAATAAGAGAAGAGTTATGGTTACACTTTTTGTTGTCGGGACTCCCCTAGACTACTTGGTGTAAGCTACTCTTCAATGGAGATGGCGAAATACTTCGGGACTCCCCTAATATTTCGGTGGAGGATGGTGTTTATGGCGTTGGAGGGATGGCTTCTTCAGATTTGGTGCAAGGGAGGAGAGGTAGTGTTTTGGGCAGAGCTTTTATTACTAGAATGAGAGATGATGATGAATGAGCCGAAGTCTTCAATTTATAGGCACAAGGATGAGCTTGGTGCACAAGGAAAATCTCTTCTTTCTCTTTCCGGACAGATCTGACCCTTTTTGGTAAAACGAACATTCCGGGAGCTGTAGATCTCCAAAAATTTCGATCTTGGTGTCGTTGGAAAGATAATTCAAAGATCTTTCCAACGAGGTATCATATGCATTAATCAGAGGTCTGGGCTGTTCGCAATCGTCTGAAGAAGTTGACGGATTATTTTCCTGATTTCTGATTTGAGATATCTTGCCAGATTTTGTTCTTCTTGATTCCCAAGGAATATCTAGTCCGAATTTGGGCATAATATCTTGGATATTTCGGTCTCAAATATGGTAGTGAAGATACACATGATTCGGTAATGAATTAGGCAAGCAAGATATGCAATATTCGGCCAAAATATACTCCATGCGCACCATCTTCTTTTCCTGGTTTGACCGGGACAAATGACACCATTTTTCATTTCATTTGGGTTACTAATTCTGGAAACCATTTGGTCACACTTTTTAGAAACCATTTGGAACCCAAAATTAGTAACTTTCGCACATGATCCCGTCATCATTTTTCTGCTCTTCCGGAAATTCCTAGTGAGATTAGGAAACTTCGTTTCTTCTTCGTTTTAGCTTCAATGCTTCCTTTCATGATGTAGACGTTAATTTCATGGCTGACATTCATTCCTAATTCGGGTAGGGAAAGATCATTTTCCTAACCAAATTGGGAAAATCTCCGCTTAGTGCATTTTAAGCTCAATTCTGCCTCCTTTATTGATTCCTCTTTATTTTGTACCTAAAACGTTAAAGTAAGTTAGAAATGAAATACTTAGAGCCCTAACGAAGCTAAATGAAGGGAAAAACATATTAAGAATCACGTAGAAAACGTGTAGATCAACGAACTCGAAATCACATGTACTACGACTCTCGAGAAGAGACCCAGCTCCAATTCTCGGCCAATAATTTAGTAGTTAACGAGCCTGGCGATTCAAATAACTGCCGACAAACTGCGACTATGCAGTAACTCATCAATCAAGCTGATCATACTGCTGATTCTGGTCCGGGTCGTCACAAATCCACCCCCCTTAGAAAAATTTCGACCTCGAAATTTCCAAGTCTGCCGACTACAAGGTAGGAGCACTGCCTCTGCATACTGCTCAACTCACCAACAGCAATCCCAACTGAACAACTCTGATCACAAACTTCACAATAGGAGATAACTCCGTGCTGGAATCCCTGTACGCTCAAATCACAAATCTGAACTGGTTCACACAATCGCCAAGTGTTCCTGCATAAGGAACAGACAGGGTACACAACATATAGCAAACCTGAAACACAGTTCCGCCACACGGAACACAACACACATAAAAGCCAATACTATAGGCGATGCCGAACCATGCGGCATAACACAAACTCGCCTATGGCCACATACAAATCAAAACCACATGGCAGGTCACCATTCAGTCTGCTTACATCAACACAACTTATACACTCATATCAACATAGCTCAACATCGGACTCAAGCAATTATCAACCTGTTTCCGCTAACCTGACAGTCTGTGGTAACACATTCCACAAAATCAGAATCACACATCAACTCAAACTCAAACCAAACTCGCTCCAACACAATGGAGTACAACATCGTTCCTCAAAACGACATCATACAACATCAAAATCATAGCAGTCAACCAACTGGTACAGCATGCAATCTCGAACAACTGAAACTGCTGGTCCCAAATCCTCTGGAACTGCAATACCGAGGTCCACAATATGCCCTCCAAGTCTGAATAGTCCTCAAAGATCGCTCACCAATCTGAGGATAAGAACTGGTACTAACTTATAATCTGGTCCCCAATGCTCGCTGCAAAGCTTGCCAACACACAGTCGTAGCTGATTACCTCGTTCAGCGAACCGGGACATAAGCACACCACGTGAATGGCCAACCTCTATCAAACACAGCTATACCAGCCTGCCACTGAAATCCTTTCCCGAAAGTACAAGGAACTATACTGAGTTCGTCAAATGATCCACAAAAGCCTAACAACTGGTATCACAATCAAAGTGCATACAGACACACACAAACACAGCAACAATCGCCACGTCTAATCAGAAATTTCAAGTGGCTGACACATCTCGGCAAGTCTCTGCCTCCTAGCCATCGCCAGTCGAGAAATGTGGCATCTTTACACACAAGTAGCTACATAGCTCTTCATGTTCCGTCACGAGTAGTAAACTCGAGGTATTAGACACATCTCCGCACCAACAGTGCATAACGCACGCAAAACCACAAACCTCAACATCATCACACTCGAACTCAGCTTCCGTAGTGCATAACCCGGCTAACACGGAAACTCGAGCCACACACTCACATGAAACACTGAAGCTTCCGATTCTCAACTGAATGCATCAGCAACAACCTCCCAGATGGGTAGTCAAAGTACAATCTCTAGCCTTTCCTGAACAAGCTCAAAAGTACATCCATAGTCGTTAATCGACTCCCTCCATCTACACTGCCTCAAGCCCAAATCTGGCCGAAAATGCAAGTGGATGAAACTCAAGTGATCAGTGCACATCCTACACTGTGTTGCACGCCATAGCAGTAGTATCTCCAACTCTTCGATGCTAACCTCAGAACAGCTACATCCAAATCATACATAGAATACGTAGCTGCATAGGGTCTCCACTGCCTGAAACCATGAGCCATCGCTCTGCTACACAGCATCCAAACACAACCAACTCCAAACCTCGATGCATCGCCGTAATCTACAAACTCATCGCGATCGTCAGGTAAGGTTAAACCGAAGCAACGGTCAACCATCCTGCAGGAGTAAGTAACTCTCCTCGCGTGCATCAAACCACATGAACTTGACGCCTTCTTCGTCAATCCGGAAAGTAGGGTGGCAATCCGGGAAAATCCTGCACAAGCCGTCAGTAATAGCCTGCCAAACCCAAGAGAAACTCTGAATCTCTGGTACAATGGTAGAGCAAACCCCAAGTCAACACGGCTTCTAACTGGTCAGAATCCACGTTACCCACTCGGATAGCATCACACAACTTAAAATCTTCACGCTAATCGACCCAAAACTCATACTGGCTGAACTTCGCAAACAGCTGATCGTCTCGCGAAGTCCGCAAAAGTGCTTGCAACAGCCTCAGGTGCTGGCCCACACTCCTGGGATACATCAGGACGTTATCAACGAACATGACTGCAAACTCGTTCAGAAACCGTCTGAACACCTGGTCCATCAAGTCCACAAGATATACGGGGTATTGGTCAACCAAATAGCGTGACCAAGAACTCGTAATGCCCGCACCATGATATGAAAGCTAACATAACCACATCCGACTCATCAATCCTCAATTGATGGTATCCGGATCCGAAATCAATCTTCGACAAGACTGAAGCTCTCACAAGCTTATCAAACCAATCGTCAATCCGAAGCGGAGGATATTCACTCTCCTCTGAAGCAAATCGAGCTTCCGGTAGTCAATGCACCACCTCGTCAAATCGTCCAACATCCGTACACACCATGCAAGAGCACACCACGCACATACGTGGGGTCGTATGAAATCTCCTGAAACCTCCTCCAGCAACTCCTGGAGTCGAAACTATAGCTCCATCAGCTCTGCTAGCTTAGAACGACAAGATGTCGATAAAATGAGTCCAGCGCCTGATACAAGCTCAATAATGTAGTCGGTCTCCCGAACTGGAGGAACACCACAATGTCACCAATATCGGGCATAGCAACTGTAGTATCCACAACATGAGCTAAGCAAACAACACAACTCGTCTCCATAAACCGCTCGACCATCACCAAGAACAGCATCTTGGGAAATCTGGTCGTCGAACATAACCTCCTCCTCGAGGCTCTCGAACACCACCAAATGCATCGTCAGTAAGTCCATACTCATAATCATATCAAAACCACGGTGTCCAGCTATAACAGATCCGCGGCCAAGCCCTATCTTCCAACAAGGATCTCACAACCTCCAGATGGATGCAACACTCTCCAAGACCTCGGAAGTGGAGATACAGGTACAATCGCCATGGATATCAAATAACAGTAACCTCGGAGAAAAGTCTGTCCTCAAACAAGGTCATGGCACGAACTCCAACATGCCCAACTAGCCGCCCACATCAATTGCGACTTGTTGATTAACTCATCAAAAGGATACATTGATCAGACTTCAGGAACAACATAAGGATCTCCTTGTAAACTCTGAGCTGTCGAACCGCAAACATAGCTGGCTGAGGGCACTCCCTCGCAACGTGACCCTCCGGGCCACCGAACAGCAACTAAAAGTGTACCACGAACACCAGTCACAACGACACCTGCTGCGTGAAAGGATCACCAACGATCACCCAAACTCATGCCATAGGAGCAAGTCCGCTACTCTGTGATCTCCGCCATCACCAAACGGATCCTCTGCTTGATCTGATGACCCTCAACATAATCGAAAAGACCACAGCCTGATGAAGTCACTGATCCCGAAGTGTCGGAACTCAACCTCATCAAAATCTCGACCAAATTCACTTTCCTCAAACCATCACATCGAAAACCGCGTACACCTTTCCTTATCAATAGCCTCGCCACTGAGTGCAGCACTCTATGCTCCTCACGGACGTCTCGAGGCACATCAATGAGACTCTCTCTGATACTCAGGTTCAAACTCATCTCGAACCTCGTACATTATTTCCTTTGAAGCCACATAACTCGTGCAAACAGGAACAAACATATGAACAACGTATCTCTGCCTCAGGTGGGTAAACACTCCACATTCTAATGCTGGGTAGCCTGATAATACCATTACCATATACACAACACTCTGAATGTAGGCCATGGAGTCACAACTGGAACTCACACAATAACAGCTCACCAAATACAACAATCTGACTCGGGCAAACATCACTGCCACAATTCTCATCTCTGAGGCAACATATAAACGCTCATATACACATCCCCAGGCAAACCGTGCCACACAAATCTCTGAGATCTGAATACTCATCCGAATCCACTGTTCTCTGGCAAATCGCGCGTCGATTAATCCTCAACAGGATCCACAACCGAAACGACACGGAAAGCACGTCAGGAGGCACCCTAATGAATACAATATCGTTCACAACAAGTGGAACGTAATCATGGAACTTCAAATATTTGGAAGCATACAACACCCGGAATATTGATGATTATCCGCCGGCCGGTCGGGTCACCATTCCAGACATGTTGTACATTCTCAAATACCCTTAGTAAACACGACTACAGAAGTCTACAGAACCTATAACCTAATGCTCTGATACCAAGCTGAAAGGACCCAACCCCGATTTAGCTCCCTAAACCGGAATTGAACCCCTCCGAAAACACGAACCAACAAAAACTTTTCGAAATTTGGGCAGAGTTTCGTTACTACCGTGGAATTACCATTACCTGCACGCGGAAAATACACTTCATCCTATGCCACAAAAAGCAAACCGTGGGCACCAATCCCATCCGGATTTCTCAATATATCAATAGTAAAGTAAAGTAGTAAATATATATGCACTTTACTGAAATCCAGCGTAAAATCGTATAACATATTCAACAGGAAGCTCAGAGCGACATCTAATACATAATCATATACGTATACCACAGTAGGTAGAACAATAAACCTACTGGATGAAACAAGATTGCTCGAGCATTATGCCTCCGACCACGACGTGCGACACCAGAGCCTGAACTGCAAACTGGGCATGGAAACCGAAAAGCCCAGGGGAAAGACATGAAACATGTTAGAGTGAGTGGACGAAAATAAATGTCTTTCACCAGTTAATATATATGTTTAAAATAACATATGCGAGTCCAGGTAAATAAAATAACAAGTACACGAGGTAAAATCATAACCCTCCAGCGTACTGAGCATGCAAGTATAAATCCCACGGGGTTACTCATGGACACCTCCGTGCTAGTACAGTCCGAATCACGAGGTCCTTAGTCCCCGT
The DNA here is from genome assembly GCA_946800695.1 of Geum urbanum. NCBI lineage: Eukaryota > Viridiplantae > Streptophyta > Magnoliopsida > Rosales > Rosaceae > Geum > Geum urbanum. The sequence continues at coordinate 5,352,157 of OX327009.1, forward strand.
GATTCTAAGCCGGAAATGGCCTCGGTTCCGGGGAAACGCCCCTCACCGGTCAGGTAGGGATAACGACGCCCCTCCTGGATAGCCTACCGTCGGGGATCAACCGAGAGGTAAGTGTATCGATACAACAACGTAACTGAGACTGTACTCTGTGAAAACCAAATCACAAAAAATTCTATGCAAATGCATGAAAGAACATATAAGTGTATGCATAATCGTATACGTATATCCGTATAAATATAATCGTATAATCGTAAAACACATGCTCATAATAAACATAATCTCGTATGAAATCTTATGCTCGTAAAACCATAATCATGATGCATGCTCAAGTTCATAAATCATATAAAAGACTCGCAAGATTTCCGTGAAAAGAAATTGTCCACTCACAGACTGGTGTAACGCGTATCGCGTTAACCTGTGATCCGACGGAATGTCCCTCGCCAAACAAACGATCACGAACCCCTGAATATTCACAATGTCCAATATTCAAAGTCATAATCCGACAATACAAATCAAACCACGAAAAACCACCGCTCTCGGAAATACACAATTCGAATACGACGAATCGTCGAAAATCCATATATACCACCTCAATACCTCACTTTACGTTCGGACGCTCAACTCGAAAAATGAACCTCCCCACTGCGATCAGAGCGCGATTTCGAGTCAAATGACATGCAACTTGTCGAAAGTCCAAAAAGTCAAACTTTGACCGTTGACCGCCGCCGCCGGACCTGAAATTTCACGGCGAAGCAACCCCTATTCCACTCAAAATCACCCACTGAGCAACTTTGTCAACTGTAACAAAGGCCAATTCTCACTCTAACCATGCCAATTTCACGAAAAACCGAATGTACACACAAATTTCAAATCCAAAATTCTCCTTCCACAATCAAAATTAGAACTCCAAACTTACATGGTAGCTTGCTAGTGATGAGAGCTACAAAGCCCAACCAAAAAATTAGCTCGAATCGGTCTAAATTAAGCAACCCGAATCACCAAGTTTCTCTTGAATTTTGGCCGGATTTCTCTTTCATTTCAGGCGAGCCTCGCCGTGAGAGGAGGCCGGAAACAGCACCAGTGGTCTAAGACGCGTCGAACAAGACTAACCCCAAGCCTTGGGGTGGCCGGAAAGGGTATCACCACCGTGAGCCACCGTAAGCCGACGTGAAATTCTCCCTCTCCACCGAGTTGACCGAGTCAACTCGGTCAACACCCAAAAAGGAAATGTTTGACTTGCCCCAATTTGGCAACTGCTATTTATAGATTTTCCATATTTGGAAACTTCATAATTATCCTTTTCGATAAACTTCAATTACCCGTAACTTTCGCGTCGTAACTCGGATTCCGATAATTCTCGCGGCCACAAACTCGTCTCGACGTACTCTTCAATTATCACCCAAAGTCAAACATATCGGCCAATCGGATAAAAAGTCAACCCTTCGAACAACACACATTAAATCCACTAAACCAGCAACAAACGGAAATATTCGCAACTAATTCTTCGTAACTCAAAATCATGCTCCGAAAGTTCTCACAAACTCGAAATTAAATTTTGAACAACTTCCGTGAAGAAGCCGAAACCAAATTCTCGACCGGTAATTTAGTCGTTAACAAGACCACCATTTAAATCTGAACTTCAAATATTCATAATTAATTCCTCGGTCGTCCAAATAACAATCCGGAACCGCCCACGAACTCGAAATTACATGTACTACGACTTTAGAGAAGAGACCCAGCTCCAATTCTCGGCCAATAATTAAGTCGTTAACGAGCCTGGCGATTCAAATAACTTCCGACAAACTGCGACTATGCAGTAACTCATCAATCAAGCTGATCATACTGCTGATTCTGGTCCGGGTCGTCACAATTAGATTCAATAATCTGAATTGTAGTGAGATATAAAACACTACAAATACTCATAAACTTCTCCATAATGTGCTTTCTACCACATTATACGGGGGTTAAACATAAGAATTCTTTGCCACTCCCACAATATGTTTCCAAGTGTAAACCGTTGGCTCGAATGTCCTTAAAATTTAACAAGGTTTGTTTGGCCTTTGGCACGTATAAGGCATCAATGACATAAATTCTTGTACTATATGGTAATAAGAATTGTGCCAGACCACACCCTTGAGCGTTGAACCAATCATGGTTGTCACTGAAGAACTATACAACATAAGATTTATAAACAATTGCATATTCTGCATAATAGTGTGGGTAGTACATCTATCTGCTAAACACTCAATCTCGCTTTCAAACGTCTAAAAAAGAAAGTAAATCAATCAGTCTTTGAACTCAAGACATGGCAAACACCTTAAGTAATCACTTAAAGATTTTCAAAGGGTTCTGACCGTTATAGAGTGCTTGATATGGCATGACGAAACTGATGTACCAATACCATTAAAAGAACAACAATTCTAGCGATGAAGCTCGATGCGTAGAAGAAATCTTTGATGGGTCAAAAGTGTTCGAAAATAGGTACAGGGTATCTATCTCGACAGGTCGAGAGAGCCCGAGTACGAGTCCAAGGTACAGCTTCGACAGATCGAAGAGAAATGTGGAACAAAATTTGATGGATCAAAATATATGCCAAAATGATCCAGAGTGTACGTCTCCATGGGTTTAGAGAAACTCTTGACGGGGTGAAATGCCCGGGATCAGAATGTCCCTTTTTTTCTTTCTCATTTTTTGTTTTATTTTGGTCTCATAGTGTAATGGAATATTGTACATCACGAACTGTTCAAGCATTATGAAGTAAAATAACATTTTCAATACTTTCATATACCAAAAATAGAGAAATTTTATTACTTGTCAATTCAATTACATCAAAAATGTCTTATTCCATAACGACTAAAAACAAAGTCTCAAAACATGACTAAACAAGCAAAAAATAAACTAAACTTGATTAAATAGCAGAAATAATAGTCTAATACATAGACTAATCAAAATTTGGGTCTTAAGGTTCTCTTTCTTGTCATGTGCTACAATGAGATTGACATCATAATCTTCTTCCATCTCATGGTACCCTCCAACAAAATTAGCATATTGTGCTAAGTATTACTTGTGCCCCTTGTAGATATTTTGAATGTTCTTTCTTGCATGGCATTGCTTGTGCATATGTTTAGTAGAGCCACACTTGAAGCATGGATACTTTTCAGATGGAGCAAAGTGTGAAGAATCACCTTCATTCTTGGAACCAGAACCTGACTGGTTCTTGTTGGTGTTACTAGAGCTAGTCTCTTAGCGGTGCCAAGTCAAATTTTGATTTTGGCCTCTGCCACGACCTCTACCACATCCTTCTCGCCTACCACGATTCAAGGCTCAGAACGGTTCTTCTTCTTTTTCTTACGTGTCTTCCTACCAGAGTTACAATTCTCAGGTGTTTTCTTTGTCTCAGCAGGCCTTGAATTATTTTTGAGAATTATATCATGATGTATCTTCTTCTTAGCCAAGATAATCATAAGATCACTGAATGTTATGATTCTTCCTTGCTCATACTCAAGTCAGTATTGGTGAGCCAATATAATCATGGAAGATGGGAAGGTGCTCAGTGACTTCTTGATCATGTGTTGATCAGCCTTATCAACCCCACAGAAACTCAACTCAGACTGAAGCTCTAACATATCTTGGTTGTAGGTATCCAAAACATGGATTGTCTCCCATTTTTCCTGTCAACTCAGGAAGTTGTGCATCATGCACGTTGTTGAACCATTGCTTCAAAACGTCTCATAAATCCTTAGGATCGGTTTTTTTTTTAAATACTGCTTCTTGAGTAGTGGATAGATATAACGCTTCAAAAATATGAGGGTTTGAGTTTTAACTATAGTGGGTTGAACTGCAATCACATATGTGGGTAGATAGTGCTGGTGAATCCATTTTCGATGGATGTGTTTACTACATCAGAGACTCAACGATGATACTTTATTCCTTTGAAATCAAGGATGTCGAACCCTGGCCTAGCTGGCTCAGATTGCGTAGTCATCTACAAAAGAGACAAAGGAGATAATTAGTAACGATTGAAATCACAATCACTGATATCAAATTTAGGAAAAAGAACGTGATCCAAGATGTATGATCACAAAAATCGATGCTCAATAAACATTGGCTTCATACCACATCCAGAAACTGTAACAATCAAAATCAATCACGTATATCGATTTCATTTTTTTTAATACCATGACTCCCCTAGGATCGTCACTAATCAAACTTTTTTTTAGTAAAGAGGTGACAAAATCCCTTTTTCTCTACATGGTTATATCACAATATAAGCCAGAACATTAATGAACCTAGATTAAAATCTAGTTCTAGATCTAGGGTGTTGCGAAAATTAAATTTTGACAACCTAATATATAAATCGAGGGGGTTAGAAACTTTACCTCGGTTGGTCTTGTGCTCGGTATGGGTAAAGATAACAAGGAGGAAGCTTTCGTCGAACGCGAGATACAGGAAGATGACCAATGTTGATGACTTGAGGAAAATGCAATCAAAGGAGCGTTTATGCTTCTTTTTGTTCTTTTTTTCAACGGACGAAGGATGGTCGACGATGGTGATAGTGGCCGACAGTAGGAAGCTTGGTGGTTTAGGGGGTTAGGGGTATCAACTCAGAGTTGTTGATAATGTGTTGAAGGATAAAAGTATACGAAGTAATTGTAGACTGAAAAATGTATCTTTATTCATTGATATATGGTCTTAAATACATGCATTACAATTAATTACAATTAATATCCAAATAAATTAGGGATTCTAGCTAGAATATCTACTCACTGCGCCAAAAACAGACTCAGACAATACCTCTCAGACAACAGCTAGTAGCTTGACCATTGTCCTTAAAATTCAGACAATACCAAAAGGAAAAGCATTGTCTATATTTCTCTAATAGACAATGGAAAATAGGTGACTGTTGTAGTTAATAGGAATCAGATAATGGTCAACATTTTTTGTTGTATGTCTTACTTGAATCAGACATTACTTCTTTTTTTGGATGTTGTGTGATAAATGTCTAGATAATGGTTATTAATCGTTGACTATATGCATTTAAGACAATTTTTTTTCCATTGGGTCATTTTAGACGATGGATTATATTGTCCATTGTCTAGATTTTATTTAGGCAGTGTTAATTTTTAGGTCAATTATCTGGGCGAGAGGATCTTTAATTTAGCGGAGAGATATATTTTAGTTTCCCTCCCAACACTAGGCCAATTTTTTTGGTTTCCCTCTTTCTTGAATTTTTATTTTTATTTTTATCTGACCTTTGATTTTAATTGAAAGTTTGATCTCAACCCTCCATTTGCTTAACAAACCCTAGCCTCCTCATAATTTTCCATCTGCCTCTGTTTGGGTCCAAAATAAACTTAACATTTATTCTTGTACTTTTGGGCCTTGGAGATAAAATGGGCCAGCTACGAGTGGTTCAATAAAGAGCTGTGATTCTGGAAAAGATATCTAGGTGCGAATCCGGAAAGAAATCTATACGATTCCTATATAATCTAAGGAATCCAAGGGCAGGATATCATTCCTAATCAGTAAATGTTACATTGTCAAGCAAGGAGGATCGAGTACCTACCTCTATAAATAGACGAAGCAGATTAGATTTGTGGACGTCTACACACATACACAAATTTGCGTACCAGCAAATCTTACTCCACTGCGAATAAACAACCAGTGACCAGCAAACTCAAAATCTAGGTCACCCGACAGAGTGTAGGGATTTGAAGGTTGACTTAAACTAATCAATCGGTGATAGCGAATTCATGATCTATGCCACCCGACAGAGCGTGGGGATTCGAAGATTCACTCGAGCTAGGACAAAAGATGTCAGCGGAGTCCAGGCCACCCGACAGAGCGTGGAGATTCTTAAGATCTATGAAGTTATACTATCCGGTGTTCTCAACACTATGTCCTTAGAATTTCTCTACTTTATACTTGCCCGAGGGTGTAAAGTATCGATTCTTTGTGGCTCAGCAGAGAGACACGAAGCTTACGTCTTGAATCAAGATAAGTAGGACTCAAAGAGCGGGGTTGGTGCTCTCCTCGCTCCAATCGCTTGATAAGAAGCAGAGACTGTGCAGTGCACTACACTACAATATTCTGCCCTCGGCAGTGGCACGCCTCGCACACAGTAAGACAACAGACGCAGATATAAAAAAAAACAGTTTGCGATCACTCCACTCGCAGTAACCTGATGGAGAAATTGGTTACTGAGCACTTTGGTGGGTCAGAACCGGCTGTGAAGCTCGGCAAGATGTGCCAAATGGTACAGTTGCCAAGTGAGTCACTAATGGCATATCTACACCGGTTCCGAACCGAATACACCAAGAGCAGAACTTCATGTACCATGGAAGATTTTGTGGACATCGCAGTATGAGGACTCGAAGAAAGGTTACATACAAATTACGTAGATGCATGGTTCACATCGTTGAACACTCTCATAGACGCCGTAGCTCAAACTCATGCTGCGTACGAAGAAGTTGATAATAGACGAAACATGTCTAGGGGAACGTATACTCCAAAGACTCCATATCAAGAACACCTTAAGATGATTGTGGTCGTGCAAGAGGAGGAAGAGTCTGACAGATACGATTCAGACGATGCAACAGTGGCTGGTCTTGAGTTGATAGCTAAGCACATGGTCAATTTAAAGAAAAGATTATTCCCTCAAAGGGACAAGAGCGGGATTTGACTAGTGCGTTCATGAAATCAGAATTCGAATCCTATACTTATGACACAAATGCAGCGCATGAGATCATAGATGATTTGATTGATAGGAAATTGACCAAGTCGGACTTCGGAGCATTCCCTACCACCGAGCAGCTCAAAGGAAAGAAATATTGCAAGTTCCACAACATGTGGAATCATACAACCAAGGATGGCATTAAGCTAAAAGATCAAATCCAAAAGTGGATTAATGAGGGAAAACTTGCGATTGATGCATCACCACAAATTGCTTTACTTGATCGACAACCTTTCGCAGATACTTTGGTAGGAGCAGTAGAGCTGGCAGGGCCAAACACCATCAACGAGTTTCATAGAGACAAACTAGAAGAATTCCTAGAGGAGTTGATCAGAGCCGGTATCGCAAACCAAACCCTACAGCTACTCCTCCGCAAAAAGGATTATATTGCAAGTTCTATCACTCTTGGATACACAATACCAACTAGTGCACAACATTGAGGAAACAAATCCAGTGATGGATAGATGACGGAGATATCGTTCTCCCAGACTGTGACGAAAAAGAGGCTGCTACAGGATCTTTCATGGTGGGCACTCTGGAGGTATCATGGCATGGAGAAACCAAGCAGAAGCAAACGTTGGAGCTTAAAACCACTAACGAACCAGTCGCCCACAGCAGTAGAAAAGAAGATCCTAAAGGGAAGCAAACGGAGGTATGTAGAGAGGCGACTCTAGTAATGCTCTGTACTCGTTGCAAAGCGGAGTGCGGTCTCAAGATGACCTATGAAGAATTTTTGGACGCGGTATGAACAGGTCCTACGGTCAAATCTCCACCAGAAAACTATCAGCCGGCAATCCCGAAAGAGTCACGGACAATGGCCAAGGAGTCAAACCTGTTCAAAAGTATGCGGCTGGCCGAAAAGAAGGTTGGGGCTGCTGATGACAGGCAGCAAGCAGAGGCGAGCAAGCCTTATATTCCTTCTACGAGCCGAGCGTTGATTAAAGAAGACGTGTGGTAGGTGAAGTCAGGGGGAAAAACAGTGGAAATGATTCCACAATAGGAAAAGGAAGTTACAGCGTCAATTCGGAGCTGCGAAAAGAACTCTGGAAGCTTTAGGTAGGGGCTTGATCAAGTCAGAGTAGTTGGTGGAGTCATCAAAGCAGATTTAAAGAAGGATGAACAGGCTCGCGGCTACACCCATGATTAGGTTTGATCAAGGCTTCAGCAGACCAAAGGTTTAGGCAACCAGGTCCAATGTATTTTCCCGAATCGACAGAGCAAAGCCTAATGTAAAGGCACAGCGCGTGCCCAAAAGGGCTCAAGAGATGATTGAAGACAAACCAGTGTGAAAATAAGTCTTCAAATGTATCAAACCCAAGGCAGAGCCAGCTAATGAGCCAAGGAAGAAACCGGTGTTGCGGTGGAAACCAAAACCTTTAATGATTGAAGAGCAGAAGAAGCTCACTCTTACTGCTTCAAAGAACAATGTCATAGAAGTAGTGGCTGGTGAATCAACACTCATGGCCAAGTTAGACTCTGCGGAAAAACTGAGGTCTGAGATTTATTTATGAGAGCAACTAATTGATGAGCAACCACAGGAGCCGCTGTTAGTAGAAACTGAGGCTGACGATAAGGATGGATAGCTAGTTGACTATGGGGAAGATAGTGAAGACTTGGAAGAAGTCTACGCCGAGGATATACACATTGGCATGGTATACTTGCTACCGGCCAAATTTGCTAAACCGGCCAAGGGAGCGCACGTGGCCATTATGAACAAGATCACTCAAGGATTATCTATGGTAAAACGTGAGGAACCAGAGGAACGGGGACTAATTGTGGATCCAGCAATACAAAAGTCCTACATGACGTTCTCTAAACTGACAGCTATGATGGCCTCACATATGAGATCATTGTACATCACTACAGGCATGGGGGGCATTCAACTTAGCAAAGTCATGGTGGATACAGGTGCAGCGGTGAATGTCTTGACTACTCGAGCAATGACATTGTTGAGTATCCCAAGATCAGCCATTCAAGCAACGACCATGAAAATCGAAAACTTTGTAGGAACCGTCTCGCAGACATTAGGTTGTTATTCATAGAAGTCAAGGTTGGACCAGTCATAGGGGTGCACACCTTCTTCGTCATCAAAAGCAAATCACCTTTTAGTGCCATATTGGGTATAGATTGGATCCATATGAGTTATTGTGTGTCATCATCGCTTCACCAATAGCTCCTCATATGGGACATAGAGACATCAGAATCACATATTGTCAATGCTGACCCGCGACCGTATTCAGTCTCTGCTAACGCACTGGATGCTGATTACTAAAATGTAAATCTTTAGCCATTGGAAGTGTGCAGCGTCGATAAAAAGGGCCGACCTATCGGAGTAACGGCCTCAGAACTAGCTTGGTGGGGAGTAGGGCAAGCAAGAAAAGACAAACCACGACCCTACTTTCTAGAGCTAGCCTCCACGAGCGGTCAATGATACGTTTGTCCAGGGACGAGGAGGCAGAGGCTTGTTCTTCTCTGTATGCACGATTGCATCTTATATGATTGAGTTGCAAGCCTATGATTGTCTGCCAACCATAGCCACGGCAGAGTGTGTCAATAAAGACGTCCAGCAGGAAGAAATAAAGGAGGATATCATCCAGCTCACACCTACAGCCTTAGATGATACACTACCTAAAGTTAGAGACCTAACTAAAAAGATTAACCTTGGAACTGTAGCTGAGCCAATGGAGGTGGCCATCAGTACTTTTCTCGAGCCTGAAGAAAGAAAGAGGCTCGTTGATCTCTTATTCAAGTACAAAGACTGCTTTGTAGAGAAGTTTGAAGATATGCCAGAACTTTCACCAGAACTGGTTGTCCATAAGCTCTCAATCGCAGAAGGACGAAAGCCAGTCCAGTAGCAGATGTGGAGGATGAATCCGGAGACAGCAACACTGGTCAAATAAGAAATCGAAAAGATGTTAAAGTCTGGAGTCATCCAAGTGGCTAAATATACGGAGTGGATATGAAACATAGTTCCTGTATGGAAAAAGAATGGCAAAATCAAGGTATGTGTGGACTACAGGGACCTAAACCAAGTTACACCAAAGGATGCTTACCCAATGCCAGTCGCTGATCTGCTTAATGATGCGGTTGCGACACATGAGATCCTTTCATTCATGGATGGCATAGCGGGATATCATCAAATCCCGGTCGCTGAGGAAGACAGACACAAAATTGTATTTCGATGCCCAGGAGTGTTGGGAGTGTTCGAATACGACAATATGCCATTTGGGTTGAAGAACGCAGAGCAACGTATCAGCGAGCAATACACTACATCTTCCACAACCTAGCCGGTGATACAATGGAGGTCTATATTGACGATGTTGTGGTCAAATTGAAGCAGAGATCAACTCATGTAGAGGATCTACGACAAGTCTTCATGCGGATGAGGAAGTATCAGCTCAAAATGAACCCTACCAAGTGTGTTTTTGGGGTACAAGCAGGAGACTTTCTCAGTTTCCTGGTACACCAGCGGGGAATAGAGGTCCCAGATGATAAGAAGGAAGCAGTGCTTAAAGCTTCTCCTCCAAAGAACAAACGCAAACTTCAGCAACTACTCAGAAAGATCAACTTCTTGAGAAAGTTCATGGCTAGCGCTGCCGGGAAGACCAAACCCTTCGCACCTTTACTCAAATTGCAGAGTGAAAAGGAGTTCGTATGGGAACAGGTTCACCAGGAGGCGTTTGACACGATCAAGAACTACTTAGTTCACCCGCCAGTCTTGGTACCACCACGCAAGGGAGTCCCACTTAAGCTTTACATTTCAACAACTGAATTCTCTATAGGGAGTTTATTGGCATAGGATAACGAGGTGAAGACAGAATGAGCAATATTCTTCTTGACAAGACTCTCACGGATTGCAAGAGTAGATATACATTGATGGAAAAGCTATGTCTTACTCTGTATTTCTCCGGCTGCAAATTGAGGCATTACAGGCTGTCCTTCACAACATGCGTCATCGCACAAACAGACCTGGTTCGATACATGTTAGCCCGACCTATACTTTGAAGACGGATAGGGAAATGGATCCTTGCATTGTCCAATTTTTCATTACAATATGTTCCGTAGAAGGCAATGAAAGGCCAAACAGTGGCCTATTTCCTTACACATTACCCCATGGAGGACATCTCAGAACAGCGGGAGTTAGAACTATCACACATCTCTTTGGCTCCTTGGAAGCTTTACTTTGATGGATCTAGCACAACTTCTTTTGCAGGGGCAGGGATAGCGCTAGTCAACCTACAGGGTGAAACATTTGCCTATTTTTTCTGCCTCGAATACAATTGTTCCAACAATGCGGTGGAGTATGAGGCATTAATCATTGGACTTGAGCTTCTATGGGATCTGGGTGCTACAGATATCTAAGTCTGGGGAGACTCGCTATTTGTGATCAAACAACTCCAAGCCACGTTCAAGACAGGTCTAATTCTTGAGCCGTATGTAAAAAGGGCTAGCAAGTTATTAGAGCTATTTACAGAGGTGACCCTAACTCACATTCCATGAGGCGAGAATTTCGCCGCAAACGAGTTAGCTCAACTTGCAACAGGAATCGAGTTGGTCGATGATGTACATGAGCGCGTAATGAAGGTAGAAGTTCGCACACTGCCTTCTTTCATGACTCGGAAGGAAGAGAAGGATGAATGGTACGTCGCAGCCATTGGCACCATCGATGATGATTGATGACAACCGATTTTCACTTATCTACAGGATCCTAGCTCTGAGGTGGACAAAAGGATCTGGTGCTCCAAATTACGTTCTCCGAGGTGATGGACTATTCAGACGTGGAGAAGAGGGAGTGGATTTAGTCAGTGTCTTCGGAATTGAAGCAAAGCGACTACCGCGAGAAGTACATTTAGGTGTCTGTGGAGCTTACCAATCCTGCCCAAAGATGAGATGGCTCTTGCGGAGGCATGGATACTTCTGGCCTTCAATGTTAAATGATTGTATCACTTTTGCAAGAGGGTGCAAGGACTATCAGGCTCATGGACCAGTCAGTCACATTCCAAACATTCCTATGCAGCCAATCATCAAGCCATGGCAAGCATGAGGATGGGCTCTGGATCTAATCGGTTTAATACATCCTCATTCTTCAATGCAACACAAGTTTATCATTATTGCTACAGATTTCTTCACTAAGTAGGTCGAAGCGAGGCCTTTGAAAGTGGCATCTATCACTGCGATTAGGCAATTCCTATACAAGGATATCATCTGCCGATTTGGAATTCTGGAATGCTTCGTTTCTGATCGAGGGACTGCCTTCATGTCCGGAGAAATAGAGGAATTAATGACGGATTTTGGGATCAAATTTTTGCATTCTTCACATCCTATGCACAGTCTAATGGTCAAGCTGAAGTAAGCAACAAATTAATCCTCCACATCCTTAAGCGTATACTCGCAGACAATCCCAGACTTTGGCATGAAAAGTTGTTCAGTACTTTGTGGGTGTACCGCACTTCCAAAAGCAGTCCTACCGGGACTACTCCGTATGCGCTAATGTTCAGACATGATACCGTCTTGCCATTAGAAATCAATGTCCAATCACTAAGGATCATGGGCATGCATCAATTGATTGGTGAAGATTATATACAAGCGATGTGGCAAGAGTTAGAGGATCTGGACGAAAAGCGTATTGGTGCTTTGACTAACCTACTCACAGAGAAACAGAAGGTGGCTCGCTACTACGATCGCCGTACCCATGGACTTAGCTTTACAGAAGGAGAGCTAGTATGGAAAATAGTATTTCCTTTGGGAGAAAAGCAGGAAGAACGTGGTAAATGGTCTGCGAAGTGGGAAGGACCCTTCATCATTGACAAGATTTTGAGCAAGGGAGCTTTCCAGCTACGTGATGTTGACGGAGAGATGCATCGCAACCCAATCAATGGTCGATTCTTAAAGAAGTACCGGCAGCCAGTTTAGGAGTATGAAGTACCAAAGGGGTCAACAACTTAGTTTTGCATTCATTCACAGCCTATCTAAGATGATTGCTTTTCATGTAAAGCTAGGGGCAATTAGTGTGTCCAAAGCCAATTCGTGTGGCCATAGGATTACAAAATTTCAAAGCCAATTCGTAAGTCCAAAGCCAAATTCGTGTGGCCATAAGATTACAAAATTTCAAATTTTTTGTATTGAATCTATTTATATGATTCTTTCAAGTATTGTAGATTACTCACGACCAAGTTCTAGTGGTCGCATCAATAGAGATAGTATTTCTGCTGATACAAAGGAAAACAAGAGCAGTAAAAATACACAGTTTTATTCGATCAAAATAAAAGGTACAATATGAGGCTTTACAGCCTCTAGCTCTAATACCATACATCGAATAGATAATCTCTAGCTGAAAACCAATCATAGGAAGTGGTTTTAGATCTATCCCAACTGCACAACAGCATCCCCGGTTGTCTCCGGCGAACGAGCAATGACTGGGGATTAGATCTACCTTCAGTTCTGGAAGACTTTGAGATACTTGCACTCGCCCAACGTTAGCAGCTCAACAAAACCGTCCCTCTGATCACAATCTTAGGCACTCCACTCCGAAAGCAAAGGGAACTGCAGTGGAAGTGAGTGGGAGCATGCACCAGACTAGGATGATCAGGCACATGGATGGAGTTAGTGAATGCCCATATCAACCATTGTCTGCTAATTCTCAAAGGTTTGAGAACTAGTCAAAAACCAAAAGGCATGAGCTTTGGTACTACGACCTAAGCCAGGCTTGAGCTTTGGTACTTCAACATAAAAATGTCTAGCAAACTACGAAATCTAGAGGCTTTTCCTTAAAGCAAGGAAAGAACAAATTATCAACTAGAGAAGCCATCTTTGCTACTAAGAGGTCTTGTGGAGAAAAGGAGAAGTAACAAGCTATTTATAGGTCTGAAGATTCAAAGAGGCTTTAAATAAAAGGACTCGGAGCATTGCATCGATCCAATGAGGAAATTAAGGGGTTCAGCATTCAATTACCGAGCCGTGTGTTTCTTGAAGGGCTGTAGAATTACCGTTTCGAGGTGTAGAGTTACGAGCCATTAAAGACGGGCAATCATTCTCAAGGTCCGGCGTGATCTTTGGAGGCGCAAAGTTATTCTTTTGCAGAGATGTACAGTAAGTGATTAAGGCCAGGGGCCACAATGCATAAGTTAAACTAAGTAGGAGTTTGTACAAGATAAGACATAGAAGCTCATATGTGGGGCTTGGTCAATAAAAAAAACCTAAAATTTCATAACGAAGCTGCCAAGAGCTCGCACATTGGTCTTCATTTGGAGGTACTGGGCCTGAGCAGTAGCCCAAGCCCATTCAGCACTCGCAGCTGTAGGATGAGTATATTGAACGCTCTCAGAGAGAGTCATACCGACATTAAGGAGAGCAATCGCAGCCTGCTCCTTCCCAAAGAATTCCTCTTCCTTCTTGCGCAGCCTAGCTTGGAAATTTGCGATCTCCGCACGCATGGCCAAGATGTCTACCAATTCACCCTCTTAGATCTTTCCCATCGTCGTAATCTTATCTAAAACACGTTTCACCTGCGGTTATGATCTACGCGATGAGAAATAGTTTTGTTATGCTCAAGGGTTGTAGAAACAACAGTGTCATAAAGACTGGGGAGTTTGCGCAGAATTTCTTCCATTTGATCCAGGATAGCGTGGTCTACTCCTTCCATGGAACTGCGAGCCTTTTTAATATGGACAGCTAGTTCTTGGTGTACGAACTCGTTCTCAAGATTCAGAGTCCACAAATCACAGAAGAAAGCAGTGGCAAGTTGAACCTCTAGAGGATCTTTCTCGGAGAGAACCAAGTCCTTGTAAATTTCAGCAGCCTCTCGCAGGGTCTTGGCCATTCCCTCGCTACCCCTTACAGAAGCCAGAAGGGCTGGAATCATAGACTGGGGGGCAGCAGCCTCATTGCAACCACGAATGACGTTAGAGAAATCTCCAAGCCTCTGTTGACCTTCAACGAGAGATAACTTTTCTGTACCTGAATCCTTTTATGAGAAAACTATATTTAGGGAGTTATGAAGTGCTTAGGGAAATCATACAACAAAAACCTGCACGTGTAGAGTCAGAATATACCTGAGATAGACGAGGAGGAGATTAATCATCATACAGGGCAGTGTTAATACAAGGAGGAGAAGGAGCTTCAGCTGCCAATTATGGAAAATAGGTAGAAATTAGATCTTGGTGAAAGAGAAGCAAACCAAGTTTAGTGGTTCAAGGGAAGTGAAATACAGTTGACTCCACGTGGCCAGTCTCCATGGCTAGAGTGATTGAAGGGGCATCCAGAACACCCAGTTGTTCTTCACTGGCATGTGCAGGAATTACATCCGCAGCAACAGGAGTAGGCGCTAGTTCTTCCTGAAATAGTTTCCTAGGATTCCATAACCAAGGATAGTGGTTAGAGAACTACAAATATTTCAAGAAAGATGAAGTTGAAGCAGATACCTCAGCTGTAGAGGAAGTTTGCACAACGGTAGTACCAAGGGCTTTATTATCTTCTTTAGGTCTAGCAGCCTGCTTCAGAGGTTCTTCATTACCCACAGTAGTAGCTATCTCCCCCCATAGTGGCGGTCGCAGTGGCAATTAGTCGCTCGAAAGGTTGATCATAGACCTGCTCAAGGAGTTCCCTGCACCGAGCTTCTTCATCCGCAACGCTGGAAGGACCTACATCTAGAGGTTTAGAAACTGGGGATTCCCTAGACGCACTCGCAGTGCTGGAAGAGGGCCCATGAGTAATAACTGGTTGTGCACCCTTGCCTTTCGCCCGCACAGCCTAGAAAATCAAGTATTCCTCTGAATATTCGCTATCAGGCATCAGTTTGATAGAGGGGGAGTTATTACTTAACTCATCTTCTGGAAATTGCTTGTGTTCCTTAACAACATGGTGACGAGAACGACGAGTCTGGACCGTAAAAGAGAAAGAATTGGGGGTTAGAAGACATAGGAGTAGCAACTAAAAGAAATAGTGAGGAAAATAAAAATCTTGAGACAAGGAGAGACCATACCAGTGGAACTTCTTCGTTTAAATCTCCATTGATATGACCAAAACATGCATCAAATATTAACACAAAGTAGACACTTAACACATAATTCAACCATATGCAGTTTAAACCCTTTTTGTGTAGATGTAGCATTGATAAGTAGGGTATCGTTCTAAACCGGGGATTGAAGGGTGCATGCAATTCTTGTGTAGTAAAAAGGGGGGTATAAAAGAGTTGATTTTAATTTCCTAAATTTTCTATCTAATTACTAACGAAAAACGTCAATCACATAGCAAGTATTCCTAGGACTTTAGCATGCATCAACTCATAGACAAGCAAACACATAAAATCAAATCCCAAAAACCCTTACCATATTTTCGACAAAAATAAATAAAAACCTAATTAATTATTTACATGTGATCATCCCATCATACCCACATGCATATTATACGGCTCTAATTCTCCCATCATCTTCGAAATCTACAAACCCTAATTCCAATTACATGTTATGGTTTTCTTTATCTTTTAATCAAAGTGCAATGAACAGCATATAAACACCTTAACTAAATCATCGATTTGATACAAAGGTAGGGACTAACATGTTCCGTGAACAGCACTGCAAACGTCCTAGTGATCCTAACCTCTACCCATACCAAAGCTTTATGCCCAACACATAACACATAAAAGAAACTAAGATTCATAAACACATGGAACACGTATGGAATTCATAAAGTGTATAAAACCAAAATAGACATTCATTCACCGAGTTTTTACACAAATAAATACAAAGACTAAGGAGACTACGGAGTAAAGAGTTCATGTTACACTTTTAGTTCCGTGAACAGCACTGCAAACTTCAAGAGCAAGATAACCCTTTGATGGAGTTGGTATCGGTTTTTAGGAGGTGGTGATGGTGTAGTCGACCTTGGCTCTGGAGATCTTTGTGGTGGAGAATGTTTGAGGATTTTGGCAGGGTGAGAGCGTAAGATAGGTGATGATCTGTTTTGAGGCCGAGCCTCTTGTATTTATAAGCTCACAAGAATCATTCTCCTCCTAGAATAAGGTTTCCTTCTATTTTCGGGCAGATCTGGCAGTCTGTAAAGATTTGCACTTTCCCGGAGTTGTAGGTCTCCAAAAATTATGATTTTGGTGTCGTTGGAAAGAAGACTCAAATATCTTTCCAACCATAGGTTAATCGCATCTTAAATCCTCCTGGTTCGTTCCCAGTTGTCGTTCGAAGTTGGCCTATCTGCATAGGCAGATTCTGCTTTCCTTATTCTTCATGATTTCCTTCTTCTTTTGACTTTGGGAATCCTTTTCCTACCAAATCTTGATCTCCACGAAATTGGCTGATTGGATCTTCATTTTTGGGCTATCAAAATGGTCTTCTAATTAATTGGACCCATTTTCATTTGTTCTTCTTCAAGATCCTTCCGGAAGCTTTCAAATCCTAGTCAACATAGGAAAGGTTTTCCTAGTCAACCAATGATTTCTTTTTCTCCTTTCTTCCTTGGAATTTCGAACCAATTTCTTGTCTCCATTATTTTGCTTTGTTTTGCATGCTTGTAGACTCCTTTACTCCGTCTCTTTTGGTCAACACCTGAAATTAACAAAATAAGTTAAAACTAATAAAACTAAGCAATTATCAAAGTAAAAATGTAGAGAAATTACATTAATTAATACGCCTAAAATGCGTAGATCAAATCCACCCACACTTAGACTTTGCTAGTCCCTTAGCAAACACTAAATTAAACTAAGACTCAAAAATTTTCAACAAAAATACTACTAAGCCCTTTAACAAATGAATTTCGAAAATTCCATGAAAATTCACAAAATTAAAGCACAAGGAATTCAAGAGTTAATAAAGACATTCTCATGCATGAACAAGTAAGACTTAGATGAAAACAATGGTGATTGATAAGCTATGCATGCACTAGAAAAGTTCAAAATCCTCACATGGATGCACTCATCATCTTTTCACTCATGAAAAAGGGGTATTCACTCAAGATATATCGAAGAATAAATAGAATACCTCATGAATAAAACCAATTACTTGCACAAATGAACCCAAACCATATGCTTACTCATGTGATTAACTCCACAGATCAAATGCTACTCATCTTAAGGATCTTAAAGGACTTTCAAGGGTTGTAATGGGGCTGAGGCTAAGGCATTCGAAAATTTGGATAAGTGGTGTTTAAGAACGTTCCAAAGACTTAGTCTAGCTCCATCATCTTGTTAAATTTCGTGCTCCATCTTCTTCCCCACGTTACCAGTGTCAAACTTTAAGCACAAGGGCCAGATTTCATCTTATTGGGCCCAGACTTCATTCTAATCTTCCTCTAAGCTTTGTGAACAGGACAAAGGCCTTATTTCTTTACTATTGGGCCTTCAATTCAATACAAACTCCAAATCCACAAATATGGGGGACATTAATCCAAACTTGAACATTAAAAACCAATTGCCGGAGAGCTTCACAATTTTTTTTTTTCGATTTTTTTTTTTCGGCAACTACTCTTTCTTTTCTTTTGTTGGACAAGTCTATCCCCATACTCACATCTTCCTTAATGATTCTCACGCCATCTCCATGTATCTAGCTTCAAAAATCTTCACCAAGTCATTAGAACAGGGGTAAGGATTATCTACACTAGGTTAAAGTGTTTGGATATATATGGTGATGAAAGAAAAGCTTAATGTGGGCTCAAAATGGTTGACTAAGGGGGTCGCAACTCGTGCGCACATATGGGACACATAGCAATTTGGCAAAAGTGGTGGTAAATCCTAAATGTCTTTAATCATATCCAAAATCAGAGTATGTATTGACCATAAGCTTTGAAAATCAACATGAGCAAGTTCTAGCATTCTCTAGTTTATTAAAAACTATGGCAAGCAATCATATGAGTCATGTAAACATTTTTGAGACTAAAATCTATATATGTCGAAATTCACTCCAAGAAAACATAATTTCAGCTCAAAACTCACTTTATGGTTTAAATGATTTAAACTTATTCTAGCATGCGAATTCTGTACCGAGTTTTACTATCTATATTTACTACATGTCAATGCAATCAAAACCTCTATATTAACAAAAGAATTCCATAAAAATTAATAATATGAAAGCCATGAACTCGAAATTGTCTCAGAAAAATATCATCATAGACGAGTTAAGGGCATCCTAAGACTCTGAAAAACACTAAAATACACTCAAAAACTACCTAAAATTTTAGAAAAATAAAAACCCACGAAAATTAAATAAAAATCATTTTTTTAGGGCATCATCCGCCGGAAAGTTTCATTGTCCACCCGGTTTTTACAATTTATGACTCAATAAGTTGTAAACCCCTCCCCCACACTTAAATCTTACATTGTCCTCAATGTAACTAAGTAAAAGCATAGAATCAAGCATGGAGAATGAATTCACCAAAAATAACTAACTAATTAACACACTAACAAACTAATTAATAAGGAGGAAGGGAGAAGAAAGCAAATCTGTATGTCGATCCTCCATTGGGTTGCCTCCCAACAAGCGCTTGTTTTTTAATGTCTTACAGCCTAGACATGATGCTCTTTTCAGGATTTGTAATGGGAGCTTCATGCTCAACGCCATCCAGGATGTTTATGTGACGTTGGCTTCTTCCAGTGATACTCACTGTGCTGGACGCAAATCTCCCCCAGGATTTTGAACTGTTTGAGTAGGTAATTTTCCAGAACTGCCCTTAATCTGGCCCATGAATTGAATCACCTAGCCCATCTGCTTCTTTAATTCATTAATATCATTCCCTTGTTGGGCTTGGGTGTTCAGCAAAGCCTGTGTAGACGATGAAAGTTGTGACAACATCTTGTCATAATCCGGATTGGTGAGTACAAGCTGAGTCGGTTGTTGTTGCTGCAATGGTTGAGGCGCAGGATTAAGGCATCCATCATTGTACCTCCACTGAAATCCAGGATGATTATTTCGAATCCCTTGATTGTAGTTGCCATAATTGTTGTAGCGAGGAGCACCTTGATTGTTCTGAAATCCACCAATGGCGTTTACTTCTTTCATCCCCTGAGCAGGTGCATTCTGAGGACACTGATCATTATGATGTCCATCCAGCAGGCAGATTCCACACACAAGTGATGCAGGAGGCTGAGGTTTAGGTGACTTGGTCTCCAGAAGCTTGGTAATTAATGAAGAAAGCTTGGCAATTTCGGCACTAGTGCTTGAAGAAGACACTTCACTGACTTTCCTACTTTGTTGCAATGTCATACCCTCGTACTGTTGAGTGTTGAGAGCACGCTGGTTTAATAAAGTACGTCCCACAGTTGCAGGCTTCTCCAGAAATGATCCACCAGCGGCAGCATCTAGAAGTTCTCTCTCCAATGGCTTGAGTCCCTCATAAAAGTATGTCAAGAGGTTGCTCTCAGATATTCCATGTGATGGGCATGATTCACACAACTCTTTGAATCTTTCATAGTAAGTAGCGAAAGACTCATCACTTTCTTGCATAACGCCCGTTATCTTCTTTCTTAGATTTGTGATCTTGGACGCCGGAAAGTACTTGGTGAGGAAGGCTTGGATGCAAGCTTCCCATGTGGTGATGGATCCAGCAGGTAGACTGAAGAGCCAACGTTTGGCCTTCTCCTCCAGTGAAAATGGGAAGGCTCTCAGTCGAAATGCATCCATATCAGTGTTGGTAGGACACATGGAATCACACACAAACAGAAATGTGGTCAAGTGTGTGTTGGCATCCTCTGTTGTGTGGCCATGAAAACGTGGCAAATGATGGATGACACCACTCTTGAGCTCTGGTGCAGTCTGGCCCACTGCTGGTGTTGGATAAGTGATCGACATTGGGCCAAAGTTACCCAGATTCGAGTAAGTTTGCTGTCTGATGGACTGTTCAATGTTGCCTCCGTTTTCACCCATGGATTCGGCTTCTGAAGTGTCTGAAAACGATGTAGGTGATGGTGGTCTAGGTGGACTACTTGGTGGACTGTTGAAAATAGGCCCTTGTAAAACCCCTTATGCGTTAACCTAATTCCCTTGATTCTGTCTAACAACTGTTCGGTTTCTGAGTTCAAGTTGACGAAGAACAGGAGTGGACATTCATTAAATGGCCTAAAATTCAACAGATCAAGCGTTAGTATCAACATAATATATATGAACTGCAAAAAAAAAACAATTTTAAATGCAGAAACACACTTAAACGTGAATGCAAATGATATATAACAAAAATGCAATGCAAATGATGCAGAAATATAGTAACCAATGAGAAATCTAAGTATATAAACACACAAAATTTGTTTTGCACGTTGGACATGTTCTTAGGGCACCTTTCACACAATGTCACACTTCGATTTGCCATGTATCACACATTTACTTAATGAGAATTAACTAAATGCATCAAACAAGATCAACCTAGATGATAAAATGGTGTGAATGCATAAGAGAAAATTGTTAGAACCTGCAGAAAACATCCAAGTTACGTGAACAATCATGAATAGAATGACTCATCCATTGGTCTCATGTCCCTAACTTCACTTAGGTTAGGGTACCCGGTGATGAAATCCGAGCATCATGAAACCGCAGGGGAGTTCATGCAACTAAGTACCTGCAACGTTGGAAAGTCTTTTACATGTTCAAACAATTTTCGAGATTTTTAGCACACATGTCTCAAATTGATTTCGCCAAAAATTTACAAGGATTACAAGACATTGATTTTTCAGTCTTTCCAAGGACGTGCGACCCGTGCGATAAAGTATGAATTCTCAATTGTTCAGCCTTGGTTCAATCGAAAAACATGGCCAGTTGGGGATAGAGATAACGCGAGAGGCAGGACTAATTTCGACAATACACCCCGAGGCTAACCGGGCCAATGGTATATACTCTATTGGTGTAAGTCTTTCTTAGATCCAGAACCTGTCACCAGTCATAACCCGTTCTAGACACCATGTCCGACATTCAGCCAAACTTTCAAGAATTCACACTCCCTCATAGTTCTTGTAGACTCCGCCCTCAACCTTATGTGTAAAACATAAGGGGTTAAGGAGATAAACAAGAAAAAGAGGCACCATCTATTCCAAGGAGTGAGACCTAATTAATCAAGCATGTAATCAATGTAAATCTAAGACTATCCTTTAACATGCTTAACAATTATTAGATATATATATACAAAAACCGATTAATATTTGCAAAAATTAAAATTTACACTAACATTTATTCATATGTATTTATTTACGAAAAGTTAAATCAATTAGGGCACATATACAAGGCATCGAAAATTTGTAAGTAAAATTGGCATATATACTTCGAAAATTCCTGAAAAAGAAAATGGTTAGTAATATGCACAAGTATAAATTTACATATATACACACAAAAATCACAAACAATTAACAATCCCCGGCAACGGCGCCAAAAATTGATATGACCAAAACATGCATCAAATATTAACACAAAGTAGACACTTAACACATAATTCAACCATATGCAATTTAAACCCTTTTTGTGTAGATGTAGCATTGATAAGTAGGGTATCGTTCTAAACCGGGGATTGAAGGGTGCATGCAATTCTTGTGTAGTAAAAAGGGGGGTATAAAAGAGTTGATTTTAATTTCCTAAATTTTCTATCTAATTACTAACGAAAAACGTCAATCACATAGCAAGTATTCCTAGGACTTTAGCATGCATCAACTCATAGACAAGCAAACACATAAAATCAAATCCCAAAAACCCTTACCATATTTTCGACAAAAATAAATAAAAACCTAATTAATTATTTACATGTGATCATCCCATCCTACCCACATGCATATTATACGGCTCTAATTCTCCCATCATCTTCGAAATCTACAAACCCTAATTCCAATTACATGTTATGGTTTTCTTTATCTTTTAATCAAAGTGCAATGAACAGCATATAAACACCTTAACTAAATCATCGATTTGATACAAAGGTAGGGACTAACATGTTCCGTGAACAGCACTGCAAACGTCCTAGTGATCCTAACCTCTACCCATACCAAAGCTTTATGCCCAACACATAACACATAAAAGAAACTAAGATTCATAAACACATGGAACACGTATGGAATTCATAAAGTGTATAAAACCAAAATAGACATTCATTCACCGAGTTTTTACACAAATAAATACAAAGACTAAGGAGACTACGGAGTAAAGAGTTCATGTTACACTTTTAGTTCCGTGAACAGCACTGCAAACTTCAAGAGCAAGATAACCCTTTGATGGAGTTGGTATCGGTTTTTAGGAGGTGGTGATGGTGTAGTCGACCTTGGCTCTGGAGATCTTTGTGGTGGAGAATGTTTGAGGATTTTGGCAGGGTGAGAGCGTAAGATAGGTGATGATCTGTTTTGAGGCCGAGCCTCTTGTATTTATAAGCTCACAAGAATCATTCTCCTCCTAGAATAAGGTTTCCTTCTATTTTCGGGCAGATCTGGCAGTCTGTAAAGATTTGCACTTTCCCGGAGTTGTAGGTCTCCAAAAATTATGATTTTGGTGTCGTTGGAAAGAAGACTCAAATATCTTTCCAACCATAGGTTAATCGCATCTTAAATCCTCCTGGTTCGTTCCCAGTTGTCGTTCGAAGTTGGCCTATCTGCATAGGCAGATTCTGCTTTCCTTATTCTTCATGATTTCCTTCTTCTTTTGACTTTGGGAATCCTTTTCCTACCAAATCTTGATCTCCACGAAATTGGCTGATTGGATCTTCATTTTTGGGCTATCAAAATGGTCTTCTAATTAATTGGACCCATTTTCATTTGTTCTTCTTCAAGATCCTTCCGGAAGCTTTCAAATCCTAGTCAACATAGGAAAGGTTTTCCTAGTCAACCAATGATTTCTTTTTCTCCTTTCTTCCTTGGAATTTCGAACCAATTTCTTGTCTCCATTATTTTGCTTTGTTTTGCATGCTTGTAGACTCCTTTACTCCGTCTCTTTTGGTCAACACCTGAAATTAACAAAATAAGTTAAAACTAATAAAACTAAGCAATTATCAAAGTAAAAATGTAGAGAAATTACATTAATTAATACGCCTAAAATGCGTAGATCATCCATCCTCATCATCCCATGCTTCAACGACCTCTTTCTTCTTTTTCTGGGTGGCACCTACCTTTGTAACTTTCTTTGCGGTAGGGGAAGCAGCTGCGAGGCTCGCACCCATGAGTTTGCCATGTTTCAAGACAGAAGGGGGAGAAGCACTAATCTATCGTTCCTTTCTCTTCTGGCCTACTTTCTTCTGGACAATAGGGCCCACAACCTTCCTATCCATCGTTCTCTTGAAGTAATCAAGAAAAGATGCTGAAAAAATGGTGCGAAAGACTTCAGCTTTGGACTGCATCCAGAGTTCACCATAGTGACGCCTATTTCACTCATGGTATTCTTCAACCACAGAATAAGTTACATAGAGTGAGTGCCAACAAAACTTGGAGAGGTTCAGTAGAGGAAAAGTTGGTGTAGCAAGAGCCTGAAGGATTGCTGCGGAAGGTTTCCCCATGCAAGTCCTCCACGAGGTATAGTCATTACGGGATTCTATTAAGAGGCAGGGGAGACCCTGTTTACACCCGGGTTGGCGAGCAAAATGGTTGGGTGTGTATAGTTCTATCCACAAAACCACATTAGGGACAACAATATGTGACAACCCGAACCGGAAATGGTAGTTAATCAGCTTAATTCGCGAGTTTCACAAATAATTGTAGTTGGTCGTAATTAATCGGTTATGCGGCCTTGTTGATGACTTAATTATCGGACACAAAGTTGGTTTGGGTTCATTCACGGAAAATGTAGAGGATTTGATTTCGAGCTCGTAAGAGTTTTCCGAGGATTTTTCCGATGTCCGATGAATATGTTATGAATATTTCCGACCGTTGGATTTAATAGTGTTTATCCGTTTGGATTCGATTCGTTTTTGACCGTTTATCTTAGTCGCGAGTATAAATATCGAAATAGTCGTAAAATTTTCGAAAAGTCACATATGGGCCGAGTTGACCAAAATTGGACCGTTGACCAAGTTTGACCAGTGTTGATCGAAGAGGAATTGCACCACCGTTGACCACCGATTGACTTTCCGATTCCGGCCACTTCAGACCTCAAGCTTGGTATGGTTAGCTTCCTCTCGTGATTTCCTATTGTTTTGAACTTGGTTTGAGTTGATTTGGTTGAGTTTTGGGGGAGAACCAACTTGATAAAGTTTTAAATTTTTGCCGGAATCGGGTGAGCTTTTCCGGCCACTTTTGAGGTCGATAGGCTTGGGGGTTTTGCTCCCATCAACCCATAGATGCTTTTGGGTGAAAGAATAGGCCATTTGAAGCTCGCCGGAATAGGTCACCGGAATTAATGGAGGTTTGAATTTTCGAGCTTGATGCCGGCCGATGGGTTTCGAATTGGAGGTTGGTGTAGAAGGAAAAGTTGTTGGGCTTGAGGAGTAGATGTGATCTAGAAATTTTCACCGGATTTGGCCACCGTTGATGCCGGGCCGCTGATCAAGGGCGGAGCTCCGGCGAGTTGATTTTTTTTGGAATTTTGGGAAGTTTTATACCGTTTTACTCGTAATCGCACCCCGATCGTAGTCTTGAGGTTATTGAGTTGATTTGGGTGGTGGATTTTGTGTCGAGGGATAAGTAGAGTATTTATGGAATTTTCGACGATCTCGTTGATATTCGAGGTATATGTTTCCGAAAATGGTTGGTTTCCGAGGTGTGGTTCAGAGTTTTGAATTATGATTTTGATGAGTGGTATTTGTGATTATTCAGGAGATCGTGATCGTACGGTTGGCAAGGAATCTTCTACCAGATCACAAGATTAGCGCGTTTTTGTGTTTTGCTTGTCTGGGAGTGGACATTTCTTTTCACTGTTGATTGCAAGTCTTTTTATATACGTTTTACGAGCATGAGCATGCAGTTATGATTATGAATTATACGAGCATGTGTTTTATGATTATGCATTTACTAATATGCTTTATAATTATGCATTACGAGTATGCTTTTACATTACGCTTTATGTATTTGCATGGAAACCTTTATGATTTGGTTTACACAGAGTACAGTCTCAGTAGTAATTGTATCGATACACTTAGCATCCCGGCTGATCCCCGAGGATGTTTACCGGGGGGGACTGTTACCCTGACCTGAGGTATTTACCGGGGGGGAGCAGATACCCTGACCCGAGGCCCTTTCTGGCTGGAATCACTTGAGGATCAGGGATCCCGTGATTCAGACTGTTCTAGCATGGATGTGTCCATGAGTGACCCCGCAGGATTTCCGATGCATGCTCTGTGCGCGTGAGGAGTTAGAGTCTCCCTCGTGTACAATGTGATTTTTATGCATCTAGACTCGCATATGTTTTATAACATATATATTATTCGGTGAAAGACATTTATTTTCGTCCACTCACTCTAACAGTTTATATGTCTTTCCCTGGACTCTTTGTTTTCAATGCCCAGTTTGCAGTTTGGATTCAGGTGTTGCACGTCGAGGTTGGAGGCTTAGTATTCGAGCTACTTTTCCTTCTCAGTAGGTTTCTAGTTTGGCCTAGTGTTGTATATATATGTAAATACTAGAGGTCGCTCTGAATACTGTTATATTTATATTTTCACATGATTTTTTTCCCTGATTTCTGTAAAGCTACAGTTTTGTTTATTGCTTTACGTTATGTTATGTTTTTGAGAAATTCGGATGGGATTGGTACCCACGGTTTGGCTTTTGTGGCATAGGATGAAGTGTATTTTCCGGTGCAGGTTAATGGTAACTACGCGATATAGTGGAACTCTGCCAAAATTTTTATGATTTTTGAAAGTTCATGTTTTCAGAAGGGGTTTGATTTCGGTTTAGGCAACTAAATCCGGGTCGGGTCCTTTCACAATATCTGCACAAGTGATGCCCTGGGCAAAGAGTTTCTTCGCAATAGGAGCTTGGCGAGGGGTTAATTCAGACGTTACTATAAATCCAGACGTTAACTCAGCAAAGGTAGTTACTATAAATCCAGACGTTACTATGAATCTTCTCGTCACTATAAACTCAGCCATATCATTGGGGAACAATTTCTGACCCCAGAGGTAGTTGAAGCATTGCGAGTAACTCAACGATTCTGTTTCCCTAGCGAGAGCCAATGATTTCCTTAAAACTTCCTCAGATGTGAAATCTTTATAGTGCAGACTGTAGAACTCGGGGAAATACACTTGTAACCACAAAGACAGAATCCAAACAGGCCCTGCAAATTTCAACTTAAATGGATTTAATGAAATCCACCCAAGTCCACGATACAAAGCGCCCAACGCGGGTTGCACAAGTCCAAGACAGTGGCCGTTATACAATGCATTAGCTGCCTTGGTAAAGGTATTGGTAATCCTGTCTGCAACAACATAGAAAAGCTAGAATTCCAGAAAGGCAATACCGCCATAGGCATTTTTCACCCGCTGGTCATTAGAGGTAGGAGCAGTTTGGAATTCTTCTGTGTTGTAGTGCTTTCGCCAATTGGAGTAAGCAGTACTGATAGTGGCACGAGCAGGGTCCTAAGAAAAGGGGAAGGATTTACTGTCTAAAACGCTAAGAAGAAAAGGCCCATCCGCAGTGGGAAGCTTTGATGGTAACGACATCAAGGAGTGTAATTCCCAAATGCCCAAATAGGAGAACAAAACTATTGCTACTAGTCTCCCAATAGCATAAGACAGCAATGGCAGCAGCATGATTCCCACCTTGGGGAAGATGGAAATATAAATCCAAAGCATGAAAGATACCAACCTGTTGCCAAAGCTCCTCATCGAAAGACTTTTGCTCCTGGTGCCATTGAAGCTCTTCAGTTCCAGTACTGGGCCATTTCCCTAATTTCACGTTAAGCTCATTCTGGTTCCATTAAATATGGGCAGCGGCTTCACCTCGTGTGATCAACGGAGGATGACACACAGCCGAATCAAGAGCGGAAAAGGCCTTTGTCGTATTGATTGTTGGACCCAGTATAACTTCATCCCCCGGTGTTAAATCAACCCACGAATAGGGAGTATCCTGGTCTCAGTGAAGGCGCTGATCCATGTGATTACGGAAGGTTTCCAAATCCTTTTTAGAGTCATCTGGGCAGAACTTTTGATAAGGAGCCATTGGCAAGGAAATTGATGAAAATCGAAGTTCAGAGAGTATGTGTGAATTCAGAGTCTGAGACTGAAGAAAACTTTGG
Source organism: Geum urbanum (assembly GCA_946800695.1). Lineage (NCBI taxonomy): Eukaryota > Viridiplantae > Streptophyta > Magnoliopsida > Rosales > Rosaceae > Geum > Geum urbanum. The sequence goes on from OX327009.1 coordinate 5,380,012, forward strand.
AGAGAAGGTGAAAAGAGAAAGATGACTGAAGAAGCTTAAAAGAGTTGAAAATAGGCGGCGCAATTTTCAGAGGAAAACACTTGAGTAAGCTAATGCAAGGCTGTTTCAAAACCACTGACTGAGGAGGCGACACGTCATATCAAGACCCATTCGATTGCCCATGGGTTAATCTCAAGGTCTGGAGGGCAATGTTTGGGCCCAAAGTAAACTCAACATTTATTCTGATACTTTTGGGCTTTGGAGATAAAATGGGTCAGTTACGAGTGGATCAATAATGAGCTGCGATTCTAGAAAAGATATATAGCTGCGAATCCGGAAAAAATCTATACGATTCCTGGATAATCTAAGGAATCCAAGGGCAGCATATCATTCCTAATCAGTAAATGTTACCTTGTCAAGTAAGGAGGATCAGAGTACCTACCTCTATAAATAAACAAAGCAGAGCAGATTTGTGGAACTCTACACATATACACAAATTTGCGCACCAGCAAATCTTACTCCACTGCGAGTAAACAACCAGCGACCAGCGAATTCAAAATCTAGGCCATCCGACAGAGTGTGAGGATATGAAGATTCACTCAAGCTAACCAACTGGAAATAACGAATTCAGGATCTAGGCCACTTGATAGAGCATGGGGATTCGAAGATTGACTCGAGCTACAACAACAGAAGTTAGCGGAGTCCAAGCCACCTGACAGAGCGTGGGGATTCTTAAGATCTACGAAGTCATACTATCCGGTGTTCTCAACACTACGTCGTTAGGATTTCTCTACTTTATACTTGCCCGAGGGTGTAAAGTATTGATTCTTTGTGGCTTAGCAGAGAGACACGAAGCTTACGTCTTGAATCAAGACAAGTAGGACTCAACGAGCGCGGTTGGTGCTCTCCTCGCTCCAATCATTTGATAAGAAGCAGAGACTACGTGGGGCACTACACTACAACATTCTGCCCTCGGAAGTGGCACACCTCGCACACAACATGACAACAGACGCAGATAAAAAAAGAGAAAGTTTGCGATCACTCCACTCGCAGCGACCTGACTAGAGAAAAATCAAAGTCAAACAGCCTCACTTCTTCTTCTTCTTCTTCTTCTTCTTCTTCTTCTTCTTCTTCTTCTTCTTCTTCTTCTTCTTCTTCTTCTTCTTCTTCTTCTTCTTCTTCTTCTTCTTCTTCTTCTTCTTCTTCTCTCTCATTTTAAATTTGAAAAACAGTTCCTGGCCCATCCTTAGATTTTGAAAATGTAATGCAAATTGATTATAATAAGTTCTCAGTTATGATTGGCATTTTTGGAGCTCAGACTTGAATTTGATTCAAATTTGATATTGAATTTGACTCAATTTTGTTTTTGCTTCAAGTCTGATGTATAGGCTTCTAGTTAACTTTGTTGTTGCAAATAGCACATCTGCACATGCATGCGATTTTAATTTCCGGTAGAAATTTTACTAAAACTAATCATCTTTGAAGACTATCAGGTAAATTTTCTTTAGTTAATAAAATTTGAAATAAAATGGCATCACCAGTAGCCATGTCAAGGCCACCCGGTGAAAATGTGTGATTGCCACCATTAAGTTGCAGTAGTTTTAGAGCTTGTGTTTAATTTAGATACTCATTTTGATGTAGTATACAACTAATGCCTCTTATAACTGGTCCTATGTGATTTTTTATTATCTATTTCTATTACTGATGTGTGGCTGTTGGCCAGCTATTTCTTAAGAACTAACATTTGCGTAACTCATGGTGTAGGTTTGTGATCATCGGAGCAAAGAAATAACAATTATTTCTCCATGTACAAACCAAATTGTCACAGAGCAAGATCGTGTAAAGGACTATTTCAGAAGTTGCGTTAATTTCAATTATTCAAGATAATTCACCCCACTTGTCTTGTTATGTGTTTCTCTACAGATAGGAAGAAGACTACACACAACGGCTTGTATTGACAATTTATATTTTTTTTTTACTTGGTTGAGTTAATGATTCAGTAGGTCTTTATGGTTTATTAGAAGCAGTTTCTGGGCATAGTTTATTGATTCAGTAGGTCTTTATGATTCAGTAGGCCAAGCATCCATGTTGTCCATGCCAGGATTTTTTTTGCTCGAGGCGTGATCCTGTCATCACACTGGTTTCTTGAAGCTTGATATAGCTCTAGGAACTAGAGAGTTACCAAAGGTAATTGATTGATTAAAACTTTGAGGTATATTTCACTAGTAACTTATTATGAATACTGATGCATTGAATTTTTGTGGTTTCTCGTAAACGCAAGTAGATAGTTTGTATCATTTATACGAGCACCTTGTGTCATGTGTTATGTCATCATGTTTACATGAGTTAATGGTAGCTCTGTATGTGCAGTAGCTTGTGCTTTGAGGACTAAGATGCTGATTTGAGTTTATGGAGTCTTTGCAGAGTACACTCCCCACTTCGCCATTATTTTCTTCTGTGCTATAGTTATGGCAACAACCAACCAAAGATTGTGTTGTTTCAACATGTATGACATCATTGAAGTAAATTGGTCGCCAAAGTTATTGTAAGGGCATATGTTGCTATCTTATCATTGAAGTGTAATGGTACATTCTTATTGCTTTGTAAATTATTAGATTTCTCTATTCGTATAAGCGAATGTTGGAGTTGATTGGATATGGTACATGCATGTTTCATTCGTATCATTTACTATATCAAGGGTACAGGTTTTAGGATATTGAACAGTAGTCGGATTACTTTGTGAAATCAGGTGAAAATGAAAATGAAAATGAACATCAACATTAATTAACTGGTGATAATAGGTAGACATAGATATTTTCTTTCATTCTCCTCACTTGTAATGTGATGTATCAATGCCACTTCATCTTTTTGATTCATGATTGTGATATTGCAGGAAGGTATTGCAAAATTATGGTGAGGATGAAAAACTGGCACTTGATATTCCAGAGGCAAAGATCAAAACGAGGGAGCTTTTATGTTGTGGATTTAGGGTCTGAAAGACTTGAGTAGTAAAGCATATCATTGTTGGTCAATGTTTCTTTTGTACACTCTAGAATGGTTATTTGATTTATTTGAATGTTTATAAATGATTTGAATTTTGGCATATAAATATGAAAATTTTCCCTAAAACCTAAGAATAAGATTTTTAATTCCCACTAGCTTACAAAAGATTTAAATATTCCCACTAATCAATTAATTATGTAAAAAAACTATTATACCCTCATTTTAATTAATAAATTACTCAATATTATTACTCTTTCAGAACCTATCGACTGTTGACTTGACTCCGATATCATTGACCATTGACCACCAGCGTTGACTGTTGACCGATCACCGGATTCCAACGACTGGTCAGATTCTAGCGACTTTGACCGATAACCAGTTAACTTTGACCACCAGTTGACTTTGACCATTGACCTTTTACCCTTAACAAACACTAAACTGTGTATCAGTTGACCCTAAACTGATACTCAGTTTACCTTCAACTGATAATCAATAACCATAAAACAAATTGAACCTCAGTTGACCCTAAACTGATACTTAATTGACACTAAATTGATACTCAATTTACCTTTAACTGATAATCAATAACCATAAAACAAAACACATAATAACCATAAAACAAATCAGTTGGATTAATTCTGTAACAAAACAAATGTGTTTAAAACATGCATCAATCTTCTTTAAGAACTTCTGTTCACATAATGCCAAAAGAAACAAGGAAAGGGTCAAGACATCCCAATCGAATATTCTATCGAACACTTGGTGTGCACTTCTACAAGTCGAAAACTGAAACAAAAAACAACACAACAGTTTTACGGGGTTGTTATAAATACTAAAGATTTATCATAAGCTGCTTTGCCGTAAACATCACTATAACAAGCTGTTAGAATAGGACTCAACAATACTATGTATCTAGTCGTTTATGCAACAAGTTAATAGCTAAGTCATTTAGTAAGAATCGTATTAGGATTGTTTATTTAGTACATGTATATCTGTATATCAAGTTACATGATTAAAGTCCAACTTATTCTGATATGAATCTCTTCGTTTAAAGTAAATCTAGTAGAATTAGACTTGAACTCTGTCATGGGTAAAGACACAAGTCCATTCTTATAAATACGAGAGTTTTGGTCCCTGTTCTTGTGTGAAAAAGCATTCAGAACCTACCCCATTGAAGGTGCTTAACAACATTAAAGAATAGAAGATCAAACTCATATTATCGATTACTTTGATATATGTATTGAGCGATTATTCTATAAAGTTCTATGTTGATCTTTACGTGTTTATGATAAATTGAAATATTCAATTACGATCTTTCAATTGGTATCAAAGTTTTGGCTCGTTCATACATCATAAACCCATTAAGAAAATCAAATGTGAAAAGTACTCGGTGCTCTCACCACAAATGTGAAAACTAGTCTCGACAGCTTTGTTTCCAGACTTGCTTGATTATTATAATCAAGTCTTCATTTTTTTTTAATCTGGGTCTTCCTCGCAAACTGCTATTATGCATTTGCTTGTTCCTTTGTTTAATCAATGACCTGCAAGTTGGAGCTTGCCGCAGTCAATGACAAAGTCAATGGACTTCCAATTACAAAATCGGAACTTCAATTTCATATGTCCTCACTATCTCGCAAAGCTTTCGTCTGGGAAGCTGTGGAGTGGAGGGGGTTTGCTTATTTCAAACAACTCTTTTAGCCTCATTGCCAATACAGAGGGGGAGAGAGAGACCTCAGTCCATTTTTACAGTTTTCAACCGGGACCATTCTTCATCATTGGCAACTGCATCTTTCAACCTCTTCAAAGAAAAAAATAGATCGATGGGTTTTGGGGAAAAAGCTGCCTCATATGGTGGACCTTATCTCTCGGCCTCACCCTCCGGCGACCTATCTCTGGCATCCTCATCACATCTTGGAGTCGTCCGACAACCATCACAGTATGCCACCGGTCCGGATCTCTCGCCGTCGCCTAGCTTTCGAGATCGACAACGTCCTGAAGGCCTCGGCTCCACCGTCTCCGCCGATGAGCTAGACACCGAACGCAGCGACTTCATCTGCCTCGAAGAGTTCAATGCAAACCGCTAAAGTGACGCCGTTTTCATCATGGTGAATTCGTTCTGATATGTCTCGGTGCGTATAAGAAGCAATTTTCTATTCAATTTTCCTTTCAACCTTGCTTCTCTTCTGCTCAATTGTCTGCGGTTCGAAGAATTTCTTCATTGTATAATCTGGAAGTGGCAGTGTGCGGAAACGAGGGCATTGAAAAATTTGAAGAACAAGGACTGGGACTTTTGCTGCGGCACCCACTTGTCTTGCATTATTACTCAGTGAAGTCTGATGCCAATAAGGTTTATAAGATTACTAGCGATGAGATAATATATTTACTCTCGGAGTTCATGATTAGCAATAAAGAAGTCGAGGTTGAGAAGAAGTCTAATTTCGAGCTGAAGGGGTTGTTGAGAACATGATAATTGTTGAAGGTTCACCGGGTTCCCCTGCTATGCGAAGTGTTCTCCTTGGGAGTGCTACTTTGTAACTATTGGCCATTATATCCGGAAGGGAGAATGGTGAGCCTTGTGCAGAATTGGCATACAGGGTCTTAGTTATGGTTTGCACCGATCCATCTAATGGCTTGATGGCACATTCAAAGAGACACCAGAAGGGAAATTTTAAGCGGCAAATGGACCTAATGAAGTTTGTGGGTTTTTGCTTATGCTATGTTTTCTGCTTGCTGCTGCACTACTGCTCAAAACTGTCCAGATAAGTTTTCTAACGAACACTCTTTTGATTTCTAATGCTGTTAAGAACACTATAACTTTAGGGGATGAAACCCACAATGTACAGAATTCTGTTTTTGGTGTTAAATTTTCATATGGGCAGGTAAACAGATTGCGTATACTTACACTGTTGTTGTGTATAATATTTTGCTAGAGTTATGGAACGTGGAATGAACGGAGTATACAAAAGGGGCTGAAGTTATTATTCCTTACTCAAATCTGGGAATTCGGTACTGCTTCCATAAATTTTGTTTTGTGCAGCGCTTAAAAGCACATATGTGAGTATCTCGAATTTCTTGAGAATTTGTGATTGGTAATTTGTATAAGGTTGCAATTATTTTCATATGAATGATTATATATGATAAATAGTGTTATGTGGAGTTTGATATTTGTGACATTTTGGATACAGATAATGAACAAAGATTAATTAAGTATTTGCAGAATTTGATAAAACATGAATGAAGAGTATTGTTTACAGAATTCATCAGGGATATTAGAATTCTATATAACAAAGCATGTATAAAGAATATTGTTCTGAACAGAATTATTAAAGAAATAATGCAAATACTGTTGGTAAACATTTTCATTAAGTAATTGATGAAAACTTAAGAAAAGCAACAACTAGTCTAAAGTTCTTGGTTAGATTTTGAGACACGTATTGCACAAAGCAAGGTGTTTTTAATTTCTGTTCCAAAAACCTTGTGGATACATAGACTGTGATTGTGTTTAACACAATTTATGATTACCACACAAATAAAAATGACTAAAACACATTAAGCTCGCTTAGTTCTCTTCTTCTTGCCATTAAAGGTGTTGATTGATCTTTGCATACAGTGTTTTATTCTTTAGGTTTTGTGGTATGGAAACTTAAGAAAATCTTGTTCTTTTGTCACAGAAGAGGCAAATACATTCAGTTCACCTTCAGTTTTGACTTTAACTTTAAGAAATGTATGCTATTGATGATACTAAGTGTTTCTTTTCTGTTTTCTCATTTTGAAATACAACTTGAGGTAATAATCAGATTGTTTTATCATTTGTATAATCACTATTTTGCTTCCGCTAAGTTTTAAATTGCAGCGCCGTAGCAAAGGCTAAGGTATGTTAATGCTAGAATTCTGATAGTTAAGTTAATATTGAAGCATGTGTTTTACGTTTCTACTAAAGTGATTACATTCAACTTTGGATTCAGTTGTTCATGTGTTGCTGTAATAATTGATTAATGATTACAAAAAATGTGAAACGTAATGAACTTGCATGCTCACACTTTGCTACGTTATAAAGATTAAGGTTGTTGTCATCAATCATATATTTTATTGGCATTTTAGTTTGTCATGACTTTAGAAAATGAAAACGATTGTCTGATCTTAAATGACTAATTGGAAAGCCAATCAAGAAACTGTCAAGCAAATGAAAATAGATATTTTCTTGTAATTACATAAGTAAACGGGTATAATTTGATTGATTACAGATCTGTGAGTTTTCTATTTGAATGATCATTAATGTGATCATCTCCCAAGATCTCTACAGTTTTCAAAGAAAATTTTGCAGAATAAGAATTAGTTTATTGATCAAGCTTTGGTATAACTTGATATACATAACCCATAAACTAAATTCTTATAAACAAAATCTGGGTTTACTGGTCATATGAACAAGTATATTGCACAAAGCAAAACTTGTTTATATTTTCAGCAAATCAATGTAGTTTACAACAGATTGAAACTTGTGTATTTGGTTTTAAAAATCCATGTCTATTTTTACTTCCAAAGAAGTGTGTCAGCATGGTTTCTATAACTAAAACAGCAACAAACATGCTATTTAATCTGATATTCGGATATTTTGAAGCTTTTCTTCTGCCCAAAGGTGTTGACTGCTTCCTTATATATGTTAGATTACATTGTCATGGGTTGTTGATATAGAAACTTCAGAATGCTTATTCTACTACCCAAAGGTGGTGTTAAGTATTATTTTCAGCTTGGGGTATTTTGTTATATATATTTAGTGATTTTATTCATATATATTGGATATGCTTGTTAAACTTATATTTTGTTAGCAGTATGGTTTGTTTTAGTTTTATGTTAGCTATAAACATAAAACACGTCTGAAAACAAAACTTGGTGTTTAACAAATTTCAGTAAAAAGAACTACTTAAAATTTCTCGAGTTTGCTCCTTAGGAATTATCAGTTACAATTCACATCTATGACTGTTAAGTTAGACTTTTACCTAACTCAGGAATTAAGAACGTCTTATTGTTACTTACAATGGTATAAGACAAACACTCTTATTAAGACGGTCATCTAATAAAGAAAATTTAGTGAAACCTTGAGTTTTAGAACCACCTCCATCGTCACTTCTCTCATAATGCTACTGTAAACCTCATTCACTAAAGTTGAGACTAAGAAGCTATCTCAAATATCTGTTTGTCATATCTGTGGATGATTTGTCAACCTTTTTACATTAAGACTTTTATTTGATGTTGCAGTCTTTAAGATTATTAACTAGAAGTTAATCTTCATTTAGATTTTGGGATATAGACTGCAAAATCTAATAAAGGGGGGGGGGGAAAGTATTGTGAAAATTATATTGAGAATAAACAAGGAAGAGTCTTAAGTATTATATTTGGTATATAGACTCTTGATATAGTTCCTTGTAAATGCTATAGTATAATGTGACAAAGATAAAAGAATTGAACAGTATCAGTTTTGCATCTAGAAAAGTCTAGAAAAATCAACAGTCAGTCTTTTAACTTCGTTAATCTAAGTGGTCACTAAAACATGAAAATTAAGTTCTGTATGCTGATTACGTGTGGGAGTTATGCTGTCTGTGGGTAAATTAAAAGATTAATGTTATTTTAGTTAACAAGAGTTTCACGATAAGAGTGATATATAATTTACTGTTTTTGAAGAGAATTATACAGTTTCTATTCTGTCTATATGTGAATGTCTTTATGTTTGCTGTAGCGTTAAGATATAATGCAAGAACACTTACAGTTATCTCTATTATGCAGGCTGTAATAGCCATGTAAGAGAGTGTTTGTAAAGAACTTTGGCTCAAAAATTCTCTGATGAATATCAAAGCCTTAGGAAGCATTATTTCAGGTAAGCTTGATGCTATATCTACTGTTCTTGGAAAACAGATTCAGAATTCAAAGCATATAGAATTTCAGTTTTGAAATGTGTTAGTGAGAGAGTGGTTATTTGAAGTTTTGTAGTTATTTTAGTTCTTAAATTCAGTGGGAGCAAACATAACTTAGAGAATTTTGTTTCAGTTTTATGTTCTTGATTCAGTTTTTTGTTTTTGAGAAGTTATTCTCATATTTTGTAAACTTGACTTTTGGATATCAATGATAATGGAGATTTTTCAGATTTGATGTGTTGCAACCTTCGGTACAAATCTAAAAGCTATTCATTTATTCTGTAGTCTGTCAAGTTTGATTAATTCAAGTGGATGTGATATATAGCTTTTGTGTTATATATGTGTAGCCTTTACAGTTAACAAACACAAATCCACTGGTGTAAAGATGTGTTTGTATTTTGGAGTTTTTGTTAAGAAAACCATTCAGTAGGACAAGGAGATATTTGACATAGGTTTTAAGTTGATATACGTTGTCAATTGCTCTATATTTCATATCTGGAATTCATGTGCATTATAGATGTTATTGTAGTGGTTCTTAAAGGGCAATTTTGAATAATAAAGTTGTTTCTTTCTAGGTTTTACCGTAGTGTCTTTAATGTGACAGAATTGCGTTTTTGGATTTTAAACATTAATATGATTCACGAGCTCCTTAAGTTACTTTTTGGCATTCTGATATTGACTATGTTGCTAAACATGAGCATTGTTGGTCCTAGTGGGAGATTGTTAGAATAGGACTCAACAATACTATGTATCTAGTTGTTTATGCAACAAGTTAATAGCTAAGTCATTTAGTAAGAATCGTATTAGGATTGTTTATTTAGTACATGTATATCTGTATATCAAGTTACATGATTAAAGTCCAACTTATTCTGATATGAATCTCTTCGTTTAAAGTAAACCTAGTAGAATTAGACTTGAATTCTGTCATGGGTAAAAGCACAAGTCCATTCTTATAAATACGAGAGTTTTGGTTCCTGTTCTTGTGTGAAAAAGCATTCAGAACCTACCCCATTGAATGTGCTTAACAACATTAAAGAATAGAAGATCAAACTCATATTATCGATTACTTTGATATATGTATTGAGCGATTATTCTATAAAGTTCTATGTTGATCTTTACGTGTTTATGATGAATTGAAATATTCAATTACGATCTTTCACAAGCAATCTTTAGTCTATATTCATTTGAGAAGCACACTCGTGTTCAAGCTTTAATAAGTGTCGGTTGATTTGAGAAGCACACTCGTGTTCAAGCTTTAATAAGTGTCGGTTGAAATGTTGTTGTAGCCTCTCATTTGCATAATTAATACACCTGTTCAAAGCTGTTTTTCTGGAAGAATGAGACATTAAGATTTGTGAGTATACAAAACTCATTTTGTTGAACCCATATATAATAAACTAACAAAAAATAGGTTTGTACCTATAATGACTGGCCTGCATATGAAAGCTCGTCTTACATACAATTCCAAAGGTTACACAACAAGTCCTAATGCACTGTGGTAGGAAAATCCGAACCTTAGACCGGGAGATCGGGGATTTCAGAAGGATCTTTTTAGATGAGTAACGGGTTGGCAAATATTCTATTATCTTTCAGTACGTTCATGAAGTGTCTCCAGTCAAATATATCTTTAAAATCACTGCACATAAATTAAAGTAAAGGATCAATCAAATGAAATCTAAGATTCAACGGCATTGTCATCGTACAATGATTATTTCGCTGACAAAGTAAAGAGTATTATTCGTTGAGAAGTAAAGGGTAACTTGGATCGGTCCAAAAGGACTCGTGGTCCAGATAAGGAAGCACCAGAGTGGCATTCATTTCTTTGCAACAGCTACCATGTCACAAATCTGCAAAATCCATGTGAACCACGTCAGTTCCAACAAATTATGCCAAACTGGTAGATTATGATTCAAGTATATTTTACTCTGTAGGAAGGATCAAACAAACAACTCTTACCCCTGTTCTCATTTGATTCAATCCACCACCATTGGCATGAACAAGCAAATAGCCGTTGATTTTCGTCCTCGTTCCTGCAATAACATTAAGATTCTGCATAAGACAGATACAAACTTCCAAATACTAACGTCAAAATATTTAGTTATGGAAGCAGATGAACTCACTTATCCGATTCTTTGGTCGAGCTATACATTTATCAAAATTGTCGCTCATTGGTTTCATCCATATTTCTGAAATCTGTAAAATACAGAGTAGATTTCTCCATCAATACCAATTAAGATCACAGCATTCAATGCACAAGCGACAAACAGATGAAGCCATTAAAACGACCTTGTACAACTAAATTAGCCATTCAATTTTTCTACTAAACCAATCCCAGACATCTCAAGTCCAAACACAGCTGCACCAAGTGTGAAACCTTTTACAACGAAAACAAAGTCCCATTTTTGCTAAAATGTATAGACCGTTGACCCTAAACTATGTATCAATTGATCTTAAACTGATACTCAGTTTATCTTAAGTTGAGTATCAATTTATCCTAAACTGATACTCCGTTGAGGATCAACTGATACTCACTTAAGGATCATCTGAGTATCAGTGGAGGATCAACTGATACTTAGTTGACGTTCAACTAATACTCAGTTGAGGTCACCTAATACTCAGTTGGGAGTCAACTAAGTTTCCAGTTCATTTGGGTATCAGTTTCAGTTCAATTAATTATCACCCAACTTTGCACACCCAAAAATCATAACAATATATAACACAATGCTTGAGCTAGGCATTTCATCGAACATATGCTTTACAAAGAGTCATTAAACCAAACCAATAACATGAGATTATACAACACTTTTAATTTGACGCCCAAGTCAAACACCATGGAATGTATCCAACAAAATTCCATCTCTTCACAAGTAGAACATCAACACCCTAGGCATAAATAAAGTATAATGTAAAAAATGATCAGTTCAAGTCAATACACCTATAAATATTCGATTACAAGAGATAATCGTATTTTTCATGTCTTCGTACTGCTATATATATATATATATATATATATATATAGATGCTCCCGGATTTTAAGGCGCCACAGTTCATCCAGCTTTCCTATATAAGGAGTTTCTCTCTTCCTTCTAAAGGAGGCTTCTTTCCCCAATTCTCTCTCAGTTCTCCTTATGTCTCTAGTTTTATCAGAGTTGCTCATGTGTTGAGCCTAGTCCCCAGCTCTTAGTATAGTAACCTTACTTCATGCATTGAGCCCAGAGCTCCTATTTGTAAGTAAGTTTTAAATTTAAATATGTAGTTCTGTTCTCCTAAATACAAGTCTTAAAATTATGTTAAGCTTCCGCGGTTTCTGGTATCAGAGCCGTAAGGGTTAAAGATTCGTGTTATGTTTTATTAAAACCCCAGACCCCAGGTGGCGGACTACCGCCTAGGTGAGGTATCTGGGTATGTTCTAAACCTCTCAATCCCCAAGTGGCGGACTACCGCCTAGGAGAGGATCTTGAGATGATCTTGAGTTGTTCTTGAGTTGTATCTAAGTTAATTTATTCTTTTTAATCAAGTAATTGGATTCTTTTCTCAGTTTTAGATTTTAGTAATAGTTCCTTTTTCCTGTTCTTCCTTTTCCTAATCCTATTCACCAAACCAAACAGTAAGGCCGGCGTCCAAACAGTAAGGCCCAAGGAGTAGCGTGAGCGGAGCGGCGTGAGCGGAAAGGTGAGTACCTTAGCCTTTAGGTTGTCAGGCCTAAGTTTCTGTTACCAAAAATCTTTTTCTAAGTCAAGCCTTCCCTTTACTTATTAAAATGAGTAGACTATTCAGATCCAACTCAGTCACCTCTAGTTCATCCAGATCTTCCCTTAGTGCAATCCCAAACATAGTTAATGAAGAACAAATTGAAATCCAGTCACATAATAACATTGATAAGAATGATTGGAATATTCCAAGAGTTCCTAGTAATGAAATTTAATTATAAGAAAAAATGGTCAATCACTTCTTTCAGAAGTGAACATCACATTAAGACAGTTGAACAAATTTATGCTGTAAGCTCACAGCATGAAACTTGTCAATTGTTTAGTCCTGAGTCAATTAGAAAACATAAGAAAGATGACCATAATTTTCTCCATATTGGCTTAGTTCAGATAGGAGTAAAACCTCTAACAAGAAAAGGTCTAAATGCCTCAGTCCTCCTTTGTCTTCGTGATGCTCGGTTTACCGACTTCACTGATAGTACCCTTGGTATAATTGAGTCAAGTCTCTTTAATGGCCCAATACACTTTGATTGTTACCCAGATTTTACAGTCAGTTTAAGTGATCCTCACATCCTAAAAACCCTAACTTTGAATATCAAAACCTCTGGTTATAACATCCTTGATGGATCAAAACCTTTAGCCTTAATCTATAGAGTTCATTACAAAGTCACAGGCACAAATATAAATTTCCAAGCTATTAGTAAAAGCCCCGAAGACCAAACTCTTTTAATCCAAAGTAGCCATGAAAATGCCAATGTCCGTGTTCCCCATGCTATCAAATGGACAGATGTCCAACTCCCTTCATAATGGGCACTAACCAATGAAAACCAACCTATTAATATACAACATAGCCAAAGTGATTTAAATTGTATCCACCAATTCAATGATGGCACAGTTAGAATCAACTTTAGAAATAATCCCAGATTCCATGAACTAGGACAATCTTCCAGACATTCCTTTGCTGGTTCCAGTACTACTGAAACTATGTCAAGGAGAGATTGTGACCAAGATAAACAAATAAAGAATATTAGGATAAAAGAATTAGAAGAAGAATTGAAAAAATTAAAAATCAAAAGTACAAAAACCACCTCTCAAGTCACCTATCCTAGTTATACTAGTTCAAACCATCAAAGAGATTCCGATGATGAACAAACGTCTCCCACGGCAACTGACTTTGAAGTAGTCAACCCCATTAATCCTCAATTAACTGTTCTCAACAAAACTTTCACAATCGATTATCCTAAATTAGACCAACATCTTCAAAATAAAGAAAATATTCCCAGAAGAAACACTTACAGAAGTCAATATCCCAACAAAGAACAGAGAATAGAACTCTTCCAGGAATGGAAGAGATTTATGCTCGAAAATCAATCTGAAATATATTTCCTTGATTTTATCGATCTAATTAATGACAAGAGCATTCAAACCCTTTCAAAATCAAAATGGAAAACAGCCAAAAACACCCTAATTTCTTCTAGTCATCCCCCAGCTGAAACAATAATTCTAGACCACTTCCAGTCTACGATAACAGCTTCTCCTTTTAAGTTACCTTCTACAGATAATCCAAAATTAAAGAAAATAACAGAACAAAATAATTATACAAACCAAAGCCTAATCACCATTGGAAGTCAACTAGACAAGATAGAAACAACCGTAGACAATATCTTCAATACAATTCAACCATCCAAAAAACAAGAGTCACCTTTAGTCCATTTCAAAGACTTGAGTAAAAATACCCTTAAGCCTATCTCTACCACCCAAAAAATAGAACAAATGTTAAAAGAGTTAAAACCTGAGTCTAGCACAATTACAGTCATCCATACTACTGATTCTTCAGACGATAACTCTAGTACAATATCCAAAGTAAACCACAAAATCGAAGAACTCCAGTTAAATAGAATAGGTCATTTAACCAGAAAATCTTTTAAAAATTGGAAAGAACGTCCTTTACCAATAGATATTCAGCCAAATAGTAATGCTACCCCAAATCAATTTTCCGTTTCTGCAGATAAAACTTATGAATGGAATATTGATAATCTTTCAGAACAAGAAATTCTGAACAAACTCCACCATATGTCAATGACAGCCAATAGTTACGTCACAGCCTACAACTATTCCCAACCTGAAATCGTTGAAATTCTCTCTTCCGGATTCACAGGAATGCTTCATTCCTGGTGGGAAAAACATCTTACAATTAAGTCCAAAAAGTCAATCAAACATGCAGTCATGCATGACGAGGATGGATCCCCAATCTTTGATACAAATATTGGATTGGGAATTTCAGACGCAGTAAACACCTTATTCTACACAATAATTCAACACTTTATTGGTACACCAAGTCACATTACTTCTAGGATTCATGACCAACTCAGTAACCTTAGGTGTCCAACCCTTAGTGATTTCAATTGGTACAAAAATGTTTTCATTTCTAGAGTCATGCTTAGAGACGATAGTAACCAACCATTTTGGAAAGAAAAATTCATAAATGGTCTCCCAAACCTTTTTGCTCATAAAATAAGACAAGTCTTGAGTAATGAATTAGGACAAATAGATTATGACTCCTTCACACACGGCCAAATCATTACAATAATCCAAAAGGAAGGCCTCAAAATGTGCATTGATTCTAAAATCAACTCAGCGGCAAAAACGGATAAAAAATTAGCTAAATACGAATTAGGAAATTTTTGTGAACAATACGGTCTACCTTCCCTACCACCCTCCAGAAGAAAGTCAAAACACACTGAGTCCAATCATTACAGAAGACCCTTTACCAAAAATAGATTTCCTCCAAAAACCCAATTTGAGCCAAACAAATTCTATTCAAAAAACAAATTCCAACCTAAAAGACCTTTCCATTCTCCTAACAAAAACATTGCAAAAGGCAATTGTTTTAAATGTAATAAACCAGGACATTTCGCCAACAAGTGTCCCCTAAAGACCACAATCAACCAGTTAAAAATCAGTCAAGAAGAACGTAACAAACTCATCAACATCTTAGAACTAAGAAATACAGATTCTGAAGATGACGACTCTTCAGAACCAAACGACAGTAACTCAACAAAAACCTCTCCAGATGTTTCTAATAGTAATTCCTCCCCACGTGTCACTTTTGGTTGCAGCGATGCTTTCCAATGCAATAACGATTGCTGCATCAAAACCATCAATGTTCTTACCAAACAAGAAGAACAAGAAGAACTCCTAATTGATCTCATCAGTAAAATACATGACCCTGATTTAAAAGCAGATTACCTTAAAAAATTAAGAAAAGTAATTACTCAGGAAAGTATAGTTAACACTCCACAGCAGAAAATCTGCCTGGCATCAACCTTTCAGAAATTTCAAGCCAAAAAGAAAGATATAACAATACAGGATCTCCAACAGGAGATAAAAAACATCAAAACACAAATTCAGTCTCTCAATCATACCTATCAACAATTAAGTAATGAACTCGAGGAAATGAAACAAGAAATAAATATCATAAAAATTAATAATCAATTTCGTCACTTAGATAATGATAATACCCCTGACGATGTTGAGAAAAATTCTCAAGATGCAATCATAAGTACAATCAAACAAATCCATCTAAAAAAATGGTACACCACGGTCCAAATCAAAATAAAAGATTTTCAACTAACGGCTGTAGCCCTAATTGACTCTGGTGCAGATCTAAACTGCATACAAGAAGGATTAGTACCTTCTAAATACTTTGAAAAAACAAAAGAATCTCTACGATTAGCTAACGGTTCTAAAATGAATATGAAATACGAACTACCCAAATCACACATTTGTCAGAACAATGTCTGTTACAAAACTTCTTTTGTCCTAATCAAAGACCTAACAGACAAAGTCATCCTAGGTCTCCCTTTTCTTACCCTGATCTATCCTTTTACTACAGAATATGATGGAATTATCACCTACCCTTTTAATGAACCAGTCAAATTCTCCTTCCTCAATAACCCAGAAATTCATTCCCTAAAAACATTCCAAGAAAGTTCAATTTCTAAAACAATCAATTCCATTCAAGCTAAAACAAGACAGATAGCTTTCCTCAAAGAAGAAATTAATTTCAAAAGAATAGACAGTCAGTTACAAGATACATTCTTTCAAAGCAAAATAAAAACCTTTGAAAATAAAATAACTACTGAATTATGTTCTGATATCCCCACTGCCTTTTGGCATAGGAAGAAACACATAGTCACTCTCCCTTACATCAAAAATTTTGATGAAACAAATATCCCTACTAAAGCCCGTCCTATTCAAATGAGCCATGAAGTTATGGAATTTTGTAAAAAAGAAATCATGGACCTCCTTAACAAAAAAATTATTAGACCAAGTAAATCACCATGGTCCTGCTCCGCTTTCTATGTTCAAAAAAATGCTGAATTAGAAAGAGGAACGCCAAGACTAGTAATCAACTACAAACCTCTTAATACCGTCCTCGAATGGATACGTTATCCTATCCCCAACAAACGTGACCTCATAAATAGATTAAACCATTCAGTCATCTTCTCTAAATTTGATATGAAGTCTGGATTTTGGCAAATCCAAATCCATGAAAATGATAAATACAAAACTGCCTTCGTTACTCCCTTTGGACATTATGAGTGGAATGTAATGCCATTCGGCTTAAAAAATGCTCCAAGTGAATTTCAAAATATCATGAATGATATTTTCAATCCTTATAGTCATTTTTACATTGTCTATATTGATGATGTCCTTATTTTTTTCCCAATCCATAGAACAACATTGGAAACACCTACATCAGTTCTTCACAATAATCAAAAACAATGGTTTGGTAGTTTCCGCCTCAAAAATTAAATTATTCCAAACCAATATTAGATTCTTAGGTTTCATTATCCATCACCTCCAAATACATCCTATTGATAGAGTCATTCAGTTTGCTGACAAATTCCCAGATATCATCCTTGATAAAAATCAACTACAGAGATTCCTAGGTTCATTAAATTACATAGCAGACTTTTATCAAAATCTCAGAAAAAAATGTAAACCTCTTTTTGATCGTTTACAATCTAATCCCCCTCCTTAGACCTCCACTCACACTTCTCTAATCAAAGAAATTAAGAGTCATGTCAAAACCCTACCTTGCCTCGGAATCCCTTTGACTAATTCTTTTAAAATTGTAGAAACAGATGCCTCAGAAATTGGGTATGGAGGTATTCTGAAACAACAGATTTCTATCAATCATCCAGAACAGATAGTACGATTTCATTCGGGATCTTGGAGCCAGTCACAAAAAAACTATAGTACTATCAAAAAAGAAATTTTATCAATTGTTTTATGTATTAACAAATTTCAAGATGATTTATTAAATCAAAAATTCTTGATTCGTGTTGACTGTAAAAGTGCAAAAGCTGTTTTGGAAAAAGATGTTCAAAATATTGCCAGTAAACAGATTTTTGCCGGATGGCAAGCAATTTTAAGTATATTTGATTTCGAAATTGCATTCATAAAAGGATCTGATAACCATATCCCTGATTTCCTAACAAGAGAATTTCTCAAAGGCTCTAGTCATGACAACCAGGTCTTCGACAAGAAAACTCAGAAGTTCAGTAAAATCAGAACCGGAATCACCTCCGGCACCAACAGTCAAAACAGAAATACCAGATAGCATGATTATCCCGGGTACTTCTCATCCCATCCCAATTAGATCCATAACTCCAAACCAATTAGTCAATTACAATCCTTTATTAAATCCTATTTTAAATCCTCCTAACCAAATTCGTCCCAACTTCCAGTCAGTTCTAGTCACCCAATTTGACCCCTATAAGTGTGATCCCCCTCCTCAAACAAATTTCCCAAAAACCTCCCCTTATCATCTTCAAGCTAGTAAAAACCTTTTTTTATGTAGAACCCCCTCATAGTCATCTCAAAAACCCTATATCTCTAATAAGAGAATATTTCCCTCAAAATTTTCATTTTTCCCCAGGTCATCCCTCACAATCTCTCAATTTTTATAAAGACATTCTAGTCAAATCTGGCTCAATCTCTATCAGGGCCATCTATGATCAGAGAAATAACACCAAAATTCTCTATCATTCTCTTTACATCCTGAAAGTTGATTCCCTTGCCTGCTGGGGAGATCAACCCTATAATTTTCACAATTGCAAAGACATATCTTACAGCTACGTACAACGACTACATCAATGCATGGTCAATCATCTTCCTCCACCAAACGGAAGACTTCAGTCACTCTTGGTTCATCAATTTCGACAAAAACTTCAAAAGAAACCTCCCAATGTGGTTTCTCAGATGGTGGACAACTCATGGTTTTCCTTTCCACCTTCTTCCCCAACAAGTCAAAGAAGCAGTCACACGATTTCAGACAGTGATGAACTTTAGTAAATATGACCTGAATTTCCCGGCCACCCTGCACTTCATGGCCAAATACAAATTATCATGGATATTTAAATGGCACTATGAGCTTAAAGATCACATCATCTCCAGACAATTCTTAGTCAAATGGTGGGACAAATTTAACTTTGACAGAGTCCTATCCCAGTTCAACGAAGAATTCCCAGTCACTACCCATCATCGCAGTCAAATCAAGCATGAAGAATTCCCAGCTCCGACTCCTCATCTTGGTCAAATCAAGACTCCCTAAAATAGTCAAATAGCTTTAGCAATACAGCTACCTCCTTCTTCCTCAAGGCAAAGAGTTACATCTGAATCAAGAACATCATCCTCCAAGAGTAAAGAAAAATCATCTGCCAAAAGTAAAGAAAAGTCATCTTCCAAGAAAAAAGAAAAATCATCCCAGTCTGCAGAGATAAAAACCCTTGTTGAAGCCATTCTCCAACAAGCCAGTGAAGAAAGCACCTCAGACTCAGATCAAAATACAGTTAAAGACGAAGAACTTTATTCATCTCAATCCTCGTCCTCACCTCCTAGTCACTCACAACCACCTGCAAGATGGTTCCAAGATAGTCAAGATCCTTACGAATAAATGCAGCATCAGATTATTCCCCACTACCAGTAAAGCATCTTTTTACTGTTTGCTTTTTACTGTTAACTTTTCAGTAGTGGGGAACAAAAGTAAGATTATCTTTTGGACCTTTTGACTTTTTGACTTCGTAATTCCTGGGAGAAAATGATATATATATATATATTGTGACAACCCGAACCAGAATCAGAGGTGCGTTTGGCACGATTTTCGAGATTTGAGTTTAGTCGCAGTTTTGCGATATTATGTGGTTTGCCGATTCGATTCGCGACTTTGTTTTCGGTCGAGAATTTGAGTTGGGTGTCTTCACGGAAAGTGTAGAGTACGTGATTTTGAGTTTGTGGGTGGTTTCGGAAGATTTTTCCGATAACCGAGGAATATTTTATGGTTATTTGAAGTTTCGGGTTTCGACGAGTTTATCCGATTGTTTCGTGTTTATCCGAATCATTTCGTATATTCGTTTTGGACCGTCGATCGACCCGAGGCTCGAGTATAAATATCGGAAATAGTCGCAAATTGTCGAAAAGTACTGTTTCGCGTTGACTTTCCGTTTTGGGAAACTGTTGACCGTTGACCAGAGAAAGGAACTTTCCCGTTTCGGCTTTCAAGTCCGGTGACCCAATTCCGGCCACCTCCGGCCATGGGACAGGTACAGTTCGTTTTCCCTTGAGATTTCGAGTGTGATGGTGTATGGTTTGGGAAGAATTGATGAGGTATAGGATGAACCCGATTCGGGTTAGTTCGTCGGAAATCGTCCTCAACGGGGGGAGGTTTTCCGGTGAGTGTTGGAGGCGGAGGGGTGAGGGCTTCGACTCGCCTTGCCCCAGGGAAGCTTCCTATGTGGTTTGATTGACGAATTATTGAGTTTTCCGGTGAACCCGAATGGGTTGCCGGAGTTGGTTTTCCGGTTAGGTTTTGAATGAATTGGGGTAGTTCCGGTCAGTTTTGGGCTTTGTGGTAGAAGAGAAACAAGTTCAGCTCATTGAGACCATGAAATCTGGAGCTTCCCTCCGTGTGATTCCACCGTTGACGGAGCGCCGCCGTCGCCGGCGACGGTCAACGGCGATCAACGGCGGAGGAAAATGTCAACTTTTCAGATTTCGATAATTTTAATGTCGTTTTTCTCGTAATTGCGCCCTGGTTATCGTACGGAGGTTTTCGGGTTAATTTGGTTAGCCGATTTTCAGTCGAGATTTCGAGTGGGGATTTCGGGATTTCCGTTATATATTTTGTACCGTATTTCGTATTTCCGGGAACGGTTGGTTTCCGTGCATCAGTACAGAGTTGTGGATTACGTTTTTGATCAGTTACGTTTTTGTGGATATTCAGGAGATCGAGATCGGGATCGTGATCGTGTTTCTGGCGAGGGATCTTCCGCCGGTCCTCAAGATTAGCGCGAGTGCGCGTTTTGCTCATCTGTGAGTGGACAGTTTATTTTCACGGAAATCTTGCGAGTCTTTTATATATGATTTACGAACTTGAGCATGCAGCATGATTATGGTTTTACGAGCATGAGATTTCATACGGGATTATATTTATTATGAGCATGTGTTTTACGATTATACGATTTATTTATACGGATATACGTATACGAATATGCATACATTTATATGCTGTTTCTTGCATTTGCATCGAATTGTTTATGATTTGGTTTACACAGAGTACAGTCTCAGTTACGTTATTGTATCGATACACCTTGCCTCGTCGGCTGATCCCCGACGGAGGGCCGCCTGGAGGGGCGTTTCCCCAACCAGACCGGTGAGGGGCGTATTCCCCGGAACCGAGGCCATTTCTGGCTTAGAATCACGTGGTAGTCAAGGACTCCGTGGTTCAGACTGTACTAGCACGGTGGAGTCCATGAGTGACCCCGTGAGATTTTACTTGCATGCTCAGTACATTGGAGGAGTATGAGTTTTACCTCGTGTACTTATTATTTTATATTCCTGGACTCGCATATATGTTTTAAACATATTTATATATTAATTGGTGAAAGACATTTATTTTCGTCCACTCACTCTAACGTGTTTATTGTCTTTCCCCTGGGCTTTTTGGTTTTCGTGCCCAGTGTGCAGTTCAGGTTTGGTGTTTTCACGTCGCGGTTTGGAGGCTAGTGATCAGAGTCACCTGTGTTTTCCAGTAGGTCCTTGTTTCACCTACTGATGTACATTTTGTATATGTTTTACTCTAGAGGTCGCTCTGAACATTCTGATATATGTTGTGCGGATTTTCACGAATATACATATATACATAGTACAGTTTACTTACTGTTGTTGATTATATTGATGTTGAGAAATCCGGATGGGATTGGTGCCCACGGTTTGGCTTTTGTGGCATAGGACGAAATGTTATTTTCAGGGTGCAGGTTTATGCAATTCCACGCTAGTAACGAAACTCTGCTGAAATTTTGAAAAATTTTTGTTAGTTCGTATTTTCGAAAGGGTTTGATTCCGGTTTAGGAAACTGAATCGGGATTGGATCCTTTCATATATATATATATATATATATATTCTGGTCATATTTACTAAAGTTCATAACTGTCTGGAATCGTGTAACTGCTTCTTTGACTTGTTGGGGAAGAAGGTGGAAAGGAAAACCATGAGTTGTCCACCATCTGAGAAACCACATTGGGAGGTTTCTTTTAAAGTTTTTGTCAAAATTGATGAACCAAGAGTGACTGAAGTCTTCCGTTTGGTGGAGGAAGATGATTGACCATGCATTGATGTAGTCGTTGTAGCTGTAAGATATGTCTTTGCAATTGTGAAAATTATAGGGTTGATCTCCCCAGCAGGCAAGGGAATCAACTTTCAAGATGTAAAGAGAATGATAGAGAATTTTGGTGTTGTTTCTCTGATCATAGATGGCCCTGATAGAGATTAAGCCAGATTTGACTAGAATGTCTTTATAAAAATTGAGAGTTTGTGAGGGATGGCCCGGGGAAAAATGAAAATTTGGAGGGAAATATTCTCTTATTAGCGACATAGGGTTTTTGAGATGACTATGAGGGGGTTCTACATAAAAAAGGTTTTTACTAGCTTGAAGATGATAAGGGGAGGTTTTTAGGAAATTTGTTTGAGGAGGGGGATCACATTTATAGGGGTCAAATTGGGTGACTAGAATTGACTGGAAGTTGGGACGAATTTGGTTAGGAGGGTTTAAAATAGGATTTAATAAAGGATTGTAATTGACTAATTGGTTTGGAGTCATGGATCTGATTGGGATAGGATGAGAAGTACCGGAGGTGACTAATTGACCGGATAATCATGCTATCTGGTATTTCTGTTTTGACTGTTGGTGCCGGAGGTGATTCCGGTTCTGATTTTACTGAACTTCTGAGTTTTCTTGTCGAGGACCTGGTTGTCATGACTAGAGCCCTGGAGAAATTCTCTTGTTAGGAAATCGGGGATATGGTTATTAGATCCTTTTATGAATGCAATTTCGAAATCAAATATACTTAAAATTACTTGCCATCTGGCAAAAATCTGTTTACTGGAAATATTTTGAACATCTTTTTCCAAAACATCTTTTGCACTTTTACAGTCAACACGAATCAAGAATTTTTGATTTAATAAATCATCTTGAAATTTGTTAATACATAAAACAATTGATAAAATTTCTTTTTTGATAGTACTATAGTTTTTTTGTGACTGGCTCCAAGATCCTGAATGAAATCATACTATCTGTTCAGGATGATTGATAGAAATCTGTTGTTTCAGAATACCTCCATACCCAATTTCTGAGGCATCTGTTTCTACAATTTTAAAGGAATCAATCAAAGGGATTCCGAGGCAAGGTAGGGTTTTGACATGACTCTTAATTTCTTTGATTAGAGAAGTGTGAGTGGAGGTCCAAGGAGGGGGATTAGATTGTAAACGATCAAAAAGAGGTTTACATTTTTTTCTGAGATTTTGATAAAAGTCTGCTATGTAATTTAATGAACCTAGAAATCTCTGTAGTTGATTTTTATCAAGGATGATATCGGGGAATTTTTCAGCAAACCGAATGACTCTATCAATAGGATGTATTTGGAGGTGATGGATAATGAAACCTAAGAATCGAATATTAGTTTGGAATAATTTAATTTTTGAGGCGGAAACTACCAAACCATTGTTTTTGATTATTGTGAAGAGTTGATGTAAGTGTTTCCAATGTTGTTCTATGGATTGGGAAAAAATAAGGACATCATCAATATAGACAATGCAAAAATGACTAAGGATTGAAAATATCATTCATGATATTTTGAAATTCACTTGGAGCATTTTTTAAGCCGAATGGCATTACATTCCACTCATAATGTCCAAAGGGAGTGACGAAGGCAGTCTTGTATTTATCATTTTCATGGATTTGGATTTGCCAAAATCCAGACTTCATATCAAATTTAGAGAAGATGACTGAATGGTTTAATCTGTTTATGAGGTCACGTTTGTTGGGGATAGGATAACGTATCCATTCGAGGACGGTATTAAGAGGTTTGTAATTGATCACTAGCCTTGGCGTTCCTCTTTCTAATTCAGCATTTTTTTGAACATAGAAAGCGGAGCAGGACCATGGCGATTTACTTGGTCTAATAATCTTTTTGTTAAGGAGGTCCATGATTTCTTTTTTACAAAATTCCATAACTTCATGACTCATTTGAATAGGACGGGCTTTAGTAGGGATGTTTCTTTCATCAAAGTTTTTGATGTAAGGTAGTGTGACTATGTGTTTCTTTCTATGCCAAAAGGCAGTGGGGATATCAGAACATAATTCAGTAATTATTTTATTTTCAAAGGTTTTTATTTTGCTTTGTAAAAATGTATCTTGTAACTGACCGTCTATTCTTTTGAAATTAATTTCTTCTTTGAGGAAAGCTATTTGTCTTGTTTTAGAAATTGAACTTTCTTGGAATGTTTTCAGGGAATGAATTTCTGGGTTATTGAGGAAGGAGAATTTGACTGGTTCATTAAAAGGGTAGGTGATAATTCCATCATATTCTGTAGTAAAAGGATAGAGCAGAGTAAGAAAAGGGAGACCTAGGATGACTTTGTCTGTTAGGTCTTTGATCAGGACAAAAGAAGTTTTGTAACAGACATTGTTCTGACAAATGTGTGATTTGGGTAGTTCGTATTTCATATTCATTTTAGAACCGTTAGCTGATCGTAAAGATTCTTTTGTTTTTTCAAAGTATTTAGAAGGTACTAATCCTTCTTGTATGCAGTTTAGATCTGCACCGGAGTCAATTAGGGCTACAGCCGTTAGTTGAAAATCTTTTATTTTGATTTGGACCGTGGTGTACCATTTTTTTAGATGAATTTGTTTGATTATACTTATGATTGCATCTTGAGAATTTTGCTCGAAATCGTCAGGAGTATCATTATTGTCTAAGTGACAGAATTGATTATTAATTTTTATGATATTTATTTCTGTAGAATAAGGTGTTGAATTATTGTGTAGAATAAGGTGTTTACTGCGTCTGAAATTCTCAATCCAATATTTGTATCAAAGATTGGGGATCCATCTTCGTCATGCGTGACTGCATGTTTAATCGACTCTTTGGACTCAATTGTAAGGTGTTTTTCCCACCAGGAATGAAGCATTCCTGTGAATCCGGAAGAGAGAATTTCAACGATTTCAGGTTGGGAATAGTTGTAGGCTGTGACGTAACTATTGGCTGTCATTGACATATGGTGGAGTTTGTTCAGAATTTCTTGTTCTGAAAGATTATCAATATTCCATTCATAAGTTTTATCTGCAGAAACGGAAAATTGATTTGGGGTAGCATTACTATTTGGCTGGATATCTATTGGTAAAGGACGTTCTTTCCAATTTTTAAAGATTTTCTGTTTAAATGTCATATTCTGTTTAACTGGAGTTCTTCAATTTTTGGTTTACTTTGGATATTGTACTAGAGTTATCGTCTGAAGAATCAGTAGTATGGATGACCGTAATTGTGCTAGACTCAGGTTTTAACTCTTTTAACATTTGTTCTATTTTTTGGGTGGTAGAGATAGGTTTAAAGGTATTTTTACTTAAGTCTTTGAAATGGACTAAAGGTGACTCTTGTTTTTTGGATGGTTGAATTGTATTAAAGATATTGTCTACGGTTGTTTCTATCTTGTCTAGTTGACTTCCTATGGTGATTAGGCTTTGGTTTGTATAATTATTTTGTTCTGTTATTTTCTTCAATTCTGGATTATCTGTAGAAGGTAACTTAAAAGGGGAAGCTGTTATCGTAAACTGGAAGTGGTCTAGAATTATTGTTTCAGCTGGGGGATGACTAGAAGAAATTAGGGTATTTTTGGCTGTTTTCCATTTTAATTTTGAAAGGGTTTGAATGCTTTTGTCATTAATTAAATCAATAAAATCAAGGAAATATATTTCAGATTGATTTTTGAGCATAAATCTTTTCCATTCCTGGAAGAGTTCTATTCTCTGTTCTTTGTTGGGATATTGACTTCTGTAAGCGTTTCTTCTGGGAATATTTTCTTTATTTTGAAGGTGTTGGTCTAATTTAGGATAATCGATTGTGAAAGTTTTGTTGAGAACAGTTAATTGAGGATTAATGGGGTTGACTACTTCAAAGTCAGTTGTCGTGGGAGACATTTGTTCATCATCAGAATCTCTTTGATGATTCGAACTAGTATAACTAGGATAGGTGACTTGAGAGGTGGTTTTTGTACTCTTGATTTTTAATTTTTTCAATTCTTCTTCTAATTCTTGTATCCTAATATTCTTTATTTCTTTATCTAGGTCGCAATCTCTCCTTGTCATAGTTTCAGCAGTACTGGAACCAGCAAAGGAATGTCTGGAAGATTGTCCTAGTTCATGGAATCTGGGATTATTTCTAAAGTTGATTCTAACTGTGCCATCATTGAATTGGTGGATACAATTTAAATCACTTTGGCTATGTTGTATATTAATAGGTTGGTTTTCATTGGTTAGTGCCCATTCTGAAGGGAGTTGGACATCTGCCCATTTAATGGCATGGGGAACACGGACATTGGCATTTTCATGGCTACTTTGGATTAAAAGAGTTTGGTCTTTAGGGCTTTTACTAATAGCTTGGAAATTTATATTTGTGCCTGTAACTTTGTAGTGAACTCTATAGATTAAGGCTAAAGGTTTTGATCCATCAAGGATATTATAACCAGAGGTTTTGATATTCAAAGTTAGGGTTTTTAGGATGTGAGGGTCACTTAAACTGACTGTAAAATCTGGGTAACAATCAAAGTGTATTGGACCATTAAAGAGGCTTGACTCAATTATACCAAGGGTACTATCAGTGATGTCGGTAAACCGAGCATCACGAAGACAAAGGAGGACTGAGGCATTTAGACCTTTTCTTGTTAGAGGTTTTACTCCTATCTGAACTAAGCCAATATGGAGAAAATTATGGCCATCTTTCTTATGTTTTCTGATTGACTCAGGACTAAACAATTGACAAGTTTCATGCTGTGAGCTTACAGCATAAATTTCTTCAACTGTTTTAACATGATGTTCACTTCTGAAAGAAGTGATTGACCATTTTTTCTTGTAAATTTCATTACTAGGAACTCTTGGAATATTCCAATCATTCTTATCAATGTTACTATGTGATTGGATTTCAATTTGTTCTTCATTGACTATGTTTGGGATTGCACTAAGGGAAGATCTAGATGAACTAGAGGTGACTGAGTTGGATCTGAATAATCTACTCATTTTAATAAGTAAAGGGAAGGCTTGACTTAGAAAAAGATTTTTGGTAATAGAAACTTAGGCCTGGCAACCTAAAGGCTAAGATACTCACCTCTCCGCTCACGCCGCTCCGCTCACGCCACTCCTTGGGCCTTACTGTTTGGACGCCGACCTTACTGTTTGGTTTGGTGAATAGGCTTAGGAAGAGGAAGGACAGGAAAAAGGAACTATTACTAAAATCTAAAACTAAGAAAAGAATCCAATTACTTGATTAAAAGAGTAAATTAATTCAAATATAACTCAAGAACAACTCAAGATCATCTCAAGATCCTCTCGTAGGCGGTAATCCGCCACCTGGGGATTGAGAGGTTTAAAACATACCCAGATACCTCACCTAGGCGGTAGTCCGCCACCTGGGGTCTGGGGTTTTAATAACATAATCTTTAACCCTTACGGCTCTGATCCCAGAAACCGCGGAAGCATAACATAATTTAAGATATTATGAAAACAGAATTACATAAGTTAAAACTTACTTACAAATAGGAGCTCTGGGCTCAATGCATGAAATAAGATTACTATACTAAGAGCTGGGAACTAGGCTCAACACATGAGCAGCTCTGATAAAACTAGAGACATAAGGAGAACTGAGAGAATTTGGGAGAAGAGCCTGGGAGAGGAGAGAAAGAAGCCTGCTCTAGAAGGAAGAGAGAAACTCCTTATATAGGAAAGCTGGATGAACTGTGGCGCCATAAAATCCGGGAGCATCTTTTTACTGTGGCGCCTTAAAACCCGGGAGCATCTTTTTACTGTTTGCTTTTTACTGTTTTCTTTTCAGTAGTGGGGAACAAAAGTAAGATTATCTTTTGGACCTTTTGACTTCTTTACTGGTAGTGGGGAACAATCTGATGCTGCATTTTATTCGTAAGGATCTTGACTATCTTGGAACCATCTTGCAGGTGGTTGTGAGTGGCTAGGAGATGAGGACGAGGATTGAGATGAACAAAGTTCTTCGTCTTTAACTGAATCTTGATCTGAGTCTGAGGTGCTTTCACTGGCTTGTTAGAGAATGGCTTCAACAAGGGCTTTTATCTCTGCAGACTTGGATGATTTTGATGATTTTTCTTTTTTCTTGGAAGATGACTTTTCTTTACTTTTGGCAGATGATTTTTCTTTACTCTTGGAGGATGATGTTCTTGATTCAGATGTAACTCTTTGCCTTGAGGAAGAAGGAGGTAGCTGTATTGCTAAAGCTATTTGACTATTTGAGGGAGTCTTGATTTGACCAAGATGAGGAGTTGGAGCTGAGAATTCTTCATGCTTGATTTGACTGCGATGAGGGGTAGTGACTGGAAATTCTTCGTTGAACTGGGATAGGACTCTGTCAAAGTTAAATTTGTCCCACCATTTGACTAAGAATTGTCTGGAGACGATGTGATCTTTAAGCTCATAGTTCCATTTAAATATCCATGGTAATTTGTATTTGGCCATGAAGTGCAGGGTGGCCGGGAAATTCTGGTCATATTTACTAAAGTTCATAACTGTCTGGAATATATATATATATATATATATATATATATATATATACCAAAAGCTTTCCCATAAACGCACTAATTACTGAATGGAAGGGTAGAAACGTCGCAGATTTTTTGTTCAACAAGTCGTAGGTTCGAACCCCAGGCCTGTCCAGTGAATGTTTTCATTTCATGTTTTTCCCCTTTTACAATTTTTGGGGATGTTTCTTTCCGATTTATTCTAGTAAGCTCAGGTCCCTCCCCTGTCCCCCCCCCCCCCTAACCTGATAATATCAAACCGATCCTCAGATACAGGCACATTAAAACCATATTCCATCTTGATTCAAGTTTCAATCTTACGACACTAGATAATCTGATTCCACAATATACATAGCAAATAGAATGAGCATTCTACTTCCCTAACAACATCATTATGACACTTAGCATATCAACAAAACACAGAACATAAGACGAACAAAATCATTCCATTTAGTCCAAGTTTAAAGTCCCAAGGAATTTTGAAATTCCAGAATTTTGAAATTCAGGATTTGTAAATTCTAGAATTATGAAATGATGAAATTTAATGAAGGGATTTTCAAAATGACTTGTTTGGGTAACTTGAGAATTCAAAGAAGATTTTTCAAATTCGGTTTTCTCTAACTATTTTATAATGTGTATGTTTTTTAAAATATTTTTGTGATATCATGGAATTTTTTTCATATCTTCATTGAGAGAATAAATTACTTATCGCAAATACTTACTAATAATATTACAATACATAAATACTCATTTGTTACAAATCTTACAAGACATAAATAATATTACATGAATAATATTACAAGAAAATCGTACTTCAAAATCTCAAAATTCTAAATCTCAATACTCATTACTCATTATTGTTATACATAATATAAATACACTATTAAGATCTAAATCTTGGATGCATGATTCATTCATTCTGCTCCACTATTGTTTGTTCTTGTTGCGCTTGTTGGGCATGATATATTTGATAGTTGGCAAACATTTTCAATGCCAATTGATCAAGAAATGCAGTCCACTCATTAGTAGCTTCAACTATAGAATCTCGGGTTCATTAACTTCAATGGGCATCATTAGCAACTCTCTATCAACCAAATCTAGAATATGCAACTGTTCGGCTTCTAATAAAAGATCATTGTGTTTTTCAACCCATATGAAGTTGTGCAACACACAACAAGCATTAATGATTCTAACTTGTGTTTTAATGGCAAAAAAATAAGTTGTTCTTAGTATGCTCCATCTTTTCTTCAACACCCCAAATATTCGTTCAATCACATTCAGAGCTTTTGAGTGACGAAGATTGAAAAGCTCTCTATGATTTTCGGGGCGGTTTCCGACCCATTCTTTGAGGTGATATCTAATTCCTCTATAAGGCACTAAAAAATCAGGTCCATTCGTGTATCCCGCATCAACAAGGTAGTATTTATCTATAAAAATATTATACTATTATTAACTTAGTTATCTACTGAAAATTGAATAGTTACGGTTGATGTTGGAAACATACCAGTAGGAATAAGCAAATGATTGCCTCTAGTCAATGCATCTCTAAGAACTCGAGAATCTGATGCCGATCCTTCCCATCCAGGCAATATATAAGTAAACCTCATGTTTTGATTGCAAACTCTTAGGACATTATTAAAAATATCTCCTTTCCTATTTTGATATCTAGGACGGTCAGTTGATCCAACAATCACAGAAATATGAGTCCCATCCAACGCTCCCAAACAATTCTAAATTGATTAAAAAAAAGTAGTGAGTTACGTACTTGAGAGAAATAGTTAATGAAATTTTCTCAAACTATCAATTTAATTAAAATTACCTCAAACTATCTACATCTCCTCATGTCAGCATCTTGAAGAGCACAATCATGATGCTGCAAATAATCCTTGCTGGTTCTTAAAATCGCACGCAACACACTATTGAACTGCCTACTTATAGTTTCCTTGGAACGATAAAATTGAATATGAATCGATCTAAATTTCACATCATGTCTAAGGATGTATAGGAACATCACCACAGATTCTTCAATGGCAACATATTTTGTTCCTTGCAATCCACTTTTATCGTGTAATACTTGACAAAGTCTATGAAATACCCTCTTGCTAACCCTTAAATTTTACATGCACTCAATTTCGGATTCATTATACAAACAATTCAAAAATCATTGCCTTTGTTCATCCCAATCTGGTAAGGGCTCTCTTATTATAGTTCTAAATTTGCAGTGGTGCTAAGCTATTATTGATGTCAAAAATCTCAACACAGCAACCAAATAAACTTTCATTTTCTCCATCATTGCTTCCTTCTCCTCTTCTTCTACTCTAGCACGCTTACGACAGATATCCATCCTTAATTCTTGGTACCTAGATTCACAAGTTCAAAACTGACTTAGGTTACGAAATACACATATTGCATGTACAAGTAAGGTAATATAACGGTAAGTGGTCGTGAACCAAACATCTCAACAGTAAGTGGTAGTGAACCAAAGCAGTAACAAATTTCACCATAAACTAAATCAAATTTCACTACTGGTAACTTTAGTCTAAATATCATGAGCAAATTCAATTATGCAAGCAAAATCAGAGAAATCATACTAAAACTGATATCAAATACAAAATTCATTACTACTATCCAAAATATAGCAGTATAGCTGTGATTAGAGCAGTTAATACTGAATTCAATACAAGTTAGAAGAAGTGAATATGAAGTGATGTTATGAATAGGGAATTTCATTATGATCTCAAGTACCTGAAAGGACTCAGCTAGAAAGTGAGAATCTATTGCTTTCTGTAGGAATCACCTTAATCTTTTTTTGGCTTAAAGCTTTTGGTACCTAATCAAAGCAGCAAAGAAAACACTAAGCACAATGGTAGGGAACCTTTTTGTTTATAAGTCTACCCTATCCTAGAGAGCATGTTGTAACATGGAAAACTGAGATAGGGCCAAAACGATCAGATGGGAGAAATCATTTTATACATAGAAGAGGAATTTCATACACTATTTAATAACTCATCATAATCAAACCAGTACCCAAGATATGTCAAAATGAATCGACACTAGCTAAACACGACTCCAACAAGAGGATAATAGACAAAAAACATAAAGTCTGCCAAGTAAATCAAGTCCCAATCTTCCAAGGGACAATAGAAAAACTCAGTAACATACAACATGATTCATATGGGTAGGCTAGTTTAATAGTCTAAAAACAAGTGATGAACGCCATAATTTATATTTGGGAATTGTAATCCACAATAAACCTATTCGAGTTATCTACGAACAAAATAAATATTCTGTAATGTGATGAGAGACATAGCTCATCTTCTTCAAATAAATACAGATGGCTCACATGTTTAAAATACAGTCTCAGAATAGACACATAAGTAGTTGAAGAATCACTAGATTTTATGTTTGAGAAAAGTAAAGGAGAATTTTTAGTACCATTTCCATCTTTCATATACATGTAGTCTTTTATATATTCCTAAAGCAAACGACCCAAAACGAATCAAAGAACAAAACTAGACATCAGAAAAAGTAGTCCTGAAAAGAATCATCATAAAGCTTAAGCTATGAGGAAGCATCATACCACTATAGACTACAGTACTTGATCAAGATAGCTATTTGAAACAACCCATCTTCAACTCAAACTATTCAAACAGAAAACCTAACTTGATCACTCAGCTTCCAACTTAATACTACCATACTCATAACTTGTCGACCATGTTTAGACAAGTTAAAATTCCCAATGATTCAAATTGTGCATCCATACTCATAAAGTTATTCATCACAACACACAAGCACCATTAAAGAACCCAATGCAAGCATGTATTTATATCGATTTATCATAATGGGAAGAGACTAACTAACTAACCATTATGGCTAGTGAATGGGCAACCATGTTTGAAGTAGCAATAGATAGAAACATGAAGAAATAGCTCATATAATCACACATTATAGTTCTAGGGCCTAAAGCAGGAAGCTCAAACATGAAGAGTGTTCATATTGTAGTACAGAAAGCTCAAACATTGCTCATGGCCATATATCACTTCCATTACTTCAGAATATACACCAAAATACTTCAAAGAGAAAAATCTATCTAGTATAACATGTATAAACTGTAAACTACTCATTAACACTAATGCTTGTTGCTTAAATGAAATGGCTGACGCTGAATGATAGCCTGGCCAAAGAAACATACAAGGCCAAAACCACAACGCTATAAAGCTTGCAATTGCAGAACAAACAACATTCTAAGGCATTCGAATAACTACCCCATGAAAAGAACATATAGTTGAATTGGTAAGTAAAAGAGTATCATCATACTTCTAACTTTTCTGTATTACTATTCTAAGTCATTTCACATAACCGTACACTTATACAGCTATCCGATTATAGTACTGATTGCCTGAACACTAAATTGAACTTCTAATTTTGCTTCCTCTTCCACACTAGCCTTGTTCCTTATCAATTATAGCATAGTACGCCTAATAACCCATCTAATATCCCCATCTCTTTGTAAAACATAAGCAATAGCATACACTACAAGAAAAATGCACCTAGACCACGGACCATTTCCGTCGTCTAGGTGCAGTTTTCCGTCGTCTAAGTACTTAGACGACGGAAGCTCCGTCCTCCAAGCTTCGTGCTCCAAGTGCTGTCGTCCAAGCACTTGGACGACGGAGATGGAGAATTCTGTCATCTAAGTGATACTAAGACGGCGGACATTCTCCGGGGTCTAAGTTTTGAATCTCCGTCGTCTAAGTGAAAACTTAGACCCCGGAGAATGTCCACGGTCTAAGTGCTCGCTTGGACCGCGCAAAATTTTCCGCGGTCTAAGTGCAAACTTAGACCGCGGAAAACGTCTATCTCCGCAGTCTAAGTTTGCACTTAGATGATGGAGAATTCATTCTCCGTCGTCTAAGTGAAAACTTAGACCGCGGAAATTGTCCATCTCCGTCGTCTAAGTGGTGATTTTGTAAAAAAAAAAATTAAATGAAAAATTCATGAAATGCTAATTAATAATTTAATAATTAGCATTTAATGAATTTTTTTTTAATTTTTTGTATATCAATATTCATAATATTGCAAAATTTATTGAATGTTAATTATTAATAATATATAATACGTACAAAATTCATAATGAATAAATAATCTAAATTATTATGGATTTAAATACAAAATTCATAATATAATAAAATAAATTAATCTAGCCTAAATAAACTAAATTAACCTAAAACTAAACTAATTATAGGCGGTGGTGGTGGTTGCGGCGGCGCCGGTGGTGTTGGCCGGAATGTGTAGGCCGGTGGTGGAGGTGACAATGTAGGCGGTAGCTAATGGTGTGTGGTGGTGGTGGAGGCGATGTTGTAGGTGGTGGTGGTGTGTGTTGGTGACAGCGACGGTGGTGATGCCGGTGTTGGCGGCGACGGTGGTGATGTCGGTGGTGGCGGCGACGGTGGTGGTGGTGATGATGATGGTGGATGGTGATGATATATGGTGGGTGGTTTGATTGGGGGGGGAGAGAGAGGGAGAGGAAAAAATGAAGAGAGATTGAGAAAATGATGAATTTAAAGAGTTTTAAAACACTTAGACGACGGAAAATCAGTATTTTCCGTCGTCTAAGTGCTTTAAATTTTCAAACAATGCCGCCAATTTTTTCACTTAGACGACGGAAAATCAGTATTTTCGTCGTCTACGTGATTTAATTTTTTGCCAAAATTTTAGCGGGAAAAGAATACCGCCAATTATTTTGACTTAGACGACGGAGATTGTCATCTCCGTCGTCTAAGTGGATTTAAATTTTTACCAAATTTTTAGTGGGAAAAACACCGCCATAAAAAATTTAAAATTTCACCTAGACCACGGAGATGACCATC
This sequence comes from Geum urbanum, assembly GCA_946800695.1. NCBI lineage: Eukaryota > Viridiplantae > Streptophyta > Magnoliopsida > Rosales > Rosaceae > Geum > Geum urbanum. The sequence goes on from OX327009.1 coordinate 5,414,641, forward strand.
TCCGTCGTCTAGGTGTTCACGTGGACGACGGAGATTGTCATCTCCGCAGTCTAGGTGAAAATTTCGTAAAATTATTTTTTTAAAAAAATAAAAAAATTCACTTAGACGACGGAGATGACAATCTCCGTCGTCTAAGTGAATTTTTTTATTTTTTTTAATTTAAATAATTTTACGAAATTTTCACCTAGACCGCGGAGATGGCAATCTCCGTCGTCCAACTGAACACCTGGACAACGGAGATGGTCATCTCCGTGGTCTAGGTGAAAATTTCGTAAAATTATTTTCTAAAAATAATTTGTAATGAACTTTTGGACCTGTAATTTGAATGGAATTGTTGTAAAATATCGATTAAAGAATCGTATATATAAAAAGTGGGATTTAAGACGATGAATTAATTTACGTATTCAAACTTGTTAAGTATTTACTAATATGTATAACTTAAGTGTCGGTACGTATAGGCTCATTGCACATCGATATTAACGAAATTGATTTTGGACAAAACGACCGTTGGATATACTCGCCATAACACCATATATAAGTAGAAGAATTTCCACTAAATACTGAGTTCGTTCAGGGTTTCATCGGCACAGTTAACTGCAAATCCAAAAATTTTACAAACCGGAAACATGGATACACGAAAATCTGTAACTCCAATTTTGAAACCGTCGACGCTCACACTTTAAGAATTGTTTACTCTATGGTCTCGACGGAAAGAATATGCATTGGGACATGGTCTACATGGTCGTTGTTTTAGATGTGAAACTACGAAACTTGCACTTGGACGACAGAGACGTGCATCTCCGTCGTCCAAGTGCAAGTTTTGTAATTTAGGGTTTAGGGGCTTAGGGTTTAGGGTTTTAGGGTGTCCACTTAGACGACGAAGAAGATTTACTCCATCGTCTAAGTGATTACTTGGACACCGGAGAAGATTTCCGTTGTCTGAGTTTACACTTAGACGACGGAGAAGATTGTCTCCGTCGTCTAAGTGTAAACTCAGACAACGGAAATCTTCTCCGTTGTCCAAGTAATCACTTAGACGACGAAGACATAATCTCCGTCGTCCAGGTAGAACTTGGACGACGGAGATCATCTCTGTCGTCTAAGTTCCACTTAGACCACGGAACATTAAAGTTTCCGTGGTCTAAGTGGAGTTTTCTTGTAGTGATATAAATTCTCAACTATAAGACCTCTATACGGCTAAGCAGAACCAAACAATTCTTGTTCATTAGGTAAGCTTCGATGTAGAAAATGCTCTCTAAGCACAAACCCACACTAGAAATTCAACAACAAGCACTATTTCGCAAAGCAGAACCATAGATAATTAAGACTAGCTCACAAAACCAAACAACAATGAGTGGAAAGCAAATAACTCAATTCAAAATCTAGAAACCCAATTCGTCGCAAACAATGAAATGAAATCTAGAAACTCAATTTATAGCAACCAACCATTCGAAATATAGGAACCCAAATCATAAGAAACAAGGATATGAAATCTCAATCTCAGAACCCCCAATACGCAGAAAACAACTCCTCGAAATTGGAGATTGAGAAATACAGATTGCAACAACAAAACCATAGATTGCAGAGAGGAAGGAGAACCTAATGTTCCAGAATTAACCTCAAGATCGACGACGACCGGAGTTGAAATCATGTGTTTTGGTCAGTGATTTCAGGATTTCAAAATGACGCCAGTTTAGGTGGGACGGAGAGAATCAAGTTTTGTGGATAGTTTTCACTAATACAAATTCTCTTTGAAATCCTGAGTTTTATCAAATCCTAATCCAAGTTTTTCCAAAGAAGGGATTCACCGCGTGGGATTTTGAGATCTCGTGTTTTGGTCATATCCCGCCTATTAATCCTGTTGTCAAATGGACTCTTAGCACGAGATCTCAAAGAGGCGGGATATGACCAAAACACGGGATCTCAAAATCCCACGCGGTGAATCCCTTGTTTGGCTAAACTTGGAATAGGATTTGATAAACCCGGGATTTCAAAGAGGATTTGTATCAGTGAAAACTATCAACAAAATTAGAATCTCTCCGTCCCACCTACACATGCATCATTTTGAAATCCCGAAATCACTGACTAAAACACGCGATTTCAACTCAGGCCGTCGTTTTTTAATTTTTATTATTCAATTATTATTTTATTAATTACTATAATGACCTTTGTCTATTAAATCTGTCTAAATTGAAAATAACATTTTTAGAAGAATTGGTGAAAGTGGGGAAAGAACACCGCGTTCTTTAAAGATTATATATAGTATAGATAGATAATCAAACCCTTGTTATTTTCTTTTCAGAGAATAATCCACTTTCAGATCCCTCTTCAATTCTGATATGCTTGAGTGCTTGACATTGTTTTCTGAGTTCGATCTCCATTGATAAGCATGCAATATTTAATTCTATCTGCACACCATTGTTTTCTTTTTTAGCTTGTGAATCAAGATCTGAACCAAAGAAAGGTTGCTTTCTCTCTCTCTCTCCTCTCTCTCTCAAGAATAATCAAGAAGCTAGAAGAAAAATTCTCAAGCAGTCAAGCTCATCACATATTCCAACAGATTCTATTCTTTAATTACATGAAAATAAATGTCGAGGCTAATATTAGCTCTCTCTAAATTGATTGATGTTTTAAACTATATCTAGGCTTTCTTTGATCGACAATTAGATCTTCATCAGAGCAATACAAAAAAGAATGATAGCATAAAGGGACAAAACAAGTTTTACATTTGTAATATGCATTATGAGGATGAGTTGTCAATATATATGAATATATATGATGTGGCATGCCACGTCAAATTGAGGCCTCCATTTTATGATTTTATTGAGACCTCCTAAGAGCAAGTCTAATAGATTAGTCAAATCAAATTTGTTCAATTTAAATTTGAAGACTAACTAGACAATATGTTATTTTGTCAAATTTCAAGTCTAATAGTTATGTCAAAATAAAAAGATACAAATGTCAAAATAGAAAGAGAGTTTGACATATTTGTTTTTGATGTCAAATTTGACATTCTTGGTAAGATATGTCATCCACGTGGATTTGACAAATCGGTTAGAGGCTAAAATGTCAATTTTTTTTGTCAAAAGTTACACGTATCTTGTCATGGTGAATTTTGGCATAACCATTAGACTTGCTCTAAGCTCCTAGCATTGCTCCGCTAAGAGCAAGTCTAATGGATTAGCCAAATCAAATTTGTTCAATTTAAATTTGAAGGCTGACTAGCCAATATATTATTTTGCCAAATTTCAAGTCTAATAGTTATGTCAAAATAAAAAGACACAAATGTCAAAATGAATAGATCAATTGCCAAAGAAAGAGAGATGGAAAGAGAGTTTGACATATTGATTTTTGATGTCAAATTTCACATTCTTGATTAGATATGTCATCCACATGGGTTTGACATATCGGTTGAAGAGGCTAAAATGTCAAAAATCTTGGTCAATAGTTACCAGTATCTTACCATGATGAATTTTGGCATAACCATTAGAGTTTGACATATTTAACTATCTTACCAGTATTAAATTCACTTCATATTAATTTTCAAATTAGAAAAAAAATATTTAAAAATTACTCGGATGATCACTCAAGTATGGCATTAGCTAAACTTTGATCACTCATTGATGTTAAATATCACTTAGAGTATCTTCAACAACTCTTGTATAAAATGTCTATTATAGAAGACCAAAACACATAATCTCTATAATTGTTTGGGGTTAAATCCAACAGCTCTTCCATTCTATTCTTAAAAAATAAATTATAATCTCTATAATTTAATGAGCATAGAGATGTTTCTCAAATCAAGTCAATAAATTGTAGGAGAGAGAGAAAAATTGATGTGTTTTTGTTTATATCTTGAGAAGAGGGGTTGAATTGTTTAGGTGAGTAATAAATTTTAGAAATTTTTAGATAGTTATACAAATTTTGAGTTTTCTATAGATATAAGGATTCTCTTTTTCTTTTTTTTCTTTTTTTTTTCTAGAAGATACACGATGGTTTACAAGAGTTTTTAGAGCTAAAAAGATGTGTTTTCTTGATAAAATAGAGATTTTTGGGATTTTACAAGAACTGTTGGAGATGCTCTAAGGTCACTATCAAACTAAACCGTTTGTCACTTTGATCAGTCCATCTCTAACCGATGTTAAAAAATTAATAACTGATTAAGGAGATTTATTCCCTATAATTTCCAGTGTGTTTGTTGTCTTAATTAGATATAGATTAGTATAGATTAGATACAGAGAATCCTTATTATATCTGGATATTTATTGTAACAGATTGTATCAACATATATTTAAGGTATTCTATCAATGAAAAAGTTACAGTTTTCAGTCTATCATATTATTCTCCTCAAACACGTTATCATGCACGCTCTGAGTTAATAGCTAGCTATTACCACAGATAAGAAAAAAAAATACCCTAGCCTTATATACTCCACCGCCAGCCTCCATCACCAATAACCTCCTTCATCACCGCCGATCTTCAATCTCGGCTTCCATGATCGCCGATCATCACCATCAATTCCTCCTTACTTCCAACGTTTTCCCCTCCTTCTTCAAGATTGCTCGACTTCCAAGGAACCGCTACAGACGAGCTCTTCCTCAATGTCATCCAACTTTTGTACCGGTCATACCGAGCATAACACCAATCGAGGTAAATTTTCTAAACCATCAATCTTTAGATCTAGGACTAAAACTTACTTCCTGTAAAACTCTAGATCTAGGATATTGATATTGTTTGTGATTACTATCTATACCCTAGCTTCTATGGACTTGTATCCATAGAATATATGTGATAGTGCTGGGGGAGTCACGGTTTAGAAAAGAAAAGAAACAAAGGGAAATCAATTCTTTATGATGGTTAATCACGGTTTCTGGGTGTGGTTTTTGAGCCATCGTTTGTTGATGATCGATTTTGTGATCATACATCATGGATCACGTTCTTATTCATTAAAACTTGATATTAGTGATCGTAGTTTGTTGATCGATACTAACAAAATCATTTTGTATTTTGTAGATGAGCGCGAATGAGCCGGTTAGGCCAAAGTTCGACCTCCTTGATCTTCAAGAAAAGGAATACAATCGCTGGGTCTCCGATGTGGTTAACACATTCATCAGTAAGACACTTAGCAACACCATTTAACTCGTTGGGCCAAACGTGATTCCACCATCAGCAGAATCGAAAACTCAAACCCTTATATTTTTGAGGCAACATATTCATTCAACTCTAAAGAAGCATTATTTAAAGAAAATTAATTCCCTATATTTGTGGGATGCTTTGAAGCAACACTTTGACAATGTTCATGATGCACATCTTCCTAAGTTAACTGCAAAATAGGAAGCCCTCAGGCTTCTAAATTTTCCAAAGATCCAAGATTTTAAACACGCGGCTTTGGATTTGCAGTCTGATTTAAGCTTCCGTGAGGTGGACAAGTCAAAGAAAGAAATGATTGAAAAGACTCTGACTACCTTCCCAATCTCTGTGAGCACTTATGCTCATCAGTATCGGATCGAGTACGAATACGAGAGGATCGTTACCTTCAGTGATCTCATCAACAACCTAGCTCAAACGAAAGACATCATGAGATCATCCTCAATAATAACACAAGACCGGCTGGTACTAAAAAGCCCGAGAGTTATCAAACTGGAGGAAAGGCCTGTAAGGACAAAAAGAATAGTCGTTCAGAACCTTATCATCGTGGTGGACAACCTCCACGTGGCGGGATAGGAGGGTGTGGGCATGGCCGAGATCATAGCCAAAATTTGACTTGGCATAGAGACCAGAATTCCAACTATAACAAGAACCAATCTGGTTCTGGTAATGATGGGCAAAGACATTCCAATTCTGGGACATTCACCTGTTATCGGTGTAGTTCAACAAAGCATATGCACAAGCAGTACTGTGCTAGCAAAGAAATCCAGAACATCTACAAGAGGCACAAACAATAGTTGGCTCTAGAGTCCAACTTTACTAGAGATTTTAAGATGAATGTAGATACCAATCTCGTGATTGCAGAGGACAACGAGACGACCATTGTTACTCCAGATTTTGAATAGCCTTTGTAAAAGGCGTTATCTCTATCATAGATTCAAGTTTTTGTTTTGTTTTTGGTTTGTTTAAACGTCATTTTTCTTAGATTATTGTCTTGGTTTTGATTTGATTTTTTGAATAAGAACATCTATGATGTAATCTTTAATTGTTGGCGAATAATAAATTTTTCACTATTTTTCGGTATATGAAAGCGTTGAGAATGTTATTTTATACCAATTAAGTGTATGGTTCGATGTTTACATGAACATATGGCAAAATGACACAATGATACAGTAAAAAATGAGACATAAAGGAGAGGATGTTGTTTTGATCTCGGGATCCTTCGATCCATCAAAGCTACCCCATCAGGTTTGGTTTCTGAGATTTTCAATCCATCGAAGTTTGTACTTCGATCCTTCAAAGGTCATCCTCGGGTCCTGAAACTGTCATTTTCGATCCATTGAGGATTCCTTCTTCGATCCATCGGAGGCATGTCTCAAGTCAAGCTTCGATCCATCGAAGCCTAATTTTTCGACCCATTGAAAATTAGTATCAGAAAATCAAGTTCTATTTTGGGTTTCTTCGATCCATTGAGGTTTTGTTCTTCGATCTATCGAAGGTATCCCTCGAGTTCGGTTTGTGAAGTTTTTAGATCCATCAAAATGGTGTACTTCGATCAATCGAATGTGCTACCTGGATTGTGGTGTTTTTGATGTATTTTACATCGATTTGTATCATGTTATATGAACATTCAACAATGGTCACATCCCTATTAAAATCTTTAAGTGTTTAACTTAAAGTGTCTTCCTGGTCTTTTCAAAGACTTATTTATTTACATTGCTTTTGTAGATGTCTCAAAGCGAGATTGAGTGTCTAGCAGATAGTGGTATTACCCACACAATTCTGCTGAATAGGCAATTGTTTTTGGATCTTTTCTCATACAACTCCTTAGTGACTACCATGATAAGTGCAGCGTCGGTTATTAAAGGGCGTGGTTTAGCAGAATTTTTGTTGCTTCATGGTACAAGACTTTTTATCACTGATGCCTTATACACACCAAAGGCCAATCGAACCTTGCTAAGTTTCAAGGATATTTGCACAAACGGTTTTCACTTGGAAATATATTGAGAGAATGAACAAGAATTATAGTGTATCACCTTTGTTGAATGCGGTCGTAAATGCATTCTAGAGAAGTTTTCGGCTATTCGTAGTGGTCTATATCTAACTACGGTTGGATCATTGAATCCAATGTCATGACTCACATGACTTCGTGTGACTCGAAATCATACAAAATTTGGCACTTTCGACTGGGACATCCAGATCATGACATGATGATTAAAATATTGAAAAATACTCATGGTCATCCATTCTTTAGAGCGAAGAAGCATGTGGAAATACCTAAATCCACCGGTTTAGATGGGGCGGATGAGACTACTCATCTCAATCCTGCCTTGGTCTCCAAGACGAGTGCAGTACAATCCTAACAAAGTACCACTGTGGCGCCGTGAGTTATCAGACCAGATTCATATGTTGCAATCTCTGATGCACATCACTCGTTTTATAAAGCTTGCTCTTTAGAAAAGTTACATGCACACCCTTCTTTTGTTTTTGATAACACCAAAGATATTTTATTTTTACAAAGAATCCAAGTTGATATTTGTGGACTTATCAAACTGGAATGTGGGCCATTTAAATATTTCATGATTTTGGTGAAAGTGGTAGATTACAAGTGATTCATTGTTGTTCTGTCTCGATAAACACGAATCTCATGGAATAACTTACAAACATTACAAAAAAATACTATCAAATAGCTAATCGGTACAAGTGTAAAGCACCCACTAACTACAACAACGTAAGAGATGCCGCTCCTCGGCCTACGCCTTTGCTAACAACGCCAGGTCTGAAGCCACCTTATTCTTCTTCAAAGACTCATGTTTCAGAATCCCTTTACGATCATCAATTGAACCTTTCCTACCCAAAGTTGATGGTTCAGGTTTCTCTTCACAGGAAGTCTTCTTCCCACTGCCACCAAGCGTTTCATTACGTAGTGGTGTTGGAGGAACTAGCATGTTCAACTGCCTGACTTAAGAAATCACAATACTAGATGCATCCTCGTAAAGTTGCGAGGCATGCGTAAGCAGTTCGTATGTCCCCCCCCCCCCCCCCCCCCCCCCCCCCCCCCCCCCCCCCCCCCCCCCCCCCGACGAAGGAGGATTGCCCATTTTCTTTTTCTTTCCATGGAAGCTACTTATCCTTAAGCCGCTGCCAAAGGCACATGCATGTATGGAATCCTTATGTACGTTAGCATGCCCCCAGTACCAAGCTTGTTGACCAATGCTGCCTCCTGCATAACCTTCAACGATGTCGGACTCACTATCACTAAATTGTTTTAAATGACCCGACTTCGATTTAGCGGTCTAAACCGAAATTAGGCCCTAAACAATGTAGGAAATATTTAGTAATATTCACCAAATATGAAAATACTAATTAATTTAACTAATTAAATTAAACAAAATTTCAAGAACAAAATTCAAGATACCATGAACTTATTACCCATGGGTTGATGATGATAATCTGAGTAGGAAGAAAAGTCGTGTCTGGTACACTACACTTGCTTGGTGTACGTCTCCCAAGATTTACTAAAAACTTTGGAAAAACGTTCTTTTATATAGAGCAAGTACAACAAATCCTAAAGACAAATCAACTACGACCAACAACCTCTACAAGTAATAAAAAATATTTCTGATATCAGAGTAACTATACAATCTATAACTAATTAAACAACTAACTCGTAGAATCCACCACGATCCTATGGTAGGGTGACCGCTATGCCTTAAACTGTGTGAGCGCCCGATCTTTGAAAAAACTCTACAACCTAGGGATTTGAAATCAAAGAGTCCGGGGAAAGATATTCCAATAACATAAAATTGTTAAAGTAAGTGGACTAAAAATGTAGTAACGTAAGAAAGATCATCGAGTATAAGTAGCATTATGTGGTGTTTTTGAATACCCAGCAGTTCAGGGATTTTGCTCCTTATGTGGTGTTTTTGTTCATGGGGAAGGCGGGTGCATGATACTCCAAGCATAAGAGGCGAAACGGGGTGCAAATGCCATGGTTTGACCGAGTGGCACTGCGGGGCCGTCCTTGGCGATGCCGCTTGATTTTAAGGACCATAGTCCACCTGTGGACTTCATGGATATTCTGACAGCCACACAATAGCAGCAGCTGTCGGGGGCGACAATATTGATGGCAGGCTTGTTGGGTTATAGTGCCCGAGGCGATGGTTGGTCCAGGGGCCGAGCATGCCAGCCAAGTGGCAGTCATGTAAGGGCTTTAAAAAAGTGAGGTGGGACACATGTTCTATGTGCAAGGCAACCCTCTTTTTGAGGGGGTCCCATTAACTTGTTCTGATTTTTTGCATGATACAGGTTCGCCTAGTATTCCACAGTTAGGTTCTTCTAAGACGTAAGCTAAGGCCCAAAAGTGATGGGTTGGTGGCCCTAGGCGTGGCCTTAGCCCTGGGCCGACCCTGTGCATATGCATGAGTTCTCTAAGAAGAAAGTTGCAATGGATCTAAGCATTCTTGCGAAGATACAGGCTACGGAGCAACGTCTTACTTTGTTGTAATTTGAGATGCATATCTAGATAGAATGTGAGATCTTGACTTTTTAAAATAATTTACCCTACATTTAGTCCGTCTCTTTATGTTATGGTACTGCGTTCTACGTTAACTTATTAGATTCAATATATTCTCTGTCTTAATCTAAAAAATAGAAATTAAAAAATTGTATTTAAAAAATTCAAAAAAGTTGTACAACGAAAGGCATAGAGCTGCCGTTTGTTGTCCAATCGAACAAAAAGAAAGGTAATTTGAGATTGTGAGTAACATCGCCGGTCTTTCGAAATTCAAAAAATCCAATCGACAAGCCCCTCGACCGCTCGAGGAGGCGGAGGACCCCCCCTCCCAATTCAATTTTCCTGCTTCTTCCTCTTCCTCTGCTTCTCTCTTCTTATAGGGTTTCCATTTTTATTCTACAAAACACAGAAATGGGAAGCAGGAAAGAGGAAGAGCGCAACGAGAAGATCATACGTGGTCTATTGAAGCTCCCTCCTAATCGAAGATGCATCAACTGTAACAGCATCGTAAGCTTTAACTCTGTGTGTGTGTGCGTGTGTGTGTGTGTGTTGAATTTGGAAACTGAGACTTGTTTGCTTATCGAATTTGATGCGATTTTGTTGTATGTTCAGGGCCCTCAATATGTCTGCCCCAACTTTTGGACATTCGTTTGCACTACTTGCAGTGGCATACAGTAAGCTTTCTTGTTCTTCTTTAAATTTTGTTTTTCGCTTTCGAAATGGAAAGTATTTTATGATCTGCTGTATTTGACCTGGTTTTCTGTTTAGGGGAATTTCTTATTTAAGCTAAGTAGAAAGTTCACTACTTTATTGAGGATTACTGGACTTATTAGCTTGTTCTGTCTAATAAACCCTAAAAATAGCCACACTGATTACTCAATTTTGTTAAAATCGATAATTTGATCATTGAAGTTTAGAATATATCAAAAAGGTCACTGAATTTTTACTTTTTCTGTCAATTTAGTAATTATGTCCAATGGACAAAATGATCAAATTGATAAATAAAGTTAAAGTTTAGTGACCTTTTTGATATTTTGTAAAGTTCAGTGATCAAATTGTCGATTGTGACAAATTTGAGCGATCATTTCAGCCATTTTCCCTAAATATAATATTGGGTACAAAAGTGGAATGTTTAAATCTTACACATTTTTTGTTTGAATTAGTAAGTTTCCAAGTTTTAATCCATTATGTGAAGTTTGGTTGAAAATTTATAGCAGAGTCAATCAGATTACTTCAATTTGTGCATTCGGTGATTATAGATCATGTTTGAATTGATTAACCGCACATACGTTGGAACATGTAATCATTATACTCCGTATTGCTTACGTTATAGATTTTAAGCTCTTACCCGTGGAAACCATGACATATTAAGAGCAACCTCCAGTACAAAGATTATGTGAGGTAGAGGGTTTACCCGGGTTTGGAGCTCCCCCTTGAATTATTTAACGAACTGACACTTCTACTTTACTTTTATGCAATTGTTATTTATTTATTTTTCTGGTTACAATTTCAGCATTCTTTTGAGTATAAATTAGTTAATTGTAATTTTCCGTGATATAATCCTTAGTGTAAAAGCATACATTAATCATTGGAACTTCGGGGCACAAAGTAGATGTACAATGCATTTAATGTCCTAAATTAATTGTTTTGTGTTTTTTACTGGGTATGCATGATGCATGTTTCCTCTTTTCTTTTTTCGTATATGTTTGTTTAGACTGTTTCAACGCACATAGGCTAGTATCTTTTTCATTTTTTGGGCTTAAATTTCACTTGTTTTACTAATCCTAAATGGCATAAGAGAACCCATTTGTCCAACTTTCAGTATTCATGCTAAAATGAGTGTTCAAATCTTGCGATTGATGTAATGTTTTTTCTTTCCTTCCAAATAAGTAGAATGCTTCTGCAGACCTGTTCATTATACAGGAAATTTTATTTGAATATAATTTGAGAGGTGTCTCAGTATCAAATGAGCAGAGAGCTCTATATTTTGTTTATTGGGAGTTTGACCACATTCATGGACGCCAATCCCCTAATGGCCGGCAGTTTTATCTATTGACCAATTCCGTTGATCATTTGATCCATCTTTTCATTATTTTCTCCTAATGAAAACCATCCATATCGTGTTATGCAGTCGTGAATTCACTCATCGTGTCAAGTCTGTATCTATGTCTAAGTTTACTTCACAAGAAGTCGACGCACTTCAAAATGGTGGCAATCAGGTCTCTCTCTCTCTCTCTCCCTCTCTCTCTCTTTCTCTCTCTCTCTCTCTCCTATTTTAATTGTGACAAGCCATTAATTATTCCTTTCAGCGAGCAAGGGAGATATATTTGAGAGATTGGGACCTTCAAAGACAGCGTTTGCCAGACAGCAGGTGAGAGATATACAACATTTTTAGGATCAGCATAAGCCTATTTAGCCTAGAGATTTTTATGTCATAATTCTCTTCTTGCAGTAATGTTGATAAAATCCGCGAATTCATAAGGAGCGTATATGTGGATAGAAAATACGCTGGAGGAAGATACTCTGAAAAGCCTCCAAGAGATCTGCAGGCAAGATAATTATAAAGCAGCATATCCATTGTACTGCAGATATGTTTTTCTGTGTTTGATTTGTAGCAAAAAGAAATTAGTCATCTATGGGATCATTAATTGATATATTTCATCTCGAGTCTTAAGAGGTTCTTGTTTGTTCCAATTACGAAAATACAGAATAGTACATGTCTTTTGAGTTCGAATAAGATACAGATCAAAATAAAAAAGAAATGGTAAGAGTATAAACTTATGTGGCTCTTAATTGTTTGATTCTGCCTGGAAATGAACCTAATGTTCACTATCACTTACAGAATAATAGGAACCTTGAAGAAGAGACAAGACGTGCCAGTTCATATCATTCTTATTCTCAGAGTCCACCTTATGATTATCAATATGAAGATCGACGGTATGGGAAGCAAGCTGCTGCACTTACCAGGAAGCCTGGTTCTGATCGAGGTCGATATGAAGGAAAACTGTCTGGTTTTGGTTACAGTGCTGGTCGTTTAAGTGAACAAATGTATGAGGACAGGTTTGCAAGTGATGGCTCTGGTTCTAGAGTTTCAGATTACTCTTTGTCAAGCGGAGGTGATGCATCTAGATCTGGAGTACATTCTCCTAATTTCCTGAAAGACATTGGATCGAGCAGTCCTTCTTTCCAGCCTTCCGAGGATAAAATTAGTGAAATAAGTGGCCAGGCAAATGGTACAGTTTTGGAGGCAAGTGTCAACAGAGATGCAGTGGTCATGCCGTTTTCGCAGGTTGTATAATGGTAGACTTTCTGTTATAAATAATAATATCTGGAATGCCCCAATGATTCTTTTAGAATTCTGTTCGTGCTCCTAAGAAAGTTACACACAGCACAACTATTCTTGTGCCTCTGCTATGTGCCCACTACTGAAAATTGCTGGCTGGTTATATGGACTGGATGTTTTTTCTAGGTAGCGAAAGATCTAATTAGTAACATCCAAATGAACTTCAACTGAGCTTTACTGTTGACATGCTGAGAATATAACCCATGCTCGTACCTTCTATGCCATAGATATAACTGCATAATCTCATCTCATAAACATATGGAGGTAAAGATTAGGGATGCTGACACTACCGAGATTAATAAGGTCACCTTCCAGTTATATTTTACTAGTTTTATATATGGCTTTAGAATTTCTCATGTTACCAACCGAGGGGATACAGTAATTGTTAGTTCCATGATTTGCTCCTATGTGTTGTTGGGTTTAAATTCATTGCTGAAGTGCCTCCTATGGTTCTGAAGTTTGTAAGGAGGCTCTAATTTTGATCCCTGTTTTTATTGCTGAGTAATGATCCCTTGTATACAAAGTGGGTTATGAAAACTGGATTTCTGTATAATTTGCATTGCTTTTCTTAATTTAAACACATTGAAATTAGACTTTAACAAATGTCCCATTGAGATCTTATACAGCTGATTATTCATACTGTTAAATATTCTTTTCGTTATCACATAATGCTGATGGTCCCCAAACTTTTTCAGCGACTTGATATTAGTTGTTTGTTCATTCAGAGAACTCTATCCTCAGGAAGTTTTGGCTCACTGGATAGCTATTCCATGTCTCTCAAGTCTTTTAACTCAGGCGGCATAACAGATGCTGTCTCTGAATTTGACCAATATGTTGGAAACCTCCAGGATAAGCCGACTTCTTTATCATCTCTTTTTGGAAGTTCTGATAGACTGGATCCCTCCAACGCCCCAGTTCAATCAGAAGAAATATCTGTTGCACCTTCATCTATTGATTTGTTTCAGTTACCAGTTGCATCTTCATCTACATCCATAGATTCACTTCAACCTTCTGTATCGTCTTTTGCTTCACCTTTGAATGTACACCAACCATCTCAAGCATTTAGACCTTCTTTGGAATTTTTTGCCGATTTTACTGAGCACCAGTCAACTGCTAAACAACCTGTACAAGAATCTTTCCCTAAAGATGAAGGATGGGCAACATTTGATACACCTCATCCCTCAGCGTCTAGTTCCGGGACTGAAAATGTTATACCTGCAAATAAAGCTTTGAGTGATGGATCTTCTGTTGGATCTGTTGATCTATTCTATTCATCATATTCAGGCATGCAGTGGCCATCGTTTGCGCACAATCCGAATCAATGGAGTGACAATTTGTACAACTTTGCTGCCCCAAGTTCTGCAGAGAGTACTCAGGTACCCATAATCATGATAAGAGCTACATCCTCATCAGATCCTTATTGGGGTTTCCATGATATGGATAGCTGCTTACTTTTTTGTGCATTTTTGTTTTCTACAATTTATACTGTCAATTCCACGGGGTACATGAATATATTTCTTGTTTGGTGGATAATGTCTCCAAAAAGATCATGATGACTTTCTGTGACGTGTGTAAATCCTCTTTTTATATATACTGTCCATGATGACATATATAATCAGGTTGCTATGTTTTCTCTGAGTAGTCATGGAATGCTTTTGAAGATTCTATTGGACATCTTCCATGGGAGGACACCAAGAAGAATAGTGAATCAGTAGCAACAGAAAAGATTTCATTAGCTGGTGACCAGTATGTGGGAGATAGATTTTCTGAGGTTTCTCCTTAACCTTATCTATCACAAATTGTTTATGTTCTCCTTTCACCAGTCTGACTTGGCATTTAACAGGACTCAAGTAAAGATGGAGTTCCGAGAGCTGCCTCCCAAGGTTTACATCATGATCCTGATCCTGATCTACCATCACATGTCTTTGCGTCATCATATACTCCAGAAGTGTTTCCACAAATGGTTTGTAATCTTCAGCCTTTATGTGTTGTGATTTCACAAGGGAATTTTATGTAATAATAATAATAATTATTAATAATTGTTGTCTCCAAATTGCAGGGAAAATTTAAATCACATGCCACTGAACAAAGATCAAATAACCCTTTTGATGTTCCTTACGATACCAATCTGGAGCAGACAAATATGGTAAATTCCAGTCAGTTCATGCACTGGCATCTGTCATATTTTAGATTTTTTAAGCTGTTTAGTATTTTTTTTTCCAGCTATGTGAGACCTTGGTGTTTGAGTGTATTTTGATGAGATTATGAAGTGTGATAAGTGGTGTCTGAATTGCCCTTGCTGCAAAAATCTAGTTTTTTCACTGTTTATTGTGGGAATAAGGCATTAAGTGAGTCAATGCTGATACAATTGAACCCACATTTTTTGGGCATGCTCTGCTGCTATCTTAGTTATAGGACTTGTAGCTGCCCACAAGCACTTCTAAGGCTGCCCAGTCTGATGATAAAGAGTGCTTGAAGTGTTTTTGGGAATAGATAGCTCATTTCTATACTACCTCCCTAACCTGTACGCTCTAAATCATATGCTTGCACTTTTGATTCATCATATTGGCCTTTACATTCCTCAAATTTTATCAATCCTGCCCAGCCATTGGTTGTAAGTGCGGGCACAGATTTTTTAGTAATGGTCATGGAAATAAAAGGAATACTAAATCTGAAAATCAGTGGTTAATAGAACCCACTGTTCCAATTCGATCACTGTATATGAATTCTGTGTGCTATCTTAGGTGTCAACCATCACATCTAAAACCCAAAGCCAGGCTGATCATTATGAATAAGGCCTTGCCTGCTGTTTGTTTCTTATATAGATTGCATATTTGTTGTAATTTTCATCTCCTGAGCTAGTCATAATGTAACTTATTCGATTGTTAGACTGGAATATGATGGGTTAAAGCATTTAGTAGTATCACCCTTGGACAGTAGTTCTTTCTTTTAAATTAGATTATTAATTCCAAATGGCTTAAACATCAAGTCAATAGGAGTTTGATGAAAGAATAATAGTTTCCAGTGTTAGCAATATCAGTTTCAGATCATTGGTTTCTAATGTTATCTCATGTTATATATTCTAGTTTTTGGACATGAGCTCTTTACAAGCTTCACTCCCAGATGCTGAGTTGCAGTCTTCTTTCCATATTGATGCATCTCAACCATGGTTTGCTCAGAATGGTGTAAATATGCTGCCCTATATTCCATCTTCAGCAGAGGGTAAGCCTTTTAGTCCTGGAAAAGCTACTGTGCTCCTCACCAACTATCACTAATGTATATATAATAACCCAGTAGCCCGTTTTGGAGAGATTGCTGAACATATCTGGCTATAAGAATATATCTATATTTTTGTTTTTCTGTAATATTTACTTTATTCTATGTGATGTTGATTTCCGTCTGTAGGTGGCTTGACATACTTAACAGGGCAAGCACAGGGTACTCAAATACCGTGAGTTTGTTTCTTATCCTTGCCGTATTGTCATCTGTTCTCGACTTCTCATGATAGAAATGTATCACTAAATGTGGCTTTGTTCTTACTAGGAAAATTGTTGAAATTTATTGACTCAACTTTATACAAGATGAGACTATAACATAGTTGATATGGGGTTTAATTAGTGTCTAATTATTTCTGCTATATACAAGATAGAGAGAAAGAACATCAAAAGAGAGAGAGTAGGAAAATAAAATTTTTACATGATAGACGCATCAGATAAGATCTTGATCATGAGTAGACTACTTGTTCGTTAGACGCATCAGTTAATATTTTTTACATGCTGGCCAGTAGTAGACTACTTGTTCGTTAGTGAAATTGCTAAAAAATTTCACTACTGGTACCATGTGGAAAGTGAAAAACTGAAAATGAATATTCTTCTTGTCATGGTATATATGTAGGACTCTAAGCATTTCATGTTGTATATTTTTTTTGTGTCTGAATCATGAGTTTAATTTTGCAGGAATGTACCAACACAGGGACCTGTCTCATCCATTGGAGGAAATCCTTTTGCATAGTGTAACTTCATAGGATTTGGATTGTTTTTTGTTGATAGTCTTGTCGTCACAGTTTTCTATGGTATTATGTTGATTGTATCTTTAGATAAAAGCTTGCTTTTATTGCCTATCAGCAAGGGCATGAAAAGTTCTGTTTCACACTGATAGTCGGTGTTTGTATCATCTGCTATTTTCTAAACAATGGTAGGGAAATCTTAATATTGACATCCTTGCTATATGTGATCCTAGAATACCTTTCACAAGAGGGTCATTTCTAATTTATTGATTTTTGTTTCTGTAATGTTGAAGTTACTGAAACTTTGGGTTTTTCTGGTAAGATTGGGCTCCTTGCGCCAATATAGACGCACGGATAAGTCATGAAATGTCTTTGAAACTCTTGGGAACACTATGGTAGTGTGTGAGAAGCATTTGGTGCACTTTCCTTCCACAGATTTATGTAGATTTTTATGAACTTCTCTTGATATCTTTTTTTGAATATTCTTGAAAGCTTGTATTCAGTGGGTGATTTTATTCACACATCCTTATTCTCTAAATGCACACCCCTTATTTTTCAATATGTTTTTGCCCTCTTTAATAAACAACCCAAATCCTTCGAAGTTCCAAATCTGCTCTGGCTCACACCTCGCATACAGGATCTGCTCTGACTCACGTATGTAGCCTTAACATGAAATTCATCGATCAATTGCCCACACCCATTGTTCATTCACACCTTATGTACCAAATCCTATGAAATCTATGGTTATTCATTCACACTTTGTCCAACCATCTTAAGATCAAGAAAAGAAGAAGAAAAAAGAATAGAAATCTAAAGAGAGGCGAAGGGTTAGAAATAGTCGATTATGACAGGGAGGCCTGATATATAGTTTATGATGTGTGATTGTGTACGTGTTAGGAATGTCTGGTGTTGGGAGCAAGCAAGTCCAGGGTCACATAATTCTTCAATTTCCGATTCTTTGTTTGTTGTTCTCTTTAGGGGAAACTAAGAAAATTTTAAGGAAAAGAATAACAAAATTTTAGTTGGGGTGTGTATCTAACAAAAAAGGATGTGTTAATAAAATTTCTCGTATTTGGCCATTTTTCTTTGTATGTTATGTTTTTTAAAAAAATCTCCAAATTTCAGCTCTGGGTTAGGATTTCTTCCTAGGCTGAAAATATATTCCTTAGGATTTTTCTCCATCCAACTTACCAAGGTTTCTTTCTTCTTCTGCCTCGGATGAATTGCATAAAAATTTTGGGCATGCATCTTCACATGCAAGTCCACATAGCTATACTGGTATCAAGGGGTCCTATCCAACCCCTTGGAGACTCAAGACTCTCATTGACGACATTTATAGACTAATAATTATTTCTCTAAAGTTAGATTCAACTACGATTATGGGGAAACAAATTTTGGGATTGACAAACCGAGTTCATAGCACAGAACCTTCACATTTGGGACCAGACTCTTTCTCATGATGCTGCTTTGGCTGCGGCTTTTGAAAAGGGATCCATTGTATGAGAGGAACTTCTCTCTAAGTTTTAGTTTTTTTTCCTCGTATAAAAAAAAAAAACTTAAAATTGGTAATAAGACCTGAATAATGCTCCTTCCATCTAAAGTCGTTGCAAGTAGGAGAGAGTAAAGGTGTGAACCCTACCAAGCACGCAAGGGAAGGGAAGGGAAGCGAATCCCAATCAAATTGGGCGAAAATGGAGTCGAGCATCCTTGGGTCGATCGGCGTCGAAATCATCGGTGTGATGTCCCCCGTCTCCATCTGCATGTTCCTCGTAGTCCTCTTAGTCTACACCCTCTCATCATCCTCATCAGCTCCGATCCGCACCGCCGCTAACCTAGTCTACCTAGAAGACCCCACCGACTCAACCTCACAGAAACTCGAAGGCGCTCTCCTCAACGCTCTCGTCTTCGTAATCCTCATCGCTCTCGTCACTTTCCTCCTCGTCCTTCTCTACTACTACAACTTCACAAACTTCCTCAAGAACTACATGCGCTTCTCGGCTTTCTTCGTCCTCGCAACAATGGGCGGATCAATCTTCCTCTCCATAATCCAACAATTCTCTCTCCCACTCGACGCCTTCACCTGCTTCTTCTTGCTCTTCAATTTCACCATCGTCGGAGTTTTGTCGATGTTCGCCCAAGGGATGCCGATTTTGCTACGGCAGGGTTACATGGTTATTTTGGGGATCATCGTCGCCGCTTGGTTTACGAAGCTGCCCGAATGGACCACGTGGACCCTCCTCGTTGCGCTTGCGGTGTATGATTTGGTGGCTGTTTTAGCCCCTGGTGGGCCACTCAAGCTTCTGGTGGAGCTGGCATCCACGCGTGACGAGGACCTCCCTGCTTTGGTGTACGAGGCTCGCCCGACTCGGAATACTAGTGGTGGTGGCGCCGCCGCCGCACTGGGGCTTTTGGTTGCTGGAGCTTCGGACTCTAGCTCCATCGAGCTCCAGGCTGTCTCCAGGGACAATGTAGGTCCGGGGGAGAGTGGAAATGCAGAGTACAGAGTCGTGGAGGTTCGGAGTGAGGTAGACGAAATGTCTTCCATTGTTATGGCCGATGATGATGATAATGTGGTGGACGAGGAGCTGTCGCCGCTTGTTCAGATGAGTGGATTGGGGGAGGAGAGGGAGGAGATGAGGAGGGATGCTGCGGAAATGTTCAGTAAAGGAATCAAACTCGGGCTTGGGGATTTCATCTTCTACAGTGTTCTGGTGGGAAGAGCTGCAATGTATGATCTCATGACTGTCTATGCCTGTTATCTTGCAATTATTTCGGGATTAGGATGCACGCTAATCTTGTTGTCGGTCTATCATCGTGCTTTGCCTGCCCTGCCTATATCGATTGCGTTGGGTGTCATTTTTTACTTCTTGACACGGTTATTAATGGAACCTTTTGTTGTTGGGACAGCCACGAATTTACTCATGTTCTGATCCTCTAGTTGTTTTGGGATAGAGGTACATTGCATTGAGAGAAAAGGTTCATGTTTTTGTAGGCAAGAGATCTGTTACATATATTGAAAGGTTTGTTCCTCAAATTGTGGTCTCTTTGATGCTCATGTAATTGCTTGTGGTTGAACCTGATTAGTGTAGTGCAGTCAGTTAGAGACACACCATATAGTGAAATGTAATTTGACGGTGCAATATAACTGAAACCGTTTTTTACTATTGCATCATGTCTACGTATACAAACCCCATCAAGAAAACATTCTGTTATGCGTGGTTCTTTTTTCCTATTGTTTATTTCTGCTATTTCCTGCTATTGTTTATTTCTGTGTTAACTGGATACACCTTTAGCTAGACTCTTTCTCTGCCTACATAATTGTATTGGTAAAGAGGCTTCTAGTTTCTTGAAAGGTTCATGCAGTTCTCCAGAAAGTACAGTTCAGCATTTATATTAATTGCGATTAATTTTTACCTTCAAGTGTTCTTATGACAATATTATTAGAAGTTTCTGGGACAGGAATTCTGTAAGAATTCATGAATCAACCTCAAGAGTAGTGGTTTTGACGTAAGGGCATCATAGCCTGTCATACACCCATGATGTGTACCTGAACTAGGAATTATATGGTGTTGCAGTATGTTGTTTTGATTTTATTCTGATAGTGTACTATGTGATTTTAGGAAACTATCAAACATATCTATTTCTCTGCAATACACTTAATTAGTCTTGGTCCAGAAGATCTACATTATATAGTCAATGACAAGCTTATGCTCAGTGCTATCAATTAGTTGATGGCTGTGTTTGGACCTAGAATAAATATTCTTTATTTTGTGGATTAGTTATGTTCTTTGGGCCGACATCTGCGGCCCGCATGGGTGAAGCTTTCCTGGCGGAGGAAAGAATCCTGAATGATCTTGATATTCTTAGTTGGATTGGGAGAAGCAAGATTGAGATTCTTATTAATCAGAGTCATTTAATGATATCAATTGTTAGGATCTTATGACAACTACGACAAGTAATTGCATGATGCCTATAAATAGATAAATAGAGGAAATCTTCATGCAATCGGGACCGACAATCAAACATACAACTTTGCTCTCGGCAAACTCAAGTTCTCCTCGCGAGAAAACCCTACATCCGGCGATCTAAGGATTCTCACCAGATAGGGTGTGAGGCATTCAAAGTTTCAAGGGCGCAGCCACTTGTGTTTCTCAACACTCACCAAGGAGATTGCTCTGCTTTGCACCAGACAGGGTGTGTAAGGCATCAATTTTCGTTGTTCAGCGGCGAGATCAGGAAGCAAGTCCTAGACCACTAGGCAAGAAGAATCCATTGAGCGCAGTTGGTGATCTCACTGTTTCAGTCGCTTCTTAGAAGATCAGTGGCGACGCTACCAGCATTCAATGTTCTGTCCCATGGCAAGCACACACTCACACACACGCGCGCGCACGCATAAAGAGACAGTTTGAGACTTCTCTGGCTTCCTGAGAATTGTACAACCAAACATTTTGGCACGCCCAGTGGGACCAATTTCAGCATCTCGTCGCAATAATAGGGGATCCTTATAGGTAACAGTACTCTAGTTGTCGCAAGCATCCACAACCTACTTTTCAAGAGCATAACTCTGCTGCTTATCGCAAATTATCAGCGGAGGTAGTGGAAGCAGCGTTTGGAAACAAAGTCCGACCAAAAATGGCATTCGAGTACTGGTCGCCTGAAAAGGTCGATGATATGACCTTCGAGCTCTATCAGACATTTGCCGCCGAGTGTGATCTTCATCAGGTGGAACAACTCGGCCATATGACCAAATAGCTAGATAGAGGCTCAAACGTCCTTGCTATCAATAGTCGAGGAAAAGTCTGACTTGGCGGCCAATGAGATAGAGGCCTTAAGGATTGAGTTTTCCAAGGGGCGCGAAGTGCAATGCACGTGTTGACAATCTTGCTCTGGGCCAGGAGAATGCTAGGATCAGTATTGTCACATCCCAGTCCACATAGTAAGATATTGTCCGCTTTGGGTCTCGCCCGCATGGTTTTACTTTTGGGCCTACCCCAAAAACGCGTCTTACTATAGAGATGTAGGCATGCCCATACAAGCACATCAATTTCCTATACCCGAGCGAAGTGGGATTGCATGCCCATGTAGGAAGCTAGTGCCCTTGGCACCCCCACACATGGGTCATCATAATCCACCTCCCTTAGGGCCTGACGTCCTCCTCGGGACACTTCTGGTTGGGACAGGCTTTGATACCATTCAGTCTCATCCCAGTCCACATAGTAAGATATTTTCCGCTTTGGGTCTTGCCCACACGGTTTTACTTTTGGGCCTACCCCCAAAACGCATCTTACTATAGAGATGTGGGCATACATATATAAGCGCATCACCTTTTCACACCTGAGCGATGTGAGATTGCATGCCCATGTAGGAAGCTAGTGCCCTTGGCACCCCTACACATGGGTCACCATAAGTATAAACCACCTGGAATCAAATCTTTGTGACATGGGCAAGAAGTTCAAAACCGAGTTGTCCACGCTATTTATGGCAATGTCATACCTCATGAGGGAACGTCGTCACGTTGAGCAGTTCCCAAAAGCTTAGAAGGTGGAGTTCCAGAAACTTATCGAACAACACATCCCCCAATCTTCCTGGGAGGCCCAGGTTTATGAGACTCCATACCCTTCACCCATAGAGAAGAAGTGGCAATGGCCAAATGGTTAAAAGCCAATCAACTTCCAAACCTTTAGCGGTAATGGAAGAGAAAGTGCTGCCACCCACATGACCCATTTCAGATTATAGTGTGGACCTTTTTGTGATGATCATGAATTGAAACTCAGAGTTTTTGGCCGTCGCTATCTAGCTTAACCCTCATATGGTACAGTGGTCTGACTCTAGGATCAATACGAGACTGGCCATAAATGGAAAAATTGTTCTCTAATCACTTTGGAGTTGCAATTCCAAAGGTGAGCATCGCCACCTTGTGTCAAATGTGCCAAATGTCCTTGGAGACTCCCGTGGCTTTCTTACACCAATTCTGTGGTGAGCTCAACATGTGCAAGATATAGCTTGATAAAAAGGCATTCATTGATGTGGCCATAAATGGCTTGGAGGACCTAATGTATACCATGTTCTTAGGGACTAAGCATGGCTCTTTGAACAAGCTCATTGATGCAGTGACCAAAGCTCACAATGCTATGCGGGAGAGAGACAATAAGTGTAATGCATCAAAGGGGACGTACGCGCCGAGAGTGCCTTACACTCCAAACAAAGGTAGATTGGTATCAGTGACCTACCTCGAGGAATTAAGTTACAAAGAACAAGAGCCTGAAGCAGAGCATGTTCACACAGTCGAGCTAAAAAGCAAGAGTGTTCTAAAGCCCAAGATGCTGCAGTAGAGAAAGGGTCTACTTACGTTTTCAACCATGGCCTTCGCAAAACCATATTTTGACACCTACACTTACGATGCTAACCTCGCCCACAAAATATTGGATGAGCTAATTGGACAGAGGGTGGCAAAGACGGATTTTGGACCCATCCCGAGCCCAGAGCAGATAAAGGGTAAGAAGTATTAGAAGTATCACGGTATGTGGGCAAAGACTGCATTAAGTTATAAGATGCCATCCAGACATGGATCAACGAGGGAAATTTGGCTTTGGAAACTCCTAAAACATTTTTGTTGGTGGATACTCATCCTTTCCCTGAACCACAAGTGAATATGGTGGAACTAGTTAGGGCATCACCTCAGCACAAACAGGGGCGAGCAGTTTGAACTGGAAGAAGCTAAGGTTGTGAGACCATACCAACCCCAGCGACAGTACACCTTTCAGACGGACAAGGTGCATGAGATCCTCAACGAACTTATAGCGGGAGATCTTGTCATTTATAGACTTGTGCAAAAGCTTGAAGATTTGGTCTACGTGAGGCCTGATGAATACTTCTGCAAGTATCATAATAAGTTTGCCACCCGACCTCAACTTGTAGAGCTTTGAAGGAGAATATCCAAGACTGGATTGAGGAAGGGAAGATCGAGTTTGGCCCTTTAGAGACACTGACGAGTAGCTCCCAGTCAGTCAGGAACCCAACATCCAGTCGGGATCTAACATCAAGGAGAGCCAAG
Organism: Geum urbanum; assembly: GCA_946800695.1. Lineage (NCBI taxonomy): Eukaryota > Viridiplantae > Streptophyta > Magnoliopsida > Rosales > Rosaceae > Geum > Geum urbanum. Next base: position 5,438,708 of record OX327009.1, read on the forward strand.
TGACAGATCACATATGATGTGACTAAGATGTCACAGATCTCGGATAACCTAGTCGTGGCTAGAATTTCTAGGGTGCCCCTTGGTCTTTCCCCTGATCCTGAGCAGCTAAAAGGAAAGCCTTACTATCGGTTCCACCATGTTTGCACACATCCCATTGAGCAATGCTCTAGCCGGAAGTATTGCATCCAACAATGGATCGACAAAAAGAAAATCCCGATGAGGTAGATCAGTAACACCACCACACAACAGAGTAAGGCAGAGGAATGTGTCATGGTGGGGATGTTGGAGCTCCAAAGAAGCACCCTGCTTAAGAGAATGCAGACCTTGGATATTCATACATCTGGGGGCAACACAGTGAGTGCCCTACCTGAACCTACCTCCAAGGGAAAAGGAATGATCGATTCATCAAAAATTTCCCCGATCACATTATGCACTCGCTGCAAGGTTCATTGTGAGCTTAAGGTTTCCTACGAGGAGCTGATTGAGGCTATCAAGGTCTGTCCTTGGTGTCGCCACTAGAGAATTACCAGCCGGCTAGCCTAAGGGTAACGAGTCCATGGGACTCACAGACTTATAAAAGGATGAGGGCCGTCGAGAAGTTTATGAAGCCAACTACTAGTTGGGTCGAGGCTTTAGAGGTGAGCCCGAGACCATACATACCACCAACTTCTCGGTCGGTAATCAAAGAAGATGTTTGGTACGTCAAGGAGAAAGGGAGGACTGTGGAAATTACTCCCAACAGGAGAAGGAAACTGCAACGACAATATGGCGCTTCTAAGAGGGCATTAGAAGCATTGGATATGGGATCAAGCCAGAGCAATTGTCTCAGACCTTGGAGAAATTTAAGAGGTGGATGAATAGACTGTCTGCCAACCCAATCATTGCTTTTGGCAGACACTTAGATGAACTGAAGGTCAGAGTAGCTCGACCTAGCGTGTTCTCAAGGATCTCCAAACTAGGACCTATTCCAGAGATTCAGCAGGTCTTAAAGAAATCAGAGAGAAGCAAGGAGCTGAGGGACGACAAGCGAGACAACAAACTTTTGGTGCTGAAAAGCCTCTAGCGAGTGGCTGATTGTGATCCAGTCCATGTGATTTCATGCGAGTCGAATGGTCTTTGATGGTAACCAAAGCCGTTGGCCATCGAGGAGCAGAAAAAGGTTACCGCTACATCCATATCGACTACTGTGGCAGTTTTGACCAAGCAACTATGACATTTAGTGGTTTATTAGGAGGAGGTTTTATTCTCCCCGGCAAGTATTAAACCTATACCTGAGGTTCCAGTTGATGATCGAGGTGTTCGAGGCAATAATAGAGGCATTGGTCCCTACTGACCAAGTGATGGTTGATAGCTTATTAGCCATTGGGAAAACTCACGACGACAATTATGAGGTCGATGACGAGGAACTTGTCAACTATGGAGACGTCATCGAAGCATGGGAGGGCGACGTCATAGTTAAAATGGTGTTTGTGCTCCTTAGAAAGTTTACATCTCCTACACCATCAACCCCCGCGTTGCAGGCACATAAGGCAATAATGCTCGCTCACCCTGGACAGGGCAATACCATTGCGTTAGTCACAAAGGAAGAATGGGTTGAGCTTTAACCAACGTTGGACTCCTCTTTGAAGAAGGCTTTCATGATGTTCAAAAAGCCTACCCTGAACATGGCTATGCACTTGAGGCTGCTCTATATCACTATCAATATAGGGGGCATACAACTTAACAAGATGCGCGTGGATTCAGAGGCAGCTGTGAACATCATCACAGTCCGGGCAATGGCTTTGCTAGGCATTCCTAAATCAGCCATCCAGGATACATCTTTGAATGTCCGAAACTTTCAAGGGTCCATTTCCAAGACATTAGGCATTATTGCTCTTCATGTGTACGTTGGTCCTGTTGCCGGTGCTCACACCTTTTTATGGCCGAATGTACTTCTCCATATAGTGGGATTTTGGGAAGAGACTGGATCCATCACAGTTACTACGTACCTTCTTTGCTACACTAGCAATTGGTACTTTGGAATATGGAGACAGAAGAAGCGGAAGTCATCGATGCTAACCCTTGTCTATACTCTATTTCTGCTAATGCGATAGAGACCAGTTATTATAATGGAGACATGTGCTAGTTAAAGGTTTGTGGCGGCGGCGACAAGGGCCTCCGTGTGGGGGTGACGACCTTAGAATTAGCTCAATGGAGCATCATATAGGTCAGCGAGGATATAGAGTGGCCTTACACCATTGAGCTACCTGCTACACCGTGTAAATAATGGACCCTTTATCGAGCATAGAGGTAGATGCCTGTTTTTTTCTCCATGAGCGACTACAAAATTACTTGCTAGAGAAGTAGGCCTATGAGCATGTTCTGATAGTTGCAGTGTTGGAGTATGTAAATGATGATGTGCTGCATGAATCTAAGGAGGAGAAAGTGATCAAATTGGCCCCAACAACCTTGGATGATACTCCACCTAAAGTGAATGACCCCATCAAAAAAATCAACTTGGGAACTACAGAGGAGCCAATGCATGTGGCTATCAATACCTTCTTAGAGCCTGGAAAAAGAAAGAGGCTTATTGAGCTGTTGCAAGAGTTCAAAGATTATTTCGCTAAAAAGTACGAGGACATGCCCGATTTTTTGCCAGACTTGGTACGTCACAAGTTGCCGATCATGCCGGACAAGAAGCCAGTGAAGCAGGAGATGCGAAGGATAAATATGGAAATAACGATTCTGGTAAAGGAGGAAGTTGAGAAGATGCTCAAGTCAGACATCATTAGGGTGGCCAAATATAACGAGTGGCTATCGAATATCATCCCAGTCAAGAAGAAAAATGGGAAGATGCGGATCTGTGTCGATTACAGAAACCTTAATAATGCAATGCCAAAAGATGCATACCTGATGCCAGTGGTAGATTTGCTTGTTGATTCAGTGGCTCGCCATGAGATACTCTCCTTCATAGACATCACGACAAGTTATCACCAAATCCCTGTACCCAAAGAGGACAGACACAAGACTGCTTTCCATTGTCCAGGCTTCGCTGGAGTATTTGAATATGTGGACATGCCCTTTAGCTTGAAGAATGTAGGAGAAATCTACCTAAGAGCCATGCATATGATTTTCCATGAACTATTGGGAAAAATCATGGAAGTATATATCGACGTTGTGGTGGTCAAGTCCAAGCGTAGGCAGGACTACTTGGATGATTTGAGGCAAGTGTTTGAGTGGATGAGGAAACACCAGTTGAAAATGAGTCCCGCTAAGTGCATCTTTGGCGTCCAAGCAGGGGACTTCCTAGGTTTCTTGGTTCATCAACGGGGCATAGAAGTGCCTGACGACAAGAAAGAGGCCGTGCTCAATGCTAGTCCCCCAAAAACTAAGAAGGTGTTTCAACGGGTGTTTGGGAAGATTAACTTCTTACGCCAGCTCATTGCGAATGCCGTCGGAAAGACTCAACCATTCTCGCCATTACTCAAGCTTCAAAACCAGAAAGATTTTGTGTGGGAGCATATACATCAAGAGGCTTTCGACACCGTCAAGCAATACCTTGCTAATCCACCAGTACTGGTGCCTTCAAGACCTGGAGTGCCTCTTAAATTATACATCTTTCTCAGTAGAAGGGTCAATCGGTAGATTGCTAGCATAAGACGATACTACAGGAAGTGAGTGAGCCATCCTTTACCTTAACCAAACCTTAATAGATTGTGAGATCAGGTATTACCCAATGGAAAAACTATGCATGACCATCTACTTCTCGAGATGTAAATTGAGACACTACATGTTGTCCTCCACCACTTGTGTCATCGCTAAGATGAATTTAGTGAAGTACATGTTGTCAAGGCTTATTCTCAGAGGCTGAATTGGGAAATGGATCCTGGTGCTATCACAACTCTCACTGCAGTATGTCCCACAGAAAGCATTGAAAGGCCAGGCGATGGCTGATTGCCTGGCTCATCAGCCTATGTTGGAGGCTTCGAAAGTTAAGGAATTAAAGTAGCTCGCATAATGCTCTTGCCATGGATGCTATAATTTGACGGATCGAGTACCAGCACTCTCGTTGGGCAGGCATAACGCTAGTCAATCTAGAGGGAACCATTTTTGCTTACTTTTTCCGTTTGGACTTCCACTACACCAATAATCAGGCATAGTATGAAGCATTGATCATCATGTTTGAAAAATTGCTTGATCTCGAGGTCACCGATATACACATCCTGGGCGATTCATTGCTGATTATTTGACAACTCGAGACTAAGTATAGAGCTGAGGTTGTTCTTGAGTCGTACACTAAGCGAGCGGGGAAGCTATTAGACTTATTCATGGAAGCCACTTTGAAGCATATCCCTCACGATCAAAATCAAGATGCCAACGAGTTAGCCCAACTAGCCACTGACATTAGCCTCTGAGATAGTGTCTACGAGCGTATCCTGAAGGTCGAACGACGGACTTTTCCTTCGTTCATGGTCAGGAAAGAAGAGAACGATGACTTGTACGCGGTAATATTAGATCACATTGACATGGACTGGAGACAACCTCTTATTTCTTACATGTAAGATCCAAACACAACGTTGGATAAGTGGACACGATTCCTTGCCATCAATTACATACTTTGGAATGGTGAGCTATTCAGGTGAGGCGAGGAATGTGTCTATCTCTGTTGCATTTACGGAAGAGAGGCTAAGCGGTTGATGTGAGAGGTACACTTAAGGGCATCCAGGGCACATCAGGCAGGTCCTAAAATGCGATGGTTGCTGCGTCGACATGGTTACTTTTAGCCAACCATCTTAAATGTTTGCATTGCTATTGCCAAGGGATGCGATGATTTTCAAGCTCACGGGCCATTTAGCCATCTTCCTAACGTCCCCATACAGCCTATCATTAAGCCCTGGCCTGCTCATGGCTGGGCATTAGATTTGATCGGAATGATCCATCCTCATTCTTCAGAGGGCCATAATTTCATCGTGGTGGGCACAAATTTCTTTACCGAGTGGGTGGAAGCTAAGCTATTGAAAGTGGCTTCAACATCGAGCATCCTACAATTCACGTTCAAGGATATATCTGCAGGTTTGGTATTCCGGGGTGCTTTGTCTTGGATAGATGGACATCATTTATATTGGTAGAGGTCGAGAAATTAATGACAAACCTCGACATTCAGTTCCTCCACTCGTAGCCTAATTATGCTCATTCCAATGGTCAATTAGAGGCTAATAACAAGCCCATTTTGGACATTCTCAAAATGATGCTCACTTCATGCCAGGCTATGGCATGAAGCGATGTTCAACACACTTTGGGCATACCGAACACCTAAGAGTAATCCTACGGCCACTACACCCTATGCTCTCATGTTTGGTGATGACACCGTTCTGTCTATGGAAATAAACATCCAGTCTCTGAGATTGATGGAGTAGCACAACCTAATAGATGAAGATTACGTTTAGGCTATGTGGCAAGAGCACGAGGACTTAGATGAACAAAGGATTGCGGCTTTCAACAACTTGCTCGCTGAAAAGAAACGAGTGGCTCGTTTATACGACAAATGTATAAGGGGCAAAAGTTATGCAGAAGGCGAGTTAATGTGGAAAATAGTCTTACCCATTGGCATGGAGACATAAGGCCATGGAAAGTGGTCTGTCAAATGGGAAGGTCCCTACGTCATCGATATAATCCTTGGAAAAGGGGCAGCCTGAATTTGGGATAAGGATGACACAGTTCACAGGAATCCCATCAATGCTCGTTTTCTTAAAAAATACATCATACTGGTGTGGGAATTCGAAGACCCGCAAAGTACATAATAATTGATTTTTCCCACATGCGCTCACCAAGCCCTCTCAAGGCTTAAGGGGCAATACCTCCCTTATTCAGTGGCCAATGCCTGTGGCCACAATTTTGCACAATTTTTGTTTCAATATGTTTGTCGCACCACTGCTAAGGCCAATTCCTGTGGCAAAAATGTGACGACCCGAATTAGAATTAGCATGATAATCGACTTAATCCACAAGTTTTGCGAGTAATTGAGCATTATCGTAATTGATCGAATTAACGGTTCAGTTCATGACTTAATTATCAGGCGAGAATTTGACTTGAGTCTCTTCACGAGAATTGTAGTACGCTTGATTTCGAGTTCGTGGGCGGTTTCGGATAATTGTTTCGACGACCGAGGAATATGTTATGAATATTTGAAATTGCGTAATTTCGTCGTATTTATCCGTTTGGATTTGAGTTATCCGAAATGTGTTTGTGATTCGTTTTGGACCGTCGATCGTATTGAGCCGCGAGAATAAATATCGGAAATAGTCAAAAAATTGTCGAAAACACTGTTTTGAGAAGTTTGACCGGCGTTGACCAGAATTCGAGGCGTTGACCCGCGTTGACCGAAGGAGGAAATAGCACTGCCGTTTGACTCGCTGGCGACCTTTCGTTTCCGGCCACCTCTGGCTTTGATTTTGGTATATTTCGATTCTCCTTGAAATTTGCAACGGTTTAGAACTTGGATTTGTGAAAATTGGTTTCGATTTGTGGGAGAACGAGTGAGTTGAAGTTCTTGATTTTCCGGCCATAATCGGGTTCATTTGGGGGTGGCGCTCCGGCGACTTTCCGAGGGGTTTTTTGGTGGAATAGGATAGGTTCGAGGTAGGGAGGAGACCCCTTGAGGTTGGGAGGCCAAGATGGCCTCACGGTGGAGGATTTTGCCGAAGAAAGTTTTCCGGCCGGTTTGGGTTTTGTGACTTTCGAGCTGTTTTCCGGCGGCTTGAGGTAGAATTGGTGGATGGCATAGTTGAGAGATGTGTTGGGCTTGAGGAGGAGAAGCTACGGTGAGCTTGGTCACCGGAAAATTCCTCCGGTTGACGGCGCGCTGGCGGCGGCGGTCAACAACGGAGCTCCGGCGACCCGTTGACTTTTTGGAATTTGATGAATTTTATGTCCTTTTGCTCGTAATCGTGCCCCGATCATCGCCTTGAGGTTTTCGAGTTGATTTGGATGCCGAATTTTTAGTCAAGGGTTTATGTGGAGATTTCGGGAGTGTGCGTCGATTATTTTGTATCGAGTTATATGTTTCCAGAAATGGTTGGTTTCCGAGGTGTAGTACAGAGTAATGAACTGTAATTTTGATCAGTTATATTTTGTGATTATTCAGGGGATCGAGATCGTACATTGGGCGAGGGATCTTCCTCCGGATCTCGTGATTAGCGCGTTTGCGCGCTGTGCTATCTGTGAGTGGACCTTTTATTTACACTGTCGTAGCGAGTTCTTGATTTTAGTATTTATTTACAGTACGATGTTGAGATTATTTATTGCTTTTAGAGGTATTGTTTTATATTTTATATGGTGATGGCATTTATTTAGCATCGATGTATTGGCTACTCGGCTGATCACCGGTAGTCCAGATCCAGGGTTGAGAGATTCCCCTGATGTGCCCACTAGGCTTGAGAGATTCGCCTGACCGTCGGGCTTGAGAGATTCGCCTGACCGTCGGGCTTGAGAGATTCGCCTGACACCTCCATTCATTTTATGAACTCGCTTTGTTTTATGTTATATATATAATGGTGAAAGGCATATGATTATTTTCGTCCACTCACTCTAACGATTTTATTTTCCTTTCCCCTGGGCTTTTCGGTTTCCGTGCATAGTTTGCAGTTCGAATTCTTGTGTCTCACGTTGCTGTCGGAGGCTTAGTGTTCGAGCTACCTTTCTTTTCCAGTAGGTTTCTTGTTTTGCCTATTGTTGTATATTTTGTGTATATATACACTAGAGGTCGCTCTGATTACTCTATCGTTATACTTTTATATGATTTTCCCCAGATTTCTGTAAAGTACAGTTTTGATTATTACTTTACATTATTGTTGTGATATTGAGAAATTTGGATGGAATTGCTGCCCACGGTTTGGCTTTTGTGGCATAGGATGAAGTGTGTTTTCGGGTGCAGGTTAATAGCAATTCCACGTTATAGCGAAACTCTGCCGAAATTTTTATGGTTTTTGCAAGTTCGTGTTTTCAGAAGGGGTTTGACTCCGGTTTTTAGGAAACTAAATCGGGGTTGGGTCATTTCAAAAAACTTTTGTATACCATTTATTTTTTAGATTAATGAAAATTGGTATTTGGTTTTGCTTAAACCCATCGTGGGTTACAATTTTAAATCGGTCTAAATGTATTGTTTCTCGCTGAAAATAAACAAGGCATATGTGTCAACAGAATGGGATCGAGTTTTATTTAAAGAGGCTTTGGGGCCTTAAAATCTGATATCATACATAAAATACAAACTACAATATGGCCAAATACAGTAGCCTAAACTAAAGAGAACAAGTAAGAGGTAGTCGATCAGAGGCGTGTCAGCGACCTTAGGTATATCATTGGCACTGATGACGCTAGATCGGTCTTTGATGGTGTTTAGTTCTGGATGTGGTAGGTCACCCAGATTCCTATCTTGCTCCATCTTTGACATCGATCCACATTTACCCTTTGCATGGAAACATTTGTGGAACGGACTGAGTCGAGGTCTCGCAGGCTACATCTCTCTTCAAATCGGAGAGGCTCAAATTAGCTGTGGCTAAAGATGGAGTCAGGGCCGATCCCCCAACGTCTAAACCTAGTTGTCCCCAAGTGCCCTGGGGCAACCACACCGTTCATGAACATCGGCATAAGTATTGTCACTTACCCCAGGTTTGGGCACATGAATTGTTACTTAAGCGGGTGCTAACAACAAAGAAAGGAATCAGGAGGGAAGGCTATTCGGTAGAGCCAAAAGAAGAGAAATAAGGATGACATTTTCATTGTGTTGAGGGTTGAAAGTTTTCTTTGATGATTTCTTCTTGGTGACGATGGTATAGTTGCCAAACCCTAGCAGCTCTCTATTGAAACGGAGCATCATTTTATTGATTCAATGTGCATATTTAATAGTTGCAGGTGTGGATGTACCGATACATGATCCTCATTTAAACAAAAATTTCTCCTTTCCAAGGAAGGGAGTTGAATGCTATTTATTAGCGGAACAGTTGGAATACGCGGGAGTCTTGGAATCAGGGTTAGAGGTGATCGTGTGGATTGTGTGCATACTAAATTCGGAACCTAACACAAACCTTTAGTAGGCTGGACCTAATTAAGATTGAATTATTTTAAATCTGTTACAAGAACTGGCCCAATTTTGGGGCCCGATTTCAAATACAAAAATCAAATTAAGTCTAGATAAGCCGAGCTGTGCGTTTGATCTCAACTTTGGCGTGCTCGTAATCTTCCCAAGATGTGGCGAGTGTCGTCTTGAACTCTTCAGTGTCCATTTTGTCATCCTTTAACTCATTGACAAAGAATTGGCTTGAAATATTCTCGCATCTTAGCCACCTCCACTTGTAGTTGGGCGAGCTCTGCTTCCTTTTGGGCAAGAGCGTTGTTTTGGGTTGAGACCTTCTTGAAGTAGGCCATGAGCTGGTCGTGGTTTCCGTGTATAACTTATATGAGGGTCAGTCCCATGCGCTTGTGGAAGCAAGTCTTTTTGTCCAGCCATCCCGCTTGTTACTTGAGGTTCTTTAGGTCATTGAGTTTTTCTTCAAATGAGCTTAGGGTGGTGACGAGAGTAGGGGATGCATTCTGCTGTGAGAGCATGACCTCGATCAGGGCTTTCTCAAGGATGTCGGGCAAGTCAAGGTTTGCATCTTAAAAGTCTCGAAGGATGGCTTTAGCGAGAGAGGTCTCACACGGCTCAGGCTTGGCAGAGGCAATTTTCTCAAAATGACCAAACAACTTCTAAATTTTAGGGAATGATGTTCCAATAGAAGGATTGGGGCAAATTGAGGTGGAGGTAGATGAGCTTAGGAAACCTAACGGGGTGTTCTGCGAAATGCCCTAGTCAAGGGTGTTGATCGCAGCCTGTAAAGCAGCTACAACAACGGTGAGGTTTCCATCCCGATGGAGGTTGGCGTCCTGTGGCGCTCGATCGACCCATTATGAGGCTAAAGTTCAAAGCGTATGACAAGAATAAAGTGCTAAAGGGACACTTTCCAGGGATGGGCCAAGTGGTGGAGTCACGGGTATCGTACTAGGTTTCGTAGCAGAAGTCTCCTCGAAAGTGTGCGCAGGGGTAGGTTCTATCGAGGGAAAAGAACTTGGAGCCTCCGTATAGTGGGTGGAAGTTGTCACATCCTAGTTGATATGAAAGCCACTTAGTGAAGAAAGTGTAGATAGAGGAATATGTGTAGTGTATTGGTTCAGGAGCACTTACCTCAGCACCTAGGTGTGAGTCATCTCTCGCCCGAGTATCTCCCATCTGATTACCACTCTCGGGTTGTTTACTCGCTAACTCTTCCCTCGCCTGTTGTTGTCCAGCCTGGGTTGTTTCCATTTGTTCTGGCTCTGCATGAATAGGCTCGTTGGTAAAAGGAAGTCTGAGTTCCTAGGCGCCTTGTGAGTATCGACCTCCCATTCAAGGGGCAGGTCGACTGAGGGGTTCTCCTCAGGATGGAGCTCCTCGGGAATTACACCTTGCATCAATTTAGGTTAAGCCAAGAAATGCAGTAAAGAAACATATGGTTCTCAGAATGGTAAAAAGGATACCTTAGTAGTCATTATCACGAGAACGTCCTAGACATTTTCCTCATTAGGTGATAGGGGTGGCTAGGTGGAGGTAATCTCAGGTAGCTAGCTTTCAACGTTATAACCCCGTTCCTCGCTTATAGTAAGGGACCGAGGGATAATAAGGTTTGACGCCCTAAAGAAAGTGGGTTCCCGATACTGGTTAGACCAGTGAGTTCCCATTGCTCTGTCTTCTTCTCCAACCTCCTCGTCCCCCTCTTCTTTGACATCAGGTAGAGGGGCGGAGGAAGGACCAAAAGTTTGGCGATGGTGCCAGGGTGCCAGAGGTGTCATATCATCCTCTTCTTCATTAAAGTTGTCAAAAACAATGGTTTGCTGCCATTTAGGGCATTGCTAAAAGGAAACAGAAGTGAAAAAACCAAGTATCTAGCATGGCGACCCAGTTGACATATAGATAGGTGGTGACTTACTGAGTGAGTTTCTTCTTCTTCCTCGTTTCTGCCTTAGTGTTGGAGAGAGTCTGCTTTTTCCGCTTGGAGGGAGAAGGTCCAGTCCTGCGACTATAAGGGCTTGCACCAACGTCCTACTTGGCATTAGAGACCTAGCAAGATGGTAATAATATAAATACTAATAAAGATGGCTGCAAAGGAAAGTGAAATAACACAACATTTGCATAGAGACATACCTGTGGCTAGGTTGGGGTCGCAGGGCGTCTTCGCGTCGGGGAGGGAGCAAAATCATTATGGTCACTCTTGAGAACATCTCTGTCAGTCGTAGAAGCAAAGAAAGTTGAGAAGCTCTAAAAGATCCTTGCAAATATGGCTGTGAAGGATGAGTTGTTTAACATTCCCAATGGCGGGCTCATTAGAGACTGTAAGTCTTGGTCAATCCAAAGGAGGGCAGCATTGTGCGTACTAGGAAGATTTTGGTTGGACATAGCATGGTTTGGAATCCCAATTTCTCGTCGGCTGCGTCGTCAGGATCCAGAAAGGCGTTGGACCTCCAGGAGGTATATCGGTGAACTGAGCCAAGGAGGGGGAGCAGAACGCCTTGAACCAGACTAAATTGCCTAGAAAAATGATTAGGCGCATAAAGCTCATGGCCCAGAGTCGCATCTAGAAATCACAGGTCCATATAGGTGATGCTTTGGATAAATAATATCCTGACTGGTTTGGCTTAAACTGGTGAAGGATGAAACTCGTTGCTCAATGCCTCTAGGTAGCATCACCCTAAGATAAGGCTGACTCAATCCTCTAGAAATTCATCCAGTGTGTAGAAGAAATTAAAGCTGGAAAAGTAGGTGAGGGGGCCCAGAGCCGAGTGGAGCGGCGATTTGATGAAAAGCCTGAGGCGAGCCTTGTCGTTATCCGCTAATCAGAGCGAGATGGTAGACTGGGCGTCTTGCAGACTACTATTACGCGTATGTCGTTGGTGAAAGCCTGGACATTGTCTTTGTTAATGATGGGGTCATACTTGGTCTTATGCGAAGACATGTTTTCTGGGTTTAGGTGGTCGGATTTTGATTAGCGAGTATAAAGCATAGCAAGGAAGTTATGGGTACCACTAGACGACCACCAAATTGGTCTGAGTTGGTGTCAAAACCTTCATCTCGGCCTCCTCTTTCATTTCCCTAACAACTTCTAGTTCTCATAAACCGAAGGTAAAAATGGAAATAAAAATCAAGGGTTTCGGCTTTATTTTCGCCGACAACGGCAGCGGTGCTACGACCGGAGTTGGGTGGCGCATGGTTAGGAGTTGTGCAGCTTAGTCCTCTACAAGTCGAACCTGACCAGTTTCAGGTCATGCCGTGGCTAGACGCTGGCGATCAGTCACCTAGATATTCGACAAGGATTTCGAATTTCATCGGGTAAATTCAATACTTTTCGGTTTGATTTTAACTTAGTCTTGTACATGAATGTTGTTGGGCTTGGAATGAGCTTTTGATTGATGTATTATTTGAAGGCATCGTGATGGTCGGATTCTGGCCGCTGCCGGCAGTGGCTCGTGGGCCCCATGCGCAGCTGTGCACGGTGGAGCTCCGACGACCCCGAAGAGAAAATTTTCACGGGAAGACTTGCTAGTCGATTTGTATTAGTTTTTGAGTAATTTCATATATTTTGGGGAACTTGTGTAATATTTCTATGTATGTTTAGGATTCGGATAAGACTTGACACTTTCAACGCGATTTTTCATCGTATGTTGAGTCTATGCCCACCTTTCTATGGAGCTTGGGATCATAGCATGACGAATATGTTTGTTATCGTAATGTGGCAGAGTAGTTACGCTTAGGGAATCAAAAATGGAATGTGAGTATTTGGGATACAAATCGCATCAGATTCGTTGTATGCTCTAGTTGTACTGGATTAGAATACTATATTAATTAAATTAGACCTTTGATTGGCTTAGGAACGCTGTGCATAAATTAAAAGTTAGTGGATCGACTATTGATTTTCCTACAATCCCGGTGAGTGGACTCTTTTTATTTTCATAGTCGATAACGAGATCATTTATTTTCAGCATTTCAGTTTAAATTACACTATATTTGAGAACATTTTTTTGGGGAGGTTTTTCTTTGTGATGGCTTTAGTTAGTGGCATTGATGCACTGACTATTCGGCTGATCACTAGATAGTCCAGTCAGGGGAGGTCTAGGTGTCTTGTCTGGCCGATCACCTACAGTTTCTTTGTACAGTTAGTCGGCTCAGGTTAGGGAAAACCTCCTGAGCAACCACCTCCATCAAGATTCAAATTTATATCTGAACTAGCACTATTTCACAGAAAGCAGCGGAGAGGCATAATAGTTATGTTTTATTTAAATATGAACCTTTACTTTTTGTCCATTCACTCTAATAGTTTTATTATTTTATATACCTTTCCTGGTCCTTTCATTTTATACTGCCTAGGTTGCAGAGTTTCAGCTGAGGTCGGGCGTGCACATAGCTCATGGCATAGCAGTATTCCTGTAGGATCCAAGGTTGATCCTGCGAGTTAGTATTTTAGTTTGCGTAGTCAGCTTAAATTATTTAGCTACTCTGATGTCAAAAACAGGTTTCCATCTTTTATATTTTTGTAGTGAACCATTTTGTGGAAATTTTTTTTATTTCGTGACTTTTAAGTTTCGGATCCCCACTTAGATTTTCAATTAATGAGTAGAAACTAAGGTTAGTAGAGTATTTAGGGCTTCATCCTAATTTATGCAACTAAATCGGGGACGAGTCCTTTCTGTTGGTATCAGAGCATTAGGTTATAGGTTCAGTAGACTGTACTTGGTTTATTTCGTTGTTGTGTTCGATTACGCTAAACACTTCCGGAGTGATGGCTCGACTGCAGCAGATCCCCATCGAATACTCACGGTGTTGAACGCTGTCGAATATGTGGCAATTACGACTGAGTACCATCCCTAGCCTGTGAGTCTGTGCCTAAAGTCGCTATGCCTTGTGTGCGTCGACTTCCATCAATTAACTCGCAAAATGGTTCAAGGAAAATGTTTTGTGGAGCATGGGAAGGACTTTTTGAGATTCAGATACTTAGGATGTATTGAATCTGCACACTTGCCTTACATATAACATGATATGTAGTAGTCAAACGAGACTGTTATACTCTTGTGATCCTATTTCAGCTTCTGGCGAGTTTGTGGGATATATGATCGTTGTTAGATTTCGACAATAAAATATTTTCTGTAATGAATTCTCTGTTATCTTTGAAGTACGAAATTCATCGTGGTTAAGCTGTGAGAAATCCGAATGGCATTGGTGGCCACAGTTTATATGTGAGTTTGTTGAATGCCTTAGAAGTGTAATCTCTTGTACAAGATTTTGGTCAGTTCTCATTTTATGGGAAGGTTATGCCAAAATTTGATGTGTCAGGTTAAGTCTTGTGTTATATGGATTATGATGGCAAGATCATTAATTATTGTTGATTGAGAGACCTAATAATCAGTGTGGTTGAGGCTCTGTACTCAATATCTTCCTTTTGTCATGTTCAACTTTGCAAATTCTTTGAATTGTGTTTAGTTGCAAAGTTTCACTTATCAATCTAGTTTTAGTTTCCTATGTCGGGGGAATTTTCATAATTCTTATGCTAGGTGCGGTAATGGAAATGAATTGATTATTTTGGAGCGGAGATCAACCGAGGTAGTCCAACGATAAATAAGGTCTTGTGCGTAGTTACGTGTTGTACAATTTGGTTATTTGCACCTATTGGTGGGTGTCTCTTTCAACTCACTCCATTAAGCCTCAACTCATCCCAGTTTGTTTTCTTATGCTCTAATACGTTACACTTTGGATGATGTGCGTGGAGGAGTTCGATCATCAACTTTATAGGTTTAGTATATATTTTTCTGGCGTAGCTACGAGATTTAGTAACAGTTACATCAAGTTCTGGGGATAGCTTTCAGATTATCGCACACGATTCTTTGGCTGAATGGTCGTGTGTACTTTCTACGAATTTCGTTTTCTTTCCAGTAATAAAGTTTCGCTTCATTCCATTATTTTCATCTCGCTTTTTCAGTTTCACTATGTTTGCATCTCTCAATATAGTTTGTCGAGAATATGGTAACTGCTTTATCCGTGAAGTTTGTCTTTGACTTTGTTCTATTTTGATTTACTTAGTTTCTCTTGGCTGTCGATGTGAATGGAGCCTTTCTTGGATCAAGATGTTCAAGTCATAGTAAAGCCAACACTATGTAAGTTATGGTTCATTCTTGCCAAGATAATTATTTCTTTTTGTAATCATTTCTAAATCCTATCACGTAGCCTTCAAGAATTTTTCTTTTCTATGTCCTGGTAGCATTCCATGTTTTGGTTGGCTCTATTAATGATCAGTAATTCAATCATTTATTGCGATGAAGGTTTGACAATTGATTTTTGTGTACGAAACTTATACGTCATTGTTGTACCATGATCAGGTTTGCGGATGATCAATTTCAGGTATATTATGTTGGAAATTGTTGAATATGGGAGTTGTATTGTGTAAATGCGTCGACTTTCTAGGTTTTGGTTTTGACTATAAACGAACAGGTCATGCCAAACTTTTGGTAGAAATTCTCTTGATTTAGGATCGTTGTAATAAGTTCTTTTCCGGATTACGATTATCCTTTGGAACCATATTGATGGTCTATCACGTGATTGCTAACTAGAAGTTGACATCCCACGTGACGTGTATGTTGGTTACATTTGACTTATGCGTGGTTTTTTCGTTGTGTTTTCGAGGTGAAAAAAAACTTTGTTTGTTGTTCATATTTGCAGTGTCAAGGAAATTTCTCATGTGCAATTTCTCGTATGCATATACTGAAGACGGTTGGTTTTCTATAATGTCATCACTTGTACCTTGGTCATTTCATCTCGAATTCTTTAGATATTGTGATTCCGTTTCATGATCGTAGATCTAGCCATGGCCAAGTACTCCTTGAAAGACAATAATAATTTGAATCCTTGTCAAATTTTGGGTGGGCCGTTCGTTGCATGGTTGTGTAAGATTCTGGTCAAGTGGAAGAAATTTCCTCTGTGCATTCTTTCTTATTATACTCCTCTTTCAAGATTCTTATGTAGATGCTATTCGTTAAATCTGTTGCGACTTTGTACCATTGAAGTTTTCTGGTGTTCTTAGGGATTTATTTTTTTCAGTTAAATTCTTTCATCCTAAGAACTACGAAATTTTTATACCATTGGTTACTTTTTGATACATATTATGATCGCTGTTGTGCGTGGAGAAGATATTTCTAACATTATTAGTTTGAAATTTTGATGTCCTTTCTCGTGGATGAGCATGGATCTTCACTTCACATTGTCGCGCAAGCAAGTTTTGATGCCTTAGAAAAATTTAATTTTAGTTCACTGTGTCTTTTGTAAATACTATTTCCATTTTATAACTCAAGTTCAGCAGAGTTATTTTGAATCTTCTACGTTCACAAATATGATCTACCACTTACGTTTTATTGTTGACTATTCAATTCTTACTTTAGTTTGACATTTTTGATTCAGTTAGCCCTCATTTGTTAGTATGCTCCTTCCAGTCCAATTCAAGTTCTAACTTTCCTTGCTACTTTTAACGAGGATAATAATTCTATGACAGCTGAAATACGTTTGTTTGTTACTATGATCTCTTTATTGTGGATTGGATGTTCATAGATTATCAAGCAGACTTTTTAGGAGATGGATCAGATAATTTTGGAAGCATATGTCATCTACTAACATAGAGATTTGTTCATATTAATAGTTTTGATTTTGAGTTGATGTCCTAGTTCTATAAGTTTAGTTAAGAATCAATATGAAAATCTTTTATGTCAGGTTATTAGAACAGATGGAATCCCCCACAGTTCAGATATTTCATGAGTTAAGTATTTCTAATTTTTAGTTTTATGGTGTTGATGTTCTTTCGTTTTTGGCTATGAGTTGAAGCTAAGGTTTAAGGAAGCGTTGACGTGTAGTAAATTTAAATTTCAAAGTTTTCGTGGTCGATAGTTTACAGAAGTGCTTTGCAACTTTTCATAGCAATGCTTCATATGTTGAGTTTAAGCAATTGGAGTCATCAACGTAGGCTTTATGTGGTCTTGCACACGACTATTGTTAGTGACTTTGGAGTTTTTTTGTGTGCGAGAGACTTTATAGATTCTTGTTGCGATCGTTATATATCGATTTACAGGTGTGTAAATTTCGAGGACGAAATTTTTATTAGGGGGATAGATTGTAATGACCCGAACTAAAATTACCGACTTAATTTTCATTAGTCGAGTTAATAATCGAATTAATCGCTTTTGTTACGTTTATCGAGATTCGTCACCACAAAATTGAATTTTAATAAGTTTTGTTATTTGGACTCGTATTCTTTTCGAAGTTGTAAAGGAAATTATTTTCTAGCTCTTCAAGCTGAGTACGTGGACACGTTAATAGTTAAATTTAGACTTACGATGAGAAAGTTATGGTCAATCAGAGTTTGCCAGGAATTTTTACGTTTAAGTTTGAGATATAAATACCAACTTTTCGATTTTGGAAAGTAAGAGACTTTCCTTTTTGTTCAGGACAGGTCAACTTTTGGTCAACCTCATTTTATTTCTCTTTCCCT
This sequence comes from Geum urbanum, assembly GCA_946800695.1. NCBI lineage: Eukaryota > Viridiplantae > Streptophyta > Magnoliopsida > Rosales > Rosaceae > Geum > Geum urbanum. Next base: position 5,456,278 of record OX327009.1, read on the forward strand.
GACCCGTTTCTCCCTGGGATGTCGTTGTTGGCGAACCACCACCGGCCGACCACCAAATTGGTCTGCCTTGGTGTCAAAACTTTCATCTCGGTCTTCTCTTCCATTTCCACAATGTTTCAAATTCTAATTCTCATAAACCGAAGATGAAAATGGAAATGAAAATCAAGGGTTTCGGCTTGATTTTCGCTGATGACGGCGGCGGTGCTACGACCGGAGTTGGGTGGCGCATGGTTAGGAGTTGTGCAGCTTGGTCCTCTATGAGTCGAACCCGACCATTTTCAGGGCATGTCGTGGCTAGATGCTGGCGATCAGTCACCTTGAAATCCGACAAGGATTTCTAATTTCAAGGGGTAAATTCGATACTTTTCAGTTTGATTTTAACTTAGTGTTGTATATGAATGCTGTTGTACTTGGAATGAGCTTTAGATTGATGTATCATTTGAAGGCATCGTGATGGTCGGATTTTGGCTGCCGCCTTGCACGGCAGAGCTCCGGTAACCCCGAAGAGCAAAATTTCCCAGGAAGTTTTGCTAGTCGATTTGTATTATTTTTGGAGTAATTTCATATATTTTGGGGATCTTGTGTAATATTTCTATGTATGTTTAGGATTCGGATGCGACTCGACACTTTCGACGTGATCTTTTGTCATATGTCGAGTCGATTCCCATCTTTCTATAAAGCTTGGGATCATAGCACAACGGAAATGTTTGTTATCGCGATGTGACGTAGTAGCTAGTGACGCTTAGGGAATCAAAAATGGAATGCGAGTATTAGGGATATAATTCATATCAGATTCCTTGTATGCTCTAGTTGTACTCGATTAGAATACTATATTAAATCAACTAGAACTTTGATTGGCTTAGGAACGCTATGTACAAATTAAAAGTTAGTGGATCGACTATTGGTTTTCCTACGATCCAGGAGAGTGGACCCTTTTTATTTTCACAGTCGATAGAGAGATCATTTTTTTAGCATTTCAGTTTAAATTACATTATATGTTAGAACATTTTAGTTTTGGAGGTTTTTCCTTGTAATGGCTTTAGTTAGTTGTATCGATGCACTGGCTATTCAGCTAATCACCAGATTGTTTAGTCAGAAAAGGTCAGGTTGGCTTGTTTGACCCATTACCTATAGTTTCTTTTTGTAGTTAGTCGACTCAGACTAGGGAAAAACTCATGAGCGACCACCTCCACCAGGATTCAGATTTATATTTGAACTTGCACTATTTTACAAAAAGCAGCAGAAAGGCATAATAGTTATGTTTTATTTAAATATAAATCTTTACTTTTTGTCCACTTACTCTAATAGTTTTATTATTTTATATGTCTTCCTTGGACTTTTCATTTTCAACCGCCCAGGTTGCAAAGTTTCAGCTAAGGTCGAGCGTGCACACAGTTCATGGCATAGCAGTATTCCCCGCAGGATCCAAGGTTGATCCTGCGAGTTAGTATTTTAGTTGGCGTAGTCAGCTTAAATTGTCTAGTTTCTTTGATGTCGAAAATAGTTGTCCATCTTTTATATTTTTGTAGTGAACCATTTTTTGGAATTTTTTTATTTCGTGACTTTTATGTTTTGGATCCCCACTTGAATTTTCAATTAGTGAGTAGTAACTAAGGCTAATAGAGTATTTAGGGCTTAATCCCGGTTTAAGTAACTAAATCGAGGTCGGGTCCTTTCATATGGTATCATTAAGGCGCAAATTTTTAAGAGGGGTGATGTGAAAGGGCAAAGCGAGTGAAATGTTGGCATTTGGTCCTGGACAGCGATAAGTAATTTCAAACCTCTTCGATTGCCTTTGGGTCGTATCTCGAGGCTTGAGGGGCAATGTTTGGGCCAAGAATAAACCATCTTTATTTTGTGGAATAGTTATGATCTTTTGGCCGACATTTGCAGCCCACGCGGGTGAAGCTTTCCTAGCAAAGGAAAAAATCATGAATGATCTCATTAATATTAGTTGGATTGGGAGAAGGTAGATTGAGATTCATAGTAATTCTGCAGCCATACAAGCTATACTCACACGCGAAAAGAGACAATTTGAGACTTCTCCGGCTTCTTAAGTATAACCAACTAGAACTTTAGCTGCGCCTGACACCCTCTTGTCCATGAAATTAAGAACTATTAGTTCCCACTCCTCGAGAGGTGGGGGTTCCCTCCTTTTACCATTGGTTTCCCAATCATTAGCTAATGCAGCAATATATGAATTGATAGTTTCATGATTTCGTTGCATTTGCTAGCCAAGGCTAGCTACATTTGCCACTAAGTTATTCTGGCTTTCAGTGAGCATGTTGAACTGTTTTTGTTGCTCCTTTATATCCTCTTCCAGACTTGCTCGAATGCTTTCAACCTTGCTTGTAAACCACTCTACGAATTCCTTGTTGCAGAAATTTTCCGCATGACCTCATTTAGCTGTCCGCTGAGTTGTTGGTCTCGCTCTATAGCATACAGCTCCCTGTAAGCCACATAATCAAATGCTTTGATTTCCGCAGCCGTCTAAGGTTTAGAACCCATTGTCATTTGTTGTATGCTGAATTTACATTGGACTTCTGCGTCATTCAATCTTTGACAATGTGAAGAATTATGTTCTTGAAATTTTGGCGGATGATGCTTAGTACAACTTAGGTAACTCTTTTGATATAGGTCACTTATTGTTGCTATGAGACACTAAACCTGAGTCCCATTAGGCATGCCAAAATGTTTGGCTCAATTTTTTCTAGCAGGTAGCTGTGACTTGCTAGTAAATCACAAACTGCCTCTTTTAATGAGTGCTTAGCGTGCCATTGCTGAGGCCAGAATGTTGATGTATGTTTACAAGTGATTGGAGCGAGAAGAGCACCAACCTCGCCCATGAGTTGTTCTTGCCTAACTGTTTTAAGAATTAGGTTTTGTATTTCGCTGCTGAGCCACAAATTTGATACTCTGTACACCCTATTCGATACAAAGCAGAGCAATTTTCTTGGCGAGTGTTGAGAACACTAGATAGAGGGTGACTTCTTAAACCTCCAGAACCTTCACGCAATATCTGGTGAAAACTCATTTGATCATCGTTGTCTGACAAAAGAAAACTTTTGATTCCTCACGCCCTATCTGGTGAAAACTCTAAGTTCGTTGTCGTCGTTTATTTCTCATGAGAGAATGCTTGTTTGCTGAGAGAAAATTTTTGTATGTGTGTTGAGGACCTCAATTTGTCTTGAATTCATCTATTTATAATGGTTTGATAACCTCCTCATCGAGCAAGAAAAACTTAATCTTGGACAGATTATAGATTTGAGATTAGATCAATCAGGAGTTCTCGCGTTGACCCGCAATAAAATTAGCCCACTATTGAAAATAAATAGTGATTTTCAATTTGGGTCCAAACAATAGAAGTTGTTGATCCGCTTGGCATGCATTATGGCATAGAGACCTAATTACATGCTACCTTTACGTACCAATCCATGCATTGAAGCAAATTTCAGGGTAACTACTTAGCTATGATGAATTACATCAAGTGCATATTTTTGTTTGCACAGAAGTCACTCGATGTTGTTATGTAAATACTAAGTTTTAGTAGCGTACTACATAAATATTTGTTTGGGTCCAAATTAAAGATAACATTCATTTTTAATAAATAGGCTAAGATTATAATGGGCCGGCCACTGTGGCCCACCATTGCTCACATTACAAAGCAAGAAAAAAAAGGAAAGTATGAGATTCCTGATCAATTTAGGAAAACACAAATTAACTTAATCTTGAATCTACATCCTTTCCGAGAATCAAATTTGCTCAAATGACCTCTTACGAGAAAATAACGACAATAATAAACTTAGAGTCGACATCAGACAGGGCATGAAGATTCAAAGGTTTTCTTTGACAGACGACAGCAATAGACGGAATTGACATCAGAAAATGCGTGAAGGTTCCAGAGGTTTAAGAAGTCACCCTCTATCTAGTGTTCTTAACACACTCCAAGGAAATTGCTCGGCATTTCATCAGACATGGTGTGTGTGAAGTATCGATTTTCGTGGCTCAATAGCGAGACACAAATCCAAAGTCTTGAAGAAACTTAAGCAAGAAGAACTTATCAAGCGAGGTTGGTTCTCTCCTCGCTACAATCACTTATAAAGAAGCAAGATCATTAGACGTAACATACATCGACATTATGCCCTTAGCAGTGGCATGCTAAGCACACATCATCAAAAGAGACTATTTGTGATTCTCTAGTCACAGCTACCTATTGGAGAAAAATGAGCCAAATATTTTGGCACGCTAAGTGGAACTCAGGTTTAATGTCTCATAGCAACAATAGTTGTCCCATACCAAAAGAGTTACCCGAGTTTCACCAAACACCGTAAGGCATTCGAGGAACACAACTCTTCACATTGTCGAAGGTGGACTAAAGTGGAAATCCGGGATAAATTCGGTATACTACAACCAACAATGGTTCCTAAACCAAAATCAGCAGTGGAAGTTAAGGCGCTCGATTCCGCAGCCTTTAGAAAATACGCTCTGCAGCAAGATCAACAGTTTAATGGACAACTAGCTGAGCTCTTGAAAAAAAAAATTGAAAGCGAAGAAACTGTGATGATTTTTACTAGAAAATTCGAAAACATGCGAATAAGTATGGAAGAAGACTGGAAGGAACAACAAAAGTAGTTTGATACGTTCACTAAGAGCCAACCTCAGTGAGTAGATGCAAAAAAAACTGAAAGCTATCAATGTTGATATTGCCACAGTTAGCAATAACAGGGTAAATGAAGAAACAAGGGACGCAGAAGCTCCGGTGTTGGAAGAATGTAAGGAGTCAGTCCTTAATCTCATTGACGGAAAGATTCCTGGGACAATAAAACCTCCAGTTGGGTATACTAATCCTTTTACCTATGAGTAGAGATGGGAATGGCCGAAGGGTTACAAGCCAATCAACTTCACAACTTTCAGTGGTAACGGTACGAATCACGCTGCGATGCATATGACTCGCTTCAAACATTAATGCGGGCCTTGGAGAGACTTGCCCAAGCTCAAGTTCAGAGCTTTTGGCTCATCACTATCAGGATCAGCTCTGGCTTGGTATACTGGGTTGCGACCTAATTCAGTCCAAACTTGGGAAGAAATGGAAAGATTGTTTGTAGACCACTTTGGCAGGATTAAACCAGAAGTTAAGATTTCAACACTGTGTCAAATGATCTAACAACTGTCAAAGTCACTCGTGGCATACTTGCATCAATTTAGAATCGAATACACTAGGAGCAAGAGGTTGTTGACCATGAATGAAATTGTTGATATTTCCATTCGGGGATTAGAGGAACGAATGATTAACAAATTCGAAGGCATAAGGTTTGCATCTTTGAATGGATTAATTGATGCAGTTTCACGAGCTCACCTCGTGTTCCAAGAAAGAGACAATAGACGAAATACGTCAAAAGGAACTTGCGCTCCAAAAGCTCTATACATGTCAGAGAGACACAAGTTTGTATCAGCAACCTTCATGGATGAACTCGGAGAAGAAGAGTCTAAACCAGAAGATGAGAATGTGGAAGCATTTGAATTGATCACACGGAACTTGGTAAAATCAAATAAGGTTGTTCCCAACAAAGGGGCAATTAAGGTGCTGACAAGTGCATTCGCAAACCCAGAGTTTGAGACTTACACATATGACACCAATGTAGCACATAAAATCGGCTGAAATCGTTTTCTGGTGATTTTTGGGCCGTGGACTTTCAAGCAAATTTACAGCCAAACGGTGGCGAGTTAGGTTTTGGGCCAGTTGGGAAATTTTTTGGCCTCGTTGGGCAAAAGAGGTCTATAACAATCAACATTAGCATTGGTTTTTCTCCTTATGTTGCTTTTCAACTTTTTATACCATGTCTTTGAGTCCAGAGAAAAATCATTAGTTTGCATGGTCATTATCCTTGCGTTCTCTTTTGCCTCTTCAACTACCATCATTTTTTATTTTTCGACACACTATTCCTCTTCTCTTTTTTTAAGAAGCTCATTGGAAACTTTGTTGCTCTCGGTCATGGCTAGTAAGGCATGAATCATGGATTCACTCACATCTTCTTCATTTTTTCCTTTTCCTTTTGCTTCTTTGGTGGCCTTTTGTCCCATTAGCCTTCCAACGGAGCTAGGGGAGTCTCCAAAATGATGTATTCATCCATATTAATTGGTGACTCGATTTGTGAATCACTAGCCGTGGAATAAACAAATAGGGTGACAAGAGGCACAGGTGCATCTTTAAAATAAGGGTGTTTCTTCACCACATCCCAACATTCATGGTGGATGAATTGCTTTTTCATTACCCTTACAAACTCCAAATTAATATGATGTTCCTATAGAAGCAAAAAATTATAAAGTTCAATAACTATATCAAATAATTGAAATATATCTTAGGTGGATAATAAAACAAATGACCTCATCCAATTGATTGGTGTCGCTTGGTCTATAATTCCAAACTTGAATTTTTGTATTGTGCCACTCTTTGAGAAGCATCTTCAAAGACTTGAAATGAGCTTGAAGAGCAAAATGTGCTCATACCGATGTTGAACTCATCCAATTTTCAACATATTATATGTTCACGAACCTTTTGCCAAAATCTTGGAAGGGGATATGGAGACAGTAGCCCATGATGCGCACAGTGGAACTTGCTCCTCGGTGGTCCAATTAGTACCCACCCTTTCCCATTTTGTTGAACAAAGAATGGAAATGAAGAACAAATGAAGTTGGAGGATGAAGAGATGGATAACTAAAATGTATGAAAATAAAAATGAGTGTTGTATGCTATTTATAGAAAGGTAATTTTATTTTGAAAAAAAAACTTTCATATTTTTAAAGCATCATGCCATTGGAATAATTGTGGACCGTTTAAATTTTATTTGATCGTTGCTTTTGGAATTTTTGACCGTTGCACTCAATTAATTGTTAGAAATTAAGTGTTGTTGGAAGTGGTCTTTTCTCTCAATTCTAACTTAAAAAGAAAATTGAGCGCATGTAAATTGGTCTGATGGGACCCATAAGTCAATTGGCCTAGACTTTACTAGACTCACGTTTAGCCCATGTCTTAATTGGGGTCAGGTGGACCCCACATGGGCCCCATGTCTAACCCAGACCAATTTATTAACGTTGAATTCTTTTTTAGTTTCATCCTCTCTCCAACCCTAACTATCACATTGCTGCATTTGCTCTAATGGCAAGATCAAACCAATGGAGCTAATGCAATGCATATTTTCAAAATCTTAATGGCAAGATCATTGGAGCTAATGCAGCGCACCTTAGATCTTAGAATCTTCTCCTATAGAGTCATGTAGTCAGTAAATTTGTTTATGCATTTCATTAAGTGGATTATTTAAGCATCACAAACTGATTTGTATTTATGTTACATGTATTTGGTGATTAATATAAGATCCTTTGGTGGTTTTAAGAAGTTGTGCATAGTTTAATTTTTGATGATTTTGAATTAAGAAACTACAAAATAAATGTCACCTTTAGACCTTTGAGGACACTAGAAATGTGTCTTGATAAGGATAAGAGGACACTTATTTTAGACTTCTTGGACACATTTTATGTGTCCTGATAGAGAATAGAGGACATCATTTTTAGACCTTAATTTGAGGACACTAGAAATGTACATGTATCTTGATAAGGATAATTAGACACTTATATTGGACCTTTCTAGACACGTTTAATGTGTTTTGATAGAGAATAGGGGACACCATTTTTAAGCTTTAAAGACACTAAAAATGAGTCTTCTTATTGGAAAGAGAACACATTTTTAGGTGTTCTTATAGATATCTACCGTGACACCTAAATAGAGGACTCATTTTCAAAGAGTCCTTATATGTCTTTTAAGACTTTATTCTAGAGTCCTTGTAGAAATTTTTTCTTGTAGTGTAACGAAATAATAGTGATATTTATGTACTTGAATCTATGTTGTTTTAAGTTTATTTTTTTAATATTTTTTTTAAATAAGGGCTTGCGGCTAATGTTTGATGAGCCGGTAAACTTGGATATAACTCTTATTGATATAGCGCGGCTAATGTTTATATTTGAAGCATTATTCTTATATTTTACATACAGCTAATGTTAAGATTTATGTTTTAGACGAATTTATTTTGTGCTTGTTATAGAAGTAATCGAACTGGCTTATTTTATGCTTATGGTATTTTTGTTCGTTAATGACGTTCAACTCTATAGAGTAGAGAGTTGGTAATGCTTTTATTATGATTGTTGTGTAACAAGTACTTAGAGAGCATGAAGAGTACGTGTATATGGTTATGACGAAATGCTTAGCTTAAACACTGTGTTGTAGATTATTATGATTTATGGGTATATAAAATTTAGTGATGTTAATATGGCTAACCTCATCTGACACTCAATTGAATCTCATATGATATTCAGTTGAACCTCATCTAACACTAAGTTGAACTTAAACTGATACTCAGTTGAACCCAAACTGACATTCAGATGAACCCAAACTGACACTCAGTTGAACTAAAATTGACACTCAGTTGAACCTAAACTAACACTCAGTTGAACCCAAACTGACACTCAGTTGAACCCAAACTGACACTCAGTTGAACCTCAAGTGACACTCAGTTGAACCTCAAGTGACACTCAGTTGAACCTCAAGTGACACTCAGTTGAACCTAAGCTGGCACTTAATTGAACCTAAATTGACACTCAATTGAACATATAATCTAGAGACCTCAACGGTCAATGGTCAATGGTCAAAGTCAATAGTCAATGTCAAAGTCGCCAGAATCTGGCTAAAGTTGCCAGAATCCGGTAACCAGTCAACATCGTTGGTCAAACAGTCATTGGTCAATGGAGATGATATATATGAGAAAGTAATAGCATGAGGTAATTCATAAATTAAATTGATGAGATTATTTGTTAAATTAGGTTAGTGAGAATTAAAATTCTTCTGTTGGGCTAGTCGAAATTAAAATCATTTTTCTTAAACTAATAAGAATTAACCCTTTACAGTATTTAGTTTTCCTCTCATAAAAAAGATAGAGAAAAAAGAAAACACCCTTAGTTTTCCTGCTGCGTCTTCTTTTTCATAATTTCATCGAAAAATCTGAAAAAGTGGCCTGCTTTCCATTAAATGGGCCTTAATCAACGGTCCAAATTATTCAGGCCATATATGAGTGATGAATCCATGACGTATTTGCTCCAATCAGATTGATGTTAACTATCCCATCGATCGTGCCTCTCATGCTCATAAAGAAGAGGACAATCGAGCCACCTACCCGATGAATTAACTACAAGTAGGAGGAGGGATCACAAGATCAGAAACATAAAGTGTAATGAAGATTGTGAGGGTTTCCCATTTCCAGGTACATTAACCATTAACCATCGATGCTGATATATAAGAGGAAGAGAAAGATATTTCTTAATTATAAATCCATTGATATATAACTTCCCCTTCTCATCGACTTTGATTATGCAAATTGAGTACGTACATATTTTTGGTGCCAAAACCACTACGTATACATACATCAGCTTAATACGAAGAGACATAATAGCCAGCAAGGTAGCCAGCGATTGATGACGGTTGAAAATGTGACTTTCCTCCAAGGCACGTCTCAAGTGATCGAGCATGCATGTGATCGATACGTACTTTTATTTATATGTACGTATATATGTGGTCTATATATGTCTGAGAAACAGTACCAACGTTGTTGAGTAGGAGTGCAAGCTAGCTAATCTAGGAAGATCGAGATCGAGATCGACATGGGAAGGCCTCCTTGCTGTGAGAAGGTTGGCATCAAGAAAGGTCCATGGACACCTGAGGAGGATATCATTCTTGTTTCTTACATCCAAGAACACGGTCCTGGCAATTGGAGAGCAGTGCCCACCAACACTGGTAATTAATTAATCACTTCAATTTATTTATCTATCTGCATGCTACCACTGTTTGTAAACACTAATTAATTTCTGTAACCATTAATTTAACACTAGTACGTCCTTCATGTATGTTTTTACGGCATGCATGGAACTATTCGATAGGGTTGTTGAGATGCAGCAAAAGTTGCAGGCTTAGATGGACTAACTATCTCAGACCTGGAATCAAGCGAGGTAACTTCACGCCTCATGAAGAAGGGATGATAATTCATCTCCAAGCTTTACTGGGTAACAAGTAAGATCGATTTATTTACATTCTTTTCTATAATTTCAATCAATATTTATTAACCTGATCATAATTAATAAGCTAAATTGTTAAATGTATAGATGGGCATCTATAGCTTCATACCTCCCACAAAGAACAGATAATGACATAAAGAATTACTGGAACACCCACTTGAAGAAGAAGCTCAAGAAGATTCAGTCAGCTGTTGATCATCATCACCATCATCAGTCTCATCACAATAATATATTAGCAGCTTCAATATCAGATTCCAACACAAGTAACGCAGCTCCGCATCATCCGTATCCTCCCAATAATGATGTCAATGACATCACAAGCCAGCAGGCCTCAACAACAGCTACTATGCTCAGTCTCCGGTCCTCCTCCGTGTGTGGTATATACGCCTCAAGCACCGAGAACATTTCGCGACTTCTCGAAGGATGGATGAGATCATCACCAAAAACTACAGACGCAAATAATCTTGTCACCAAACAATCTCATAGTCATGAAGAAGGCGGTGAGGAGGAGGAGGAGAAGGAGGAGGAGCAAGAAGCAGACCGTGATCACGATCTTCTGTCTCACGAAGCCTTCGAATCCATCTTGTCCTTTGACAATTTGAGTAATGGTAATGCTGCTTCCTGGGACAGGTCCAGCAGTACTACTAATATTTGTGATTCTAGTTCTAACAACTACAAGCTGGTGTCGCAAACTCAATGTGCTACAACAGAAGTGGTTGCAAATGAGAAGAATAAGCGATCCTGTGACAGCACAAACGCTCCTCCATTATCATTTCTTGAGAAATGGCTTCTGGACGAAAGTGCTGCCGGGCAAGTTCTACATGAGGATCGAATGATGGAATTGTCTCCAATGTCATTAGTCTGATTATTTGAGACATGCATGCAAGCTAAGCTAGCCCACATGCTTTGAACAGTTGAACCCTAAAGAAGAAAGTGTTTAAAATACCTCTTTAGGGTTGTTAGTATTTAATTTCTGCTGAGGTTTCAAGAAGTTGAATCTCTTAATTTACTAATTTGTAACTTTGTTGAGTGGATCAGGGCTTCAAGAAGCTGCACCCTAAACCCTAAGCTCACCCTTCCCTAGACTTTAATTAGTTATTATTCAAGCTGTACAAGTAATTGCTCCATGCATATCTCCATGGTATGTACGTACTTAATTGACGGTTTATATGCTTAATTACCATTTTATTAGCTGTATGATCAATTTCATGGTCAATAAATTATGTGGTCAACTATCGTTAGATCTACATCTAACAGTAGGTGATCAAAAAAGAGTTAGAGGATAATTTATTATCTGCCGTTCGATGGAGATCTAACGGCAATTGATCACGATTAACTATAAAATTTATTAACTACCACATTAGAACTGGGTAAATTTAGCGCAAAAACTATTGAGATTTACTAATTAATTACGTGGTCATAATATTTAGCAAGGACACCTAGGCGGTTAATCGGTTATGGAAGTTTTCATCGCATGCATATAGATGGAATACCTTTAAGCCTAGTTTTGTGGACGAAAAAGAGAAGTTCAACTTCAAATTTTAACATTATGTGCTACTGAAATACAGTCATGCTCTGGTGGTCAATGAGTTCATGGTCAGTTGACACTAATCACAAATTTCACTAACCACTAAAATAGTACTCTTTTGAAACATGTCTGGTAAATTGAATTAGTAATTAAACAATATGAAAATTCATAGGAAAATGATATACATGTAAGGATCTCTATTTTCATAATAATTATCACAGAATCCTACAAACACGTCCGGTCCATATTTTTTATTTTTTTAGATGAACGATATAATTGATTGGGCTGAAAGATTACATGGAGAACACCGAGTTATCGACATGATAGAAAGAACTCTGTAGAGTAATCTATATTATTACATGTTCAGTACATACCTATTATAACATAACTAGACGGAAAAAACATAGGCAAATGACTAAAAAAATTCAGAACCCCGTGTCCTATCTAGCTATGCACCCCATAGTTAGAGCACCTGCACCGCGAGAGCTTTTCAGCACGAGCAAGCGTGGGGGCCGCCAAAGTCGTCGGCGACCGGCACGGCACGAGCAGGTACTCGAGCAACAATTGCTCGAGCGAGAGCACGAGCACGGGTGGGGCCACGGAGTGGGTGAGAGGGGGGAGGTGGGCCTGACCGGCGAGCAGCACGAGCAGCTCCGTGCAGCGGTAGCTGCTGTCGTCGGCGACCGCTCGTTGACGAGCTCGGGAGCTGCTGCTCGAGCAAGGCGCGGTGCAGGTGCTCTTATAGCACTATGACGTGCCGCCCATCAGTTCTCACAATTTCCCATGAGATAAGATGTTGTTGCGCGGGGTAACTCCGAGATCTCACTTGGGCGATACCTAGTTCCCAAACGCAATGCGAGGAACATAGCCATTTAACCAAAAAAACCAAAGAAGCCAAAATAAGGGCAAATCACTTAGAGAAACCCACCAGCCCACTATGATGGGCTCTGCCTCAAAGAGTAGAGGCTTAAGGGAGGATCTAGGGTTCCCTTCAGTAATCCAAACTTCTTCTGGGCACAGTCTCCGACGCCACCTCATAGAGCCCGCTGACACAGGTCTGTCGGTGAACCATCGACGCTGTTTGGTCATCACCGGCATAAGCCGCCTACGTCAAAAGTGATCTGCCACTTGTTATTGGAGCACCCTCGCTGCACTTTTTCATTTCTGCCCCATTCGATCACTCACCATCGCCGATCCGATTCAGAATCGTTGAGCCAACAAGAAAATCACCATCACAGGCTTACTTTGCACCAGCCTTGTTTTTGACTTTCTCAACCACCACCGACCTCGTCTACCCGACTTAGCGACTCGCGGCCTTCATCTGTTGTCCGATGAGTTACAATTCACTGCAACCTCATCACTCCTACCTATAGCATCCCAATTATCCACCACGTACCACAAACTCAACAAAGCCATCCTACTCACCACAACACAACAATCCCAACGCGTCTCAAAACCCTAGTGTGACACTAGGTTTCTCGACCGCTCTGAAAATCCAGAGTTGTCGCAAGAGACACTACTAGAATTCTTAATTTAGACAGTGAGACCTTTTTGGTTTCATCATCGAAGACATAGTTAGGAGAAGAAATGTTGTTTCGTCGCCTAAGTATATATTTTTGTTGCCTAACTACTATCCTAGACGCCGAAACCATTTTTTGTCACCATCTCGTTGACTAATAAATATATAAGACGGAGAAATATAATTTTGTCACAACTTTTGTCATTTAAGTGTCTTTCAAATGATGAAAATTAATTTTTGTCGTCCAAGAATGAAGTTAGCGAACGAAAAAATTTCGTCGTCTCGGATAGTAGTTAGACAACGAGGTTTGTTTCTTGGATGAAGAAAAATTTCTTCATCTAAGTGAAATTAACAATTATTATGAGATAGTAAAAATTCCATATCGAACCTCATCTTCTCACAACCCCTCAAAAACTATCTCAACACCTCCTTCGGCGATTTTTCGATCTCTAACGAAAAAGATTTCTTCGAGGCCTGCTAAAGCATTCCATGCCATCAACTTCTTATATTGGTTAGCATTTGTATATACTCTTTTCTTTGAAATTTTTTCAAATATTTGGGTATATTTTGAGGATTACTGGTGAATGAATTTCGGCGAATGAATTCGGTGAAATTACCGGTTTAGAATCGCTTGATAACTATAAACCTTTTGCATGTGTTGATTATATATATGAAACGTTATATTAGTACGTAGTTTGAGAAATTAATAATTTTTGGGTTAAATGCATATATATATTAATTAGTTTAATTTATGTTATGCAATTTATTGGGTGTATGTAAGAATGATTCCTAATGTGTAATTAACTAGCTACGTAGGTTATGTTCATGATTTGTCCCAAAATTAGCTATCTAGTTGCTTGAAATGTAGAAAAATTAGCTATATGGTTACATGAGTCGCCGGTAATGCCCCTCCGCCGTGGCCGGAAAATGAAGGGTATTGTCGGCGACTTTGGTCCAAGTCGCCGGCAATACCCGGAGAAATTTGACAAAAAAAAGCCGGTTATGGATTGGGCCCAATTCCAGAACCTGCACTGAAAAACAGAAACCGTACAAATACAAGTTCAACAGTACACACATAATTGTCCAACGTACAGAACAAACAGCAACAATACGAAAATAAACTACAACTACACGTCAGGGTCGAGGAAATCCATGTGGACGTAATCATTTGAACTCCGGTGGCTACCCTGGTCTTGCTGTGGCGGTGACTGCTGCGGTGGTGGATCACTGTGGAACATAGGGACCGGGGGAGGTGTGGGGACCGGTTGTCCGGTAGTCTGGCACGCGTACATCGTCTGCATCCATGTGAACATTTGTGTTTGCTGCTGGACCATCATTCGGTGTTGCTCGACCATTACCCGGTACTCGGCATCTCTGACTGCCTGCTGCTCGGCCAATTTCCGCATCTCCTCCATCTGTCTCCTTTGCTCCTCCAACTCCATCTGCATCCTCTGAAGCTGCGCTGCTAGGTTAGAGTTCCTAGAAGAAGTTCTTGACCCGCTAGAGTATTCCGAAGTGTTCTTCAATACTCCTTCGCCCGCCGAGCCCATTCCCCTACAGTAGTAGGTATTCTTTCCAGTCCCGCATGCTTTTGCCATGATCTGAGCCGCTACAGGGTGATCAAGCGGATCGATCTGAGAGGCATACTGGGTCACTTCTTCCTCCGAGAAGTCAGGATGGTTGTTTCGAGCCATATTCATGGTGACTTTTGTGATCGCTTCCTCCACTCTCGCCTAATTGAAAAGCGAATATGAATAACGTATTATTAAAAAAAAAAAATTAATAGAGAAAAATAGTTTTATTAACACATGCATATGTGAACTACAAAATAATGAGGCTAAAGACTTACCACTTCTTCAGGGCACTGCGGATAGAACTTCTGATGAACAAACACCAACGGGTTGACTTCTTGTTGTTGCTGCACCTTACTCGACCAACCCAAATAGTTGAGTGAACCTGCATGATGGGCCTTGGTGTTTTTCAATCTGTTCTCCCTGTTCGTCTTGGAAATCGCCTTGTTTGTTAAACATATGTAAAAAAATTAGTAACTAACTATTTCAACGTGATACGATACATTAGGGTTGTAAAATATATTCAGGATGCATACCTTCGCTTTGGGGTGCTCGAAGTGGGCTACCAGCCACAGCCACTCGTACTCCCTAAACTGGAATTCGCTAGGGGTTGAACCTCGGCCTAGCTCCTTGTACTGTGTGTAATGTTTTGAAAGCTCATTCTTCCACTCTTTATACCTATATTAACACCAGAAAAAAAAGTTAGAGATATTAAAACACTTGATAAACAAAAATCTAACTCGATATATACTCAAATAACTCGAATCACATCACCTGATATATAGTTGACGCTCTACGCACGTGTGAATAAGGCATTCATCCACGTCAAACCACAGCTGCAAGATGAATATATAAACGGTAAAATTATATATTTATTCGGACTTAATTAATAAATGTAAAATTTACGTAATGAAAATACGATTTAACTCACACTCAGTGCATTATGCACTTGCATCTTCACGTAGCCAGGCACAGATTCCCAATCTGCCCACAGCATTGGGACCTTGTCCCGTACAACGGCCCCGGCCATGCTTGCATACTTTCGCGTGGTGTCAAATGTCTTGATCACCTCACTATGCTCATTGGCCCTGATGAGCGTTTTCCTTCCCCCGGTGGCCTGTTCAAGATTCTTCCCTGTGCAGGGGCCTCTAGTATTTCGTTTTCCAGTGCCATTAACGAAATTGCCTAATAATACAATGTCAACAATTTGTTCTTATTAATTGACACTATTTATAGTCTTAAGTAATAATTAAGTAATCAATCTTGGTAAATAAAATTTACCTGCATCGTCCGTTTGCTGGTTGGTGCACCTCGCACTCCAAAGATACACGGGGTCGAACGGGATGAAGTTGTACGCTTCCTCCACGCTCAAGAACTCCGGCCGTCCTTCAATATAAATAGGCCTCCCCCTATCATCGAATTCAGGGATCATAGGAATCTCGTCGGGCAGGAAGAGACCGGATGGCGGAGATAGATGAGGCCTGGACGATGAGGCGCCAGCACCATCTGCCTCAGATGATTCCCGTGAAACGGGAGTAGGCACCGGGCCAATAGGGGGCATTCGGATGGAGGGAGTTTCTAATGCCCCCGTTGAGTGTCGCTCGTCTGTGGGTCTGCTGACTGAGGCTCGAGGCTGGACTGGGGGTTGCACGGATCTGGATCGTGTAGCTTCCTCCTCTCCTCGCGCAGCTAGCAACATTTGTGTGCGAGCATTCATCATTGGGCCACTGCGCGTGTTGCTGACTGCGGCTGAGGAAGCTTGACTACTGCTCCCTCCATTGGATCTACTCCCTCTCTGTTTGATGCCTCCAAGCCAATTTGCCGCAAAACCTCCTGCACATCCAACAATTAGTCCTGGATTCGGTTCTATGAAAATTAAGGATGGAACCGTTTGGAACCGGAACCGTTCGGTTCCGGTTCCGGTTCAAGCGGTCATCGGTTCCAAACGGTTCCGGTTCCAAACGGTTATCGATTCCAACAATTAGTCTTGGATTCAGTTCTATGAAAAACCGGAACCGGAACCGTTTGAAACCGGAACCGTTCGGTTCCGGTTCCGATTCTAGCGGTTATAGGTTCCAAACGGTTCCGGTTCCAAATGGTTCTAGCGGTTATGATATCGTACATTAAATTAAACATTAAACATTAAATTAAATTGCATCATATCATATCGATCATTACGAATATAATTATCAAAATATCAATTAATTATTACCCAAATGCTTATTTAACCAATTAATTAAGTTAACAAATATAACTTAAATTATCAACTACATCAATTAATCCAAATCACCTTAATTTTCCCAACACCTTAAATTACCTATATCAATGAATCCAAATCACCTTAATTTGCCCATGCAACACCTTAAAAATACAATATAATTATCAACTATATATATCAATTAATCCAATTAAATCACCTTAAATTACCTAAATATTTTCCACATATATACATACATACACTTGCCTAATAATTATCAAAAATATTGTAACATCACCCAAAACTTAATTAATCAAGTTAATTAAAATGCATACAAATATTAATTAAAATGCATATATATATACATAATTAAAAAAAACAAAAATTGAGAGAGAGAGAGAGAGAGAGAGAGAGAGAGAGAGAGAGAGAGAGAGAGCTAGGACCTGTCATGGTCGAGCTCGAAGTGGGCTTCCGGCGACGGAGGTGAGGGGAGGAGGTAGAGGAGGAGGGGAGGAGGAGAGGAGGAGGGGAGGAGAGGTAGGGGAGATTTGGAGTTTTTGGGTTTTTGTGTGGAGAGGGGAGAGGGGAGGAGGGGAGGGGAGAGGGGAGGAGAGATTTGAGGAGAAGAAATGTGGGGGGCGAGGTGAGGAAGAGAGGGGGAGATTTTAGGGTTTGAGGAGAAAAAGTGAAGAAATGAGGTGAGGGGAGGCGTGCTGCTCGATCTGGAATTTAAGGGACTATTGCCGGCGAGTTACTTATCAACTCCCCGGCAATACTATTACCAACGAGTTAACTCGTTGGTAATAGTATTGCCCACGAGTTGATAACCAACTCTATTACCCACGAGTTGATAACTCGTGGGTACTATTACCAACGAGTTATCAACTCGTTGGTAATGATAGTGATTCCCGGCCAAAAATTTCCGACTAGAATTTCCGACTAGAATTTTCGACTATAATTTCCGACTATAATTTCGACTAGAATTTCCGACTATAATTTTCGACTATAATTTCCGACTATTATTTCTGACTATAATTTTCGACTAGAATTTCCCACTATAATTTACGACTATAATTTCCGACTATAATTTACGACTATAATTTCCGATTATAATGTACGACTATAATGTACGACTATAATTTTCGACTAGAATTTTCGACTATAATTAAAATACGTACATCATTAACATACTAAGGATGATAATCATAATCATCTTCATCACTTGAGTCTGACTCGGTTTCATAGGTAACCTCTGGCAATATGTGCCGCTCCTCGTCATCTGAATCAGCGTCAACTTCATTTGGATTAACATCGAGAAGTTCTGATCCTGTAATTCGAACCACACTCCCAGATCTCACATTATTAAGGCGAATCGTAGATGATTCTGGAATGTCAAAAGCGTTCGGCTCTTGGTATGCAGTAACTTCTTCATCATTTGCGGTCTCACCAAGTGTGGCAGCACTGTATATGTTTCTATGAGCAACATGGTTAACCACCTTCCACAGGACTTTGTTCAGAAGATCGTCAAGGTAAAACACTTGTTTTACTGATGTGGCAAGAACGAAAGGGTCTTCTTTATACCAACTTGTAGCAGTATTCACCGAAAATATTCCGTACTGATCGGTCCTTGTGTTGTCCGGGTTAGTATCAAACCATCTACACTTGAACAAGTGCACTTTCATGCGGTTCCCATAAATTAGTTCAACAACTGAATGAATGACACCGTAATAGTCAACGCCATCCTGCCCACTATGGACCATCACCCCACAATTCTGTGTTTTCAGTCGGTCGTCTCGATTTTCACATATAAATTTCACGCCATTGACCTGACACATCGAGTAAACTTTTGAAGCTATCGGTTTCATCGCTAGGACCCTCAATTTGTTTGACCACTCTGGGCAACCATCATTTGCTACATGATTCATCTGAAACGATAAGAAACTAGGTACACCATAAATTATGAACATAGAAAAAGAAAACCACGTACACACATGCTATATAAGGATATAAAAAATAGATATATATACATATACCCTTACCCATTGACAAAAGTAGTTTGCAAACATCCTGTTGTGGTAATCAACATTTCCGGCAATAGCAGGGCAGTGAAGACGATAGTTTTTCCAATATTGTACTTCTGGACAGTTAATCAGTACCGACCAGTAGGCAATGGCTACCTCATTTCCATCCAACTTGTACGACTTTGGTAAGCTTCCCTGTACTACCACGCCATTGGAGATGATAGAAAGGTTGAACTGGGGTTCATCTATCGGCATCTGTTGTTGGGGGTCCTCAAGCGCTCCTAAATACACGTTGGTGTACGGTACACACTCGTGCGCAATATATGCTTCAGCGATACACCCTTCAGGTGCAGATTTATTCTTCACATAGTCCTTGTAGGCTCCCAATTGTCTACAAGTTAACAAGTGCATGTTATGATACTTAAAAATTAAGAATTTACATAGGCTAACCAAATATATGAATCATTTGTACCTTTCCATGGGATACATCCAAGTGTAGTGTACGGGACCGGTAAGCAACAATTGTTCGAGAAGATGGATCATCAGGTGAGGCATGATGTCGAAAAAATTTGGGGGAAATATCCTCTCAAGCTTGCACATGATAAAAATGATGTCATCTTGCATCTCCCTGAGATCTGATTTTTTAACTTCCCTGGTGCATAACTTCTGAAAGAATCTTGACAAGGCCACCAACGGCTCCACCACCTCTTTGGGCAGGTACCCTCGAATGAAAATAGGGGAAATGCGTTGAAGCAGTACATGACAGTCATGACTCTTTAATCCGTACATCTTATTGTCCCGGAAGTTAACACACCTGCTTATATTTCCTGCATAGCCATAAGGATACCTGCATATATAGCCATAAGCAACAATTATATTTCTTGCATATAACTATATATAAGTAAAAATTATATTAATTTCTTGCATAGCCATAAGAATATATACCTGACATTACTCAGCCACCCAAAAATTTCATGCTTATGCTTTGGCTTTACGGTGTAAGGAGCTTGCGGCATTTTTTTCTTACCATCTCTTAACCACAAATGTTTCCGCAGTCCCATAGCTTTCATATCAATGCGTGCCTTAGGGATGTCTTTTGTTTTCCCCTCCAAATTAAGAACTGTGCCCACCACACTTTCACACACATTCTTCTCTATGTGCATGACATCTAGGTAGTGTCTGATAGGCAACCTGGGCCAGTAGGGGAGTTCCCAGAATATGCTATTTTGTGTCCAAAACTTATACCTTTCGGGCTTGTCTGGAATTGACGCCACTATCTCAGGATGATTACTCAGCTGGCAAAAATCATATTCATTCAACACTTCCAAAATTTCATCCCTTGTCCATCGCCTGGGTGCCACACCTGTTTCCACAGTCCCATCAAAAGCGTCTGGATCCTGCCTAAATGGGTGATCATATGGAAGCCAACAACGGTGACGCATCTGAACAATTTTACTGCATTGAGGACTACAACAATCAACCGTCATGCACTCTGAACAAGCCCTATAACCCCTGGTAACCTTGCCCGACAACATACCGCGGGCAGGAAAATCACTAATGGTGCCAACAAGCATGGCATGCATCTGGAACATCTCATTTTTGAACCTATCGTAAGTGGGGTGGCCACACTCACCCAGGTACTTAAGCTCCTCAATCAAAGGCCTCAAATACACATCGAGACACTTTCCTAGATAACCCGGTCCCGGAATTAACAGAGTCAGCATATTGTATTCCTTCTTCATGCACATCCATGGTGGAAAGTTGTACTATACCAAAATAACTGGCCATATACTGTATTGAAGAATCATGTTGCCAAAAGGGTTGAATCCGTCAGATGAGAGCCCTAGCCAAACATTTCGGACCTCTGCTGCAAAATGATCAAACTCCCTGACCATGTGCTTCCAAGCCTCTCCGTCGGAAGGGTGTATAAGGGTGTCATCGTCAGGCAAATTCCTCTCAGCCCACCATCTCATAGCTTCGGCCGTGAAAGCACACATGAACAACCGCTCCAGCCTATCAATAAGCGGGAAATATCGAAGTATCTTCACAGCTTTCTTGTTGCATGCAGGAGTCAACTTATACCTTTCTGTAAAACATACCAGGCAGGCTTCAAGGTCTTCAAGATCTTTTCCCCAGAAGAGAATACAATCATATCTGCATGCATGGATTTTGATGTAGGAAAGCCCAAGATCTTTCAAGATATGTCGCACCTTATGATGAGTGGTAGGAAGACGATGACCAGGTGACAGTAGCGAAGCAGTCCACTTCAGCCAAGAATCAACAGCTTTGACAGACATTTTGTTCTCCATTTTGAGCTGCATAAATCCCATCACACTTTCAAAAACAGTCTTACTACAACTGTCGTACAACGGAGTCTGTTGCAATGCAATCAAGTTGTTGTACTTGTCCATACCGCTTGTGTTGACGTACATGAGCTCCAGGTAATGGCTCGACTGGCTCAATATGGGGGAAACCCTGCACGAGAGGAGGGACATTTGGTGCTTCATCAGCAAATACACCGCTCTCATGAGGAAACATATCATTGATTAACATCGATGTTGGATCATAGGATGGACTGGCCCTCTCAGCAAAATGTCCATGATCATAGGATGGATTGGCCCTCTTACCAAATTGTCCATGATCACGCGGACCCGCTAACGATGTTTCACCGTGATAAATCCAACAAGTGTACTTATCCCAAAACCCGTATTTACTCAGGTGCTTCTGGACTTTATCAATGGGAAAACGAAATCGATCGCTGCGACACTTACATTCTTTACACGGGCAATAATGAAGTGTAGTGTCTCCACAATTAGCCTTCACAAAATCCACAAAACTCCTAATTCCATGGTGATATCTCACATCCCATCTTTCGAGGCTCATCCAACTCTTGTCCATCCTGCAAATTCTAACATTACGTACTATAAATATATATATATACACATTCACTACTAATTAATTAATAAATCATCATTAATTACGTACATTCGAATTCATCCGATTAATTAACAAAAGTTGACCCATGCATGCATATAAATTAAAAAATATATATATATATACCGTACAATTCACAATTACAAATTAACATGCCTGTATATATATAGACATATTAACAATTAATTAATATTCATAAAATAATTTTATATCCATACATATATATATACACAAATTAACATATTTTCATCGAAATAATCTCAAATCAACTCAAAATCAACAGTCAATCACTCAAAATCAACAATATATCCACTCCATTTGCATATCAAACCAATAATCGATATCTCAACTCTATATCGATCTAATTAAATCAACACACACACATATATATATATACGTATATACGTACGTACCTATATATATAGCTACGTATATAGCTTCCCGAGCGGGTTTTCGACGCCTTTTGACAATACCCAAGGATTTCAGAGCGTTTTCCTTCTTTCGATTTCACCAGATTTTTCTCTATCCAAATGAATGAGCTGTTGCGATCTGGATCTGATATAAGAGGTATTGCCGGCGATTCATTAAATTGCAGGCAATGGAGTTATTGCCAGCGAAATTCCGGCCAAAAATCGTCTGAAATGGTGGAAATATATTGCCGGCGACTTTCTCCGTCGCCGGCAATAATTTTTCACCATTGCCGGCGATTTTTCTGCCGGAATTTCGCCGGCAATGGTGGAGAGATTATTGCCGGTGATGGAGAAGGTCGCCGGCAATAATTTTGAGCATTGCCGGTGACTTTTTGGACTTTTTGCCGGCGACGGTGCAAGTCGCCGGCAATGCTCATTATTCCCGGCGACTTGCTCTGTCGCCGGCCTTTTTTTTTCCCTTGGTTATTTGGCCATGCCATTTTAACCTTGGTTCTTTAGCTCATGCCATTTTACCTTTGATATTTTTGACCTATGCCTTTTTACCCTTGGTATTCTAGCCTACGCTTTTTTTTAACCCTTAGTATTCTGGCCTCGGCCTTTTTACCCTTGGCATTCTGGCCATACTACTATTATCTCGCCCTCTAGCTTCCCAACCCTTGGGGCCGAAATATATTCATTGAATGATAACGCCATTTCTCCAAGAGTTTTTTGCCAATTTTTCACCTTTGTAGAATGAGCTTTCAAGGTCGAGGTTTAATCGACGCACAAAATAATAAATATAAATTTACTTATTCACCATCAATCTGAGATTGTCATAGACTTTTGACCTTTATAAAAACAAACGTACCTCCCAAAGATTATAGGTAATACTCATTCAAGTATATGACATTCCAAGGCCCCAAGATGTGTCGCCCGGTACTAACTTCCTCTAGCCGACATGCCCCCTGACTATAAGCCTTCATGATTTTGTACGTGCCTTCCCATAAAAGCTCGAATTTTTCCCTGCCATTGAATATTATTCGTCGCTGGATAATTCAACCACTGTGTATTACTAGCTCGTCCCTCGGTATTTACACCGTTAAATATTACTCGTCGCTGGATATTCCCTTCACTAAATATTTTTCATTGCTTGATATTTTCACCGTACGCTTCAAATTCATGCACCCTAATGGCTATTGATTCTTAAGAGAATCCTGAAGCTGCTTTTGCTAACTCATCCGCTTGTTGATTCTCCTCCCGTGGTATCTTTACCAACAATACCTTTTCAAACTCCCTGATTGTAATGCACATCAATTCACTATACTTATAAATCTTGGAATCTCTCATTGCACAATCATCATTCGACTGCCCGACAACGAGCTGTAAATCCTAATGCCTCTGAACGTGGCTGATACGTAGTTGCTTGGCTAACTCTTATAGTCAGTCTTTACTTCCCATTCTTTTTAAATTCATACACGTCTTCTTCAACCAATAATTCTCCCATCAAAATAGATTTCTTTTACTCTCCCTCGAGGAACATCTTACTGGTCCCCTCTATGGTGATTGACATATGTCCGTCATCTTCATTTGTATTGGCCTATACCCCCAGGATTTTTTGTAATTGATATAATGTCGTTGGACCAGCCTCCTCTCTACCCTCTTGACTTCGATCATGATACTCTTTTATTCCCATTTTGCATAAGCATTTTGCTTGTGGTTGGTCCCTAAGTACTGTCACAACTCTCTTACGATCCTTAGAGACAAACTTCAGCACTTGGTACCTCGTTGATGCTTCTACCAACCTCACTCAAGCATTAAATTATATGCTGAAGTTTTATCAATGATAACAAAGGTCACCTCTACTCTTTTCCCTACTGTGATTACTGGCAAAGTATTCTCTCCATAGGGTCAAGATTCTATGTCATCGTACTTCAACACAGAGGACTTGCTCCTATTTACCATCCTTGAATCCATTCCCAATTTTTCGAATGCTCCATAATAAATGATATCCTCACTGCTTTCAGCGTCGATCAATACTTGACGTACCATGCATTTGTCTATTCTGGTGGAAATAATCAGCGGATCCTTATTTGCGAACCTCTTTTTTTCGCATGCTGTACTTCCACCTCTTCTTGCTTATATTGCAAGAGTTTTCCTTGTCTCATGAGCTCTAGTATGGCTGGTTTAATGCCTTTACATGTATTGATGCTGTGACAACCCGAACTGGAAATGGTATGTTTATCGGCTTGATTTGCGAGTTTTGTGATTAGTCGCAGTTTTGTCGTAAGTGGTCATTATGGCGGGTTTGTTAATGACTAAATTATTGGGCAAAAATTTGTGATGAGTTCTTTCACGAGAGTTGTAGAGAATTTAATTTCGAGTTCGTGGGAGTTTCCAGAGGATGATTTTGAGTTATGTGGAATAACTTATGAATATTTTCGGCCGTTGGATTTTGTCGTGTTTATCCGTTTGGTTTCGATTCATTTTGGACGGTATAAATACGGTATGAATACGTGACAATTAAGAAAACTTTCCAATTTGGGAAAACTGGACCGTTGACCCGCGTTGACCACGGGTCAAAACTGACCCATTTTGGGCCGAGCCTTTGTTGCCGTCGATGTGCCATTTTCTGGCATTTTTGACCATTGTTTCTTCATGAAAGTTGTTGGGCTTGAGCTCCTCTTTCTTTTGATAGGTGGATAACTCAATTTGGTTGCCGGATGAAGAAGTTATGACTTGTTAAAGTTTTGAGAATTCCGGCGAATTTTGCCGGCAATGGAGGTGGCGGAGATGGAGGCGATGGGGGTCGACTTAGGGGTTTGGTAGCCCTTGGGGAGAGGAAACTTTTAGAAGTGGTGTTGCACCTTGCCATGGTCGGTGGTGGCCGATCGAAGTTAATGAATTTCGGTTAGGGTTTTCGATTTCACGGTGAGTTTTGGAGGTTTTCTGGTTGAAATTGGGCTTAGCATTGAACTACAAAGTTGTTGGAAATGTCGATATCTTCAAATTCATGTGTAGGTTTCAATTTACTGGGCCGATGAGTTTTCTGGCAGGGGCGGCGGCCCGACGCGCTGCCGTACGTGGCGGAGTTCCGTCCAAGGTGGTTTTCGACAAGTTTTATGTCATTTTGCTCGGAATCGCGCACCGATTGCAGTGGTGAGGTTTATATTTTGAATTGAGCATTGGAATTTGTGGCGAGGTTTTATAGTGTGTTTATTAGATTTTCGACGATTTCGTCGATATTCGAGTTATATGTTTCCGGGAATGGTTGGTTCTCGAGATGTGGTTCAGGGTTTTGAAATGTAATTTTGAACAGTGGTATTTGTGATTATTCAGGAGATCATGATCGTTCGTTTGGCGAGGGATCTTCCGCCGGATCACAGGAATAGCGCGTTTTGCGCTATACTTGTCTGTGAGTGGACATTTCTTTTCACTGTTGGTTGCGAGTCTTTTATATACGTTTTATGAGCATAAGCATGCAGTTATGATTATGAATTATACGAGCATGTGTTTTATGATTATGCATTTACAAATATGCTTAATAATTATGCAATACGAGTATGCTTTTACATTACGCTTTTATGAATTTGCATGGAAACCTTTATGATTTGATTTATACAGAGTACAGTCTCAGTAGTAGTTATATCGATACACTTAGCATCTCGGCTGATCCCCGAGGATGTTTACCAGGGGGGACTGTACCCTGACCCGAGGTCCTTTCTGGCTGGAATCACGTTAGGATTAGAGATCCCGTGATTCAGACTGTACTAGCGTGGATGTGTCCATGAGTGACCCCGCAGGATTTCTGATACATGCTCTGTACGCGTGAGGAGTAAGAGTCTCCCTCGTGTACCATATAATTTTTATGCATCTAGACTTGCATATGTTTTATAAACATATATATTATTCGGCGAAAGATATTTATTTTCGTCTACTCACTCTAACGTTTTATATGTCTTTCTCTGGGCTCTTTGTTTTCTTTGCCCAGTTTGCAGTTTGGATTCAGGTGTCGCATGTCGAGGTTGGAGGTATAGTATTCGAGCCACTTTTCCTTTCTCAGTAGGTTTCTAGTTTGGCCTACTGTTGTGTATATATATATATACTAGAGGTCGCTCTGAGTACTGTTTATGTTTATATTTTCAAATAATTTTTTCCCGGATTTCTGTAAAGCTACAGTTGTGTTTATTTCTTTACATTATGATATATTTTTGAGAAATCCGGATGGGATTGGTGCCCACGGTTTGGCTTTTGTGGCATATGATGAAGTGTATTTTCCGCTGCAGGTTAATGGTAATCGCGCGTTATAGAGGAAACTCTGTCGAAATTTTTGTTTTTTTGAAAGTTTACATTTTTAGAAAGGGTTTGATTCCGGTTTAGGAAATTAAATCAGGGTCTGGTCCTTTCAGATGCCATGTCCTTTGGCCTTATGGAAGATGCAATTAGTGTCTGCACTTAAACATGTTCGATGACTAGGGCTGTGGTGATGGCTCCTTGAAAATTTTCACTGATTCATGCTTTTAAAATATGTAAGCTGGACTATGAGCAAACCATGGATTTTCATTTGTTTGATCCTTTCATGCTGGTTCGAGGATTTTTCTCTACCCCTAATCTGTGTTTTTGCTCATTCCTGCTGTGCTGGAGATTCTGTCTCTAACTTCTCCTCGACGTTGGCTGTCATTCTCCCTCATCGAGAACTTCTCACTTTTTCAAGCGTTTGTCATCATGTTCATCCTCCTGGATCTCCACCACATGCAGATGAGCCCCAATTCTTACATTATTTTGCCGGCTCTATTGGCTCTAGGACATTAATGGAAGGTCCCTCTGAGCTTGCTCGACTTTTTTTACCCGCACTCCTACTCTTGAATCCGCAACTTTCGCAGACGCTTCAACCTCTATCATCAAAAGAACCCCAGGTGCTTTGACTTAAAGACCTTTAACTTCAGATATTTGAACATCATAGCTCCATGCTTAGAAAAGGAAATTGGATGCCCCCAGAGCTCCTCAACTTCCCTCTCACAGTTCCTCCAAATTTTTGTGACAATAAACCCGGTATATATTCTTTCCCTCGAAAATTACTCGTCGGTCATGCCTATGAAATCTTACCAATATCTTTCCTCCCCTGATGCTTCTTCCTCAACGAAGATTCTTCAATGGTCATATTCCCCTTCAACGAGAAATTTTTAACGTAAACTTTTCTCAGCGCTACTTTTATCATCAAATATTTCTCAATGCTAACATCTTACTTTTGACATAGCTTTTCTTATTGACTCCAATCCTTTTTTCACCAATGATGAACGCATCACTTGGACCTCCGAGTACTTGGTTCATGGCTTATGGCCGACTACGCATTTCGTCTCCCCCGCCTCTTTCTTCGACATGGCCGACAACAATAGCTCTGTGGCTTTCACCAGGTACTCCAAGCCTGTTGAGCTTGATACCGACCTCATTGAATGGTTCATCGAGGTTCAATCTCCCTTCCAACTCGACCCTGACACTTCGAGATTAATTGAGGCAGCTGATTGGCTCAAGCAAAAAGGTTCAATGCAAAGGCCCCTCAAAACTACCAAGATCTTCCAAGATACCTCCTCTGATCAACTTGGGACATCCAAGAAAAGAGAACGGAGCTCTCAAATCCATAATGTATCAGTTAAGGATCCCTTCCAAGAAAAGAGGAGTAAGTCCAACCCCGACACCCCTAAGCTTTTACCATCACCGAGAGAAAATTCAAGCTGTGACGTCGAGGGCTCCCCACATTATAGCTTTTGAACATAATGCTCTTCTAGCAACAAATTTTCCTCAGCCTACACCTCAAAATCCTCGGCCCCATATTCCCGCCGGTGCATCTTAGAGCTTGAGTTTCCCCTTGCTCAATCTTAATGAGCCCCTGTTTAGGAATATTGATGCAGCAACCCTCCTCGCTGAGAAACTAAGCCGGTGTGGTCTCGACCGTGCCATCCTTTTTTCCTTTGCTACTTAACATTTTCTGTGCATGCATGCTTTTCCTTTTTCTTTGAGGCACTCCAGTTCCAACCACATCTTTTGAATGTCTACAACACTAAGGTTTTCTTGTTAAAGGTTTCTTCTTCTCCTTCTCTGGTCAGTCCTCCTTGAACTTTCTCCATTTTCATGGACGACTTGGACTTGGACTCCTGATTCCTTAGGCCTTTTCTCCTTTTGCCTAATTGTTCGTCTAGAAATCTCTCCACTTTTGGCTTCCTCCGATGAGTTGCCATCGTTGTTGTGTGGCAAGCCTTCATTGTCTACATTTTTAGGTACGATTGATGCCATTGTTTCCTACAGACGACCCCACTTGTTGGAGCGTCAAAAATCAGCAAAGACTGATTACCTCAACAAGAACAATCAATGAACACCAATCATTCCATGTCTTTGACACTCTGGAGTTTGAACCTTCAATCGCCAAAAAGTGGGAAGGGGGGTGGGTACCTGCAAAGACACTCTGACACTCAAGTCAATATGAGCTCTTCTCTAGTAGGATTTTGTAATCAGAACGTGAATTCCTTGCAAATGAAATGAGTGGTGGTATTTATAGGTGCAATACACTCTCAAAGATAGGATTGATGAGCTTGAACCCCAAAAAGAGGAACAACCGCCACCGATATCCCCTCCTATGCATCGTCCTTAATCATCTCTCCTGCCATCGTACGTCTTCCAATTTTTCCTCGTTTTCCATCTCAATCTTGCCATATTTTCATCAACAAATCTGACTAGGTCATTTAGCGCATACATGTTTACCACGTGCCTTTTTATCGCCATCATTTTCTCATCGCTGAACCCATCCTTCCTAATCCTTTTCTCTGGGCTTGCATCTCTCATATTCTAGGCCTTTCATGCCTTTTCGTTTCTAGACCCATCTTCATCTTTTACTCTTGTCCACTAATTTCGTACAATGAGGATTCCTCAGTGGTGTTAGGCCCAAGTCTCTCACCCAATTTTGTACGACGAGGATTCCTCTGTAGTGTTAGGTCCAAGCCTTTCACCCTTTCTCACATGTTCTCCAGCATTTCCTCGTTAATCCACTTGGCCGCTAACACTTCTTCGTTGTTGAGCCTATGTATCTCACTTGCTGTATCGGGCCTAAGCCTCTCCCTCCATACTTGTTATCACATTAATTGGGCTTTATGACCTCCCTAGCCCATCACTCATGATGTTGTCTTGACCTATTTTTTATCCGCCATAAATTCCCCCAAAATTGGGCTAGGGAGGTCATCGAGGCCCAATTAATGTGATAAGAAGTATGGAGGGAGAGCTTAGGCCCGGTAAAACAAGTGAGACAAATAGGGTCAGCAATGAAGAAGTGTTAGCAACTAAGTGGATTAGCGAAGAAATGCTGGAAAGAGGCTTGGGCCTGACACCACGGAGGAATCCTCGTCGTACAAAATTGGGTGACAGACTTGGGCCTAATACCACTAAGGAATCCTCATCATACGAAATTGGAGGCCCAGAGTAAATGAGGAAGATGGTCTACCAACGGAAAAAGGCATGAAAGGCCCAGAATATGAGAGATGTGTTAAGCCTAGAGAAAAGGATCGATCAGGACGGATGGGTTCAGCAATGAGAAAATGATGGCACACTACTACATTTTTAACCATTGCCGGCGATTTAAAAATCGCCGGCAATGTGTTTTATCATTACCGGCGATTTTTTGGGAAAAAATCGCCGGCAATGTTTTTTTTTTTTTTTAACATTACCGGCGACTTACATTTAAGTCGCCGGCAATGTTCCGCCGGTAATTAAAAAAAAAAAAAAAGACATTGCTGGCGACTTACATTTAAGTCGCCGGTAATGTTAAAAAAAAAAAAAACATTGCCGGCTACTTAAATGTAAGTCGCCGGCAATGTCTTTTTTTTTTTTAATTACCTGTGGAACATTGCCGGCGATTTGCCGGAAAAATCGCCGGCAATGATTAAAAAAAGAAGAAGACATTGCCGGCGATTTAAAAATCGCCGGCAATGGTTAAAAATGTAGTAGTGGCAGTAAAAAGGCACGTAGTAAACATGTGAGCGCTAAATGACCCAGTCAAGTTTGTTGACGAAAATATGGCACGAATGAGATGGAAAACAACGAAAAATTGGAGGACGCGCGATGACAGGTAAGATGATTGAGGATGATGCATAGGAAGGGATATTGGCGGCGGTTGTTCCTCTTTTTGGGGTTAAAGCTAATTAGCCCTATCTTTGAGCAAGTATTGCACCTATAAATACCACCACTCATTTCATTTGCAAGGAATTCACGTTCTGATTATAAAATCCTGCTAGAGAAGAGCTCATAGTGACTTGAGCGTCGGAGTGTCTTTGCAGGTAAACCCCCACCTTTTGGCGATTGAATGTCCAAACTCCGGCATGTTAAAGACATGGAACGATTGGTGTTCATTGATTGTTCTTGTTGAGGTTATCAGTTCTTGCCGATTTTTTATGCTCCAACAGGGGTAGACTTTCCGCCGAGTCCCCCGCCATCGCTCAGATCGTCGTCGTTGTGCTCGGGGGTGGGACGACACTCGTCATCAAGAACGAGAAACCCCATGCTCTTGCACATCATGAAGAAGGCGGCCATCTTATTGTTTTGTGCATCAATCTGCCTCTCCATCGATCTCGTCTACTCCCAGGCCCAATCGGCCGACTCTTGTGCCAATCGAGTCTGCTCAAAGGCGGCTTGGAGTGCCTTAGCATCCTCCCTACCGTGCCTAGTCAACGATGCAGATGACTGACATGAATTTCTTCGGAATGCCTGTCCAAGCCCCCGAACCCCATTGTCAGCTCAGCGGCCGTAAACAACGTCAGCAATAGTGATCTGGCTCTCTATCGTTGGAGGCAACTCTTTAGGCGACATCTTCGAGTTTTGTAGCTAAGTGTTTGGCAATTGCTTTTAGGCAATTTCTATCAACTTTGCCTGAAATTAATCATGTGAACAATACATAAATATTAATTCTTAAACAAAATTCGCCATAATTTTCCCTAAAATTGGAGGAAACCAAAAACCTGCAAGAAAGAAGACACTTCGAAAAAACTAATTCCAACAGCACAAATTCACCGTAGGCACCGATTCTCATCCGGATTTCTCAAGTTAAAAATCATAATTTAACAAACTAAAACATAACCTATCTCAAGTTCAAAATCATAATCCAAGAGCATAACCTAACTAATAATATAATTTCTAAAAAATGCAATTAACGTTATACCAAATTTTGATACATTTCAGAAGTACGATTGACGTCAATTGATTTAGGAAAGGTGAGTTACTTACGCTGCGTTCACTCACTTTATTAACGACCCTGGGCTTGACATAAGCGGTGACGCTGACATCTAGAAAATAATGCTTTGAACCCGCATCTTTGTGCTCCTTTGCGATGTAAATGAACTGTTTTGAGCCCGAAGAATTGTTGTTAGTCTTCTTGTCACGATTTACCTCGTTGGCTTGCGACCTTGCTTGTTTCACAACAAAGATCATTAAAAAATAAATAAATGGTTAAAAATAAAAAATTATTTAATTTTGTCAATTTAAAGGAAATGAAGACGAACCTTATACTTGTCGGACTCAAAGTGCCGACCAACCATTGTCACTCCTCTTCCCTCTCGTTCTACAGCTTCTGTGGGGTAGGCTAGGTGCCGTGTCTGAGGTAGTACTTGTGGAGGTCGTACTTCCAATCCATGAAGATGGTCGTGGCCGAGGCATTGATGTGCTCCATCATCTCCGGTCTGCCTTCGACATCAAAATGTACCTAGGAAAATGAATAAAAAATTAAAATCCTATACATTATGCAATTATGCTTTGAAATTAATTATTAAAATAAAAAATTACATAGTATTACCGATAGTTCGCAGTACACCCTCAACTTTTCGGTTTGGGGCGGCTTCTTCCATGAAGGGGCAACCATACGGATGTTGTTCCGTATGATTGAGTTGATGCTGTGCGAGGTCAGATTGCCAAACTGTGAGGATGGCGGGCCTCGGGTGAACTAGTTGAACGGCACCTCGATCTTCTTCCACGTAAACTTCACTATGTGCTCGCCTTTGGCGCCCTTTTCAAGTCCCCGAGTCCTTTTAGGGAATGAGTCTGATGGCTGGCTCCTGATCTTGCACCGAACTGTAGAGAATTGATTCATCGACCGACTCTTCCGGACCTTTTGACACCGCGTCTGGCTTGTCCGTATAGGCTGAGGCCGCCTCATGTGAAGCATGAGGGATTGGGCCAGTCGTCGGAGCCGAAGGATTCAGAGGAGTCGAAACGGTCTCCTCTGAGGGTTGCCTCCAATCCATTTGTTGTGCAATGGATTGGAGTTTGGCCTCGTTTTTAAACGTGCCCTGAAAAATTTGATGCAAAAAATTTAACCGCCAAAATTTGGCCGTTAGGTGACGAAAATATGTGGTTTCGTCGCCTAAGAAGTCACTTAGACGATGAAACGATGTAGTTTCGTCGTCGAAGTGATGTTTTATTTAATATCTTTTGAGATAAATTAAAATTCAATTTTTTCTAACAACTTTAAAATATGGAGAAATTAGCTGTCAGATGTAATCATTGCGGTTATGTAATAGATAAAAAAAATGCCACAAATTCGGTGGAGTTTGGTATTTCGATCGATATGGTACGTTTTGTGAATATGGACAAATTAAAGTTTAAAAGACAGAAATGATTATAAATATTAATAATCATAAAACTGTTTCGATCCGACGTGACGGGCATTTTGTAATTCGTCGAAACTTTATATATTAATTACATTTAATATGCTTGAAATTTGATCTTATTAACAACTAGATTGACGAATTAATACTCATTATCCATGCCTAGATACTAATGTTGAATAACATATGTGTTCGTATGTCTATATATCCATATTAACGAAATCAAATTCGGACAAAACAATCATTAGATACATTCATAACCATTTAATATCAAAGTAGATGAAATTTCATTCAATACAAAGTTCGTTAAGGGTTTGATCAGTGTAATCATCCATGCATAAAACCAAAATTGATTAGTTAATTTGACACTACCGGATTAAGACACATTGTTTTTTTTATCGCCAGAATTGTCATTACCGACGACAAGTCGCCGGCAATGACGTCGCCGGAAATAGCCCGCCGGAGATAACATTGCCGGCGACGGCGTTTCACGTCGCCGGTGATGTTTAGGACATTACCGGCGACTTTGACTTAAGTCGCCGGAAATGTCAGCGCCGCCGTGGCCGGAATTTGAAGACATTGCCGGCGACTTAGGTCCATGTCGCCAGCAATGCTTGGAAAAATTTTGAAAAAAAAACACGGTTCTAGATTGGGCCCAATTCCAGAACCTGCATTGAAAGACATAAACCGTACAATCATACAAGTTCAACAGTACACATAAATGTCCAACGTACAGTACAAATAGCAACGATACGAAAATTAACTACAACTACACATCAGGGTCGAGGAACTTGCGGGTCAGGGTCGAAGAAATCCATGTACTCATTTGAACTCCGGTGGCTACCCTGGTCTTGCTGTGGCGGTGACTGGTGCGGTGGTGGTGGTGGATAACTGGGGAAACTGGGGAATACAGGGACCGGGGGAGGTGTGGGGAGCGGTTGTCCGGTAATCTGAACCGCGTACATCGTCTGCATCCAGGTGAACATTTGTGTCTGCTGCTGAACCATGAGGCGGTGTTGCTCGATCATCCCCCGGTACTCCGCATCTATGGCTGCCTGCTGCTCGGCCATCTGCCTCATCTCCTCCATATGCCTCCTTTGCTCCTCCAACTCCCTCTGCGTCCTCTGAAGCTCCGCTGCGAGGTTACGACTAGAAGCTGAACTTCTTGACCCGGTAGAGTATTCTGAAGTGTTCTTCAATACTCCTTCGCCCGCCGAGTCCATTCCCCTACAGTAGTAGGTATTCTTTCCAGTCCCGCACGCTTTTGCCATGATCTGAGCCGCTATAGGCCGATCAAGCGGATCGATTTGAGAGGCATACTGGGTGACTTCTTCCTCGGAGCAGTCAGGATGGTTATCCCGAGCTATATTCATGGTCACTTCTGTGGTCGCCTCCTCCACTCTCGCCTAATTGAAAAGCAAAAAATGAATAACGTATTATCTAACAAAATAAATTTATATCGAAAAATAGTTTTATTAACACATGGAGAGGCGAAAGACTTACCGCTTCTTCAGGGCACTGCGGATAGAACTTCTGATGAATATACACCAACGGGTTCACTTCTTGTTGTTGCTGCGCCTTACTCGACCAACCCAAATAGTTCAGTGAACCTGCATGATGGGCCCTGGTGTTTTTCAATCTATTCGCCCGGTTCGTCTTCGAAATCGCATTGTTTGATAAACATATGTAAAAAAATTAGTAACTAACTATTTGAATGTGATACGATACGTTAGGCTTGTAAGATATGTTCAGGATGCATACCTTCGCTATGGGGTGCTCGAAGTGGGCTATCAGCCACAGCCACTCGTACTCCCTAAACCGGAATTCGCTAGGGGTAGAACCTCGGCCTAGCTCCTTGTATAGAGTGTAATGTGAAGAAAGCTCGTTCTTCCACTCTTTATACCTATATTAACACCAGGAAAAAAAAGTTAGAGATATTAAAACACTTGATAAACAAAAATCTAACTCAATATATACTCAAATAACTCGAAGCACATCACCTCATATGTAGTTGACGCTCTACCCACGTGTGAATTAGAACTTCATCCACGTCAAACCACACCTGCAATATGAATATATAAACGGTAAAATTATATATTTATTCGGACTTAATTAATAAATGTAAAATTTACGTAATGAAAATACGATTTAACTCATACTCAGTGCATTATGCACTTGCATCTTCACGTAGATAGGCACAGATTCCCAATCTGGCCAAAGCATTGGGACCTTGTCCCGCACGATCGCCCCGGCCATGCTGAAATATTTTCGTGTGGTGTCAAATGCCTCGATCACCTCGCCATCCTCATTGGCCCTAATAGGCGTTTTCCTTCCCCCGGTGGCCTGCTCAAGTCGCCGCCCGATGCAGGTGCCTCTAGCCCCTTTCCGTTTTCCAGTACCATTAACGAAATTGCCTAATAATACAATGTCAACAAATTGATATCATTAATTGAACCTATCGTAAGTCTTAAGTAATAATTAAGTAATCAATCTAATGTTAAATAAAATTTACCTGCATCGTCCGTTTGTTGGTTGGTGCACCTCACACTCCAAAGATACACGGGGTCGAATGGGATGAAGTTGTACGCTTCCTCCACGCTCAGGAACTCCGGCCGTCCTTCAACATAAATAGGCATCCCCCTATCATCGAATTCAGGGATCACCGAAATCTTGTCGGGTAGGAAGAGACCGGACGGCGGAGATAGACGAGGCCTGGAGGATGAGGCGCCAGCACCATCTGCCTCAGATGATTCCCGTGAAACGGGAGTAGGCACCGGGCGAATTGGGGGCATTCGGATGGAGGGAGTTTCTGATGCCCCCGTTGACTGTCGTTCGTCTGAGGGTCTGCTGACGGAGGGACGTCTGTTGACTGAGCGTCTGCTGACTGAGGGTCGAGGCTCGACTTCCGGTTGCACGGCTCCGGATCGTGCAGCTTCCTCCTCTGCTCGCGCAGCTAGCAAGGCTTGTGTGCGAGCATTCATCATTGGCCTACTGCGCGTGTTGCTGACTGCGGCTGAGGAGGAAGCTTGACTACTGCTCCCTCCACTATTTCGGGAACCTCTCCGTTTGATGCCTCTAAGCTAATTTGCCGCAAAACCTCCTGGATACCGTAATAGTCATGGATTCGGTTCTATAACAAATCGGAACCGGACCGTTTGGAACCGGAACCGGGCGGAACCGGAATCGATTGAACTCGGAACCGTTTGGAACTGGAACCGTTCGGTTTCAAACGGTTCCGGTTACAAACAGTTCCGTACCCAAACGGTTCCGGTTCCACGCGGTTCCGGATTAAAACCGTTCTGGTTCCAAACCGTTCCGATTCCGATTTTTCACCTTAATTTATACGTTAAATTAACAACTATATCACCTTAATCCAAATTAAACACGTTAAATGCCGATTCCGATTTTTCACCTATTATACGTTAAATTAACAACTATATCACCTAAGTAACATATATACATACATCATTTTCGACTTAAATATATACATATTAATCCAAATCACCCACCCTAATTAATTTTCCACATTTTTCACACATATATGTACATCATGCATCTTAATTAAATTTAATTTTCACATATATATATACATCACATTATAATCCAAATCACGCACCCTAATTAATTTCCCACATTTTTCAAACATTACCGGTATATATATACATTGCATATAAATTAATCCAAATAACCCTAATTAAATTTAATTTCCACATACATTTATATATACACATGGCCACATACGTACATACGTATATATATGCATAAAAATAAACAAAAATTGAGAGAGAGAGATAGAGAGGGAGAGAGAGTGAGCTTGCATGCACCTGCCATGGTGGAGCTCGAGCTGATTTTCCGGCGACGGAGGTGGGGGGAGGAGGAGAGGAGGAGGGGAGGAGAGGAAATTTCAATTAAATGGGGTTTTTTAGTGTGGAGAGAGGAGAAGGGAGAGGAGGTGAGGGGAGGGGAGAGGGGAGGAGAGGAAGAGAGATTTGAGGAGAGGGAGGTGGCCGGAACAGTTTGGGAGGAGGAGAGGAGGAGTTTTAGGGTTTGAGATAGTGAGAAATGAGGGAGAGGTCGAGCTGAAGCAGCCCATATGCAGTAGACATTGCCGGCGAGTTAGTTGCAACTCGTTGGTAATGTCATTACCAACGAGTTGCTTAACTTGTTGGTAATGTCATTATTTCCTGAAGAATATCCAACACGATTTCCGACTACGATTTCCAACACGATTTCCGACTACAATTTCCGACTACATTTTCCGACTACGATTTCCGACTACGATTTCCAACACGATTTCCGACTACAATTTCCGACTACAATTTCCGACTACAATTTTCGACTACGATTTCCGATTACGATTTCCAACACGATTTCCGACTACGATTTCCAACACGATTTCCGACTACAATTTCCGACTACATTTTCCGACTACGATTTCCGACTACGATTTCCAACACGATTTCCGACTACAATTTCCGACTACATTTTCCGACTACAATTTCCGACTACGATTTCCAACACGATTTCCGACTACGTACAATTTCCGACTACGATTTCCGACAACGATTTCCGACACGATTTCCGACTAGAATTTCCGACTACAATTTCTGACTACATCATTAACGTACTAAGGATGATAATCGTAATCATCTTCATCACTTGAGTCTGACTCGGTTTCATAGGTAACCTCTGGCAATATGTGCCTCTCCTCGTCATCTGAATCAGGGTCAACTTCATATGGATTAACATCGAGAAGTTCTGCTCCAGTAATTCGAACCACACTCCCAGATCTCACATTATTAAGGCAAATCGTAGATGATTCTGGAATGTCAAAAGCATTCGGCTCTTGGTATGCAGTAACTTCCTCATCATCTGCGGTCTCACCAAGTGTGGCAGCACTGTATATGTTTCTATGAGCAACATGGTTAACCACCTTCCACGGGACTTTGTTAAGAAGATCATCAAGGTAAAACACTTGTTTTACTGATGAGGCAAGAACGAAAGGGTCATCTTCATACCAGCTAGTAGCAGTATTCACCAAAAATGTTCCGTACTGATCGATCCTTGTGTTCTCCGGGCTAGTATCAAACCATCTTCACTTGAACAAGTGCACTTTCATGCGGTTCCCATAAATTAGTTCAACAACTGAATGAAGGACACCGTAATAGTCAACGCCATCCTGCCCACCATGGACCATCACCCCACAATTCTGTGTTTTCAGTCTGTCGTCTCGAGCTTCACATATAAATTTCACGCCATTGACCTGACACATCGAGTAATCTTTTGAAGCTATCGGTTTCATCGCCAGAACCCTCAATTCGTTTGACCACTCTGGGCAACCATCATTTGCTATATGGTTCATCTGAAAACGATAAGAAATACGTACACAAGAAATTATGAATATAGAAACCACAAAACCACGTACGTACACACATGGTATATAAGTCTATATATATAAAAAATAGACATATACACATATACCCTTACCCATTGACCAAAGTAGTTTGCAAACGTCCTGTTGTGGTAATCAACATTTCCGGCAATAGCAGGGCAGTGAAGATGATAGTTTTTTCAATATTGTACTTCTTGACAGTTAATCAGTACCGACCAGTGGGCAATGGCTACCTCATTTCCATCCAACTTGTACGACTTTGGAAAGCTTCCCTGTACTACCACGTCATTCGAGATGATAGAAAGGTTGAACTAGGGTTCATCTATCGGCATCTGTTGTTGGGGGTCCTCAAGCACTCCCAAATACACTTTGGTGTACGTTACACACTCGTGCGCAACATATGCTTCAGCGATACACCCTTCAGGTGCATATTTATTCTTCACATAGTCCTTGTAGGCTCCCAATTGTCTACAAGTACACAAGTGCATGTTAACTTACGTAAAAAATAAGAATTTACATATAAAAACAGAGACAAACCAAATGTATGAATCATTTGTACCTTTCCATGGGATACATCCAAGTGTAGTGTACGGGACCGGTAAGCAACAATTGTTCGGGAAGATGGATCATCAGGTGAGGCATGATGTCGAAAAAATTTGGGGGAAATATCCTCTCAAGCTTGCACATGATAAAAATGATGTCATCTTGCATCTCCCTGAGATCTGATTTTTTAACTTCCCTAATGCATAACTTCTGAAAGAATCTTGACAAGGCCACCAACGGCTCCACCACCTCTTTGGGCAGGTACCCTCGAATGAAAATAGGGAAAAGGCGTTGAAGCAGTACATGGCAGTCATGACTCTTTAATCCATACATCTTATTATCCCGGAAGTTAACACACCTGCTTATATTTCCTGCATAGCCATAAGGATACCTGCATATATATATATATATATATATATAGCCATAGGCAACAATTATATTTCTCGCATATAACCATAATCCGGTAAAAATTTAAGGCCAAATTCCTGCATAGCCATAAGAATATATACCTGACATTACTCAGCCACCGAAAAATTTCATGCTTATGCTTCGGCTTTACGGTGTAAGGAGCTTGCGGCATTTTTCTCTTACCATCTCTTAACCACAAATGTTTCCACAGTCCCATAGCTTTCAGATCAATGCGTGCCTTGTGGATGTCTTTTGTTTTCCCCTCCAAGTTAAGAACTGTGCCGACCACACTTTCACACATATTCTTCTCTATGTGCATGACATCTAGGTAGTGTCTGATAGGCAACCTGGGCCAGTAGGGGAGTTCCCAGAATATGCTCTTGTGTGTCCAAAACTTATACCTTTCGGGCTTGTCTGGAATTGACGCCACTATCTCAGGATGATTGCTCAGCTGGCCAAAATCATATTCATTCAACACTTCCAAAATTTCTTCCCCTGTCCATCGCGTGGGTGCCACACCTGTTTCCACAGTCCCATCAAACGCGTCTGGATTCTGCCTAAATGGGTGATCATATAGAAGCCAACAACGGTGATGCATCTGAAAAATTTTACTGCAATGAGGACTGCAACAATCAACCATCATGCACTCTGAACAAGCCCTGTAACCCCTGGTAACGTTGCCCGACAACATACCGTGGGCAGGAAAATCACTAATGGTGCCAACAAGCATGGCATGCATCTGGAACATCTCATTTTTGAACCTATCATAAATGGGGTGGCCACACTCACTCAGGTACTTAAGCTCCTCAATCAAAGGCCTCAAATACACATCGAGACACTTTCCTGGATAACCCGGGCCCGGAATTAATAGAGTGAGCATATTGTATTCCTTCTTCATGCACATCCATGGTGGAAGGTTGTACGGTACCAAAATAACTGGCCATATACTGTATTGAAGACTCATGTTGCCAAAAGGGTTGAATCCGTCAGATGAGAGCCCTAGCCAAACATTTCGGACCTCTGCTGCAAAATGATCAAACTCCCTGACCATGTGCTTCCAAGCCTCTCCGTCGGAAGGGTGTATAAGGGTGTCATCGTCAGGCAAATTCCTCTCAGCCCACCATCTCATTGCTTCGACCGTGAAAGAACACATGAACAACCGCTCCAGCCTATCCATAAGCGGGAAATATCGAAGTATCTTCACAGCTTTCTTGTTGCCTGCAGGAGTCAACTTATACCTTTCTGTAAAACATACCGGGCAGGCTTCAAGGTCTTCAAGATCTTTTCCCCAGAAGAGAATACAATCATATCTGCATGCATGGATTTTGATGTAGGAAAGCCCAAGATCTTTCAGGATATGTCGCACCTTATGATGAGTGGTAGGAAGACGATGACCGGGTGGCAGTAGCGAAGCAGTCCACTTCAGCCAAGAATCAACAGCTTTGACAGACATTTTGTTCTCCATTTTGAGCTGCATCACTCCAATCACACTTTCAAGAACATCCTTACTACAACCGTCGTACAACGGAGTCTGTTGCAATGCAATCAGGTTGTTGTACTTGTCCATACCGCTTGTGTTGACATGAGCTCCAGGTAATTGCTCGACTGGCTCAATATGGGGGAAACCCTCAATGACGGGAGGGACATTTGGTGCTTCATCAGCAAATACACCGCTCTCATGAGGAAACATATCATTGATTAACATCGATGTTGGATCATAGGATGGACTGCCCCTCTCAGCAAAATCTCCATAATCATAGCGTGGACTGGCCCTCTCACCAAATTGTCCATGATCATGCGGACCCGCTAACTATGTTTCACCGTGATAAATCCAACAAGTGTACTTATCCCAAAACCCGTATTTACTCAAGTGCTTCTGGCCTTTATCAATGGGAAAACGAAATCGATCGCTGCGACACTTACATTCTTTACACGGGCAATAATGAAGTGTAGTGTCTCCACAATTAGCCTTCACAAAATTCACAAAACTCCTAATTCCCTGGTGATATCTGACATCCCATCTTTCGAGGCTCATCCAACTCTTGTCCATCCTGAAAATTCTAACAATTTTACGTATTATATATACACACAGTCACTACTAATAATCGACGCGATATCTCAATTCAACTCTAATTAAATCAACACATGCATGCATATATATATATATCGATCTAATCTCTGAATTCGATTCAGTACTCGATGATGGTATTCTTCTTTTTTCAGTTCAGTATTTGACTAGGTAGGAGGCTCTCTTAAGCCTGACTCCGATAGCACTACGATAATACCAGTCGTTGATTCAGACACAAGATAAGATTAACTACAAGCAGTTTTCTCGTTTCGGTGACATCAACAACATTTCATATCTCACGAATTGGATTTGATCAACACACACATATATATATATACATACACATATACGTATATATACACGTACCTATATATATAGCTTCCCGAGTGATCGAGTTTTCGACGCGCGCCTTAATTTTATAATTTGACAATACCGAAGGATCGATTTCAGAGCGTTTTCCTTCTTTCGATTTCACCGGATTTTTTTCGAACCAAATGAATGAGCTGCTGCGATCTGCATCAAATATAAGAGGCATTGCCGGCGATTCATTAAATCGCCGGAAATGGAGACATTACCGGCGACTTTTCGCCGGAATTTCGCCGGTAATGTTTCAACACATTACCGGCGACCTCCTCCGTCGCCGGCAATGTCAAGCCAAGCATTTCCGGCGATTTTCCGGCCGGAATTTCGCCGGCAATGTTTGGCTTGACATTGCCGGCGACGGAGGAGGTCGCCGGTAATGTGTTGAAACATTACCGGCAAAATTCCGGCGACATTACCGGCGACGGAGTAAGTCGCCGGTAATGATGAACATTACCAGCGACTTTCCCGGTCGCCGGCCTTGTTTTTGGAAATCTCGCCGGTAATGTTGCAAAACGTGGTAGTGTGACCGAAATGGAAAAGTATGTACGTTGATTAATTTATCAAAGAGGTCATTTTCGTCATCTAAGTGGTTTAGGGTTTAGGGTAAAGGGATTGTTGTTAGGGTATAGATGGTTTCCTCACGATCACCCATGGTCATCGGATAAGGATCATTTCGACGGGACTATAGAGAATAATCCTAAACCCGACAGTGGTCTGGCGAAGAGATTTTTGTGAGGTTGAACAGCTTCTATTTCAGTGTGTTGACTAATGACAAAGATGTGAAGAAACCCACACTCTCCACACGATCCCAGTTATTGACATCACATGAGTATATTCTTAGAACTGTCTTACTGGTCCAAGTTGAAACTCAGGAACAACCTAGATGTCATGCAGATAGAAAAAAAATGTGTGCGATAGCGTAGTGGGAACAATTCTCAGTATTAAGTTCAAGACTAAAAGTACTTCCAAAATGCGAAAAGGTCTAGAAAACAATGAATTGATTTTTTCAAGAAAAAAGAAAATGAATTGATATTTGTGTGCAACATTCATAATTCATTTCTGAAAAAAGTTCACCGAATGCGTTTCACTCAAAAAAAAAACTTTTCAATCCATTTTTATTTACAAAACACGACATGATAATTAATATTCAATATTTCATA
Organism: Geum urbanum; assembly: GCA_946800695.1. Taxonomy (NCBI): domain Eukaryota; kingdom Viridiplantae; phylum Streptophyta; class Magnoliopsida; order Rosales; family Rosaceae; genus Geum; species Geum urbanum. The sequence goes on from OX327009.1 coordinate 5,499,145, forward strand.
CCGTAGCTAGCTTCAATATAAGATGTTATTCTTCAATTTATTCGATGCGGGCTATTTGATTTTTTACACACCTACGTACAGGCTACAGCTTAGTGTTTCTCTTTTCAATTGTATTTGGTGATATCGCTACAAAAATAATTGCTTTGGATTCAGCAGATATATAGCTTCGGATAAGGCTCCGGCCAATTAACCTATCAACCTGTAACTGCGGGTAATTGACATATATATGGACATAAAACAATGGGAAGTACTTGTTTGCAATTGAAGTATATGAAATTTGCATCAGACCCTACTGACTCACGCACAAAATGTGTCAGCTGATGTAGAGCATAAAACAGGAGAGTAGAATTGACCTAATGACCTAAAATAACCTACGACTAAAGATAAAACCGTTAGAATCCGCCAAACCTTCTTTTTTTTGTTTCAAATAAAACACAATGTAAAATGTAGAATTAGTGTTGAAATTTACTCGGAACACCGAGTCCTTGAACTAATTTTAACGGTACATGATTAATAAGCTAGAATCATAATCTGACAACTAGCTTCGTTCTTCAAATACTATGATGGACTAATCCTCATCCCACACATGCCTTGTAGTGTAAATGTGATAGCTGGAATGTCACGAAATTCTTGCGCAACCAAAAGAGGTAACTGGTTACCTATTTTGAGGGCAAAATTAGATCAAAATTAATAAAAGAACATGCATGTGAGTTTGAGCATCTTTCACCTTTCGGTGTCGAGAAGTTATACGTGACGAGTCTCATGCCGACCAAACCAAACCATCCAATTAAGCCTCAAACATCAATATATACCGTATATGATGAAAACTAAAAAGCTAACTTTGCCTTCACAGATCCTCTCTGCTTCTGTCGTGCCTCTATCTCATTTCATGCCTTTGCCTTTTACACCTTCAACTCTTAATCGTGGTCCCTTCATATTCACAATATTACATCGATTTCGAATACATTAACAATAAATCGAAAGCCAAAAATAGCTAATGAAATATGATATATGATTTTGATACCAATGTACATAAGTAAGCCATCTCCATTGAAGATGACTTGCAGTGAAGGCGGTTTTCGACAAACTTAGCAGAGCGTAGAGCCTAAATTTAGTAAATCAAGAGTGAAAAAAAAAAGTACACAGTTATTGGGGGCCAAACCTAAACGGACCACTCAGACACCAACAGAAAAAAAGAACAAATAAAAGAAGGATATAACGTTCTCTCTCGGAATGTTACACAAACAAGGCGTCATGTTCCTTGTTCTGTTTCTTTCAGAAAGTTATATTTATTTTCTAGCTTTTCCAGAGTGGTATCTCACTGAGTCACAGATGGCTATAATGTTCTACTAACAGTTTTAGTCCAGTTTGTGAAATGGAGAGATTTCACACTACTCATTCCGGATTCTTTGAATAATTTTGCGAACTTGTGCCCGAGGGCATTACCCTCCCTATAAAAGAATGACTGGCCATGAAGATGTATTTGGCCTCAAGCCAATATCACATTTGTATAGGCTTACCAATAAAGTCGAGCACAAGTTAAGAATTGGCCTCAAGACACAACCTCTTTCCCAAACAACATTGATTACCTCAATCACTGTCCTAAACTTGCACATGAAGCTAGGGGACTAACTACTCACCTCCGCATTGTAAGGAAATGATACAGATGCATTCATATTTCTTCTTGAATTCACATGGTGGTAATGACTTCCTCTAGAGCCCTAAAATTCACTTGAACTTTTTAAGGAAAGACGAAAGCTCTATTAAAAGTAAAGTATACAAAAACACTGATGTAAACTAACTCTATTAGAAGATCAACGGCCGTTACTTGAACTAAGGAGTGAATCACATGTTACTTGAACTACACTGCCTGCAGTGAATCACATATAACACATGAAATGTTTGGGAACACAAGATATATATTCATTAAGGAAGTTCAAATGGATTACCTGTGGTGGTCACTATTCTTGATATAGTTGCAGTTTATATGTGTCAATCTTTCGCATGATTTATTTGTTTCGAATGGTTTGTTTGTCTTTCTCGCATTTTCTGGACATCGTCATATATGGATTGGAAAAGTACAGTTGGAATATATCTCTCACCAAACCTAGGAAATATAACCTTACGAAAACAAAATGAACACAAAATCCAAGTATAGTGTCAGTTCATGATATAACTAGGTAAGTACTAAGCAGAGGATTAATAAATAAATCAATCAATACAAACTTTTTGGATAGTTCAGTGTTGAGATGCCATACAAGTAAAAGACTAACGGATAAATATGAGATGACAAGCTATTCAAGACCACAACATCTACTACAGAAAATGGATTGACAGAGCTAAACTGAATCTCCTTAAAAGAAGAGACTTTTGACTAGTCCAGATAGGATCATTTCCATAATATGGTACTTGAACTATGGATTGTGTGAAACATAGGAGCACTCTTCGCAATGAGTTGGATAAGGTTCTGAGACACAGATGCTAAAATAATTGAACACAAATGCTAAAATAGTTGGATCAGGATCAGTTGATGAACATGGAATGTCTATCACAATTTACAAAAAAATGCCGAGTATAAGCACAGTCTAGTACCAGCAAACCTTCCTTCAATGCTAATGTCCTGGCCATTTCAACTAGGCCTGGGAATTGTTGACCGAAAAATTGGACCGAATCGGTATATTCGGTCCGGTTTGGTTCGATTTGTTATTTGATATTGAACTAGTTTTTGTTAAATCGAACCGAAAGAGATAAATACGGTTCGGTTCGGTCCATGATGAATGCAAATCACGTGGAACCGAGAATAACTAGTTTTTATGTATTTGTACAGGTGCCACTAAATTATTGGATAAAATTCAAGCTTATGTGAGGTTGAATACACTGAATTTGACTCTATTGAGTACCCTAAATCAGTAAATTGAGCCCTCTTGTTTCTCTCTCACATGTTCGAAGCCTCCTCTTCAATCTCTTGAACCCAGCACACTCGGCAATCGTCATCCCTAAATTGAGCCTCCTCTTGCATTTTTGAAGTTGATTTCAAGCAATTATCATTCCTCTCACTAAAAACCCTCCACCCCGAACCTCTATCCCTTGAAATTTTCTTTCCCCAAACTAAAATCCTATATTCTCAATCTGGTCAATCATGGGTTCTAATGAATATGGGCGTTCGTATTCCAACAATATCAATGTTGTTGGTGCAACAGCTGCAAGTGTTGCATCAGATGATGTTGATAAAGTTGAGGCTCCAACTTCCAAGCCTAGAGCATTGAAGAATGGAAATCCTGCTAGCTCCTCTCACTACAAGAAAAATGCACCTAGACCACGGACGATTTCCGTCGTCTAGGTGCAATTTTCCGTCGTCCAAGTTCCTTGCTCCAAGTGCTGTCGTCTAAGCACTTGGACGACGGAGATGGATAATTCCGTCGTCTAAGTGAGACTTAGACCGCGGACATTCTCCGGGGTCTAAGTGATTTTTTAAATTTTTTATCACAAAAAAAATTTTATTTTTAAAAAAAAAAAATTAAAAAATTCACTTAGACGACGGAGATTGTCATCTCCGTCGTCTAAGTGAACACTTACTTTTTTTCAAAAAAAAATAATTTTATGTTTTTTTAAAAAAATTAAAATTTAAAAATACACTTGGACGACGGAGATTGTCATCTCCGTCGTCTAAGTGGTGATTTTGCAAAAAAAAAATTAAATGAAAAATTCATGAAATGCTAATTAATAATTTAATAATTAACATTTAATGAATTTTTTATTTAATTTTTTGTAAATCAATATTCATAATATTGCAAAATTTATTGAATATTAATTATTAATAATATATAATACGTACAAAATTCATAATGAATAAATAATTTAAATTATTATGGATATAAATACAATGAATACAAAATTCATAATATAATAAAGTACATTAATCTAGCCTAAATAAACAAAATTAAGCTAAAACTAAACTAATTATAGGCGGCGGTGATGGTGGCGGCGCCGGTGGTGTTGGCCGGAATGTGGAGGCCGGTGGTGGAGGTGACAATGTAGGCGGTAGATCGAGGGAGAGGGAGAGGGAGAGTGGATTGAGGGAGAGGAAAAAATGAAGAGAGATTGAGAAAATGATGAATTTATAGAGTTTTAAAACACTTAGACGACGGAAAATCAGTATTTCCGTCGTCTAAGTGCTTTAAATTTTCAAAGAATACCGCCAATTTTTCACTTAGACGACGGAAAATCAGTATTTCCGTCGTCCAAGTGATTTAAATTTTTGCCAAAAATTTAGCGGGAAAAGAATACCGCCAATTATTTTGACTTAGACGACGGAGATGACAAATTTCCGTCGTCTAAGTGGATTTAAATTTTTGCCAAATTTTAAGTGGGAAAAACACCGCCAGAAATTAAAAATTTAAAACACCGTCTAAGATGAGTATTTCCGTCGTCTAAGTGAATTTTTTTAATTAAAATAATTTTTTTATTTTTTTAAAAAAAATTAAAAAATTTAAAAATTCACTTAGACCACGGAGATGGTCATCTCCGTGGTCTAAGTGAATTTTTAAATTTTTTTGATTTTTTAAAAAAAAATTAAAAATTTAAAAAATTCACTTAGACCACGGAGATGGTCATCTCCGTGGTCTAGGTGAAAATTCTGTAAAATTATTTTTTAAAAATAATTTGTAATGAATTTTTGGACCTGTAATTTGAATGGAATTGTCGTAAAATATCGATTAAAGAATCGTATATATAAAAAGTGGGATTTAAGACGATGAATTAATTTACGTATTCAAACTTGTTAAGTATCTACTAATATGTATAACTTAAGTGTCGGTACGTATAGGCTCATTGCACATCGATATTAACGAAATTGAATTTGGAAAAAACGACCATTGGATATACTCACCATAACACAATATATAAGTAGAATAATTTCCACTAAATACTGAGTTCGTTCAGGGTTTCATCGGCACAGTTAACCGCAAATCCAAAATTTTTACAAACCGGAAACCTGGATACACAAAAATCCGTAAGTCCTATTTTAAAACCGTTGACGCTCACACTCCAAGCATTGTTTACTCTATGGTCTCGACGAAAAGAATATGCATTGGGATAGGGGTCATCATTTGGCCCGTGGGCCTCGTGGGCCGGTGGAGGCCCGCAAGCCCGTGGGCTAAAAGCCCGGCCCGGCCCGCAAAAAAGCCCGCAAAAGCCCGCCAAGGTGGTTGGTGGGCCGACCATGGTTTAGAGATCTAAAGCCCGGCCCGGCCCGCGGGCCCGGCCCGCCAAAAGCCCGTCAAGGCCCGTTAGGCCCGGCCCGTCAAAGCCCGTTAGGCCCGGCCCGTCAAAGCCCGCACACATATTGACATATATCATTAAATCATTTAATGAATTTTAATCATTATACAATTTATACCTAGTTAATGTTTACCTACACACATATTGACATATATATATATATATAAAATATAGTGACTAGTAGTCTAATAGACTAATACTATATAGATATATATTTTACATTTGTGTATATATGTTAATATATTACATATACATGGATAGATTGAATATTTGAATTCCATATATAATTAAATTTGTGTATCTATTTTACTATTAAGTCATTATTTAAAGTTTAGCATAAGTTAGGGTTTAGGTTTAGGGTAAATTAGGGTTTAGGAGATTAAGATTTATGGTAAGTTAAGGTTTAGGAATTTGAGGTTTATGGTAAGTTAAGGTTCCGGTTCTAGGATTTTATTATAATTTTTTTAGGGTTTAGGGTTTGGGGTTTAGGTTTTAGGGTTAAGGGTTTAGGTCCAAAATTTATAAAAATTAGGGACGGCCTACTTAGAATATTATGAACAACCAATCCGACAGTCAATTTTTTATATATATAAGATAGTAGTACGTATATCATTATACCTACACTTATATATATAATATAGTGACTAGTACTATATATATATTTTTTATATTTGTGTATGTCTATATTAATATATTACATATACATATATTGATCAAATATTGGAATTCCATATATAGTTATATTTGTGTATCTATTTTACTATTAAATCATTGTTTAGAGTTTAGGATAATTAAGTTAGGGTTTAGGTTTAAGGTAAGTTAGGGTTTAGGGGATTGAGATTTAGGGTAAGTTAAGGTTTAGGAATTTTGAAGTTTAGAGTAAGTTAGATTTTAGGTTTTAGGAATTTTGAGGTTTAGAGTAAGTTAGGGTTTAGGGATTAGGGATTAGGGTTTAGGGGTTAGGGTTTAGGGGTTAGGGTTTAGGGTTTAGGGTTAGGGTTTCATTGTAATTTTTTTTATCGATTTACACAGTAAAACAGTAAATATAATAGATGGTTCAGATTAGATATTGTAATTTTTCAATTGTGAGAGTTTAATTGAGAGTGTGTGAAATGACATCAATACCCTTCTCTTATATATTGCTTATTTTTCCATGGAGAAACTAGATAAATTAAATTTTTATATCAATTTTTTTGACACTATGAGATAGATATGTAATTTACAAGAATGTGTGTTAAAATTTTGATCTTAAAAAATTCCTTTAGGGATGGGTAATTTATGTTTTAGTTGTAAGGGTACTACGGTCACATTTAGCGAAACTCATAGATGTAGGTCTAAATCAAGTCCAAAATTTATAATTTTTAACGGCATGCTTAGAATATTATGAACAACCAATCTGACAGTCAGTTTTGTAAAATGATGATACATGATCGATTACGTTTCACAAAGGACTTTCAACCCATATAACCAAAGAATAAAGGTAAGAACATTAGTGAGCATGTAGAGAATTCAAGCAATATAAGAATTAAAAATGTTTTAACAATAAAGAAGGCCATATATAATAGTTCACCTTGTAATAAAAGACACCGTACGTAAAAATTAGCATAATCGAAGTACGTTTGGATCCCAGTCAATACAATTAAACAAAATTTGTGAAAACACTAAAATACACTCATCTTATTTTCCTTATTTTCCTATGGGGGGAGTAGATAAATCAATTTTTTATGTCATTTTTTTTGATACTATGAGATAGATATGTATTCCATAAGAGTATGTGTCCAAAATTTGATGTTAAAAAATTATTTTCGGGAGGGGTAATTTCCGTTTTAGTTGTAAGAGTACTATGGTCACATTTGGCGAAATACATGGATCGATGTCTAAATCAAGTCCAAAATTTATAAAATTTTAAAGGCATGGTTATAATATTCTAACCAATCAATCTAACGGTCAATTTTATAAAATAATTAAACATGTCCGATTAAGTTTCACAAAAGTATTTCATTCCATATAACAAATGAACAAACGTAAGAACATTAATATACATATGGAGAATTCAAGCAATATAAGAATTAAATATGTTTTAATAATAAACGAGGACATGTAGAAAACTCCATCTTATAGTGATAAACATCGTACGTAAAATTTAGACTCGTCGGAGTACGTTTAAACCCCGGTGCATGGATGAAGGTTACGTTTATTTTGAAATGTCTTATTTTTTTAATAATTAAAGCCCGATAGGCCCGGCCCGCAAAAGCCCGCAAAGGCCCGGCCCGCAAAAGCCCGCAAAAGCCCGCAAAGCCCGCTTGAATGGGCCGGGCTCGGATCCTTATATAAAAGATAAAGCCCGGCCCGGCCCGGCCCGCATATATTAAAATGTTGTTGAGGCCCGGCCCGGCCCGGCCCGTGCCGGCTATACATGGGCCGGGCCGGGCCGGGCCGGGCTTTTGCCGACCCCTACATTGGGACATGGTCTAGATGGTCGTTGTCTTAGGTGAAATTACGAAATTTTCACTTAGACGACGAAAATGCACATTTTCCGTCGTCTAAGTTCTTACTTGGACGACGGAAATGCACATTTCCGTCGTCTAAGTGAAAACATGGTTTAAGGGAAATGGCCTTAGGGTTTAGGGTTAAAGTACTTAGACGACGGAAATGTGCATTTCCGTCGTCTAAGTGAAAACTTAGACCGCGGAAACTTTCTCCGCGGTCTAAGTGAAATTTTTAAATTTTTGAAATTTCACTTAGATGACGGAGAAGTGATTTTCCGTCGTCTAAGTGACACTTAGACCGCGGAAATTTTCTCCGCGGTCTAAGTTTCACTTATTCGACGAAAAATCACTTCTCCGTCGTCTAAGTGTTCACTTAGACCGCGGAGAAGTTTCCGTGGTCTAAGTGTTACTTAGACGACGGAACCTTTAAGGTTCCGTGGTCTAAGTGCATTTTTCTTGTAGTGTCTAGTGCACCAAAGAGGAAGAGGGTCACGACAACTACTGCAAAGGCAAAGAATGGGAAGCATTCGTGGGTATGGGATCATTTCGACAAGTACCAGGACCCACTATTCGAGATTGTTGATGGAGCTGAGAAGGAAGTTGGCTTTACAATGAGATCAAAATGTAAGCGTTGCCTTAACACTTTTGCATGTGATTCAACTCATAATGGTACTAGTACAATGAGAAAACACATTGAACAACACTGTAAGAAATATGCTGGTAGTAAAGAATATGAGAAAGATAATCAAACTGTTTTTACTACTAATGGTGAGTTGAGAAGGGAATGGTCACAGCAAGGTTGCATAGATGCTGCAACTGTAATGATTGTGGTAGATGAACTTCCTTTCAGTTTCATAGAGAGGTCTGGGTTTAACTATTTTTGTTCCTATGTTGTTCCTAAGTTTGAATTGTCATGTAGGAAAGTCATCTGCAAAAAATTTCTTAGAATGTATGATGAGAACAAGGAAAAGTTGAAGTTAGAATTAAAGAACCATACTATATGTTTGACAACTGGTACTTGGACCAGTTGTCAAAACATGAACTATATGGTTATTACTGCTCATTTTATTGATGCTGTTTGGACAATGCATAAGAAGATTCTGAATTTCCGTTTTATTCAGAATCATCAGGGAACTACCATCGGTAGGATTTTAGAGCAGTCTTTAGTTGAGTGGGAAATAGAGAAGGTGTTGACAGTGTCACTGGATAATGCTTCTGCTAATGAGAAAGCAATTGAGTATCTTAAGAAGAAAATGAGTCAATGGGATAATTCACCTATTTATGGAGGGCAGTACATGCACATTAGGTGTCTTGCTCACAACATTAACTTGATTGTGAGGTCTGGACTTTCCTTGATGGATAAACCAGTGGCTATTATAAGCAATGCAGTGAGGTATGTTAGAAACTCTAGTGCTAGGACTGATGTGTTTAAATCTTTTCTGGAGAAGAATAATGTTGAGTGCAAGAAAATTTCTATTTTAGATGTTCCTACAAGGTGGAACTCAACATACATTATGTTGTCCACAGCTTTAGAGTTGAGGAAGGCTTTCGATAGGGTTGCAGAGGAAGAAGATTTGAAGTAGAGTGGTTATTTTGATGAAGAATATGTTGTAGAGGAAGATGATGATGATGCAGTGGTTCAAGAGGCTGTTGAAGTGGTTCAAGAGGTTGTTAGAGTTGGCAGTACCACCAAAAAAAGTAGGAAGAGAGTAGGACCACCTACTGATGTAGATTGGGAAGAAGCAGCCATTTTTGTTCAATCTCTGAAGGTTTTCTGTGAAGTAACAGTGAGAGTGAGTGCACAACTCAAGCCTACTTCAAAAAAAGTCTTCCATTCCATTGTTTCCATCAAAGCTTAGTTGGATGATCTGTTTAAGAAGCCAATCACAGCTACATCTTCCTCTAGTGATAAGATTTTACATAACATGACAAAGAAGATGAAGTTCAAGTACAAGAAGTACTTCAACAATGTTGATGATGTGAATCAGCTCTATTTGGTAGCTTTAGTACTAGACCCCAGATACAAGCTTAAGAACTTTGAAATGGTTTGTGAAATAATGATGGTGATGGATCCAAATGAGATGAAGCAAAAGAGTGCAAAGGTGAAAAATGTGATGCAATGTCTGTGTGATTTGTATGGTGCTTCAAACAATGCATCAACATCATCAAGCAAAAGGTCAAGGTCCACTGTTAGTGTAGACAGTACCTCACAGACTAAGAGGGGAAGCAAGTCTGTTAATTCAATGGTTAGTGGGAAGATGGCAGCAATGCTTGAGAAATAGGGGAAAGATTTGGAAGAGGATGAATGTGCCGTGGATAGGTATCTATGGTATCCTATGGAGAAACTAGTTCCATGACAAGTTTAACATTTTAGATTGGTGGAAAGTGAATGGGGATAAATACCATAATCTGAAGATGGTTGCGAAAGATGTATTGGCTATTCAAGTGTCAACAGTAGCTAGTGAGTCAAGTTTCAGCACTGGTAAAAGGGTTATTGACCCTTACCGGAGTTCTTTAACCCTTAAGTCTGTTGATGCATTGATATGTCTACAAAATTGGATATGCTCTAGAGCAATCATGGGACTTGAATATGTCCTAGAGTTAAAGGAGACGGGAATCATTGGAAAAAGGTACATTATAATTACTATCTTACTTGAGTTACTTCTACATTCAGTTTATGAGTTGATTTATGATTAGTTTGTACATTAATACTGTATAATGTTTTGCAGAAATGGAAAGACAGAACGGAGAAATGACTGATAATAATGCCCCACCTACAAATCTGAACCCTGCAGAAGCTGTAGAACCTGTTCAAAAGGTTCAAAAGGTTCTGAAGTTGAAGCCGGCTAAGGGAGCAAAGCTAAAACTAACCAAGAGAAAAAAAATCCTAGAAAGCAAATTGTACTCAATCCTTGAACAATAGAACTTTCACTTTCTTTTTTTCTTTTCCAGTTTTTAGTTGGACTTTGATTACTTTCAATGTTTGATACTTTGACTCAGCATTATGTTTGAACTTTGAAGTTTAAAGTCTTGAATTTTGACTGGATTAATGGATTTGGATTGTAACATTGAAGTGATTGAACTGATTCAAGTTTGAACATTATGGGTAATGAGTATTGTTGGTTAAATTTGCTTGTGTAAGTTTTGTTTTCACTTTTCATATATTTGCCGGAATAGCTGCTATACCAGATTACCAGGTTGACAATGTTGCTGTTATGTACCTCCTGTTTATGATTTGGCAATTTTGCCTGTGTAACTTCTATAGTTTTGTTTATGGCTTTATGCTAGTTCTGTAAGTTGTGTTGTTCTGTAACTTCTGGTTGTGTAAGTTCTGTTTATGATTTTGGCAATTTTGCTGCTGTACTAGGTTAAGTAGGTTCTGTTTATAAAAAAACACACTTTAGAACCGGATAACCGAAGAAACCGACCCAAACTGATTCGATTCGGTTTCACTTCGGTTTCAATGATTAAACCGAGCCGATTACAAGGTAGTCCGGTTCGGTTCGGTTCTTGATTATTTTTTCTTCAAACCGAACCAACAGCTTCATCATTGGTAACCTACAGTTTCACACACACAATTTTTTTTTATAAAGACAGGGTCATGCCAAACCATCCATTCATCTAAACTGACAGAAAAGTATCCATAATTTATCTACCTAATATGTCTAAACTTTAGCACTTAATTGCAGTAAAATGGCAATATCCCTCAGCATGTTCAAGTTTATTTTTATTTGAATCTAGCACTTTTCAGTTCGCCTTTGCTCCCTTTCTTCCTTTCCCGTGAAATCCTGATTGAACCTTTCAATGGTAATGCTATTTTAGAATAACTACGCTAGTAATAAAGACTCTGCTGATCTAAGAGGCTTCATAAAACTTTAGGCAAATAAGGCACTCCAGATGCCCTAGCATCCCCAATCCTGACTTTAGCACATAGCAACTCTAGTTGAAATAATTCGCAGTGCCCATTAGTGGTCTTCATTTCATACAGCTCTTTTTAACCATTAAGTTCTCAGCCACATTTTTTGAGTTAACTTGTTGAGTCAAAAATAATTGCGTTAATTTATTTTTGTTGGAATAATATCTAGTTTTTTTATCAAAAAATAAAAAACAGCAATATCTAGTTTTTTTTCAAGTCCTATTTCATTCAGGTCTTTTGTATGTATTGAATCAGTGTCAGAAGAAAGAACAGAGGCTGAGCCATTTTGTCCTTAACTAACTATGGCATTGGAGATTCTGTAATTCCCTAGATTCCTTTCTTATCATTGATCTTGTTAGTATGGTGTGCAATACTCTTCAAACCAGATCAAAGCATACTTTCATTAACCCTTGTTTATCCGGAATTTATCTGAAAAAAAACTGCAGAAGAGGATATACACAGGAAGGAATTGGAAGGTGAGGATTATGTAGCAATTTTCGATTTTTATTTTGTACTTGTTTGCATCTGCCTAGTATCTATTTTTATTTTTTTTAGCATTTGTTGATATGTTGTTTTCTTCTTTCTTTTTCAGGCCATCAATTCCAGTGAAGAGATTTTTGAGGTGTTCGCCGAAGAGAACTCATTCATGCATGGTGCACCTAGGCCACAGATCTTACTCATGTAGCTGGTGACAATTCCGTTGCTTTCTTTGTGCACATGTCGTTCAAGCCATACAAAAATCTCGCAAACTGATTTATACATATATCGAAGATTACTGGAAGACGAGCTTTTATAGACAAGCACATCAATTTTCAATCTGGCTTGTACCCGATTTAGACAAACCTTCCCCAGAAAGTTTTGGAGATGGTGCCTTGAAACCACCAATCACAAAGAAACCTCCCAGAAGGCCAATGACCAGAAGAAAGAAGTCGTTTGGAGATTGTTTGAAGCCTATCACTTGTGGTCGCTGTAACCAAGTTAGCCATCACAATTCACGTACATGCACTGTCCCGATTGTTTAGAGAAACTCATGATTTATGTTTGATTTTTCTGGTCCATATGCTTTACAATAATGAGCATTGGGATATTTGATTTCTTATTTATTTTTCTGCTATTGATTCAATAGCAGACTTCATTTTTGGTTGTATTGACAATTGTTTATAGTTGATAGGTTACTTTATTTTTTGTGTAGCAGTGTTTTAACTAGTTGTGGTTGCGGTGCAGCTACACACTGCTGAATATAAAAGAAATAAAGAACATGTTCTTCTTTGTGTAGCAAATGTTTAACAGCTATATTTTTTCAGTAGCAGTTAATTGTTCATGTTTGTGCCTTTTTTTCTAGCAGCATTTTGAGTTTGTATAGAGGTGTGTTCATTTCAGTAGGAGCTAGTGTCTTATTTTTTTTTTTCATTTTCATGTAAGCAACAGTGTTGATTAGTGGAGCTTTTTATTATTTATTACATTTTATTAAATGAAAAGGATGATAAAGCTTTATGAATTTGCGGTGCAGCGGCTGCTATTTTGATATCATTTAGCTGTTTTTTTATTTAGAATTAGCTTATGAGCAGAACACATCTATCAAGTGCTAACATATTAGTGCCTCTTTTTTTAGTAACAACAATTCATTATTCATTTTTTTAGTATCAACTCATTTTTTTTCAGTAACAGTAGTTCATTTTTCATTTTTTTAGTATCAGCTTATGGGCAAAACACCTTTATCAAGTGTTAACAAACTAGTGCCTCTTTTTTCAATAGCAGAAGTTCATTATTCATTTTTTTATCAGCTTATCTTTTTTTAGTAGCAGAAGTTCATTATTCATTTTTTTTAGTATCAGCTTTTTTTTTTCAGTAGTAGAAGTTCATTATTTATTTTTTTAGTATCAACTTATCTTTTTTCAGTAACAGTTGTTCATTATTCATTTTTTTAGTATCAGCTTATCTTTTTTCAGTAACAGCAATTCATATATTATTCATTTTTTTAGTATCAGCTTATGGGTAAAACACCTTTATCAAGTGTTAACAGACTAGTACCTTTTTTTTCAGTAGCAGTGCCAAATTTTTGAGCAACAGTTCATTTTTCTTCTTCTAAGTACTATTGCTCAAAGTCAGAAAACAATCATTTCATAAACACAAAAACAACATTTAGTTCATAAACTTGATCATAAAATCAGAAACTTAGTCATAAACAATACTGATTTTATGATCAAGTTTATGAACTAAATGTTGTTTTTGTGTTTATGAAATGATTGTTTTCTGACTTTGAGCAATAGTACTTAGAAGAAGAAAAATGAACTGTTGCTCAAAAATTTGGCACTGCTACTGAAAAAAAAGGTACTAGTCTGTTAACACTTGATAAATGTGTTTTATCATTCCTAGTAATACATTAACTGATTAGTACATATAACAATACTTGTTAAGATCTCATTTCCACTTGTTATCAGCCCATGAATTTTGACACATAACTTTTTTTGTCATCCATAAAATTTATGATCATGCTTGCACGGTACTTGTACACATCAACTTTCAACCACTTTTCAGGGATTGGCTCGCCCTTTGTCAACTTTTTCATGAAGTGCAAAACAAAAATTCCACAATCATTCCTGCAATGACAAAAATATAGTAGGATTCTTAGTTTTTCAATAGCAACATATCCGCAATAATTAAGTAGCAGCTAAATCACAACAATAAATATGTGGAAGTTTTTTTAGATTATCATTTTGCAGTGCAAAATAATAATTCAGTATAAATTTTGTTTTCCACTTACAATTAGGGTTGTTAATATCGAATCGAAAACCGAAAAAAAAAACCGAACCGAAAACGAACCGTAACCGAAAAAACCGAAATCGAACAAATACCGAACCGAAAAACAAAAAAACTGAACCGAATCGAAAAATTCGGTTCGGTTTAGGTTTTCGTCTCCAAAAAAACCGAAAAAACCGAACCGAATCGTTTGAACCAAAATGAATAAAACGACGTCGTTTTACAAGTGTCAATCAAGTTTGATGTTGTTGGGTATGTTGTTGAATATCCCTCTTTGTCCCATATGAAAGTAGTATTTGGTATGTGTCATAGTTTGATACTTAACAATGATAATTGGGGTTCTTGTAGATTTAAGAAAAAGAATGCTAAGTTACCAAAGAAAAACTCCCTAGCTGAGAAAGTGAGAATGGTGGACAAGTTGAGTATAGTTTGAGAATGGATTTAATTGAGTGTTTTTATGTGATATTTGTATTGTATTTTTATTTGGATGGACTGTAGATTGTTTTAAACTTGGACTATGGAGTGTGGACTTTGGTTTATATTTGAAACTTTGAATTTGTGATGTAAACTTTCAGTAAACATTTGGCTATTTGCTATGGTTTGAAACTTTGAATGTGTGATTTGTGATTAATTATATTTGTTGTAGTTTGATTTGATTTGATTTGACATAAACTATGTTTCACACTTTCACAAACTTATTGAAGAAATAGCTAATGAAGATCTTCGAATTTTCGAAACTAATAGAAAGAAATAGTATTTTTTTTAGAAAATTTTTTTTATTTAAAAAAAACCGAAAAAAAACCGAACCGAACCGAACCAAACCATTCGGTTTTTTGTAAAAAAAATCAAGAAAACCGAATCGAACCGAACCGATTAAAAAATACGATTCGATTTTCGGTTCGGCCTAATAACCGAATCGTTTGTACCGATTAACAGCCCTACTTACAATGGGTCTTGAATTGCGCAGTTTTGATTATTTTTAATCCCGATGATGAATGTATGCGTCTTGTCCAAAACGTCCAAGCTTGGTAGTTCCTCGATCTTCCTCGTATTGTGATGCCCAGGTAGATTCAAATTTGTTTTTCTATAACGATAACAATAATCAGTTTTTCATGTTTATTTGTCAGCATATCATTTTAAAATAAAATGAAAAAGAACTATAGATGATGCATACCGCTTGTTCTGCTCTATTGAAGTCTTTGTGTTGGATACCTTTAACTCTGGGTCTTATAAAGTTGTAGTGAGTCCACTCCTTCTTCATTACATCGAAAACAAGTAGTGTTAAGTGGAATTCTTCCTGCCAATGAAGAATTGGAAAAAATAGCAATTGCTTTCCTCCTAGATCAGCCCTGATTTTATCTTTTAGCATTTTCTTCCCACTTTCTGAGTACTTGTCGGACTTTGGATGATGTTGTAACAACTATAGTAAATATAAACAAAGATAATTCAGTGTCATTATTAGTCAACAGTATACTCAGTAGAAGATTTCTAAAAACGTTACCTTAAAGTTGCAATCCATGTAGAAGCTTGAATTTTTTCTCTCATCTGAATGATTCTCATGTACGAGTTGATTATGAAATTTGAAAAAGATGAATCCTTCTGCAACTCCTCGACATCGTTTCGGAAGCATTTTGGTACAAAAGGCATTACTGAAAAAAAAAATTACTTACGCCAATTCTTTCTTTTTCCAGTATAACTTAATCGTTTCCTGGTGTTGCTCGTCCATCTTCTTGAAAACTTGGTGTTTCTTCCAATTTAGTGTTCTCCCCTTGTTGTCCTCCTTTTTCTGTTTCTCCTTGTTTTCATCCTGCTTCTTCTTCTTGCAAACTGGAACGTCATACTCTTTCATATCCTTCTCCTTCCTGTCTCCTCTAGTTTTAATCCTCTTAATTATCAACCTCTGTTTGTCTTCAATAGCAACTTCCCCCGTGTCTTCATCATCCTCCGAGCTCAATTCGACATTCTGGAGTTCTATTATTTTCTGCTCCAATAGTTTTCATTTTGTCCTCATTTCACCCAACTCTTCGTCTTTCTGAGACATCATTCTTTGGAGCAACACCAATTTTTTCTTGTAATGCTCTTTTTTCACCCACAGCCTTCCTATGAATTCATTCTTGCATCTGCATGACTCGATTGCGGATGATGCCATGTGTTGCTTCAGCAGCGCCTCATCCTGCCACTTCTCAATCATTATCAACCATTCTTCATCTTGAGTATTCTACAGCAGGGAATCTAGGTTGGCTTTGTTTAGAATCACCTCCTCCCATTCATCAAGGTATTCTTTTATGCATCTTCTCTGGTCGTCGTCCTCATCTACGACTTCTATAGCTAGTGGTGTCAGTTTTGTTAATAGTGGATCAGCAAAGTAATTGTTGTAGTCCATGGGATGTGAGTCACTATCATGTTCACTAGCTGCTTCCTCTTCCTTAGTTTCAGGAGCAATCTTCGCAGAATCCTTGTTTGCATCCTCATTAATGTGTTGCTGAGTTGTATGTTCTTCTTCCTCAGTAGCATAGTTTACTTTAGGTGGTGCCTCGTGTTCTTTAGTAGTAGCGGCTTCCAGTTGGAAAGAAAATGGATATTTGTCTTTCACGGTCGCATCTTCTCTAACAATAGGTGGTGCTTTTGCAAGTTTCTTGAAGTGGAATGAGAGTAGTGCAACATCATCTTCGTGCATTTGTTTCTCTTCCTCAGCAGCATCTCTTTGCGGTTGTTCCTCTTCCTCAACTTCCTTTTTCCGAGCATCAGTATCTTGCTACATGTCATCTGCTTGGTCTTCATTAGCAGGGGCTTCATGTGGTTGTTCCTCTTCCTTAGCAGCATCTATGTGCCACTGTTCCTCATCCTCAGTTTTTTTTTTCTGAGCATGCATGTCATTTGCTTGGTCTTCATTAACAGGGGCTTCATTTGTTTATTCTCCATCGCTATCTTTCTTTTTCTCATCATCTTTGTCGTCATCATCTTCTTTTCTAACAATGTCATCATTGTGTTGGTCATCATCCATTGGATGTATCGCACAGTCATACCATATTGCTAATGTCAGAATTGGATTTTCATTTTCTTCTTGTCCCTCTTCTGCTTTTTTGCAGGCCCTCTGTGCATTTTTTTTACATAAATTCAAACAAAACAAGTGTTAAATGTAAATGAAATTTATATAGTAGCAGTGACAACTTAAATAGTAGCAGAGATTTTTTGCTCACCGCAATAGGCTTCTTCTTCGTCTTCTTCTTCTCGTCTTTCTTCTCCTTGTCTTACTTTGCTTTCTTGCTTGGTTTCATTTCTTTTGTCTCGCTCTTTCTGTTTTTGAGTAGTGTTGGCGTCGTGAAATTGTCATCATTGTTGTTATCTCCCCCACTTGCTGCTGGCATTGGTTTTCTTGCGATGGCAGACTGCCTTAGCTGTCATTTTATTCATTATCAATACCATATACATGTGTTGGTAACACAAACTTTTTTACCTTTTCTGTTTTGTTTGTTTACCTTGATTGAGTCTACGCTTGTTTTCCCTAGCTTCTTCCACAAATCATGCAGATTCCATTGCGAGAAAGTTGGAACCCTCATTACGTCACCTCCTTCTCTTGCAGTAATTATGTCACTATTCTCACAAAGTCAATATTACATGTAAAGAAAACAAAGCAAGACATATTAGTTAAATATAGTTTAGATAGTTTTTATAGCAGCACCACATGAAATTTTTGAGGAAGTGATACATACCGCTACGAGCAGGACACATCCGGTGGGACTTTTACCGTTTTCACAGTCTGTTAAACAGATCAACATGTACGTGAGTACTGTTTCTGCCCAATTGTAGTTTTTAAAGTTGTCCAGGTCTTCTATGCGGTTGACAAAGCACCATGCCAATGTTGATCCAGACCCCGCAAATAGGAATGTGCAAAAAGGATAGCACAGTATCAACTTTGTTGTGTCGTCTACCCAGTTTGGATTTTTTCTCCTCCTCATAATCACGAGGTCCAGTTGATTGGATATTTCTGTCCTTGAGCATTGATCAATTGTGGTAAAATATGCATTGACAAAGGAATTATTCTTTGTCATAGTAGATTCATCTGCTGGCATTATCTCCCCTTCTTACGAAGGAAAATATAAAACAGTGAGTAGCATTTTAATAAACAGTAGCATCTGATAAAGTTTGTCAAAATCTATAGCAGTAGTTTCTAAAATGATGGTAATACCTGAGTTTCGTAAGGTAAAAATTTCCTGCACGTCTTCACTTCTTATTTCACCCATTTTGTTCCCAATCTTAAATGTCCTTGTTTTTCCGTCAAAGCTGTTGAGAAGTTTTGTGACGACCCAGAACAGAATCAGCAGTGTGATCAGCTCACTTCATGTGTTACTGCGTAGTCGCAGAGTTCCGACAGTGTTTGAATCGCCAGATTTGATAACAACTAAATTATTGGCCGAGAATTGGAACTGGGTCTCTTCTCGAGAGTCGTTGTACGTGTGATTTCGAGTTCGTGGGCGGTTCCGGATCGTTATTTGGACGACCGAGGAATAAGTTATGAATATTTGAAGTTTCGATATAATCGAGTTTAAATGGTGGATTTCTTAGCGACTAAATTACCGGAGGAGAATTTGGTTCCGGCTCCTTCACGGAAGTTGTTGAGAATTTAAATTCGAGTTTGTGGGAACTTTCGGAGCATTATTTCGAGTTACGAAGATTAAGTTACGAATATTTCTGATTGTTGATTATTTAGTCTGTTTAAATATGTGTTGGTTTGAACAGTTGACTTTTTATCCGATTGGTCGATGTGTTTGACTTCAGGTGATAATTAAAGAATATGTCGAGTCGAGTTTGTTGCCGCGAGAATTATCAAAATCGGAGTTACGACGCGAAAGTTACGGATGTTTAAAGTTTGTCGAAATACGTAATTTTTGGAGTTTCCATTTTGGGAAGGCCTATAAATAGAAGTTTACCTGTTTGGGCAAGTCAACCTTGCCATTATGGGAGTTGACCAAGTTGACTGAGTCAACTCGGTGGAGGAGGAAACTCACGACGGCGAACGGCGTGCTTCACGGCGGAGGTTTACCGTCCGGCCACCCCTTGGCACGAGACTTGTCCCATTCTCCTCATCCCGACGTCTTGAGTCTATCCTTGGTCACCACGCACGGCGAGGCTCCCCGGAGGTGTGAGAATTTCCGGCCAAAAGTTTGGGGAAAATTGGTGAATTCGGGTTTGTATTTTCCGTCCGAATTGAGCTGAAACAAGGAGTGGGTTTTGTAGCCCTCATCACCATGAAGCTACCATGTAAGTTTGGTGATCTAATTTTGATTGTGCTTGGAGAATTTTGGAATTGAAATTTATGTGAACATTCGGTTTTTCATGAAATTGACATGGTTAGAGTGAGAATTAGCCTTTGATGCAGTTGAAAAAGTTGATCAGTGGGTGATTTTGCATGGAATAGGGTTTGCTCCACCGGAAAAAGTTCAGGTTGGTGGTGGCGCCGCTGCCGGCGGCGGTCAATGGTCAAACTTTGACTTTTGGAGTTTTCGACAAGTTGCATGTCATTTCACTCGAAATCGCGCCCCGATCGCAGTGGGGAGGTTCGTTTCTCGATTTGAGCATCCGAAAGTACAGCGAGGTATTGAGGTGTAAATATCTAATTTTCGACGATTCGTCGACATTGAATTACGTGTTTCCGAGAACGGTGGTTTCTCGTGATTTGTTTTGAATTGTCGAGTTATGACTTTGAGTAATGGACATTGTGATTATTCAGGGGTTCGTGGTCGTTTGTTTGGCAAGAGATTTTCCGCCGGATCACGGGTTAACGCGAACTGCGTTACGCTAGCCTGTGAGTGGACAAGTTTCTATTTTCATTGTTGGTTTGCGAGTTCGTAGATTTTATGATTTTCGTGTTTACTTTATATGATGATTGAGATATATGTTATTTTCGGAGGTGTTATTATATGTTTATTGGTGATGGCATTACTGCATCGATGCTTCGACTACTCGGCTGATCACCGGTAGTCCACCAGAGTTGAGAGATTCTTCTGGGCAGGGTTGAGAGGTCCCCTATGTGCTGCCAGGGTTGAGAGGTCCCCTGGCCTATCACCGTCGGGTTTGAGCGATTCACCTGATGTCGGGGTTGAGAGATTCGCCCGACAATCTCCATATGTATATGTGCTCCGAACTCGCACTGTTTTACATTGATTGTGTATATAACTGGTGAAAGGCATATGTTTATTTTCGTCCACTCACTCTAACGTTTTATTTGCCTTTCCCCTGGGCTTTTCAGTTTCCGTGCCCAGTTTGTAGTTCGGGCTCTGGTGTCGCACGTCGTGGTCGGAGGCATAGTGCTCGAGCTACCTTGTTTCTTCCAATAGGTTTATTGTTCTACCTACTGTGGTATACATATATGATTATACATTAGAGGTCGCTCTGAGTATTTTGTTGTATATATTATATGATTTTACTCCGGATTTCAGTAAAGTATAGATATATTTATTGTTTTACTTTACTGTTGATATATTGAGAAATCCGGATGGGATTGGTGCCCACGGTTTGATTTTGTGGCATAGGATGAAGTGTATTTTCCGTGTGCAGGTAATGGTAATTCCACGATAGTAACGAAACTCTGCCAAAATTTCTACGGTTTTTGTTGGTTTGTGTTTTCGAAGGGGTTTGATTCCGGTTTAGGCAACTAAACCGGGGTTGGGTCCTTTCAAGTTTTTTCATCATTATATTTGACTTCTTCTCCACAGCATCCATATGACATTCATAGAACATGTTGATTAACTGTGTGAAGGGTGTGTCATCCAATCGTGCGTTCAAACTTTCTAGTTCTTGTTTGTGTTCTGGTTTATGTAAACTACCCTTAACTCCCAGCATCAGATCTGCCATTGTTGATGTGGTGCATCTGTACTGCGGAGTTTCTCATTTGGATATGCTTTCACACTGGATCTCCCATGAGGTTTCTTCTCATTTGTCTAGACCTTTTTCTTAGACCTGCTGCTCCTTAGCCATTTTTTGCAACAAAACAGTATCATCTAATGTTAAGTAGAGCCATGTATTAAATATTCAGGAGAATACATTAATAACACTATAACTTTATGCAACATTTTGTCAGTACCAGACATCTACAACACTATAACTATATGCATACACTCAAAATAACAGTAGTACTAAGAATCATAATTTTGTCTATATCAAAAGGCATTATATGAATTAACACAATAGTGGTAACAATCTATCTGCACAGAGCAACATTTTTTCAGTAACAGACATTAATAACACTATAACTCTAACATTTTTTTAGTAGCAGATATCTATAACACCATAACTCTATACAACATTTTTTTTATTAACAAACATTAATAACAATATAACTCCAACATTTTTACAGTAGCAGACATCTATATATAACACCATAACTCTATACAACATTTTTTTCAGTAATAGACATCTATAGTACTATAACTCTATGAATACACTCAAAATAACAGTAATAATAAGAATCACAATTTTTAGGGAATTACATGAATTAACACAGTAGCAGTAACTCTTATACATCGCATGAAACAAAACTTTTAGTATCTGAACTGTTTTCCATCCACCAAAAAATGCAGAATCAATGGATTTTAAACAACAAAAACCCTAACGCAAGTTCAGTACTGCCTGATAACAAAGCTCATTCAAGTTCAATGAAAACACAACATTGCAAAGATTTTAAACAACAGATTAATCACCGAATAAGTTCAGAATCAACAAATAAACATAGTAGCAGTGACAAAATGAGAAGAACTAGTTCGAAAAACACATAAATAATCAAGCAAATTCAAATATGGTATAAAAATCAACAAAAAATCATGTAGAAGGGTCGTGATTCAAAACCCTAAGAGAAAAAATTGATTTATTGTTGAATAAATGGAGTAGCAAATGCAAACCTGTTTACAAAACGATCAAAACCACTTTTTGGAGTGTCGAGAAGCGACAGTGATGCTGTATATATACTAATGAAGCAGCGACAAGGTTGATTGAGATAATCCAGAGGAAGAGACAATACGAAGCGGGACAGACGAAGTGGTGCGATTTTTGGAGTAGCAGAGTGGAGAGAGAATGAAGTGAAAGAGTGCGGTTATGAGATTTCCTAATATATAAGTGAAGGGTAGAATCATCTTTTTTGTCTATTTAATGGGTTGGGTTAACTGCGACTACGTTTGAACTTTAGGTCTTGTCCTTTGTTGTCTAAATCAGTTTGTGATTGGATTTTTTGTAATATTGGTACTTATTTTGTCCTTGGTCGTCATTTTCTCAAAATTTAAATGCGGTACGATGTGGTATATTCGAGCGGTTTAGTTGCTCAACCCGCAATAACCGTGTTAATTCGGTATCAGTCTAGTTCGTCAGTGAACTTACACCCACATTATTCGGCGTGGTTCCCTTTTTTCTTTTTCAAATCGGTGTAATGTAGTTTCCATTTGTAAAACGATTTTTGTCCGGCCCTAATGAAAATGAAAAATAAAAGGTTTTTTCTCTGTTTTACCCTCATCTTCGATTAAGCTTAATTCGTTGTAGTTTCTCCTCTTCGACTATATCGCCGTCGCCGAAATCAAAAGTACCGCTGGAATCAAAAGTACTTTTGGCACCTACCCTGCCATGGCACCTCTCCCGAAACCCCCATTGCGTCCCCGGGCCTCCCTCTTTTGCCACATATCCTTGCCTCTCAGAATTGTTCGAGTGTTTTCATGGCTTCCCATTTCGTTCAGTATAATTTTTTCGTCGAAGTTAAATTGAAGTTCTCTGTCAATGTCAACTCTCTCTCCCTCTGTCTAAATCTGTCTGACATGACTGTCATCACCATCATCAAATTCCCCAGTTATAAGTTCGTAACAAAGGAAAGAAGCCATTGGGTTTTGTCGATTATGAGCCCATACGTCCCTTGCTCAACCTCTCTGTCGCCACACAAACTGAAAACCATGGCCTCGAAGGCTCAAAGCCTGTCACCCAACCCCTGCAAATCTCCCACGCACTCACGATCTGATTTGCGTACGTACGATCTGGTTTTTCAAAAGTTCTGGTCGAGAATAAATATGGGAAAACTGGAAGAGAGTGTTTCTTTTTGTTCTTTTCTGATCTAATAGCAAGCCAATTAAAACCTGACACATCAGCTGGTCCAAGTGTTGTGCTGAATAATTTTCCCGAACAAAACGGAGTTGCATAACTTCTTCATCATCTTCGTCAAAGAGTATATGAACTTTCATTAATTTTAAATTTTATGAAATATCAAACATACATTAGTTTTTACTCTGGCCCAAAAAATATCCACCGCTACTAATTTTGTCTCATTACATGCATGCCGGATGACATTTTTTTTGGAGGCATTTTTAATTTTCCAATTTTCAATATATGATCTCGGCTGGCATCTTCTCGGCCGGAAATTTCATCAAGTTAGACGACGAAATCTTAAATTAAAATTTAAACGACGGAATATCTTTTCGTTTCCCAAAAATATTTTTCGCCGTCAAAATTAAATTTAGACGACGAAACATGATATTCGTCGTCTAAGAAATACCTTAAACGACGAATTACATGATTTGTCATCTTAGTATGTACTTAGGCGAAGAAGTATGTACTTCTTCGTCTACGATTTACACTAAGACTACGAATTATGTAATTTGTCGTCTAAGTGTGACATTCCTAGACGAAGAAACTATTTTTGTCATGGTAAATTTAACAACCTAGACGTTAAAAACACTATCTGTCATCTAGGTACATACTTAGATGATGAATTATATTTTTCGTCGTCTAAGTCACTTAGATGACGAATAATTCGTCGTCTAAGAAAACTTTCTTATTTAGATCAGATTTCTTATCTAGATCGCGTGCTCTCTATCACTCTCATCTCTCTCACCCTCTTCGCTGAAAAAACACTCTCCACACCACCTCCAGCCAAAGCTAGCTTAAATATACGGTTTTCCCACCTCCAGAGCTCAAGTTTACTCACTTATCTTCTTATCAGCGAAGGTATTAACTCGTTTCTCTCAATTAATTTTTTTTAAATTTAATTACGTACAGTGATGGAGTTTTCCAGTAAAATATTCTGGCGAATATGTAGTTTCCAACGACCCTTGTTTGCATATATATTGCATTAATTACTTTGTATAGGTCGGATAAGCTAAGTGTATGCTTAATTATTAAGCTAATAGTTTAAGCTTAATTGTATATTAATTAAGGTAATTGTTAAGCTAATTCTATGTTTAATTAATAGTTAAGCTAGCTAATAATCCTAATATATGTATAATTAGTTGAAATTTTTTATATATGTAATATGTAATCAAATGCATCTGAACTTAATAATATATATAATATATTAGCTAGATTAATTGTAGTACGTATATTAGATTATAACATATTAACTTAATTGTGTTATGTAATTTGATAATATATATATAGTATATTTGATTAATTAATGGAAATTACTTCAGTGCTTTAACATAATTTATAATAAAAAATATGTTTATAAAATAACCATAAAATGATAACCTAATTTACTTCTTTAAGGTTGTAATAGCAAGCTTAGTTTTCTCATAAGGAACAGTACCAAACCTAAATAAATAACTTTTTATTTCACGGTTGTGTTAGATCAAATTTTAAAAAAGATTGAATTGTAAATTTTAATTAAAAACTTACTTATTTAGGTTTGGTACAGTTCCTTATGAGAAAACTAAACTTGATATTACAACTTAAAGAAGTAAATTAGTTTACCATTTTATGGTTATTTTATAAATGTGTTTTATTGTAGATTATGTTAACATACTGAAGTATTATCCTTAATTAATTGGTTGAAATTTTTTATAATATGATAATTAACTTATGTAGAAATATGGACAAGAGTTAGATATAGTTGGCAAATAGAAGTGATGAAAGATATATGGACGGAATCAAAGAGTTTATGTTGTTTGCAATTGAACATGGTCAAGGAAAGAAGCATTATATGTGTTTGATCGTACAGAAAATGTCTTAACCATTAGTTTTTGGATATTACTGTTATGTCTCAATACTTGTATGACCATGGTATGATGTGGAGTTACACTACATGGAGTGAGCACGATGAAGTAGTAGACTTCAGCTCATGGTACAGTTACGAGGGTGCCTCATCCAACGGTAGTGGTGCCCCTTGTTAGAACACCATAATGGATTAGGTCCATGATGCTTTTTTGAGATTTAGTCATGGTAGACACCCACACAAAGAGGGAGGTTATAATACTCCTCATTATGACATAGTTCCTGCTGCCTTGGCCAATGGCACTACTGAGATGGATAAGTATAACAGGATGCTACTTGAATCTTAGACTTCGGTGTACCCTGGATATCTAGAGAATGTGTTGCATTATGTAATGGAGGAAATTCAGATAAAAGTGAAGAACAAATATTTAGATTGTACTTTTGACAGAATGTAGGAGCATATTAGTAAGTTGCTTCCTAATCATCACAAACTTCCGAAAACCCATTATATGGTTAGAAAGATCTTGAGCACCCTTGACCTAAAGTACAAGAAAATTCACGCATGCATAAATGATTGTGTGCTGTTTTACAAAGAGTATGCACATTTAAACTACTGTCCTGTATGCAACCAGCGAAGATATTTGAACTGGAGGAATAGGATGAGTTCGAAGAAGCAAATTCCTGTGAAGATGCTTCGATATTTTCTATTGATTTATAGTCTACAGCTTCTATTCATGTCTCCGTACATAACAGAGGCGATAAGATGATATGCAGAAAACAGAATAGATGACGATGTGCTCAGACACGTGGCAGATGGGGAAGCTTTTAAACATTTCGACAGAAAATTTCAAGACTTTGTAGCAGAGGTTCGAAATGTTAGACTCGATTTTTCAACAGATTGATTCAATCCTTGGGGTAATAATAGCGCTGCTGTCAGCACTTGGCCAGTTATTCTCATATCGTACAACCTGCCTTCGTGGATGGGTATGAACAAGGAATTTAATTTCTTTACTCTACTAATTACAGGTTCTAAATCTCCTGGAAAGTGTTTTGATGTGTACCTCAGACCATTCATTGACAAGCTGAAACTATTATGGGAAAATGGAGTCCTAATTTATGACAAGTTCACTGGCATGATAACGCTTGAACTAACTATCAAATAAATACTTAATAATCAGCAAAAACGCACACAATTTAAACCCTTTTTGGTAGATGTAGAATTGATAAATATGGATTATTTTTAATTGGGGATTAAGGGTGCATATATGACTACGTTCTAAGGTATGGGGGGAGTCAAAAATTTGTTCTATTATCTACGAATTTAAAGACGAAACTTGGAAAGCAAACACATTCAGAAACCCTAAATTCTATCATGCTTCGACTCATAGACAAGTAAAACAAACAAGAACATATCAGAAAACAAAACACTAACCAACTTATATACATGTGATCATCTCAATCTTTTACATAACTCTTTACAACCTAAGCTATTATATGCAACCTATTAGTGTCTAAGTCTTTAACTACGTTTTAACATGCAATTTCAATATTAAGGTCAAACTGAGAATCAACTCTGCATTTAACACATCAATGATCTAAACTGAGAATCATCTATGCATCTAAATCAAGCATTCAACACGAAATTACATGTTTAGTTAAAGGATAAAGATATAAAACATATCACATAAACCCGTTAGAATTATATAACCAAAGGACTCCTTTAAACCAATCCATAATAACCAAAATGTCATACAAGAAAGGAAGGAAAAATAGAAGAAATTGTTTTACACTTTTTATTTGAGAATCTGCTCTAGTAACTAGTGTAGATGGTTTTCTATGGATGGAGGAGACACTTAGGATTGCCTTGGTGGAGGATGGTGTTTATGGAGGAGACGGGCAGCCTTCTTGGTGACTTTCACTACCAGAATAAGTAATATAGCCGACGACCAAAAAACGTCAGCCTGTTCACTATTTTCGTTGGCTATATCTATAGCCGACGACAAGAACGTCGTCGGATAAAGGTCGTCGACCATACTATAGTCGACGACCATTTTGCATGTCGTCGGCTATAGTTGGACTATAACTGACGACAAAGTCATCGGCCATAGTTTCCCTTCTGGCCAAAATTTTTAAACAGAGAAACTATAGCCGAAGACATTGTATATGAATGTCATCGGCTATAGTCCCAAATGTGAAAAAAAAATTGCAGATATGGATTTCTATTCCCAGAAATCCAGATCTGCAATTCCTAATTCACCAAATCGGCCATATATCACTGCACAATCTATAATCACTTCACCAAATTAACCATGCATAATTTCACCAAATTAAACAAAATTACAAATTTTATTTCACAAAATTCTAATTATATCTCTCCAGTTTTTAGCGGAGAGGGTGAGGCGGCGAAGAGGGCGGGGGGTGGCGGAGGGAGAGGCGGAGGTATGAGAGAGAGAGAGAGAGAAATTAGGATTTTTGAGAGAGGGGAGCGGCAGTTTGGGAATATAAACCCAATTATTATAGCTTACGACATTCATATAGTCGTCGGCTATTATGTCTTCGGCTATAATACTATAGCCGACGACGGAAAACTATAGCCAACGACGTGAATTTTTCGTCGACTATAATACTCTATAGTCGACGACAAAAAAAGTCGTCGGCCTATTTTCCTTGATTTCGTTGGCTATAATACTTATTCTGGTAGTTTGGTGTTCTAGAGGTGAGGAAGAGTGTTTTAGAAGAGGTTTGGCTCTAGAATGAGTGATCCTAATGAATGAGGCCGAGCTTTCCCTTTTATAGATAAAGAATATGATCTTTCCTCTCCAAACTAGGTTTTGTTAGTGTATTCGGGGAAATCTGGTTTGACGACCCAGAACAGAATCAGCAGTGGAATCAGCTTGATCTACGAGCTTGCGCGTAGTCGCAGTTTGCCGACAGTTGTTTGAATCGCCAGATGTGTTAACGACTAAATCATTGGCCGAGAATTGGAGCTGAGTCTCTTCTCGAGAGTCGTTGTACATGTGATTTTGAGTTCGTGGGCGGTTCCGGATCGTTATTTGGACGACCGAGGAATTAATTATGAATATTTGAAGTTCGGATTATAATGGCGATCTTCTTAGCGACTAAATTACCGGTCGAGAATTTGGTTTCAGCTTCTTCACAGAAGTTGTTGAGAATTTAATTTTGAGCTCGTGGGAACTTCCGGAGCATTATTCTGAGTTACGAAGATTAAGTTGTGATTATTTCCGATTGTTGATTATTTAGTCGATTAAATATGTGTTGGTTTGAACCGTTGACTTTTTATCCAATTGGTCGATGTGTTTGACTTTGGGTGATAATTGAAGAACATGTCGAGACGAGTTTGTGGTCGCGAGAATTATCGGGATCGGAATCACGACGAGAAAGTTACGTGTGTTTAAGTTCGTCGAAAAGGATAATTACGAAGTTTCCAAAAATGGAAGGCCTATAAATAGAAACCTGCTGTTTTGGGCAAGTCAAAACTTACCATTTTGGGAGTTGACCGAGTTGACTGAGTCAACTCGCTGGAGGAGTGGCTTCTCGACGGTGATCGACGGCTTGCCGGCGACGGCGCTCGTCCGGCCACCTCAGGCCTTGGGGAAGGACCCCATCGAAGCGTCTCGGCGTCCCCATCACGTCTCCGGCCACCATGCATGGTGAGGTTCACCGGAGTGAGAGGAAATTCCGGCAAAAACATGGAGAAAACTTGGTGAATTCGGGTTCATTGATTTCGGCCAAATTGAGCTACAATTTGTAGTGGGCTTTGAAGCTCTCCTCTCCATGATTCTAACCATGTAAGTATGGAGTTCTAATTCGATTTGTGGATGAAGAATTTTGGATTTGAAATTTGTGTACCAATTCGGTTTTGTATGAAATTGAGCTAGTTAGAGTTTGAATTGGCCTTCGATGCAGTTGACAAAGTTGCTCAGTGTATGATTTTGAGTGGAATAGGGGTTGCTCCGCCGAGAAATTTTTAGGTTGGTGGCGGCGGCGCCGTGGGCGGTGGTCAACGGCGGTCAACAGTTTGACTTTTTGAGTTTTCGACAAGTTGCATGTCATTTCACTCAAAATCGCGTCCCGATCGCAGTGGGGAGGTTCGTTTCTCGATTTGAGCATCCGAACTTACAGTGAGGTATTGAGGTGTGATTTCCGGATTTCTGACAGTTTGTCGTAATCGAATTACGTGTTTCCGAGAACGGTGATTTCTCGTGATTTGATTTGAATTGTCGAGTTATGATTTTGAGAAATGGATTTTGTGAATATTCAGGGGTTCGTGATCGTTTGTTTGGCGAGGGACTTTCCGCCGGATCACGGGTTAACGCGAATTGCGTTACGCTAGTCTGTGAGTGGACAATTTCTTTTCACCGAAATCTTGCGAGTCTTTTATATGATTTACGATGTTGAGCATGTTTACGAGATTATGATTATTATGAGCATGTGTTATACGATATTAGTACGTATATGCATTCATATGCTGTTTATTGTATTTGTATTGGATTATTTGTGATTTGATTTACACAGAGTACAGTCGTAGTTCATGTTGTTGTATCGATACACACGCATCCCGGCTGATCCCAGAGGGTGCCTACTAGGAAGGGTACTGTACCTTGTGCCGATGTAGTTCTGGGTGGGTACAGATGTCTGTTTCTTATGCCGATGTAGTTCCGGGTGGAAACAGATACCTTGACCTGAGGCCTTTTTGGCTCGAATCACGTGTGGGTCTGGGATCCCGTGATTCGGACTGTACTAGCACGGAGGTGTCCATGAGTGATCCCGTGGGATTTTTACTTGCATGCTCTGTACGCTGGAGGAGTATGAGTTTACCTCGCGTATTTTATTATATTTATTCATTTGGACTCGCATATGTTTTTATAACATATATTACTTGGAGAAAGACTTTTATTTTCGTCCACTCACTCTAACAGTTTTCATGTCTTTCCCCTGGGCGTTTACGTTTTCGTGCCCAGTTTGCAGTTCAGGGTCTGGTGTCGCACGTCGTGGTCGGAGGCATAGTGCTCGAGCTACCTTATTTCTTCCAGTAGGTTTATTGTTCTACCTACTGTGGTATGCTTATATGTTTATGCATTAGAGGTCGCTCTGAGTAATCTGTTGTTTATGTTATACGATTTTACTCCGGATTTCAGTAAAGTATAGATATATTTATTGTTTTACTTTACTGTTGATGTATTGAGAAATCCGGATGGGATTGGTGCCCACGGTTTGCTTTTTGTGGCATAGGATGAAGTGTATTTTCCGTGTGCAGGTAATGGTAATTCCACGTTAGTAGCGAAACTCTGCCGAAATTTCTACGGTTTTTGTTGGTTCGTGTTTTCGGAGGGGTTTAACTCTGATTTAGGGAGCTAAATCGGGGTTGGGACCTTTCATCTGGCAGTTGTCAAAGAATCGCACTTTCCCGGACTTGTATACCTCCAAAAATTATGATCTTTAGCTCGTTGGAAAGAAGATTTCAATAGCTTTCAAGAGAGGTATCACATGACTATATTTAGACTTTAGAATTATAGTGTTCCTTTGAAGTTATAGGCCTGTAGGTTGGATATTCTTTCCTTATTCCATGAGAGATCTTCACCTTCTTGATTTTGTTTTTCTTGCTCTCATACGAATATCTTGGCCAATCTTTCCTTATTCTTAAAACTTAAAAGCTTAAAAGCTTTGCAAATATATATGAGAAAGTTCTAGCAATCTCTAGTTCATTGAAATGTATGGCAAGCAATTCGATGAGGCATGTAAACATTTTTGAGACCATGATGTACGAAATTCACTCACAAAGGAAGTAATGTAGGATCAAAAACTCACTTTAAGGTTCGTATGATCTAAAAGCTTATTCTAACATGCTAAATATGTTCTATGTTTATGCAAACCATATTCACTACATGTTATGACAATCAAAATATCTCAATTAGTATAAGAAATCCATGCAACGCCATTTGTTTGTTCTTTTTGGTCCAATTTTATCATCGACTAACTAAGGGCATCCTAAAGATTCTTAAAAACTCAAAAAGACTCAAGACACATCCAAAACCTGTCTTAGCAACCATCCCCTTCTAGACACCAATTCATATAGGAGATTGTTACTAAAAGCCAAGTGTTCATCCATTACACTAAATTAGACCTGAAAATACATTAATCAAACACAAAAATTTCAAAATTTTGATGGGTCGAGCAAACATTCGAGGAGAGTACTTGGTGACTGGTGCTCTGGAGGTGAGGAAGAGTCTTTGGGCAGAGGTTTGGCTCTGAAATGAGTGATCCTCATGAATGAATCTAAGCTCTCCCCAGTACAAGAAAAACTCTCTTAGATGACGGAACAGTAAATGTTTCGTCATCCGAGTAGAATTTAGACGACGCCAATAAATTGTGTCGTCTTAAATATTTTATGTAGTCTAACTGACACTTGAACGACAAAAATAAGTGTGTCATCCAAGTGAAGGATTAGATGACGTACCGATACGCTATCATCTATGTGGCTACTTAGACGACGCAGAGTTCGGGCGTCGTGTGATACTTCACTTGGACGACGAAAACTAAAGACACAGTCCGTTGTCTAAGTGACTACTTAGACAACGCACCGACGTTGCGTCGTCTAAGTATCCACTTAGACGATAAATACTCATTTCCATCGTCTAAGTGATGCATTATGTATTGTCCATGCCAGACTCTTTTCCTCTCCGCTCGCTCGTCTCATTTTCATTCTCATTCTAATTTTCTCTCAATCAGACTCTCCTCACGTGTACAACTAGCACTATATATATATATATATATATATCTCCGGCTCCGACCATCGATTCGCCATATATCAGAGAAGGCTAGGTAATTACATAGTTAATTTTCGACAATCTTAATGTTTATATATATAATTAATTGTACATTTGATTGATTGCATTGTTAGTACGTCTAATATTTTAATTAAGTTAGGTAATTGATTGATATATATGTATATACTAGTTAATTAATTAACTAGTATATATGCATGGATGTTTAAAAATTTGGTTAATATTTAGTTAAAACGTATATGCATGTTAGATATATTAAAGTAATTGATGTATAGTATATTCACCATTAATTAATAAAGGTAGTTAATAAATATTTTAATTAATTATACGTTAATAATTAAGGTAGTTGAAAATTTGTATATATAATAGTTAACTAATATGATAATTATTAAATTTAATAGAAGTATGGACAAGAGTTGGATAAAAGTTGCGGAATAGAAGTGATCTCCGGTATATGGATGGAATTAGAGAATTTGAGAATTTTGCGATAGAACATGGTCAGGGAAAGAAGAGTTTCAGGTGTCCGTGCAAAAAATATCTTAACAAAGTACAAGCTTCCATCTGATCTAAGTCCATGAATGCTCCGGTTGCGGCTGCATCGAGAACCTCTCTATCAATCGGCTTGAGACCATCATAGAAGTAGTTTATGAGGTTTGTCTCCGAAAAACCATGGGAAGAGGAGGTGGCGCACAAAATCTTGGAATGATCATAGTATTGGCCAAAAGACTCATTCAAAGCTTGTGTTATCCCCGTGATCTTCTTCCTCAAAACAGTGATCTTCGAGGCCGGAAAGTACTTGGCCAAGAACAGGTCCACAAGTTGCTTCCATGTCGTGATATGGATAGGCGAGAGTTCCAAAAGACAAGTTTGAGCCCTATCTGCTAAAGTAAAGGGAAAATCTTTGAGCTCTATCTGCTAAAATAAAGGGAAAATCTTTGAGCTTGAAGAGTTCTTTATCAGCTTTCGCAGGCTTCATGCTCATTCAAATGAATTGAAATTGTTTGAGATGCATGTTTGGATCTTCATTTGATAACCCGTGGAAGATAGGCAATCAGTGGAGAAAGCCACTCTTCAATTCAATGTCCTTCTTCTCTTCTTGGGGATCTGGAAATACAATGCATGAAGGACCACTACTCCATTCGGTTGAGGAAGTGTGTTGACGAAGTGACCTCTTCTCATTATTGTTAGGATTGTTGTTGTTATGAGGGTTGGTGGCCATTTCTTCCTCTTCTTCTGAAAAATGCTCAGTGGAGTGATGGGATGAACGTGGAGAGTCAACATTGTCTTAAATGTGAGGAGGGTCAAAACGTTTCTCCCTAGATTCCGGTACGACTTGAGACTTTAGATATGCAATCCGGTCTGTGAGTGCTTGTAGGTCGGTACTAGAAGATGCGAGATTCAGATTGGACATTCATAGGCCTGAGCATTCACCAAAGATCAAGCGTTAGTATCAAAAGAATACAAAAGGAATGCATGAAACTAAGCTAAAACTGTAAAAAAAAATAAAAAATAAACAAAGACAAAAACACACTAACAATGACTCAGATACACACCAAACAGAGCCAAACACTCGACGCATCGAGGCAAGCCTCAACGGGTCGAATGTAGCCCATGGGTTACAGTTGAATTTTCTCAAACAACTATCTCGATGAGTCGAGGTAATGCTCGATGGGTCAAAGGGAGGCTAGGGGTTAAACACACAAAACGCAAAATTTTAAGAACATAAAAGAACACTGAAGACACTAGACATTCTAGGACATTATCTTTAAACTTTAGACACTAAATGTAATATAAACAAGTATGCAAATGATCTAAACAACCTAAAGATGTATGTAATGAATCTAACATAGATAAGACAAGCACATATATACAACATTTTCTACAAAGTTAGACATATAAACAATGTAAGACTTAAAATAAAGCATTAGCAACAAATATATACACGTTAAAGATGCAAGCACTCAACAAATTGCATCGAATCATTCATAACACACTGTAATCGTTATTCAAATGCATCAAACAAGAAGCTAAGTGAAGTATCGAGTGAAAGCATAAGAGAAAAATGTTAGAAACCTACGTGCTAAATCTTGATGCAACCATGACCTATCTATTGGCCTCGTGTTCCTAACTTCACTTAGGTTAGGGTACCCAGTGATGAAATCTGAGCATCACAAAGCCGCTAGAAGGTTATGCACGCTAAACGCAACGTGGTTAATCCTTTACAAGTTAAAAAATTTACAAACACTCAATTTTGACATATATTATGCACAAGTATTGTCCAAATTAAGTGCACATTTGATTTAAAGATAGTACACTAGCTTGATATTTAGGTCTTTCAACGGACGTGTGACACGCGCGATAATGTATGTCTAACTCAATCATTCAGCTTCATTTTGTTTAAAAATGGCCAGTTAGGATAAAGATAACGCGAGAGGTAAGACTTATTTTGAAAAACACCCCGAGGTTATTGATGTTATATTTCTTAGATCCCAAACCTGTTACCAGTCCCAACCCTTCTAGACACCATGACTAATAATCAGCCAAATTTTTGAGCAAGACACACACCCTCAAGTCCTTTGTAAACTCTGCCCTCAACCTCATATCCATAACTTCACTTAGGTTATGGTGTACGTGTGACAACCCGAATCATAATCACGCATTTATCAATTTATGTTACGCGTTATTAGGGATTAGTCGCGTAATTGAAGTTATTAACGACTATTTCACCAGGCGAGAATTTATGTTGACTTCCTTCATGAGAATTGTCGAGTATTTAATTCTGAGCTTGTGGGAATTTTCGGGGAATTTTTCGGATAAGCGAACTATGTTTTATCGAATTTTGAAGTCGGTTGGTGAAAGTATTTAAAATGTATTGATTTAATTTCTGATTTAATCGTGACTGTCCGATTTTGATCATATTTGTTTTGAACCGTTGATTTGGGCTGGTATGTGTATGGTATGTATATGCTATAAAAATGAGTCAATTTTGGAAAGTTTCCATTTTGGGAGTTAAGGGTTGACCCGCGTTGACCACGATTCAAACCGACCCGTTTGGCCTTGAATTTTCTTGCTGGTGGTGTGCCCTATTTCGGCCACCTTTGGCCATGATTCCTTGATGAGAAATTTTGGGCTTGGACTCCTCTTCCATTTGATTGGTGAATCGCTCACGTTGGTGGCCGGAGGAGGAGGAATCGACGCGAAGAAAATGAGGGGTTTCCGGCCGGATTTCGCCGGTGACGGAGGTGGCAGAGACGGTGGCGTTGAGGATCGACACCATGGGCGTTTTATAGCCCTTAGGATGGTGAGTCTATCTTAAGTGATCTCAGCCCTTGCCATGGCCGGTGGTGGCTGATCAGAGAAAATTAATTCTAGCGAGGTTTTTGAACTTCACCGTGAGTTTTGGATGTTTTTCCGCTTAGAATTGGGCTTAGCATTGAACTAAAACGTAGTTGGAAATGTTGAGATATTTCATTTGAAGTATAGGTTGAAGACTTTTGTACCGATGGGTTTCTGGCCGCCGCCGTGTGCGGCAGAGCTTCGGCGATATGGAATTTTTGACAAGTTTTAAGTCGTTTCGCTCGTTTTCGCATGCCGAACGCAATGGTGAGGTTCATAATAGGATTTGAGTTTGATAAATTTTGACGAATATTTAATTAGACAATACTCAGTTGTGACGACCCGGACCGGAATTGGTATAGTAATCAACTTAACCTGCGAGTTTTACGAGTACTTGTGGTTTAGCGTAATTAATCGGTTATGCGGTTTTGATCACAACTTAATTTTCGGACACGAATTTGATTTGGGTTTGTTCGTAGAAAATGTACAGAATTTGATTTCAAGTCCATAGGAGCTTTCCAAGGATTTTCGAATAATCGAGGAATATAAAAAAAATATTTGAAATTATTGCCAAGTTAGTCGTGTTTATCCGTTTGAGTTTGAGTTATCCGAATTTTGCGGATAGAGTTGACTGAGCTGAGCCGAGTTGACCGAGTCAACCCGTGTTCACTTAGTGAGTCACGAACTCGCCATCGTGGTGGTTGCCGGAATATGGCACGGTTGCCGGAGTTTAAGGTATGGTTTTGAAGCTTTTCTTATGGGATTTCGATTGATATATGTATGGTGAGGTTTGGTTAAGGTTTGGTTGGTCAATTTTGAACGTGAAGTTTGCCGGAATCGGGTTTAATGGTGGAGGGTTTTCCGGCGGTTTTCCAAGGGGGATTTTAGGTGGAAATGGTTGGGTTCGAGCTTGGGTTGAAGCCCCTTGAATTTGGGAGGCCGAGGTGGCCTCACGGTGGAGAATTTCGTCAGAGTAATTTTCCGGCCGGTTTGAAATTTTGGTGGCTTTCGAGGTGTTTTCCGGCCACGGTGGTGGTTGGACGGTGGTGGTCCTTTGGGGAAAAAGGTTGGGCTCGAGGAGGAGAAGAAATATGGGCTTTCCTCACCGGAAAATCTCTTCGGTGACAGCGCGTCGCCGGCGGCATCGGCTGTTAACGGCGGAGCTCCGGCGACGCGTTGACTTTTTGGATTTTGTCAAGTTTTATGCTGTTTTTCTTGTAATCGTGCTCCGATCGTCGCCTTGAGGTTTTTGTGTTGATTTGAATAGTGGATTTTAAGTTGAAGGTTTTGTGGAGTATATTTGGGGTTTTCGACGAGTTTTCTGTTATCCGAGTTATATATTTTCGGGAATGGTTATTTTCAGAGGTGTGGTTCAGAGTATTGAATTGTGATTTTGATCAGTGATATTTTGTGATTATTTAGGGGATCGAGATCGTACGTTGGGCGAGGGATCTTCCGCTGGATCTCTAGATTAGCGCGTCTGCGCGCTGTGCTTATCTGTGAGTGTACATTTATTTACACTGTCGTAGCGAGTTCTTGGTTTCAGTATTTATTTCCAGTATAGTATTGAGATTATTTATTGTTTTGGAGGTATTGTTTAATGTTTTATTGGTGATGACATTTACTTAGCATCGATGCATTGACTACTCGGCTGATCACCAGTAGTCCAGTTCCAGGCTTGAAAGATTTGCTTGATGTGCCCACTAGGCTTGAGAGATTCGCCTAGTCTATCACAGTCGGGCCTGAGAGATTCGCCTGACACCTCCATTTATTTTAAGAACTCGCATTATTTTTATGTTATGTAAATGGTGAAAGGCATATGCTTATTTTCGTCCACTCACTCTAACGATTTTATTTGCCTTTCCCATGGGGTTTTCGGTTTCCGTGCCCAGTTTACAGTTCAGATTTTGGTGTCGCACGTCACTGTCGGAGGCTTAGTATTCGAGCTACTTTTCTTTCTTAGTAGGTTTCTTGTTTAGCCTACTGCTGTGTATTTATGTATATATATACTAGAGGTCGCTCTGAATACTCTGATGTTTATATTTTCATATGATTTTCCCGGATTTCTGTAAAGTTATAGCTTTTGGTTCTTGCTTTATATTATATCATGATTTTGAGAAATGCAGATGGGATTGGTGCCCATGGTTTATCTTTTGTGGCATAGGATGAACTGTGTTTTCAGATGCAGGTTAATGGTAATTCCGCGATATAGTGAAACTCTACCGAAATTTCTAGGGTTTTTGAAATTTCATGTTTTCAGAAAGGGTTTGATTCCGGTTTAGGAAACTAAATTGGGGTTGGGTCCTTTCACAGTTAAATTCACGACAAAATTAAAGGACACTTTGGATATCAGTTTTATTGCGAGTCGTTTGATATTCGAGATTTGTTTGCGACTCTTAAAAGTGGGGGATTACAGGGAATTGAATTCAATATTTGGTTGAGTTACTAATTAAACAAAAATTACGTTATTCGAGTATACGAGATTCTCGAGGTTATTACTCAACAAATTACAATATTTTCTATTGAGTTTGAACCCCGATGATTAGATATTAATTTTAATCGTGGTTTCATGATATTGAGTTAGCGGGCCTGTCAGATGAATAATTGTGCCAATCGACAGGTTTTCAGCTTTGTAATTATCCCGGCCATCCTGTGAGTGGACCTTTATTTTCACAGTCGATAGCGAGTTATTTTATTTTCAATATTTCATTTTAAATTACAGTATATTTTAGAATAGATTAAATTTGGAGGTTTTTCTTGTGATGGCTTAGTTAGTAGCATCGATGCACTCACTATTTGGCTGATCACCAGATAGTCCAGTCAGAGGAGGTCAAGTTGCCTCGTCTGACAGTCAGGGGTGGTCAGGTTGCCTCATCTGACCCATCACTTATATTTTTACATATTGTCTGTCGACTCAGGTTAGGGAAAACTCCTGAGCGACCACCTCTATCAGAGTTCAGATTTATGCTTAAACTCGCTTTATTTTATAGAAATCTGAGGAAAGGCATGAATTTACTATTTAGCGATTTATATAGATTATAATTAGATTTTGTCCACTCATGCTAACGTTTTTACATTTTATTTGTCTTTCCCTGTGCCCTTCAGTTTATCGATGCCCAAATTGCAGTGTGTATCATGAGGATGATGGATGTCATAAAGGGCGTTGAGTCCACCAGTCAATTCCTTCAGCAGTAGGTTCTAGTTCACTGTCAGTATGTTTCTTATGTTATCGAAGTCACCCTAGATACTAGTTCAGTAGTATCGTCTTATTAAGACTCTTGTGAATAGGTTGTCACTCGTATATTTGTCGAGTTGACTTTCTTTGTATGTGAATCCGTATTTACTAGAAGTGTTTTCGAATCCTAAATAATGTATCAGATTTAATTCTAGTTTTATGTTGAGAATCCGGATGGACATCGGTGGCCCCTGGTATTCTTTGTGGGTTTATCTACAGAGTGTCAGTTTTCTTTGCAGGGTTTTGGTTGTCTCTTTTATAAGAGAAGTTATGTCAAAATTTTCACAAAAACTCGTAGATTAGGGTCATTCATTAGGGATTGATTCTAGATTACTAGTTAATCTAGGGTTGGGTCCTCTCAGTCGGTATCAAAGCATCAGGTTCTAGATTCTGTTGACTTTTCTGGTTAGGTCAGTACTGGCGTTTGAGAACATACGACACTTCTGGAAGGATAGCCCGACCAGCCGGCGAATGCTCATTATTCCAAGTGTTGTGCTTTGTCAGATGTTTAGAGTCCCCTAGTTGATTCGGTTGGTGATTTATTTCAGTGAGCTGTTAGTTTTGGACTCGGTAGTCAGTCAGTCGGTACGCCTCGACACCCAGCTTATCTGTATGATACACAAACTCTAGTTTTATTATGTGTGATTTGATTGCACGCATGATGCCAATATTGTGAGTGGATTTTGAGAATTAATTAGTTAAGTTACTTTTGTAAGAACAATTTCTTTTACATACTCCCATAACCTTGTGGCTAGCAAATTTTGGCTAGTGGAATTGGTTGAGTTTGATCGTTTGCGATCTCAGTTGATTTTTGAGCAGAGAATTGTAGTGCACTACAAGAAAACAGCACTTAGACCACGGAAACGTAATTGTTCCGTGGTCCAAGTGACACCTAGACCACGGAAAAGACTCCGTGGTCCAAGTACCACCTGGAGGACGGAGAATACCATCTCCGTCGTCCAGGTGGTCACCTGGACCACGGAGTCTTTTCCGAGGTCTAGGTGATAACCTGGACGACGGAGATGGTATTCTCCATCGTCCAGGTGATCACCTGGACCTCGAAGTCTTCTCCGTCCTCCAGGTGATCACCTGGACGACGGAGATGGTATTCTCCGTCGTCCAGGTGATTACCTGGAGGACGGACCGACACGCCGTCGTCCGAGTACACGAAACGTACTTCCACTTAGACGACGTACCGACACCTCCGTCATCTAAGTGAAGCATTATATAAGCCCGATGCCAAACTGATCGAATTCATTCCTAGCCTCGATCTCTTCATTCCATTTGAAGAAGAATTGAAGGAGAAGGGAGAAGGAGAAGGGAGCTAGGTAGCTAGAAGGCCGAGAAGAATCAGGATCGATAAGGGATCTTCGCTGACTAGCTAGTTAGCTTAATTAACGTAAAGATATCGAGAAGGCCAGCAGGTACGTACGTACGCAGTTAAAATTTGCTTAATTAATATATATTTAGTGAAAACGTACGTACGTATATATATATATATACATGCAAGGATGTTAGCTGATGTTAGCTATATATATATGTACAGATCGATTAAATTACGTACGTACGTACGTAATTGATGGATCGATATGTAGATCGAGTACGTATAATTAAGCGTAAATTAATGGACAAATATATATATATATGTAATAATTAATTAATTATAATATTTTGTAGCAGTATGGACAAGAGTTGGATGAAGTTGAAGAATAGATGTGATGTCCGGTATATGGATGGAATTAGCGAATTTGTGAATTTTGCGATAGAACATGGTCAGGGAAAGAAACGTTTCAGGTGTCCGTGTCAGAAATGTCTTAATTGTCAGTATGCGGAGGTTAATGTTATGGTGCAACACCTGTACGAAAATGGTATGATGTGGAGTTACACTACATGGAGCGAGCATGGTGAAGCAGTAGAGTTCAGCGCAGCAGACTTCAGCTCAGGGTATAGTTACCATGGTGCCTCATCCAGCGGCAGTGGTGCCGGACCCCCAACTTGCAACCCAACTGCAGATTTGGTCCATGATGCGTTTCCGGGATGTAGTCATAGTGGACACCAACACCAAGACGGAGGTTACAGTACCACTAACGAGCATGATGACACATTCCCCGTAGCGAGCTTGGCTCCGAATACTACTTGAAGCGCAGACCCCGGTGTTCCCTGGATGTCGAGAGAATGTGTTGCAATATGTGATGGAGCAAATGAAGATAAAAGTGAAGCACAAAATGTCAGTGAGTGCTTTGGACGAAATTCAGGAGCAAATATGTAAGTTGCTTTCTGATGTCACAATCTTCCTAAATCTCATTATAAGGTTAGAAATATCCTGAGCAGCCTCGGCCTAAAGTACAGGATAATTGACGCATGTCCGAATGATTGTGTGCTATTTTACAAAGAGTATAAAGAGTTGGACTATTGTCCCGTATGTGGCCAGTGCAGATTCCAGTTGAATAGGAAGAGTTCGAAAAAGAGAATTCCTGTGAAAGTTCGATATTTTCCCTTGATTCCCAGATTGCAGCGCCTGTACATGTCTCTACACACAGCAGAGGCGATGCGATGGTACGCAGAAAAGCGAATAGATGACGATGTCCTGCGACACGCCGCGGATGGGGAGGGTTTCAAACATTTCGACAGAGAATTTGGAGACTTTGCTTCAGAGGTTAGAAATATTAGACTCGGTCTATCTACATACGGATTCAATCCTTGGGGAAGTAATAGCTCCGCCGTCAACACTTGGCCAGTTATTCTGATGCCGTACAACTTGCATCCGTGGATGTGCATGAACAAGGAATTTAATTTCCTTACCGTACTAATTCCAGGTCCTAAATCTCCATCGAAGTGCTTAGATGTCTACCTCAGACCTTTGATCGACGAGCTGAAACTGTTGTGGGAAAATGGAGTCCCAACTTATGACAAATTCACTGACACAATGTTCACGATGAGGGCTGCTGTAATGTGGACGATCAGCCATTTTCCAGCTTATGGGATGTTGGCAGCCTGCAGGACAAAAGGATATAATGGATGTCCTATATGTTTGGACGACGTGAACTCTAGTTG
Source organism: Geum urbanum (assembly GCA_946800695.1). Lineage (NCBI taxonomy): Eukaryota > Viridiplantae > Streptophyta > Magnoliopsida > Rosales > Rosaceae > Geum > Geum urbanum. The sequence goes on from OX327009.1 coordinate 5,540,980, forward strand.
GCATGCGGGGAAGGTGTGTTACTTGGGTCACCGTAGATGGCTTCCTCACGACCACTCGTGGCGACAGGATGAAGCTCATTTCGACGGTACGGTAGAACACAATCCTAAACCCCGTAGTTGGTCGGGCGAAGAGATTTTAGAGAGGTTGAGCTATTTCGACTTTGGTGTGTTGAGTAATGACGCGGATGTAAAGAAATGCAATCCAATTCCTCCACATGATCTGAGCTATTGGGATCACAAGAGTATATTCTTTGAACTCCCTTACTGGTCGAAGTTGAAGCTGAGGAACAACTTGGACGCGATGCACATAGAAAAGAATGTGTGCGACAGCGTGGTGGGAACAATTCTCGGTATTAAGTTCAAGACTAAAGATACTCCCAAAGCGCGCAAAGATTTGGAATCAATGAATCTACGTCGTCCCTTGTGGTTGAGGAGGGATAGGAAAGGAGTGTACAACAAGATGCCAGATGCACCATACACAGTGAAGCCGACGCTTAGACATTCTGTATTTCACTGGTTTAAGGGCGTTCGTTATCCGGCTACGTATGCAGCTACTATAACTGGAGCAGTGGACGAGGTGCAACACAAGTTTGTTGGTCTAAAGACACATGACTATCACGTTATGCTGCAACGTCTGATTCCAGTGGTAATTCGACCATACTTGCCTCGGGACGTCATAGAACCAATAGTGGCATTGTGCAGGTGGTGGCAGAGGTTATGCACCAGAGAATTAAAGAAGTCAGATGTGGTGGAATTGCAACAACAAATTGTGCACATCATTTGCAAAATAGAGAGGATTTTCCCCCCTGCTTTCTTTGACATCATGATTCACCTAATGATCCACCTGCCCGAGCAGGTGCTTATTTCTGGTCCGGTCTAGTACACTTGGATGTATCCTCAAGAAAGGTACGTACAACTAATTAATTAATTTGTTCCACTGGAGATTATATATATACTAGCTAGCTAGCTATATGTACTTATGTAATGTGTACGTTTGATTTTGTAGACAGCTTGGACAGTATAAGTCATTCGTCAAAAACAGGTCGGCCCCGGATGGCTCCATAGCAGAGACATACCTAATGCATGAGTGTGTTACTTACTGCAACAGGTACCTCAAAGATCCACCCCCTCCCACTGCCTCCGATCGCAGTGCCCGCATCAATCTTTCTGTAGTCACCAATGTCGTCCGACCGTTTAGAGGAGTATTAAAGGAATCGTTAACACGGGAAGAACTTATTGAGGCACATTGGGTAGTGTTGCGAGACTGTGACGAAGTTGAGCCGTACATGTTGTCATACAGGGAGAGGCTTCAGGCGTTAAATCAAAACAAGAGTTCGGCGTGGATTGAGAAAATGGTTAAGAAGAAGTTTCCTGATTATTTCTTCCAATGGGTACGTACGTACGACTCGGTATTAATTATTTAAATACATATCGCTCATGTTTGTAGAAAGTAAACCCTTATATTCATTTGCCCATTTTCGCAGATGATTGATCTGCAAAAATCTGATAACCACGGAGGGTGGTGGTCATGGCCAAAGCACTTGCTAGCAGGGAAGCCGGTTAAACATTATATTTATCCCGGATGTTTTGTGAACGGTGTAAAGTTCCATTCATTGGCCCGAGACGAAGGAAGAAGAACACAAAACAGTGGGGTAGCGGTTGGGAAAGACAATGATCTACATTACGGGGCTATTGTATACGTGGTTCAGCTATGTTACGGGAGTGATGTCAACGTTTTCCTATTCAAGTGCAGATGGTTCAAGCGTACAAAGGAAGACCTGGGACTATTATCAGTCGATACAAACTCGCACTGGTATGAGGATGAGCCTTTCGCTCTCGCCACCTTAGTTCGGCAGGTGTTCTATCTCGACGATCCGAAAGCCGGTGAAGGGTGGAAAATAGTGAACCATATCTCTCACCGAGGAATATGGAATACAGAGACAATTGAAGGGACACCGGCGACGACTGAAGATGCTGCTGAACCAGAAAGAGACATTCCTGCCTATCAAGAGCCTAATATTTCTATGGTCCGCTCCGATATCACTACCAGAAATGGAGACATTACCGGCGACCTGCCGTCGCCGGCCTTGTCTTTTTTTTTCGCCGGAATTGACATTACCGGCGACTTGTCGCCGGCAATGACGTCGTCGGAGATTCCCCGCCGGTGTTGACATTGCCGGCGACGGGAAACGCCGTCGCCGGTGATGTCTCGGACATTACCAAGTCGCCGGTGATGTCTTGGACATTAACAGCGACGGCGTCGCCGGCAATGGCAGCGCCGCCGTGGCCGGAATGTGAGACATTGCCGGCGACTCGAGTCCATGTCGCCGGCAATGTGGGGAAAAATTTTGAAAAAAAAACGCGGTTCTGGATTGGGCCCAATTCCATAACCTGCATTGAACCGGATAAACCGTACAATCATACAAGTTCAATAGTACACGTAGCAAAGACAGTCATACAAGTTCAACATAAATGTCCAACGTACAGTACAAATAGCAACGACGATAAAAAAGTTAACTACAACTACAGGTCAGGTCCAGGAACTTGTGGGTCATCAGGGTTGAAGTAATCCATGTACTCATTTGAATTCTGGTGGCTACCTTGGTCTTGCTCTGGCGTTGACTGGTGCGGTGGTGGTGGTGGATAGGTAGGGATATGAGGGACCGGGGGAGGTGTGGGGAAGGGTTGTCCGGTAGTCTGAGCCTCGTACATCGTCCGCATCCATGTGTACATCTGAGCCTGCACCTGTGTCTGCTGCATTTGGTACTCGGCCATCTGCCTCTTTTGCTCCTCCAACTCCCTCTGCGTCCTATGAAGCTCCGCCGCGAGGTTACGACTAGAAGTTGAACTTCTTGACCCGGTAGAGTATTCTGAAGTGTTCTTCAATAGTCCTTCGCCCGCCGTGCCCATTCCCCTACAGTAGTAGGTATTCTTTCCAGTCCCGCACGCTTTTGCCATGATCCGAGCCGCTATCGGGGGATCAAGCGGATCGATCTGAGAGGCATACTGGGTGACTTCTTCCTCGGAGCAGTCAGGATGGTTAGTCCGAGCTATACTCATGGTCACTTCTGCGGTCGCCTCCTCCACTCTCGACTAATTGAAAAGGGAAAATGAACAACGTATTAGCTAACAAAATCTATTTCCATCTTCAAAAATAGTTTTATTAACACATGGAGAGGCGAAAGACTTACCGCTTCTTCAGGGCACTGCGGGTAGAACTTCTGATGAATATACACCAACGGGTTCACCTCTTGTTGTTGCTGCGCCTTAGTCGACCAACCCATGTAGTTGAGTGAACCTGCATGATGGGCCCTGGTGTTTTTCAATCTATTCGCCTGGTTCGTCTTCGAAATCGCCTTGTTTGATAAACATATGAAAAAAAATTAGTAACTAACTATTTCAATCTGATACGATACATTAGGCTTGAAAGATATATTAAGGATGCATACCCGAGCTTTGGGGTGCTCGAAGTGGGCTATCAGCCACATCCACTCGTACTCCCTAAACCGGAATTCGCTGGGGGTGGAACCTCGGCCTAGCTCCTTGTATACAGTGTAATGGGAAGAAAGCTCGTTCTTCCACTCTTTATACCTATATTAAAAGAAGGGAAAAAAGTTAGAGATATTAAAACACTTGATAAACAAAAATCTAACTCGATATATATTCAAATAAGTCGAAGCACATCACCTCATATGTAGTTGACGCTCTACCCACGTGTGAATAAGAACTTCATCCACGTCAAACCACACCTGCAATATGAATATATAAAAGGTAAAATTATATATTTATTCGGACTTAATTAATAAATGTAAAATTTACGTAATGAAAATACGATTTTACTCATACTGAGTGCATTATGCACTTGCATCTTCACGTAGATAGGCACCGATTCCCAATCTGGCCAAAGCATTGGGACCTTGTCCCGCACGATCGTACCGGCCATGCTGACATATTTGCGCGTGGTGTCGAATGCCTCGATCACCTCGCCATCCTCATTGGCCCTTATGGGCGTTTTCCTTCCGCCGGTGGCCTGCTCAAGTCTCTTCCCGGGGCAGGTGCCTCTAGCCCCTTTCCGTTTTCCAGTCCCATTAACGAAATTGCCTAATAATACAATGTCAACAAATTGATATCATTAATTGAACCTATCGCAAGTCTTAAGTAATAATTAAGTAATCAATCTGATGTTAAATAAAATTTACCTGTATCGTCCATTTGTTGGTTGGTGCACCTCACACTCCAAAGATACACGGGGTCGAACGGGAGGAAGTTATACGCTTCCTCCAAGCTCAGGAACTCCGGCCGTCCTTCAATATAAACAGGCATCCCCTTATCATCGAATTCAGGGATGACTGGAATCTCGTCGGGTAGGAAGAGACCGGACGGCGGAGATAGACGAGGCCTGGACGATGAGGCGCCAGCACCACCATGTGTCTCAGATGATTCCCGTGAAACGGGAGTAGGCACCGGGCGAATATGGGGCATTCAGATTGAGGGAGTTTCTGATGCCCCCGTTGACTGTCGCTCGTCTGAGGCTCTGCCACCGGAGGGACGTCTGCTGATTGAGCGTCTGGAGACTGAGGCTCGAGGCTCAACTTCCGGTTGCACGGCTCTTGATCGTGCAGCTTCCTCCTCAGCTCGCGCCTCTAGCAAGGCTCTCGTGCGAGCACTCATCATTGGCCCACTGGGCGTGTTGCTAACTGCGGGCGAGGAGGAAGCTTGACTACTGTTCCCTCCACTATTTCGGGAACCTCTCCGAAGCCAATTAGCCGCAAAACCTCCTGGCATGGACACCGTAATAGTCATGGGAACTGGGGTTCTATAACAAATCGGAACCGGAACGGTTTGGAACCGGAATGGTTTGGAAGAGGAACCGTTTGAACCTGGAACCGTTATATTACAAACGGTTCCGGTTACAAACAGTTCCGGTTCCAAACGGTTCCGGTTACAAACCGTTTCGGTTCTATAACAAATCAGAAATACCGGAACGGTTTGGAACCGGAACCGTTTGAAACCGGAACTGTTTGTAACCGGAACCGTTTGTAACATAACGGTTCCGGTTACTAACAGTTCCGGTTCGAAATGGTTCCGGTTCCAAACCGTTTCGGTTCTATAACAAATCAGAACCGGAACGGTTTGGAACCGGAACCGTTTGAAACCGGAACTGTTTGTAACTGGAACAATTTGTAACATAACGGTTCCGGTTACAAATAGTTCCGATTCCAAACCGTTTCGGTTCTATAACAAATCATTTCCGGATTGAGGAGAGGGGAGAGGTGAGAATTTCGTGCTAAGAGAGGGAAGAGGGAAGAGAGAATTGAATTAGGCCGAAGAGAAATGGGGAGGAGGAGCTCGAGCTCGAGCTATACCGCCACCATTGCCGGCGAGGTAGGTCAACATCGTTGGTAATGACATTACCAACGACGTACGTCGTGGGTAATGTCATTACCAACGACTTGACTCGTTGGTAATGACATTACCCACGAGTTGCTAAGTCGTTGGTAATGTCATTATTTGTCGACTATTATCCGATCGACCAATTTCCGACCATTTTCCGACTACATAATTTCCGACTACGTTCAATTTCCGATTTCCGACTACGTTCAATTTCTGACTACGGTTCCGATTTCCGACTACGTTCAATTTCCGATTTCCGACTACGGTTCCGATTTCCGACTACGGTTCTGATTTCCGACTACGTTCAATTTCCGACTACGGTTCCGATTTCCGACTACGTATAATTTCCGACTACGGTTCCGATTTCCGACTACGTTCAATTTCCGATTTCCGACTACGTATAATTTCCGACTACGGTTCCGATTTCCGACTACGTTCAATTTCCGACTACATACAATTTCCGACTACGTACAATTTCCGACTACATACAATTTCTGAGTACATTTTCCGACTACAATTTCCTTAAACATTTTACTACGTACATTTTACTACGTACATTTGCCGACTACAATTTCCGACTACAATTTCCAACGTACTAAGGATGATAATCGTAATCATCTTCATCACTTGAGTCTGACTCGGTTTCATAGGTAACCTCTGGCAATATGTGCCGCTCCTCGTCATCTGAATCAGCGTCAACTTCATATGGATTAACATCGAGAAGTTCTGCTCCAGTAATTCGAACCACACTCCCAGATCTCACATTATTAAGGCGAATCGTAGATGATTCCGGAATGTCAAAAGCGTTTGGCTCTTGGTATGCAGTAACTTCCTCATCATCTGCGGTATCACCAAGTGTGGCAGCACTGTATATGTTTCTATGAGCAACATGGTTAACCACCTTCCACGGGACTTTGTTAAGAAGATCGTCCAGGTAAAACACTTGTTTTACTGATGAGGCAAGAAGGAAAGGGTCATCTTCATACCAGGTAGTAGCAGTATTCACCGAAAATGTTCCGTACTGATCGGTCCTTGTGTTCTCCGGGCTAGTATCAAACCATCTACACTTGAACAAGTGCACTTTCATGCGGTTCCCATAAATTAGTTCAAAAACTGAATGAAGGACACCGTAATAGTCAACGCCATCCTGCCCACCATGGACCATCACCCCACAATTCTGTGTTTTCAGTCGGTCGTCTCGATTTTCACATATAAATTTCACGCCATTGACCTGACACATCGAGTAAACTTTTGAAGCTATCGGTTTCATCGCCAGGACCCTCAATTCGTTTGACCACTCTGGGCAACCATCATCTGCTACATGGTTCATCTGAAAACGTCCATATATTAATACGTACAGAAGAAATTATGTCATCTTGAAACCACAAAACCACGTACATACATACATGCTATATAAGGATATATATAAAAATAGACATATACACATATACTTACCCATTGACCAAAGTAGTTTGCAAACGTCTTGTTGTGGTAATCAACATTTCCGGCAATAGCAGGGCAGTGAAGATGATAGTTTTTCCAATATTGTACTTCTTGACAGTTAATCAGTACCGACCAGTGGGCAATGGCTACCTCATTTCCATCCAACTTGTACGACTTTGGCAAGCTTCCCTGTACTACCACGTCACTGGAGATGATAGAAAGGTTGAACTGGGGTTCATCTATCGGCATATGTTGTTGGGGGTCCTCTACATTTTCGAGGTACACTTTGGTGTACGTTACACACTCGTGCGCAAGATATGCTTCAGCGATACACCCTTCAGGTGCATATTTATTCTTCACATAGTCCTTGTAGGCTCCCAATTGTCTACAAGTTAACAAGTACATGTTAACTTACTTAACCACAAGAATTTACATATAAAAACATAGGCAAACCAAATTTATGAATCATTTGTACCTTTCCATGGGATACATCCAAGTGTAGTGTACGGGACCGGTAAGCAACAATTGTTCGGGAAGATGGATCATCAGGTGCGGCATTATGTCGAAAAAATTTGGGGGAAATATCCTCTCAAGCTTGCACATGATAAAAATGATGTCATCTTGCATCTCCCTCAGGTCTGCTTTTTTAACTTCCCTGGTGCATAACTTCTGAAAGAATCTTGACAAGGCCACCAACGGCTCCACCACCTCTTTGGGCATGTACCCTCGAATGAAAATAGGGAAAAGGCGTTGAAGCAGTACATGGCAGTCATGACTCTTTAATCCGTACATCTTATTGTCCCGGAAGTTAACACACCTGCTTATATTTCCTGCATAGCCATAAGGATACCTGCATATATATAGATAAAGCCATATATATGGACCAATTATATTTCTCGCATATAACCATATATACTCCACTAAAAATTTAAGGCCAAATTCCTACATAGCCATAAGAATATATACCTGACATTACTCAGCCACCGAAAAATTTCATGCTTATGCTTCGGCTTTACGGTGTACGGAGCTTGCGGCATTTTTCTCTTACCATCTCTTAACCACAAATGTTTCCGCACACCCATTGCTTTCAGATCAATGCGTGCCTTAGGGATGTCTTTTGTTTTCCCCTCCAAGTTAAGAACTGTGCCCACCACACTTTCACACACATTCTTCTCTATGTGCATGACATCTAGGTAATGTCTGATAGGCAACCTGGGCCAGTAGGAGAGTTCCCAGAATATGCTCTTGTGTGTCCAAAACTTATACATTTCGGGCTTGTCTGGAATTGACGCCACTATGTCAGGATGATTGCTCAGCTGGCCAAAATCGTATTCATTCAACACTTCCAAAATTTCTTCCCCTGTCCATCGCCTGGGTGCCACACCTGTTTCCACAGTCCCATCAAACGCGTCTGGATCCTGCCTAAATGGGTGATCATATGGAAGCCAACAACGGTGACGCATCTGAACAATTTTACTGCAATGAGGACTGCAACAATCAACCGTCATGCACTCTGAACAAGCCCTGTAACCCCTGGTAACGTTGCCCGACAACATACCGCGGGCAGGAAAATCACTGATGGTGCCAACAAGCATGGCATGCATCTGGAACATCTCCTTTTTGAACCTATCGTAAGTAGGGTGGCCACACTCACTCAGGTACTTAAGCTCCTCAATCAAAGGCCTCAAATACACATCGAGACACTTTCCTGGATAACCCGGGCCCGGAATTAACAAAGTGAGCATATTGTATTCCTTCTTCATGCACATCCATGGTGGAAGGTTGTACGGTACCAAAATAACTGGTCATATACTGTATTGAAGACTCATGTTGCCAAAAGGGTTGAATCCGTCAGATGAGAGCCCTAGCCAAACATTTCGGACCTCTGCTGCAAAATGATCAAACTCCCTAACCATGTGCTTCCAAGCCTCTCCGTCGGAAGGGTGTATAAGGGTGTCATCGTCAGGCAAGTTCCTCTCAGCCCACCATCTCATTGCCTCGGCCGTGAAAGCACACATGAACAACCGCTCCAGCCTATCAATAAGCGGGAAATATCGAAGTATCTTCACAGCTTTCTTGTTGCCTGCAGGAGTCAACTTATACCTTTCTGTAAAACATACCGGGCAGGCTTCAAGGTCTTCGAGATCTTTTCCCCAGAAGAGAATAATATCATATCTGCATGCATGGATTTTGATGTAGGAAAGCCCAAGATCTTTCAGGATATGTCGCACCTTATGATGAGTGGTAGGAAGACGATGACCGGGTGGCAGTAGCGAAGCAGTCCACTTTAACCAAGAATCAACAGCTTTGACAGACATTTTGTTCTCCATTTTGAGCTGCATCACTCCCATCACACTTTCAAGAACAGTCTTACTACAACCGTCGTACAACGGAGTCTGTTGCAATGCAATCAGGTTGTTGTACTTGTCCATACCGCTTGTGTTGACATGACCTCCAGGTAATGGTTCGACTGGCTCGATATGGGGGAAACCCTCAACGACGGGAGGGACATTTGGTGCTTCATCAGCAAATACACCGCTCTCATGAGGAAACATATCATTGATTAACATCGATGTTGGATCATAGGATGAACTGCCCCTCTCACCAAATTGTCCATGATCATGCGGACCCGCTACCGATGTTTCACCGTGATAAATCCAACAAGTGTACTTATCCCAAAACCCGTATTTACTCAGGTGCCTCTGGACTTTATCAATGGGAAATCGAAATCGATCGCTGAAACACTTACATTCTTTACACGGGCAATAATGAAGTGTAGTGTCTCCACAATTAGCCTTCACAAAATCCACAAAACTCCTAATTCCCTGGTGATATCTGACATCCCATCTTTCGAGGCTCATCCAACTCTTGTCCATCCTGAAAATTCTAACAATTTTACGTATTAATTATATATATACACACATTCACTACTAATAATCAACGTGATCTCTCAATTCAACTCTAATTAAATCAACACATGCATGCATATGTATATATATCGATCTAATCTCTGAATTCGATTCAGTACTCGATGATAGTATTCTCCTTTTTTCAATTCAAAACGTATTTGACTGGGTAGGAGGAGGCTCTGTTAAGCCTGGCTCCGATAACAATACGATAATACCAGTCATTGATTCAGACACAAGATTAACTACAAGCTGTTTTCTCGTTTCGGTGACCGTACATCAACAACATTTCATATATATGTCACGAATTGGATTTGATCAACACACACACACATATATATATACACCACATATACGTATATATACACCTACGTACCTATATATATAGCTTCCCGAGTGATCGAGTTTTCGACGCGCGCCTTAATTTTGACAATATACCGAATGATCGATTTCAGAGCGTACGTTTTCCTTCTTTCGATTTCTCTGGATTTTTTTCGCTCAAAATGATTGAATGATCGAGCTGCCCCATCCGGCATCTAATATAAGACACATTGCCGGCGACGGAGTAAGTCGCCGGAAATGAAGACATTACCGGCGACTTTACGCCGGAATCTCACCGGTAATGTTCCAAGACATTACCGGCGACTCCAACCGTCGCCGGCAATGTCTAGGCACACATTTCCGACGAAATTCCGGCCGGAAAATTGCCGGAAATGTCTGCCTAGACATTGCCGGCGAAGGTTGGAGTCGCCGGTAATGTCTTGGAACATTACCGGCGAGATTCCGGCGACATTACCGGCGACGGGGTAAGTCACCGGTAATGATGGACATTACCGGCGACTTTTCCGGTCGCCGGCCTTGTTGGCCGGAATCTCGCCGGTAATGACTCATTTTCTTGTAGTGTATAATGGACCTGGTTCAAGATGGTGAACGGTTACCCATGCCTGATGGTTGTACAGATCTAACTGAAGATGAGATTATCGATGAGGTAGATGAAGAAGACGAGCAGGAAGAGGACGCGGACGAGGACTCAGGTTATTCGTCGGACGATGTTGAGTTCGATGACGAGGATGAGCCGTCGTCTAACGGGGATGAGGACGATGATGATTATGACGAAGAGTACGGTCATACGACGAGGGAGATTAATTGGTAATTAATTATTGTAATTATTGTAATATATATATGATCGATGCAGGTTAATTTACGGTAATTAATTAATCCGAATTATATATCCTGGACAACGGAGAAATTAATTGCAGGTTGTCACCTTTGGGTATTTTGGCTATCTCCCTAAATCCTCGACCCTAAATCTAGCAAATCGGATCGATCGATCATTTATTTAATTTTTTTATGGTCATTCAAAATAATTGAACGGACACCTGAATTCCGTCCACGTTTATATTAGGTCCCCCGCCATTTTCACCTTTGGCACCACGCCAAATCTCAATCTCATATAAAACCCTAAATCCTGGACCCTAAATCTAGCAGATGGGATCGATCGATCAATTTTTTAATTATATTTTTGAATCAGAATAATTGAACGGACACATAAATGACCGGGGACGACCTAAACCGTAAAGCCTAAGGCCCTAACCCCTGAATTCGGGGTTTAGAACTTGGACGACGGAGAATGGTCATTATCCGTCGTCCAGGTACACACTAGGACGACGGATATGGTAATTCTCCGTCGTCCAAGTTCACAAACCCTAAACCCTAAACAGTAAGGCCCTAACCCCTGAATTCAGGGTCTATACACCTGGACGACGGAGAACGTCATTCTCCGTCGTTCAGGTCAGAACCTGGACGACGGATAACTTCATATCCGTCGTCCAGGTGATTACCTGAACGACAGAAACACTCATTTCCGTCGTCTAGGTGCAGATATCGTAATTTTTTCTAAGACAACGACCATCTAGACCTTCTTCCAATGCAAAGTCTTTTCATCAAGACTTTAGAGTAAACAATTCTTGGTGTGTGAGCTTCCACGGTTCGAAAATCGGAGTTGCGAAATGCCTTGTATCCACGTTTCCGGTTTGTGAAATTATCGGTTTTACGGTTGACTGTGCCGATCAAACCCTTCCTGAACTTATTATTTTATGGTCCTTTGAAGACAATTATATATTATGTTACGACGAACATATCCAACGGTTGTTTTGTCCAAATTCAATTTCGTTAATACTCTGCTGCAAATGAGCGTCTACTCATGAACACTTAAGTCGTAAAGATTAGTCGATACTTAACATGTTTCAATACGTAAAATTAATCGGCGGTTCAAATTTAACTGTTCATATATACGATGCGTTCATCGATATTGTACGACTATTTCACTCGAATGACAGATCGCTAAATTCCTAGCGAATTATTTTTAAAATTTTTTTTTATGTAATTTGAACCTGGACGACGGAGAATGACTATCTCCGTCGTCCAGGTTCAAAAATCATGGCGGTTCAAAAAAAATTTTGTTTATTTTTTTCATGTAATTTTCACTTGGACGACGGAGATGGTCATTCTCCGTCGTCCAAGTCAAAAATTATGGCGGTTCAATTTACCGCTTCCGTTTTTGGGACCGCTTGAATTTTCACTTAGACGACGGAGAATGACCATCTCCGTCGTCCAAGTCCAAAATCATGGCGGTTCAGAACGTCCCGCCGATTAATTGGCGCCGATTGAAATTTTTTGAAACCGCCACCTAGACGACGGAAAACACTGTTTCCGTCGTCCAGGTGGACTTAGACGACGGAGAATAGTGCTCCGTCGTCTAAGTGCAACTCTATAAATAGAGTTGCACCCCCCCCTCATTTTCTCATCATTCCATCTCCTCCTCTCCCTCTCCTCTCCTCTCCTCTCCTCCGGCGATCCTCCTCCGGCGACGCTCCGACGACATTTTTTCCGGCGTGGTTCCTCCTCTCCGACGACTCAACTCTTCCGATATTTCGGCGACATTCCGACGAGGTAATAATTCTATTTTTTACCTCTTTTACTTTTTTGTTAATTAATTAATTATTTAATTAATAAATAGTTTTAATTTATTAATTAGTTTAAAATAATTAATAGTTATAATTATAATCATTAATGAGTTGTTATTATTAATATTGGGATAATTATTATTAGTTGTTAATTATTTGGTAATAATTTTATATTTGTTAGTTAAAATTAAATAATAGCAATAATTATTATTGTTAATAATAATTAATTATATTGGTAAATGAATAATTATTATTATATGCATGATAAATAATAATTCATTATTGTAATTATTTATTGTTTTAATTAATTGATAATCAATTACGTGTATTTTCGAGTAAATTGCATGGTAGTACGTGTTCGATTTAAATTTAGTACATAGACTTGGTTTATTAAGTCACACTCTTTGGAATAGATGGCGCCTCTTTTCCTAGCTTATCTCCTTAACCCCTCGTGATGTGTGGATTTCATCACCGCACACCATAACCTAAGTGAAGTTATGGACACGAGGTTGAGGGCGGAGTTTGCAAAGGACTTGAGGGAGTGTAAATTTTCGAAAAATTGGCCGAATGTCGGACATGGTGTCTAGAAACGGGTTATGACTGGTGACAGGATTTGGACTAAGAAAGACTTTTGTCGAAATTAGTCCTGCCTCTCGCGTTATCTCTATCCCTAACTGGCCATGTTTTTCGATTTAACCAAGGCTGATTAATTGAAAATTTACACTTTATCGCGCGGGTCGCACATCCATTGAACGACCGAAAATGCCAAGCTAGTGTACTCTATTTAAATCTTAAACGTACTTAATTAATTAGCGTAAATTTTTAAGTTGTAATTATTATGGTAAGTAGGTATTTTAACACCGTACTCTTAGGTTTAAATGGCTCCGCCAAAGACCACATCCGGCAAGAAGAAAACCCAACAGGAGGCAGAAGATGAGATACTCCAAATGTTGGCGGCCCAAGTCGGCAGGGTTCAACAGGAGGGCAACGACGCTCTCAATCCGGACGGATCATCTGGTCCGTCCATAGCGCCCTCTGGGGAAATTCCCGCTCCCCCATTCATCTTGAGCGGTGATGACGTCGACCCCTTCCAATCTCCGACGCCAGGTACCCATTCAACGGGAAGTACTCAGGCGTCCTCGACCGCCGAATCAATCATGTACAGCGCCTGCCGTAGGCAAAGGAGGGCCCCCACTGACCCGGAACCGAAAAGGACTCGGGGTCTCGTTAAAGGGGGCAAAGCGGAGCGTATTTGCAAGGCGACCGGTAAAAAGATCGACTTGCCGTACGACGAATTCACCGGTGGCCCTCCCACAGCTCAGCTAGCAAGTCTGTCGGCGCATGGGATAGGGTCAATCATCCGTAACCGGGTTCGTATCACTGCCCCTACTTGGAAGGAGGCGCCGGATCATGAGAAAGCGAAAGTCTTCAAAGATCTTTCGGTACGTAATACATCCAATTTAGTTATTATATAAATTGTTAATATTAGTTAAAATTTCATAATATATACGATTATAATTTTCTATTTATTTTTGATAGGAACAATTTGACATGGATCCGACACCGGCTATGTTGAGGCATATCAACCAAACCGCCAACTCCATCTACAAAGATTGGAAGTACAAGCTCCATAAGTACCTCCAAGATGTCGGTCCCGTGCCTCCCCCGGTAGAGCTGCAAGGGGAGAGAGAAGATGAGTGGGAGTGGTTGTGTAACCACTTTGCCGATGAACAATTTAAGGTATTAATTTATTTTTTTTATTTCAATTAAGATAATTGAATTATTTAAATTGTAGTTATTCATTTTTTAATGATTTAATTATGTTGTGTAACAGAAATTCTCCGGTGTCAACAAAGCCAACCGGGGGAAGAAGGAGAAACACCATACTACCGGCGCCAAGCAGTTCATTCAAATAGCCAAGGAGCACAAGGATAAGGGCTCCAAACACCCTTATCTTGATGCAAGCGTAAGCGCGTACGTGACGCCAGGGCTCGATAATGAAGCGAGTCAATGCGGCGTAAGTGATATATATGTATATGTGCTTTTAATTATAGTAATTATTATTTAAATATGATTTCATTATAATAAATTAATTATTCTTTTGTAGGCAAGGGCGATAGAGCATGCGCATGAAGAGTTGGCTAACACTCAGCTTGCGTTCCCAGATGTGCCGCCGGAAGACCTGCCTCATCTATCTTTAGAGAGCCAAATTGCAATCGCGGATGAGGTCTACGGTTGTAGAGCTGGCAAGGAGGTTAGGCACTTTGGGCCTAGGGTGGTACGAGATTTGTCGACGACCTCCGGCTCATCATCTACGGGAGGTTCGGGGCAGCGGAGAAGGAGTCAGGCTGCGGCCGTCGAAGCAGCCATTCAAGAGGCTCGACTTGCACGAGAGGAGAATGAGTCAATGCGGCAAAGACTTGACGAACAACAAGCACAAATAGCCCAACTCATCGCCCTCATGCAACAAAATCGAGAAGTATGTCAACCTCCTCCGAACCCACACCCCGACGACAACGACCCGGCTGGAGGCGGAGGACTCGGCGGCGCATCTGCTCCTCCAGTGTATTAGCTAGCTAGTAGTTTATTATCTCGTTTCTTTCCGCATTCCGAACAATATTTTAATTTTTAATTTATGGGTTTTTTAGATTATTCATGTATGTACAAATTAATTTAATTTAATTATTTAATAATTAAGTAATATTCAAAATTTAGTTTATTTAATTAATTTTAGCATTTTTCATTATTTGAATTAAATTAATAATAAATTAAATTAATAATATTTAATTTCAATTTTTTTTAAATTAAATATTCACTTGGACGACGGAGATTATGTTCTCCGTCGTCCAGGTGAAAAACCCTAAACCTAACCCTAACCCTAAACCCCTAACCCCTAAACCCTAAACCCTGTCGTTCTCCGTGGCCCAGGTGTTCACCTGGACCATGGAGAACTAATTCTCCGTCGTCCAGGTGAACACCTGGGCCACGGAGAAGCTAGCATTATCCGTGGCCCAGGTGTTCACCTGGACCACGGAAAATCTAATTCTCCGTCGTCCAGGTGAACACCTGGGCCACGGAGAAACGAGCAATGTCCGTGGCCCAGGAAGACACCTGGACGACGGAGAATTAGATTTTCCGTCGTCCAGGTGTCTTCCTGGGCCACGGATAATGTCCGCGGTCCAAGTGAACTTGGACGACGGATCACTAAATCTCCGTCGTCCAGGTGCTTGGACGACAGCACTTGGAGCACGGACCTTGGACGACGGAGATTCCGTCGTCTAAGTACTTAGACGACGGAAAACTGCACCTAGACGACGGAAATTTTCTTGTAGTGGTGATTGCTCGTCTGTTGTTGGATCATATAGTTTGCCAGTGGCAGGGTATTGCGAAGAATGAAGCTTTCACTCAGTGATTAAAGTGTGTAAAGAGGTGTATGAATTTCTGTTTGGCGAATCCTATAAGCAGCAAAGGCATGAGGAATGTAGATGGTTTTTTTAATAGAGTGTCAGGTTGGGTTAGACTATCGAGATCGTTTCACCTGTTTGGCCCGAGTTGGCACCAATTCCAACAAGATAGTGAAAGGGAAATGTTGAGGTTTTGAGCAGAGTTTGCAGTCTGATGTCACTCTGTATCTATCAGATGTATTACGAGTTATTTTAAATAGTTGTTAGTATTGCAGTTTGATGCAAGGTTAGATGCCAATCTGTGCGAGGAGAAACTCAATGATTTGATGGTAGTGTACTTCGTCAGAGTCCTCGGTGTGGGAAATTTGAGCATTTCAGTTTACAATATTTCTTCAGGCATGGAAGCTCAATGCCTGAAGAAATATTGTAAACTGAAATGCTCAAATTTCCCACACCGAGGACTCTGACGAAGTACACTACCATCAAATCATTGAGTTTCTCCTCGCACAGATTGGCATCAGTTTACAATATTTGAGAATTTCAGTTTACAATATTTGAGCATTTCAGTTTACAATATTTGAGTTTCTCCTCGCACAAATTTGAGCATTTCAGTTTACAATATTTCAGAGTCCTCGTCAGAGTCCTAGTGTATATTGTCTGACTTTTTTTCTGAGTTGGGAAGAGTTGACTCTAATTGTGATGGTCAGGAGCCAATATTAGTGAAATTAGTAATTATTAAATTACCCTTCTGTACGCAGAGATTTCTCTTTTGTGACATTTGCCACATGTATTTTCGAGAACAATATCCTTTTGAGATTTAAGTAAATTTTCTTTGTAGTCAGTTTGGTCACCTTGGGAGGATGTGTCCACACTGGAACCCCTCAAGTGGAGTTTTGGTGCAGAGCGTTTGTGGTGATTCAGGGAGTCACTTCAGGGGTTAGAGCCGCATTACCGCTCAGGCAGACAGTTTAGCAGGATCAGAGATTGCAGTAGTCAGGGAATATCCTGATGTCTGCCCTGAAGAATTACTAGGTCTTCCTCCATTACGGACAACTGGTCATGTATAAACTTTTCCAAGTATATGTCTCATTGCGTAGCGTTGTACCAGATGATTTCATATGATTGTGTGATATCTGTCGGTAACTGAACTGAGTTATTATGAAGAGAAAGTATCCACCATTTTTTTAAGAAGGTTGGTTAAATAATTCAAAAGGAGCTTCAGTATTGCTGAAAATTTGATTTTCGTTCGTGTTTCGGTAGATATAAATCTCGGATGATGCAGTTTATTTTACTGAATGCATCTACTACTATATAAGTATAATGAGTCGTGTATACCGAGTATGTTCAGGTGAATTTGTTATTTTATGCATTGGCAACATTTTAGTTTATTCCCAGAGATGTACAGCAGCAGGTGAGATATCAGATTTATTATCGATGGCATTGTGAGAACTCTAGCTGTATACCAGATTTAGTAAGTATAGGTTCTGACTTGTGGTGCAAGATTTCTTGGCCATCTATTATTAGTATGCATGTTGGTGTTGACTCAGATAAGATTGAAGTGGCGTTGAAATAAAGCAGATCAGTGAGCGTAATAAATTTTAGAAGCTTTCTGGGTTTGAGCTTGTTGCAACTGCCGGTTGATACAGGATTTTCACATACGCTTATGTGGAAGAGAGTTAAGTTTAATTGATCAGAAACTGGGAAAATTTTAGTTGTATTTCAGGTTCAGTGAATACAAGCTTTTAAGTTAACAGTGTTACATTCGTGGGCCATGTGTTATCAGCAGAGTACGTCAGCATGGACTGAGATAAGGTTGAAATGTGTTGATCTGGCGTAAACCTATTAGTGCGGCAGTTATTCACAGCTTTCTGTGTTTAGTTTGTTTTTATCTCCGATTTGTGTTAGACCTTTCACATATTACGGCGCTATTGACTTCATTGATGAGAAAAAGAATTCGATTTAAATGGTCTGGATCTAACAAGACAGTTTGAAGAAAAATTTAATTTCAGCTCCAGTGTTGACCTTGTTGGAGTTTACGGGAAATTTAATTTTATTACTGATATATTTAGCTAGAATTTGGTATTACATTATTGCGTATTCAGGAATCGCGAATACTACTTCAATTAGAGATGTGTGTTAGAAGTGTTTTATTTTATATCGTAGTTATTTGAGCTAGTGGTTTTGTTGCTAATTTCTGGTTCGACCAGTTTCTTCTTATCGAATTCGTGAACTCTAGAACTGTGATTTTTCTTTAGTAAATTGTATGTTGGTGGATTTCCTGATTTCTTGCTAATATGAGGTGAGAGGTTGTTATATATTGGTAGAATCTGTGTAACAGTTAAAGATTAGTCGAAAACAAAAGATTTCCGGTGAGGCTTGTTGCTCGATTTCGGTTGGGCATTCTAAAGTATATATAAAATGTATCGAACCTTGAAGCAGTCTTATGGGTAGCCGAACTTACAGCCGAAAATTACCATCTATGTAAATCAATGCACTATTTGTCAATAAGTTATTGCCGAATGTCAGGAACTTTCAGACTTGTAGCAGTGTGTGAGAGGTGGAAACAGGTTATTATAGATTGTTATAACTTTCGCGTGTAGTCAAGTGCATACCAGCATTCAGCTATTTGTGAATCTTCCTACGAAGATTTCTCAATTTAGTTCAGTGGCAGAGGAAAAATCGTTCTTGAACAAGTTGGCTCAGTTATAGATGCAGAACATAGTTTTCATCTCTGGTAGCGTATCAACTTGTGAGAACCTACTCAGGTTATTATGTGTATTACAGTTTTTTATGAAATGTCAGCCTTTAGGCGGAATTCATCTATGATTGCAGTTTTCATTTGAATATTAAGATACCACTTTATAAAGCATTTTATGGTAAGTCAGGTAGTATTTGGCTATGCTAATATAAAGTTAGTAAGGAAGTGTTATCAATCCAGTTAGTGTGCCAGAGATGACAGATAACATGCAGATTTTCTTAACAGATTAAAGTTGTCGGATCATTAGAAAAGATTGCGCTATACAATGGTAATTGAGTATCCCTCTAGCTATCGCCATGGAAAGAAGTTATGCACATTTGTTGGCGCGGCAAGTTGCTATCACGGTTCACGGAACCATATGACATTAGTAAGGATATGGGCGTTATGATTTAGCATTTGAAAATGATTATCAAGGCTGGCATATGTATCTGACGTATTTCACGTATCGTGATTTTGGATGTATATTTTTAACCCTCTAATATTAGCATGCCTCAAAAAATTTCCATGGTAGACAGTTTCAATTTCAGTTCAGGTCATGTTATGGAACCATTGGATGTTCTTAATTGTCGAAAGTAGATTCTTTGGAACAAGAATATTTTGTTAGTGAAAATGTTGTACAGAATCCTGCAGTAAACATAGCCACGTAACAGACAGAATAGTTTGTGTGAGCAGTAGATTCGTTCTCCTAGCATATATATAAATTTTGAGGACGAAATTTTTGTAAGGGGGGTGGATTGTGACAACTCGAATCGTAATCACGCGTTTATCGATTTATGTTACGCGTTATCATGGATTAGTCGCGTAATTGTGGTTATTAACGACTATTTCACCAGGAGAGAATTTATGTTGATTTCCTTCATGAGAATTGTAGAGTACTAAATTCCAAACTCATGGGAAATTTTGGGAAATTTTTCAAATAAGCGAACTATGTTTTATTGAATTTTGAAATCGGTTGGTGAAAGTATTTAAAATGTAGTGATTTAATTACTGATTCAATCGTGACCGTCCGATTTTGATCAGATTTATTTTGAACCGTTCATTTAGGCTGGTATGTGTACAGTATAAATACGAGTCAATTTTGGAAAGTTTCCATTTTGGGAATTATGGGTTGACCCGCGTTGACCACGGGTCAAACCGACCTGTTTGGCCTTGACTTTTCTTGCCAGCGGTGTGCCCTATTCCGGCCACCTTTGGCCTTGATTTCTTGATGAGAAATATTGGGCTTAATTAAACTCCTCTTTCATTTGGTTGGTGAATCACTCATATTGGTGGCCGGAGGAGGAGGAATCGACGCGAAGAAAATTAGGGTTTTCGGCAGAGACAGCGGCGTTGAGGATCGACACCATGAAGGTTTTTTTATCCCTTGGGATGGTGAGTCTATCCCAAGTGGTCTCGGCCCTTGCCGTGGTCGGTGGTGGCCGATCGGAGATAATTAATTCCGGCGAGGTTTTTGATCTTCCAGGTGAGTTTTGGACGTTTTCCAGTTAGAATTGGGCTTAGTATTGAACTACAAAATAGTTGGAAATGTTGAGATCTTTAATTTGATGTCTAGGTCGAAGATTTTTGTGCCGATGGGTTTCCGGCGGCCGCCCGTGGCTGTCCGCGGCTCACGGGCCACCATGTGCGACGGAGCTTCAGCGATGTGGAATTTTTGACAAGTTTTATGTCGTTGAGCTCGTTCTCGCCTGCCAAACACAATGGTGAGGTTCATATTCAGATTTGAGTTTGATAAATTTTGACGAGTATTTAATCAGACAATAATCAGTTTAATTCACTAGAAAATTAAAGGACGCTTTGGCTATGAGTTTAATTGCGAGTCGTTTGATATTCGAGATTTGTTTGCGACTCTTAAAAGTAAGGGATTACGGGGAATTGAATTCAGTATTTGGTTGAGTTACTAATTAAACATAAATTACATTACTCGAGTATACGATATTCTCGAAGTTATTACTCAACAGATTACGATATTAGCTATTCAGTTTGAACCCCGATGATTACATATTAATTTTAATCGTGGTTTCATGATATTGAGTTAGAGGGCCTGTCAGATGAATAATTGTGCCGATTGACAGGTTTTCAGCTTTGTAATTATCTCGGCAATCCTATGAGTGAACCTTTATTTTCTCAATCGATAGCGATTTCTTTTATTTTCAGTATTTCAGTTTAAATTACAGTATACTTTAGAATAGATTGAATTTGGAGGTTTTTCTTGTGATGGCTTAGTTAGTAGCATCGATGCACTCACTAGTTTGCTGATCACCAGATAGTCCAGTCAGAGGAGGTCAAGTTGCCTCGTCTGGCAGTCAGGGGTGGTCAGGTTGCCTCATCTGACCCATCACTTATATTTTTACATATTGTCTGTCGACTCAGGTTAGAGAAAACTCCTGAGCAACCACCTCCATCAGAGTTCAGATTTATGCTTAAACTCGCTTTATTTTACAGAAATCTGAGGAAATGCATGGATTTACTATTTAGCGATTTATACAAATTATTATTAGATTTTGTCTACTCACGCTAACGTTTTTACATTTTATTTGTGTTTCCCTGGGCCCTTTGGTTTATCGATGCCCAGATTGCAGTGTGTATCATGAGGGTGTTGGATGTCATCAAGGGTATTGAGTCCACCAGTCAATTCCTTCAGTAGTAGGTTCCAGTTTACTGTCAGTATGTTTCTTATGTTATCGAAGTCAGCCTAGATACTAGTTCAGTGAGACTCTTGTGAATAGGTTGTCACTCGTATAGTTGTCGAGTTAAGTTTCTTTGTATGTGGAAGTATTTATAGGAAGTAAGTTTTCGAATTCTAAATTATGTATAAGATTTAATTCCATTTTTATGTTTAGATATCCGGATGGACATTGGTGGTCCACGATATTGTTTGTGGGTTTATCTGCAGAGTGTCAGTTTTCCTGGCAGGTGTTTGGTTGTCTCTTTTATAAGAGAAGTTATGTCAAAATTTTCACAGAAATGCGTAGATTAGGGTCAGGCATTAGGGCTTGATTCTAGATTACTAGTTAATCTAGGGTCGGGTCCTCTCAGTACGCAAATGAAATCTACACATCATGAGGGGTTAAGGAGATGAACAAGGAAAAGAGGCGCCATCTATTCCAGAAGAGTGAGATTTAATCAACTAAGCTCATGTACTCTATGATAATCCTCATTATGAGACACTCCCTGCTGCCTTGACCACTGACACTAATGAGATGGATAAGTACAACAGGATGGTACTTGAAGCCCAGACCCCAGTGTACCCTGTATGTCTAGAGAATATGTTGCATTATGTAATGGAGGAAATTTAGATAAAAGTGAATAACCAAATTTCAGATAGTGCTTTTGACGAAATGTAGAAGCATATATGTAAGTTGCTTCCTGATCAACTCAAACTTTCGGAAATCCATTATAAGGTTAGAAAGATCTTGAGTAGCCTCGGCCTAAAGTACAAGAAAATTCATGTATGCATAAATGATTTTCTGCTGTTTTACAAAGAGTATGCACATTTGGACTACTGTCTTGTATACAACCGTTGCAGATATTTGAACCGGGGGAATAGGATGAATTCGAATAAGCACATTCCTATGAAGGTGCTTCGATATTTTTTGTTGATTCCCAGACTGCGGCGTCTGTACATGTCTATATAAACAGCAAAGGAAATGAGATGGTACACAGGACAGAGAATAGATGATGATGTGCTCGGACACGTGGTAGATGGGGAAGCATTTAAATGTTTTGACAGGGAATTTCAAGACTTTGCAGTAGAGGTTTTCCATGTTAGACTCGGACTTTCTATAGATTGATTCAATCCTTGGGGTAATAATAGCGATGCCGTCAGCACTTAGTCAGTTATTCTCATGTTGTACAACTAGCCTCCGTGGATGTGTATGAACAAGAAATTTAGTTTCCCTACTCTTCTAAATCCAGGTCCTAAATCTCTTGGAAAGTGTTTAGATGTGTACCTCAGACCATTGATTGTCGATGTGAAACTATTGTTGGAAAATGGAATTCCAACTTATGAAAAATTAACAGACATGATAATGCTTGAACTAACTATCAAATAAACACTTAATAATCAGCAAAAACGTAAACAAATAAAAACAATTTTTGGTAGATGTAGCATTGATAAATAAGGATCATTCTTAACCAGGAATTGAGGGTGCATGTATGACTACGTTCTAAGGTATGGAGGGAGTTGAAAATTTGGTCTATTATCTACGAATTTAAAGATGAAACATGGCAAGAAAACACATTTAGAAACTCTAAATTCTATCATGCTTCAACTCATAGACAAGCAAAACAAACAAGAACATAGAATCTTAAACATGCTTACTAGATTGAAAACAAAACACTAACCAACAAATATACATGTGATCATCTAAATATTTTACCTAACTCTTTGCAGCCTAACATATTATATGCAACCTATTAGTGTGTAAGTCTTTAACTACGTTTTAGCATGCAATTTCAATATTAAGGTCAAACCGAGAATCAACTATGCATTTAACAAATCAATGATCTAAACCTAGAATCAGCTCTACATCTAAATCAAGCATTAAGCATGAAATTACATGTATAGTTAAAGGCTAAAGAAATAAAATAGATCACATAAACACGTTAGAATTATATAACCAAAGAACTTCTTTAAACCAATCCATAATAACCAATACGTCATACAAGAAGAAAGAAAAAATAGAAGAAATCATTTTACACTTTTTATTTGAGAATCTGCTCTAGTAACTATTGTAGATGGTCTTCTATGGATGAAGGAGACACTTAGGATGGTGGATGGTGTTTATGGAAGAGGAGAGTGGCAGCCTTCTTCGTGACTTTGATTAACTGGAGGTGAGGAAGAGTGTTTGGGCAGAGGTTTGGCTCTAGAATGAGTGATCCTCATGAAAGAGGCCGAGCTCTCTCTTTGATAGATGAAGACTAGAATATTTTCTCTCTGATCTATGTTTTCCTAGTGTACCCGGGTAAATCTGGCAGTCTACAAAGAATCATACTTTCTCGGAGTTGTAGACCTCCAAAAATTATGATCTTTAACTAATTAGAAAGAAGACTTCCAGATATTTCTAGTGAGGTATCACATGACTATATTTGGTCTTCAGAATTCTCGTTGCTCCTTTTAAGTTACAGGTCTGTAGCTTGGATATTTTTTCCTTATTCCATAAGAGATCTTCACATTCTTGATTTTATTCTTCTTTCTCTCCGAGGAATATCTTAGCTGATCTTGCCTTATTCTTGCAATATATTTCGTGCTTCATATCAGGCATATTTGGGATATTTTTTATAAATTTAATTTGGCCACTAATGCTTGCTTGATCCCCTACCATTTTGCTCTTTCTTGGCCCGGGCAGGAGAAATGTCTTCATTTTTCATTTGCACCATTTGGCATCATTTTCATTTGTCAATTTGGTTTCTAATTCTCAACACCAGTTGGAAAACTATTTTGCACACCATTTTTGGTAACTTTGTGAAAACCATTTC
Source organism: Geum urbanum (assembly GCA_946800695.1). Lineage (NCBI taxonomy): Eukaryota > Viridiplantae > Streptophyta > Magnoliopsida > Rosales > Rosaceae > Geum > Geum urbanum. The sequence goes on from OX327009.1 coordinate 5,565,329, forward strand.
TCGGACTATTTCTTCTCCGAAATTAGAAACATCCTCCTTGCTGTGTTTTAAGCTCATTTTCACCTCCCTTATTGATCTTCTTCATTCAAAACCTAAAAATAACAAAGTAAGAATGGATAATACTAAGGTCAAAACAAAGTTAAATGTAAAGAGAAATGCATTAAGAATCAAGCAAAAAATATGTAGATCATGACACAATGTTTATGATAAGAGCAGCCGTAACATGGATCATCAGCGATTTTCTTGCTTATGGGATGTTGGCATCTTGCACAACCAAAGGATACAATGGTTGTCTTATTTGATTGAACAACGCCAAATCTAGTTGGCATGTGGGGAAAGTGTGTTATATGGGGAACAACATAGATATCATGCACATAGAAAAGAATGTGTGTAACAATATGGTGGGAACAATTCTCGATATTAAGTTGAAGACTAAAAATACTTCCAAAACACGAAAAGATCTGGAATCTATGAATTTACGCTGTCGTTTGTGGTTACGGAGGGATAGAAGAGGAGTGTATATCAAGTTGCCAGATGCATCTTACACGGTGAAGTCGACACTGAGGGGTTATGTATTTAACTAGTTTAAAAGTGTTCGTTATTCGTCTACTTATGCAGCAAATATATTTGGAGCAGTCAACGTTGAGCAACACAAGTTCATTGGTCTGAAGACTAATGACTATCACGTTATGCTCAAATGTTTGATTCCAGTGGTAATTCGACCATATTTTCCTCCTGATGTCGTCAAACTAATTGTAGCATTGTGTAGATGGTGGCAGAGGTTATGCGCTAGAGAGTTGAAGAAATCAGATGTGGTCGAACTACAATACAAAATTGTACACATCCTTTGCAAACTTGAGATGATTTTTCCCCCTACTTTCTTTGAGATCATGATTCACCTCATGATCCATCTTCCCGAACAAGTGTTGCTTTCTGGTCTGGTCCACTACACTTGGATGTATCCTCAAGAAAGATACAATTATTTATAATGATTTTTCATCATTTATATATCTTTTTGTGTTTCTACTATTCGTCAAATAATTAATTGTATAATTTTGTAGACAACTCGGACAATATAAATGATTCGTCAAAAATAAATATTCTCCAGATGGCTTCATAGCAGAGACATACTTAATGCATGAGTGTGTTACCTACTGCATTAGGTACCTCAAGGATCCAGTCCAGACCACCACTTCCAATCCAAATGCACGCAACAATGTTTCAGTCGTCACAGATGTTGTACGACCATTTACAGGAGTATTAAACGAAAGATTAACTAAAGAAGAACTTGTTGAAGTTGCAAACTTACAGGGAGAAAATTCAGAGAGCCAAACCGGACAAGAGTCATAACTGGGTTCAAAATGTGCTTAAGAAGAAGGTCCCTGATTATTTCCACCAATGGGTACATATATTTAATTAATTTATACCATGCATGTATATAGGTTTGTGAATAGTTTTATTTTGAATTTCAGAAATCCGGATGGGAATAGGTGCCCATGGCAAATTTGAATGACATTTGGTGTTTTGTGATTAGTTTTATTATGTGAAGTGTTTTGCCTTAGTTTGTATATGCAGGTTTTGGTTTCCTTTGTTTTTAGGGGAAACTATGTCAAATTTTCGGTAGAAATTAAATACACATTCATATATATTCTTCACATTTTTGTAGATGATTGATCTAGAAAAATCTAGTAACGCAAGGGGTGGTGGTAATGAGAAAGGCATTTGTTGGCCCATAAGCTGGTTCAACACTATATTTACCCTGGATGTTTTGCTAACAGTGTAAAGTTTCATTGATTGGCCCGAGACGAAGGAAGAAGAACACAAAACAGTGGGATCGCGGTTGGGGAAGCCATTGATGTCTATTACGGGGTTCTTGTTAGTGTCGTTCAACTATTTTATGGGAATGATATCAACGTTTTTCTATTCAAGTGTAAATGGTTCAAGCGTACGAAGGAAGATCTGGGCCTTTTACTAGTCGATACAAACTCAAGATAGTATGAGGATGATTCATTCGCTCTTGCCACCTTAGTTAGGTAGGTTTTCTATCAGAATTATCCGAAAGCTAGTGAAGGTTGGAAAATAGTAAACCACATATCTCACCGAGGAATATAGAGTACCAGAACACTTGAAGGGTCGTCAGCGACTGACACTGAAACACATAATGACAATGCATATGAAGAGCCTAATACTTCTATCATCCCCGACATAAGGGAACTGATTCGGTCTAATGAACACTTACCTATGCCTGATGGCACCATAGATCTTGTTGAAGAGGAGCTGGAGGATGACGGCGACAACGTCGAATACGATTAAGACGATGGAGATTATGATGAGGAACATTCAGCTGATAGTGAGGAGGAGGATGATTATGAGGCTGAGGAGTGATGTGATTTTTTAAATAAATATATTTTAATACTCAATAGTAGTTAATTATTTATTTAATTTTATACACGTATTTAATTAATCAAGGCATACAAAATTCAAAGAGGTTTATTAAAAGTATACGTAAGTACGTTTGCATTAGTTATGTTTGACATGAATGATTTAGAATCGACAAACGCAACATCATTTTTTGATATAAAGATGACATCTTAGACGACGAAATCTATATTTTTGTCATCTAAGATTCACTTAGATGACGAAATTATCTATTTTCGTCTTCTAAGGAGTACACTTAGATAACAAACAATTATTCATCGTAAAAGAACTACTTAGCCGATGAACATATAATATTTTTCGTCGTCTAAGTACATATGGAACACTAAACCCTTAACCCTAACCCTAATCCCTTTACCCTAAACCCTAAAAACCTTAGACGACGAACGTGGTATAGTTTCATCGTCTAAGTCAAACTTAATTAGACAATGAAAATCACCACTTTTTTCGTCTAAGTAGATTTTCATAATCTGATCTCCATGAGTAAACAATGCTTGGTCTATGGGTGTCAATAGTTCAAAAATGGGAGTTATGAAGATTTGTATATCAACGTTTCCATTTTGGTGAAATTTCAGTTTTATACATGATTGACTACACCGATCAAACCCTTAACAAACTTCTTATCGAATAAAAATTTGTCTATTTACATATTTAATGGTAATGAATATATCAAACGGTTGTTTTGTCCAAATTCAATTTCGTTAATATGGATGTACAGTATAGACAGACATACGAACACTTAAGTTATTCAACATTAATTAGTAGATGGATAACATGTATCAATTAGTCAATCTAGTTTTTATGTCAAATTTTAATTAATTTATATGTAATTGATATATAAAGTTTTGACGTAAGTGGAAATATTCGTCACGTCGATAAACGGTTTTACGATTATTAATATGTACGATTGTTTCCGTCTTTAAAAGAAAAGTGGATATTCACAAAGCTATATCGATCGAATACCAAATTCTACTAAATTGGCATCAATTTTCCAAAATATTATATAAATATAATGATTATATCTGACAGCCGATTTCTTCGTATTTTTAGGGTAGTCAATTTTAAAAAAAAAACAAAATAGATACATTTCTTTTATAAATTATCACTTGGACGACGAAACCTTTGTAATTCGTTGCCTAAGTTCATTATTAGACTACGAAATCATGTAATTTCTTTGCGTAAACCCAAATATTTGGCGGGTTTTGTTTTCCACCAAATGGATTTAGGTCAAACCTCAGAGGAGACCGTTACGGCTTCGATGGATGGCCAAGAAATCCTGAATGCTCCAAATGAGGCGACCACAACCTATGCAAACGAGCCAGATATTTCCGCTAAAGTGTCGGGGTCAGAAGGTCTGCAAGAATCTGTCGACGATTCTATTCACTATAGCGCCCAACGCATGACCAGGAGGAAACCATTAAACCTAGTCCCAAATGCACTCGGGGACTAAGGAAGGTGCTAAAAGCGAGCACATAGTCAAGTTAACGAGGAAGAAGATCGAGGTGTCATTTGACAAGTTCACCCGAGGCCCACATCCAAGGAGCTCAGCAGTCTGTGGTTGCACAACATTAGCTCAATCTTATGGAACAACATGCATATGATTGCCCCTTCGTTGAATGAGCTACACAAATCTGAAAAGTTCAGGGTGCACTCCAAATTCTTGATAATAGGGTCTATTTAATTTTTTTTAATTTCATAATTAATTACAAAGCATAAAGGTATAATGTCTAGAATTTTAATTTTTTATTTATTTTCCTAGGTACATTTTGACTATGAAGGCAGACCGGAGATGTGGGAGCACATGGAGGATACGGCTACCCGCATTTATAAGGATAGAAAGTATGATCTCCACAAGTAATACCAGTAACACGGTGCCTTGCCTATCCCACAAGAGCTGTGGACAAAAAGGGAAGACGAGTGGCAATAGTTGGTCGCACACTTTGAGTCTGACAAGTATAAAGTTCGTCTTCATTTTTTTAATGTAATGAAAATGAATAATTTCTTACTTTTAACCATTTATTTATTATTTAATATTTTTTGTTGTGAAACAGACAAGGTTTCATGCCAACAAGGTAAATCATGAGAAGAAGACCGACCACCATGTTTCGGGCTCACAAGGGTTCATCCACATGGCAAAGGAGCTCAGAGATGCGGGTTCGAAACATTGTTTCCTTGATGCTAGCGTCTCCGCTTATATCAAGTCCGGGGAAGTCAATGTCGTGAGTAAAAGTGATGTAAGTAAATATTTTTCTAAAATTAATTGAATTTAATCATACTTCCTAAATTTATTGAAATTTAATCTAACGGTAATTTGTTTGAAGAAATTGAATTATGATTAGGATATTTAATTAGGACGTGCTCTTGAAATTTTCTTTAGTTGGTTAAATTATGATTCTAAACTTGAGAAATCTTGATGGGAATCGGTGCCCACGGTGAATATTGGAATTGGTTATTCGAAGTGTTTCCTTTCCTGGAGGTTTTTGGTTTCCTCCTATTTTAGGGAAACTATGGCATTTTTTTTAGAAATAAATATTTATGTGTTGTTCACATGATTAATTTCAAAAGAGGTTGATACAAATGGCCTATGAGGAATTGGCAAACACAATATTGGAAAATGCAGAGATGAAGCCTAAATAGCTGCGTTCTCTATCGAAGGAGAGTTAGATCAGTATTGCTGATGTTGTTTTCAACCGCCAAGCTGGCAAGGAGGTTCGTGAGCTTAGACGGTCGGTCTAGAGAGATTTAACCTAATCATTCACATCGGTGAGTAGGTGCAGTGCGACAGATGCCAAGGCTGGCCGAGCTGCACAAGACGATGCTCCATCAGCCAAGGAAGAAGCTTGATTGACCCGGGAGGAGGTGAGATAGACCCAGGATCAGCTTCACACGACCAACACTTTGATGAACGCCGTCTTTAAGTTCCTCGAGTCAATGAGCATGCAACCTCTACTAGAGTGTTATCCCCCCCCCCTCCTAGGGACGATGACGACGACGATGGGAGCAACGACGGGGGAATCGACAGAATGTCTACTCTGGATTTTGGTTTAGTTTTGTAGTTTCGTTTATGTATATGTCGATCGATGTACGTACAATTTATGTACAATTTTTATATTTAATGAATAATTTATAATTTAATTAATATTTAATTTAATTTATAAATTTAATTTATAAATCTAACACAAACAAAGATATAAAAAATAAAAATTGAACTTAGACGACAAAACACGGATGATTCGTCATCTAGGTCAATCACTAAGACGACAAATTATTCGTCATCTAGGTTTTATACCTTAGACAACGAAGATCAGTGTTTGTCGTCTAAGCGGTTGAACCTAGATGACGAATTGTTGTTCATCGTCTAAGTGATTCACTTAAATGATGAACTTTTGTTCGTCATCTAAGTGTTACTACTGAGACGACGAATATCTTTTGTCTTCCAAGTGTTAATACTTAGATGAAGAGTACCATTATTCGTAGTCTAAGATGCATCTAAGATGACAAACACTTTCGTCGTTTAGAGGTATAAATTTTCGGTATCTAAGTACAAAGGCGACGAAATATGTTTCATCACCTAAGTAGCACCTTAGACTACGATTGTTAGATGACGAAACTTAGGTGACGAAAAACGCCACTTAGATGTCTTGCAACTTATTACCCCGCAATGCACCTTGGATGTCAAGTTGTAGGATAGGTTTCTCAGCCCTTGAGATGTGACATTTATTCGGTCTATTCCTTTGAGCAGATTATTGAGAATCGATCGCTTGGTTTGACATTACATAGCTAGAGGTGAGTACAAGGTTGGTAGTGCATATGTGGCAGCTCAATCGTGATATTATAACACTTCCTCATATGGCTAGAACAAACCTTCATGGCCACTTTTGGAAAACTTTCTGGTGTAAACTCGATAGATATGATGAGTGTATAAGTCAAATTGAACACAAGAGTTGGGAAATTTTCTGATATTTGATCGCTCCCGAATTGGGATATATATACAAGCATACTTACAGTTCTACAAGGAAACTATTTACACCTACTTAATTACATAATATGCACCTCCTAATATTCCTAGGAGTGTGACTCACTCCAACACTGCTCCTCAAGTTAGAGCATATAAGTATCAAATGTCCAACTTGTTAAGTAAGTCACTGAAGGTCGTAGACGAAACATGTTTGGTAAGGATGTCAGCTAACTGCTCCTTTGAATGAACAAATGGGAATGAGATAATATGAGCATATAGCTTTTCCTTGTAAAAATGTCTATCAATTTCTATATGCTTCGTTCGATGATGTTGGAAAGAATTATGTGCAATCTCAACTGCAGCAGTGTTGTCACAATAAAGAGGCATTGTCCACTTCTGCTTGAAACCTAAATCCTTTAGAAAATGCCTCTACCACAACAACTAACAACTCCTTAAGTCATGCCTCTATATTCAGCCTCTGCACTAGAATGAGCTACCACATTCTGTTTCTTGCTCCTCTAATTAATTAAATTTTCACCAACAAATATAAAGTAGCCAGAAGTAGAACATCTTTTAGTAATGTTACATGCCCAGTCTACATCAGTGTACCCTCTAGTCTTGAAGTCTTCATGCTTACTAAACACAAGGCATTTTTTCATGAGTAGACTTTATGTATCTTAAGATTCTTATTACTACATTCATGTGATCCTTACTAGGGTTGCACATATACTGACTCACCACATTAACAATATAAGCAAGATCAGTTCTAGTGTGAGACAAGTAAATCAACCTCCTACCTAACCTCTGATGGAGAGACTTTCCTATAGCAACTTGGTCAGCATATTCTGCAATATGATGATTCTGTTCAATATGTGTATCAACTGGTTTACAGTCCAGCATCTTAGTGTCTGCCAACAGATGTAGAATATACTTCAATTCCTCTGATTCAACATAATGCAATTCTTGTCCCGGGTTACCTCAATGCCTAAGAAATACTTCAAGTTTCAATGATCTTTCATCTTATACTCAGAATACAATTGAACTTGTAACCTCTTAATCTTATCGAAGTCATCACGTGTCACAATCATGTCCTCTTCATAAATAATCAATGCAGTGTTTCAAAGACATGAGGACTCAAATTGTGTTGATCTTTTCAACTGGTGCAAATGTCTCATCATAATCCACTCTATATTTCTGAATATATCCTTTTGCAACCAACCTTGTCTTATATCAGTCAACTCATTCATCTACATTATGCTTCACTGCATAAATTCATCTACACCCAACGGTCTTCTTTCCAGGTGGTAAATGTACCAAGTCCCAATCACCATTTTTTAGAGCATCCATCTCAACCTCTATTGTCTTTGCCAACTTCTCCTCCTTCATTGCATCCTTTACTTTATTAGGAAGAGACATAATAGAAAATTGATTCACAAAGGCTACATAGGGTTTAAATAATCTATGGGTTGACACATAATTAGCTACAGGATACTTGGCCTTATCTAACAAGACTGGCTCATATTTCTTTGAAAGTTAACCGCGGGTTGATCTATCAGGCAAGACTTTCCTAGACTAAGGTTCAAGTACACTAGAACTTGACAAAGGAAGACTACTACATAGCTCAGGTGATGACAAGTCAAGAGAGATTGTTGAAGGAGAGGGGAGATTGAACTTTCATGTATATTTTTTATAACTCGGGGCTGATAACTCGTTAATTCTTCTCTTTTAGATGTGTCGGACAAGTAGTCGACATGGCCAACATTTTCAGAAATTGGGACTGATGTTGATGTCTGGGGTTCTTCGACAGGTCAAAAATTGTTTGACTCATCGAGCTCAAATCTCGGGATGTTTCTAGAACCACCCGTCGTAAATTTCCTTCGACGGGTCGAATCTTCTCCCTGGATTCTACTTTGATGTGTCGATTACCTACTTTTGCATGCTGATTACCTTCTTCGATGTGGTGATTACATTTTTCGACATGTCGATTACCTTCTTTGACATGTTGAACTTCTCCCGTGTGAGTGTGAACGTTCAGGGAACCTTCTTCGACCCATTGACAGAAATTTTTGATGGGTCAAATCTCGACTGCAGTTGGAGCACTTTCAGCTGTAGTAGCTATATATGTCCTTCAACTTGGTCCTCATAAAACACTTTCTTTTCCTCCTAACTTTGAGTTGCTGTAGGAGATAAATAGCAAAGTTATCATGAAATGTGACATCCATCATGACATAAAACTTTTGAGATGGAGGATGGTAGCAATTGTATCCTTTCTAGTGAGAACCATAGCCAATAAACACACACTTGAGAGCACGAACCTCCAACTTAAATCTTTGATTCTTATGAAGATGAACATAGGCCACAAAATCAAAGACGCGAGCAAGAAGTTTGTTGAGAAATGGGATGGCAACATGTTTAGACAATACCTCAAATTGAATCTGATTCTGAAGAGGTGCAGATGGTAAGTGGTTAATGAGATGAGAGGCATAGAGTACAACTTCTCTCCAAAGATACTTTGACATATTTTCACTTAACAAGAGAGCTCATCCCATATCCAACAAATGACGATTCTTCCTTTCAGACACTTCATTCTATTTAGGTGTTTGAGGACAAGTAGTTTTATGAACAATTTCATGCTCTTGGAAATATTCCGTAAATGAGTGATTAACAAATTCTACTGCGTTGTCTGATCTGAACACTTTCACACAAGCATTATACTGGGTTCAAATGAGGCTATGAAATGCAGTGAATGCAGAAAATACAACATCCTTCTTTTTCATCATTACCACCCATGTCCATCTTATATAATCATCAATGAACAAAACAAAGTATCTCATTCCTGATAGAGTAGAATTCTTTGAAGGCCCCCACACATCAAAATGAATTAACTCAAAAAGAGCTGAACTAGAATGAGAACTTGGATGGTAAATAGACATGTGAGTCTTAGCAAAAGTACAAGTTTCATAATGGAGATTAGACTCCTTTATTCCCAAAAACAAGGGTGGCATAGATTTCTTCACAACACCAAATAACAGATGACCTAACGGGCGATGCCATAACCAGATTTCTTTAACTAGGTCAGAACTCAATGTCAGGGCAACATGTCTTGATGGCGCTCGTGTATCCCAACTATACATGCACTCCAAGTGAAAACCACCTTCCCTTCCGATCTCCCTTGCCTATTATTGCTTGATTACATAGATCCTAAAATACTACATAAAATGTGACAGAGAATTTATTTTGGGAATTCACATTTTATACTAGGCAAAATGTGACAGAGAATTTATTTTGGGAATTCAATTCAGATACTGACAACAGATAATGAGACAAAGAGGGAACATAAAGGACATTATGTAATACAAAAGATGGAGTAACTTAGATTGATCCAATATCTAAGACGGAAAAAGACACACCATTTGTATTAGACATTTCAGGTACAGGAGAAGATGACAGACTCGAAAATAAGGAATTATCAAAGGTTATATGATTAGACGCACCAGAATCAATTATCCATGTATCACCACCAGTAAAGTCAGAAACTTTCAAAAAAAATACCAATTTTACCTTGATGTTTCTCAGTTAGAGAAACATTACCTTCCATGTGGTCTTGACTCTCCATACCAAAGAAAACATGTTATTCAAATAACGAAATATCCAAAGCCATGATAAATTCTTCAAAAGGGAACAAGACAAGAAACAAGTGAACATGATTAAGGAACCAGTCAAACAAGACATATTTCAACGAGTCGAGAGATTTTTTAGACACGTCGAACATGACAAGATATGAAGATTCAGACAAGAAATAAGAAGGACAGATTCGCAACAAAAAAGGGGTCAGACCTTCAAGATTTCATGGATCAAACCTAGACTCTGATGCCAAGTCAAATAGAACACAAGAGTTGGGGAATTTTCTGATATTTTATCACTCCCGAATTGGGATATATATAAAAGGCTACTTATAATTCTACATAGAAACTATTTACATCTACTTAATTACAGAATATACAACTCCCAATATTCTTAGGAGTGTGACTCACTCCAACAATATAAACGTGTTAGAGATGTTAATGGGGTTTGTGTAATATGTGATAATGCAGTGGAGGCTGAGCTTCATCTCTTTTAGGTTTGCCCAACCATTCAACCTATGATAGCTTCCATTACTTCCAGATACGTCAGTCAAAAACTACATGTGTTTAGTGGTTAAAGGCTTGTTCTTTAGCATTGACATAGGAGTTGTTGGGCACGGTAGTAATTTTGATGTGGTTAGTCTAGAAGGGCTGCAATGAAAAAGTTTGGAATCAGCTAAAGTTTGATGGTTAAGCTATGAAAGTGCAAGCATGTGCTTGGCAGATCACCATGTTATGGTGAATCAGCCTCGGACCGCCCAAGTAGAGAGTTACAGAAATTGTGAAGACCATTAGTTGGTCATTATTGTGTGTATGAATAGGGCGTATGACGACTCATTACATAGAGGTGTTATTAGAAGTTGGTTGGGCAACTTTGTGATGTGGTTTGCATGCTGACTTGAAGATCAATTTTGAACGTTTTAGAGTAAAAAATAGCATTAGGTTGTGAGGTGGCATATCTTGTAGGCTTGGATTATGAGGTTGGCCTGGCATGTCTATGTTCAAATTTTATGACTATCGTCAAAGCAGTGTGTGATCTGAAAACTACTGTAATGAACCAAACTTAAATTAGAGACTTAATCTTCTTAGTCGAGTTAATTTTTGAGTTAATCATTATATGATATGTTTATCGAGATTCGCCGCGACCTAAAATTAGACTTTTTATATGTTTTGATTTTGGACTCGTTTCCTTCATCGAAGTTGATCGGCGTTGACCACAAGTTGTGGTGGCCTGTGAACCCCATGCACTGTCTTGCATAGTAAAGCTCCGATGACCAGGAAGCAAAATTCTTCACGAGAAGTTCCTTTATCCGATTTGTGATGGTGTTTGGTGTAGCTTTGATGAAGTCGATCGGTTTTCGTAACGTTTACATTATACGCAAGTCGCAAGTTTTAAGGTGTCTTGACATTTGAAAATGTCGCTTGTCGTATGTCAAGTCTAGTGTGACGACCCGAACCAGAATTCGTAGTGTAATCAGTACGATTCACGAGATTATGCATAATCGCGATTAATCGTTAATTTGTGTGGTTTGTCGGATTAGTTCGCGACTTTATTATTGGCCGAGAATTTGAATTGAGTTTCTTCACGAGAGTTGTAGAGCACGTGATTTTGAGCTCGTGGGCAGTTCCAGATGAATTTTCCAATAACAGAAGAATATAATATGATTATTTGAAGTTGCGGTTTATCGACGAGTTTATCCGTTCGTTTCGTATATATCCGAATCGTAATGGTTATCCATTTTGGACCGTTGATCGTCCCGAGACGCGAGTATAAATATCGGAAATAGTCGAAAAATTGTCGAAAACACTGTTTGAGGCGTTGACCAAGAGTTGACTTTCCTTTTTGGGCTGTTGACCGTTGACCCGTGAAGGACATCGACCCGTTTGAAAATTTCGCCGGCCGACTTGGATTTTCCGGCCACCTCCGGCCACGTTGAGGGTACAGATCGATTCCCCTTGAGCTCCTTTATTGTTTTGTGTTTGAATTTGTGAGAATTGGTTAGGTTTCGATTGAGTCCGATTCGGGTCAGTTTCGTGGGTTTCGCCGGTGACGGGGGGAGGTGTTCTGGCGAGCCACGGTGGCGGGGGTGAGGGGGTTTCGACTCCCCTTGCCCCAGTGATGCTTCCCATGTGTTTGAATTCGGTGGAGGTTGAGGTTTTGGGTGAACCCGTGGTGGTTGCCGGAGTATAGCTTCGATTTGGTTTCGAGCTGATTTGGAGGTGTTACAGTTTAAATTGGGTGTTGTCCTAGTTGAAGAAATGGTTGGGCTTGAGGTAAGCTTGAGGATGTGACCTTCCTCGCCGGAGAAATTCTCCGTTGACGGCGGCGGCGGCGGTCAACGACGGCGCTCCGGCGAGAAAGTTGACGTTTTGGTTTTCGATGATTTTAGTGTCATTTTTCTCGTAATCGCGCCCCGATCGTCACCTTGAGGTTTTTGAATTGATTTGGGTATCAGATTTTCAGTCGAGGGTTTCGAGTGGAGATTTCGGAAATTCAGTCGATTGTTTTATACAGTTTTATATGTTTCCGGGAACGGTTGGTTTCCATGATAAAGTACAAAGTTGTGGCTATGATTTTGATCAGATATGTTTTATGATTATTCAGGGGATCGAGATCTTGCTTCAGGCGATGGATCTTCCGCCGGACCACGTGATTAGCGCGAGTACGCGCTCTGCTGATCTGTGAGTGGACATTTTTATATTTTCACAGTTGTTTGCGAGTTCGTGATTTATCGTGATTTTCCGTATTTACTTTATACGATGTTGAGATATATGTTATTTTCGGAGGTATTATTTTATATTTATTGGCGATGGCATTACTGCATCGATGCTTCGGCTACTCGGCTGATCACCGGTAGTCCGCCAGAGTTTAGAGATTCCTCTGGACCAGAGTTAAAAGATTCCTCTGGGCAGGGTTGAGAGATTTCCCTGATCTATCACTGTCGGGTTTGAGCGATTCACCTGACCGTTGGGCTTGAGAGATTCGCCTGGCAACCTCCATATATATACTTTTCGAACTCGCATTGTTTTACATTGATTATGTATATAATTGGTGAAAGGCATATGTTTATTTTCGTCCACTCACTCTAACATTTTTACTTGCCTTTCCCCTCGGCTTTTTAGTTTCTTAGCCCAGTTTGCAGTTCGGATTGTGGTGTCTCACGTCGCGGTTGGAGGCTAGTAGTTCGAGCCACATGTGTTTTCCAGTAGGTTTCTTGTTTCGCCTACTGATGTATATATTGTATATATTTACACTAGAGGTCGCTCTGATACATTCTTATACACGTTTTATATTGTTTTTCCCGGATATATTATATATTACAGTTATGTTTACTGTTTATTATTAATGATATGATAATGAAAAATCCGGTTGGGATTGGTGCCCACGATTTGGCTTTTGTGACATAGGATGAAGTGTTATTTTCCGGGTGCAGGTAATGGCAATTCCGCGTTAGTAGCGATACTCTGCCGAAATTTTAATGGTTTTTGTTGGTTCATATTTTCAGAAGGGGTTTGATTCCAGTTTAGGCAACTAAATCGGGGTTGGGTCCTTTCAGCTTGGTATCAGAGCATCAGGTTGTCAGATTCTGTAGACTCTTGTAGTTGTGACGCTTAGGGTATTTGAGTTTGTACAGCATGACTGAAGTGATGACCCAACTGGCCAGCGGTACTCATCAATACTTCGGGTGTTGTGTGTTCTCAAATATCTGCGGTCTCATGATTACGTTCTTTCTTCTTGTACCTCATGCTTGTCTTGTATCAGTAGGATGCCTCCTCAACGTGGTCCCCGTGTTGATCGGGAAGCGGATCCTGATGAGGATCGCCAGACGCACGACTTGCTCATGCGAGTGCTGCGTTTGGAAGAGCGTTTTGACCCTGTGGTCAAAGCTCGTACTGCTGGTGCGACTGTGTTTTCGGGTTCAGCTGATCCAGAGATATGTGAGGCATGGGTGGTTCAGGTTGAACGTGTATGTGAGCGTCTGCGGTTTACCTCTGAGCAGATGATAGTGGCAGCAGTCGGATTACTTGAGTCTGATGCATATTTCTGGTGGGTTAGCACCGACAGAGTTCCAGTTGATACCCCGTGGACTTTGTTCCGAGATTTATTTATGCGGAGGTATTTCAACCAGGCTACACAGCAGCGCAAGTATCAGGAGTTGACGAACTTGAGGCAGGGCAGTATGTCTGTGCTTGAGTACAGGGACAGGTTTACCCGCTTATCTCGTTTTGCGCATGACATGGTGGCTACTGAGGAAGCCAAGTGCCGTAGATTTGAGCTAGGTTTGAATTTGAATATCAAGGGGACTCTGACTACGATGTCTCGGAACAACTTTGATGAGTTTGTCAGTGCAGCACTCCGAGGTGAGGACATCGAGAAGGAGAGGTGGCAGAGGTACCAGCCTAGACGGTTTGAGGAGGGTGGACCGAGTCAGGGGCCTTCAAAGAGGCAGAGTTCTGATACTTGTGGTTCGGCTTCATCCTCGGGCAGTGGACCATATCGACCACCAGCTGGTGTACTGAGACAGAGATCAAGATGGAGGAGAGATCGACCGCAGGCTAGTGGGGGTTCTAGCGGTTCCAGTTATCCTCGGCGTACCTGTGGCTCATTTGCTGTACCGAGAGAGTACCCGTTATGTAGCCTCTACAGCAGGCATCATCTTCGTCCATGTCAGCGAGGCCCTGTCACTTGTTTTCCCTGTGGCCAGGTGGGTCACTATGCGAGGGAGTGTTACCAGTTTGATGGTGTTGATGGACAGGCGGCCCGGAGTTCTGGAGCTGAGCGAGGTGCCACTTCGGAAGCTCGACCAGCACAGTTTGCGGGCCAGGGCAGACAGCAGGGACAGCCTCAGCGTGGACGACCAGCCGAGCAAGCGAGGGTTCATGCGATGACTTTACGAGAGGGCCGAGCTTCACCAGAGGTCGTTATCGGTACGTTACATGTCTTTGGTATTCCAGTACTTACATTGTTAGATCCAGGTGCCACGCATTCATTCATGTCATTTAGACTATCATCATTAGCTACGGTACCTGCATCTCCACTTCCGGGGTTGTGGAGAGTGTTGTATCCGTCCGGTGAGATTGTGAGTATTGGTTGGGTGTACAGAGACTGTGAGGTGTTTATTGGCGGCCATGGTTTAGCCGCAGATTTGTTGTTGCTTGATATTGTAGACTTTGATCTGATCTTGGGTATGGACTTCTTGGAGACGCATTGGGCCATGTTTGATTGTCACAAGAAGGAGGTCACGTTTCGACTACCAGGCTTTCCCGAGATACTGTTTCGCGGCGAGAAGAACACTTCACTACCGTGTTTGATTTCCGCGATGATGGCGGATCGGTTGATGAAGAAAGGTTGTGTTGCTTATTTAGCCCATATTGTGGATACTATAGCAGTTGTGCCAGATCTTGGTAGTATTGAGGTTGTTGCTGAGTTCCCGGATGTGTTTCCAGTAGAGTTACCAAGCATACCTCCTGTTCAGGAGATTGATTTTACTATTGAGTTGTTACCGGGTACAGGACCCATTTCCCAGGCACCGTATCGTATGGCGCCAGCGGAGTTGAAAGAGTTGCAGGTTCAGCTCCAGAAGTTGCTGGAGAAGGGTTTTATTCGACCTAGTGTTTCACCATCGGGTACTCCGGTTTTGTTTGTATGGAAGAAGTATGGATCTATGCGATTGTGCATTGACTACCAGAAGCTGAATCAGGTTACAGTAAAGAACAAATATCCGTTGCCGCGGATTGATGATTTGTTCGATCAGCTCAAGGGAGCTTCTGTCTTTTCGAAGATTGATCTTCGATCTGGATATCACCAGTTGAGGATCCGAGACTCTGATGTGGTCAAGACAGCTTTCAGGTCGCGGTATAGGCATTACGAGTTTTTGGTTATGCCGTTTGAGTTGACCAATGCCCCCGCAGCTTTCATGGACCTAATGAATCGAGTGTTTAGACGGTTTTTAGACAAGTTCATGATTGTGTTCATCGATGATATTTTAATCTATTCCAGGAGTGTGGGCCAGCATAAGAAGCATTTGCGAAAGGTGTTGCGGACTTTGCGGGACCATCAGTTGTTTGCGAAGTTTAGCAAGTGCGAGTTTTGGCTGGATAGTGTGAAGTTTCTGGGCCACGTGATATCCGCTGAGGGAGTCAGTGTTGATCCTGATAAGATCGAGGCCGTGCTCAACTAGAGTAGACCTACCACTGTACCGGAGATCCGGAGTTTCTTGGGTTTGGCAGGCTATTATCGGCGGTTTGTATAGGATTTCTCTCGGATTGCTACACCACTGACCAGGTTGACAAAGAAGGGCGTCAAGTTTGAGTGGTCCGATGCATGTGAGGAGAGTTATTTGCTCCTAAAGGAGAAATTGACTACTGCACCGGTTTTGACTTTACCAAATGACAGCAGTGAGTTCGTAGTGTACAGTGATGCGTCGAAATTGGGGCTTGGCTGTGTGTTGATGCAGCATGGTAGAGTTGTGGCCTACGGTTCCAGGCAGCTGAAACCACATAAGTTCAACTATCAGACGCATGATTTGGAGTTAGCCGCTATTGTGTTAGCATTGAAGAGTTGGAGACAATACCTGTATGGAGCCCAGTGTAAGATCTATACCGACCACAAAAGTCTTACTTACTTGCGGACGCAGCCAGATCTGAACATGAGGCAGCGCCGATGGTGAAAGGACCCAACCTCGATTTAGCTCTCTAAACCAGAATCGAACCCCTTTGAAAACACAAACCAACAAAAACTTTTCAAAATTCCGGCAGAGTTTCGTTACTAACGTGGAATTACCATTACCTGCACGCGGAAAATACACTTCATCCTATGCCACAAAAAGCAAACCGTGGGCACCAATCCCATCCGGATTTCTCAATATATCAACAGTAAAGTAAAACAATAAATATATCTATATTTTACTGAAATCTGATATAAAATCGTATAACATATACCACAGGAAGCTCAGAGCGACATCTAATACATAATCATATACGCATACCACAGTAGGTAGAACAATAAACCTACTGGATGAAACAAAGTAGCTCGAGCACTATGCCTCCGACCACGACGTGCGATATCAGAGCCTGAACTGCAAACTGGGCACAGAAACCGAAAAGCCCAGGGGAAAGACAATAAACACGTTAGAGTGAGTGGACGAAAATAAATGTCTTTCACCAAGTAATATATACGTATAAAATCATATGCGAGTCAAATGCACATAAAATCAAATGGTACACGAGGGAGACTCTAACTCCTCACGCGTACAGAGCATGCAACGTAAAACATATCGCGGAGACTCTCGCGGGCTTCCACGCGATAGCACTGTCTGAATCACGGGATCCCAGACCCACACGTGATTCCTAGCCAGAAAGGCCTCGGGTCAGGATATCTGTCCCCCCCCGGAGCGTACTCGGGGATCAGCCGAGAAGCCAATGTGTATCGATACCACAACATATACTGAGATTGTACTCTGTGTAAACCAAATCATAAATCCTTTCCATGCACATGCATAAAACATAATATGTACGTATGTGTATATATTCGTATACGTATATTCGTATAAGCATAATCGTAAAACACATGCTCGTAAAATCATAATCAATCTGTATGCTCAAGTTCGTAAATCATTTATAAAAGACTCGCAAATAATCCGTGAAAAGAAATGTCCACTCACAGACTTGCGTAACGCGATACGCGTTAACCCGTGATCCGGCGGAAAGTCCCTCGCCAAACGAACGATCACGAACTCCTGAATAACCACAAAATCCATATCTCAAACTCATATCTCGACAATACAAGACAAATCACGAGAAACCACCGTCCTCGGAAATACGAAATCCGAATACGACGAATCGTCGAAAAACCATATATACCACCTCAATACCTCGTTTTATGTTCGGACGCTCAACTCGAAAAACGAACCTCCCCACTGCGATCGGAGCGCGATTTCGAGTCAAATGACAGGCGACTTGTCGAAAGTCAAAAAGTCAACCCGTTGACCGTTGACCGCCGTTGACCGCCGTCCACGGCGGCGCCACTGTTGACCGGAAGAATTCACGGCGGAGCAACCCCTATTCCACTCAAAATCACCCACTGAGCAACTTCCATAACTGCACCGAAGTCCAATTCTTACTCTAACTAGGTCAATTTCATGAAAATCCAAATTGAAACACAAATTTCAAATCCAAAATTCTCCTTCCACAATCAAAATTAAAGCTTCATACTTACATGGTTAGAATCCTTGAGAGGAGAGCTTCAAAACCTAGTCCTTGGTTTAGCTCGAATCGGCCGGAATAATGTAGTCCGATTTCACCCAAAAACTCACAAACTTTGCCGAAAAAATTCTCTCTCCACCGTGACTTTGGCCGTGAAGGAAGGCCGGAAAACAAACGGGAAGCTCACGGCGAAGAGGAAGAGACCAGCCCCACACCTTGAGGTGGCCGGATGGCTCGCCTCCGTGAAAACCTCCGATTGCCGTCGCGAATGCCCTCCTCCACCGAGTTGACTCAGTCAACTCGGTCAACCTCAATAAATGGCCTCTGTTGACTTTCCCAAAAGGGAAACCCCACTATTTATAGCTTTCCTGATTAGGAAACTTCATAATTATCCATTTCGACGAATTTGAATATCCGTAACTCTCGCATCGTAACTCCGATTCTGATAATTCTCGCGGCTACAAACTCGTCTCGACATACTCTTCAATAATCACCCGAAGTCAAACCCATCGACCATATGGATAAAAAGTCAACCCTTCGAATCAACACACATTAAATCGACTAAACAAACAGCAAACGGAAATATTCACAACTAAATCTTCGTAACTCAAAATCATGCTCTGGAAGTTCCCACAAAATCGAAATTAAATTCTGAACAACTTCCGTGAAGAAGCCGAACCCAAATTCTCGTCCGGTAATTTAGTCGTTAAGTAGCTCGCCATTATAATCCGAACTTCAAATATTCATAATTAATTCCTCGGTCGTCCAAATAACGATCCGGAACTGCCCACGAACTCGAAATCACATGTACTACGACTCTCCGGAAGAGACCCAGCTCCAATTCTCGGCCAATGATTAAGTCGTTAACAAATCTGGCGGTTCAAATGCTGTCGAAACTCTGCGACTACGCAGTAACTCACGAATCAAGCTGATTATACTTCTGATTCTGGTCCGGGTCATCACAGATGGATGGAGTTGATCAACGACTACGATTGCACGTTCGAATACCATCCAGGGAAGGCCAATGTTGTAGCTGATGCACTTAGCCGGAAATCTGAAGCTTCGTTGTTTCATGTGTGTGGGCCAGAGTGTCGATGTTAGCCGAGCTTCGGGCTACGGGTGCCGAGTTCGAGTGGGATGATGAGGGAGCTTTGTTGGCCAGTTTTCAGGTTCGACCCGTATTGGTTGATCAGGTATGGGAGGCTCAGGATTCAGATTCCTACTTGTTGAGCAAGAAGACCATGATACGGAATGGTGTACCTACAGAGTTCCGATTGAGCGACGACGGTACGTTGTTGTTCAGAGGCAGGATGTGTGTGCCCAGAGATGAGAGCCTGAAGAAGGAGATTCTGGATGAAGCCCATAGTTCAGCGTATGCGATGCATCCCGGAGGTAAGAAGATGTTTCGTACACTTCGAGCATATTACTGGTGGCACAACATGAAGCGGGAGATTGCCGCGTATGTGAGCCGATGTTTGATCTGTCAGCAGGTTAAAGCGGAGAGGCAGAAACCTGCAGGGAAGTTACAGCCACTGGAGATTCCGGTTTGGAAGTGGGAGCACATTACCATGGATTTCATTTATCAGTTGTCGCGTACTTCGGCTGGCAACACTGGTATTTGGGTTATTGTGGATCGATTGATGAAATCCGCTCATTTTCTCGCACTTCCGGGGAAGATATCAGTGGGCAGATTGGCCAAGCTGTATTTATCGGAGATTGTTCGTCTGCACGGTGTGCCTGTGTCTATTGTTTCTGACCGAGACAATTAGTTTACTTATGAGTTCTGGCAGGCATTACTGCGAGCAATAGGCACAAAGTTGCGATTCAGTACAGCTTTTCATCCTTAGACTGACGGGCAGTCTGAGCAGACTATACAGACACTTGAGGATATGTTGCGGTCATGCGTGTTGCAGTTTCGTGGGAATTGGGACCAGCAACTACATTTGATAGAGTTCGCCTACAACAACAGCTATTAGGCCAGTATCGAGATGGCACCGTACGAGGCCATGTACGGGAAGCAGTGCCGCACTCCATTGTGTTGGAGTGAGGTAGGCGAGCGATGGCTTATTGGCCCTGATCTGGTGAAAAGCACCATGGAGGACGTCGAGATTATCCGGGACAGATTGAAGATCGCCCAGGATCGTCAGAAGAGTTATGCGGACGTGAGGAGGAAGAGCCTCGAGTTTGATGTAGGTGATTGGGTCTTCCTGAAACTATCTCCGTGGAGGGGAGTTGTGCGTTTCGGGAAGCGTGGCAAGCTTCAACCACGATACATTGGTCCGTATCAGATCACCGAGAGGGTTGGAGCTGTTGCTTACAGACTTGAGTTGCCAGCTGAGATGGCTCGTGTTCATGATATTTTCCACGTTTCAATGTTGCAAACGTATATTTCAGATCCTTCTCATATGTTAGCCCCACAACAGATACCGATCCGAGAGGATTTAACATACGTGGAGGAGCCTGTGCAGATTCTCGATCGTCGTGAGCAGGAGCTGAGACACCGTGTGATCCCGCTAGTGAAGGTCTTGTGGCAGAATCACTCGGTTGAGGAGGCCACTTGGGAGACTGAGCAGCGTATGCGGGAGCAGTATCCTCATTTGTTCACATGACAGGTACGTAAATTTCGAGGTCGAATTTTTTTTAAGGGGGGTAGATTTGTGACGACCCGAACCAGAATCAGTAGTGTAATCAGTACGATTCACGAGATTATGCATAATCGCGATTAATCGTTAATTGTGTGGTTTGTCGGATTAGTTCGCGACTTTATTATCGGCCGAGAATTTGAATTGAGTTTCTTCACGAGAGTGTAGAGCACGTTATTTCGAGCTCGTGGGCGGTTCCGGATGAATTTTCCTATAACCGAGGAATATAATATGATTATTTGAAGTTGCGGTTTATCGACGAGTTTATCCGTTCGTTTCGTATATATCCGAATCGTAATGGTTATCCATTTCGGACAGTTGATCATCCCGAGACGCGAGTATAAATATCGGAAATAGTTGAAAAATTGTCGAAAACACTGTTTGAGGCGTTGACCAAGCGTGGACTTTCCTTATTGGGCTGTTGACCGTTGACCCGTGAAGGACATCGATCGGTTTGAAAATTTCGCCGGCCGACTTGGATTTTCCGGCCACCTCCGGCCACGTTGAGGGTACAGATCGATTCCCCTTGAGCTCCTCTATTGTTTTTTGTTTGAATTTGTGAGAATTGGTTAGGTTTCGATTGAGTCCGATTCGGGTCAGTTTCGTGGGTTTCGCCGGTGACGGGGGGAGGTGTTCCGGCGAGCCACGGTGGCGGGGGTGAGGGGGTTTCGACTCCTCTTGCCCCAGTGATGCTTCCCATGTGTTTGAATTCGGTGGAGGTTGAGGTTTTGGGTGAACCTGTGGTGGTTGCCGGAGTATGGCTCCGATTTGGTTTCGAGCTGATTTGGAGGTGTTACGGTTTGAATTGGGTGTTGTCCTAGTTGAAGAAATGTTTGGGCTTGAGGTAAGCTTGAGGATGGGACCTTCCTCGCCGGAGAAATTCTCCGTTGACGGCGCACCGCCGGTGGCGGCGGCGGTCAACGGCGGCGCTCCGGCGAGAAAGTTGACTTTTTGGTTTTCGATGATTTTAGTGTCATTTTTCTCGTAATCACGCCCCGATTGTCACCTTGAAGTTTTTGAATTGATTTGGGTATCGAATTTTCAGTCGAGGGTTTCGAGTGGAGATTTCGGAAATTCAGTCGATTGTTTTATATGTTTCCGGGAACGGTTGGTTTCCGTGATAAAGTACAGAGTTGTGGCTATGATTTTGATCAAATATGTTTTATGATTATTCAGGGGATCGAGATCTTGCTTCAGGCGATGGATCTTCCGCCGGACCACGTGATTAGCATGAGTACGCGCTCTGCTGATCTGTGAGTAGACATTTTTATATTTTCACAGTTGTTTGCGAGTTCGTGATTTATCGTGATTTTCCGTATTTACTTTATACGATGTTGAGATATATGTTATTTTCGGAGGTATTATTTTATATTTATTGGTGATGGCATTACTGCATCGATGCTTCGGCTACTCGGCTGATCACTGGTAGTCTGCCAGAGTTGAGAGATTCCTCTGGACCAGAGTTGAGAGATTCCTCTGGGCATGGTTGAGAGATTCCCCTGTATGCCGCCGGGGTTGAGAGATTCCCCTGGCCTATCACCGTCGGGTTTGAGCGATTCATCTGACCGTCGGGCTTGAGAGATTCGCCTGGTAACCTCCATATATATACTTTCCGAACTCGCATTGTTTTACATTGATTATGTACATAACTGGTGAAAGACATATGTTTATTTTCGTCCACTCACTCTAACATTTTTACTTACCTTTCCCCTGGGCTTTTCGGTTTCCGTGCCCAGTTTGCAGTTCGGATTCTGGTGTCTCACGTCGCGGTTGGAGGCTAGTAGTTCGAGCCACATGTGTTTTCCAGTAGGTTTCTTGTTTCGCCTACTGATGTATATATTGTATATATTTACACTAGAGGTCGCTCTGATACATTCTTATACACGTTTGATATTGTTTTTCCCGGATATATTATATATTACAGTTATGTTTACTGTTTATTATTAATGATATGATATTGAGAAATCTGGTTGGGATTGGTGCCCACGGTTTGGCTTTTGTGGCATAGGATGAAGTGTTATTTTCCGGGTGCAGGTAATGGCAATTCCGCGTTAGTAGCGATACTCTGCCGAAATTTTAATGGTTTTTGTTGGTTCATGTTTTCAGAAGGGGTTTGATTCCGGTTTAGGCAACTAAATCGGGGTTGGGTCCTTTCATCTAGGCTGATTTTTATATGGAGCTTGAGTGGTATGACATCGTAATTAGGATGAAGACGCGTTTTTTTTATTGCGAGGACGAGTAAGAGTAACAATTCACGAATAGTAGGAGCAAAGGTAATTTTCCAATCGATATTTCATCTCAGATTCCTTTATCCATTTTAGTTGTACGATCAAACTGTTATTAATTGATTTAGATTTAAATTTGTCTTAGGAGCGCCGAGTATAACTTACGAGTCAGTTTATCGACGATTAATTTTTTGGCAATCAGGTGAGTGGACAATTTGTTTTTCACTGATCGTTGCGTGTCGAAGATCATGTATATGAATTTTATATTTGATAAGCTTATGATATGATTTATGATTATTTTTATGTTTATGTTTATGCATGGAGGCACCTCTATTATGTTCTTTTTAATGATTTTTCCACACAATATGTCTATGTTCATGCATCGTTGTATAGGCCATCCGACTGATCACTAAGAATGGCCTCTGGCGAGACACTTCCCGCTCCCAAATCCATCTACGAGTACGATATGATGGCTACAGGATTCACGCTCTAGCTAGCTAGCCTCCACACACATGTTAATTTCTTTCTTAGACTCGCTAAGGTTGTATTATTCTTTATTTTTGGAGAAAGGCATAAGTACTTTGTTTTACATTACTTTAAGATTACTATTTTCGTCTACCCACTCTAACGACTCTTCCTGTTTTATATGCCTTTCTTCTGGGTCTTTCGGTTTCTACTACCCAAGTTGCAGATTTAAGGAAGAGGTTGAGTGCTCAAGAAGATCGAAGCATATCAATATCTGCCGTAGGATCCATGGTCGATCCTACGAGATAAGATCTTAGTTAACATAGGCAGTTTAGAGAGTCTAGTAGCTCTGGTGTCATAAACGGTTTTAGATTCTGCTGTTATGAGTTGTTTTTGAAATTTAGTTTCTTTAACTTATGATTTTCAGATTATTGAATTTCCCTACGATTTTCTTTTGGATTAGCATGTTTAGGTTCTAATGGTCATGAAGGCCTAATCCTGGTTTAGGAAACTCAACCGGGGTCACATCCTTTTAGTTGGTATTAGAGATTTAGGTTATAGGTTCTATACACTGTACTAGGTCGCTTTCTTTTTCATGTTCGATTACGTTCAACTTCTCCAGAGTGATGGCCCCACCGGCCGGCGGATCCTCATCAAATACTGAAGGTGTTGAACGTTGTCTGATATGTGGAAAATGGGACCGAGTACTAACCCTAGCATGTGAGTCATTGTACCATATTTGCTATTCCTCATGTGGGGCGACCACAATCTGTATCCCAAGTTAAAAGTTTTCTCTGAAGGTTAGTAGTACTTTTAAGTTCCAAGTATTTGTAATACGTTAAATCTCCATGATTGACTTTCAATGCTAAGTTAAGTGTAACAGGGTATGTAGCATATAAGAGAGAGAGAGAGTTTTAGTTGTTGAGGCCTTCGTTCTGTAAGTGGCAAGTTGCCAGATTACGTCTCTACAATAGATAAGAGTAACATGTGTAATAGTTTCATTGGGTAAGAAGTGTTCAATAAGATGATTTGTAGATTTTTGAGTGCATTATTAATGCGCTAGTTGAAATTTACGCCGATTATACATCTAGAAACTATTGTGACATTTTCTTTTTCTTTGAGGACTTCCAAATTTAGTTGAGTCAGGAAGCAGACTATAAGTCATTACCAGTCAAGGTGCTTAGGTTGTCTTGTTATGTTGACATTGTTTTATTTAAAATGGCCAAGACTCTTGGAGGGATGACATTCTTTTGATTAAAATGGCCAAAACTCTTTGAGAGATGGCATTGTTTTGTTTAGAACGGCCAAAACTTGTCAAGATATGACATTATGATGCAATGATTATATCTCAGCCTAGAATTAAGTGATTGCTTATGGAAATGAGAAATATCGATATAATCAAAAAGCCAAGGGAAAAAAGGCACGAACATGGCCAAAAATCTTAAGGCAAAATGGCAAAAGCATAGCTAAAAGCTAAGGGCAAGATATCATTTACATGACCAAAAACTATGAAAGATATGGTGTTAAGGCCAAGAGAAACCCATCGGTGAAGTTCTCGACTCAGCGATAAAATTGTGCAAGGACCTCTTTTGAAATGAAAGGACCCAACCCCGATTCAGTTACCTAAACCGGAATCGAACCCCTTCTGAAATACGAACCAACAAAAAAATTTCGAAATTTCGGCAGAGTTTCGTTACTAGCGTGGAATTACCATTACCTGCACGCGGAAAATACACTTCATCCTATGCCACAAAAATCAAACCGTGGGCACCAATCCCATCCGGATTTCTCAATATATCAACAGTAAAGTAAAACAATAAATATAATAGTACTTTACTGAAATCCGGTGTAAAATCGTATAGCATAAACAACAGATTACTCAGAGCGACCTCTAATGTATAAACATATAAGTATACCACAGTAGGTAGAACAATAAACCTACTGGAAGAAACAAGGTAGCTCGAGCACTATGCCTCCGACCACGACGTGCGACATCAGAACCTGAGCTGCAAACTGGGCACGGAAATCGAAAAGCCCAGGGGAAAGACATGAAAACTGTTAGAGTGAGTGGACAAAAATGAATGTCTTTCACCAAATAATATATACGTTATAAAAACATATGCGAGTCGAAAGTATAAATAATCAAATGGTACACGAGGGAGACTCTAACTCCTCACACGTCCGAATACACGAGGGAGACTCTAACTCCTCACGCGTACGGAGCGTGCATAAAAATCTCACGGGGCCACTCGTGGACACATCCGTGCTAGTACAGTCAGAATCACGGAGTCCCAGACTTCCACGCAATTCTAGCCAGAAAGGCCTCAGGTCAGAGGTCTGCCTCCCCCCGGTAAAGGTCACAGGTCAGGAGTCACAGCCTCCCCCGGTAAACATCCTCGGGGATCAGCCGGGATGCGGGTGTATCGATACAACAACATATATAAGGACTGTACTCTGTGTAAATCAAATCGTAAATAGTTCAATGCAAGTGCATGATACAACATATTAGTGTATGTATACTCGTATACGCATATCCGTATATGTATAATCATAAAACACATGCTCATGTAATCCGAAATCTCATATGCATGCTCAAGTTCATAAAACGTATATCAAGACTCGCAAATAATCCGTGAAAAGAAATGTCCACTCACAGACTTGCATAACGCGATATGCGTTAACCCGTGATCCGGCGGAAAGTCCCTCGCCAAACAAACGATCACGAACACCTGAATATTCACAAAATCCATTTCTCAAAGTCATAACTCGACAATACAAGACAAATCACGAGAAACCACCGTTCTCGGAAACACATAATTCGATTACGACAAACTGTCGGAAATCCAGAAATCACACCTCAATACCTCGCTGTATTTTCGGATGCTCAAATCGAGAAACGAACCTCCCCACTGCGATCGGGGCGCGATTTCGAGTGAAATGACATACAATTTGTCGAAAACCCAAAAAGTCAAACTGTTGACCGCCGTTGACCACCACCCACGGCGGCGCCGCCACCCGACCGGAAAATTTCACGGCGGAGCAACCCTCACTCCACTCAAAATCATCCACTGAGAAACTTTGTCAACTGCAACAAAGGCCAATTCAATCTCTAACTAGCTCAATTTCATGATAAACCGAATTGGTACCAAATTTTCCAATCCAAAATTCTCCAAGTACACATCGAATTGAAA
The DNA here is from genome assembly GCA_946800695.1 of Geum urbanum. Taxonomy (NCBI): domain Eukaryota; kingdom Viridiplantae; phylum Streptophyta; class Magnoliopsida; order Rosales; family Rosaceae; genus Geum; species Geum urbanum. Next base: position 5,592,074 of record OX327009.1, read on the forward strand.
CACCAAACTTACATGGTAGCTTCATGGTGATGAGGGCTACAAAGCCCACCCAAAATTGTAGCTCAAATCGGCCTAAATCGAGCAACCCGAATTCACTTAAAAATCTCCACTTTCTTGCCGGAATTTCTCCTCTCCACCGGCCACCTCGCCGTGAAAGGAGGCCGGGGCTAGACTCGTGACACCAAGGCGAAGAGAACGGGGTAGGAACCAAGCCACAGGGTGGCCGGAATCGTCGCGCCGCCATGAACCGCCGTGAATCCCGTCGCCATCCTCTCCCTCCACCGAGTTGACTCGGTCAACTCGGTCAACTCCCAATCTGGTAAGGTTGACTTGCCCAAAACTGCAGGTTTCTATTTATAGGCTTTCCATTTTTGGAAACTTTCAAACACCATTTTCGGTAAACTTCGAATATCCGTAACTTTCTCGTCGTAATTCCGATTCCAATAATTCTTGCGGCAACAAACTCTACTTGACGTATTCTTCAATTATCACCCGAAGTCAAACACATCGGCAAATCTGATAAAAAGTCAACTGTTCAAACCATCACATATTTAAACCGACTAAATAATCAATAATCGGAAATAATCACAACTTAATCTTCATAACTCAGAACAATGCTCCGGAAGTTCCCACGAGCTTGAAATTAAATTCTCAACAACTTCCGTGAAGAAGCAGAAACCAAATTCTTGACCGGTAATTTAGTCGTTAAGAAGGCTGCCTTTAAAACCCGAAATTCAAATATTCATAATTAATTCCTCGTTCGTCCAAATAACGATCCGGAACCGCCCACGAACTCGGAATCACACATACAACGACTCTCGAGAAGAGACCCAGCTCCAATTCTCAGCCAATGATTAAGTCGTTAACAAATCTGGCGATTCAAATACTGCCGGAACTCTGCGACTACGCAGTAACTCACGCATATAGCAGATCATACTGCTGATTCTGGTCCTGGTCGTCACATGAAAACCTTCTGTTAGCACAAGCAAAATCTCATTGTTGAGGCCGAGAAAAACTCAGCGATGAGGATGACATCCCTAAAGGAGTAAAGGTATGAAATGCACGTCTTGTGCTAAGTGTAACTTGACAAAAGCCACTGAGGGCATGAATAAGTGCCGACCGAGTACGGTTGAAGGCCACAAGCAACTATGGTGAAGGTGTAGTTATGGAACTCTGGAGTATGTGATGAGGAAAAATTGTCAGAGTTGAAGATTGAGAAAGTCTCGAAACTAAATGAAACATCCAGTTAAACCAAGAAACATTGAGAAACAATAGTAAGGTCGGGATAGGATGATGTCGCTCCCTCTGCGAGGAAAGGGGGCACGAAAAATATATATGGTAGAGGTTGTGAGTAGCAACTCATGAAGCACTAAAGTGGACGTTGTTCACATGTGGAAAACGAGTATGCAGGAAGAAGGTGAAGGTGTAGAGGCTATGAAACAGGAAAATTCTCTTTAGGCCAAGGGCCTTGGCCCCGATAGAAAATTTGGGGACATTTGTGGGGGAATAAATTTTAGGCCAAAATTATATGAAGGAATGATAGGTATAATGAGGCCTAGAATTGACATATGTGGTAAGCTCAGAGAAAAAGGATCAAGAAGGATAGTTTCAGCCATGAAAAAGGATCAAAGATAACTTATCATTGCAAACCATTTTCCAAGGCGCTGAAACCTAAGGGTAGAGAACTTTGGGGCAACGAGCAGAAGAAGGCTTTTTCGGATTTGAAGTAGTACCTCAAAAGCAAGCAATTCTTTGTCGTTCCCAAAGATATGGAACCATTGTGTTTATATTTAGTTGTGCCAGAAGTCGGAATGAGTGCTGCCTTATTTAGGGAGGATGACACTTTTCAATGACCAGTTTCTTTTGTTAGTCACAGTCTAGTTGATGTCGAGACAAGATATATGCTGGCGGAGAATATTATATTGGCGTTAGTGCATGCAAAGAGAAAGCTCGGACAATACTACGAGGGAAGGGAGATTGTGAGGGAATAAATTTCGGGCTAAAATTATGTGAAGGGATGAAAGGTATAAAGAGGCCTAGAATTGAAGGATGTTGTAAGCCCAGAGAAAAAGGATCAAGAAGGATGGGCTCAGCGATGACAAAATGTGAGTGATAAAAGGCACGTGATGGATGCATGAGTAGTAAACGACTTGGTCGTGATAGTTAAGAAAATATGGCACGAATACAGTAAAAACGAGGGAAAACTGAAAAACATGCTGCAATGGTTGAGAAGCTTGGGCTGTCACCGACGAGAAGTTCTCAACGGAGGATGACCTTATACTTGGAGTTCAGGCCATTATCCCTATTTTCGGGGGAGAATCACTGCCTATAAAAACTAGGTCACACTCTCATTTAATGGATAGACATTCTGATTACAAAAAATTCTGCTAGAAAAGAGCTCCAATTGACTTGAGCGTCAAAATTTCTTTCCAGGTACACCCCCACCCACCTTTTGGCGATTAAAGACATGGAATGATTGTTGTTCGGTTATTATTCTTGTTGAGGTAATTAGTCCTTGCTTATTTTTTATGTTCCAACATAGATTTTAGTGTATACCGATCTGCCCATCCGAGGATTTTGTCTAAACTGAATACTTCAGGAAGAATGATGAAATGTGTAATAGAGTTGAGTGAGCTAGATATTGAATTTAAACCAAGGAGATCAATAAAAGGGTAGCCGCTGGAAGATTTTCTAGTGGAGTGTCATTTTCCATTAGTTATTGACAGTGTACCTTGGGAAGATCTTCTGTGGGAAATGAATGTCGATGGATCATCAAACTATGCAAATGTTGGGATCGGAATTATGTTAAAAAGTTCAGAGGGATTCAACCTAGATTGTGCCGTGAAGTTGAACTTCCCTGCATCAAATAATATGGTGGAATATGAAGCATTGGTGGCTGGTTTAAAGTTCGCCAAGCAATTGCGAATTCATCATATTCAAATACATTCGAACTATCAGCTTGTGGAGGGTCAATGAAATGACAATTATGCAACGAAAGATTCTAGAATGGGTGAGTATCGAGAATTGGTGCGGGCAATAATCAGAGAATTCGAACAAGTGGTGCTGGTGAAAGTACTACGAGAGGAGAATCAACGAGTAGATGAGTTAGCAAAGGTAGCTTAAGGATTTCCCTAAGAGCCTATTTCCTTTTGCATAGATGTGCTTGAAATTCTTAGTGTCGAGGAGAAAATGGAGCAACGAGTTATTGCGATTGATTCAATTTCAGACGACTGGAGAGGGGAGATAATTAACTACTTAGAGTTTGGTATTCAGCCATAAGGGTCTATTGAAGTTAGAAATTTATGCATGAAATCTTCAAGGTATTGCTTAATTGAGGACATACTCTATCGAAAATCATTCAATGGGCCTCTATTACGTCGTATGGGACCACTACAAGCCGAACAAGTCATGCAAGAGGTACATGAGGGAGTGTGTGAAAGTCACATTATGGCAGAAGTTTAGCCAAAAGGATATTGATGCAAGGGTAATTCTGGCCATATATGATGAGGGAGTCAGAGCAATATGTGAGAAAGAAATGTGTACATTGCCAAAAAAATGCACTGATGAACCATGTGCCAGCACAAGAACTCGTCCACAATCGGGACCATGGCCATTTTCTCTTTGGGCAATGGATATTGTGGGGCAGCTTCAAGTAGCCCCCGGGAGATTGAAATTGGTACTCGTGGAAACCAATTAGTTCACTAAATGGGTGAAAGCAGAGTTGTATGTGACCATTTCTTCGAAAGATGTTATCAGCTTCATGTAAAAACATATAATATGCAGGTTTGGGGTGCCACAAGAAATTGTTTGTGACAATGATACCCAATTGAAGAACGCAGCCTTTGGCAACTTTTGCAACAAGTATCTGGTAAATTTTTTCTCAACGAAGAGCGAAAGTAGTATGTTTGGATAGAAGAGTTATTGACCAGGGAAGAAGCAAGAGAGTTAGTCAGGTTTTTACAAGTAAACCAAGACGTATTTTCGTGGACACACAAAGATATGCCTGGAATTGATCCAAGAATAGCTTGCCATAAGCTGAATACCGATCCTAATGTCACTCCCTATCCATAAAATAAAAGGAGGCATGTGCCAGAGCACAATAAGATAATCAGTGATGAGATCGACCAACTTCTTGTAGTGGGATTCATAAAAGAAGTATGGTACCCAACATGGATTTTGAACGTGGTTGTTATACAAAAAAAGAATGGGAAATGGACAATGTGTGTTGATTTCACCAACTTGAACAAAACTTGTCCAAATGATTGTTACTTGCTGCCTAAAATAGATCAAATGGTGGATGCAACTGCTGGCTATGAGAAGTTATCGTTCCTAGATTCATACTCTGGATACAACCAAATACCTCTAACACTAAAAGATCAGTTAAAAATCACTTTTGTATCAGAAAGGACTTTATTGCTACAAGGTCATGCCATTTGGATTGAAAAACGCCGGTGCTACTTATCAACGGTTGATCAATTTGATGTTCAAGGAGTAGTTAGGAAAAATGATAGAGCGTATATCGATAATATGGTGGTAAAAAGAAAACGAAAAGTCAATCACATCAAACATTTGACAGAGACCTTTGGAGTCTTGCGAAAATATGGGATGAAGCTCAACCCGGCGAAGTGCATTTTTGGTAAAGCTTAGGGACAGTTCTTGGGTTACATTGTTAATCAAAGGGGTATAGAACAGAAAAAAGATTAGGAAGGATGGGCTCAACAACGAAAAAATGTCAGCGATAAAAGGCACATGATGGATGCGTTAGTAGTAAACGACTTGGTCGTCATAATAAAGAAAATATGGCGCGAATACAGTGGAAAACGAGGGAAAACTGGAGAACGTGTTGTGGTGGTTGAGAAGCTTGGGGCTGACACCGACGAGAAATTCTCGATAGAGGATGACCTTCTCCTTGGAGTTCACGCCATTATCCCTGTTTTGGGGGGGGAGAATCACTCCCTATAAATACTAGCTCACAATCTCATTTGATGGATGGATGTTCTGTTTACAAAAATCTTGCTAGAGAAGAGCTCCTATTGACTTGAGCATCGGAGTGTCTTTGCAGGTACATCCCCCCCCTTTTGGCAATTGAAGGATCAAACTTTGGCGTGTCAAAGACGTGGAACGATTGTTGTTCGTTGATTATTCTTGTTAAGGTAACTAGTCCTTGCTGATTTTTTACGCTCTTACAAGTGGTGCCGTCTGTGAGAAACGATGGCATCAATTATACCTTAAAACGTAGACAACGAATGCTTGCCACACAAAAATGATGGCAACTCATCGGAGGAAGCCAAAAATGGAGAGATTTCTACAGGAGGAACTATTGGAAGAAAGGAGAAAAGGCCTATGGAGTCGGAAGTCCAAGTCATCCGGGAAAATAAAGAAAGTTCAAGGAGGATAGACAAGAGGAGGAGAAGAAGAAACCTCCACCGAGAAAACCTCAGCACTGTCGACATTCAAAAGATGTTCAGGACGATGATGAGGCCTTAGAGGATAGTTTGCCAGAAGACGAAGAGCTGTGGGAGGACGATGAATTTTCCGATAAGAAATGCTATGTCAAAAGGAAAATGTTAGCGTTGAAGAATATTCGACGATAAGAAAATTAGCATTGAAGATTGTTCGTCGAAGGAAAACATCACAATTGAGGAATCTTTGTTGGAAGAAACACATGAATAAAGAAGGAATATTGACAAAGAGAAATCGTAGAGTTTCAAAGGCATCCAATTTTCCTCTATAAGACAGGGTTGCTATTCCAGTACCTGAAATTGGAAGTCTTCAAGTCAAAGTATCTGCAGTTCTTCTGGGGTCAGAGATTGCAACACCTACGAAGCTAAAAGGACCCAACCTTAGTTTAGCTAGTAAACTAGAATTAAATCTTAACAATTAATTAACTCTGAAAAATTCTACGAAAGTTTCGACATAATTTTTCCTGAAAACTAAACAATCCAAAACCTGCAAGAAGAGAACACTTCTAACTAGATTCCCACAAATAAACCGTGGACCACCGATTGTCCATCCGGATTTCTCAACAAATATCATAGAAAAAAACCAAGATTCAACTCAGGAATTAAAAACATAATTACACATGCTGGTTTTGAATACAAAGATAACACACTAGATTACAATTCGAGTAACTAAAATTAACATAAACATCTAGAATTCATAGCGACTTCTATGAACATAAGATACATATAAACAAGTCTGACAATAAACTGGAA